>CM066032.1:43150045-46020959 GCA_033557465.1 Ichthyophis bannanicus
TCTCTCTTCCTATTCATCGGACCACACACACTTTCTCCTTCCCTCCCCCCCCCTTGTTCTCATCGCTTCTCTCTTCCTATTTGCATCGGACACACACACTTCTCCTTCCCCCCACCCCCCCCCCCCTTTGTTCTCGTCTCTCAGCTTCCCTATTCATAAAACCGGGCCACACACACTTCTCCTTGAACCCACCCCCACCCATTGTTCTCTTTCTCCCTCCCTTTTCTCCCTTCCTATTCCATCATACACAACCCACCCTTCTCCTTACACCCCCCCCCCCCCCCCACCTCCCTTGTTTCTCCTTCTCTCTCTTCCTATTCCTCGGAAACACACACTTCTCCTTACCCCCCCCCCCCCACCCTTGTTCTCTCTCGCTCTCTCTTCCTATTCATCGGACACACACGCTTCCCCTTAACCCCCCCCCCCCCCCCCGCTTGTTCTCATCTCTCTCCTTCCTCTTCATCGGACACAAGCACTCTTCTCCTTATACCCACCCCCCCCCTTGGTTCTCTGCGCTCTCTTTCCTATTCATATCGGACACACACACATTTCCCCTTACCCCCCCCCTATTGTTCTCTCTCTCTCTCTTCCTATCATTTCATCGGAACCCCCCCCCCCAAAAACAACACACGCACTTCTCCTTAACCCCCCCCCCCCCCCCCCTTGTTCTCTCTCTCTTCCTATTCATCGGACACACACACTTCTCCTTAACCCCCCCCCCCCCGTTGTTCTCTCTCGTCTCGTTCCTATTCAATCGGACACCACGGTCCCACTTCTCCTTATCCCCCCCCCTTGTTTCTCTCCTCTCTCTCTCTCTTCCTATTCATCGGACCACACACACTTCTCCTTGACCCCCCCCCCCCCTTGTTTCTCTCTCCTCTCTTTTCCTATTCATCGGACCCCATGCACTTCTCCTTACCCCCCCCCCCCCCCCCCCCCCCCCCCCCCCCCCCCCCCCCCCCCCCCCCCCCCCCCCCCCTTGTTCTCATCTCTCTCCTCTTCCTCTTCATCGGCAATACACACAACACTTCTCCTTACCCCCCCCCCCCCCTGTTCTCCTCTCTCTCTTTCCTAAGATTTCCATCGGAAACACACACGTCTCCTTACCCCCCGCCCCCCCCCCCACCTCCCTTGTTCTCTCATCATCTCTTCCTATTCATCGGACACACACACTTCGTTCTCCTTAACCCCCCCCCCCCTTGTTCTCTCTCTCTCTCTTCCTATGCATCGGACACACACCCTTCTCACTTCTCCTTATCCCCGCCCCCCCCCCCGCTTGTTCTCCTCTCTCTCCTTCCTTATTCCTCGATACACACATCACTTCCCTTACCCCCCCCCCCCCTTGTTTGCTGCATCTCTCTCTTTCCTATTCATATCGGACACACACAACTTCTCCTTACCCTCCCCCCCTCCCCCCCACCCTTGTTCTCGGTCTCTCATCTCCTTTCCTATTCTACTCGGAACCCCCCCCCCCAAAAACAACACACACACGTCTACTTACCCCACACCCCCCTTTGGTCCCGTTCTCTTCTCTCTCTTCCTATTCGCGGAAAACACCCCTTCTTCCTTAACCCCCCCCCCTTGGTTCTCCTCTCTCGTCTCCTATTCCATCGTACAACACAACACTTCCTCTTCTTTCCTTTCACCCTTCTTTTCCCCTCTCTTTTCTTACTTCTGGGCCACACACACGTCCTTCCCTCCCCCCCACCCCCCCGCCCCCTTGTTCTCTCTCTCTCTCTTTCCGTATTCATCGGACACACACAGCCTCTCCTTACCCTACCCCCCCCCCTTGGGTTCTCCTCTCTCTCGTCCTATTCCTTCGGACACCAACGACTTCTCCTTACCCCCCCATCTTGGTTCTCTCTTCTCTTCTTCCTATTCAATCGGACCCACACACGTTCTCCTTACCCCCCCCGCTTGCCCCCCGTGTTTTCTCTCCTCTCTCCTCTTCCTATTCATCGGACACACGACACTTTCTCCTTACCCCCCCCCCCCCCCCACCCTGGTTCTCTCTCTCTCTCTTCCTATTCCATCGGACAAACACCACACTTCTCCTTACCCCCCCCCCCCCTCCTTGTTCTCTCCTCTCTCTCTTCCTTATTCATCGGACACACCCCACTTCTTCTCCTTACCCCCCCCCCTTTGTTCTCCTCTCTCTCTTTCCTATTCATTCGGCACACACACCACTTCTCTTACCCCCCCCCCTCTTGTTTCTCATCCTCTCTCTCTTTGCCGTCCTATTCATCAGACACACCACACTTCTACTTACGTACCCCCCCCCCCCTTGTTCTCTCTCTCTCTCCTTTCCTATGCATATCGACATCACACAACTTCTTTCTCCTTAACCCCCGCCCCCCAGAACCTTGTTCTCGGTCCTCTCGCTCTGTCCTATTCAATCGGACACACACACTTCCCTCCTTACCACCCCTCCCAACCCCCGACTTGTTTCTCACTCTCTCTCTTGCCTATTCATCGGACATACACACTTCTCCTTTACCCCCCTCCCCCCGTTTGTCCTCTCTCTCTTCTGTCTCCTTTTCATCAGACCCTCACACTTCCCCTTACCCCCCCCCCCCCGTTGTTCTCCTCGCTCTCTCTATCCTATTCATCAGGACCACACACACAATCCCCCTTACGCCCCCCCCCCCCACCTTTTTCTCGTCTCTCATCAATCTTCCTATTCATACGGACACACACACTTCTCCTTCCCCCTCCGCCCCCCACCTTGTTTTCGCTCTCTCTCTCTCTTCCTATTCATGTCGGACACCACACACTTCTCTTCTTCCCCCACCTCCCCCCCCCCGACCTTGTTCTCTCTCTCTCTCTGCCTATTGCTTCTGTAACATACACCACTTCTCCTTACCCCCCCCACTCCCATTGTTCGCCTCTCTCTTCTTCCTATTCATCGGGACCAACACCCACTTCTCCTTACCCCCCCCCCCCCCCCCCCGCCCCTTGTTCTCTTTCTCTTCCTCTCTCTCCTATTTCATCGGACCACCACACCTTCTTTCTCCTTACCTAACCCCCCCCCCCCCTTTGTTCTCTCTCTCTCTCGCTCTCTTCCTATTCATCGTACACACACCTTCTCCTTACACCCCCCCCCCCCCCCCACCTTGTTCTCCTCTCTCTCTTCATTCCTATTCATCGGACACACACACATCTTCTCCTTACCCCTCCCTTTTTTTTCCTCCTCTCTTCCTATCATCGACACCCACCCTTCCCCTTACCCCCCCCCCCTTGTTCTCTCTCTGCTTCTCTTTTTCCTATTCATCGGACACACAACACTTCTCCTTAGCCCCCCCCCTTGTTCTCCGATCGCTCACTCTTCCTAGTTTCATCGGACACACATACAATTCTCCTACCCCCCCACCTCCCACCTTGTTATCCCGCGCTCGCAGTCATTCCTATTCATACGGCACACACAACGACACTTCTCCTTACCCCCCCCCCCACCTTGTTCTCTCTCTCTCTCTTCCTATTCATCATCAACACACCTTTCCACTTCGACCTTACCCCCCCCCCCCTCTTGTTCTCTCTCTCATCTTCCCTATGCATCGGACACGCCAAACACTTCTCCTGATCCCTCCCCCCACCCTGTTCTCTCTCTCTCTTCCTATGTTCATCACGGACCACACACACTTCTCCTTAAACCCCAACCCCCCCCTTGTTCTCATTCTCTCCTCTTTCCATTCATCGGACACACCGCTTCTTTCTCCTTACCCCCCCCCCCTTGTTCTCTCTCTTGTCTCTCTTCCCTATTCATATCGAACACACACGACTTCTCCTTAACCGCCCCCCCCCTTGTTCTCTCTCTCTCTCGCTCTTCCCTATTCATCAGACACACACACACTTCTACTTACCCCCCCCCCCCCCCTTGTTCTCTCTCCTCTCTCTCTTTCCTATTCCTCGGACACACACACTTCTTCCCTTACTCCCCCCCCCCCCCCCCCCAAAAACCGTTGTTCTCGTCTCTCTCTCATTCCCCTGATTCATCGGACACAACACACTTCTCCTTCCCCCCCCCCCCCCAAAACACAACCGATTTGTTCATCTCTCTCTCTCTTCCATACTTCATCGGACACCACACACAATTCCACTCCTTACACCCCCCCCCCCCACCTTATTGTCTCTCTGCTCAATACTCGTCTCTTACCCTTTCCTCCCTCGAACACAACCCCTATCTCCTTAAACCCCCCCCTTGTTCTCTGCATCCTCTCTTCTCCGCTTCCTATTCCCCGGACCACACACACTTCTCACTTAACCCCCCTCCCCCCCCTTGTTCTCTCTCTCTCTCCTTCTTCCTATTCCCCAGGACATCACACACTCCACCTTCTTCTCCTTTTACACCAACCCCCCCCTCTTGTTCTCTCTCCTCTCTTCTTCCGACTCTATTCATCGGACATACACACTTCTCCTTCGACCCCCCCCCCCCCGACCTGTTGTTCTCAATCTCTACTCTCTGCTCTTCCTATTCATCGACACACACAACACTTCTCCTAACCCCCCCCCCCCCCTTGTTCCATCTCTCTCTTTCCCCTCTCTCTTTCCGATCCTCGACCCACGACCCCCTTACCCCCCCCCGACCTTGTTCTCTCTCTCTCTCTTCCTATTCATCGACATCACCCCCTTCTCCTTACCCCCCCCCTTGTGTCTCTTCTCTCTCTTCCTATGCCCAGACACACCCATATCTCCTTACCCCCCCCCTTCTTCTCTCTCTCTCTCCTCTTCCTATTCCTCGGACCCCACACACTTCTCCTTCCCCCCCCCCCCCCCCCTTGTTCTCTCTCTCTCCTTCTTCAGTATTCATCAGACCACACACTTTCTCCTTTCCCCCCCCCCCCCTTGTTCCATCTCTCTCTCTTGCTATTCATCGGGCACCCACACTTCTCCTTAAATACCCCCCCCTCCCGTGTTTTCACTTTCTCTCTTCCTATTCATCAGACACCCACGTCGACTCCCCCCCCCCCCCTCTTGGTTCTCTCTCTCTCTTCCTATTCATCAAGACCATACACACTTTCCCTTAACCCCCCCCCCCCCCCCCCCCCCCTTGTTCCATCCCTCCTCATTCCTAGTCAATCGACAACACACACTTCTCCTTACCCCCCCCCCCCCCCTTGTTCCTCACTCTCTCTCTTCGCTATGCCTCGGACACACACACGCCTCCTTACCCACCCCCCCCCCTTGTTCTCTCTCCCGTCTCTCCTCTCCTATTTCATCGGACGCTACAAAAAAAAAAACCACTTCTCCTTACCCCCCCCCCCCCCTACCGTTTGTTCTCTCTCTCTCTCTTCCTATTCAATCGAACCCAAAGCAAACACGTCTCTCCTAACCCCCAACCCCACCCCCCCACCCCCCCCCCGACCTTGTATCTCTCTCTCTCTCTTCCTATTCGAATCGGACACACACACTTCTTTTGCGCCTGCCCCCCCCCCCCCGTTAGTTGTCGTCCCTCCTCTCTTCCTATTCATCGGGCCACACACACTTTTCCTTACCCCCCCCTCCCCCCCTTGTTCTCTCTCTCTCTCTCTTCCTATTTCATTCAGACACACACCACTTCTCCTTACCCCCCGCCCCCCCCCCTTTGTTCTCCTCTCTCCTCGCTCCTATTTCATCGGACACATACACCTTCTCCCTTACCCCCCCCCCCCCCTTGTTCCTCTCTCTCTCCTCTTTCCTATTCATCGGGCACACACCGTCTCCTTATCCCCCCCCCTCCCCTTTTTCTCTTCATATTTCTCTTCTCTCTATCCTATTCATCGAAACACACACCTTCCCCTTACCCCCCCCCCCCCTTGTTCTCCTTCTCTCACTCTTCCTATGTCATCGGACACACACACTTCCTCCTAGCCCCACCCCCCCCCCCCCTTGTCTCCTCTCCTCTCGTCCTCATTCCCTATTTTCATCGTACACAAACACCCAATTCTCCTTACACCACCCCCCCCCCCCCCCCCCCCAACACCCTTGTTCTCTCCGTCTCTCTCTATTTCCCTATTCATCGGACAAACACCAACTTCTCCTTACCCCCCCCCCTCCCCCCACCTGTTGTTCTCTTCTCATCGCTTTCCTATTCATCGGACACACACACTTCCTCCTTAACTACGTACCCCCCTCCCCCCTTGTTCTCTCTCTCTCTTCTCCTATTCATCGGACCACACACACTTCTCCTTACCCTCCCCCCCCCCCCCCCCCTTCTGCTTCTCTCTCTCTCTTGCCTATATTCATCGGACCACCACTCCACTTCTCCTTACCCCCCCCCCCCCTTGTATCTCCTCTCCTCTACTCTTCCGTATTCATCGGACACACACGCATTTCTCCTTACCCCCCCCCCTTTTGTTCTCTCTCTGTCCTCTCTTCCTAGGCACTTCAGACACTCACCCGCTCCTTCCCCCCCCCACCCCCCCGTTGTTCTCTCTCCTCTCTTCCTATTCAGACGACACCACACCCCACATACTCTTCTCCTTACCCCTTCCCCCCCCCCCCGCCCTTGTTTCTCTCTCTCTCTTCCTATTCCTCCGACATACACACTATCCCTTATACCCAACCCCCCCCCCCCCCCCCCGTTTGTTCTCATCTCTCTTCCTATTCATCGAACACACACACTTCTCCTTCCCCCCCCCCCCCCCCCCGTTGTTCCTCTCCTCTCTGCTTCCTATTCATCGGACACCACACACTTCCTCCTTCCCCCCCCCCCCCCCCGTTTGCTTCTCCTCCTCTCCTCCTCCTCTTTTCCTATTCATCGGACACACCACTCTTGCTCCTTACCCAAAACCTTAAACCCCTTACACTATGCTCTACCCCCCCCCCCCCCCCTATTCATCGGACCCCCCCCCGCCCCCTTAACCCCCCCCCCCCCCCCCTTTACCCCCCCCCCCCCCCCTATGCATCGGACCCACCCCCATACCTTACCTCCCCCCCCCTTGTTCTCTCTCATCTCTCTTTCCTATTCATCGACACACACACTTCTCCTTCCCCTCCCCCCCCTTGTTCTCCTCTCTCTCTCTATCATCGACACAACACACTTCTACTTACCCTTAGCCCGCCCCCCCCCCCCTTGTTCTCTCTCTCCCTCCTCTTCCTATTCATTCATCAACTCAACACACTTCTCCCTAATACCCCCCCCCCCCCCTGTTTGTTCTCATCTCTCTCTCTCTTCCTATTCCCTCGGGACAACCCACACCGTTCTCCTTAACCCCCTACCCCCCCCCCCTCTTGTTCTCTCGCTCTCTCAATTCCTATTCCATCGGACACACACCCTTCTCCTTCCACCCCCCCCCCCCCTTGTTCTCTATCTCTCTTCCTATTCATCGGCCACTACGACACTTCTCCTTATATACCCGCACTCCACCGCCGTTGTTCTTCTCTCTCTTCTCGTCCTATGCTGTACGACACGAACAACATATCTCCGTACCACCCCACTACCCCCGCCCCCTCGTTTCCTCTCTCTCTCTCTTCCTATTCATCGGACACGACACACTTCCTTGTCTCCTTCCCCCGTCCCCCCCACCCCCCCCTTGTTCTCTCTCTCTCTCTTTCTCTTCGTATTCATCAGACACACCCACCACTTCTCTTCCCCCCCCCCCTTGTTCTCTCTCGTCTCTCTTCTATTCACGGACCACACCTTCTCCTTCCCCCCCCCCTCCCTTGTTCTCTCTCTCTCTCGCTTTTCCTTTTCATCCGGACACCACACTTCTACATTACCACCACTTCTCCTCCCCCCCCCTCTTGTTCTCTCTCGTCGTCTGCCTATTCATCAGACATCACCACTTCCCTGTACCCCCCCCCCCCCACCCCGTTGTTCTCTGCTCTCTCTCTCTTCCTATTCAGCGGACACGCACACACGGCCTACCTTACATTAACCCCCCCCCTCACCCCCCTGGTTCTCTCTCTCCTCTTCCTATTCCTCAGGACCCACCCACTCCTCCTTGCCCCCCCGCTGCCCCCCCCCTCCCCCCCCTTGTCTCATCTGCTCCTCTCCTCGATCTTCCTATTTATACTCAACGATACACACTTCCCCCTTAACCGCCCCCCCCACCCCCCCCCCCCCGTTTGGTTCTCTCTCTCTTACTCTCTTCCTATTCATCGGACACCCACACTTCGTCCTTACCGCCCCCCCCCCCCCCGTTGTTCCTCTCCTCTCTCTCTTCCTATTCATCGACACACACCACTTCTCCTTCCCCCCCCCCCCCCACCGTTGTTCTCTCTCTCGTCTCTTTCCTATTCCATCGCCGACCTACACACTTCGCCTTTTCCCCCCCCCCCCCCGTTGTTCGCCTCTCTCTCTCTCCTTCCTATTCCATCGGACCACACACCCACTTCTCCTTACCACCCACCCCCCCCCCCATTTTTTCTCTCTCGTCTCTCTTCCTATTCATCAACACACACACTTTAAATCGGTTTCCCCTTACCCCCCCCCCCTGCTCGTTTGTTTACCTCTCTCTCTCTCTCTCTGTTCCTTCCATCGGACACACACAACTTCTCCTTTTCCACCAAAGTATCTCCTAAACACCACCCCCCCCCCCCCTTGTTCTCTCCTCTCTCTCTTTCCTATTCTAATCGGACACCACACTTCTTCTCCTTACCCCCCCCCCCCTTGTTCCTCTCTCTCATCTTCCTATTCCTCGACACACACACTTCTCCTTCCCCCCCCCCCCCCTTGTTCTCTCTCTCTCTTTTCCTATTCATCGGACAACAAACACCACTTTCTCCTTCCTTCCCCCCCCCCCCCTGTGTTCTCTCTCATCGCTCTCATTCCTATTCACAATCGGACCCACACACGTCTACTCCCCCCCCCCCCCCCCGTTGTTCATCGTCTCTCTCTTCCTATTCATCAACAGACCCCACCTTCCCTTACCGATTACCTACCCCCCCCCCCCGTTGTTTCTCTCTCTCTCTTCCTATTCATCGGACCACACCCTCTCCATGTGCTCCGGCTTCCCTTATTACCCCCCCACCTCCGTTGTTCGCTCCTCTCTCCTCATTCCTATTCATCGGACACAAAACACATGCTCCGCCTTACCCCCCCCCCCCCCCACCCCCCCTTGTCTCTCTCAGTCTCTCTCTATTCCTGATTCATCGGACACACCCACCACTTCTCCTTGTTTTTCTCCCCCCCCCCCCCTTGTGTCTCTCTCTCATCGTCTTCTCTTCTTCGTATTTTCATCTGCCACACACAACACTTCCTCCTTTCCCCCCCCCCCCCCCCTTGTTCTCTCTCTCTCTCTTCCTATTCCATCGGACACACACACATTCTCCGTACCTACATACCACCCCCCCCCTTACACCCCCCCCCCCCCCGTTGTTCTCTCCTCTCTCTTTTTCTCTCCTATTCATCGGACACACACACTTCTCCTTTCCCACTTACATACCCTTAACCCCACCCCCGCTTGTTCTCTTCTCTCTCTTCCATATTCATACAAGACATACCCCACACTTCTCCTTAAAACCCCCCCCCCCCTTTTGTTCTCTCTCGACGCTTCCTATTCATCGGACACACCCGAACTTCTCCTTACCTCACTTACCCCGCCCCCCCCTCGTGTTTTCTCCTCTCTCTCTTTCCTATTCATCGGACACAACCACACACACTTCTCTCCTTACCCCACCCCCCCCCCCCCTTGTTCTCTCTCTCTCTCTTCTTCCTCTCTCTTCGACTATTCAGCCAGACACACACACTTCCCTCCTCCCCCCCCCGCCCTTTTCTCTCTCTCTGCTCTTCCTATTCATCTGGCCACACACACTGTTCTCCTTACCCCCTCCCCCCCCCCCCCCTTGTTTCTCTCTCTCTCTTACCTATTCATCGGCAACACACACTGTCCCCTTCTCCCTTACCCCCCCCCCCTTGTTCTCTATCTCTCTTCTCTTCCTATTCATCGGATACACACACCACTTCTCCGTAACCCCCCCCCCCCCCCCCCACTTTGTTCTCTCTCCTCTCGGCTTCCTATTTCATCGGACACCCAAACACTTCTCCTTACCCCCCCCCCACCCTTTGTTCTCTCTCTCTCCTTCCTATTTCATCGGGGACACACACACTTCCCTTCCCCTTACCCCCCCCCCCCCCCCCCCCTTGTTCTCCTCTCCTCTCTTCTTCTATTCATCGGACACCACGCACTTCTCCTTTCCCCCCCCCCCCCCCCTTCTTGTTCCCTCTCTCTCTCTCTCCTGCCTATTCATCGGACCAATACAACACTTCTCCTTACCCCTACCCCCCTCCCCCCCGTTGTTCTCTCTCTCTCCTCTTCCTATTCATCAGACACACACCTTCCCTTACCCCCTACCGCCCCCCCCCCTTGGTCTCCCTCCTCGTCCTTCCTATTCACTGACACACCCACTTCTCCTTACCCCCCCCCCCCTTGGTTCTTCTGCTCTCTCCTCTCCGTCTTCCTATTCATCATCGGCACACATGCACGTTCTATCTTCCTTACCCCCCCTTAATAAAATAACCCCCCCCCCCCTTGTTCGCTCTCTCTCTCTGTCCTATTCTTATCGGACACACCACACTTCTCCTTAAACCAAACTTCCCTTCGCACCCCCCTCCCCCCCCCCATGTTCTCTCCTCTCATCTCGTCTCTTCCTATTTCATCGGACACACACCTTCTCTTCTCCTCAACCCCCCCCCCTCCTTGTTCTCCCTCTCTCCTCGCCTATTCATCGGACACACACCACTTCTCCTTAACCCCCCCCCCCCCCACCGTTTGTTCTCTCTCTCTCTTCCTAGTTCATCAACCACACACACTTCTCCTTACCCCCCCCCCCCACCCTTGTTCTCTCTCCTCTCGTCAGTCCTATTCATCGGACGACAACACACTTCTCCTTACCTACCCCCCCCCCCCCCGCCCCTTGTTTCTCTCTCTCTCTTCCTATTCAATCGGACACACCACACTCTTCCCCTTACCCCCCCCCGCCCCCCCTTGTTTCTCTCTCTCCTCCTCTCTTCCTATTCATACGGACACACACACTTCTCCTTACCCCCCCCCCCCCCCCCCACCATTGTGTTCTCTCTCACTCTCTCTTCCTATTCATCGGACACAAACAGCACTGTCTCCTTACCCCCCCCCCCCCCCCACCTTGTCTCTCTCTCTCTCTTCCTATTCATCGGACATACACACGTCTCCTTCCCCCCCCCCCCTGTTTTGTTCTCTCTCTCTCTCTCTCTTCCCGATTCATCGGACCACACCCGGCACATTCTCCTTATACTCCCACCACCCCCCCCCCCATTGTTTCTCTCTCTCTCTTTCCTATTCATCGGACACACACACTTCTCCTTACCCCCCCCTTCTTCGCTGTTCTCTCTCGCCTCTTCCTATTCATCTGGACCCTACCACACTTCTCCTTCCCTTCCCCCCCTCCCCTTGTTCTCTCCCTCTTCTCTCTCCTAGTCATCGGACACACACACTTCTCCTTACCCCCATCCCCCCCCCCCACCCCTTGTTCTCGTCCTCCTCTCTGCCAATTCATCGGACAGCACACACGTCTCCTTACCCCCCCCCCCCCTTTGTTCTCTCTCTCATCTCTCGTCTATTCATCGGACACACAACACCTTCTCCTTACACCCCCCCACAAACCCCCCACCCCCCACCCCCTTCCCCCCCGTTCTCTCTCTCCTCTCTCTTCCTATTCATCGGACACCACACTTCTCCCATTTCCCCCCCCCCCCCCCTTGTTCCTCTCTCTCGCTCTCTTCTCTTCATCGGACATACAAACTTCCCTTCCCCCCCTTCTCCCTTCCCCCCCCCCCCTTGTTTGTCTCCTCCTCTCTCTTCCTATTCCATCAGACACCCACCACTCCTCCTTAACCCCCCCGCCCCCCGTTGTTCTCTCTCTCGCTCTCTCTTCCTAATTCATCAGACACTGCACACACAACTTCTTTACCCTTCCCACCACCAACCCACCACCCCCCCCTTGTCCTCTCTCTCTCTTCCTATTCATTCATCGGACACACACACTTCCCTTACCCCCCCCCCCCCGTTGTTCTCTCTCTCTCTCTTCCTAGTCTCATCGAGACACACACACTTCTCATTCCCCCCCCCCCCCCCGGTGGTCTCTCTCTCCTCTCTTCCTATTCATCGGACCACACAGCTTCCCCTTCTTCCACCAACCCCCCCCCCCTTGTTCTCTCTCTCCGCTCCTTCTTCCTATTCATAATCGGACACACACCACTTCTCCTTCCACCCCCCCCCGCCCCCTTGTTCTCATCTCTCTCTCTTCCTATTCATCGGAAACACACACCACTTCTCCTTCCCCCCCCGCCCCCCCCCTTGTTCTCTCTCGTCTCTCTTCCTAATTCATCGGACACACACACTTCTCCTTACCCCCCCCCCCCCCATTGTTCTCTCTCTCTCTCCTCTTCCTATTTCATCGGAGTACACACACACTTCTCACTTACCCCCCCCCCCCCCCCCCGCCGCCTTGTTCTCTTCCATCTCTCTTCCTATTCCATCGGACACACACACTTCTCCCTTAACCCCCCCCCCCCTTGTTCTCTCTCTCTCTCTTTTCCTATTCATCGGACACCCACACTTCTCCCTTACACCTCCTCCCCCCCCCTCCCCTGTTCTCTCTCTCTCATCTTCCTACTTCATATCATACGTGACACAACACAGCTTCCTCCGTACCCCCCCCCCCCCCCTTGTTCTCATTCTCTTCCTCTCTTCCTATTCATCAGACCCACACACGTCTCCTTACCCCCCCCCCCTTGTTCTCTCGTCTCTCTCTTCCTATTCATCGGACACACACACTTCTCCTTACGACCTATTAACCCACCCCCCCCCCTGGTTCTCTCTCTCTCTTCCTATTCATCGGACACACACACTTCGCCTTAGACCAACCCCCCCCCTCCCCCCCCCTTCCTTGTTTCTCTCATCTCATCTTCCTATTCATGCGACACACACACTTCTCCTTATCCCCCCCCCCTCTTGTTCTCCTCTCTCTCTTCCTATTCATCGGACCCACACACTTCTCCTTACCCCCCCCCCCCTTTGTTCTTAATCCTCCTCTCATCTCTTCCTATTCATCGGACACACACACTTCTCAGATGCCCTTACCCCCCCCCCCCCCCTTGTTCTCTCTCTCTCTTCTACTCTTCCTATTCATCAGACACACACACTTCTACTTACCACCCCCCCCGTTGTTCTCGTCTCTCTCTCTTTTCCTATTCATCGGACACACACCACTTCTCCTTACCCCCCCCCCCCTTGTTCTCTCTCTCTCTCTCTTCCTATTTCCATCGGAACCGACACACACTTCTCTACTTACCCCTTACCCCCCCCCCCCCTTGTTCGCATCCTCTCTCTCTTCCTATTCATCGGACACACACACCTTCTCTTACCCCCCCCCCCCCTTGTTCTTCTCTCTCTCCTTACCTATTCCGTTCGACCACACACACTTCCCCCTTAAACCCCCCCCCCCCATTGTTTCTCTCTCTCTCTTCCTATTCCTCTGGACACACACAACTTCTCCTTACCCCCCCCCCCCCTTGTGTCTCTCTCTCTCTCTTCCTATTCATCGGACACCACACACTTCTCCTTACACCCCCCCCTCCTTGCCACCTCTTGTTCTCTCTCTCTCTCATCTTCCTATTCCATCGGACACAACACACTTCTGTTTACACCCCACCCCCCCCCCCGCCCCCCCCCCCACCCCCTTGTTCTCATCTCGCTCTCTTCCTATTCATCATCGGGACAACACACACTTCTCCTTATCCCCATCCCTCCCCCTATCCCCCTCCCCCCCCCCCGACCTGTTGTGCGCTCTCTCCTCTCTTCCTATTCATCGGACACACACACTTCTCCTTCCCCCCCCCCCGTGTTGTCTCTCTCTTTCTCCCTCTTGACGATTCATCGTGCACACACACTTCCGCCTTACCCCATACCCCCCCCCCCTTGTTTCTTTCTCTCTTCCATTCAATCATACACACCCACACTTCCCTTACCCCCCCCCCTTGTTTCTCTCTCTCTCTCTTCCTCCTATTCATATCGACACTACACACTTCTCCTTAACACCCTCCTCCCCCCCCCCCCGACCTGTTTCCTCTCTCTCGTTCCTATTCATCAACAAACACACAATATCTTTCTCCCTAACCCCCCCCCCCCCCCCCCCCCGACTTGTTCTCTCTCTCTCCTCTTCCTCATTCCATAACCCACACACACTTCTCCCTTCATCCTTCCCCCTCCCCCCCTTGTTCCTCGCTCTCGTTCTCTTCCTATTCATCGGAGCACACACCACTTCTCCTTCCCCCCCCCCCCCCCTTGTTCTCTCTCTCTCTCTTCTATTGCATCGTACACCACACACGGCTCCCTTTCCCCCCCCCCCCTTGTTCTCTCTCTCTCTTCCTAATTCCTCGGCACACCTACACTTCTCCTTACCCCCCCCCCCCCCCCCTTGTTCTTCATCCTCTCCTCGTTCCTATTCATCGGACACCCACAACACTTGTCCTACACCCCCCCCCGTGTTTTCTCTCTCTCTCTTCCTATCATGGACCACCTCCTTCTCCTTTACCCCCCCCCCCCCCCTTGAGTTTCTCTCTCTCTGCGTTCTATTTCATCGACACAGCACCACACTTCTCCTTACCTACCCCACCCCCCCCCCTTTGTTCTCCTCTCCTCTCTCTTCCATATTCATTCGACACACACACTTCTCCTACCAACCCCCCCTCCCCCCCCCCCCACCCCCTTGTTCTCTCGCCTCTCGTCTCGTCCTTTTTTCTATTCATTCGGACACACACACACTTCTCCTTATACCACCCCCTACCCCCCCCCCCCCGCCCCCCCCGCCTGTTCTCTCTCTCTTCTTCCAATTCATCGGACACACACACTTCTCCTTACGCCCAAAACCCCCCACCCCCTTGTTCTCTCTCTCTCTCTCTCTTTTCCTATTCATCGGGACACACACCACCACTTCTCCTTACCCCCCCCCACCCTTCTTGTTCTCCTCTTCTCTCTTCCCTATTTCATCGGACACAACACACACTTCTACTTACCACCCCCCCTACTTACCTCCCCCCCCCCCTTGTTTCTCTCTCTCGTCGTTCCTATTCATCGGACAACACGAACACACTTCTCCTTACCCCCCCCCCCAACCTTGTTCTCTCTCTCTCTCTTCCTATTCATAGGACACACACACTTCTCCTTACCCCCCCCCCCCCCACCTTGTTCTCTACCTCTCTTCCTATTCATCGTACACTCAGTCTTCTCCTTACCCCCCCCGCCCTTTTTCTCTCTCTCTCTTCCTATTCCTCTGACACACACACTTCTCCTTACCCCCCCCCCTTCTTCTCTCTCTCTCTCTTCGTATTCATCGGACACACACACTTCTCTTTAACCCCCCCCCCCCTTGTTCTCTCTCCTCTCTTCCTAGTCATCGGACACACACACTTCTCCTTACCCCCCCCCCCTTGTTCTCTCTCTCCTCTTCCTATTCATCGGACACACACACTTCTCCTTTGGCCCCCCCCCCCCCCCCTTGTTCTCTCTCTCTCTTCCTATTCATCGGACACACACACTTCTCCTTCCCCCGCCCCCCCCCCGTTGTTCTCTCTCTCTCTCTTCCTATTCATCGGACACATACACACTTCTCCTTACCCCCCCCCCCTCTCCTGTTCTCTCTCTCTTCCTATTCATCTGACACACACCCTTCTCCTTAACCCCCCCCCCTTGTTCTCTCCCTCTCTCTCCTATTCATCGGACACACACACTTCTACTTACCCCCCCCCCCCTTGTTCTCTCGCGCTCTCTCTGCCTATTCATCGGACACACACACTTCTACTTACCCCCCCCCCCCCCCCCCCTTGTTCTCTTTCTCTCTTCCTATTCATCGGACACACACACACTTCTCCTTAGCCCCCCCCCCTTGTTCTCTCTCTCTCTCTTCCTATTCCTCGGCCCCACGCACTTCTCCTTACCCCCCCCCCCCTTGTTCTCTCTCTCTCTCTTCCTATTCATCGGACACACACACTTCTCCTTACCCCCCCCCCCCTGTTCTCTCTCTCTCTTCCTATTCATCGGACACACACACTTCTCCTTACCCCCCCCCCTTCTTCTCTCTCTCTCTCTTCCTATTCATCGGACACTCAGACTGTTGCTTTGAGCCCATCCGAGTGTTCTCTCTCTCTCTTTTCCTATTCATCGGACACACACACTTCTCCTCTCCCCCCCCCCCCCCCCCCTTTGTTCTTCTACTCTCTCTCTCTCTTCCTGTTCATCGGACACACCACACTTCTACTTACCCCCACCCCCCCTTCTTCTCTCTATCTTTCATTCATCGGACACACACACTTCTCCTTACCCCCCCCCCCCCTTGTTCTCTCTCTCTCTCTTCCTATTCATCGGACACACACACTTCACTACCCCCCCCCCCCCTTGTTCTCCTCTCTCTTCCTATTCATCGGACACACACACTTCTCCTCCCCCCCCCACTTGTTCTCTCTCTCTCTTCCTATTCATAGGACGACACACACTTCTACTTACCCCCCCCCCCTTGTTCTCTCTCTCTTCCTATTCATCGGACACACACACTTATCCTCCCCACCCCCCTTGTTCTCTCTCTCTCTTCCTATTCATCGGACACACACACATCTCCTTAACCCCCCCCCCCCCCCCTTGTTCTCTCTCTACATCTCTTCCTATTCAACCTCGGACACACACACTTCTCCTCCCCCCCCGACCCTTGTTCCTCTCTCTCTCTCTCCTATCCTATTCATCGGACACACACACGTCTACTTACCCCCCCCCCTTGTGTTCTCTCTCTCTCTTTTTCTATTCATCGGACACACACACACTTCTCCTTACCCCCCCCCCTTGTTCTCTCTCTCTCTCTCTTCCTATTCATCGGACACACACACTTCTCCTTACCCCACCCCCCCCCCCCCTTGTTCTCTCTCTCTCTTCCTATTCATCGGACACACACACTTCTCCGTACCCCCCCCCCCCCCCTTCTTCTCGCTCTCTCTCTTCCTCTTCATCGGACACACCCACTTCTCCTTCCCCCCCCCCCTTCTTCTCTCTCTCTCTCTCTTCCTATTCATCGCGACACCCAACACTTCTCCTTATCCCCCCACCCTTGTTCTCTCTCTCTCTTCGTATTCATCGGACACACCCACGTCTCCTCCCCCCCCCTTGTTCTATATCTCTATTCCTATTCATTGGACACACACACTTCTCTTTACCCCCCCCCCCCTTGTTCTCTCTCTCTCTCTCATTCATGGGACACTTCTTACGATGCTAGAATGAGGCTCTGACACACACTTCTTGCCCCCCCCCCTCTCTCTCACACACACACATGCACCCACACACAGAGTCATTGATATACACAGAAGCAGCTCTGTAACAGCCTTATATGTCTGTTCTGTACCTATGTAATAAGCCTATTTCTATATAAAAACCTTTTTCCAAGGCACACCTGTTTGGTTGTCTTGTTGTGCTACAAACCCTACTGCCGCTTCAAAGTGGACCCAGAACCAACAGGAGAGTAACCGAATATAGGAAGCTGCGAAAGGTTACAATGAGGTTGAAGGAAATGGTTAAGAGGAAATGAGGAGGGACTTAAATCAGGGCCACTTTTACCAATGGGCAAAGGGGCAGCTGCCTTGGGCCCTACATAATGGGGTCCAGCTTCCCATAGGTGAAGGTAGATCTGAGGTTTGCTGGTCCAGTTGTTCTGTTGGTCAGTTCTTCCTCTTTCTTCTCTAAGGGCCAGGCCGCAGCAGGCACATCACAGGATTTAACTGCGCCAGAATCAGCAAGAAAAGACAGAAAAAAACCAGCTGGCCACTGTTGCGGTCCGTGAGTGGCAGCCTGTACACTGCGCCTTCTCGGTCTCTCTGCCTGCGTGGCTTCCCCATCGCGCTGCACCGAATTCTACCATACCAAAGAGGCACAAAGGCAGAATGGGGCACGTGGCGGGTAGGGCACAGTGCATGTGGGCATTTAACAGGCCCAGCCAGCGAAGCGGCGATGCCGCAATTAACGGTGGGAAGATGGTGACCTGGCAATGGTGTTTGTCTGGATCTTTGTGGGCAATGCACTAAACCGGGGAATGATGAATCCAGCGTTATGCAGCTTACCGAAAACGGAGTCAAACAACCAAGAGGGAAGAGCACAGCATGATGGGAGATGCTGAGCATATGGGGAGGGAGGAGTGGTCTAGTGGTTAGGACAAGGTACTTCAGGCCGGAGGGCTGGGGGTTCAAGTCCCAGTTGGGGACAGCAATCTCTGGCCGGAGGGCCGGGGGTTCAAGTCCCACTTGGGGACAGCAATCTCAGGCTGGAGGGCTGGGGGTTCAAGTCTCACCTGGGGACAGCAATCTCAGGCCGGAGGGCCAGGGGTTCAAGTCCCACCTGAGGACAGCAATCTCAGGCCGGAGGGCCGGGGGTTCAAGTCCCACTTGGGGACAGCAGTCTCAGGCTGGAGGGCCGGGAGTTCAAGTCCCACCTGGGGACAGCAATCTCAGGCTGGAGGGCCGGGGGTTCAAGTCCCACCTGGGGACAGCAATCTCAGGCCGGAGGGCCGGGGGTTCAAGTCCCACTTGGGGACAGCAATCTCAGGCTGGAGGGCTGGGGGTTCAAGTCTCACCTGGGGACAGCAGTCTCAGGCTGGAGGGCTGGGGGTTCAAGTCTCACCTGGGGACAGCAATCTCAGGCCGGAGGGCCGGGGGTTCGAGTCCCAGTTGGGGACAGCAATCTCAGGCTGGAGGGCCGGGGGTTCAAGTCCCACCTGGGGACAGCAATCTCGGGCCGGAGGGACTGGGATTTCTAGTCCTGTAGGCACTCCTTGTGGTCTTGGGCAAGCCACTTAACCCTCCATTGCACATGTTCCCTGTAAGTATTAGCGTATGTGTCATATCCCCTCGTGTTAAATGTACCCCCCAATTGACCACTTTGACCCGGTGAAAAGCGGGATATAAATACAGCTAAATAAATAAATACTAGTGGCTCTCGTTCCCCCCCCCCCCTCTAACATTGGCCCAGGGTCCAACAAGTGCTTCAAGCAGCACCGGGAAGGGGGAAGAGAAATGTGCTTTTCATGTCGGCAGCTTCAGAAGATTTGCTTTATTTGGCTTATGCTCTTGTTATAAATATTCTACATTAAATTACTTTGTTCCTTGGACTATATTTGAAGACTTGGAAGCAGATGAGTATACTGAAAGGCGATGTTGTTATTCCACATGAGCCCTTTATCCCATCATATTCACCTGCTCTTTCCCTTCCTCCCTGTCCGCGACACGCTTCTCCTGCACTTTTCCCCCACACTAGGCTTAGGAAACCCCTCAGGAGAGGAATTTTGATTTGCGTCCTCCAAGCCTGTGATCCTTCTGCCACAGAATCTCTGGGTCATCGCCTCTCAGATCAGTTTACCATCAGAGGCTGCTATGTAGAGACAAGGATTAAATACATTTATATTTTTATCGACGACGTTTGGACTCTCCTGTCAAAGTACTTACAGCTGTCTCTTGTCTAAAGTATCCCTGGCACAAGTAACTATCAAGCTCTCCATCCCACCCCAGCCCTGAGACGAGAGGAAAGAAAAGGCCACAACCTACAGCACCCCCACGCCCCTGTAAAGTGAACTAAGCCATCCTCCCCCTCCATTAATTCTGTGTGTGCTATCAGGTTAAGTGCTGCTAATGTCCTAACTATAGAAGCGGGATAGACACAAGCAAGTCTGCGGGCTGTGGCGACGAGAAGGGGCTGAGCACTGTGCACTGCGCTGCCACCAGAAGCACATACAAACCTCCTACTGACATCCCTACACCCCACCCCTGTCATGTCCCCCCAGCTCCAACATGCATACACACATAGTCCTTGTGACCTTGGGCAAGTCGCTTAACCCTCCATTGCCTCAGGTACAAACTTAGATTGTAAACCCTCTGGGGACAGGGAAATGTCTCCAGTTCCTGATTGTATTGTAACTGGCCTTCAACTACTACTGGAAAGACATGAGCTAAATACTACTTAAATAAATGCTCATCCCTCCACCACCAATAGCCCCAACAACTCTACCCCTCTCCACAATACACACCTACACTCTCAAGGTAGACCCAGATATGTGCGATAGCCTCATGCCCAGGATGGCACAAGGAGATGAGGCGCCTTAGACGAACCTCATCCCTTGCCACACCCGCAGCGCCGCAACTACTGTCTCTCTCTGGGACTGACAGCACTGCAAATAGCCAAACACGCTCTGGCGCCACGCAGCTGTTCACGTCCACTGCTCTCTGACACCCAGTGCTGACTTCCTGTGCAAACAGGAAGTTGGCATCGAAAGTCGGAGACGAGTGGAAGTGAACGTCCCATAGTGCCAAAGCTTGAAGGTAAGTGCGACAGGGCTGTTTCAAGCCTTTTTCCATGCTGTTGGTCCCAGAGAAGGGCAAACGTGGAGGCAATGGGCAACGCAGGAGGGCTAGCACTCTAGGCAACTGCCTAATTCTCCTAATTGTAGCACAAGCCCTGCTCATACCACCCCCATATAGTCCACACACAGCCACACTGTCCCTGCCACCCTACCAAGATAAACTTCACCATGTCTCTTCCCACTGAGCCCCACAGACAGATGCTACGAGTCTGAAACACAGGACGGGGAAACGTGTCATTGTGCTATGCTATGAGGTAATTCTACAATATCACGCACAGGCAAAGCGCAGTGTCGCACGCATATTGGAGACCTAGTCTATAAAGAAAAGCATGCACGGGCTTTACTTTATAGAATAGGGGCACACGGATGCGCCTTAACCCAGGAGTTGCAGTTACGATTGTTCTAGACACCCGCAATTTAGAGTATTCAATAACTAATACACGTAAATATAGGCCCCCCTCTATGCTCCACCCCATGCACAACCTAACTGAAGGTAGGTACGATGGGCCTTACGTGCATGCTTACAGAGCGGTGGATCACCTTAAACGTGCGTGTAAGTGCCCATTCACAAATGTAAGTTCTTTCAAATAAGGACCTATGTGCATTTCACGCACGTACCGTCCTGTCCACTCTATATAAAATTAACCCCAATAAATGTGCACTTCTCAACGTTCTTTTCTATTTTCATTCTCTTTTCCTTTGTTGTCTGTTTTCTTCAGGAGTAGATATTTTAACACTCTCTCTTCTCCTGTCCTCTTCTCCCATGTGTTCTCTTCTTATTCTTCCAAGATCTCATATCCCCCTTTCTCTTCCATTTTCCATCCCCTTTCTTCTCCATCATCTCCTCCCCAATCCACCAATCTAGGCTTTTCTCTCTTATATCCATCCCCAATCTCCTTCCACCATCCCTGGTGCTTTTCCTTCATCCATAGTCCTCTCTCTCTTTCCTTAAGAACATAAGATGTGCCATACCGGGTCAGACCAAGGGTCCATCAAGCCCAGTATCCTGTTTCCAACAGTGGCCATTCCAGGTCACAAGTAGCCGCTGGGTTCCCAAAGCTATATAGATTCCTTGCTGTTCATACCAAGGGTAAGCAGTGGATTTCCTCAGTCCTCTTTGATAATGGTTTATGGACCTTTCTTCCAGGAACTCGTCCATACCTGTTTTGAACCCAGCTACATGAACAGCTTTTACTGCATCCTCCGGTAATGAATTCCAGAGATTGATTATGCACTGAGTGAAAAAATATTTTCTCCAATTATTCTTAAATGTGCCACATTGTAGCTTCATTGTGTGTCCCCTAGTCTTTTTACTTTTTGAAGGAGTAAACAACCGATCTACATTTACCTGTTCAATTCCGTTCATTATTTAAAGACCTCTATCATATCCCCCCTCAACCGTCTCTTTTCCAGGTTGAAGAGACCTAACCTTCTAAACCTTTCCTCATATAGATATCTTTCCATCCCCTTTACCATTGTGGTGGATCTTCTCTGTACCTTTTCCAATTCTGCTACTGTATATCCTTTTCAAAATATGGAGACCAGAATTGCACACAATATTCAAGGTGCAAGTGATACAGAAGCATTATAACACCTGTCTCACCACTAATAACCTGATGGTCAACTTTGATAAAACAGGGGCTATGTTCATCACTAGAGACTCTGCTTTCAATCCGCTCCAAACGCTCAGCATTCTAAACAAAACTATACCAATCAAGGACGAAGTGAGGTACCTGGGCATCACCCTGGACAGAGCGCTGAACCTAAAATCACACATTACTATAACGGCGGCAAAAGCCTACCACCGACTGAGAATCATCAGAAGACTCAAACCAATCCTTGACCAAGACCACTTCCGCACAGTTTGCCAAGCAATCATCACCCCTCTGCTAGACTATGGGAACTCACTATACCAAGGCCTCCCCCAGCAGACTATTCACCCACTTCAAATGGTGCAGAACACTGCAGCACAAATCATCACGGGCACCGCAAGATCTCAACACATCACCCCCGTCTTACAACAGCTCCGCTGGTTGCCAATAATTGCAAGGGCAAAATTCAAAACAATTCTGAACATCTTCAAAATCTACCACCACCGCTCAGCAAATGCTCATCATGAAATAATAATCAGGGATGTCAACAACAGACCTAGAAGAACCAACAATGGCAGCAGGATCACCACACCCGTAGGTTTTCACAAGAATAAACAAACATCTAAAGAGAGCTCCCTCGCTACTGGCGCCTGCACTATGGAACTCCCTCCCTATGGACTTAAGAAACCTAAACGATACCAAAAACGTCCGCAAGGCACTCAAGACTCTTCTCTTTACTGAGACCTCGTATGAGCAACCACTTTAAGTCCTTTTACTAGAGACCACTCAACGGACCCAACAGCTCTCTACACCACCTGGCCCTTCTATCCACTCCCACTCTGACCTACAAATACTGTATTTACCTATGTGAGTCGTCTCCCCTCCTGTTAAATGTACCCCTCCAATTGTGTTGTGACCACTTTGATTGAAGGATAAGGTGGTATACAAATCTGTCTAAATAAAATAAATAAATAAAATTATAATACACTTTGTTTTCTTTTATATTCCTTTCCTTTCTATTTGCTTTCTATTTCCATTCTATTTGCTTTCTTGGCCGCGGCTGCACACTGGGCAGAGGGTTTCAACATATTATCCACGATGATGCCTAGATATTTTTCTTGAGAAGTGATTCCTAATGTGGAACTTTAGTATCGTGTAACTGTAGTTTGGGTTGTTCTTTCCAACTTTGCACTTGTCCAAATTAAATACCATCTGCTACTTGGATGCCGTGTCTCCCAATTTTTCAAAATCCTCTTGCATTATAACAACATTGAATAATGTTGTGTCATCTGCAAATTTGATAACCTCACTCGTTATTCCCATTTCCAGGTCATTTATAGATATGTTAAAAAGCAGGGGGCCCAGCACAGATTCCTGAGGTACTCCACAATTCTCCATTGAAAAAATTGTCCATTTAGCCCTACTCTTTGTTTTCTATTTTTTAATTAGTTCCTAATCCACAATAGTACACTGCCTCCTATCCCATGACTTTTTAATTACCGCAAGTGTCTCTCATGAGGGACCTTGTCAAAGGCCTTCTGAAATCTAGATACACTATATCAACTGGCTCACCTTTATCTACCTGTTTATTCACACCTTCAAAAAATAAAAGAGATTAGTGAGACAAGACTTTCTTTGACGAAATCTATGTTGGCTTTCTGCCATTAAGCCAACACTATCCAAATGTTCTAATGGTTCCTACCATTTTGCCTGGTACAGACGTGAAGTTCACTGGTCTGTAGTTTCCCGGATCAAACCTTGAACTCTTTTTAAAAAACTGGCATTACATTGGCCACTCTCCAATCCTCAGGTGCTACAGCTGATTTTAAGGATAGTTCACAGATTACTAAAAGTAGGTCTGCAATCTCATATTTCAGTTCTTTCAGCACCCTGGGAGGTACACCATCCAGTCCAGGTGATTTGCTGCTCTTTAGTTTATCAAATTGCTGTAATACATCTTCCCAATTTTTCGTTTCAATTCCTCTGATACCTCGCCTTTGAATATCATTTCAGGGATGAGTAAGTTTCCAAAAAAAACTCAGTAACCCAGCACTGTTGATTATATCATAAAGTTAATTGCAATACTACCATTGTTACCACTCCTGGAAGAAATCCCTAAAGGAGGAGGAAGGCCAAGTTTTAACCATATCAAAAGAGTGCCTCAAACTGCCACATAGAGGGATAGCAAGATCCACTGAGGTCTTTTCTCCTCCTTTAGGGATTTCTTTTAGGAGTGCTAGCATTCAGTCCCTCAGCAATGGCTTTGTCCTCTCTTAGTGCCTCTTTTACCTCTTTATCATCTAATGGTCCAACTGGCTCTCTTACAGGTTGTTTTGCTACGAATGTACTTGAAAAAGTTTTTATTATGCGCTTTTGCTTCCACAGCAAGCTTCTTCTCAAATTCTCTCTTTACCTGTCTTATCATTGTCTTGCATTTAACTTGCCAGTACTTATGTTGTTTCCTGTTTTTATCATTTGGCTATTTTTTTCCATTTTCAGAAGGATTTTCTCTTACTGTAACTGTACCAGCCTCTTTGACCTCACCTTTAAGCCATCCTGGCTGTCATTCGGCCTTCCTTCCACCTTTCTTAAAGCGTGGGATACTTCTGGTCTGGGCTTCCAAGACAGTATATTTAAATAACTGCCAGGCCTGATGTAGACTCAGTCCAGTCTTTGTAGTTGCTCCTTTTAGTTTTTCTTAACCATTTTCCTGATTTTATCATAGTCTCCTTTTTGAAAGTTAAATGTTAGCACAGTGGATTTCTTTGAAATCCTCCTATTTATTAAATCAAATGTGATCATGTTATGATTGCTATTGCCAAGTTACCCAAACTTTGTTACCTCTCGCACTTCTTTCCCATCATAGGTCCTTTGTCCTTTCACCAAGTTCCCAGTCCTCTCTCACGCTCTCTCTTTCCATCTTCCCTCCTATATCTGGTATCTTCTCTCTCTTTCTTCCCCCACCTAGTCATAATTCCTTCACTCCAGCCCCTTCTTCTCTATCTTCCCTTCCCATTCAAGGTTCTCTCCCCCTCACCATCACTCTCCACCCTATAAAAGGTCCCGTCTCATTCCAGACATGACCCTTTCCACATTCTCTTCCTCCCCTCAGGCATTTTCTATCTCTTCCTCCAACTTCCCTCCAGAAATTCTTCCCCAGCTGCACCTTCTATCTAGGCACTCTCCTCACCCTGCTCCCCACCCGCCAAGCAGCCTCTCTCTTTCTCACCTCCCTTCTGCTCCTCACCTTTCCTTCTCTTCCACCCTCCCCACCCAGCACATTATCTCTTGCAGGCAATGTTATTAATATGAGCATCGTCATTGGGAAACTTGCCCTCCTCTCTATCCTCATTCTCTCTCCTAGACCTGCAGCAACAGTGCTACTTAATGGCAGGACCAGATACAAGATTTTGGCACACACAGGCAGGGCCGGTGTGATCATCAAGAGAACTAGGCAGTCGCCTAGCATGCCAGTGGTCAGAGGGTGCCCATTGCTGCCCCTCTGTGGGACATGCACTGATAGCAATACTTTTAAAAAGGCACCAGAGCACCAAAGTTACCTTCTCCCCCAGCACCGTGGTGCCATTGATGCTTCAGCCTCTGTGATTCCACTTCCCACGCAAACAGGAAGTGAATTGGAGGGGGGCAGAAGCATGAGGAGGGGGTAACTTCAGCACTGCAAGTCCCAGAGAGGGGCGGCACAGGGAAAGGGGTCCATCTAGGTGCCTCCTATCCTTGCGCTGGCCCTGCCCATAGAGTGGGACAGACAGCGGAGTGCAGGGGAGGGAGTGTGTCAGAGACCCCAAAGACTGAAGAGCCAGAAGGGGAGCAGAGGAAGTCTACGGCCACATGGCCCTAAAGTCAGAAGGTGCAGGCTTCTCTTTGACCTGGGTGTTTGGCCCCTTGGACAAATAATGTATCAGCCACGCCGCCCTGTAAGCACCTGTGTCGTGGACAATGCCACAAGCTTGTGGAAATGGTGGCCTCGATGGACGGCTTCATCATTTGAGAGCAGAGGCTCAGAGGCAGGGGTAAGGGAGTGAGTGCTGTGAGGAGGGGATGCAGCAGAGTCCTAGGGTTGGCTTGGGGAAGAGGAAGGGGGTAGAGTGCTGGGGTTGCACCTGGGAGGGAGGAGGAAAGAAGTTTACGGAGGTCAGGGGGTCAAGAAGAAGGAACCGAGAGACTGCTGGGGTCAAGCTTGGTAATGGGTAGGGGGAGAGCTGGGGTCATCCTTGGAGGAGGGGAAGATGTGTATGAGAAAGAGATTGTGTGACAGCTATGAGATGAAAGAACGGCTCCTTCCCTGTTAATCAGGCCAGTTACTATATAAAAGAGCACCTCAGGGGGAGGGGAGGTTGCTTTCGGTGGCCTGTTCTCTTTCAGATTTACAAGGGCCCAGGTGTCCAGCTTTTGCAATAGCTTTGAGGGCTTTAGGGTTGCAGCCTTCCTGCATATGGCTCTCAGAGTCATATGCTTCTGCAAGGTCTTAGGGTCACAGGCTGGTAGTAGGTCTCATACTTCGCTGGAAGGGATACTCACGTCAGTCGCCTTCTTCTCTGCCTGCTCCAGCTTCTCCTGGGCATCCTTGACAGCCTCTGAGTACTTCTCCACCTCATCTTCTGTCCCCTTCATCTTCTTCTGCAGGCCCATCACCTCCTCTTCCAGCTGATGAAGAGTAAAGACAATACACAGTAGGGTTAGATAAAAAAAAGAGAAGATGTTCTTCCCCAGCTAATGGGAATCCGAGGACACAGTTTTCTACAGGGAGAAAGAGGACACTTAGATACGAAATGAAATAGAAACTAAGATTGTTAAAACATGTGACATAAGGAATATGAAATCAGCAACGCTAGGGTGCATGGTATTAGTGCCTAAAAGTGTGATGTAAGGAGTGTGAAATCAGCATCACCAGAATATGTCATATTAGTGCCTGAAGGTGTGATATAAGAGGTGTGAAATCAGCATCGCTAGGATGTATGATATTAATTGCAGACAGTGTCATGCAGAGGTGTGAAATCAGCAGCACCAGCACGTGTGATATTAGTGCTAGAGGGTGTGCCATCATCAACAGTAAGATAGGTGATATCATTAGTGCTAAAGAGTTTGATAAGGAGTGTGAAATCACCAGCACTAAGGGGTGTGATATTAGTATTAGAGGGTGTGACTTCACCAGCAGTAAGATACGTGATATCATTACTGCTAGAGGGCATGACAAGGAGTGTAAAATCAGCAGTGCTAGGGTGCGTGATATTAGTGTCCAAAGGCGTGATATAAATGGTCTGAAATCAACAGCACTAGAGTGTATGATGTTAGTGGCCGAGAGTGTCATATAGGGGTGTGAAATCAGAGCACCAGCATGTGTGATATTAGTGCTAGAGACAGTGACATCACCAGTAGTAACATATGTGATATCATTAGTGATGAAGGATGTGACAAGGAGTGTGAAATCACCAGCACTAAGGTGTGTGATATTAGTACTAGAGGATGTGACTTTACCAGCAGTAAGCAATGCGCTATCATTAGTGCTGGAGGGTGTGACATCACCAGCAGTAAGCTACGCAATGTCATTAGTACTAGAGGGTGTGACTTTACCAGCAGTAAGCTATGTGACATCATTAGTACTAGAAGGTGTGACATCACCAGCAGTAAGCTATGCGATATCATTAATACTAGAGGGTGTGACTTTACCAGCAATAAGCTATGTGATATCATTAATACTAGAGGGTGTGACATCACTAGCAGTAAGCAATGCGATATCATTAGTGATGAAGGGTGTGACAAGGAGTGTGAAATCACCAGCACTAGTGTGTGATATTAGTACTAGAGGGTGTGACTTTACCAGCAGTTAGCTATGTGATATCATTAGTACTAGAGGGTGTGACATCACTAGCAGTAAGATATGCAATATCATTAGTACTAGAGGGTGTGACAACACCAGCAAAAAGCTATGTTATATCATTAGTACTAGAGGGTGTGACATCACTAGCAGTAAGCTATGCGTTATCATTAGTATTAGATGCTGCGACATCACCAGCAGTCAGCTATGCGATATCATTAGTACTTGAGGGTGTGACATCACCAGCAGTAAGCTATGTGTTATCATTAGTATTAGAGGCTGTGACTTTACCAGCAGTAATATATGTGATATCATTAGTACTAGAGGCTGTGACTTTTACAGCAGTAAGATATGCGATATCATTAGTACTAGAGGGCATGACATCACTAGCAGTAAGCTATGCAATATCATTAGTGCTGGAGGATGTGACAAAGAGTGTGACATCACTAGCACTAAGGTGTGTGATATTAGTAATAGAGGGTTTGACTTTACCAGCAGTAAGTTATGCAAGATTATTAGTACTGGAGGTTGTGACATCACCAGCAGTCAGCTATGCGATATTATTAGTACTAGAGGCTGTGACATCACCAGCAGTAAGCTATGTGTTATCATTAGTATTAGAGGCTGTGACTTTACCAGCAGTAATATATGTGATATCATTAGTATTAGATGCTGCGACATCACCAGCAGTAAGCTATGCGATATTATTAGTACTAGAGGCTGTGACATCACCAGCAGTAAGTTGTGTGTTATCATTAGTATTAGAGGCTGTGACTTTTACCAGCAGTAAGATATTCAATATCATTAGTACTAGAGGGTATGACATCACCAGCAAAAAGCTATGTTATATCATTAGTACTAGAGGGTGTGACATCACCAGCAAAAAGCTATGTTATATCATTAGTACTAGAGGCTGTGACTTTACAAGCAGTAAGATATGCAATATCATTAGTACTAGAGGGTGTGACATCACCAGCAAAAAGCTATGTTATATCATTAGTACTGGAGGGTGTGACATCACTAGCAGTAAGCTATGCAATATCATTAGTGCTGGAGGATGTGACAAATAGTGTGACATCACTAGCACTAAGGCGTGTGATATTAGCAATAGAGGGTTTGACTTTACCAGCAGTAAGTTATGCAATATTATTAGTACTGGAGGTTGTGACATCACCAGCAGTCAGCTATGCGTTATCATTAGTATTAGATGCTGCGACATCACTAACAGTAAGCTATGTGTTATCATTAGTATTAGAGGTGTGACTTTACCAGCAGTAGGTTCTGTGATATCATTAGTACTAGAGGCTGTGACTTTTACCAGCAGTAAGATATGCGATATCATTAGTACTAGAGGGTGTGACATCACCAGCAGTAAGCTATGTGTTATCATTAGTATTAGAGGCTGTGACTTTACCAGCGGTAATATATGTGATATCATTAGTACTAGAGGGTGTGATATCACCAGCAGTAAGCTATGTGTTATCATTAGTATTAGAGGTGTGACTTTACCAGCAGTAATATATGTGATATCATTAGTACTAGAGGGTGTGACATCACCAGCAGTAAGCCGTGTGATGTCATTAGTACTAGAGGTGTGACTTTACCAGCAGTAGGTTCTGTGATATCATTAGTACTAGAGGCTGTGACTTTTACCAGCAGTAAGATATGCGATATCATTAGTACTAGAGGGTGTGACATCACCAGCAGTAAGCTATGCGATATTATTAGTACTAGAGGCTGTGACATCACCAGCAGTAAGCTATGTGTTATCATTAGTATTAGAGGCTGTGACTTTACCAGCGGTAATATATGTGATATCATTAGTACTAGAGGGTGTGACATCACCAGCAGTAAGCTATGTGTTATCATTAGTATTAGAGGTGTGACTTTACCAGCAGTAATATATGTGATATCATTAGTACTAGAGGGTGTGACATCACCAGCAGTAAGCTATGTGTTATTATTAGTACTAGAGGCTGTGACATCACCAGCAGTAAGCTATGTGTTATCATTAGTATTAGAGGCTGTGACTTTACCAGCGGTAATATATGTGATATCATTAGTACTAGAGGGTGTGACATCACCAGCAGTAAGCTATGTGTTATCATTAGTATTACAGGCTGTGACTTTACCAGCAGTAATATATGTGATATCATTAGTACTAGAGGGTGTGACATCACCAGCAGTAAGCTGTGTGATGTCATTAGTACTAGAGGTGTGACTTTACCAGCAGTAAGCTGTGTGATGTCATTAGTACTAGAGTTGTGACTTTACCAGCAGTAGGCTCTGTGATATCATTAGTACTAGAGGCTGTGACTTTACCAGCAGTAAGATATGCGATATCATTAGTACTAGAGGGTGTGACATCACCAGCAGTAAGCTGTGTGATGTCATTAGTACTAGAGGTGTGACTTTACCAGCAGTAGGCTCTGTGATATCATTAGTACTAGAGGCTGTGACTTTTACCAGCAGTAAGATATGCGATATCATTAGTACTAGAGGGTGTGACATCACTAGCAGTAAGCTATGCAATATCATTAGTGCTGGAGGGTGTGACAAATAGTGTGACATCACTAGCATTAAAATGTTCGATATTAGTAGTAGAGGGTGTGACTTTACTAGCAGTAAGCAATGCCATATCATTAATGCTAAAGTGTGTGATAAGGAGTGTGAAATCACCAGCACTAAAGTGTGTGATATTAGGGCTGGAGGGTGTGACATCATTACTGGTAATGATTATGACATAGGGGGTGTTATGGAGACAATATTCAGATAGCTCATGTGATATGTTGTATACCATATGGACTGTTTTAATTTCAGCAGTGTAGGAAAATGTTCCTAGGGCATTCCTTGTGGTGTTGTATTTGAAAGTAAGCAAGTGTAACGTCTGTACACTAAAAGCGTTTACGTCCTTTGCATCTATTTGTGCAGGCACTCGATAGGGGAATGAAACATTTTCAATCACCCTCCTTCTTCTCCCAGACTGTGAGATTAGTTCTATAACATCAAGGTGGCCTTGGGGATATCAGGAGTGTGGGAAAATAAAGTTTGTTTCATTTCCCAGCTCAATATTCTATCATTGTCTCTTTGTTAACACCCCATGGTGACTGTAGTGTAAACTAATTGCACCACCTGTGTTGCTTAATTGCTTTACGAACAGATTGGGGCGAGGAGAGGTGAGTACTGAAGGGTCTACGCTGCCTTTGGAACCCCGTCTCTACATAAAACAATTCCAGCCATCAGTCAAGATAGTGACTGACAGCTGGAACAGTTTAGCTTACAGTGAACCTCATGACCTTCTTCTTTTGCTCCTCAGATTGGCACCTCTGCCCTGCCTAACCTTCAAGCTGCACCCAGAACCCTGGACCCTTCGGGAAAAGAGAAACAAGCACACAATACTGAAGCTACTTATTCAAGAGAAACAAGTAGCCTGCTGTGCTGAAAACATTAGCCAAGGATGCAAACTGGTAGGCCAGTGAGGCAAGATAGGGGGCGAGAAGACTTGCCAGCAGGAGTTTATCAGTCTGAACAGTGGGCTTGCTTGACCATTACTCTGGGGAAAGAGCAGGTCAGAAGGTTGGAGGAAGTTGCAGCAAAGGTCTGGAAAGCTCTGTTCAGTCTCTAAAACACCTGCTGGCCAGGTTTTCCTGTCCCCTAATAGATTTTGAGATTTTTTCAGTGCCTTGTTTTATGTTTGGATTAAAACTGTTAAGAAACGAAATAGGAAATTCTGTTGATGTTTTCTATGTGTGATATATGGGACAAAATGTATGTTATGTAATATCACTGAAGCTAAGACGTGAAACATGGGGCGTGATATCACTAGAACTAAGACATGTGATATATGGAACATAATGTATGGTATGTAATATCACTGGAGCTAAGGCTTGTGAAAATATGGGGTGTGATATCTGTTCCAGAATGTGGGTTATACAGGGGTATACAATTTGTTATATACTCTATGGGATATATTATGTATAGCACTAGGACTAAAGCATGTGACATGTGGAGTGTGATATCACTAAAGCTAAGCAGAGCCGGCCCTACCACTAGGCAAACTAGGCATTTGCCAAAAGGTGCCAGTATTTGGAAGGGAAAGGGAGAACTAGCAGGTAGAGCAGCTAGCACAGATCCCCATGTCCCAGCAGTCAGAGAATAAGTTGGTCGGGTGTGGGGGCTCTTCCTTTTCCTCCTCCAAACATAAAACAAGGCACTGAAAAATCTCAAAATCTATTAGGGGACAGGAAAACCTGGCCAGCAGGTGTTTTAGAGACTGAACAGAGCTTTACCGCGACCCAGTACTTCCTAATGTTGATATTGTGCATTGTGAAGCCTAAAGAATACCAAAAGGATATCTATTTGTGCTTTATCGACTATAGCAAGGCTTTTGACTGTGTAAACCATGAGAAACTCTGGGCCACATTAAGAAGCATGAGTATACCAGAACACCTGATCGTTCTCTTGCACAATCTGTACATTGATCAAGAAGCAACAGTTCGAATGGAACAAGGAGAAACAGAATGGTTTAAAATAAGCAAAGGTGTAAGACAAGGCTGCATACTTTACCCCTACCTGTTTAATCTATATGCAGAACAAATCATCAGAGAAGCAGGACTGTATGAAAACAAAAGAGGTGTGAAGATTGGTGGAAGACTCATCAACAACCTTTGCTATGCTGATGATACCACATTACTGGCTGAAAGTGAAGATGATCTGAAACATTTGCTTCTCACAGTCAAAGAACATAGTCTCAAATTGGGCCTGCACCTTAATGTAAAGAAGACAAAGATCATGACAACTGGCATAATCAACAGGTTCATCGTTGAAGGAGAAGAAATTGAAACTGTGAACAACTTTAACCTACTTGGATCAACTATCAATAAAGAAGCAACAAGCAGTCAAGAAATCTGACGACGCATTGCTCTTGGCAGAATGGCTATGAAAGACCTAGATAAGATTCTCAAGAGCAGAGATGTCTCTCTCCATACAAAGATTTGACTTGTTCAAGCCATGGTATTTTCAATAACATCATATGGGTGTGAAAGCTGGACAGTGAAAAAGATAGACAGGAAGAAAACTGATGCCTCTGAATTATGGTGCTGGCGGCGAATACTGTGTATACCATGGACTGCCCGAAGAACAAACCAGTCGGAACTAGAGGAGATCAAACCTAAGCTTTCTTTAGAAGCTCAGATGATAAGACTTCGACTTTCATACTTTGGACACATCATGCGATCATTAGAGAAAGACATCATGCTTGGCAAGATAGAAGGTCAACGCAAAAGAGGAAGGCCAGCAATGAGATGGATCGATACAATAACAGCAGCTACGGGTACCAGTCTGTCAACAATGAGCCGCCTGACTGAAGACTGAACACAATTTAGGATAGCTATCTAGAGGGTCGCCATGAGTCGACTCCAACTCGACGGCACTTAACAACAACAACATGGAGCCAGCATTAAGGAGGAAGAACAGCAGGGGAGTTACAAGTACGTTGGGGTTGGTAGGGCAAGCCAAACATAAAACTGATTTACCAGGGCGCCCACTACCCTTGCACCAACCCTGGAGCTAAGGGATGTGTAATATCTTTAGCAATAAGAGGCATGAAATCAGTAGACACCCCCCCCCCCCCCAACACAAAGGATAACAGATCGCCGTTGAATAGTAAACATGGAGAAAGGAAGATTTGCCTGTCCTCTGGGAATTGAGCAGTCTAAGTAACCTGTAAAGTTAAATAGCCACAGTGACACTGAAAGCGATAGAGCTGGCTAGAGAGAGAGATGAAACAAAGTTTAATATTAAAAAACTGCACAGTAAATAACAGCAGAAAAGAGCCACAGAGGCCAATCCAGTCCGTCCGGCAACTGACCACAGAGGCCAATCCAGTCCAACTGCCACTCTGTGTAAGTTTACCCCCTCCCCCCCCCCCCCCCCACCCCTCAGGGCTGTGAGAGCAGTGCGACAAGACAGAAGGGGCGCCGATCATCACTGGGCTTCAAGGAAGCTCAAAAACAGTGAATTACTGAACATGGCTGGACGGAGGGGGCACCAGATTTGTTAGTCTCACAGGGCGCATTTCTTACTTGGTACGGTCCAGCCCCCCTCCCCCTTATCCCATGTCATTCTGTTCAGAAATCATGTCACACTGTCTGATGAATGTGTTAGCTGTGATTTTTGGGTGTAGACTGCAGAAAAAAATGTAAATGTCTAACTTAGAAAATCCTAGTACTGCTTATCATCGGGCAAGTCACTTAACCCTTGGGCAAGTCACTTAACCCTCTATTGCTCAAAAAAATCCAAGTTATCAATGTTTACCAAGTTTAAGTTACAATGTAAACCGCTTTGATTGAAATGATAAAGTGGTATAAAAAAAGCCAGTTAAAATATAGTGCTACTTTCCCTCACATATGCAAGGAGGAATCTGTCTTCCCTTTGGGAACCTGACAGGTACGTGTGACCTGGACTGCTCACTGTTGGAAACAAGATACTGGGCTTGATGAACCATTAGTCTGACGCAGTATGGCACTTCTTATCTTCTTAACCTCTGGCCGTGATGCCAGCAAGCGTCTATCACTTATACTTGTGAAGGCAGCAGAGGTCAATGGTCTTTTCCCAGGATAACAGGGTTTTTTTAAGGTGTGAATAAACAGGTAGATAAAGCTGTCTGCTTGATATAGTGTATCTGGATTTTCAGAAAGCTTTGACAAAGTCCCTCATGAGAGACTTTTGGGGAAATTAAAAAGCTATGGGAAAGGAAGCAATGTACTGTGGATTAGGAGCTGGTTGAAAGATAGAAAATGGAGAGTAGGGCTAAATGGCCAATTTTCCCAATAGAGAAGGGTGAATAATAGAGTATCACAGGGATCTGTGCTGGGCCCGCTGCATTTTTACATATTTATAAATGACCTGGAAATGGGAATAATGAGCGAGGTGATCAGATTTGCAGATGACACCAAATTATTCAAAGTTGTTAAAATACAAGAGAACTGTAAAAAAATTGCAGGAGGACCTTGATAAATTGGAAGACTGGGCATCGGAATGGCAGATGAAATTTAATGTGGACAAGTGCAAAGTTATTCACCTTGGAAAGAACAACCCACACTACAGTTACATGATGCAAGGTTCCACATTAGAACCACCATCCAGGAAAAGGATTTGGGCGTCATTGTGGATAACACGTTGAAACCCTCGGCCCAGTGTGCAGCGGCAGCCAAGAAAGCAAATAGAATGCTAGGGATCATAAGGAAAGGAATGGAGAATAAAACAAAGGATGACATCATAATGCCTCTGTATCGTTCCATAGTGCGACTGCATCTTATTTATTTATTTTAATTATTTAAACGGATTTCTATCCCGCCTTTTCCTACAATCAAGGCGGTCTACACAGCAAACAATCAACAAGATACAGTGTCTAGTGTGTGCATGCATTGAGCAGTGAGTGCGTGTGTGCGCAGATGGACATTGATTCTTGGTGAGCTATTTACAACATGGGCTATTTACAATACTATGTACATCAGGACTTTAATACTAAATCATGTCGCTAGGGCAGGGTGTTGAGTTGGGGTATTGTCTGTTGCACCATTTAAGTGACGTCACCGTAGTGCTCTATGAAGAGGGTCGTCTTTAACAGTTTCCTAAAGTCCTTAATATCTGTTGTTGACTGTAGTTCATCAGGGAGGGCGTTCCAGATTGTTGGTGCCGCCTTTGATAAGGCTCGTTTTTCGGTGTCCTTGCGTACCTTGTTGATGTCTTTAGGTGTGTTGACACGGTTGGATGTGCGACCGCATCTTGAATATTGTGTGCAATTCTGGTCACCGTATCTTAAAAAGGAGTGGAGTGGAGGAGTGGCCTAGTGGTTGGGGCAAGGTACTTCAGGCCAGAAGGTCGGGGGTTCAAATCCCACTAGAGGACAGCAACCTTGGGCCGGAAGGACTGGGGTTTCTAGTCCCACAGGTGCTCCTTGTGGTCTTGGGCAAGCCACTTAACCCTCCATAGCCCATGTTCCCTGTAAAATAGTTATCTCCAAGTTATAATGCCCTGTTCAATGTAATTTCAGTTTGTTCAATGTAAACCAAACTGATGCAGAATAGCACAGTATATAAGAGAATGTAAATAAATATAGTCTTATTAGAAAAGGTACAGAGAAGAGCAATGAGAATGGAGATGGAAGGATACTCCTATGATGAGAGGCTAAAAAGGTTAGGGCTCTTCAACTTGGAAAAGAGATGGCTGAGGGGGGCTATGATAGAGGTCTATAAATTAATGAATGAACGGGTAAACGTAGATTGGTTGTTTACCCCCTTCAAAAAGTGGAAAGTCTAGGGGACATGCAATGAAACTACAATTTTGTTTTTAACGGCTCTGCTCCTGTCTGACAGTTCTATGGAGCACGGAGGATTGAATGTTTGATTTCTTGTTAGATAGAGGGCCTCTGTTTTTTTGTAGTTTAAAATGAGATTATGGTTGATAAGCCAAGTGATCATGGCTTCGAGGCAAATGACATGGGACAGACACTGTGGATCCCTTTATAGCAACAGGATAAAATCAAAATAAGCATAACTATCTCTTATATCTGAACAAATAGGGATGACCTACACAGAGCGGTGGGTACACCCTTAAACAAAGGCATGGGGAGAGGTGACCTGCACGGAGCAGCAGGTGCACCTACTCTTGCCGCCTTGCTGGGGATACTAGATAGACCATACTGGTCTTTATCTGCCATCATATACTATCTTACTATGTTACAATGTAACCCATCTAAGACTAATAAGAGAAAATATTTGTTCACTCAACACATAATCAAACTCTGGAATTCATCACCGGAGGATGCAGTAAAAGTTATTAGTGTAAGTAGGTTTAAAAAAGATTTGGACAAGTTCCTGAAGGATAAGTCCATAAACCATTATTAAAGAGGACCAGGGAAATCCGCTGCTTACTCATTGGACAAGCAGCATGGAATCGGTCTACATTTTGGGAACCTTCCAGGTAGTTGTGACCTGGATTTGCCACTGTTGGAAACAGGATACTGGGCTCGATGGATCTTGATCTGATTCTGCCTGACATTTCTTATGTTCTTTCATTGGCCTTTGCCAGAACGACAGTAGGAATTTTACCTAGATAAAAAATATGAAGGATCAGGAATCCTTTCTCTGAGCTGCGGGAAAACGTATTTTGTGAGGAAAAAATTAACTGTGGGCTAAGGTCTTAGCGCCTTTCTGCTGTGACCGCTGTGTCTGTTGGGTCAATTGTGTTTGGACCCAGTTTTAGTGGAGCATTCAGAGATAAGGAACTAAACGACTTCTGTTTCTGCTGTGGACCATGTCTTGCACCTCTTTCTGCTGTGGGCCACTGTGTCTGTTTGGGTCGTTTGTGTTGTAGACACAGCTTTAGTGGAACATTCAGAGATAAGGAACTAAATGGCTTCTGTTTCTGATGTGGATCATCTCTTTCTGCTGGAGGCCGGGACCTTTGGCCTCCTCTCTCTCACTGCTGTGGGTAGGGGTCTTTGACCTTCTCCCCTCCCCTTTCTGCTGTGGCCTGGAGATGTGATCCCCTCTCCCCATACTCTAAACAGAGGTCTTTGCCCTCTCTTGGTCTTTTTCTGATGTGGGCTCTACCTGTCTTGGGATATTTTGGGCTCTCTGTTTTTTCTGCCATGGGCTGTGGTCCTTGGCCTCGCTCTCTCAGCTGGGGGCAGGGGGTCTTGGTCTATTCATGCTAGGAGCAGGAGTCTTTGACCTTGATCTCTTCTTGCCTTGGGTGAGGTCTTTTGCCCCCCCCCCCTGCAGTGGGTAAGAGGGGCTCTTTGATATCTCTCTCTCTACCTACCAGCTGTCATCAGGGGGTCTTTGACCTCTCTGTGCTGTGAACTGAATGATTAGAGATTAATGATGTATCAGTTACTCATCAGCTCAAATCCTCTCAGCTGTTTGGATAAGTGACAAGAATTCCCAGTAGCCTGGGTTTAGCAGCCAGCTCAGCCCATATCCCACTCTTAGGTCAGTCCCAGTCCCACCCTGACTCCCCTCCCCACCCCCTTTCTCTAGCCTGTCCTATTCCTTTACCATGAATGCTTCCTGGAGTGGGTGGGATGGAAAATTCAGGGTGGCCTTTGTTCTGCCAGACATGTTTGGCTCGGACCCAGGTTAATGGAAAATGAGACTGAAGACCATATATAGTTGAATTTGAGAGGCCTGACTCTGTTCCAGAATGAGCGGAGGGGGGCTGGAGCCCTGGAAAAGGTGAAACAGAGCGCTCGCTGTTTCTGCTACACAAGCTGCTTCATCTCACAGGAAGAGACAGTTTCTCTGATCTCTGGGGAGATCTCATGTCACAGGAAGAGACTGCTTCTCTCTATCTCTAGAGAGATCCATGTCACAAGAAGAGACAGTTTCTCTGATCTCTCAGGAGATCTCAAATCACAGGAAGAGACTGCTTCTCTCTATCTCTAGAGAGATCCATGTCACAAGAAGAGACTGTTTCTCTGATCTCTCAGGTTGCAGGAAGAGATTGCTTCTCTCTATCTCTAGAGAGATCCATGTCACAAGAAGAGACAGTTTCTCTGATCTCTCAGGAGATCTCAGGTCATAGGAAGCAACTGCTTCTCTCTATCTCTAGAGAGATCCATGTCACAAGAAGAGACTGTTTGTCTGATCTCTCAGGTTGCAGGAAGAGATTGCTTCTCTCTATCTCTAGAGAGATCCATGTCACAAGAAGAGACAGTTTCTCTGATCTCTCAGGAGATCTCAGGTCATAGGAAGCAACTGCTTCTCTCTATCTCTAGAGAGATCCATGTCACAAGAAGAGACTGTTTCTCTGATCTCTCAGGACACAGGAAGAGACTGCTTCTCTCTATCTCTAGAGAGATCCATGTCCACAAGAAGAGACAGTTTCTCTGATCTCTCAGGAGATCTCAAATCACAGGAAGAGACTGCTTCTCTCTATCTCTAGAGAGATCCATGTCACAAGAAGAGACTGTTTCTCTGATCTCTCAGGTCACAGGAAGAGATTGCTTCTCTCTATCTCTAGAGAGATCCATGTCACAAGAAGAGACTGTTTCTCTGATCTCTCAGGACACAGGAAGAGACTGCTTCTCTCTATCTCTAGAGAGATCCATGTCACAAGAAGAGACAGTTTCTCTGATCTCTCAGGAGATCTCAGGTCATAGGAAGCAACTGCTTCTCTCTATCTCTAGAGAGATCCATGTCACAAGAAGAGACAGTTTCTCTGATCTCTCAGGAGATCTCAGGTCACAGGAAGAGATTGCTTCTCTCTATCTCTAGAGAGATCCATGTCACAAGAAGAGACTGTTTGTCTGATCTCTCAGGTTGCAGGAAGAGATTGCTTCTCTCTATCTCTAGAGAGATCCATGTCACAAGAAGAGACTGTTTCTCTGATCTCTCAGGTGACAGGAAGAGATTGCTTCTTTCTATCTCTAGAGAGATCCATGTCACAAGAAGAGACTGTTTGTCTGATCTCTCAGGTTGCAGGAAGAGATTGCTTCTCTCTATCTCTAGAGAGATCCATGTCCACAAGAAGAGACAGTTTCTCTGATCTCTGGGGAGATCTCATGTCACAGGAAGAGACTGCTTCTCTCTATCTCTAGAGAGATCCATGTCACAAGAAGAGACAGTTTCTCTGATCTCTCAGGAGATCTCAGGTCATAGGAAGCAACTGCTTCTCTCTATCTCTAGAGAGATCCATATCACAAGAAGAGACAGTTTCTCTGATCTCTCAGGAGATCTCAGGTCATAGGAAGCAACTGCTTCTCTCTATCTCTAGAGAGATCCATGTCACAAGAAGAGACTGTTTGTCTGATCTCTCAGGTTGCAGGAAGAGATTGCTTCTCTCTATCTCTAGAGAGATCCATGTCACAAGAAGAGACTGTTTGTCTGATCTCTCAGGTTGCAGGAAGAGATTGCTTCTCTCTATCTCTAGAGAGATCCATGTCCACAAGAAGAGACAGTTTCTCTGATCTCTCAGGAGATCTCAAATCACAGGAAGAGACTGCTTCTCTCTATCTCTAGAGAGATCCATGTCCACAAGAAGAGACAGTTTCTCTGATCTCTCAGGAGATCTCAAATCACAGGAAGAGACTGCTTCTCTCTATCTCTAGAGAGATCCATGTCACAAGAAGAGACTGTTTCTCTGATCGCTCAGGTCACAGGAAGAGATTGCTTCTATCTCTAGAGAGATCCATGTCACAAGAAGAGACTGTTTCTCTGATCTCTCAGGTCACAGGAAGAGATTGCTTCTTTCTATCTCTAGAGAGATCCATGTCACAAGAAGAGACTGTTTCTCTGATCTCTCAGGTCACAGGAAGAGATTGCTTCTCTCTATCTCTAGAGAGATCCATGTCACAAGAAGAGACTGTTTCTCTGATCTCTCAGGACACAGGAAGAGACTGCTTCTCTCTATCTCTAGAGAGATCCATGTCACAAGAAGAGACTGTTTCTCTGATCTCTCAGGAGATCTCAGGTCACAGGAAGCAACTGCTTCTCTCTATCTCTAGAGAGATGCATGTCACAAGAAGAGACTGTTTCTCTGATCTCTCAGGTGACAGGAAGAGATTGCTTCTTTCTATCTCTAGAGAGATCCATGTCACAAGAAGAGACTGTTTCTCTGATCTCTCAGGTCGCAGGAAGAGATTGCTTCTCTCTGTCTCTAGAGAGATCCATGTCACAAGAAGAGACAGTTTCTCTGATCTCTCAGGAGATCTCAGGTCACAGGAAGCAACTGCTTCTCTCTATCTCTAGAGAGATCCATGTCACAAGAAGAGACTGTTTCTCTGATCGCTCAGGTCACAGGAAGAGATTGCTTCTATCTCTAGAGAGATCCATGTCACAAGAAGAGACTGTTTCTCTGATCTCTCAGGTCACAGGAAGAGATTGCTTCTTTCTATCACTAGAGAGATCCATGTCACAAGAAGAGACTGTTTCTCTGATCTCTCAGGACACAGGAAGAGACTGCTTCTCTCTATCTCTAGAGAGATCCATGTCACAAGAAGAGACTGTTTCTCTGATCTCTCAGGAGATCTCAGGTCACAGGAAGCAACTGCTTCTCTCTATCTCTAGAGAGATGCATGTCACAAGAAGAGACTGTTTCTCTGATCTCTCAGGTCACAGGAAGAGATTGCTTCTATCTCTAGAGAGATCCATGTCACAAGAAGAGACTGTTTCTCTGATCTCTCAGGTCACAGGAAGAGATTGCTTCTTTCTATCTCTAGAGAGATCCATGTCACAAGAAGAGACTGTTTCTCTGATCTCTCAGGTCACAGGAAGAGATTGCTTCTCTCTATCTTTAGAGAGATCCATGTCACAAGAAGAGACTGTTTCTCTGATCTCTCAGGACACAGGAAGAGACTGCTTCTCTCTATCTCTAGAGAGATCCATGTCACAAGAAGAGACAGTTTCTCTGATCTCTCAGGAGATCTCAGGTCACAGGAAGCAACTGCTTCTCTCTAGCTCTAGGAGATCCATGTCACAGAAGAGACTGTTTCTCTGATCTCTCAGGAGATCTCAGGTCACCAGAAGAGACTGCTTCTTTGGGCCTCCTGCGTCACATGAAGAGACTCCATTTCTGGATTTCTACGGCACTCTCATGTCACAGGAAGAGACTGCTTCTCTCTCTCTTGGAGACCCATGTCACAGAAGAGACTGTTTCTCTGATCTCTGAGGAGATCTCAGGTCACAGGAAGAAACTGCTTCCCTGGGACACTCTCACCTCCAAGGCGAGACTGTTTCTTAGTTTGCTGGGTTACTTCTTGATGTCACTTTAAGGCCACCTCATAGCTTTTCTGCAGGGTTCCTTCCTGCAGTGAATTTACTGAGAGGGAGCCTTGTCGGAGACATGGAGGGACTTCAGGGTGACATGAAAATACTTTTTTTTTTAACTGACTGCAAAAAGTGACATCTGATCGCATGACCTTCATGTCTATGAAAAGCAAAGGGCCCTGTGTCTGTGGTGTCAGGGCTCAGTATGGGGAGTTGGGGGCCACACACAGGGACAGATGCAGAAACGCTATTCTGCGCATCTGTTGGTAATAATATGCACAGAATCCCATTGCAGCACATATGCAGACGCGCACGCATGCAACTCTGAAGTGCCGTGCATAATTTCTGCAAATATCCAGCATTTCTTTATTTCAGCACAGGTCCCCCTCAGCGCCTCCCTTCATGGAAGCCGGAAAAAGTTGCTGACACTGTGTGCAGCCGATGAGGAAAAGAAGCAGGCGCGCTGACCCTTTACACGTCCCCCTGAGCTGGGCTCAGCTTTCGGGCATCTGCACACTTCGCTCTATCTGCACCGAAGAGCTAATCATTTCATTACCACGGATTTACATGTGATGTACTCTGCGCACAATGTGAGGCTTTGCGCACAATTACTTTATTTATTTATTTGGACAGTTTTCTATACCGCCCCTTCCAGAGATCAGGGGAAACTCCTTTTACATCGGACACCCACAAAATTGTGCACAAAGTCTAACCCACTTTATTTACGCTGATCCCTCAGGATATAAAAGGGGCACTTTCCACACAGCTGCGCACAAACGGCAATGGTAGACTGAGACCCCAGAGATTCAGACAAGCAGTATCTTCCTGTTGCATGAGACTACCCTAAAGATTCAGAGACGTAGTATCTTCCTGTGACATGAGACCTCCCTAGAGGTTCAGAGAAGCAGTCTCTTTCAGTGACAGGAGACCTCCCCAGGGATTCAGAGAAGCAGTCTCTTCATGTGACATCAGTGCACCCCAGAAATCCAGAGATGCAGTCTCTTCCTGTGCGTGAGACCTCCCCAGAAATTCAGAGAAGCAATCTCTTCCTATGACATGAGACCTCCCGAGATGTTCAGAGAAGCAGTCTCTTCTTGTGGGTGAGACCTCTCCAAAAGTTCAAAGAAGCAGTCTCTTCCTGTGAGTGAGATCTCCCCAGAGTTTCAAAGAAGTAGTCTCATCCAATGAGTGAGACCTCCCCAGAAGTTCAGAGAAGCAGTCTCTTCCTGTGAGTGAGACCTCCCCAGAGTTTCAAAGAAGTAGTCTCTTCCAGTGAGTAAGACCTCACCAGAGGTTCAGAGAAGCAGGCTCTTCCTGTGAGTGAGATCTCCCCAGAGGATCAGAGAAGCAGTCTCTTCCTGTGTGTGAGACCTCCCCAGTGGTTCAGAGAAGCAGTCTCTTCTTGTGAGTGAGATCACCCCCAGGAAGTGCTAAGTGTGGCAGAGACACTTAGGTTGTTCTATTTTCAGCATGGGGGCTTGAGAGGTTGCCCTCGGCATGAATCCACCTCCTTAACCTTGGACCAGCCTAAGGAATGAGTGAATCCACCAGGAACCTCTAAAGAATCAGACCAGCAAACAAGACAATGAAAGTGGCAAAGGCACCAAAGGCGGATCATAACCTGACACAGGAACGGGTAAGGAGGGTGAATGGAAACCTAGACATGAGACATTAATCTATGATGCCATTTCTTGGAGTTTAGCTCAAGGTGATGATGTTTTGTGTTTCTCTCCTTCACCAGTCTCCAGTGCTGGTAGAAATAACAACATAAGATATACCATAATGGGTCTGACCACGGCCCATCAAGCCCAGTATCCTGTTTCCAACAGTGGCCAATCCAGGTCAAATAGGAATATGTCTGAGGTGTTCACCAGTTCTTCACACTCCACAATTCTTGCCCTGCTGGAATCCCAGTGTTTTTATGGCACAATATTATTATTTATTAATTTGGAGTTAGCTGTTTCCTATCCCTGGAGGCTTTACAATCTAAGTTTGTACCTGAGGCAGTGGAGGGTTAAATGACTTATCCCCAAGTCATGAGGGGCAGTGGTAGAATTTGAACTATGACTTTCATGGTTCCCAATCCCAGTGCTGGATTGGGGTGCGGGGTGAGGTCAGGGCTACTCCTCCACTCTGTTCTGTTGGCTTTGCTTCCAGTGGAAAAGTCCTGCTACCTTACTCTTCCTTTAGGTATATGGTGCTCTGACATCAGCGCGTCACACCCATCATGGCCCATGTGACCACTTCCATTTCAATGCTCGCAAAATCTGCATTTTTCAGTTTTACCCGTTTTTCCATACTGGCTGTGAACCATCTTATCCATAGTCCATACCTGTTCTGATATTGTCACTAGGAGTGACATGCTGATGTCAGAGCACCTATATACCTAAAGGCACAATAAGATAGCAGGACTTATCCACTGGAAACTGTACAAACACTAAAACATCGCTATGCCAGGAAAACATTGAAAAGCATGATTCTTACAGAATTGTGAAGAATGAAGTTGTGATCACCCGAGATATTCCCATTCCCACAGATAAAAAGCTGGAAGCAAGAAAACTAGACGTTGTGGTAAGACAGTAACTTACATAGGTAAAGGAGAAAAACACGTGAATAGAATTGCTGACAGAAGTGTCAGAACCAAGTGACGGTTCTGTACTACATGCGGAGGAAGAGAAGATCCTCGAGTATCAACAGATGCACAGACCAAGACAATGTGGCAGAAAGATTCCAAAATTTTCCCCAATGGGCTTGGACACCGCTGACCTGATTAAAAACAGTTCTGAAGCCCACCTTCCAGGAGGCGCTATGGAACACACCCCTCCTCTGCAGATATCATCCTCTAGTCTTTTATCAAACTGTATCAGGCTGGATAATGACATCTAATCTAACCAACCAGGAGCTTGCCCAGAACTGAGGATGAGGGCAGGGGCAGAAGGGACAAATACTTGTCTAGCTTTTAAGAATTTGAGCCTGGATTAAACTATTGTCCCTGAGCCACTTCTGATTCAGTAGTATGTAATAGGACCCTGAAAGGTGCAGGAGAGCTGGTCCTGAGTGCTGGGACCCTGGGAAGCACAGGTGAGCTGGTCCTGAGTGCTAGGACCCTGGGAAGCACAGGTGAACTGGTCCTGGGTGCTGGGACCCTGGGAAGCACAGGTGAGCTGGTCCTGGGTGCTGGGACCCTGGGAAGCACAGGTGAGCTGGTCCTGAGTGCTGGGACCCTGGGAGGCACAGGTGAGCTGGTCTGGGTGCTGGGACCCTGGGAAGCACAGGTGAGCTGGTCCTGAGTGCTGGGACCCTGGGAAGCACAGGTGAGCTGGTCCTGAGTGCTGGGACCCTGGGAAGCACAGATGAGCTGGTCCTGAGTGCTGGGACCCTGGGAAGCACAGGTGAGCTGGTCCTAATTGCTGGGACCCTGGGAAGCACAGGTGAGCTGGTCCTGGGTGCTGGGACCCTGGGAAGCACAGGTGAGCTGGTCCTGGGTGCTGGGACCCTGGGAAGCACAGGTGAGCTGGTCCTGAGTGCTGGGACCCTGGGAAGCACAGGTGAGCTGGTCCTGATTGCTGGGACCCTGGGAAGCACAGGTGAGCTGGTCTTGGGTGCTGGGACCCTGGGAAGCACAGGTGAACTGGTCCTGGGTGCTGGGACCCTGAAAAGCACAGGTGAGCTGGTCCTGAGTGTTGGGACCCTGGGAAGCACAGGTGAGCTGGTCCTGATTACTGGGACCCTGGGAAGCACAGGTGAGCTGGTCCTGGGTGCTGGGACCCTGGGAAGCACAGGTGAGCTGGTCGTGAGTGCTGGTACCCTGGGAAGCACAGGTGAGCTGGTCCTGAGTGCTGGGACCCTGGGAAGCACAGGTGAGCTGGTCCTGATTGCTGGGACCCTGGGAAGCACAGGTGAGCTGGTCCTGGGTGCTGGGACCCTGGGAAGCACAGGTGAACTGGTCCTGGGTGCTGGGACCCTGAAAAGCACAGGTGAGCTGGTCCTGAGTGCTGGGACCCTGGGAAGCACAGGTGAGCTGGTCCTGATTACTGGGACCCTGGGAAGCATAGGTGAGCTGGTCCTGGGTGCTGGGACCCTGGGAAGCACAGGTGAGCTGGTCGTGAGTGCTGGTACCCTGGGAAGCACAGGTGAGCTGGTCCTGAGTGCTGGGACCCTGGGAAGCACAGGTGAGCTGTTCTGAGTGCTGGGTCACTGGGAAGCACAGGTGAGCTGGTCCTGATTGCTGGGACCCTGGGAAGCACAGGTGAGCTGTCCTGGGTGTTGGGACCCTGGGAAGCACAGGTGAGCTGGTCCTGGGTGCTGGGACCCTGGGAAGTACAGGTGAGCTGGTCCTGGGTGCTGGGACCCTGGGAAGCACAGGTGAGCTGGTCCTGAGTGCTGGGACCCTGGGAAGCACAGGTGAGCTGTCCTGGGTGCTGGGACTCTGGGAAGCACAGGTGAGCTGGTCCTGGGTGCTGGGACCCTGGGAAGTACAGGTGAGCTGGTCCTGGGTGCTGGGACCCTGGGAAGCACAGGTGAGCTGGTCCTGAGTGCTGGGACCCTGGGAAGCACAGGTGAGCTGTTCTGGGTGCTGGGACACTGGGAAGCACAGGTGAGCTGGTCCTGAGTGCTGGGACCATTGGAAGCACAGGTGAGCTGGTCCTGAGTGCTGGGACCCTGGGAAGCACAGGTGAGCTGTTCCTGGGTGCTGGGACCCTGGGAAGCACAGGTGAGCTGGTCCTGAGTGCTGGGACCCTGGGAAGCACAGGTGAGCTGGTCCTTGGTGCTGGGACCCTGGGAAGCACAGGTGAGCTGGTCCTGAGTGCTGGGACCCTGGGAAGCACAGGTGAGCTGGTCCTGAGTGCTGGGACCCTGGGAAGCACAGTTGAGCTGGTCCTGAGAGCTGGGACCCTGGGAAGCACAGGTGAGCTGGTCCTGAGTGCTAGGACCATTGGAAGCACAGGTGAGCTGTTCTGGGTGCTGGGACACTGGGAAGCACAGGTGAGCTGGTCCTGGGTGCTGGGACCCTGGGAAGTACAGCTGAGCTGGTCCTGAGTGCTGGGACCCTGGGAAGCACAGGTGAGCTGTTCTGGGTGCTGGTACACTGGGAAGCACAGATGAGCTGGTCCTGAGTGCTAGGACCATTGGAAGCACAGGTGAGCTGGTCCTGGGTACTGGGACCCTGGGAAGCATAGATGAAATGATCTGAGGACTGGGTTTCTGGGACATGCAAGTAAAATATCCTAAGGAAGGGTGGGCTTGACATCCTGGGAAGTCTAGGTGAGCTGATCCTGGGTTCTCGGATCCCAGGAAGCACAAGTGAACTGGTCCTAGATACTGGGACCATGGGAACCCCAGGTTATTTAGAGCTCATTTCCCCCCCCCCCCCCATTCTAATTAACTGCTGGTGGGACTCTCCTTACTACTGGAGCCAGTTCTGCAGGTCTCTGGAATCAGCTGGGGAAGAAGAAAAGCGCGATCCAGTAATGCTGTGTATGGTCTAGACTCATACTGGTGTGCAGGCGCTGGACACTGCCTTGACGGGGGGGGGGGGGCCTTAGCTTCATTGTGAGGTGATTGGATAACGTGTTTCTGGGTACTGGTGAGGATCTAACAGCTGTAGTTTTGCTCTGGTTTTGGAGGTTCCCAGGCTCAGAATGGAGGCACTGTTAGGAGGTCTTGTTGAAAGGACTCTTGAATAATCTTTAGTGTCTGATTAAATTTTGGGACCTGGGTGTGGTATTTGGGTGTAAGGTATGAAGTCCAGATACTAGATCTAGTTGTTGGGTTTGGTGGATTGCAGGTAGGAGTAGTCCTAGTGCTGAAATGGGGTGGGATGGGAGAGGGTCCCAGTGCTGGATTGGGAAATCCTGGTATGAGATGGGGGGGGGGGGGAGTCTCATTAGCAGATTAGAGTGGTCCCACTGCTGGACTGCTAGGGAGAATCCTGTGGCTAGATTGGTTGGAAAGTTCTTGTTCTGGATTGAAGGGGGAGAGGAAGTGATCCAATCGATCGGGGAGGGAGCTTAGGGAGGTCCTAATGCTGAATGGGCTGGAGGATGGCAAAGGCCCCAGTGTTGGACTGGTTGGAGACAGGGGTGCTGGTGCCAAATTGTTTTGCAAGGATTGTGCCACTGCTAGAGTAGTTGGGAGAGCAGCAGTCACTTGTGGTGAGAACGGCTCTCCTGATGCTAGTCTGGGGTGCCCCAGAGTGTAGAGAGATGATCCTAGTGCTGGATTGGTGGGAGGGCTAATGGAGGCTCCCTGTGATGGACTGGAGGGGTTCTCAGTGCTGGATTGGTGGTGGAGGAGCGGTTGGGGTCTAGAATAATTAGGGGGGGCAGTGCTGGATTGGTGTGGGTGGGAGAGGTTGGGATCTGGAATGATTGGGGGCTTCCAGTGCTGGACTAGTAGGGGGGATGGAGTTCCCATGTCTAAAGTGATGGGGGCAAACCAGTGCTGGATTGGTGGAGGGGAGGTTCCTGGGTCTGGAATGATAGGAACTGGGAAAAGGGGGGAGAGGTCAGGGTTTGGAATGATGGAGAGATCTCAGTGTGGGATTAATGGGGGGAGTTCCCGGGTGTGGAATGTTTGGGGGGGTAATCCTGGGGCTGGATTGGTGGGAGGCTGGAGCTTGGCGTGCTCGCGGGTGTCCTATAGTGTCTGGTGGAGTCAAGGTGTCCACATTATACAGTAGGGTTACCTCAGTACTGGATTAGTGATGGGGGTTCCTAGGTTTGGAATGTTTGGAGGGTAATCCCAGTACTGGATTGGGGAAGGGGGGAAGAGGTCAGGGGGGTGTCCCAGGTTGGGAATATTTGAGGGAGGAGTGGTGCTCGTGGATGTCCTATGGTATATGGGGGAGTCAGGGTGTCCGCATTACGGAGTTACCTCAGTGCTGGATTAGTGGGGGGGGTCCTGGGTTTGGAATGTTTGGGGGGTTATCCGAGTGCTGGATTGGTGGGAGGCTGGAGTTTGGCATGCTTGTGGGTGTCTGGGGGAGTCAGGGTGTCCGCATTACAAGGTTACCTCAGTGCTGGAGTGGGGGGGGGTGTCCCAGGTTAAGAATATTTGGGGGGGGGGATGCTGGTGCTGGATCGGTGGGAGGCCGGACTTTGGCATGCTCAGGGGTATCCTCTGGTGTATGGGGGAGTCGGGGTGTCTGCATTACAGGGTTACCTCAGTGCTGGATTAGTGAGAGGGGGGTCCTGGTGCTGGATCGGTGGGAGAACATAAGAACATAAGATATGCCATACTGGGTCAGACCGAGGTCCATCAAGCCTAGTATCCTGTTTCCAGCAGTGGCCAATCTAGGTCATACGTACCTAGCAGTTTCCCCAAAAGACACAGGTTCCACAATGCTTGTACTGGGTCAAGCATTGATATCCTGGGTCCCTTCTTAATAATGGTTTATGGACCTTTCCTCCAGGAACTTGTCCAATCCTTTTTTAAACCCAGCTACACTAACAGCCTTTACTATATCCTCCAGTAAAAAATTCCAGAGTTTGATTACACGTTGAGTGAAAAAATATTTTCTTTTATTAGTCTTAAATAGTTTACCCTGTAGCTTCATTGCATGTCCCCTAGTCTTTCTATATTCTGATGACGTAAACAGTCTATCTACGTTTACCCGTTCCACTCCGTTCATTAATTTATAGACTTCTATCATATCTCCCCTCAGCCGTCTCTTTTCCAGGTTAAAGAGCCCTAACCTTTTTAGCCTTTCTTCATAGGAGTATCCTTCCATCCCCTTTACCATTTTGGTGGCTCTTCTCTGAACCTTTTCCAAAATCGCTATATCCTTTTTAAGATACGGCGACCAGAATTGCACACAATATTCAAGGTGCGGTCTCACCATGGAACGATATAGAGGCATTATAATATCTTTTCTTCCCTAGGTGCATAACTTTGCACTTGTCCACATTAAATTTGGCATGCTGGCGGATGTCTTACCCTGTCTGAAGGGCGGAGGAGGGGGGAGTTGGGGTGTCCGCATTAAAGTTACCTCAGTGCTGGATTGGGGGGGTGTCCCAGGTTTAGAATATTTGGGGGGGGGGGGGTTGCTGGATCGATGGAAGGCCGGACTTTGGCCTGCTGGTGTATGTTTTATTCTGTCTGGAGGGAAGGGTGGGGAGGGGGGGAGTCAGGATGTCTGCATTACAGGGTTACCTCAGTGCTGGATTAGTGAGGGGGGTGCTGGTGCTGGATTGGTGGGAGGCCGGACTTTGGCGTGCTGGTGGGTGTCCTACCCTGTCTGGAGGGAAGGGCAGGGGGAGGAATCGGCATGTCCGCATTACAGGGTTACCTCAGTGCTGGATTGGGGGGGGGGGGTGTTCCAGGTTTAGAATATTTCGGGGGGGGGGGGGGGGTGCTGGTGCTGGATCGGTAGGAGGCCGGACTTTGGCGTGTGTGCAGGGAAGGGCGGTGGGGGGTGTCCGCATTACGGGGTTACCTGCTTGCAGCGGTCCTCCGCCTGCTTCTTGTCCCCCTCCGCCTGCTCGGCTCGGTCGATCGCGTTCTCCTTGTCGAGCTTCAGCATCTGCATCTTCTTCTTGATGGCGTCCATGGCGGCGGCTTGGACCGGGACCGGGACCGGGACCGGGAGCTGAGCGAGAGGAGAGGAGAGACGGGAGCGGAGCGCTGTGGCACTGGCCCGGAGCCGCCGCCGGCCGCCTATAAAGCGGGGAGGGTCCGACGCTCGGCTCGGTCCCTCCTCCGCCCGCTGCCCGCACCTTGTAGGGAAAAGGATCGCGGCCGGAGCCCAGGAGGGGGAGGCTCCAAAGCGCCCGAGAGTGCACCGCAGCTCCGCATGAAAGCACAAACGCCAGACAGCTGCAGAGAACCCCCCCCCCCCCCCCCCGTCTCAGGCTAGAAGGGGAAAAGCCCAGAGGGAAGGTGATTACATCGGAGGAAAGGACGGAATCTGCCCCCCCCCCCCCCAAACCATGAAAGCCCCCAGAGTCCTTCCAGGTCCACTGTGGCATTTCTACGACCTCCACGGTCCCTTTCTGCCCCCTTAGAGATTCTGTGTTTGTCCCATGCTTCTCTGAATTCAGTCACTGTCCTCATCTCCACCACCTTCCCTGGGAGACCAGTCCACAGATCCACCACGCTTTCCATAAAGAAATATTTCCACATATCACTCCCAAATCTATCCCCCTTCGCCCTCATAGAAATATCAGACATAGGGAGATATCAGATCCACCACACTTTCCATAAAGAAATATTTCCACATATCACTCCCGAATCTATCCCCCTTCGCCCTCATAGAAATATCAGACATAGGGAGATATCGGATCCACCACTCTGTCCATAAAGAAATATTTCCACATTTCACTCCCGAATCTATCCCCCTTCGCCCTCATAGAAATATCAGACATAGGGAGATATCGGATCCACCACTCTGTCCATAAAGAAATATTTCCACATATCACTCCTGAATCTATCCCCCTTCGCCCTCATAGAAATATCAGACATAGGAAGATATCGGATCCACCACACTTTCCATAAAGAAATATTTCCACATATCACTCCTGAATCTATCCCCCTTCGCCCTCATAGAAATATCAGACATAGGAAGATATCTGATCCACCACGCTTTCCATAAAGAAATATTTACACATATCACTCCTGAATCTATCCCCCTTCACCCTCATAGAAATATCAGACATAGGAAGATATCGGATCCACCATGCTTTCCATAAAGAAATATTTCCACATATCACTCCTGAATCTATCCCCCTTCGCCCTCATAGAAATATTAGACAGAGGGAGATATCCTGCATAGGGTGGGGGAGGTGGACAGAGAGAGAAACAGGACAAATATTGGAGGGGGGGAGGCCAGAGGTGCTGGAAACAGCAGGAAAGAGAGAAAGGGGAATAAGAGGCTGGCGAACGACTGAGAGCAAAATGGTAAGGACGAGAGGAATTTGAGTCCATAGAGAATTTTATAAAATACACGGCAGAAAACTGAAAAGAAAAAGATCAATGTCACAGAGGAAGGTAGAGGAGAGAAGTAGCAGATGAACTTGAGACTGGAAAGAGTTAAGAGAAGATGCAGAGACCAGAGACCGGAACCACTACAATTAGAAACATGTCCAGACAACAAAGGTAGAAAACAGTATTTTATTTTCAACTTTCATGATTTTACTGGAAACCATGTAAATTTCAGCTTTTGTAATTTACATGCTTGTTTTACATGCATCTTTGTATTTCTCTGGTGCTACCCTCCATGCAGAGTGTGCTTCCTCAGGTTTCAGATGTATTTCTGGTTTTAGTTTTCGATCACTTATTCTGTAATCGGTGCAGGTCTGTGTACATGTGGTGAGGGTCTAGCTAAGTGTGTTCAGTTAGCATGCCTTTGCAGGAAGCTGATTGCTTCAGTTTTCCCAGTAGGAGTAGGGTAGTCTGGATTCCGCCCTTTTCTGGCGGTGCTCCTGCTGTGTGAGTTTGGAAAGTTACTGCTGCTATGAAATAGATTTGCTCCTGTACTGTGGGATCTTGGTGTGTACTCAACTGTAGGGTGTTGGTGTTCGTAGTGGAATATGGATTCCCTTTGAGATTTGCAGCTTTGCGTTCTTGATCCTGCCAGTCTGAAATTTAAAATATTTTGTCAGTTCAAATTGAAGGAAATCTCAGATTGTAAGGGAACATCTCAGTTTAATTTTGTTTAGTAGCCTGATAGCATCACCACTGTTTATTGCTGGGCTTTTCTAGCACCATCCAGTCCAGCCTAGGCACTACGATCTTGAATTCATGGCTACTGGGATTAATTTTTTTAAATGATTTATATACCATCTTTCTACCATTGAAGGCAGTTTACATAAAACAAACCAGGTAACAGTGTGAGGATACAACTGTTATACAAAGAACAAGAACTTAAGAGATATACAAAGAACAAGAACTTAAGAGAATTTAATAACATTCAATGAACTATGTGACTAGAGCCAGAATATGACAACTATGTAGAGAAGGGGGGCTCGGGGGGCTTGGAGAGCATGTGTTGCAAAAGGGGAGACGGGGGATCACTTTTTAGGGGGAATTCTAAGTACTTCTATGCTGCAGTACAGAAGCATCTATAGTTAGTATACTTTATGTCACACTTGACCGCGGGTGTTGAGGATGTGTTAAGGTATTCATGGAAGAGGAAGGTTTTACGTTTTTTCTGGAAGTCTGAGTGGTCGGTGCATCCTCTCAGGTCGAGTGGGAGGGCGTTCCATGCAGTAGGGGCGAAGAGGGAGAATGCGCAGCTAACATGTGGAATATTTGCTTTTTATTTTTTGGACTGGGATGTTAAGGAGGTTAATAGAGCCTGGTCTTCAGAGTCTGTCACATTTGGGTCTGTAGAGGAGGGAGTGAAGACAGGTTGCCAATTCATTGTGAATGACGTTGTGAATCGAGGTGAGTGCCTTATATTTTATTCTAGCATGGATAGGGAGCCAGTGTAAATGTCTCAGGACAGGGGTGATGTGAGCTTGCCTTCTCTTAAATAAGCTGGTCATAGCAAAATAAATTTGACATGCAGATATTTATAATGAGGGTTCACTCCCAACTAGCACTCCTTGTGGCCTTGGGCAAGTTGCTTAACTCTCCATTGCCTCAGAAAAATCCAAGTTATCAATGTCCCTGTTTAATGTACATTACCAAGTTAAAGTTACAATGTAAACCGCTTTGACTGAAATGCTAAAGTGGTATAAACACCTGATAAATAAATGATTATATTTATTTTATTGTAACATCTGTTAATATGTATGGTTGGAAGCCACCTAGGATTTTGGATGGGTGACATATACATTTCATGTAAATGTTTATGCAAATGAGACACTGCAATGAGTCATCACCCTTGGGCACCCCTGGTCGTCGAGTAAGTACATCTAAAGAAAGCGAAAGAAAGCCGGAGCGGTCCATCACTATTCAAAAGGGCCGAAAGGAGCGATCCATTCCAGAGGAAATAAAAGGCACCTCCGGCGACACCGGGAGCACTTCAAAGCCTTGAACGTCAAACAAACAGGGGAAAATGGGTCAAACTGTTCCGGCAAAGGCTGAGGACAAAGGAATGACACAAACCTGTAGGGTAACATTGGGAATTCATGGCGGAAAGGGAGCTGCACTTATTACATGTCAAGGTTCAGGTGTCAGCCTTGAGGCATGTTGCAGGCCAGGAGACACATTCCACTGCAAGAACTGCACAATCTATTGTGGTTTATGTCTTCAAATATTCTACATTTTTCTGTTCACTGCTTTGAATGATTCTCAAATGAGGAAAGCAGCATATGATGTTAAATACAAGAAAAACCTTTGCAAGAAGAATTTACAGACCTTTTCTCAACTCTCTGCCTCGCTTTCAGACAAACGCCTGCATCTAGCTGTAATGATTCCCTCAGTCGAGTTTGCCAAAATCCACCATAATGAGCAGCTCATGCTGAGGATAAGATGGATGCCTGCAGTAATTAAACACAAGACTTTTCTAGTTTCTTGATATAATGGTAGAAAAAGATCACATGGCCTATCTAGTCTGCCCTGCCATATCAACTACTGTTGTTAAGTGCCGTCAAGTCAGTGTTGACTCATGGCAATCCTCTGGATAGTTGTCCTAAATTGTGTTCGATCTTCAGTCAGGTGGCTCATTGTCATCTGAGCTTCTAAAGAAAGCTTAGGTTTGATCTCCTCTAGTACCGACTGGTTTGTTCTTCGGGCAGTCCATGGTTTACACAGTATTCGCCGCCAGCACCACAATTCAAAGGCATCAATTTTCTTCCTGTCTATCTTTTTCACTGTCCAACTTTCACATCCATATGATGTTATTGAAAATACCATGGCTTGAACAAGTCTACACCGACTCAACGGCCCACCATCACCACCTCCAACAACCACTAGTAGGATAAGCGAGTCAAACAAGTACGGTGAAATAGCAGCATAGGATAAGAGGACGAGTCAAATCTTTGTATGGAGAGAGACATCTCTGCTCTTGAGATTCTTGCCTAGGTCCTTCATAGCCATTCTGCCAAGAGCAATACGTCATTGGATTTCTTGACTGCTTGTTGTTTCTTTATTGATAGTTGATCCAAGTAAGTTAAAGTTGTCAACTATTTCAATTTCTTCTCCATCAATGATGAACTTATTCATTTTGCCAGTTGTCAGGATCTTTGTCTTCTTAACGTTAAGGTGCAGACCCATTTTAAGACTATATTCCTTTATCTTGAGAAGCAAATGTTTCAAATCATCTTCACTTTCAGCCAGTAAAGTGGTATCATCAGCACAGTGAAGGCTGTGGATGAGTCTTCCACCAATCTTCACACCTCTGTTACAATCTTCACACCTCTGTTGTCTTCATACAATCCTGCTTCTCTGATAATTTGTTCTGCATATAAATTAAACAGGTAGGGGGAAAGTATGCAGTCTTGTCATACACCTCTGTTGATTTTAAACCATTCGGTTTCTCCTAGCTCCATCCGAACTGTTGCTTCTTGATCAATGTAAAGATTGCGCAAGAGAACGGTCAGGTGTTCTGGTTTACCCATGCTCCTTAATGTGGCCCAGAGTTTCTCATGGTTTACACAGTCAAAAGCCTTGCTGTAGTTAATAAAACACATATAGATATCCTTTTGGTATTCTTTTGTCTTTTCAAAGATCCATCTCACATCCACGATGATGTCTCTTGTTCCTCTCCCTTTCTTGAACCCTGCTTGCACTTCAGCCAGTTCTCGTTCCAGGTATGGTTGTAGTCTCTGCTGAATGATCTTGAGTAGAATCTTGCTGGCATATACCGCACTTTCCCATGGATCAGGTGCGGTTTACAATAAACAAGTTAATGGACAGAGCAAAAATCTGTTTTTACATTGAACATCCATAAAACTATGTACAGGAGGCCTGAGCCTTAAATATACTTAGTTTCAAATGAAGCTGAATCTAAGTACAATAACAACAAACAACGTTCTGAGGTATTTCAACTATATACAAAATCTAAGTACAATAACGAAACAACGTTTTGAGGTATTACAACTATATATGATATATTGTATTTAAACTATGTAACTTGCATAGTGGTAGGTTGACTAATTGTGATTAGTTAGGGTGACAGGTCACCCTAAAAGAGCAATGAAACCAGTGTAGAGATTGTTATAATAACTCAATGGGAATGCCATCAATGCCTGGTGCTTCGTTCTTTCATAAGGCTTTTTTTCCTTTAGAGATCCCCTATGTTTGTCCCATGCTTTCTTGAATTCAGATACTGTCCTCATGTACCCCACCTCCACTGGAGACTGTTCCACACATCCGTCATTCTATTCATAAAGAAATATTTGAACATATTACTCCTGAGTCTATTCCCTTTCACTCTCATCCGATGTTCCCTCATAGCAGAGCTTGCTTTCAGTTGAAGCAGACTCTCCTGTACATTTATGCCATGGAGGTATTTAAACATCTCTATCATATCTCCTTTATCCCGCCTTTTCTCTAACGTATACACATTGAGATCTTTACGTCTGTCCCCATATGTTTTACAGCGAAGACCTCTAACCATCTTAGTAGCCACCCTCTGCACCAACTCCATCCTGCGTCACACCAGAGACTTATAGAGAGGCAATATCACCTCCTTTATTCTGCTGGTCATCTCTCTCCCTATACACCCAAGCATCCTTCTGGCTTTTGCCATCGCCTTTTCCACCTATTTAGCTACTTTCAGTTCATCAGAACAATCACGCCTAGGTCCCGTTCTTCTTGCATGGACAGACGTACTTCGCCCCATACACTGTACCACTCCCCTGGATTTTTACAGCCCAAATGCATAACCCTGCATTGTTTAGCATTAAATTTCAGCTGTCAAATTCTCAACAATTCTTCAAGCTTAGCTAGATCCCTCCATTGCAGATTTTGGTATCATCTGCAAAGAGACAAACCTTACCTGTCCACAATATCACTAACAAAGATATTAAAAAGAATTGTACCAAGGATAGAGCCCTGCAGCACACTACTGGTAGCCTCCTTCTCTTCAGAGTAACCTCCATTTACCTGTACCCTTCGTTGCCTCCCACTCAACCAATTTCTAACCCAGTCAGTCACTTTAGGGTCCATCCCTAGGGTGCTCAGTTTGTTCATAAGTCACCTGTGTGGAACAGTGTCAAAGGCTTTACTGAAATCTAAGTACACCACATCTAGGGCTCTCCCTTGGTCCAACTCCCTTGTCATCCAGTCAAAGAAATCAATCAGATTTGCCTGACAAGACCTACTTCTGATAAACCCATGCTGCCTCGGAGATCACATGATGTGGTGAGAGTGGGCGGACGGGAAACGCTGGCACTCCGGACCTCTCACCCTTATACCGGCAACAAATCGCCATGAATTAGTCCCAGGCGACCTCAAACAGCTGCGTGTCGCCGGAAGAAGCAGGAGAGAGCAAAGCAAAAAGGCTGGGGAGAATGGCGGCATCGGCGAAAGCGAGTCGACGTGAGAAGGAGCGCACGACAGAGGCTAACAAGATGGTGGTTTCCCCTACCAAGCTTGGCTCACCGGTCTCCCCGGAGGTGGTGGAGGAAATATCCATGGCTGTAGGCCCTATCAGCACAGTTTGAGGTGCTAAACAATAAGATCAACTTGCTGCAGAGCTCAATGGGGTCACTGGGACACCGATTACAGGAGGTGGAGATGCGGATGGTGCAAGCAGAGGGGAGCGTGGACACGCTGACACATGAGGTAGGAGAGGTCCAGGCCATGCTGAAAGCACATGCGGCAAAACTGGATGACCTAGAGAATAGGTCTCGCCACAGTAATCTTCGATTTATGGCCATTCCAGAGACTTACCTGATAGAGATCTGAGAGCCCAGGTGGAATCGCTGGCAGCGGAGCTACTAAACAGCAGTGATTGTTTGGACCCGATTGTAATAGAGAGAGCCCATAGAGTGGGGCCAAAGCAGACCAGAGACCCAGAGTTGTCCTAGCGAAGTTCCTGCAGTTTCAGCAGAAGGAGGCAGTGCTGAAGGCGGCTAGGCAGCAAGGGGTGATTGTGCCAGAGAACATGAAGCTGCGTATCGCACAGGACTATTCAGCAGCCCTCAGCCAGCGGAGGCGTGACTACGCGCCCATATGCCAGAAATTGGTAGATGCAAAAATCTAATTTATGGTGCAGTACCCAGCTAGACTCCGTATCATCCAAGATGGATCGAGCAAAGTGCTGGAATCGGTGGCAGAGGCGTCCAAATATGTGGAGGAGCTATTAAGGCGGAAGGGACAAACCGCGCAAAGCCTGCTGGAGCGCCGTGAGAGGGGACCATGCCGGATCCACAACAGATCGAGTACTGGCGGAGCAACGAGTTGAAAACAGACAAGACATACTATGAATGACTATATCTGATGGGCCGGGCTGAGGGGCTTTGCAGAGCCGGGCCAAAGAGGGGGGAGGCGAGAGCCACCTTCCTCTCCGCTAGGGTAAAGTAGGGAACCAGGATAGGAGAGGGGGAGTTGAGATAGGGTATGGAAGGATGGATAGGGGAGTAGGAGGATGATTGATGACTTATGTTGTATGGTGTGCCAGAGCGGGGGGGAACCCTGGATCGGATGGGGGGGGGTTGTGACCCACCCAAAAGTGAAAGTTTGATGTGCGGGGGGGGGGGGGGTAAGGGGGGATCGGGTTGAATAGCAGATGGGACACCTGGAAGGCAGGGCTGGACGATGGGGTGGTAACGGGGGTGGATGGGGTACAGATAAGATTTACAAGAGGGGGGGAGGATCCGGTCGCATCATAAGTGATCCTGTAATTAAGGAGGAGAGGGATGTAAGGAGGGATGGAGGGGGAGGAGATAATTTAGAGGGGAGATGGGTACAGGAGGGGGAGGAGGGAAAGGGGAGAGGAAAGGAGGGGTGGAAGGGAGGGGGAAGGAGGTGGGGGGGCAGAGGGGAAAGGGGAATGGGAAGGGAGGGGGGACCTGCAGCCTTAGAGCGGTAAGTTGGACTAAGCAAAGGAACACACGAGGGATAGGAGAGGGAGGGCCCCAGGCTGGGGGGCCTACTCAGTAGCTAAGGTATATGCCATGCAAAAGAAATCATATGGTAGTTTACCGACGTGAAGATTGTTTCATGGAATGTATGTGGAATAGGTAGTCCCCTCAAGCGATATAAAATACTACAGGCCTTAGCTAGGCAAAAATGTGATATTGCTATGCTACAAGAAACCCACCAGACTGCCAAGGAACATGTTAAACTAAAAAGAGACTGGGTGGGACAAGAATGGGGAACCCCGGCTAGGGGGGGGGGGGAAAGGGGAGTGGTCATTTTGATTCATAAGCGAATACGGTTTGTTAAAGAGCAGGAATACATTGACCCAGATGGCAGGTATGTCTTGTATGGAATGTTGGAGGGTAAGCCGGTTGTGTTGGGTAACCTTTATAGTCCGAATATGCTAGATCAGGCTTTATATGCCCGCTTGGGCTCTTGGGTGGAGCAAATGCCTGATGCGCCGCTGATACTGGCTGAGGATTTCAATGGAGTGCTCGATGTGGAGCTGGACACATCTGGAGGGAGCGGAGAGAGTGCACGGACACCGACCTCAAGGACATTGCAGGACCTGAGGCGAAGACTAGGTGCGGTGGGTCCCTGGCACTTGCTGCACCCGACAGATCGAGATTTTACTCACCAGTCCAGAGCGCATGGCACGAGTGCCCACATAGATTATGTGTTAGTTTCGGAAAAATTGTTTGCTCAGGTAGAGGACGTGCAGATAGGCCCCTCGGAGATTTCGGATCATGCCCTTATATGGGTGGAGCTGGAGTGGCAGGATACCATCGCGCGGGCACGAATTTGGCGATTTCCAGTTGATATGTATAGGGATGTGGAGTTTCTTATTTTCTTGAAGCAGAAATGGCACGAATTTGCGGAGCATAATGCAGGCCATCAAGATGACCCCGAGCTATTTTGGGAGAAGGCGAAAGTAGTCTTGTGCGGAGATATTATCGGATATGTGGCTCGTAGATGGAGGCTGATCGCGCAAAGGATTGTCAGATTAGAGAAGCAGGTGGTTAGGGAAAGAAGGCAGCAAGCAGCCCACCCCTCTGTGGGGAATAGGAAGAGGTTGTGGGAGACGCAGACAGCCCTGAATGAACTCCTCCATCAGAGGGCCAAGAAATCTTTTCTGTATTATAAGTACTAGCTTTATAGGTATGGAGACAAACCAGGAAAATTGCTAGACAGATGTCTTCGGGGTAGCAGGGGCGCTAGAACGGTGGCGGCTCTGCGAGATGAACAGGGGAGGTTGCGAAAGGAGAGCCGAGAGATAGCCCAGGGGTTACGCTCCTTCTTTCAACAGTTGTATACAAAGAGTGAGGGCTCCAGGGTAGACATGGAAGCATACCTGCGGGAGGTGCAGTTACCTAGATTGGAAGCAGACCAGAAGGCGCAATTAGATGCACCGATTACTACTGAAGAAGTTTTGCGGGTGATTCAAAAGACAAGCTGTCATAAAACGCCCGGACCGGACGGCTTTGGGGCAGAATTTTACAAGCTGTTGAGCGATCTGACACCTCCAGCACTGGTGGCGACTTACCAGCGCAGGGCCGAGCAAGGGGCATTTGTGTGGGGCAAGAACCATGCGCATATGATTGTAATACCCAAGCCCGGCAAAGACCACACGCAAGTTATGTCATACCGGCCAATTTCCTTGCTTAACTTTGATTTGAAGATATTTGCTAAAGTTTTGGCGGAATGGTTGGCAGCAGTATTGGGGGAGTTGGTGCATGATTCTCAGGTGGGTTTTGTGAAGGGCCGATACGCAGTGCGGAACCTGCGGACGATTTTAGCATCGCTAGAGTGGGTGCAGGAATATGGCTTGCCCTCGCTTGTGATTAGCTTTCTTTTTTTTTTAAACTTGAATTTTTATTTGGTATTAACATAACAACCAAAACAGAGTATAATCGTTACATTCCTTTATCATCACAGGCAGAATATATCTCTTCCCTCACAATATGCCATTGTTAACTTCTAAGGCACCGACTGTCATAAGAACATAAGAACATAAGATATGCCATACTGGGTCAGACCAAGGTCCATAAGAACATAAACATAAGATATGCCATACTGGGTCAGACCAAGGTCCATCAAGCCCAGTATTCTGTTTCCAACAGTGGCCAATCTAGGTCATACGTACCTAGCAGTTTCCCCAAGGGACACAGGTTCCACAATGCTTGTATTGGTTCAAGCATTGATATCCTGGGTCCCTTCTTAATAATGGTTTATGGACCTTTCCTCCAGGAACTTGTCCAAACCTTTTTTAAACCCAGCTACACTAACAGCCTTTACTACATCCTCCGGTAACAAATTCCAGAGTTTGATTACACGTTGAGTGAAAAAATATTTTCTTTTATTAGTCTTAAATAGTTTACCCTGTAGCTTCATTGCATGTCCCCTAGTCTTTCTATATTCTGATAAGGTAAACAATCGATCTACGTTTACCCGTTCCACTCCGTTCATTAATTTATAGACTTCTATCATATCTCCCCTCAGCCGTCTCTTTTCCAGGTTAAAGAGCCCTAACCTTTTTAGCCTTTCTTCATAGGAGTATCCTTCCATCCCCTTTACCATTTTGGTGGCTCTTCTCTGTACCTTTTCTAAAATCGCTATATCCTTTTTAAGATACGGCGACCAGAATTGCACACAATATTCAAGGTGCGGTCTCACCATTGAACGATATAGAGGCATTATAATATCTTTTGTTTTATTTTCCATTCCTTTCCTTATCATATCTAGCATTCTATTTGCTCTCTTGGCCGCCGCTGCACACTGGGCCGAGGGTTTTAACATGGTATCCACAATGACGCCTAAATCTTTTTCCTGGGTGGTGGTTCCTAATGTGGAACCTTGCATCGTGTAACCATAGTTTGGGTTGTTCTTCCCTAGGTGCATAACCTTGCACTTGTCCACATTAAATTTCATCTGCTATTTTGATGCCCAGTCTTCCAATTTATCAAGATCCTCTTGCAATTTTTCACAATCCTCTTGGGTTTTAACAAATTTAAATAGTTTTGTGTCATCTGCAAATTTGATAACCTCACTCGTTATTCCACTTTTCAGGTCATTTATGAATATGTCAAAAAGCAGCGGACCCAGCACAGATCCCTGGGGTGCACCACTATTCACCTTTCTCCATTGGGAAAATTGGCCATTTAGCCCTACCCTCTGCTTTCTATCTTTTAACCAGTTCCTGATCCACAATAGTACACTGCCTCCTATCCCATGACTCTTTAGTTTTGCCAAACGTCTCTGATGAGGGACCTTGTCAAAGGCTTTCTGAAAGTCCAGATACACAATATCAACCGACTCACCTTTGTCCACCTGTTTATTCACTCCTTCAAAAAAACATAGCAGATTAGTAAGACAAGATCTTCCTTATCTAAAGCCATGTTGGCTGTCTCCCATTAGGTCGTGACTATCTACATGCTGAGTAATTTTATTCTTTATGATGGTTTCTACCATTTTTCCCGGTACTGACGTCAGGCTCACCGGTCTGTAGTTTCCCGGATCACCCCTGGAACCCTTTTTAAAAATTGGTGTTACATTGGCGATCCTCCAATCTTCAGGTATTAGAGATGATTTTAATGATAGTTCACAGATTACTGATAGCAGTTCTGCAATCTCATATTTCAGTTCTTTCAACACCCTTGGATGTATACCATCCGGCCCAGGTGATTTGCTACTCTTCAGTTTATCTAATAGTTGTAAGACATCTTCCCGATGTATCGATATTTCCTTCAATTCTTCCGCACCTTTAAATACCACTTCAGTCATGGGTAACATCCCTATATCTTCCTCAGTAAAGACCGAAGCAAAGAATTCATTCAGTCTCTCCGCTATCGCCTTGTCGCCTCTTAGTGCTCCTTTAACCTCTTTATCATCTAATGGACCTACTGACTCTCTCACAGGTTTTTTGCTACGAATGTACTTGAAAAGGTCTTTATTTTGCGTTTTTGCTTCCGCAGCAAGCTTCTTCTCAAATTCTCTCTTTGCCTGCCTTATCAATGCCTTGCATTTGACTTGCCAGTGCTTGTGCTGTTTCCAGGTTTCGTCGTTTGGCTCTTTTTTCCATTTCCTGAAAGATGCTTTTTTGGCAACAACAGCCTCTCTGACCTCACCTTTAAACCATGCTGGCAGTTTTTTGGACTTCCTTCCACTTTTCTTAAAGCGTGGAATACAGCTGGTCTGGGCTTCCAAGATAGTATTTTTCAACAATACCCAAGCTTGATGTACGTCTTTAACCTTTGCTACTGCTCCTTTTAGTTTTTTCTTAACTATTTTCCTCATTTTATCATAGTCTCCCTTTATCATAGTCTCCCTCCTCCAACTTCTTATACATAGGCCCAACCTTATTACACTGTCTCCCCCCCTCCCCCCTCCCTTGCTTCCCCCTTACACTTTAATCCCCTGAACTTATACACATGAAACCATTAACATATTTGAAACCATATGAGTACCTTATATTCCCCCCCTTCCATCCATTGCACTTACATCCTCTCGCCCCCATCCCTGCCTACCCTACCCCCTTGTGAATCCATTCCCACACCCCCATCCACTGTCGCTCAACCTTCCCCACCTTCCCTTTCTGTAGTCCTGTTAAATAATGCATTTGATACAATTCTCCCAAGCGCCTCACATAGCTTTCTAAAGATGGCAGTTCGCTATTCCTCCAATGCAGTGCAATTTCACACCTTGCTGCAAGTATACATTGCCATACATTACTCCAATTTCCTTCTCGCTTCTCATTTTTCTTTAATAAGAGACATGACTCTGGCATCAGAGTTAAACTGGAACCTGTGACTACCCTTATAACTTCCCCAATTTTCCCCCAGTATTGTTGTACCACCGGACAGGACCACCACATATGCAACCAGGTTCCTTTCTCTCCACACCACCTCCAACATTCATCCGTTCTTCTGACCCCCGCTTTGTACAGACGCTCCGGTGTCAAGTACCATCGAGACAGCACTTTCCACCCATTCTCTCGAAGGGATGCAGCAATGGATGCTTTTGCTATATCTTGTGCAACTCGCTCCCATTCCTCTATCTCCCATGCCACCCCTAACTCCTTCTCCCATGCCTTCATATAGCTTAACTTCTCCTCCCCTCTCTCCATTAGCCCCTCATAAATTCGGGAGATAACCCCCTTCCTCCCCATCGAACCTAAACAGCTACTTTCAAACCATCCCGGTTCTTTGAAAATATCGTGCCAATGTTTTCTCTGCCTGACATATGATCCCATCTGAAGGTAGTGGTGTCTATCACTCTCCCTCAAATGGTACAGGTCACATATACCTTCAAAGTCTCTTACTCCTTCCCCATGGATTATTTGGGACACTTGCTTTAACCCTTGTTGCGCCCATCTTTGTAGCACTGCTGCGTCTGGGCCAACCCCCTCTTCACAACACGCCACCAGCGACATCGTACGCGCACAACTTTCTCCCCTATCATCCCCTTCCGCTGCCGCTGCCATATCTCCAGAGTATGACCTACCATTGGGTTCTCCCCCTTATTACCCCTCCCTCCCCATACCAATCTCTCCAACTCACCTGGTCTGAATCCTGTTTCTTCCATCACAACCCATTGTTTGTGTTGTTCCCGCAACCAGGAATACACTGCCCTCAGCTGCACCGCTATATAGCACTTCCTAAAGTTCGGCACCCCCATACCTCCCTCCCGCCGTAGCACCTGCAGAGTCTGGGCGGCCACCCTAGGTCGCTTGCCCCCCCATATATACCCTTCTACCTGCTTTTGCAGTTGCTTTAACGCCTTTGTCGGTACCTCAATTGGCAGTACCTGAAAATAAAAGAGGAACTGGGGGAGCAACATCATTTTCATCACTGCCATTCTCCCCATCTAAGATAGATATCCCCTACTCCATGCCCCCAGTTGCACCTCTACCTGCCCGAAAGCCTTCTTATAGTTCAAGTCATAGAGGTCCTCCAAGTCCCTCCCCAAGTGGACTCCCAAATATCGAATAGATCTCTTTGCCCACCGAAATTGGAACGCATTTTGTATATTCCTCTGCAACTCTTCCCCTCCTGTGATATTTAGGATTTCAGATTTACTCCAATTAATCTTAAATCCGGCTAATCCCCCATAATCCTGTATCTCTCTCATTATTGCATGTAACATCTCCCTTGGCTTAGTAATCATAAGTAAGATATTGTCAGCAAACATGGCCATCTTATATTCCTAACACAGATCATACACGAACCAATGCACGAAAAAGGAAATACATTGGACCTCATATTCCTAAATTCCCAAACCACCATCTCATACAAGAATCCAGAAATCACACCTGTACCATGGTCTGACCATTACCTCATCAGCATATCTCACACCCACCAGCACACGAACAGCAAGGAGAACAAACAGCATACAAGAAGATTTAAAACTTTCATCAAAGAAGATTTCCTGGCACAAACTCTACCTAAACTCCAAACAAATTCCAACAATATCGATAGCCTAATCCACAATTGGAACACCACAATCTCCTCCGCATCCAGTACAACAACAAACAAGACTAAAACCGGACACACCTCCACAAAAGCCAGATGGTTCACCCCCAACCTCAGGAAACTAAAAACCAAACTCAGAAGAGCGGAAAGAAAATGGTGAAAAACCAAAACAGAAGACGACAAAACAAACTACATGTACGAATTGGATGCATACCACACAGAAACAGACAAAGCAAAAAAGGCCTTCCATTCGAAGATCATAAACACATCAATAAACAAACCACGAGAACTCTTCGAGATTGTCAAAAAACTGACAAAATCGCCCAACCATTCCGATCAACTGCCAAACATCCCACCAGAATTACTAGCATGACAATACAAGCAGCTTCAACAACCACAAAAACCACAATTGAACACACAGACAACAACAAACCACCGCACCACCATAAACAGAGACTGGAGCACTTTCGAAGCAATCACGAAAGAGGAAATATCATCCACCATCTCCCGCCTGAATACCACCACCTCTCCGCTAGACCCCTGCCCTACAGAGTGGATAAAGAAAACCAAAGAAGACCTGAGCACACCATTAGCCCGCATTGTTAATGAATCCCTCAGCCAAAGACGAATGCCAGACCTCCTCAAAACTTCAGTCATCCATCCAACCCTAAAAAAACACAACCTGGATCCCCTCGACCCCGCCTCCTACAGACCTATAGCAAGCCTCCCGTTCACCGCCAAAATCATTGAGAAGGTAGTCCAGCAACAGCTCCAAGAACATTTAGATACCAACAACATACTGGACCCGCAACAACATAGCTTCCGTCCACTCCACGGAGTCGAGACCCTCATGATGTCATTAATGAACACCCTCATCATAGGAACTCAAGCCAAACACTCTGGTTATGCCATGATCTTCCTAGACATATCAGCAGCCTTCGACACCATCTCCCACGACATCCTCATACACAGACTACAAGCAATTGGCATCAAAGATACTGTACTTCAATGGTTCCACTCCTACCTAACCAATAGACAACAACTGATCCGCACAAACATATCAACCTCACCCCCCTTCCAGCAACACCAAGGAGTACCCCAGGGATCCACACTATCTGCCATGCTCTTCAACATCTATCTGCAACCACTCTGCACAATCATACATGCCCACAACATCAACTATCACATCTATGCAGATGACATAATGCTCTATGCCCCAATCACAACCTCTAACCCAACAAATAAACACCTATCAGAATGCTTCACGGAAGTATCCAGCTGGCTGCAAAAGAACAACCTATCCATCAACATAAAGAAAACAGAAGCCCTCATAGTAACAAAGGACCCAGACTTCACTCCACCGTCGCACCTCAACATTGGAACCACACAAATACAAATACAACCGCACATAAAGTATCTAGGAATCATCATAGACCAAGCACTCACACTCAAGCAGCAAATCAAGAAAACCACCGGAACAATATTCCACAAAACGAAAACAGTACAACGCCTCAGACCTCTCCTGGAACCACAGGACTTCAGAACAGTGATGCAAGCCATGACACTCCCCCACCTGGACTACTGCAATATAATCTACCACGGACTACCAGCCACCCACACCAACCCACTCCTAACTGCCTTAAATACCATAGCATGGATTATCCAGAAAGCAAAAAAACGAGACCACATCATCCCAGTCCTGAGGGAGCTACACATACTCCCCCTCGAAGCAAGAATCAAATACAAAGCCGCCCTACTTACCCATAAAGCTCTCTACCAAACTCAGACTTCCCAGCTCCGCACACTACTGCCCCGACCAGCCCACAACAGAACAACCAGACAAACCACCAACAACTCCCTCACCATCCCCCATAAACGAACCAAATGCAATCAATGGACCTGCAACAGAGCCTTTGAACTATATGCACCAACTCTCTGGAACTCTCTACACAGTCACATCAGAAGCAATGGAGATCCCTCATCATTCAGGAAACAACTAAAAACCGTCCTATTCCAGGAATACCTTGGACCAGAAACAAGCACCCGCCACCGACGACCCCCCAACCCCCCTACCTCACCCCCCTGAACATATGCTCTAAGAGACTGTAACACAAAGTCTATGTCTATGTCCCAATTTTTTGTTAAAATCATTAATGCAGCCGGCCTCACATAAAAGCGGCGTCCCTGCTCCCAGGGAGCCGCTGCCCGGACACATCACCTCCGCTGAGTCACCAACAGCTCCTGCCCAATCAGGGCAGTGGGAGCAAAAGCAGCAGCAGCCGGCCCCACATAAAAGCGGCGGCCCCTGATGAACCGCGTGGAGAAACGCGTAGGCAGTGCCAATGAACGGCGTCGGGAAACTCTAGTTCAGCAAGGAAGATAGCTGAGTGCTTTTAGTCTGCAGCAGCACATGCGCAAATCACATAGTCACAAATAATGTGCAAATAATATTTTTTGACTTGGAGAAGATTCTAAGTGTGGAGAGAAAGTTTTAAAAGAGACTTTTTTGTTGACATATGAGCGATTTGCACATAATTTAAAAGAAGAAGGATTTTTTAAAAGGGAATGGGATTTTTTTGCACAAGGGTACTTGATGGCCAGAGAGAATCTAATGATTTCATTATTTGAAAATACACCCAGTTTATTTCTTGTTATCTAAAAAAAGAGGTCGTTGATGCAAATTTGGGAGATGTTGAGGGTCAGTGTCTGGCCTTCTCACCAACCCTTTAGTCTGAGACCTCAATAAATGAGTTAATGGGTGTAAAATATTGTTGAGTAATATCTGAGCGCAAGACTATAAAAATATCACCTGTTTTTATGATATTTTGATATATTTAGAGTGTACTACATCATTTTGGATTACAGACACACTCTGTGAAGTGTACCTAGAAATGGCCCTTAGGTGCGGCACGAAGGCAAGTAGGAGGAGTCCAAACAAAAGACACAGCCACACCGACAGTACCACAAAAGAAATCAACAGAGAGCAGAGGGAAGTAAAAGACATCAGAAAAAAAAGTAAAACACTAACGGGACTTCACAAAAATCAACATGCAATCAACATTGTTTCTCCCACTCAGCCTCCTCATCACACAACTCCTGCCAACAACCACACACTACCACTACCCACACTCCAACTTACCATGGCACCCACCAACCACTTGGACATACATAGAACCACAGTACACGCATAATGACACTCACAGAACACCAGGGACAAAAAGACAAACCAAACACAAATCAAACTCTCACACTAGTTCAAAGGAAACACACAAAACAACAAATGCCTCAAAGCATGCAACAATAGAGCTCATAAACGCCAGATCCATATGCAACACAATAGCAGACCACATAGAAGACAGTCAGCCCGACATACTTTGCATCACAGAGACATGGCTCAATCCCACCGACAATGTACTACTCAATCAATTGGTGCCAGACACATACACAGCATACAACTGCCCACGCACCCACAAGCGTGGAGGAGGAGTCTTGATAATTGCAAAAAAGAACCTAAGGTTCAAAGCTCTGAGTTTCACTGACACACAACAATGTAACACAATCAGCATCGAGAACAAACACATAGCACTCTGCCTAACCTACAGAGCACCCAGAGCTTCACCCGACGAACTAGCCTCAACGCTCGAAGCAGTCTGCGCTATCACTGCAACCAACAAACCCACGTTACTGCTGGGAGACTTCAACCTCAAGTCCACCAACACCAAAGATGCAGAAGCTTTCCTTCAAGCAATGACTTCACTTCAGTTCACCCAAATAGTCGATGCCCCCACGCACAGACGCGGATCATCCCCAGACCTCATCTTCGCAACTAATGACCTAACATCGAGAGGTCTAATATCAACACCCACCATCACCCCAGTTCCTTGGTCAGACCACTACATAATTGAGATAAAGATGCTACTACAAAAAGACAATCTAAACGAATGCTCAAACAACACACCCACACAAAGACGATTCAAGAACTTCGACAGGGACACATTCCTACAAGACACGATACAACAATTGACCATAGAAACAGACGACCTGGAGGCTCAATCAACTGGAACAGCACTCTATCTAACGCCGCCAAAGCAACAGATGCTAGACCCAAGAAACACCGTCACAACAAACTACAACACAAGCCGTGGTACTCAAAAACCATACGACAAGAAAAAAGGGAACTCAGAAAGATAGAACGGAGATGGAGAAAGACCAAGGCATCTGAAAACCAGCAACTATACCTAACAAAGCAAAAGTAATACAATGAACACATCAACCAAAGAGAAAATACCATACAAACATGATAAATACCTCCATCAACAAACCCAGAGAGCTATTCGAAATCGTGAAAATCCTCACAAAAGAGCAAAGGACAGAGGACGAAGTACAAATAGACCTGCAAAAATTTGCTGACCACATCAAGGAAAAATTTCACTCTGCAGAGTAAATAAGACCCAGCGGACCCACTAAGTCTATCTCACACTCCAAGACTTAGGACACATTCTGCTCACCATCAACAGAGCAGCTCTCCCACATCATCTCCACAATCAATACAAGCACCGCTCCCACAGACCCTTGCCCAGTGTCATGGATCAAAGCCACCAAATCAAGCTTCCTCCACATCATACACAACATAGTGCACAACTCCCTCACTCAAGGAGTCATGCCAAATCAACTAAAGCTCGCCACAGTAAGACCGATCCCAAAGAAAACAACTCTCGACAAGAACAACCCAGCAGCATACCGACCAATATCCAGCATACCCTTTCTGGCAAAAATCATCGAAAAAACAGTACAACACCAACTACAAGAACACATTGACAACCATGCACCACTGGATGACAACCAACACGGCTTTCGCCCCCAACCATGGAGTCGAAACATTACTGATTTACCTCTTCGACAGCATCCTACGAATCATAGACAGCACTAAGAATGGAATCATAATGATCTTCATTGACATCTCTTCAGCATTCGACACAGTAGACCACAAAACGCTCCTGGAAAGACATTGGGCTACATGGTCCCACCTTAAAATGGTTCCACTCATACCTAACCGAGAGGCAGCTACAGGTCAAGGTAGGCCACAACACCTCTCGACCCATAAAAGTCCTCCAAGGAGTACCACAAGGATCCGCACTCTCAGCACTACTGTTTAACATCTACATCCAGCCAATATGCGACATCCTGAAAAAGAACAGCATCCAATATACAATCTATGCAGACGATATCATGATATACACACCTATCTCAGTTGACGACCCGGACTACTCTAAAATAACAAACTGCCTCACACAAATGACAATATGGTGTCAAAACAACAACCTCGCAATCAACTACAGCAAGACTGAGGCACTAATCATCACTCGTAACCCAGACTTCATTCACCCACCGGACATCAAGATACAAAACACAACCATACCAATAAAATCGGAAGTAAAATACCTCGGAGTGACCCTGGACAATGAACTGAATCTCAAGTCACACATAAGCAAAACAATCAAAAATGCATACTACAAGATGAGAATCATCAGAAGACTTTTTATTTATTTATTTATTTATGAGACTTGATAAACCGCCCAAACCGGAGTATCAGAGCGGTGTACAATAAAAGCAGGCTGCCAGAAAATTAAAGAGGGAAAAGGAACGCCATTCAAATGACAGGAAAGTGCTGTAGAAATAGATAGAAAGAAAGAAAGAAAGAGACAGAACAGTTTGGCTAAAGAGTTAGGGGCAACAGGAAGGACGAAGGAAGAGAGGGAAGGGTTGGAGTGGCATACGGTGTAAGGGCCTGCGTAACTGTCAGGGGGGTGCTGGGAGATCAAAAGCCTGGGAAAACAGATGGGTCTTGAGAAGGGCTTTGAAATGTGGAAATGAAGGTTCGGTGCGGAGTGAGTGGGGAAGAGAGTTCCATAGAGCAGGACTTAAGAAAAAGAAAACTGAATGATGGGTAAGTTCGAGATGGGCTTGAGACGGGGAGGGAAGAAAAAGGCGGTTACTGTGAGAAGAACGGAGAAGGCGAGGGACGGGTTGATGGAAGATAAGATCGGATAAATATTGGGGAGTACCTGTGTGAAGAACCTTGTGGGTGGTAATAAGGTATTTATAAATGAACCGAAATTTAACAGGAAGCCAGTGAAGGGAAAGAAGGCAAGGAGTGACGTGATCATGAGGGGAAGAGAAAGTGATCAAACGGGCAGCAGTATTCTGAATGAGCTGAAGGCGACGAATTTGATAGGATGGAAGGCCAGCAAAAATGGAATTACAGTAGTCTAAGCGGGAGATGATAAGGGAGAGGACCAGAGTAGTAAGAGAATCGGCAGAGAGGTAAGGCCGGAGGGAACGGATGCGACGAAGATGAAAGAAGCAGTTTCGAACAAGGGAGGAAATGTGGGGGTGAAAGGACAAAGAGGAATCAAGGGTAACACCAAGGTAGCGGAGAGAGGGGACAAGCGGGATGGGAAGGGAGGACATGGTAGGGGCTAAGGTGGGAGGGGAGGTAGAGAAGGAGAACCAGATAGCTGAGGACTTAGAGGGATTGACTTAAACCCCCTCCTCGCCACTGAGCACTTCCGTACCGTATGCCAAGCTCTAATAACCCCCTTACTGTACTTCTGCAACCCAATCTACCTTGGACTAGCAAAACAAACACTCAAACCACTACAACTAGCACAAAACACGGCGGCCCGCATAATAACTGGATCAACAAGACATGAGCACATCACACCTATTCTGAAAGACCTACACTGGCTCCCAATCAGTTTACGCATCAAATACAAAACAATCATAAACATATGTAAGATCAAACAACACACTTCAGCCAACAGCCTGCACACCCTCATACAATCAGACACCAGCACACGCCCAAGAAGAAAAGGAACCTCCAACCGAGTCAACACCCCTAGAGACTTCAGAAAAACACGCAAGGACACCACAGAAAGAGCACTCTCTCTGGCCGCCCCAACAATCTGGAACACCCTCCCAGACGATCTGAGATCGACAATGGACCTCAAAGACTTTCGCAAACAGCTGAAGACAACGCTGTTCATAGAACACTATGGACATGTCACATGACCCAACTACCAGGAACAACCAACATACCCCCCCCCCCCACGACCCACTGATAAGAGAATGTATAACGGCACATGATGTTTCTTAACACTAAATGTATAGAAGAATGTATTATAGCACACGATGTATCATAGCGCACAATGTACATAACTCAGCCTAATCAAACACACAACACATCTTACACACAAAGCACGATATAACCCTCACTGCATGAAAAACACGATCACTTCCTTTGATTGTTTTGCTGTGATACCGCCTTGATTGTAAGATAAGGCGGTATAGAAATACTGTTAAATAAATAAATAATGTTGACCACCTGGTGATGGCCCCCAACCCCAGAAGTTGATTATTGTCCACCCCCCACCCCCCACTCAATGTTGCACCGCTTTGACCCGGGGAAAAGCGGGATATAAATACAGTTAAATAAATAAAATAAATAAATTCCCTCTGTCCCACCATCACCCTTTTGACATCTAGTCCCCTCCTTATCTTCCCCGCTAATGGCTCTAATGATAGAGTGAACAGGAGCGGCAATAGAGGGCATCCCTGCCTAGTCCCTCTCCCCAGTGGAAAACACCCTGAGTATCCCCCATTTACTCTTACACATGCTTTGGGACCCTGGTATAGCGCTTTTATCCAGTCCACGAAGCCGTTCCCAAACCCCATACACTTCAACACTGAAATTAAAAATTTCCATGACACCTGGTCGAACGCTTTCTCTGCGTCTAGCGAGAGAAGCAATACCTGATCCGATGTACATTTCGCTGACCAAATTACATTTAAGATCTTCCGGATATTGTCCGACACCTGCCTCCCTGGTATAAACCCCACCTGATCCTCACATACTAGTTTTCCCAGAATTCGGTTAAGCCTCCCCGCTAATACTTTGGCCAACAACGTCGCATCCAGATTTATTAGCGAAATGGGTCTAAAGACGCACACTCGTGCTGATCTTTCCCCTCTTTATGAATTAACGTGACCCCTGCCCACCCCTTCGTCTCTGCTAACCGTTCACCTTCCTTCGGCAAATTGAATAATCTTGTCAGAGGCTTCACCAGCGCTCCTTTAAATTTTTTATAGAAGCTGGCCGTCAGCCCGTCCAACCCTGGGGCCTTCCCCAGTTTCAATCCCTTGATCGCCACCACCACTTCTGCAGCCTGTATCTCTCTATCCAACGCCTCCCTCTCCCCTTCCTCCAAGTGTGGAAGTCCTGCTGCCTCCAAGTAGTTCCTTATCTCCCCCTCTGGCCTATCCAGTTTTGCCTCGTATAGCCTTCGATAGTAGTCCACAAATGCTTCTCTAATCTTCTGCTCGTCCCTTTCTATCCCTACCTTCCCCCTAATCTGCATAATCAGTGTCTTGTTCCTCTTCTGCTTCAATCTCCGCACCAAATACTTTCCGGCTCTGTTTCGCCCTTCAAAGAATTCTTGTCTCAGTAATTTTAGCCGATATTGAATCTCTTCTGCTTCCAGTGCGTTTAATTTGGCCCTGGTCTCCAACACCTCACCCCTATGCCTCCCGCTCGGATCCTGCGCATCCGCCTCTTCTACCCTAACCAACAGTTGTCGCAGTTGAAGCTCCTTCCCCTCCCTTTCCCTCTTTATTCTCGCCCTCCACTTAATCAAAATGCCCCGCACAACCGCCTTAAACGCATCCCACACCACCCCCGCCTTTACCTCCCCATTTTCGTTGTGTACGAAATATTCTGGTATCCTCTCCTCCAGCTCGCGCACTACTCTAATATCCCCCAACAAGGCCTCATTTAGTTGCCAATATTTTACCCCCCTATTCTCTTCCCTGATCCTCAATTGCACAATTACAGGTGCATGGTCCGACCAAGTGGTCGGCTCTATCTCTCCCCCCCCTAATCCTACCTGCTATCTCTTTCCCTACCCAGATAGTGTCAATCCTGGAATATGTGCCATGAACCACTGAGAAGAATGAGTACTGGCACCTCCCTGGGTTATGCAATCGCCATGCATCAACCAGATCATTTTCCTTTACAATGTTCTGGTATCTCCTCCTATCCGCTCCCCTCCCCTCCCCCCTCCCTGAAGAGTCTCTCCCCGCGTCCCAGGTCATGTTAAAATCTCCCCCACAAATCCTCGCCCCCTCTCCCAATGAGCACATTTTCTTATCCACTTCTTCCCAAAAATCTTTTTGTGATCCGATGGGCACATACACATTCATCACACAGAACCATTCATCTCCTATCTTCATTCGTACCATTAGATATCTCCCCCCTCTATCTCGAATTACAGTGTGCAATTCTACTTTAAGTGTCCCACTTACCAACAGCGCCACCCCTCCTTTCTTCCGCTCCTTCATATTTGATGCAAACAGTATTACAGGATACCCCTTAGGCTGTACCACAGACTCATGTCTCCGTAACAAGTGTGTCTCCTGCAGCAAAACAAGTGAGGCTTTCTGTCTAGTCAATTCCTTATACAATTTCTGCCTCTTCATGGGTGAGTTTAGACCTTTCACATTTATGGTAACAATTTTCAGTTCACCTATACAGTCTTCCCCCTTCCCTGCCCTCTCTATCCCCTACTGTCCCCCCTTCCCCCTTGGCAGTATTTGAATAGATGCTGGGGGGAGCCCTCGGGGGTCTCGAGTTGGCTACCGCTACAAGGGAATGTCCGGTTTACCCCGGGGTCGGAAACGCCTACATTTCGTATATGGGAGCGGTTGGGAATACGAAACCTTGGGCATGTGGTGGATCAACAAGGTAAGTGCAAACCTTTTGAGACCCTCTGTGAGGAGTACGAGTTGAATGATCGCCATTTTTTTGCTTATGCGCAACTATCCCATTATATTGTCTCACTCCCGCAGAGCGGACTTTTGGTGGAAAGGTCAGCACAAATTCTGGAGTTTTTTGTGTTGAGGGCGGATTCCCCGCCCACAATTGCAGAATTGAAGAAGCGATGGGATGCTTGTGCCCCTACGGGGAACTATTCAGCGGAGGAGGCGTCTTGGGCAAGGGAGCTGAGTTTGGTGGTAGAATCGGGAGCTACAGTAGAGCTTTGGGTAGGATTGTGGGGCTGGTGGACGGAGCTCACTGGAGAGAGATACAGTTCAAGTGTATCATAAGGGCCCACTTCTCCCACGGCGGGCCTTGCGGAGCCATATTACCTCCGAGGGCGGTTGCCCTAAATGCTCTTGTCCCCTGGCGGACCTGGGTCACATGTGGTGGGGCTGCCGGCCAGTCCGTCAGTACTGGAGGCAGATTAATATATATATATGAGTAGGATACTTAATCAACCGACCCGTTGGACGGGGGCGTTGGTGGTGTTAGATCAAATTGAGCCACTCTGCCCGAAGGGAAGCTGGGAGAGAATATTGGTCCTGAAGGCATGTCTGGTGGGTAAGGGACCTTTACTCCGTAGATGGAGAGAACCGGTGCCTCCTACCTTTTGGGAATGGCACAACTGTTTTCATCAGCTGATGCTGTTAGAGAGGAGAGGAGCCAGAGGAAGGGTTCAGAAATGGACCTCCTTTCTGCTGATTTGGGAGCCATATATTCAGACACTGCGGCCAAGCACTCACAACAACGTTTTGCAGATGACCTAAGCTGGGTCTAGGCAGAGGGAGAAGGGGGATGGATGTGGCATAGATCTTGAAGAGAGACCTAACGAGACACTACCACTGGGTGATTCCTTAGGAGGAGAAGTTGGAGGCTGGAGACGTGAAGAGACTGGGGGTGGGGGGGGGAAGGGGGTAGGGGGTAGGGAGGAGGAGGGGGGATTTGGAAGGGGGGGAATAAAGCAATAAAGAGATGCCATTGTGTCAGGACGCTGATCTGTCATGAGCCCCGGGGCGGAGGACCAGAAACAGCCCCGCCCGGGAGGTTATGCTCTGTATTTTTGTGTTCTTTGTATTGTTATTGTATACGACTGCTGTGACAAGTTATGGTGTCTTCAATAAACAGAATTTACAAAAAAAACCCATGCTGCCTCAAACCCTGTATTGGGACTACATGTGCCTTTCTCCAGTCCTCGGAGACCACTGCTGACTCTAAAGAAGCATTGAAAAGGTCAGTCACTGGAGCCGCTATAACGTCCCCAAGTTCCTTCAATACTCTGGGAAGTATCCCATCCAGTCGCATTGCCTTGTCTACTTTTAGATTAGCTAGTTCCTCATGAATACAGTCTTCTGAAAATCGTTCAAGATACCTTTCAATTTGGTATCTATTTGTGTGTGTTTTCTGAGGTCCTGCTCCCGGCCCGTTATCTGTGAACACCAAACAGAAATATTTGTTAAGCAATTCTGCTTTATCTTCATCAGCTTCTACATATTCTTCCACTTCACCTTTGAGTCTGATAATGCCACTTTTGCCCTTCCTTCTCTTATTGCACTATTTTATATCACTGACTATTTCTTCTTGTTTGGTATCTTTGCTTTCCTGACTACTTTCCTAGCTTCTCGAAGTTTCTCCAAATATAGATGCCTGTCTTCCTCTCTCTGTGATCTCTTGTATTTAGTGAAGGCCTCCCTCTTTGTCTTCACTTTTTCAGCTACTTCTTTTGAGAATAATAGCAGCCTCCTTTTCCTATTACATTTATTTACCTAGCAAAAAGATCTGTTGCCCTTAAAATATCCCCTTTCAGTTTTGCCCATTGCTTTTCTTCATCCTCCAGCTGTTCCCATCCTACTAATGACTCCTTGAAGTATTGTCCCATCTCAGCAAAGTTAGTTTTTCTAAAGTCTAAGATCCTCTCTTTTGAATGGATTTTATTAGCCCTCATCATAAGAACATAAGAACATAAGATATGCTATACTGGGTCAGACCAAGGTCCATAAAGCCCGGTATCCTGTTTACAACAGTGGCCAATCTAGGTCATAAGTACCTAGGAGTCTCCCCAAAAGAAACAGGTTCCTCAGTGCTTGTATTGGGTCAAGCAGTGATATCCTGGGTCTCTTTTAATAATGGTTTATGGACCTTTCCTCCAAGAACTTGTCCAAACCTTTTTTAACCCAGCTACACTAACAGCTTTTACTACATCCTCCGGTAACAAATTCCAGAGTTTGATGACATGTTGAGTGAAAAAATATTTTCTCTTATTAAATAGATTACCCTGTAGCTTTATTGCATGTCCCCTAGTCTTTTTATATTCTGATGACGTAAACAATCGATCTATGTTTACCCGTTCCACTCCGTTCATTAATTTATAAACCTCTATCATATCTCCCCTCAGCCGTCTCTTTTCCAGGTTGAAGAGCCCTAACCTTTTTAGCCTCTCTTCATAGGAGTATCGTTCCATCCCCTTTACCATTTTGGTGGCTCTTCTCTGTACCTTTTCTAATAATGCTATATCCTTTTTAAGATACGGCAACCTAATACTGAACTAATCAATCTGATGATCACTGGATGCAAAATGATATCCCACTATAACATCAGAAAGCACCAAGTCCAGTATGGCTCCTTCATGTGTGGGTTCTTTTACCAGTTACCGGAATAGTTCTCCCTGTAGAGAATCCAGGATCTCTTTACTTCTACAGTATTATTTATTTAAGAGGGTTTTTTTAATAAAAACATGACTGCAGAAAAAGACCACATGGCCTATCTAGTTTGCCCTTCTATACCAACCACTACAACAGTTCCCTTTTTTTGTTTAGAGATTCTCTGTGTTTGTCCCATGCTTTTTTGAATTCAGATACTGTCCTCATCTCTACAACCTCCACTGGGAGATTATTCCATGCATCTACCACTCTTTCTGTAAAGAAACATTTCTGCATATCACTCCTGAGTCTATCCCCTTTCACCCTCATCCTATGTCCCCTTGTAGCAGAGCTTGCTTTTAATCAAAAGAGGCTCTCCTATTGTGCATTTATGCCACGGAGGTATTTAAACGTCTCAATCATATCACCTCTATCCTGCCTTTCCTCTAAAGTATACATATTAAGATCCTTAAGTCTGTCCTAATATGATTTATAATGAAGACCACTAACCATTTTAGTAGCCACCTTCTGCATCGACTCCAACCTATTTGTATGCTTTTGAAGGTGCGGTCTCCAGAATTGCACACAATACTCCAAATGAGGTCGCAACAAAGACTTATACAGAGGCACTATCTTCTCCTTTCTTCTGCTAGCCATTCCTCTCCCTATGCACCCAAGCATCCTTCTAGCTTTTGCAGTCATCTTTTCTACCTCTTTAGCTACTTTAAAATCATCAGACACAATCACACCTAGATCCCGCTCTTCTTTAGTGGACAAACGTACTTCACCCCCTATACTATATCGCTCTCTTGGTTTGCTGCAGCCCAAATACATGACCTTGCATTTTTTAATATTAAATCTCAGCTGCCAAATTCTAGACCATTCTTCAAGCTTAGCTAGATCCCTCCTCATGTTATCTACACCTTCCTGGATGTCTACTGTATTGCAGATTTTGGTATCATCCGCAAAGAGGCAAACCTTACCTGACAGCCCAATGCAATATCACTAACAAAGATGTTAAAAATAATTGGACCAAGGACTGCTTTATCATTTCAGGCAAAGCAGTTTACATTGTAACTTAAACTTGATAATGTACATTAAATAGAGACATTGCTAGTAGATGACACTGCAGTAGGGATGTGCAAATCAACATCCAGCATATTGAAATCTCCTATCAGTAGCACTTCTCCTTTCATAGCAATAATGTGTATGTGTTCTATTAAATCTCTGTTCACGTCTTCTCCCAAAGAGAATATATATTACACCAATGCACCTGGATTTTCCTTTCCCTCTTTCTAGTTTAACCCACAGTGGCTTCTCGCTCCCTTTGAAGCTCTGTAGTTCTATAGTTTGCCAGACGGCTGCCTGGATGAGAATCTTCACAGTCTTGGCAAGTGCATATATCTATATGATTTGCAAGGGATTGTGGGCAATGCAGTTCATTCACACCAGACACAGCTGCTGACAATAATTTAGTTGTGCTCAAGTGTAAAGCCAATAAGATATTTATTTATGGGGTTATTTCTCCCAACACAGATATGCTTGGTAGCACATAAATCAGGTTACTTGCTTTCAGTGTTAAACTTGAAAAAAAACAAAATCAGGAAAACAACATTCAAACTTGTCAGGCATTAGCTAATGTTTTCTTAGCATATATCAAACAACAAACGAAAAGCCACAAAGAAAGAAAAAAACTGTTCTTTTCAGGTTAACTTCTGATAACTTCCCACATAGATTCAGAAGTGATTCTCTCCTAGCTCACAAGCAATTAGGTAAGGCTCAATTGCTAGCAGTTATCCAGCTGAAACCCCTTAGCTGACTTGCTTTCTACTGTGTGGGTCAAATCCTGCTTCAGGAGCTTTTCTGAGTAGATTAAAGAACAAGTTTGTATTTCTTTGTGATGGTTGCTGTACTTTATAACAGAAAATCACCAAAGGAGTTTGGACAGAGAGCAGTCCATATAAACACATTCTTCATCTGCAATCATTCCCCCTTCTTCAACAAGCATGGGTTCAATATCATGGATTGGCACAGATGAATCTCTCAATGGAGCACTTTCAGGAGAATACTTGTTTCCCTGCTGTCTTTCAAGGTTATAGCTAGGGCATAGATCAGTGTTCATACCTGAGCTTCCATTGCTGTTAGAGTTCCTCTCTATATAGCCTGGCCAGTATGTAGTCCAGTTCTTATGTCCAGCCTTCCAATCCAGATCCCTGGACACTGGATCTCTCTTCACATACCTTCTGGCACGGGTCTTAGGGTCCCTTCCACGTGCAGCCGTCTCTCTCACAGGTACCGTCTGGAGATTCCTAGCTCTGCAGCACCATTCCTCTGGCTTTCCCCAGTCCAATGGTGTATGCTGGCCCTTGGAATGCCTCCCAGTATACGTACTGCTCTGGACTCTTCTAGACCTCTCAAAGGCTTTTCTCCTCTTTCTTCCAAAGGGTTTCTTTCCCTCTCTGTCCGTCCGGTTTGGCTTCTGCTTCTGATGATCCTCCTGATGATGAAGATGATCAAGCTCAAGCTGATTCTCAGGATAATTCTCTGTAGAATAAACTCTACCTTTATTCTGCCTAGATGAGTGCTCCCCCCTAATACAGCGCAGCTGTGCTGAATCAGGCCCTGCCCTTTGAGATGAGTGCTTAGGGATTACCTCATAGCCCTCCTGATTGAACACACGTTTTCCCACTTCAGCTCCTCTAATGGCTGTTGGAAACCTGGTGCATTCTGGGACTGGTAGTCTTTTATGGGAAAATTCTGTTTTCTTATTTCTACCAGAACTGACCGGTTGCTTGTTCAGAGTCACTTCACCTTTTCTATAGCTCCTTCCTGAGCTATGATAAGCTTCCTTATCACAAGTTTTAATATTATTTCTTGCATATAGTGCCACTCCTCCTCCCCTTTTTCCTCCCCTCTTCTTCCTGAATAAAGTATAGCCTGACATAATTACATTCCAATCATGGTTGCCTATGAACCATGTCTCTGTAATTGCCTCTAAAACCAAGTCAGCCTCTTCCATTAAAGTCTCAGCATCTGGAATCTTATTTCCCATACTACGGGGATTTATACACACCACTTTCCAGATGTTGCCCCTTTTAAGATTTCTACAGAAATATTTAATGTTTCACTTACCCGGGGGCTTTCTTCACCCATCCTCAATGAATCTAGTTTAAGGCCCTCTTCAGTAGGTTAGCCTGTCTGCTGCAGAAGACACTTTGACCCTTCTTGAACAGATGAACACCATCTCTGGTCTGCAGCCCTTGGAACATCATCCCATGGTCTAGGAAACCAAAAAGCTCTCGATGACATGCAAGCTTCTCTGTCTCGGCCTTTACCCTCAACAGGGAGGATCGAACACCACCTGCACACTTGTCTGCTTCACCCTCTGTCCCAGAACCATGAAGTCACTTTTAATATGCTCAGAGGGATACCTGGCAGTATCATTTGTGCCAATATAGATGAGCAACATCAGATAGTAGACTTGATGAGTCTCGCTAAATTCTCCTTAACATCTCGGATTTTGGAACCTGGCAGATAGCACTCCTTTCTGGACATCAAATCTGGTCAGCAGACGGATGTCTCAGTACCCCTCAGAAGAGAGTCACCAACCACCACTACCCTTCGCTTCCTTGTAGTCTCTGATTCTGCAATTTTTGGGGTGGTCAAGCTCTGGTTCTTCCCTTTCCTGGGATATTTTCACCTCCTCCACTCCCAGGGCTGCATACTGGTTCTTTATTTCAAGGGCTAGTGGAGTTGGATTGTCGATGCTACAGGCTCTGGTGACTCTTGTCCAATTCTCTTCAGTCTGTAGTCTCCCATCTTCACATTTGTCAGACAGTTTGGATGTTTCAAGTAGAATTTCATCAATGTACTTTTCGCTGTCTCAAATGTTTCTCAGGCTCGTCACTTCTTCTCTGAGCTCCTCCACTTGTTTCATGAGGGCTTCAGCTCACGGGCATCCTACACATGGAACCGATTCTTTGACTGGCATCAGGCTCTTCGTCTGGACAGAGGCAGAAGCTGTAACGGGGGCAACAGCTTTGGCAATATAATTTTTCCCTGCCATCTTTGAGTTGGTGGAGCTCCTACCAAAGACCCTAACTTTTCCTCAGCTGTCCTTTAACAGAAAAAGGAATTAACCTCTTTTATGTGTATTCTTACAGTGCTGATCTATATCCCTGTGTATAGTTAATTGGGGAGTTGCCCTATAAAGCAAGAATTCTCACATGGGCTGGGTGGGAGCTGGGGTGGGAAGGGAGGAATCTGATGAGGTCAGTAGCCTCAAAGAGCTGGCTCTGAATGGAAAGCTGGAAAAAGGAAAGAATGAACTCTAATAGGCAGAGCTTTACCCAACACAACAAAAATAATTGCCCTTTTGCAATACAAAAAAAGATTTTGTTTTTAAAAATTAAGACCAAAACCCCTTTAAGAGCTCTCAGGCAGAGAGTTTGGGCCTGATTTTCAAAGGCAGTTACATGGGTAAAAGCCCATGTTACCCATGTAAATGCCTTAACCGGGAATTTCCGAAGGCACCTACACGGGTAGTGCCTTTAGAAAATCCCGGTTAAGTCCCTAACGTGCCCAGCTGCTTTCCGCGTAGCATCAGGGAGTGATTGGGTATTCTGGGGTGGAGGCAAGTGCTAAAGGGGTTGCAGCGATTTTCAATGCTACCCTGTTAACCCTCGGCCCCTTAAAGACAGGCGTGGAAAACCCTCGTCTATCTTCATAGAATACTTTGGGTCCAATGACATTGTTGTTGTTGTTAAGTGCCGTCAAGTCAGTGTCGACTCATGGCGACCCTCTGGATAGTTGTCCTAAATTGTGTATGGTCTTCAGTCAGGCGGCTCATTGTTGACAGACTGGTACCCGTAGCTGCTGTTTTTGTATCGATCCATCTCATTGCTGGCCTTCTTCTTTTGAGTTGACCTTCTATCTTGACAAGCAAAATGTCTTTCTTTAATGATCTCTCTCTTTGCATGATGTGTCCAAAGTATGAAAGTCAAAGTCAGGTTTGATCTCCTGTAGTACTGACTGATTTGTTCTTCGGGCAGTCCATGGTATGCACAGTATTCGCCGCCAGCACCATAATTCAAAGGCATCAATTTTCTTCCTGTCTATCTTTTTCACTGTCCAGCTTTCACATCCATATGATGTTATTGAAAATACCATGGCTTGAACAAGTCGAATCTTTGTGTGGAGAGAGACATTACCTAATTGTATATACAGTAACCATCTATTCACCCTTGACTGAAGCATAACTCCCATATTTAACTCCAAGTTATTTACCTCTTGTTCAAAGTAAAACAAATCTCTCGCGATTGTGTGCTGTTGTTCATTGTAAACCGCCTTGGAACAAAGGCAGTATATAAAAAAAACTGGTAAATAAATAAATAAATACATATTTAACATGGTGGAGCTAACCTTGTAGCATTGAAAATCGGTGCTACCTGACTAGCTCCTTCGGCTTCCAGGTTGTGCAGCAATAACCAGATTTTCAATGCTAGGGCCACATGTGTCTCCTGGCAATGAAAATCCGGGTTAGACGGATGATGGGCAAGCTATGTGTCGATGCGGCACATAGCACCGCCCAACTGAATATCAGGCTCTTTGTATTTCAAAGTCACACAACCAATCTACTTTTACCTGTTCCATGCCACTCATTAATTTATAGAACTCTATCATATCTCCCCTCAGCCGTCTTTTTTCCAAGTTGAAGAGCCCTAACCTTTTAAGCCTTTCCTCATAGGGTTTTCCTTCCATCTCATTTACCATTTTGGTGGCTCTTCTCTGAACCTTTTCTAATAACGCTATATCCTTTTAAAGATACAGCGACCAAAATTGCACACAATATTCAAGGTGCGGTCTCACCATGGAACGATACAGAGGCATTATAATATCTTTTGTTTTATTTTCCATTCCTTTCCTTATCATACCTAGCATTCTATTTGCTCTCTTGGCCGCCGCTGCACACTGGGCAAAGAGTTTCAATGTGTTATCCATAATGACAATAAAATGTTTTTCTAGGTGGTGATTCCTAATATGGAACCTTGCATCATGTAGCCATAGTTCGGGTTGTTCTTTTCTAGGTGCATAACTTTGCACTTGCATACATTAAATTTCATCTGCCATTTGGATGTCCAGTCTTCCAATTTATCAAGGTCCTCTTGTAAGTTTTCACAATCCTCTTGGGTTTTAACATCTTTGAATAATTTTGTATCATCTGCAAATTTGATCACCTCACTTGTTGTTCCCCTTTCCAGGTCATTTACGAATATGTCAAAAAACAGTGGACCCAGCACAGATCCCTGGGGTACACCACTATTCACCTTTCTCCATTGGGAAAATTGGCCATTTAGCTCCACCCTGATGTTTAAATCTGTTTATTGAAACTGTAAAACTACACATTCAGGCCAACCAAGCCATACAACCTGAAATCCAGCAAATTACCCCCAACCATCCAAAACAGTTTCCATTATTTCTTTTACATTTTTCTTTTTGTCCCCTCCCCCACCTCTTCATCACAAACTCCCCTCCCCCGAAAAACCCAACATAGCCAGCATATCAGCACCCACAGTCCCAGCCTCCCAGTCCCTTAGCAACTTTTTAATATCAACTCCTATTCCACCTCCCTCATCCCCCTGCAACCCCCCTCCCACAGGATCCAGTGGCTGTGATCGTCCTACAGGCCTTGGGCTGCATTATCAGAAGCCATAGCTCAACACTAACGTTTACAGGGGCGCTGCAGGGCAGAGGCTTCCTCCCTTCTGAAACAGCATCACTTCAGCAGCCACTTCGCTACTTCTTGGATGGCATTGGCCCGCATGCTTCTGCAGCTTCTGTGGCACACGGCTGCTTGCATTTCTGTTGTCCCCTTGCATGACTGCATATGTGCCCACTGCAGTGGCATCTCAGACTGAAATGATGCCAGCGCTCCCAATCCCTGCACTGCTTAATTCCCATGGGAGGAGAAAATCGGGCAATCCTCCAGAGCAGCCTTCGGTAGTGGACAACACTGTCAAACCTCACCAATGGATGCCCCTTCCAGGCACCGTTACATCAACAGATGCTTCTACACAAAGCTGGGGAACACACGTGCAAAACCTGTCAATGCAGGGGACATAGTCAACTCTTGAAAGATCACTACTGTCACCACGTGGCCAGCCCTCCGCTTAGGGAGCAGAGGGTTGTTCTGCCATGATAATTTCTCTATGCAGAAAGTGAGACTACAGCTGTGGCTTTTGCAAGGCCTCTTGGGAACTATAGTCCCTTTTAAAGCTCTCTGATAAAGAAGCAATTGTAGTCCGAGTGTTTAAGGCAAAATGACAATGATTTATTCCCCTTACAAATAGAACTTTGGTGCAGAACAAAAATAGGACGTCTCCAGGAGTTTAGCATTAGGATTATATACAATAACTAAGGTAATTGCTTCTTCACTCTCTGGTCCCAAAACAGCAGTGCTCGTTGCAAGTACACAAAGGAAAACAAACAGCTTCTCGTAGGAAAGCAAAACAGCTCCTTTTTCTTTGCTCTGTCTCAGCACTTTTACTTCAATGTTTAACACAGTGACTCAATGTTATCAGCCAAACAAAGCGTGCAATCCATCTGCATATCTGCTACTTCATCAACATTAGAGTCTATCTGCATATCTTCTGCTTCAGGATTAACAGCGTTTATCTGCAAACTGTTACCATGGGTTTTCAGATAACTTCCCTCTATAAGCTCAGGTGTTTTCCCTTTACACACCTCAAAACAGTAAGGGTTTAAAATACCTGTTGCCCTGGAGTTTCTTCTTTGGCTCTCCTCTAATTCTTGGCAGTTATAAGGTAAATCGAGGTTACTTACCTGTAACGGGAGTTCTCCGAGGACAGCAGGATAAGTCAGCCACATGTGGTGTCGTCTACTGACGGTGCCGTGGACAGAAGTACTCTCTCTAGCCCAGAAGGGCTTTCCCTTCTGGGCGGGATCACCCTCTCCCAGGCCCTACCCAGGGACCGCCCCTAGCCTGGCCACTATGTCCCAAGCTGAGCCAGGAGGTGCTAGGGGCATAGGTAGGCCAGGAGATGGCCCCTGAGGGGAGGAGGGTGGGATTGTGTGGCTGACTTATCCTGCTGTCCTCGGAGAACTCCCATTACAGGTAAGTAACCTCGATTTCTCCAAGGACAAGCAGGATGAAGTCAGTCACATGTGGTGCCTCCCGAGCTGAGAAGGCTGCGGTGCAAGGGGCCCTCTCCGAAATAGGAAGGATGCATGGTGCAACATAGGGTTTTATTTGTCACCGATAAATGACATATCCAAACATAGCAAAACAGCCAAGAGCAGCGAACAAATCCAATATGTGCAACAGATATACAATGCCATGTGCATCGTAGCAACTAACGTGTGTAGGATATGTGCAACAACAGCATGTGCAAAGAACAAACCAACATGTGCAAGATATGTGCAAACAACAGCAGGTGCCACAATGGCAAACAGTCAGAAAGTCTCCTCCTCTGCCCTAGGCGGCAGCAAGTCGATCAAGGCACTGGTCCTTGTGCGGTCGCAAGAACCGCTTGGCCGAGGGTCTGGTTATCCAGCAGGTTGAGACAATAGTGTCTTTGGAATGTTTGCAGGGATGACCAAGTGGCCGCTTTGCAGATATCGGTTACTGGGACCGAACGCAGGTTGGCCATGGTGGCGGCTAGTGCCCTCAGCTGGTGGGCATTGACTGTCGGTGCGTCTGCAATTCCAGCCTGGCCAAGGCAGAAGGCAACGCAGGAGGAGATCCAGAGGGACAGGGTGCACTTGGTGACGGGGTGCCCCGGTTTGTTTGGGTCATAGGAGACGAAGAGTTGGGTGATGCGTCTCTGGGCCGTGGTCCTGAGGAGGTAAAGACATATCGCTCTAACACAGTCTAATGTGTGGAGCCGTTCCTCTTCTGGCGAGGAGTGGGGTTCCGGGCAGAAGGTAGGTAGCTCAATGGTCTGGTTGATATGGAAGGCTGAAGCTACCTTCGGTACGAACTTTGGGTGAGTCCGGAGGGAGACGCGTTCGTTGGAAATTTGTGTATATGGTGGATGTGTCACCAGGGCTTGGAGCTTGCTGATGCGCCTGGCCGAGGTGATGGCAATGAGGAACAAGGTCTTCCAGGAGACGAACTTGGCGTCCGCCGACTGCATGGGTTCAAAGGGGGGTAGCGTGAGTTGGTTGAGGACAGCGTTGAGGTCCCAGTGGGGCACTGGATTTTTGACTGGGGGGTGCAGGTTAGCCTAGCCCTTCATAAAACGGGTTACCAAGGGGAGCTGCGCGATTGAGCTGCTCCCGAGGCGATCATGAAGAGCCGCGATAGCTGCTAGGTGAACCCGAATGGACTGGGGCTGCAGGCCTTGTTTCGCCAGTGAGGTCAAGTACTGAAGAACTCTGGGTGCTGGGGCTGAGAAGGGGTCCAACCCCTGTGAGGAGCACCAGGAGGTGAAGCGACGCCATTTGAGGCCATAAGACTTCCTTGTTGCGGGGCATCGTGTGGCGAGGACTACCTCCTCCACTTCTTGAGGCAAGCCGAAAGGAGACAAGGCTACCCGTTCAGCCACCAGGCTGTCAGAGCAAGGGCTTGCAGGTTGGTGTGAAGGATGTGTCCGTCTTCTTGGGAGAGGAGGTCGGGCACCAGTGGGAGCCGCTGTGGCGGGTATAGAGCTAGCCGCTTCAGTAGTGGAAACCAGCCTTGGCGTGGCCAGGATGAAGCCACCAGAATCGCTCGTGCCTTGTCGGAGATGATGTGCTGTATCACCATGGAGATTAGGGGAATGGGAGGGAAGGCATACACTAGTGACCACTCCCCCCACGACACATCGAAGGCATCCGCTGTAAGGCTGAGAGCGGATGGGCGCTTGGAGCAGAAGGTTTTGCACTTTGCGTTCCATTCTGTCGCGAAGAGATCGATCTCCGGGTGGCCCCAGTCTTTGAAGAGGGAGCAGGCAATGCTTGTCTTGAGGGACCATTCGTGCGGGTTGAGCTGGCGGCTGAGTCTGTCCGCTAGCTCGTTTTCCATTCCTGGCAGGTAAGAGGCCTGGAGGAAGCAGCGTTTGGAGATTGCGAACGCCCAGAGGAGAAGCAACTCCCTGCAGAGGGAGCGGGATCCCGTACCCCCCTGCTTGTTCACGTAGAACATGGCCACCTGGTTGTCCGTCCGTATCAGGACGATTTTCCCGCTGAGTAGGTTCTGGAAGGCCTCCAGGGCATATCGAATGGCCCTGAGCTCCAGAAGATTGATGTGCTGATGTTTTTCCTGAGCTGACCAGGCACCCTGTGTCCGGAGATGCAAGCAATGCGCCCCCCAGCCCACCGGGGATGCGTCGGTGGTGATGGTCAAGTGGTGAGCCGGTTGTGAAAGGGGTCTGCCCTGTGAGAGGTTGCTTTCATGGGTCCACCACTGGATGGAGGCGGAGACCATGCTGGTCAGTGGAATGGCCGTGCTCAGTGGTTGGCTGTGTTGGGACCAGTGCGCCCGCAGGTGCCATTGAAGATGGCGCATGTGGAGCTTTGCCAGGGGAACTGTCTGAGTGGCGGCTGCCATGTGGCCCAGGAGACGGAGGAGCCTCCTGGCGGTAGAAGTCCTGTTTGCTTGTACTCGGATCCCTAGGTTCTTGATGGATTCCTTTCATAGCTGTGGAAGGAAGGCCCTCGCCTTGGTGGTGTCTATGAGTGCTCCTATGAACTCCAGCCGCTGAGAAGGGCGAAGGCGGGATTTCTGATAGTTTACTAGAAAACCCAGAGCTGATAGTAGGGCAATGGTTGCGTGAGTCACCCTCATGGCTTCCTTGAAGGAGGGGGCTGAGATGAGCCAATCGTCCAAGTAGGGGAAAAGGCAGATTCCCTGCTTGCGAAGGTGGGCTGCCACGACCGCCACACATTTCGTGAATACTCGTGGGGCCGGGGACAAGCCAAATGGAAGGACTTTGTACTGAAAGTGCCTCCCCATTGCTCGGAAACGCAAGTACTGTCTGAAGTCTGGGTGTATCGGGATGTGCGTGTACGCCTCCAGGAGATCCAGGGACGTCAGCCATTCGTTGTGTTGGATAAGAGGGAGGATGGATCCCAGGGAGTGCATTCTGAACTTCTCCTTGGCGATGAATCTGTTGAGCACCCATAGGTCGAGGATGGGGCGCGTGCCTCCTGATTTTTTGGGTATCTGGAAGTATCTGGAGTAGAAGCCAGAGCGTTGTTCTGTTGCTGGAACAGGCTTGATAGCCTTGGAAGATAGGAGGGCTTGGATCTCCTTCGCCAGGGGAGAAGAGGGGTTCTCCGATGCCCTGCAGGAGGGAAGTCCATGCTGTATTGGAGGTGAGAGGAACTTTAAACGGTAGCCCTCCTTGATGATACTTAGCACCCATTTGTCCGAGGTTATGGATTGCCAGGCTGGGAGGAACATGGCCAGGCGACCTCCCGTAGGAGGTTTGGCCGAGTGCTGGTTGTCAAAAGCACTGGCTGGCCTTTCCTGTACCGGGCTGGGAAGACTTTTGTTGCTTCTTATCTCGTTGTCGAGGTTTCTGCCAGTAGGAGTGCTGGGAAGACTGTGACTTGTAGCGAGGCTGCCACTTCTGGTAGGAATTATAGTGACGCTTCGGGCCCGAGAAGGGCTGCCTTTGATGATAGGAGTTCTTGCGACCGCGTTCCAGGCCCTCGTCTGATAGGGTCTTTAGTGTTGAGCAGTGGTCCTTCAGTGCGTTGACGGCTTCTGTGACTTTATCACCAAAGAGGGATTCTCCAGAGCAGGGGGCATCGGCGATGCGGTCGTGGGTATCCTCCCGTAAACCTGAAGCCCTGAGCCAGGCCAGGCAGCGGGTGGAGATGGAGGATGCGGCTGTGTGGGCTGCTGCGTCAAAGGCGTCGAAGGCCGCCCGCACCTGATGCTTTGTACATTCCTGCAGATCCGCGATGGCGGCCGTTTGCGTTTCCTGGCTGGGGGTGCTGGTAGCTGTTTTTAGTTTCTCCAGGAGGGCATCCTGGTAAAGGGCGTGCTGCAGCTGGTGGGCCGAAATCCTGGCGCACAGCATGGCTCCTTGGTACACCTTTCTGCCCGTATCGTTGAGCAATTTTTGTTCTTTTCCGGGGGGGCAGCTGGCGTGGGTACACGTGGACTTTGAGCGCTTCAGGGCCGATTCCACCACAATGGAGTGATGGGGAAGCTGTGGTTTGGGGAAGCTGTGGTTTGTCGAAGCCAGGGGCGGCTTGAACCTGGTATTTTGCATCTAGCTTCCGAGACACTGGAGGTGCGGAGAAGGGGTTCTTCTAGAGATTCATGAGGTTCTCGAGTAGTGGGTAAACAGGGATGGAGGCCATGGATCTAGGGGCTTCCAGAAACGTACGCGCTGCTTGTGTCTCCGGGTGCTGGTCCGGGGCGTCGCCGGAGCTAGGCAAGATGAGGGTGCTTGCAATTTTCTGGAGGAACTTAGAATAGGTGAGGTCCTCTGGAGGAGGGGGCTCCAAGCCAGGGTTTGAGACCTCCGGATCAACTGTGACTTCAGGGGACACCGTGATTGGGGATTTCCCGTGGTCCAAAGTTCTGTCCGTCACCCCTTCCTCTCCTACGGTGTCAACCTCGCCGGCAGGAGGCGCAAGGGTCAGGCCGCGAGCGGTGGCCTCTGGCTCCGGAGCAGCCGAAGCGGCCGGGGTTGAGGCTCGTGTCCATTGCTGGAGGAGGTTGGATAGGAAGGAGACAAAGTCCTTGTTATTCCCTTCGGGGAGCGCACCCTCTAACCCTTGTAGGGTGGTCTGTCCTTGGGGCCCAGCGGGGGATACCGGAGGAGAGGGCTCCCCGGGGAGGTGTACCTGCGAGAGCTGCTGGAGGCAGAAGAGGAGCTGTCTCTGCGCCGATGGTGCCGGCTCCTGGCAGCGCGATGGTGGCGCTTTCGGCTGTGCCGGTAGTTGCTGCTGCTGCTGCTGCCACTGCTGCGTCGTCTTCTGCACCGTCCTTGACCGCGCGATCCGGATTCCCCCAAAGACGGAGACCCATGTCCGCGCTGGCTCCGTCGGCACGGGGAGGAGCTCCTCCTCCTCCTGCGATGTTCACGTCGGCGCTGGTTCTCTTCGCTGAGGGGGGAGGAGCTAGATCCGGAAGCACAGTCCTCCAAGATGGCCACCGCCATGCCGGCCATGCGGGAGGGGGCTCCAGAACACTGCCGAGACTCCCGGGGCACTACGGAGGGGCTCAGAATGGGACGAGCCGGTTCCGAGGCGCAGCAGCTGGGGGCGGAGGCCCTGGAAGGCACGCCCGAGGCCGAGGGGAGCACAGAGGAAGCAGCGGTAGCCGGGACAGCCGATGGGCCCGCAGAATGAGCCGGAGCGCCGAGGAGGGCTGGAGTTGGAGGAAAAAGCTCCTGGAGAAGATTCTTGCGGCTCTTCCTCACTCTCGGAGACATCTTGCAGCAGTGGGCACAGTCGTTAACCTGATGAGAAGTTCCCAGGCAGCGTATGCAGCAGGTATGGGAGTCCGTAGAGTTCATTTTACGGGCGCACCGGGGGCACTTCTTGAATCCGGGCTTAGGCATGGTTCGAAGGTCCAATCATTGCCAAGAAAGTCATAAATTAAAACAAAAAAGATGAGAGAGTGGAGATCCGTCTTGCAGGCAAGGCGGAAGAAGTGAAAGTGGTCGGGCTAGGGGCGGTCCCTGGGTAGGGCCTGGGGGAGGGTGATCCCGCCCAGAAGGGAAAGCCCTTCTGGGCTAGAGAGAGTACTTCCGTCCACGGCGCCGTCGGTAGACGACACCACATGTGGCTGACTTCATCCTGCTTGTCCTTGGAGAATGCTTTTGTGCTGGGCTCCCACCTGTGCAGACTGTGAAGGCTTCCTTCTGACTGAAGGGTTCCCTGCTCTCTCCGTTCCAGCCAATTCCTGGTCACAGGGCGTGCCTTCCCTCCTCCTAGTCTGCTGGCTTTTCTCCCAGCCCTTTAGGTAATTTCTTTACCCGGTATCCAACTCTCTGGAGCTTCTGAGCCTCTCCCAGCACGTCTTACAGGAGTTCTCTCCTCCCTCCTGTCTTTGCTGCCCAGGACTCCTCTTTTTCTGCTTCCACGGCTCCAACTGCCGTCCAAACTGAAATTACCACTCCAGCCTGTACTCGAGCCTGCTTCTCCTTCTCCTTCAGTTCCAAATCTCCATCTTAATCTGCTCCTGGGAGCTAATGACGAGGTTTTATAATTCTGTTCCCCTGGGCTTGGCTCTGCCCTCAACCTGAACAGGTGTGATTGATCAAGCTCTAAGCTTGCTGCTGCGTCAGAGCTTGGGCGTGTCAGTTCAGCTCCTGACTTTCTCTGTTTACCTTTTCTTTGTAAACAGTGAGTCATGTGTTCTAGCTGCCTGTCAGTTTTAAAGGTGGAATCTTCCTTTCTCTCTATTTCCATGGGCTCTGTAGGGGTCTCTACATCACATATCCCCCCCCCCTTAAGATATTACGGGCTGGCGAAGCCACGCTCGCACAGCACGTAATCACTGCTGAGGTCTTGATATGCTTTTCTACTTTGGCCAGACGTGCTGCCGCTGTCCTCTCATGCCAGGGCCTAAGGACGTTCAGATGGTAGACCTGGCGGCGTCCTCTATAGTTTTCCACCGCATAGGAAACTGGACCTACTTGTTCTACCACTTTATATGGACCCTTCGATTGGGACTCAAATTTTGGTCCGGCGTCTGCTACCATCACCACTACTTTTTCCCCAATGGCTAACTGACGAGGCTTCATCCCTCGGTCATAATACTTTTTCTGACGTTTCTGACTGGCTTGTAAGTTTCCCTCCGAGGCCTGAAAGTCCTTTGTAATCTACTCCTCAGATCTCATAGAAAATGAGGTACCCCTATTTCTTCAACTTCAGGCTCCACCCATTGTTCACGTAGAATATCTAAGATTCCCCTTGGGGCCCGACCGAACAGTAGTTCATAGGGGGATGCTCCTAGAGATGCCTGCGTACGCTCCCGACAGGCATATAAAACAAAAGGGAGCATGACATCTGTCAGACGGCCACCTGGGTGAGAATCTTCACAGTCTTGACAATGCATATATTTATATGATTTTTGCAAGGTATTGTGGGTAATGTAGTTCATTCACACCAGACACAGCTGCTGACAATAATTTAGTTGTGCACAAGTGTTAAAGCCAATAAGATACTTCTTTATTTATGGGGTTATTTCTCCCAGCACAGATATGCTTGGTAGCACATAAATTAGGTTACTTGCTTGCAGTGTTTAACTTGGTAAAACAAAGTCAAAAATCAAAAATCAGGAAAACAACCTTCAAACTTGTCAGGCAATTAGCTAATGTTTTCTTAGCATATTTCTAACAAACGAAAAGCCACAAAGAAAGAAATAAACTGTTCTTGTAAGGTTAACTTCTAATTACTTTCCACACAGATCCAGAAGTAATTCTCTCCTAGCTCACAAGCAATTAGGTGCAGCTCAATTGCTATCAGTTATCCAGCTGAAACCCTTTAGCAGGCTGGCTTTCTACTGTGTGAGTCAAATCCTGCTTCAGGAGTTTTTCTTAGTGGAATAAAGAACAAATTTATATTTTCTTTGTGATGGCTGCTGTGCTTTATCACAGAAAGTTACCAACGGAGTTTGGATAGAGAGCAGTCCATATAAACAATATCTTGATCTGCTATTATTTCCCCTTCATCAACAAGCATAGGGTCACTATCATGAATTGGCACAGATGAATCTTTCAATGGAGCACTTTCAGGAGAACACTTATTTCCCTGCTGTCTTTCAAGGTTATAGCTAGGGCATAGATCAGTGTTCATACCTGAGCTTCCATTGTTGCTATAGTTCCTCTCTATATAGCCTGGCCAGTATGTAGTCCAGTTCTTATGTCCAGCCTTCCAGTCCTGATCCCTGGACACTGGATCTCTCTTCACATACCTTCTGGCACAGGTCTTAGAGTCCCTTCCACGTGCAGCCGTCTCCCTCACAGGTAGCCTCTGGTGATTCCTAGCTCTGCAGCAACATTCCTCTGGCTTTCTCCAGTCCAATGGTGTATGCTGGCCCTTGGAATACCTCCCAGTATACGTACTGCTTTTGACTCTTCTAGACCTCTCAAAGGCTTTTCTCCTCTTCCTTCCAGAGGGTTTCTTTCCTTCTCTATCCGTCCAGTTTGGCTTCTGCTTCTGATGATCCTTCAGATGAAACTGATGATCCTTCTCTGCATCTCCAAGGTGATCATGAAGATCATGATCATGGAGCTGATGCTTGTCATCTGTAGAATAAACTCTACTCTTATTCTGCTTAGATGAGTGATCCTCCCTAACACAGCGCAGCTGTGCTGAATCAGGCCCTGCCCTTTGAGATGAGTGCTTAGGGATTACCTTATAGCCCTCCTGATTGAACACATGTTTCCTCACTTCAGCTCCTCTAATGGCTGTTGGAAACCTGGTGCATTCTGGGACTGGTAGTCTTTTATGGCAAAATTCTGTTTTCATATTTCTACCAGAACTGACAGGTTGCTTGTTCAGAGTCACTTCACCTTTCCTATAGCTCCTTCCTGAGCTATGATAAGCTTCCTTATCACACATCCCACTCGGACATCTTCCCGTCCAGACTACGCCTTAGCATTTGCTTGATTGTCTGATTTAATCTTTCCACCAGTCTATTGGACTGGGGATGGTAGGCGGCTGTCATTATATGGTGTACCCCAAACGCATCCCATACTTGGGCCAAGTATTTCGACATAAAATTACTGCCCTGGTCCGTGAGCATTTCTTGGGGAAACCCTACCTCACAAAACAATTTAATCAATTCTAAGGCTATGGTTCTACCCGAAATGTTACGCAAAGGCATAGCCCATGGGAATCGGCTGGCCTGGTCTATCACCACCAGTATGTACTGAAAACCTCTAGGTGTCTTAAGCAATGGTCCTACAATATCCATCGAGATACGCCGTATGGGTGTCGATATCATGGGGGTAGGGATCATGGGCACCGCTCGAGGTTTGGCAGAGGTAACTCACTTCTGATATAAGTCGCTTCCTCAGAGGGTAGCTATAAGCAAAATAATGTAAATATCCCTCCAATAAATTAACTGGGCTATGCACTTCTACTGTCACCCATCTGATTTGTAACTATTTATCTTCTTGAGGTCTTGAGCAAAGAGGGTATCCCAGGCATGTAGTAAAAAAGGCATATGCCTTGCGGGCCCGCGCCTGAGGGCCTCGCCAGAGGGCCCTTTGGCACGGCCCTTAGGCAGAGGCCTACAACAAAACGCCTGATCAACCTCCGACGGAGCCACCGCTAGTCTACCTCTCAAGTAAAAAGCAGCTTGAGCTCCCCTTGGTTGAGCTCGCGCCCAACAATCACATCAAGTCAGCGACAGCGATACTCAAGCTCTTAGCAACCTGAGGTCTTTGAAAACTGAGATCACCCCCTTCAGCATCACAACCAAAGTCCCAGATCACAGCAAGTATAACTGTTCTGTTGACAATAGCTAGCTTTAAATGTACCTCAGCCAGCTCAGAATTTGCACCTAGCCTCATCATGCTAGCAACATTCATCCAATTATACTGTTGTCAAAATTGTTACCAGTAACCTGCTCCCCAATCTCATGTTACCATTATACTGCTGCTAGTAGTCATACATTTCTTTAGGAATTGTTACCAACCTGCTACAAATACTGTTGTCAGTAATAATTTAGCCCCCATCCCTCACACACTGCTATACTGTTGTTTGCAAATCAATAGTCATTATACTGTTGCCAGTACTAATTAGCCTTTATACTGTTGCCAGTAATAATTAGTCATTATACTGTTACTAGTAATCAGTCCGCATACCCATCTTTCATACATTGTACTACCGTTGTCTGTATCCCTTTATACTGTTGCCAGTAATAATTAGTCATTATACTGTTGCCAGTAATAATTAGTCATTGTACTGTTGCCAGTAATTTCATACACTGCGATACTGTTGTTTGCAACCCAGTAGTCATTATACTGTTGCCAGTAGCCACCCAGACCATTGGGAACTGTTGCAGATGGCTATTTATTAATTCCCATACTCATCCCTTATACGCTATTATATTAGTCTGTACTGTACTGCTATTATTCTAGAATGTACAAAGTCCTGCTATCACTCATTTCCCTCCTTACCCTTGGTCTCCCCTGCGTCACAAATGCCCTCAACCATGATACCAGCTACATACCAATACTACACACATTTGGAAGGAGATGGTATGAATTCCCCCACAACACAACGGCAAAAAACAACCATACATCCTACTCCCATCTACTTAATATTCCTCTACAAGTCATCAACAAGACTCAAGCTGAGAAGCACCATCGCCAACGCTTACTTAAATGTGCATTGATAAATGCCAGATCAGTACGATCAAAATGGCCCGCAGCCATGGACCTGATTCCACTATACAATCTCGACATCCTGATGGTCACGGAAACATGGCTATCTGATTGTGACAACGTCCTCCTGAACCAGATGCTGCCACCAGGATTTGATCTTTACACATGCCACAGGTCCACTCAGAAAGGAGGCGGGACACTCATCCTCGCCAAAACAGATCTAAAATTCAAGCTATGCAATTCCTCCAGCTCAACCCACCTTGACTCCCTCACCATATCTAATGAACTCTGCTCAATCAACCTTCTTTATCGAGCACCCTCCCCATTACCGGATGACCTTCCAACAATAATCGAGCTCGCGTGCACATCATCCACTTCACGCACTCCCAATTGGTTAGTTGGTGATTTCAACCTCCCATCTCTCCATGACAGCCACTCAGCAGCATTTCTAGACGCACTAGAGCAGGGGTCTCAAACACGCGGCCCGCGGGCCGCATGCGGCCCGCGAGACAACTTTGTGCGGCCCGCGACGGCGGAAAACCAAAAATCCCCCAAAACCCTGGCTTCTGCTGCTGCCGTTGCCGCCGTGGCAGCAGCAGAATCAATTGTCAAATTTAAAAAAAAACTGACTTCTGCTGCTCAAGCAGCTGTCCTGCGGCCCCTTTCCCTCTGCCCGGAGATCCGACTCTGCTCTCAGCGGCGTGCTTTTCAAGCCGCGAAGAGAGTATTCCCCTCTCGCGCGGCTTGAAAAACCGCGCGAGAGGGGAATACTCTCGTCGCGGCTTGAAAAGCACGCCGCTGATAGAGCAGAGTCGGATCTCCGGGCAGAGGGAAAGGGGCCGCAGGACAGCTGCTTGAGCAGCAGAAGTCAGTTTTTTTTTTAAATTTGACAATTGATTCTGCTGCTGCCACGGCGGCAATGGCAGCAGCAGAAGCCAGGGTTTTGGGGGTTTTTTTTGTTGGCCGGTAATGAGCTATGGAGGGGCTGACTGAACTGGAAGTGGGCTATTGGCAGAGGGGGGAGGGGGGGTTATGACTGGTAATGGCTGGGGGGGGGGGGGTTATAACTGGTAATGGGCTATGGTGGGGGCTAGGACTGGAAATGGGCAGATGGGGGTTAGGACTGGAAGTGGGCTATTGGCAGGGGGGGTTATGACTGGTAATGGGCTGGGGGGGGTTATAACTAGTAATGGGCTATGGTGGGGGCTAGGACTGGAAATGGGCAGATGGGGGTTAGGACTGGAAGTGGGCTATTGGCAGGGGGGGGGTTATGACGGGTAATGGGCCATGGTGGGGGCTAGGACTGGAAATGGGCAGATGGGGGTTAGGACTGGAAGTGGGCTATTGGCAGGGGGGGGTTATGACTGGTAATGGGCTTTGGTGGGGGCCAGGCCTGGAATGGGGCCGATGGGGGTTAGGACTGGAAGTGGGCTATTGGCAGGGGGGGGTTATGACTGGTAATGGGCTATGGTGGGGGCTAGGACTGCAAATGGGGTGATGGGGGTTAGGACTGGAGGTGGGCTGATTGGGGGGTTAGGACTGGTACTGGCCTATGAGGGGAGGTAAGACTGAAAATGGGGTGATGGGGGATACGACTGCAAGTGGGCTATGGGGGGACTAGGACTGGTAATGGGCTATGGGGGGGGTAAGACTGAAAATGGGGTGATGGGGGGGTAAGACTGGAAGTGCGCTATGGGGAGGTTAGGACTGGTTATGGGCTATGGGGGGTCTAGGACTGGTAATGGGCTGGGGGGGTTGCTAGGACTGGAAATGGGCTGAGTGGAAGGGGGGCTTGAACTGCAAATGGCTGATGGGGAGGGGGGCTTGGAATGGAAATGGGCTGTGAGGGGAGGGAGCTAGGATTGGAAATGGGCTGATGGGGGGCCAGGATTGGAAATGGGCTGATGGTGAGGCTAGGATAGGACTGGAAATGGACTGATGCAGGGACTAGAAAGGAGCAGATGCTGGGTGGGGCTGGAACTAGAAGGGAGCTGATGTTGGGGGAGGATTAGAATGGGATGGAGCTGGGAAAGTGAAATGGATAGGGGAAAAATATTTTGTCTGGAAGAGAAGACAAATCTACAATTGGCCAGGTATTGGGAGAGTAAGTGGGGATTGAGGATGGAGGGGTAAAATTTGAGTGGATGAAATAGGAATGAGGAAAGAGCAAAAGGAGAAAGATTAGTATGTTAAAGCAGATGTAGAGAGAGAGAATGGAAAAAAACTAGAAGAGAGAAGAAAGGACAAATGGACAGCAGACGATGGAGATAGCAGAAGACACGAAGAAACCAGAAGTGGCTGGAGCAATTGCAACTGAAAAAAATGCACAAAAGGTAGAAAAATATCTCTTTATTTTGAATTTATTAACTGGAATATGTCAGCTCTGGGAAATGTGCATCATTAATGTCTGTGCTTTGGTACAAGAAATTATTTATAGTTTTATTTCTACAGTGCTGAGGTATTCTGTGTAATTCCTATTTGACATTGCTACTTGTTCTCTTTTCCCAGTAGGTCATGTATTGTTCTCTGAAATGTATTGATTTAATATTTGCAGTGTTGCCTTTTGATAGGTAGGGTATGGTGCTTTGTGAGTCCTGGTAGTGCTGTTATGATACGGGGGGTTTACTATGGGTTCCAAATGGGCAGTGTTAGTAGTAGTTCCTAATGTGCCTGGCGGTTGGCACTGGATTATAGTAATATAGAAATTTTCTAGTCTTTCTTTATCCATGCACTCATTATGCAACATTATGCAAATATTTATGCAAATGAGGCCCCTTATGCAAATGAGGCCCGTGTCTTATGCGGCCCCCGGGTTACTTTACAAGTCCTCATTCGGCCCTCAAAGCAATTTGAGTTTGAGACCCCTGCACTAGAGGATCTAGGCTACAAACAATACGTTGACTCGCCCACTCACACTAAGGGAGGTAAACTGGACCTCATCTTCGCACCTCATTTCAACACCTTAACACACCAAGCCCTTGCCCTGTCGATTATACCAGTGCCATGGTCAGATCACAATCTTATCCGATTCAATATACCCACCTATACTTCTCACAAGAGCCAAATACCATCTAACACACCCGGAACCCACACAGCCCGCTTTCAACCTCTCAACCGTGACACTGTCCTAGAAAACCTTCAACCACTTATGACCAACACCACCCTCAACTTAGATGACCTTATATCCAAATGGGACGAGAACCTCAGAGCCGCCTCATGTCCATTGCACAATGATAAGAAAACAAGAAAACGAGAACACATGCCATGGTTCTCTACGGACCTTCGTACATCTCTCAACCACCTATGCAAACTTGAGAGGCAGTGGCGAAGAACCCACTCCCCAGAGGCCCTTGCAGCATATAATTCTCACTTAACTACCCACCGTGGGAAGATAACATTGAGTAGGAAACTCTACCACACAAACTTATTGAAACGCTCCATCAAACCACATGCACTGTTCAGGTTAGTAAAATCCATAACAGGAGAGCCAGTTTCAACCCAACCTGCAATGCCTCAGCCACAGGACTACGCGAACTACCTGCATTCAAAAATGATTAAGGCCAGTACGAACATAAATATCAACAACCCCTCTGTATCACCCAAGGCATCCCAAATAACACCTTTATGCAATTTCAATACAGTATCAACTAGTGAGATTGAGAACATTATCGCTTCCATCAATCCTAGCACGGCACCTAACGACCCATGCCCAGCCAGCTGGATCAAAGATCTGCGACATGATCTAAGCCAAATCTTGTGCAAGATACTGAACCAGTCCTTTCCAACAGGCTCATTCCCCCAGAGTCTGAAACACACCTCTATTAGGCCCCTACTGAAAAACAGTAAACTTGATCCATCCAAAGTTAAATCATTTAGGCCAATCTCGAGCATCCCCCAGCTCGCAAAAATCATCGAGAAAGCTGCTCAACAACAGATCCAGCATCATATTTATTTATTTATTTATTTAACAATTCTTCTATACCGCGCTATTAAAATCAGCGCGGTGTACATCGAACAAAGGTACTACAATGTATACAAACAACATCGAGTTTTACAGAGAACAGGGAATTGAACATGGAAGAAGAACCGGGGAAACTATATACATATTATACTATACTATTATATATATACATATTATATATTGACATGGAAGCACCACTAGACCAATCACAACATGGATTCAGAGAAGCACATGGAGTCGACACAATCCTTACAACACTATTCAATGATCTGGTCACAAGAATAAACAGCATCCAACAAGGATTTGTCCTCATCTTCCTAGACATCTCCGCCATTTTCGACTCTGTGAATCACGATATACTCCTGCAACGCCTGATAGAAAAGGGGATTCGAAGCACAGCAGTGGAATGGTGTAAATCCTACCTTTCCAATAGGTGGCAACAAGTTAAAACAGGCCAGGAATCCTCGGAACCATTCCTACAATCTCAAGGTGTACCGCAAGGATCTTCCTTTTCGGCACTAATGTTCAATATATATATTCAGCTGATATGTGAATTGATCCGATCCTTCAACGTACAATGCCTGGCATACGCAGATGACATCCTCCTATACATGCCGTTCAAAATTGACCAACCAGTGTTTTCCCCAATAATCAACTGTTTCGGAACAGTAGCTGAATGGCTGCTGACACAAAACTTACGGATCAATCATAGCAAAACTGATGTTCTTTTTGTTACAAGGAATCGTAAGTTCGTACCTCCTCCATCGCTACTGGTCAACAACATAGAATTGACGTCCAAACCCACAATCCGATATCTCGGCATCACATTGGACCAACACCTGGATATGACAACGCATGTGAAGAATGTGACAAAGACTATATACCATAAGATTAGAACACTATGCCACCTCCGCCCCCTACTTGATTATACTGACTACCGATCAACCTTCCAGGCATTAGTCCTCCCACATCTAGATTTTGCGAACATCATCCTCCACGGGATCTCTCAATCAACTTTAAATCTGCTTCGTCTGGCTATGAATGCAGCTGCAAGAGTCCTCTCTGGGTCACCAAGATCTGCTCACATAACGCCTATCATGAAAGACCTACCCCTACAAGCCAGACTCCACTATAAGTCACTAGTCCTGACCTTCAAAGCCATGAATAATTACCCACCTACACCAATCAGCAAGCTAATTCACAGCACCCTCTAAAATAGAAACAGGAGGACTACTGCTATGAACACCTTAATAGTTCCTAAGATGATGACATCGTGTATTAAAGCTACGGCAAACAGAGCTTTCTCAATATTCGCTCCTCTAAACTGGAATACACTTCCCCATGAAATCCGTGGCATCAAAAGCCTAATACTATTCCGAAAAGCCGTGAAACACCATCTGTTTACAAAATATTACCCAGAAGTTATCCCGGACACTCACACATCTACCAAGCTTACCACATACCCCAGACGCCTTAGCACCCTAATACAACCAGAAAATGGTTAGACTAATCGATAGCCCACATGATAACCATTTACCTGCTCCACCCACACGAATACACGCACAATATCCAAACGAGTTTAGAATATTGTATATAGTTAAAGTATATATATACATAGTATAAAGTTAACTGTACATAGTTCCCCCAGTTATCCCATGTGTTATTTTCCCTGTTCTTTGTAAACTCAATGTTGCCTGTATGCATTGCAGTATGTTTTTGTTCATTGTACACTGCACTGATTTTAATAGCGCGGTATAGAAGAAATGTTAAATAAATAAATAAATAAATAAAATATAAGAGAGCGCTTTACACTAATCATGAATTGCTACTGCAGCCCCACAAGACTCCTGTTATTGATGACCATACAATAAACTTAGTTACAAGATTTTCTCCGTATAGTGGAAGCATCAAAAGAATAGTGAAAAGACATAGTAATGTCTTGACCACCATACCAGGACTCACGCAACATCATATTCGATGCGTATGGACACGGCAGAGAAACTTGAAAGAAAGGCTTAGTCCTACTGTATTAAGATCATCAATAAATCCTATGAATCAGGAGGCACTGGGACACCGGAAATGTGGTAATTATAATATATGTGTAATATCGAAGGAAAGATTGCATTTTGAACATCATGGAGTAATCTACACTCTACGTCATGCTACTTTGTGTATTTCGAGCTCTGTGGTATACTGTATCACGTGTCCTTGTGGTCTTCGATATATCGGTAAAACCACACGATCTTTTAAAATTTGTATGAATGAACATCGAAGTAGGCTGAAGTGTAAAACTATAGAAGCCCCGATAGTAGCTCATTGTCTTCAACAGCAGCATACTTTTGAAGAGCTCAGATGTTTTTGTATAGAGAGAGTCTTGACTGGTCGAGAAGGGAAATCGCAACAACAAACATTGATCATCTGTGAGCAAAGATGGATCTATAAATTAAATACCATACATCCAGAAGGTTTAAACAATCTGATTGAATGGGGAGCATGTTTTTGACACATTTTTGCCCTTACCGGTGATTTTTTGTGTGCATTTACCGAGAGACAGTGCTATTTATTGAAATTCCCCTTCATCAATTTTTCTTCAATTTTTTCCTTCTTTTATCTTTCTCTTTCTTCACCTGCTGAGTCCATGAATGACTGCAGATATTATGTGATCGCCGTGTGATCTTGTCAATCATGCCTATAGACATTCTGCATCATTTAGAACAATATGGAGTCAGTACTAACGAAATTATTAGCATAGGCACGTAATCGTCGTTGTACGTATAGACGTAGCCTTTAAAAGTTTGTCGATCGTAGACCCGCATGCGCGGCGTCTTTTGGGATCGAGTAACACAGGAAGATAAGTGAAGCAGCACGGCATGTTGAGGTAATTAAAATCTGACTTTGTCTGAATTGGCAGATAAATTCCTTAAACAGTAATAGGTATCTGAGAAATAGTATTGATGAGTGGCATGCAACAGAGTTGATTGTAACCGTTTTATCGACAGTGCTGCAATCCTGGATCCAAAAAACTCAGGACGCGTTGAAGGATTTGAAATGACATCGGATTGAGTGCTTGAGCCATTGAATTCCCCCTGAAGAAACCCACATCTGTGAAACGCACGCACGGACCCGGATGGTGGCGTCGGGGCATTTTAATGCTAAGATAAGCATAATCTTTACATAAAATACAAGCACAAAATTTGAATATGAATTAGTTGAAAGTAAAGTAAGAAGATCAAAATATAAGTGAACAAAAGATTGTACACGCTGATATATGAGGTCGTTGATGCAATATAGTGCTCTGGCTAAGGGCTTTTGCCCGTTGTAGCCAGCGCTGGTTATAGTCTGAGACCTCAAGAAGATAAATAGTTACAAACCAGATGGGTGACAGTAGAAGTGCATAGCCCAGTTAATTTATTGGAGGGATATTTACATTATTTTGCTTAGAGGTAACTCACTGACATGAGGGACAGGATTCGCAGAAATGGGCGGTTTCTTTAAAAACCCCTGGCCAATAAAAACAGGCTAAAATCTGATCCAATGTCCCCTGTATCCCCTTATGACCACCTACTGGGTGATCATGGGCCAGCCTTAAAACCACTGCCTTGAAAGTAGTCAGGACTACCAGTTGTTTTCTAACCGCTCCTGTCTGCGGCTCATTACTTTCCCGATATAATATTCCTTTATCTAGCAGGAATCTTGGGAGAGTATCCCTCTCACTTTGGGTGTACTCGAATGCTCGTTTTAACATGGGATCTGCTTGTTGCTCTTTGGGGAAGGATGGAAATTTCTTAACTATATCAACGGGAACCCAGGACAAATCTTGTCCGGCCTCCATCTCTGCCCTCCCCTGAGCCCTATGTTGTCGCTCCCGGCGTCTATCTGCCTTGCCTTTCCTAGTCTTCTTAGAAGGGGCGTTAATCAGGTCCTCATGTATGGGAAGCTCCTCCAGTGCCTCTTCTACCTGTCCATCCTCATCCTCTGGGGGTTCATCCCTCTCTTCAGGGAGTTCATCTCTCTCTACAGGGGGTTCAACTCTCATTTCTGAGGTTCCTGCCTGGGACCTAGTAGAGACCATGTCTGTCTTGGTATGTAGGCCCTTCTCCATCCCTCTACTAAACTGGGGCCAGTCCCTACCCAGCACTATATCATGGGGAAGCTTCGGGACTATGGCCACTAGAACCTCTTTTTGTGTTCCTAATCCCTTCACTGAGAGCTTATACAATGGATAGAAGGAGGACGCACCATGTATGCAGCGGATTTTAACTCTGCCTTCTGGTCGGCTCGGTACTGACCCAATGCGGGCTTCTATGGCCTGCCAGAGCTTCTTTGAGACCATGCTCTGGTCAGCACCTGAGTCGAGCAATGCACTGGCCAAAACACCATTAACTTCCACATTTAACAGAAAACCTTCTTGTACCTGTTTTTCCTTGGCCGTTATCAGTGCTGTTCGCATTACACAGTTTCTTTGTAAATGACCTGCTTTCCCACATTTATAACATTTACCTTTTTCCCATTTCCATTCTGGCTTTGGTAAACAAGTGGATACACCTTTTACATTGGTTCCCAGTTCCTTCTCTGATTTTCCAAAGTTTGCCGACCCAGATACACGCAGAGCGCCTCCTTTTGGCTTACCAGCCAACTCTGCTTCTAAATAACGTTCGGTAAGGAGGGCTGCCTCCGCTGTGGTCTGGCGACTTTGCAATATCAAGAAGGATCTTATTTCCTGAGGAACCGCCTCCATAAATTGTTCCAAGACAATAGTGTCTACCACAGACTCGAGGGTCTTTCCCTCAGGAGCAAGCCATTTCCACGCTAAGCTCCTTATCCTATGGAACAAGGCTTTGGGCGTTTCATTAGGCCTTAGCCTAGTATCCCTTAACATGCGTCTATAGACCATGGGCGTTAATCCAAATCTATCCCTAATTGCCTTCTTAAGTTCTTCGTAGTTAGTCGCAAGAGCAGCGGGCATGGCTTTATAGGCAGCTAAGGCCTCTCCCGTTAGGGATGTAGCGAGCCTTACCGCCCATTGCTCTGGCGGCCACTTTACAGTAAGTGCAATTCTTTCAAAGGCTTCTATGAAGTCATCTATATCATCATCTACCGATAGCTGTCCACAAGTTAAAGCTCCACAGTCTTGTGGTCCTACCACACAAGTAGGTGAGAGTTTTGCTTGTTCCGTCGCCTTCTGACCAGCAAGCAAAGCTTCTATCAAGTCCATGACGGGTTTTTTGCTGGGCCTGCATGGCTGCAGCAGCTTGCTCCTGTGTGCGCTGGGCCATCTCTCGTTGTTTTTCAAACTGGTTGGTCATCCAGCGTAGTGTCACGCCTCCTACTGGCTAGGCGGTTGCCTAGGAGTAGTGGGCGTACCTCTTAATGTCCCTTTTCTGTTAGTTGGATTCCCAGAACCAAGGCTGCTGAGTAGTGTAGTTGTGTAATAAAGAATAGCCGGGGTTTTCAAGGCAAACAGGAAATTTATTATTTTTTTCTTCTTAGCCAATGAACTTTTCTTTTCAGCAGTTCACAATTACAACAACATAAATTGGATGCTTCTCCGTTGGAAAAGGAAACAAAAACTTCATAGCAAACTGTTATAGCAAACACAGCAGCACTGTTTCTCAGCTTGTTTAACACAGCAGTAAATCTTTTCCTTCATTAAAGATTTTAGCTTTAGGTTCCTGGCTTGGTTCAGCACAAACCTCTACTTCAGCTGAGCTCTGTACAGCACTTCACTTCTTTTCTACAAGTTGCTAAACATTTGCTTCCTTTCCTTCAAGCTGCTAAACATTTGCTTCCAGGCTGCAAGCATTCAAATCAGACCTTTGAATCTTCCTGGCTAGCACAAGAACGTTAGCACTTCATGTGCATAATTCTCCAGCAGGTTAAGCACTTAGATAAGCTTCTTGGTTTTTCTAAAACTTTAAAACCTTAGAGCTTTCTCACTTCTGGCACACACAGAATGAGCAGTCCATTTCCGAAACCGAGGAAACATATCTGAAGCACATTCATCTATCTGCATGCCCTCATCATCTAAGTCAATTGGCACCTGGCTGGACTCAGCATCTGGAACTGCAGGTTTTAGTTTCTGTAACAACTTTAAAACCTTTCCCCACTGGGATTCCTCTCTACGCTGAGGGACACTGGAAGGCTTGAGGAGATCCTTATCCTTTATCAAACTTTGTAAGGTTTCCAATGTGCTCACCTTTCTTCTAGCACCCAGTTTCTTCCCAGACTTTGCTGAAGAGGACACACTTCTTACCGGCTCTCCTAAGGACACTCCCGTACGTTGCTCATGACCAGCATTTTCCACAGGGCAAACTCTCCCGTCCTCCCAGCCAGCTGTAATTCTCTTACAAGCTGAACTACCTTCAGAACTAAAGCTTCCTGAATGCTGCGTGCAATAGGGATTTCTCCTGAGACAGCTGCTGGAACACCTTCCTCTCACAGGGTTCCTCCTGGTTTCCTTACTTCCTGCTTCCTTGCAAGAGTCTCCTCTCTTGGATACACCTTCCCTGGTGATCACTCTCTCACCCGGGGTCTCTCCCTTCCTGGTGGAAACATCCTCCCTGGTGCATGCACCCTCCCTCCTGGTGGATGCCTCCTCCCCGGTGGATGCACCCTCCCTCCTGGTGGATGCACCCCTCCTTCCTGCTTCCCTGAGCTTATATGAGTGTGAATGCCCTATAGCCTCAAGCTCCACCCCTGGGTAATCCTCGTCACCTCCCCTGGTTACCTTGGAGCTGGGGCGTGGCTCACTATCAACAGCTCTGTGAATGCAGTTTTTTTCTTTAGCTGGAGTTTTAACCCTAAAACTCCCTGAACTATTTCCTTGCTTAGAGGAAAATGACTGTTTTTTCACCATTTTCTCAGGCTCTACTACAGTCTCGCCACCACATATCCCCCCCCCCCTCCCCTTAAGATATTCCGGGCTGGCGCCTCTACCCGCGCACAGCACGGAATTCCTGCCAGGGTGTGATGACCCATCTGACAGCTATCCAAATTACTTTCTCTTGCAGCCAACCGAGCTAACACTACCCGCTCGTGCCATGGTCGCAAGACATTAATATGGAAAACCTGCTGTCTTCCTCTTCTAGTCTTTACCAAATATGTGACTGGGCCTACCTGTCTTATGATCCTATAAGGCCCCTTCCACCTACTTTCGAACTTCGGGCTTGATCCGGCTATGGTTACAATAACTTTTTCACCCACCCCTAACTGGCGAGGTCTGGCGTAACGGTCATAGTAATTTTTCTGACGTTTTTGACTGATGGTCAGATTCCCCTCTGCCACTTGGGATGTGCGCCATAGGCGTCCTTTTAAATCTTTTAAGAATTTTGGTATCTCCACTTCCTCTGCAGCTGGTTCTACCCATTGCTCTCGTAAGATGTCCAGTACACCCCTGGGAGGCCGCCCGTACATCAATTCATACGGAGAAACACCCAGGGAAGTCTGCTTCCATTCTCTTCAGGCATATAATACGAAAGGAAGTATTATATCCCAGTCGGTCATGTCCCCCTCAAGACTTTTCCTCAACATTCTCTTCAGGGTTTGGTTCTGCCTCTCGACTAAACCGTTTTATTGGGGATGATAAGCGGCTGTTCTAACATGGCGTATGCCAAAGGCGTCCCAAACTTGGGCCAGATAGCGCGATAAAAAATTACTGCCCCTGTCAGTTAAAACCTCCCGAGGAAACCCTACCTCACAAAACAGCTTCACTATTTCCGAAGCAATAGTTCGGGCTGACATGTTGCGTAGGGGAATCGCCCAAGGGAATCGGGTAGCTTGGTCGACGATGACCAAAATATATTGGAACCCTCGGGGTGTCCTTGTTAGGGGTCCCACTATGTCCATAGATAACCTATGTACAGGCTTCAATATGAGCGGTATGGATACCAGGGGTACCTTTGGTGGGTGAGATGTAGTAACCCTCTGACAAGATGGACAGGACTCACAAAATTTAGAGGTTTCCCTAAAAATTCCGGGCCAGTAAAAACGAGTAAGGATCTGATCCAACGTGCCCTGGACTCCCTTATGACCCCCTATAGGGTGGTCATGTGCCAACCTTAGAACCAAATTTTTAAAGGTAGTAGGAACGACTAACTGTTTCCGGGTCTTCCCCGATCTAGGGTCCAAGCTTTCTCGGTATAATAGACCCACGTCCAGGAAAAATCGAGGTAAAGTTCCTGACCCTGTGCCAGCATGCTCAAAGGCGCGCGAGAGCGCCGGGTCATCTCTCTGTTCTTTGGGGAAAGAAGGAAATTTCCCCACTAATTCTGCGGGTGCCCAAGGCAGCTCCTGCCCTGCTACTAGTTCCGCTCGGTTCCGTGCCCTAGTCTGCCTTTCCCGGCGCCTATCCGCTTTCCACTTTCTATTAGTATCAGTAGGGGGAGTTATCAACTCATCATGCGAGGGCAAATCACACTGGGGTTCATCCAGTGGGGCCTGTTCTTCTACTCCGGTTCTGGTGTGAGCCCTGGTAGACACCAGGCCTCTCCGGGGTTCTAAGCCCCGAGTTAGGCCTCGCCTAAATTGAGGCCAATCTCTCCCCAAAACTAAAGCATGAGGAAGCTTAGGGACAACAGCTACAGATATATCTCGCTTTAAACCTAAGCCTTTTACTCTTACGGTGTAGAGGGGATAAGATGATGCTGCACCATGCACACATCTTATTTTTATGCTACTCCCAGACTCTTTTGGAGGCTGACTACCTTGGGATTGTCTGTCTTTCCAGAGTTTCTGCGAAATCATCGACTGATCCGCGCCGGAATCTAACAGGGCTTCTACGGGTATATCTTCCACCTCCACAGTTAACAAGAATCCTTCCCCACTCTCCTTGGATTGGGTGGATACTAGGGCTGTTCTTGCCTGACAATCCCTTCTAAGATGTCCTGTCTCTCCACATGCAAAGCATTTTCTTTGAGCATAATTAGTTTTCCCCATGGGTTTAACTCTGGTGATTCCCCCCAACATTGTCTTCCCTTTCCTTTCTGAAATTCCTGTTTCTGTCAGGTTTAAAACACCCACCTTCATTTGGCTGACCAATCTGGCTTCCAAGAAGCGCTCCGCCAATGAGGTTGCGTCTCTGGTGTTTTGACAGTCTTGGAGAATCAGGAAAGACTGCAGTTCCTTCGGTACAGCTTCAATAAACTGCTCTAAAACAATACTATCCAACAGAGAATCAACAGTTTTGCCCTCAGGTGACAACCACTTCCATACCAACGTTTTGATCCGCTGGCATAAAGCTCGCGGTGTCTCATCTTGCTTAAGCTTGCAAGCTCTCAAAAGGCGCCTATAGACCATTGGTGTTAGGCCCATACGATCTCTTATCGCCTTCTTGAGTTCCTCATATTGGAGGCTAGATCAATGGGCATAGTCCTGTAGGCTATTAATGCTTCGCCTGTAAGAGAGGCGGCTATGCGTGTGGCCCATTGATCCTTCGGCCATCCACTTAGGAGTGCAACTCATTCAAACACTTCCAAATAAACATCTATGTCATCTTCCTTAGTCAGGGGACCAAAGGAAAATATCCCTTTTCCCTGTGAACCCAGTCCTTGCGAGGCTCCTATGGAACCATCAAAAGAATTAGACAAAGGCTAAACAGTTTTATCTACATCTCACTATAACAGAAAAGAAATCCTGCCCTATCTGCATCTGTACTACCCATAATGATTATATCCCACATAACTTGTATATGTATTTAATAATATAATGTTAATGTACATAATGTATATAGTGTTGCACTGTTCAGTGCTATCTGTTCAACATTTCTGTTTACTGTACATTGGTTATAGTTATATGACGTTATATGTAAAACAAATCCATGATTTGTTGCCTGTTGTTATTTGTGAACCGCAGCTGATCTTAGGAAGCTGCGGTATATAAGAGATTGTTAAATAAATAAATAAAATAAACCTGACATAGTCCTTAAGGCTTCGGTGGTTTTCTTCTGTTCTCCTATCCAGGCACCCATCAACTCTAGGAGCGGCTGTTGTTGGGCCATCATCCTGGCGGCTGTTCGTTCCTGCGTCTGGGCAGCCATCTCCTGCTGCTGTTGGAACCGGTCTGCCCTCCAGCTCAGCAGCTCACCTTGCTCCATCTCCGGTTGATGCTGAAATGAGACAAACAGAAAAACAAACACCAAGTGCGGCTCCCAATACCAGCACCCTTCTGCTCCAACTCCTATTGAAAACTGCTGTACCCCTCCCTTGCAGCGGTATCCAGACTAACCCCTCTTATATACGGGTTACCTGCTGCCAGGGTTGACTCGAGCTTATCAGCAAAGCAGGATCCAGCTGGAACATCAGCTCCGGTCCGTCCCTCTGCTGCTACTCCGGTCCGTGTTTTCTGCAGTTTCCTCAACAGCTTCTCTGTCCTCAGAGGCTTCTCCAGAAGTTTTCTCCTTCTGTACAACTGTAAGTATCCTTTATGCCAGAATGTAGGCTAGAAGATATCCTCAAAACTACGCCACCTGTGTCGCATCTCCTACTGGCTAGGCAGTTGCCTAGGAGTAGTGGGCGTACCTCTTAATGTCCCTTTTCTGTTAGTTGGATTCCCAGAACCAAGGCTGCTGGGTAGTGTAGTTGTGTAATAAAGAATAGCCGGGGTTTTCAAGGCAAACAGGAAATTTATTATTTTTTTCTTCTTAGCCAATGAACTTTTCTTTTCAGCAGTTCACAATTACAACAACATCTTTATCTTTATTCTTTATCTTTATTAGGAGCTTAATATACCGCTCAATACGTCAGCGTCTGAGCGGTGTACAAAGTATACAAAAGCTGCTAGGAAAAAGGAAAAGAACGCCACTTAAATGATAGGACAGACAAAAAAGTTTCAAAAAGTAGAGAGAGGTCAAGAGTCATGATAGGCAGAGAGAAATCACCGGGGGGTGGGGAAAGAGGGGAAGGTGGTGGGGGAAGGTCAAAGGCTGAGCAGAAAAGGTGAGTTTTCAGGCGGGCCTTAAAGGTCTTCAAGGAGGGTTCCAGGCGGAGGTCTGGGGGAAGCGAATTCCAGAGGCGGGGTCCAAGGAAGTAGAAGGCAGAGGAGCGTGTGGATTCGAGGTGGGCTTGAGAGGGGGAGGGTAAGGTCAGACGATTAGCATGAATGGAACAGAGAGAGCGGTGAGGAGTGTGGAGGTGGATCAAATCAGCAAGGTAGCGAGGGGTGCCAGTGTGAATGGATTTGTGGGTGAAGGTTAGAATCTTATACTGAATGCGAAAAGGAATAGGAAGCCAATGTAGACGTATGAGAAGGGGGGTGATGTGATCAAAGTGAGAGGAACAAGTGAGAATGCGGGCAGCAGTGTTGTGAACTCTCTGTAAACGTTGCAGTTGGGATTGAGGAAGACCGGCGAGGGAGACATTGCAGTAATTGAGGCGAGTGACAACAAGAGAAAGAAGAAGGGTAGTCATAGACGAGGAGGAAAGGAAAGGGCGGATGGAGCGAAGTTGTCTGAGGGTGGAAAAACAACGTTGGACAACGGAGGAGATATGGGCTTTAAAGGACAATGATGAATCGAGGGTTACGCCTAGATAACGCAGGGATGTTACAAGGGGGATGGGGGAGGAGGAGAGTAAAGGGGCAAGAGGGGGGGTGGGATTACCGGCAGTAAACCAAATGGTGGAAGTTTTAGAAAGGTTAATGTGCAGGAAATTGGAAGAAAGCCAGGATGCCACGGAAGAGAGACAATCATTAAGAGGAGTGATGTCAGGAGAAACTGAGTCAGTGTGATAGAGAAGGAAGATATCGTCGGCATAGTAGTGCGCAGAAATGACCTGTTGTTGCACCAGGAGGGTGAGAGGAGCTAGGAAGACATTGAACAGGAGGGGTGCGAGGACAGACCCTTGAGGGACACCGCAGGGGAGGGGAGTAGCGGGAGAGGATAGAGAGCCCGAGGAAACTGAGAAGGAACGACCCGAGAGGAAGGACTGAAACCAGCGAAGCACGGTGCCGGAGAGGCTGGCGTCTTGTAAGTGTGAAAGAAGAGTGCGGTGGTCAACGAGGTCAAATGCAGCGGAAAGATCAAGTGAGACAGCAAGGGTGAAGGAACCACGATCGTGAGCAGTGTGGAGTTCATCGAGAAGAGAGAAATAACAGATTCTGTGCTGAACCCAGGACGAAAACCGGATTGACGAGGGTGCAAGGTAAGAGAGGCTTCAAGATGGGAGGACAGTTGAGAGAAAACAAGTTTTTCTAGAAGCTTAGAGAGGAAGGGCAGATTAGAAATTGGACGCCAGCTAGAAGGGGAAGAGGGGTCGAGGGAACTCTTCTTTAGGATAGGGTGGATAATAGCGTGCTTCCAAAGAGTAGGAAAGATACCAGAAGAGAGGCTGTTATTAATGATGGAGAGAAGAAAAGGGGAGAGGGCCAGGGAAGGGTCCAGGAGCCAGTGAGATGGGATGGGGTCGGAGAAACAGAAGGTTTTACGAACAGAGTGGAAGGCCTTGGAGAGAATGGGAGCAGAGATGGGCTCGAAGGAGGACCAGCGGTGAGAAAGAGGGGGATGCCGAGGGGAGAAAGCGGAGGGGAGGGAGGAATAGATATGGAATCAGAAGGAGGCGGGGAGGACAGGAGGGGAAGGAGTGATGGAGGGAAAGCACTTTGGAGGAGAAAAAAGTGGCCAAAAGAGCAGGATCAGGAGAAACGGAGGGGGGAGACGGCGAGGAGAAAGAATGGGAAGCAGATAAAGAGCGGAGGACGGAGTACAACTGACGGGAAGAGTTGGCAGAGGTGGAGATGAGAGAGGAGAAGTAGTCTTTCTTGGCTGTATCAAGGAGGAGACGATAATGGCGATGACAGGCTCGAAAGCGATGCAAAAGGAGGGGGAGGGGTGCTTACACCAGAGCCGTTCGGCCCGACAAAGATGACGATGCTGAAGGGAAAGGCCAGGATGAAACCAGGGGTGGCGGCGGGGGTGACGGGGGATAGAACGAGGCTGAAGAGGGGCTAGATCATCAAGGGCGGTTAGGAGGGTATCATTCCAAGTGCGTGTCTGGGTATTTACGGGAAGAAGATGAAAGTCTGGGGGAAAAAGGGTGGTAGAGGAGGGGAAATGAAGAAGGGTATTAGCGGTGATGCGACGGGTGAGGGCAGGTGGGGAGGGGACATTCGAGGGGGAGGGAGAGGGAGAGGGTAACGGTAGCGAAAGGGAAGAAAAAAGACAGAAGTGGTCAGTCCAGGGGAGGGGTAGGGAGGAAAAGGAGGAGAGACTGAGAGGAGAGTTCAGGGAGGAAATGAAAAGATCAGGAGTATGCCCAGCGGAGTGGGTGGGAAAAGGGACGAATTGGTGAAGGGAAAGATCGGCCAGGAGAGAGAGAAAAGCATGGTCACGTGAGGTAGATGGAGAGTTGGCATGAATGTTGAAATCACCAAGTTTTAGGAGCTGAGGGAAGAGAAGAGAAGCTTCGGATATAGTAGAGAGAAGGGAATCCCATGCAGGGGCAGAAAGGGACGGAGGAGCATAGATAAGAAGAAAATGGAGTGGAGGTGAGGTAGCAAGATGGAGGAGCAAAGATTCTGGATAATGAAGGGCAGAGGAGGTTTGTTCCTGAAGGGAAAGGGAGGAACGGTAGAGGACAGCAATTCCTCCGCCACTTCTCCCTCAACGGGAAGTAGATAGAACAGAGTAGTTGGGAGGTAAACAGCAGTTAAGGAGAGGTTCCTCACCATCCTTTATCCAAGTTTCTGTTAAGAAGAAAAGATCGGGGGCGTGCTGGGAGGTGAGGTCATGGATTAGGGTAGTCTTTGAGCGATTTGAGCGGCAATTGAGAAGAGCGAGCTGGAGGAATAAAAGCGTTGGGGAGGAGGAGGCCGTAGCAAGCTGGGAAGAGCAGTGGATCAGATTGGAAGGAGTGCGCGCTAAGGGGCCGGAAAGGGCAGGTACAGGGGGTGAGGGCCGCCAAGTCCAATGAACCGGGATGGCAGACATAACGAGGATAGTAAGACACAGTAGGAAGGAACCTAGGGAAGAAGAGGAGCAGCACTTACCGTGAGACTGTGAGGACGGAGCAAGTGTGGACCAGATACCGGGAGGGTAGGAGCAGGCCCAAGGATACATGCAACGAGCGGGAGCAGTTGACTGAGAGGGAACTGGGAATTCGCCCCCGGACCCGCCCCAAGGAGCAGAACCTGCTCCTTGTGCGCGCTCCTTCGGCACGCGCCCGTGGCGTGCTCCTCCGCGGCGCAGAGGGTAGCACCAATGTTCTTTAAGTAGGTAATGGTGCCCACAGGGGAGGGGAACGTGGGAGCGCAAAGCTCGACCGCATCACTTCCGGGTCTTCCGGGTGCAGGAGGAGGCAGCCAAGGAGGAACAAGCAGGGAGGTACCTGGAGGGACGACAGAAAGAGCACAGAGTCAGAGGCACAGCGTGTAGCAAAACAACAGGAGGGCGACAGCAGACAAACGGAGGCAGCAGCAAACACAACCCAGCACCGATGGTCTTTAAGTAGGTAATGGTGCCCACAGGGGAGGGGAACGCGGGTGCGCAAAGTGCGACCGCGTCACTTCCGGGTCTTCCGGGTGCAGGAGGAGGCAGCCAAGGAGGAACAAGCAGGGAGGTACCTGGAGGGACGACAGAAAGAGCACAGAATCAGAGGTACAGCGTGTAGCAAAACAACAGGAGGGCAACAGCAGACAAACGGAGGCAGCAGCAAACACAGCCCAGCACCGATGGTCTTTAAGTAGGTAATGGTGCCCACAGGGGAGGGGAACGCGGGCGCGCAAAGCGCAACCGTGTCACTTCCAGGTCTTCCGGGTGCAGGAGGAGGCAGCCAATGAGGAACAAGCAGGGAGGTACCTGGAGGGACGACAGAAAGAGCACAGAGTCAGAGGTACAGCGTGTAGCAAAACAACAGGAGGGCGACAGCAGACAAACGGAGGCAGCAGCAAACACAGCCCAGCACCGATGGTCTTTAAGTAGGTAATGGTGCCCACAGGGAAGGGGAACGCGGGTGCGCAAAGCGCGACCGCGTCACTTCCGGGTCTTCCGGGTGCAGGAGGCGGCAACATAAATTGGATGCTTCTCCGTTGAAAAAGGAAACAAAAACTTCATAGCAAACTGTTATAGCAAACACAGCAGCACTGTTTCTCAGCTTGTTTAACACAGCAGTAAATCTTTTCCTTCATTAAAGATTTTAGCTTTAGGTTCCTGGCTTGGTTCAGCACAAACCTCTACTTCAGCTGAGCTCTGTACAGCATTTCACTTCTTTTCTACAAGTTGCTAAACATTTGCTTCCTTTCCTTCAAGCTGCTAAACATTTGCTTCCAGGCTGCAAGCATTCAAATCAGACCTTTGAATCTTCCTGGCTAGCACAAGAACGTTAGCACTTCATTTGCATAATTCTCCAGCAGGTTAAGCACTTAGATAAGCTTCTTGGTTTTTCTAAAACTTTAAAACCTTAGAGCTTTCTCACTTCTGGCACACACAGAATGAGCAGTCCATTTCCGAAACCGAGGAAACATTATCTGAAGCACATTCATCTATCTGCATGATCTCATCATCTAAGTCAATTGGCACCTGGCTGAACTCAGCGTCTGGAACTGCAGGTTTTAGTTTCTGTAACAACTTTAAAACCTTTCCCTACTGGGATTCTTCTCTACGCTGAGCGACACTGGAAGGCTTGAGGAGATCCTTATCCTTTATCAAACTTTGTAAGGTTTCCAATGTGCTCACCTTTCTTCTAGCACCCAGTCTCTTCCCAGACTTTGCTGAAGAGGACACACGTCTTACCGGCTCTGCTAAGGACACTCCCATACGTTGCTCATAACCAGAATTTTCCACAGGGCAAACTCTCCCGTCCTCCCAGCCAGCTGTAATTCTCTTACAAGCTGAACTACGTTCAGAACTAGAGCTTCCTGAATGCTGCGTGCAATAGGGATTCCTCCTGAGACAGCTGCTGGAACATCTTCCTCTCACAGGGTTCCTCCTGGTTTCCTTACTTCCTGCTTCCTTGCAAGAGTCTCCTCTCTTGGATACACCTTCCCTGGTGATCACTCTCTCACCCGGGGTCTCTCCTTTCCTGGTGGAAACCTCCTCCCCGGTAGATGCACCTTCCTTCCTGGTGGATGCACCTTCCCTCCTTTCGTGTCCTTTCTCTTCTTCCCTTAGCTTATATGAGTGTGAATGCCCTATAGCCTCAAGCTCCACCCCTGGGTAATCCTCGTCACCTCCCCTGGTTACCTTGGAGCTGGGGCGTGGCTCATTATCAACAGCTCTGTGAATGCAGTTTTTTTCTTTAGCTGGAGTTTTAACCCTAAAACTCCCTGAACTATTTCCTTGCTCAGAGGAAAATGACTGTTTTTTCACCATTTTCTCAGGCTCTACTATAGTCTCGCCACCACAGTAGAACTTCTTGCGGCTCCATCATCAGGACTTTTCTGCAGATAGGGAAAGAAAAGAAAGAAAGGCCCACCAAGTGCGGCACAACTTCTCCTTAAACCTGTCTAGGTTATATGCTGGACAAGAGCTCTCCTTCCTCCCACAAATCCTACACACCCGTGCCCAAATACCCGTTACCTGAGCATGGTGTAGACTCAGACTTTGAGAAAGGAGTCTTTCTGCTAGTCCTCGGTCCTTCTGGCCGATATTGCCAGCGGTTTCTCCCACTGCTCTTCAGCCCACAGCTTAGCAGGATTTTTTTCCTCTCGGTGCTCTTGTGGCAAAATCCTCTGGCGTATATCCTGGTGTGTTTCTCAGTTGAATGTCCTTATAGTCCACACAAAATCCTAAAAACTACGCCACTTATCACCATGTGGCCAGCCCTCCGCTTAGGGAGCAGAGGGTTGGTCTGCCATGATAATTTCTCTATGCAGAAAGTGAGACTACAGCTGTGGCTTTTGCAAGGCCTCTTGGGAATTGTGGTCCCTTTTAAAGCTCTCTAATAAAGAAGCAATTGTAGTCCGAGTGTTTAAGGCAAAATGACAAGGATTTATTCCCCTCACAAATAGAACTTTGGTGCAGAACAAAAATAGGACATTTCCAGGAGTTTAGCATGAGGATTATATACAATAACTAAGGTAATTGCTTCTTCACTCTCTGGTCCCAAAACAGCAGTGCTCGTTGCAAGTACACAAAAGAAAACAAACAGCTTCTCGTAGCAAAGCAAAACAGCTCCTTTTTCTTTGCTGTGTCTCAGCACTTTTACTTCAATGTTTAACACAGTGACTCAATGTTGTCAGCCAAACAAAGCGTGCAATCCATCTGCATATCTGCTACTTCATCAACATTAGAGTCTATCTGCATATCTTCTGCTTCAGGATTAACAGCGTTTATCTGCAAACTGTTACCATGGGTTTTCAGATAACTTCCCTCTATAATGCTTGTATTGGTTCAAGCACTGATATCCTGGGTCCCTTCTTATTAATGGTTTATGGACCTTTCCTCCAGAAACTTGTCCAAACCTTTTTTAAACCCAGCTACACTAACAGCCTTTACTACATCCTCCGGTAACAAATTCCAGAGTTTGATTACACGTTGAGTGAAAAAATATTTTCTTTTATTAGCCTTAAATAGTTTACCCTGTAGCTTCATTGCATGTCCCCTAGTCTTTCTATATTCTGATAAGGTAAACAATCGATCTACGTTTACCCGTTCCACTCAGTTCATTAATTTATAGACTTCTATCATATCTCCCCTCAGCCGTCTCTTTTCCAGGTTAAAGAGCCCCAACCTTTTTAGCCTTTCTTCATAGGAGTATCCTTCCATCCCCTTTACCATGTTGGTGGCTCTTCTCTGAACCTTTTCTAAAATCGCTATATCCTTTTTAAGATACGGCGACCAGAATTGCACACAATATTCAAGGTGCAGTCTCACCATGGAACGATATAGAGGCATTATAATATCTTTTGTTTTATTTTCCATTCCTTTCCTTATCATACCTAGCATTCTATTTGCTCTCTTGGCCGCTGCTGCACACTGGGCAGAGGGTTTTAACATGGTATCCACAATGACGCCTAAATCTTTTTCCTGGGTGGTGGTTCCTAATGTGGAACCTTGCATCGTGTAACCATAGTTTGGGTTGTTCTTCCCTAGGTGCATAACCTTGCACTTGTCCACATTAAATTTCATCTGCCATTTTGATGCCCAGTCTTCCAATTTATCAAGATCCTCTTGCAATTTTCCACAATCCTCTTGGGTTTTAACAACTTTAAACAGTTTTGTGTCATCTGCAAATTTGATAACCTCACTCGTTATTCCACTTTCCAGGTCATTTATGAATATGTCAAAAAGCAGCGGACCCAGGACAGATCCCTGGGGTACACCACTATTCACCTTTCTCCATTGGGAAAATTGGCCATTTAGCCCTACCCTCTGCTCTCTATCTTTTAACCAGTTCCTGATCCACAATAGTACACTGCCTCCTATCCCATGACTCTTTAGTTTTGCCAAAAGTCTCTGATAAGGGACCTTGTCAAAGGCTTTCTGAAAGTCCAGATACACAATATCAACTGACTCACCTTTGTCCACCCGATTATTCACTCCTTCAAAAAAACATAACAGATTAGTAAGACAAGATCTTCCTTGTCTAAAGCCATGTTGGCTGTCTCCCATTAGGTCACATCTATATATCATGCTTATCAAATTGCTTTCTTGGATTTGATAGTACAGAAGGGCCCGGGAGGTTGGCTGACGTCCATCTATAAAAAATCAACAGACAGAAATACTATTTTGCATTACACCAGTCACCACCCGAAACAACTACGCGACAGCTTGCCAATATCTCAATTTATTAGATACAGAAGAAACTGTTCTACAGTTGCAGAATATAAATTGCAAGCGAAGAATTTAATAAGGGATTTCCAAGATAGGGGTTATCCCCCTTTAATAATTCAGAGGGCATACAAGAGGGCGTTATACTGTAACAGAGCATTATTGCTTCACTCAATACCATGTAATACATTAGAGGATGAGGACACCATAAATTTCGTAACAAAATTCTCCCCATTGAGTAGAGCTATCAAAAAAATATTGCAGAAACATCGCAACGTCCTCACCACAGTACCAGCGTTACACAATAATTCTATCAGATGTGTCTGGAAGAGGAATTTTAATCTTAAAGATAAGTTGAGCCCAAGTCGATTAAAACCAAAGCGAGAGTTATCCCAAGCGGTAGCACCAGGGCATAGAGCCTGTGGTAGTTGCACAATTTGTCCTGTGATGGAAGAGCGGAGCAGTTTTACACATTGTGGGAAAACGTATGTTTTAAAACATCTTACAACATGCCTTTCAGATCACGTTGTTTATGCGATTAGATGCCCCTGTGATTTTTTTATACATCGGGAAAACAGAACGCCAGTTAAAGATTAGAATGGCAGAACATCGCAGTAAGTTGAAATGTAGGACATTAGAAGCCCCAATAGTAGCTCATTGTGTTGCCAAAGGCCATTGTTTTGAGGATCTACGCTGCTTTGCAATCGAAATGCCCCCTACTGGGAGGAATGGTAAATCGAGGGCGCAAACAGAGTAGTTACTCACCTGTAACAGGTGTTCTCCAGGAGCAGCAGGAATCAGTCCTCACATATGGGTGACGTCGGCGCTGACGGAACCCTCGCGGAACAATTTTCCCCAGCTTTCAAAGAAAGCCTTTGGGAATTGCAGCGCGCATGCGCGGTCCTCTTCCCACCCAAGGGTGCCATCTTGCTCAGTCTGATGACATAGCGAAAAGACAGCAAAAAATTAGCAAAAAAAACGAAAGCACAGAACTGCAACTCCAAGGGGAGGAGGGAGGGTTGTGAGGACTGATTCCTGCTGCTCCTGGAGAACACATGTTACAGGTGAGTAACTACTCTTTCTCCAGGACCAAGCAGGAAGTCAGTCCTCACATATGGGACTCCCAAGCTTAAGGCTACCGGAGACCCTAAGCTCAAAAAGGAGCTCCCTCAAGCTCAGTAGCACAGAAGGAAGGAATCTTCTCTGAATACGCCTCCAACCGGCAGCCCAACATCCGGGATGGAGGGTAGGAGTTGCCTATACCTCAAAGAGATTACGGAGGACTGCCTGTCCGAAAGCACTGTCCCTGTGGGACTCCCTCTCCAGGCAGTAATGGGCTGCAAAAGTCTGGCTTGAAGACCAAGTAGCGGCCCGGCAGATGTCTGCCAATGGAACAGAGCGGAGGTAAGCCACTGACGTAGCCTTCGCCCTAACACGATGAGCCGTGACTCGACTTTCCAACGAGAGGCCGGCTGCCTCATAAGCCCAAGCGATACAGTCAGCAATCCAGATGGACAGAGTACGCTTGGAGACAGGGAGCCCCAACTTATTGGGGTCATAAGAGACGAAGAGCTGAACAGCTCTTCTGTGCTCCCGCGTACGGTCAAGGTAGAAGGTTAACGCCCTTCTACAGTCCAGGGTATGCAGGACCATCTCAGCTCGGCTGGAGTGTGGCCTGGGAAAGTAGGTCGGAAGTACCACCTCCTGGTTGATGTGAAAAGGGGAAACCACTTTGGGAAGAAACTTAGGGTGAGTCTGTAGGACTACCCTATTCTTGTAGAACCTAGTGTAAGGAGGATCAGATACTAGGGCCTGCAGCTCACTAACGCGTCTAGCAGAAGTGAGGGCTACCAAGAACAAGGTTTTCCAAGAAAGAAAATGAAGATGACAGGTAGCCATAGGTTCAAAAGGCGGACAGGTAATCCGCTGTAAAACCACATTCAGATCCCAGTCAGGGGCTGGCAGGCGCAAAGGTGGTTTAAGGAGAAGGAGGCCTCTGAGAAAACGAGCCACTAGAGGGTGGCTGGAAAGAGGTCTGCCATCCACCGGTATGTGATGCGCAGAAAGAGCACTGAGGTGGACCCTGACCGAGTTGGACTTAAGTCCAAGATTGGAGAGGCAAAGCAAGTACTGCAAGACCACTGATGCTGAACAGGAGAAGGGATCTTGAGACTGCTGAGCACACCAGACGGAGAACCGACGCCACTTAAGAGCGTAGGACTTCCGGGTGGAGGGCTGCCTGGAGGCCAAGACGACCTCCTCCACATCTGGAGGCAGCCGGAGGGGAGCAAGGACTACCCTTTCAGCAGCCAGGCCATCAGATGAAGGGACCGGAGATTGGGGTGCAGGAGAGCCCCTGATCCTGTGACAGGAGGTCGGGCTGAAACCCCAGAGGAAGAGGAGTGTCCACCGCCAGCTGCATCAGAAGCGGGAACCAAGGTTGTCTCGGCCACCGGGGAGCCACTAGGATCATCGAGGCTTTGTCTCTGAGAACTTTGAAGAGTGTCCGAGACACCAGCGGCATGGGAGGAAAGGCATACAAGAGGCCTGTGGACCATGGAATCAGAAAAGCATCCGCCGCTATTCTGAGAGGATGCGGTTGTCGAGAGCAGAATCTGGGAAGTTGCCGGTTCAGAGGACTGGCAAACAGATCCATGGTGGGGAGGCCCCACTTGAGAAAGATCCGCTGAACCACCACCGGATCCAACCTCCACTCGTGTGGCTGGAGGATCCTGCTTAGCTTGTCTGCCAGGTAATTTTCCTGACCTGGGAGATAGACAGCTTTGAGGATGATGCCGTGGTGGACGGCCCAAGAGCACAGTTTCTGTGCCTCCTGACAGAGAAGGAAGGAGCCTGTGCCGCCTTGTTTGTTCACGTAGAACATTGCAACCTGATTGTCTGTCTGGACCAGCACAGACTGGTGAGAAGTCAGGTGGGAGAAGGCTCTGAGAGCTAGGCGGATGGCTCTGAGCTCCAGGAAGTTGATCTGCTGAGCAGACTCCCAAGGAGTCCAGAGGCCTTGAGTACATTTCCCTTGGCAATGAGCTCCCCAGCCCAGGAGAAAAGCATCGGTCGTCAGGACCTGAGAAGGCAGAGGAGGCTGAAAAGCCATTCCTAGCACGAGGTTTGGCAGATGAAGCCACCATTGTAGAGAAGAGACCAGCGGGTCGGAGATCTGTACGGAGTCCGCTAGGCTCCCAGTGGCCTGATGCCATTGTGTGCGAAGGCACCATTGAGCAGGGCGCATGTTTAGGCGGGCATTGGGGGTCACATGGACTGTGGAAGCCATATGGCCTAGCAGTCGCAGAAATTGCCTGGCAGAGACCAGGGAATTGCTGCGAAAGTGGCTGGCAAGATCCATGAGCCTGTGTGCCCTGTCCAGAGGCAGAAAAGCTTGCGCCTGAAGCGTGTTCAATCTTGCGCCGATGAACTCGAGATCCTGAGAGGGGAGCAAAGTGGACTTTGCGAAGTTTATGACAAAGCCCAAGTACTGGAGCAGAGCTACAGTGCGGTGCGTGGCGTGAATGGCCTCTTGGGAAGACTGTGCTCTGATGAGCCAGTTGTCCAGGTATGGAAATACAAAGGGGCCTTGAAGTCTCAGATAAGCCGCCACCACTGCTAAGACATTTGGTGAACACCCTTGGTGTGGAGGATAGGCCAAAGGGTAGTACTCTGTACTGGTAATGATTGCCCCCCACGACAAACCTGAGATATTGTCTGTGGCTGGGGTGGATGAGGATGTGAGTGTAGGCATCCTTTAGATCTAAGGAGCATAGCCAGTCTCCCTGCTGGAGGTAGGGCAGCAGGATTCCAAGGGTAAGCATCTTGAACTTTTCCTTTGCGAGGAACTTGTTGAGGTTGCGCAAGTCCAGGATGGGTCTGAGGCCTCCTGTTCTTTTTGGTATCAGAAAGTACCTGGAGTAAAACCCTTGACCCCTCAGGTGGTGGGGCACCGGTTCCACAGCCTGTTCCTGAAGAAGACTTGCTAACTCCTGAAGGAGTAAGTCCCTGTGCAGAGGGAGTCGAAGAGGCTCCCCTGGGAAATAGGAGGGAGGTACCTGGTGAAAGTGAAGAAGATAGCCCTTTTGAACTATGTGAAGCACCCAGGTATCTGTGGTGATGTTGGACCACCTGTGGGCAAAGTGGACCAGCCGGCCTCCTGTGCTGAGAGAAACCAGCTGAGGGGGAGAGGCTATGCTGATGAAGTCAAAAACCCCCACCCTGCTGAGCAGGGGCTGGTGGTGCAGGCTTGGGGGCTTGCTGCCTACGGGACCCATTACCCCGTCCCTTGGCCGGCTTACCCTGTGGGGGAGCTGCTGAGGCCTGATAATGAGGGTAGTGTTGATAGGCAGCCGCCTTCCTCAGGTAAAAGGGCTTTTTCCCCGAGCCCTTCTTCTTCTGAGAAGGGGCAGAGGTCTTCCTTGAGAGACGAGTCCTGGTGAGAGTCTCGGTCTCGATCTGTGCAGCCTTCTCATCCATGGGCTTGCCAAAGAGGTTTTCACCTCTGCAGGGGACATCAACCAACTTGTCCTGCACCCATGGCTCGAGGTCGGATGTCTGAAGCCAAGCCTGGCGACGGCCACCGATGCCGGCTGCGGCTACTCGAGCCGATGCCTCAAAACCATCGTAGGCTGCTCGAGAGATAAACTTTGAGCACTCCCGAATACCAGTTGACAAGGTTTGGAACCTCTGCAAAGGTTCGTCAGAGAGACCAGCAGAGAACCCGGCTATTTCTTTAGCCAGGTCTCGGAGATACATGCCCATGTAGAGCTGGTAGGTCTGGACTCGACAAGCAAGCATAGAGCCCTGGAAACACTTCCTACAGAGGGCATCCAGGCTTCGGGCCTCCCGACCGGGAGGCACCGAGGAGTGCATTTTTTGACTCTTAAGTCTATGCATGGCCGATTCCACCACCATGGAATGGTGCGGTAGTTGTGCCTTTTGGAACCCGGGGCTCTTGCGGACTCGATAAATGGAATCGACCCGCTTGCTTAACACCGGCGATGACGCCGGGCTCTCCCACATGCGGAAGAGAAGTCGTTTCAGCATCGGAGGAACCGGTACAATAAAGGCCTCCTTCGGGGGAGAGTCATATTGGAGGGCATCGAGTTCTTCGATTCGAGGCTCCTCCTCGGGATCCGCGGGGAAGGCCAAGGCCTTGGCCATATCCCGCACGAAGTCCGAGAACCGGGTATCCTCCGGGGGGGACCGTCTCCGAGGTTCGGACTCAGGGGAGTCCAATGGGACACACCGAGTCCGAAAAGAACCAGGTGACTCTTCGTCCTCAGATTCCCAGGCTGACTCCTCGGAGGTGGAGTCGAGCAGCTCCGGTCGGGCGGGCATCAATGCCGTCCGCCCCGACGCCGAGGGAGTCGGCGTCAACGACCTCGGTCCCGAACGGGAGACCGAAGGAGACCGCGACCGAGGATCGACTCGAGCCCTCATGGACTCGAGGATCGGCTCGGTCTCCGGGGTCGACTTGGACGTCGACGTCCCGGTGGTCAGGGCAGAAGCACCGGCGAGGCCAGCGATCAATGCCCGCTGCTGGTCCATGAAGGCAGCGAAACTGCTCTCCAAGGCCGTCAACCTGAGTCCGAGCTCAGGAGACCCAGCAGCCCCCGACTCGGGCCCCGACGGCGTCGGGCCCGACGTCAGGTCCTTCGGAGGCGAGTCCACGAGGACAACAGTACTCACCTGAGCGGGCGAGTCCATCTCGAGACGAGGATGATTAGAAGGCCTCTCCATCTCCGAGGACCCGGGACGGGAATCGGGGCTATGTGACCTGGCCCTCGAAGAACCAGGAGCGTCCATTGACCCCGCCCTCGCGGGTTTCTTCTTCCGATGATGTTCCCGGGTAGGAGACCCCCGTTCAGAGGAACTGCGACGATGCTCAGGACCAGAGTCCCGAGACGTCGAAGCCTCTGACGAGGTCCGAGCCCGGCCGGAGTCAGAGAAGATACGTTCCCGCTGATGCTGCCGACTCCTCAACGCTTTTGAGGACATTTTGCCACACGGACCACAGATCATCGGGTCATGATCAGGTCCGAGGCAGCGGAGGCAGTAGTCGTGTGTGTCGGTAAGAGACATGAGTTTCTTACACCGATCACACTTCTTAAACCCGCTGGCAGCCATCGGGGGAAAAAGGGCCCCTGCGAGGTCAAAAGACCGGGCTGCCAGTGAAAAAGAAAAAAGGCGCAAAATCTGTCACGAAGGACAAAAAACCGAAAAATAAAGAACGGACTCGCAACCGGCGTCGCGAGTCCTGGCGGGAAAAGAACCGGCGTCGAAACCGAGAAAAAACAAAGAAAATCAACTTTTCTGCGGGGAATTACAAACAACGTCTGTAGGGCTCCGCGGAAAAAAGAAGACTGAGCAAGATGGCACCCTTGGGTGGGAAGAGGACCGCGCATGCGCGCTGCAGTTCCCAAAGGCTTTCTTTGAAAGCTGGGGAAAATTGCTCCGCGAGGGCTCCGTCGGCGCCGACGTCACCCATATGTGAGGACTGACTTCCTGCTTGGTCCTGGAGAAGCTATTAATACAAGGGCAAAAATGGATTTTCAGATTGGCCACGACGGGTGTCATGGGTTTGAATAATTCAATTGAATGGCGAGCGTGCATGTAATATCTAAAAATCTGTTTCCTTCATCCAAGACAGCCTGTGAGAAGGATAATACCACCAGATGATTCATTAGATTGGCGGCTGACAATTATGACATCACTATTTAAATCCCCCTAATAGAGTTGGTTCGCATGCGCGGCGTTTTTCTGCACATGGGAAAAAAAAGTTTCAGTATGGTAAAGCTTTGAAGGTGTAGAGAGTAGGTCACCGCTTTCCACTCCAAGGTAGAAGTTGTGATTTCATTGGAGAAATGTTGTGCCTGCAACTGTAAGTTCTATACTGGTATGCTTATTACTTCTCTGTTGTTTCTTAGATCGTGCTGTGATAACTTAAATCCCCCCTGAGGAAGAAAACGAAACGCATTTTAGCGGTACCCATTTGGTGGCGTCGGGGAGAGTAATCACCTACAATATGAGAAGATAAGCACAATCTTTCACTAATAACAACATGAATAAGCAAATTAAGTTAATGATTGAAGAAAAAGTCTAGTAGGGAGTTCTGAAGTACTGTAACTCTTCAATGAATGGATAAGTGCTTAAAGGTCATTGATGCGTGAAGGTATGTTGCTTTTGATGCCTGCAAAAAGCACTGCCAGTGTTAGTCTGAGACCTGCACTTTATCTATATCTGTAGGTATTGATGTCTATGTAAAAATTTAAAGAAATAACAAAAAAAAGGAAAAAATAGGATAAAAAAAGAAAAAAAACTTTGAATTGAAGATGGAGGTATTACAGTAGAAACCCTATATAGCTGATTTTCTCAATACTTTTTGAGGGCATTCACTGCGATAAGGATCTTTAACCCTCTGAAAATTGGACCCAAAGCATTCCCATTAGGTCATGACTATCTACATGCTGAGTAATTTTATTCTTTATGATGGTTTCTACCATTTTTCCCGGTACTGATGTCAGGCTCACCGGTCTGTAGTTTCCCGGATCACCCCTGGAACCCTTTTTAAAAATTGGTGTTACATTGGCGATCCTCCAATCTTCAGGTATTAGAGATGATTTTAATGATAGTTCACAGATTACTAATAGCAGGTCTGCAATCTCGTATTTCAGTTCTTTCAACACCCTTGGATGCATACACTGGCTACCAATTCAATGCAGAATAAACTATAAAGCAATAATAACAACCTTTAAAGCAATATATAATTTAGCTCCACCTACACTAACCAAGCTCATAGATATAGACTCAACAAACAATATTCACAGAAGAGGCCACGCCAACAAATTAAAGTGTCCAAAAGACTTCACCAAAGCTAAAAAGACAACTAATAAAAAAGCTTTCTCCCACGCAGCCCCATCACTCTGGAATTCACTCCCGGAAGAAATAAGAAAACTTACTGACCTAAAAGAACTCAGGAAAAGGCTAAAAACCCACATGTTCAGATTGCACTTTGACTCAATTGAAAACACTCCTCCACTTATTGAAAATGGATAAATGATTCTCTAAATAAACAATAATAAACTAAAACAGAACTATAAATTACAATTCAATAAAATTATCCCGGTGTAATACCCTACCACAATCTACAATTTTCGCATATAATTAAATCCAAAACAAATTAAATTAGCTTTCAAATAAGCCTATCTCTACCAATAAGACAATCAAAAGATCCACCCGCTCTTCAAATCTTACCATATAAATAATAGGTAAATAAACATGTAACACTAAAATAAATCAATGGAATTTCAAACCTTTCGCATATAGCTATTTTGATCTGTACATAGTTGATATATCACAAGTACAATTATTAATGTATAACTACAGTTTATGTTTACCCTTTTTTAAAAAAACGTTTTATTGTAATGTATAACCACAGTTTCCTATGTTCTATGTAAAAAGCAGAATGTTTACCCTGCTTAAATTGTTCCATTGTAAACCGCACCTGATCTTTCTGGAAAGTAGCGGTATATAAGCATTTGTTAAATAAATAAATAAAAAATACCATCCGGCCCAGGTGATTTGCTACTCTTCAGTTTATCTAACAGTTGTAATACATCTTCCCGATGTATCGATATTTCCTTCAATTCTTCCGCACCTTTAAATACCACTTCAGTCATGGGTAACATCCCTACATCTTCCTCAGTAAAGACTGAAGCAAAGAATTCATTCAATCTCTCCACTATCGCCTTGTCGCCTCTTAGTGCTCCTTTAACCCCTTTATCATCTAATGGACCAACTGACTCTCTCACAGGTTTTTTGCTACGAATGTACTCGAAAAGGTCTTTACTTTGCGTTTTTGCTTCCGCAGCAAGCTTCTTCTCAAATTCTCCCTTTGGCTGCCTTATCAATGCCTTGCATTTGACTTGCCAGTGCTTGTGCTGTTTCCAGGTTTCGTCGTTTGGCTCTTTTTTCCATTTCCTGAAAGATGCTTTTTTGGCAACAACAGCCTCTCTGACCTCACCTTTAAACCATGCTGGCAGTTTTTTTGGACTTCCTTCCACTTTTCTTAAAGCGTGGAATACAGCTGGTCTGGGCTTCCAAGATAGTATTTTTCAACAACAGCCAAGCCTGATGTACGTCTTTAACCTTTGCAACTGCTCCTTTTAGTTTTTTCTTAACTGTTTTCCTCATTTTATCATAGTTTCCCTTTCGAAAGTTAAAAGGTAGTACTTTGGATTTCCTTACTATCCCTCCTCCACTAATTAAATCAAAGGCGATCATGCTATGATCACTATTGCCAAGTGGCCCCAACAACCTTATCTCTTGCACTAGATCTGGTGTTCCACTAAGGACTAGGTCTAATATGGCTTCCCCTCTGGTCGGTTCATGAACCAGCTGCACCAAGAAGCAGTCATTTATTTCATCTAGGAACTTTATCTCCCTAGCATGTCCTGATGTGACACTGACCCAGTCGATACCAGGGTAGTTGAAATCACCCATTATTATTACTGCACTGTAACTTTTGTTAGCTTCCTTGATTTCTTTGAGCATTTCATCATCCATTTGGTCATTCTGGCAAGGCGCTCGATAGTACACCCCCACTGCCATTGCCTTCCCCCTTTTACATGGAATTTCAATCCATATAGATTCTACAGCAGATTTTGTTTCCTGCAAAACTTTAATCCTTTCTGACTCAATGCCCTCTCTAACATAGAGAGCAACCCCTCCACCAATTTGATCAGCTCTATCATTACGATATAGTTTGTACCCAGGTATCACAGTGTCCCACTGGTTGTCCTCCTTCCACCATGTCTCTGATATTCCAATCATATCTAACCTTTCATTTAGTGCTATATATTCTAACTCTCCCATCTTATTTTTTAGACTTCTAGCATTTGCATACAAGCATTTTAGAGATGTATTTTACTCATATTAATTTGGCTATTGTTAGACATGGGTAATTTGGGATCTTTAAGCTCAGTCTGCTCCATACTTGAGGGCATTTGGACTACTTTACTCTTTTGTGGAACCTCTCTGCTTTTGGTAGTATCATTCAAAGATACATTCTTCCGAACCATCCGCTCTTGGGCACTGTCGGCTTTCCCCTAATATCTAGTTTAAAAGCTGCTCTATCTCCTTTTTAAAGGTTAATGCCAACAGCCTGGTTCCATCCCGGTTAAGGTGAAGCCCATCCCTTCGGAAGAGCCCCTCCTTTCCCCAGAATGTTCCCCAGTTCCTAACAAATCCAAAACCCTCATCTCTGCACCATTGTCTCATCCACGCATTGAGACTCCGGAGCTCTGCCTGCCTTTTGGGTCCTGCGCGTGGAACAGGAAGCATTTCGGAGAATGCTACCCTGGAAGTTCTGGATTTCAACTTCCTACCTAAAAGCCTAAATTTAGCCTCCAGAACCTCCCCACCACATTTTCCTATGTCATTGGTACTGACATGTACCAAGACAGCAGATTCCTCCCCAGCACTATCTAAGACCTTATCTAGGTGGCGTGCGAGGTCCGCTACCTTCGCACCAGGCAGGCATGTTACCAGGCGATCCTCACGTCCACCAGCCACCCAGCTATCTACATGCCTAATGATCGAATCACCAACTATAACGGCTGTCCTAACCCTTCCCTCATGGGTACATGGCCCTGGAGAAACCTCCTCGGTGCGAGAGGGTTTTACATCACCTGGAGGACAGGTCCTAGTTACAGGATCACTTCCTGCCACACCAGGGTGATGCTGTCCTGTTACGTGACCTCTCTCCTCCATGGCAACAGGGATGCTGCCAGACTGGAGGTGGGACTTCAGGACTATATCCCTGTAGGTCTCGTCTATGTACCTCTCTGTCTGTCTTATGCCTTCCAAGTCTGCTACTTTAGCCTCTAGAGAACAGACTCGTTCCCTGAGAGCAAAGAGCTCCTTGCACCTAGTGCACACGTAAGACCTCTCACCAACTGGGAGAAAATCATACATGTGACACTCAATGCAAAAGACTGGAAAGCCCCCATCCCACTGCTGGACTGCTGTCTGCATCTTAGTTTTAAGTTTGTGTTTAGATCTAAGTTCTTTACTTACTAAGGGTTGCTATGGATATTTATACTAATAAAACTGTACCTAATACGTGTAATATACCTTGTTCACCTGAAGCTTAACTAATCTCAGGTCCTTAGTGTATGACTGATTTGGGTAATGAGCTTCACCTGAGAGCACCTCCTGTCTTTTAAGATGTGTAAGTACCTATAAAGCTACGATTATCCCAGGGGAGGGAGGGAAATAACACTTTTTAAAAGAGGGCTGCTACACAGTACCCTGTCTTGTGCTGCTGAGGTAAGCTAAATTCTGATTTGATTTAAATTATAGCTCTTAGCTGCTGCTAGGCTCTAACATCTTATGAAATTTAAACTACAAGCTCTCTGCTGGGTTCTAAATTTAACCAGAAAGCTCTCTTCTGTGTTTTAAATTTAAGCTAAAAGTACTTTGCTGATGCCAAGCCCTGAGTGACTATTAAATTTAGACTACAAGCTCTCTGCTGGGTTCCAAAGGTAACCAGAAAGCTCTCTTCTGTGTTTTAAATTTAAACTAAAAGTACTTTGCTGTTATTAGGCCCTGAGTGACTATTAAATTTAAACTACAAGCTCTCTGCTGGGTATGAAATGTAACCAGAAAGTTCTCCTCTGTATTTTATATTTAAACTTAAACTGCTGCTACTAGGCCCTGACTGATTTAACAAAAAATAGTGGGTTCACAGATTAATTAGCTTTAATACAAATAATTCCTTTTAGAAAATTACCAGAAGTATATACTCACAGTTGCAGATCTCTCTTCAGAAGTAACAGTCCCTTTTTCTAGTCCTGGTCACAGTGCGTGCCTTCCCTCCTCCTAGTCTGCTGGCTTTTCTCCCAGACCTGTAGGTAATTTCTTTACCCGGTATCCAACTCTCTGGAACTTCTGAGCCTCTCCCAGCACGTCTTACAGGAGTTCTCTCCTCCCTCCTGTCTTTGCTGTCCAGGACTCCTCTTTCTCTGCTTACATGGCTCCAACTGCCATCCAAACTGCAATTACCACTCCAGCCTGTACTCGAGCCTGCTTCTCCTTCTCCTCCAGTTCCAAATCTCCATCTTAATCTGCTCCTGGGAGCTAATGACGAGGTTTTATAATTCTGTTCCCCTGGGCTTGGCTCTGCCCTCAACCTGAACAGGTGTGATTGATCAAGCTCTAAGCTTGCTGCTGCGTCAGAGCTTGGGCGTGTCAGTTCAGCTCCTGACTTTCTCTGTTTACCTTTTCTTTGTAAACAGTGAGCCATGTGCTCTAGCTGCCTGTCAGTTTTAAAGGTGGAATCTTCCTTTCCCTCTATTTCCATGGGCTCTGTAGGGGTCTCTACATCACACTACACATCAGTGTCTTGGAACTATGAGCTGTGTACAGGACTGGTCCGTCCACTAGGCAGGCTAGGTGGCCACCTAGGACTGCAGACCTCTTTGGGCAGTAGGCCATGTGCTTTGGTACATATGGCCTGTTGCCCCTCCACCCACGTGCTGAGCCATGCCACCGCTCCCTTAGCTGCCATTGATTCTGGCAGTGGAATTGGGGGGGCCGGCTCAGCTTAACAACAGCAGCCCATTTGCTTCGGCACCCATGACCTGCCACATCTGACCCTCCAAAGTTGTGTCAAAGGGGTGGGTCAGAAGCAGCAAACCTTGTGTGCCAAAGCACATGGCCTGCCACCAAGCTGAGCTGCCCCTCCCCCCCCCAATCCAGTGGGAGACAGTGGCATGGGAGGACAAAACAGCTCAGCATGGGGGGGGGCATGGCCAGGGCTTCTATCTAGGGTGGCAGAAGACTTTGTGCTGGCCCTGGCAGTCTACAATGCCCTCACCATTTTTGCAGGATAGGTCCGACACAAGATCATCCTGATATGGACAGACAATCAAGTCTCCATTTCTACATCCACAACAATGGGGCGCAGGCTCACTTCAGGGAAGATGTAATACAGCTATTCGATAAAGTAAAGAGTAGCAAATCACCTGGACTGGATAGTATACATCCCACATTGCTAAAAACTGAAATATGAGATTGCAGACCCACTATTAGTAATTTGTGAACTATCATTAAAATCATCTGCAGTACCTGAAGATTGGAGGATGGTCAATGTATTGCCGCTGTTTACAAATGTTTCCAGGGCTGATAAGGAAACTACACACCGGTAAACCTGACATCAGAGTTGGGCAAAATGCTAGAAACCATTATAGAGAATAATATTACTGAACATGTAGATGGTCATGTTTAATGGGAGACAGCCAACATGAATTTAGCCAGGGAAAGTCTTGTCTTACTAATCTGCTATATTTTTTGAAGGTGTGAATAAACAAGTAGACCAGGTGGATCAGGAACTGGTTAAAAGACAGAAAACAGGCCGTATAGCATGAGCAGCCGAGACCTACTATTGATAGATTGAAGGTTAAATGGTAGGAGGAATTGGGAGATTCGGTGCAAGGACTTAATCTTCCAGCCGTTGGTGGTGTGTAGTGCTCGGCTCTGGAAATGCCTATTTAAATTGTTGCAGCAGATTTATTTTTCAAAGGTTGGGCACATCGGGTGGAATTGGTGCCCTCAGCAGTGTGTGTGAAATGTGGAAAGGCAGCGGGAACTCTGGGGCATATGGTGTGGCAATGCCCAATGGGAAGGGGATTTTGGAAACAGGTGTTGGGAAATATTAAGGATATTTTAGGGAAGGAAGTGCAGAGGGTTCCAGAAGCATATAGTATTAATGGACGATCTGAGGTGTTGTGGGCACGGAAAGCCCACATTAGTGGGGAGAAAAGTGGTCATGCAGTACGGGATGTCGCAGGAGAGGTCCTCGTATTGGCATTGCTGGAATTCCCTACATAAGTTATTGATAATAGGATAAATGGATGTGGTGGGGGGGGGGTCTCCACAACACAGGACTAAATGTACATTAGTGTGGGAGAGTTATCTACAGTCCTTGTCCTCGTGAGCTCACAGTTTGATGGTGCATATGTTTTGAAGGGATGTGAGGAGCAATATGATTGGAGAGTTGGGGAGAAAAGCTGAATGTGGAGGGATGCGTGATAGGGGCTGCATTTGATGGAAGAGGGAGGGAGAGGATTTGCTCTTTCAAATTAAATACTTTATTTTATTTATTTATTTATTTATTTAACATTTCTTGATATGATATCAAGGCGGTTTACATTGAACAAACTGAAATTACATTGAACAGGGCATTATAACTTGGAGAAAACTATTTTACAGGGAACATGGGCAATGGAGGGTTAAGTGGCTTGCCCAAGATCACAAGGAGTACCTGTGGGACTAGAAACCCCAGTCCTTCCTTCCCTGCTTCATGTCAAGGGGCAGCGGGGGTCACCAGTTGACTAACATGAGTGACTCTAGCATCTCTGGTGGGGGAAGAGGGGTCAGCCTGGGGTCACAGGGTGCTTCTGGTTGGAGGGCAGGGGAAGATGCCACCTGCATGATAGCAGAGTTATCTTGAACAAACATCTGGAGGAGGGAGAGGAGGGAGGATTCTGGGCTGGAGGGGGTCTGGAGAGAGTGCAGGCAAGTCACTGGCATTTGGGGAGAAGCCTCACCTGGAGCCTTTGTGGAAACAGCCTTCGAGGTAGAGGAAAAGGTTTTCCATGGTTGTGCTGACTTTTGGCTTTTGCTTCCCAGTTTTGCTGCCGGTTGGGAGAGGAAGTCGTGATGCTTAGATTAAGTTTGGGTGGGGGGAGTAGAGCCAGCCAGCACAATCAGCAGGCCGAGGCTTCTTGATCCTGACATGAATGCCAGAGGAGAGACTGTTTCAATTCATACCGTGTATACATATACGTTAGAGGGCAGATGGAATAGAGATGTTTAAATACCTCCATGGCAAGCTCTGCTACGAGGGGGCATAGGATGAGAGTGAAAGGGGATAGACTCGGGAGTAATATGTGGAAATATTTCTTTACAGAAAGAGTCGTAGACGCGTGGAATAGTCACCCAGTGGAGATGGAAGACACCAGGACAGTATCTGAATTCAACAAAGCATGGGACAAACTATGGACATACCCCCTGAACCAGCATACAAGTCAGATCATCAACCCCCCCACCCCAAGACTGTATGTAAGGCTGTATAATAGCTCATGATGTATAATAGCGCACTATGTAGATAAACCAAATCTAATCACATCCCCGCCAACACATACACACCACTCTGTGCACTGCATGAAAACATTTGCCCCCTTGATTGTTTGCCGTGGAAACCGCTTTGATTGAATGATAAGGCGGTATATAAATACCATTAAATAAAATAAATAAATAAATAAACAAAGCATGGGACAAACACAGAGGATCTCTAAAGGAAAAAAGGGGACTGTTGTAGTGGTTGATATGGAAGGGCAGATTAGATAGGCCATGTGGTCTTTTTCTGCCGTCATGTTTCTATGTGGCCAGGCCCGAGGAGAGGAGCATCACTGAGGAGGGCTTGTCAGTGGCAAGGGGATTTTGAGAGGAGTTGAAGTTGCAGGCAGTGAGAGAGAGAGGGAGAACTGATTCCTTCAGAGGCACATGCTCAGATGAGGCTCAAAAGCTCGTGTGATCTATGGGGGATCCAGGCAACTCAGGCTCAGAGTGTGTCTGCATCCCCCCCCCCCCCCCTTGTCTTCGGAGAAACAGCTGTTCTAATGTCTATTCATAGACTCCGACTCATGATCTCATCACAAAGAAACAGGTTAGAAAGGCGTGCGGATATTCTTTAGTCGGTATCATGGATGATTGCCAAAGAAAGACAAACTTGTTCGGCCAGACGAGTTAGGTGGCGATGTGTGTGTGAATTCTCTAATAGAGGTTTGAGTAGCTTTTGCTTCAGAGTATAATTTAGGGCAATAAAAAACCTGGAGCTGGGAAATAGGAGCCAGATGGGGCAGCAAGCATGCAGGGCAAAGCTCTTGAATACTTTTGCTACCAGCGTAGTTTTCTGGGGAAAGCATCAGATCCTGCAGTTCAGAAAATGTGCACTCTTGTCCAAGGATTTCATTTCCCAAAGGAATTTACAGGAAAAGTTGGCAAGTGAATCCTTGTGCAGAAAGAGCTGTGATCTTAAATGTTAGCTAAGAATCCTGCAATGATGTCTGCATATGTTTCTTGCTTACAGAGTTCTCTTCCAGAAATTTCAGGAGATTCAATTCTTGACCAAAATGCATGCCAGCTCCACACTCTGTAAGCCGTCTGACTCCAGGGCTTCTGGGCCCTTTCTGTTTCTTAGGCTCAAGCTGCACAGGTGACCTGCCTGGCTGTTTTTTGTTCACAGAGCATGAGAGGTAGGTGGAAACGTACTTAATGTTCCCCAGGTAAAAGAAGGGGTCACAACTGCAATCCAAGGGGAGCCTATGGCCCCCTCCTGCACTATCCAAGCCCTGCCGACAGCTAAATATAGAGAGGTGAGTTTCGTGCATACTATGACAGTCATGAACCTCACTTCTAAGCCAGAGCATGTGGAGTATGATCTCAGGCTATCCGATTTACTGCTAATGCTCAGTGCAATACTTGCTGTAAGCCAAAGGGCGCCTCCTGCTGGAGCTCATAAGATGTAATATGTAGGGAGAACTGGTTACAGTGTACTTGGAAATTCCACTTAATCAAGCCTGTGGCTCCCAGTATGATGGGAATTATCTCGGTATCTTTCTGCCACAGTTTCTTGGTCTCCGACTGCATTCCTTGTTATTGTACTTAAAGAGCTTTTCTCTCTTAATGCGATTCACAGCATAGTCACTTGGGACAGACACCTCAATGCCATTCTGGTAGTCTTCTCCTTTACCACTATACCTGGCTTCCTCGTATCCAGCTTTTTATCGGTCGAAATGGGAGTACGCCAGGTGATTATAACCTCTTCATTCTCTGTAATTTATTATTTAGCTCACACCTTTCCAGGTGAAGATCAAGGCTCGGATTAATACTTGCATCGTGCCAAAGGGAGCCTCCCTCTTGTTGGGAAATTTGACTTAGGTCTGCTTATATATTGGCTTTATATGACTGCACCCTTGCCTGGTGAAACTACACAGTATATTTTATTTATTTATTTATTTAACATTTCTTCTATACCGCGCTATTAAAATCAGCGCGGTGTACATTGAACAAAAGCACTGCAATGTATACAAACAACATTGAGTTTACAAGGAACAGGGAATTGAACATGGGATCGAAACCGGGGAAACTAAATACATATTAACTCGAAACTATGTATAATACTCTAATATAAATGGGTGTTGCATTGATTTTGTGAAGATGAAGATTAGTGGTTAGTTGGGCTTGAGTGGGGACTACCTATTATCTGTGGTATATGGATGGCACAGAAGACAAGAAGACAATACATATGAGCTATATGAGAGTATATGCTTGCCATAAGATAATAGATGCGGCCTGCTATTGGGTAACCATATTCTGGATAGAAGTATGCAGAATATTGGGGCCTAGCAAGAAAATACAGGCCAAGCGAAGAATTCAAACTAATGAGCACAAAACACTCTCTCTTGCCCTGACGTTTCAATTAGTGCCAGAAGAAGGAAAAACACAGGAAGGGACAGAGGTCACAGGCCATGCATAGATAATTAGACCTAAAAGCAGATCCAGATGTATAAATGTAAAGGGATCCTCCCCTGGGGAAAAGTGTTACAGGACGCCTGGGGCCTTGCAGACACTTAAGAACTTATGATGAATTCACTGAAACTAATTTGAAGCAGACATTTGAGACAAGGAGAAATGTATATATAAACCAGCCATTTTAAAGGATCATTGGGCAGTGCTTTCTCCCCATACAGAGAGAAAGTGCTGTCCATCATCTCTAGACAGGCTTTGCTGTTCTGCATGACACTATTATTTTGCTATGCTAAAATAAAAGTCTTTGTAGCTAAAGCACCTGCCGTCTAATTATTTCTTTGATTGGTGATATTTGGGCAACTGTTTGTGGGAACCAGGCCACATTCTGGAGTTCGTAAGATGTCACGTGTATGGGTAATTCATCATGGTGTGCTTGGAAATTCCTCTTAATCAAGCCTGTAGCATCCAACATGATAGGAAATAGCTCCGTATCTTTCTGCCACATTTTCATGGTCAACTACATTTCTTGGTACTTTAAGATCTTCTCCCTCTCAGTGTGATTCACAGAATATTTGCTTGGAACTGGCGCCTCTATAATGAAAGCCATTTTACCACTACGTCCATTTTTTTTGCATCCAGCTTTTTATCGGTCAGAATGGGAGTATCCCAGGTGATCATAAGAACAAAAGAACATAAGATATGCCATACTGGGTCAGACCGAGGTCCATCAAGCCCAGTATCCTGTTTCCAACAGTGGCCAATCTAGGTCATACGTACCTAGCAGTATGCCCAAAAGACACAGGTTCCACAATGCTTGTACTGGGTCAAGCATTGATTATCCTGGGTCCCTTTTTAATAATAGTTTATGGACCTTTCCTCCAGGAACTTGTCCAAACCTTTTTTAAACCCAGCTACACTAACAGCTCTTACTACATCCTCCGGTAACAAATTCCGGAGTTTGATTACACGTTGAGTGAAAAAATATTTTCTCTTATTTGTCTTAAATAGTTTACCCTGTAGCTTCATTACATGTCCCCTAGTCTTTCTATATTCTGATAGCGTAAACAATCAATCTACGTTTATCCGTTCCACTCCATTCATTAATTTATAGACCTCTATCATATCTCCCCTCAGCCGTCTCTTTTCCAGGTTGAAGAGCCCTAACCTTTGTAGCCTCTCTTCATAGGAGTAGCCTTCCATCCCTTTTACCATTTTGGTGGCTCTTCTCTGTACTTTTTCAAATAACACTATATCCTTTTTAAGATACGGCGACCAGAATTGCACACAATATTCAAGGTGCGGTCGTACCATGGAACGATACAGAGGCATTATAATATCCTTTGTTTTATTTTCCATTCCTTTCCTTATGATACCTAGCATTCTATTTGCTTTCTTGGCCACTGCTGCACACTGGGCAGAGGGTTTTAACATGTTATCCACGATGACTCCTAAATCTTTTTCCTGGGTGGTGGTTCCCAATGTGGAACCCTGCATCGTGTAACCATATTGTGGGTTGTTCTTTCCTAGGTGCATAACTTTGCACTTGTCCACATTAAATTTCATCTGCCATTTGGATGCCCAGTCTTCCAGTTTATCCAGATCCTCCTGCAGTTTTCCACAGTCCTCTTGGGTTTTAACAACTTTAAACAGTTTTGTATAGTCTGCAAATTTGATAACCTCACTAGTTATTCCCTTTTCTAGGTCATTTATGAATATGTCAAAAAGTAGCAGACCCAGTACAGATCCATGGGGTACTCCACTATTCACCTTTTTCCATAGGGAATATTGGCCATTTAGCCCTACCCTCTGCTTTCTATCTTTTAACCAGTTCCCGATCCACAATAGTACACTGCCTCCTATCCTATGACTTTTTAGTTTTGCCAAAAGTCTCTGATGAGGGACCTTGTCAAAGGCTTTCTGAAAGTCCAGATACACTATATCAACCGACTTACCTGTGTCTACCTGTTTATTCACACCTTCAAAAAAACATAGATTAGTAAGACAAGATCTTCCTTGTCTAAAGCCATGTTGGCTGTCTCCCATCAGGCCATGACTATCTACATGCTCTGTAATTTTGTTCTTTATGAGGGTTTCTACCATTTTCCCCAGTACTGACGTCAGGCTCACCGGTCTGTAATTTCCCGGGTCACCCCTGGAACCCTTTTTAAAAACTGGCGTTACATTGGCGACCCTCCAATCTTCAGGTATTACAGATGATTTTAATGAAAATTCACAGATTACCAATAGCAGGTCTACAATCTCATATTTCAGTTCTTTCAACACTCTTGGATGTATACCATCCGGTCCAGGTGATTTGCTACTATTCAGTTTATCAAATAGTTGTAATACATCTTCCCGGTGTAGTGATATTTATTTATCTGTATTTATCTGTATTTATATCCTGCTTTCTCTCAATTCCTCTGCAGTATCACCTTTAAATACCACTTCAGTCTTGGGTAACATCCCTACATCTTCCTCAGTAAAGACCGAAGCAAAGCATTCATTCAGTCTCTCCGCTATAGTCTTGTCTCCTCTTACTGCCCTTTTTACCCCTCTATCATCTAACGGTCCAATTGACTCTCTCACAGGCCTTTTGCTACGAATGTACTTGAAAAAGACTTTATTTCATGTTTTTGCTTCCATAGCAAGTTCCTTCTCAAATTCTCGCTTTGCCTGCCTTATCAGTGCTTTGCATTTAAGTTGCCAGCGCTTGTGCTGTTTCCAGTTTTTGTCGTTTGGCTCTTTTTTCCATTTCCTGAAAGATACTTTTTTGGCAGCAACAGCCTCTCTGACCTCACCTTTAAACAATGCTGGCAGTTTTTTGGACTTTCTTCCACTTTTCTTAATGCGTGGAATACAGCTGGTCTGGGCTTTAAGGATAGTATTTTTAAATAACACCCAAGCTTGCTGTAAGTCTTTAACCTTTGCAACCGCTCCTTTTAGTTTTTTATTAACTATATTCCTCATTTTATCATAGTCTCCCTTTCGAAAGTTAAAAGGTAGTACTGTGGATTTCTTTACAATCCCTCCTCCACTAATTAAATCAAACACGATCATGCTATGATCACTATTGCCAAGTGGCCCCAACACCCTTATCTCTTGCACTAGATCTGGTGTTCCACTAAGGACTAGGTCTAATATGGCTTCCCCTCTTGTCGGTTCATGAACCAGCTGCTCCAAGAAGCAGTCATTTATTTCATCTAGAAACTTTATCTCCCTAGCATGTCCTGCCGTGACACTGACCCAGTCGATACCGGGGTAATTGAAATCACCTATTATTACTACTCTGCTGTGACCTTTGTTAGCTTCCTTGATTTCTTTGAGCATTTCATCATCCATTTGTTCATTCTGGCCAGGCGGTCGATAGTACACCCCCACTGCCATCACCTTCCCCTTCATACATGGAATTTCAATCCATAGAGATTCTACAACAAATTTTGTTTCCTGCAAAACTTTAATCCTTTCTGACTCAATGCCCTCTCTAACACAGAGCGCAACCCCTCCACCAATTTGATCAGTTCTATCATTACGATATAGTTTGTATCCAGGTATCACAGTGTCCCACTGGTTGTCCTCCTTCCACCATGTCTCTGAGATTGCAATCATATCTAACCTCTCATATATATATATATATTCTAACTCTCCCATCTTATTGTTTAGACTTCTAGCGTTTGCATGCAAGCATTTTAGAGACTGTATTTTATTAATATTAATCTGGCTATTGGTAGAAATGGGTAATTTGGGATCCTTAAGCTCTGTCTGCTCCATACTCGAGGGCATTTGGGCTACTTTACTCTTTTTTGGAACCTCACTGCTTTTGGTAGTATCCTTCAAGGATACCTTCTTCTGAACCATACGCTCTTGGGGTGGAGGAGTGGCCTAGTGGTTGGGGCAAGGTACTTCAGGCCGGAAGGTCGGGGGTTCAAATTCCACTAGAGGACAGCAACCTTGGGCCGGAAGGACTGGGATTTCTAGTCCCACAGGTGCTCCTTGTGGTCTTGGGCAAGCCACTTAACCCTCCATAGCCCATGTTCCCTGTAAAATAGTTATCTCCAAGTTATAATGCCCTGTTCAATGTAATTTCAGTTTGTTCAATGTAAACCGCACTGATGCAGAATAGCGCGGTATATAAGAGAAAGTAAATAAATAAAATAAAATAAATAAATTGGGCGACTGTCAGCTTTCCCCTATTTTCTAGTTTAAAAGCTTCTCTATCTCTTTTTTAAAGGTTAATGCCAGCAGTCTGGTTCCATCCTGATTAAGGTGAAGCCCATCCCTTCGGAAGAGCCCCTCCTTTCCCCAGAATGTTCCCCAGTTCCTAACAAATTCAAAACCCTCATCCTTGCACCATCGTCTTATCCACGCATTGAGACTCCGGAGCTCTGCCTGCCTTTTGGGTCCTGCACGTGGAACAGGAAGCATTTCGGAGAATGCTATCCTGGAAGTTCTGGATTTCAACTTCCTACCTAAAAGCTTAAATTTAGCCTCCAGAACGTCAATATCACATTTTCCTATGTCATTGGTACCGACATGTATCAAGACAGCAGACTCCTCCCCAGCACTATCTATGATCCTATCTAGGCGGTGCGTGAGGTCCACTACCTTCGCACCAGGCAGGCATGTTACCAGGCGATCCTCACGTCCACCATCATAACCTGCTCATTCTCTGTAGTTCTTTTAGGAACATGATCTCACCGCTTTTCAGGCAAAGAGGGGTGCAGCAGCTAACAGGACCCTGTGCATTACATAGAATCATGTGTCATGGCCCACAGGGGGCTTGACTCTGCTCTGATTTCCTGTGAGCTTGGCCGGTGCTGACTTAGTGGGTAAATTTATAACTGAGAACATGGGTAAATGTCCAGGGATCAGCTGCAGACCCCATGCTTTTCCCTATTTGGTTGCCAGTGAATTTTCAAAACAAAAGTATGCAGTCGCTTCCACTTTTGGAATCACCCAGGGAACCTATGAGCTGGCATGGTTTTCCGGGTACATTTATGCTTGTAAATGTTATCTCCCCCCCTCAGTTGCACGACCTTTCTGTATGTGCCACACGGCTGCCCACTGGAAAGGCGTTTTATGAAATCCTCTCTCTTTGCATGAGGCTCTGCTGTACGCGCAGAAATGGTGCTTCCCCTCCCGCAGTGCACAGGATAGTGTCTCTGTTAGGAATGATATTGGAGCAGCTTCCTGAAAGCTGTGATTAGTGCCTGTCGGTAGAGAAACGGGGTGGGAGGCTGCAGAGAGCAGCCGATCCCTCATCGGGGTGCACCTGCCACCTCAGTCTCATTTCCAGATTTACAAGTCACTTCTAACTGGGTTATAATTAAAGTCCACATTTCTCAGGCTTAGTCACCTTTGCCTGGCATGATCCAGTTTATATTTTTGTGTGGTTCATTCCATGGTTTACAGTGCCTGACTCATTAGATTGGGGGAGGGGGAGGAAGACCTCTTATGATGCCAGCAGTCCTCTTTGGTATTCTTGGGTTATTTGGGTTATGAAGATTTCCTGTGAGCAATCAGCTGTTGAGTTTTGCAGATGGCAGCCAGTTCAATGTGTCAGTAACGAGCTGACTGAGTGAAACTCGCCCTTTAACAAGCAGTGAATGGAGCCCATTCGTGTTTCTTCACATTTACAAGGTACTATACAGGGCACAGAAGAGTTAAAAATGTGCATTGCTGCATTACTGACAGCTTAAATGCTCCCTGACCTCTCCTAGCCTGTGTTCACACTGATAGGAGGGTCAGTGTCAAGTGAATGTGTTACAAATGGAGAAACAGAAGACCAACATTTATCAAGAGATGCAATCGGAGGCCAGAAAATGTGGCAGAAAGAGGGAGAGTTAGTCTGTCCTTTCCAGGGCCCCGTCCACTGCGTAGCGCACCCTGATATCTAGCATTTTATAAATGATATCCAAGTTCAGACATGATTTCACAATCCTGGACATCCCGATATGGACGTCTGTGGGAATGTCTACATAGACATCCCCAGAATAGTATTCCAGACCATAGGGAGGGGGAGGGGGGTCTAGGAATAACCTGAGGGTACAATAGTGAACCAGGACCAGGTCTAGGCTTCAAATCCCACTGCTGTTATTAATGCCGAAGTGAGATACCTCGGAGTGACTCATGACAAGGACCTGAACCTACAAGCCCACATTGCCAAAACTACAAGAAACGCCTACCTCAAAATGAGAACCATCAGGCGCCTCAAACCCATTCTCGCATAGGACCACTTCCATACAGTCTGTCAAGCTCTCATCACTCCCGCACTGATTACTGCAACCCCATCTACCTCGGGCTATCAAAACAGGCCCTCCGACCCCTACAGCTAGCAGAGAACACTGCCGCCCGCAGGTCACGACCACATTACACCCGTTCTGCACCACCTCCACTGGCTCCCAATCAGCTCAGGACACGACCACATTACACCCATCCTGCACCACCTCCACTGGCTCCCAATCAGCTCAGGACACGACCACATTACACCCATCCTGTACCACATCCACTGGCTCCCAGTCAGCTCAGGACACGACCACATTACACCCATCCTGTACCACCTCCACTGGCTCCCAATCAGCTCAGGACACGACTACATTACACCCATCCTGCACCACTTCCACTGGCTCCAAATCAGCTCAGAACATGACCACATTACACTCATCCTGCACCACCTCCACTGGCCCCCAATCAGCTCAGGACATGACCACATTACACCCATCCTGCACCACCTCCACTGGCTCCCAGTCAGCTCAGGACATGACCACATTACACCCGTCCTGCACCACCTCCACTGGCTTCCAATCAGCTCAGGACATGACCACATTACACCCGTCCTGCACCACCTCCACTGGCCCTCAATCAGCTCAGGACACGACCGCATTACACCCATCCTGTACCACCACCACTGGCTCCCAATCAGCTCAGAACACAACCACATTACACCCATCCTGCACCACCTCCACTGGCTCCTAATCAGCTCAGGACACGACCACATTACATCCATCCTGCACCACCTCCACTGGCTCCCAATCAGCTCAGGACACGACCACATTACACTCATCCTGTACCACCTCCACTGGCTCCCAATCAGCTCAGGACACGACCGCATTACACCCATCCTGTACCACCACCACTGGCTCCCAATCAGCTCAGAACACAACCACATTACACCCATCCTGCACCACCTCCACTGGCTCCTAATCAGCTCAGGACACGACCACATTACATCCATCCTGCACCACCTCCACTGGCTCCCAATCAGCTCAGGACATGACCACATTACACCCATCCTGCACCACCTCCACTGGCTCCCAGTCAGCTCAGGACACGACCACATTACACCCGTCCTGCACCACCTCCACTGGCTTCCAATCAGCTCAGGACATGACCACATTACACCCGTCCTGCACCACCTCCACTGGCCCTCAATCAGCTCAGGACACGACCGCATTACACCCATCCTGTACCACCACCACTGGCTCCCAATCAGCTCAGAACACAACCACATTACACCCATCCTGCACCACCTCCACTGGCTCCTAATCAGCTCAGGACACGACCACATTACATCCATCCTGCACCACCTCCACTGGCTCCCAATCAGCTCAGGACATGACCACATTACACCCATCCTGTACCACCTCCACTGGCTCCCAATCAGCTCAGGACACGACCACTTTACACCCATCCTGCACTACCTCCACTGGCTCCCAATCAGCTCAGGACACGACCACATTACACCCGTCCTGTACCACCTCCACTGGCTCCCAATCAGCTCAGGACACGACCACATTACACTCATCCTGTACCACCTCCACTGGCTCCCAATCAGCTCAGGACACGACCACATTACACTCATCCTGTACCACCTCCACTGGCTCCCAATCAGCTCAGGACATGACCACATTACACTCATCCTGCACCATCTCCACTGGCTCCCAATCAGCTCAGGACACGACCACATTACACTCATCCTGTACCACCTCCACTGGCTCCTAATCAGCTCAGGACACGACCACATTACACCCATCCTGCACCACCTCCACTGGCTCCCAATCAGCTCAGGACACGACCACATTACACCCATCCTGCACCACCTCCACTGGCTCCCAATCAGCTCAGGACACGACCACATTACACCCATCCTGCACCACCTCCACTGGCTCCTAATCAGCTCAGGACACGACCACATTACACCCATCCTGCACCACCTCCACTGGCTCCTAATCAGCTCAGGACACGACCACATTACACCCATCCTGTACCACCTCACTGGCTCCTAATCAGCTCAGGACACGACCACATTACACCCATCCTGCACCACCTCCACTGGCTCCCAATCAACTCAGGACACGACCACATTACATCCATCCTGCACCACCTCCACTGGCTCCCAATCAGCTCAGGACACGACCACATTACATCCATCCTGCACCACCTCCACTGGCTCCCAATCAGCTCAGTCCACCAAAGAACAGCAAGCTGCCACGTGGGCAACAGAGAACCAGTCAAGAAACGTGGCAGGGAGTTCCAAAGTTGCCTTTATTGTTCCATGGATCAAGTGTGCCTAAAACCCAACACAGGCCGTGTTTCGTTCGCACTACCACGCAGGAGTTTGAACATCATGCGAAAGATTTAACTCAGAGATTCATGACACGCCAATACCCTATTCGTTGTATTGAAGAAGCCTATGTGAGAGCACGGGATGCATCACGTGACACTTTACTAAAACCACAGATGGAAAGCAGTCAACCTAAGATTGTATGCCCCCTTTTGTACTCTTTGCAATCGCAAAAAATAGTGAATATCCTTAAAAAGGAATGGCATCTAATCCAGACCCTTCCTGGCTTTTGTAATACTTCCCTCATAGTGGCTCATAAGAGGAATGTTAATCTTAGGAATTTGTTCGTCCCGTCGGCTTTTACTGAACGTAAGAGATTAGCTAAGTATAAGGGACAATTTCAGTGCGGCCACTGTTCTGTTTGTCTTAATACTTTGCCTGTGCGTAACATCTTTACTCATCCTGTTACTCAGAAGAAGTTTTATATAAATGACTTTTCGAGTTGTGAGACAGCCAATGTCATTTATGTCATCCAGTGCCCTTGTGGAAAGCTCTATGTGGGCAAAACTAATCGTTGTATACGTACGTGTATAGTGGAACACAAGAGCTGTGTTAGAAGAAAACTGACTGATAAACCGATCGTGCAGCATTGGTTGAATTTGGGACACACATTAGCAGACATAAAATTTTTTGTTTTAAAAAAAGTTCAACAGAATTGGTGAGGGGGAGATTTGATTAAAACTACTGCAAGGTTGGAACAGAAATATATTTTTTTGCTGAATACCATGGTTCCTCATGGTTTAAATATGGATCAGGACTTTTTGGTGTTTTTATAATCAGATCATTTGTGAATATGTCTTTACAAGAACCCCCCTTTTTTTCCCATCCCCTTCCTTCCCCCTCCCCCCTTTCCCTCTTTCCCTTCCCCTTCCTTTCCTTCCCCTCCTCTCCCCTCTCCCCCCTTTTTTCCCCCTTCTCCCCTCCCCCCTCCCCCTCTCCCCCTTCCCCTCTTTCCCTTCCCCCTCCCTCCCCCTCCCCTTTCCTTCCTCTCTTTCCCTTCCCCCTCCATCCCCCTCCCCCTCCCCTTTCCTTCCTCTTCTTCCCCTTCCCCCCTTTTTTCCCGCCCTTCTTTCCTTTTCCCTCCTTCCCTTCTCTCTCCCCTCTCCCTTGCCTTTCCCTCCCTTCCCTTTCCCTTCCTTTTCCCTCCCCCTTTCCCCCCTTTTTTTTCCCTCCCCCTCCTTTCCTGCTTCCCTGTCCTTCCTCCCCTTTCCCCCTCCCCCTTCCCCTCCCCCTTCCCCCCTTTCCTTCCCCCTTCCCCCCTTTCCTTCCCCCCCTCTTTCTTCTCTCCCCCTCCCCTTCTCCCCCCTCCTTCCCCCCTCCCCCCCTCTCTCTCTCTCCCCCTCCCTCCCCCTTCTTTCCCCTCCCCCTTCCTGTCCTTCTCCCCTCCCTCTTTCTCCCCTTCCTTCCCCCTCTCTCTTTCTATCTCTCTCTCTCTCTCGTTCTCTCTCCCTCCCCTTTTTCCCTTCCCTCCCCTGTTTTTTCCCTCCCTGTCCCTTCCCCCCTTTCTCTCCCCCCCTCCTCCCCCTTCCCCCCTCCCCCTTCCTTTCCCCCCTTTCCTTCTCCCTCCTTCCTCTCCCTCTTCCCCTTCCCCCCATTCCCCTTCCTATCCCTCCCCTTCCCCCCTCCCCCTTCCCCCTCCCCTTTCCCCAGTCTGTTGTATTTTTGAGGGTGGTCCTGGTATTCATCACAGTTTTTTATCTTAGCTGCTGTAATGGTTCTGGCTTCATTTTTAATTTTATTTTTATTTTTCATATATTTTCATCCCTCTTGTGGGGTTATTTACATTTTTGAAGGCAGTGCTTTTTTTCAGTAGCTGGCTGGTCTGGTTGCAGTCATTCATTTTCTCCTTCTTTTTCCCGCCGAAGAGATCGTTTTTAAGCTAGGTGCGCATGTGCGGGCAGCTGCGATGGAGAGTGGTTTCTAGCTTTGTTTTAGCTGTGCCTGCTGACGGCGTTCTTATTGACTGAGATTCAGGTTTGATTTTATAAGGGTTTGTTCGATTCCATATGCTGGCGATGGGGCAGTAAGATATTTTATGTATGGCTATGTTTAACGTTCTTCAGTTCTAGTTTCGGTTCTTTGACAGATCGTGTAAAGCATCTCACTACCTCATCTGCTTTTGCCCACCGGCACACTTGTGTTGTTTTTTTAGGCGCGTGCAGGGTTTGTCCCTGGGTGCATTTTTTTCAAGTTTTTTTCAAAGTTTTAAGTATTTATTTCTCTTTTATATTCACACGTTGTGTTCCACATCCCTTTTGGCGATTCAGGATATGTTTATTGTCCTCTACTACCTGCCGCTTTCGCTTTGCATTTGTTAGGCAATAGGGAGAAAAAAAACCCTCTGTTTTTCACATCATTTTGTTAGATAGTCCTTTACATAGATTTTTGTTCATTTAATGTGTTTTATTTACATTTTATCACTTTCTCTTTATGCATGGTGTATCCCCTATTGAGGATGAGGGATTGGTTGTTTTCTGACCCAGCGCATATCAGGATTAGTTACATTCATATAGGTTTTTGCTACTAGATAGCGTGTGGGCATTGGCTTGATAATGTTGTTCTATTGACGATAACTAGAAGTTTTTGGTCTTCCCCCCCCCCCCCCCCTTTTTTTGGGATAGTTGTGTGTGTATAAATATTCATCATTTTAAGTGGCACTTCATTTGTCTTCTTGTTCATTTTACCTATTTATTTGTTTATTTATGCACAGTTTAACCTACATCGCATGTGTGGGGCAGGTTGTTCCCATGGCCCTGCCAATCAAAGAGATTTGCGTTTTACATTAGCTGTTATAGTGGTAGGTTTTTAATTGTATTTTTTACGTGTATTTTATATATTTTACATTGTCTGTTGGTCGAGATTCATAAGATGGTCTTTTAGATTGGTTCATATGTATCCCACTTATTCACTCCTATCTCCTTCAGTCTATTTTAGTTTTCTTTTGTCTAGTTGTTTATGCAGCATGGTTTTGTCATCAGTTTATTTATTATTGTTTATACAATATTTATTATGTATTGCCTATTGCAGGTCTTTTTAGTCCTCCTCTCTCTCCTTTTTCTCCTAGTTTGATTTTTGTTTTTACTGTGCACATATTGTTTTTACAGTGTACGTATTTTTTACATTGATGCAGTTTATATCGTCATATGTTATTTATTTATTATCTAATGCAAAATAGTTGTTTTATCAATGGTTTATTACACTATATTTATGTATTTATTGTTTTAATTTATTTATGATGAATTGTAATTTATTTACTGTTTTATGCTTATTGTATTAATATATTTGTTTTATCTGTTGTGGTTTTATTTAACATGTATATGGATATTTTTTAGTGAGCCCTTAACCCCTGAGGAAGTGGCGAATGAAACACGGCCTGTGTCGGGTTTTAGGCACACTTGATCCGTGGAACAATAAAGGAAACTTTGGAACTCCCTGCCACGTTTCTTGACTGGTTCTCCCAATCAGCTCAGGACATGACCACATTACAACCATCCTGCATCACCTCCACTGGCTCCCAATCAGCTCAGAACATGACCACATTACACCCATCCTGCACCATCTCCACTGGCTCCCAATCAGCTCAGGACACGACCACATTACACCCATCCTGTACCACCTCCACTGGCTTCCAATCAGCTCAGGACACGACCACATTACACCAATCCTGCACCACCTCCACTGGCTCCCAATCAGCTCAGGACATGACCACATTACACCCATCCTGCACCACCTCCACTGGCTCCCAATCAGCTCAGGACACGACCACCTTACACCCATCCTGCATCACCTCCACTGGCTCCTAATCAGCTCAGGACACGACCACATTACACCCATCCTGCACCACCTCCACTGACTCCCAATCAGCTCAGGACACGACCACATTACACCCATCCTGCACCACCTCCACTGGTTCCCAATCAGCTGAGGACATGACCACATTACACCCGTCCTGCACCATCTCCACTGGCTCCCCATCAGCTCAAGACACGACCACATTACACCCGTCCTGCACCACCTCCACTGGCTCCCATTCAGCTCAGGACACGACCACTTTACACCCGTCCTGCACCACCTCCACTGGCTCCCAATCAGCTCAGGATACGACCACATTACACCCGTCTTGCACCACCTCCACTGGCTCCCAATCAGCTCAGGACACGACCACATTACACCCATCCTGTACCACCTCCACTGGCTCCCAATCAGCTCAGGACACGACCGCATTACACCCGTCCTATACCACATCCACTGGCTCCCAGTCAGCTCAGGACACGACCACATTACGCCCATCCTGTACCACCTGCACTGGCTCCCAATCAGCTCAGGACACGACCACATTACACTCATCCTGCACCATCTCCACCGGCTCCCAATCAGCTCAGGACATGACCACATTACACTCATCCTGCACCACCTCCACCGGCTCCCAATCAGCTCAGGAGACGACCACATTACATCCATCCTGCACCACCTCCACTGGCTCCTAATCAGCTCAAGGCACGACCACATTACACCCATCCTGTACCACCTCCACTGGCTCCTGATCAGCTCAGGACACGACCAGATTACACTCATCCTGTACCACCTCCACTGGCTCCTGATCAGCTCAGGACACGACCACATTACACCCATCCTGCACCACCTCCACTGGCTCCCAATCAGCTCAGGATACGACCACATTACACCCATCCTGCACCACCTCCACTGGCTCCCAATCAGCTCAGGACATGACCACATTACACTCATCCTGCACCTCCTCCACTGGCTCTCAATCAGCTCAGGACACGACCACATTACACCCATGCTGCACCACCTCCACTGGCTCCCAATCAGCCCCCATATACAATACAAAGTTCTCCTAAACATATTCAAAATAAGACAGAACATTTCAGCTGACAGTCTGCAAACTCTCATCAAAGCGGACCTGTGCACCAGACCCAGAAGAAAGGCAACCACAGACACCATCACCACCCCAAAAGAATTCGCCAAATCAAGACAGGACACTTCAAGAAGAGCACTGTCCCTGGCGGCATCCACCCTGTGGAACTCTCTCCCTGTTGATCTGAGATCAGCCACGGACCTCAAAGACTTCAGAAAGATGCTCAAAACAAAACTCTTCATGGAACACTACAAGGACATCACCTGAATCAGACTCTGCCTTATCCAACACTGCAACCCATACGAACTGTATATAGACCTGTACATAGCTCACTTGTATATAGCTCAAATTAATCTCTCACACCCCTCCCACACCACTTATGCCAATGTTTCCACTGTATGTTTTCACACTATAACCCCCCTCTTGATTGTTTGAAGTGCTAACTGCTTTGATTTAATGATAAAGCGGTATATTAAATACGACTAAATAAATAAATGTGATTGTGCAGTGTTGGGGATGGTAGAGGGCCATTTTCTCTACACCCTCTGGATGTTTTACAGCCAAATCAAGCACTTGCCCAGTGACTATTTGTGCCTTGAGCAGGTCTAAACTTAGACATGACTGTGGAAGTTTCTGAGATCAGGCAGTGACGTCCAGGTCCTTGGGAATGCCAGGCAGCACCTCCACCCTACCCCTATTCAGACTTGGATGTCCACAGACCCAGCTTCTAAAATGCCTCTGAAAACATCTCCATGCTTTGGAGATGCCTAGGCCTGTTTTCAGACGTTCAAACCATGACTGGGTCTTCTAAAATAACCCTCATTACAGCCAGCAGGCTGCTCTTTTTGGTTCATGGGAAATGCTGGGAGTAGCACATTGAGGGCCCAATTCCAAGAAAGACGTGCCGAGCAGTTGTAAACGCACAACATGTGTACGTCCCCAATGAAGACGGATGTCCACGCTTGAACGCCTAGATGTGCAGTCACGCATGGAATATGAGGCTGTATGTCTGAGCCATTAAACGTGCAACGAGTATACAAGCAGGAATTTCACGCGCATACAAATGACATGTGCAAGTCCGTTGTCATGCTGCGACCATGTAATCCCGAAAAGTGTCCACCTGCATTGTTGCCCACGTGTGACAGGAAACAGGATACAGTAAGTGCCCGCCCCCCTATCTGCCACCAGACCCTTGGAAAATGGCAATGCGCCAAGTGAACTTCTCTGAGGCAGAGACTTGCCTGCTCTGCAGGCCTGATCTGGAGAATGAACGTGCCCTGCTCCCAGTGGGACACAGACGGCCAGGCCTATCTGCAGCACGCAGGGGAAGGGAGCGAATCAGGACCACCCTTAGGTCAAAGTAGGAAAGGGAGGAGGCCGGGGAAATGCATGTGGTGGGACAACAACATTGCAAAGAGCCAGGAACTAGCTGCAGAGTAAAAGGGCTAAAGGAGCAGGGGATAAGCTGGACCCACCACACAACCAAATGACTGTAGACACACAAAACTGGGCCCACACAGGAAACAAGCAAACAGAAACACAGTGGCCAAGAGGAAAGCAGGGTGGCAATAAATGCAGAATGAACAAAAGGGAAAACACATATGGAAATGAAACATGAACACAGTGAAAAAACCTACTGTGTGTAACAGTGCAGCAACTAGCAACCTCCACACCAGTCCCCTGAGAGAACCCTGTGTCTGTCCCATGCCCCATGAAGTCAGATACTGTCCACACCAGCACCACCTCCAATGGGAAACTGCCCCTGTATCTGCCAAGAAACGACACCTGAGTATAACCCCTAGCACCCCCATCCCCTGACACCGTGCATCAGAGCATGCTGACAATCAAAGGAGGCCCCAACCTGTGAATACAAACATTGCATCACAGCACTGCCATCAAGCCCCTGGAAGAGCCCCGATCAGCATCGGGGAAGAGAGCAGATGGGGGGAGGGCTGAACTCCCTTCCCGCTCTCCAACACAAAGCCAATCAGGGCCTGACTTGTGCACCTGCAGATGGCCCTTAGGCGTGGCGCTTGAACTAGCCATCTTAGTCTGCACGTTTAGATAACTACTGCAACCCACGGATGCGCACCACACTTGGACTGCATAGACCTCAACAACTGTAAGCTCTTCTACTTTCTTTCCTTATTTTTACCTATCCATTTTGTATCGCCCAACTAGCTACATACTGCAAGTCTCTTTTCGTAGTCCCCTTAGGCCATTTACTTAGGCTGTGATCACATAATATGGTCCTAGGAAAACGACCACTACTTCCTGGTACAAAGACATCAAATGCATTCCTAATCCCATTTTAGAATTGCTATACCTGTCTGGCTGATACTCCCTCCTCATCAGACACTGCCCTATTAAGTGGTAACAGTGTTTTTACTTATCTTTCCCATATTAATTGATTTCTTCATATAGAGTTAGTCAATTTGCTTCCAGCCAAGATGTTTTCCCAACTATTATCTCCTTTGATACTCGGTACACTTTTATTTGCCTGTCTAATAACAAAACTAAATGCACAAGTCTCCACCCTCACCTACATTGTACCATTCCCAATAATCTACACATATTATGAACAACACACAGTACTCCCCTTTCACAAATTTTACCACAGGGATTCAAGTTACAGTCACACCCGTAGATTAATCTATATTAACACCACCCCATTACCTGCACATGATCCACTGAAAGCCCCAAGCAATACCAGAATGCTCAATTGTATGTACATAAACTCAAGATCCATAAAAAAGAAGATTCCAATCATACTTGATTATGCAAACGATGTTAAGCCTGGCTCTGTGAACAAGACAAAGTTCTGCTAAACCAACTAAACCCACCCAATTACAAAATATTCCATACATCTAGAGCTAGTAAATGGTGTGGTGGAGTTTTAATCTTAATGACAAATTCCCTAATGCCATGACTTCATAGTTCCAACACAAAATCTGATATTGACATCCTCCTAATTGATAGCAGAAGCATAACTTTCTAATTTATAGACCACCAACTTCCGACCCGGAAGGTCTTACAAACGTGATTGAAGAAGTACTCAATATTGCTCCACATAAAAAAGTATCCCTCATTGGCGATTTTCATCTCCCCTCATTGCAAAGCTCGCGAGCCTCCTCCTTTATTGATGCTATGGAACAGCTAAACTACAAACAAATTATTACTGTCCCCACACACAAAAAAGGAAACATACTAGACCTCATATTCATACCACATGAGACCCAATTACATAATAATAATCTACCCCTAATATCCCGAGTCCCATGGTCAGACCATCACCTCATAGAAGTTACTCTAGAGGCTCCTCAATTACACACCCCCACTGAAAAAAAGCCCCACAAGCAATACTCTGAATATAAGCAATTACATAATAATACTCTACCTCTAAGATCCTGAGTCCCATGGTCAAACCACCACCTCATAGAATTATTTATTTATTTATTTATCAAGCATTTGTATACCGCTCCTTCCAGCGATCAGAAGCGGGAAAGATTACATGGATAAAGCTGTCGAATCAAGACAGAATAATTTTGATTTGTACATAAAGATTCGAAAGGTTAGCACGTCACGCAGAAAATTATCTACTTCTAAGCTAAGGGGATAATAATTTACATATGTACATTTATACATTACAGGTTTTCTGGGGAGCTGTGGGGGAGTTGCCCCTCATGCGAATTTAGTACAGGTTGAAATGACTTTGAAATAGGTGGGTTTTGAGTTTCTTTCTAAAGTCGGCTAGATCAGTTCTGGCTCGTAGGTCGGGTGGGAGTTGGTTCCATAGTGTCGGTGCTGTGTATGAGAAAGCCCTGTTACTAGTGATTTTTTTGACTGATCTGATATCTGTTGGAGTGTGGAGGGTGTTGGAATTGATGGTTCACCTGTTTCTGTTCGATGGTTGCAATCTGATTAGGGTGTCGAGGAAGGATGGTGCTATGCTGTGGATGAGTTTGAAGGTGGTCGTCAGTATTTTGTATTTTGTGCGGGCTGCTATGGGGAGCCAGTGTAGCTCAATTAGTACTGGTGTAATGTGTTCAGTAAGACTTTTCTTCATGATGATCCTGGCAGCTACATTTTGTGCCATTTGAAGGATGTTCAGGGTTTTCTTAGGAAGTCCTTGAAGAATGGCGTTGCAATAGTCGAAATGTGGCATGATGAGTGCTTGAGCCACGGATCTGAAGTCGTGGGGATCAATAATATTCCATATGGGTTGTAGAGCTCTTAGTTTGTAGAAGACTGCCCTGTTGGTTTTGCGCAGGTGAGTTTCCATTTTTAGGTCGCAGTCAAATGTAACTCCTAGATATTTTATTTCTTTCTTTGTTTGATAAGTGTTGTTGCACAGAGTTATTGATGTAGGTGGGTCAAAATTTGCTTTCCTTGAGATATACATCACCTCAGTTTTCTTGTGGTTGATTGTCATGCTGCTTTGTTGTAACCAGTTTTGCATCTCGCCAAGACATGTTTCAAGTGAGCTGTAGTCCGGGTTGTCATTGTCAAGTTGTGTGTACAGCATAATATCATCGGCATAAATGTGGTAGTTGATTTTATGCTGTGTAAATATTTTGCATAGTGGTTGCATATATACGTTGAAAAGGAGTGCTGAGAGTGCAGAGCCTTGTGGTATACCTTGTGTTTGAGAGAATGCTTCTGCTTTTTCGCCGTTGAATTGTACCTGTTGCATTCGGTTTGAGATGTATGATGTGAACCACTTTAGTGGGGTTACTGATATTCCTATTGACTTGATTGATTGATTGACTTGTTGAGGTACTCTTGCGGTTTTGGCGCAGACAATGCGGCCCTTCTTCTTATACGCCCAAGTGTCCACCGCCTAAGGGCCAACACCAAAGGGCCCTCTGGCGAGGCCCTCAGGCACGGGCCCGCCAGGCGTGGGCGCGCCCTGTAGGGACGCCGCTTTTAAGCGGGCTTGCCTGGGCGTGTCTGTTCTGCTCCCACTGCCCCGATTGGGCAGGAGCACTCCCACTGCCCCGATTGGGCAGGAGTTTAGCAGAGATACTCTAGAGGTTCCTCAATTACACACCCCCACTGAAAAAAAGCCCTACAAACAATACTCTGAATATAAGCAATTTGCAAAGGAAGCCTTCATTGATGAGCTTCTACATTCCATTGACACAAGCACAAAAGATCTCGATGATCTTATAAATAATTGGAATACCTCAATTACTAAACTGGCAGCTAAGCCACTGAACTCACAACATACTTCAAAAAAACCCCTCAAACAATGGTACTCACAAGAACTAAGAGTAATGAAAAGAGAACTAAGAAAACTGGAACTCTCCTGGCGCACCAGGAAAACCACAGAGAACAGAGACAAATACATGACTTTACTCGCAAAATGCCGCCAACATATTAACCAGTCTAAAAAAGAATACCACACAAAACGTCTTGTGAATTCATAGAACCCATCCAAATTCCTCCACCGATTTACCTAACATCTCGCCACAAACTCTAGCTGACTTCTACTGTATATGGCCAAAATAAACTTTGGTATTAATCCCCCCGGCACTTGTTTCACTGATATAACACTGATTTCCAAAACATGGGATGAGTTCCACCCTATAATCTTGGACTCCCTAAAAAAGACAATAGCTAATATGAATACCACTACAGCTAAAGCAGATCCTTGCCCTAATAAATGGATCAAAACATGCAATGAATTAGTGCCTATCTTATTATTGATAGTTAATCTCTCCCTCTCTCAAAGTTACATGATTAGTGATCTTAAAAAAAGCCACCATATGACCAATTTTAAACAATAAAACTATTGACAAAAACTCTCCATCCTTGTACAGGCCCATTTCTAATTTACCGTTCCTGGCTAAATTAATAGAAAAAAATGTATACATGCAACTTCAAGATCACATCGCCTTTCATGCACCACTAGACGATAACCAATTTGGTTTCAGACCTTATCACAGTGTTGAAACATGGATGATAGTCCTATTCAACAAAATCATAAAAGGAATTGATAACAGCAATCAAGCCTTCATAGTAATTTTCCTTGACATCGCTGCTGCAGTCAACTCAGTTATCCATACACTTCTAATACAAAGCCTACAACAAATTAGCCTAAGTAATACTACTCTGAAATGGTTTACATCATATCTCTCTGACAGGACACAGCAGGTCAGCATAGATCAATCATCCTCTAACACATATCCACAAACCACTGACCTTCCACAAGGCTCCGCATTTTCAGCACTTCTGTTTAATATCTATATCCAGCCAATTTGCCACATAATAAAAAAAATCAAGATCAATTATGCCATCTATGCAGACAACATAATGCTATATATGCCCCTCAATATAAGAATGCCTAACTTCGACCCCATCCACTTCATGCTTCAAAGAAATAGCAACATGGCTCAGAAACTTTGGGCTAAACATCAACTATAAAACACAGAGGTTTTAATAATTGTTGTTGTTGTTGTTAAGTGCCATCGAGTTGGTGTCGACTCATGGCGACCCCTGGATAGTTGTCCTAAATTGTTTTCGGTCTTCAGTCAGGCGGCTCATTGTTGACAGAGTGGCACCCGTACCTGCTGTTATTGTATCGATCCATCTCATTGCCGGCCTTCCTCTTTTGCGTTGACCTTCTATTGTGCCAAGCATGATGTCTTTCTCTAATGATCTCTTTCTTCACATGATGTGTCCAAAGTATGAAAGTCGAAGTCTTGTCATCTGAGCTTCCAAAGAAAGTTTAGGTTTGATCTCCTCTAGTACTGACTGGTTTGTTCTTCGGGCAGTCCATGATATACGCAATATTCACCTCCAGCACCATAATTCAATGGCTTCAGTTTTCTTCCTGTCTATCTTTTTCAATGACCAGCTTTCGCATCCATATGATGTTATTGAAAATACCATGGCTTGAACGAGTCAAATCTTTGTATAATTACTAGAGACCAAAAATATAACCCCCTCCCCCAATCAATATCCATTGATAACGCTAGCCTCGAAGTCAAAGAAGAGGTAAAATATTTAGGTATAACATTGGACAGACATCTGTCTTTCAAATCCCATATAAAAAACACAAGGACAATATATAGCAAAATGAGACTTCTATGACACATAAAGCCCCTACTACAGCACTCAGATTTTAGATCTGTTATGCAAGCCATGATAATCCCGCACATTGACTATTGTAATAGTCTCCTCCAAGGCCTCCCAAAGATATCCCTGCACCCCCTTGTTATGGCACAACATACTGCCGCACAAATTATACACAATTCAAGCCGTATCAACCATATAACACCAATTTTGCATGATCTCCACTGGCTACCTGTCCAAAGTTGAATAAAATATGTTATTAATGACCACATTCATTATCCTCAGAAAGATAGCTCCATCATCTCTTGCCCAATTAATCAGGACTGCACCCATTAACCGAATAAGAAGAGGACAAATGAATAACACTCACAACCTCGTCTGACTTCAGAAAAACTGAACAGTGCACTAGCAACGGAGCTTTTGAATATGTATCCACAAGGCTCTGGAACTCACTACACAAAAAACTCAGAAATATTACAGACTTATCCATGTTATTTATTTATTTATTTATTTATTTACATTTCTTATATACCGCACTATTTGCGATCAGCGCGGTTTACATAAAACTAACAGTATCCGACAATAAACAGGAGTCAGGTCATTACAATAAACAGGAGCAATCAACTTGGATAACAGGGGAAACTATCTACATGTGTGAAACATTGAAATAGGTAACTGTTTGCATGTGGGATGGAGTTATTGTGAGATGGTCATACCTGGTGGCTGTGGTTCGGGGGAGTCTATAAGGTATCTAATAAAGAGGAGTTGTTTTAAGGCCTTCCTGAACTGGCTCAAGTTGGGGATAGCTCTGATGTGTGGTGGTAGGGAGTTCCATAGGCTTGGGGCGCTCAGACTGAAGGCTCTATTTGAAGTTGATATGGAGCATCTTGTCATGGCTTTTGGTATTGCTAGCATGTTGGCTGCGGTGGTTCTTCTTATCCTGTTGGGTGTGGGTGGTTGTATGAGGTCACATACTGAGGATGCGGAGAGCCTGTTGATGGCCTTGAATGTCATCACTAAGGTCTTGAAGCTAATCCTGGCTTGAATGGGGAGCCAGTGCAGCTGCATCAGGAGGGGTGTGATATGCTCTCTCCTTGGTGCTCCGAAGAGGATTCGCGCTGCACTGTTCATTGCAAGTTGTAAGGGATGTAAGGTTGCCTGAGGGAGTCCTTGTAGGATGGCGTTTGAATAGTCAAAATGAGGGATGATGAGAGCTTGGTAAATGGTGCGGAAGTCACTCAGCTCGAGTAGGGGGCGTATGTGTCTAAGGGATCTGATCTTGAAGTAGATCGCTCTTACTGTTTTTGCTATGTGCTGCTTCATATTGAGGTTTTGATCCAATGTGACTCCGAGATACCGTATGGCTGATTTTACTTGCAGCTTGGCGTTATCTACTTCCAAATGATTAGGTGGTGTAAACTCAGGGTTTCTAGAGATGAACAGGACCTCCGTTTTCTTATGTTGGATGCACAGATTTTGGGAGAGGAGCCATTCGGATACTGCGTTGAAACACTTAGTTAGTGGGGTGAGATCCGGGCATTCCAGGGATATTGGCAGGTACATTAGTACATCGTCTGCGTAAATCATGCAACTCACGTTAAACGATCTAATGATGTTACAAATGGGTTGGATATAGATGTTAAACATAAGTGAAGACAGTGAGGATCCTTGAGGGACTCCTTGGCTCTGTAGGAATGGCTCGGATGTGGTTCCATTTGCTCGTACGTGTTGCCATCTTCCAGACAGGTAAGACCTGCACCACTCCAGAGCTGTTTCGGTGATGCCTTTCTCCCTTAGCCGAATCAGGAGAATCTCATGGCAGACTGAGTCGAAGGCTGCGGCAATATCCAAGAAGATGAGTGCGAAGCCTGTACGTGAGTTGTCAATGCCTGATATTATGGTGTTGAAAAGAGTAGTGAGTAGTGTTTCTACTCCGTGTGATTCTCTGAATCCGTGTTGCGATGGATCTAGAGGTGCGTTGGTGTCCACATGATCTTGTAGCTGCCTGTAGACTATTTTTTCAACGATTTTAGCGAGCATCGGAATACTAGAAATAGGTCTGTAGGACTCGACCTTTTGAGGATCTAATTTGATGTCCTTGAGCAGCAGTCTGACGGAGGTCTGTTTGAGCGTGGATGGGAACGACCCTGTGCTCAATGATAGTCCTATCATTTTGGTTAAGATTGGGGCAAGGTCGGATCGCAGATCTTTTATCCAGAATGCTGGACATGGGTCTGAGTATGAGGTGGAAGTATTTATGGTAGCGATGGTGTCTTCGATAGTTCTCTTGGATGGTGTGGTGAAGGCGGATAGATATGTTGCACATACTTGAGAATCAGGGGGGGTCCGGTATAACCATCTTGTCAGTTTTGCATAATTTTGATTGCATAAAGACGGCATACTCCTGTGGGTGTATAGATCCTGTGCGCTCCGGAGTCGGTTCTTTGGCAAGAGATTTGACCAGGTTGAAGAGGTCATGCGGCTTGTTTAATGAACGTTTCAGAGTGTCTGTGTGATGTTGTTTCATCTTGTCGGTGACAGCCTTGCGATGTGTGTGTAGGAGTTGGATGTATGCTGTTTGGTCACTGCTAGTACGTGATTTCCTCCAGCGCTTTTCCAATCTTCGTAGGAGGGTTAGAGACGCCTTTAGGTCAGCTGTAAACCATGGTGCGGATGGTCTTTTCTTTGGGGCTTTAGTTGTGGTGGGACAGATTGCGATCGCGCTGAGTTTGCTGTTCCACGTGGAAATTAGGATGTCTAGGTCTTGTGAGGTCTTGTCAAGGAGAGAGTTTGTTTCAGCAAGGATGCGTTCTTTGTTAAACGGTTGAAATCTTCTGGCGTTTGAGATTGTGTTTGTTTGTGAGTTCATGATAGGCCTTTGTGACTTGATGGGGGTTGGAATTTGGAAGGAGATAAGCTTATGATCCGACCATGGGACTGCTGTTAGTGATAACGTGACGTTTTGTGCTTGTTGAAGCACTGTTTGTGGGGCGAATATCAGGTCGAGAATATTGCCTTTTGTGTGCGTAGGTTCTTGTACCAATTGGGTATATCCCAGGATGTCTAGGGCCTCTATGAAGGCGGCTGCCTGATTGTCCTGTAGGGATGGCAAGTTAAAATCACCTAATATCCAATTTGGTCTATGTGGAACATAGGTGTTAGATGCTAGGTTTATGATACTGGAGAGGTTGTCTGGATCAGGAGAGGGCGCTCTATAAATAAGGTTTATGGAGCAAAGGTGGTTGGATATAGATACTGTTTCAAGAGCATTGGTGTTGCTGGCTTCTACCATTTCAAATTGAAGGTCAGATCTGGTGATGACGGCAACTCCTCCACCCCTTTTATTTTGCCTGTGGCTGGTGAAAGTAACGAAGTTAGGTGGTAGAAGTTGATTGAGGATGGTATTATCTTCCGGTGAGAGCCAGGTCTCGGTGATCATAATGATATCTAGGTTAAGATGCGTTATTGTTTCAGTGATTGCTGGCCATTTTTTGCGAAGTGATCGAGAGTTAATGAGTGCGCACTTCAGGCTGTTAGTGTGTGGGCGTTTATTTTGCTTGGGTTTTGAGGAGTTTTGTAGAGGGATATAAATTAAGTGGGGGCGGCGTGGATAGCTCGCTCCATGATAGAGGTTGTTGGAGTCATCGGGCCATTTTCTTCCACCAGTTGAGAGCTTTGGGATGTGGTTTTGTGCTGTCGTTAGAGCTAGTGAGCTGGATGGCAAGATAGTGAGTAGAAGGTAAAGACTCATAAGGGTGAGGGTTATGTGCTTCATTTTGGATCTTTCTGTGTCGGTACAAGGGGGTAGAGGAAGATGTAAGACAGTTGGAGAGGTTTCTAGTTGTGAATGTTTTTCGACAGGCAGTTGCTTCTAATTTATTACAGGAAGATTAAGCGTGACACAGTTGAGTGAGGGTGAGTTACTGGCGAGAGTAGTACGGGGACTCATTTGAGTGAGGGTAGAGTTTCTGTCAACAGTAGAAGGTACCACAGTAGATTTAGAGTAGAATGAGAGTAGTTATTGGCATCAGTAAATACAGACAACAGTAATTACAGTAGAATGAAGGTAGATACTGGCAACAGTAAATACAGGCAATAATAGATATAGCAAATTAAGGTAGATACTGGCAACAGTAAATAATGGCAGCAAGCAGCGTTATGGGGATAAGCAATATTAAAGAGGCTATTACTGTTCTAGATGTGTTGATAATACTTGCAGTTCCTGATGTAGGTGTGACTATGATTATAGGTGGTGTTGACCACGTTGGGAGCTCAATCCTTCCTAGGAGAGCTTGGGTCAGAAAATCACTTGAAAAGAACTGTACTCAGTTGGTGTCCTTCCGAAAGTAAGTTCTCTACGTGTGAGTAAGTCTTTTCGAAATCTGTTGTATGGTGATGAGCTGGAGCTTCGTTTGGAGATTATTCACTTGGGTTGAAGTTTGTTTCCCGCCTGTCGTGCCGGGCTGCTGGGACCTCCCACCACCCCGATTGGGTTGGAGTGCAGGAGCAGGAACTTGCTGAACGCCCTGTGCTCTACCCCGACCGGGGAGCCGACGAAGATGGCTGTGGTGTTGGTTGCTGGAACTCTGGGCTTAAGAGGATTCAGGATCTTAGCGCGGCAAGACCATGAGCTGGCGGTGTTCTAATTTTCCTTGTTCAGAGGAAGCTGATGGGCTGATATTCCAATTTTTCTGAGGCCTCCGCCTAAGGGCCACGCCAAAGGGCCCTCTGGCGAGGCCCTCAGGCGCGGGCCCGACAGGCGCGGGCCCGCCTGACGGCGGCTTCTTTTTCTTCGGGTCTGTGGCTCCGCCTCCCACAGTCCCGATTGGACTGGAGGCTCCTGAGCAGGGGAGATGGCGGCTCCTGCCCAGGTGTGCTCTACCCGGCAAGGGGAGCACGGAGCTGAAGAGGAGAGGAGAGAGGCTGGCTGCTGGACGGCGGCTTCTTTTTCTTCGGGTCTGTGGCTCCGCCTCCCACAGTCCCGATTGGACTGGAGGCTCCTGAGCAGGGGAGATGGCGGCTCCTGCCCAGGTGTGCTCTACCCGGCAAGGGGAGCACGGAGCTGAAGAGGAGAGGAGAGAGGCTGGCTGTGGACGGCGGCTTCTTTTTCTTCGGGTCTGTGGCTCCGCCTCCCACAGTCCCGATTGGACTGGAGGCTCCTGAGCAGGGGAGATGTTCCGTACCCAACTCAAAACTTACCTTTTCACTGAACATTTCAGCCAAACCGATTCTCACCCTTAAGCTGATCCAACATAACTCTCGCACCCCTCCCAACCCACCTGGTTAACACCACATTTAATACCTCCGCATCTATGAATCATCTCTCATCACTGTCAAGAACACATTCCTCCCTACCTAAACATGCACCAACCACGTTTGCCAGTTTCAAGCAGTCACATTGTATATAAGTTATACTATTCTCAGAATTCTGTAAATTTCCTTGATTTCTTGTTCTAATACCTGTTCTATTGTTAATTGTTCAATGTAACTATTGTTTTGAATTGTAAACAGCTATGATTACCCAAAATGGCAGTACAGAAATCTCACAAATGAAATAAATAAATAAATAAACCTGCCAGCCCACCAACATATACCTAAAAGATCCATAGGTCCATCTGCAGATGGCCAAGATCAGACCAACAACCATATTTGTAGCCACCCTCTGTAGCATCTCCAACCTGTGATCATCTGTCTGAAGGAGCGGGCACCGGTATTGCACAGTGTCGTGAAGTACAAGGTTCAGAGCCGATGGAAACAGAGGATTCACTGCAAAGTGAAACCAGAATTAACAGATCTGAAGCAAGCATGGAGGGTTGGCATGGAAACCCCAAACAAAGGACGTCACAGTGTGCTAGGGAACCCCCATCCCCTGAGCTAGCTCCTGCTTCATCAGGGAAGAGGGAACAGCTGGTGGGAGGTGTGGCCAGGTCCAACGGAAAGAGAAACACAGATAAAAACTCTTTAGTTAAGGATAGAGGGAGCACAGGAGGGAGCACAGGAGTGGAGAAAACTGAAGGAACGAGGAGAGCAGAGAAGGATAGATATCCCGAGGGCAGCCAAGGTTTGTGGCTGGGAGAAGAGGAAAGGGAAGGGAATCCCAACCTCACTCGGAGAAACTTCTCAGAGGAAGAGAGCTGTGGAAGACATACAATTCCAGCTCACAGAGAGCAGTGCTCAACTACCAAAAGCACTGGGGATTTTTACCACTCTAAAAGCAAAGACGTTTATTCTGGGAACCAGAGAAGACAGCCATGCTGTGCTCATTACAGTCATCCTGAAGGTAAAGCTTATTTCCCTGATACAAAGCTTTTATCAGAAAGGAGAGAAAAGTTTTACCTACCATTTTGTAGCCAAGGGAGATCCCTGGGGGAAAGCAGTTTAAAAGGCAGACACAGAACTTCCCATAGCCAAGCAGAAGAGGGAAGCGTGTATCCTTTCAGTTACCGGGAGCTGTGTGCACAAGAATCCAAACACCCAGACTCCTCTAGCAGGTTGGGGGAAGGGAACCCTTTGATTGAAGCAGAGAGGTTTGCACGGCAGACAGAAGAACCCTCTCTAAGAGACATTGAAGGAGAAGGTGATCCTATGCAGTGGAATTCTTATCAACCTCCAGAGCCTGAAGTGTATATGGACTGCTCATATATGATAGCAGACAATGTGCAATCCCTTTGTTAATATTGCTGAATGTTGCTAAAGAAGAAAACAGCCAAAAGGAGCATTTTGGAAAGAAACACTGTTTTATTCTTTTGTGCCTTAAAAGCTGAGGATAAGCATTTATTTGAGTTACATATTTTTGTTCACACCAGAAGCATGGTTTCTTTGTTAATATAACCTTCTGTTCATGGTCAACAATATCCAACCCCGGGAGGGGAAATAAATCCTTATTTAACCTGAACCACTCGTGTACAACTTGGAATCATTTCAGTGCTGTGGAACTACGTTACCCAGGAGGCCCTTCCAAAACCTCCATTAAGTAGTTTTCAGCACAAGAAGCACAACTGCCCACTCGCCTTGCTCATGCTATATGCCTCTGGGAGGGTGAGTGGTGACAACAGGAAACCACAATTGCGGATGCATGGAAGACCCACAGTGGCCTGCAAATGTATCCATCCCCTCTGTGTCAGTCCTGATCTGTAGCAGGATGTACAACTTGGACGTTAGGTAAGTGACTTAATAGTATATTGAAAACTGGTGATGTTAAAGGACAATACAATACCTTGTATACAGAAAGAAACATGTAAAACCAGAAAAGGTATGAGCGCATATGTCCCCAACACTCTGTCCATGAAACCCCTAACTAAGAGCATGTCCAACCAAAGAACCACAGATGTCCCAAAATGAGGACAGCAGGGTGCACCTGCATGCAAACAGTGGCACATGATCTGGCACATGATGCTCTACAAAGATACCTGTAACAAAAAGCCCGGACCCTGCAACACCACCAAGCAAGCAACAGGATGACCAAGGAGCAGACCAAACAGGTCTGAGACAAAGGTGCATAGAGATCAAGCCTGCAGCACAAATCATCATCCCAAAGACATAGGATGCCATGAAGCACCAGGAACTGCACTAAAACAAAATATAAAGAACATGACACCACGACACGCCTGACAAGAGAAGGTTGTCCACCAAGACCCGAGACTAGGCAAGGACGGCATAAAGCAGAGATGTCACAAGGACACCAAGGAGAACACGGAAGGAGCTGCAAAGATCCACAGTGGAGATGGGAGTATCTGTCCACAAGGTGGAAAGTGACAAAACAGGACAGACACAGAGGGGATGAATACCTTTGCAATGCACTGTAGACAGAGGCGCTCTCACCACCTGTCCACTTATGTCCATTCTTCACCCATGCACCCCAGTACCATCCGCTCTTGCCCGGCCCACCTAACCAGCCCTGGTAAGAGCAGCAGACATGATCATGGTCAGGCCCCATCCCTGAATCGTGTACAGAGGTACCACACCACACACAAGAGTGCCCACCTGGATAGTGGCAGCCCAAATCCCTGCACTGCAACCAGAAAACAGGACATGTCAGCCCAGGTCTGACACCAGCATGCAAAGCTCATGATGTGCAACACAGGGCAGACAGCAAATACAGCAGGGTCCCAGAGAAATTTCACAGGCAGCACTGTCCCTGTGGCCCCCTCAGCCAATGGCCTGGCCAGTCAGCAATTTATTTATTTATTTATTTATTTACATTCTCTTATATACAGCGCTATTCTGCATCAGTGCGGTTTACATTGAACAAACTGAAATTACATTGAACAGGGCATTATAACTTGGAGATAACTATTTTACAGGGAACATGGGCTATGGAGGGTTAAGTGGCTTGCTCAAGACCACAAGGAGCACCTGTGGGACTAGAAACCCCAGTCCTTCCGGCCCAAGGTTTCTGTCCTCTAGTGGGATTTGAACCCCCGACCTTCCGGCCTGAAGTACCTTGCCCCAACCACTAGGCCACTCCTCCACTCCACAATGCAGGTACACAGGACAGAGGAGGCCTGGGGGACCAGGGCAAGTCCTGGACCAAGGTGAAGTATCACTGGAGATGTGGCAGCATGATGTGACAGGGTCCAGGCAGCTGAAGTGACAGACCTGGGGGGAGAAAGAAATGTGCATATGTAAGACACCTCCTTCCTGTCTCCACAGATGGCTCCACGTCCTACGTGAGACCGAGGCCTACTGGCTGCGGTTCCATGCAAAACGCTGCACATGGCCACTGCTGTTGATAAGACTCTGGCAGCAGCTGCAGTGGGAGTGAGGTGAGTGTCGAGGAATTGCACAGGAATGGGGCCATGACATGCGACATGGCACAGGGCTGGAGTGGCTGGGCATTGCAGGGGCAACAGCAGACAGAGCATGGGGAGGCATCTGACAATGGGGACATGGCAGCTGGACACCCCCACCCACTGAAACTAACAGCCACCTCTCTGCATCCCTTCCACAGCCACCCCAATCGAGGACTCACCCCTCCCTGTGGCAGAGGAGAAAGAGGATGATGACAATGATGATGATGATGAGGAGGAGGAGGCGGCAGAGGAGCAGTGGCCAGCAGCAGCCAGCCCATGCAGCCCTGCCACCACAGACAATGACAGCCCATCCACAGTCAGCCCCATAGTGCTATCCAGCACCTCCCCATCAGGGGTGAGTGGGGAAGAGGTCGTTGCCCTCAGCCTCATGGAGGTGCCCCACTCCCCTGAGGAGGAGGAACAGGATAGTACTATGGGGTCTGGTTGGGGCACCCCAAGGTGAGAGGCACAAGGCACAGCAGGGGCCGAGGGCGGGGAGGCAGGGTGCCCCTGGGTGAGTGGCCCTGAGGAGCAGGGGGAGGAGGAAGAAGAGTCCCTGGAGAAAGGGGAACTCAGGGCCATGCCACCCAGTGAGTGGAGAAGGGGGGATCATCGGTGGAGAGAACGGGAGGGGGTAAGGGGTAGAGGGAGGGGATGGGAGGGGCAGGAGTGGGAATGGGAGAGAATGGGAGAGAGCAGGGAATGGAGGAAGGGTATGGAAGAGGGAAGGGGACAGAGGGAGGGGATGGGAGGGGGCAGGGGCAGAGAAAGGGGATAGGGAGGAGTATGCAGGCTCCTGCAGCAGTGGGGCCCTTGGAACAGATCACAGAGCACCTATGGGGCATCAGGGGTGACCTCCAGGCCCTCATCCAGGCCTTGTGTGGCTGATGGAGGCACTCCTGTCCTCACCAGGGCCAGTGGAGTGAAATCTCCAGAACCAGGTGCCCATTATTAGGGTTTACCAGGACAGCACAGGGCTGTATGTGGTAATGTCTGATGCTGTACTGGAAATAAAGCCTGTAACCGTGGGACATTGTCTCTGTGTATCTATCCGCATAGTGGGTTATTCTGAGGTCTGAATAGTGGGGATGAGGGTCCTGTGTAGACATCCATCCCTGCCACGCAGCCCCCTCTGCCAACTCTAATGAACCTCTCGGTATGCACATGTTGACCATACTGGGAGGCTAGCCAGGGGTCGGGTGGTGGCGGGGAAATTGGGGCAGTGGGTAATCTGTGGCCCTCGACATAGAAGGCTGATACATATATTGGGCCAAGTCACCTGGGACTGGAGGGCATGAAATGGCAGATGTGGGGGGGAGGGGGTGGGTGGGTGGTGACCGCCTGCATTGGCCAGAACAACTCACCATATGGCGAAACGAGATGGGTAAACATGCAGACTCAGTCGTTGGGACATCCATCCCCGCTATTCATACCCCCTTCCGATCCAGTCTAACTTCCCTGCTCGTTGTACGGGGAAGTTAGATGGGGGCAGGAAAGGGGCAGATCGTGGCCAGCACTAAGCCCAGCGGTGGGCGGTCGTGAGCCACGGAAATACAGGGCCGATTCCAATGCTGGTCCTATATGTCTGAGGCTGATAGCTTAGACAGGGAACGTATTCCACTTCTGAGGTGGAATAAGTTCCACGATACGGCAGGCCCAGGGCTGGAAAGTGGTGGGTGGGGCAAAGAACCCCCCTGCAGCCCGACTCTTGCCTTGGGAGGCTGGATCGGGGGTCAGGCTGTGGGGAAAGCACGAGCCAGGGAAGCATGCCACCACATTCAGGTTCTCCATCCAGGTGATGCAGAAGACCTGCATGTTCAGGGAGTGGTACACCTGCATGTTCAGAGAGTGGTACACCCATGTGGCCCTCTACTCACCATGCCTCATGCAGGCGCCGTAAGTAGAGGGCCACATGGGTGCAGTCAATAGCCCCGAGGATGGACGGGTACCCTGTAACCTCACTGAATGTGAGTATGGTCTACTGCTGCTGCTGCTGCTGCTGCTGTGGGGTGTGTGGGAACGAGGGGTTATAAGAACATAAGATATGCCATAATGGGTCAGACCAAGGTCCATCAAGCCCAGTATCCTGTTTCCCAATCTAGGTCATACGTACCTAGCAGTTTCCCCAAAAGACACAGGTTCCGCAATGCTTGTACTGGGTCAAGCATTGATATCCTGGGTCCCTTTTTAATAATGGTTTATGGACCTTTCTTCCAGGAACTTGTCCAAACCTTTTTTAAACCCAGCTACACTAACAGCCTTTACTACATCCTCCGGTAACAAATTCCAGAGTTTGATTACACGTTGAGTGAAAAAATATTTTCTTTTATTAGTCTTAAATAGTTTACCCTGTAGCTTCATTGCATGTCCCCTGGTCTTTTTATATTCTGATAACGTAAACAATCGATCTACGTTTACCCGTTCCACTCCGTTCATTAATTTATAGACTTCTATCATATCTCCCCTCAGCTGTCTCTTTTCCAGATTAAAGAGCCCTAACCTTTTTAGCCTTTCTTCATAGGAGTATCCTTCCATCCCCTTTACCATTTTGGTGGCTCTTCTCAGAACCTTTTCTAATAACGCTATATCCTTTTTAAGATACGGCGACCAGAATTGCACACAATATTCAAGGTGCGGTCTCACCATGAAACGATATAGAGGCATTATAATATCTTTTGTTTTATTTTCCATTCCTTTTCTTATGATACCTAGCATTCTATTTGCTCTCTTGGCTGCCGCTGCACACTGGGCGAGGGTTTTTAACATGTTATCCACAATGACGCCTAAATCTTTTTCCTGGGTGGTGGTTCCTAATGTGGAACCTTGCATTGTGTAACCATAGTTTGGGTTGTTCTTCCCTAGGTGCATAACTTTGCACTTGTCCACATTAAATTTCATCTGCCATTTTGATGCCCAGTCCTCCAATTTATCAAGTTTGTGCGACGTCTCTAACCAATGAGAGACAAGAGGTTTGTCTACCGCACCCCTCTTAATGCAGCTCCTATGCTCAATAATACGGTTACGAACAGGGCGAGTTGTTTTACCTACATATAACTTCATGCAGAGACATTGGACAACATAAACAACATGGCTGGTAGAACAATTGGAGAAATCATCCAACAGGAACACACGACCACTAAGAGGATGAGTATACTGTTTCCTAACTACAAGTACATGAGGGCACACGGAACAGTTACCACATTGAAAATGACCTTTATGTGGAGACAGAAACGCTCTCTCTGTAAGGGCGGAAGGAACAAGCATGTTTCTCAGATTCGCATTGCGTTTATATGCTATTGTAATCCTTGAATCAACTATTGACATAAAATCCATGTTTCTAATCACATTAAAAAACATCATTGGTTAGAGACGTCGCACAAACTTTCAGACTTAAAATACTTTGTCATTAAAAAAGTAAAAATTAATTGGAGAGGGGGAGATGCGGATAAAACTATCCGGCGGTTAGAGGAACGTTATATTTTTAATCTCAATAGCATGTCACCTGATGGTCTTAATATGGATAAGGATTTTTCAGTTTTCTTATGATGTCTGTCTGTGTCTCTCTTGGTACCTAGCGGGTTTGTCTGGACAGTTGGGATATGAATTCCATATTTTAATAATTTTTAATATGTGCTTAGTTTATAAAAAAATTAATACCTGCCTAATCTTATTTGAATTGATGTTTTTTAATGTGATTAGAAACATGGATTTTATGTCAATAGTTGTACACTGAATGCCTCTTTATTTTATATGTGGCTGGTTGCCCTTACCCCTGAAGCTCATAGTGATAGGGTTTAGCGCTGTCTTCTTGAGGCGACGTCATCATCATTTACATACCGCGGGTAATATCTGTAATCAGTACGCAGTCGCCGGTGTTTTTAGTTTCACTTTGACAGATTCGGCAGGGATCTCCGACTGAGGCGTTTAAGTGTTTAACGTTTTCAAAAGTGAGTTATTGATGTGCCGTTTGATGTTGTACACTGACCTTGGTGTGCAAGCCTAATGTTTATAATGTTTTTAATAGCAATTTTAATATAATTTAGAGATTCGGCTTGTCTTAGCTTTTGCAGAACAATTTAAGGTCTGGTGAATAAGGCGGATGTCCATCTCGTTACTCCATCGGGAGATTTCGGAGGTTATTTTGCACTATCTTGGAAGCTTCAGTTTTTATATATAAACAAGGAGGCGATGTTAGTTGAATAGACATGAATGTCGGCTTTTGTTTCTTAACTTTGTAACAACATGTTTATATGTTGTAACTTCCCAAGCTGCTGATACAGATTTTGGCCCCCCTTTTTATAGCATTACTGGTATGGATTAGTGAGATTGGGGTGTTCGGAAGCAGAATTTAAAATCTAAAAATTTAAACTTATATTATTCAACAAGCTCATGTCCTGTAGGCAGGCCCATCTTTTTTCTTTTTTCTTAAGCAAAAGGGATCGCGTTTTTGTAGAAAAGTGCAGTGAATGAGTTAGATGTCTCCTTTTCTCTTAGCGTCGGGTCGCTGTTCTTTTTCTTTGAAGATATCACTTCTGAATGAACAAACATCGCGCTCATAGGTAATATGTTTTAGATGCATAATTTTTCTTATTCAGACACAATGAACATTGGGTATAGTAAAGGATTATAAGTGGTATGATGATACATTTATCCATATGGTTTCTCTTCCTCTTCCCTGTTTATGTGTAGAGCAATATGGAAGCCTGATTGCTTATGAAGGTATGTTTTTATGCATTTAGCATTTATTTATTTGTCTTCTGTACATGTTAACACATTTTTTAACATCCATTGTATAATTGGTTCATCATTTATTTATTTATTTATGGATTCATCTATACATGTTTCATTTTGGATATATCTGTTTGTCATAAGATGGCTCTTGGTTTGCTGTTGCTGATCTTTTAACTTATTAGTTTTATTTTTGATTAGTCATAGATGTCTTATATGTCTTTTATATGATATTTATGTCTTTATGATATTACGTATTTATTGTCACATGCCCCCTCTGCGCACCTGTAGGTTAAGCAGGGTACTGCACTGGGGCCTTAATATAACTGGCCTTCTGGTAGTTGTAGTTGTGCTGCCAGTTAAAAATCAGTCGTGGAATCGATGGTAAGGTTATAAGGGCTTTATTTCCCTTTCCCAAAAGGACTTCTTATCATGTACAAAACAAAATAAACATAACCCTTCTTGGGCATATAACAAAAGGAAAACTGTAACCAAAAATAGCTTCCTTTCAGCTTCTTAACCAGAAACAAATGTATTCAAAAACACAGACTTGCAGAGATAGGAATAAGCCTTCCTTTCACACTGTCAGGCTTCTTATTTCTCTTTACCTTAGTGAGAATATGTTGTCAGCCACAGAAATACTACAGTCCATCTGCTCAACATTATTCTCCACTTCAGACGGTTCACATTGCATGAATTCTTCAGCAGGGATTAACACATCTTTACCTTCCTCATGTGGGAGCTTTTCAAACAGTCCGTCTTGGCTGTGACGTACTTTCCTTTCTCTGAGAGTAAACTGATTGCTATTACCACATTCACTGGGGTTCTGCTGGTAAGAGCCTCTCCCTTGCTGGTGCCTGGTAGATAAGCTAAAATATTCTCTTGCACTCCTATTAGAAGGAATTGATTCACCTCTAGCCTCTGCTTGGCTCAGGACCCTGTGGATAGCTGGAGCTTTGAACGGCAGCCTTTCTGAGATTCTGTTCCTTACGTTTCTCTCAGAATGATTAACTTCTGCAGGTAAAAAGCCTTTAACTTTCTCTTGCTTATAATAGGGGTAGTGAAGCTTCTCTGCTTCCCTTAAGCTGGCTTCATATGGCTTTTGTACTTCAATGAACTGTTTCCTATAGCCAAGCCCTGTGCTTCCCCTCTTAGGATAAGAGTAAAACTTCTCGGCTTGTACCTTTCTCCTCCTGGCTCCGTTCCAACCTGGGCTGTTATACTCAATCTCACTCTCTGCGTCCAGCTGTCTTTGACTCTCACTCAAGCACTCATTGGACTCACTCAGACCTCCGTTCAGGCTTCCAAAGTGGTAGTCAGACACGCTTTCTTCACAGCTATCTCTCCAGCTTCTCTCGTCCTCTCTGTTCACCCAGTTCCTTCTGTTTCTGCTTTTGTTCTGAGTCTTAGGCTCCCTTTGAGACTTGGACTCAACCTTCATCATCTGCCTAACTGTTTGTGAGCTGTGCTTATCTAGGTATCTCCGAGCAGCACCTCCCCCCAGCTGATTTGTATCAGGTGAGAATCTCCTAGCTTCTCTGCTGGCTGGGTGTGTCTCCCTAGCTCGTGACCTCATTTGCTTTCGTTGCTCATGGCAACTTTCTAACATGTGCTCTCCCCAAACTTCAGTGTCTTCCTGATCTGCTATTTCATCTATCTCCATAGGGTCCGCTAGTGAGTCTGCTCTGTGACATTATTCATCATCCTTTGGCATGACGGTTTTTATGTGTTTTAATGTTTTATTGATTGTTTTATATTTGTAGCCTGCCCCTGAAGAAGGCAACGAAACACGGCCTGTGTCGGGCCATAGGCTTTTTTTTTAACAATAAAGAATATCCTTCCATACGCTATCCATATTCTCCATACTGGGAGGCTAGCCAGGGGTCGGGTGGTAGCAGGGAAATTGTGGCAGTGGGTAATCCGTGGCCCTCAACATAGAAGGCTGATACATATGTTGGGCCAAGTCACCTGGGACTGGAGGGCATGTAGTGGCTGATGTGGGGGGGAGGGGGTGGGGGGGTGGTGACCGCCTGCATTGGCCAGAACAACTCACTATATGGCGAAACGAGATGGGTACACATGCAGACTCAGTCGTTGGGACATCCATCCCCGCTATTCACACCCCCTCCCGATCCAGTCTAACTTCCCTGCTCGTTGTACGGGGAAGTTAGATGGGGGCAGGAAAGGGGCGGATCAGGGCCAGCACTAAGGCCAGTGGTGGGCGGTCATGAGCCCCAGAAATACAGGGTCGATTCCAATGCTGGCCCTATATGTCTGGGTCTGACAGCTTAGACAGGGAACATATTCCACTTCTGAGGTGGAATAAGTTCCATGATATGGCAGGCCCGGGGCTGGAAAGCGGTGAGTGGGGCAGAGAACCTCCCTGCAGCCCGACCCTTGCCTTGGGAGGCTTGATCGGGGGTCAGGCTGTGGGGAAAGCAGTTCAGAAGCCAGTGGCTGGGGATCACATCCTTATAATGGAGCAGCAGTGCCATGGCAACCAGATGCCATGGCAACCAGATGCCATGGCGCAGCAGCTTCATTGTATAGTCCAGACTGAGTTAGCCAGGGAAGGCCTGTATGTGCAGGCCGGGCTGAATCATGGGCACAGCCTGCACATACAGGCCTGTTCGCAATTCTGGTCCTGCGGGGCTAGGCGTGCCCCGCGGGATCAGAATTGCTACTCCCTCTGTGTGCCTGGTTCCGACTTAGCGCATAGAGGGCCAGGACGTCCAGGATGGAATCGGGCTGATGGGGCCTGCCTGCTGATGCCCAGCCCTGCCACCCACCCCATAGTTCCTCCAACACAGGCAGCCTACCTCACACAAAGTATGTCTCCACGAGGGATCTCCAAGTTGCCACTGCACATCGGTGGGAGGTAACATGCAACGGCTGGAGGGCCACCATCTCAACCTCCTCGCCATCGGTATCACTGACTTCTGCATCTGGCATGGGTTGCCTCTGACGCAGGGCATAATTATGCAGCATGCCAAAAATATTCATGCACACCTTGGCAGGGGCGTAGAACAGCTCCCCACCAGACTGGTCAAGGCAGCACAAACGGCTCTTCAGAAGGCCAAATGTCTGCTCTATGATGGAGCGTGTCAGCTGGTGTGACTGGTTGTAACTGACCTCCACTGGGGTGCGTGGGTTGACGAGGGGGGTCATGAGCCACTCCCTCTGCGGGTATACCCTGTCATCTGCGAAGACGAACAGTGGCAGGAATGTCAACATGTAGCGCCATGGCCAGCTACGCAGATGTCTTCATACCTATGCACCATGTGCCACCTCACCAGGCCCAACATGCATATGTGCCTCACCCATGCCATGTGGTGCAACACCACCCATACCTGGGGCCAGCCAGACCTGACCTCTGTGCATCCCCTGCTGTGGTGCATCCACAGGCCCCAACAAGTCCATGCTGTGATTATAGCTGCCCCCGCCCACCATGCAATGGTAGGGGTGCCTGTGGGCCCCCTACCACATATGGACAACCCACAGTCATGTGTGGTCTGCCTATGGGCATGGCCTGCTTGCAGGCACACTGCTGACCATGCCCCTGTGCCTCTGAGGGTATGCATGCATGTGTGTGCGACTCTGACCTGTGTCTACTCACCAAGCAGTCAGCCACCAGTGATGGTGCCGTCCTCGAAGTCAGTATGTATTCCTGACTGTGCCACGATGTAGGCATCGTGGCACGAGCCAGGGAAGCATGCCACCACATTCAGGATCTCCATCCAGGTGTTGCAGAAGACCTGAATGTTCAGGGAGTGGTACACCTGCATGTTTAGAAACATAGAAACATGATGACAGAAAAAGACCACATGGCCTATCTAGTCTGTCCTTCCATATCAACAACTACAACAGTCCACTTTTTACCTTTAGAGATCCTCTGTGTTGGTCCCATGCTTTTTTGAATTCAGTTACTGTCCTCATCTCTACCACCTCCATTGGGAGACTATTCCATGGATCCACTACTCTTTCCGTAAAGAAATATTTCCACATATCACTCCTGAATCTATCTCCCTTCACTCTCATCCCATGTCCCCTTGTAGCAGAACTTGCTTTCAATTGAAAGAGGCTCTCTCCCTGAACATTTATGCCACGGAGGTATTTAAACATCTCAACCATATCACCTCTATCCCACCTTTCCTCTAAGGTGTACATATTAAGATCCTTAAGTCTGTCCTCATATGCTTTATAATGAAGCCCACTAATGGAGTGGAGGAGTGGCCTAGTGGTTGGGGCAAGGTACTTCAGGCTGGAAGGTCTGGGGTTCAAATCCCACTAGAGGACAGCAACCTTGGGCCGGAAGGACTGGGGTTTCTAGTCCCACAGGTGCTCTTTGTGGTCTTGGGCAAGCCACTTAACCCTCCATAGCCCATGTTCCCTGTAAAATAGTTATCTCCAAGTTATAATGCCCTGTTCAATGTAATTTCAGTTTGTTCAATGTAAACCACACTGATGCAGAATAGCGCGGTATATTAGAGAATGTAAATAAATAAATAAATAAATAATCATTTTAGTAGCCACTCCCTGTACCACTCCCATTTTAGTACAGGGAGTGGTTCAGGGAGTGGTACACACATGTGGCCCTCTACTCACTGCGCCTGATGTGGCCCTCTACTCACCGCACCTCATGCAGGCGCCATGAGTAGAGGGCCACATGGGTGCAGTCAATTGCCCCGAGGATGGATGGGAACCCTGTAACCTCACTGAATGTGAGTATGGCCTGCTGCTGCTGCTGCTGTGTGGGGTGTGTGGGAAGGAGGGGTTGTGCTCTATGTTAGAGAGGGCATTGAATCACGAAGAATTAAAGTTTTGCAGGAAACAAAATTTGCTGTAGAATCTCTATGGATTGAAATTCCATGTAAAAAGGGGAAGGCGATGGCAGTGGGGGTGTACTATCGACCGCCTGGTCAGAATAAACTTAATGGATGATGAAATGCTCAAAGAAATCAGGGAAGCTAACAAAAGTTATAGCATAGTAATAATAATGGGTGATTTCAATTACCCCGGTATTGGCTGGGTCAGTGTCACAAATCAAAATCCTCAATTCCAGAGTGAAACAGACTCAGTCCAACAAAACAAAAAATCACTTTACTAAACTAAACATAGGCTAGGTATTAAAATCCTATACATAAACTACCTTATCCCAGGTCTATAATGAGAAAAAAGGCTTTAGTTTACACGGCTCAGGCAGATATTACCAAGCACATCTTTGCCCTCTCCATCACATCAACAGCCAAAAAAACTCCTTTAACAGGAGTGTTTATAGCATTTGAAATGTGGATTTAAAATGGTTGAAAAATACTTGCAAATATAAATAATGTTAAAGGAGTTTTATGGCAGTTGATGTGATGGAGAGGGCAAAGGCGTGCTTGGTACTGTCTGCCTAATCCATGTAATCTGAAGCCCTTTTCTCCTTATAGATTTTTATTTATTTTTATTTTATTTAGCAAGCATTTGTATGCCGCTCCTTCCAGCGATCAGAAGCGGGTAAGATTTCATAGAAAAAGCTGCCGAATCAAGACAGATATAATTTGTTGTTTACATACAGATTTGTAAGGTAAGCACGTCACACAGAAGATTATCTACTTCTTAGCTATGGGGAAAATAATTTACATATGTACATTTTCACATAACGTGTTCTCTGGGTTGCTGGGGGGGGAGTTGCCCCACATGCGAATTTAGTACAGGTTGAAATGACTTTGAAATAGGTGCGTTTTGAGTTTTTTTCTGAAGTCTGAAAGATCAGTGCTGGCTCGTAGTTCGGGTGGGAGTTGGTTCCATAGAGTCGGTGCTACGTATGAGAAAGCCCTGTTACTAGTGTTGACTTTGACAGATCTTATATCTGTTGGAGTGTGGAGGGAGTTGGAGTTGATGGTTCTCCTGTTTCTGTTGGTGGGTTGCAATCTGATTAGGGTGTTGAGGAAGGATGGTGCTATGCTGTGGATGAGTTTGAAAGTGGTTGTCAGTATTTTGTATTTTGTGCGAGCTGTTATGGGGAGCCAGTGCAACTCAATTAGTACTGGTTTGATGTGTTCGTTAAGACTTTTCCTCATAATGACCCTGGCAGCTACATTCTGTGCCATTTGGAGGATGTTCAGGGTTTTCTTAGGTAGTCCTTGAAGAATGGCGTTGCAATAGTCAAAATGTGGCATGATGAGTGCTTGAGCCACGGATCTGAAGTCGTGGGGATCAATAATGTTCCGTATGGGTTGTAGAACTCTCAGTTTGTGGAAAACTGCCCTGTTGGTCTTGCGGAGGTGTTTCTCCATTTTTAGGTCGCAGTCAAATGTGACTCCTAGATATTTTATTTCTTTCTTTGTTTGATAAGTGTTGTTGCACAGGGTTATTGTTGTAGGGGGGGGGGGTCAAAATTTGCTTTCCTGGAGATATACATCACTTCAGTTTTCTTGTGGTTGATTGTCATACTGCTTTGTTGTAGCCAGTTTTGCATCTCGCCAAGGCATGTTTCGAGTGGGCTGTAGTCCGGGTTATCAGTGTCAAGTTGTGTGTACAGCATAATATCGTCGGCATAAATGTGGTAGTTGACTTTGTGCTGTGTAAAAATTTTGCATAGTGGTTGCATATATATGTTGAAAAGGAGTGCTGAGAGTGCAGAGCCTTGCGGTATACCTTGCGTTTGGGAGAATGCTTCCGCTTTTTCGCCGTTGAATTGTACCTGTTGCATTCGGTTTGAGATGTATGATGTGAACCACTTTAGTGGGGTTCCTGATATTCCTATTGACTTGATCCTGTTTATGAGGGTTCCATGGTTAACTGTATCAAAGGCAGCTGAGATGTCGATGAATAAGAGTATATACATTTTCTTTTTGTTTTCCAGGCCCTTGAGTAGGTTGTTAAGTAGAACTAGTAATAGGGTTTCGACCCCATGATGTTGTCTAAAGCCGTATTGCTGGTCATCTAGGGGAGCACTGTCATTCAGGTGGTCTTGGAGTTGTAGTAGGACCGCCTTTTCAATGATCTTTGCTAGGAATGATATACTTGATATTGGGCGGTAGGATGCTGGGTCATCTCTGCAGAGTGTACTGTTTTTTAGAATCGGTCTTATGACGGATTTCTTTAGTTCAGAAGGCATGATTCCTTGTTGTAGTGATAGGTTTACTATGTGAGAGATGTACGGTGCTATGTCCTGTTTCACTGCCTTGACCCGGGTTGCTGGGCAGTGATCGAGTGGGGAAGTGGTGCTGTTTATGCTTGTGACTATGGTTGCAATTTGCTGGTCTCCGATTTTGTGGAAATGTTTCCATAACTGGTCTTGATTTGTGTTGGTCTCAATGTTGCTTAGTGGTGTTGGTAGTGTTGAGTCTAGGGAGGGCGTGGGTTTTGTGGCAGTCAGTTTGCTCGCGTAGTGGTTTGCCAACGTTTGGGCATTGATGGTGTTGTTTAGGTTGTCGCTCTGAGATGTTTTAGTTAGTGATTTGACGAGTTCGAATAACTCTCGTGGTCTGTTGATCGCTTTACTTAATAGGTTGGTGTGATGGTTTCTCTTAGCGGAGTTGACGTCATCTTTGTACTTTGCAAGAAGGGCCATGTATTTGGTTTTGAGTTCGATGGATTTGGTTTGTCTCCATTTTCTCTCTATTTTACGGAGTTCCCTCTTCGATCTTGTTAGAGTTTCTGTGTACCAGGGTTCTGAGCTGGTCTTGCTTGCATTTTCTGAGGTTTTCAATGTTGGGTTTGATGCACTTTGTATGTTTGCGTTCCATCTGTTTGTTAGTTCATCCAGGTCTGTGTAATCCAGATCTATGTGGGATGAAATGGTATTTATGAGGTGTTCTTTGTTGAATTTGTTGAACTTCCTGATTGGGTGAGGTATTCTCATTTCCTTTGCGTTTTTGGGTATGTATGGCAATTTTATTTTGAAATCGATTTGGTGGTGTTCGGACCATGGGACTTGGGTTATCTTTATTATAGCTGGTTCTTTGTTTGGTTGAAGATTGGTGGGTACGAAAACCATGTCCAGGGTATTTCCCCTATCATGGGTGGCATCGCTTACTATTTGATGGTAGCCCAGTTGGTCCATGGCTTCAAAAAAGGTGTAAAAGTGGGTTGAGGGAATTGATGCTAAGTTCAAATCTCCCAGGATGATTTGGAATTTTTTGTTTTGGGTGGTAGTGATGTTTTCCAGTGCTGTAGCTAGTGCTTCGTGGTGAGGAGAGGGAGGTCTGTAGATTAGGCAGATGGATAAAGCCATATTTTCTACTTTGAGTAGGTCAAGGTCCGTTTTTGTGATCGTGGATGTGTTTGTTAGTTGTAGGCTGGTTTTGGCTGCTATGAGGACTCCACCTCCCCTTTTGTTGGTGCGCGGGCAGTTGTAGAGTTTGTAGCCGGGTTTACTTATTTGGTTTATTGTTGCGGGATCTGAGTCAGTGAGCCAAGTTTCTGTTATACATAGGATATCTGGTTGTTCATCAGTTAAAATGTTGTGGATAATGTGAGTTTTATTCCTTATTGACCTAGCACTGATAAGGATGATGTTACATGTGTGATGCGCTGGGTGGGACGCCCATGTGGGTTTGTCTTGCATTAATAAGGATTTGTTTCCACGGTTGCTCTTTGACTTGGTTTTAGAATGCTTCTGTGACTTGTTTTGCTTGGTAGGGATGTGACTCTGGGGTAATGTGAGTGTTGGTTGATTAATGGTAATGGGAATTAGATTGTGTTGATGCAGTAAGGGTATCGGGAGGGGGTGGAAAAAGTAGATTGGGGTATGTAGTAGTGGTAGTAGGTAGTGCGGGTTTATTTACATTCTCTTATATACCGCGCTATTCTGCATCAGTGCGGTTTGGGTTAAATCCGTGTGGAGAAACCAGTATACACATGCACAATATCAGGAAAGTGTAGATGAGCTCCATTTCACAGCTGTTTAGAAAACTTGATTACTTGATTTAGTGTGGCACAGTGACACAATATACAGTGGAACAAATTGGTTAGAGATACGTTATTACAGCATAGTGAGATAAATTTACAGAGTAAAAACTTGCTGGCAGAGTACAAGGCTTGTGACACAGTGTTTCTTATAATTCTATACAAACGGTAGCAGTTATAGTGTTAGTTATGGTTGGCAATGGACCCCTCTGAAGGATTCAGTCAGGGCGGCATGGCGTTATCTTTAAGAAGTGTGTCAAGAAGGCAGAAAGTCTATTGGAGGAACTTGCAGTTAAACGTTTACCTGGGTGGTTGCGTTGGTGTTGGTATCCAGTGTTGGCGAGCTCGACCCAGCCAGGGGAGCTCGAGGTGCGTGGTGTTCAGTGTTAGCGAGCTCGACCCAGCCAGGGGAGCTCGAGGTGCGTGGTGTTCAGTGTTGGCGAGCTCAACCCAGCCAGGGCAGCTCAAGCCGTGTGTGACCGTAGCAACTTGTGATTTCGTATCTCAGGTTTCTTCTCCGGGAGTGAACCGAAGGCCTGTGTTTTTTGAGGCTTGATTCTCCGGGGTTGTCCTCTGATCGCTGGTGAATGTTTTCTCTCGTGGGACTCTGTCGCTGTGGTTTCACAGGTGCTCAACGTGGAGAAGGGTTAGATCCGGATTTGGGTACCCCTGCGGTTTTGGTGCTGTTGAGGAGATCCTCCTTTCTTTACGCCCAAATGACCACCGCCTAAGGGCCACGCCAAAGGGCCCTCTGGCGAGGCCCTCAGGCACGGGCGCATCCTGTAGGGACGCCGCTTTTAAGCGGTTTGGCTGAGCGCGGCTGTTATGCTCCCACTGCCCCGATTGGGCAGGAGCACTCCCACTGCCCCGATTGGGCAGGAGTTCAACGGGGGAACAGCCGGGGGGATGGTGGCAGCAAGCGGCTCCCTCGGAGTAGGGATGCCACTTTTAAGCGGTTTGGCTGAGCACGGCTGTTATGCTCCCACTGCCCCGATTGGGCAGGAGCACTCCCACTGCCCCGATTGGGCAGGAGTTCAACGGGGGAACAGCCGGGGGGATGGTGGCAGCAAGCGGCTCCTTCGGAGTAGGGACGCCGCTTTTAAGTGATTTGGCTGAGCGTGGCTGTTATGCTCCCACTGCCCCGATTGGGCAGGAGCACTCCCACTGCCCCGATTGGGCAGGAGTTCAACGGGGGAACAGCCGGGGGGATGGTGGCAGCAAGCGGTTCCCTCGGAGTAGGGACGCCGCATTTAAGCGGTTTGGCTGAGCGCGGCTGTTATGCTCCCACTGCCCCGATTGGGCAGGAGCACTCCCACTGCCCCGATTGGGCAGGAGTTCAACGGGGGAACAGCTGGGGGGATGGTGGCAGCATCTGTAGTAAGATAGTTTATGTATAGGATTTTAATACCTAGCCAATGTTTAGTATAGTAGAGTGATTTTTTGTTTTGTTGGACTGGGTCAGTGTCACGGCAGGACATGCTAGGGAGATAAAGATTCTAGATGAAATAAATGACTGCTTCTTGGAGCAGCTGGTCCATGAACTGACAAGAGGGGAAGCCATATTAGACCTAGTCCTTAGTGGAACACCAGATCTGGTGCAAGAGATAAGGGTATTGGGGCCACTTGGCAATAGTGATCATAGCATGATCGCGTTTGATTTAATTAATAGAGAAGGGATGGTAAGGAAGTCCGCAGTACTACCTTTTAACTTTCGAAAGGGAGACTATGATAAAATGAGGGAAAAAGTAAAAAAAAAACTAAAAGGAGCAGTTGCAAAGGTTAAAGACTTGCATCAATCTTGGGTGTTGTTTAAAAATACTATCTTGGAAGCCCAGACCAGCTGTATTCCACACTTTAAGAAAAGTGGAAGGGAGTCCAAAAAATTGCCAGCATGGTTTAAAGGTGAGGTCAGAGAAGCTGTTGTTGCCAAAAAAGCATCTTTCAGGAAATGGACAAAAAAGCCAAATGACGAAAACTGGAAACAGCACAAGCACTGGCAAGTTAAATGCAAGGCATTGATAAGGCAGGCAAAGAGAGAATTTGAGAAGCTTGCTGTGGAAGCAAAAACGCGTAATAAAGACTTTTTCAAGTACATTCATAGCAAAAAAAAACGTGAGAGAGTCAGTTGGACCATTAGATGATAGAGGAGTAAAAGAGGCACTACGAGGGGACAGGGCCATAGTGGAGAGACTGAATGAATTCTTTGCTTTGGTCTTTACTGAGGAAGATGTAGGGATGTTACCCATGACTGAAGTGGTATTTAAAGGTGATACTGTGGAAGAATTGAAAGAAATATCAATACACTGGGAAGATGTATTACAATAAATTTGATAAACTGAAGAGTAGCAAATAACCTAGACCGAATGGTATACATCCAAGGGTGTTGAAAGAACTGAAATATGAGATTGCAGACCTGCTATTAGTAATCTGTGAACTATCATTAAAATCATCTGTAATACCATAAGATTGGAGGAGCGACAATTTTTAAAAAGGGTTCCAGGGGTGATCCGGGAAACTACAGACCGGTGAGCCTGACGTCAGTACTGGGAAAAATGGTAGAAACCATCATAAAGAATAAAATTACTCATCATGTAGATAGTCATGGCTTTAGACAAGGAAGATCTTGTCTTACTAATCTGTTATGTTTTTTTGAAGGTGTGAATAAACAGGTAGACAAAGGTGAGTCGGTTGATGTAGTGTATCTGGACTTTCAAAAACATAGGAACATAAGATATGCCATACTGGGTCAGACCAAGGTCCATCAAGCCCAGTATCCTGTTTCCAACAGTGGCCAATCTAGGTCGTATGTACCTAGCAGTTTCCCCAAAAGACACAGGTTCCACAGTGCTTGTACTGGGTCAAGCATTGATATCCTGGGCCCTTTCTTAATAATGGTTTATGGACCTTTCCTCCAGGAACTTGTCCAAACCTTTTTTAAACCCAGCTACACTAACAGCTTATACTACATCCTCCGGTAACAAATTCCAGAGTTAGATTACACGTTGAGTGAAAAAATATTTTCTTTTATTAGTCTTAAATAGTTTACCCTGTAGCTTCATTGCATGTCCCCTAGTCTTTCTATATTCTGATAACGTAAACAATCGATCTACGTTTACCCGTTCCACTCCGTTCATTAATTTATAGACTTCTATCATATCTCCCCTCAGCCATTTCTTTTCCAGGTTAAAGAGCCCTAACCTTTTTAGCCTTTCTTCATAGGAGTATCCTTCCATCCCATTTACCATTTTGGTGGCTCTTCTCTGAACCTTTTCTAATAACGCTATATCCTTTTTAAGATACGGCGACCAGAATTGCACACAATATTGAAGGTGTGGTCTCACCATGGAACGGTATAGAGGCATTATAATATCTTTTGTTTTATTTTCCATTCCTTTCCTTATCATACCTAGCATTCTATTTGCTCTCTTGGCCGCCGCTGCACACTGGGCCGAGGGTTTTAACATGTTATCCACAATGACGCCTAAATCTTTTTCCTGGGTGGTGGTTCCTAATGTGGAACCTTGCATCGTGTAACCATAGTTTGGGTTGTTCTTTCCTAGGTGCATAACTTTGCACTTGTCCACATTAAATTTCATCTGCCATTTTGATGCCCAGTCTTCCAATTTATCAAGATCCTCTTGCAATTTTCCACAATCCTCTTGGGTTTAAACAACTTTAATAGTTTTGTGTCCTCTGCAAATTTGATAACCTCACTCGTTATTCCACTTTCCAGGTCATTTATGAATATCTCAAAAAGCAGTGGACCCAGCACAGATCCCTGGGGTACACCACTATTCACCTTTCTCCATTGGGAATATTGGCCATTTAGCCCAAACCTCTGCTTTCTATCTTTTAACCAGTTCCTGATCCACAGTAGTACACTGCCTCCTACCCCATGACTCTTTAGTTTTTGCCAAAAGTCTGTGATGAGGAACCTTGTCAAAGGCTTTCTGAAAGTCCAGATACACTATATCAACCGACTCACCTGTGTCCACCTGTTTATTCACACTTTCAAAAAAACATAACAGATTAGTAAAACAAGATCTTCCTTGTCTAAAGCCATGTTGGCTGTCTCCCATTAGACCATGACTATCTACATGCTGAGTAAAAGTCTTTGACCAGGTCTCTCATCTGAGACTTTTGGCAAAACTAAAAATTCATGGGATAGGAGGCAGTTTACTATTGTGGATCAGGAACTGCTTAAAAGATAGAGAGCAGAGGGTAGGGCTAAATGGCCAATTTTCCCAATAGAAAAAGATGAATAGTAGAGTACCCCATGGATCTGTGCTGGGTCCGCTGCTTTTTGACATATTCATAAATGACCTGGAAAAGGGAATAATGAGTGAAGTTATCAAATTTGCAGATGACACAAAACTATTTAAAGTTGTTAAAATCCAAGAGGATTGTGGAAAATTGCAAGAGGATCTTGATAAATTGGAAGACTGGGCATCCAAATGGCAGATGAAATTTAATGTGGACAAGTGCAAAGTTATGCACCTAGGAAAGAACAACCCAAACTATGGTTACACGATGCAAGGTTCCTACTTGGGAACCACTACCCAGAAAAAAGATTTAGGCGTCATCGTGGATAACATGTTAAAACCCTACGCCAAGTGTGTAGCAGCGACAAAGAGAGCAAATAGAATGCTAGGTATCATAAGGAAAGGAATGGAAAATGAAGCAAAGGATATTATAATGCCTCTGTATCATTCCATGGTGCGACCACACCTTGAATATTGTGTGCAATTCTGGTTGCCATATCTTAAAAAGGATATATCGTTATTAGAAAAGGTACAGAGAAGAGCCACCAAAATGGTAAAAGGGAAGGACGAATACCCATATGAAGAGAGGCTAAAAAGGTTAGGGCTCTTTAACCTGGAAAAGAAATGGCTGAGGGGAGATATGATAGAGGTCTATAAATAAATGAATGGAGTGGAACAGGTAAACGTAGATTGATTGTTTACACCATCAAAATATGGAAAGACTAGGAGACATGCAATGAAGCTACAGTGTAACCTATTTAAGATAATAAGAGAAAATACTTTTTCACTCAATGTGTAATCAAACTCTGAAATTTGTTACCAGAGGGTGAAGTAAAAGCTCTTAGTGTAGCTGGGTTTAAAAAAACGGGTTGGACAAGTTCCTAGAGGAAAGGTCCATAAACCAGCATTAAAGGGGACCCAGGAAATCCACTGCTTGACTCAATTCAAGCATTCTGGAACCTGTGTCTTTTGGGGAGACTGCTAAGTACTTGTGACCTAGATTGACCACTGTTGAAAACAGAATACTCGGCTTGATGGACCTTGGTCTGCCCCAATATGGCATATCTTATGTTCTTATGTAATTAATTAGAAAACTGGTCGTCCAAATGTCAGATGCCATTTAATGTGGCCAAGTGCAAAGTTATGCACCTAGGAAAGAACAACCCAAACCCTGGTTACATAATGCAAGGTAAGACCTTAGAAACCACCACCCAGAAAAAAGATTTAGGCGTCATCGTGGATAATACGTTGAAAGCCTCTGTCCAGTGTCAGCGGCAGCCAAGAAAGCAAATAGAATGCTAGGAATCAGAAGGAAAGGAATGGAGAATAAAACAAAGGATATTATAATGCCTCTGTATCGTTCCATGGTGAGACTGTACCTTGAATATTGTGCAATTCTGGCCACCATATCTTAAAAAGGATATAACTGATTTCGAAAAGGTAGAAAGAAAAACGACAAAAACAGTAAAGGGGATATGAGGAGAAGCTTAAAAGTTTGGGGGTCGTCAACTTGAAAAAGATACGGCTGACGGGGTATATGATAGGGGTCTATAAAATAATGAATGGAGTGGATGGGTAAACACAGATCAGTTGTTTATTTTATTTATTTGAACACTTTTTATATACTGCCCCTTCCATTGATCAGGGGTGGTTTACACAGAACTGAATTCCAAACACTTGGTTATAGGGAACATTTTAAACTATGATACAATAAACTATATACAGGCCAGCTAGGCACTTATATAGAAGCATAGTGTAAGCTGAAATCGAAATATTTACATGGTATATTGACAGGAGAACAGCTTACAGAGGTGTATTTGTACCAGGTGGGCGGAGAGGGGTCATGGATGCAGGAGAGGGGATTTCAGTTCACACCATCAAAATGTAGAAAGACTAGAGGACACACAATGAAGCTACAAAGTAACCTATTTAAGACTAATAAGAGAAAATATTTTTTTTACTCAACGCATAATCAAACTCTGGAATTCGTCACCAGAGGATATAGTAAAAGCTGTTAGTGTAGCTGGTTTAAAAATGATTGGACAAGTTCCTGGAGGAAAGGTCCATAAACTATTATTAAAGAGGATCTGGGACAAGTATTGTGGAACCTCTATGCCTCTTTGGTAACCAACCAGGTACTTGTGGCCTGGATTGGCCACTATAGGAAAGAGGATACTGGGCTTGATGGACTTTGGTGTGACCCAATATGGCATTTCTGATGTTCTTCTGTAGACCATATGGCGTATCCAATCTGTCATAAGAACATAAGATATGCCATACTGGGTCAGACCAAGGTCCATCAAGCCCAGTATCCTGTCTCCAACAGTGGCCAATCTAGGTCATACGTACCTAGCAGTTTCCCCAAAAGACACAGGTTCCACAATGCTTGTACTGGGTCAAGCATTGATATCCTGGATCCCTTCTTAATAATGGTTTATGGACCTTTCCTCCAGGAACTTGTCCAAACCTTTTTTAAACCCAGCTACACTAACAGTCTTTACTACATCCTCCGGTAGCAAATTCCAGAGTTTGATTACACATTAAGTGAAAAAATATTTTCTTTTATTAGTCTTAAATAGTTTATCCTGTAGCTTCATTGCCAGTCCCCTAGTCTTTCTATATTCTGATAACGTAAACAATCGATCTACGTTTACCCGTTCCACTCCGTTCATTAATTTATAGACTTCTATCATATCTCTCCTCAGCCGTCTCTTTTCCAGGTTAAAGAGCCCTAACCTTTTTAGCCTTTCTTCACAGAAGTATCCTTCCATCCCCTTTACCATTTTGGTGGCTCTTCTCTGAACCTTTTCTAATAACGCTATATCCTTTTTAAGATACGGCGACCAGAATTGCACACAATTTTGAAGGTGCGGTCTCACCATGGAACGATATAGAGGCATTATAATGTCTTTTGTTTTATTTTCCATACCTTTCCTTATGATACCTAGCATTCTCTTTGCTCTCTTGGCTGCTGCTGCACATTGGGCCGAGGGTTTTAACATGTTATCCACAATGACGCCTAAATCTTTTTCCTGGGTGGTGGTTCCTAATGTGGAACCTTGCATTGTGTAACCATAGTTTGGGTTGTTCTTCCCTAGGTGCATAACATTGCACTTGTCCACATTAAATTTCATCTGCCATTTTGATGCCCAGTCTTCCAATTTATCAAGATCCTCTTGCAATTTTCCACAATCCTCTTGGGTTTTAACAACTTTAAATAGTTTTGTGTCATCTGCAAATTTGATAACCTCACTCGTTATTCCACTTTCCAGGTCATTTATGAATATGTCAAAAAGCAGCGGACCCAGCATAGATCCCTGGGGTACACTATTGGGAAAATTGGCCATTTAGCCCAACCCTCTGCTTTCTTTCTTTTAACCAGTTCTTCATCCACAGTAGTACACTGCCTCCTATCTCATGACTCTTTAGTTTTGCCAAAAGTCTCTGATGAGGGACCTTTTCAAAGGCTTTCTGAAAGTCCAGATACACTATATCAACCGACTCACCTTTGTCCACCTGTCTATTCACACTTTCAAAAAAACATAACAGATTAGTAAGACAAGATCTTCCTTGTCTAAAGCCATGTTGGCTTTCTCCCATTAGGCCATGACTATCTACCTGCTGAGTAATTTTATTCTTTATGATGGTTTCTAGCATTTTTCCCGGTACTGACGTGAGGCTCACCAGTCTGTAGTTTCCCGGATCACCCCTGGAACCCTTTTTAAAAATTGGTGTTACATTGGCAATCCTCCAATCTTCAGGTATTAGAGATGATTTTAATGATAGTTCACAGATTACTAATAGCAGGTCTGCAATCTCATATTTCAGTTCTTTCAACACCCTTGCATGTATACCATCTGGCCCAGGTGATTTGCTACTCTTCAGTTTTCTAATAGTTGTAATACATCTTCCTGATGTATCGATATTTCCTTCAATTCTTCCGCACCTTTAAATACCACTTCAGTCATGGGTAACATCCCTACATCTTCCTCAGTAAAGACTGAAGCAAATAATTCATTCAGTCTCTCCGCTATCGTCTTGTCACTTCTTAGTGCCCCTTTAACTCCTCTATCATCTAATGGACCAACTGACTCTCTCACAGGTTTTTTGCTACGAATGTACTTGAAAAAAGTTTGCTTTTTTGCTTCCGCAGCAAGCTTCTTCTCAAATTCTCCCTTTGCCTGCCTTATCAATGCCTTGCATGTGACTTGCCAGTGCTTGTGCTGTTTCCAGGTTTCATTGGCTCTTTTTTCCATTTCCTGAAAGATGCTTTTTTGGCAACAACAGCCTCTCTGACCTCACCTTTAAACCATGCTGGCAGTTTTTTGGACTTCCTTCCACTTTTCTTAAAGCGTGGAATAAAGCTGGTCTGGGCTTCCAAGATAGTATTTTTCAACAACACCCAAGCTTGATGTATTTATTTATTTATTTAACTGTATTTATATCCCGCTTTTCACTGGGTCAAAGCGGTGTTACATATAAGGATGGGGAAAATTAAGCATCAGGGTGGGGCCATCACCAGGTGGGCAACATTGATGATTTCGACATAAGACAGACTTTAGACATGGACAGTATAGTGCAGTTGTCGCTCAGAGGTTCATGATGGGTGTAAGTCTTTAACCTTTGCAACTGCTCCTTTTAGTTTTTTCTTAACTATTTTCCTCATTTTATCATAGTCTCCCTTTCGAAAGTTAAAAGGTAGTACTGTGGATTTCCTTACTATCCCTCCTCCACTAATTGAATCAAAGGCGATCATGCTATGATCACTATTGCCAAGTGGCCCCAACACCCTTATCTCTTGCATTAGATCTGGTGTTCCACTAAGGACTAGGTCTAATATGGCTTCCCCTCTGGTCAGTTCATGAACCAGCTGCTCCGAGAAGCAGTCATTGATGTCATCTAGGAACTTTATCTCCCTAGCATGTCCTGCCGTGACACTGACCCAGTCGATACTGGGGTAATTGAAATCACCCATTATTATTACTGCGCTGTAACTTTTGTTAGCTTCCTTGATTTCTTTGAGCATTTCATCATCCATTTGTTCATTCTGGCCAGGCGGTCGATAGTACAATCCCACTGCCATCGCCTTCCCCTTTTTACATGGAATTTCAATCCATAGAGATTCTACAGCAAATTTTGTTTCCTGCAAAACATTAATCCTTTCTGACTCAATGCCCTCTCTAACATAGAGCGCAACCCCTTCACCAATTTGATCAGCTCTATCATTACGATATAGTTTGTATCCAGGTATCACAGTGTCCCACTGGTTGTCCTCCTTCCACCATGTCTCTAATATTCCAATCATATCTAACCTCTCCTTTAGTGCTATATATTCTAACTCTCCCATCTTATTTTTTAGACTTCTAGCATTTGCATACAAGCATTTTAGAGACTGTATTTTATTCATATTAATTTGGGTATTGGTAGACATGGGTAATTTGGGATCTTTAAGATCTGTCTGCTCCATACTCGAGGGCATTTGGGCTACTTTACTCTTTTTTGGAACCTCTCTGCTGTTGGTAGTATCCTTCAAGGATACCTTCTTCCGAACCATCCGCTCTTGGGCGACTGTCGGCTTTCCCCTATTATCTAGTTTAAAAGCTGCTCTATCTCCTTTTTAAAGGTTAATGCCAGCAGCCTGGTTCCATCCCTGTTAAGGTGAAGCCCATCCCTTCGGAAGAGCCCCTCCTTTCCCCAGAATGTTCCCCAGTTCCTAACAAATCCAAAACCCTGATCTCTGCACCATTGTGTCATCCACGCATTGAGACTCCGGAGCTCTGCCTGCCTTTTGGGTCCTGCACGTGGAACGGGAAGCATTTCGGAGAACGCTACCCTAGAAGTTCTGGATTTCAACTTCCTACCTAAAAGCCTAAGGGGCTTGTTTACAAAGCTGCGGTAGTGGTTCGCGATCGCGATCGCAACCGCGGCCCCATTGAAATCAATGGGGCCGCGGCTCCGATTACGATCGCAAACCGCTACCGCGGCTTTGTAAACAAGCCCCTAAATTTAGCCTCCAGAACCTCCCCACCACATTTTCCTATGTCATTGGTACCGATATGTACCAAGACAGCAAACTCCTCCCCAGCACTAAGACCTTATCTAGGTGGGCGTGAGGTCCACTACCTTCGCACCAGGCAGGCATGTTACCAGACGATCCTCATGTCCACCAGCCACCCAGCTATCTACATGCCTAATGATCGAATCGCCAACTATAACGGCTGTCCTAACCCTTCCCTCATGGGCACATGGCCCTGGAGAAACTTCCTCAGTGCGAGAGGGTTTTACATCACCTGGAGAACAGGTCCTAGTTACAGGATCACTTCCTGCCACACCAGGGTGATGCTCTCCTGTCACGTGACCTCTCTCCTCCATGGCAACAGGGATGCTGCCAGACTGGAGGTGGGACTTCAGGACTATATCCCTGTAGGTCTCGTCTATGTACCTCTCTGTCTTTCTTATGTTTTCCAAATCTGCTACTCTAGCCTCTAGAGAACGGACTCGTTCCCTGAGAGCAAAGAGCTCCTTGCACCTAGTGCACACGTAAGACCTCTCACCAACTGGGAGAAAATCATACATGTAACACTCAGTGCAAAAGACTGGAAAGCCCCCATCTCGCTGCTGGACTGCTGTCTGCATCTGAGTTTTAAGTTTTTGTTTAGATCTTTAAGTTCTTTACTTACTAAGGGTTGCTATTGATATTTGTACCAATAAAACTGTACCTAATACGTTTAATATACCTTGTTCACCTGAAGCTTAATTAATCTCAGGTCCTTAGTGTATGACTGATTTGGGTAACGAGCTTCACCTGAGAGCCCCTCCTGTCTTTTAAGATGTGTAAGTACCTATAAAGCTACAATTATCCCAGGAGAGGGTGGGTGAGGGGAGGGAGGGAGGGAAATAACACTTATTAAAAGAGGGATGCTACGCAGTACCCTGTCCTGTGCTGCTGAGGTAAGCTATATTCTTAATTGATTTAAATTATAGCTCTTTGCTGCTGTTAGCCTCTAACTTATTATGAAATTTAAACTACAAGCTCTCTGCTGGATTCTAAATTTAACCAGAAAGCTCTCTTCTGTGTTTTAAATTTAAACTAAAAGTACTTTGCTGATGCTAGGCCCTGAGTGACTATTAAATTTAAACTACAAGCTCTCTGCTGGGTTCCAAATTTAACCAGAAAGCTCTCTTCTGTGTTTTAAATTTAAACTAAAAGTACTTTTCTGATGCTAGGCTCTGAGTGACTATTAAATTAAAACTACAAGCTCTCTGCTGGGTATGAAATGTAACCAGAAAGTTCTCTTCTGTGTTTTAAATCTAAACTTAAACTGCTGCTACTAGGTCCTGACTGATTTAATAAAAAATAGTGGGTTCACAGATTAATTAGCTTTAGTAGAAAGAATTCCTTTCAGAAAATTCCCAGAAGTATATAATCACAATTGCAGATCTCTCTCCAGAAGTAACAGTCCCCTTTTCTAGTCCTTTAATATCTACTACAACAGTCCCCTCTTATCCTTTAGAGATCTTCTGTGTATGTCCTATGCTTTCTTGAATTCAGATACTGTCCTCATCTCTACTACCTCCACTGGGAGACTATTCCATGCATCTACCACTCTTTCCATAAAAAAATATTTCTGCAAATTACTCCTGAGTCTATCCCCTTTCACCTCCAGTCTATGTTCCCTCATTGCATACTTTCTCTCAATTAAAAGAGGTTCTCCTCCTGCGCATTTATGCCACAGAGGTATTTAAACATGTATATGATATCTCCTCTGTCTGAGCTTTCCTCAAACGTATACATATTGAGATCTTTAAGTCAATACCCGTAGACACCTTCTGCAATGACTCCAACCTGTTTATATCCTTTTGAAGGTGCGGTCTCCAGAATTTCACACAATATTCCAAATGAGGTCTCACCAAAGACTTATACAGAAGCACTATCACCTCATTTTTTCTGCTGGCCATTCCTCTCCTTATGCACCCAAGCATCCTTCTTGCTTTCGCTGTCACCTTTTTTATCTCTTTAGCCACCTTGAGATCATCGGAAACAATCACCCCCAGGTCCTGTTCTTCTTTCATGGACTGAAGTATTTTACCCCATATACTGTACTGCTCCCTTGGATTTTTGCAGCCGAAATGCATCACCCTGCATTTTTTATCATTAAATCTCAGCTGCCAAATTCTCGACCATTCTTCAAGCTTAGCTAGATCCCTCCTCATCTTATCTACTCCTTCTTGGGTGTCTGCTCTATTGCAGATTTTGGTATCATCCGCAAAGAGGCAAAACTTACCCGACAGCCCTTCCGCTATATCACTAACAAAGATGTTAAAAAGAATCAGACCAAGGATCGATCCCTGGGGCACTCCACTGATTACATCCTTCTCCTTCCAGGACCAGAGCAGCCCATCCCATCTTTCAGTGGGGTGCTTAGACTTGTAAACGCTGCTCTTAATAAGGTTACAATCTTTTAGCATTGTAACAGGAGCACATTTAGTGTTCTCCTCAGTCCTTCCAGTCAAGAGTAAAGCCAAGGCAGAGAAGCGTGTATCCTGGAGATAAATGCTTGTCTGCATAGATGCATTTTCCAAAGGCTGCCAAGCAAAGATAGCATCCACCTACCCAAAAAGGGGCAAAATATCTTCCAGAGCAGACTGGTTAACCTACTGAGGAGGGCTTTAAACTAGGATTGTTGGGGATGAGTGGACAGTGCCCTCACGTAATGAGAATCCTAAAGAACCTGCTACTTGTATTTACCTGCTGGAAAATTTTCTTAGAAATGTACGATTTCAGTTAAGCTGAAATTCTGTATCTATTTGAAATGCTGTGTTTTATTTACATAGTTAGGACATAGTTTAACAGCCAAACTTTCTGTTAGCATTTATTAAAGTCAGTTAGAAACTAAGGGCCCAATATTCAACAAGGCGCCGAGACCAGCCATAACCGCAGAAAGGTATCCGTTCAGGGAAAGTGCTTGAATTGTGAGTCATGTGCCGCCAAAACGGGCAAGCAACGAAAATGTAGCACAAACTGAGCACAGCGGCAGGCATCCACTGTGGCATATATGGGTAAGCTCAGGGCACATAACCCGGGCACTGCGCCCAAGGTACAGGCCATAACCATGTATGTGACCACAACATCAGCCGGAGAAGCAGGACAGCATGTACACAAGAACCTGTGTATTGCCTATCCGGTGTACCCGTGCATTGCCTGTCTGTCAAACCCATACATAGACGACATCATCACGCAGGCCCAGCGGGTCGCCTGTGCAGGAGCACCCTGTGGCTGGGCAGAAAGAACCAGCGGCATGGCAGCAAAGAGAAGTGCAAACTTCAGCCCCAGTGAAAGTGAGTGCCTAGTCCGCACCATGCTGCAGCACAAGGGAGGCCCAGCAGGCAGGGGGAAGGGCTGAGCACCATGCTAGGCAGACACACCCTGAAAGGCACAGCTGTGTGCCTGCACAGGGAGACAGGGCTGTGATGCCAAGCCACATGCTGGTGGCTGCCCCAATGTGTGCCTATCAGGTGGTGGTGGGGGGGCGGGCCATGCAGTGGTAAAGGTACCAGCCCCGATTGCCTGCAGCAGTCCTTAGGAACCCCCCCCCTATTCCTCTCCAAGAACTCCAAACCAGTAACTATGCTATCTTGTCAGTCTCTATGTTCATCCCAAAATCATCAATGTTGAGCCCCCGGTGATGCCCCCCCCCTGCCCCACATTTGATCCTCCCCCCCCCCCCCCCCCCGTTATATGTTCCACCGCTTTGACCCGGTGAAAAGTGGGATATAAATACAGTTAAATAAATAAATAAATAAAGCAGGGGCTATACCCACACACAGCAGGTGGTAAGGGAGCTGCACCACTGGTGGTGGTTGGTAGCAATGCCACAGAGCATGAACAGCAATAGTAATGCCCAGTGTAGGGGGAGCTGTGGATGGTCTGTGAACTGCAAGGGACAGCCAGTGTGGATGCCCCAGACACCTGCCTCACCCCCCAGCCCCTGTGCCCTGATGCAGGAGTCTGGTGGGATCGGTGGCAGAAATCACACATGTGTTGTCTGTCTGTTCCTGCAAAAAGCTTGGTGGTCACAATTCAGAGTGTAAGATCCAATACAGCAAAAAACTCACTCTAGAAAAACACAAACTGTTCCATAATTCTTGGCAACTACAAAATGAATGTTTTCACTTGATGAATATTAAAGATATAGCGTGGCCAGCAAGGTCTCAGCTTCCAGGGGCAATGGCAAAAACGATCCGGACCAAGCCAAGATCATGCCACAAACACAAGCCCAATGACATCAAGGACCTGCTGCCACGTATTATTACAATGTAATTGCACCAAAAACTGGTCTGTTACCGAACGATGAAGTCACAGCTCCCAATAATAAGAAAAATCGTTCATGTATTAATGGGTGGCTAACAAAACCTTCCCTTCTCTATATGGAAGGTCCGTTAGGTTGGACAAACATTTTCAGTTTTCCACAAGACCATATAGTGAATTTAACGAAAGAAAAGACCCCATTTTCGTCTATAGGGTTGCAAGAGTCATCAGCATTTGATACCTCATGGGAGTCCTTGCTGAGAGCACAGAAGAAAAAAGTTAGAATTGAATTACATCGCTTATCCCTTATAGAATATATCCATCGCCAACAGATTCCGAGGGGGTTGCGTGTGTACAAAGAACCTTGTATGCCTAAAATGGAAGTCGATTTTATTGAACAATGGAACAAAATTTTAAACAAATGTTCCCTTGACCTAATGGTCCTTATAGTGGATACAACTAAGACGGAAGTAGATCGTTTAACAACTGAAATTAAAACCACACAGGATGTTTTACAACGGGAAGAATTTACGGAAGAGTACGCATGGAAATTAGAAGCTCTGAATCGACAAATATCTACATTGCAGCAAGAGGTTAAGGAGAAGAAAATTAAAAAACTAAAACGAGATAACACGGATTACACTACCGGCTACATTTATCCCTGGATGAACACCAAACGAGTATTCAATAAGAAATCTAAAAAGCGAGTACATTTTGAAGAGTCTTCAGATGAGTTGTTATCCACTGATTCCTCTGCTTCTTCACGGAATAGTAAAGATTTTTTGGACGACGATTCGGGACGCAAAGAGAAGTTCAAGAAACAATCAGACCCACAGGGGCATATGAGACAGCGGGAACGTTACAACACACGGAAGAAATGAGTTTGTTATTGAGGGAAACTGCACAGGAGGAACTGTTAATTAACATTTCAGGGAGATATTTATCAACGGATGCCACCAGTATATTGAATAAAGGTTTGTCCTTTGTACCCTCCATCAAATTTGATTCGTTCCAGTTTCGACTGGATTTTGAGCAACTAATGCGGAAGTTATGCCTTAAACATTATTTTGGGGTTTCAGAATCACGGTCCAGTTTACCCAATGAAGAAGAAGCATCATTACGAGTGCCTCTACCCTTTAAATCCACATGGTCCCCCCCAGGTCCGCCTCACCCGGCCCTTGAAGTTTTCAAGCGGCTGGTTTTGTCAGATATACAAAAGCTGGAGAAGAGCCATAAATTATATAGCACAACTCTAACCCGAGGGGAGCAGAAGGCCCTGGTTGAATTACAAAATAGGCATGACATAGTTATCAAGCGGGCCGACAAAGGGGGTGCAGTTGTGGTTCTTTCTAGGGACGCTTATGTTAGAGAGGCACTAACTCAATTACAAGATACGTCAGTATATATCAGATTGGAGTTAGATCCTGGAGAGTCATTACAGCAAAAAATTCATTCTTTGACACAATCGGCTTTGATGGATGGCTTAATTACAAGAAAAGAGTACAATTACTTGAATGTGGTAGCTCCTATCACAGCTAAGTTTTATATTGTTCCTAAAGTGCATAAAAACCTACACGATCCTCCTGGTCGACCAATAGTTTCTACTAGAGGCAGTATCCTTGAACCCCTATCTACTTATTTGTATTTACTATTTAAGTCCTTTATTACAAAACCATCCCATCATACGTCAGAGACACAACCCATTTTTTGAGTATCTTGAGGGAGATGGATGAATGGTCCCAAAGCTCAGACGTTTTTCTAGTAACACTAGATGTGGTTTCATTATATACACACATTCCACAAGAGGCGGCGCTACAAGTGATAGAACAAGTGCTTCAACAACGAGGGGATATATCTGTGCCTAAGTCTCTTTTCATCATGACTTTGGCCCGTTTGGCCATTAAACGAAATTGTTTCCTTTTTCAGGGAGAATTGTATCAACAAATTGCTGGGGTAGCTATGGGCGCTACATGCGCTCCATCTGTAGCTAATTTCTACATGGGGATTTTTGAAAAACAATGGGTTATCCCATCAAGGCATACCTCGCAGATTTTACTGTGGCGGAGGTACATTGATGACATTTTTTTGATGTGGCGAGGTACAGAAGAGTCTCTATGTCAGTTTCTTGAATGGCTAAACCATCTGGATGTCAATATCACTTTTACGTACTCTTTTCATAGAGATATTCTCACCTACTTGGATGTGGAGATTAGGAGAAGTGCATCGGGATGGTCAACCTCAATTTTCAAGAAGCCAGTTGATAGGAATACTTTTCTGCATTTTCGTAGTTTACATCCACGCAGACTTAAGGAAAGCCTCCCTTATTCACAGTTCCTGCGTTTTTGCAGGAACTGTTCAGATTTACAGGACTTCAAACTCCGTTCAAAAGTATTATTTGCTAATTTTTTATCTCGAGGATACCCTCAGCAAGTTGTTAAGAGACCGTATACACGAGCACTTTTTAACCATAGAGCTTTACCTTTGGAGCCACGTTCGGCTGGAATAAACGATTTCGAGTCTCCACATGTGAATTTGATTACGAGGTATTCCCCGATGAGTTCAGCAGTTCAGCAGATTATTAAAAGACATTCCAACATTTTAGCAGTGGTCCCAGGTTTAGATAACAAGACTATTAGATGTGTGTGGACCTGGGATCGCAATCTTAAGGAACTTTTAAGTCCCACCGTATTGAGACCGATTGAGGAGGTCTCAGTTGCAGTTGCCTACAAGGGCCACCGTAGCTGTGGAGACTGTGACATATGCATGCTGACCATGGAAGCCTCACATTTTGAATACAATGGTCTCCGAAGAAATTTGGCATCCTCTACTACCTGTGGGTCTGTTAATGTGGTATATGCCATATTTTGCCCATGCGGATTAGTGTATATAGGAAAGACTACACGTGCATTTCGAGTCCGTATTAGGGAGCATAAGAGTCGTCTAAAACATTGTGTAAAAGAGGCCCCGATAGTCCAACACTGTATATCGCAACATCATCAGTATGAACAACTTCGGATTTTATGTTTAGAACAATTATTAAAGGGTGAAAGGGGCGTGCCCATAGATCGGCTACTGATCAGACGTGAGCAATGGTGGATATATACCTTTGATACAGTGTTTCCTAAAGGTTTGAATGCGTCCATAGAATGGGCACGATATGTATGAAGGTTTTAGCTACTGGATTATCTCATTTCTCTATTTACTTTTGTTCTTCACTGTGGTACACAATGCATAATGAACTTAGAATAAATAGTGGGCTTTAAATTATGCTGACACCTGATTGGGTTGTTAGGCCTCCAGGGTTTTCTATAAGTGGGAGGTTTCCTCTTTACTTCGCATGCGCGGCGTTCTGGGTTGAAACCGGCAGAACTTTTGATAATCACCGGCGGAATGTGGGCAGCAAGTTAAACTCTGATAGGTATGGTCTTTAGATTTTTATATTTTCATACCTCTAGGCGGGATCTGATTATATTTGGTTTGTCTATGTGAAGAAGGGGTTGCATGTTTTTTTTTTTAATTTTTTTTTTAATTATTTATTTATGAATTTCAAATTGAACAGCAAGAAAAACAATCAAGCACAATCTTGCTCAGAAAATGAGATGTACACAGGAGTATAAAGATAAAGAGATACAGCAAGTAGAAAATAAACCCATGATTCCCATACAGTCCAACATCCGTGGGGGGGGTGGGGGGGGGGGCGAGAAGGGAATTCTAAGACCAAACAAGAGTAGAATGGTCTAACCTTAAAGATATTAATACAAGAAAAACACAAAATGACTAAGAGGTACTCCAGATATCACGAATAAGTAGAGAACAATTATCCCAAAGCATCAACAGTAGAAATCCTAGCATCAATAAATGTAACAAGATCCGAAGGATCAGAAAAATAATACCGAACAGATTTATAAACCACTAGGCATCTACAAGGGTATCGGAGAAAGAAAGACCCTCCCATTTGCAACACACTAGCTTTTAAAAGTAGAAACTGTTTACGCCGTTTCTGCGTTTCCCGCGTTAAGTCAGGAAACATAGAAATAGTCAAACCCTTAAAGGACTCCAGCCTCTTTTTAAAGAACATCTTAAGGAGCCAATCTTTGTCAGAGATTAAGGCACAATGCACAATCATAGTAGCCGGCACACAGCCCTCACCCCCAGTATCCTCCAACAAGTTAGAAACATTGAGAACATCAAAGTTAACATTAGAAACATTAGAAGGAGCCACAGCGTCTTTTTTCCCTCGAGGAAGATAATAAGCTTTAGTCAAAGGGGGAAACAGTTCAGGAGGAACTTTGAGAACTTCGTGCAGATATTTCTTGAACATATCCATCGCTGATACACTCTGAGATTGTGGAAAGTTTAAGACCCGCAAATTAGCGGCTCTGGCAGCATTTTCCAAGATTTCAATCTTATACCGAAGAATCCCATTGTCCTTAACAACAGCTGAAGATTGATCACTAAGAGAATCCAGCCGGGTTCCATGATCAGATATTGCACTCGCCAAAGAGTCACAGGTAGCTGCAAAAGACTCAATCTTGCCAGCGTTCTCAAGTGTACGTGAGGTATTATCCTGGATATTCTGGGCTAAGGCTGCAGTTTGAGATTGAACTGCTCCAGACAAAGCAGCTATGGCTTCCCAGATAGATTCAAGTGTAAAAGACGCCGGTCTGGATAAGCGTAAAAAAGAGACAGGAAGCGGTGTGGACGCAGCCTGGGAGCTCCGTTCCCCAACTGATAGCTCAGGGAGTTCCGCCGAGATGGAAATATCCACAGCCTCCCTGGAATCCACAGGGGACTGTAAAGCCGAAACCTCAGGTAGCTTCCCTCGAACGGCAGGCTCACCCCCGACAACGGGAGAAGCAGACGTCACAGCTGCCAGAGTAGGGTTAACAGAAGCTGGGTAAGCCGGCGGAGTTCTCTGCGCGGGGGAGAGAGATATTTCAGCATCCGACGGCGGCGAAGCGGTCTCTTTTCCACTCACCGCCAAGCCGGCTCATACCTCCACTCTCTGGTCCGGAGTTAAAGTGACAAAACGATCCATAGGACCGCCAGAAGGTTGCTGAGGCTCTGAGGGAAAAGCCCTCAGCTTACCCTTTCGTTTCGGCATAAGTTCAAAAGAAACGCTCAGTAGCCATCTTGAAAAAGGGGGGTTGCATGTTTTAGTAGCATAATTCTTTTGGTATTATTTTGGCAGTTAAAACAAAGTTGGACGAATGATTTTGAGTGATCCCCTGATGAAAGCATAGCGATGAAACGCATGACTGGTACCCGTAAAGGGCGTCGGGATCCTTAAATGGTCCATAACAGTGGGTTATTTTATCTTGCACAGATAAGAACAGCTTTTGAGCATTTATCACATTTAAAAGTTTTGGAATATTTATCTGTGTTACACAACCCACTACTCTTTAGAGGTCGTTGATGCAAATGGGCAACCTGCTTTGATAACGGACGAAAGTCCCTGTGGCAGAGCCAACAAGTCTGAGACCTCTATTATTTAAATTTTATGTTATTATAGAGAAGGGAAGGTTTTGTTAGCCACCCATTAATACATGAACGATTTTTCTTATTATTTGGAGCTGTGACGTATTATTACAAAGCAAACTGCATCAACACCCAAGAGAACACTTAACTTAAAAAATTAGCTGGGTTGATCGCAAGCCGCTTCCCCGACGTTACTGCAGAGCTCTAATACGTTTCGCGAGTAATCTCGCTGCATCAGGGGAAATCATATGAGCGGCAGCCAAACTAGCTCCTCAACATCACTTCACAAAAACGCCGCATGCTAGTTTGGCTGCCGCTCATATGATTTCCCCTGATGCAGCGAGATTACTCGCGAAACGTATTAGAGCTCTGCAGTAACATCGGGGAAGCGGCTTGCGATCAACCCATCTAATTTTTTAAGTTAAGTGTTCTCTTGGGTGTTGATGCAGTTTGCTTTGTAATAATACGTGGCAGCAGGTCCTTGATGTCATTGGGCTTGTGTTTCTGGCATGATCTTGGCTTGGTCCGGATCGTTTTTGCCATTGCCCCTGGAAGCTGAGACCTTGCTGGCCACGCTATATCTTTAATATTCATCAAGTGAAAACATTCATTTTGTAGTTGCCAAGAATTATGGAACAGTTTGTGGTTTTCTAGAGTGAGGTTTTTGCTGTCTGTTCCTGCAAGCAGCTCTGTCACCACAGCCTGCCACCCAGGATGGGTATGTTGCCAGACCGTGGCAGGATACAGGTATGCACAACAGGCAATAGGGTAGTGGTCAACTGAGTTCATGTGTGTCCCCCCTCTCTCACACAGGGAATATGGGATGCATCAGATCCTTGAGGCCCTCAAGTGCCACTTCTGCATGCTGCAGGAGAGATGACCTAACCAGCTGCAGCAGATCAGGGAGTGGCTGGCAGCTGAAGAAGGTCAGTGGGGTACACAGTGGTGCCCAGCAGATGCAGGGGGCGGCAGCCATGGCTGCCAGACTGGTGCAGGCAGACCACCTGATGGTGGACTCTCCCTGTATGCAATGATGGGAATGTGCTGTGGGCAGTTGTGCCATCCCCCGGTGCCACCATCCTGTGAGTGCACCAGTTAGCACCCAAGAAGTGCAGGTGTGCACACACCTGGCTGGGGCACACACTCCCAGTGGTGTCTCCAGGAGCATGTTGTACACCTGCCCATGCTGCCCCCTGTGCATGCCCATTGCCTGGGGGAGTCTGCAGGGCACAGCTTGGCATGTGAGGGGGAGAAGAGAGTTGGCTGGAAGTGGGAAAAGGGGAGGGATGCAGTGTGCACTGTGGGGGAGGTAGGCCCCTGTGGGCCGAAGGTGGATTGGGCAATGCATGCATGGACCCCCCCAGTGTTGTGCCAGTCCCACCCCAGGGCCTTGCCTGTGTGGACCAGTAACTCCCCCTCCTCTTTCCCCACAGCTGGCTCCAGGGGGTCCCAAGACACTGCTGGCCCACCTCACCATCCACCCAGGAGCAGTGGTGCAGTGCCACCAGAATGGAGAAGCAGCAGTACCACCAGTGGTTATGGGGATGAGGAATCGTCATCATCATTGTTCAGCAACACCGCAGCTCAGGATACTTCATCAGAGGAGGAGGGCAGTGAGGGGACCATGGCACAGTGGCTGGATAGGGAGTCAGAGAAGGAGGGATCTGAGGACCAGGGGCAGGGTGGAGAGGATGAGGTATCTGAGAGGGAAGAATCTGAGGGTCAGAGGCAGGGTGGGGAGGATGAGGAGTCAGAGGGAGAGGGTTCTGAGGGCTAGGGGCAGGGTTGGAAGGAAGAGAAGACAGAGGAGGAGGGAGCAGAGTGGGTATCAGGAGGGTTGTGGGAACCACCCACCAAGTGCCCCAGGTATGGTGGAGTGGTACAGGGCATCACCAGCAGGCGATCTACGGGGAGCCCAGAGGTGGAGCTGCACCCCCCCCCCCCCAGCTGCACCCCACAGCCCACAGTTATGCCAACCCTACCAAGGGGCCCTGTTCCCTCCGCATGATTCAGCACAGGCCAGGTGCAACATGCAGAGGGGCCGTGGTCTACCTCCTGCATCTGGGGCCCAATAGCCACCCCAGCACCCATGGGCACACTCCAGCCATACAATACCAACACCACTTCCTTTCACCGCCCTTACTTAACTCAATCTACTCTAAATATAAACCTTACAGTTCAAAAGAATTCCTTGGGGTAAATGAATACAGGCCTCAGTTAATGCTCACACCATTCATTTGGCGAACAGTGTCACCATAGGGTAGAGCTTAAGAACTTTCTCACATCACCGGCCTTCCCTCTATAATTTAATCAAATACAATTATTTAGAACACTATTACTAAAAAAGTACTTTTTTAGGATTCAAAATATCAATTGAAAAATTCCGTATCTAACTCACATGTTCCACAATAGAATTTTAATGGGATTTAAATTATCCAAAACAATTTTTTTAAATTTTAATTTTTAATTTATAATTTCATTAAGATTAAAAGATTCCAATAGAATAGAGTTTCCCAGAGTACGACAGCTTGCACCGGAACCAATTAGTTGAACATCTAGAAAAGATAAGGGTACTCTTAATAATGCACAGTCAGTCATGCATCAGAGAAAGTAGTAATCCGTTACTTATCTTTTGGCGCTATAGCTATCACATCAATGGGCACTGCTTCAAACACCCTACACCGCTTTATCGGGTTCCAAGGGCTTCGAGCAGAACGTCGGATTTCTGCAGTAAAAAGATCCGACAAAAGCTTTTGTTTCACCCCGCTGGGCTTCGTCAGGGATCCAGCAGCTAATCCAAAACAGAGTAATAATCGTTTAAATCGGAGCCACCATTTCGCTTCACGAGTTATCTTAATGGCGTCTGACGTCAGTCTCTTTAAATAGGCATCCCAAAACGCTAGTTGGTGTGGAATTCGTGACGTCAACAATCCGATGAACTTTATTACTCAAGCCTCACATTACACAGAAACAGAAAATAACTAACCAAAAGGGAATCACGGAAACACACAAAAGAATTCTATACATTAAAAAACAAAAACCCCTAAACATTAACAATATCTCACAATCTAAAAAATTAACAGAACCAAGAGAGAGAATCAGATCGAAACCCAAAGAGCCACTGGCTGAATATCAGAAGAAGAGAGTCCATTCGATTTTATCATTCAGTCCTTGTGGAACTAAGGTATGCATCTTATGGATCCATTGTTGTTCTTTTTGAAGGAGTATACGTCCCCTATCTCCCCTTCGTATATCAGGTAATAATTGTTCAATAACGGTACATCGAAGTTCTTGAAAAACATGATTCATAGCGTTACAATGTTGAATGAGTGGGGTCTCTAAACGGGCCTTCACAATGCTATATTTATGTTCCGCCAACCTTGTACGTAATGGACGGATAGCCTTTCCAATATAAAGCATTAAACAAGGGCACCATAACGCATAGACGACAAAGGAAGAATTGCAATCAGTGGATTGTCTTAACTGATATTTACATTGAAAATGGGAATGCAATTTATGCTCCATTAGGTTACAATATATACAGCGACCGCACTGCTGATGTAGAAATGAACAGGTAACCACTTGACGAGGAACTGCAGAGCATAGCTGGTCTCGTAAATTGCGACCTTTTTGGTAAGCCATTCGTACATGGTACTGGGACAAAACTGGATGTGATGCAAAGATCTTCCAATATCTATGAATAGAAGCTGCCATTCGGCTAGAAATGCTGGAAAAGGGTATAACACACGTAAGAGTTGGAGGCTGCCCAGACTGACATAAATTATCAGACCTTGGATATAATAACCATCCTCTATGGTTATATTTAGCTCGCTTATATGCCTTCTTCAGAAGGGAGTGTGGATAACCACGTTCTTGAAACTTAGCTATCATACATCGTGCTGTCTTTTCAAATTCCTGCGGAGACGAACATATCCTACGACATCGCAATAGTTGAGAATAGGGAAGATTGTTCTTCAGATGACCGGGATGGAAACTAGAATAATGCAATATGGTATTTTTATCAGTGGGCTTAACATATATAGTTGTCTCAAATCCTCCAGCTATCTTAATGATCTGCACATCCAAAAAGTGTATCTTAGATTGATGTCGAGCCATTTCAAACTGGATGTTAATATTGCAACTATTCAAATAATGAAAGAAATCGTCCAAAAGTTCAGCTGTACCACTCCACAGAAGAAAAATATCGTCAATATACCTATACCAACATAAAATATATGAGTTATATTGAGATGGATAAACCCAGCGATCTTCAAATACATGCATATATAGATTAGCTAAGGAGGGGGCGAATGTAGCGCCCATAGCAGTTCCAAAGACTTGCTGAAAAAATTCATGTTTGTAGACAAAATAATTCTTTTTTAATGCTATTTCTACTAAACAGTAAAGAAAATCTGTAGGAACAGTATGGGGTCGTGGACGGGCATCCCAAATTTGTATCAAAACTTGCAAAGCTTCATCTTGGGGAATGGAAGTATACAGTGCTGCACCATCTAATGTGACCATCCACGTAACACTTTCCACATTCACAAAACTGTCTAAAAGAGTCAAAAAATGCTTGGTGTCTTTTATATATGAAGGAATGAGAAGAACCTAGTCTTTCAAGAACATATCTAGATACTGACCTACCCTCTCAAGGAGGGAGTCATTACTGGACAAGATTGGACGACCAGGAGGGTTCTGTAGATTCTTATGTATTTTACTCCAGCCATGCCATACCTGGCCCCTCTGTCCCACCACCCCCTCATCCATCGAGTGGCCGTCCTGGTGGCAGAGGTGCACCTCCTCAGGGAGGAGGTGTGGACCGCAGCTTGGACCATTGCCATGCACCTGGATGCCCCCACTGCAGCAGTGACAAGGCACAAGCAGGGCCCCCCTGAATCATAGGCAGTCCCCAGACAGATATGCCCTGTCCTAGGGTAGTCTGTAATTGTAATGCTGCACATTGTCTGCCACTATTGGCAGTGTTGTAAATATGTTGGCACATTTGTTCAATAAAACAGTTCATGTTTGCAAATTCTGTGTCATCCATTTTGTGGGGGCAGGGCATTGCGTCTGCATGGTGGTGCGGAGGACCAGGGGAGGGGGACCAGGGGAGGGGGTCCGGGGGTCTATGGGCATGGATTGTGGGCATGCCTGTTCTGCGTAGGTATGGCAAAGGGCCACAACCCATACAGATGGTTGTGGGCAGAGCCCTGCATGGGTAGTGTCTCTTGGGGGTGACCATCTGCATGAGACCCTCTGCCATATCCACGCAACACAGCTGTGGCAGCATGACTGCGGCCCGGCGGTACTGCACATACAAGACCCCTCCTACTCTGTGAAGGCACATCGTCAGATTGGCGCATGCTGTGGTTGACATGCCCACTAACTGTGTTATGCGACCTACCCAGATATCGTAATCTGCATGCCTGTGATGCCATCGCTCAGCGCTGTGTGGCTATGGTGTCCCATGGCAGAGAACTGTCATGCAGATTTTCATAATGTCAGCACCCAGGGGCCGTCGTGGGTACCAGATATGCCTTTGGACGGGGTGTGGCCCCACTGCACGCCATACCCATGTATGCATAAGAGGAACTATTCGGGTAGGCAAATGCTGCCTTAGCACGTTGCTGTTTCACGATGGCTGACAAGGCACCGGCAGTGGCAAAGTGCACGAGGAAGGCTAACTTCACTCTGTCTGAGACTGCTATGGTCCTCTGGTTCATCCTGCAGCAGCACACCACCCTCTTGGTGGCTGAGGATGCCAGCACCCAGCAGGCAGCATAGCATAACATTGTCAACATGGTCAATGTGGTACACCACCACAACCAGAACATGGAGAACATCAAAAAGAAGTAGCACATGGTCCAGCAGGCAGCAAAGGAGAAGAGAGCCTGGAACAGCAGGCTGCCACCTGCACAGCAGCACAGCCTCACCCCACTTGAGGAGCAAGTGCTGCAGTATGTGAAGGAGGTTACCATCTCAGGTGTTGCGGGCTTCGACAGCTCCACCACAGGCATACAGGGGAGTGAGTAGGGGTGCCACATAACCCAGGTGTGACCATGACAGCCATATATGTGTCTCCACCATGCCTCTGTTCACCCAGCCCATGCCTGTCTGTTGGACCTTGGGTGCTACGTGGGGTAGGTGCAGACTGTGCACCACCTGCCAGTTCAGTAGTGGACTGGGTGCCACCCCATAGGCCAAGCTGGCATGCCATGACACTAACCTCTGCCACCTTTGATCTCCCACAGACCTGCCAGGGACATCACCCTCCCAGCCTGGGACCGATGCATCGGGGGGAGCCTCACACCCACCACGGAAGATGCCAGTGCCCAGCCAGGGTGCAGCACAGCCATCATTGCCAGTGTGCTTGCCAGTGCAGCAGAGCAGCCCAGTTGCCCAGTTCGGCAGCCAGTGCAGAGAAGCCATTGGGTTCACCACCCAGGGCAATGGGGCAGACCAGTGTGACCACCAGTGCCGGGAAGCCGGACAGAGATGATGCCCTATTTGCCGAGCTATAGTTCACCATCCTGGAGGAGCCAGTGGGTGCAGGAGGCGATGTCCTGGACCAGGAGCTACTGTAGGATGGTGCATGCCTGGTGGCAGGCACAGTGGGCATACTCTCTGAGCTGCAAGGTATCCGTCAGGACCTGCAGGCTGCAGAACAGGCCAGGGAGCAGAGCGTGAGGAGTGGCAGGACCACAGATTGCATGTGGGGTGTAACATGGAGGGGCACCTGTGGCTGATGAGGGAGATGGCAGTTTACCAGGCATCTATCGCTGGCTCCCTGCACAGTTTGGTGGTCCTCATGCAGGCACAAGGGGTGGGTGCTGGGGCTGCCAGTGCAACAGTATAGCCACCTGCTAGCCCTGAGCCATGCCCTTCAGCCCACCCTGCCGGAGGGTGATGACACTCCCAGCACATCCTCTGACAATGCTCCACTGTATCACAGTGTGCATGTTAGCAAATGCCCATGGCTGGTGGGGAGCCCTGTGGCAGGAGAATCATGTGGGGGGAATAAATAACACACTGAACACATTTGGTGGTAATGGGCATTTTATTGTATCACTCTGCACACATTGCGTGGTACTGGGCATATTATTAGTGATTCTGTGTGTCCAACCCTGGTGCTGGTGTGGGGCAGTCACCTCAGAAACTATCACATATCACCCGCGCATGGTGGGCCAGTGCCCCGGCCTGCTGCTAGCTCCCGGACTTTGCACCATCACCTTCAACTGCCTCTGCGGCCTTCCACTCCTCCACAACTGCTAGCTCTGGGTCCAGCACTCCATTCATCCATGCCAGGTTGTGGAGTGTGCAGCATGCTGCGAACATCTGCTCTGGACTGTAGAGGAGATGCCCGCCACTTCTGTTGAGGCACTGGAAGTGGCTCTTCAGCACCCCAATTGCACACACCATGCCTGCCCGGGTCTGCTGATAGTTATTATTGTACTGCTCCTCCTGCCAGTTCAGAGTGGTGCACTAGGGTCAGCATCTAGGTCCCTCAGGCGGTATCCATGGTCACCTGTGGGAACAATGTGAGCTGTGAGCATGAGCTTTGGGACATGCATTGGGTATAGTCTATGGGCTGCTGTGGACAGCGTGCAGTGGTGCTCATGTGGTGCGATACATACAGTACACATCTCTCACTGCCTGTACCCATAGCATCAGACTGCAGCAGGTGTCCATTCTGGGCCTGTCTTGGGGCTCACAAATGTGCTCACACACCTAGCAATCACGCATCTCCAAGCTGATCTCCGGCTGTTGCCTGTCCCAGGCTGGACTGGGTGGGGACAAATGCATCATGGCAGGACCCTGGGTAGCGGGCGCACACATCAATGAAGTCCTTGTTGGCATCCACAACGACCTGCATGTTCATCGATGTGTACCTATGCCTGTTCTGGTATGCTCTCTGCTCCAGCCATAATGCCCGCAGTGCAATGTGGGTGCAGTCTATACATCCAAGCACCAATGAGAAACCAGCAATACTATAGAATGCCTGCATGGTCTCCTGCTACATCTGTCCAATATAGTATAGGGGGTGAAGTACTTTTGTCCACTAAAGAAGAGCGGGACCTAGGCGTGGTTGTGTCTGATGATCTTAAAGTAGATAAACAGGTAGAAAAGGCGACAGCAAAAGCTAGAAGGATGCTTGGGTGCATACGGAGAGGAATGGCTAGCAGAAAAAAGGAGGTGATAGTGCCTCTGTATAAGTCTTTGGTGCAACCTCATTTGGAGTATAGTGTGCAATTCTGGAGACCACACCTTCAAAAGGATGTGAACAGGATGGAGTCGGTGCAGAGGGTGACTACTAAAATGATTAGTAGTCTTCATTATTAAGCATATGAGGACATACTTAAGGATCTTAATATGTACACCTTAGAGGAAAGGCGGGAGAGAGGTGATATGATTGAGATGTTTAAATACCTCCGTGTAAACACGCTATTGTTCGGTCTTCTTAGGAACGATGAAACTGCAATCGTAAAAAGGTGAGTCGTTCACTATTGTCCTTAATATATATTCAAAGAAATGGCATCTTTCATTAGAACTGTAAACTTCAAACTATATTAAACTCTTTTGTGAAACTAGGTCTCAGACTGACATAGCACCACTTCCCCACTTTCGTCTGGGAAGAAAAGTGCTTAATCGCATCAATGACCTTTATGACGTTTCACAGTGAAGAGTCAGTCCAATAAAACTACCTATTACAGATTAATACCAACTCGCTATATATATGTAACTACAATGGGCTGAACTTCTTCACTGTAATTTGTTGATCCCGACGCTTCACTACGGCACCACTCCCGTGTTTCGCTGTAAAGGTTCCTCAGGGGATCCTATGCCTGATCTCGTAACGTCATACAATCTGTCATATGTGCTGCCAACGCTCACTTTCAAAACCACAGCCACACTCAACCGTCAAAACTACAATCTCCTATCGGCGTTCTTCCCAGCCCGATAGGAGATTGTAGTTTTGACGGTTGAGTGTGGCTGTGGTTTTGAAAGTGAGCGTTGGCAGCACATATGGCAGATTGTATGACGTTACGAGATCAGGCATAGGATCCCCTGAGGAACCTTTACAGCGAAACACGGGAGTGGTGCCGTAGTGAAGCGTCGGGATCAACAAATTACAGTGAAGAAGTTCAGCCCATTGTAGTTACATATATATAGCGAGTTGGTATTAATCTGTAATAGGTAGTTTTATTGGACTGACTCTTCACTGTGAAACGTCATAAAGGTCATTGATGCGATTAAGCACTTTTCTTCCCAGACGAAAGTGGGGAAGTGGTGCTATGTAAGTCTGAGACCTAGTTTCACAAAAGAGTTTAATATAGTTTGAAGTTTACAGTTCTAATGAAAGATGCCGTTTCTTTGAATATATATTAAGGACAATAGTGAACGACTCACCTTTTTACGATTGTAAATACCTCCGTGGCATAAATGTTCAGGGAGAGAGCCTCTTTCAATTGAAAGCAAGTTCTGCTACGAGGGGACATGGGATGAGGGTGAAGGGAGATAGATTCAGGAGTGATAGGCGGAAATATTTCTTTACAGAAAGAGTAGTGGATCCATGGAATAGTCTCCCAGTGGAGGTGGTAGAGATGAGGACAGTATCTGAATTCAAAAAAGCATGGGACCAACACAGAGGATCTCTCAAGGAAAAAAGGGGACTGTTGTAGTTGTTGATATGGAAGGACAGACTAGATAGGCCATGTGGTCCTTTTCTGTCGTCATATTTCTGTGTTTCTATGTTGTGTCTGGGGGAAGGATATGAGGTGGCACATCCTCTGCAGCAGGGCCCTGGTGAATGTTCTTATGCAGTGGCTGGCAGTGGACTGCATGATTCCAACAGTCACCCCTATCACATGCTGGAAGCTGCCGGTTGTGAGGAATCCCAGGGCAGTGGTCACCATCATGGCCACTGGCAGGGCCTGGCTTCTGGAAGTGGAGGGTTCCAGGTCCACACTAGGTATGTTGCACAGCTCAGTTATTGTCGCCCCATCCAGTTTGTATCTCTTTTAGACCTCCTCCTCTGTCAGTTGCAGGTAGCTCACCCTGGGCCTATGTACACGTGGGGCACACTACCTCTGTCTCGGATGCTGAGCCACTGCCTGCTGCTGGGTATGTACTGCCTGTCGACTCCTTTGCTGTGCTTGGGCTCGGCGAGCACATCGTCACCTCTGGATCACCATGTGCATGGCCCACATGGTGTCTCTGCCTGTACAGCATCGCTTTACGTCTGCACAGTTTAGCTACAGGCCTGCTCACACTCCCCTCGCTCTACTGTGCACTTTTCCGCCACTACACGGGTTCACCACTCACCATCACCGGTCATATGCGCCGGGAGCTACGTGGTTAGTGACATCCAGTGTAGGTGCACATGAGTTTCGAAAATCCACTTTACGCGGGCTTCCCGGCAACACACTCCTGTTCCACCTCTGGGCTTTGGCGCTTGGTGCTGTGTGGGTAGCTGGGCCTCAACGATCCAAGCTGCCTTGTTGAATATGTGGTTTACACGGTTATAGCGGTTTTACATGGATAAGGCTGACTTTTACATGTGTAATACATGCCTAGGGCTTCGCAAATCGGGCACAAAATATATAATGAGGACAAACCAGTACACACTGTTGTACCAGGAGTAAGTCAAAAAATAAAATACAAATTAAATGAATTAATATATAATAATCTTTTACAAAAACACATAAAGATGACAGATATGACAAATAAATAGAGTATGAAACCTAATTAAGTATCACATAAGCAATAAATTAATATCAGGGCTGGCCAAAGGTTTCTGCTGCCACAGAAAGAAGCCCCAGCTGTGCTGTCGCCCCCACCCCACCTCCTGCTGCCACCAATTCTGTCAATGAGGTTGGTGGGAGGGGGATAGCTCAGCTTGTGCGGCAGTGACAGTGGCAGCAACCCACAGCAGGTGATGTGCTTCGGCACAACTTCCTGTCGGAAGGGGGTCAAACGCGGCAGCCAATGTGTGCCAAAGCACATGGTCTGCCACGTGCACCATACCATGCCTCCCACAGAGGTCTGCCATCCTGGGAAGCTGCCTATCCCACTTAGTGGACGAGCCAGCCCTGATTAATACTGACTAAAACCCAACATGGCCATGTTTCAGCTAATGGAGCGGAGGAGTAGCCTAATGGTTAGAGCACAGGCTTGGGAACCAAAAGACCAGCATTTGATTCCCACCAGCACTCCCTGTGGCCTTGGGCAAGTCATTTAACCATTGCCTCAAAAAAAAATTGCCTCCATTGCCTCAAAAAAAAATTCCAAGATATCAATATCCCTGTTTAATATACATTACTAAGTTTAAGCTTTGATTGAAATGATAAAGCGGTATTAAAAAAACCTGTTAAATAAATAAATAATGCCTGCATGTGAATGAAAATAAAAGCTTAAAACCCATCAGCATCAAAAAACATTTACAAATTAAAATACTCATATGTAACTCCAAAGAAGTCAATAAATCAACAAACACTCTAGGAACCTTCTTAAATACTTCCTATTTTATACAAACAACTCATTTTCTTAAACCAAAACTCTTGTATATGGGTAAGTATAAAATAAGTAGAGCTCCAATTTCCTTACAATGCGTATCATCCCACTCACTCCTGAGTTTATAATTCATCATTGCTCCAGTACTTTCTCATACCTTAATACTGCTTCCCAACATTTTTTTATCATCTATAATATTCATAGATAAACAAAAACTTAGAACATAGAAACATGACAGCAGATAAAGACCATACAGTCTCCAGTCTGCCCTTCCATACCAACCAATATTGTCCTTTTTTTCCTTTAGAGATCTGTGTTTGTTCCATGCTTTTTTGAATTCAGATTCTGTTCTGGTCCGTACAACGCATTGCTCTCTGCAGAATGCTATGAAGGCTCTTGAGGAGATTCTGAAGAGCAGAGATGTCCCTCTCCATATAAAGATTCGACTTCTTCAGGCCATGGTAGTCTCAATAACATCATATGGATGCAAACGTTGGACAGTGAAAAAGACAGACAGGAAGCAAATTGATGCCTTTGTATTATGGTGCTGGTGACGAATACTGTGTGTATCACGGACTGCCCAAAGTACAAACCAGTTGGTACTAGAGGAGATCAAACCTTAGCTTTCCTTAGAAGCTCAGATGACAAGGTTTTGACTTTCATACTTTGAACACAACATGTGAAGAGAGAAATTGTTGGAGAAAGACATCATGCTTGGCAAGGTAGAAGGTCAACGTAAAAGAGGAAGGCCAATAACAGCAGCTATGGGGGTGCCACTCTGTCAACAATGAGCCTCCTGACTGAAGACTGAACACTGTTTAGGTCGACTATCCAGAGGGTCACTATGAGTTGACACAGACTCTATGGCACTTAACAACAACAACCACTCTTTCCATAAAGAGATATTCCGCATATTTCTCCTGAGTCTATCCCTTCTCACTTTCATACTATGTCCCCTCGTTGCAGAGCTTTCCTTCTATTGAAAGAGGCTCTCCTCCTCTGCATTTATGCCACTGAGGTTTTAAACATCTCTATCATATCTCCTCTCTCTCGCCCTTCCTCCAAAGTATACATATTGAGATCTTTAAGTCTATCCCTGTATGCAATATGACAAAGCCCACTGACCATTTTGGTAGCCACCCTCTGCACCGACTTCATCCTGTTTATATCCTTTTGAAGGTCTGGTCTCCAGAATTGCACACTATACTCCAAATGAGGTCACACCAGAAATTTATAAAGAGACACTATCACCTCCTTCTTCTTGCTGGTAATTCGCATCTTTTTGGCTTTTGCCATCACCTTTTTTATGTTTGGCCACCTTAAGATCATTACAAACAATCACATCCAGTTCTCACTTTTCTTTTATGCACAGAGGTATTTCACACCCTGCACCGCTCCCTTAGATGTTTGCAGCCCAAGTGCATGACCCTGCATTTTTTAGTGTTACATCTCAGCTGCCAAATTCTCAACGATTCTTCAAGCTTAGCTATATCCTTCCTCACGTTATCCACACCTTCCTGGGTACCTACTCATTGCAGATTTTGGTATCATTTGCAAAGAAGCAAATCTTTCCCGACAGCTCTTCTTCAATATCACTAGCAAAGATGTTAAAAGAAAATCGGACCAAGGACAGATTCCTAGGGCACACCACTGGTAACCTTCTCCTCAGAGTGAGCTCCATTTATCTGTACCCTTTGTCAACTCCCATACAACCAATTTCAAACCCAGTCAGTCACTTTATGGTCCATCCCTAGGGTGCTCAGTTTGTTTATAAGTCGCCTGTGCGAAACGGTGCCAAAGGCTTTACTGAAATCTAAATACACCACATCTAGGGCTCTCCTTCAGTCCAACACTCAAAGATCTGACAAGATCTGCCTCTAGTAAAACCATGCTGCCTTGGATCCTACAGTCTACTGGACTCCAGAAACTTCACTATCCTCTATTTTAGCAGTGTTTCCATTAATTTACTCACCACAAAGGTCAGACTAACCAGCCTGCAATTCTCAACCTCATACTTCCTTCCACTTTTGTGTAAAGGGACCGCATGCACCTTTCTGCAGTCCCCTGGGACCACTCCTGACTCTGAAGAAACACTGAAAAGGTCAGTCAGTGGAGCTGCTGGAATTTACCCAAGTTCCTTCAATACTCTGGGATGTGGCCCATCCGGCCCCAGTGCTTTGTCTATTCTCCATCTTCTCTATATCCTCTGGATGTTTTTGTAAGGAGATAAATTTAAAAGCAACATCAATTAATACTTTTTAATAGAAAGTGTGTTGGATGCCTGGAATGCCCTTTCAAAGGAGGTGGTGGGAGCAATAAAAGTGACAAAATACAAAAAGGCCTGAGAGAGACACAGAGGATCACTACGGAGCAAGAAAATGGAATCAGAACAAACATAAATTACTTCAAAATGGAGAGGGGTAACCTGCCTGGAGCGGCACGTACAGCTCTACAACTCTGGCACCTTACTAGGCAGACTACATAGACAATGCCGGTCTCTATGTGCTGTCAGTTACTATGTTTAGTTTAGCCATTAGGTAAGTGAAACAGTAAATACCTATATAGAAACTGGAAAAAGGGGCAACATCTGGAATGCAGTGTGTATAAATGCCCGTAGCATGGGAAACAAGATCCCAGATGTTGAGATATTAATGGAAGAGGATGACTTGGATTGGTTCACGTACAACCATGACTGGGATGTAACTATATCGGATATACTTTATTCAGAAAGGACATGGGAGGAAGAAGGAGAGGAGGAGTGGCACAATATGTAAAAAAATAATATTAAAGCTATAGAATTACAGGGCTTAAAAGGGAGAGAGGAGGCACTGTGGGTTAAACTAGGAAAAGGGAAAGAGAACTCCATCTGCATAGGTGCGATGTACAGTCACAGGGAGAAGAAGTGGACGGAGATTTAATAGAAGACATACTCAGCATTGCCAGAAAAGGGGAAGTGCTACTGATAGGGGATTTCAATATGCCAGATATTGATTGGCGCATCCCTGCTGCAGTATCATCTAGAAGTAAGGAGATCCTGGATTCTCTACAGGAAGAACTATTCAGGCAACTGGTAACAGAACCCACACGTGAAGGGGCCATACTGGACTTGGTGCTTACCAATGGGGAAAGTGTTTCTGAAGTTATAGTGGGAGATCATCTCACATCCAGTGATCACCAGATGGTATGATTCAGTATTAGGACTAGGGCTGATAATATCCATTCAAAAGCGGTGGTCTTAGACTTTAGGAAAACTAGCTTTGCCAAGATGGGACAATACCTCAAAGAGTCATTGTGGGATGGGAACAGCTGGGGGATGTTTAAAAGCAATGGGTAAAAATGAAAGGTGATATTTTAAGGGCAAGAAACCTTTTTGTTAGAAAGTAAATAAATGTAAAAGGAAAAAGGAGGCCACTATGGTTCTCAAAAGAAATAGCTAAAAAGGTGAAGAAAAAGAGAATGGCCTTCATAAAATAAAGAGATCACAGAGAGAGGAAAACAAGCATCAATATTTAGAAAAACTTAGAAAAACTAGGGAAGTAGTCCGGATTTGCTTAAGAAATATGGCCCTTCATCTATGAACACAGAACAAAAATATTTTAAAGCAATTCTGCTTTATCCTCATCAGTTTCTATATCCTTTTATGTTCCCTATAAACTGCCCCTGATCTCTGGAAGGGGCAGTATATAAAAACATGTTAAATAAATAAATAAATAAATTCTTCCCCTTCACCTTTCAGTCTGACAATACCACTTTTGCACTTCCTCTTCTCACTAACGTACCTGAAAAATGTCTTGCGCCCATTTTACTGCATTGGCTATTTCTCTTCTATTTGTATCTTTGCTTTCCTGGCTCCTTTCCTAGCTTCTCTAAGTTTTTCCAAATATTGATGCTTGTCTTCCTCTCTTTGTGACCTCTTGTATTTTATGAAGGCCACCCTTGGCCCTTATCCTCATCAAGGAGGATTGAAGAGAACACCACCTGTGCACCCTCTGTCCCAGAGCCATGAAGTCACTTTTGATACACTCAGAGGGATATCTAGCTGTATCATTTGTGCCAACATGGATGAGCATCATCAGACAGTATTCAGTAAGCTTGATGAGTCTCGGAAAACTCTCCATAGCATCTCGGATCCTGGCACCTGGCAGACTGCACACCTCACTGGACATCAAGTCTGGTCAGCAGATGGATGCCTCAGTACCTCTCAAAAGAGAGTCACTAACCACCACTACCCTTTGCTTCCTTGTGGTCACTGATTCTGGAACTTAGTGGTGCTTGAGCTTTGGTTCTTCCCATTCTTGGTATGTTTTCACCTCCTCCACTTCCAGGGCTGGGGGAGTTGGATTGATAATGTCTTTCAAAATGTTGATTTATTATTCAGTTAATTGGCACTGGAATCTTTCTCAACTCCAAAGAGGTCTACATATACATGTAATAGTGAACAGAAATGCCTTCTTGAAATTTTAAAGATAGCAATCACCAATCAAAGAACTTATATATTTATTTATTTTATTTATTTGTAAGTTTTTCTATACAGCCCTTCCAGAGATCAAAGACGGTTTACAATTAACAAAAACAGTTACATTAAGCTTAAAACTTCAAAACAAAAATGTTACAATGAATAGCTCATGGAATATGTATATAAAACATATATTACATTACTATATGTACAGATAAACTATAGTACAATCAATGTATTTACATGTGAGTTGTATGCTCAATACTTGTGTAAATCAGGTAGGGAAATTCCTATTGAAATTAAATGAATGGATATGGATAGGATGGTGCATTAGATGGATGGTGGTTCACGGAGGGGTTCATAGGAAACACCACTACTGTAGGTCTGTATACATACTCAAAATTTTGTGAAAAAAAGGACCTCAGCTAGGTACACCATTGCCACTCTAATCAACAGTAGTGAATTAATGGCTAACCTCCCACATCTCATTTGTTGTCCTTAAACACCCAAGTTCATTTTTAGTTTTTGAATATGCAATTAAAAATTACTTAGCTCAACATGGCTGGACGTTCTATAAAGCTCTATGAAGCTGTCAACATGCAATGTGCTGATATGCTGGTTCAGAGTTAAGAGTCACCACCTCAGAAAATGATCTTGGCATCATTATGGATATATGTTGACATTTTCAACCCAGCATGCTGCGCTGCTAAAAAAACAAACAAATAGACTATTAAGGATTATTTAAAAAGGGATTTCAATATGCCGGATATTGATTGGCGCATCCCTGCTGCAGTATCATCTAGAAGTAAGGAGATCCTGGATTCTCTACAGGAAGAACTATTCAGGCAACTGGTAACAGACCCACACGTGAAGGGGCCATACTGGGAACGGGGAACACATTCTGCTTCTCTATAGCTCCTTTATGTGCCCACACATTGAGTCTTGTGTACAAGTTCTGGTTGCCCCATATAAAAAAGGATCTGGAATGAGTGACAGCAATGATAAAGGAGAAGGAAACCTCCCCTAATGATTAGTATCTTAGAGACTTGGTGGAAGGACGATAGCCAAAGGGACACTGTGATACCTGGGTACAAACTATATCGTAATAATAGAAGAGATCAAATTGGTGGAACAGTTGCACTCTATGTTAGAGAGGACATTGAGTAACAAAGGATTCGTTTTGCAGAAAACAAAATTCACTGTAGAATCTCTATGGATTGAAATTCCATGTAAAAAGTGAAGGCAATGGCAGTGGGGGTGTACTGTCCAGAATAAACAGATGGATGATGAAATGCTCAATAAATCAGGGAAGATAACAACAGTTACAACACAGTAATAATAATGGGTGATTTCAATTACTTCAGTATTGACTGGGTCAGTGTCACGGCAGGATATGGTAGTGAGATAAATGACTGCTTCTTGGAGCAGCTGCTTATGAATCCACTAGAGGGGAAGCCATTTTGGACCTAGTCCTTAGAGGAACACAAGATCTGGTGCAAGAGATAAGGGCTTTGGGGCCACTTGGCAATCGTGATTATACCAAGATCACATTTGATTTAATAAAAGCAGGAATGACTGCAAGGAAATCCACAGTACTACCTTTTAACTTTCAAAAGGGAGACTTTGATACAATGAGGAAAATGGTTAAGAAAAAAGTAAAAGCAGCAGCTGTAAAGGTTAAAGATTTACATCAAGCAAGGGCATTGTTTAAAAATACTATCTTCGAAGCACAGACTAAATGTATTCCATGCTTTAATAAAAGTGGAAGGAAGACCGAAAAACTGCCAGCATGGTTTAAAGGTGAGGTCAGAGAGGCTATTGTAGCCAAAAAAGCATCTTTCAGGAAATGGAAAAAGGAGCCAAATGATGAAAAACAGAAAAGAAGCACTGGCAAGTTAGATGCAAGGCATTGATAAGTCTGGCAGACTGGCAAAGAGAGAATTTGAATAAAAACTTGCCATGGAAGCATAATTGCATAATAAAAAATTTTACAAGTAAATTCATAGTAAAAAAAACCTGTGACACTTGGACCATTAGATGACAGAGGGGTAAAAGGGGTACTAAGAGGGAACAAGGCATCAGAAAAATTGTAAGAAATATCAATAAACAGGGAAGATGTATTACAACTATTTGATAAACTAAAGAGTAGCAAATCACCTGGACCGGATGGTATACATCTGAGGGTCTTGAAAAACGGAAATATGAGATTGAAGACCTACTATTAGTAATCTGTGAACTATCATTAAAATCATCTGTAGTACCTGAAGATTGGCGAATATCCAGTGTAACACCAATTTTTAAAAAGGGTTCTAGGGGTGATCCGTGAAACTACAGACCGGTGAGCCTGACGTTAGTACCAGGAAAAATGGTAGAAACCATTATAAAGAACAAAATTATTGAACATGTAGATAGTCATGGTTTAATGGGAGAAAGCCAACATGGATTTAGCCAAGGAAGGTCTTGTCTTACTAATCTATTATATTTTTTGGAAGGTGTGAATAAACAGGTAAGAAAATAAGAAGATAAGATATGCCATACTGGGTCAGATGAAGGTCCATCAAGCCCAGTATCCTATTTTTACAATAGCCAATCCAGGTCACAAGTACCTAGCAGTTTCCCAAAAAGACACACAGGTTCTACGATGCTTGAACTGGAGCAAGCAGTGGATTTCCCGGGTCCTCTTTAATAATGGTTTATGGATCTTTCCTCCAGGAACTTGTCCAAACCATTTTGAACCTAGTTACACTAACAGCTTTTACTACATCCTCCGGTAACGAATTCCAGAGTTTGATTACACGTTGACTGAAAAAATATTTTCTCTTATTAGTCTTAAATGGGTTACACTGTAGCTTCATTGCATGTCCCCTAGTCTTTCTACTTTTTGATGGCATAAACCATTGATCTACATTTACCCGTTCCACTCCGTTCATTAATTTATAGACCTCTATGATATCTTCCCTCAGCCTTCTCTTTTTTCAGGCTGAAGAGCCCTAACCATTTAAACCTCTCCTCATAGAGGTATTCTTCCATCCCCTTTATCATTTTGGTGACTCTTCTCTGAACCTTTTCTAATTCTGCTATATCTTTTTAAAAATATGGTGACCAGAATTGCACACAATATTCAAGGTGTGGTCGCACTATGGAATGATACAGAGGTATTATCCTTTGTTTTTTCTCCATTCCTTTCCTTATGATTCCTAGCATTCTATTTGCTTTCTTGGCTGCCGCTGCACACTGGGCGGCAGGTTTCAATGTATTAACCACATTGACGCCTAAATCTTTCTCCTGCATGGTGGTTCCTAATGTGGAATCTTGCATCGTGTAACCAGAAAGCCTTTGAGAAGGTCCCTCATGAGAGACTCTTAGCAAAATTAAAAAGTCATGGGATAGGAGGCAATGTACTATTGTGGGTCAGGAACTGGTTAAAAGATAGAAAGCAGAGAGTAGGGCTGAATGGCCAATTTTCCCAATGGAGAAAGCTGAATAGTGGAGTACCCCAGGATGGAACCTGTGTCTCTTGGGGATACTGCTAGGTACGTATGACCTAGATTGGCCACTGTTGGAAACAGGATACTGGGCTTGATGGACCTTGGTCTGACCCAGTATGGCATATCTTATGTTCTTATGATCTGTCTGGGTCTGCTGCTTTTTAACATACTCATAAATGACCTTGATAAATTGGAAAACTGGACATCCAAATTACAGTATGGTAGATGTGGCCAGTGTGAGGCATGACACAGGATTCAATAGACCAGAGAGGTTTAAAGAAAATATACTTTATTTGGGGATAAGCATCCAGAGAACTGCTCTGGCCCCCTTGGGTTTTAGGCACACGTAGGGCTAAACCCTCTGTTGCCCTCCACCCAGTGTGTGCTTCTCAGAACTTCAAGAGACTACACACTCAGCTAAGACTTTCAAACTTTATCATTGCCTGTTTTTTTTTATAAACTTTACCTGTTGCATATAGGTTTTTAGGGATCTTCAGTCTGCCTACATTCCTTGCACGGCTTTTAAATCAGATATCTGAGAGTACCCTCAGTTCATAGAAGGCCTACTGGCCAGGGACACTTATTTATTTTATTTATTTATTTATTTAGTAAACATTTGTATACCGCTGCTTCCTTAAGTTCCTGCCCACCCTACCCCTCACCCTAACCACCCTTGGGTTGCATTGCCTATATAGTCATCATATACATTGACATCTGTCCTTTAATTAGGTCTTACGCCCAATTCTTCTCCTTTTCATCTTCTAGGACAGCTGAGTCAGAATGCCGTGTATTCAATGCAATAACTGTGGTGCTTTCATTCTGAGAAGAATCATTTGGAACCTAAGAGCTTGTCCTATATGCCTCAAGTTAGCTGCTATGCATAAAGAATTGACTCCACTAAGGGAAGAACAAGCTGCAATTAAACATACCTCTTCTAGGGTAGAAACTGAACAAAATCCACCACCGCTTCCACAAAGAATCAAACATCCTAGGAACAAACGGATCACAGTGGGCTCTGGTAGCTTGCGACCTGTAACACAGAGACACCCTATAGATCAAGTGATATCCCTGCATAATGCCTTCTCTGCCTTGGATAATGAGGGTGCCCAGTCCATTGAAACTGAAGTGCCCTTAAATGATAGACTTAACGCCAGATCTACTGATAATGTACCAAATAGGAAGAAAAAAATCACAAAACAGAAAACTATTACTACATAGAGATTCCATCATCAGAGGCACCAAATTGGGAACACAGTTCAAAGAAGAGAGGATGGTCAAATAGCCTCTCAGGCTCTTCAGCCAACAAGAATACAAACCATATTGTTGGTTTAGTTAGTGCAGAAAGTGAGTACTCCAAAACTGATATTGTCATCCACTTGGGTACAAATGACCTGGCTAGAAACAGTGCCTCTGCAGTTCAAAGGGACTTCCAGACTCTGGGAGAGAAAATCAAGCCCATTGTTAACACTGTAGCATTCTCAGAAGTTCTACCTGTTCATGGTAGGGGGCAGAAAGGCTGCATCGCATAAACAACTTTAATACATGGCTCCAAACCTGGTGCAAACAAGAAGGATTTAGATATACGAGGTGTGGCAAAAAAGAAACGAGTCTGTCCCATAAATGTTTTATTACAAAATCTACAGAGAAATTATGCATTGTCCTCTTCAAAGTAATCCCCCCCAGAGTTAATACACTTCTGCATTCGCTTCTGCCATGTACGGAAGCACTTGTTAAAGTCCTCCTCCTTGAGGTCCCTCAGCTCCCTCGTCACAGTGGCCTTGATCTCTTCTACTCCTTGATGGTCTCCCCACGAGCCATCTTCTTCCCCTTCAATCTATACAGAACTACGCGGCTCGACTAATCTTCCACCCAGCCTCGCCATGCCCACATTATTCCTCTTCTCAAGTCGCTTCACTGGCTCCCTATCCAGTTCCACATCCAATTCAAACTTCTCCTACTGACCTATAAATGCATTCATTTTGTTGTTAAGTGCCGTCGAGTCGGAGTCGACTCATGGCGACCCTCTGGATAGCTATCCTAAATTGTGTTCGGTCTTCAGTCAGGCGGCTCATTGTTGACAGACTGGTACCCGTAGCTGCTGTTATTGTATCGATCCATCGAGGAGTGGAGGAGTGGCCTAGTGGTTGGGGCAAGGTACTTCAGGCTGCAAGGTCGGGGATTCAAATCCCACTAGAGGACAGCAACCTTGGGCCGAAAGGACTGGGGTTTCTAGTCCCACAGGTGCTCCTTGTGGTCTTGGGCAAGCCACTTAACCCTCCATAGCCCATGTTCCCTGTAAAATAGTTATCTCCAAGTTATAATGCCCTGTTCAATGTAAATATGATTCCATGTAGTAATTTTTGTAAATAGTTTACCCCTGTTATCCAAGTTTTTGTGCCCTGTTACCTGTAAACTCATATGTGTTAACTGTACTGAGCATTTTGTTCCATGTAAACCGCGCTGATGATGAATAGTGCGGTATATAAGAGACTGTAAATAAATAAATAAATAAATAATTTCAGTTTGTTCAATGTAAACCGCACTGATGCAAAATAGCGTGGTATATAAGAGAATGTAAATAAAAAATAAATAAAAATATCTCATTGCTGGCCTTCCTCTTTTGCGTTGACCTTCTATCTTGCCAAGCATGATGTCTTTCTCTAATGATCTCTCTCTTCGCATGATGTGTCCAAAGTATGAAAGTCAAAGTCTTGTCATCTGAGCTTCTAAAGAAAGCTTAGGTTTGATCTCCTCTAGTACCAACTGGTTTGTTCTTCGGGCAGTCCATGGTATACACAGTATTCGCCACCAGCACCATAATTCAAAGGCATCAATTTTCTTCCTGTCTGTCTTTTTCACTGTCCAGCTTTCACATCCATAAGATGTTATTGAAAATACCATGGCTTGAACAAGTCGAATCTTTGTATGGAGAGAGACATCTCTGCTCTTGAGAATCTTATCTAGGTCTTTCATAGCCATTCTGCCAAGAGCAATGCGTCGTTTGATTTCTTGACTGCTTGTTGCTTCTTTATTGATAGTTGATCCAAGTAGGTTAAAGTTGTTCACAATTTCAATTTCTTCTCCTTCAACGATGAACCTGTTGATTATGCCAGTTGTCATGATCTTTGTCTTCTTTACATTAAGGTGCAGGCCCATTTTGAGACTATGTTCTTTGATTGTGAGAAGCAAATGTTTCAGATCATCTTCACTTTCAGCCAGTAATGTAGTATCATCAGCATAGCGAAGGTTGTTGATGAGTCTTCCACCAATCTTCACACCTCTGTTGTCTTCATACAATCCTGCTTCTCTGATGATTTGTTCTGCATATAAATTAAACAGGTAGGGGGAAAGTATGCAGCCTTGTCTTACACCTTTGCTTATTTTAAACCATTCTGTTTCTCCTTGTTCCGTTCGAACTGTTGCTTCTTGATCAATGTACAGATTGCGCAAGAGAACGATCAGATGTTCTGGTATACCCATGCTTCTTAATGTGGCCCAGAGATTCTCATGGTTTACACAATCAAAAGCCTTGCTATAATCGATAAAGCACAAATAGATATCCTTTTGGTATTGTTTAGTCTTTTCAAGGATCCATCTCACATCCGCAATGATGTCTCTCGTTCCTCGCCCTTTCCTGAACCCTGCTTGCAGAATCAGTGACCAGAAGGAAACGAAGGGTAGTGGTGGTTGGAGACTCTCTTCTGAGGGGTACTGAGGCGTCCATCTGCCGACCAGACTTGATGTCCAGAGAGGTATGCTGTCTGCCTGGTGCCAAAATCCAAGATGGTACGGAGAGTTTGCCGAGACTCATCAAGCCCACTGACTATTACCCAATGTTGCTAATCCATGTTGGAACAAATGATACTGCCAGGTATACCTCGGAACGTATCAAAAGTGACTTCATGGCTCTGGGACAGAGGGTGAAGCAGTTAGGTGCACAGGTGGTGTTCTCTTCAATCCTCCCTGTTGAAGGTAAAGGCCAAGGCAGAGAGGTTCGCATCCTGGCGATGAATGCATGGCTGCGTGGATGGTGTCATCGAGAGCGTTTTGGTTTCCTAGACCATGGGATGCTGTTCCAAGGGTTGCAGAGCAGAGATGGCATCCATCTGTCCAAGAAAGGTCAACGCATCTTCGGTAGTAGACTGGCTAATCTACTGAAGAGGGCTTTAAACTAGATTCGTTGGGGATAGGTGAAGAAAGCCCCCAAGTAGGTGATACATTAAATACCTTTATGGAAATGGGTAACAGGGGTAACATATGGAAAGCAGTGTGTATAAATGCCCGTAGCATGGGAAATAAGATCCCTGATGTTGAAGCTTTGGTGGGAGTGGCTGACTTGGATTTAGTAGAAGAGAACCAAAAAACAAAAGAGTGGCAGGTTCACACACAACACCTTTATTATACAATCAATAGGTGGCCTAAACCCAACACAGGACCGTGTTTCGTGTTGTACTTCGTCAGGGGTTGTCAGGGCACACTGATCGGTGTGTGGTGGCAATAGACTTCACATTACACATAAAAATGTGATTGAAGCCACTAATACAAAGTCAGACTCTAAGAAGTTAGTCCAATTTGCAATAGCTAACCCGACAAACCAGAACAACACCTAAGACCTGACTGTTCAATCTGACTCAGTTTGATGTAGATACACCATTGAATTTTGCTACCATTATGCCCGACCTTAACAGGCATACCTCCCCCCCCTTATACTAGTTCTGTTGCTAATGATTGTTACAAATAGCAATATTGTTACCATTGCTAATGTTGCCAACTTCCTTGCTACTAACAACCCTGGATACAGTTGATAAAGTGAAGGCACTAACCAAACGTTACAAGATATACTGTTGCAACACATGATTGTTTGTTTGTGCGCCTGTTTGCTGCATACCTGCCTACAAAACATAACTGCAGGATAAAACATTAGCTGTTAGAATATAGGTAACCGAAAGGCTAACCAAACCTACTGGAAAAATGAAGGCACTAATCTGGTACATAGGGTTATACCTGTTCACACTGATCCCCGCCTACGCCTTCAATCAAAACCCATACCAATCTCTATCATACCAGTACACCCCATACTTCCTACTATATACCATCCAAAACACAAAACCACTAGTACTCGAACCTTACTACTTCACAGGAAAGATTGAATCACACTAACAACAATAGGTTTTCCACTAAGTCCTCCACAAGAAATCGAAGACACCGAAAACCCAAAACATCATTGCACCATAAAATCAACCAAGGAACATCACAACACACTAAACCCAAGACAGACCTGCTGGAAGACTGTAAGATCACCCTCATCAATGCTCGATCGATCAGGAACAAAACACACATAATATACGACATCATCACGGACGAGCAACCAGACATCCTATGTATAACCGAAACATGGGTCACTGAGACAGATGCTGCCATATTGAACCAGATCAGCAAGCCTGGATACAACCTGTACAACTGTCCCCGAGCACACAAGAAGGGCGGAGGGGTCCTCATGATAGCAAAGGAACACCTGAAACTTACAAGCACACATCAGAGCTCTAACTCGGACATTGACCTACTAAAGATAGAAAACCCAGAATTAGCCATCTGCCTGATATACAGACCCCCGTCAACGCATTATGAGATACTGGCATCGGCATTGGAAACAATCTCAGCAACACAACCTAGAAAATTCCAAATAATTCTAGGAGACATAAACCTAGCATCAACATCAGCCACGAATGCGAACACCTTCCTAGAAGCTATGACCCAACTAGGGTACCAGCAACTAATAACAGAACCCACACATGAAAAAGGCCACACACTAGACATGGTCTTCACACCCAAAGGTGAACATGACAATGATGAGAAACCCCTGATACAGATCGACCCACTACCATGGTCCGACCACCACCAAATCAATATTCGGATAAAGCTTCCGAACCTGACCAAGGACTCAAAAAATAAAAGGGTATCTCACCAACAACGCAGATTTAACAAACCAGATATGGAAGGTCTCATAAATACTGTAATCGCCCACATAGACCTGGGATCATCCGACCTCGATGAATTAACAAGCAATTGGGATTCAGCAATACAGAACATAGCGATCCCCAAAGGAAGTCAGAAACCAAAAACACCCAAGCACCCATCAGAACCTTGGTACACCATAACATTGACAAAAATGAAAAGAGACCTTAGGAAGCAAGAAAAAAAGTGGAGACACACCAAATCCACTGAACACAGAACTGTGTACTTAAATCTCCTCTCAAGGTACAAAGAAGAAGTAAACACAGCGAAAAGGATACACCATACCAACATCCTAAATAAAGCCATCAACAAACCACGTGAACTATTTGCACTGGTAAAATCACTTACGAAAACTGAGCTACCAGAAACTCAAGATAGCCCCATCCATCCACAAACGCTGGCAAATCATTATGCAAGCAAGCTGACTACCACCGCCAACACGTTTGAAAGAGATGCGCCGCATCAAAGTACAAAAGTGAAGCAAGAACAGACTTGGAGCACATTCTACAACATCAATGAACAGCAAACTAATAACATTATAACCGCTATAAATACCACCACCTCACCACTTGACCCATGCCCAACTGCATGGATTAAAGCAGCAAAAAAGAGATAAACCAACAAATAGCCCACATCATAAATCAGTCGCTAAATCAAGGAGTAATGCCTGACCAGCTGAAACGATCCATAATAAGACCAATCCTAAAAAACACATCACTCAACAAGGAGGACCCATCCTCGTACCGCCCTATATCCAGCATTTCATTCCTGGCAAAAATCATTGAAAAGGCAGTGCTCCTGCAACTCCAAGATCACCTTGATGAGCATGATACCTTAGACGAACAACAATACGGGTTCAGAAGAAATCATGGAGTTGAAACACTCTTGATAGCACTGAGGAACAACCTCCTCAAAGGTCTAGAGGACAAAAAGAAAATGTTCATACTCATTTTTATTGACATCTTCGCCGCCTTTGACACCGTGCATCATGGGACCCTCCTCAACAAACTAAAATCCATAGGAGTGGTGGGAACCCCCCTCAATTGGTTCTCCTCCTACATATCGAACAGAAGGCCACAAGTACAATTCAATGGCGAACAAGCTGAACCATTCTCTCAAACACAGGGCATACCCCAGGGTTCAGCTCTATCGGCGCTACTGTTCAATGTCTACATGCAACCCCTCTGCGACATCTTTAAAAAACACAACATCAACTACCATATCTACGCGGATGACATCATGCTCTACACACAACTGGACACCGCTGACCCCAATTATTCACAGCTCGAAAGCTGCCTTGATGAAATGTTGCTATGGCTACAGAAAAACAACATGGCTATTAACCACAAAAAAACAGAGGTCATGTATATGTCCAACAAACCGACCTTCAAGCCCCCAGATACAATCACCCTGTGCAATAACACGTACAAAGCAAAGGATAAAATCAAATATCTAGGAGTCACTCTAGACTGCAATCTAAAAATGGAAAACCCACCTGCGTAAAACGAATAAAGCCATCTTCCATAAACTAAGAATAATACAACCTCTAAGGAAAATACTAGAACCAAATGACTTCCGGACCATAGCCCAAGCTCTCATCATGCCACACTTGGACTACTGTAATGCCATCTTACAAGGTCTCCCCAAGAAATCATTAAATATCCTTCAAATGGCCCAAAATGTGACCGCCAGAGTCATAAAGGGTGCAAGGCTTTCAGATCACATCACCCCAATTTTAATCGACCTACATTGGCTTCCAATAGCAGCTAGAATACAATACAAGATACTAGTAACCACATTCAAACTGATCAACAACATATCCCCCTCTTTCCTGACCTCACTTATCGCAACACAACCTGCAAATAGGGACAGAAGAACTGCCAACTTGGGCACCCTACAGGTCCCCACCACCATCAGAACTGTGAAAACAGGTACATCTAGAAGAGCCTTTTCATTCTCTGCACCAACCATATGGAACCAACTCCCTGTTGAACTGCGATCAGTCACGGACATTACAAGATTCAGGAAAGAGATAAAAACATACCTCTTCAAATGCCACTACAATCAGCCATGACCCTCAAGTTCCAGGAAATCATAGCAAAGACTGTGGATAATTATACGCATTTGGATACACTTTAAGTAAAATATGGAAAATATAAACACAAAAATACAAAACCCAACTATGTAAATGTAAAACTGCGTAAAGGTGTAAATGTTCAATAGTAGCCAGCAATATGTAAATACGTATGTATAAATGTAAATATGTATATTTTCCCCCTAGACACTCAACATGTGTGCTGTGACTTCCCTCCAATCCCATGTAATCACTGTACCCTCCCAGTCCTGATTTGACACCCCAAATAGATGAATCAAACCGCTGCTGATCGCTGGAAGCGGCGGTATATAAGTGTGTATTAAATAAATAAATAAATAAATAAATAAATAGTAACACTTCTGAACTATGAAAACTGCCAAAGGCACACGGACCTGTGTTAGGTTTAGGCCACCTATTGATTGTATAATAAAGGTGTTGTGTGTGAACCTGCCACTCTTTTGTTTTTTGGTTCTGTTCCTGCTGAGTCTGGCTGCTGCTGTCTTTTTGTTGGTTCTGACTTGGATTTAGTGGCAGTTACAGAAACATGGTTCACAGAAAACCATGACTGGGATGTAACTATACCTGGCTATACTTTATTCAGAAAGGACAGGGTAGGAAGAAGGGGAGGAGGAGTGGCACTATATGTAAAAACTACTATTAAAGCTTTGGAATTACAGAGCTTAAAAGGGAGAGAGGAAGCATTGTGGGTTAAACTAGAAAGAGGGAAAGAGAAATCTATTTGCATTGGTGTGATATACAGATCTCCCTCACAAGAGGAAGAGGTGGACAGAGAGTTAATTGAAGACATACGCAGTATTGCTAGGAAAGCGGAAGTGCTACTGATAGGAGATTTCAATACGCCAGATGTTGATTGGCACATTCCTGCTGCAGTATCATCTAGAAGTAAGGAGATCCTGGATTCTCTACAGGGAGAACTATTCAGGCAATTGGTAACAGACCCCACACGTGAAGGGACCATACTGGACTTGGTGCTTACCAATGGTGAAAGTGTTTCTGATGTTGTAGTGGGAGATCATTTTGCATCCAGTGATCACCAGATGGTGTGGTTTAGTATTAGGACTTCGGCTGTTAGAATCCATTCCAAGGTGAGGATCTTAGGGGCTTGTTTACAAAGCCGCGGTAGTGGTTCGCGATCGCGATCGCAGCCGCAGCCCCATTGAAATCAATGGGGCCGCGGCTCCGATTACGAACGCAAACCGCTACCGCGGCTTTGTAAACAAGCCCCTTAGACTTTAGGAAGACTATCTTTGCGAAGATGGGCCAATACCTCAGGGAGTCGTTAGTGGGATGGGAACAGCTGGGGGATGTAGAAAAACAGTGGGCAAAACTGAAAGGGGCTATTTTAAGGGCAACCAACCTTTTTGTTAAAATGGTAAATAAAGGCAAAAGGAAAAGGAGACCGCTATGGTTTTCTAAGGAAGTAGCTGAAAAAGTGAAGAAAAAGAGGGAGGCCTTCATGAAATACAAGAGATCACAGAGAGAGGAATACAGGCATTTGTATTTGGAAAAACTTAGAGAAGCTAGCAAAGTAGTCAAGAAGGCAAAGATTCAAAAGGAGGAGGAAATAGCCAATGCAATAAAATGGGGGGATAAGACATTTTTCAGATATATTAGTGAGAAGAGGAAGGGCAAAAGTGGTATTGTCAGACTCAAGGGTGCAGGGGGGGAATATGTAGAAGCTGATAAGGATAAAGCGGAATTGCTTAACAAATATTTTTGTTCTGTGTTCACAGATGAATAACCAGGAGCAGGACCTCAGAAAACACCCACAAATAAGAACAGAAGCGAGGGACATCTTGAACAATTTTCAGAAGACTGTGTTCGTGAGAAACTAGCTCAACTTTGTAGACAAAGCGATGGGACCGGATGGGATACACCCTAGAATACTGAGGGAACTTGGGGACGTTCTAGCAACTCCACTGACTAACCTTTTCAATGCCTCGTTGGAGTCGGGAGTGGTGCCAAAGGACTGGAGAGAGGCTCATGTGGTGCCTTTACACAAAAGCGGAAGTAAGGATGTGGTTGAAAACTACAGGCCGGTTAGTTTAACTTCGGTGGTGAGTAAATTATTGGAAACGCTGCTGAAAGAGAAAATAGTGAGGTTTCTGGAGTCCAGCAGATTACAGGATCCGAGGCAGCATGGATTCACCAGAGGCAGGTCTTGTCAGACAAATCTGATTGATTTCTTTGACTGGGTGACCAGGGAGTTGGACCGAGGGAGAGCTCTAGATGTGGAGTATTTAGATTTCAGTAAAGCCTTTGACACTGTTCCTCACAGGCGACTTATAAACAAACTGAGCACCCTAGGGATGGACCCTAAAGTTACTGCTTGGGTTAGAAATTGGTTGGGTGGGAGGCGACAAAGAGTACAAGTAAATGGAGCTCACTCTGAGGAGAAGGATGTTACCAGTGGTGTGCCCCAGGGATCTGTCCTTGGTCCGATTCTTTTTAACATCTTTGTTAGTGATATAGCGGAAGGGCTGTCGGGTAAGGTTTGCCTCTTTGCAGATGATACCAAAATCTGCAATAGAGTAGACACCCAGGAAGGTGTAGATAACATGAGGAGGGATCTAGCTAAGCTTGAAGAATGGTCTAGAATTTGGCAGCTGGGATTTAATGTTAAAAAATGTAAGGTCATGCATTTAGGCTGCAGCAATCCAAGGGAGCAATACAGTATAGGAGGTGAAGTACTTTTGTCCACTAAAGAAGAGCGGGACCTAGGCGTGGTTGTGTCTGATGATCTTAAAGTAGCTAAACAGGTAGAAAAGGCGACGGCAAAAGCTAGAAGGATGCTTGGGTGCATACGGAGAGGAATGGCTAGCAGAAAAAAGGAGGTGATAATGCCTCTGTATAAGTCTTTGGTGCGACCTCATTTGGAGTATGGTGTGCAATTCTGGAGACCGCACCTTCAAAAGGATGTGAACAGGATGGAGTCGGTGCAGAGGGTTGCTACTAAAATGATTAATGGGCTTCATTATAAAGCATATGAGGACAGACTTAAGGATCTTAATATGTACACCTTAGAGGAAAGGCGGGATAGAGGTGATATGATTGAGATGTTTAAATACCTCCGTTACATAAATGTTCAGGGAGAGAGCCTCTTTCAATTTAAAGCAAGTTCTGCTACAAGGGGACATGGGATGAGGGTGAAGGGAGATAGATTCAGGAGTGATATGCGGAAATATTTCTTTACAGAAAGAGTAGTGGATCCATGGAATAGTCTCCCAGTGGAGGTGGTAGAGATGAGGACAGTAACTGAATTCAAAAAAGCATGGGACCAACACAGAGGATCTCTAAAGGTAAAAAGTGGACTGTTGTAGTTGTTGTTATGGAAGGACAGACTGGATAGGCCATGTGGTCTTTTTCTGCTGACATGTTTCTATGTTTCTATGAAAACTGACATTGAAAAAATGAAAATGCTAAACAAATACTTCTGTTATGTTTTTGCTAAAGAAAATCCAGAGAAGGACCACCTGTGATTGACAAATATACAAATGGGAATGGAGTAGATACCACACCATTCACAAAAGATGATGTGTTAGAACAGCTTGCAAAACTGAAATTGGACAAGGCTATGGGACCAGATGGAATACATCCCAGGATACTGAAAGAACTCAGAGAGGTTCTTCCAAGGCCGTTAAAGGATGTTTGTAATATATCCTTGGTGACATGAGAAGATCCACAGGACTGGAGAAGGGCTGATGTGGTAGCTCTTCACAAAAGTAGTAGTCGGGAAGAAGTGACAATTTACAGGCCAGTAAACCTTACCTCGGTGGCAGCAGAAGTAATGGAGGTACTCCTGAAAGAGCGAATAATGGAGTTTCTCAAAACCAACAGATTGCATATCCAAGGCAACATGGTTTTACCAAAGGACGATCTTGCCAAACAAACCTGATTGAGTTCTTTGACTGGGTGACCAGAGAACTAAATCAAGGGCATGCGATGGATGTGATCTACCTAGAAACATGACGACAGAAAAAGACCACATGGCCTATCTAGTCTGCCCCTCCATATTGTCATGATGCCAGCCCTCCGCCTAGGGCTAAGAGGGTTGGAGCTGCCATTATGTCCTCTGATAAAGAATAGTTGCGAGTCGAGTAGTAAGGCAAAAATTACAAGAAATTTATTCCCAACACAAAAGAATTCAGTGCAGAACAAAATAGGACAATCTTCAGGTGTTTGCTCAGAGTTATTTACAGAAAATTAAAGTAACTGCATTTCTCACAGTCTCTGCTCCAAACATGTGCAGTGCATATCCCATGTAATCAAAAACAGCCTAACAAAAACAGCTTCTGCTTCCAAAGAAAAATACCTCTTTTCCTTTGCTTTCACGCAGCTCTTTTATATGGGCTTTTAGCACAGGGACTCAATATCATCTGCCACACAAAACGTGCAATCCATAGGAACTTCCCCTAGGTCAATATCATTACTGTCCCATTGCATTTCTTCAAACTCAGGGCTTACTGAGTTTCGCTTTAAATTGTTATAGCAGGGTTTCTGGTAACCTCCCTCTGCTAACTCTGGTATTTCTGTAAAAAGAGGCAACATACCCCCAGAACCACGATAGCACGCTCCCGACCTTTTGATAAGGATGACGTTCTCGAGAAGATCTTGCCTCTCCTCTCCAATACCTCTACAGACCCTGACGAGATAGTATCGAAATGGAACGACACGCTCAAGGATGCTGCATTCCCACTATCCAACACCGAGAGACAATCAAAGCGTGAACACGCACCTTGGTACTCCCATGATTTACGAAAGTCTCTACTCCACCTCCGCAAACTTGAAAGACAGTGGCGCCGCTCACGGACACCTGAGGCTCTTTGCGCATACTCTGCACTCTTACAAGCTCACAGGCAGATGACAATGGAAAAGAGAAAACAACACCACTCTGAAACTCTGAAACGATCCATGAACAAGCCCCGCGATCTATTCTCCATTGTTAAGACCCTCACAGGCGACCCTACCCTTTCCCAAGACCAAATGCCTCATCCACAAACCTACTCGAATTACCTTCAATCCAAAATAATCCAAACCAACATCAACGCCTCTCCCACACCCCCCATCCCCTCAGACTTCTTCCCGCCACCAACTGTGCTTTCACAATTCCATGAAGTCTCCAGCAAACAAATCGAAGATATCATCTCTTACATTAACCTTACCACAGCACCCAATGACCCTTGTCCCTCCAGCTGGATTAAAGAGTTGAGATCTACCCTCAGCCCAACCATAAGTAGGATACTCAACCAATCCATTGCAACAGGCTCATTCCCACAAAGCCTCAAATTCACATCAATCCGCCCACTGCTAAAAAACTGCAAACTTGACCCATCTAAAGTCGAGTAATTTAGACCCATTGCAAGCATCCCTCTTCTGGCAAAAATTACAGAAAAAGTAGTTCAACTACAAATTCAACACCACATCGACACCGAAGCACCATTGGACCCTTCACAACACAGATTCAGAGAAGCTCATGGTATAGAAACCATCCTTACTACCCTATTCAACAACCTAGTCATGGGAATTGACGATTCACACCAAGGATTCATCCTAATATTCATGGACATTGCAGCCGCATTTGATTCAGTGAACCACGAGACACTATTACTCCGCCTCAGAGACAAAGGTATACAAGGCCTGGCCTTAGCATGGTGCAGATCATATTTGAGCGACAGGCTACAACAGGTCAGAGTAGGCTCCACCACATCTGATCCATTCACACTCAAACAAGGAGTCCCCCAAGGTTCATCCCTCTCATCAATCATGTTTAATATATATATGCAACCCATCTGCGACCTGATCAGCTCGTTCAACATCCAGTGCTTAGCATACGCAGATGATATCCTGATGTACACATCTTTCAAGCTTGACCAACCAGATTTCTCAGCAATAACAAAATGCTTTGAAGCAGTATCTGAATGGCTCTTCACCCAAAACTTACGCATTAATCACAGCAAGACCGATGTCCTATTTGTCTCACGAAATCAGAATTTCATACCACCGCCATCCATTCGAGTCAACAACTATGACCTCACAGTCAAACCTACCATCCGGTATTTGGGCATCATCCTTGATCAAAAGCTGGATATGTCACCGCATATCAAGAATATTACTAAATCCATCTACCACAAGATACGGTCTCTACACCACCTCCGCCCGCTACTTGACCACTCTGATTTTCGCTCCATATTCCAAGCACTGGTTACCCTCACCTTGATTTTGCCAACATTATCCTCCTTGGGCTCCCACAAGCAACACTGAACCCGCTTAGGCTAGCCATGAATTCAGCAGCAAGAATACTCACTGGAACATCTAGATCAGACCACATAACTCCAGTACTAATGAGCCTACACTGGCTGCCTCTACATGCTAGAATCCTTTACAAAGCCCTCGTCCTAACATTCAAGGCGTCAAAAAATCAACCCCCCACGCCGCTCACCAGGCTCATCCAACCTATGCCACCCAACAGAAACAGACGCTCATCATGTTTGAACATACTTCAGGTGCCAAAAACATTCACGAAATGTGCAAAGACAACTTCCAGTAGAGCCTTCTCACTATTTGTACCAGGAGCTTGGAATGCTCTCCCTCCTGAAATTCGTTCCATTACAAACATCATTGCGTTCAGAAAGGCTATCAAACATCATCTGTTCCTAAAATACTACCCCAATCCTATTCCCCCCAGTCAATCTCAACATACTAGACATCATCACCAAAACCCACATGTAACACAACCCCTTCTAGAAAATGGTTAGCTCGACACTCCTCCTTTTACATACCCGCTTTACACATTACAATGCCTAACCTTTTCCCTTGTATGATCTTTAAAATTTTACTTACATAGCACTGTACATACTTCATCCCCCTGTTCATCCAGTTTTGTATCCCCTGTTGATTGTAAACTCAGTGTAATCTGTTACATTGTTGTATATTTTGTTTAAATGTAAACCGCACTGATTATAATAGTGCGGTATATAAGAAATGCAAATAAATAAATAATTTCCCCTGGACACAATTCTGCGCAGTAAGGTTTAGAAATACCTTGGGCTGTGGAGACTCCTCTCTGGCTCTCAGCTAGCTCTCTCCAGCTGTAAGGAATTACTTTCTGCTCTTCTGTTTGCACTGCCTGTCGAGAGCACTGCCCTGGCCCTCTGCTCCTGGGTGAGTTTTTCAAACTCCTGGCTTTAGAGCTGGGTTCCCACCTAGGCAGACTCTGAAACCTTTCATCCAGCCCTGAGGACTGAAGGGTTCTCTGCTCTTTCTCCCTCAGCAGGTTCCTGACAACCAGCTGTACCTTCTCTCCTTCTTTTCTGCTGGCTTCAATTTCAGACATGCAGATAGGTTCCTTACAAGGTCTCCAACTCTGGGAAGTTTCTGAGCCTCTCCAACCACGTCTCCTCCAATCTAGAGCGCTTGGCCTTTTCTCAGAAGCTTTTTCTCTCTTCCTCCCTTCGGAAGCTCTGCCTCTTCCCCTGCTCTCCTCCCAAACTTCTAGCTGGGGTTTAAATTTCTGTTCCCTGAGGCTTGGCTCTGCCTTCCTGCACAGGTGTGAGTAATCAAGATCCAAGCTTGCTGCTACGTCAGAGCTTGGGTGTGTCAGCTCAGCTCCTGTCTCCCTCTGCTTGCCTCTCTCTTGCCAATACTGAGACGTGTGTGCTGGCTCACTATCAGTATCTTTAAAGGTAAAATCCTTCTTTCCTTCTATTTCCATAGGCTCTGCATGGGTTCTACATCACATATCCCCCCCCCTTAAGATAATACGGGCTTGTCGACCCTACCCTCGCACAGCTCGTAATCTATGATAGGGCCTCGATATGCTCTTCCACTCTGGATAAACTAGCCGCTGCTGTTCTTTCATGCCAGGGCCTAAGGACATTTACAAGGTAAACCTGCTGGCACCCCCTACTGCTCTCCACTGCATAGGAGACCGGACCCACTTGCTTTACTACTTTATAGGGTCCCTTCCATCGAGCCTCAAACTTCGGACCGGCGTCAGCTACCATCACCACTATCTTCTCCCCTATGGTTATTTGATGAGGCTTTGTTCCTCTATCATAGTACGTCTTTTGGCGTTTCTGACTGGTTTGTAGGTTTTTTTCTGCCATCTGAGAAGTCTTGTAGTCTACTCCTCAGATCCCATAGAAAATGAGGTACCCCCATTTACTCTACTTCGGGCGCCACCCATTGTTCCCGCAAAATATCTAAGATTCCCCGTGGGGTACGGCCATACATTAGTTCATAGGGGGATGCTCCTAAAGATGCCTGTGTACGCTCCCGACAGGCATACAGGACAAAAGGGAGCATATTATCCCACTCGGACATTTTACCATCCAAGCTACGCCTTAGCATTTGCTGAAGGGTTTGGTTTAACCTCTCCACTAGTCCATTGGATTGGGGGTGATAGGCGGCTGTCTTTACGTGGTGTACCCCAAATGCATCCCATACTTGGGCCAAATATTTCGACATGAAATTGCTACCTCGATCAGTAAGCATTTCCTGGGGAAATCCCACTTCACAAAATAGTTTAATCAACTCTAGGGCTATAGTTCGAGCGGCAATGTTCCGTAAGGGAATAGCCCACAGAAACCTGGTGGCCTGATCTATTATAACCAGAATGTACTGGAATCCCCTAGGTGTCTTTAGCAAGGGTCCTACGATATCCATTGCCATCCGTTGTATGGGTTCAGATATCGTGGGGGTAGGAATCATGGGCACCCCTGGTGGCTTAATAGAGGTAACCCGCTGACACAAAGGGCAGGATTCACAGAAGCGGGCAGTTTCTTTGAAAACCCCCAGCCAATAAAAACGGGCTAAAATCTGATCCAAGGTCCCTTGTATCTCCTTGTGACCACCTACAGGGTGATCATGGGCCAGTCTCAAAACCACTGTCTTGAAGGTGGTCGGGACCACCAATTGTTTCCTCACAACTCCTCTCTGGGGATCAATACTCTCCCTATATAATATTCCCTGATCTAACAGGAATCTTGGGAGAATATCCCTCATAGCCTGGGCATACTCAAATGCCCGTTTTAACGCAGAATCTGCTTGCTGCTCCTTGGGAAAGGAGGGAAATTTCTTAACCACCTCAGCTGGAACCCAGGGTAAACCTTGTCCGGCCTCCAGTTCTGCCCGCCCTTGAGCCCTCTGCTGTCTCTCGCGATGTTTCTCTGCCTTGCCTTTTTTCCTCTTGTCAGAAGGGGCATTAATTAGGTCAGCATGTGTGGGAAGCTCCTCTAGTGTTTCCTCTGCGAGTTCACCTTCCTCCTCCGGGGGTTCATCCTCTTCAACTGGGGTTACAGACTGAGATCTAGTGGAGACCATACCTGCCTTTGCCTGTAGGCCCTTTTCCATCCCTCTACGGAACTGGAGCCAATCCCTACCCAGCACTATGTCATGGGGTAACTTAGGGACTACGGCCACTAGAACTTCTTTCTGCGTTCCTAACACCTTTATTGAGAGTTTATACAGAGGGTAGAAGGAGGATGCTCCGTGTATGCATCGGATTTTAACCCTTCCTTCTGGTCGGCTCGGTACTGACCCACTGCGGGCTTCTATGGCCTGCCAGAGTTTCCTTGAAACCATACTCTGGTGAGCATCTGAGCCGAGCAAGGCACTAGCTGAAACACCATGAACTTCAACCTTCAAGAGAAAACCTTCTTGTATCTGTCTTTAATCACCAGTTATCAGTGCTGTACGCGTTATACAATCTTTTTGCATATGACCTGCTTTGCCACATTGGAAACATTTATCTTTTGCCCATTTACAATCTGGCTTTGGCAAATAACTATTTGCACATTTCACATTTGGTCATGGTCCCTTTTCTGATGTTCCAAAACTTGCCTCCCCAGACATGCTCAGAGCGCCCCCTTTTTGCTTACTAGCCAACTCGGCTTCCAAATATCGTTCAGTAAGCAGGGCTGCTTCTGCTGCGGTCCAGCAATTTTGTAAGATCAAAAAGGACTGCACCTCCTTGGGAATGGCTTCCATGAATTGTTCTAACACAATGGCGTCTATCACTGATTCCATGGTCTTTCCCTCGGGTGCTAGCCACTTCAAAGTTAAGCTCTGGACCCTTTGGAATAGAGCCTTAGGTGTCTCATTAGGTCTTAACTTTGTAGCTCTTAGCATTCTCCAATAAACCATTGGTATTAAACCTAATCTGTCTCTAATAGCCTTCTTAAGCTCCTCATAGTTTGTAGCAAGAGCAGCAGGCATGGCCTTATAGACGGCTAAGGATTCTCCCATGAGGGACGTAGCAAGCCTTACTGCCCATTGCTCTGGCGACCATCCAACTGTAAGGGCAACTCTTTCAAATGCTTTAATGAAGTTATCCACATCGTCATCAACTGTAAGTTGTCCAAAAGCTAAAGTCCCACAATTTTGTGGTTCTACCCCACAGGTATGCTGAGGTATTGCTCCTTCCTTCGCCTTCTGGCCGGCAAGCAAAGCCTCCATCAAGTCCACAATTGGCTTCTGTTGGGCTTGCATGGCTGCAATAGCTTGTTCCTGTGTACGTTGAGCCATCTCGCGTTGCTGCTTGAATTGGGAGGCCATCCAGCGGAGAACCTCCTTTGGATCAATTTCCATGGCTTTTCCTCCATGGTTTTCTTTCTTCTTCTCTTTCTCTGCAAAGAAACAAAAACAAAGGCCCACCAAGTGCGGCACTACAACCTTTTGGTGTCTAAGGTAGACGCTGGGCAACCGCTTTCCTTCTCACTCAAGTCCTAGACACCCATGCCCAAATACCCTTTACCTGAGCACAGTGTTGATTCAGGCTTTGAAAAGGAATCTTTTGCTGGTCTCCGGTCACTCTGGCCGACACTGCCAGTGATACTCCACGCTGCCCCTCAGCATACAGCTTTGCAGTTTCTGGTGCTTTGGGTTGAAAAAACCTCTGGCGTATATCCTGTGATTGTTACTTGTAAATCCTTATGTTCCACACAAAAATCCTGCCAACTACGCCACTTGTCATGATGCCAGCCCTCCGCCTAGGGCTAAGAGGGTTGGAGCTGCCATTATGTCCTCTGATAAAGAATAGTTGCGAGTCGAGTAGTAAGGCAAAAATGACAAGAAATTTATTCCCAACACAAAAGAATTCAGTGCAGAACAAAATAGGACAATCTTCAGGTGTTTGCTCAGAGTTATTTACAGAAAATTAAAGTAACTGCATTTCTCATAGTCTCTGCTTCAAACATGTGCAGTACATATCCCATGTAATCAAAAATAGCCTAACAAAAACAGCTTCTGCTTCCAAAGAAAAATACCTCTTTTCCTTTGCTTTCACGCAGCTCTTTTATATGGGTTTTTAGCGCAGGGACTCAATATCATCTGCCACACAAAACGTGCAATCCATAGGAACTTCCCCTAGGTCAATATCATTACTGTCCCATTGCATTTCTTCAAACTCAGGGCTTACTGAGTTTGGCTTTAAATTGTTATAGCAGGGTTTCTGGTAACCTCCCTCTGCTAACTCTGGTATTTCCCCTGGACACAATTCTGCGCAATAAGGTTTAGAAATACCTTGGGCTGTGGAGACTCCTCTCTGGCTCTCAGCTAGCTCTCTCCAGCTGTAAGTAATTACTTTCTGCTCTTCTGTTTGCAATGCCTGTCGAGAGCACTGCCCTGGCCCTCTGCTCCTGGGTAAGTTTTTCAAACTCCTGGCTTTAGAGCTGGGTTCCCACCTAGGCAGACTCTGAAGCCTTTCATCCAGCCCTGAGGACTGAAGGGTTCTCTGCTCTTTCTCCCTCAGCAGGTTCTTGACAACCGGCTGTACCTTCTCTCCTTCTTTTCTGCTGGCTTCAATTTCAGACCTGCAGATAGGTTCCTTACAAGGTTTCCAACTCTGGGAAGTTTCTGAGCCTCTCCAACCATGTCTCCTCCAATCTAGAGCGCTTGGCCTTTTCTCAGAAGCTTTTTCTCTCTTCCTCCCTTCGGAAGCTCTGCCTCTTCACCTGCTCTCCTCCCAAGCTTCTAGCTGGGGTTTTTAATTTCTGTTCCCTGAGGCTTGACTCTGCCTTCCTGCACAGGTGTGAGTAATCAAGATCCAAGCTTACTGCTACGTCAGAGCTTGGGTGTGTCAGCTCAGCTCCTGTCTCCCTCTGCTTGCCTCTCTCTTGCCAACACTGAGACGTGTGTGCTGGCTCACTATCAGTATCTTTAAAGGTAAAATCCTTCTTTCCTTTTATTTCCATAGGCTCTGCATGGGCTTCTACATCACAATATAAACCACTACAACAGTCCACTTTTTTCCTTGGGAGATCATTTGTGTTTGTCCCATACTTCTTTGAATTCAGATACTGTCCTCATCTCTACCACCTCAACTGGTAGTATATTCAACGGATCCACCACTCTTTCCATAAACAAGTATTTCTGCATATCACTCCTGAATCTATCCCCTTTCACCCTCATCCCATGTCCCCTCGTAGCAGAGCTTGCTTTCAATCAAAAAAGTCTCTCCTCCTGTGCATTTATGCCTTGGAGGTATTTAAATGTCTCAATCATATCACCTCTATCCTGCCTTTCCTCTAAGGTATACATATTGAGATCCTTAAGTCTGTCCTCATATGCTTTATAATGAAGACCACTAACTGTTTTAGTAGCTACTCTCTGTACTGACTTCAGCCTGTTTATATCCTTTTGAAGGTGCAGTCTCCAGAATTGCACACTATACTCCAAATGAGGTCGTACCAAAGACTTATACAGAAGCACTATCACCTTATTTCTTCCGCTGGCCATTCCTCTCCCTATGCACCCAAGCATCATTCTAGCTTTTGCAGTTGCCTTTTCTACCTGTTTAGCTACTTTAAAATCAGACACAATCACGCCTAGGCCCCGCTCCTCTTTAGTGGACAAAAGTACTTCACCCCTTATACTATATTGCTCCCTTGGATTGCTGCAGATGACACGAAAGTTTGCAACAGAGTGGACTCCCCTGAGGGAGTGGAGTACATGAGGAAGGATTTACAAAAGCTGGAAGAATGGTCTAATGCTTGGCAGTTAAGATTTAATGTAAAGAAGTGCAGTGTTAAGCACTTGGGAAGCAGAAATCCATGAGAATTGTATGCGATAGGGGGCGAGAGTTTGGTGTGCACTGACCAGGAGAAGGACCTTGGAGTGACTGTTTTTGAGGAACAGTGGCGAAACAGTGTGACAAGGGGTGGCCAAAGCCAGAAGGATACTGGGTTGCATACATAGAGGAATAACCAGCAGAAAGAAAGAGGTACTAATGCCACTGTACAAGTCACCGTCGAGGGCTCACTTGGAGCCCTCAGCTTTGGAGGCCATATCTTGCAAAGGATATAAAAGGGCCGGAAGCAGTTCAGAGGAAGGCAACCAAAATGATTTGGAGTCTGCGTCAGAAGACATGAGAAGAGACTTGAAGACCTCAATATGTACATTCTAGAGGAGAAAAGGGACAGGGGAGATATGATTCAGACCTTTAAATACTTAAAGAGTATTGATGAACAAACAAACCACTTCCAAAGACAGGGAAGCTGTAAAACTAGAGGGCATAACATGAAGATGCAAGGGGTAAACTGACAGGCAATGTCAGGAAATACTTTTTCACTGAAAGGGTGGTGGATGCTTGTAATGCCCTCCTGATGGAAGTGGTGGGGACAAACACAGTGACAGAATTCAAAATGGCATGGGACAGACACAGTGGATCCCTTTACAGCAACAGGATAAAATCAAAATAAACATAACTATCTGTTATCAAACAGAGGTGACCTACACGGAGCAGTGGGTACACCCCTAAACAAAGGCATGGGGAGGGATGGCCTGCACTGAACAGCAGGTGCACCTACTCTTGCCACCTTGCTGGGGAGACTAGATAGACCATACTGGTCTATATCTGCCATCATGTAAATATGTATCATAAGCACACAATGTATATAGCTTCACATCAAATCAACCACACTCCCTCACACAGTACACTGCGACAAATCAACACTGCATGCTACTGACAACCCCCCTTCTTTGATTGTTTGCTGTGCCAACCGCTTTGATTTCATGAGAAAGCGGTATACCAAGTCCGTTTAAATAAATAAATAAATAAATCATATACTATGTTACTATGTCATTAGCAGCAACCATCACATCTACATACCCTACTATCAAAACCGAACACAGGAAGACCAACACGCAGGCCTCAAGCAATGTGCTGATTGTGCCACATGAAAGAACTAAGGCCAACCAAGAAACCTGCAATTATGCATTTGATCTATATGCAACAATGTTATGGAACTCTCTCCCAACTAAAATCCGGTCCAACAAAGATCTCTCCTCTTTCGGAAAACAATTAAAATCCCACTTTTTTAGAAAACACCTTCCTTGGCTTGGAACAGAACTGCATCCATTGAAATCATTTCCATGATGAACGTCAAAAAGCTGACTAAGAGACCAAGAGAGAGACTGAAAGAGAACTATTGAAAACCCTGATACATACTGTACCTACTTAGGAATGTAAATTTGTTAAAGACCTTCTGGAGATGGAACCCCCCTCCCCCGTATATATATTATCACCAATTTTAATGTACTCCCATTTTGTTTATAGTAAACCACTTTGACCTGGTGAAAAGCAGTATATAAGCACAGCTAAATAAATAAATAAATACTAAGTCCTTCAGATGATAAATAGAAGGGGACGGGATCATAGGTAGTAGGTAAAACATGTCCTTCAGGTGATAAATAGAAGGGGACGGGATTGTAGGTAGAAGGTTAAACATGTCCTTCAGGTGATAAATAGAAGGGGCGGGATCGTAGGTATTAGGTAAACATGTCCTTCAGGTGATGAATAGGAGGGGGTGGGATCGTAGGTAGTAGGTAAAACATGTCCTTCAGTTGATAAATAGAAGGGGGCAGGATCGTAGGTAGTAGGTAAAACATGTTATTCAGGTGATAAATAGAAGGGGCAGGATTGTAGGTAATAGATAAAACATGTCATGCTGGTGATGAATAGGAGGGGATGGGATCGTAGGTAGTAGGTAAAACATGTCCTTCAGGTGATAAATAGAAGGGGGCAGGATCGTAGGTAGTAGGTAAAACATGTTATTCAGGTGATAAATAGAAGGGGACGGGATCATAGGTAGAAAGTAAAACATGTCCTTCAGGTGATGAATAGAAGGGGGCGGGATCGTAGGCACTGTTCCCTCTAAGCTGTGCGCGTGTGCGCGGGCACACACCTCGCCGAGCGAGCGCACATACTTTACAACAGAGCGCACAAAAATTACGGTTCTGATTCTGATAAAAAACAACACAGACATCTTGAAATTTACAAGTTGTTGTGTATTTATGGTTTTCACAAGTTCTACAATATTTTCTAGTGCAATCAATGTGGTGTACATACTGTATTCTGACGTGTAGTCAAATTTTAAAGTATATAACTCTGAGTGTCGTTATGTGGCACACAAAAATTTAGCCTTCCTTCAAAAGCTGCACAGCTGATATTTTATGCGCACACAGCCTGCAGAAAATTAGAGGGAACAGTGATCGTAGGTATTAGGTAAACATGTCCTTCAGGTGATAAATAGAAGGGGGCGGGATCGTAGGTATTAGGTAAACATGTCCTTCAGTTGATAAATAGAAGGGGGCAGGATTGTAGGTAGAAAGTAAAACATTTATTTATTTATTTATTACATTTGCTTATATACCGCACTATTCGATATCAGCGCGGTTTACAGTATAACAAAAACGACCAGAACAACAAGCTGTTTGGTTTTACATGGAACAGGAGTACCAACTTGGCTAACAGGGTTGAACTATATACATGAAATAATTACAAAGAACCATATTGAACATGTCCTTCAGGTGATAAATAGAAGGGGGCGGGATCGTAGGTAATAGGTAAAACATGTCATGCTGGTGATGAATAGAAGGGGGCGGGATCGTAGGTAATAGGTAAAACATGTCATTCTGGTGATGAATAGGAGGGGAAGGATCATAGGTAATAGGTAAAACATGTCCTTCAGGTGATGAATAGAAGGGGGCAGGATCGTAGGTAGTAGGTAAAACATGTTATTCAGGTGATAAATAGAAGGGGCGGGATTGTAGGTAATAGGTAAAACATGTCATGCTGGTGATGAATAGAAGGGGACGGATCATAGGTAATAGGTAAAACATGTCCTTCAGGTGATGAATAGGAGGGGACGGATCAAAGGTAATAGGTAAAACATGTCCTTCAGGTGATGAATAGGAGGGGACGGATCATAGGTAATAGGTAAAACATGTCCTTCAGGTGATGAATAGGAGGGGGCGGGATCGTAGGTAATAGGTAAAACATGTCATTCTGGTGATGAATAGGAGGGGACGGATCATAGGTAATAGGTAAAACATGTCCTTCAGGTGACTAATAGAAGGGGGCAGGATCGTAGGTAGTAGGTAAAACATGTTATTCAGGTGATAAATAGAAGGGGCGGGATTGTAGGTAATAGGTAAAACATGTCCTTCAGTTGATGAATAGGAGGGGACGGATCATAGGTAATAGGTAAAACATGCACTTCAGGTGATGAATAGGAGGGGACGGATCATAGGTAATAGGTAAAACATGTCATTCTGGTGATGAATAGGAGGGGACGGATCATAGGTAATAGGTAAAACATGTCCTTCAGGTGATGAATAGGAGGGGACGGGATCATAGGTAATAGGTAAAACATGTCCTTCAGGTGATGAATAGGGGGGGTGGGATCATAGGTAATAGGTAAAACATGTCATTCTGGTGATGAATAGGAGGGGGCGGGATCATAGGTAATAGGTAAAACATGTCCTTCTGGTGATGAATAGGAGGGGACGGATCATAGGTAATAGGTAAAACATGTCATTCTGGTGATGAATAGGAGGGGATGGGATCATAGGTAATAGGTAAAACATGTCCTTCAGGTGATAAATAGAAGGGGCAGGATCGTAGGTAGTAGGTAAAACATGTTATTCAGGTGATAAATAGAAGTGGCGGGATTGTAGGTAATAGGTAAAACATGTCATGCTGGTGATGAATAGAAGGGGGCGGGATTGTAGGTAATAGGTAAAACATGTCATGCTGGTGATGAATAGAAGGGGACGGATCATAGGTAATAGGTAAAACATGCCCTTCAGGTGATGAATAGGAGGGGACGGATCATAGGTAATAGGTAAAACATGTCCTTCAGGTGATGAATAGGAGGGGACGGATCATAGGTAATAGATAAAACATGTCTTTCAGGTGATGAATAGGAGGGGACGGATCATAGGTAATAGGTAAAACATGTCCTTCAGGTGATGAATAGGAGGGGACGGATCATAGGTAATAGGTAAAACATGTCCTTCAGGTGATGAATAGGAGGGGACGGATCATAGGTAGTAGGTAAAACATGTCCTTTAGGTGATGAATAGGAGGGGACGGATCATGGGTAATAGGTAAAACATGTCGTTCTGGTGATGAATAGGAGGGGACGGATCATAGGTAGTAGGTAAAACATGTCCTTCAAATGATAAATAGAAGGGGCGGGATTGTAGGTATTAGGGTAAACATGTCCTTCAGGTGATAAATAGAAGGGGACGAGATCATAGGTAGTAGGTAAAACATGTCCTTCAGTTGATAAATAGAAGGGGGCAGGATCGTAGGTAGTAGGTAAAACATGTTATTCAGGTGATAAATAGAAGGGGCGGGATTGTAGGTAATAGGTAAAACATGTCCTTCTGGTGATGAATAGGAGGCGACGGGATCATAGGTAATAGGTAAAACATGTCCTTCTGGTGATGAATAGGAGGGGACAGATCATAGGTAATAGGTAAAACATGTCCTTCAGGTGATGAATAGGAGGGGACGGATCATAGGTAATAGGTAAAACATGTCCTTCAGGTGATGAATAGGGGGGTGGGATCATAGGTAATAGGTAAAACATGTCCTTCAGGTGATGAATAGGAGGGGACGGATCATAGGTAATAGGTAAAACATGTCCGTCAGGTGATGAATAGGGGGGGGTGGGATCATAGGTAATAGGTAAAACATGTCCTTCAGGTGATGAATAGGAGGGGACGGATCATGGGTAATAGGTAAAACATGTCATTCTGGTGATGAATAGGAGGGGACGGATCATAGGTAGTAGGTAAAACATGTCCTTCAGGTGATGAATAGGAGGGGACGGATCATAAGTAGTAGGTAAAACATGTCGTTCAGGTGATGAATAGGAGGGGACGGATCATAGGTAATAGGTAAAACATGTCCTTCAGGTGATGAATAGGAGGGGACGGATCATAGGTAATAGGTAAAACATGTCCTTCAGGTGATGAATAGGGGGGGTGGGATCATAGGTAGTAGGTAAAACATGTCCTTCAGGTGATGAATAGGGGGGGTGGGATCATAGGTAATAGGTAAAACATGTCCTTCAGGTGATGAATAGGAGGGGACGGATCATAGGTAATAGGTAAAACATGTCCTTCAGGTGATGAATAGGAGGGGACGGATCATAGGTAGTAGGTAAAACATGTCCTTCAGGTGATGAATAGGAGGGGACGGATCATAGGTAGTAGGTAAAACATGTCCTTCAGGTGATGAATAGGAGGGGACGGATCATAGGTAGTAGGTAAAACATGTCGTTCTGGTGATGAATAGGAGGGGACGGATCATAGGTAATAGGTAAAACATGTCCTTGAGGTGATGAATAGGAGGGGACGGATCATAGGTAATAGGTAAAACATGTCCTTCAGGTGATGAATAGGTGGGTGGGATCATATGTAGTAGGTAAAACATGTCCTTCAGGTGATGAATAGGGGGGGTGGGATCATAGGTAATAGGTAAAACATGTCCTTCAGGTGATGAATAGGAGGGGACGGATCATAGGTAATAGGTAAAACATGTCCTTCAGGTGATGAATAGGAGGGGACGGATCATAGGTAGTAGGTAAAACATGTCCTTCAGGTGATGAATAGGAGGGGACGGATCATAGGTAGTAGGTAAAACATGTCCTTCAGGTGATGAATAGGAGGGGACGGATCATAGGTAGTAGGTAAAACATGTCGTTCTGGTGATGAATAGGAGGGGACGGATCATAGGTAATAGGTAAAACATGTCCTTGAGGTGATGAATAGGAGGGGACGGATCATAGGTAATAGGTAAAACATGTCCTTCAGGTGATGAATAGGAGGGGACGGATCATAGGTAATAGGTAAAACATGTCCTTCAGGTGATGAATAGGAGGGGACGGATCATAGGTAATAGGTAAAACATGTCATTCTGGTGATGAATAGGAGGGGACGGATCATAGGTAATAGGTAAAACATGTCCTTCAGGTGATGAATAGGAGGGGACGGATCATAGGTAATAGGTAAAACATGTCCTTCAGGTGATGAATAGGAGGGGATGGATCATAGGTAATAGGTAAAACATGTCCTTCAGGTGATGAATAGGAGGGGACGGATCATAGGTAGTAGGTAAAACGTGTCCTTCAGGTGATGAATAGGAGGGGACGGATCATAGGTAGTAGGTAAAACATGTCATTCTGGTGATGAATAGGAGGGGACGGATCATAGGTAATAGGTAAAACATGTCCTTCAGGTGATGAATAGGAGGGGATGGATCATAGGTAATAGGTAAAACATGTCGTTCTGGTGATGAATAGGAGGGGATGGGATCATAGGTAATAGGTAAAACATGTCCTTCAGGTGATGAATAGGAGGGGACGGATCATAGGTAATAGGTAAAACATGTCCTTCAGGTGATGAATAGGAGGGGATGGATCATAGGTAATAGGTAAAACATGTCCTTCAGGTGATGAATAGGAGGGGACGGATCATAGGTAGTAGGTAAAACATGTCGTTCTGGTGATGAATAGGAGGGGACGGATCATAGGTAATAGGTAAAACATGTCCTTCAGGTGATGAATAGAAGGGGCGGGATCATAGGTAATAGGTAAAACATGTCGTTCTGGTGATGAATAGGAGGGGACGGATCATAGGTAATAGGTAAAACATGTCATTCTGGTGATGAATAGGAGGGGACGGATCATAGGTAATAGGTAAAACATGTCCTTCAGGTGATGTATAGGATGTGACGGATCATAGGTAATAGGTAAAACATGTCATTCTGGTGATGAATAGGAGGGACGGATCATAGGTAATAGGTAAAACATGTCCTTCAGGTGATGAATAGGAGGGGACGGATCATAGGTAATAGGTAAAACATGTCCTTCAGGTGATGAATAGGAGGGGACGGATCATAGGTAATAGGTAAAACATGTCCTTCAGGTGATGAATAGGAGGGGACGGATCATAGGTAATAGGTAAAACATGTCCTTCTGGTGATGAGTAGGAGGGGACGGATCATAGGTAATAGGTAAAACATGTCCATCTGGTGATGAATAGGAGGGGACGGGATCATAGGTAATAGGTAAAACATGTCCTTCTGGTGATGAATAGGAGGGGACGGATCATAGGTAGTAGGTAAAACATGTCCTTCAGGTGATGAATAGGAGGGGACGGATCATAGGTAATACAGTATTATCTTCCCGAATCCAGTGGTACTGAAGGGAGGAGGGAGATAGTTGCTTAGTTGCTGCTGGGCGGTAATTCTGGGTTTATCAGCATTGACTGTGGGTTATTTCTGTGCTGGGGACATTTGTTCAGACCTCTCACAGAGTGATGGGGCAGGGACAGGTGGGTGGATGGCTGCTCAGATTCCTACTGGGCTCTATTTCCTCTCCGCCCTCCTCTTTCTCCAGAGGCAGGCAGAGGTTTGGAATCATTTCTCTGTGCTAATGACCTTGTGTCCTGCCCGGCCTCCTCTCACACGCTAGCGCCCTTTGTTCCTGCATTTTCTGCACTTTATTTATACCATGAACCGCCACTGAGATCAAATGTCACACATTACAGAAGATGCTGGCAGGGGAGGGAGGGGAGGGGAGACAGATCCCCACAAGCCTGTCCAAAAGAGAGCTGCAGCTTGCAGCAGCAGAAATATCCCCCTATGATTCCCTAACAATTTAAATACACACACATACCCCTAAGTCTGCATCCCAACTACACCCTTCGGGGTTTTTTTTAGTGCCATCAAGTCAGTGTTGACTCATAGTGACCCAGCTACCTCTGGGTTTTCTTGGCAATGCACCACTGGAAGTAGATTGCCAGCCTTTTCTTCTGAGGCAATGGAGGGTAAAGTGACTTGCCCAAGATCACAAGGAGTGCCAGTGGGAATCAAACCCTTGATCTTCTGGGTACTAGGCAGTTGCTCTACCACTAGGCTACTCCTCCAACCCTAATTACCAGTCTGTGAACTTTCTTCCAATTATCAATCTTAAGACATATATTAATAACCAATTGCAGACCCATGTGCCCCTGACATCATTAGAAATGCGTGCATGCAGAAGCAACTATCTAGCAACCCTACTACTACTACTGAATATTTGTATAGCGCTACAAGGCATACTCAGCACTGTACACCGTCCACTCTTTGGCCTCGGAGCATTTTCCGGCATTACTTTTCCTTGTAAGATGAGTTACTGGAATATTAGGCACTCTCAGGCTCATTCCATCCCGGATGTACACCGCCCCCCCCCCCCCCCCCTCTGTATGTCCGGTTTGACCGGACATACAGAGGGGGTCACGATTCTTTTTTATTTTTGTAAATTTTTATTAGATGTGAAACAAACTCATACAGACTACCATGCTCAGGTAATAATACAATTTATCCCCAAAGATAAGGGTACCCCCCCCCCCCCCCCCCCGGAGATTCAGCCGTCACTGTTTCTTCTCTACTACCTCTCTCAATGTTCTCCTCTCACAACACTCCTACCCGACCTTTCTCCCCCTCCCTGTTCTCCCCATGTACCTAAAGCCTGAGCCCCCTCCACATATCCCTTAAAGTACCTCCCATTAACCACAATTTAATCCCATTCTCTACATTCTTATTAACAGAAAAGAGAAAAAAACATAGAACAACATTTCAACAAAAACTTCAAACTTCTACATATATTCAAACAACAACCATGCGTGACTCGGTGTATCTGCCCACCTTTCCCTCCAAGTTCCTCTTTTAAAAACCTCCCCTTATACGCTCAGGGGTGTCACCGCATCCAACTTCTTATCAAGTTGTCCCCATATACACCAATATTGCCCGCTCTTCCCTTTCAGGTTGTAAGAAAGCTTATCAAACCTCATCGCCTCCCCCACTTTAGACCACCACTCCTCCACCCTGGGCCTTTTCTCGGTTTTCCACCTCCACGCCACCACTACCCTTGCAACCAGATCCAGCTTCTGCCTCAATATGGACTTGTCCTTTCGTCCCCCTGGGACACCCAACAGCAACTCTACGGAGTCGTTGGGGACTTCCTCCCTCACAATCCCTCCCATTTCTTCCCTTATTTGTTTCCAAAACTCTTGGATCCGCGGACATTCCCACCCTCCACAACCTCTCCTACATAAGGCATCTTCCTTCCCCCTCCCCTTATATTACCCTACCGGCGTACTGTATGCTCTCTGCACAATCTGAAGCTGCGTTTGCCTCCAGGAAGTAACCTAGGTAGGCTTATATATGCCCTTATGAATACGGGCCCATGTGGCCTCCCTCAATCTCTGCCCCAACCACTGCTCCCATCCCTCCTTCTGCCCACCTCCCAACACATCCACCTTTCAACCGGAACCTATACAACTTGGCAAGTAACCCCTTTGTACCGTCCCCCTTATACAGGGCTTCCTCCAGGGACGTGCTTGACCTCTGCAGATCTGCCAATACGTTTGGGAGCATAATGAAATGTCTCAATTGGAAGTATTGATAAAATGGCATCCTTTTCCCTATCCGGGCTTCTATTTCCTGCATGCTAAGCATCCCCTTCCTCCCCACCAGCTCACTAAATCGAGTCACAGCCGATGAGGCCAGACCCTGCCTCACCGCACTAAACTCAGCGGACAAAAAGGGGAAATAGCCCCCGATTTTTGACCATTTACTAATCATTCCTGAAAGCCACCTCTCCTTCTTTCCCCTCGTGCAACCTGCCTCAACGCTTTAAGGAAGGGATGATTCCCCAAGCTCCCCCCCATCCCCCCTCTCCTCCCTCCCTCTTCCCTCCACCCATTCAAAGACAGATTGCGGTTCCAAGAGAGTCCTCTCAATAGTGACCCAAGCAACCTCACCTTTCCAAAGATAGTCTCTCCTCAGGGCCCTCAGCACCCCTGCCCTATAATACCACCTTAGCAAAGGGAATCTAATCCCACCTGCTCCCTAGACAAAACCAGCCTTTTTATTCCAATCCACGCCTTCTCCCCCCCCCCCCACACAAACTTCCTAAGCCGATCCTCCCACCTCCGCAGCACCTTACCTGTAATGGGGATTGGAAGCTGTGTGAAACTGAACAAAAATTTAGGAATTATATTCATTTTTAAGGTCGCGACCCTTCCCGTCCAGCTTAAGTGCAGTTTCCCCCATTGCTCCAATTCCTGTCCCATTTTCGTAATTAACGGCGTATAGTTCCCTCTGAAAAGTTCCGCCAGATCCACTGGCAATTTAACCCCCAGATATTTAATTTCTCTCCTTCCCACTGCAAGGGGAACTGGTCAATGTCCTGGGTCCTCAGCCCACCCAAAACTACTTCTTCAGTCTTAGCTAAGTTTGTCTTAAACCCCGAGAGTTTTGCAAATGTATCCAACTCTACCAACAACGCTGGAATCGATCTCTCCGGCTGAGACATAAATATCAAAGTGTCATTTGCATAGAGTAAGATTTTGTTTTCCTCCCCTTGTATCTTTATTGGTCGTATCTCCTCATTACCCCGAACCCGTGCCGCAAACGCCTCTATCACAATTGCAAATAGTATAGGCGATAGAGGGCACCCCTGCCTAGTCCCCCGATACAAGCAAAATTCCTCCGAACATTGCCCATTCACTAGGATGTGTGCCTTTGGGGCCATGTAAAGCGCCTCATCCCCCTTCCTGAACCCCTCCCCCAGATTGAGCCTATCTAAAGAGGCCAGCAAAAATCTCCACTCAACTCTATCAAATGCCTTTTCGGCATCTAATGCCACACATAACACCCTTTCTTTCCGCTCCTTCACCAGGTGCATCAAATTAATTGCACGGCAAACATTATCAGATATCAATCGTCCTTTAATGAACCCCGTCTGATCTGGGTGAATCAACTGAGGCAAGACCCCTTCTAATCTGCATGCTAATACCTTAGCGAACAGTTTCGCATCGCAATTGATGAGAGCAATCGGTCAGTAATTCCCACACTGGTCCCTCAGCCTCCCTTCTTTAGGCAGAACAATTATGTTCCCCAACTCGAACGTTCTAGGGAGCCGTTCTCCCCTAAAAGCACCTGAGAAAATTCTGGCTAGTAAGGGGGCAACCTCCACCGCCATAGCTTGATAATACTCTGCAGGAAGTCCGTCCGCTCCTGTCGCTTTCGCCCAAGGAAGGGCCTTTATCGCCTCCATCACCTCCACTGGTTACACTACTCATCCCAAGGCCTGGGCCTCTTCCTCCATTAACCTAGGCAGATTCGTCCCCTCCAAATATCTAACTATCTGACCATCATCTCCCTCTCCCTCCGTACTATACAGCTTCTCATAAAACTTCCTGAACTCCTCACAGATATCTGCATTTGCATATATCTTGCCCCCTCCCGCTTGGGCTATCTCTGCAACCGTTCTCTCCACCCTCCGCTTCCGCAGTTGCCACACTAACAGCCTCCCCACTTTATTTCCACTTTCCATATAATTCCCCTTGGTAGCTCTCAACAGATTTTCCATCCTCTCAGTGTCCAGCGCATTACAGGGTAGGAAGAAGGGGAGGAGGAGTGGCACTATATGTAAAAACTACTATTAAAGCTTTGGAATTACAGAGCTTAAAAGGGAGAGAGGAGGCATTGTGGGTTAAACTAGAAAGAGGGAAAGAGAAATCTATTTGCATTGGTGTGATATACAGACCTCCCTCACAAGAGGAAGAGGTGGACAGAGAGTTAATTGAAGACATACGCAGCATTGGTAGGAAAGGGGAAGTGCTACTGATAGGAGATTTCAATATGCCAGATGTTGATTGGCACATTCCTGCTGCAGTATCATCTAGAAGTAAGGAGATCCTGGATTCTCTACAGGGAGAACTATTCAGGCAATTGGTAACAGACCCCACATGTGAAGAGGCCATACTGGACTTGGTGCTTACCAATGGTGAAAGTGTTTCTGATGTTGTAGTGGGAGATCATTTTGCATCCAGTGATCACCAGATGGTGTGGTTCAGTATTAGGACTAGGGCTGTTAGAATCCATTCCAAGGTGAGGATCTTAGACTTTAGGAAGACTAACTTTGCGAAGATGGGCCAATACCTCAGGGAGTTGTTAGTGGGATGGGAACAGCTGGGGTATGTAGAAAAACAGTGGGCAAAACTGAAAGGGGGTATTTTAAGGGCAACCAACCTTTTTGTTAAAATGGTAAATAAAGGCAATAGGAAAAAGAGACCGCTATGGTTTTCGAAGGAAGTAGCTGAAAAAGTGAAGAAAAAGAGGGAGGCCTTCATGAAATACAAGAGATCACAGAGAGAGGAAGACAGGCATCTGTATTTGGAAAAACTTAGAGAAGCTAGCAAAGTAGTCAAGAAGGCAAAGATTCAAAAGGAGGAGGAAATAGCCAATGCAATAAAATGGGGGGGGGGGGATAAGACATTTTTCAGATATATTAGTGAGAAGAGGAAGGGCAAAAGTGGTATTAAGGGTGCAGGGGAGGAATATGTAGAAGCTGATAAGGATAAAGCGGAATTGCTTAACAAATATTTTTGTTCTGTGTTCACAGATGAAGAACCAGGAGCAGGACCTCAGAAAACACCCACAAATAGGAACAGAAGCGAGGGACATCTTGAACAATTTTCAGAAGACTGTGTTTGTGAGAAACTAGCTCAACTTAAAGTAGACAAAGCGATGGGACCGGATGGGATACACCCTAGAATACTGAGGGAACTTGGGGACATTCTAGCAACTCCACTGACTGACCTTTTCAATGCCTCGTTGGAGTCGGGAGTGGTGCCAAAGGACTGGAGAGAGGCTCATATGGTGCCTTTACATAAAAGCGGAAGTAAGGATGTGGTTGAAAACTACAGGCCGGTTAGTTTAACTTCGGTGGTGAGTAAATTATTGGAAACGCTGCTGAGAGTGAAAATAGTGAGGTTTCTGGAGTCCAGCGGATTACAGGATCTGAGGCAGCATGGATTCACCAGAGGCAGGTCCTGTCAGACAAATCTGATTGATTTCTTTGACTGGGTGACCAGGGAGTTGGACCGAGGGAGAGCTCTAGATGTGGTGTATTTAGATTTCAGTAAAGCCTTTAACACTGTTCCTCACAGGCGACTTATAAACAAACTGAGCACCCTAGGGATGGACCCTAAAGTTACGCTTGGGTTAGAAATTGGTTGGGTGGGAGGCAACAAAGAGTACAAGTAAATGGAGCTCACTCTGAGGAGAAGGATGTTACCAGTGGTGTGCCCCAGGGATCTGTCCTTGGTCCGATTCTTTTTAACATCTTTGTTAGTGATATAGCGGAAGGGCTGTCGGGTAAGGTTTGCCTCTTTGCAGATGATACCAAAATCTGCAATAGAGTAGACACCCAGGAAGGTGTAGATAACATGAGGAGGGATCTAACTAAGCTTGAAGAATGGTCTAGAATTTGGCAGCTGGGATTTAATGTTAAAAAATGTAAGGTCATGCATTTGGGCTGCAGCAATCCAAGGGAGCAATACAGTATAGGAGGTGAAGTACTTTTGTCCACTAAAGAAGAGCGGGACCTAGGCATGGTTGTGTCTGATGATCTTAAAGTAGCTAAACAGGTAGAAAGGCGACGGCAAAAGCTAGAAGGATGCTTGGGTGCATACGGAGAGGAATGGCTAGCAGAAAAAAGGAGGTGATAATGCCTCTGTATAAGTCTTTGGTGCGACCTCATTTGGAGTATAGTGTGCAATTCTGGAGACCGCACCTTCAAAAGGATGTGAACAGGATGGAGTCAGTGCAGAGGGTGGCTACTAAAATGATTAGTGGGCTTCATTATAAAGCATACGAGGACAGACTTAAGGATCTTAATATGTACACCCTAGAGGAAAGGCGGGATAGAGGTGATATGATTGAGATGTTTAAATACCTCCGTGGCATAAATGTTCAGGGAGAGAGCCTCTTTCAATTGAAAGCAAGTTCTGCTACGAGGGGACATGGGATGAGGGTGAAGGGAGATAGATTCAGGAGTGATATGCCGAAATATTTCTTTACGGAAAGAGTAGTAGATCCATGGAATAGTCTCCCAGTGGAGGTGGTAGAGATGAGGACAGTAACTGATTTCAAAAAAGCATGGGACCAACACAGAGGATCTCTAAAGGTAAAAGGTGGACTGTTGTAGTTGTTGAAATGGAAGGACAGACTAGATAGGCCATGTGGTCTTTTTCTGTCATCATGTTTCTATGTTTCTATTATACAGTGCCCTCACCCTATACGGTTCCCGAAACACCCTCCTCCCCCCTCTTTTAAACTGTGTTCCGCTTGAAGCTCACTAATCAACTTTGCTAACCCGTCTTGTTCCTTCTGCCTTTCTCTCTTCCGTCTTGCCCCCATTTGTATGATCATGCCTCTCATATATGCCTTCCCCTCATCCCACAGTACCCCACCCACATCATTTGTAAGAAGAAACTCCTTCCATACTGCTCTCAACTCACTACGAACCTCTTCATTCTGCAATAGGGAAGCACTAGCCCTCCATACCTTGTGTGTGCATTGTCTCCCCCCCCTCCCACCGGTGTCCACCTGCAAGTTACCATCCCATGATCAGATAGTATACCATCCCATGATCAGATAGTATAACAGCATCTTACTCAGAACTCCTAGTTGCTTCCTTTGGCCCAGAATGTAATCAATCCTAGAATAAGCTCCTGATGTGGAAGAAAAGCATGTATTATCCTCTTTGTGAACCATTCTCCACCCGCCACAGATCCACCAGGTCCCACTTTGTAATGCATCTCCTCAATTCCTTCCCCTCCTTCCCATGGAGCTTAGTTGAGTAATTTGACCTGTCCTCCCTTCCCATAGTACAATTGAGATCCCCCCCAATAACCCAGTCTCCCCCGGCCACCTTCACAAATCCTTGCGTCGCCTTCCAGTAAAAAGTGCTTTTAGATCCATTCGGCGCATAAATATTCAATATTGACACCTGCGCCTGATCAACCCTGCCAGTTACCCAGACCACTCTTCCCTGGGTATCCCCCCCCCCCCCCACCTCTCCTAGAATGAAAGGAACCCTCTTATGAATAAGAATCACCACTCCTCTTTTTTTTTGTATTATATGCTGAGCAGTACATCTGAATATACCCTGCCACTTTCAATTTCTTGTGCTTCTCTCTAGTTGGATGCGTTTCCAGAAAGAAGCGCAAAGTCAGTCCTTACTTTGGTCAAACACCCTAGAATTTGCTTCCTTTTAATGGGGCTGTGAATCCCCCAGACATTCCATGAGGCGACAACATACCCCCCTAGTACTTCGCTAGTCGCCATCTTTACCCTTGTCCCTCTCTCTTACGAGCAGATCAACACCAGGCCACACCAAGAGCATGTAACAACTTAAAACCGTTAACACCCCTCTCCTTCCCCTCCATTGTTGATTTCCTCTGGTTCCACTTTTTATCATTTCCCCTGCTATGGCTTCAAAAGCCCAGAACTTACAATGGTCGTGTTTACCTCCCCCCCCCCCCCCCCATTTTCCTCCAACTAAACGTTAGAGTCCTCATATATATTGTAAACTTGCTATATTATAGCGGAGTGCCTTCTTCTCTTCCGCCGTTGCCATTCTCCGCCGGTTGTGTCCGTCGCTGAACTTCACGCCGCACCTCTATCGTCCTGCTCACCATCTGCCCCTAGCACGTCCCCCTCTCCTTGTCTCTCTCCGGTGTCTCTGCGCTCTGCTCTATTCCTGGGATGCTCCTGCACATCTGCAACTCTTTCCTTCGCACGGGAGCCGCCAACTGTATTAGTGTCTCTGTCCGATGCTCGCAGGCTGCTCCAGCCCTGGTTGCTCTGTCTTAAATGTTTTTCAAGAGCCTCCGCACTGTTAAAAACCTCTTTCCTCCCTTCTCCAGCAGAACAATGTGGGCTGGATACCATATAGCCATTTGTATTCCTTTTTGTGCCAGATTCTCCTTCAACCGCAGAAGATCTCTACGCCGCCGCAGCCAGGTCCGGGAACACAGACACCCTCCACGTTTTGTACATCACATGGCCCGTTCTCCTAGCCAGTCTAATAATGTGTTCTCTGTCCGGAAACCTCAGTAGTTTGACAATCAGAGCCCGAGGCCTGGTATTGTTTTCCAGGTGAGGCCTAAGCTCATGGTGCGCCCTCTCTATTTCAACTGAGGGGCATCCTGGGAAGCAGTGCTCAGGGAACCCTTTTACAAAAGCCAGCGCATCTTGACCTTCCTCCCCCTCCGGGATCCCGAAGATCTGCACATTTGAGCGGCGCTTTTATTCTCCATTTCTTCGGCTTTACTCTGCAGCCACCCCAATTGTTGCTGAAGGTAGGAAACTTCCTTCCCCATCCTTGCCTGGGCGTCTTCCGTGTTCACGGTCCTTGTCGCTGCCTCCTCCAACCGCACCCGTTTCCTCAATCTAGTTAAGCACTTTTTCTACAATTTCTGTTTTAGAGTCTCTGATTTCCTGTAATATGGTCAGAAGGTCCGTCTCACCTCCATTCGCTTCTCCTGCACTGACCGTCAAAGAGGCCAATGAGGCTGGGCCCTATAGTCCCGCTACAGCATTTCCTCCCGATTTGGTTTTGGAGGTATACAATTCCGCAATCATCTTTGATGGCTTGATTTTTACTACTTTCGGCATCTCAGCTCTCCCCATGGAGGGGGGTAGAATTCCTGTTATCTAATTATCCAACTTATAGGGGGGGTAAATGACACAGCCCTCTCAGGCACGTCCACTCTCCTTACCGCTCATGCCGGAAGTCCGGGATCGCAGTTCTGATCCCGCGCGGCACGTCAGAATCGCTATCAGGCCTGTACGTGCAGGCCGGGACTGTGATTCAGACCAGCCTGCACGTACAGGCACTGCCCAACTAACTCAGGGCTTTTAAATGGAACTGTAGCACCATGGCATCCGGTTCCATTTAAAAGCCGCGATGCCAGCTGCCGGAATAATCAGCTTATTCCCCGCAGCCTGACCCCCGATTTGGCCCCCTGCCACCCTTTCCCACCCGGGCTCACTGATCTCAGACATCCAGGGAAGTTATTCCAGCTCGGAGGCGGAATAACTTCCCGTTCAGGTCGCCGGCCCCAGACGTACAGGGCCAACATTAGAATTGGCACTGTATGTCCGGAGCAGGTGACCACCCACTGCCCGCCCCCATGTCACCCCAGATCCTCCCCTTTCCTGCCCCTGTCTAGCTTCCCCATACAACTGGCGGGGAAACTAGACGCCGGCGGAAGGGGGCATGAATAGAGGGGATGGATGTCCTATTGGGATGTCCATCCCCACTATTTATGGCACATAATTGGGTCCTCTAGGAATATCTTCAGTCAGTTTTGAGCTCCCTCTTCAATTACCCTTCTACTACCACTACTGAGCATTTGTATAGCGCTACAAGACATACGCAGCGCTGCACAGACATGTAAGAGACAGTCCCTGCTCATTAGAGCTTACAATCTAGTCGAGGCAGACAACACAAGGGAAACACAAGGAGATCAGGTGAGCCAAGATCCGAAAGCGGCAGTGAAGAGGTGAGTTTTCAGCCTGGATTTGAAAAGGGCCAGAGAAGGCGCCCGACGTCCAGAATTTAGGCCTCTCGCCATCAATATTGCTTCCAGAAATGGAGGCTGCCAATGGGTGAGTCGTCTTACTAGGGACGTATCCAACTTAAAATAACTGTAGTAGAAAATAAAATAATGAAAAGAACTGATGCAACGCAATGCAGATTCTGCCAATTGATAGTTTCCATTAATAAATCTGCCAGATCTGAGACAGCAGTGATTGGTACTTAGGGATTTGGGAGACATGGAAAGAAACCGATGTACTGTCTACCATAATATGTTTAAATCTCAGCTATAGCTACTCAGCAGCTGTCTCAAGAGTCCTCCTCAGGGATTAGATCTGCTGCTAAAGTGTGTGTGTGTGTGTGTGTGGGGGGGGGTTATCTCAGGCGCAATACCACATTGAAATGATGCGTCGGATTTCGGAGGAAAAATATGACATTAGATTGGATCAGGATCCTGTGCATCAGATACGTCAGCTTATTTCTGATATTGGGAACTGGTGGAGCAACAGGGCTGGATTACTCTTAGGAAACAGCAATTTCTGATAATTTATTTGGTTCCAGAGATAGATAAATCTTTAACTTCCCTGCCAGACAGACCTATTGGGGGTCATTCTGAGCAGTGTTTAGCGGGTATGTACGTCCGGTTTGGATGTACATCCCTGCTAAACGCCTGGCCCCGATGTCGGATCCAGAACTCCCCACACATACTGTACAGAGGAGATGTGCGGGGAGCTCTGGAGGGGGAGAGCCAGAGCAGGAGCATGGGCGTGGTGGAGGCAGGACCCTGACCCTGGGCATACAGAGCCAATTCCGCGGCCCTGTACATCCAGGGCTGCAAGAATACATGGGGAATGAATCTCCCCTGTGGACAAGGAACTGCAACACCGAACCCCCCAAGGAGTTGGGATACAGAAGGAGGTACCCCGTTGCCCAATCTGGGCCATGGCAGGACCCTCCGGGGGTAAGATGGTAGTGAAAGGAAGGTATGTGGCCCAGCGGAGAATCAGAGCACCTGTATGGCATCCCAGTGCCATGGCAATGGGACACCACGGTGCTGGGGCTCTATGCAGACGCTAAGGTGGATTGGACAGGGCGGGCAGGGCATGTACAGTGGCACAGAATCAGGGCACATCCTGCACGTCGAGACCCCTGCACCCAATTCTGATCCTGTGGGAACATATAGCTCCCGTGGGTTCAGAATTGGGTACCAATCTAGCCCGTCCAGATTTTGAACGCCCAGACAGACCCCAATGGGAATCCGGCCCATTTTGTCTAGTCAAGAATCTATTTTGGGACCACTCTAAATTTGTTGATTTATTTCTTAATCTGGTGGTTCAGCAAGTTAAATCCTATATTAAAAGACATAAATGAGTTTTTAACCAAGCTACATTAGATTCAACAGCCACCCCCTTGGAATATACTAGTCACTTTGGATGTAGCAGACATGATCAAGCCTTGGGGATTAGTGAACTGAGAGATTTACCACCTCGGATACCTAAATTGTTTATAATAGCCCTATTGAGATTGGTGCTTAACCCTAATTCTCCTTGGACAAGCAGGATGAGTCAGCCACACTTGGTGACGTCATCCGACGGCACCGAGACGGAAGTACTCTCCATAGCTCAGAAGGGCTTTTGCCCTTCTGAGCATGGGCCAACAGGCCCTACCCCCCTGGCCCGCCCCTAGCTAGCCAATTTCAGTTCTTCCGCCTTGCCAGCAAGACGGACCTCTCTACTTTCCAAATGAAATGAACCAACTTCTAAAAAAAAAAAAAAAAAAAGGAAATACCCTCACTTGCTCAATTTTAAAATATCCTGATACTGTCTCGTATGCTCCTCTTTTTCAGATCCGCAGCTGTTTCAGATACGTTCCATCTCCATTCCTGGAAGCTATGGGGCCTGCAGATGTCGCTTACAGGCCTCCGAAATCCAGATCAAATAAGATGTGTTCCGGACAGACAACAACCCCCAAGGCAGCCCAGGACGTGCCTGAGAAGGCCTCCATCCACGGCCGGCCGATGCTCTCCTCACACATGTGGACCATGGGGGCGGCCATCTTGCCACAACCTCTGCAGCTCGGGATATGCCTCTGAGGCCTCCTTCCCCTGCCGCAAGCCTTCGGACACCAGCCTGCTCTCTGCGACTAACTACGCCACAATGCATTCAGACTCCTGCATGCCTTTGTGACCGGGCTGAGCCTGCCTGCCATGCGCTCACAGCTCGCTAACATTTAAGTGCGTCTGAACTCCACCGGCTTCCACCGTGCCCGAGTTCCAGCCTGAAACGTACTGCGTGTGGGGCTAGGATCTCTGCTGCCTACTGGCCAATACTGATCGGAAGCCATGAGGAAACCGCGAATAGGATAGCGGCAATCAGGCCGGGCACAGGACATGCCAATTCAGGCCTCCATCCCCTCCCATCTTGGCCAGGACCCCTGGAGCCAATAACCGGATCGCTATGCCCATGCAGCCTCCAGCTGCAGCACTGAAACCTGCACCGAAACTTAAAATTGTGCTCTCCTTTCCCTGTAAGTGCCTGATTTTTTATGAGGGCAATTCCGATGTTTTTTTTGAGGTATCACATTTGGAAAGATTTTTGCTTGACAAGCAGGGTGCCACTGGGTCTCATAGTGTAGTTGGTTCCTCCTAATATGTAGTCAATTGACTTGGTTTCTATAGTTTGTATTCTTTCTGTTAGTTTATCAACGGTTAGCTCCCGTGATGTGGACTGTAACATCTGTTGTATCACATTTTACCTTGTTTATTTTGTATTGATTATGCTCTTATTATGTATAACATCAGTAATTTGTCTTATTCTGATTTGGTTATTGTATATGACTAAAAGACCTTAAATTTAAAAAAAAAAAAAATTGCGCTCTCCGGTTGCCTTAAGCGGTCTGGGAGGGAGCTCTTACCTGCAACCGCCAACGGGGCCAGTAGCGCTCACTTACACATGAAGCTCTCGGCGCCGAGATGATGGATCCCCTGCATGGCAAGACTACTGCATGCAGAGCCCTCGGCACCGAGCTAACCGCCCGATGGAATTCCCACACTATATTCACGATGGCGCTGAAACCCTCTCGGCGCTGAAGTACTCGCTGCTCGGCTCCGAGGCTCAACCTGGCACTATAACTTCACTGCCGTGATGCGCATGCAGCGCCCTTATGACCACGATGGCGTTGAAACCCTCTCGGCGCTGAAGTACTCGCTGCTGAAACCTCTCGGCGCTGAAGTACTTGCCACTGAAACCCTCTCGGCGCTGAAGTACTCGCTGCTGAAACCCTCTCGGCGCTGAAGTACTTGCCACTGAAACCTCTCGGCGCTGAAGTACTCGCTGCTGAAACCCTCTCGGCGCTGAAGTACTCGCTGCTGAAACCTCTCGGCGCTGAAGTACTCGCTGCTGAAACCTCTCGGCGCTGAAGTACTCGCTGCTGAAACCTCTCGGCGCTGAAGTACTCGCTGTTGAAACCCTCTCGGCGCTGAAGTACTTGCCACTGAAACCTCTCGGCGCTGAAGTACTCGCTGCTGAAACCCTCTCGGCGCTGAAGTACTCGCTGCTGAAACCTCTCGGCGCTGAAGTACTCGCTGCTGAAACCTCTCGGCGCTGAAGTACTCGCCGCTCGGCTCCGAGGCTCAACTTGGCGCTGTAACTTCCCAGGCATCACGAGGGAGGACCTCCCCCTTCTTCAGGCTCCTCCCCCTCTTCAGCATTGCGAAGGAGGACCTGGCTAACCACCTGACAGGCCCCGTCAATGTAAGAAGATGGCTCCTCCCCTTTTCTCTGCCCCATTACACAAGATGCCGGACTGGCCTGGGCCAGTACCCAGATCATGCTCAGTGCACTCAGTGCCTACTCAGGATGCTGCACCGAGGATCGACACATTCGGGGGCATAGAACGGAGCACCCGGCGGATCCTCTGCATCCTCTCCCGATTGCTCCAGGGTAGAACGGAGCACCCGGCGGATCCTTTGCATCCTCTCCCGATTGCTCCAGGGTAGAACGGAGCACCCGGCGGATCCTTTGCATCCTCTCCCGATTGCTCCAGGGTAGAACGGAGCACCCGGCGGATCCTTTGCATCCTCTCCCGATTGCTCCAGGGTAGAACGGAGCACCCGGCGGATCCTTTGCATCCTCTCCCGATTGCTCCAGGGTAGAACGGAGCACCCGGCGGATCCTTTGCATCCTCTCCCGATTGCTCCAGGGTAGAACGGAGCACCCGGCGGATCCTTTGCATCCTCTCCCGATTGCTCCAGGGTAGAACGGAGCACCCGGCGGATCCTTTGCATCCTCTCCCGGTTGCTCCAGGGTAGAACGGAGCACCCGGCGGATCCTTTGCATCCTCTCCCGGTTGCTCCAGGGTAGAACGGAGCACCCGGCGGATCCTTTGCATCCTCTCCCGGTTGCTCCAGGGTAGAACGGAGCACCCGGCGGATCCTTTGCATCCTCTCCCGGTTGCTCCAGGGTAGAACGGAGCACCCGGCGGATCCTTTGCATCCTCTCCCGGTTGCTCCAGGGTAGAACGGAGCACCCGGCGGATCCTTTGCATCCTCTCCCGATTGCTCCAGGGTAGAACGGAGCACCCGGCGGATCCTTTGCATCCTCTCCCGATTGCTCCAGGGTAGAACGGAGCACCCGGCGGATCCTTTGCATCCTCTCCCGATTGCTCCAGGGTAGAACGGAGCACCCGGCGGATCCTTTGCATCCTCTCCCGATTGCTCCAGGGTAGAACGGAGCACCCGGCGGATCCTTTGCATCCTCTCCCGATTGCTCCAGGGTAGAACGGAGCACCCGGCGGATCCTTTGCATCCTCTCCCGATTGCTCCAGGGTAGAACGGAGCACCCGGCGGATCCTTTGCATCCTCTCCCGGTTGCTCCAGGGTAGAACGGAGCACCCGGCGGATCCTTTGCATCCTCTCCCGGTTGCTCCAGGGTAGAACGGAGCACCCGGCGGATCCTTTGCATCCTCTCCCGGTTGCTCCAGGGTAGAACGGAGCACCCGGCGGATCCTTTGCATCCTCTCCCGGTTGCTCCAGGGTAGAACGGAGCACCCGGCGGATCCTTTGCATCCTCTCCCGGTTGCTCCAGGGTAGAACGGAGCACCCGGCGGATCCTTTGCATCCTCTCCCGGTTGCTCCAGGGTAGAACGGAGCACCCGGCGGATCCTTTGCATCCTCTCCCGATTGCTCCAGGGTAGAACGGAGCACCCGGCGGATCCTTTGCATCCTCTCCCGATTGCTCCAGGGTAGAACGGAGCACCCGGCGGATCCTTTGCATCCTCTCCCGATTGCTCCAGGGTAGAACGGAGCACCCGGCGGATCCTTTGCATCCTCTCCCGATTGCTCCAGGGTAGAACGGAGCACCCGGCGGATCCTTTGCATCCTCTCCCGATTGCTCCAGGGTAGAACGGAGCACCCGGCGGATCCTTTGCATCCTCTCCCGATTGCTCCAGGGTAGAACGGAGCACCCGGCGGATCCTTTGCATCCTCTCCCGATTGCTCCAGGGTAGAACGGAGCACCCGGCGGATCCTTTGCATCCTCTCCCGATTGCTCCAGGGTAGAACGGAGCACCCGGCGGATCCTTTGCATCCTCTCCCGATTGCTCCAGGGTAGAACGGAGCACCCGGCGGATCCTTTGCATCCTCTCCCGATTGCTCCAGGGCAGAACGGAGCACCCGGCGGATCCTTTGCATCCTCTCCCGATTGCTCCAGGGCAGAACGGAGCACCCGGCGGATCCTTTGCATCCTCTCCCGATTGCTCCAGGGCAGAACGGAGCACCCGGCGGATCCTTTGCATCCTCTCCCGGTTGCTCCAGGGCAGAACGGAGCACCCGGCGGATCCTTTGCATCCTCTCCCGGTTGCTCCAGGGCAGAACGGAGCACCCGGCGGATCCTTTGCATCCTCTCCCGGTTGCTCCAGGGCAGAACGGAGCACCCGGCGGATCCTTTGCATCCTCTCCCGGTTGCTCCAGGGCAGAACGGAGCACCCGGCGGATCCTTTGCATCCTCTCCCGGTTGCTCCAGGGCAGAACGGAGCACCCGGCGGATCCTTTGCATCCTCTCCCGGTTGCTCCAGGGCAGAACGGAGCACCCGGCGGATCCTTTGCATCCTCTCCCGGTTGCTCCAGGGCAGAACGGAGCACCCGGCGGATCCTTTGCATCCTCTCCCGGTTGCTCCAGGGCAGAACGGAGCACCCGGCGGATCCTTTGCATCCTCTCCCGGTTGCTCCAGGGCAGAACGGAGCACCCGGCGGATCCTTTGCATCCTCTCCCGGTTGCTCCAGGGTAGAACGGAGCACCCGGCGGATCCTTTGCATCCTCTCCCGGTTGCTCCAGGGTAGAACGGAGCACCCGGCGGATCCTTTGCATCCTCTCCCGGTTGCTCCAGGGTAGAACGGAGCACCCGGCGGATCCTTTGCATCCTCTCCCGGTTGCTCCAGGGTAGAACGGAGCACCCGGCGGATCCTTTGCATCCTCTCCCGGTTGCTCCAGGGTAGAACGGAGCACCCGGCGGATCCTTTGCATCCTCTCCCGGTTGCTCCAGGGTAGAACGGAGCACCCGGCGGATCCTTTGCATCCTCTCCCGGTTGCTCCAGGGTAGAACGGAGCACCCGGCGGATCCTTTGCATCCTCTCCCGGTTGCTCCAGGGTAGAACGGAGCACCCGGCGGATCCTTTGCATCCTCTCCCGGTTGCTCCAGGGTAGAACGGAGCACCCGGCGGATCCTTTGCATCCTCTCCCGGTTGCTCCAGGGTAGAACGGAGCACCCGGCGGATCCTTTGCATCCTCTCCCGGTTGCTCCAGGGTAGAACGGAGCACCCGGCGGATCCTTTGCATCCTCTCCCGGTTGCTCCAGGGTAGAACGGAGCACCCGGCGGATCCTTTGCATCCTCTCCCGGTTGCTCCAGGGTAGAACGGAGCACCCGGCGGATCCTTTGCATCCTCTCCCGATTGCTCCAGGGTAGAACGGAGCACCCGGCGGATCCTTTGCATCCTCTCCCGATTGCTCCAGGGTAGAACGGAGCACCCGGCGGATCCTTTGCATCCTCTCCCGATTGCTCCAGGGTAGAACGGAGCACCCGGCGGATCCTTTGCATCCTCTCCCGATTGCTCCAGGGTAGAACGGAGCACCCGGCGGATCCTTTGCATCCTCTCCCGATTGCTCCAGGGTAGAACGGAGCACCCGGCGGATCCTTTGCATCCTCTCCCGGTTGCTCCAGGGTAGAACGGAGCACCCGGCGGATCCTTTGCATCCTCTCCCGGTTGCTCCAGGGTAGAACGGAGCACCCGGCGGATCCTTTGCATCCTCTCCCGGTTGCTCCAGGGTAGAACGGAGCACCCGGCGGATCCTTTGCATCCTCTCCCGGTTGCTCCAGGGTAGAACGGAGCACCCGGCGGATCCTTTGCATCCTCTCCCGGTTGCTCCAGGGTAGAACGGAGCACCCGGCGGATCCTTTGCATCCTCTCCCGGTTGCTCCAGGGTAGAACGGAGCACCCGGCGGATCCTTTGCATCCTCTCCCGGTTGCTCCAGGGTAGAACGGAGCACCCGGCGGATCCTTTGCATCCTCTCCCGGTTGCTCCAGGGTAGAACGGAGCACCCGGCGGATCCTTTGCATCCTCTCCCGGTTGCTCCAGGGTAGAACGGAGCACCCGGCGGATCCTTTGCATCCTCTCCCGGTTGCTCCAGGGTAGAACGGAGCACCCGGCGGATCCTTTGCATCCTCTCCCGGTTGCTCCAGGGTAGAACGGAGCACCCGGCGGATCCTTTGCATCCTCTCCCGGTTGCTCCAGGGTAGAACGGAGCACCCGGCGGATCCTTTGCATCCTCTCCCGGTTGCTCCAGGGTAGAACGGAGCACCCGGCGGATCCTTTGCATCCTCTCCCGGTTGCTCCAGGGTAGAACGGAGCACCCGGCGGATCCTTTGCATCCTCTCCCGGTTGCTCCAGGGTAGAACGGAGCACCCGGCGGATCCTTTGCATCCTCTCCCGGTTGCTCCAGGGTAGAACGGAGCACCCGGCGGATCCTTTGCATCCTCTCCCGGTTGCTCCAGGGTAGAACGGAGCACCCGGCGGATCCTTTGCATCCTCTCCCGGTTGCTCCAGGGTAGAACGGAGCACCCGGCGGATCCTTTGCATCCTCTCCCGATTTCTCCATCTACGAACGGAGCAACCGGCGGATCCTTTGCATCCTCTCCGGTTGCTCCAGGGTAGAACGGAGCACCCGGCGGATCCTTTGCATCCTCTCCCGGTTGCTCCAGGGTAGAACGGAGCACCCGGCGGATCCTTTGCATCCTCTCCCGATTGCTCCAGGGTAGAACGGAGCACCCGGCGGATCCTTTGCATCCTCTCCCGATTGCTCCAGGGTAGAACGGAGCACCCGGCGGATCCTTTGCATCCTCTCCCGATTGCTCCAGGGTAGAACGGAGCACCCGGCGGATCCTTTGCATCCTCTCCCGATTGCTCCAGGGTAGAACGGAGCACCCGGCGGATCCTTTGCATCCTCTCCCGATTGCTCCAGGGTAGAACGGAGCACCCGGCGGATCCTTTGCATCCTCTCCCGATTGCTCCAGGGTAGAACGGAGCACCCGGCGGATCCTTTGCATCCTCTCCCGATTGCTCCAGGGTAGAACGGAGCACCCGGCGGATCCTTTGCATCCTCTCCCGATTGCTCCAGGGTAGAACGGAGCACCCGGCGGATCCTTTGCATCCTCTCCCGATTGCTCCAGGGTAGAACGGAGCACCCGGCGGATCCTTTGCATCCTCTCCCGGTTGCTCCAGGGTAGAACGGAGCACCCGGCGGATCCTTTGCATCCTCTCCCGGTTGCTCCAGGGTAGAACGGAGCACCCGGCGGATCCTTTGCATCCTCTCCCGGTTGCTCCAGGGTAGAACGGAGCACCCGGCGGATCCTTTGCATCCTCTCCCGGTTGCTCCAGGGTAGAACGGAGCACCCGGCGGATCCTTTGCATCCTCTCCCGGTTGCTCCAGGGTAGAACGGAGCACCCGGCGGATCCTTTGCATCCTCTCCCGGTTGCTCCAGGGTAGAACGGAGCACCCGGCGGATCCTTTGCATCCTCTCCCGGTTGCTCCAGGGTAGAACGGAGCACCCGGCGGATCCTTTGCATCCTCTCCCGGTTGCTCCAGGGTAGAACGGAGCACCCGGCGGATCCTTTGCATCCTCTCCCGGTTGCTCCAGGGTAGAACGGAGCACCCGGCGGATCCTTTGCATCCTCTCCCGGTTGCTCCAGGGTAGAACGGAGCACCCGGCGGATCCTTTGCATCCTCTCCCGGTTGCTCCAGGGTAGAACGGAGCACCCGGCGGATCCTTTGCATCCTCTCCCGGTTGCTCCAGGGTAGAACGGAGCACCCGGCGGATCCTTTGCATCCTCTCCCGGTTGCTCCAGGGTAGAACGGAGCACCCGGCGGATCCTTTGCATCCTCTCCCGGTTGCTCCAGGGTAGAACGGAGCACCCGGCGGATCCTTTGCATCCTCTCCCGGTTGCTCCAGGGTAGAACGGAGCACCCGGCGGATCCTTTGCATCCTCTCCCGGTTGCTCCAGGGTAGAACGGAGCACCCGGCGGATCCTTTGCATCCTCTCCCGGTTGCTCCAGGGTAGAACGGAGCACCCGGCGGATCCTTTGCATCCTCTCCCGGTTGCTCCAGGGTAGAACGGAGCACCCGGCGGATCCTTTGCATCCTCTCCCGGTTGCTCCAGGGTAGAACGGAGCACCCGGCGGATCCTTTGCATCCTCTCCCGGTTGCTCCAGGGTAGAACGGAGCACCCGGCGGATCCTTTGCATCCTCTCCCGGTTGCTCCAGGGTAGAACGGAGCACCCGGCGGATCCTTTGCATCCTCTCCCGGTTGCTCCAGGGTAGAACGGAGCACCCGGCGGATCCTTTGCATCCTCTCCCGGTTGCTCCAGGGTAGAACGGAGCACCCGGCGGATCCTTTGCATCCTCTCCCGGTTGCTCCAGGGTAGAACGGAGCACCCGGCGGATCCTTTGCATCCTCTCCCGGTTGCTCCAGGGTAGAACGGAGCACCCGGCGGATCCTTTGCATCCTCTCCCGGTTGCTCCAGGGTAGAACGGAGCACCCGGCGGATCCTTTGCATCCTCTCCCGGTTGCTCCAGGGTAGAACGGAGCACCCGGCGGATCCTTTGCATCCTCTCCCGATTGCTCCAGGGTAGAACGGAGCACCCGGCGGATCCTTTGCATCCTCTCCCGATTGCTCCAGGGTAGAACGGAGCACCCGGCGGATCCTTTGCATCCTCTCCCGATTGCTCCAGGGTAGAACGGAGCACCCGGCGGATCCTTTGCATCCTCTCCCGATTGCTCCAGGGTAGAACGGAGCACCCGGCGGATCCTTTGCATCCTCTCCCGATTGCTCCAGGGTAGAACGGAGCACCCGGCGGATCCTTTGCATCCTCTCCCGATTGCTCCAGGGTAGAACGGAGCACCCGGCGGATCCTTTGCATCCTCTCCCGATTGCTCCAGGGTAGAACGGAGCACCCGGCGGATCCTTTGCATCCTCTCCCGGTTGCTCCAGGGTAGAACGGAGCACCCGGCGGATCCTTTGCATCCTCTCCCGGTTGCTCCAGGGTAGAACGGAGCACCCGGCGGATCCTTTGCATCCTCTCCCGGTTGCTCCAGGGTAGAACGGAGCACCCGGCGGATCCTTTGCATCCTCTCCCGGTTGCTCCAGGGTAGAACGGAGCACCCGGCGGATCCTTTGCATCCTCTCCCGGTTGCTCCAGGGTAGAACGGAGCACCCGGCGGATCCTTTGCATCCTCTCCCGGTTGCTCCAGGGTAGAACGGAGCACCCGGCGGATCCTTTGCATCCTCTCCCGGTTGCTCCAGGGTAGAACGGAGCACCCGGCGGATCCTTTGCATCCTCTCCCGGTTGCTCCAGGGTAGAACGGAGCACCCGGCGGATCCTTTGCATCCTCTCCCGGTTGCTCCAGGGTAGAACGGAGCACCCGGCGGATCCTTTGCATCCTCTCCCGGTTGCTCCAGGGTAGAACGGAGCACCCGGCGGATCCTTTGCATCCTCTCCCGGTTGCTCCAGGGTAGAACGGAGCACCCGGCGGATCCTTTGCATCCTCTCCCGGTTGCTCCAGGGTAGAACGGAGCACCCGGCGGATCCTTTGCATCCTCTCCCGGTTGCTCCAGGGTAGAACGGAGCACCCGGCGGATCCTTTGCATCCTCTCCCGGTTGCTCCAGGGTAGAACGGAGCACCCGGCGGATCCTTTGCATCCTCTCCCGGTTGCTCCAGGGTAGAACGGAGCACCCGGCGGATCCTTTGCATCCTCTCCCGGTTGCTCCAGGGTAGAACGGAGCACCCGGCGGATCCTTTGCATCCTCTCCCGGTTGCTCCAGGGTAGAACGGAGCACCCGGCGGATCCTTAGCATCCTCTCCCGGTTGCTCCAGGGTAGAACGGAGCACCCGGCGGATCCTTAGCATCCTCTCCCGGTTGCTCCAGGGTAGAACGGAGCACCCGGCGGATCCTTTGCATCCTCTCCCGGTTGCTCCAGGGTAGAACGGAGCACCCGGCGGATCCTTTGCATCCTCTCCCGGTTGCTCCAGGGTAGAACGGAGCACCCGGCGGATCCTTTGCATCCTCTCCCGGTTGCTCCAGGGTAGAACGGAGCACCCGGCGGATCCATTGCATCCTCTCCCGGTTGCTCCAGGGTAGAACGGAGCACCCGGCGGATCCTTTGCATCCTCTCCCGATTGCTCCAGGGTAGAACGGAGCACCCGGCGGATCCTTTGCATCCTCTCCCGGTTGCTCCAGGGTAGAACGGAGCACCCGGCGGATCCTTTGCATCCTCTCCCGGTTGCTCCAGGGTAGAACGGAGCACCCGGCGGATCCTTTGCATCCTCTCCCGGTTGCTCCAGGGTAGAACGGAGCACCCGGCGGATCCTTTGCATCCTCTCCCGGTTGCTCCAGGGTAGAACGGAGCACCCGGCGGATCCTTTGCATCCTCTCCCGGTTGCTCCAGGGTAGAACGGAGCACCCGGCGGATCCTTTGCATCCTCTCCCGGTTGCTCCAGGGTAGAACGGAGCACCCGGCGGATCCTTTGCATCCTCTCCCGGTTGCTCCAGGGTAGAACGGAGCACCCGGCGGATCCTTTGCATCCTCTCCCGGTTGCTCCAGGGTAGAACGGAGCACCCGGCGGATCCTTTGCATCCTCTCCCGATTGCTCCAGGGTAGAACGGAGCACCCGGCGGATCCTTTGCATCCTCTCCCGATTGCTCCAGGGTAGAACGGAGCACCCGGCGGATCCTTTGCATCCTCTCCCGATTGCTCCAGGGTAGAATGGAGCACCCGGCGGATCCTTTGCATCCTCTCCCGATTGCTCCAGGGTAGAATGGAGCACCCGGCGGATCCTTTGCATCCTCTCCCGATTGCTCCAGGGTAGAATGGAGCACCCGGCGGATCCTTTGCATCCTCTCCCGATTGCTCCAGGGTAGAATGGAGCACCCGGCGGATCCTTTGCATCCTCTCCCGATTGCTCCAGGGTAGAATGGAGCACCCGGCGGATCCTTTGCATCCTCTCCCGATTGCTCCAGGGTAGAATGGAGCACCCGGCGGATCCTTTGCATCCTCTCCCGGTTGCTCCAGGGTAGAATGGAGCACCCGGCGGATCCTTTGCATCCTCTCCCGGTTGCTCCAGGGTAGAATGGAGCACCCGGCGGATCCTTTGCATCCTCTCCCGATTGCTCCAGGGTAGAATGGAGCACCCGGCGGATCCTTTGCATCCTCTCCCGATTGCTCCAGGGTAGAATGGAGCACCCGGCGGATCCTTTGCATCCTCTCCCGATTGCTCCAGGGTAGAATGGAGCACCCGGCGGATCCTTTGCATCCTCTCCCGATTGCTCCAGGGTAGAATGGAGCACCCGGCGGATCCTTTGCATCCTCTCCCGATTGCTCCCGGGTAGAATGGAGCACCCGGCGGATCCTTTGCATCCTCTCCCGATTGCTCCAGGGTAGAATGGAGCACCCGGCGGATCCTTTGCATCCTCTCCCGATTGCTCCAGGGTAGAATGGAGCACCCGGCGGATCCTTTGCATCCTCTCCCGATTGCTCCAGGGTAGAATGGAGCACCCGGCGGATCCTTTGCATCCTCTCCCGATTGCTCCAGGGTAGAATGGAGCACCCGGCGGATCCTTTGCATCCTCTCCCGATTGCTCCAGGGTAGAATGGAGCACCCGGCGGATCCTTTGCATCCTCTCCCGATTGCTCCAGGGTAGAATGGAGCACCCGGCGGATCCTTTGCATCCTCTCCCGATTGCTCCAGGGTAGAATGGAGCACCCGGCGGATCCTTTGCATCCTCTCCCGATTGCTCCAGGGTAGAATGGAGCACCCGGCGGATCCTTTGCATCCTCTCCCGATTGCTCCAGGGTAGAATGGAGCACCCGGCGGATCCTTTGCATCCTCTCCCGGTTGCTCCAGGGTAGAATGGAGCACCCGGCGGATCCTTTGCATCCTCTCCCGATTGCTCCAGGGTAGAATGGAGCACCCGGCGGATCCTTTGCATCCTCTCCCGATTGCTCCAGGGTAGAACGGAGCACCCGGCGGATCCTTTGCATCCTCTCCCGGTTGCCTTAGACAGCCGGCAGATATCTTAATATCACTCTTCTGCTTCCTGGGCAGATCCTCCATGCTGTCACAGCAAGAGAGGGGTAGCACAATGGTTAATACATTGACTGCTGAACCAAGGGTCATGAGTTCAATCCCCCAGTGGCGTTAATGAGTAAGGCTGTCTGAGGCATTACCCTTACCGCTTGCAACACGTGAAGCTCAATGGCTAAAAGTTATCCCTGCATCTCCCTGACAGCAGGTATGGAAATGGTGCCAGGGAGTTAGATGGCAGTAGGACAGAAGAGGATGGGGCAAGCAACCATCACTCATCGGTTCAATTCTAATCTGACGCTTCATGTACCCTGGAGCAAGTCTGTGCCTGGTCAAGCATCCCTTTGAAATCGACAACCGCAAACCTGCCATTCTCCATGGTGCCTTGCACAGCCTCCTAAGAAGGTGACCTTGCACTTAACCCTAGTGCCTATAAAGGACAGCCTGAAATTCAGTTACAATGCAGTACAATCGGAGAGTGTGGCTTTGGACACAGTCTCTTAACCTACTCCACTTACACGGCCGCAAAACCAAGAACAGTGGCAACAGTGTGGATCGGTACATGCTGCACAGTGTGTTCAGGGTCTGAAGGTCACAGGTTCAAGCCTCAGCCGTGGCTCCTACAAACCATGTCCCCATATTTCTGAATCACCCAGTCACACACAGAAACAACGGCGCACCCCATGTCTGACCCGAACTGATGGTATAGATCTCATATGTAATGCAGTGGAACCTATGGAGGTTAGTGAGAGGGAAGAGCTTACCTTAAACTTGGCTGGACGTGAAGACTCAGCATGTGTGAAGGCAGCTGAGCAGCCAGTGCCGTCAGCACAAGTAAAGCAGAAAAGGTTTAAAATGAAGTTTCCCTTCTCTAGTAATGACGCAGGTAGAATTAGAGAATCTCATCAGGAGCACCTGTCCTCAGAATCTGACGTAACGTGCAGAGAGGAGAGGTATATAAGTTCCTGGTCTGAACCAGGAAGTGGTCATGGTCAGAAGGAGCAGAGAGGTCAGAGAAGGCAGAGCAGTAGAGCAGCTGGTCTCTGGAACGACAGTCCCAGGAAGGATTTCCACACAAACAGGAAGTGGGGCAGAGTCTCTGAGGGATTGCATGAGCCACGGAGGAACCTAGCTCAAGTTGAAGGAACTGTGCCAGGGGAGAGGAAGCTCAAAGCTGACTTCAAAGCCTGCAGTAAGGTAACAAGTTTGAAACCTTATCTGTATAGAGAAGAGGCTAGAAGTTTTAATGAGCACAACCCTGAGCAGTCTTATAACTCAGACAGATACTCAGACTTCCTACTAAGAAAGCCAAGAGAGGCAAACCAGAAAGAGACATTACCTGTACCAGATTTCTGTAACCCTGGCTGGGATAAACACCTTGGAAGAAAAGGGGTTTACCAGCCACAAGAGAACAAGTCATGCTCCAGCACATGTAAGGAATGTGACACGGAGAGTATTGGGAGTGGTCCAGGCTTAATGCAGTGGGAGAGTGATAACATTTGCACAGACCCTGAGCCAATGGACTGTACGATTTGTCTATCAGATGACATAACCTCTTTGTGTTGAACTTCAGCCAATGTGACCTTGTGAGAGAAACAAGGAAAGAAGAAAAGATGTTCTAGCTGTTTTCGTTTAGTTGCTGTTTTGTTCTGTGTGTTTTTGCAAGGAATATTATCTGTCCGGGAAAGGGAATAAAACCCTAATTTTGCTTTAACCACTTGACTGACTGACTCTGTTCAAAGGAGAGCACCAGTTAGTAAAAACCACAATACCCTAGGCAGTGGCCTATTGGGTCTACGGAGGCTCTACCCAGTGTCGCCGTGACAAATGGCGTAGTTGGGGCGGATTTTTGTTCCAGAAGCAAGCCCACCAGGACGTTGCACAGCTCAACGGAAGGAAAGGACGTTGCCACGCCCAGAAGGATCCAGAAGGAACCGGAGTGGACTACAGAAAAGGCCAAGCACCTTCTCAAAGCGGGATCCTCCACCTGGCTCAGGTAAAAGGGTATATGGGCACAGGCTGGGGAGGATTCAAAGGGAGAAGGAACTGCTTTTGAAAAAAAAAAAAAAAGGTGGAAAAGTTTTTTTTCCCAGTGGTACCGCACTTGGTGGTTGTTTGTGCTTTGTTTTACAGAGTCTGAAAGCCGCAAGATGGACGCCCAGGAGGTTCTACGCTGGATGAGCCTCCAATTTGATAAGCAACGGGAGCTGGCCCAGCAGAGTCAGGAGCAGGCCATGGCTGCCCTGCAAGCGCAGCAAAAACCCTTGATGGACTTGGTGCAGACACTGTTGGAAGAACCACGAAAGAAGACAACACCAGAAGACTTCAGTGGGGTAGGCCCACAACAATGTGGGATATGGACATTTGGTCAAATGACCAATAAAGACAATTTTGATGACTTTGTAGAGTCGTTCGAGAGGGTAGCTCTCCACGCACAATGGCCTAAGGAGCAGTGGGCGGTTAGACTCGCCGCCTCCTTAACAGGAGAAGCTCTATCGGCGTACCGAGCAATGCCTGCCGCTTTGGCAGCTGAGTATGAGGAGATCAAAAGAGCAGTGTGGGACAGGCTAGGCCTGACACCGGCTGTATACAGAAGAATGCTCAGGTCCACTAAATTACAGACAGGTGAAACACTGAAAGCACTGTGCCATAGGGTGCGCAGTTTAGTTTTAAAGTGGTTGGAACCTGAGGGAAAAACTGTGGATAGCCTGATTGACATGATTGTACTGGAACAGTATTGTGAGGCAGTTCCATTGGAGGTAAAAACCTTTTTAACCTTACAAGACTGCACAACCTCCATAAAGGCAGCGCAATTGACGGAACGGTTTCTTGAAGCCGAGATGGCCAAAAAGACACCAGGAAGCGCTGAGTGGAGGCTGGGGTTAACCAGTCCTGAAAAGTTAAATAAAGGACCTCAAATGGACATGCGATGCATACAGGAAGTTTACCTAAGAGAAATGATAAAAGTGTTTTTGTGAAATGCTTTAAGTGCGGAAGGATAGGGCATGAGAAGAAGGATTGCCTAGACCGCACAGCCCTAATAACGAAAGGTAATGAGCGTGTACAGCAGGGATTCCGCATCGAGGTGGAGGTGCAAGGAGTCCCCGCCATAGCCTTACTGGACTCGGGGGCTGATCAAAGTATGGTCTCCCGTAGGGTTGCCAACTGGCCGATTTTCAGCCGGCCTGGCCGGTTTTTCCATGGCCAGGCCGGCTACCGGCGCAGAGGCAAAACCGGCCCTTGAAAAGCCGTTTTTTTTGCTCTGGCCGCAAGATCGGGAGCGGCCAGAGCAAAAAAAACGGCTTTTCTCCCAACTCGGAGGGCTTCAGAGGGAGCCGGGGAAGCCCGCGCGAGGCCCCGGCTCCCTCTGTACAGCCGCCAGCGTGAAGAGCCCTTTAACCTTTCCCAGCATTCGCGGCTTCACAGGAACAGCCGCCAGCGTGAAGGAAAAGGCTCTTCACGCTGGCAGCTGTTCAGAGGGAGCCGGGGCCTCGCGCGGGCTTCCCCAGCTCCCTCTAAAGCCCCAGACAGCCGCGGTTTTGGGGGGGGGGAGGCCAAGGACTGCCTGGACTGTGATGGGGGGAGGGGACCTGGACTGGAAAAGGGATAGAAGGGGGAAATTCACTGGAAATGGGTTGTGATGGGGGGGGGGGACCTGGACCGGAAAAGAGCTATGGGGGGGGGGGACTTGGAATGGAAAGAAATGGGCTGTGATTGGAGGGGACCTGGACTTTAAAAGGGCTATGGGGGGGGGGGGACATGGACTTGAAATGGGTTTTGATGGGGAGGGGGACCTGGACTGGAAAAGGGCTGAGGGGGGGGGGACATGGACTGGAAATGGGTTGTGATGAGGAGGGGGACCTGGACTGGAAAAGGGCTATGGGGGAGGGGAACTTGGACTGGAAAAGGGCTATGGGGGGGGGAACTTGGACTGGAAATGGGCTATGGTAGAGGGAGGGGGAACTTGGACTGGAAATAGGCTGTGATTAGGCGTACATGGACTGGAAATGGGTTGTGAAGGGGGGGGGGACCTGGACTGGAAAAGGGCTATGGGGGGCATTGGACTGGAAAGAAATGGGCTGTGATGGGGAGGGGGACCTGGACTGTAAAAGGGCTATGTGGGGGGGGGGGACATGGACTGGAAATGGGTTTTGATGGGGAGGGGGACCTGGACTGGAAAAGGGCTATGGGGGGGGGACATGGACTGGAAATGGGCTATGGTGGAGGGAGGGGGAACGGACTGGAAATAGACTGTGATTAGGGGGGCTAGGACTGCAAATGGGCTGTGATGGTGCGGGGGGACTCAGACTGCAAATGGGATGTGATGGGGGGGCCTAGGACTGGAAATAGTCTGTGATGGGGGACTTGGACTGGAAATGGGCTGTGATGGGGGGGGCTAGGACTGGAAATGGTCTGTGATGTGAGGGCTAGCACTGGAAATGGGCTGATGAACAGCTGGAATAGGACTGGAAATGGGCTGATGTGGGGCATGGGAGAATGGGATTAGAAGGGAGTGGATGCTGGGTGGGTCTAGAACTATAAGGGAACTGATTTTGGGGGAGGACTAGAATAGATGGGGAATGAGAATGGAGAGGGGAAAAAATATTTTGTGTGGAAGAAAAGTCTATGATGGGCTGGGTATTGGGAGAGTGAGGGGCTTGAGAATGGAAGGGTGAAATTTAAATGGATGATAAAGGAATAAGGAAAAAATTGGGGGAAAGAGCAAAAGGGAAACAATCAGTATGTTAAAGCAGAAATAGAGAGAGAATGGAAAACATCTAAAAGAGAAGAAAGGACAAATGGATAGCTCGCAGAAGACACGAAGAAAGCAGAAGAAAGTGACTGGAGCAATTGCAACTGAAAATAAAACGCCCAAACAGAAGGTAGGAAAATACTTTTTATTTTGAATTTATTAGCTGGAATATGTTTGGTCTGGGAAGTGTGTATTGATAACATCTTTGCGTTTTTGTTTAGTGCAAGAGGAAATTACTTTATAGTTTTATTTCTGCAGTGTTGTACATGTCATGTTTGGATTTTGGGGTTCCCAGTTTAATTATTATATGACCAAGGAAGTTAGCCTACACGTATCCTCGGTAATTTTTGTGGGTGGGGCTGGGGGCGGGGCAGGGGTGAGACTAGGGGCGGAGAATGGGTGGAGCATGGCGAGCCACAGGTGTCGGGTTTTTCTCGGTGAAAAAGTTGGTAACCCTAGTCTCCCGTAAGTTTTGGGAAATCATACAGGCCCGAAATGATTTTCCCCCGAGTCAGCAAGATGGCAAAGCTAGCATAAAATGTGTGCATGGAGCGACAAGCCAGTATTCCCTTCACAGGATAAAAGTTAAGGGTTTAGGAACCCAGAGAGAAATCCGGGTAGCAGTAATCCCCAAGTTACCATACGATGTCGTATTAGGTAGGGATTGGCCTCCTTTTTACAGAGGGATTGGGGAAGATACACATATAAGGGGAGGAATGGTGTCCACCCGGGCTCAAGCAAAGGCCGTAGTACAGGGTGAGCCTCCCGAAGAGAATTCTGTTCATACAGGGGCAGAGGAAGAGCCTTTAGGGGAGGAAGATAGGGTTCAGGAAGAGGGCCTAAGTGAACTTCCCCATCATGAGCAGTTAATAGGCACTCCCTCTAAAGAAGAAAGGAAAAGTAAAGGCGAAAAACGCCAGGAAAGACACCACCGGGCTCAGGTGAGGGCTGGACTAGCGGATGGGCAGGGTTTACCATGGGTACCCAGTGACTTAGTAAAGAAATTCCCATCCTTTCCAGGAGAACAAAAGGCGGACCCAGTGCTAAGGCATGCCTTTGAGTTTGCCCAGACAGGTAGGGATGTGCTCCCCAGGTTCCTGATAGAAGAGGACATTTTATACAGGGAGAGCAGCAACCCCCATACCGGCGCCATTAGGAAGCAGCTAGTGGTCCCAACTACCTTTAAGGCCGTAGTGTTAAGACTGGCCCATGACCACCCCGTTGGGGGACATAAGGGAATTCAGGGCACTCTTGACCAGATCCTGGAGCGTTTCTATTGGCCGGGGGTCTTTAGAGAAACAAAACAGTTCTGCGAAGCGTGTCCTTCGTGTCAGCGAGTAAGTGCTGTCAAGCCGGTAGGAGTTCCCCTAGTCCAGACCCCGACAATAACGGAGTCAGTTCGCCGGATGGCAATGGACATTGTGGGTCCACTAATAAAACCCCCCAGAGGATTTCAGTATATCCTCGTAGTAATGGATTGCGCCACTAGATTCCCTTGGGCGATACCTTTAAGGAGCATATCAGCCAGGTTCATAGCTGCAGAATTGGTTAAACTGTTCTGCGAGGTAGGGTTCCCAAGGGAGATGCTGACAGATAGGGGGAGCAATTTTGTTTCCAGATACCTAGCTCAGGTATGGGATGCTTTCGGCATCCATCATATAAAAACCTCTGCATACCATCCACAGACCAATGGTCTGGTCGAGCGGTTCAACCAGACCCTTAAACAGCTCTTAAGAAGAGCGTTGGATGGACAGATGGCTGACTGGGATGTTATGCTCCCATTTGCCCTGTATGCCAGTAGGGAGCGTACCCAAGCTTCACTGGGGGCATCCCCTTACGAGCTAATGTTCGGGCGAGCGCCACGGGGAGTCCTAGATATTCTAAGGGACCAGTGGGTCGAGCCAGAAGGGGAGGAAATGGGGGTTCCCCAATTTCTATGTGGGCTCCGGAGTCGCCTACAGAAGGCTACGCGAGTCGCCGAAGGGCATTTACAAGGCAGTCAGCTAAGCCAGAAGAAATACTATGATAGGGGCAAGAGGGCACGGCAATTGGCCATTGGTGATAGAGTGGTGGTGATGGTCGCTGACCCTGGGCCAAAGTTCGAGGCCCAGTGAAAGGGTCCTTATACAGTGGTGGAGCGTAAAGGTCCAGTGACATATGTGGTAGAGAACGACAGGGGCCGTCGTCAAACCTACCATATAAATATATTGAAACCCTGGCAGGAGAGAACAGCCGCAGCTAGCCGCTCTTGGATAAAAGGCAGGGATAGAGCAATGGGGGCGGGCCGGAACGAATCCTGGCGAGGGAATACAGTAGTACACAGCGGGTCTGGCAGGAAGGGGACGATTCTTGCGGAGATTCCGGGCTGTGAGAATGATAATTCCCCATCCCGGAATATCTTAAGGGGGGGGGATATGTGATGCAGTGGAACCTATGGAGGTTAGTGAGAGGGAAGAGCTTACCTTAAACTTGGCTGGACGTGAAGACTCAGCATGTGTGAAGGCAGCTGAGCAGCCAGTGCCGTCAGCACAAGTAAAGCAGAAAAGGTTTAAAATGAAGTTTCCCTTTTCTAGTAATGACGCAGGTAGAATTAGAGAATCTCATCAGGAGCACCTGTCCTCAGAATCTGACGTAACGTGCAGAGAGGAGAGGTATATAAGTTCCTGGTCTGAACCAGGAAGTGGTCATGGTCAGAAGGAGCAGAGAGGTCAGAGAAGGCAGAGCAGTAGAGCAGCTGGTCTCTGGAACGACAGTCCCAGGAAGGATTTCCACACAAAAAGGAAGTGGGGCAGAGTCTCTGAGGGATTGCATGAGCCACGGAGGAACCTAGCTCAAGCTGAAGGAACTGTGCCAGGGGAGAGGAAGCTCAAAGCTGACTTCAAAGCCTGCAGTAAGGTAACAAGTTTGAAACCTTATCTGTATAGAGAAAAGGCTAGAAGTTTTAATTAGCACAACCCTGAGCAGTCTTATAACTCAGACAGATACTCAGACTTCCTACTAAGAAAGCCAAGAGAGGCAAACCAGAAAGAGACATTACCTGTACCAGATTTCTGTAACCCTGGCTGGGATAAACACCTTGGAAGAAAAGGGGTTTACCAGCCACAAGAGAACAAGCCATGCTCCAGCACATGTAAGGAATGTGACACGGAGAGTATTGGGAGTGGTCCAGGCTTAATGCAGTGGGAGAGTGATAACATTTGCACAGACCCTGAGCCAATGGACTGTACGATTTGTCTATCAGATGACATAACCTCTTTGTGTTGAACTTCAGCCAATGTGACCTTGTGAGAGAAACAAGGAAAGAAGAAAAGATGTTCTAGCTGTTTTCGTTTAGTTGCTGTTTTGTTCTGTGTGTTTTTGCAAGGAATATTATCTGTCCGGGAAAGGGAATAAAACCCTAATTTTGCTTTAACCACTTGACTGACTGACTCTGTTCAAAGGAGAGCACCAGTTAGTAAAAACCACAATACCCTAGGCAGTGGCCTATTGGGTCTACGGAGGCTCTACCCAGGGTCGCCGTGACACATATCATCACACAGTCCGAACTCCGGGTCACCAGGAGTCGACACAGACTCGAAAGCAGGCATTGCTCCCAGTCTCACAATTCTCTAAGGGAAATGCACAGGCCACCTGATCTGGAATGCACAGGCCACTCGGTCTGGGCTTGAGTGCCGGCCATGTCGTCAGAATTATAGTCCAACGACTAAGGACTTTGTGTGAGATGCACCCTTATGGGCCTCCAATGGACAACAAGGATGGGAAGCCTTAAGGGGCATGACACCCATCAGCCGTGGACAGAACACACATTCCTTGTGCGCCTCCGAAGGAAACCTGCCGATCTTCCAACTCCATGCAGCAATCCGCCAGATGTGGATGCAGCGTTTTGACAATTCCCCGATTACGCAACCCAGAAAATCAGTAGACACTCACAGAGGTGAATGAGATGCACTCCTCTTTACTTCCGAGAAAAGGCTGGGCAATCTCCCTCTATTGCACAGCCAATAAATCAGGAGCCAAGGCTGGGCAATCTCCCTTCAATTGCATCCAAGGAATCGGGAGCCACGCACATCGACGGCAGGGTATGACCTGCATCTATGAATGTGAAAGAGGATATTCACAGTGCCTCATGCATGGAGAAAGAACCAACAGCACTTAAGAATGTGAAAGATGGCATTCTCAACTCCTCAGGCACAGAGGATGCCCTCAGAGCCCCTGGTCGGTGCATGGGCATACAGGTGAAGCCCCCCGAAGCCCCTCATCGCCCACTTGTTTGTGCATGCACGATTCCCAGAACCAGGCAATTGTTTCAGCATTTAAACAGCCCTGGCACCCCTGAGACCCTTGTGGGGCCACCTGCCTAACGGTGTCACCTATTGGTCATGACACTGCATTTCCCCTGCATGGTGGTGAGGAAATCACGTCATTGACACCTGTTTTGTCATGGTGTGCATGAGTGCAAGGTGGCAAGTTCAATTCCGCCCGTTGGAAAGCATTGCCCACTTCAGCTTTCCCTGCCTCAATGCATCGATCACTTGGAAAGTTCTCCACAAGGGGATGACACGCCTACATGACTCAGGGCTCCACCTGATTCTATATGCCGAAGGCATCAGGGATACGGTGTCACATCACAACTTGATGGCTTGTGGCAGGCTCACTGTTCTTCTACTCCATTGTTGCGGGGTCCCACGGCTCAACTCCCATGGACATGGGGTATTCAGCCGATTAAGGTGGCATACAGCTCTACAATAATGCATATGATATGCATGAGCGCAGGGTGGCAAGTTCAATTCCACCATTTGGAACAGCATTGCTGTAGCATTAAGGTAGCGTACAGCTCTACAATACGGATAAGATATGCATACTGCATCAGACCATAGATTCATCAAGAGAACTAACATCGTGCCCTATCAAAATCACATGTGCATGTCAGGTTACCATTAACTACAAACAGGTTGCAAATGGTCGGAGCAGCTATCTCGGTCCTTGCACTGGTAAGGAACTATAAAGCAAGTCCTAATCCCACTACTGATTGCTAGACACCAGTCACCACGGTTACTCAATGCAGGATTCTGTTTGAGACCGACACCTCAGTCTCCCTTTGGGGAATCCCGGCAACCTGTTTTCTGCAGGCTAGATTCTCCCAGGTGCCTGCGACCCCGGATTTAGATTTCACGAACATAGAGTTCTCTTTCCAATCCTGAAGATTGAACCATGCACCTCCATATACGGGCCAGTCTAGTAACATGATACCATGGCAGTCTGCCTGCATATGGTCCAGGATCCTCTCATATGTTACCATCCCAGTAAGTCCTTAAGCCTTAGGCTTCTGGTTGCCAGAGGTTATGGTCTAGCTGGACTGCGAATGCTCAGCTCGTACCGCATCCATCCTAAGGACTGCCTAAAATACAAGGTTTCCGAACTGATCCTTTACAGGTTAAGCTCTCTCAACCATCCTGCCTTATTAACACTATTGAACTCTGTAATCAGTGCCTTTGTATCTCTACTGCTTGCCATTGCACCTCAAGGGCTTCCATTCTCGAAATCAGCTCTCTTCCAGCTCTCCTAGTCTGCAAGGACTCTGGCCCCAGGATTGGGAATAGTCCACCAGGAGCATGTCATAAGGTTACATGCTACCAATGGCTACAACAGAAGCCCCACCAGTGGGGACTCCATGACCCCTTGGTCAGCTAAGCGGCGATATGTGGAAGAAGGGTTCCTCCCACTCTCCAGACAGAACATATTCTGCAGAGATTAGGCGACTATCACACCATCCCAAAGACATAGACAAAGGGTCTTGTCTTCCTGAAGTGTGAAGCCATGTCCACACACACCAAAGCCTACACCGCTGGTCCAGTGTTCAGAGCTCAAATGACCTCATTGCACCCAAAGCTAAGGAACCCTTGTACTGTCAGATCCTGCCAATGTCTCGAGCAAGGTTCTTCGCTCATGGCCAGCTGCGTGCCTTCAACCATTCTTGGTGACTTGCACGGTCCAGGGATGAGTTCTCTACCCATCCCCCCAAATGATGCAAAACACGTAGCAAACACACCATATCACCTGCATTGAGGACACACCTGAACCTATGGCATAACTTATATTCTTATGTTCTAGCGATCTCAAGGACACATCTGACCAAGTCATGAACTGACGCATGGCTCAGGTCCCTTGCGATGTTAATGCTCCAATTGCATCTCTCTTGTAGCACTATTGATATTGTTGCTGGCCCACTGTAGATATTGCAGCGATGCGTCAATCTTGCACCACTCTTGCAGCGTTTCCAACATTGCTACTGTGGCTATCCCTGCTCGCAGCAGTTAACTCTACGCTACTGCTGGGTGGGAAAGGGGATTCCCTCTGCTGTTGCATCGTCTATGGCCGCCCTTTGGACTCCCTCTGCGGTTCATCATCTATGGACAGCATGTCTGCACAACAGGACGGCATGTCTGCACGGCGCTCCACACAGCGCTGCATTCTGCACATTCTCAGTGGGCACGCACACTGCACGTTTGCACGTTGCCACTGCCACCAGTTACCCAAGGTACACCTTTACCCAGGGCACACCATTAAAAGCATCCAGACCTGATAAAGAGTCACCTGAACCTGATCTCGGCCTCCCCCTTTTCCACCACAACGCATGTAAGCTTGGGAGGCACCAAGTGTGGCTGACTCATCCTGCTTGTCCAAGGAGAAAACGGAGTTACTTACCTGTAACATGAGTTCTCCGTGGACAGCAGGATAAGTCAGCCACACATACCTGCCCACCTCCCCTTGGAAAGGGCTTGGCTATGACCAAGGCCTGCCTCCTAGCGACTAAGGCTCAGCTAGGGACGAACTGGCTAGCTAGGGGCGGGTCGGGGGGGTAGGGCCCGTTGGCCCATGCTCAGAAGGGCAAAAGCCCTTCTGAGCTATGGAGAGTACTTCCGTCTCAGCGCCGTCGGATGATGTCACTAAGTGTGGCTGACTTATCCTGCTGTCCACGGAGAACTCATGTTACAGGTAAGTAACTCCGTTTTATTTTTTATATAATGGGGATTATTACCAGCAGATTTTCAGAACATAAGAACATGTTGTTGTTGTTAAGTACCATCGAGTCGGTGTCAACTCCTGGCGACCCTCTGGATAGTTGACCTAAACTTTGTTCAGTCTTCAGCCAAGCTGCTCATTGTTAATAGAGTGGTATCCATAGCTGCTGTTATTGTATCTCATTGCTGGCCTTCCTCTTTTATGGTGACCTTCTACCTTGCCAAGAATGATGTCTTTCTCCAATGATTTCTCTCTTTGCATGATGTGTCCAAAGTATGAAAGTCGAAGTCTTCTCATCTGAGCTTCTAAAGAAAGCTTAGGTTTGATCTCCTCTAATACTGACTGGTTTGTTCTTCTGGCAATCCATGATACACACAGTATTCATCGCCAGCACCATAATTCAAAGGCATCAATTTTCTTCCTGTCTATCTTTTTCACTGTCCCTCATCCATATGCCTTTATTGAAAATACCATGGCTTGAACAAGTCAAATCTTTGTATGGAGAGAGACATCTCTGCTCTTGAGAATCTTGTCTAGGTCCTTCATAGCCATTCTACCAATAACGTCATTGGATTTCTCGACTGCTAGTCCTTTATTGATTGTTGTTCAAAGTAAGTTAAAGCTGTCAACTATTTCAATTTCTTCTCCATCAACAATGAGCTTATCGATTTTGCCAATTGTCAGGATCTTTGTCTTCTTAACGTTAAGGTGCAGACTCATTTTAATCTATAATCCTTGATCTTAAGAAGTAAATGTTTCAAATCGTCTTCACTTTCCGCCAGTAATGTGGTATCATCAGCATAATGAAAGTTGTTGATGAGTGTTCCACCAATATTCACACCTTGGTTGTCTTCATACAGTCCTGCTTCTCTGATGATTTGTTCTGCATATAAATTAAAGAGGTAGGGGGATAGTATGCTGATTTTAAACCATTCTGTTTTTCCTAGTTCCATTCGAACTGTTGCTTCTTGATCAATGTAAAGATTGTGCAAGAGAACGATCAGGTGTTCTGGTATATCCATGCTTCTTAATGTGGCCCAGAGTTTCTCATGGTTTATAGAGTCAAAAGCCGTGCTGTAGTCAATAAAACACAAATGGATTATCCTTTTGGTATTCTTTTGTCTTTTCAAGGATCCATCTCATATCCGCGATAATGTCTCTCATTCCTCGCACTTTCCTGAACCCTGCTTGCACTTCAGGCAGTTCTCGTTTCAGGTATGATTGTAAGCAGTGGCCAGTCCAGGTCACAAGTAGCTAGCAGGTTCCCAAAAAGACACACAGAGGGTCATTCTGACCAACGAATAGCGGTTTGGACATACAGCCCCTGCTATTTACAGGGACCATATTCAGAGCTGCCGGCTCCCCGTATGTACAGAGGGCTTGTGCAGGGAGAACTTGAGGGAGTGGGAGGGATAGGGCTGGAGGAGCAGAGTGGGCAGAGCGTGGGCGGGCCTCATAACCCGGATGCACAGGGCCCATTCAGGCCACAGCCCTATACGTCCACCAGATACAGTTTAGATGTGGGACTTATTCCACCTCGGAGGTGGAATACGTTCTGTGAGCAGCAGCGATCAGGGCATGCAGAGGCCCCAAAGTCACAGAGCAGCTGCAGGTAGGCTCCCACTGCACTATTTTGGTCCTTGCAGCCGCCACCGAGGGTCGGGCAGCGGGCAAAGGAAGCTTTATGCAATGTTGGGCTTTCTGCACTTCTTCTGAGCATCCTGGTGCTATGGTGACGAGATGACACAGCACAGGCACACCAGCAGACGCATAGGGCGGCTAGCCAGGCAGATGAGAGGACTTCTAGCTCCTGAAGTTGCAGAAGCAGATACAATTTGGGGCCATCCATCTTTTGGATGGCCGGACAGCCCAGACATGTCCCAATTGGAATTGGCCTCAAAGGTTCCACAATGCTTGCACTGGGGAAAGCTGTGGATTTCCCTGGTTCTCTTCAATAATAGTTTATGGACCTTTCCTCCAGGAACCTGTCCAAACCTTTTTTAAACCCAACTGCACCAACAGCTTTTACTATATGCTCCGGTAACAAATTCCAAAGTTTGATTACGCATTGAGTGAAAAAATATTTACTCTTATTAGTCTTAAATGGGATATTATACTAGATCTTCATTGCATGTCCCCTAGTCTTACTACTTTTTGATGGCATAAACAATCGATCTACGTTTACCCGTTCCCCTCTATTTATTAATTTATAGACCTCTATCATATCCCTGCTCACCTGTATCTTCTCCAAGTTGAAGAGAGCCCCAACCTTTTAAGTCTCTCCTCATAGGGGTATCCTTCCATCCCTTTTACCATTTTGATGGCTCTTCTCTGTACCTTTTCTAATTCCGCTATATCCTTTTTAGGATACGCAACTGGAATTGCACATTATATTCAAGGTTTAGTCACACCATGGAATGATACAGAAGCATTATAATATGCCTTGTTTTATTTTCCATTCCTTTCCTTATGATTCCTAGCATTCTATTTGCCTTCTTGGACGCCGCTGCACACTGGGCGGAGGGATTCAACGTGTTATGCACAACGACGAATAAATATTTTTCTGGGTGGTGGTTCCTAATGTGGAATTTTGCATTGTGTAACCATAGTGTGGGTTGTTCTTTCCTAGGTGCATAACTTTGCACTTGTCCACATTAAATTTCATCTGCTGTTTCAATGTCCAGTCTTCCAGTTTATCAAGGTCCTCTTGCAATTTTTCACAATTCTCTTGAATAATTTTGTCACCTGCATATTTGATTACCTTATTTTATTTTATTTATTTACATTCTCTTATATGCTGTGCTATTCTGCATCAGTGTGGTTTACATTGAACTGAAATTACATTGAACAGGGCATTATAACTTGGAGATAACTATTTTTACAGGGAACAAGGGCTATGGAGGGTTAAGTGGCTTGCCCAAGACCACAAGGAGCACCTGTGGGACTGGAAACCCCAGTCCTTCCGGCCCAAGGTTGCTGTCCTCTAGTGGGATTTGAACCCCTGACCTTCCAGCCTGAAGTACCCTGCCCCAACCACTAGGCCACTCCTCTACTCCACTCCACACCTTACTCGTTATTCCCATTTCCAGGTCATTTATGAATATGTTAAAAAACAGCAGACCGGCGGAGCCCTTTGAGCGGGATCGTGTACAGGATTATTTGCAGGGGATTGATCTGCCGCATCTCTCCGATCCTGATCGGGCTCAGTTAGACTCTGAATTAACGGTAGATGAAGTGGAAACCGCAATCCGGCGATTGAAAACTGGTAGTGCGCCGGGTAGTGATGGCTTTCCAGCAGAATATTATTTCGGATACAATTAGCACCAACCTTGACTATCTTATTCAATGCGATCTTGGGAGGGATCTCCTTACCACCGTCCCAGCGCGAGGCATTGATCGTGATGATACCCAAGCCTGGTAAGCCACTGCACGACGCGGCGTCGTACCGCCCTATCTCCCTGTTAAATGTTGATGTTAAAATATTTGCCTCTGTGCTGGCGGCGCGCCTGAATCGGGTCCTTCCGGGCTTGGTTCACCCAGATCAGGTTGGATTCGTGCCCGGTCGTCAGGCTGCAGACAACATTAGGTGTATGTTGCAGGTCATTCACGTAGCCCAATGGGAACCACAACCAGCCCTGCTGGTGGGGATTGACGCAGAAAAAGCTTTTGATCGGGTCGATTGGGAATACCTATGGTGTGTTCTGGAGAAAATGGGCTTTGGCTCTAACTATATCTGTTGGGTTCGGAGTCTTTATCAGATGCCCCAGGCGTGCGTTCGGATCAGTGGGGGACACTCGAGACACTTTTTGCTGGAACGGGGCACGCGACAGGGTTGCCCGCTCTCGCCCCTACTCTTTGCACTCACGATGGAACCCTTGGCTCAGAGCTTCCGAGAACATCTAGGCTTGAGGGGGGTCCATATTGGCCCTGCGGAATATAGGATTGCACTCTTTGCGGATGACATCATATTGTCCCTGGTGGATCCGTCCACTTCCCTTCCAGTTGCGATGCAGTTGTTCGAAAACTATGCTCGGGTATCCGGTTTTAAAATTAATTATACTAAATCGGAGATCTTGAATGTTGGGGTCCCTGGGGCGGTTTGTGCGGAGCTTCAAGCGGCTTATCCTCTTCGCTGGGTGTCCGGAGCTTTACGTTATTTAGGGGTGCATCTGACTGTGGAGCGAGCAGACCTCTTTAAGGCCAACTATGATCCCTTGCTTCGTCAGATTCGGCGGGACCTAGTGGTTTGGAATGGCCTGCTTCTGTCCTGGTTCGGGCGTATCGCCGTAGTCAAGATGGTGGTTGTTCCCCGCTTTCTCTACTTTTTTCAGGTTCTGCCGCTACCCATCACGCGGGCTACCTTGGCGACCTGGCAGCAGCTGCTTATGAAATTCATCTGGCATTATCGTCGTCCGCGCTTGGCGCGACAGGTTCTGTATGCCCGTACGCACTCTGGAGGTATGGGCATGCCCAATTTATATTGGTACTATGCGGTGGCGCAATGTCGAGCGGGAGTGGAGTGGATGATTGCTGATAGCACTAAGCGATGGGTACAACTGGAAATGAACTTGGCGGGGGGAGCCGGCTTGGGAGACTGGCTGTGGCTTGGTCCAAAACTACGCCGTGGTAAGCGCACTAGCAATCCCTATATTCTTCATACCCTCCGTTGTTGGGATCAACATTTTCGATTTCGAGACATGGACTTAATCCCTTTAGCTCCTATAGTAGATAACGCCTCTTTCCCGCCGGGGTTAAATGATACAGTCTTTCGACAGTGGGGACATCACGGCCTCAGTCGGGTCGGACAACTTTTTGAGGATGGTCAATAACAATCTTTTCGTGCATTACAAGCTGAATTTGACATTCCGGACAGGCAACATTATCAATATATGCAAGTGACACACTGGGTTCGATCCAGGCTTGTTCGGCCCCAGGTTGCTCGGGCTCTGACAGATTTGGAACGTTACTGTGAGGGGTGCACTACCACTAAGGGCCTCGTGGCGACCCTGTATGCCCACTTGCAGGGATCTCAATCGTCTTCTACTAGACACCGGGAACTTTGGAACTCCGACTTGAACCTCTCCTATACTGAGCAGCAGTGGGAAAAGGCAGAAACTCACTTGTGGAAGAGTGCGGTAGCGATTAATGCCCGTGAAACCAATTATAAAATATTGTACCATTGGTACATGACTCCGGCGCGGATTGCGCGCATATATCCTGGGGCGGTGGACCTCTGCTGGCGTAGCTGTGGGCAACGGGGTACCCTAGGGCACATTTGGTGGGATTGCCCCCGCATTCGCGCCTTTTGGAGGGGTATACAATTCCAGATGCAATTGCTTTTAGGAGTGAGTGTCCCTTGGGATCCGGGGATTTTCCTGTTTGGGGCCCCGGTGCCGGGTGCACGGGCTCCGCAGTTGGCTCTGCTGCGCCATGGCCTGAATGCAGCTAGGCTATCCCTTGCAGCAGCTTGGAAGCGTGCCTTGGCCCCCTCCTTTCAGGCTTGGCTGGAACGGATGTGGGATATGTATACTATGGAACGAGGGGTAGCGGTCAGTAGGATGCGCCTGGCGCGCTTTGAGTTGGTGTGGGCACCCTTTGTCTCTCGTTACGGTACATGACCGTGCTGGATAAGAGGGGGGGAATATGAAAACTTTAAAGGAAGCTAGCCCCCCGAGTGTGTCTTTTGCTCACCACTTTCCCGTCCTTGAACGCTAGCAAGCCATAGTTGGGGGGACTGGGAGGTTGGGTGGGAGGGGGGTCCTGGGTTAGGGAGGTTTCGGGGGGGGGAGAAAGGGAGGCTGGGGGGTTACTGTTCCCCGTTTCCTTATCCTAAAACTGCAAAAATGAAGGCATATTGTTGTATGTTGTTGTGATCTGAAGTTATGTTATTTCTGTCGCATCTTCTTTGAAGATCTTTGTGGTTTATGATTCTATGTGTTCTTTGGAAGCCTTTCAATAAAAAAAAAAAAAATTAAAAAAAAACCAAAAAAAAAACCAGCAGACCCACCACAGATCCCTGGGATACTCCACAATTCACCTTTCTCCATTGGGAAAACTGCCCATTTAGCTCTACCCTCTCCTTTCTAACTTTGAACCAGTTCCTGATCCACAATAGCACACTGCCTCCCATCCAATAACTTTTTAATTTTGTCAAGAGTCTCTCATGAGGGACCTTGTCAAAGGCTTTCTGAAAGTCCAGAAACACTATATCGAACAGCTCAACTTTGTCTACCTGTTTATTCACATCTTCAAAAAAACATAACAGATTAGGAAAACAATAACTTCCCTGGCTAAAAGCATGTTCGCTATCTCCCATTAAGCCATGACTATCTACATGTTCAGAAATTTTGTTCTTAATAATAGTTTCTACCATTTTGCCCGTTACTGATATCAGGCTCACTGGTCTGTAGTTTCCCAGATCATCCCTGGAATCTTTTTTTTTTTTTTTTCAAAATCTGTTTATTGATGTCATACAGTACAACAAAACAATATATCCAATCAATTTTTCGTTTCTGTATAATATCACATCCCGGGTGGGGCTGTGTCTTGTCCACCACCCTAGGAGTGTAACAGCAATAAAAAGAACAGTACAATACAATACCTAACCATAAGACCAAGAGTTCACCCCTCCCCCCTTCCCCCCCCCCCCCCCCCGGTACCAGAATCACAGCAATACTACTTTACCCAAAGGAGCAACACTCACCCTAGCCAACCACTATCCAACCTTTAGCACCAGTCTTCAAGAACCACAGATGATGTTAATGATAGTTCACAGATTACTAACAGTAGGTCTGCAATCTCATATGTCAGTTTTTTCAACATCCTCGAATTTATACCATTTGGTCCAGGTGATTTGCTACTCTTTAGTGTATCAAATAGATGTAATACATCTTCCTGGTTTATCAATATTTCTTTCAATTTTTCTGCTGCATCAACTTTAAATACCATTTCAGTCATGGGTAACTTCCCTACATCTTCTTCAGTAAAGACTGAAGTGAAGAATTCATTCAGTTTCTCCGCTATGGCCTTGTTCCCTTCTCAGTGCCCTTTTTACCCCTTTATCATCTAATGGTCCAACTGACTCTCTCATGGGTCTTTTGCTACAAATGTACTTGAAAAAGCTTCTTATATATAAAAGCTTCTTGTATATAGTTAGCATGTTCTCCCTGTTAAGAAACTTGTTTATTGTATACCCAAGTTATTTTTACCTGTTTATTGTAAGCACAAATCACTAAACTGAGATGTGTAGATTTAATGTTTATTGTAAACCGCACTGATCTTAAATAGCGCGGTATAAAAGAAAATGTAATAAATAAAAGAAAATGTAATAAAATGTGTTTTTCCTTCCTCAGAAAGCTTTTTTTCAAATTCTCACTTTGCCTGCTTTATCAATACCTTGCATCTAACTTGCCAGTGCTTATGTTGTTTCCAGTTTTCATAATTTGGCTCCTTTTTCCATTTCCTGAAAGATGCTTTTTTGGCTACACTGCCTCTCTGACCTCACCTTTAAACCATACTGGCAGTTTTTTGGACTTCCTTCCACTTTTCTTAAAGCATGGAATACAGCTGGTCTGGGCTTCCAAGATAATATTTTTAAACAACACCCATGCTTGATGTAAATCTTTAATCTTTGCAACTGGCTCTTTTTAGTTTTTTCTTAACTATTTTCCTCATTTTATCATAGTCTCCCTTTTGAAAATTAAAAGGTAGTATTGTGAATTTCCTTGCTGTCCTTCCTCCATTTATTAAATCAAACACAATCATGCTATGACAACTATTGTCAAGTGGTCCCAACACCCTTATCTCTTGCACTAGATTTTGTGTTCCACTAAGGTCCAAAATGACTAGATCCAAAAAGGTTTTCCCTCTTGTCATGAACCAGCTGCTCCAAGAAGCAGTCATTTAGTTCATCTAGAAAGTTTCTCTCCCTAGCATGTCCTGCCGTGACACTGACCCAGTTGATACTGGAGTACTTAAAATCACTCATTATTATTACTGTGTTGTAACTTTTGTTAGCTTCCCTGATTTCTTTGAGCATTTCATCATCCATTTGTTCATTCTGCCCAGGCAGTCGATAGTACACTGCCATCGCCTTCCCCTTCTCCTTTTTAAATGAAATTTCAATCCATAGAGATTCTACAGTGTATTTTGTTTCCTGCAAAACTTTAATTCTATATGACTCAATGCCCTCTCTAACATAGAGTGCAACCCCTACACCAATTTGATCTGCTCTGTCATTATGATATAATTTGTACCCAGATATCACAGTGTCCCATTGGTTGTCCTCCTTCCACCAGGTCTCTGAGATACCAATCATACCTAACCTCTCAATTAGTGCTATATATTCTAACTCTTTCATTTTATTTTTTCAACTAATAGCATTTGCATACAAGCATTTTCGAGATTGTATTTTATTCATATTAATCTGGTTATCGGTACACAGGGATAATTTGGAATCTTTAAGCTCTGTCTGCTCTGTACTTAAGGGCATTTTGGTTACTTAAAAGGAAGAGAGGAGGCACTGTGGGTTAACTTAGAATGAGAGAAAGGGAAATCCATTTGCACTGGAGTTACAGTATATACAGATCCCCATCACAGGGGGTAGAAGTGGATGAAGATTTAATAGAAGACATACACAGTATTGCCATGAAAGGAGAAGTGCTAATGCTAGATGATTTCAAAATGCCAGATGTGGATTGGCACATTCCTGCTGCAGTGTCATCTAGAAGTAAGGAGATCCTGACTCTCTACAGGAGGAACTATTCAGGCAACTGGTAACAGACCCCACACGTGAAGGGGCCATACTGGACTTAGTGCTTACCAATGGGGAGATCAACTCGCATCCAGTGATCACCAAATGGTATAGTTCAGTATTAGGACTAGGGCTGTTAAAATCCATTCAAAAGTGAGGGTCTTAGATTTTAGGAAAACTAACTTAGCAAAAATAGGATAATACTTTAGAGTCGTTAGCGGAATGGGAACAGCTGGGGAATGTAGAAAAACAGTGGGAAAGAATGAAAGGGAATATTTTAAGGGCAACAAACCTTTTTGTTAGAAAGATAAATAAATGTAAAAGGAAAGGGAGGCCGCTATGGTTCTCAAAAGAAGTAGCTGAGAAGGTGAAGAAAATGAGGGAGGCCTTCATGAAATACAAGAGATCACAGAGAGGAAGACAGGCATCTATATTTGGAGAAACTTAGAGAAGTTAGCAAAAAGATACAAAAAGGAAAGCAAAGATACAAAAATAAGAAGAAATAACCCCCCCCCCCCCACCACCATTTTATTGCATTGGCTAAGACATTTTTCAGATATGTTAGTGAGAGGAGGAAGGGCAAAGGTGGTATTGTCAAATTCAAGGGTACAGGGGAGGAATATGCAGAAACTGATGAGGATAAAACAGAATTGGTTAACAAAATTGTTCACAGATGAAAGGTCTGGAGCAGGACCTCAGAAAACACCCACGAATAGCAACAGAAGCAACAGGAATCTTGAACAATTTTCAGAAGACTGTGTTCGTGAGGAACTAGCTAAACTAAAGTAGACAAAGCCATGGCTCCACATAGGATACAACCAAGAATACTGAGGGAACTTGGGGATGTTCTAGCAGCTCCACTGTCTGACCTTTTCAATGTCTCTTTGGAATCGGGAGTGATGCCAGAAGACTGGAGAAAGGCACATGTGGTCCCTTTACACGAAAGTGGAAGTAAGGATGACATTGAGAACTACATGCCAGTTAGTCTAACCTCTGTGGTTAGTAAATTACTGGAAAGGCTACTAAAGGAGAGAATAGTGAGGTTTCTGGAGTCCAATGGATTGCAGGATCTGAGGCAGCATGGATTCACCATAGGCAGGTCTTGTCAGACAATTCTGATAGATTTCTTTGACTACTTGAGCAGGGAGTTGGACCGAGGGAGAGCCCTAGATGTGGTGTATTTAGATTTCAGTAAAGTCTTTGACACCGTTCCGCAGAGGTGACTTATAAACAAACTGAACACCCTAGGGATGGACCCTAAAGTTACTGATTGGGTTAGAAATTGATTAAGTGGGAGGCAACAAAGGGTACAGGCAAATGGAGCTCACTCTGAGGAGAAGGATGTGGTGTGCCGCAGGGATCTGTCCTTGTTCCAATTCTGTTTAATATCTTTGTTAGTGATATTGCGGAAGGACTATCAGGTAAGGTTTGCTTGTTTGCAGATGATACCAAAATCTGCAATAGAATAGACACACAGGAAGAGGTCGACAACATGAGGAGGGATCTAGTTAAACTTGAAGAATGGTCTACAATATGGCAGCTGAAATTTAATGCTAAAAGATGTAGGGTGATGCATTTAGGCTGCAAAAATCCAAATGAGCTATACAGTGTAGGGGGTGAGGTACTCCTGTTCACAAAAGAAGAGCGAGACCTGGGTGTGATTATATCTGACAATCTTAAAGTAGCTAAACAGGTAGAAAAGGCAATGGCAAAAGCCGGAAGGATGCTTGGGTACATAGGGAGAGAAATGCCCAACAGAAAAAAGGAGGTGATAGATCCTCTGTATAAGTCTTTGGTGCAACCTCATTTGGAGTATTGTGTGCAATTTTGGAGACCGCACCTTCAGAATATAGGCATGTTGGAGTCGGTGCAGAGGTTGGCTACTAAAATGGTTAGTGGTCTTCATTATGAAGCATATGAGGACAGACTTAAAGATCTTAATATGTATACTTTAGAGGAAAGGCGGGATGGAGCGATATGATTGACACATTTAAATACCTCTGTGGCATAAATGCACAGGAGAGCCTCTTTTGATTGAAAGCAAGCTCTCCTGTGAGGGAACATAGGATGAGAGTGAAAGTGGATAGACTCAGGAGAAATATGTGGAAATATTTATTTACAGAAAGAGTGGTAGATGCGTGGAATAGTCTCCCAGTGGAGGTGGTAGAGATGAGGACAGTATCTGAATTTAAAAAAGCATGCGACAAACAGAGGATCTCTAAAGGAAAAAAGGGGAGCTCTTAAAAGGGTTTTGTGTATATTTTTTTAAAGCAAGGTTAAATTCCTTTTTGCTGTTTTAGGGGAATCTGTACTTGAGCACAGTAGTATTGCTGAACTCTGTAACCCCCTCAGGTTCAGGAACTGCTAACACCTAATCAGGGGTTAGTTCCCTCCCTACCCACCCCGACTCCCACCCACCCCTAGTGAGCAGTCTTGCTTTATAGGGCACCTCCCCCTTTATCAAATCACAGTGAATTGGACCAGCACCTTTTGAATATAATTAAAGAGATTTAACTGCTTTTTCTCTGAAAGGACAGCTGCGAAACCAGCTGGTACTTCGTAGATCTCTCTCTTTTGCTTTAACAGATACCTAAGCTCCACAAACAGAACAATGGCTGGGAAAAATTGTATTGCTAAAGCTGTTGCCCCCGTTACAGCTTCTGCCTCGGTCCAGACAGAGGCCCTATTGCCAGTTGAAGAACCAGTTCCATGTGCAGGGTGCCTGCATGCTGAAGCTCTGAGGAAACAAGTGGAGGAACTCAGAGAGGAGGTGGCAAGGCTGAGGAGCATTCAAGACAGTGAGAAGTACATTGATGAGATGCTGCTTGCAGCAACCAGGCTCTCCAGCACAGGAGAAGATGGGTGTCAACAGAATGTCGATGGTTGGACAAAAGTCACCAGAGCCTGCAAAATCACCAATCCAACTTCTCCAGCCCTTGAATTGAAGAACCATTATGCAGCCCTGGAAGTGGAGGAGGTGAAAGCATCCCTGGAAAGGGAAGAACCAGAGTTCAAGTACCCCATAGTTGCAGAATCAGTGACCAGAAGGAAACGAAGGGTAGTGGTGGTTGGAGACTCTCTTCTGAGGGGTACTGAGGCGTCCATCTGCCGACCAGACTTGATGTCCAGAGAGGTATGCTGTCTGCCTGGTGCCAAGATCCAAAATGTTACGGAGAATTTGCCGAGACTCATCAAGCCCACTGACTATTACCCAATGTTGCTAATCCATGTTGGAACAAATGATACTGCCAGGTATACCTCGGAACGTATCAAAAGTGACTTCATGGCTCTGGGACAGAGGGTGAAGCAGGTAGGTGCACAGGTGGTGTTCTCTTCAATCCTCCCTGTTGAGGGTAAAGGCCAAGGCAGAGAGGCTCGCATCCTGGAGATTAATGCATGGCTGCGTGGATGGTGTCTTCGAGAGCGTTTTGGTTTCCTAGACCATGGGATGCTGTTCCAAGGGTTGCAGAGCAGAGATGGCATCCATCTGTCCAAGAAAGGTCAACACATCTTTGGTAGTAGACTGGCTAATCTACTGAAGAGGGCTTTAAACTAGATTCGTTGGGGATGGGTGAAGAAAGCCCCCAGGTAAGTGAAAGCCCCCAGGTAAGTGATACATTAAATACCTTTATGGAAATGGGTAGCAGGGGTAACATATGGAAAGCAGTGTGTATTAATGCCCGTAGCATGGGAAATAAGATCTCTGAAGTTGAAGCTTTGGTGGGAGTGGCTGACTTAGATTTAGTGGCAGTTACAGAAACATGGTTCACAGAAAACCATGACTGGGATGTAACTATACCTGGCTATACTTTATTCAGAAAGGATAGGGTAGGAAGAAGGGGAGGAGGAGTAGCACTATATGTAAAAACTACTATTAAAGCTTTGGAATTACAGAGCTTAAAAGGGAGAGAGGAGGCATTGTGGGTTAAACTAGAAAGAGGGAAAGAGAAATCTATTTGCATTGGTGTGATATACAGACCTCCCTCACAAGAGGAAGAGGTGGACAGAGAGTTAATTGAAGACATATGCAGCATTGCTAGGAAAGGGGAAGTGCTACTACTAGGAGATTTCAATATGCCAGATGTTGATTGGCACTTTCCTGCTGCAGTATCATCTAGGAGTAAGGAGATCCTGGATTCTCTACAGGGAGAACTATTCAGGCAATTGGTAACAGACCCCACACGTGAAGGGGCCATACTGGACTTGGTGCTTACCAATGGTGAAAGTGTTTCTGATGTTGTAGTGGGAGATAATTTTGCATCCAGTGATCACCAGATGGTGTGGTTCAGTATTAGGACTAGGGCTGTTAGAATCCATTCCAAGGTGAAGATCTTAGACTTTAGGAAGACTAACTTTGCGAAGATGGGCCAATACCTCAGGGAGTCGTTAGTGGGATGGGAACAGCTGGGGGATGTAGAACAACAGTGGGCAAAACTGAAAGGGGGTATTTTAAAGGCAACCAACCTTTTTGTTAAAATGGTAAATAAAGGCAAAAGGAACTGGAGACCGCTATGGTTTTCGAAGGAAGTAGCTGAAAAAGTGAAGAAAAAGAGGGAGGCCTTCATGAAATACAAGAGATCACAGAGAAAGGAAGACAGGCATTTGTATTTGGAAAAACTTAGAGAAGCTAGCAAAGTAGTCAAGAAGGCAAAGATTCAAAAGGAGGAGGAAATAGCCAATGCAATAAAATGGGGAGATAAGACATTTTTCAGATATATTAGTGAGAAGAGGAAGGGCAAAAGTGGTATTGTCAGATTCAAGGGTACAGGGGTGGAATATGTAAAAGCTGATAAGGATAAAGCGGAATTGCTTAACAAATATTTTTGTTCTGTGTTCACAGATGAAGAACCAGGAGCAGGACCTCAGAAAACACCCACAAATAAGAACAGAAGCGAGGGACATCTTGAACAATTTTCAGAAGACTGTGTTCGTGAGAAACTAGCTCAACTTAAAGTAGACAAAGCGATGGGACCGGATGGGATACACCCTAGAATACTGAGGGAACTTGGGGACGTTCTAGCAACTCCACTGACTGACCTTTTCAATGCCTCGTTGGAGTCGGGAGTGGTGCCAAAGGACTGGAGAGAGGCTCATGTGGTGCCTTTACACAAAAGCGGAAGTAAGGATGTGGTTGAAAACTACAGGCCGGTTAGTTTAACTTCGGTGGTGAGTAAATTAATGGAAACGCTGTTGAAAGAGAAAATAGTGAGGTTTCTGGAGTCCAGCGGATTACAGGATCCGAGGCAGCATGGATTCACCAGAGGCAGGTCTTGTCAGACAAATCTGATTGATTTCTTTGACTGGGTGACCAGGGAGTTGGACCGAGGGAGAGCTCTAGATGTGGTGTATTTAGATTTCAGTAAAGCCTTTGACACTGTTCCTCACAGGCGACTTATAAACAAACTGAGCACCCTAGGGATGGACCCTAAAGTTACTGCTTGGGTTAGAAATTGGTTGGGTGGGAGGCGACAAAGAGTACAAGTAAATGGAGCTCACTCTGAGGAGAAGGATGTTACCAGTGGTGTGCCCCAGGGATCTGTCCTTGGTCCGATTCTTTTTAACATCTTTGTTAGTGATATAGCGGAAGGGCTGTCTGGTAAGGTTTGCCTCTTTGCGGATGATACCAAAATCTGCAATAAAGTAGACACCCAGGAAGGTGTAGATAACATGAGGAGGGATCTAGCTAAGCTTGAAGAATGGTCTAAAATTTGGCAGCTGCGATTTAATGTTAAAAAATGTAAGGTCATGCATTTGGGCTGCAGCAATCCAAGGGAGCAATACAGCATAGGAGGTGAAGTACTTTTGTCCACTAAAGAAGAGCGGGACCTAGGCGTAGTTGTGTCCGATGATCTTAAAGTAGCTAAACAGGTAGAAAAGGCGACGGCAAAAGCTAGAAGGATGCTTGGGTGCATACGGAGAGGAATGGCTAGCAGAAAAAAGGAGGTGATAATGCCTCTGTATAAGTCTTTGGTGCGACCTCATTTGGAGTATGGTGTGCAATTCTGGAGACCGCACCTTCAAAAGGATGTGAACAGGATGGAGTTGGTGCAGAGGGTTGCTACTAAGATGATTAGTAGTCTTCATTATAAAGCATATGAGGACAGACTTAAGGATCTTAATATGTACACCTTAGAGGAAAGGCGGGATAGAGGTGATATGATTGAGATGTTTAAATACCTCCGTGGCATAAATGTTCAGGGAGAGAGCCTCTTTCAATTGAAAGCAAGTTCTGCGACGAGGGGACATGGGATGAGGGTGAAGGGAGATAGATTCAGGAGTGATATGCGGAAATATTTCTTTACGGAAAGAGTAGTGGATCCGTGGAATAGTCTCCCAGTGGAGGTGGTAGAGATGAGGACAGTAACTGAATTCAAAAAAGCATGGGACCAACACAGAGGATCTCTAAAGGTAAAAAGTGGACTGTTGTAGTTGTTGTTATGGAAGGACAGACTAGATGGGCCTTGTGGTCTTTTTCTGTCATCATGTTTCTATGTTTCTATGTTTCTATGTTGTAGTGGTTGATGTGGAAGGGCAGACTAGATAGGCCATGTGGTGTTTTTCTGCCATCATGTTTCTCTGTTTCTACTTTTGTCTTTATTGGAACCTCTCTGTCAATATGCCCTAATTTCAGTCTTTTGCTAGTATCCTTCAAGGATACATCCTTCCAAACCATGTGTTTTTGGGCGACTGTGTGCTTTCACCTATTATCTAGTTTAAAAACTGTTCCATCTCGTTTTTAAAGGCAAAGAGATCCTTATACCTAGTGCACACTTAAGACCCCTCACCAACTGGGAGAAAATCATACATCTATTTATTTTATTTATGTTTTTCTATACTGCTCCTTCCAGAGATCAAGAGTGATTTAGAATAAACAAACAAATTACATTAAGCTACAACTTTAAACTTACAATAAACTTAGAACTTAGATTTGGTATAGTAAAGTCAAAAAGAAATAAAACAGAGTATATAATAAAATAGGTAAGATCATATGATATTTACAGATAACTTATATTACTCATCTTATTTACAGGGAGTTAAATTTGTTTATTTATTTAACATTTCTTATATACTGCCTCTCATGATATGAAGGCGGTTTACATTGAAAAAACTGAAATTACATTGAACAGGGCATTATAACTTGGAGATAATTATTTTACATGGGCAATAGAGGGTTAAGTGGCTTTTTATTTATTTATTTAAAGTCTTTTCTATACCGCGCTTTTCAAATTCAGCTCGGTTTACAATAAACATTAACTTTGTCCAGTCGAGAGGTCCGTACTGGACTTACAGAGAACAGCGTTGGTAAACTTGGGTTGAACTGGGTAAACTATATACAGGTTTAAGCTAGATATTTACATTCTAGGTTATTATTCTAGGTTGTTATTCTAGGTTATTATTCTAGGCTTGCCCAAGAGCACAAGGAGCACCTGTGGGACTAGAAACCCCAGTCCTTCCGGCCCAAGGTTGCTGTCCTCTAGTGGGCATTGCATAGAACAGTTAGTTTGGGTCGTTGGGTAATCGCGATGAACTTAATTGGGAAGCATCGGTGGATATATTCTAAAAGTCTCCTTGTTATGTTGGATATATTTTGCATATATCAGTAAAATTACCGAAGTGTTCTATGAATAGATATGTTTAGCCGTTTAGATCCATGGCTCATAGCTTATCTGGTAGGGCATTCCAGAGTATAGGTGAAAAGTGAAAGCTCGGTTGCTTGTGGCACACTTTGTGTTGTGAGAGTTAGTGAGGACTGCCATGATATCATTATTGTGACGTCTTCTAGATCTCTCATTTGGTGGGCTGCAATCCGAGAGGTTAAGTATGATGGGGCTATTTTCCTCAGGAGTTTAAATGTTGTCACAAGTATTTTGTATTTAATATGGCTCAAGATAGGTAACAAATTTAACTTGGTGTGATGTGTTCTGTGCTGTTTATCTTGTACATGATACGGGCAGCAACATTTTGGGCCATTTGCAGGTGATTAATGGTCTGCTTTGATAGACCTTGCAATATACCATTTGAGAAGTCGAAATGCAGAATGATCATGGCCTGGAGGATCGAACAAAAGTCTGGTCTAACATGCTGAAGCATTTGTAATTTATAGAAGATAGCTTTAGTAGTTACTTTTCTATGGGAAATCATGGAAAGTTTCTGATCCAGGATAACTCCAGGTATTTTACTTCAGATTTTACTTCTAGCTTGGCATCCTGAAGTTGTAGCTTTGGGGGAGAGAATAAAATTTAAGTTCCTTATAATGAATAGGACCTCAGTTTTTTATAATTTATCTTTAGGTTATGCAGTTTTAGCCATTTAATTGCTTCGGCTATATCTGTTGCTAGCTGTTGATAACTGGGATTCATAATGTCTATCGGTAGATAAGTAGGAGGAATTAAATTAAATTCCTCTCGCTGTGGTCTCTCCTTTTAATAATTTCTTTCAAAAACAGTGTGATAAGTTAAAACACTTAACTGAAGCTTTTGCCGAGCTGAGAAACACCACAGAGTCCATGAGAAACGACGTGACACATTTTATGACTGTAAAAATGACCCTGCATCAGGTTAAAGATGATTCTGTAGTTATAAAAGCTTCAAGCTACTTTTGTATGTCTACTCCGACAAAAAGATACACCGGTGTTTCATTTTTATGTCAGGGTTTCTTGTTTTGATTATTGTTTCACTCTGATTAGAGGTTTTTCTTTATTGATATCGGTAGATAAAACATTATATCGTCTGCATAGATGTGATAGCCTTATTTAAACTTTTGGAAGATGTTACATATGGGTTGTAAGTAAATATTAAATAATATCGCTGAGAGGGCAGAAGCTTGAGGGATACCTTGTTCTTGATTGTAGGATCGGGATGTCTGGTGACCGATTCGTACCTATTGGGTACGGTCAGTGAGGTAGGATTGAAATACATGTGACACTCTATGCTAAAGACTGGAAAGCCCCATCTCACCACTGGACTGCTGCCTGCATCTTAGTTTTAAGGTTTTGTTTAGGTATTTAAGTTGTTTACTTCCTTAAGTTTGCTGGGGATACTTATACTAATACAACTATACCCAATAGGAGCGATTCAGAGAAGGACATGCGGGGTGGAGGTAAACGCATAATGCATGCATGTCCCCATCAAAGACGGTATTCCATGCCCAATTGCAATAGCATACAGGTTCACACAGAATACGGGGTCAGATGTTTAGCCATTACACGTACTGCATAGTGTGCACCCAGACCATGCAAATCACAAGTGCAGGTCCGGAAACCATGCCGCTGGCATGTAAGTTGAAAAACGTGCCCACCTGCACTGTCTCCCACGTGCGACAGGAAACAGCATGGAGTGATGACCTCCCATTCGCAGAAAGACCCATACAACACCTCAGAAAATGGCAACACGTCAAGTAAACCTTTCCGAGGCAGAGACCTGCCTGCTCTGCAGGCTGGTGATTGAAAATGAGCGTGCCCTACTCTCCACAGGGCACAGATGGCCAGCCCTAGCTGCAGCACGCAGGGGCTGGAAACGCATCAGGACCACCCTAGCGCAATAAGTAGGGCAGAGCAGGAAAGGGAGGAGGCAGGGGAAATGCATGTGGTGGGACAAGAACAGAGCAAAGAGCCAGGAAGTAGCTGCAAAGTAAAAGGCCAAAAGAAGCAGGGGGTCAGCTGAACCCACCACACCACCAAATGTCTGTAAACACACAACTGAGCCCCCACAGGAAACAAGCAAACAGAAACACAATGGCCGAGAGAAAAGCACGGTGGCAATGCAGGCAGAAAGGACAAAAGGGAAAGTACATACGGAAAGGAAACATGAAGACAGTGAAACATACCTCCCATGTGTAACAGTGCAGCAACACGGCCCAATGATGTCAGCCAAAACACAGCATAGTAGAAATATAGAAACATGATGGCAGAAAAAGACCACATGGCTTAACTAGTCTGCCCTCCCATAACAACCACTACAATAGTCCCCATGTCCCCTGAGAGATCCCTGTGTCTGCCCCATGCCCTGTGAAGTCTGATACTGTCCACAACACCGCCACCTCCAATGGGAGACTATCCCATGCAGCCATCATTGTGTCTGCAAAGAAACATCCCTGCATACTACACCTGAGTCTATCCCCTACCACCCCCATCCTATGTCACCTTGTAGCAGAGCATGCTGACAATCATAGGAGGCTCCCAACCAAAGAAGTGGAGGAGTGGCCTAGTAGTTGGGGCAAGGTACTTCAGGCCGGAAGGTCGGGGGTTCAAATCCCAGTAGAGGACAGCAACCTTGGGCCGGAAGGACTGGGGTTTCTAGTCCCACAGGTGCTCCTTGTGGTCTTGGGCAAGCCACTTAAACCTCCATAGCCCATGTTCCCTGTAAAATAGTTATCTCCAAGTTATAATGCCCTGTTCAATGTAATTTCAGTTTGTTCGATGTAAACTGCACTGATGTAGAATAGCGCGGTATATAAGAGAATGTAAATAAATAAATAAATTGGACTGTGCAGACATGACGTGGAGGTATACAAATGTTGCAATTATAGAACTGCCATCCTGCTGTCCCACCACTGTATACCTAAAAGATCCTTTGGTCTGTCCTCAGATGGCCAAAATGTAGACCACCAACCCTATTAGTAGCCATCCTCTGTTTGAAGGTACGGGCACCAGAATAGCGTACAATACCATAAATGTGGACGCACTGAAGACCCACAGTGCCCTGCAAAAGTACACATCCTCTGGAGCTTTGTCCTGTTTTGTCACATAATGTACAACCTGGAATGAAGATGGAGATTCATTTGAATGTTAGGTAATGGACCTAACAAGATAGTCAAAATTGGTGAAGTGAAATGACAATAAAATACCCTTTATACGAGATATATAGAAAACAAGTAAAAACTGAAAAGGTCTGAGTGCATATGTGTTCAGTCCTCGTTCTATAAATCACCAAACAAGATCAGGTCCAACCAATTAACCACAGACGTCACACAATTAGGTGATCAGGGTCCACCTGTGTGCAAGCAGTGTCACATGATCTGTCACATGATGCCTCTACAAATATACCTGTTCCAAAAGGCCCCTGACGCTGCAACACCACTAAGCAAGCAACATGAAGACCAAAAAGCACTCCAAAACAGGTCAGAGACAAAGTTATGGAAACGTATAGATCAGAGTTGCATCATAAAACAATATCCCAAATTCTGAATATTCCACAGAGCACCATTAAATCCATTATAACAAAATAGAAAGAATATGGCACCACTACAAACCTCGCAAAAAAAGTCACCAATAAAGTCCTGAAGAAAAACCTGAGCGTTTTTTTTGTCGGAGCGTACCGAGGGAGGGGAGAACAGTTTGTCACCCCCACCAGACGGCAAACTTCATTTTAATCATTTATAGGTTCATCACCAAAACTTTCAAAACTTTCATTGAATAAACACTTACAGTCAAACCTCGGTTTTCATTTGCCCCGGTTTTCATACGCTTCGGTTTTCAACGTCTTTTGACTGAGATTTTGTCCCGGTAGCAGGGAAGAAAAGCTGTCAACGTAAGCAGGAGATGTTGCATGAATGTGGGAGGCAGTTCTTTCTCTTGCAGGGTACGTCTGAAGCTATATCATTAAGATTTTCTGCCATTCTGAAGCATTGAGCAGATAATGTAAAGGTATTTTAATGGACTGAATTCAATGTGATTCCGAAGAGAGCTGGGCACAGCAGCTTGTCAGGGGTGGCTAAGGCCAGATGTTAACATACTGTACTGTACAGTACTGTACTTAGCTTGCTTTCAGTGATGTTAAATGTTCATTTATCCATTTCATTAGTCATTTATATTTATTTCTCATTGTTTTCTGTATGTAAAAATATAGTTATTCTCTATAAAATGTATTTTTTGTGAATATTTTTGGGTGTCTGGAACGGATTAATTGGATTTACATTATTTCTTATGGGAAATATTGCTTCAGTTTTCATACGTTTCGGTTTTAGTCAGACTTTTTCGAACGGATTAATCATGAAAACCGAGGTTTGACTGTATCTTAAAATTGTCACAGCTTGAAAATCCATGCCCAATAAGTGTTTATTCAATGAAAGTTTTGAAAGTTTTGGTGATGAAACTATAAATGGAAGAGTGACCAGAAAAAAGCCATTGCTTAAAGAAAGAAATAAGAAAACAAATTTGGACTGTGCACAACAGCATGTGGCGGACCCCCCCCCCCCCCCCCTCCCCAACACATGGAAGAAGGTTCTCTGATCAGATGAGATGAAAATTGAACATTTTGGCTATCATGGGAAATGCCATGTGTGGCGCAAATCCAACACTTCCCATCACCCCGAGAACACCATTCCCACAGTGAAACATGGTAGTGGCGGCATCATGCTGCAGGGATGTTTTTCATCGGCAGGTACAGGATAACTGGTCAGGCTTGAAGGAGCAATGGATGGCACTAAATACAGGGCAATTCTTGAGGAAAATCTGTTCCAGGCTGCAAGAGATTTGAGACTGGGATGAAGGTTCACCTTCCAGCAGGACAATGACCCTAAACGTACTGCTAAAGCTGGTTTAAAGGGAAACATTTAAATGTCTTGGAATGGCCTAGTCAAAGCCCAGACCTCAATCCAATTGAGAATCTGTGACATTACCTGAGGATTGCTGTTCACCAACGCAACCCATCTAACATGAAGGGGTTGGAGCAGTATTGCTATAAGGAACGGGTGAAATTCACAGTGGCTAGAAGTGCTAAGCAAACAGAGACATACCCCAAGAGACCTGCAGTTGTAATAGTCACTTTGGGTGGTGAATATATATGCACCCTCCTGCACCCATGTTATGTTGTCAGAAGCATTGTTTGTGTCACAATAAACAATAGTTTGCACCATCAAAGTCATTGGCATGTTGTGTGTAGCACATGGTGCTAATCCCCAAAACTCCATGTCAATTTCAGATTGTAATGCGACGAAACAGGACAAACACATAGGGGATGAATACCTTTGCAATCCACTGTATACAGAGGCACTATCACCACCTGTCCTCTGTTGTCCATAACTCTCCCAATGCACCCAGGCATCCCACTAGCATCTGCTGTTGCCTGGCCCACCTGACCAGTCCTGGTAAGATCATCAGACACAATCACAGCCAAGTTCCACCCCTGAAATGTGTACAGAGATACCACACCACATACACGATAGTGCTCCCCTGGATTGCTGCAGCCCAAATGCATGATCCACAGTTGTAGAACATTACATGTCAGCTGCCAGGTACAAAACCAGCATGCAAGGCCCACGATGTGCACCACAAAGCAGACAGCAAATGCAGCAGGACCCCTGAGGAATGTTGCAGGCAGCATTGTCCCTGTGGCCCCCTCAGCCCATGTCCTGGCCAGTGAGCAATGCGGGCACACAGGACAGAGGAGGCCCAGGGAACCAGGGCAAGCCCCGGAGTGGGGTGAGGTAGCACGTAGGTGGTGGTATGGCAAGCAGACAGCTGCAGGGATAGACCTAGGGGGAAAAAGAAATGTGCATATGTAAGATACCTCCCTCCTGCCTCCACAGACGTTTCCACATCCTGCGCAAGACCCATGGATGCTGGCAAGACTCCAGCAGCAGCAGCAGTGGGAGCAAGGTGAGTGTGGAGGTATGGCACAGGAAAGGAGCCATGACATGTGACATGGCACAGGCCCAGTGTGGCTGGGCTCCACAGGGGCAACAGCAGACAGAGCATGGGGAAGTGTTTGACAATGGGGACATAGCAGCTGGACACCCCCACCCACTGTAACTAACAACCACCTCACTGCATCCCTTACACAGCCATCCCGGTTGAGGACTCACCCCCCCCCCCCTCCATGGCAGAGAAGGAAGATGAAGAAGACTATGCAGGGGATGAGGTGGAGGAGGAGGCAGAGGAAGAGGAGGCAGAGGAGGGGGAGGAGCAGCAGCCACAACAGCAGCTATATGTCCCTGTGTGAGCCCCAGCAATAGACAAAGCCCCCACAGCCTGGCCACTGCGGAGACAGACACCACCACAACAGCCAGCCCCATAGTGCTATCAAGCACATCCTCATCAGGGGAGAGTGGGGATAAGGAGGTCTACACCCTCACCCTGACAGAGGTTCCCCGCTCCCCTGAGAAGGAGGGACACGTTGGTACCATGGGGGCTGGGCAAGGCACTCCACAGTGGGAGGCCGTAGGCACAGAGGGGGGCTCAGCATAGGCCGAGAGTGGTGAAGCAGGGTACACCTGCGGGAATGACCTGAGGAGCAGAGGGATGAGGAAGCGGAGTCCCTGGAGGAGGGAGAACTTAGAGACACATCACCCAGGGACACCCAGTTGATGGAGGAGGAGGAGTGGAGCACAGCAGCATGGATGGAAGCAGGCAGGGGGTGGAGGAAGGGGACAGGAGCAGGCAGGGGGTGAAGAGAGAGGATGGGGACAAGTGTGGCCAGAGTGATCCGGACCCTGCAATGCCGCTGTGCAATGTGGCAGTGGGAGAGGAGGCACAGGCTGGCACCTCACAGCATGGAATGGGCACCATGGGTGCTGTGGAGTAGGCCCTAGCAGCAGCGGGGCTCCTGGACCACACTGCAGAGCACCTGCTAGGCATCCAGGGTGACCTCCAAGCCCTCACCCAGGCAGTGCAGCGGCTCACGGAAGTGCTCATGTCCACACCCGGGCCAATGCATGGAGGTGCCGGAACTAGGTAGTCACCATTGAGGGTTACAGGTGCAGCACATGCCTGTATGTGTAATGGAATGCTGCTGTGCCATGAATAAAACCTAGTAACCGTGGAACACTGTGTCTGCAGGTATGTCCACGTAATGGTCTTTCAGAGCCACAAATAGCGGGGATCGATGTCCCGTTGGGCAGAGTCAGGGTGAGTAGTAGGCAGTCCATGGCCCCGGATGTAGAGAGCTGATTCGGATGTCAGCCCAGTACATCTGGGGCCGGCAGGCTGTACAGGGAACCAATTCCACCTCTGAGGTGAAAGACGTTCCCCAAGATGGCGGGGAACAACAGGCCCGGGCAACCAAAATGGTAGGATGGGGTGCAGATGCTTCCCCGCAACCCGACCATGGCCTTGGAGGCTAGATCGGGGAGGGGAGGGGGGTCAGGCTGCGGGGAATCTAGGAACATGTCAGTGGCTGGGGATTGTAACATCTGAATGGAGCCACGGTGCTATGGCAACCAGAAACCATGGCTCTGCGACTCCATTCAGGAGCCCTGACTGGGTTAGCCGGGTAGAGGCCTGTACATGCAGGCTGGCCAGAACCAGGACCCAGCCTGCATGTACAGGCCTAGTCGCGATTCTGAACCTGCGGGGCTAGACGTGGCCAGTGGGATCAGAATCGCATCTGCCCCTGTGCGTCTGATTCCAATCGGGTGCAGAGGGACATAGACATCCTGATCAGAATGAGGCCCATAGAGGGCCACAGGGGGCACGGCGGCATACAGGCTCCAAATATGTGGCCGGGCAGGGCATGCACAGTCAGATGGCTGGAAATGACACCCCCCCCCCCCTCCATACAGGCACCGGGCATAGTAACATAATATATGACGGACGATAAAGACCAGCATGGTCCATCTAGTCTGCCCAGCAAGGCGGCAAGAGTAGGTGCACCTCCCGCTGTGTGCAAGTCACCCCTCCCCATGCCTTTGTACCCACTGCTTCATGAAGGTATTTGTGGAGATATAAGAGATAGTTATGTTTATTTTGATTTTATCCTGTTGTTATAAAGGGATACACTGTATCTGTCCATGCCATTTTGAATTCTATCACTGTATTTGCCCCCACCACTTCCATCGGGAGGGCATTCCAAGCATCCACCACCCTTTCAGTGAAAACGTATTTCCTGACATTGCCTTTCAAATTACCCCTCTAGTTTTACAGCTTCCCCATCTTTGGAAGAAGTTTGTTTGTTTATTAATACTCTAAGTATATAAAGGTTTGAATCACTGTTCCCTCTAAGCTGTGCGCGTGTGCGCTCGCACACACCTCGCCGAATGAGCGCACATACTTTACAACAGAGCACACAAAAATTATGGTTCTGATTCTGATAGAAAACAACACAGACATCTTAAAATTTAAAAGTTGTTGTGTATTTATGGTTTTTACAAGTTCTACAATATTTTCTAGTGCAATCAATGTGGTGTACATACTCTATTCTGACGTGTAGTCAAATTTTAAAGTATATTTTTATTTATTTATTTATTTATTTATTTATTTAACAATTCTTTTATACCGCGCTATTACAATCAGTGCGGTGTACAATGAACAAGAACATACTACAATGCATACAAGTAACATTGAGTTTTACATTAAACAGGGAACTTCAACAATAGGACAACCGGGGGAACTATGTACAGATTAACTTAATGTACTGTCGTTATGTGGCGCACAAAAATTTAACCTTCCTTCAAAAGCTGCACAGCTGATATTTTATGTGCACACAGCCTACAGAAAATTAGAGGGAACATTGTTCTGAATCATATCTCCCCTGTCCCTCCTCTCCTCCAGAGTGTACATATTAAGGTCTTCAAGTCTCTTCCATAAGTCTTCTTACGCAGGCTCCAAATCATTTTGGTCACCTGCCTCTGAATAGTTTCCAGTCCTTTTATATCCTTTGCAAGATATGGTCTCCAAAACTGAACACAATGTTCCAAGTGAGGCCTCACCAGCGACTTCTACAGTGGCATTAGTACCTCTTCCTTTCTGCTGGTAATTTCTCTTTGTATGCAACCAAGCATCCTTCTAGCTTTTGCCACTGCCTTGTCACACTGTTTTTCCACCTTGAGATCCTCAGAAACAATCACTTTGAGGTCCTTCTCCTGGTCCGTGCACACCAACCTCTCGCCCCCTATCATATACAATTCCCTTGAATTTCTGCTCCCAAAGTACATGACACTGCATTTCTTTGCATTAAATCTTAACTGCCAAGAATTAGACCATTCTTCCAGCTTTTATAAATCCTTCCTCATGTTCTCCACTCCCTCAGGGGAGTCCAATCTGTTGCAAATTTTCGTGTCATCTGCAAAAAGATAGACTTTTCCATTCAGTCCTTCAGCAATATCACTCACAAATACATTGAACAGTACCGGTCCCAGGACCGAACCCTGAGGCACCCCGCTAATCATCTTCCTTTCATCCGAGTGAGCTCCATTTACCGTCACCTTCTGTGGTCTGTCAGTCAACCAATTTCTGATCCAGTTCACCACCTTAGGACCCATACCAAAGCTGTTGAATTTATTGATAAGCCTCCTATGAGGAACAGTATCAAAGGCTTTGCTGAAATCCAGGTGGATCATATCCATCACATGCCCTTGATATAGTTCTCTGGTCACCCAGTCAAAGAACTCAATCAGATTTGTTTGGCAAGATCATCCTTTGGTAAAACCATGTTGCCTCAGATCATGCAACCTGCTGGTTTTGAGAAAGTCCACTATTCGCTCTTTCAGGTGCGCCTCCATTACTTTTCCCACCACCAAGGTAAGGCTTACTGGTCTGTAGTTTGTCACTTCTTCCCTGTTACCACTTTTGTGAAGAGGTACTACATCAACCCTTCTCCAGTCCTGTGGAACTTCTCTTGTCTCCAAGGATCTATTAAAAACATCCCTTAAAGGCCCTGCAAGAACCTCTCTGAGCTCTCTCAGTATCCTGGGGTGTATCCCATCTGGTCCCATAGACTTGTTCACTTTCAGTTTTGCAAGTTGTTCTAACACATCATCTTCTGTGAATGGTGTGGTGTCTACTCCATTCCCATTTGTATATTTGGGAATCACAGGTGGTCCTTCTCCATGATTTTCTTTAGTAAAAATAGAGCACAAGTATTTGTGTAGCATTTTTGCTTTTTCAATGTCACTTCCCACAAATTCGTTCCAATACTTTTGAGTCCTGCAATTCCACCTCTGATTTTCCTCCTCTCCCGAATATACCTGAATAAAGTTTTGTCACCACACTTCACATCTTTAGCCATCTTTTCTTCTGCCTTTGATTTTGCTATCCTTATTTCTCTTTTTGCCTCTTTTAGTTTGATTCTTGAAGACTTGAAGACCTAAATATGTACACTCTGGAGGAGAGAAGGGACAGGGGAGATATGATTCAGACCTTTAAATACTTAAAGAGTATTAATGGACAAACAGACCTCTTCCAAAGATGGGGAAGCTGTAAAACTAGAGGGCATAATATGAAGCTGCAAGGGAGTAAACTGAAAGGCAATGTCAGGAAATACTTTTTCACTGAAAGGGTGGTGGATGCTTGGAATGCCCTCCCGAGGGAAGTGGTGGGGGCAAATACAGTGACAGAATTCAAAATGGCATGGGACAGACATAGTGGATCTCTTTTATAGCAACAGGATAAAATCAAAATAAGCATAACTGTCTTTTATATCTGAACATATAGGGGAGTGGTGGGTACACACCTAAACAAAGGCATGGGGAGGGGTGACCTGCACGGAGTGAGCGGCAAGTGCACCTACTCTTCCCGCCTTGCTGGGCAGACTAGATGGACCATGCTGGTCTTTATCTGCCGTCATATACTATGCTACTAAATATTCCTTTCTGTGTTCCTCTGTTTGTGAACTTCCAAATTTTGTGAAAGCTGTGTTTTTTGCCTTTATTAGTGCAGCCACTTCTTTGGGGAACCAATTATTTATTTGATTGTATATTTATTTAACATGCTTTTATGTACCACCCCTTCCAGAGATCAGGGGTGGTTTACACAGAACATTATAGAAAACATTACATTGAACTTAATAGCTATGTACAGATAACTTTATTTTTATTTATTTATTTATTTACATTCTCTTATATACCGCGCTATTCTGCATCAGTGCGGTTTACATTGAACAAACTGAAATTACATTGAACAGGGCATTATAACTTGGAGATAACATGGGCTATGGAGGGTTAAGTGGCTTGCCCAAGACCACAAGGAGCACCTGTGGGACTAGAAACCCCAGTCCTTCCGGCCCAAGGTTGCTGTCCTCTACTGGGATTTGAACCCCCGACCTTCCGGCCTGAAGTACCTTGCCCCACCCACTAGGCCACTCCTCCACTTCTCAAGTAGCTTGGTCTTGAGGTATATAGAAACATAGAAATATGACAACAGAAAAACACCACATGGCCTATCTAGTCTGTCCTTCCATAAAAACTACAACAGTCCCCTTTTTACCTTTAGAGATCCTCTGTGTTTGTCCCATGCTTTTTTGAATTCAGTTACTGTCCTCATCTCTACCACCTCCACTGGGAGACTATTCCACGGATCCACTACTCTTTCCGTAAAGAAATATTTCCGCATATCACTCCTGAATCTATCTCCCTTCACCCTCATCCCATGTCCCCTCGTAGCAGAACTTGCTTTCAATTGAAAGAGGCTCTCTCCCTGAACATTTATGCCACGGAGGTATTTAAACATCTCAATCATATCACCTCTATCCCGCCTTTCCTCTAAGGTGTACATATTAAGATCCTTCAGTCTGTCCTCATATGCTTTATAATGAAGACCACTAATCATTTTATTAGCCACCCTTTGCACTGACTCCATCCTGTTTACATCCTTTTGAAGGTGCGGTCTCCAGAATTGCACACTATACTCCAAATGAGGTCGCACCAAAGACTTATACAGAGGCATTATCACCTCCTTTTTTCTGCTAGCCATTCCTCTCCGTATGCACCCAAGCATCCTTCTAGCTTTTGCTGTCGCCTTTTCTACCTGTTTAGCTACTTTAAGATCATCAGACACAACCACTCCTAGGTCCCGCTCTTCTTTAGTGGACAAAAGTACTTCACCCTCTATACTATATTGCTCCCTTAGATTGCTGCAGCCCAAATGCATGACCTTACATTTTTTAACATTAAATCCCAGCTGCCAAATTCTAGACTATTCTTCAAGCTTAGCTAGATCCCTCCTCATGTTATCTACCCCTTCCTGGGTGTCTACTCTATTGCAGATTTTGGTATCATCCGCAAAGAGGCAAACCTTACCTGAAAGCCCTTCCGCTATATCACTAACAAAGATGTTAAAAAGAATCGGACCGACTTCCGGTTGGGCAATGAGCTGATCGGGTCGTATACGATCAGCTCCGGGTAACCTGCCCCACAAAACGGCTACTAATCTATGTAACAGTGGACACTACTTCTATATTTCCCTCCTTTAAGCTACGAGAGACCTTCGGTGCTGGGAACAACAGCTGAGCGGCTCGAAGACCCTGATGGCAGCAAAACCGCCAAGGAAGGAGAAGCTGCGGGCTACAGAGAGTAAAATGGCGGAGGGAGCGCCGGCTAGCCCGAAGCCTAGTGGCTCCATGGACTTGGTAAAGGAGGTGAGCGCTGCAGTGGTCCAGGCGTTGGACGTTCGATTTCAAGAGGTGGTAGATCAGCTTCAGACCGTGAGCCAGAGCCTCGTCGATTTTGCAGGGCAAATGGACCAAGTTGAAGCCCGGGTCTCCGATGTTGACGATGCCCGGCACACCTTGGAAACTAAAGTGGCAGCCCTAGAAAGCATTGTCAAGCAACAGGGAGACAAATTAGATGAGCTTGAGAACCGTGGGCGACGAAAGAACTTACGGTTCATTGGAATTCCGGAGAGCGTGGCTGATGGCGCGCTATTTACATTTCTGCAGACCTGGATAGAGAAACTACTACAGGGAAAAAATGAGGACCCTGTTAAACTGGAACGAGTTCACCGGCTGGGTCAGAGGCAAGAACAACTGCGGCAGCCGAGAACAGTTATTGCTCGGTTCCTAGACTACAGACAAAAGGAAGCGGTGCTGAGAGCGGCCCGCGACCGAGGCCCGCAGACACAGCAACAGGACTCGCCACCAATATTGGTGTTCCAGGACTACTCGGCAATAGTGAGCCAACAGCGGCGAGCATTCTCCGAGGTTTACACACAGCTCCGGAATCAAGGTGTGCGTTTCTCCCTGCTTTACCCGGCTCGCTTGAGAGTAGAAATAAACAGGCGGACTCGCTATCTGACAACACCGGCGGCGGCGGCAACTCTGCTGGGATCGACACCATCCCAACTTGCCTCTCCTCCGTGAAACTGGTGCCGGGCGCTTGAGTTAAGCGGCACTCTCGCCTGAAGGAGTGAGACTCGGGACTTGTTCGGGGCCTGGACTGTAGCGGTGCTCTGCTCCCGATTGCAAGGGTTATAGTGTTGCACTTCTGTTCTGTTTCACTTGGCCCTGCTACAGTTGGACACAGTGTTGCAATGTTTTTTCTGAGAGAAAGTTTAATGTTTTTTGCTCCCTTGCCTCACTGTTGCCATCTTTGTTTTACCTCCTGGGCTGGGAGGGAGGGGTGGTCTCTTGGCACTGGTAGGTGGTATATAGCGTACGGGTATATTTATTTATTTATTTATTGACAATTCTTATATACCGCACTATTAGACATCAGCGCGGTTTACATTGAACAGAAAACATCCGACAGTTTACATATGTCTGGTCGTTACATTTAACAGGAAGTATAACTTGGCGAAATAGGGGAAACTAAATACAATAAAGGGTTATCTGATAAAGGATATCCTGGTTAACTATATACAACGGTGGTACAATAGTATATGGAACAACTTGTTATTTACATTGTGAAGTTGGCCTGTTGCGGGGGTCTATCTGTTTGACCACTTCTGCTATTCGCCAGGGGGTTATGTTCGGAGCTGTCATTGAGATATTTAAGGAAGAGGAAATGCTTTAGTGCCTTTCTGAACTGACTCAGATTAGGTATTGCTCTGATTTGTGCTGGTAAGGTGTTCCATAGAGTTGGGGCGCAGAATTGGAAGGCTCTGTTGGCTGTTGATCTAGTGCATCTTGTGGTATCATTTGGGATAACTAGTGTGTTTAATTCTGCTGTTCTTCGTGGCCTGTTTGGTGCAAGTGGTTGTATGAGGTTGGAGAGAGAGGAAGAGGTGAGCCCCTTAGCCGCTTTGAATGTTAGCAGTAAGGTCTTGAAACTGATCCTTGCTTGAATGGGGAGCCAGTGTAGCTGTTTTAGAAGGGGTGTTACGTGATCTCTCCTGGATGCCCCGAGGAGTACCCTCGCTGCACTATTCATGGCTAGTTGCAGGGGGTTCAGGGTGGACCGGGGGAGTCCCTGTAGTATGGAGTTTGAGAAGTCGAAATGGGGGAGTATAAGGGCTTGATAAATGGTACGGAAATCATCCGGTTCAAGTAGCATGCGTAGGTGTCTGAGGGATCTGATTTTAAAGTAGATTGCCTTGACTGTATTGGCTATGTGGTTCTTCATGTCAAGGTTTTGGTCCAGCGTTACTCCAAGGTAGCGTATTGCCGGTTTAACTTGGAGTTGGACATCTTTTACGTTAATACAACTAGGAGGGGTGAAGTTGGTGTTCCTCGAGACGAACAGGACTTCCGTCTTTTTGTGTTGTATTCTCAGGTTTTGTGATAGGAGCCACTCTGATATGGTGTCAAAGCAGTTAGTCAGCGGGGTAAGGTCTAGGCAATCCAATGATATTGGCATATATAGTAGCACATCGTCTGCATATATCATGTAACTGACATTAAAGGATCTGATGATGTCGCAGATGGGTTGGATGTATATATTAAACATCAATGCAGATAAAGAGGATCCTTGAGGTACACCTTGACTTTGTTGGAAAGGTTCAGATGTGTCCCCGTCGACTCGGACATGCTGCCATCTATCGGACAGGTAAGATTTGCACCATTCGAGTGCTGTTCCACAGATGCCTTTTTCCTTTAGCCGGCAGATGAGAATTTCGTGGCATACCGAGTCAAAAGCCGCTGCTATATCTAGGAAGACAAGAGCGAAGCCCTGGCGTATGTTATCCACACCTGAGATTATGTTGTTGAGGAGTGTTGAGAGTAGTGTTTCTACTCCATGCGACTCTCTGAAACCATGTTGAGCTGGATCCAGTGGGGCTGAGGTGTCTATATGATCCTGTAATTGTCTGTGCACTATTTTCTCGATGATTTTTGCTAGCATAGGTATGCTAGATATAGGCCTATAAGATTCTACCTTTTGAGGATCAAGTTTGGTGTTCTTTAGCAGCGGTCTTACGGAGGTCTGCTTGAGCGTAGATGGGAAAGAGCCAGTGGTGAAGGAATAGTTTAAGATTTTTGCTATAGTTGAGGATATGTCACATCGCAGGTCCTTTATCCAGTGCACAGGGCAAGGGTCTGTGTGTGCAGTGGTTGTGTTTAGAGCTAGGATGGTATCTTCAATAGTTTTCTTCGAGGGAGTAGAGAAGGATGCCAGTGATACTGGGTAGTCTTGTTCATCAGGAGGGTCCGGTATTAATATTTTGTTAGTCTTGCACATTTTAGATTGCATGTAAATTGCATAGTCCTGTGGGTGGATCCTGCTTTGGTGCTCAGGGGTTGGCTCTTTGGCAAGCGTTTTAACTAAGTTAAACAAGTCGTGAGGTTTATTCAATGATCGTTTCAGGGTATCTGTGTGGTGTTGTCTGATTTTATCTGAGATGGCTTTACGATGATATGTTATATGTTTATGTGTTTTACATGTTTATATGTTGGGGGTTGACTTTGAGAAGAGCGATTTCCTTTAATTTCTCTTTCTCCCAGTGAACTATCTCTCCGCATTTGATTTTCTATCCAGGATTGGGGGCTCCCTCCCTTCCTGCCCCCTTCCTTGGGGTGGGGAGTGAGAGAGGGCTATTGAGCCGAGTGCTGGCATTGCCCCCGCTTCTCAGCTTAATTTAAAGTTTCTCATAAGATCCCGAGACTGAGGAGCGGGAAGTGGGCCTGCAGACCAATCCCCCGAGCATGTAGGGCGTGGGGCCACGGCTTATAACCATGAGCGGGGACGGTCCTCGTGCAGGCAGATTGGCGGAGCTAGCTGTAACTATGGTACTCCGCGGCCCTAGCCCAGGACTCTGAGGAAGTGAGAGTTTAATATTTTATTGTTACTCGTCGACCCTTTGCTTTACTTTATGAGTTGTCATATAGAAGTAACCCATTTTTGCTGTTTGATAACCGTGGGCGCTATTCGGGGTAAGGGGAGGAGTAGGGGGGCGGATACATGGTAGAGTTGTAAGAAGGAGCTTCTCTATTTTACTCACTCTTCTTTGAATTCCTTTATTTGAATTACTCTTTAATTTTCTCCACGCAATAAATGGTTTGCGGCCCCGCCCCACGCCCCTCCCCCTGGGGTTGGGAGTGGGGAGGGACTCTTGAGCCGCGTACTGGCCCCGCCCCCGCTTGTTAGTTTATTTTAAAGCTCCTTAAGGCCCGGATAATGAAGAGCTGTGTGTGGACCAGCCCAGTGGTTTTTCACATACGTAGCGAGTACTCTCGCTCCAGCGGCCACTCTGTGCTGGGACGGTCCTCGTGCAAGTAGATCCGGTGGAGACCGATATAACATGGGGGCCCTGTAACCTTTGCCCAGGTATTTGCTTCGAGCAGACGCTCAATGTTTTCATTGTATTATTACTGCTCTTCTGGTCTTCCCCTAAGGATTGTACAGCAGGGTAGTTAAATTACTAATTGAGGGCGATAAATGGTGGAAAGGAATCTGTAGGGGGGCAGGAGCGAGGGTGGGTGCGGGGGGGATGCTAGATCTAGTGAGGAGGGGTGTTGGGACTTTTGTCTGTTTTGTTTGCTTATTGCATCTCACCGAACAATGCAAGGGTCAATTTAATGTTCAGCTCGGGGGGAGTGAGGGAGAGATACATAGGATACAACTCTGACCCATTAATTGGACTTAGGGAGGATGATGGCTGTCCTCAATAAGGTGTGCTCATTGTATACTGGGGAGATAGGGGGGGCAGGCCCGATGCTCATAGGGAAGCTGGCCAACTTGGGTGGACTGGATAGGCGATTAGTGGGAGGACAGGGGGGGGGTTGGTTGGGTGGGGGGGGGGGTAGAGGGGGGAAAGCACACACTTCATTGCTCCATGAGCTACAGCTCTCCATAGCTCAAATGTCTACTGGGAGGGAGCTCCAGGCTGGGGGAGCTTCCCTGTTGAGGCTAGGTTTTACGTCCTGGATACACTTTGACACTGCCCCATGCCCTTGAAGGTTGTAACTTGGAATGTATGCGGACTGGGGACCCCAATTAAGCGCTATAAAATCTTGCAGGCCTTGGCCAGACAGCAATGCGATGTGGCCCTCCTACAGGAAACCCATCAATCAGAGGCGGAACACGGAAAACTCTGACGGGACTGGGTGGGGCAGGTTTGGGGATCCCTGGCGTGTGGGGAAAAAAGGAGGCATAGTAATCCTGATCCATAAGCGAGTGCGCTTCGCTATGGACAAAGTAGTGACATCGGGGGATGGGCGCTTTCTTTTGCTGGCTGGTAGACTGGAGGGGAAGCCGGTGATCATTGGTAATCTCTATGGCCCTAATAAGATGGAGCCTGGCTTTTACAACGGTCTAGCCTCTCAAATCGAACAACTCCCGGAGTTCCCCCTACTATTGGGGGGGGATTTCAACGGGGTTCTCGACGTCGACCTCGACACCTCCCGGGGGGGAGAGGCGAGAGAGAGGGCGCCGTTGGCGAGGGTGTTACAGCGTTTTCGTGGTAGACTCGGATTAGTGGACCCATGGCGTTTGCTGCATCCCTCGGAGAGGGATTTTACTCACCTCTCTAGGGCACACGGGTCCAGCGCTCGAATTGACTATTTCCTAATCTCAGGAGCCCTGTTTGCGAAAGTGGGGGAGGTGCAGATCGGCCCATTGGAAATCTCAGACCACGCGCTGGTCGGGATAGAGCTACATTGGGGGGTGATACAGAACCGGACGAGACTTTGGCGACTTCCTTTGGGGTTGTGCCAAGATGTTAAGTTTCAGCATTTCTTGAAGCAACGCTGGCAAGAGTTTCTGAGCGACCACCAGTGCCATAGCGAGGACCCGGAATTGGTCTGGGAAACAGCAAAAGTAGTATTACGCGGTGATATTATTGGGTTTGCTGCCCGAAAGCGACAGCTGATCGCAGAGCGAGTGATTGGCTTGGAGCGGTTGACTACCCAGCTGCGCAGGGTGAGTGCCCGTCACCCGACAGCTGCGAATCGGAAGAGACTTTGGGAAGCGCAGGTGGCTCTCAACGAATTATTGCACCAAAGAGCCAAGAAATCTATCCTTTATTATAAATATCGTCTACATTGTTTTGGCAACAAACCAGGGAAGCTACTGGCGCGTTGTCTGAAGGGACAGAGGGGGTCCCCTTTGGTGGCGGCTATCAGGGATGCGCAAGGACGGCTGCTGAAGGACTCTGTCGATATTGCGAGGGTCTTTTGAAACTTTTTTCAAGATTTATATAGGGCGCAACCTCCGTCTATGATAGATCTCGATGAATATTTGACATCGTTGCACCTCCCGCGGCTCACTGCGGAGCAGAGTGAACTTTTGGAGCAGCCGATCACGGCGCAAGAGATATCTTCTGCGATCTCCGCAGCTAGTGGTAATAAGTCACCGGGGCCGGACGGATTGGGCGCGGAGTTCTACAAGCTGCTCGAGGAACCAGTGAGCCCCTTGCTTGCGGAGGTTTTCAATGGGAGGGCGGAAAGGGGCGCCTTCCGCTGGGGAAATAACCATGCCCATCTAACACTGATTCCCAAGCCGGGCAAAGACCCATTGCTGGTCGGGTCATATCGTCCCATTTCCCTGCTCAATTTCGATATTAAATTAAACGCGAAGGTGTTGGCGACACGACTGGCAATGGTTATAGGTCACTTAGTCCATGACTCCCAGGTGGGGTTTGTAAAGGGGAGACACGCGGTTCGTAACTTACGCAAGATCTTGGCATCGCTTGAATGGGTTCATGCGCACCGGTTGCCCTCGCTGCTAATAAGCTTAGATGCAGAAAAAGCCTTTGACAGGGTAGATTGACACTTTCTTCGTCAACTTCTTCCGCGATATGGACTGGGCGATAAATTCTGCAGGATGATAGGGAGTCTATATGTGCGGCCTACGGCAGGGGTACTGTGTAATGGTATTCTGTCTGAGGAGTTTCCCTTGGAAAGGGGCACAAGGCAGGGTTGCCTCCTATCCCCTCTACTTTTTGTGTTGTCTTTAGACCCTTTGATCCGGACCATAGAGGCCTCTAAAGGGATACGGGGAATTCGTATGGGCTCGCAGGAGTTTAAACTCTCGGCCTTCGCTGACGATATCTTGGTTCATCTGCTCTCCCCGGAACAGTCATTGCCGCAACTACTGGAGGAGTTTGTGCGCTACGGTAGCCTCGCTGGGCTGCGCATCAATAGGGATAAATCGGAGGCATTGGATGTCTCTGCGCAGCTGTGCCGTAATTGGGCGGGCACCTTTCCCCTTAGATGGACGGGCGAGGAATTTCTTTATTTAGGTATAATGTTGACCCGTAACCCTAAAATGTTGTACGCACGCAACCTGGAGCGGTTCCTAAGGAGGCTTCAACATCAATTAAAAACATGGGAATTACTCCCGCTATCCCTAGCAGGGAAGATAGCAGCGATTCAAATGGTGGTTCTGCCACGCTTGTTGTACTGGTTTTAAACACTGCCAGTTTGGGTGCTCCGACGTGACATTCGGCGGTTTGAGGGTGCCCTCCGACAGTTTCTCTGGAAAGGAGGGAAGGCGCGCATCTCGTGGGCGCGAATGGTGGGGTCTTGGCGTGAGGGGGGGATGGGACTCCCAGACCTCATGGGATACGCTTTGGCATGCCAGGCTCGCCATCTCGGAGACTGGCTGGGGGGGACGGAAGTGTATACCCCGCGAGTCCTGGAGGAGGGTTTTGTGGCGCTCTTGACGTTATTAGGGGTTCTGCATGGGACCTACCATACCCTTCCCCGCCAAGCCGTGCGTAGTGCGCTGATTGGCTCTGCTCTGCGAACCTGGAAGCATCTTAACCTCCATTGGAACACATCGTGGAGGGTTACCAGCTGGCTCCCCTTACAAGGGAACGCGACCTTTCTTCCAGGCTCGGAGACACAAGCGTTCCGGGAGTGGGTCGCCCGGGGTATCCAGAATGTCGGACATGTGATTGAACCCTCTGGGCTATGTAAATCCTTTTTGGCTCTAAGCAGGGAATATGAGCTATCTTCTAGGCATTGCTTCGCTTATATGCAACTCGCGCACTATGTGTCTTCCTTACCCTGCGCGGCGTTACACGTGGACCGCTCTGCGCAGATTCTGCAGTTTTTCGGACTGGGGGGGGGGAGAATCCCCCAACGATCTCGGATTTTAAGAAGCGCTTGGCTACCCTTCGTATTGCTTTTGATTATAGAGGAGTTGAGACAGCTTGGGAACGAGAATCGGGCGAGGAAGTGCCCCCTGGGACTGTTCATCAGGCCTTACGCGGAATAGTGAAATTGTCCATGGAGGCCCGTTGGAGGGAAACGCAATTTAAATATATAACCAGGGTGTACTTTTCCCCACGGAGAGCGTTTCGCAGTCGGTTAGACACGGACGGGACTTGCCCGAAATGCTCAGAACCTATGGCAACCCTCTTTCACATGTGGTGGGGTTGTCGATTAGTACGCCCTTATTGGGCTAGGATAAATTCCTTTTTGAATCGCGTATTACAACGATGGGTGAGATGGACTGGGGCCCTGGTAGTATTGGATCGGCTCGAACCCCCATGCCCAGTGGCGGAAGTGGAAAAGCTGCTGGTGCGCAAGGCTTGCTTGGTTGGGAAGGGCCCCCTTCTGCGTCTTTGGAGGGAAAGCAGTCCCCCTTCCTTTGGTGAGTGGCGTAACTGTTTCCATCAAATGATGCTCACAGAGCGATGGAGTGCACGGGGCAGTGTCAAACGCTGGACATTATTTATGCGTGTCTGGGAGCCCTATATACAACAGTTGAGTACCAGATGTCGCAACGAGGTCTTACATGTTGGTAGTTGAGGAGACAGGTGGTTGGGGAGTGAAGTGGAGGGACTGTAGTTTTGGAGGGCGAAGATGGAGGACATGGAGTGTTGTGCTCTGGGTGAGGGGATTGCTGAGGGAGGGTAGTGGGGTGGTGGGGAGGGGGGGACTATGTTGGGAGAAAACACTCCACCTGTTATTTTTGTTGTGTTTATCCTCTGTGAGGGGATCAGAGTACACCCCTCTGAGGATATTTGTACAGTGTATATGTAATTTGTATATATATAAAAAAAAAAAAAAAAGAATCGGACCAAGGACAGATTGTGGGAGTTACCATAATATTAGATGAACAGATGTCTTCAGGTCTTTTCGGAATTATTTAAGGTCATTTACTACTCTTAGGTTGTCGGGAAGTGAATTCTATAATACTGGGGCAATGTAGGAGAAAGCTCTGGAGCTTGTAGCTTGATTAGTGTTGCGGATGTGATTGAGTATAGTATAGGTGTTTTGGGAGCAGTGTCTTCATGATCTAGATATGTTCGGTGCCGTAAGGAGTGAGGAAAGAGAAGTTGTAGCTATTTTGTTGTGGTGTTTGAATATAATCATCAAGTATTTGTATTTTATTCTTGTTGCGACTGGTAGCCAGTGGAGGTCATAGAGAATTGGGGTAATATGATTGGTGCATTGTGCCTTATATAGGATGTGTGCTGCAAGAATTTGGGCTAGTTGTAGTTGGTGGATGGTTTTCTTTGGTAGTCCCTGTAGGATGCTATTGCAATAATCAATGTGAGAGGTTATTAATGCTTGAAGGACTGTTCTAAGGTTGTGGTCTTCTAGCAAGGGTCTGAGGTGCTGGATCATGAGTAATTTGAAGTTTATGGCGTTAGTAACTGATTTTATACAGGAGATCATATTTAGAGATTGGTCAAGGATTACTCCTAGATATTTCACCTGCTCCTTGACTTCGAGTTCTGCTTCATGTAGGTATATTTTGTTGGGGGGTGTGAAGCTCAGATTTCTGGAAATATAGAGAACCTCTGTTTTCTTAAGGTTGATGTGTATTGAGCCATGCTGTTATGTTCTCTAGGCACTTTATTATTTGGGAGTGGTCCAGATTAGCAGAATCTATGGGATGATAAATCATTATATCATCGACATACGTCTCCTTTTCGTCTTGCTTTTATTTACTTTCCTTACATATGTATCTGTTGCCCCTTTTATTGCCTCCTTTAGTTTAGCCCACTGCAATTCCATTTCCCTTATCCCCTCCCACCCTGCCAACTCCTCCTTCAGGTACTTGGCAATTTTACTGAAGTCAGTGTTTTTGAAGTCTAGGACTTTGAGTTTGCTGTGATTTAATTTTATTTATTTTATTTAACAGTTTTTTAATATCGCTTTATCATTTCAATCAAAGCGGTTTACATTGTAACTTAAACTTGGTAAACAAACATTAAACAGGGACATTGGTAACTTGGATTTTTCTGAGCAATGGAGGGTTAAGTGACTTGCCAAAGGCCACAAGGAGTGCTAGTGGGAATCAAACCCTGGTCTCTTGGTTCCCAAGCCAGTGCTCTAACCACTAGACTGCACCTTGGCTTTTATCTCAAACCATACCGTGTGATGATCACTGCTGCTCACATGGGCACCCACCTGGATATTCAACACGCTATCTCAGTTGGTGAGCATTAAATCCAGCATTGATCTTTCCCTGGTTGGTTCCATCACCATTTGTCTAAGTAACGCATTTTGGAAGGCATTCACAATTTTTTTACTTCTTTCCAGATTTGCAGAAGGAACACTCCAATCTACATCTGGTAGATTAAAGTCACTCAATATGATCACTTCCCTCTTTGTGGCTATCTTTGCAATATCAATAATCAAGTCTATCTATAGTTGGAGGGCTGTAGACTACACAAGAATGGATGACAGTGCCATCTCCTCTTTCCAACACAATCTACAGCGCTTCTACTTTTCCCCATGTCCCCGGCATTTCAACAGCTTTAATATTGCTTTTGATATATAGGGCTACTCCTCCTCCTTTTCTACCCTTTCTATCTCTTCTAAATAAACTATAGCCAGCTATGGCTATATCCCATTCATGCAAATCATTAAACCATGTTTCTGTAACGGCCACAATGTCCAAGTCCATTTCCACCTTTAGGGCTTCTAGATCAGGAACTTTGTTGGCTAGGCTTTGAACATTTGTGCTCATTGCTTTCCAGCATTTGTTGACTGACTTGCATGGATTTTGTTCTACATGCTTTTTCCAATGTTATGCTTTAGCTGGGAGTGACATCCTGAACTTGTCCTTCTCCATCTGTCACCCCCTTTCCCTAGTTTAAATGTGTCCACATACTGCCTGATTTTTCACTCAGGATCCTTTTCCCTGTAATGGAGAGATGTAGTCCATCAGCACATTATAGCCTCTTGTTGATCTATCTGTTTCCCCAGTTGCCTATATATCTAAATCCTTCTTGTTTGCACCAGGTTTGGAAACATGCATTAAAGTTGTTTATGTGATGCAGCCCAGCAATCTACTTCTGTATCTTGCTATGAAAACCCAATGGATAGTCACAACAAAACAATTTAGGACAACAATCCAGAGGGTCGCCATGAGTCGACACCGACTCGACGGCACTTAACAACAACAACATGTGATGCAGCCTTTCTGCCCCCTTACAAAGAGGATGTAGAACTTCTGAGAATGCTATAGTGTTAACAATGGGTTTGAGTTTCTCTCCCAGAGTCTGGAAGTTCCTTTGAACTGCAGAAGCACTGTTTCTAGCCAGGTCATTTGTACCCAAGTGGATGACAACATCAATTTTGGAGTGCTCACTTTCTGCACTAACTATACCAACAATTTGGTTCATATTCCTGCTGGCTGAAGAGCCTGGGAGGCATTTGTCCATCTTCTTTCCTTTGAACTGTGTTCCCAAGTTGGTGCCTCTGATGACGGAATCTCCAAGTAGTAGTAGTTTTCTATTTTGTGATTTTTTTTCTTCATATTTGGTGCATTATCAGTAGATTGGGCATTGACTCTCTCATTTAAGGGCACTTCAGTTTCCATGGATTGGACACCCTCATTATCCAAGGCAGAGAAGGTTTTATGCAGGGAGATCTCTTGATGTAAAGGGTGTCTCTGCATTACAGGTCGCAACCTACCAGAGCCCATTGTGATCCATTTGTTCCTGGACTGTTTGATTCTTTGTGGGAGCGGTGGTGGATTTTGTTCAGTTTGTACCCTAGATGAGGTGTGTTTAATTCTTTCCTTAATAGTCAATTCTTTATGCGTAACAACTAACTTGAGGCATATAGGGCAAGCTCTTAGTTTCCAAATGATTCTTTTCAGAATGAAAGCACCACAGTTATTGCATTGAATACACGACATGGTGATTAAGCAATCCTAGAAGGAGAAAAGGTGAGTGTAACACCTAATTAAAAGGAAAGATGTCAATGTATATGATGACTAGATAGGCATGTGGAATACCAGCAGGTGCCAGATGACCAGATTAGTGCAGTGGGTGGCGGACATGTCACCAAACTGTGTGTGGGAAGAGGTGAAAGGGGGTGCCAAGGAAGGTGCCTCCCCTGCACACACCGGGCCTGTCTGTCTTCCACTGGCTGCAATGGTGGGGCAGAGGTCCTTGGCTGCCCGCCCAAATGGGGCAGGGGTACAGGGGATGCGGCAGTGGTGCAACAGATGTACCCATACAATAGATGAACCAGGATTGCAGCTGGGTGCAGCCACAGATGTCCAGGGCTGGACAGGGTGTGTAGACTGAGTATGCATGGGGACAGGGGGGGGACACACCACTTGTGTGGATGGATGGTGGTACATATGTCTGGCTGTGTCAAGGTGCCTGCATGTGGGGTAGGTGCGCACCCTGCATGGGGGCACATGGGTGGCCAGGTGCGAGTGGGGGGCTGTACATTCAGGACCGGAAAGTATGCATTGGCAGATGTGGGGAGGAGGTGACCATCTGCGGGGGCTGAAATAGCTCATGGGACAGCGTACCTAGGTGGATGTACACAAGGCCTGCCTGCTGACACCTAGTCCTGCCACCCACCCCCTAGTTCTGCTAGTACAGGCTATCTCCTTTTCTCCACAGCACGTTGGTAGGCAGGACCACAAGATGGATGGGGGGCCATGATGTCATCCACCTTGCCCTCGGACTCGCTGTCTGCTGCATCAGGGGCAGGCTGCTTCCGGCACAGGGCATAGTTGTGCAGCATGCAGCGCGCCAGGAATATCCTGCACACTTTGGTTGGGGCGTACAGCAGCTCACCACCTGACTGGTCAAGGCAACGGAAGTGGCTCATCAGCAGGCCAAATGGAGCGGGTCAGCTGGTGTGACCGGTTGCATTTCAGCTCAATATTTGGTGCCATGGCCAGCTATGCAGGAGTCAGCATACCACATGCCACCCCACCAGGTCCAACTTGTATATGCTCTTCAACTGTGCCATTTGGTGCCCTCCCTCATGCCTGGGGCTGGCCATCCCTGACTTAGAGACACCCTTGTGCCTCCCCAGCTGTGGCAATGCCCCAGCCCCCAACACATCTATGTGGTAAATGTGGCCAGCCCCCCATGACCATGCAATGGCAGGGGCACCAGTGGCTCCCCTGCCACATATAGCCAACACACAGCTGTGGTGTGGTCCCCCTGTGGGCACAGCCTGTCTTCATGCACATGGCTGACCATGTCCCTGTGCCTCTGGGGGTATGCATGCATGTGTATGAGACACTGTCCTGTGTCCACCCACCAAGCAGTCAGCCACCCATGAAGGCACCATCCTCAATGTCCGCATGCATCTCTTACTGAGCCAGGATATAGGCATCATGGCATGAGCCAGGGAATCGTGCAACTACATCCAGGATCTCCATCGGGGCATTGAAGATGACCTGCATTTTCAGTGAGTGGGAGGCCTTCCAGTTCCTGTACACTGCCTTGTGCAGGCACGGTGGGCAGAAAGCCACATGTGTGCAGACAATGGCCCCCAGGACAGATGGGAACCCCACAATCTCAATGAATGCCAGCATGGTCTGCTGCTGCTGCTGTAGGGGAGCATGGAAAGGTTATGTGCTGTGCAGCATGTCCCACAAAGGCATCCAGGAACTGCTTGATGCTGCATGACACCACTACCTGGCTCAGCCCAGCTGATGTTGCCACAACAGACTGGAATGTGCCTGTCCCCAGGAAGGCTAGAGCTGTGAGCACCTTCACATGGACAGGTACTGTGTCCTGTCTGTGTGCCTGTGTAGCAAGGTGTGGTCCCAGCTCCTGACACAGGTCATGGATGGCTGCGCGGTCAAATCTGTACCAGGTTTTGCACAGCTCATCACTGGTGCCCAGGTACTGGCCGCAGAGCCTGGGGACCCTGGCATATGGGTGGTGACATGCAGCATGCCGGCACTCACAGTCAGTAATCACCAGCAGGGCAGTGGCAAACACGGTGTTGGTCCCCTAATGTATCATTCTCAGATACCTAGCAGCAGCTCCTGGAACCTGTAGGAGGATGAGACAAGTCATTGGTCAGTCTGAGCCCCGGGGGTATGCTACCAAATGTCCCCACCCTGATGCCCCTTGTGGGTAGCATGGGGCGTGGTGCTGTGCTAAACTGCTGGCCCCACATCTTCCCCCCTTGCACATGCTACCAGGGCACCCAGTGGGTAGCTTGTCCACCAGGCACTACTGCATGGTCGCATATGTGCCTGTGCACATGCCCATTAGGATCAGGTGCACCCCATCTGTGCACTGCTAGGGTGTCTTTCACTCCATGCACACCATTGCATCTAGGTATGCAGGTGCCGATGACATCACACCTACAGTCATGTGCCTATGGGGTCCATCCATGTGCACCCCCAGTACAGTGCCCACAGTGCAGTTGCATGGGGCCATAGATCCCCACCTGTGTGGGGGTAGTCAAGTGCATGGGGTGACATGTGGTCAAGTCCTGCCGCATCTCACTGCAAGCCAGTCACTCCCTGCCCCAAACAGCCCCATGCCAGCCTACCCTGTGGTGTGTGCCTGTGCAGGACATTTGGCCTCTGCACTCAGGTCTATGCATGCCACTGTCTCCCATAGGGCCACTGGCACTGCTATCATACCTCAGAGGCACAGACTCTAGCACACATAACATCCCAGTCACATCATTCCCCCTTTGTTTTTACCATGTCAGTGGCAGTGTGGTTGTAGACTGATATGTGTAAGCAGGTCAGCCCTCACGACGGCATAGATGTATTGCTCATAGGAAGAGAATGACATGCGCAGTTGCACGCATTTTATACGTTTCACGACAAACATGCTTCTACACGCACAAACGTGTTCCGTATCTCACGTAGTTGAGCGTGTATGATGTTGGACATCCATCCACCCAATGGCCAAACACTGGGAGCCAGTGGTGTATCCTCTGTGTGGGGGAGGGGAAGGGGCAGGTTAGGGTACATGGGGGGCAAAGGTAGGCCTGGGTGAGGTTGGTTGCCTGTTGCCAGGGTTGGGGGTTGTGAGGTGGGGGTGGGGGTGGTCTGTGGTGAGCTGTTGGGGGGGCATTTGGGTGTGTACAGTGGACTTGATTGAGCACTGGTGTTGCTTGTGTAGGTGTTATCTTGTTGTGGAATGCACACAATTAAACTGCTGTCATGCATCTGCTGGGGTCTGTGCCTCAGTCATTGTGGATATATGTATCAGTTGCCCCTGTTTTTGTGGCACTGCCTGTTATTTATCCTGCACCATGCACATGCCCCTCCTCTGTGCATTCCAGTCTGTACATCTGCATCCTGTGCACTCCCAGACAGTAGGCACACAGGTACAGTACCACAGTGTCACCGCCATTCATCTTGTTGGGATGCAGTGGGGCTTGGTGCTGTATGTCCTACCCCTATTCCACGTTTTAGCAGGTATAATGTAGTCGTCCATGGCTTTCTCACTTTCCTAACATTCCTTCACTTCTCTGTCTTTTCTCTGTCCTATCATAATTATGGCATTTTTTTCCCTTTTTCCTGGCAGTATGCCTTTTGCTCCTTTGTAAACCGCTCTGATTTTTTTTTCATAGAGCAGTATATCAAGAAAAGGAATAAAGGCAAAAATAAAGATAAAGATAATCTTGCAGACATACACGTCTTGCCAGAATACACTTTGGACATTTTCACCACCAGCCACGCCCACACTCTGCCCCTCTCCGCCCACGTCCAGAGATCCCTGTACATGTCTCGGGTACGTGCAGGTACGGCCGTGCTCGGAATAAGGTCAGGATGTGTTTGCAGGGCACACGTCTCCCACATACATTCAACCATTTTGTTCACGGTTCAGAATGACCCAAATATGTTTAATGGACTTTGTTCACCTCAAGATTAAGTCATCTCAGGTCCATAATTAATCTATTCCTGATGAGGATAACCCGTTGCGCCTCAAAGTGAATATGGGCACCTTCTTCCCTATAATAGGTTTAAGAGCCTATAAAGCTAAGATTATCCCTGGGGTGAGCGGAAGTCGGAGTTGGTGAGAGGGAAAGAAGACTTAATTAAAGCTGGCTTGCTACACAGTTCCCTGACCTGTGCTTGTAAGGTAAAGCCTTATCCATTTCCTGGGTGATTCACACAGCCCTTGGTTTGATAGAAGGGGCCCTTTCAAATTGCCCCTTGGATCTATCACTTGGCTTTAATACCTATTTAAGACAACTTCACAGATCTTTTGCCTCCTAAGCGGAGGGCTTCTTTGTAAAGGTCATTAGAAACAAATTCATTTCTTTCTACTCAGAGACTATTTATTCTACTTGTATGCTAAGCTATACTCTGATTTGATTTAAATACAAAGCTCTCTAGAAACAAATTTATTTAACTATTTACTCTGTTTTACTTTCTATGCTAAGCTATACTCTGATCTGATTTAAATGAAAAGGTCTCTGGTGGTACTAAGACCTGACTGACTCAGCAAAAACACTGAATTCTAAAATACACAGATTTATCAGCTTTAACTCAAAGAATTCCCTTTCCCCCCAAGATTTATAGTATACTATAAATTTTTTGGGGAAAGGGAATTCTTTGAGTTAAAGCTGATAAATCTGTGTATCTTAGAATTCAGTGTTTTTGCTGAGTCAGTCAGGTCTTAGTACAGATCTTTTTCCAGCTATAGCAGTGCCTTTTGGTAGTCCTTCGAAAAATGTGATGGGACCATCTGTGGTTCCTTCCTTTGGAAATATTTTTGTTGACTGGGTTGAAAGAAACTTTGTGCATCCCTCAGAGTGGTTCATTCATATAATGGGGTGGCAGGACCATACCTAGCCCTGTGCGAGCGGTGTGGCTGCACAGGGCACAAAGGCATAAGGGGTGCATTTCAGCTGTCTGCCATTGCCTGCCGCCACGACCTTTTCTTCTCTTAGCGGCAGCAGACAACAGCAGACAGCTGAAATGTGCCCCTTAAGCCTTCTCGTGGCATGCTAAGCAGGTCTGGTCCCTCCCTCCTCTTACACGGTGTCAGAGCAGGGAGGGACAGATCAGCTTAGTGCGCCGGCAACTTGCACATCGGGCACGCCTCTTCTCTCCTGCCGCCGTCCAGAAAGTGGCTGCATGGAGGTGCGGGGGGGGGGGGCACATGCTGCCCGATGTGCAAGTCGCACAGGTCGCGATTCACGCTCAGTGCGGCCCTGTGGGGTGGTGTCGGTTTTGGTACGATATCTTTTTCATTTGTACTCATGATGAAGAACATCTTAATGCCTTTGTTCAGTGGCTTAATCAGTCTGCTCCCAACATTTTCTTTACTCTGACACAGCTTTCTAAATGTATAGATTTCTTATTTGTCACTGTGCATTTACAGACCAATCTTCAATGGAAACCCACAGAGAGAAATAGCTTATTGAGGTACCATAGTATTCACCCTCCAGGGTTAAAGATGGGATTGCCATATAGTCAGTTTCTAAGTTTGTGGCGGATTTATTCAACATTGGAAAAATCTGAACACAGCACTTCAGAATTGGTGGCATGGTTTACTCAACACAGTTATCCTCTCGATGTTATTAAATGGACATATAAGCAAGTGCCTTTTGATTCCATAATGTCAACAAGCCGAGGAAAGACTGGTGTGTGTTCTCCTTTATACAAATACAACTCAACCAATTGCCCTGATCATCAGAAATCATTGGCGCATACTGAAAGTGTATGAGCATTTTCGCAAGAGTAATTTTCATACACTCACATGAGAAATATTAGAGATCTCTTGGTGAAATCTTTACCTTTGCAATCCCAACAAACAATTCAAACACCTACATAACATAAGAACATAAGATATGCCATACTGGGTCAGACCAAGGTCCATCAAGCCCAGTATCTCGTTTCCAACAGTGGCCAATCTAGGTCATACGTACCTAGCAGTTTCCCCAAAAGACACAGGTTCCACAATGTTTGTACTGGGTCAAGCATTGATATCCTGGGTCCCTTCTTAATAATGGTTTATGGACCTTTCCTCCACGAACTTGTCCAAACCTTTTTTAAACCCAGCTACACTAACAGCCTTTACTACATCCTCCGGTAACAAATTCCAGAGTTTGATTACACGTTGAGTGAAAAAATATTTTCTTTTATTAGTCTTAAATAGTTTACCTTGTAGCTTCATTGCATGTCCCCTAGTCTTTCTATATTCTGATAACGTAAACAATTCATCTACATTTACCCGTTCCACTTCATTCATTAATTTATAGACTTCTATCATATCTCCCCTCAGCTGTCTCTTTTCCAGGTTAAAGAGCCCTAACCTTTTTAGCCTTTCTTCATAGGAGTATCCTTCCATCCCTTTACCATTTTGGTGGCTCTTCTCTGAACCTTTTCTAATAATGCAATATCCTTTTTAAGATACGGCGACCAGAATTGCACACAATATTCAAGGTGCGATCTCACCATGGAACGATATAGAGGCATTATAATATCTTTTGTTTTATTTTCCATTCCTTTCCTTATGATACCTAGCATTCTATTTGCTCTCTTGGCTGCCGCTGCACACTGGGCCGAGGGTTTTAACATGGTATCCACAATGACACCTAACTCTTTTTCCTGGGTGGTGGTTCCTAATGTGGAACCTTGCATCGTGTAACCATAGTTTGGGTTGTTCTTTCCTAGGTGCATAACTTTGCACTTGTCCACATTAAATTTCATCTGCCACTTTGATGCCTAGTCTTCCAATTTATCAAGATCCTCTTGCAATTTTCCACAATCCTCTTGGGTTTTAACAACTTTAAATAGTTTTCTGTCATCTGCAAATTTGATAACCTCACTCGTTATTCCACTTTCCAGGTCATTTATGAATATGTCAAAAAGCAGCGGACCCAGCACAGATCCCTGGGGTACACCACTATTCACCTTTCTCCATTGGGAAAATTGGCCATTTAGCCCAACCCTCTGCTTTCTATCTTTTAACCATTTCCTGATCCACAGTAGTACACTGCCTCCTATCCTATGACTCTTTACTTTTGCCAAAAGTCTCTGATGAGGGACCTTGTCAAAGGCTTTTTGAAAGTCCAGACACACTATATCAACTGCCTCACCTTTGTCCACCTGTTTATTCACACTTTCAAAAACACATAACAGATTAGTAAGACAAGATCTTCCTTGTCTAAAGCCATGTTGGCTATCTCTTGAGGGACTGACATTGTGAGGTCCTCTTTGGGAGTACTACAAGCTTGTAAGATGGATTGGAAGTCTGTTTTATTAGTGTGGGTTTGAAAGTCACTGAGGGCCAAGGCCCTAGATAGCTTTAGGAGAAATTTTGGGTAGGCAAACTCTCCAGGAGATTTGTGCTCCTTTGCCCAAGCTGGTGTTACATCCATATCTCCGAAGAGGGAGGGTGCTGTATCTCACTGGTGGGAGAAGGAAGGACTCACTGTTGAGTAGGCCTCAACACACAGAGGTTCAGGATCTTGGCAATCGAGAAGGGGCAGGAGACCCTAGGAGGGTAGGAGGAGGCTGGTAGGAGGGACTCTCTGGAGATGGCAAAGGTTCAACATGAGGATCAACTCCCAGGAGGGCCATGCTGTTCTAGACAAAATGGCATAACAGCTGCAGGAGAGGTTCCATGGAGAAAGATGTACCGTCCATCAACGGGGCTACAGGATACAAGGTCACGAAAGGGTCTGAATGCTGTCTCATTCTCTTGGAGGTGTGGGAAGAGGTTTCTGATGAGTTTCCCTTAGACATATGCTTATGGGATTGCGATCCCTTGGAGCTATGAATGGTGGTGGAGTTGCTGCCATGATTATGTTTAGACTTGGATGTATGTTTGTGACTTACCGGGGAGAATAAGTCATAGAGGCCAAGTGAGGAGGAGATGGAGTAGGGCCTCTGGCCTGATTTTTGAGGCTCTGGGCTGCTTTTTCGATGCTGGCACCGGTGGGGATTCTGCCTCCAAGGATGCAGCAGCCCCTTCGATTCCCGATCATGCCTTGTCTGGGCCCAATGGGAGTGGGGATAAGGCAAGAGAAGATGCCACGCTGTAACAGGTGGATGGAGGGCTCACTTGAAGAGAAAAGAGCCTACCCCCTCTGAAGTTGATCCTCTCTTCATAAGAACATAAGATATGCCATACTGGGTCAGACCAAGGTCCATCAAGCCCAGTGATGCGAAGGTAGCGGACCTCACGCGCCACCTAGATAATGTCTTAGATAGTGCTGGGGAGGAGTCTGCTGTCTTGGTACATGTCGGTACCAATGACATAGGAAAATGTGGTAGGGAGGTTCTGGAGGCTAAATTTAGGCTTTTAGGTAGGAAGTTGAAATCCAGAACTTCCAGGGTAGCATTCTCCAAAATGCTTCCTGTTCCACGCGCAGGACCCAAAAGGCAGGCAGAGCTCCGGAGTCTCAATGCGTGGATGAGACAATGGTGCAGAGATGAGGGTTTTGGATTTGTTAGGAACTGGGGAACAATCTGGGGAAAGGAGGGGCTCTTCCGAAGGGATGGGCTTCACCTTAACCGGGATGGAACCAGGCTGCTGGCATTAACCTTTAAAAAGGAGATAGAGCAGCTTTTAAACTAGATAATAGGGGAAAGCCGACAGTCGCCCAAGAGCGGATGGTAAGGAAGAATGTATCTTTGAAGGATACTATCAAAAGCAGAGAGGTTCCACAAAAGAATAAAGTAGCCCAAATGCCCTCAAGTATGGAGCAGGCAGAGCTTAAAGATCCCAAATTACCCATATCTAACAATAGCCAAATTAATATGAATAAAATACATTCTCTAAAATGCTTGTATGCAAATGCTAAAAGTCTTAAAAATAAGATGGGAGAGTTAGAATATATAGCACTAAATGAAAGGTTAGATATGATTGGAATATCAGAGACATGGTGAAAGGAGGACAACCAGTGGGACACTGTGATACCTGGATACAAACTATATCAAATTGGTGGAGGGGTTGCTCTCTATGTTAGAGAGGACATTGAGTCAGAAAGGATTAAAGTTTTGCAGGAAACAAAATCTGCTCTAGAATCTATATGGATTGAAATTCCATGTAAAAGGGGGAAGGCAATGGCAGTGGGGGTGTACTATCGAGCGCCTGGCCAGAATGAACAAATGGATGATGAAATGATCAAAGAAATCAAGGAAGCTAACAAAAGTTACAGAGCAGTAATAATAATGGGTGATTTCAACTACCCCGGTATCGACTGGGTCAGTGTCACGTCAGGACATGCTAGGGAGATAAAGTTCCTAGATGAAATAAATGACTGCTTCTTGGAGCAGCTGGTTCATGAACCGACCAGAGGGGAAGCCATATTAGACCTAGTCCTTAGTGGAACACCAGATCTAGTGCAAGAGATAAGGTTGTTGGGGCCGCTTGGCAATAGTGATCATAGCATGATCGCCTTTGATTTAATTAGTGGAGGAGGGATAGTAAGGAAATCCACAGTACTGCCTTTTAACTTTCGAAAGGGAGACTATGATAAAATGAGGAAAATAGTTAAGAAAAACCTAAAAGGAGCAGTTGCAAAGGTTAAAGACGTATATCAGGCTTGGCTGTTGTTGAAAAATACTATCTTGGAAGCCCAGACCAGCTGTATTCCACGCTTTAAGAAAAGTGGAAGGAAGTCCAAAAAACTGCCAGCATGGTTTAAAGGTGAGGTCAGAGAGGCTGTTGTTGCCAAAAAAGCATCTTTCAGGAAATGGAAAAAAAGAGCCAAACGACGAAACCTGGAAACAGCACAAGCACTGGCAAGTCAAATGCAAGGCATTGATAAGGCAGGCAAAGGAAGAATTTGAGAAGAAGCTTGCTGCGGAAGCAAAAACGCGAAGTAAAGACCTTTTCAAGTACATTCGTAGCAAAAAACCTGTGAGAGAGTCAGTTGGTCCATTAGCTGATAAAGGGGTTAAAGGAGCACTAAGAGGCGACAAGGCGATAGCGGAGAGACTGAATGAATTCTTTGCTTCAGTCTTTACTGAGGAAGATGTAGGGATGTTACCCATGACTGAAGTGGTATTTAAAGGTGAGGAAGAATTGAAGGAAATATCGATACATCGGGAAGATGTATTACAACCACTGTTCCCTCTAAGCTGTGCGCGTGTGCGTGCGCACACACCTCGCCGAGCGAGCGCACATACTTTACAACAGAGCGCACAAAAATTACGGTTCTGATTCTGATAGAAAACACAGACGTCTTAAAATTTAAAAAGTTGTGATTGTAATTACTAGAAATTTTCCGCTTCATTTAGTAATCGTCTATTTTCATTTAATTTGATTAAAATCAATGTGGTGTACATACTGTATTCTGACGTGTAGTCAAATTTTAAAGTATATAACTCCGAGTGTCGTTATGTGGCACACAAAAATTTAACCTTCCTTCAAAAGTTGCACAGCTGATATTTTATATGTACTTGAAAAGGTCTTTACTTCGCGTTTTTGCTTCCGCAGCAAGCTTCTTCTCAAACTCTCCCTTTGCCTGCCTTATCAATGCCTTGCATTTGACTTGCCAGTGCTTGTGCTGTTTCCAGGTTTCGTCGTTTGACTCTTTTTTCCATTTCCTGAAAGATGCTTTTTTGGCAACAACAGCCTCTCTGACCTCACCTTTAAACCATGCTGGCAGTTTTTTGGACTTCCTTCCACTTTTCTTAAAGCGTGGAATACAGCTGGTCTGGGCTTCCAAGATAGTATTTTTCAACAACAGCCAAGCCTGATGTACGTCTTTAAACTTTGCAACTGCTCCTTTTAGTTTTTTCTTAACTGTTTTCCTCATTTTATCATAGTCTCCCTTTTGAAAGTTAAAAGGTAGTACTGTGGATTTCCTTACTATCCCTCCTCCACTAATTAAATCAAATGCGATCATGCTATGATCAATATTGCCAAGTGGCCCCAACAACCTTATCTCTTGCACTAGATCTGGTGTTCCACTAAGGACTAGGTCTAATATGGCTTCCCCTCTGGTCTTCCTTCCTCTTTTTTTTTTTTTGCGCACTGCAGGTTGTTGAACAGAAGGGATGGGTGGAGTGAAGGGGAAATCCCACCAACTGCTGCTCTGCCACAGATCGATGCTGGGTTTTTTTTTTTAAGAAAAGGAGAACTGGTGGGGGGGGGGGACCACGCAACAGCAAAGCCGCGGCAAAAACATTTTTTTTTTTAAATGGAGGTCCTAGGGACTGGAGGACACGTCGGGATACAGAGAAAAACTGAAACTAAAGAAATTTTAAAAAACAAAGCACGAGGACTGACAGAGGAGGGAGAGCTGTGGGCACTCACTGAGCGGAAACTTGAAACTGGAGAGAGACAGAACAGGGCAGCAAGATGGGAAGTGGCATGATGCTCAGAGAAGTCCAAAGGACTTCCCTGAGCTTGGGAGAGCCAGGCAAGGTCGCTGTCGGCGGAACCGGACGCACAGAGTTAGGTAGGATTCTGATCCCGTGGGGCACATCTAGCCCCGCGGGATCAGAATTGTGTCCAGGGCTTTATGTGCAGGCCGGGACCCCGATTCAGTCTGGCCTGCACGTATAGGCCTTGCCCGGCTAACTCAGGTGATACACTGCCAAGAAAGCTAAGAGGCAGTTGGGTCATCAAGAGTCAGCACTGACTCGATGGCGTTAAAAAAAAAATGGCTCTTCCATGCAGACTTTGGGGAGGCTATAACTGACATTCCTAACAGGGGCTTTGCATTTCAAGCCAAGATAAGAGAGTGTGTAGCTTTTAAATTACTAGCTCTTGTCTGAGAGCTCTTAAGGAGTTTTGGTACATTTTAAAAACAAAGTTAAATTATTTTTGGTGCATTAGTTCAAAAGGGAAACTATTGTATTTTGTGGTATAGGTTTAAAACACTGCTTTTAGTATCATTCTCAGCTCTTTGAAGCTACTGACACCTCATCAGGTGTAAGATCCCTCCTTACTCTTCCAATTCCCACCCACCCCATTTGAGCTGTCTTGCTTTATTGGGCACCTCCCCCAATTAGCTACACACAGGGACTTGGAATCAGCACATTTAGAACACACTTAAAAAAATAGATTAACTGCTTTTTCTCTGAAAGGACAGCTAAGAAACAGGCTGGTACTCTAGTAGGTCTCTCTCTCTTTTTCTTCAACAGGCATTTAAGCTCCAACTGAACAATGGCTGGGAAAAATCGTATCCCCAAAGCTGTTGCACCCCATTACAGCTTCTGCCTCTGTCCAGGGGTTGCACTCTATGTTAGAGAAGGCATTGAGCCACACAGGAGTAACGTTTTGCAGGAAACAAAATTCACTGTAGAATCTCTATGGATTGAAATTCCATATAAAAATGGGAAGGGGAAGGCAATGGCAGTGGGGGTGTACTATCGACCACCTGGCCAGAATTAACAAATGGATGATGAAATGCTCAAAGAAATTAGGGAGGCTAATAAAAGTTACAGTACAGTAATTATAATGGGTGATTTCAATTATCCCAGTATTGACTGGGTCAGTGTCATGGCAGAACATGCTAGGAAGATAATGTTTCTAGATGAAATAAATGACTGCTTCTTGGAGCAGCTGGTTCATGAACCGACCAGAGGGGAAGCTATTTTGGACCTAGTCCTCAGTGGAACGCTACATTTGGTGCAAGAGATAAGGGCGTTGGGGCCACTTGACAATATTGATCATAGCATGATCGCGTTTGATTTAACAAATGGAGGAAGAACAGTAAGAAAATCCACAGTACTACCTTTTAACTTTCAAAAGGGAGACTATGATAAAATGAGGAAAATAGTTAAGAAAAAACTAAAAGGACCAGTTGCAAAAGTTAAAGATTTACATCAAGCATGGGTGGTGTTAAAAAATAGTATCTTGGAAGTCCAGACCAGCTGTATTCCATGCTTTAAGAAAAGGGGAAGGAAGTCCAAAAACTGTCAGCATGGTTTAAAGTTGAGGTCAGAGAGGCTGTTGTTGCCAAAAAGCTTCTTTCAGGAAATGGAAAAAAGAGCCAAATGATGAAAACTTTAAACAGCATAAGCACTGGCAAGTTAGATGCAAGGCATTGATAAGGCAGGCAAAGAGAGAATTTGAGAAGAAGCTTGCTGTGGAAGCAAAAATGCGTAATAAAGACTTTTTCAAGTACATTTGTAGCAAAAAACCTGTGAGAGAGTCAGTTGGACCATTAGATGATAGAGGGGTAAAAGAGGCACTAAGAGGGGACAAGGCCATAGCGGAGAGACTGAATGAATTCTTTGCTTCAATCTTTACTGAGGAAGATGTAGGGATGTTACCCATGACTGAAGTGGTATTTCAAGGTGATACTGTAGAAGAATTGAAAGAAATATCGATACACCGGGAAGATGTGTTACAACTATTTGATAAACTGAAGAGTAGCAAATCACCTGGACCAGATGGTATACATCCAAGGGTGTTGAAAGAACTGAAATATGAGAACTATAATTAAAATAATCTGTAATACCTGAGGATTGGAGGATGGCCAATGTAATGCCATTTTTAAAATGGGTTCCAGGGGTGATCCAGGAAACTATAGACTGGTGAGCCTGACCCCAGTAGCGAGAAAATGGTAGAAACCATTATAAAGAACAAAATTACTGAACATGTAGATGGTCATAGCTTAATGGTTGACAGACAACATGGCTTTAGCCAAGGAAAGTCTTGTCTTACTAATCTGTTATGTATTTTTGAAGTTGTGGATAAACAGGTAGACAAAGGTGAGTTGTTTGATATAGTGTATCTGGATTTTCAGAAAGCCTTTGACAAGGTCCCTCATGAAAGACTTTTGGCGAAATTAAAGTCATGGGATAGGAGGCAGTGTACTATTGTGGATCAGGAACTGGTTAAAAGATAGAAAGCAGAGGGTAGGGCTATATGGACAATTTTCCCAATGGAGAAAAGTGAATAGCGGAGTACCCCAGGGATTTGTGCTAGGTCCGCTGCTTTTTAATATATTCATAAATGACCTGGAAATGAGAATAACGAATGAGGTAATCAAATATGCAGATGACACAAAATTATTCAAGAGAATTGAGAAAAATTGCAAGACGACCTTGATAAATTTGATAAACTGTAAGACTGGATATTGAAATGGCAGATGAAATTTAATGTGGACAAGTGCAACGTTGTGCACCTAGGAAAGAACAGCACAAACTATGGTTACACGATGAAAGGTTCCACATTAGGAACCACCGCCCAGGAAAAAGATTTAGGCGTCATCGTGGATAACACGTTGAAAACCTCTACCCAGTGTGCAGTGAGGCCAAGAAAGCAAACCGAATGCTAGGAATCGTAAGGAAAGGAATGGAGAATAAAGCAAATGAAATTATAATGCCTCTGTATCATTCTATGGTGCGACTGCACCTTGAATATTGTGTTCAATTTTATTTTTATTTATTTATTTATTTTATTTACATTCTCTTATATACCGCGCTATTCTGCATCAGTGCGGTTTACATTGAACAAACTGAAATTACATTGAACAGGGCATTATAACTTGGAGATAACTATTTTACAGGGAACATGGGCTATGGAGGGTTAAGTGGCTTGCCCAAGACCACAAGGAGCACCTGTGGGACTAGAAACCCCAGTCCTTCCGGCCCAAGGTTGCTGTCCTCTAGTGGGATTTGAACCCCCGACCTTCCGGCCTGAAGTACCTTGCCCCAACCACTAGGCCACTCCTCCACTCCAACCTGGTCACCGTATCTGGTCACCGTATCTTAAAAAGGATATAGCATTAGAAAATGTACAGAGAAGAGCCACCAGAATGGTAAAGGGGATGGAGAGATACCCCTATGAAGAGAGGCTACAAAGGTTAGGGTTCTTCAACCTGGAAAAGAGACGGCTGAGAGGAAATATGATAGAGGTCTTTAAATTGATGAATGGAGTGGAACGGGTAAACGTAAATTGATTGTTTACACCATCAAAATATAGAAAGACTATGGGACATGCAATGAAGCTACAGTGAAACCAATTTAAGACTAATAAGAGAAAATATTTTTTCACTCAAACGGAGCTTTTCCATTCTGTACTGCTCTTTGTTATTTGTCTTGACTGTGCTGTTGCATGTCTCCCCCAGGTCTGCTGCCAATTGTAATCTGTTGGCTCCTCCCCACCCGGAAGTGACGTGTCCGCATTCCTCTAGGAAATCAGCCTCAAGAACAGCCGTATAAAAGTCAAGCACTAGTGGCATTCATTGCCGCCGCGGCACACAACATAGGCACGCAGCAAAGGAGCTCCTTAGGTGCGCTCCTTGGGGTAGCGCTAGGGTACCGGCACCGGCATTTGGCTAGGGTTTCCAAACCTGACCGTCTCTCTACTTGTTTACCTTCTTAACTCTTCTCAGCCAGCTCACGATTGCCTACAGGCTTGGGTGAATAGTTTTCCTCTTTTGAAGGTCAGTCAGAACCAGCCGCCCCGGTCTCCCTGCTCATGTTGGCTATTTCTGTTTTGTGGGGCAATTGGCTCCGTCATGCTTTTCAATACCTATTGCATAGAGGCTTCACCTCGTGTAATCCTGCCAATCTTCTCCCTTGCCACTCTGTTCCCCTCTCCCCACAGTCTGTTCCTCCACTTTCCCTGCCTTCTTCACCGCTTAAGTTAGGACTTATTAACTGTCTTTCTTTCAAAGCAAAGACCTTGCTGGTACAGGATCTTATTCTACATGACTCCTTGGACCTTCTTTTTTTAACAGAAATCTGGTCAAAGATGGCAAGGAACCGCTCCTGGCCAGGTGGCTCCCTTTAGATTTCTCTGCCATCTCTGTCCATTGTGCTGCCCACACTGGTGGAGGTGTCACTGCATTGTTCCATTCCACTCCCCCTCATTACATCATCCAGAGTCCCTTCTCCTGTGCCTTAGGACTCTCCTACGATCTGTTTCCTGATCCTTTACTCCCCTCTCTCCCTTCCATCTGCTTTATGGGATGCCCTCTCATTAACCCTTTCTTATCTTTCTCTTCAATTCTCCCATTTGGTGATTATGGGTGATTTTAACATTCACTTTGACTCACCATCCTGCTTCAGAGATCGCTTCTTTATTACCCTCCTTCATAATCTATCTCTTGTACAGAATGTGACCGTGCCCACTCATGGGGGCGGTCACACTTTAGATCTGGTGATCACTCCTTCTGCCTCTCCTCTGTTGCTCTCAATTCTCTCTATTAGGTTTCTCCCCTGGACTGACCATTCTTGTCTGACTCTCCTTGTAGACTTCCCAGCCTCTAGGTCTGCTACCCTCCCCACCAAGTCTCCTCGTCCAGCTCCTATCTACCAAGGTCACCGAATAACCCCCCTTACTCTTCAACTTTTCCCTGCGGCTGATCAACTTCTTCCAGATGACTACCCATCCCTTTCCTCTAACACGCAGGTTTCACAATGGACAACAAATCTCTCCTATGCCCTTGACAAAGTGGCACAGCTACAGTCCTGGCCACCACAATGCTGTACCCGTCAGCCGTGGTATCATTCTGGGCTTCACCTTCTTCGTACTTACCTCCGACGTGCCGAGTGTATGTGGAGAAAGTCCCACTTTCTTACCGCTCTGCTCCATTTCAGGGAACAGCATCGCCTATATCGCCTTAGTACTCATTAGGCTAAACGAGCATACTTTTCCAATCTTATTTCTGCTGCCCCTAACCCCTCCCGCCAGCTTTATTCTCTGATCAGATCTCTCACTGCACTCCTATTTAACTCCCTCCCAGCTCCTGTCCAGCCAACTCTTGGCCTCTCCCAACTGTCTTCATTCTTTGCTACTAAACCTCTTGACTTTCGTGTGTCATTCCCCTCCTGTCCCCCTCCTCCACCCTCTCCCCCTCCCCTATCTCCGCTCTCACGTCTGGTCCACATTCCACCCGATCACCACTTCGGAACTCATGAAATACATCTCCTCATCACTTAAGACCACCTGCCCCCTCGACCCAATTCCCTCCACTTGGCTTCTTGAACCCTCCCTTGCCTTTGTACTCTCTGTCAATACTATGCTCAATGTTAGCTTCTCCTCTGGAACTTTTCCCAGCCTTTGGAAGCACGCCTTGGTCCGCCCTCTATTGAAGAAACCTTCCCTTGGTCCTCTTATCCCAGCACATTACTGCCCGGTCTCAAATCTTCCCTTTCTTGCCAAAATTCTGGAAAAGGCTGTTTTTGCCCAACTCTCATAAGAACATAAGATATGCCATACTGGGTCAGACCAAGGTCCATCAAGCCCAGTATCCTGTTTCCAACAGTGGCCAATCTAGGTCATAAGTGCCTAGCAGTCTCCCCAAAAGACACAGGTTCCTCAATGCTTGTATTAGGGTCAAGCAGCGATATCCTGAGTCCCTTTTAATAATGGTTTATGGACCTTTCCTCCAGGAACGTGTCCAAACCTTTTTTAAACCCAGCTACACTAACAGCTTTTACTTCATCCTCTGGTAACAAATTCCAGAGTTTGATTACACGTTCAGTGAAAAAATATTTTATCTTATTAGTCTTAAAAAGGTTACCCTGTAGCTTCATTGCATGTCCCCTAGTTTTTTATATTCTGATGACGTAAACAATCTCGCAACATCTCACCTCCACAAATTTTCTTCACCCTCGCCAATCCAGTTTTCGTCCTGGCCATAGCGTGGAAACAGTCTTACTAGCATTTCTCAATGAACTTCATTCCTCACATGATCGTGGTGATCTCTTGGTGGTATCATCTCTGGACCTTTCTGCCGCATTTGATCTTGTTGATCACTTGATCCTTCTTTCTCGTCTGCACGATGCAGGTCTTCGGGGCTCAGTTTATTGATGGTTTCCCTCCTTTCTTTTCTCTCGGTCCTGCTTTATCATCTCATCCATCACCCCCTTTCTTTTTCTGAACCAGTCTCTCTCTTCTATGTGGTGTCCCCCAGGGTTCAGTACTAGCACCCCTCTTATTCAATATTTTCTTGGTACCACCTGCTCTTCTCATCCAACAGTCTGGGTTGTCAGCTTATTATTATGCTGACAATATTTTAATACTCCACCACCCCCCCCCCCCTTACAGCCAGATCTTTCCCCTCTTAACTCCTGCCTTTCCCAAGTTGCTAAATGGCTGACCACGAATTGTCTCCACTTAAGTCTGGCTAAAACAAAAGTTATTTGGTATACTTATGGGAGCCCTTGTCCTTCAATAGTCCTAATTCTTGCCGATTCTCCTGTTCCTCTAGTTTCCTCCGTTTGATATTTGGGGGTCATTCTCGACTCTGACTTAACGTTCAAGGATCATGTTTCTCAGCTCACAAAGAAATCTTATTTTCTCTGTCAGATTTGATCAATTCATCCTTTTCTCACTCCCCCAGCTTTAACCACCCTTGTACTGTCCCTGGTCATGGCTTGTCTGGATTTTTGTAACTCTGTTCTTACTGGCATCACTCACACCAACTTAATCGGCTTCAACTAATACAGAACACAGCAGCCCAGATTATCACACATTCCTCACACCGAGACCACGTTACCCCTCTCCTGATTCAACTCCACTGGCTCCCTATAGATTTTTGCATCCGTTATAAAGTTCTCATTTCTGTTCATCAGGTCATGTACACTCGTACCCCGCAATATCTGGCAGACCTCCTTCATTTTCATGTCCCTACATGTAGCCTTCGTTCAGCACATATAAACCGTCTCCATCTTCCCTCGCTGTCCCGTGCTCATCTACAGTCCACTCGCCATTCAGCCTTCTTTTACCTCAGTCCTGCCCAATGGAACTCCCTTCCCACTTCACTCCGTCTAGAGCAGAATTACGTCAGATTTAAATCTCTACTCAAAACATACCTTTTTTCCGCTGCCTTTGACCTCCCAGTTCCTACTGCCTGACCTGGTTATATATGTGCTGTTCTTCTGTGTCTTGTCTATGTGCTTGATTAGCCTCTCTTTCCTGTCATAAGTTGTAGTTGTTCTTCTCCTCTGGCCTTACCTTATATCTTTGGATTGTACACCACCCTGATGTCACAAAGGGTGGTATATCGAGGGATAATAAACCTAAAATAAACATAGTAAAAGCTGTTAAGTGTAGCCGGGTTTAAAAAAAATTTGGACAAGTTCCTGGAGGAAAGGTCCATAAATCATTATTAAAGAAGGCCCGGGATATCGACTGCTTGCCCCAATACAAGCATCGTGGAACCTGTGTCTTTTGGGGAAACTGCTAGGTACGTATGACCTAGATTGGCCACTGTTGGAAACAGGATACTGGGCTTGATGGACCTTGGTCTGACCCAGTATGGCATATCTTACGTTCCATGCGGAGGTCTGTTGAGAAAGCAAGACTGTCTCCATGATCTCACAACAGTATGGCAAGAGTATTTGAACTTCTATGAGGAGGATGGTATTACAGCCTTCTCCCTGTGGGAGGCGGGTAAGGTGGTACTCAGGGGGCAGGTGATCTCCCTCACCTATGGGACTGGTAAGCAGAAAAAGCTGAAAGTCGCCCAGTTGCAGAGGGAGATTCGGGAGGTGCCATAAGTTGGGGGCAGGGGAGAGGGTATGGCAGTTGTTGGAATGGATGAAGGGTGAGCTATAGGCACTGGAGATGGAAAAGGTCGCCTCGGATATGCAGAGGACTAAACAGGTGTTCTGTGAACATGGTAATAAAGCCATCAAACTGTTGATGTGGCAGCTAAAGAGGCAAAGGGATAGAAAGCGCACTATGACAGTGCAGGGCCCTTCTGGGCAGTTGACATAAGTTCCCTAATATTGCGGCTATATTTGCTGACTTCTATAGAGATCTCTAAACAGCCACTCTGGAGGTGGGAGATGTAGAAATTGAGCAGTGACTGGCGGAGGCACGGTTGCCTAGACTTACGCCTCAGAGCTCCCAGTCTTCCTGGCTGAGGTATTAAGGGCAATGCAGGACCTTAAGTTGGGGAAGGCGGCTGGGCCAGATGGCCAGCCAGCTGAACTCAATGAGTGTATGCAGGCACAATCTGCACCTATCTTGGTCAAGGTCTTCAACGAGATTCTGGAACGCTAAGCCTTGCCCCCATCCTTCTCACAGGCAGTTATCACAGTCATACCTAAAGAAGGGTGAGATACTTTATTGTGTAGTAACTATAGACAGATTTCCCTCTTAAATGCTAATAAGTACTTTTATATCGCCACTATCCCAAGTTAAGTGGTTCAGTGTGGTTTACAGCAAGAAAGACGACCACAAATATAAAAAAGAAAAAAACAAATGATGAATCAAGAATCAAAGAGCCATGATTTCAATTTTTTCCAAAAAGCTAAAATATTGATTATAAGATCTTTGCTAAGGTATTGTGTGCTCGGCTTAACCAGTATTTGCACTCCTTGATCCATGCAGATCAGACCAGATTCATGAAGAATCATTATGGGTTTCAGGACGTCCGCTTTCTGGTGGATAATCACTACCTGCTCTGAGATTCCAGGGTGCCCTATGCTGTCCTCGCCCTGGATACTGAAAAGGCTATCGATAAGGTGGAGTGGCCATATTTACTGGAAGTGTTATGACACTTCGGCTTTGGACTGTCATTTTGTGGGTGGACAGAGGTCATGTATGTGTGCCCGAAGGCCTCGGTGCTCGTTAATGGGTTCAAATTTAGGCTCATAAGAACATACAAAATGCCACACTGGGTCAGACCAAGGTCCATCAAGCCCAGTATCCCGTTTCCAACAGTGACCAATCCAGGTCACAAGTACCTGGCAGTTTCCCAAAAGACACACAGGTTCCACAGTGCTCGTACCGGGTCAAGCAGTAGATTTTCCTGGTCCTCTTTAATAATGGCTTATGGACCTTTCCTCCAGGAACTTGTCCAAACCTTTTTTAAACCTAGCTACACTAACAACTTTTACTACATCTTCCAGTAACAAATTCCAGAGTTTGATTATGGGTTGACGGAAAAAATATTTTCTCTTATTAGTCTTAAATGGGCTATATTGTAGCTTCTATGCATGTCCCCTAGTCTTTCTATTTTTTAATGGCATAAACAACTGATCTACATCTACCTGTTCAATTCCATTCATTAATTTATATACCTCTATCATATCTCCCCTCAACTATCTCTTCCAAGTTGAAAAGCCCTATCCTTTTAAGCCTTTCCTTGTAAGCGGTATCCTTCCATCCTCTTTAGTATTATTTATATTTATTTATTTACATTTCTTCTATACCGCGCTATTAGGATCAGTGTGGTGTACATTGAACAGAACATACTACAATGAAACAAGCAACATTGAGTTTACAATGAACAGGGCAGAGAACATGGATGTAACCGGGGAAACTATATACAAATTAACTTTACACTATCTATAAATCCTTTGTATATTACACATACGTTTGTGGGTCAGGGCGGTGTGGGACAGGGGATGTGTTAGTGGTGTGCTAGTTCAGCTTTCTCAGCTGTAATTTACCTTGCCTCTCTCAACTAACTGGGCTTTTTGTGGTACCCCCCCCCTGCCCCCCTCCCCCCTGCTGAGGGTTCAGGACAGGGTACCTTGTAACTGCCCTCTTTAATAGGACTTATCTCCCTCCCTCCCTCCCCAGCACCCACCCACCCCTGGGGTAATTGTAGTTTTATAGGTACTTGCACATCTTAGAGGAAAGGGGCTGCTCTCAGGTGCAGCTCGTTATCCAAATCAGTCACACACGGAGGACCTGAGATTAATTAATTAATTAAGCTTTAGGTACACAAGGTGTATTAGGGGTATTAGATACACTTTTATTGGTATAAGCATCTACACCAATCCTTATTATATACAGAATTTAAAAGATCTAAACACAAGCTTTAAACTAAGATGCAGACAGAAGTCCAGCAACGAGATGGGGGTTCTCCGGTCTTTTGCATTGAGTGTCACATGTATGATTTTCTCCCAGCTGGTGAGAGGTCTTACGTATGCACTAAGTGCAAAGAACTCTTTGCTCTCAGGGAACGAGTCCGTTCTCTAGAGGCTAGAGTAGCAGACGTGGAAGACATAAGAAAGACAGAGAAGTACATGGACGTGACCTACAGGGATATAGTCCTGAAGTCCCACCTCCAGTCTGGCAGCATCCCTGTTGCCATGGAGGAGAGAGGTCACGTGACAGGAGAGCATCACCCTGGTGTGGCAGGAAGTGATCCTGTAACTAGGACCTGTCCTCCAGGTGATGTAAAACCCTCTCGCACCGAGGGCGTTTCTCCAGGGCCATGTGCCCATGAGGGGAGGGTCAGGACAGCTGTTATAGTCGGTGATTCAATCATCAGGAATGTAGATAGCTGGGTGGCTGGTGGACGTGAGGATCGCCTGGTAACATGCCTGCCTGGTGCGAAGGTAGCGGACCTCACGCACCACCTAGATAGGATCGTAGATAGTGCTGGGGAGGAGTCTGCTGTCTTGGTACATGTTGGTACCAATGACATAGGAAAATGTGGTAGGGAAGTTCTGGAGGCTAAATTTAAGCTTTTAGGTAGGAAGTTGAAATCCAGAACTTCCAGGATAGCGTTCTCCGAAATGCTTCCTGTTCCACGTGCAGGACCCAAAAGACAGGCAGAGCTCCGGAGTCTCAATGCGTGGATGAGACAATGGTGCAAGGATGAGGGTTTTGGATTTGTTAGGAACTGGGGAACATTCTGGGGAAAGGGGGGGCTCTTCCGAAGGGATGGGCTTCACCTTAATCAGGATGGGACCAGACTGCTGGCATTAACCTTTAAAAAAGAGATAGAGAAGCTTTTAAACTAGAAAATAGGGGAAAGCCGACAGTCACCCAGGAGCGCATGGTTCGGACAAAGGTATCCTTGAAGGATACTACCAGAAGCAGTGAGGTTCCAAAAGGGAGTATAGTAGCCCAAATGCCCTTGAGTAAGGAGCAGACAGAGCATAAAGATTCCAAATTACCCCTGCCTACCAATAGCCAGATTAATATGAATAAAATACAGTCTCTAAAATGCTTGTATGCCAATGCTAGAAGCCTAAACAATAAGATGGGAGAGTTAGAATATATAGCACTAAATGAGAGGTTAGATATGATTGCACTCTCAGAGACATGGTGGAAGGAGGATAACCAGTGGGACACTGTGATACCTGGATACAAACTATATCGTAATGATAGAGCTAATCAAATTGGTGGAGGGGTTGCGCTCTATGTTAGAGAGGGCATTGAGTCAGAAAGGATTAAAGTTTTGCAGGGAACAAAATTTGCTGTAGAATCTCTATTTTTATTTATTTATTTAACAGTATTTCTAAACCGCCTTATCATAATAATCAAGGTGGTATCACAGCAAACAATCTGGTAGTGTGAGTGTGTTATACATGCAGTGAGGGTGGAGATTTCGTTGGGTGTGTGTTGTGTTGTGTTGTGTGCTAGATTGTTTGAGCTATGTACAATGTGGGCTATATACAGTGGTGCTAAAAACATTTTATATACATATAGTGTTAGGCGGTAACGTGTGCTGCTATACAGTTACTTAGTTTATGTGATGTGTCCATAGTGTTCTATGAACAGCATGGTTTTCAGCTGTTTTCGGAAGTCCTTGAGGTCTGTAGTTGCCCTCAACTCGTCCGGTAGTTTGTTCCATATTGTTGGGGCAGCCATGGAGAGTGCTCTGTCTGTTGTGTCCTTGCGTGTGTGTTTGTATTCACTTGGGGTGCTGACTCGGTTGTGTGTTTGTTTTCTTCTAGGACGTGTGCTGGTGTCTGGTTGTATGAGGGTGTGCAGGCTGTTGGCTGATGTTTGCTGTTTTATCTTAAATATGTTTATAATAGTTTTGTATCTGATGCGTGCATCGATTGGAAGGCAGTGTAAGTCCTTTAAGGTGGGTGTGATGTGCTCCTGTCTTGCAGTTCCGGATATGATTCGTGCTGCGGTGTTTTGTGCCAGTTGGAGTGGTTTGATGGCTTGTTTCGGTAGTCCAAGGTATATTGGAAATTCCATTTATGAAGGGGAAGGTGATGGCAGTGGGAGTATACTATCGACCGCCTGGCCAGAATGAACAAATGGATGATGAAATGCTCAAAGAAATCAAGGAAGCTAACAAAAGTCACAACAGAGTAGTAATAATGGGTGATTTCAATTACCCCGGTATCGACTGGGTCAGTGTCACGGCAGGACAAGCTAAAGAGATAAAGTTTCTAGATGGAATAAATGACTGCTTCTTGGAGCAGCTGGTTCATGAACCGACCAGAGGGGAAGCCATACTGGACCTAATCCTTAGTGGAACGCCAGATCTGGTGCAAGAAATAAGGGTGTTGGGACCACTTGGCAATAGTGATCATAGTATGATCATGTTTGATTTAATTAGTGGAGGACAGATAGTAAAGGAATCCACAGTATTACCTTTTAACTTTCAAAAGGGAGACTATGATAGAATGAGGAATATAGTTAGGAAAAAACTAAAAGGAGCGGTTCCAAAGGTTAAAGACTTACAGCAAGCTTGGGTGTTATTTAAAAATACTATCCTCGAAGCCCAGACCAGCTGTATTCCACGCATTAAGAAGAGTGGAAGAAAGTCCAAAAAACTGCCAGCATGGTTTAAAGGTGAGGTCAGAGAGGCTGTTGCTGCCAAAAAAGCAACCTTCAGGAAATGGAAAAAAGAGCCAAATGATGAAAACTGGAAACAGCACAAGCACTGGCAAGTTAAATGCAAAGCATTGATAAGGCAGGCAAAGCGGGAATTTGAGAGGAAACTTGCTACGGAAGCAAAAACACGAAATAAAGACTTTTTCAAGTACATTTTATTTTATTTTATTTTTATTTTTTATATACCGCGCTATTAAAATCAGCGCGGTTTACAGTAAAACTGAACAGAGCAACAATGCATTAAATCTTACAATGTGCTTACATAGAACAAGGCATAATCAAACTGGGATAACAGGGAAAACTATTCACATGGTATATATATGGAACTATTCACATGGTATATGCAATTATTTACATAGAGTTAAGTATTCCAGTAAACCGTGGGCAATTATAGGTCAGGTGGGGGAGTGTGTAGATCTAGGAGAGAGGAGTACCTAGCCATTTTCATGTTGTGTGATAGGGCAGTAAATGTGCGGTGTGAGTGTACAAGACTTATGTTTTTCGGGCCTGGTTTCAGGATAGTGCATTAGATACAGGTGGTGTTTTATTGCCTTTCTGAAGGCGGTGAGGCTGGTTATGGAACGAATACTAGCCGGAAGTTCATTCCAGGCTGTCGGGGCATAAATTGAAAAAGCTCTATTGGTAGTTGTCTTTGTACATCTTGTAGTGAGCTTAGGTACAGTTAGCATGTTCAGTAGTGTAGTTCTTCTGTCTCTGAAGTTGGGTATGTTATTGAGCAGTCTACTGATTGGTGTGGGAGATTGATTCTTCAGTGCCTTGAAGGTCATGACCAGTACTTTGTATTGAATTCGGGCTTGTAATGGCAGCCAGTGCAGGTTTTTCATTACTGGGGTTATATGTTCCAGTCTTGATGTCCCTGTAAGAACCCTAGCAGCAGAGTTCATGGCCAGCCGGAGTGGGTTGAGGGTTGCTTGTGGAAGACCATGGAGGATGGTGTTTGCAAAATCTAGATGTGGGATCACTAGGGCTTGAAATATGGTTCGATAGTCTGGAAATTCCAGTAGTGGACGGAGGTGGCGGAGGGTTCGTATTTTGTGGTATATTGCTTTGGTGACGGTCTTTACGTGGGTTATCATATCCAATCGCTGATCTAGGGTGATGCCTAGGTAGCGAATTGTGTCTCTTGTCTTGAGTTCCGCGTTTTTAACTTGCAGGTTGGGTGGTGCGTTGAATTTCTGATTCCTTGTGACAAATAGGACATCAGTCTTGCTGTGATTAATCCTCAGGTTTTGTGTGAGAAGCCATTCAGCCACTGCATCAAAGCATCTGATGATAGGGGAAAAATCAGGTTGTTCTATGGTAAATGGAATGTATAGTAGTATGTCATCAGCATATACGAGACATTCTACATTTAGTGAGCGTATCAGGGAGCAGATAGGCTGCATATAAATGTTAAATAGTAGGGCTGACAGGGATGATCCCTGTGGCACTCCCTGCTTCTGTAAGAATGGTTCAGAGGACGTGTTACCTGTTTTTACTTGCTGCCATCTGTTGGTTAGGTATGATTCGCACCATTGTAATGCGGTTCCCAGTAATCCTTTTTCTTGGAGGCGTTGTAAGAGTATCTTATGATTTACAGAATCAAATGCGGCGGCAATATCGAGAAAGATGAGGACGAAACCTTGGTGTATGTTGTCTGTTCCCGTGGTTAGCTTGTCGAATAGGGTAGTTAAGATGGTATCTACTCCATGCGATTCCCTGAAGCCATGTTGGGCTGGATCGAGGGGTGCCTCGTCATCGATATGCTGATGGATCTGATGCTGGACTATTTTCTCGATGATCTTAGCAAGCAGTGGAATGCTTGATATAGGTCTATATGATTCAACTTTGGATGTATCAAGGCGATTATTCTTTAACAGGGGTCTGATCGATGTATGTTTTAAACTCTGAGGGAAGATGCCCCTTGATAGTGATTGGTTGGTTATTTTACATAATACATGGCTTAGTTCATGTCGAAGTTCCTTTATCCAACTTGCTGGGCAGGGGTCATTGGGAGCTGTGGTGAGATTGATGGAGGCAATGGTATCTTCAATTTCTCTAGTAGATACTGGAGTGAAGTTGAGTAGTGTTGTAGGTTTTGGTGTACTAAGTACGTTGGACGAGCTGCAGTTAGATGAGGTCATGTTGGATTGGATCATTTTGGATTGCAAGTAGTCCGAATAATCCTGTGGTTGAGGCAAATGTGTGCTTGCTGGTGATGGGTCACCTGTTAGTGATTTTACTATATTAAATAGGTCATGTGTTTTATTCAATGATCTGTTTAGAATCATTGAGTGATATTGTTTCCTTTTTTCACTTATTTTCTCTCTGTGTAATGCTAGATATGATTTGTAGTTTTGGTGGGCTATGGTAGTTTGCTTTTTTCGCCATCGTCTTTCTAGTTTACGTAGTTGTAAGAGGGAAGATCGAAGATCAGATGAGTACCAGGGTGCATGTTTGCGTTTTGTGGGTAGCTTGTTGGCGGATGGGATACAAGCTAAGGTTCTGATGCTATTATTCCAATTTTGCTACAAGTTCGTCAGGGTCAAGGGTTGATACATCCAGATGTGGAAGAAGCTTGACAAGTACATCCTCTTTGTTGAGTGTGCAGAATTGTGTCGTTGGTGTTTCGTAGCAAAAGGCCTGTAAGAGAGTCAATTGGACCATTAGATGATAGAGGAGTAAAAAGGGGCAGTAAGAGGAGACAAGGCTATAGCGGAGAGACTGAATGAATTCTTTGCTTCGGTCTTTACTGAGGAAGATGTAGGGATGTTACCCAAGACTGAAGTGGTATTTAAAGGTGATACTGCAGAGGAATTGAGAGAAATATCGCTACACCGGGAAGATATATTACAACTATTTGATAAACTGAATAGTAGCAAATCACCTGGACCGGATGGTATACATCCCAGAGTGTTGAAAGAACTGAAATATGAGATTGCAGACCTGCTATTGGTAATCTGTGAACTTTCATTAAAATCATCTGTAATACCTGAAGATTGGAGGGTCGCCAACGTAACACCAATTTTTAAAAAGGGTTCCAGGGGTGACCCAGGAAATTACAGACCAGTGAGCCTGACGTCAGTACCAGGGAAAATGGTAGAAACCATCATAAAGAACAAAATTACACAGCATGTAGATAGTCATGGCCTAATGGGAGACAGCCAACATGGCTTTAGACAAGGAAGATCTTGTCTTACTAATCTGATATGTTTCTTTGAAGGTGTGCATAAACAGGTAGACAAAGGTGAGTCGGTTGATATAGTGTATATGGACTTCCAGAAAGCTTTTGACAAGGTCCCCCATCAGAGACTTTTGGCGAAGCTAAAAAGTCATGGGATAGGAGGCAGTGTACAATTGTGGATCGGGAACTGGTTAAAAGATAGAAAGCAGAGGGTAGGGCTAAATGGCCAATATTCCCAATGGAAAAAAGTGAATAGTGGAGTACCCCAGGGATCTGTACTGGGTCCGCTACTTTTTGACATATTCATAAATGACCTGGAAAAGGGAATAACTAGTGAGGTTATCAAATTTGCAGATGACACAAAACTGTTTAAAGTTGTTAAAACCCAAGAGGATTGTGGAAAACTGCAGGAGGATCTGGATAAATTGGAAGACTGGGCATCGAAATGGCAGATGAAATTTAATGTGGACAAATGCAAAGTTATACACCTAGGAAAGAACAACCCACACTATTGTTACACGATGCAAGGCTCCACATTAGAAACCACCACCCAGGAAAAGGATTTAGGAGTCATCGTGGATAACATGTAAAACCCTCCGCCCAGTGTGCAGCGGCGGCCAAGAAAGCAAATAGAATGCTAGGTATCATAAGGAAAGGGATGGAGAATAAAACAAAGGATATTATAATACCTCTGTATCGCTCCATGGTATGACCGCACTTTGAATATTGTGTGCAATTCTGGTCACCGTATCTTAAAAAGGACATAGCGTTATTAGAAAAAGTACAGAGAAGAGCCACCAAATTGGTGAAGGGGATGGAAGGCTACTCCTATGAAGAGAGGCTAAAAAGGTTAGGGCTCTTTAGCCTGGAAAAGAGACGGCTGAGGGGAGATATGATAGAGGTCTATAAATTAATGAATGGAGTGGAACGGATAAACGTGGATCAATTGTTTACGCTATCAGAATATAGAAAGACTAGGGGACATGTAATGAAGCTACAGGGTAAACTATTTAAGACAAATAAGAGAAAATATTTTTTCACTCAACGTGTAATCAAACTCTGGAATCTGTTACCGGAGGATGTAGTAAGGGCTGTTAGTATAGCTGGGTTTAAAAAAGGTTTGGACAAGTTCCTGGAGGAAAGGTCCATAAACCACTATTAAAAAGGGACCCAGGATATCAATGCTTGACCCAGTACAAGCATTGTGGAACCTGTGTCTTTTGGGGATATTGCTAGGTACGTATGACCTAGATTGGCCACTGTTGGAAACAGGATACTGGGCTTGATGGACCTCGGTCTGACCCAGTATGGCATGTCTTATGTTCTTATGAGCTGGCTAACCATTTTCTTGTTGGGTCGGAGTGTTGGGGTGGCTTGGGCAGGCAGACAGAGTGCTGTTTGCGTGTTTTCCTGGGTTAGTTTCTGGATAGTATTTTAGGAAAAGGTGATATTTCAAGGCTTTTCTGAATGAAGCCAGGCTTGTGATGGCTCGAATTTCAGATGGGAGGGCATTCCAGGTTCTAGGTGCGAATATCGAGAAGGCCCTACTGGCTGTTGTCTTTGTGCATTTTGTCATCATCTTGGGGACTTCTAATGTGTTCATCATTGTAAGTCTTCTGTTTCTGTTGTCCGGCCTGCTATGGATCAACTTGCTGATGGGCGTGGGGGGATGATTTTTTAGAGCTTTGAATGTCAGGACTAGGTTCTTGTAATGGATTCTGGCCTGCAAAGGAAGCCAGTGGAGTTTTTTCAGGACTGGCGTTATGTGGTCGGATCTTGATAATCCTACCAGTACTCTTGCGGCTGAGTTCATGGCAAGTTGGAGCGGATTTAGTGTTGACAGTGGGAGTCCGTGGAGGATGACATTGGCAAAGTCCAGATGTGGGATCACTAAGGCTTGGAAGATTGTTCGGTAGTCGGTAAAGTCAAGCAGTGGGCGAAGATGACGTAGTGTTCGTATCTTGTGATATACTGCTTTCATGGTGTCTTTCACATGTGTTGTCATGTCGAGCCGTTGATCAAGCGTAATGCCTAGATAATGAACTGTGGATTTAGTTTTCAACTCAGCATTGTTGACTTGTAATGACGAAGGTGGCGTAGCAAGATTTGTAAATAGTTTACCCCTGTTATCCAAGTTATTTGCCCTGTTATCTGTAAACTCATACGTGTTAATTGTACTGAGCATTTTTGTTCCATGTAAACCGCGCTGATGCTGAATAGTGCGGTATATAAGAGACTGTAAATAAAATAAATAAATAAATAAACCTCTGGTTTCTCGTGACGAATAGAACATCGGTTTTGCTGTGATTAATCCGTAGGTTTTGTGTAAGGAGCCAGTCAGCTACTGCTTCAAAGCATCTTATTATTGGGGAGAAATCTGGCTGGTCGATCGTGAACGGCATGTATAGCAGGATATCGTCTGCATAGGCGCGACATTGGACGTTTAAGGAGCGGATCAAAGCACAGATGGGCTGCATGTAAATGTTAAACATCAATGCAGATAGGGATGATCCCTGTGGCACCCCCTGTGTCTGAAGAAATGGCTCTGAACTCATGGAACCCGCCCTGACTTGTTGCCATCTATTGGACAGGTATGATTTGTACCAATCCAGTGCGGTACTTTGCATCCCCTTTTCCTTGAGGCTTTGTAATAGTATCTCATGGTTCACCGAGTCAAAGGTGGCTGAAATGTCCATGAAAATGAGAACGAATCCTTGGTGGATGTTGTCAGTTCCTGTGACTAGGTTATTAAAGAACCACCAAAATTACTATTTTGGTGGTTCTTCTCTGTACCTTTTGTAATTCAGCTATATTCTTTTTAAAGATATATGGACCAGAATTGCACACAATATTCAAGGAGCGGTCGTACCACGGACCGTTACAGAAATGATATAATATTCTTGGTTTTATTCTTCATTCCTTTCCTTATGATTCCTAGCATTCTATTTGTTTTCTTGGTTGCCACTGCACACTGGACCGAGCTTTTCAACATATTATCCATGATGACGCCTAAATCTTTTTCCAGAGTGGTGGTTCCTAATGTAGAATCTTGCATCGTTTAACTGTAGTGTGGGTTGTTCTTTCCTAGGTGCATAACTTTGCACTTGTCCACATTAAATTTTGTCTGCCATTTGAATGTTCAGTCTTCCAATTTATCAAAGTCCTCTTGCAATTTTTCACAGTCCTCTTGTGTTTTAACAAATTTGAATAATGTTGTGTCATCTGCAAATCTGATCACCTCACTCATTATTCCCATTTCCAGGTCATTTATTAAGATGTTAAAAAGGAGCGGATCCAGAACTGATCCCTGGGGTATTCTACTATTCACCTTTCTCCAATGGGAAAATTGGCCATTTAGCCCTACTCTCTGCTTTCTATCTTTTAACCAGTTCCTGATCCACAATCACTGCTTCCAATCCTATGACTTTTTAATTGCGCCAAGAGTCTTTCATGAGGGACCTTGTCAAAGGCTTTCTGAAAATCCAGATACACTATATCAACTGGCTCATCTTGATCTACTTGTTTATTCACACCTTCAAAAAATATAACAGATTAGTAAGACAAGACTAATCCCTATTGGCTTTCTCCTATTAAACCATGACTATCTACATGTTCAGTAATTTTATTCTTTATAATGGTTTCTACCCTTTTGCCCAGTACAGATGTCAGGCTCACTGGTCTGTAGTTTCCTGGATCCCCCCCTGGAACCCTTTTTAAAAATTTGCATTACATTGTCCATTCTCCATACTTCATGTACTACAGATGATTTTAATGATAGTTCACAGATTACTAATAGTATCGAAAGCAAGCTTTGCTATGAAGGGACATAGTATGAGGGTGAAAGGGGATAGACTCAGGAGTAATATGAGGAAATATTTATTTACGGAAAGAGTGGTAGATGCGTGGAATAGTCTCCCAGTGGAGGTGGTAGAAATGAGGACGGTTTGACAAACACAGAGCATCTCAAAAGGAAAAAAAGTGGACTATTGTAGTAGTTGTTATGGAAGGGCAGACTAGATAGGCCATGTGGTCTTTTTCTGCTGTCATGTTTCTATTTTATTTCACCATATTTTTGTACCGTCTTTCTACAAGTCAAGACTGTTTACATAAACTCATTTATACTCTTATTCATTAAAACACAACCTACTTTTTCCTTTTTCTTACTCTATCTTACAATACCCAATTCTCCACATTATCACATTTAATCATTACATTAATAATTCTAGTGAACTACAATACATTTTTCCTTGCTCAGATAAGATGAAAAGATTTTAAAACTTGTAAATATTTTAAATCTGTATATATGTTTAAACTATCTATATACCTAATCAACATTTAATCAGCATTGTAACCCTCAAATTACCATTTTTATTATATACAATTTAATGTTCACTGTATTTTCAATTGTTTGAATAAGTTTCAATATAATGTTCAAGTTTTGTTCTATGTAAACCGCTTTGATTTTTCTGAAAGGCGGTATATAAAACCGTTCAATAAATAAATAAATAAATATAACGGTGTGTGACTTAACATTAATAGATATGAACAGTGCTCATTACATATAACATTATAAAACAGAGTTTGGGGTACAGGGGGAGAGAACTGGGAGAGTTATGTATTAACTATGTACAAACTTCGTAGCGTTGCTATTTTAGTTTGGATAGGAGTGGATTAGTGAGGGTCTGCTCCATTGTATTTGAGGAATAGCAGTTTTTAGTTTTTTTTCAGAATTCTCCCACGGTTTTGATTGTTCTTAGTTAAGGTGGTAGATCGTTCCATGTGGTTGGGCCATAGAGGGAGAAAGCCCTGTTGCCATGTTCTTTGGCTCTTTATGGTCTGTTGGGTGAGTATGTTCAGTAGGTTGTTCGTGATATGTCTTCTTGATCTGTTGTTTGTGGATTTGCTTATTAAAGGTCAGAGATACTCAGCTGATTGGTTATTTAGAAACATAGAAACATAGAAACATGACGACAGAAAAAGACCACATGGCCTATCTAGTCTGTCCTTCCATAACAACTACAACAGTCCACTTTTTGCCTTTAGAGATCCTCTGTGTTGGTCCCATGCTTTCTTGAATTCAGTTACTGTCCTCATCTCTACCACCTCCACTGGGAGACTATTCCATGGATCCACTACTCTTTCCGTAAAGAAATATTTCCGCATATCACTCCTGAATCTATCTCCCTTCACCCTCATCCCATGTCCCCTCGTAGCAGAACTTGCTTTCAATTGAAAGAGGCTCTCTCCCTGAACATTTATGCCACGGAGGTATTTAAACATCTCAATCATATCACCTCTATCCCGCCTTTCCTCTAAGGTGTACATATTAAGATCCTTAAGTCTGTCCTCATATGCTTTATAATGAAGCCCATTAATCATTTTGGTAGCAACCCTCTGCACCGACTCCATCCTGTTCACATCCTTTTGAAGGTGCGGTCTCCAGAATTGCACACCATACTCCAAATGAGGTCGCACCAAAGACTTATACAGAGGCATTATCACCTCCTTTTTTCTGCTAGCCATTCCTCTCCGTATGCACCCAAGCATCCTTCTAGCTTTTGCTGTCGCCTTTTCCACCTGTTTAGCTACTTTAAGATCATCAGACACAACCACGCCTAGGTCCCGCTCTTCTTTAGTGGACAAAAGTACTTCACCTCCTATACTGTATTGCTCCCTTGGATTGCTGCAGCCCAAATGCATGACCTTACATTTTTTAACATTAAATCCCAGCTGCCAAATTCTAGACCATTCTTCAAGCTTAGCTAGATCCCTCCTCATGTTATCTACCCCTTCCTGGGTGTCTACTCTATTGCAGATTTTGGTATCATCCACAAAGAGGCAAACCTTACCCGACAGCCCTTCCGCTATATCACTAACAAAGATGTTAAAAAGAATTGGACCAAGGACAGATCCCTGGGGCACACCACTGGTAACATCCTTCTCCTCAGAGTGAGCTCCATTTACTTGTACTCTTTGTCGCCTCCCACCCAACCAATTTCTAACCCAAGCAGTAACTTTAGGGTCCATCCCTAGGTTGCTCAGTTTGTTTATAAGTCGCCTTTGAGGAACAGTGTCAAAGGCTTTACGGAAATCTAAATACACCACATCTAGAGCTCTCCCTCGGTCCAACTCCCTGGTCACCCAGTCAAAAAAATCAATCAGATTTGTCTGACAAGACCTGCCTCTGGTGAATCCATGCTGCCTTGGATCCTGTAATCCGCTGGACTCCAGAAACCTCACTATTGTCTCTTTCAGCAGCGTTTCCAATAATTTACTCACCACCGAAGTTAAACTAACCGGCCTGTAGTTTTCAACCACATCCTTACTTCCGCTTTTGTGTAAAGGCACCACATGAGCCTCTCTCCAGTCCTTTGGCACCACTCCTGACTCCAACGAGGCATTGAAAAGGTCAGTCAGTGGAGCTGCTAGAACGTCCCCAAGTTCCCTCAGTATTCTAGGGTGTATCCCATCCGGTCCCATCGCTTTGTCTACTTTAAGTTGAGCTAGTTTCTCACGAACACAGTCTACTGAAAATAGTTCAAGATGTCCCTCGCTTCTGTTCTTATTTGTGGGTGTTTTCTGAGGTCCTGCTCCTGGTTCTTCATCTGTGAACACAGAACAAAAATATTTGTTAAGCAATTCCGCTTTATCCTTATCAGCTTCTACATATTCCCCCCCTGCACCCTTGAGTCTGACAATACCACTTTTGCTCTTCCTCTTCTCACTAATATATCTGAAAAATGTCTTATCCCCCCATTTTATTGCATTGGCTATTTCCTCCTCCTTTTGAATCTTTGCCTTCTTGACTACTTTGCTAGCTTCTCTAAGGTTTTCCAAATACAGATGCTTGTCTTCTGCTCTCTGTGATCTCTTGTATTTCATGAAGGCCTCCCTCTTTTTCTTCACTTTTTCAGCTACTTCCTTCGAAAACCATAGCGGTCTCCTGTTCCTTTTGCCTTTATTTACCATTTTAACAAAAAGGTTGGTTGCCCTTAAAATACCCCCTTTCAGTTTTGCCCACTGTTTTTCTACATCCCCCAGCTGTTCCCATCCCACTAACGACTCCCTGAGGTATTGGCCCATCTTCGCAAAGTTAGTCTTCCTAAAGTCTAAGATCCTCACCTTGGAATGGATTCTAACAGCCCTAGTCCTAATACTGAACCACACCATCTGGTGATCACTGGATGCAAAATGATCTCCCACTACAACATCAGAAACACTTTCACCATTGGTAAGCACCAAGTCCAGTATGGCCCCTTCACGTGTGGGGTCTGTTACCAATTGCCTGAATAGTTCTCCCTGTAGAGAATCCAGGATCTCCTTACTTCTAGATGATACTGCAGCAGGAATGTGCCAATCAACATCTGGCATATTGAAATCTCCTATCAGTAGCACTTCCCCTTTCCTAGCAATGCTGCGTATGTCTTCAATTAACTCTCTGTCCACCTCTTCCTCTTGTGAGGGAGGTCTGTATATCACTCCAATGCAAATAGATTTCTCTTTCCCTCTTTCTAGTTTAACCCACAATGCCTCCTCTCTCCCTTTTAAGCTCTGTAATTCCAAAGCTTTAATAGTAGTTTTTACATATAGTGCCACTCCTCCTCCTCTTCTTCCTACCCTGTCCTTCCTGAATAAAGTATAGCCAGGTATAGTTACATCCCAGTCATTGTTTTCTGTGAACCATGTTTCTGTAACTGCCACTAAATCCAAGTCAGCCACTCCCACCAAAGCTTCAACCTCAGGGATCTTATTTCCCATGCTACGGGCATTAATACACACTGCTTTCCATATGTTACCCCTGTTACCCATTTCCATAAAGGTATTTAATGTATCACCTACCTGGGGGCTTTCACTTACCTGGGGGCTTTCTTCACCCATCCCCAAGGAATCTAGTTTAAAGCCCTCTTCAGTAGATTAGCCAGTCTACTACCAAAGATGCGTTGACCTCTCTTGGACAGATGGATGCCATCTCTGCTTTGCAACCCTTGGAAAAGCATCCCATGGTCTAGGAAACCAAAACGCTCTTGATGACACCATCCACGCAGCCATGCATTTGTCTCCAGGATGCGAGCCTCTCTGCCTTGGCCTTTACCCTCAACAGGGAGGATTGAAGAGAACACCACCTGTGCACCTAACTGCTTCACCCTCTGTCCCAGAGCCATGAAGTCACTTTTGATACGTTCCGAGGTATACCTGGCAGTATCATTTGTTCCAACATGGATTAGTAACATTGGGTAATAGTCTGTGGGCTTGATGAGTCTCGGCAAACTCTCCGTAACATCTTGGATTTTGGCACCAGGCAGACAGCATACCTCTCTGGACATCAAGTCTGGTCGGCAGATGGACGCCTCAGTACCCCTCAGAAGAGAGTCTCCAACCACCACCACCCTTCGTTTCCTTCTGGTGACTGATTCCGCAACTTTGGGGTACTTGAACTCTGGTTCTTCCCTTTCCAGGGCTGCTTTCACCTCCTCCACTTCCAGGGCTGCATAATGGTTCTTCAATTCAAGGGATGGAGAAGTTGGATTGGTGATTTTGCAGGCCCTGGTGACTTGTGTCCAACCATCGACATTCTGTTGGCACCCATCTTCTCCGGAGCTGGAGAGCTTGGTTGCTGCAAGTAGCATCTCATCAATGTACTTCTCACTGTCTTGAATGCTCCTCAGCCTCGCCACCTCCTCTCTGAGTTCCTCCACCTCTTTCCTCAGAGCTTCAGCATGCAGGCACCCTGCACATGGAACCGGTCCTTCAACCGGCATTAGGACCTCTGTCTGGACCGAGGCAGAAGCTGTAACGGGAGCAACAGCTTTAGCAATACGATTTTTCCCAGCCATTGTTCTTTTCGTGGAGCTTAGGTATCTGTTAGAGCAAAAGAGAAAGATCTACCAAGTACCAGCCGGTTTCGCAGCTGTCTTTATAGAGAAAAAGCAGTTAAAACACTTTAATTACATACAAATGTGCTGGTCCCATTCACTGTGAGCCTATTTATGCAGGCTTCAACTGCACTCAGGAAACAGGCCCACTAACACCTGATTAGGTGTTAGCAGCTTCTAAAGCTGAGGAGGTCACTGGAGTCAGCAACCTACTGTGCTCAATTAAAGTTCCCCTAAAACAGCAAAAATGAAGTAACCTTGCTTTTAAAAATATACACAAAACCCTTTTAAGTCAGAGAGCTAGCAATGTAATAAAAACAAACCAAACAAAGAAACCCTCAAAACCTTACTTACTGTTTGATGTGTGGAGCCCTGGTTAGAAAAGCCTCAAAGGGGCAGGGCACAGGAGCCTATTTATGCAGGCTTCAACTGCACTCAGGAAACAGGCCCACTAACACCTGATTAGGTGTTAGCAGCTTCTAAAGCTGAGGAGGTCACTGGAGTCAGCAACCTACTGTGCTCAATTAAAGTTCCCCTAAAACAGCAAAAATGAAGTAACCTTGCTTTTAAAAATATACACAAAACCCTTTTAAGTCAGAGAGCTAGCAATGTAATAAAAACAAACCAAACAAAGAAACCCTCAAAACCTTACTTACTGTTTGATGTGTGGAGCCCTATTTTCTTTTATACCGCCCCTTCCAGAGATCAAGCGCGGTTTACATGGAACAACTTAACAATCTTGTACACTTCTGTATACGTTTACTATCTAGTCTGTCCTTCCATATCAACAACTACAACAGTCCCCTTTTTTCCTTTATAATTTTGTGTATATTGAGGATAACTTTGTATTTGATTCTTGCTGCAAGCGGTAACCAGTGTAGATGTTTAAGGATTGGGGTGAAGTGTGTTTGCCTAGATGTTCCCTGTATGAGTCTTGTAGCTATATTTTGGGCCAGTTGCAGTGGGTATATGGCATGCTTTGGTAGACCCTGGTATACTGACTTACAGTAACCTAGTATGGGGGTGATGATGACCTGGATACTGTGCAGAAATCTGGCGGGTTTAGTAGAGGACACAGGTTCTTTAGGATTATGAGTTTGTAGTATACTGATTTGGTAATTTGTTTTATTTGAGCATGTAAGTTTATGCCTTGGACTAATACCACTCCCAGGTATTTGACAGTCTTGACTGATAACTCTTTGTTGGCCATGTTGAGTGTTGTTGGTGGGATGAAGGTGGTGTCTCTTGTGATAAGGAGGACCTTGGTTTGGAGTAGTCTGGGGAGGTTGTGGAAAAGGGAGTGTATAGCATGATATCATCGGTGTATATATGATATTTAACATTGAAGCTTTGTATGACATTACTTAGTGGTTGAATGTATATGTTAAATAGGATCGATGATAGTGTAGAGCCCTGAGGTACTCCTTGTTGTAGACAGTAAGGGAGGGATTTCTGGGGTCCAAATTTTATATGCTGCTTGCGGTCTATTAAGTAGGATTGAAGCCATTTAATGGTGTTACCATTAAGTATAATATCATGTAGTCTATTGAGGAGAGGTTGGTGAGAGACCGAGTCAAATGCAGCTGATATATCTAGGAACAGGGGTATAAATCCTTGTGTAATGTGTTTAGTGCCTGAGATTAGGGTGTCAAATAGGGAGGTAAGTAGGGTTTCAATTCCGTGCTGTGGGCGGAAACCATGTTGTTGCTGATCCAATGGTGTGTGTTAGAAACATAGAAATATGATGACAAAAAAAGACCACATTTATTTATTTATCTATTTTCTTTTATACCGCCCCTTCCAGAGATCAAGCGCGGTTTACATGGAACAACTTAACAATCTTGTACACTTCTGTATACGTTTACTATCTAGTCTGTCCTTCCATATCAACAACTACAACAGTCCCCTTTTTTCCTTTAGAGATCCTCTGTGTTTGTCCCATACTTTTTTGAATTCAAGCTACTGTCCTCATCTCCACCACCTACACTGGGAGACTATTCCATACATCCACCACTCTTTCCATAAAGAAATATTTCCACAAATCACTCCTGAATCTATCCTCCTTCACCCTCATCCCATGTCCCCTCATAGCAGAACTTGCTTTCAATTGAAAGAGGCTCTCCCCCTGAACATTTATGCCACGGAGGTATTTAAACATCTCAATCATATCACCTTTATCCCGCCTTTCCTCTAAGGTGTACATATTAAGATCCTTAAGTCTGTCCTCATATGCTTTATAATGAAGACCACAAACCATTTTAGTAGCCACCCTCTATACTGACCCCATCCTGTTTATATCCTTTTGAAGGTGTGGTCTCCAGAATTGCACACTATACTCTGTAATCTTTGCTAAGAATGGGACACTGGATATTGGTCTATATGATGATGGGGTGCATGGATCGAGGTTCAGGATCTTTAGGATGGGTCGTATGGAGGCTTGCTTGAGTGAAGGTGAAAGGTATCCTTGTTTGAGTGAATTGTTTACTATATTTGCGATGAAGGGAATGAGCTGAGGCCTTGCAATCATTATGCAGGAGACTGGGCATGGGTCGAAGGACGAGGTAGTAGTTTATAGAAGTGATAATGTTGTTCAACTGCTCGTGGTTGATAGTTTTGAATGTGGTCCATAGTTCCGTGTTGTTGTTATGTGCAGGGAGATGTAGTTTGCTGTAGATGTCTGAGTTGTGTTTTGAATGTAGATATGTTGCCAAGATTCTCAAGAGCAGAGATGTCTCTCTCCATACAAAGATTCGACTTGTTCAAGCCATGGTATTTTCAATAACATCATATGGATGTGAAAGCTGGACAGTGAAAAAGATAGACAGGAAGAAAATTGATGCCTTTGAATTATGGTGCTGGCGGCGAATACTGTGTATACCATGGACTGCCCGAAGAACAAACCAGTCGGTACTAGAGGAGATCAAATCTAAGCTTTCTTTAGAAGCTCAGATGACAAGACTTCGACTTTCATACTTTGGACACATCATGCGAAGAGAGAGATCATTAGAGAAAGACATCATGCTTGGCAAGATAGAAGGTCAACACAAAAGAGGAAGGCCAGCAATGAGATGGATCGCTACAATAACAGCAGCTACGGGTAGCAGTCTGTCAACAATGAGCCGCCTGATTCAAGACCGAACACAATTTAGGATAGCTATCCAGAGGGTCGCCATGAGTCGACTCCCATTCGATGGCACTTAACAACAACAACAACATGTTGCCATCTGTTGAGGGAGTTTCTATTATTGTTAGTGGAGTTGGTTTTTGTTAGTGATTTTATGATATCAAAGAGCTCCCTAGGTTTATTGATGGCGCCTATTATTAAGTTGGTGTGGTACTCCCATTTTGTTTATTGGTGAGAGCATGATATATAATCTGTTCCTCTATGTAGCTTGTTTTTATTTATTTAACAGATTTTTATATACCGCTTTATCATTTCAATCAAAGTGGTTTACATTGAAACTTAAACTTGGTACTGTACATTAAACAGGGACATTGATAACCCACCATTGCCTCAGAAAAATCCAAGTTAAGTGACTTGACCAAGGCCACAAGGAGTGTTAGAAGGTATCGAACCCTGGTCTCTGGGTTCCCAAGCCAGTGTTCTTAACTATTAGGCTTTGGTCCATGGTTTTTCTCCATTTACGTTCAGTTCATCGTAAATTGCATTTGAGTTTCTTCAATGTGGAGGCATGCCATGGAGTTTTTCGCTGTCATTTGCATACATGGGCATTTGGTGTTGATTGAGCTATTGCTGTTATACTTGAATTCCATTTGTTTATCCAGGTTTCAGTCTATGAGTATTCCTAGACTTAGTAGTAGTTTCTGGACGAAGGTTTGATTGTCAAGATTTAAATTTTCTGGATGTGGTGTATTCGTCTGTCTTTTGATTGTTTTTGCTTGGATAAGGTAGTGAGAATTCTATTAGATGGTGATCAGCCCATGGGACTGGTTGGATGGATTGTGGTTGTAGGCTAGAACTGTTTGCTAGAGGGGTTAGGAGGAAGATGAGATGAAGTATGTTTCCTTTATTGTGGGTGGAGTTGTTGATGATGTGAGTGAATTGCAACTCGTTCATAGTGAGCTGCAATTCATAGAGGAGTGGCCTAGTGGTTGGGGCAAGTCACCTTGGGCCAGGGGTTCAAATCCTGCTAGAGGACAACAACTTTGGGCCAGAAGGACTGGGGTTTCTAGTCCCACAGGTGCTCCCTGTGGCCTTGGGCAAGCCACTTGACCCTCTGTTGCCTCAGGTACAAATACATAGATTGTAAGCCCTTCGGGGACAAGGGAAAAACATATATATACAGTACCTGAATGTACACTGCTTTGACTGGTAGAAAAGTGGTATATAAGCCTGGTTAAATAAAAATAGCTTCTATAAAGGGTGTGGATTGTTTTCTAGAAATTGTTGAGAGGTTGAAATCTGCAAGGAGGATGATGTTATTTAGCCTGGTGGAGTGGGTGCATACTGTTTCAAGTATGGTATCTATTTCATCTGAAATAGTTGATGGAGCTCTATGTCTTCTCTTATCTCTTCCTACAATCCTCCCCTAGGGAACTCCGCTCTTCTGGCAAATTGCTTCTATCTGTGCCCTTCTCTTCTACTGTGAACTCCAGACTTTGCTCCTTTCACCTTGCTGCACCTTAAGCCTGGAACAAACTACCTGTATCTGTACACCAGGCACCTTCTCTGCCAGGCACCTTCTCCACCAGGCACCACCTTTTTCAAATCCAGGCTGAAAACTCACCTCTTCGCTGCTGCTTTTGGATCTTGACTCACCTGATCATCTTGTTTCTTTACCATTCCTAGATGTATCCATGTCTACACCTTCTGTGTTGTCTGTCTTGACTAGATTGTAAGCTCTGATGAGCAGGGACTGTCTCTTACATGTCTGTGCAGTGCTGCATACGTCTTGTAGCGCTATACAAATGCTCAGTAGTAGTAGTATGTTAAGCATAATATGGAGTGCTTGGTGGTGATGGTAATCATGGCCAGATGAGTTTATTTTTATTTACTTATTTGGTTTTATATACTGCGCTATTTTAAATCAGTGTGGTTTACAGTATAACAACTTAATACATAGAACAGGTTTAGAGCAGGATTACATTGAACAAGTAACAGATAACAGAGCTTAACAATTAGAACAATACAACAGTCGTCTTAATAGAAGTGGAGTTGTGGAGGTTAGCTCCATGTTGTTAAATTGAAGTTGTTTATTGGTCAGGATACATACACCGCCCCCTCTGATCAGTTCTGAGGCAGTTGTGTATTGTGTGTGTGGAAGTGTTCAATTGGTTCAGAAGCACACTGTCAGCATCTGTAAACCATGTTCCATGTAATGTTAATTTATGTTCTCTGTAAACCACATTGATCATCGGAAATGCGGTATATAAAAATAAATAAACAAATGTTTGTCATGCACAGTATGTCAATTTTCTGTTCTTCTATGTAAGGTCTAGTAAGTCTGCAATCTCATCTTTCAGTTCTTTCAACACCTCTGGATGTATACCATCTGGTGATTTACTACTCTTCAGTTTATCAAATACTCGTAATACATCTTCCCAGTTAATTGACATTTCTTTCAATTCTTCCAATATATCATCTTTATCATGGGGAACTCGGCAAGGTTGCCCACTCTCCCCACTGTTGTTCGCGCTAGCTATTGAGCCTTTAGCTGCACAAACTAGAGCATATGCAAGTGATTTGGGAGTTACAGCAGGGGCCACCAAGCATGTGGTGTCATCGTATGCTGGCAACACATGAATCTATCTGAGGAAGCTGGCAGTGTTCTTGCCTAAGGTGGTAGATATTATCACTTGCCATGGGTGGGAATCTGGGTTCTCAGTGAAGTGGCAGAAGTTGGCGCTAATGCTATGCCACACTTGGTGACAAATGGGCTGGCAGAGATCTCGAGATCAGTTTATTTTGTGGCCGATCAGTTCAATTACCGGGGGGGGGGGGGGGGGGGCATCATCCCCACCAACGTGTCCTGCCTGTTCTCCGTTAATTATGGGAAACTGTTGGCAATCATAAGGGAGGGATCTGCAGTCATGGAAGGACTGGGCTGTCATCTGGCTGGGGAGGGTTAACGTGCTCAGAAGTTAATGCGGCCCAAAATTCTTTTACTGATGATGCAGCTCCTGATCCATATCCCCAGAAGCTTCTTCAAGAGTATGAAAAGGGAATTCATTACCTCAAGGCTCCTCGTTATCCTCCTTACTTTTCAATATTTACATGCGGCCCATCTGCAACATCATAAGATCATTCAAGGTGAAATGTTTGATATATGCAGATGACATTCTCTTATACATGCCGTTCTCCACAGCTCACATGGATCTGGCCCCGATTATAGACTGCTTCAATGCGGTTTCAACGTGGCTCCAATCACAGAACCTACGCATTCAACATAAAAAAACAGAGGTGCTTTTCATCACCAGAGACCCCAACTTTACTCCCCCATCCCACGTCAGTGTCAAGGAAGCTGACTTACAAACTAAAGAAGCAATAAAATACCTTGGAGTTACGTTGGACCAACGTCTAGATATGAAACACCACATAAGCAACATAGTCAAAGCCGTTTATTTTAAAATCCGTTCACTCAAGCACCTACGGTCCCTGTTGGACCCAGACGATTTCCGGACCATATATCAAGCGTTAATCCTGCCACACTTTGACTTTGCAAATGCCATCTTACAAGGTCTCCCCCAATCCGCACTAACCCCCTTACAGCTGGCCATGAATGCCGCAGCGAGGGTCCTTTACGGAGCATCCAGAAGCGACCACGTGTCTCCAATTCTCAAACAGCTTCACTGGCTACCTATCCATAGGAGGATCACCTTCAAAACCCTACTCTTAGCATTCAAGACAATCAAAGGTATCTCATCCTCCTCACTCACACATCTTATTCACATTGTCCCCCCCCAACAGATCCAGAAGAGCAACAGCCGTAAACTTGCTAGTAACCCCAAGGCATCGACAAAGTGCAACAAGAAAACCACAAACAGGGCATTCAGTTTCTATGTCCCCAAATGCTGGAATGCTCTTCCCCCTGACATTAGGGCCATCGCCAACCTATATCAGTTCAGGAAGGCACTCAAATCCCACCTTTTCCTCCAATACTACCCAACCAGCAATTGAACCTAGATATCCCTCTCAAGAAATGATACATTCTAGAAAGGCCCTTACACTCAGTATCTGATTTTACCTATCCTTGCAGTGTAAATAGCTTATGTATATAGTTGACCCTGTTGTCCAAGTTTGTACTCCTGTTCGATGTAAAACCAGACAGCTTGTTGTTATGGTCGTTGTGTTTTGATGTAAACCGCGCTGATACCGAATAGCGCGGTATATAAGAAACTATAATAAATAAATAAATAAATTCAGTTCATCTGGCAAGGAAGGAGACCTCAGGTGGGTTGGTCACTCTTACCACCCCCAAGGAGTAAGGGGGATTGGGAATCCCCAATATTTTGGCATACTATTGGTGTGTTTGCCTGAGGGCTGCCTGGAATTGGTATAAAAGGGGGGAGGTGGACTGGGTGTGACTAGAGGAGCAGTGGGTGTCCCCTGTCCCCCTATCTGCAGTGTTCTTTCTTGAGGAATTTGCCAATACACAGAGGGTTTGGCCCACCCCTTTCTAAGCACTCTTTGGAAAATCTGGTGGACTGTTTGTAAAGGAGCGCCGAGCTCTCCCTCCTTCTCTCCTTACACACCGGCTTCTGCATTTACATTTATCATGGACATGGGGCACGGGGTGTATGCGGCTGGCCATGCTCTATGTGAATGGAGAATTCGCCATCAAGCACCATAAAGAACAGATGGTCAATGCTCCCTTGAATGTTTTCAATTTTTTTCAGTTATGCCACTCTGGGAATCGGTTACTGTAAGAAAGTGAGGTGCTCCGTGCCCCCTGCTCTTGGGAGCATTTATTCTGTGGTCCAAATATCTGATTGCACATCTTTATAGAGCTATTACTGTGGGTTTGGCAGGGAGAGTGTTGCTACCTCCAACGTGCCAAGCTTGGGGCAGGGTGCTCCCAGGTTTGTCTGAATCCACATGGGGGGAAATCTGGAACTACACCCACTCCTGTTTGATCTCTCTGACTTTAGTGAATACTCAGATATGGATTCTATTTCGGATGTACATCACGCCTCTCCAAATGGGGGCGCAGTGATGATGATCTATGCTGGTGTGGATGTGGTCTCTGGGGGACTTTGAGCGCCTATAGTGGGGCTGTCTGAAGCTGTGGGTTTTCTGGACAGCAGTTTACTCCCACGTCCAGGCTATCGCTGGGGTGTGCCTCTGTTTGAGCTTGCAGTATTTATATTAGGACTCTTGCCTGCAGATGCATGGACAAATCTGTAGCTCATTTAGTGAATGGCCTATTGTTAGCTGCCCATAGTGTGATTGCTCGCTTTTGGAAGCGCACCTATCCTTCTATGATCACAGAATGGGTCTCCAAAATCTGGAAGATCTACCAAATGGAACAACTTACCTGGGAAGAGATTGGGAGATCACGTACTGCACATGAGGTGTGGCATAGATTTGTGGACTATAGGGCTTCTGACTGACCATTTCGGAGGCTTCTGTTTATTTCAAAGATTACAGGAGTGTGCAACTCCTACGTGGTGATTCTAGGGCACCACGCTTGACTAACAGGCCGGGACATTAGTCCTTGATCTTTAGATCACGGGGGGGGGGGGGGGGGCGGGGGGCGGGGAAATTGACAGGTGTGAATAGTAGCGTAACTGAGAGTCTGTAAAGGTAGGATGGGATGGGGGAGATAAATTGAGGGGGTATGTGGTCAGGAGAGAGTTATCTGTATCTATACAAATGATGGAGGGGTCACATGAGCTTTCAAGAAGGCTAGGGGCTAGGACATGGAAGGGGTGAGAGTGAGAATGGTGGATGGGGACTGGGGTGTTGGGAGAGAGCTTGGATGTTCGCTCAGTATGTTTATTTGCTTAACTGTTTAGATGTTTAAATGTGGCTCATTCCCAAGCTGATGGAAGCATCAGCGCCCCTCCTCATGTTTGTAATAGTGGGAATATTGGGAATTCTCCTGAGCCTGTGTAGTATGACCTATGATTTCTGCACTTCTGTTACATGTTATTGGATTTGTTACATTTGACTGGCTTTCTCTCAATAAAAAGATTGACACACAAAAAAAGTGTAATCAAGGTCAATACTGAGCTACCAAGCTGGATCAAACCATACATTGTATCTGGTATGAAAAAAAGGTGCTGTAGACTCCTGAAGATCTGCAGGGTTTTCACCTGGCAAAGATTGGACCTTCAGACCTTCGCAACTGATCACTTGGAGGATCAGTGAGATGGGTGAGCAGACAAGAGTTTCCACCTTGCGATCCATCGGTTCCTCAGGACAGCTCTGGCTTCTACTGGAATAGCAGGTTGTTGGGCGATCAAACCTTGGGAAAAAGAGAGGAACCATTAATCCAGGTCCAATGGTGACAGACTGCAAAGTTTGCCCATCAGCTTGATACCTTTCAAGGGGGAATCTGGTGATTCGCATTTCACAAGCACCATGCTCTAGTAGACTTATAAATCCCTTGTAGAGTGGGGCACCCATTCAACTTCTCTTTAACACAGCCATCTGAGAACTCTGGGGAGAAGGACATCCGAGCAATCAAGGCCATCAATGTATCTCTCCGGACAACTGTACGATGCGGGACTTCTGCTCTTCTTCATGTTCTGGTCAAGATCACCATTCAGTGCTGTAGCAGTCTAAGACAGGATCCTGCTGTAGTCATCAGATCTCTTCATATTCATCACAGCCCTTCCCTAATGCACTCGCCTTTCTAGGTTAAGCAAAGGACATGCTCTGATCCTGCTGTGCCAAGGATTGCTCGGGCTGATACAGGGTGGTGTCCTGGTCTGGACAGTCTCTCCAGAAAGACAAACTTGCTGGGGGACAATCACCAAAAAGGTTTGATGAACATCCTCTCAACCAAGTGCCCATCTGCAGCAATGGGAGAGGTGGGGGCGAGGAGGAAACAGTGGCTTCCTTCTGATAGAGATCCTTAGCTGGCAGGGCCTCTTAGCATAGTGTCCAAACAAGGATGCCAAAGGGCCAACAGGATGCTTGCCAAGGACTAGCAGTCGACATGTGTTTTCCACTGCTGTCTACAAGAAATGGTGTATCTGTCCATGCCACTCACACATGCAGCAACAGTGCTTATTTTGCATGCGACAATACTGCTGAGTTCACGTGCACCCACAGTGCATAGTTAAAGTTTGTCTATAGTGCATAGTTAAAGGGTGCATAAAGCTGTGCCACTGTTGCATGCCGATTATGCATGCCAGGTAGGCGTGCAGAGTACGCATGCCACCAATAATGTGTAAAACCACCACACAGTCCAAACATGCAGTGTATATGCATAACTCACATATACACGCAACAGCAAGGCCTAACACATGCTGGCCACAGGACGAGCTGTAATAGTCAACCCTTAGCTTCAGGTGATGTTGGGTTGTTCCCCCCATGACAGAATTAAGAAATTGAGGCTGTACTCACCCCTGGGGAGTCTAAACAATACTGACGGCTGGGTTTCAGGCTGCCCCTTACGGTCAAGTTTTCTGTTAGCCTTTTCTCTCAGTTTCTCTGGAAAATATAGTTGTCTTGGGGGGCTGGTGGAGAGGGGGGGGGGGGTGACGAGGTTGAAGTGCTGTGTAAAGACACGGGCCTTGATCTGCTGAATTCTGACTGCTCAACCAGTCTAAAATATTTGACTGGGAGCTGATCCTTCTAACTCCCCCTCCTTGCAGGAAACTCCAAAGGGGTTTTCAAGGTGCCCCCTGGAGACATCCACTGCCAAACTCGAATGAGGAGACCATTTTAAAAATGGCTGCCCAGGAGCTAACACAATTTGAAACCAAGCTGCATAAAAAACAACATCCATCATCTGCTGGAGACAGAGAAAATGTAGTTACTCACCTGTAACAGGTGATCTCCGGGAACAGTAGGAATTTAGTCTTCACATATGGGTGATGTCGGTACCAACGGAGCCCGTGCAGGAATGCTCCCCAGCATCCAATAAGAAAGCTTCTGGGAGCATCCCTCTGCGCTTGTGTTGCTGCCTTCCCTCCTTCCCAACTCTCCCACCTCAATTGAGTTTGTAGCTGAGAGAAAAGGAGAGAAAAAGAAAACCTACAACTCCTAGGGGAGGAGAGTGGGTTGTGAACACTAAATTCCTGCTGTTCCCAGAGATCACCTGTTACAGGTGAGTAATTACACTATCTCCAGGAACAAGCAGTAATATATTCTTCATATATGGTCCACCAAGGAGGAGCACCTCACCACGTTGCTCGAAAGACACCCAGTCAATTACACGTGGTGATTAAGACAAAAGGATACTTTATTCACTATTTTGGGGCTCTCAGGTTTTTAATAGTGAATAAAGTATCCTTTTGTCTTAATCACCACGTGTAATTGACTGGGTGTTCTTCATATATGGGACTTCCTAGCTCACAGATGCCGGAGAAACAACCTCAAAACCGGTCGATTTGCCTCAGAAAAGACTTCGAGAGGTCATGAATCCTCCATGGATGTCTGGTATCAATAAGTTCCGGAATGGAGGGTAGGAGTTGCCCTTAAGTTCGAAAGAGATGCTGGAGAACAGCTTGACCAAGCATGGCATCCCAGCCAGAGTCCTTGTCCAGACAATAATGAGCTGCAAAAGCATGGACCAAAGACCAAGTTGTTGCTTTACAGATTTCATCAATGGCTACAGAGCGTAGATTTGCCATTGAGGTGGCTATGGCACGCACATTATGGATTGTAACATGACTCAAGAGATAGTCCTGCTTTATCCTAAGCAAATGAGATGCAATCAGCTATCCATTTTGAGAGAGTATGTTTAGAAACTGGCAGCCCCAGGTGACTGGGGTCAAAGGAAATGAACAACTGCGAAGCTATTTGGCGTTCTCGAGTTCTTTGAAGATAAAACGCTAAGGCACACTTGCAGTCAAGAGTATGCAGGGTTGCCTCTGCTCTAGACGTTTGCAGTCTAGGAAAAAATACAGGAAGATAAAAAGACTGATTCAGATTGAAAGGAGACATCACTTTTGGCATAAAATGGGGGTGAGTCCTAAGGACAACCTTGTTATAGTGGAACTGGGTATAAGGCGGATCTGCCACTAAAGCCTGAAGCTCACTAATGCGTCTAGCTGACGTGAGGGCAATAAGGAAGATTACCTTCCATGACAGAAACGTTAGTGAGGTCGTGGCCAAAGGTTCAAAACACAGCTTGAGAAGCTGCCCTAGCACGACTTTAAGATCCCATGCCACCGGTAGTGGCCTGATGGGAGGCTTGGTCAATAAAAGACCTCTCATGAAATGCGCCACAAGCGACTGTGAGGAGATGGGATTGTAAGAAGCAGCAATTGCATTGAGGTGAACTCTCACTGAGTTGGTCTTGAGACCAGAGGAAGAAAGATGGACGAGATACTGAAGGAGAGCTTCCACAGGGGCTGAGAAAGGATCAAGATCCTTCTGAGACCAACAGGAAAAGAACCTACGCCACTTGAACGCTTAAGAATATCTGGTAGATGACTTTCTGGAAGCTAAAAGGATCTCCTTTACTTCCTGAGTAAGGTTAAACCCTTGCAAAGCTATGCTTTCAGCAGCCAAGCCATGAGATGGAGAGACTACGGGATGGGATGGAGTAGGGTCCCCTCTTCCTGGGAGAGGAGATTGGGAGCTGACCCGAGACTCAGAGGGCGAGTCTGAGACAGACGTAGCAGGAGAGGAAACCATGGTTGACATGGCCAGTGTGGGGCTATGAGGAGCATGTAGCCCCTATCTGCCTGAAGCTTGAAAAGCATTTTGGGAATCAGGGGATTGGGAGGAAAGGCATACAGGAACATAACATATAAGAACATAAGATATGCCATACTGGGTCAGACCAAGGTCCATCAAGCCCAGTATTCTGTTTCCAACAGTGGCCAATCTAGGTCATACGTACCTAGCAGTTTCCCCAAAAGACACAGGTTCCACAATGCTTGTAACTGGGTCAAGCATTGATATCCTGGGTCCCTTTTTAATAATGGTTTATGGACCTTTCCTCCAGGAACTTGTCCAAACCTTTTTTAAACCCAACTACACTAACAGCCTTTACCACATCCTCCGGTAACAAATTCCAGAGTTTGATTACACGTTGAGTGGAAGTGGAAAGCAACCACTTGTATGATGCTGGACACAGGATGGTGTGCAATTCTGGAGACCGCACCTTCAAAAGGATGTGAACAGGATGGAGTCGGTGCAGAAGGTGGCTACTAAGATGATTAGCGGTCTTCATTATAAAGCATATGAGGACAGACTTAGGGACCTTAATATGTAAACCAGAAGCATGTTATCCAAGTTGTTTTCTCCTGTTCTATGTGAAGCCAAACAGTTTGTTATGGTCATTTTGTTTTATGTAAACCGCGCTGACAATAGTGCGGTATATAAGAAATTGTAATAAATAAATAAATAAATGTACACCTTAGAGGAAAGGCGGGATAGAGGTGATATGATTGAGATGTTTAAATACCTCCGTGGCATAAATGTTCAGGGAGAGAGCCTCTTTCAATTGAAAGCAAGTTCTGCTATGAGGGGACATGGGATGAGGGCGAAGTGGGATAGATTCAGGAGTGATATGCGGAAATATTTCTTTACGGAAAGAGTGGTGGATCTGTGGAATAGTCTCCCAATGGCGGTGGTAGAGATTAGCACAGTAACTGAATTAAAAAAAGCATGGGACAAACACAGAGGATCTCTAAAAGTAAAAAAGGGACTGTTGTAGTTGTTGATATAGAAGGACAGACTAGATAGGCCATGTAGTCTTTTTCTGTCGTTATATTTCTATGTTTCTGTGTTTCTAAGTCAGTCCTCACTTATGGGACTCCCCAGCTACAGGCTACTGAACCTGTAACCAAAAAACGCCTCCGCGAGTCCTTGAGCAGAAGCCAATGCCCGAAGGAGCCCAAGTCTTCGGGTCCCCGGGTCAAAACCCTCGGTAGCCGTCAAGAAGGGTCTGAAAGCAGGAGCTGCTTTTACCCCGAACAGATTACGGTGTACAGCCTGGCCGAAGGAGCTGTCCCGGCAGGACTCCCTCTCTCCAGGCAGTAGTGCAAGGCAAAAGTGTTCACCAAAGCCCAGGTTGCAGCCCGGAAGATGTCCGATAGCGGCACTGAGCGCAGTGAAGCCACTGAGGCAGCCTTGGCTTGGACGCTGTGTGCGGTGACCCACCGATCCAGTGGGGAGCCCGCCTTTGTATAATGCAGTCCGCCACCCAAATGGAGAGGGTGCGCTTTGTGACTGCTTGCCCGAGACGATTGGGATCATAGGTCATGAAAAGTCGACCAGACTTGCGATGAGGCTGGGTGCACTGCAGATAGAAGGCCCTCTTGCAGTCGAGTGTATGCAAAACTGCCGACGCCTGGTTGGCATGGGGTCTTGGGAAGAAGGTCGGTAAGGCTATCTCCTGATTGAGATGAAAATCTGAGACAACCTTTGGCAGGAACTTGGGGTGGGTACGGAGGGCCATCCTGTTCCTATAGAACCTGGTGTAAGGGGCTTCAGCCATGAAAGCCTGGAGTTCACTGACTCTGCGGGCCGAGGTCAAAGCCACCAGGAAGACCACCTTCCAGGACAGGTGCCGAAGTGAGCACGTCGCCATCGGCTCAAAGGGTGAATGCGTAAGCTGCATGAGCCTAGGTTCAGATCCCATTCCGCCGGAGGAGGCTGGATGGGGGTTTTGGACAGCAAGAGGCACCGCATGAAGCGGGAGACCAAGGGCTGCTCCGAGAGGGGTTTGCCCTCTAAGGGAAAGTGATGCGCCGAAATGTCACTCAGGTGTACCCTGACAGAGTTCGACTTCAGCCCCTCCTTCGAGAAATGGAGAAGGTACTGGAGGACCCACCGAGTGGGACACAAGAAGGGGTCAATCTGGAGCTCGGAACACCAGACCAAGAAGCTTCGCCACTTGAAGGCGTAAACTCGTCTCGTTGAGTCCTTCCTCGACTAGGGTGACTTGGGTGCAGGACTGGGCCACAAAAGCGGGGGGAGCTGAGTGTTCGTCGGACTGGCGAACAGGTCCATGGTCGGGGTCCCCCCGATGGAACAGCCAGCAGGTAACCTCCGGGTCCAACTGCCATTCGTGAAGACGGAGGATCCTGCTGAGTTTGTCCACAAGGATGTTCTTGTGGCCTGGGAGGTAGACCACTTTTGGGGTCATCCCTCGACGGAAGGCGAAGGAGCAGAGGAGGACCGCTTACCAGCAGAGGAGGCGTAATACCGTGCCTCCTTCCTTGCTGATGTAGAACATCACTACTCGGTTGTCGGTCTGCATGAGTACCGACTCTCTGGAGATGGTCTTCGAAGGCCCTCAGGGCCCATCGGACCGCCCAAAGCTTGAGCAAGTTGATCTGCTGTTGAGACTCTTCAGGTGACCATTGCCCCTGTGTGCACAGTGCACTGCAGTGGGCTCCCCATCCCAACCGGGAAGTGTCCGTTGTCAGCACTAGTTCGTGCTGCGGGGCTTAGAAGGGCAGTCCCCGAAGGTTGCGGGGAGACCTGAATGGTGTCCCTGAGGTGGCCGGCGGCTGGGCTCCACTGAGTGGTAAGGCACCATTGGGCCGTCCGCATGTGCATGCGGGCATGTGGGACTACATGGATGGTGGAGGCCATGTGCCCAAGGAGGCACAACATAGTCTGCGCCGTGACCCGAGTGTTGCTCTGGACCTGGGCCACCAATGCTCGGAGGCGAGCCGCATGGTCTGCCGGCAGAAAAGCGATCGCCTGCTGAATGTCGAGGCATGTGCCGATAAACTCCAAGGCGTGTGCCGGCTCGAGGTGGGACCTGGGGTAGTTGACCAAGAATCCCAGGCGCTTGAGGAGGAGGATTGTGCGTGATGCCGCGAGGCGGGCTTCCCCGGCTGAGGGCCCCGTGACGAGCCCGTCATCGAGGTAAAGGAAGACCGGTACGCCCTGCCATCTGAGAGAGGAGGCAGCCGCGGAGAGGCACTTTGTGAAGACTCGTGGAGCAGATTTGAGTCTGAAGGGGAGCACCCTGTATTGGTAATGCTCCCCTTGCACCCTGAAGCGCAGGAACTGCCTGTGCTGGGGGTGAATCAGAATGTGGGTGTAAGCGCCCCTGAGATCCAAGAAGCATAGCCAGTCGCCCTGCTGGAGGAAGGGCAGCAGGATGCCACGAGATAGCATTTTGAACTTCTCCCACACCATAAACTTGTTTAGTTTTCGGAGGTCAAGGATGGGCCGTAGGCCCCCGTCTTCTTCGGGACAAGGAAGTACCAGGAATAGAAGCCCTGACCTCAGAGGTGCATCGGTACCTTCTTGACTGCTCACTGGCGAGGAGGTTGTCTAACTCCGGCTGTAGGAAGGACTAGTGTGTGGGGAGACGAGAAGGCTCCGTTGGGGAGAAGGGAGGGGGAAGCCTGTCCAAACGGAGACGGTAGCCGTCCCGGACTACTCGGAGGACCCAAGTGTCCGACGTGATAGACGCCCACTGAGAGGTGAAGGAGGACAGGCATCCCCCTACCAGCTGCAGCGCTGCCAGGGGCGAAAGGCTACGCTGCTGGCGTCAAAACCCCTTGGCGGGCTGAGGTGGAGCCAGGGTTTATTTTATTGACACTTGGGCCCTTTAGGTTTGCGATGACCGTGTGACCCAGGCTTTCCCTGCGTCGCGGTGGTCGGCACGGGAGTGGGTGGGTAGCCTCGGTAGGGTAGGCCCTTCCGCAGAAAGAAAGGCTTCTTAGTTTGCTGTTTCTTTTGAGGAAGGGAGGAGGTCTTGCGTGAGAGGCGGGTACAGGTGACGAACTCCATCTCAATCTCGGCAGCCTTATCCTCCATCGGTTTACTGAAGAGCTGTTCACCAAGGCAGGGTATGTCTAGGAGCTTTTCCTGGACCCACTGCTCCGAGGACTGGAGCCATGCCTGGCGCCGGGCCCCGATGACAGCGGCCGTTCCAGCCGAAGACTCGAATATGTCATGGGCGGAGCGGGAGAGGTATTTTGAGCACTCCGCAACGGACTTTAGGAGGGTCCAGAACCTGTTGAGGGGTTCGCCCGTGAGGCCTGCGGAGAAGCCCACACGTTCCTTGGCTAGGTCACATAAAAACATGCCCGTCTACAATTGGTATGCATGAATAAGACATGATAGCATGGACCCTTCATAGGCCTTGCGGCCTAGGGCGTCAAGGGCTCTTAACTCCCTGCCTGACAGAACCGAAGAATGAGCTCTTTTGTTTTCTCATGGCCGACTCCACCACCATTAAGGTGTGGGGGAGTTGGGTTTTCCTGAACCCAGGGCCACGCTGGACTCTGTACATCGCATTGAGGCACTTGCTCACAATGGGGACAGACGCAGGGGTCTCCCACATGAGTAGCAGCAGCATGGACAAACTGGGAGGAACCGGGACAGCACCCGGACTCGTACTGCAAGATAGAGCTCTTTAGCTTGAGGTTCCTCCTCCGCCTGGGTAGCCAGGTTGAGAGCCCATGCCATATCCCGGACGAACACCGAGAAGGAGGTGTCCTCGAGTGGCGAATGCCGCTGAAAGGCAGGTGGGGAAGGGTCTGACGGGTGGTCCTGGGAGAAGTATCCCCATCTGACTCCCAGCCCAAAAATTCGGAAGAGGAGTCTGATTCTGGCTGGTTGCGTCACCCAGAGGCCGAGGTCTGTTTGGAGCCGGAGACCCTAGAGGATCTCGCACCCGAGGAACGGGAAGGCGAGAAAGACTGACGCCGAGGACCCTCAGAAGGCCCATGGCTCTCGGGGGTTTCCAGGGTGGATTTTGGTGTCCCTCTCGAGGGAACCTCTGTCTCTAGGTGCAGACCAGTGAAGCTGGATATGAGCGCCTGCTGGGAAGCTAGGAACACAGAAACGCTATGTTCTAGTGCCAACATTTGGGACTCCCACGTGAGAGTGGGGCCCTGTAACGCTGACACTGGGGTCACCAGGTCAGGTGTCGAGGAGAGGGGGTCCTCGCCAGGACGACCCTCAGGAGACCTGGCGCCATTGCCCGGGGTCTCCGAGTCTGTTCGAGGTACCTTATGAGGCCACTCCTTGTCCGACTTTTGGGAACGCTGAGTGACCGAGCGTGGGAGCACTCACGCTTGTCGGGAGCCCCCGACAGCGAATTCGAGGTCTTCTGCTTCTTGCGCTGCTCCGCTTCAGGAGACCCATGGTCGGAGTGCCGTCTTGAGCGTGGAGCCGAGGTGGGGGACCCCACCGGCGGAGAGACGACCGAAGGTGCCACCGCGGATTCCAAGGCAGCCTTTTGGAAAATTTATTTAGCTTTATTTAGCTGTATTTATATCCCGCTTTACACCGGGTCAAAGCGGTCAATTGGGAGATACATTTAACACGAGGGGATATGACACACATACACTAATACTTACAGGGAACATGGGCAATGGAGGGTTAAGTGGCTTGCCCAAGACCACAAGGAGTGCCTATAGGACTAGAAATCCCAGTCCCTCCAGCCTGAGATTGCTGTCCCCAGGTGGGACTTGAACCCCGGCCCTCTGGCTTGAAGTACCTTGTCCTAACCAGTAGGCCACTCCTCCCTCCTTGGACATCTGCTTACGACTGAGCAGGGCTTTGGAGGTCATTTTCTTACAAAGCGAACAGAGCTCTGGATCATGGTCGGCTCCGAGGCACCGTAGACAACAGTCGTGGGTGTCCGTAAGCGACATGTCCTTGAAGCATCTATCGCATTTTTTGAAACCGGTGGCCATCGGGGTAAAAAAGGCCCCCGCGAGATTGAAGACCCACGTGGCCAACAGTTAGGAGAAAAAAGGGCACAAAGCCCATCAACAACAAAAATTAGTAAAAAAAATGTCCCCTTTGCTCAAAAGAGATAGGAGCAAGGGGAAGGATGGTTAGACGACCGGTGCAACCCGAAAACAGTAGGCCAGAGGCCGAAAAACTAAACACTTTTTCCGAGGGACGAGGACGTGCGTCTGAAGGGCTCCGTGGAAAAAGGGAGACTGAGCAAGCTGTGGAATTGCTCCGCACGGGCTCCGTCGGTGCCGATGTCACCCATAAGTGAGGACTGACTTCCTGCTTGTTCCTGGAGAACCTATGCATCGCTGATTCCACTACCATCGAATGATGTGGAAGCTGTATCTTTTGAAAACCAGGACAACTCGGTACTTGATACATGGTATCGAGTCATTGAGTATGGGGAGAAATAGTAAGGGGTGTTTCCCACATCAGGAGCATGAGATCATGGAGTATGCAGTGAATCAGGAGTGTAGTCACCTCCTTAAGGAGCTGTAGGGTATTGGAGGATCTCCAATTCCTCTGCTCTGGGTTCTGTCTCAGATGTTGCTGTAATGGAAAGGCCCTTAACTGAGCCCGAATAAATTCTTGAAAGGACATATCCTCAGGAGGGGATATACGCCACTCCAGTGAAGGAGAAGGGTCTTCCGGAAGACTTTGTAGTCTTTGGGTATCGATCGATTCGTTATCAGAAGAATTGGATTTGGAAGACTCAAAGTATCAGCATGAACAATGTCCTTGCTCTGCCAAGACCTAGCACCGAGCGAAGTCGGAATCGAAATGGGGGGCTTGCTTAACTGATACCTCGGTACCGGGAATGGACTCAAGGGTAGCCATGGGCTGCAGTGCAGCAAGCGGCATATAACTCGCCAGTAGGGATTTTACTGGAACTGAAGCTGCTAGTAGAGCCACCAAGCTCCGCTCTATAACGAGGATATGCTGATCCATAGAGTCCGCCAATACTTGGGTATCGATGCTGGAGATATGTGCTACCATCCCAGAGCATAGCACCAGGAGCATCCTGGAACCCCTCGATGACTTTGGAGGAAAGGTCCTCCCACCAGGTTTGTTTGACTGGCCGATACACCTCCTGGGCAATTCGCGAGACATCTCGATACTTAGAGAGATCTACCCTTGGGGGGGGGGGGGGGGGGGGGGGGGGGCGGCCTGTTTTCTAAGACGACTTATGTTTCGATACCTGAGATCCACGAGAGGAATAGGATGTCCTCAATGATACTGATGCCAAAGAAACCGCGTCTGAGGCAAAGAGTGATCCCAACTTTGCGGCTCGGTTCTGTAGGTTTCTGTCATCTTTTTACACAGGGGACATTCTGATGGCTGGTGATCGAGCTTGAGGCATTTAAGACACTAGTCACGTGTAGCAGTAGCAGAAATGGCACTGCCACACTTAGAACATTTCTTAAAACCACTAGTTGGTTTGTCTATAGTGTCAGCAGACAAAATGGAAGGCTTAAGGCCAAAAATAGCATTGATGCACCTGAAGAAAAGTTTTTTTTTCCTAAAGAAAGAAAGAAAAGAATTGATGGTAATCGGTTCTGGTGTCAATGGGAAGTCAGACACAAACCACAAAAAAACAAAGAATTAAAGAATTTTCTGTGGTGACAGGATTTGCTTCCTGCTGGCTCCACGAAAAACGAAGAACTGAGGTGGTAGAGTTGGGAAGGCAGCAACGCAGGCACAGTGGGATGCTCCCAAAGGCTTTCCTATTGGATGCTGGGGGAGCGTTCCCGTGTGGGCTCCATCGGTACTGATGTCACCCATATGTGAAGACTACATTCCTGCTTGTTTCTGGAGATATAGAGATGTGCCCCTAGCTGCATTATCATTAGTAGCAGTGATGATATCACTGAAAGTTTCTAGTTCTTTCTCTATCTCCACATCTGCTAGCAGGGGAACACAACCCACTTGTCTGGAGTGGTCTAATAGGACCATCTGTGAAAGCGTAGTTACTCACCTGTAACAGGTGTTCTCCGGGGACAGCAGGAATCAGTCCTCACATATGGGTGATGTCAACGCCGACGGAGCCCGCGTGGAGCAAATCCCCAGCTTTCAAAGAAAGCCTTTGGGAATTGCTACCACGTATGTGTGGTCCACTTCCTGCCCAAGGGTGCCATCTTGCTCAGTCAAATAACATAGCTAAAAAGACGGAGGATGGAGGATTCCAAAAAGCAATTGGAATCATTAAGACAGGAAGTATATAAGCAGAAAGTTAAAAAATTAAAAGAGATCATGAGGACTATACGACAGGGTACGTTTACCCTTGGATGGACACTAATCGAAAGAAAAAAAAGGGGAGAAAAGTGAATTTTGATGATGAAACTAATTCCAGCAGAACGTCAGGAGAAAGTGATTTTTTAGAGGAAGAGAGCGACCAAGATACGACCAAAAAGAAAAAACAATGGGCGCAAGGAACAAAGTTAGATCGTCCCTCACGTCGTCGCAAGTGAGAAATGACACACAACATCCTTTCCCCATGCCATCCTTAGTGATTAACATATCAAGACTCGATGTCCCCCAGGAGCAAATTAATCTTTTAAATAGGGGGTTATCGTTCGTCCCTGGCACCCATTATGATCCTTTTAACTTTCGCATTGATTTTGAACAACTGTTAGGAAAATTGCAGTTGAAGGTATTTTTTGCGGGGGTGATTGGACAAGAAGGAGGAGTTCTACCGGCGGAGCAGGGAAGAAGGCAAGCATCTCCCATAGAGGAAGTAGATGAAAGACGAGTGAATCTCCCCTTAAAATCCACTTGGTATCCCCCAGGATCTCTTCATCCGGCAATCTCCATCTTTAAGGACTTAGTCCTTCGGGACACTGAAATAGTGGAAGATAAAAGGAAGCACAATTCCACTTCATTGACGAGGGAGGAACGGGAAATCCTAAAGCAACTTCAAATGAGGGAAGACATAGTTATTCAAAGGGCAGATAAGGGGGGTGCTATAGTTATTCTGAACCGAGCTTATTATATTTCTGAAGCTCTACAGCAATAAAATGATACTTCTACTTATGAAGTTTTAACGGGTGATCCTTCATCAGCTATACAATTGAAGATAAAAGATTACACTGATACAGTGTTAGGTAAACAATTGATTTCTAAGAAAGAATGGATGTACTTAAATATGCCCGATTCCCGAATAGCCACTTTTTATACAGTCCCCAAAATTCATAAAGATCTTGTTAATCCCCTGGGAAGACCAATAGTCTCTACGAGGGGTTCCATTCTTGAACCCATTTCAACTTTTGTGGATTCATATTTACGACCTTTATTAATTGAGATTCCATCTTACATTAAAGACATCACAGATTTTCTTAGGCTATTAGCACAAAATCATTCCTGGGCAGGCAACAAAGATATATTTTTGGTCACCTTGGATGTTACTTCCTTATATACAAGCATTCCCCAATTAGCTGCGTTTGACACGGTTAAACATTTTTTGACACTTAGGGGAGACCTTAGTGAAGAACAGATTGAATTCATCTTACAAATGGCACATTTAGCTATATTTCACAATTATTTTGTATTTGAGGGGGTGCTTTATCATCAGCTGTCGGGTGTAGCCATGGGTGCCACATGTGCTCCATCAATAGCCAATTTATACATGGCACGGTTTGAGGAATAGTGGCTGACATCATGTATTTTTAAGACCCACATTAAGATGTGGAGCAGATTTATAGATGATATTTTTATGTTATGGCAAGGTTCCCCTGTACAACTGGCAGCATTTTTTGAGTGGCTAAATGGCTGTGACCCAAATATTACATTTACCCATGAGTATAGTGATAAGGAAATAACCTATTTGGATGTTAAGATAACTAGGCATTTGGGCAAATGGGTTACAACTATATTTCGCAAACAAACTGATCGAAATACATTTTTACATTTTAACAGTGCTCATCCACCACGACTGAAAACTGGGTTACCATTTTCTCAGTTTTTAAGGTATAGGAGAAACTGCTCCGACAAATGAGATATCAAAATTGCGTCACGTAGGCTAGTTAGAAATTTTAATGAACGTGGATACCCTTCTAAAGTTGTCAAATTGGCATATCAAAGGGCCCTTAACAATAACAGGGAACTGCTATTAAACAATATAACGAGAGCACGAGATCAGTCGGAAGAAGTTAATATCAATCTGATCACTCGATACTCTCCCCTCAGTGGAGCCATACAGACCATACTCCGAAAACATACAAATGTTTTGAAGACTATTCCGGCGCTCCAAAATAGGAAGATCAGGTGTATGTGGCAATGTGGTAAGAATTTAAAAGAATATTTATGTCCAGCGATCTTGCGACATTCAATGTTAGAAATTTCATCTAGTACCGAACAAGCGGGCCACAAAAAGCGTGGCGCTTGCGGTATATGCTCCGTTACAGTAGAAGTCAATATGTTTCAGTATCATGGAAAAACTTACCATTTAAAGTGGTCCACAACATGCGATTCAGCCCAAGTAGTTTATGCAATTTGGTGCCCATGTGCTCTACTATATGTGGGAAAAACCAGCAGAGCCTTTAAGACTCGAATGGATGAACATAAAAGTCGGATAAAGCATAAGATTATTGAAGCCCCCATAGTACAACAATGCCTTTCTTTTAAACACACCTTTGAGGACCTTCAATGTTTCTGTATAGATAAAGTTGAAAAGGGAGCAATGGGTAAATCGACTGACCATTGGTTACTTGTCAAGGAGCAGAGATGGATATATACATTGGGATTGGTGGTTCTGGGAGACCTTAATGGGTATATTGACTGGAAAGCATGTATCAAGTGTAATCGACCATTGGTGGCTGTAAAAAAACATTTTTTGTAAGGAGCCCCTTAACAATTTTTTAAAAATTTAGATATGGACAGCTAAACATAAAAATTATGATGTGCATTGAGGCTTCTATAGCGATCAAAATAAGTTTCCATTGAATTATTATTCTGGGAACTTTTTTACAGCTGTGTGGTCGGTGGATTTTAAACTGTGACATTAAGTCATGTGATAGGTAGGTTCCCTTTTGAGCATAAAGGAGGCGATCGTGAATGAGTCCGCATGTGCGGTGTTTTCAGCTGTTAGATCCTGATGGTGGGGAAGTACCTCTAAAGATTGAACGTGGGCAGCATTTTGTCTGTTGCTATTATTAAGAGGTTAGTGATAATAGATATAGTCTGAATTTTAAATTATAGGCAGGCGTGTTATGGTTTCACATTGTAGACTATTTAAAATTGTTTAATTATGTTTTTGCATTAGATAACCTCTACGAGTATGAGCAGGAACGGATTTCATAATTAAGATCGACCTATCAGAACGAATTACAACCGTCCCGTATTATAAGTGTCAAACCCCTGAAGAAACATACAGTGAAACGCGGAAGCAGTACTTTATGTCGGCGCTGGGGCCACTTTTGAATAAATGGAGTAATCTTTTGAATGACAGCAACGCTGGGGACACATGCTCATGATATGGCAACAAGAAATTAAGATAAGCAACTGTTTCAAGTTCTAAGTTATAGAAGCCTTTTATAGTTTGTCACAAGGTGGACCTATCGGAGCCTGAGAAAATGGAAATCAGCAGCAGTGATCAGGGAGGAGATGACAGTATAAACAAAAAACTGTCAGATGGTTGCTATAGACAACCTAGGCACACGTGGGTAAGGGCTGAGAAGACACACCCAGATAGCAAGCAAAGGGAGTTTGCTTTGCCTGATAGGAATCAGCTGGGTAGAGGTGGAGCCCAGAAACACAGAGATATAATACGCTCCCAAATAGTTAGAGAGGGAGAGGAGGTGAACCAGCAAGTCTCACAGCAAGGGAGACAACGGTCAGCGCAGCAGAAGCTGGGAAAAGTATGGAAGTGGAATGAAAGAGAGTCTGAATTACTGGGACAGCATGCAAGCCCACACGAAGGTCTGAGTGAGTCTCAAACCCAGAGTGAAACATTTGGAAGGCAGAAGCCAGATATTGAATGCATGTGTGAAGAGCACGGGAGACGTGGGAGAGTTGCAGTATAAGGTAACAAAGCCAGAAGTGTTGATAGTGGCTGTTTTCTACCCGAGTGGGTAAAACCCTGCAGCAATAGAAAAAGCCACCCAGAAATAAGCTTTGGAAATAATCCCTTCCCTTGTGCTAGGAAACCCAGGAGAAGAGAAGCTCACTTACTTGGAAAAGCTGGTGATTCTAGTATCAACTTTAAACTCCCAGAGTTTGAGCAACCTCCGTATAGAGCAGTGCAATCCAGGGCAGCTGTGAGGAAAAGGCTAGACCCGAGCACGCTCAGAGTCTACCGTAATCACTCTAACAGCAGAGCCAGGGAAGTTCCTGAATGTCCTTATGCTTACCAGCAGGGGCTGAGTTCTCATAAGCCTCATGCAAAAGTATATGGTAGTTCCCAGGGAGGCTTTGAGAAGGACAGCACAACTTCCTGCTTGATGAGGAAAACCTACATTATCCCTTTGAAACAGCTGACCTTGAAAACGTGAGTGTTAATGAACCAGAATCTATGGAATATGAGAATACAGAGTTAGCAACAGTTCCTGAGCCCATGGAATGCTCAGTCTCGGTAATTGACCCAGAGTTTTCCTTAAGGTGAAAAGGGTTGAAGATAACCTGAGTAAGAGTCACAAGGTGTGGGCTGGAAAACGTGTCTCACAGAAAACCATGTGAATGAGCTGTGCTGTGTCAGCAAAAAGGAAAGCCTGTGAAAAACATTGAGAATGTTTAATTCTTTTCTTTTTGCATGTAAGCTGAAGTAAGCTATTTTTGTTTAACCTTTTGATTTCTGTTATATGCCCGAAGTGGGTTGTTGGCTTTGTTTTGCCAAGGAGAAAATACCTCACGGACGGGGAATAAATCCTGAGTTTGGAACTCAAGTGTCTTTTGTGGTTTATAGAGCAGGTACAACTACCACCCTCAGGGGAGTCCTCAGGCAGTACCAAGGCCTCACCGGTAGGGCACCTGGGGGTGCGACAAAATGGCGTAGTATTGAGGATTTTTTTTTTCCCTGTGGCAGTACAAGCCAATTTTCCTGGACAAGAGGAAAAAGGACATTTCTGAAAGAAAAAAAAAGGTGGATATAAAGCACCATTGGAGGAAAAATTCGACTGGCAGATCGGCCAGAGGACGGACAAAAGGCTTTTTCTCACATGCTGAATTCTACCAGGAGACTAAGGTACTAGTAGCCTGGGTAGACGGGTACGGGATACCAGTGAGAGAAAGAGGGCGCTATAGCTGGGATAAAATTTCCTGTAGAAAGTACCGCACTTGGTGGGTCTTTCTTTTCTTTTCCATTGCAGGTGCAGAATCCACAGAAGAGGAAGATGGATCCACAGGACATGCTATTCTGGATGAATGCCCAATGGGAGAAACAAGCAAGGATGGTGCAACATCTGCAGGAGCAATATATGACAGCCATGAGAGAACAGCAACAACCATTGCTGGAGGCAGTCAGCGCACTAGTAAACAAATCTCGTGGAGAAGAAGCAGCACCTACTACCATACCGCAAGTAGAACTGAACACTGGTTTTGCTTTGTCATTAAGACATTTGAAACAGGAGGACAATCCTGATGAGTTCATAGAAGCATTTGAACGTATAGCCGGAAATCTGAAATGGCCTGCAGAGCAGTGGGCAATGAGATTTGCCATGACTTTAAGTGGTGAAGCTCTGTCTGCTTTTAAGGCCATGCCCGCTAGCCTTGCTAATGATTATCATGAGATCAAGAAAGCTGTAAAGGATCGGCTTGGTCTTACTCCTAGACATTATAAGAGGTTGTTCAGGGGAGCACAAATGCTAGAGAATGAAACACCAAGAGCCTTATGCCAACGACTTAAAAGTCTGGCGTATAAGTGGCTAGACCCAGATGGTAGAACACTAGAATCTCTCATAGATGAGATCATTCTAGAGCAATTCCTGATAGCAATACCCTCAGAAATGAAAACCTTTCTAACACTGCAAAACTGCTCTAGCACGGAGGAGGCAGCTAAATTGGCCGAAGTATATAGGGAAGCCAAACAAGCGGATACCTCCAAAATAAGCCTCTTAAAAGTGGCAGGTGTGAAGGAGATGGATGAGTGTAAGAAGGATGAAAGGGTTAAGGCATATAAGTATGATTCTGGTAGGAATGTGATGACTGGAAACACAAGGAAATGTTATAAATGTGGTAGACCTGGACATCTCATGAAGGAGTGTAGAGTGAAGACAGTCCTCGTAGTAGGGACAGAAAAGCAGATTCCCAAGGGTATATTCTTACAAATCCAAGTAGATGGATTAGACACCCTAGCTCTGCTTGATTCGGGAGCAGAACAAAGTTTGATTGCCCAAGAATTTTGGGAAACCATGAGACCGTCTCGCCCTGTAGCTCCGAAGCAAGTACAAGTAAAATGTGTACATGGTATGCAGCTTCCCTACCCCCTACACCAGGTTTGTGTTAAAGGACTAGGGATAGAGAGAAAGATACAGGTGGCAGTAGTCCCCGGGCTACCGCAGAACCTAATCCTAGGATGTGACTGGCCTTCTTTTCAAGGAGGAATAAGACAGGGGATATGCATAAAGACAGGATTGGTCTCTACCCGATCCCAAGCCACTGTAGCGGAGACCCGAGAATCCCCGGTAGGAGAAGTACAAAAACCGGAGGAAGAGGGTGTTAAGGAGGCTCCCGAAGAGAGGGCTGAGGCAGAAGAGGCAGATACACTTCCCAACCACGACGATTTGGTACAAAGCCCAGTTGAGGGAGGGAAGAAAGCCAAATCTACAAAACGCCATGAGAGGAATAAGAGAACCCAGGGAAGAAGGGAACTAGAAGTGGGGGAGGGGTTGCCATGGGTACCCGCCGCCCTGGTCCAAAAATTCCCATCTTTCCCAATGGAGCAGAAGGCAGATGCAGCACTCAAAAGAGCTTTTGAGTGGGCTCAGAAAGATAGAAATGTGTTACCCCGATTCTTCTTAGACGAAGACATTCTATATAGAGAAAGCCTGGATCCCTATACAGGGGCTGTAAGAAAACAACTGGTGGTACCAGTAGCTTTTAAAGCAGTGGTTTTACGTTTAGCGCACGACCATCCGGTTGGGGGACACAAAGGCGTTCAGGGAACGCTAGACCAGATTTTAGCAAGCTTTTATTGGCCGGGGGTGTACCAGGAAACAAAGCGCTATTGCGATTCCTGCCCCGCTTGTCAGAGGGTTTCCATAGCCAAACCCAAAGCCGTGCCTATGGTACCATTACCAACCATAGCGACACCTATCAGACGCATGGGTATGGACATTGTAGGCCCATTAATAAAGACACCTAGGGGTTTCCAATACCTTTTGGTTATTGTCGACCATGCGACTCGGTTCCCCTGGGCTATTCCCCTCAGAAATATTTCGGCCAAGATTATAGCGCAGGAACTGGTAAAGTTGTTTTGCGAGGTGGGGTTTCCCCAAGAAATCTTGACTGATCAGGGCAGTAACTTTGTTTCAAGATACCTCGCTAGGGTTTGGGAGGCGTTTGGTATACGCCACATAAAAACGTCGGCATACCATCCCCAGACCAATGGGTTGGTGGAGCGCACCAACCAGTCAATTAAGCATTTGTTACGAAGGGGATTAAGGAGTGGGGAGATGGCGGAATGGGACACACTACTCCCATTTGTTATGTATGCTTGCCGGGAGCGTGTTCAAACCTCCTTAGGAGTATCCCCGTTCGAACTTTTATATGGTAGGACCCCAAGGGGAATACTTGATATTCTACGGGATGAATGGGTGGAACCTAAGGTACCAGAGATAGGGATTCCACAGTTTTTAAAAGAGCTGAGGACGCGCCTGAGGAAAACATCCCAGGCCTCAGTGGAAAATTTGAGTCATAGTAAACAACGACAAAAACAATACTATGATAGGGGCACACAGGCCAGAGAGCTGGCAGTAGGAGACAAGGTCCTTTTACAGGTAGCGGACCCAGGTCCTAAATTTGAAGCTCGCTGGAAAGGACCAGGCATAATAATAAAGAAAGTGGGATTTGTGTCATACCTTGTTGAGAACGAGAAAGGACGTAGGCAGGTATACCACGTCAATGTGTTGAAGCCATGGAAGGAAAGGGTGGCCACAGCTAATCTGGCCTACCATGAGCAGCATTATAGAACCCCGCAAGGGATTACATGCTGTCCGCCAGAAATTGCGGCAGCAAGTAATATTTTAAGGGGGGGAATGTGTCACAAGGTGGACCTATCGGAGCCTGAGAAAATGGAAATCAGCAGCAGTGATCAGGGAGGAGATGACAGTATAAACAAAAAACTGTCAGATGGTTGCTATAGACAACCTAGGCACACGTGGGTAAGGGCTGAGAAGACACACCCAGATAGCAAGCAAAGGGAGTTTGCTTTGCCTGATAGGAATCAGCTGGGTAGAGGTGGAGCCCAGAAACACAGAGATATAATACGCTCCCAAATAGTTAGAGAGGGAGAGGAGGTGAACCAGCAAGTCTCACAGCAAGGGAGACAACGGTCAGCGCAGCAGAAGCTGGGAAAAGTATGGAAGTGGAATGAAAGAGAGTCTGAATTACTGGGACAGCATGCAAGCCCACACGAAGGTCTGAGTGAGTCTCAAACCCAGAGTGAAACATTTGGAAGGCAGAAGCCAGATATTGAATGCATGTGTGAAGAGCACGGGAGACGTGGGAGAGTTGCAGTACAAGGTAACAAAGCCAGAAGTGTTGATAGTGGCTGTTTTCTACCCGAGTGGGTAAAACCCTGCAGCAATAGAAAAAGCCACCCAGAAATAAGCTTTGGAAATAATCCCTTCCCTTGTGCTAGGAAACCCAGGAGAAGAGAAGCTCACTTACTTGGAAAAGCTGGTGATTCTAGTATCAACTTTAAACTCCCAGAGTTTGAGCAACCTCCGTATAGAGCAGTGCAATCGAGGGCAGCTGTGAGGCAAAAGCTAGACCCGAGCACGCTCAGAGTATACCGTAATCACTCTAACAGCAGAGCCAGGGAAGTTCCTGAATGTCCTTATGCTTACCAGCAGGGGCTGAGCTCCCATAAACCTCATGTAAAACTATATGGTAGTTCCCAGGGAGGCTTTAAGAGAGAAGGACAGAACAACTTCCTGCTTGACGAGGAAAACCTACATTATCCTTTTGAAACAGCTGACCTTGAAAACGTGAGTGTTAATGAACCAGAAACTATGGAATATGAGAATACAGAGTTAGCAACAGTTCCTGAGCCCATGGAATGCTCAGTCTCGGTAATTGACCCAGAGTTTTCCTTAAGGTGAAAAGGGTTGAAGATAACCTGAGTAAGAGTCACAAGGTGTGGGCTGGAAAACGTGTCTCACAGAAAACCATGTGAATGAGCTGTGCTGTGTCAGCAAAAAGGAAAGCCTGTGAAAAACATTGAGAATGTTTAATTCTTTTCTTTTTGCATGTAAGCTGAAGTAAGCTATTTTTGTTTAACCTTTTGATTTCTGTTATATGCCCGAAGTGGGTTGTTGGCTTTGTTTTGCCAAGGAGAAAATACCTCACGGACGGGGAATAAAACCCTGAGTTTAGAACTCAAGTGTCTTTTGTGGTTTATAGAGCAGGTACAACTACCACCCTCAGGGGAGTCCTAAGGCAGTACCAAGGCCTCACCGATAGGGCACCTGGGGGTGCGACAAGTTCTATAAAAAAAGAAGGTCATTGATACTAATGTAACACATGAGCTTTATTACAAGGCTCGTTTTTTGTAAGTATGAGACCTTCGTGGGGGGAAAAAAAAGGTAGTTTGAAGTTACTGTACACATGGAATTCACCCAATGGATTGTATAAAAATCAAATTGACTACATCTGTGGAAGTCAACGATGGAAAAGTTCTATAACATCAACAATGACAAAACCAGGAGCTGACTGTGGTACAGATCATCAACTACTAGTATGCAAACTCAAGCTAAAGTTGAAAAAGAGCAAACCACTCATGAATGCAGCAAAATATGACCTTGAGAATATACTACTGGAATTTAAAGACTGCCTGCAAAATCGATTTGCTGCTTTAGATACAAATGACAGAGCTCCGGAAGAGTTATGGATTGACAGCAAGAAGGTTGTGTTGGAAGAGAGCGAGAAGTCTCTACAAAAGGTGAAAAAGCAAAAGCGGCCAAAATGGATGACGGAAGAAACTCTGAAAATTGCCCAGAAACGCAGAGAAGCTAAAGCCAGAGGAGAAAGAAAGACAATCGCAGAACTCAACAGAGATTTCCAACGTGCAGCAAGACAGGACAAGGAAATGTACTACGATGACACATGCAAGGAAATAGAAGCAGAAACTATTAGAAGAAGAACAAGATCGGCTTTCCTAAAGCTACGAGAGTTAAAGAAAAAGTTCCAGCCTCGAATTTGAATGTTACAAGATGCTCAAGGTTCTATGTTGAATGATGCTGAGAAGATCAAGAAAAGGTGGAAGGAATATACAGAGGTTTTATATGATAAAGATCAAGGGGACCAACAGCCGTTTCAACCTGTACCTTATGATTGGGAACCATTGGTAATGAAAGAAGAAGTTGAAGCAACATTGAAAGCCTTATCAAAGAACAAAGCACCAGGCATTGATAGCATTCCTCTAGAAGTATTGCAGCAATCTGATGCAGCTGTTACCATACTTACAAGGCTCTGCCAAGAAATATGGAAGACAACATCATGGCCAACTGACTGGAAAAGATCTGTGTTTATACCAATACTAAAGAAAGGTGATCCAACTGACTGTGGAAATTATCGAACAATCGCTCTGATCCCACATGCCAGCAAGATTTTACTGAAGATTATTCAAAAGAGACTACAACCATACCTGGAACAAGAACTACCTGCAGTGCAAGCAGGGTTCAGGAAAGGGCGAGGAACGAGAGACATCATTGCGGATGTGAGATGGATCCTTGGAAAGACTAAAGAATACCAAAAGGATATCTATTTGTGCTTTATCGACTATAGCAAGGCTTTTGACTGTGTAAACCATGAGAAACTCTGGGCCACATTAAGAAGCATGGGTATACCAGAACACCTGATGGTACTCTTGCACAACCTGTACATTAATCAAGAAGCAACAGTTCGAACGGAACAAGGAGAAACAGAATGGTTTAAAATAAGCAAAGGTGTAGGACAAGGCTGCATACTTTCCCCCTATCTGCTTAATTTATATGCAGAACAAATCATCAGAGAAGCAGGATTGTATGAAGACAACAGAGGTGTGAAGATTGGTGGAGGACTCATCAACAACCTTCGCTATGCTGATGATACTACATTACTGGCTGAAAGTGAAGATGATCTGAAACATTTGCTTCTCACAATCAAAGTACATAGTCTCAAAATGGGCCTGCACCTTAATGTAAAGAAAACAAAGATCATGAAAACTGGCATAATCAAGAGGTTCATTGTTGAAGGAGAAGAAATTGAAATTGTGAACAATTTTAACCTACTTGGATCAACTATCAATAAAGAAGCAACAAGCAGTCAAGAAATCAGACGACGCATTGTTCTTGGCAGAATGGCTATGACAGACCTAGATAAGATCCTCAAGAGCAGAGATGTCTCTCTCCATACAAAGATTCGACTTGTTCAAGCCATGGTATTTTCAATAACATCATATGGATGTGAAAGCTGGACAGTAAAAAAGATAGACAGGAAGAAAATTGATGCCTTTGAATTATGGTGCTGGCGGCGAATACTGTGTATACCATGGACTTCCCGAAGAACAAACCAGTCGGTACTAGAGGAGATCAAACCTAAGCTTTCTTTAGAAGCTCAGATGACAAGACTTCGACTTTCATACTTTGCACACATCATGCGAAGAGAGAGATCATTAGAGAAAGACATCATGCTTGGCAAGATAGAAGGACAACGCAAAAGAGGAAGGCCAGCAATGAGATGTATTGATACAATAACAGCAGCTACAGGTACCAATCTGTCAACAATGAGCCGCCTGACTGAAGACCGAACACAATTTAGGATAGCTATCCAGAATGTCGCCATGAGTCGACTCCGACTCGATGGCACTTAACAACATAGTTTTGGATGAAAGCTTGACATGAGCAATTTATAATAACAACTGCTGTTGGGTGATTTTTTGGAGTGTACTCCATATTATTTGATTATTCACACTCTGAATAAAAACCTTATTTATAGCTAAAAAGACAGCAAAACAAATGAAAAATAATTGGACTGCAACTCCAAGTGGAGGAGGGAGGGTGGTGAGGATTGATTCCTGCTGTCCCCGGAAAACACCTGTTACAGGTGAGTAGCTACGCTTTCTCCGGGAACAAGCAGGAAGTCAGTCCTCACATATGGGACTCCCCAGCTACAGGCTACCCTGAAACCTATAGCCTAAAAAAGGCTCCCTAATTGAGAGCCGCAAGCAGTCGCAATGAAAACCCTAACCAGGGAAGTAGCACTCCGATAGCCTGAACAGAGAAGGGTCGGAGGTTAGGAGTTGCCTAGACCCCAAAAGTACAGCCTGGCCGAAGGCACTGTCCTTTCGGAACTCTCTATCCAGGCAGTAATGAGCTGCGAAGGTATGAACTGAAGACCAGGTGGCGGCCCGGCAGATGTATGCCAGAGAAACAGAGCGCAGGTGAGCCACTGATGCCGCCATGGCCCTGACCCTGTGATCCAAAACACGGCCCTCCAACGGAAGCCTCACGTCTTCATAAGCCCAGGCAATACAGTCCGCCATACATGTGGACAGCATACGCTTGGCCACCGCCTCCCACAGCTTACTGGGGTCGTAGGAAACGAAAAGCTGAGAGGCTTTCTGGTGACCCTGAGTATGCTGAATGTAGAAGGACAGAGCCCTCTTACAGTCCAGGGTATGGAGGACCACCTCTGCCCTACTGGCATGTGGCCTGGGGAAGAAGGTAGGAGGAACCACCTCCTGATTGAGGTGGAATGAGGAGACCACTTTCAGAAGAAACCTGGGGTGCGTGTGAAGCACCACCCTATTCTTGTAGGCCATGAGGGCTTGGAGCTCACTCGCCCTCCGGGCAGAAGTGAGTGCAACCAAGAAAACCACCTTCCAGGAGAGATAATGTGGAGTGGAGGAGTGGCCTAGTGGTTGGGGCAAGGTACTTCAGGCCGGAAGGTCAGGGGTTCAAATCCCACTAGAGGACAGCAACCTTGGGCCGGAAGGACTGGGGTTTCTAGTCCCACAGGTGCTCCTTGTGGTCTTGGGCAAGCCACTTAACCCTCCATAGCCCATGTTCCCTGTAAAATAGTTATCTCCAAGTTATAATGCCCTGTTCAATGTAATTTCAGTTTGTTCAATGTAAACGGCACTGATGCAGAATAGCGCGGTATATAAGAGAATGTAAATAAATAAATAACGGAGGTGGCACGTGGCCAACTGTTCGAAGGGTGGCCAGGTGAGCTGTCCCAACACCACACTGAGATCCCATTTGGTCGCCGGAGGGCAGACCGGAGGCTTCGACAGGAGTAGGCCCTTTAGAAACTGGGACACCACTGGGTGAACAGAAAGGGGCTTCCCATCCACAGGGTAGTGGTTTGCCGCTAGGGCACTGCGATGCACTCTGACGGAGTTGGATTTGAGCCCCATCTGGGAGAGGTGGAGAAGGTATTGTAACACCACAACTACCGGGCAAGAGAAGGGGTCTACCCCTTTCCCAGCACACCAAAGCACAAATCTGTGCCACTTAAAGGCGTATGCCCGTCTGATAGACATTCTGCACGAAGCCAGTAAGACCTCCTCTACGTCCTTTGGAAGGAGGAGAGGGGCGAGAGGCACCCTCTCAGCAGCCAAGCCAGCAGCGAAAGGGAGCTGAGGTTGGGATGCAAAAGAGAACCCCTCTCCTGGGAAAGGAGCCGTGGAGACAATCCCAAAGGAATGGGGGTCTCCACCGCTAGCTGCAGAAGCGGGAACCACGGTTGCCTGGGCCACCGTGGGGTTATCAAGATGACTGAACCATACAGCAGACCCACAGACTATGAGTAGAAAAGCGTCGGCTGTCACCCTGGCTGGGTGTGGCTGCCGAGCAGAAATGGGGCAACTGGTGACTGTCCGGGCTTGCAAACAGGTCCATCATAAGTTCTCCGCAGGTCTGGAAAAGCCTGCAGGCTACTACTCTGTCCAGCTGCCATTTGTGCGGCTGGAGTATCTTGCTGAGCCTGTCGGCCAGCCAGTTGTCCTGGCCCGGCAGGTATACAGCCCTGAGGAGAATCCCCTGCCGGACTGCAAAAGAACACAGATCTAGGGCTTCCTGGCAAAGGATATGGGACCCCGTGTCCCCCTGTTTGTTCACATAGAACATGGCAACTTGGTTGTCTGTTTGCTCTAGAACAGACCTGTGGCCCAGACACTGCCTGAAAGCCTTCAGGGTGAGATGGATTGCACGCAACTCCAACAGGTTGATCTGTTGGGCACTCTCGTCCTGGGACCAAACCCCCTGTGTGCGGTACTCCTGGCAATGGGCTCCCCAGCCCAGCAGGGAGGCATCTATGGTGAGGACTCTCGAGTGGTGAGGGACCTGGAAGGGCATCCCTGCCTCCAGGTGATGGGGTGAGAGCCACCAGGTCAGGGACTGTACCAGGCGCCCGGTCACTCTGACCCTGTCCTGGAAATGTCCCATGGCCTGGGACCACTGGTCCCTGAGGCACCACTGCATAGTTCGCATGTGAAGGCGGGCATCTGGAGTGACATGGACCTTGGAGGCCATTATTTACAATTTATTTATTTATTTACAATTTTTTCTATACCGCACTATTCGGTATCAGCGCGGTTTACATGGAACATAACAATCAGACGGGTACATAAGTCTGAGTTTACAATTAACAGGCCATGTGCCCAAGGAGGCGCAACAAATGCCTTGCTGCACTGAGGAACGGTGCTTTATGTCCTCAGCTAGGGCCATGAGTCTTCTTGCCCTGTCTGCAGGCAGGAAAGCCTTTGATTGAAGGATGTTGATCCTTGCCCCAATGAATTCCAGCTCTTGTGCCGGGCAATGGTTGGACTTCGGGTAGTTGATAACAAATCCCAAGTGTTGCAGGATCTGAGTGGTGCGAGTTGTGGCCGGCTGCATCTCAGGTGCAGAAGTGCCCCTGATAAGCCAGTCATCGAGATAAGGGAAGACAAAAATCCCTTGAAGCCTGAGAAAGGCGGCGACCACTGCCAGGCACTTTGTGAATACCCTGGGGGCCGAGGCAAGGCCAAAGGGGAGCACTCTGTATTGGTAATGATTGCCCCCTACCACAAAGCATAGGTATTGCCTGCGGACTGGGTGAATTAGGATGTAAGTGTAAGCATCCTTTAAGTCTAAGGAGCACAGCCAGTCTCCCTGGCGGAGGTAAGGTAGCAATATTCCAAGGGAGAACATCTTGAACTTCTCCCTCACCAGGAATTCGTTGAGGTTGTGCAGGTCGAGGATGGGCCTTAGGCCCCCTGTCCTCTTTGGCACGAGGAAGTACCTGGAGTAGAACCCCTTGCCTTTGAGGTGGTGGGGCACCGGTTCCACCGCCTGATCCTCAAGAAGACCTGCCAACTCCTTCAGAAGAAGGTCCCGGTGAAGGGGAGACCTGATAGTCTCTCCTGGAAAGTAGTGTGGAGGCACTTGGGCTAGATGAAGGAGATATCCCTCCCTGACCACTTGTAGTGCCCATGAATCGGTGGTGATGGCTCCCTACCTGTGAGCATACAGGGGAGGAGTGGCTTAGTGGTTGGGGCAAGTTACCTCAGGCCAGAAGGTTGGGGGTTCAAATCCCACTAGAGGACAGCAACCTTGGACCGGAAGGACTGGGGTTTCTAGTCCACAGGTGCTCCTTGTGGTCTTGGGCAAGCCACTTAACCCTCCATGTTTCCTGTAAATAGTTATCTCCAAGTTATAATGCCCTGTTCAATGTAATTTCAGTTTGTTCAATGTAAACTGCCTTGATATCATGAAAGGCGGTATATAAGAAATGTTATATCTCTAATACCTGAAGATTGGAGGATCGCCAATGTAATACCAATTTTTAAAAAGGGTTCCAGGGGTGATCCGGGAAACTACAGACCGGTGAGCCTGACATCAGTACCGGGAAAAACGGTAGAAACCATCATAAAGAATAAAATTACTCAGCATGTAGATAGTCATGACCTAATGGGAGACAGCCAACATGGCTTTAGACAAGGAAGATCATGTCTTACTAATCTGTTATGTTTTTTTGAAGGAGTGAATAATCAGGTGGACAAAGGTGAGTCGGTTGATATTGTGTATCTGGACTTTCAGAAAGCCTTTGACAAGGTCCCTCATCAGAGACCTTTGGCAAAACTAAAGAGTCATGGGATAGGAGGCAGTGTACTACTGTGGATCAGGAACTGGTTAAAAGATAGAAAGCAGAGGGTAGGGCTAAATGGCCAATTTTCCCAATGGAGAAAGGTGAATAGTGGTGTACCCCAGGGATCTGTGCTAGGTCCGCTGCTTTTGACATATTCATAAATGACCTGAAAAGTGGAATAACGAGTGAGGTTGTCAAATTTGCAGATGACACAAAACTATTTAAAGTTGTTAAAACCCAAGAGGATTGTGGAAAATTGCAAGAGGATCTTGATAAATTGGAAGACTGGGCATCAAAATGGCAGATGAAATTTAATGTGGACAAGTGCAAAGTTATGCACCTAGGGAAGAACAACCCAAACTTTGGTTACACGATGCAAGGTTCCACATTAGGAACCACCACCCAGGAAAAAGATTTAGGCGTCATTGTGGACACCATGTTAAAACCCTCGGCCCAGTGTGCAGCAGCGGCCAAGAGAGCAAATAGAATGCTAGGTATGATAAGGAAAGGAATGGAAAATAAAACAAAAGATATTATAATGCCTCTATATCGTTCCATGATGAGACCGCACCTTGAATATTGTGTGCAATTCTGGTCGCCGTATCTTAAAAAGGATATAGCGATTTTAGAAAAGGTTCAGAGAAGAGCCACCAAAATGGTAAAGGGGATGGAAGGATACTCCTATGAAGAAAGGCTAAAAAGGTTAGGGCTCTTTAACCTGGAAAAGAGACGGCTGAGGGGAGATATGATAGAAGTCTATAAATTAATGAACGGAGAGGAACGGGTAAACGTAGATCGATTGTTTACCTTAGCAGAATATAGAAAGACTAGGGGACATGCAATGAAGCTACAGGGTAAACTATTTAAGACTAATAAAAGAAAATATTTTTTCACTCAATGTGTAATCAAACTCTGGAATTTGTTACCGGAGGATGTAGTAAAGGCTGTTAGTGTAGCTGGGTTTAAAAAAGGTTTGGACAAGTTCCTGGAGGAAAGGTCCATAAACCATTATTAAGAAGGGACCCAGGATATCAATGCTTGAACCAATACAAGCATTGTGGAACCTGTGTCCCTTGGGGAAACTGCTAGGTACGTATGACCTAGATTGGCCACTGTTGGAAACAGAATACTGGGCTTGATGGACCTTGGTCTGACCCAGTGTGGCATATCTTATGTTCTTATGTTAAATAAATAAAGGCGAGCCGATCTCCTGTGGGCTGCCCAGCTCCGGCTGGAAGAGGGGCCATGCTGAGTCAAAAACCCCCAACAGGCTAGGCTGGAGCCGGAGCCTGGGGGCCTTCTGCTTACACAGGCCATGCCCCTGTCCCTTGGCCTGCTGCCCCTGTGGGGGAGCTGGGGAGGCCTGGTAAGGGGGATAGTTTCGGTAAGCAGTGGACTTCCTCAGGTAAAAGGGCTTTTTACCCGAGCCCTTCTTGCAAGAAGGGGCAGAGGTCTTCTTAAAGAGCCGTGTCCTTGTCATGAACTCGGTCTCCAGCTCTGCGGCCTTGTCGGTCATGGGCTTTCCGAAGAGGTTCTTCCCTTGGCATGGGACATCGACTAACTTGTCCTGAACCCATTGCTCGAGGTCAGACGACTGCAGCCAAGCTTGGTGGTGTGCACTGATGCCCATTGCGGCTACCCGTGCCACTGAATCGAACCCGTCATAGGCCGCCCGAGACATGAACTTGGAGCATTCAGAGACAGCTTTGGACAGGCCATTGAAGCACTGCAAAGGTTCCTCAGAGAGACCAGCCGAGAATCCGGCGATTTCCTTTGCCAGGTCTCTCAGGTACATGTCCATGTACAGCTGGTACGCCTGGATCCGACAAGTCAGCATTGTGCCCTGGAAACACTTCCTGCCGAGGGCATCCAAGGTGCGGGCCTCCCTACCAGTGGGCACCGAGGCGTACATCTTTTGACTCTTCAGTCGACACATGGCCGACTCCACAACCATGGAGTTGTGCGGCAGTTGTGATTTTTGGAACCCAGGGCTCCGGCGGACTCGATACATCGAGTTGAGCCACTTGCTGATTACTGGCATCATCGCTGGTGTCTCCCACATGCAGAGCATAAGTGCTTCCAGGATAGGATGAATGGGCACCGTGAGAGCTTCTCAAGGGAGGGCCTCGTACTGGAGGATCTCAAGCTCGTTGGCTCGAGGATCCTCCTCGGACTTCGTCAGGAACGCAAAAGCCTTGGACATATCCCGCACGAAGTCCACAAAGCCCATATCCTCTGGTGGGGACCTTCTCCGAGGTTCCGATACCGGGGAATGAGAGGTTACATCACGATGATGCCGAGTGTCCGGGGACTCCTCGTCCTCGGTCTCCCAAGCGGAGGCCTCCGAGGAGGTCTTGTGGGGCTCCTCGGGCATCGAGGCCCCCAGCGCCATCTGCCCCAACACCTCCAAGCTCAGCGGTGACGACCTCGGTCCCGACGAGCGGGAGACTGAGTGTGACCTCGGCCGAGGATCGACTCGAGCTCGGAAGGTCTCAAGAATCGGCTCAGCCTCCGGGGTCGACTTCAACATCGAGATCCTGGTGATTGGGGCAGAGGAACCGGATGTGCTGGACATCAGCGCCCACTGCTGTTCCATGAAGGCAGTAAAACTGCGCTCCAAGGCTGCCATCCTGGACACCAGTCCCGGAGGCTCCGCAGCCTCCGGCTTGGGTGCAGACACGCTCGGGCCCGCAGCCAGTTCCCCCAGAGAGGAGTCCTTGACTGGGACAGTATATACTTGCCTAGGCCGATCCGCATCCGTGTCCCTGCGAGGAACCTTGGCTGGGCACTCCTTCACCAACGTCCCGGGCAGGCGCTCGGAGCTCCGTGACCGGCCCCATGAGGTGCCAGGCTGTTCGGAACCATCCAGAGACGCCTCCTTTGAGGGTTTTTTCCTTTTCTTCTGTTCCCTCGAGGGAGACTCCCTCTCCAAGGAATCTCAATGACACTTGGGTTCGAAGTGCTCCTCCCGAGTAGTAGAGGCCTCAGACGAGGTCCTGTCTCTCGGAGGAATGGGGGAGTCAGGAAAAATCTTATCATGCTGCTGCTGGCGGCTCTGCAAGGCCTTCGAGGACATCTTTTTACACAGACCGCCGGGTTATGGTCTGGTCCAAGGCACTGGAGGCAGCAGTCATGTGTATCGGTGAGGGACATAATTTTCCCATATCGATCACACTTTTTGAACCCACTGATAGCCATGAGGGGAAAAAGGACCCCAGCAAGGTTGAAGACCCTTTGGGCTACCAGCAAGGGAAAAATGGGCGCGAAAAGAAACACCCAAAGAAAGAAAAATCAAACTAGAGGAACCTACCCGATATCGAGATACCGAGGCCGAAGGTGGGAAGGGTACTGGTCTCGAACCAGTGGAAGTCAAAAGACACGAAAAAAATAAACTTTTCCTGGGACACTGCAGACAACGTCTGATGGGCTCCAAGGAAAAGAGGAGACTGAGCAAGATGGCACCCTTGGGCGGGAAGTGGACCACACATGTGTGGTAGCAATTCCCAAAGGCTTTCTTTGAAAGCTGGGGATTTGCTCCGCATGGGCTTCGTCTGCATCGACGTCACCCATATGTGAGGACTGACTTCCTGCTTGTTCCCGGAGAATGTTTTTTTTTTTTTTTTTACATCTTACGGGCGATTGTTAAAAAACAATTTCACACATAGTATTGAATCATAAATATATTAGTCCCATTAGCAATTTTTTAAATTATCTATACAGCATTATTAGAAAGGACCAAATATTTAATATTTTGACACAGGGCCAGCCCGTCCACTAGGCAAGTTAGGCGGCTGACCCAGGTGGACAGCTTTGTGCTGCTGCTTCATTGCCTGTGGCAGGCCATGTGCTTCGGCACAGATGACTTGCCACTTCTGATCCCTCTCCGACGCAACTTACTGTCCAAGGGAGGTCAGAACCGGCAGGCCATTTGTGCTGAAGCACATAGCCTGCTGCGGGTAACAAAGTAGCGACACAAAGCTGTCGTTTTTAAAATACTGCCACCTCTCGCCAAGATGGAATCGGTGGTAGCAGGGGGAGGGTGCGGTGACGCAGCTCGGCTTGGGGGGGGGGGGGGGTGCAGCCAGAGTTTCTGCCTGGGGCAACAAAAACCTTGGGCCGGCCCGGTTTTGAAATTTTAATATCCCCGATTTTTTGTGCTGCAAATAATTATTACAATAGCAATTATGGAGTTTAGTTTGGTCTGAGCTTGCTGTTACTGTTCTTAGGGATAAGGACATTTGCCCATTTCCCTTCTAAGAGAGACAGAAAAAAAAGAGAGAAAGACCAGAGATTCCACACTCAAAGCTAGGATGTGAAAAAAAATCATCTTTATTGATTAATAATACTTTCCAAAGAAAATCAGGCACGCATACAGGAGGACTCTCTACTCAAAGCCCCCTTACCTCTGGGACGAGCTGGAGTCCCCCTGACACTTCCCTATTCACCTTCAGAGGGCGTGAGAGGGGTCTCCCGCTTTATTCCCTCAGCTCTGGGGCTTCTCAACTGTTTTGGTATGTGCTTATTAAGTATCAAAATGAAAAAGTTGTTAGAAGAAACAGGGTGTGGGGGAGCTCTCAGAACTAGACATAAAAATATATTTATATATATATCTATAAATAGGACTTGGATTACTTTTATAAAGCAGAAGCAGACAACGCTGGAGCCAGGCCTGGGACTCATGTGAGGGTCCAGAGGGGCAGCAGCTGTAACTCTCCTCCATTCTGCAGCATTTCCTAACCGTTGCTGGCTCCTGGGTTTCAGACACAACTTGAAAGAAAGTCCAAAACCCAACCAAAATATCAGAAATACTGCACAGCAGGCACTTAGGATGAAGAGAGTTTATATTCGGGGAAGAACAGCTCACTTGGTGCCAGTGGAGAGAGTCTTATTGTACCAAACATGAAGTGCAGAACACCAAGTGGGACAGTTCTGGTGCCTTAGCACAGATCTAGGCTTGTTCTGGACACTATGGAGCTGGTGCCAGTCCACTGACACTCAATTCTGGGCATTTTATTTTTGCTCCCCTGGCACAAGACTGGGACAGTTTGAGGCAGTGCCAGTCCTGGTACCCCGGTGGTGATGCTCAGGAACAGACACACCAGTCCTGATGCCCCCTGATGATGCTATAGCAGGGAGAGACTTTTTTGTGCTGGAGCCACAGAAATCATAGTGGTGGGGTTGTCTTCTACCTCCCTCAGAAAACACACACACACACGAATAGGCAGAGATGGAGAAGAGTGCATCCTAAGAAGGAGACACCCTCCCCTGTCCCAATCCAGTGAACAAGCTGCGTGGGCATCTCCTATAACTCTTCTGAAAAATCCCAGCACATCATAATTATCAGTCCTCAAGTCCTGATCATGGCTCTTACTGGGGGCTTGTATGTCCAGAGAGACAAGAGAGCACATGGTTTATATTAAGGCATGTAAACTGATTGTGATTTACCTATCATTGTCTTCGGCATGATATATAAAAGCTACATTTAATACTTGTGCGAGCACTGATCTAGAAACACTGACTAACATTTGCACAGGCCTCCCACAGGCTTCCTAATGCACTGTCTCCCTCCTCCTTCCTAACATACTATCTTGATGCAAAATGACTGACAATTAAAAGGGGTTACTAAGGATCAGGAAGAGAGAGACTCTGGATTAGGAAGGTTGAGAGAGGAAAGACTCAAAATTTGGGACAATAAGAAGTGGGTTTGGCAGTCAGGGAGAGTAAGTGAAGAGAGACTTGGTCGGGGAGGATGAAAGGTGGGTTCAGCAGTCATGGAGGGCGAGAAAGAGGCGAGAGTCGCAGGGTCAGGGGGTGTGAGAGCTGGATTCAGCAGTCAAGAAGGGTGAGAAAGAGGCGAGACCCTCAAGGCCAGGGAGCAAGACAACTGGATTCAGCGCTCAGAGAGTCAGGGGGAGTGAGAGCCGGATTCAGCAGTCAGAGAGATGGGGAAGTGAGAGCCAGATTCAGCAGTCAGAAAGTCAGGGGGAGTGAGAGCCGGATTCAACGGTCAAGAGTCAGGGGGACAGCCAGATTCAGCAGTCAGAGAGTCAGGGGGAGTGAGAGCCAGATTCAGCAGTCAGAGAGTCAGGGGGAGTGAGAGTCGGATTCAGCAGTCAGAGAGACAGGGGGAGTGAGAGTCGGATTCAGCAGTCAGAGAGTCAGGGGGAGTGAGAGTCGGATTCAGCAGTCAGAGAGTCAGGGGGAGTGAGAGTCGGATTCAGCAGTCAGAGAGTCAGGGGGAGTGAGAGTCGGATTCAGCGGTCAGAGAGTCAGGGGGAGTGAGAGTCGGATTCAGCGGTCAGAGAGTCAGGGGGAGTGAGAGTCGGATTCAGCGGTCAGAGAGTCAGGGGGAGTGAGAGTCGGATTCAGCGGTCAGAGAGTCAGGGGGAGTGAGAGTCGGATTCAGCGGTCAGAGAGTCAGGGGGACTGAGAGCCGGATTCAGCAGTCAGAGGGACTGAGAGCCGGATTCAGCAGTCAGAGGGACTGAGAGCCGGATTCAGCAGTCAGAGAGTCAGGGGGAGTGAGAGCCAGATTCAGCAGTCAGAGAGTCAGGGGGAGTGAGAGTCGGATTCAGCGGGCAGAGAGTCAGGGGGAGTGAGAGTCGGATTCAGCGGGCAGAGAGTCAGGGGGAGTGAGAGTCGGATTCAGCGGGCAGAGAGTCAGGGGGAGTGAGAGTCGGATTCAGCGGTCAGAGAGTCAGAGGGAGTGAGAGCCGGATTCAGCAGTCAGAGAGTCAGAGGGAATGAGAGTCGGATTCAGCGGGCAGAGAGTCAGGGGGAGTGAGAGCTGGATTCAGTGGTCAGAGTCAGGGGGAATGAGAGCCGGATTCAGCGGTCAGAGAGTCAGGGGGAGTGAGAGCCGGATTCAGCAGTCAGAGAGTCAGGGGGAGTGAGAGCCGGATTCAGCAGTCAGAGAGTCAGGGGGAGTGAGAGTCGGATTCAGCAGTCAGAGAGTCAGGGGGAGTGAGAGTCGGATTCAGCGGGCAGAGAGTCAGGGGGAGTGAGAGTCGGATTCAGCGGGCAGAGAGTCAGGGGGAGTGAGAGTCGGATTCAGCGGGCAGAGAGTCAGGGGGAGTGAGAGTCGGATTCAGCGGGCAGAGAGTCAGGGGGAGTGAGAGTCGGATTCAGCGGGCAGAGAGTCAGGGGGAGTGAGAGCCGGATTCAGCAGTCAGAGAGTCAGAGGGAATGAGAGTCGGATTCAGCGGGCAGAGAGTCAGGGGGAGTGAGAGCTGGATTCAGTGGTCAGAGTCAGGGGGAATGAGAGCCGGATTCAGCGGTCAGAGAGTCAGGGGGAGTGAGAGTCGGATTCAGCAGTCAGAGAGTCAGGGGGAGTGAGAGCTGGATTCAGCGGTCAGAGAGTCAGGGGGAATGAGAGCCAGATTCAGCAGTCAGAGAGTCAGGGGGAGTGAGAGTCGGATTCAGCGGGCAGAGAGTCAGGGGGAGTGAGAGTCGGATTCAGCGGGCAGAGAGTCAGGGGGAGTGAGAGTCGGATTCAGCAGTCAGAGAGTCAGGGGGAGTGAGAGTCGGATTCAGCGGGCAGAGAGTCAGGGGGAGTGAGAGTCGGATTCAGCAGTCAGAGAGTCAGGGGGACTGAGAGCCGGATTCAGCAGTCAGAGAGTCAGGGGGACTGAGAGCCGGATTCAGCAATCAGAGAGTCAGGGGGAGTGAGAGCCAGATTCAGCAGTCAGAGAGTCAGGGGGAGTGAGAGTCAGATTCAGCGGTCAGAGAGTCAGGGGGAGTGAGAGCTGGATTCAGTGGTCAGAGTCAGGGGGAGTGAGAGCCGGATTCAGCGGGCAGAGAGTCAGGGGGAGTGAGAGTCGGATTCAGCAGTCAGAGAGTCAGGGGGAGTGAGAGTCGGATTCAGCGGTCAGAGAGTCAGGGGGAATGAGAGTCGGATTCAGCAGTCAGAGAGTCAGGGGGAGTGAGAGTCGGATTCAGCAGTCAGAGAGTCAGGGGGAATGAGAGTCGGATTCAGCAGTCAGAGAGTCAGGGGGAGTGAGAGTCGGATTCAGCGGGCAGAGAGTCAGGGGGAATGAGAGTCGGATTCAGCAGTCAGAGAGTCAGGGGGAATGAGAGCTGGATTCAGTATTCAGAGAGTCAGGGGGAGTGAGAGTCGGATTCAGCGGTCAGAGAGTCAGGGGGAGTGAGAGTCGGATTCAGTAGTCAGAGAGTCAGGGGGAGTGAGAGCCGGATTCAGCGGTCAGAGAGTCAGGGGGAGTGAGAGTCGGATTCAACAGTCAGAGAGTCAGGGGGAGTGAGAGTCGGATTCAGCAGTCAGAGAGTCAGGGGGAGTGAGAGCTGGATTCAGCGGTCAGAGAGTCAGGGGGAATGAGAGCCAGATTCAGCGGTCAGAGTCAGGGGGAATGAGAGTCGGATTCAGCGGTCAGAGAGTCAGGGGGAATGAGAGCCAGATTCAGCGGTCAGAGAGTCAGGGGGAATGAGAGCCAGATTCAGCGGTCAGAGAGTCAGGGGGAGTGAGAGCCGGATTCAGCAGTCAGAGAGTCAGGGGGAGTGAGAGCCAGATTCAGCAGTCAGAGAGTCAGGGGGAATGAGAGTCGGATTCAGCAGTCAGAGAGTCAGGGGGAGTGAGAGTCGGATTCAGTGGTCAGAGAGTCAGGGGGAGTGAGAGTCGGATTCAGCGGTCAGAGAGTCAGGGGGACTGAGAGCTGGATTCAGCGGTCAGAGAGTCAGGGGGACTGAGAGCTGGATTCAGCAGTCAGAGTCAGGGGGAGTGAGAGTCGGATTCAGCGGTCAGAGAGTCAGGGGGAGTGAGAGTCGGATTCAGCGGTCGGAGAGTCAGGGGGAGTGAGAGTCGGATTCAGCGGTCGGAGAGTCAGGGGGAGTGAGAGTCGGATTCAGCGGTCGGAGAGTCAGGGGGAGTGAGAGTCGGATTCAGCGGTCGGAGAGTCAGGGGGAGTGAGAGCTGGATTCAGTGGTCAGAGTCAGGGGGAGTGAGAGTCGGATTCAGCGGTCAGAGAGTCAGGGGGAGTGAGAGTCGGATTCAGTAGTCAGAGAGTCAGGGGGAGTGAGAGCTGGATTCAGTGGTCAGAGTCAGGGGGACAGCCGGATTCAGCAGTCAGAGAGTCAGGGGGAGTGAGAGCCGGATTCAGCGGTCGGAGAGTCAGGGGGAGTGAGAGCCGGATTCAGCGGTCAGGGAAGGGGAGAGTCTAGAAAGAATCAGTTCCTCCTTTATGCTGTCTCCATTCCTGCTCAATAAATGAAAAGCACGTATCCTATCATGATTAAAGATCTACTATAGGTGGCGCTAAGAAGGCAACTTATGAGCAAGCAGGTTGTTCTGAGGCAGGTGAGGCAGGTAACATAAGGCGTGTAGAAGGCAGTTATGCCTACTAGTTTGTGGTGAAACAGAATAATGTTCCTGGGACCCTGAAGGGGTCCGGCATTCGGAGCTCAGAGCTGGCTTGTGCACAGGTATGTTGCTTGATTCCTCATCTCTAACTTCAGGAAAAAGTTTCAAGAGGATAAGGTCTGGCGAGTTTCTGCTGAACCCAAGAAGTCTGTGGCCTCTGCAGGACCAGAAGTCTGGGGGCTCGCTCCCATGCTCTCTCAGTTCTGACCCTCGTCTCTCAATTCGGACGGCAGGAACTTGTATTGCTGCTGTCGTATCATTGCGAGCTTCTTCCTGGCCTCCTCCAGCTCTCGCTCCTTCCGCAGCATCTCCTCCTGCGCTGCAATAATCTGTCAGATATAGCAAGGAAAAGGGAGCATCAAAGAGTGAGCATCTGCAAGGCCACGTAAGGGGAGGCACAGACTCCAACCCACCTCCCCCCTCTAATGTGATTTGTGCTGCTAATGGGTGACCTCTGCAATCATTCTGAACTCTAGTTCTCAGCAGCCTTGAATTCAATAGAAACATAGAACTATGACGACAGAAAAAGACCACATGGCCTATCTAGTCAGACCACCAGATCCTTCTCACATGGCCCTTCACTGTGGCAGCTTGAACACAACACCTCTTTTTCTATTTCCTTCCTCTCCCCATCTCTGAAATTAAAGCCAAGCTATAGTAAGCACTGCGTCAGGATGCCACGCTAAGCTTTGCCAACAGCTTTCTAACACACACGCTAAAGATATTTTCACTCCCGGTGCATAAACTAATGATATGTAAAGTACCACTGCGTTAAAAAGTGTGCACGGTCAGAAAAGCACAGTGCACACGGCCATGATAATATGCAGTCACAGAATGAACATTACTCCTGCCTGCCAACTTACAGAGGCTGGCATGTGTGTGAGGTGTTGGGGATCCAGCTGCACCGCCAGGGGTTTTTCATGGGGGAGGGAGTAGGCATCCAGGGGTGCATTTGGGTCACCAGAGCCTTTTTGAGGGGGGGGGGGGGGGGGAAGAGGCGCCTGCATCCTGCAGTTGCCTAGGATGGCAATTTCTTGGGATTGTGTGAGTGGCCAAGAGCAGGGCATTCAAAACTAAAAAATAGATTTTGACAGCCAGGAAGGGCATAAGGCTTAAGGTCTGCCTAGAACACCAACATCGTGAAGCAACTCTAGCGCCCTGGAAGGGGAGGGGGTGTCTGGGAGCTCATTTTAGCCACCAAGAACTTTTTCTAGTGGGCTGGATCCCATTTTGGACATTAGTGATAACTTGCTGCCTTCAGCTGGCATAAGGATTCAGCATTAGGAGAAGAGTAAAAACGGTGGTTTTTAAAAATACTTTTTATAAATCTGGGGTAATATGCAGCTTCTTGTATTCTTAATATACATTTGTATCTTTCATATATATTCATGTTTTGATCGGCTGCCCCCCTTTTGTTCTCTCATGGGTGCATATGATATTTGCTCTATTGTTATATATCTCTTTTTAGTTTTATTTGTTATAAGCCTGTAACACTGTTTCTCCAAATGGCTGAGGCATGCATATAGGACGACAGTCATGAACCTGACTTCCAAGCCAGGCTATGTGGACATCACACTGCGCATTTCTAAATACATTTTTTCATCACATACTACATAATCATTTTTACTCCCTGTTTGTTCTGTTTTTAGCATCTTGAACTTCTAATATACACCTGTGATTTAGTTGCTCCTCTTTTATTGTTTATTCTTTTAATTACAAGGGCTGCCATCTGTTTTAGCCTTTTAAACCCCTAGTGTCTTGCTTAGGATGCTGAGATTAGTTTTGCCCGTTGTACGGAGCTGCGCGTTCATGTTTTCTTCATTTGCAGTCTGTCAATCACTGCCGGGGGTGGGGGGGGGGCATTTTTCACATAACTGCTAGCCGTATGCGCGGCATTTTCACTATTTCTAATGCGATCAACTCTGAAGATATGGCTTGTTCCTTTGATTTTTACCTTTTATATCATACCCATGCTGTTCTTTTTGGAACGATTTACCAATCCCATTTGCACTGGCTTCTCCTGCCCTCTGGTGTTGGTTTTAAAGTTTTTTTGACATAACGTATCTTTATGGACATCTGCTGTTCCTGAGCACTTTCACTGCTTTCTATTGATGAGCCTCTGTTTGTACGTTTAGCACTTGGATGGCAATAATTTTGTTTTATAAGGATTCTGTTACATTTTAGTGTATATTGATATGCTTTTGTTTATTAAGAATGTACTGTATTTTCCGGCATATAAGACGACTTTCTAAGCCCTGAAAATATGCTCAAAAGTCAGGGGTCGTCTTATACGCCGGTCCACGTTCTGCGACGTGGCTCTGTCTCGCTTTGTGTACAATGTTGCTACGAATCCAATTGCTTGACTTATGCAAAGCATTGCCTTGGCGTTCCAACACTCTAGCACAGCGGTTCTCAACCTGTAGGATTTAGCGGGGATCGCCTCGTTAAAAAATAAAAATTACCGGTAAATGCGCAGAAGTTGCTGCTGCTGCCAAGTCCGCTTTTCGGCAGCGGCAAACTCACCGACTCCTTCTTCTGCAGCCGCGGCTCCCTGCCTCTTAGGGAACCGCGGCTGTGCTTGTAAAATCATCGCGGAGCCCTTCCTGTCTTGACGGGCTCCATGCAGCATTGTCCCGCCTCTAAAGGAAGTTGTTTACCACTTCCTTTGGAGGCGGGACAATGCTGCACGGAGCCCGTCAAGACAGGAAGGGCTCCGCGATGATTTTACAAGCACAGCCGCGGTTCCCTAAGAGCCCGGGAGCCTCGGCTGCATTAGCTGGGTGGCAGACTTGGGGAGAGGGAGGGAGCTGACATGTAGGGAGGGGGGCTGACTTGGAGGGAGGGAGCTGATATGGATGGATTGGGGAGGCGGGCTGACATGGAGGGAGGGAGCTGATATGGATGGAGGGAGGGAGCTGATATGGATGGATGGAGGGAGGGGGGCTGACATGGAGAGATGGAGGGGGCTGACATGGTGGGAGGGAGCTGCTATGGCTGGCTGGCGGGAGGGGGGCTGACATGGAGGGATGGAGCACTGGTAATGGGGTTGAGGGGGGACTAGCACTGGATATGAGCTGATTAGGGGAGGCTAGAACTGGTAATGAGCTGATGGGGGGTAGGACTGGTATTGGGTTGATTAGGGGAGGCTAGCACTGGTAATGGGGTTGAGGGGGGATTAGTACTGGAAGCAAGCTGATTGGGGGGCTTTGACAGGGCATGGGCTGATTGTGGGGAGGGGAGGATAGAGCTGCTGGCCCTGGAAGAAAACTGGGGGCTAAGGCTACAAATGGGCTGATATGAGGGGATGGGAGAATGGAACTGGAAGGGAGTGGTTCTGAGAGGGGCTGCCATGGTATTTGTACTAGAAGGGACTGGTCAGTGGGGAAGGAGGGGGACTGGAAGGGAATGGACACCAGTGGCAATCATGGGAATGCAAGTTGACATTGGAAGGTACTGAGAGTGAGGACTGGAAAGGGGCTGATATTGGGGAGAGTTACTGGGACTGGAAATAGGCTGATGGAAAGAAGTGAAGAAAACGAAAGAAGAGATAAGAAATGGCAGATGGACCATAGACCACAGAAAGAGAGCTAAGAGAAGACAGGAAAGCAGAAGCCTCAGATCGGGACCAGCATGATCAGAGAATAAATTGGTCAGACAACAAAGGTAGAAAAAATAATTTTATTTCATATTAGTGATTTGACTACAAAATCATCATAATTTTGAAATCAAATATTGTTACTTGTTGTTGTGATATTTTCCGGCGTATTTTTTTTTGGTGTGCGCTGGAAGAGGGGTAGTCTTATACGGCGAGTATAGGCCAAACACCTATATTTTAACAGGAAAAATAGGGGGTCGTCTTATACGCCCAGTCGTCTTATACGCCGGAAAATACGGTATATAGACTAAGTGGCTATGTATTTTATAGTTTCCTTTTCGTTCTTCATATTGAGTGCAACCCCTCCTCCCCCTTTTTTTGGAAGAAATCACAGTCTTAGTTTATTTATTTTATTTATTTATTTATTTGCAAGGCTTGATAGACCGCCCAGGCCGAGGCATCAGGGTGGTGAAAGCACAGTTACTTACCTGTAACAGGTGATCTCTGGGAACAGCAGGAATTAGTCTTCACATATGGGTACGTCGGTACCGACGGAGCCTGCACGGGAATGCTGCCCAGCTTCCAATCAGAAAGCTTTTGGCAGCATCCCTCGCGCCTGCGCGCTGACTTCCCGCCTTCTCCAGAGCCTCTCTTCAGTTGAGTTTCAAAGCTGAGACAAAGGCGAGGAGAGAAAGGAAGAAGATAAAGAGATGCAACTCCCAGGGGAGGTGGGAGGGTTGTGAAGACTAATTCCTGCTGTTCCCAGAGATCACCTGTTACAGGTAAGTAACTGTGCTATCTCCAGGAACAAGCAGGAATGAGTCTTCACATATGGGGACTCCCTAGCTAGGGATGCCAGGGGGAGATCCCATAAAAATGCAGAGGCCTCGGCCAGGGATGCATTTTGTCTCCAGGAATTCCCGGCATCCTTCGTGGGATGGAGGGCAGGAGTTGACAATAAAGGAGCTGTGAGGAAAGAAACAGCATAGCCAAGGACTATAGGGAGAAGTCCTTGGTATATATGATAAGTGACATTAAACACATTTAATGTACACTTAAAATATGCAGCTTACCTACGGAATCGTAGGAAGTCGAGAGCATGATGGAGTCTACTGGATAAGCAGTGGCGGAATCTTCAAAGTGACCTCACAGCAGTGAGGATGAAGGTCCAGACCTGGAGGTAGCAGACGATCCAGGTGTCAACTGGGTAGGATTAGACGTCAGGTCTTCAATGGAAAGCTTTATGGGAAAAAGCTGAAAACTCCTTTAGGCATAAAGTCATTAACAATGAAGGCTAAAGGAAGAAGACTGACGGAGGTAGAGAACTAGCCCAGCCCTGGCGGGAAGAAGGGGAGTGGAAAAACCCCTATTCCCAAGGAGAACAGTTGTGTACTCAAGATAAAGATGTACACTATTTTTCCTAGCTGGCGAGAGATAGGAAAAATTATTGAAGCTTGATGCTTCAAGGACTTAAAGAAAAAATGGAAGATGTTAGCACCACAGTAGTTATTGGTGCCTAACAGTTCCTGCATCACAATATGGTATGCAAGTAGGGCGATAGACTGTCTAAACCCTCTAGAAGGTAAAACATTTAGTATAGACAGTAAGAGTTATAGTGTGTAAGACATATCAACCCTTGAGAAGCCCTCCAACAGACACATATATATACAGATATATATATGTGGATTGAATATATATATATATATATATGTATAGATATATACATATGTCCATATGTGTATATTAGGATATGGGTGGAGAAATGTATAAAAAAAAAAAAATATATATATATATATGATATACGGAAATATATATACATTGGTGGGGCATGGAATTGCACCACCAGGGTAATGAGATAGGTATGTAGACATATATGGAGATGCTACATACAAGATAGAGATTGAAGATACATATCTACCACCCAGCCCCATAGTTGTATATGGGGAATATAAAAGAAAAGATTCTCTGCTCCACAAGAGGGTGAACCCACTTGGGATATGTGTAGAGAATCTATTTCCGTGGATTGAGGGAATCCAGTAAGATAATTTGATGTTTGCGTGAGAACAGATGATGATATCAGTCTGTAAAGAACAAGGCGGGAGTTGCAAAGAACATTGACATGGCAGATGTTCAGCAACGCAAGAAGATACCAGAGGGACCTGCTGGAGGGACCCAGAGGGAGCATGCGTAAACATCAGCCTTGGATCTTCACACAGAAGAACTTATATATCATACCAACAGCCCAGGCCAGAGGGTTTGGAGAACCCTCATAGGCATGGGAAGGAATTAAGCTTTTCCCTACTGATAGCTTCAGAGATAAGGTCAATGCTCTAAAATAAGGCCCTCATAGTAGAAAGCTTCTCTGAGAGTGCAGAGAGCATTGTGCAGGAGAAAGAGGAGATAAACTGACTGAACTCAGTGGTATTGCCATATCCTAAGAGAGGAGATGGAGGAAGATTGTGAAAAAGCCAAAAAGTAGGAGGATCCAAGATAGCTGAGGAGCAGCCTGGAATCACTACTGAGGCTAGATAAACCTTGGAACAAGGGACTGGAACTAGAAAGTACCAGTAACACAATCATTGTAACTCCTGCAGGCACAGCTGGTGATAGAAACCAGCAGAGAGATTGAACTGTGCCCATTTAAGAATAAGAGACAAGGAAGGAGAGGAGGCATCTCCTGTCTCTTTCTGAGGAATAAGCGTGCTAAGAAGCTTCTCAGTATGCTACCCCTCAACCAGGAAGAAGTCCTGTAGAGAGGGTAGGCAAGTAAGTGGAGGGTGACGTACCCTCAGGGTAAGTGCAACTTGAAGGAAAAAAATGTTCAAAGTGGGACAGAACTATCAGGGGATAGTAGTAACTGCTCCTCTAGAGAGTAAAGGAGGAGAAGTGCGTAGTCCCTGAACAAGAATGTTCCGACATCTTAGTACACTGAGAAAGAAAAGCACAGTGAAGCAACTTCTAATAGGTAGAAGTGAACTGCAGACTATAATTCTCAGCCCCTATGGTTGTTGGGAATGCTGAGAGTGGCCAGAGCTGGAGGACTTCAGACTAGGCTGAGGTGTCCCTTGCTTAGGTACCTCTGAATGATGGGCAGGAGAGGAATGAAACTTTCTTTTCTTAGGGAAAGAAGGTTTGGTAGGACATTTCCTACCCCTCGAAGAATGGGATGGCTTAGAATGGTCTGTAGTGGAAGGAGAGTCAGTGGAGCATTGAGCAACCTGACGTAAAGCCTCCTTACCAAAAAGACCGTCTCCTGTATAAGGAGAATGAGCCAGTATAGTTTGTGCCCGTCTATTCAAGTCTGAAGCTTCGAGCCAGGCTCTGCGACGTGCTGCAATGGCAATAGCAGAGGATCTGCTAACAGACTCAAAAGAGTCTATAGAAGCATGAGACAGAAACCAGGATATATTCCGGCTATGATTGATGAGCAAGGAATATTGAGTAGCCTTCGGCTCTGGCAAAAAAGGGGTCAAGAGAGACAATTTCTCTGTGACCTCCTGGAGTGTTAGACTCATGTGGAAAATATATGAAAGAATTCTGGAGGCCAGCATAGATGTTTGGAAGGCTTGACGACCAAAAGCATCGAGTGTTCTTGAAGAACGACCTGGCGGATAAGAAGAATGCTTCTTCTTGCTCTTAGCCTTCCTCAATGCTGATTCTACTACCAGGGAACGATGAGGAAGTTGCGGCTTCTGAAATCCTGGAGAGGGAGGCACTCGGTACCGAACCTCAGTAGCTGTGGAAGCTAGAGGAAGCCGTAAGGGTGATTTCCAAACCCTCAGAAGGAGATCCTGCATAGCAGGATGTAAAGGAAGCATGATATTTTCCATTTGTGCCGGTGGGCTATGAGTATCAGCACAACCAGGGATAGAGATATTAAGAAAGGTTGCCATGTCTCGGAGAAAAGTCTGAAAAGACTGATCCCCTATGGGAACCATCCCTGGTAAGGCCAAAGAAAGAGGCTGAGCACCAGAGGACGTACCATGGTGTGAAGCAAGAGACGTAGTAGATGGACCGGGATACTGGCGTGTTAACTCAGAGGCAGTAGGTACTGCATCAGCAATGCCAGGTATCGGTTCCAACGGAGGCATCGACATCGATGGTGATACAGGACCAGCGGTCAGAGTTGTCATCGGGGACTGCTGCAGTGGTACCGAGATCATGAGTTTAGAGTTATGGCTAGGATCTGCGGAACTGCTTATCTGGAAGCGAGCGGAGTCGGTTCCAGGACGCGTCGGTACCCAGTCCTCGAGACTAGAAATCGATTCAAGACTCGGCATCGATGGAAGCGAGTCTATCGATGCATGCATCGAGGGTACCGACGTCGGTGGCAGTATCGGCGATGCCGATAAAGCAGTCTGGGTTACATCGATCGGTCCCGAAGGTACCGAGGATACCCGATGATACCCACCTGCGAGAAACAGGTTACTGCATCCCGATGTCGTAGCCAGGGCACTGGAACCGCTCGACGGCAGTACCGTCTCTGAGCATGGCTGGGATATAGAAATGTCCATGAGGACGCTTGAGGACGATCCCTGGTGGCGAGTGGAACACTCGACACCGGTGCCGATGCCGGGGTATCGGTACCGCTCGAAGCGGATACCACCACCGGACACGGTGGGGATCGAGGGAAGTCAATCTGAAGCGTATCGATCGGCCCCGAAGGTACCGAGGACGCCAGATGACGATCCCTGGTGAAGAGTGGAACACTCGACACCAGTGCCGATGCCGGGGGATCGGTACCGCTCGAAGCGGATACCACCCCCGAGCATGGCTCAGGTATGTTCTGTGAGGGGTGAGCCCCAGGAACAACCTGAAACCCCTTTAACGCTTTGGAGCCCATAGACTCCCGCAGGGGTAATGCCAATGGATTCTTGAGGGTAAGGCCGGAGCCGTCACCATGCTGGGCATGGAACATACCACTCAAGCATTGACTAGTCTTAACAGACTGTTTGTGGGTTACCTGATCCTGTGAAATGGAGAAACCGGGTACCCTCACTGCCGAGGAAAAAATGGCATCGAGGGAAACTTTAAAAACTGAAGGTTTCCTCACAAAAATATCTCCTGACATGTCAGGGGAAAAAGGGTCAGGACCCACACAGTTATTGGAGTGTAAAAAGAAACAAGTGTTTCCACATCGAATGCACTTCTTAGGAAAAGAAGGCTCCATGAGGCCTGGTAGGCCTAACAAGTTAAGGCAGAAAAAACTGATGAAAAAGTTTCTCAGAATTTAGGCAAAAATCCACCGGCGGTACCGGTGGCGGCGGGAAATACAGCCGCGACCACAAGAAAATAAAAAACTAAAGAAATTAAGTAAGTAAAAAGAAAGGTTTCTGCGGTGACAGGAAGGACGTCCTGCCGGCTCCGCGGAAAAACGAAAACTGAAGAGAGGCTCTGGAGAAGGCGGGAAGTCAGCGCGCAGGCGCGAGGGATGCTGCCAAAAGCTTTCTGATTGGAAGCTGGGCAGCATTCCCGTGCAGGCTCCGTCGGTACCGACGTACCCATATGTGAAGACTCATTCCTGCTTGTTCCTGGAGATCAATAAAAACAAGCTGCTAGAAACAATAAAAACAAGCTGCTAGTTGCCATGTCTCTATCAATATGGTCTTAGTGTTTTTGTTTAGCCATAGATAATTTTGCCCATTCATGTACACAAACAAATGTTCAGATGATAGTTTTATCATCATTATGTTTATAGTTATTTTCTGTTCCATGTAATTGAGTATGTACCTGTTTGTACCTCTCAAAACTGTTGTTCCATGTATACCGCAATTGATCCTTGGAAATTGCAGTATGAATTTTTGGTTAAATAAATTCTGTTTTAGGTGCTTCCCCTACGTGATCTTTCATTGTACTGCTAAGACTTTTACTTTGCATTGGTAAAGTGTTTTTACTTTGTTTCATATTCGCACCTTTGCACATGTATGTTTTTATATTTTTATTGCATGTATGTATTAATTATTTTCCTAGTAATTGTTTTTTTTTTTTTTTTTAAGTGCCATCGAGTCAATGACAACTCCTGGTGATCCAGCAGCCCCTGGGTTTTCTTGGCAAGGTACGACCAGACGTTAGATTGCCAGGCCTTTTCTTCCGAGACAGTGGAGGGTGAAGTGACTTGCTCAAAGTCTCAAAGAATGCCACTGGGAATCGAACCTAGATCTCGGGTGCTAGGCTGTTGCTCTAACCACTAGGCTACTCCTCCACTAATTGATGTATATATACTATTTTTCTGATGTTATATGCACATTTCTTATATTCTTTTACCAGATGTATGCATTAATATTTTTTAACTGTTTTCTATCAAATGATTTATATGTTTATCTATGTTTTAAGACCCCTGATTCAAGCTAGTTTGCCAAAACTCAGCTGAGTCTGGTCTTTTTTACATCTTGGAATAAAGACTTCTGGTTGGACCATTTTGGGCCATGCGCCTATCTTCATTCCTGTTTTTCTTTTATTTCTGTCATCTTTTGAGGATCGTGCTTCTTGGTTTGGCATTTTGCAGACCGTAAGTCCCAGTATAGTAAGCTGCACTGTCCTTTAGCACAGTGGTTTACTCCTGATTTTATCCCAATGCAGTAACAAATCTCAAGTCTTGTTTGTTTCCAGTGGACTGATTTTGATATTGTGCAGATGGTTTCAGCTGTTTATAGGGTAGAGATTAAGGGATTATAGGGTAGGGATTATGGGGTAGGGATTAAGCAATTATAGGATGAGGATTAAGGGATTATAATGTAGGGATTAAGGGATTATAGGGTGAGGATTAAGGGATTATAGGGTAGGTATTAAGGGATTATAGGGTAGGGATTATGGGGTAGGGATTAAGCGATTATAGAATGAGGATTAAGGGATTATAGGGTAGGGATTATAGGGTGAGGATTAAGGGATTATAGGGTAGGGATTAAGTTGCATACGTTTTTGAAGCTTCCTCACTGTAAGCTGTGCAGGGATATGGTTGCACTGTCTCTGTTTTAGAATGTTGCTATGTGTGTCAGTTATTTTAATTGTGTATTTTTCAATTTATAGATTGTATTCTCTTTTTATGTGGTATAGAAATCGTTTCAAAGAAATAAATAAAATAAAGATAGCCTGAAAACGAGGACTGGCCCTCTCCTGGCTTCAAGGCTAAGACATGCTATCTCCAGTGATCTCTATTCTCCCTCGCTCTCTTCATTTCAGCTACTAAATCTCAGTTTTACTCCCGTCTTATCTTATAGCTTGCCACTATAAATTTCAAATCATTTCTAAACCTTCTCTAGTTCATCTGGTCTTTATTTTACTTCCTGTCACATTTTTCTGAAGAAAACTGGTTGCATCCGTTCTTTGATCACTTCATGTCTTCTTGACCCTTCTACAGTCTTTACTCCACGAATGGCTGTTTTGAAAATGTTTAGCCACCTTCCATTCTTTTCTCATGAAGGGTAAGCCCACTAACTTATTTATATTTATTTATTTATATATTTAAACACATTTATAACTTACTTCTAAGCCTGCCAGCCTACCATGTCTTGTCTTCAAATTTTAATCTCAACTTACTTCTCGCACTATCATTGCTACATTTAACTTATCCTCTCCTCTGGAATCTTCTTCCTAGTCTTCCAAGTCTCTTCTATAAATCAATTTTTTTAGATTGCTTCCTTTACTCTTGCTAATTATGGCAAAATTAGACCTTACCTGCTAATTGTCTTTCCTTGAGTACCTCCAGGCCAATCCAGTTACACATGGGTTGTCACCGTTCACCAGCAGCTGAGAACTGATCATGATAGACTTTTGATGATGCAGAACAAGAGCTCCTCCCTCAGCTCTGTGCTTCAGTCTCTGCCTGACAAAGCATCCTCCAAAGATACACAGACAAAATCAACACCCCCCCTTGCCCAGAGAAGCAGAATCTAGACAAGAGGAACAGAAACAATGTAATACTGAACACTATAATACACTATTTTACAACTAGAGAGTGTAAAGACAGACTGGTGGACAAATCCATACCTATCTGAAACTGCTACTTTGAAAGAGCATCAGTCACCTCAATAGTGCTGCATCTCTTCATATAGGTCCTTACACCCTGCCAGGAAAGATGCCATTCACTCCAACACCAGTCTGCCGATCTGAAAAGAATAACAAGCCAACCAGGGAGGGCTCTGTACTTTCCTGGAGGTACTCAAGGAAAGACAATTTGCAGGTAAGGTCTAATTTCGTCTTTCTAATCGTCCTTCCAGGGCAGTCCAGTTCAGTTATGCATAGGAGGTAGCAAAGTAGTGCCTAACCCTGGAAGGGACCGCGAGACCAGCCTGCAGCACCAAGGCCCCAAATCTCACATCCGTGGCTGCCTGAACGTCCAGTCAATAATGCTTGACCCACGTCACCACTCTGCAAATGTACCAGGCTGCATTCCACCCATGAAGCCGCCTGAGCCCATGTTGATTGGGCCTTGAGTCCCTTCAGCAGTAGCTTGCCCCGAATTACGTAGGCTGAACAGATAGCTTGCTTCATCAAGTGGGTGATGGAGGCTTTGGAGACTGCCTCCCCTTTTCAAGTACCTCCAAAGAGCAGAAACAAGTGAACAGACTTTCGCAGGGACTCCGTCCCCTTCAGATATTGACGCAGTGCCTTGCACAAATCCAGCAGGTACAGCTGTCAGTCTTCCTCTGAGCTACCCAGCGATGGAAAGGCAGGCAAGGAAATCACCTGATTCATGTGGTAATGGGAGAGCACTTTTGACATAAAAGACGGCATCGGTCTCAAAACCACCTTTTCTTTGGACATCGTCAAGAAAGGCTCCCTACAGGAAAGTGCCTGGAGCTCCGAAATACACCGTGCTGAACAAATCACCACTAAAAAGACCGCTCTTCAATGTAAGATCCTTTAAGGGTGCCCTGGTGAGAGGTTTGAAGAGCGGCCCAATCAAGGTGGCTAATACCGTTCAGATCCCAAGAAGGAACAACCGGTTGCAGAGGACACACCTGCTTCACAGCTCTGAGAAAACGTTCCATATCTGGATACATGGCCAAGGACTGTCCTTGCACCTGTCCCCGATAGCACAAGAGAGCCGCCACCTGCACCTTCAAAGAATTAAGAGCTAACCCCCTTTTTCTCAAGACCCTCTTGCAAAAAGAGCAAGATCTTGGGAAGCGATGAGAAGGACAGGCGAATGTTCCGAGACCGACACAAGTCTTCAAACACACGCCAGACTCTCACATAGGCCATGGCGGTAGACCGTTTCCGAGCCTGCAACAGCATTGCCACTACAGCTGGAGAGTACCCTGATGTCACAGTCAGACCCGCTTAAGAGCCAGGCCATAAGCGAGAATCTTTTCACCTGCAGCTTCAAGACTGGCCCCTGGGACAGCAGGTTGATCTGGTAGGGAAGCCAGATCAGCAGATCTATCAATAGGTGACATAAGGGCTCAATTCGGGGTGATGAGATGCATCAATCCCTCGTGTGCCTCGATCCGCTGCAGAAGGCGTGCAATTATTGCCCAGGGAGGGAAAATGTAGAGAAATCCCTCAGATGGCCAAACCTGCGCCAGAGCGTCGATGCTCTCTGACATGTGCTCCCTGCGCTGGCTGTAAAATTTAGCCGCTTTGGAGTTGCTCAGTGTGGCCATCAGGTCCATGATTGACTGTCCCCAATGCAAGGGAGATTGTGAAACACTGCTGCATTGAGCTCCCACTTGACTGGGTCTAACCGGTGATGACTGAGGAAATCCGCCTGAACGTTGTCTTTGCCCGCTGTGTGCATTACCGACAGCGCCGTGAGGTTCTCCTTTGCCCAGAGCAGCAGAATCTGACTCTTTTCCAGAAGGGCTGCACTGCCTGTGTCCCCTTGACAGTTGATGTACGCCACCATGGTGGCATTGTTGGAGCACACTCTCACCACTTCACTGGGCTATCCACAGACGAAAACTGGGCACCACCAGGTCCAGCACCGCCGCCATTGATCCCAAGAGCTGAAGGTAGAACTACGCCGCTGGCGCCTTCATATCAGGAAACAGCATACTTCGGCTTGAATTTTGAGCACTCTACTACTACTGAACATTTGTATAGCACTACAAGATGTACACAGCGCTGCACAGACACATGTAAAGCACAGTTACTTACCTGTAACAGGTGATCTCTGGGAACAGCAGGAATAAGTCTTCACATAGGGGTATCGTCGGTACCGACGGAGCCTGCGCGGGAACGCTCCCCAGCGTCCAATAAGAAAGCTTTTGGGAGCATCCCACAGCGCCTGCGTGCTGCCTTCCCGCCTTTCCCAACCGCCTCTCTCCAGTTCGAGTTTTAAAGCTGAGACAAAGAGAGAGAGAGAGGGAAGGAAAGATAGATAGAGAGAGATACAACTCCTAGGGGAGGTGGGTGGGTTGTGAAGACTTATTCCTGCTGTTCCCAGAGATAACATGTTACAGGTAAGTAACTGTGCTATCTCCAGGAACAAGCAGGAATGAGTCTTCACATATGGGGACTCCCTAGCTGCAGATGCCAGGGAGAGACCCCAGAGTTGTGTGTCCTTGAAAAGAGCTCCACCTCCCCCCATGGATCTCTGGCATCCAACCAGGGTAGATGGGTAGGAGTTGATTAGGAATGGAACAGGTGTTTGAGAACAGCCTGACCAAACGAGGCATCCCGGCGGGAGTCCTTGTCCAAACAGTAATGGGCTGTGAAGGTATGAACCGAGGCCCAGGTGGCCGCCCAACAGATTTGGTCGATGGACACAGAGTTTAGATGAGCCATTGAGGCTGCCATGGCCCTCACATTGTGAGTTGTGACATGGCCTTCCAGAGAAAGGTTCCTACTCTGGTAGGCGAAAGAAATACACTGAGCAATCCAGTTGGACAGTGTTCTCTTAGAAACTGGAAGTCCTAAATGGGAAGGATCAAAAGCAACAAAGAGTTGAGAAGACTTTCTATATTGCTGTGTTCTTTGTAAGTAAAAGGCGAGAGCTCTTTTACAATCCAAAGTATGAAGATTCCTCTCTGCACTTGATGCATGAGGTCCTGGAAAAAAGACACACCACCACCTCACCGCTGGACCCATGCCCCACTGACTGGATAAAGAAATTGAAAAACGAACTGAGCACACCATTAACCCGTATCGTCAACGAATCCTTCTCCAAAGGACACATGCCAGATGCACTCAAAACCACGATCATCCGACCTTCCTTGAAAAAGCAAAACCTGGATCCTCTTGACCCTACATCCTACAGACCCATAGCAAGTCTACCTTTCACAGCCAAAATAATCGAGAAGATCGTCCAGCAGCAGCGTCAGGAACACCTGGATGTTAACAACATACTGGACCCGCAACAACATGGCTTCCGCCCGCTACATGGAGTCGAGACCCTCATGACCACGCTGATGAACACCCTCCTCACAGGAACTCAAGGAAAACACTCCAGATATGCCATGATCTTCCTCGATATATCTGCAGCTTTTGACACCATCTCCCACAACATCCTCATACACCGACTACAGACTATTGGGATCAAGGACACCGTGCTGAAGTGGTTCCAATCCTACCTAACAAACAGACAACAACTCATCCGCACCAGCACCTCAACTTCCCCTCCATTCCAACAACACCAGGGAGTACCCCAAGGATCCACACTATCAGCCATGCTCTTCAATATCTACCTTCAACCACTCTGCACAGTCATACGCACCCACAACGTCAGCTTCCACATCTATGCTGACGATATCATGCTCTACGCCCCCATTACAACCACAAACCCTACAAACACCCACCTATCAGCATGCTTCACTGCAGTCTCTAACTGGTTACAAACAAACAACCTATCCATCAACATAAAGAAAACTGAAGCCCTCATAGTGACAAAGGACCCAGACTTCATACCGCCCACACACCTCATCATTGGAACTACAAGCATTCAAATACAACCACATATAAGATACCTGGGCATTATTATTGACCAAGCCCTCACCTTAAAGCAACAGATCACTAAAACCTCCGGAACTATATTTCACAAAGCAAGAACAGTGCAACGTCTCAGACCCCTCCTTGAACATCAAGACTTCCGAACAGTGATGCAAGCCATGACACTCCCACATCTGGACTATTGCAACATAATCTACCATGGCCTTCCAGCCACACACACCAACCCCCTCCGAACTGCATTAAACACCACTGCGAGAATCATCCAGAGGGCGAAGAAAACCGACCATATCACCCCAATTCTGAAAGAACTTCACATTCTCCCCCTCGAAGCACGGACAAAATACAAAGCCATCCTACTCACCCACAAAGCTATCCATCAAACACAGGACACCCAACTTCGCACCCTACTGACTCGTCCAGCCCACAGCAGATCTACTAGACAAACCTCCAGCATTTTCCTCACCGTCCCTCACAAAAGAACTAAATGCTCGCAACGGACCTGCAATCGAGCCTTTGAACTTTATGCTCCATCCTTATGGAACTCTCTACCGAGCTATCTCAGAAACAATGCCGACCTACTATCTTTCAGAAAACAGCTAAAAACCATCCTTTTCCAGGAATACTTCAACTCGAACCCCACCGAAAAACCCACAAACCTCTGATCTCACCCACAATGAACCTCTAACTTAAAGCTACACTAACCTGTCTATGTCCAACGTCTGTCCTATGTCCAAAGTCTTTCCTATGTCAAAATCATCAATGTTGCCTCCCCGGTGATGGCCCTACCCTTGTACTTAATTCCCCCACCCCTATGTAACACCGCTTTGACCCGGTGAAAAGCGGTATATAAATACAGCTAAATAAATAAATAAGTATACCTCTTGATTCAGATGAAAAGGCAAGACCACTTTGGGCATAAAGTGTGGATTGGTCCTGAGGACTACCTTATCATGATGGAACCTTGTATAAGGAGGATTAGCCACCAAGGCTTGCAACTCACTGATGCGACGTGCTGAGGTGACTGCAATGAGAAAGATAACCTTCCAAGAAAGAAATTTCAAGGAGGTGGTGGCTAAAGGTTCAAAGGGTGGCTTCATAAGCTGGCCAAGAACCAGATTTAAGTCCCATGCCACTGGAGGTCGTCTAATGGGAGGTTTAGTTAAAAGAAGGCCTCTCATGAATCTTGCTATAAGAGGATGAGAGGAAATAGGCTGTCCATTGAGAGGCTTGAGGGACGCTGCAATAGCACTCAAAAGGACTCTTACTGAATTTGTTTTAAGGCCTGCATGGGATAGATGCAGAAGATACTCTAGTAAAGAATTCAGAGGTATTGCAAGAGGGTTAAGACCCTTCTCTGAACACCAAATGGTAAATCTTTTCCATTTGAAAGCATAAGAACGCCTAGTGGAAGGCTTTCTAGAAGCATGAAGAATATCTCTGACTTGCTGAGAGAGATGAAAAACTTGAAGGTCTAGGCCTTCAGCAACCAGGCCCTGAGATGGAGAGACTGGGGGGTTGGGTGCCACAACGTTCCGTCTTCCTGGGATAGAAGATCTGGTGCAGAGCCGAATTCCAGGGAGGGAGCTTGAGAGAGATGCAGAAGTAGAGGGTACCACACTTGGCGTGGCCAATGTGGTGCTATGAGGATCATGGAACCTCGGTCTCTCTGAAGCTTGAAAAGTGTTTTGGGAATTATGGGAATGGGTGGAAAGGCATAAAGGAAGTCTTGACCTCAGTGAAGAAGGAAGGCATCCTTGGCCTGAACTCCCTGACACGGTATTCTGGAACAGAACCGGGGAAGTTTGGCATTCCACGGACTTGCAAAGAGGTCGATGTCCGGGGTTCCCTAAATTCGAAAAATCCCGGCTATCTGGTCCATGTGGAGGGACCACTCGTGTGGAAGCAGAACTCGACTGAGTCTGTCTGCCCAAGAGTTTTGAACGCCTGGAAGATATACTGCCATAAGATGAATCTGATGCTCTCTGGCGAAGGCCCACAGTTGCAAAGCTTCGTTGCAAAGCGACAGAGAGCCAGTCCCTCCCTGCTTGTTCACATAGAACATGGCTACTTGGTTGTCCGTGTGGATGAGGACTGTCCTGTAGCTGAGCAGGGAGTGGAACACTCTGAGAGCTAAGAAAATTGCTCTGAGTTCCAAGAGATTGATGTGTAGAGAAGTCTCCTGTGGAGAGCAGATGCCCTGGGTGGAGAGATCTTGCAGATGAGCTCCCCAACCCATTGGAGAGGCATCTGTTGTAAGGGTTGCTTGGGGAAGTGACTGCTGAAAAGGGGACCCCAGCAACAGGTTTTGAGAGGACTTCCACCACTGGAGAGACCAAAAAAGGCGACTGGAGTTTGCTATTTTGTCTGACAGGCAACCTGATGCCTGAGTCCATTGGGTGGACAAAGTCCATTGAGCTGCCCTCATGTGAAGGCGAGCATATGGAACCACATGCACGGTGGATGCCATGTGGCCTAAGAGTTGTAACATTTCCCGAGCAGTTAAATGGGACTTTAACTGTATTTGGGAGGCTAACTGCACCAAGCGTAGGCAACGAGCCTGAGGAAGATAGGCCCTTGCAGTTGTAGTATCCAGGACAGCCCCTATAAACTCCAGAGATTGAGTAGGGGTGAGATTGGATTTTGGGATGTTTATTACCAGTCCCAAATACTGAAGGACACGCATTGTGCAGGTTAGAAAAGTCTTGGCCTCTGACTGAGAGGGAGCTCGAATGAGCCAGTCGTCCAGATATGGGAAAACGAATATTCCCAGGGTGCGTAGAAATGCAGCTACTACTGCCATGCATTTCGTGAACACCCTTGGTGCGGAGGCCAGACCGAAAGGAAGCACTCTGTATTGGTAGTGCTTTTCTCCAAAAAGGAACCAAAGGAACCTTCTGTGTGTTGGATGGATGAGGACATGGGTGTACGCGTCCTTGAGATCTAGAGAACAAAGCCGGTCCTGACTCTGAAGGTATGGAAGCAGAGCACCAAGAGAAATCATCTTGAATTTCTCCTTGAATAGAAATTTGTTCAATTATCTGAGATCTAAGATGGGTCTGTAGCCCCCTGTTTTCTTTGGAATAAGAAAATAAGGGGAGTAGAACCCTGTGCCTTGCTGAAGAAGAGGTACTTCTTCTATTGCCCCTTGGGCAAGAAGGGTGGCAATCTCCTGACCCAGAAGGTCGAGGAGAGATGTTGGAGAATTGAACTGTTTCACTATGGTGTGAGGGGGAAGGCTTAAGAAATGAAGCTTGTACCCTTCCCTAATGATAGAGAGTGTCCATTGCTCTGCTGTGATTTGTTCCCATCTGAGAGCAAAGTAAGTCAACCTTCCTGGAATGGTAAGGGGCTCTGGTTCTTCCAGAGCCAGAAAGGCTAAGTTCTCTAGCTGCAAGTCAAAGGCCCTGAGGAGGCTGAGGCTGCTGGGTCATGGCAGGCCTAGCAGCCTTTGATTTGGCCTGTTTAGGTGGTTGCTGACGCTTTGCAGCAAAACGACCTGCAGAAGATGCCTGCTGACTATAAGCAGGATAGTATCTTCCCTTTTTAGAAAAAGATGTCTTTTTGAACAATATTTTCTTAACAGGAGCAGAGGTAGACTTTGAAAGTCGATCCAAAGCAGAGTTTTCAGCATCCATCTGATTGGCCTTTGCTTGCCAATCCTTACCAAAAAGGTTTTCACCTGTACAAGGGATATTCCCTAATTCATCTTGTACCCAGAGCTCCAAATCAGAAGCTTGTAGCCAAGCAATTCTGCGTGCCCCTATGGCAATAGCCGAAGCTCTGCTTACACACTCAAAAGAGTCAAAGGCTGCACGGTTGGAAAATTTGGAGGCATCTTGGGCATGTTTGAGCCAAGTGAGAAACTCCTGCCTTTTATTCTCTGAAATAAAAGCGGTTAAAGTCTGCAGACTGTGACTTCTTTTAGAAACATCCCTATATAGAGGCTATAGGAGTTGATCCTGGCAGCTAGCATAGAAGCTTGGAAAACCCTTCGGCCAAAAGCATCTAGGGTCCTGCATTCACGTCCTGGAGGATTAGATGAGTGTCTCTTTGCACTCTTTATCTTTCTCATGGCAGACTCTACCACAATAGAGTGGTGAGGGAGCTGAGTCTTGTGGAAGCCAGGACAAGGAGGGACACGATACATAGTGTCTAACCTGCGAGAATGAGGAGAGGAGGTAAGAGGTGTCTCCCACATCCTCAACATGAGATCATACAGAATCTCATGGATAGGCAAGGTAGCTGCCTCCTTAGGAGTTTTAGGATATTGTAAAATATCCAATTCCTTGGCTCTGGGTTCTGACTCAGGGGCCACTGTGATGGAGAGGCCCCTGGCCACTTCCCTGATAAAGTCTTGAAAAGATAAGTCTTCTGGAGGAGACATTCTTCGCTTAGGAGAAGAAGACTCCTGAGGAAGAAGTATGGATGCCTCGACAGAACCCTCAGACTCATCAGAGTCTTCAGAGGAATCAAAGTATCGCCTGTAGGGATGTTCCTGTAAAGCCCGATAATCGTACCGAGTAGGATCGGTATCGGGAGTAACCGGTATCGGTTCGGTACCGATGGGCATCATAGGACAGGGTACCGTTGCAGCCGACACCGAAGCCGATGTCGATGCGATCGGTACCGGCACCGGGAGTGATGCCGGTGCCGGAGTCGGTACCGACAACGGGGATTGTTGCAGTACCGGAGGCGTCGCAGCCTGTATGAATGCCGCTAGGGTGCGCTGCATGGTCAGGATCTTTTGATCCATCGAAGCCACCAATGTCTGGATGTCGGTACCAGTGGGAGCCACCGGTACCCCAGAACACGGCAACAGGAGATCTGTCGAGGCCGAGCCATCGATGTCAACCTGTGACCCCATAGACAATGCTTTGGAAGCCGGAGCTTCCCGCCGGGGTAATTTTGCCGGTGCGGAATCCTCGAGGGCAAGCCCGGAGGCATCTCGATGCTTGGAAGGAGATCTACCCTTCGAGGACCGACCAGATTTATGCTTGGTTACCTGAGATCCATGGGAGGAGGAAGAAGCCCTGGAAGACGTCGATGCCACCGAAGCTGCATCAGAGGGAAACAGGGTACTGAGCTTGGCTGCTCGGTTCTGCCGACCTCTTTTAGACATCATGGTACAGGACATACAATCCGTAATGGAATGGTCAGGCCCCAAACATTTTAGACACCAGTCATGGGTGTCGGTGACAGAAATAGTACTGCCACATTTTGTGCATTTTTTAAACCCGGAGGCGGGCTTCTCCATGAGGAAAATATTTTTAGGCCTAAGGCCCAAAAACTGAAAATGCACAGTGAAGAAAAGTTTTTTGTTTTTTTTTAAGAAAGAAAGAAAAGACCGGCGGTACCGGTCCGACGTCGAAGAAGGCAGACGCGACACAAAAGAATAGGAAAAAATAAAGAACTTCTTCTGCGGTGACAGGAACACGACCTGCTGGCTTCGCGGAAAAGAAGAACTGGAGAGAGGCGGTTGGGAAAGGCGGGAAGGCAGCACGCAGGCGCTGTGGGATGCTCCCAAAAGCTTTCTTATTGGACGCTGGGGAGCGTTCCCACGCAGGCTCCGTCGGTACCGACGATACCCATATGTGAAGACTCATTCCTGCTTGTTCCTGGAGATAAGACTGTCCCTGCTCAGCAGAGCTTACAATCAGATAAGTCAAGATCTGAAAGACGCCTTCTCTGGCTCTTTTCAAATCCAGGCTGAAACTCACCTCTTCACTGCTGCTTTCGGATCTTGACTTGCCTGGTCTCCTTTGTGTTTTCTTACTATTCCCACTAGATGTATCCCATGTCTACAGCTACTATGTTGTCTGTCATGACTAGATTGTAAGCTCTGATGAGCAGAGACCATCTTTTATATGTATCTGTGCAGTGCTGCTTACATCATGTAGCGTTATACAAATGCTCAATAGTAGTAGTAATTCCTAATCACCCTATGTACTCGAAAACACACTTGCATCCCTTTGAACCCTTAATTATTTATTTATTGCAACAAGGGATCCTCTAGGGGGTTCCTCCGCTACTGCTGGAGGAGTAACTATATTTAAGGCCACAAGAGAATGACCAATGAGAGCCGGCAGCTCCTCTCTGTGGGGTCCTCCCCCAGGGAATCTCCCTTTTCCAATTCCAGGGCTACTGGTTCCGCCCAGAGATCCGAGGGGCCTTTGCCAAGCTCTTCAAATGTGGAGAGTCCTCACTCTGCCAGGCATCAGGCTCACCACAACTTTGTTTCACTGGAAGAGCCTCCTACAGTAGTTCCCCCTCCCGCAGGGCCTCTCCAGCCAGGAGAACAGGAACCTTAGTGGTAGCAGTGGAAGCCGCAGCCTGTTACCTTTTCAGACAATAGGCTTTGTGCAAAGATAATATGAAATCCGTGGAGAAACAGTCTCAAAGAAGAAACCAAGTTTTCTGGCCCTGTCCGAGATGCTGAACCAGCCACCAGCACTTCCGATTTATGCTTTCCTTTACTTTTACATTTCACGTACTTAGTTATTTCCTCTGGGGAAATGGTTGTTGGTTTTGAAATGGACGCAGTTCCTGTGAAAACAGCGGGAACTGCAGAGGTAGCAGATTCACTCATGGAAGGCCCACCGAGCAGGTCCATGTCCATTCCAGTCCAGTCCCTCTGAAGGAACCTCCCTTGACCCAAGCAGAAATGGCACCCCCCCCACGATAACCTGTGGCTGCCTGCAGAGAGAATACATGCCGGGGAGTATGACTGCATGTGATCCAACATCCACTCTGATCTGCCGAGCTGCCCGAGAATCATGAGGAGGGGAGAAGTAGGAACTAAGCCCAGCCACAGCACGAATCACGTTGAAGGGACCAAGACTCTTACCGCACTGAAATGGTTGCTGGATGAAGCAATCTCCCGCCCTAGCAATCTCCGGCATTGTGAATTGCTATCTCTTAAAGCACAGGAACCCGCCAAACGAAACACAGCACCACAGTAGTAATCAGAGGCCCCAGGGTCCTAAAGTCAACAGGAATTGGGGACTCTGACTGGGGGGGGGGAAGGGACGGGACGGGACTCCCAGGTATATCCCCTAGACCAGCTCTAACACCCTTGGGACCTGGACCCAGGGCAGGCTCTGCCCGCTATCCCTGTCTCACTCTGCAGTATACAATTTCTGCTGCTCCTGCTTGACCCTATAGCGAAGGTAAGGAGGGTGTAGGAAAAGTCCCCTCTCTCTTTAATTTTCTGGAAGTCTTGACAGGGAGATCAGTACCCAAAAGCTCTTAACTCAGCTGCTGAGAACTGAAAGACTGGAGCATGGAGCTGAGAGAGGAGCTCTTGTGCTGCATTACCAAAAGTCTGTCATGGTGAACGGTGACAACCCATACATAACTGGACTGACCTGGAGGTACGATTAGGAACATTCTATTTGACTCCTTCCACATCTTTCCAAAGTCTTTAAGCAGACTTTTCACTGGCACCTCTCAACTTTTCTAACTTCCACTCTTGTTTTCAGTTCTGTATAGCCTGCACTTAATTTATTTACATTTTCTCTCAGGCCAAATCTTCAGATCATTCCTTGGCCTTGCATATGAAGCTGAGCTTCACTCAGACTTCATCAGTTGCATGTGGTATCGTTTCTACGTCCTAAAATCCCACCATATTGCAAGGACCAGTCATCAAATTCCAGTGGGATTTTAGGATGTAGGACTTATACCATATGTGATTGATGAAGTTTATGAGTGAAGCTTGACTTTTATCATAGACTGAAGTAATTTTCTAACTTTGAGATTTTAACATGTGCTTTCTTGTTATTTCAGTTCTTTTCAACCTGATGCAGTGTTCTGCGAAACGCTGACGGCGTCGGAGTTGGTGGAGTTGCTAAGTGGAGCTAGCATCTGATCAAAAAAAACAGGTGAGTCTCCAGGTGCCAATACTCCTAGGAGAAACTCTCAATAACATTTCAAAGATTTCATATGTCACTTGGACCATGAACTTCAAGCAGTCCTTGCACTGTCTCACTAAGGAATGATACTGTTCCAATCTCTCTGGAGGGAGACACTGGGACAGCTCATCTAAGCCGCTCATAATGTCCTTCAAAAACATGCCCATGTAGAGCTAGTGGGAGGCCATGTGGGCAGCAAGCAGGGTTCTCTGGAAAACCATTCTCCCCAAAGTGTCTAATATCCAGTGCCTCCTGGAGGCACTGGGGAGTGTGTCCTGGAGCTTTTAGATCTCTTAAGGGCAGAGTCGAGGAATGGTGAGAAAGTTGGGCCTTCTTGAACCTGGGAGCCTTCTGAACTCTGTACATCAAGTCAAGCTTTCTATTGACTGGAGGTACAGAGAGGGGGGGTTCTCCCACATTCTCATCTGTACTCTATGAAGGATGTGGTGCACGGGCACTGTCACTGCTTTCTTTGGGGCTGAGGAGTACTGTAAGATCTCCGATGCTGCTCTAAGCTCATCCTCCATCTCCAAAGAAAATGGTATGGCCTGGAAGTGATTTACGAATCTCATGGGATGGAAAAGAGTCAGGTGGAAGTTCTAGGGACCTGTCTTCTGACATGCCCTTAGATGCCCCATGAGTGATTCAAGGCTTCTGATTCCAACTCTGAGAGGAAATCAAAACATCTCAGAGTCTCAACCTGGGCGACTCTCCTGTCCTTTGGGGATCGAGAGCTTCTTCAAGAGTGTCAATGCACTGATGACTTCCTAGGCGTCGGGATGCATCAGACCCCGATGAACTAGATAGTGATACCGGCTGGGTAGGATCAGATATTGGGGCCCTTCGATGCCCCAATGTCAATGCCTTTCATGCAGGCAACTCAATGCTTCTTGAGGATCAGTTGGACAGCTGTCAATACCAATGCAGCAGACACTGAGGCACTGACCTGTTGCATTGTGAACAGCTTCATGATGTGTTGCTCGACAGCTCTCAGAAGACATCTCTCCAGAGCTGCCGACTCCAAAGGCCGCAGGGCCACAGCAACATTGACTGATGTTGCTGGAATCTGAAAGGGTGTATCGGTTGCTTGACTCGGCTCTCTTTAGGCCATCACTGCCCCTCTGATGCCCTTGAGAATGAGCTGTCCTCTCTTTGGAGCTGCTTAGAGGGGCACTTTTGTGAACCCTCTTTGCTCTCAATGCCCTGTCTCGGAGGGCTTTGACTTCGATACATTAAAGCCTCCATCTGATGCTCAATGCGTTCACCCTTTGGCGCCAATGAAGATGAATTCCTCTTCACCTTCAGGCGAACATCGATCAATGGCTGATGCTCCGGGGTACTATGGGTGCTCGGCTCCGAGAGGGCTCGAGGACAGCTTGATGTTGATGCACTGCCAGCATTCGATGCAGCCTTCAATGGCATTGAGACTGGTGCCACCGAAGCTGATGGCTGAATTTTGTAGTGCAAAAATAGATTTATGCTGTTTGTCACAATCCTTGAACCCTCTTTTTGTCATCTGCAAATGCAAATTATAAGAAGAGGGCTGATGATCGGGTCCCAAGCACTGAAGACAATAATTGTGAGTATCTATTTTAGATATGGTCCTTGAGCACCTAGAACACTTTGTAAACCTGCTGGCTAGTTTCTGTCACCTATCACCCAGAAAAATAGCTTTTTATTGAAAAAAATGTAGTAATACACAGCTGGAGCACCAACGCCTAAGGGGGCAATGGTGCCATGGAAAATAAAAAAATTTTAAAACATCTGAAAATGCTAAACTACGAAAAAAGGAAAAAAAACATGACTGCAGGCAGGCAGCAGAAAAAAACTGAGGGAACACTATGAAAAAGTCAAGAACTTACATGTACCTCTGAAAAAGGAAGAGACTAAGACTAAGGGGTGGGCGGGAAGGTGTACGCATGCACAGAGGTTCCAAAAGCTTCCAAAAGGAGCTGGGTTTAAAAAAGTTTTGGACAAGTTCCTGGAGGAAACATCAATAAATCATTACTAAAGAGGACCCAGGAAATCCACTGCTTACCCCGGGACAAGCATTGTAGAACCTGTGTACCTTTTTGGGAATCTGCTAGGTACTTATGACCTGGATTGGCCACTGTTGGAAACAGGATACTGGGATTGATGGACTTTGGTCCAACCCTGTATGGCATTTCTTATGTTTTTATGAGCTGGGAATACTCCTGCATGTGGTTCCAGTGGATGATGTCACCCATACATGAGGACTTTTTCCTGCTTGTCTAAGCAGAACTAATTATTTCATTGCAAGTTCACCCCTTTTAATTATTTCTATTTCAAACCTAAATTGGTTTACTAATCATATAATCCTACGAGTTCTTCAGTTTTCCTCAGCTCAGGCCTGGAGGGACACCTGACTAGGCTGCCTTTCTTGATATCCACAATAAATACGTATGAGTTAGATTTGTATACACTAAGGGACCCTTTTACTAAAGGCTGCTAACTAGTTAACGTGGGTTTAGTGAGAATGTTAACGCATGTGCATGCCAGCTGTTGTTGTTAAGTGCCGTCGAGTCGGAGTCGACTCATGGCAACCCTCTGGATAGCTATCCTAAATTGTGTTCGGTCTTCAGTCAGGCGGCTCATTGTTGACAGACTGGTACCCGTGGCTGCTGTTATTGTATCGATCCATCTCATTGCTGGCCTTCCTCTTTTGCGTTGATCTTCTATCTTGCCAAGCCAGCTACAGGCCACTAAAAGGCACGTCAAGCAGCTGCTGCGTGCTATGGGGGAGAGTGGGCAGGTTAGGGGCACAATGTGGCATGGAGAGCACATTGCTGCCACTGCAAGGGCAACGGCCGTGCACTCAGTGGCATTGGCACGAGGGCACAGAACAGTACCCCTATGACCACTTTCTGCACTTCACTGGCACGTCCCCGAGAGCACATGAGGGTTGCACTTAGCATGCATGAGTTTTGTGCTATTTGCACCGTAAGTGAAGACCTTTAGTTGTTGGATGGTCCCTCTGTAAAAGCTGCTAAATTAGCTTATATATGTTCCTGGGGCCTGCTGATGATCAGTACTGGCTGCAGTCAGATTACGCACCGTACAGAAGGAAATGCATTTATTTCTATTTCTCTAGTGTTGCACTACATACAAATTCTGGCTTCCTGGGGTTTCTAGCTCCGTTTTTGTCTGCATTGTTCTAAGTTATGGTCACTTATTCTACAGTAGGGGAGTCTGTCTATGTTGTGTGTGTGTGAAACTGAGGTTGTGTAGTCCAGAGGTGGAGTTGCTGCCTAATGGTTAGAAGCAGTGCAGCCAGGGCTCATCGCTTAACCTTCCATTTCTCTTACTATGGCACAATTCTTCCCTTTAAGCACTTTGTGGTCAACATTCAGTGGAGAAGCCGCCAATTAATTCGTACAAGCACTGCATGGAAAATATACATCTGCATGGATAAGTTTTACATTCACCTCACTGCTCTCACCCCACCCTAAACCATGCTCCTTTTCCAGATGGATAAATCTGATCATTCTACAAATAAAACGGCTGCATTCATCTCTAGGACTGCAGCAAATGATGACGTAAGCACTGCTACTAACTTCATAAATGCTTTGGAATATCAGCTGGTTCATATACATAGGACTATGCCATAAGGTTTCCTGCATCTGGACAAAACTGAAAGAGCATCAGACAGCAAGAAAGATCCACCATCATGAGACAATGAACCAGTCAAAGAAACAGAGACTGTCTCTTGGTCACTGTCTGGCTAAGGATCTTACTTCCTTTTCTTCCTGTAATCTCATGTCTCTCTCACACAGATGTATTTACTCTGACTCATGCTAACTCTTTTCTGACATTAGAACAATCTTCCTTCGTGGAAGGGGGTCGATGCATGAAATAGAAACCTAGAAAGAAAAAACAGCAACAGAAGTCAAGCACAGAGGATGTTTAGCCTCAGAGAAGCTAGTGGAAAGCAGAGTGCCACATGGGGACTACGGCATTGTGTGAGGAAATAGATTATCACTGTTTTTCTTCCTCCGATTTATTGTCATGCCGGTGGATGTATTTCCTCTGACTGCAGCAGTTGTCATCTTATAGGGGTACATAATGGCTGCCCAATTTATTTTCTCACACAGAGATGCTGTATGAAAGAGTAAATGAGATTACAGGAACAGAAGAAGCGCCTGATCAGAGGAAGACAGACCCATGGCCAAAATGTCAGTGACCAAGTGGCTCTATCAGACAGAAAATGCTACAGTCAAAGAGAATATATCAGAGTAGATGTCTCTATTGTACAAGAGAGCCTGTCTGTCAAGAGAAATCACGACTCCTAAGATGCACAAAAGTGAATGCCCCCATCAAAAACATACTCCACATTCAGAGAAAACACATCAGAGAGCACAACGATTAAGAGTGTTGTAGAGCGAGGGAGAAACTGGGTGAAACACTGACCTGTGCAATCCCTCCAACCATCTTCTCTTTCACTATGATAGTCTCGTCGTGGTCCTGGAAAGCAGCTGCTTTCTGTGCTGCCTTCACCAAATTATCAGATGCTCTCTTCACTGCATTCCCAGCTGACTGCAATCAAAGAAAAAGAGACTGCTACTATGAATGATCAGAGACTTCAGTGCATTCCCAGCCAACAGGGTTAGAGGAGTAGGAAAGAGAAAAAAAGGAATCCGAGTTAGAAGGGAGGAAATGCAGGGCCTGCATTAGAAGTTACGGGGATGGTGGTGGATCTTGGTTTGACTCCTGGAGGCAGCCCTTAGGGGAGGAAGTCATAGGCAGGGGAGTGGGGTAGTCCAGTGGGGCCATGGCCTGACCAATGTCTTGCGCCACACAACATCACAACTAAGAAGCATGTGTGGAGGTTGCGTTGTTTGTCCCCTCCCCACAAACTGGAAAGGGTATTCCGTTATGCCAGTCCTTGTTATAACACAGCAGCATCACTTACTGGCCAGATTTAGGGTCCATAATTACAGGTTTTGGAAAAAGCCCTGCTGCTGTTGTCCAAATATTTTGTTCATTGTAAACCGCACTGATGAGAAATAGCGCGGTATAGAAGAAATGTTAAATAAAAATAAAATAAATAAATAAATTCAATAACTAGGCTATAGATCTATGGGGGAGGGGACATAAAACAGGGGTAAAATCCCCAGATCGTTGCAAATGTCAGCTCATGGCTTTGCAGCCCAGCAAATGTCTGTTCCACTTAAGGTGGAGCTCCAAAATAGGTGAAGGAAACATGGACAAAAATATAAGTTAGAAAAGTGGAGAGTCAGAGTTGAAATGAGGAAGGGGGATAGAGATAATGGTAGGAAATGGAGGAAAGGCAAGGACATGTTATTATTAATTAATTGACTGGCGTACCACCATTTGAACAAACATTTTGCCGTAACAGTCATTTACAATGTTATTGATAACTGGAACAATATAACATATGCTGAACTTAAAAATGCTAAACAAACTAATAAATAAACAGAGGGATAGAAATGCATGGGATAACAATCTAATACCATAAGACACTGGGACAATAACGGAACACTTTAGGGAAGGGGAGATGGTAAAGCGTAGTTACTCACCTGTAAAAGATGATCTCCGGGAACAGCAGGAATTTAGTCTTCACATATGGGCGATGTCGGTACCAACAGAGCCCGCGTGGGAACGCTCCCCAGCATCCAATACGAAAGCCTTTGGGAGCATCTCACTGCGTTTGTGTAGCTGCCTTCCTGCCTTTACAGCTCTCCCTCCTCAGTTGAGTTTGTAGCTGAGATAAAAGGAGAGAAAGAAAAAGAAGACCTACAACTCCTAGGGGAGGAGGGTGGGTTGTGAAGACTAAATTCCTGTTGTTTCCGGAGATCACCTGTTACAGGTGAGTAAGTATGCTATCTCCGGGAACAAGCAGGAATGTAGTCTTCACATATGGGACTCCCTAGCTAGAAGATGCCAGAGAGATGACCTCAGAATTGGCAGTGGTTCGCCTCAGGAATGCCTAAAGAGGTCATGTATCCTCCATGGATATCTGGTATCAAAGTCCAGGACAGAGGGTAGGAGTTGTTCTAAGTCTGAAAGAGATGCTGGAGAACAGCCTGGCCAAACATGGCATCCCGGTGGGAGTCCTTGTCCAGACAGTAGTGAACAACAAAACTATGGACAGAAGACCAAGTTGCTGCTTTGCAGATCTCGTCAACAGCTATAGATCATAGATTTGCCATCAAAGTAGCTATCACGTCGTTTAATCTTTAACCTCAGCAATGCAGAAACTAAACATATTTCATATATGAGGTGCTTGTCTCAGAAAAAACTGACGGCACTTAATCATGGGCTAATAGCCACTGTTTAGTGCCAGCTTTAACATCAATGACCAAGCTCCCTCATTGGACGTTTTCTTAAAGTGCATATTATCAATAATTTATCTTAAAAAAGTCTCAGATGCTCCCTCGAAAACTTTCAAATTTTAAATCATTTTTTGAAAGGAAGAAAAGAGACTTAGCTTATCACAGCTCAAAACTAGCCGAATGATCAGCAACAGACAATTCCAACGCCTTCTATCAGGCACCCCAAGCGTTTCGCAAAAAAGGTTCTTCAGGGAATTGTTCATCCGCGCGGCTTATATCAAGACGCCGATTATGCGCTGAAAAACGCGAACATGATGAAGTCTTGTCAGTTGAAAGTCCAGTTCACATGAACGCTGCAGCGTTCATGTGAACTGGACTTTCAACTGACAAGACTTCATCATGTTCGCGTTTTTCAGCGCATAATCGGCGTCTTGATATAAGCCGCAGATGAACAATTCCCTGAAGAACCTTTTTTGCGAAACGCTTGGGGTGCCTGATAGAAGGCGTTGGAATTGTCTGTTGCTGATCATTCGGCTAGTTTTGAGCTGTGATAAGCTAAGTCTCTTTTCTTCCTTTCAAAAAATGATTTAAAATTTGAAAGTTTTCGAGGGAGCATCTGAGACTTTTTTAAGATAAATTATTGATAATATGCACTTTAAGAAAACGTCCAATGAGGGAGCTTGGTCATTGATGTTAAAGCTGGCACTAAACAGTGGCTATTAGCCCATGATTAAGTGCCGTCAGTTTTTTCTGAGACAAGCACCTCATATATGAAATATGTTTAGTTTCTGCATTGCTGAGGTTAAAGATTAAACGACGTGATTTTTGATTTTTGTTATTCATCGTTTAAGAAGAAGTAGACTGCATTTATTCATCAAAGTAGCTATGGCTCGAACATTATGGGCATTGACATGACCCTCGAGGGAGAGTCCTGCTTTCTCATAAGCAAAAGTGATGCAGTCTGCTATCCACTTGGAGAGAGTACATTTGGAGACTGGCAACCCGAGCTGACTAGAGTCAAAAGAGATGAACAACTGAGAAGCCTTTCAGTGCTCTTGAGTCCTCTGAAGATAAAAAGCAAAGGCACATTTACAATCCAGAGTGTGGAGGGTTGCTTCTGCCCTAGATGAATGTGGTCTAGGGAAAAACAGGAAGGTAGACCGACTGGTTTAAATGGAATGGCGAGACTACCTTTGGCATGAAGTGAGGATGAATCCTAAGGACTACCTTACCATGGTGGAACTGTGTGAGAACATAAGAACATAAGATATGCCATACTGGGTCAGACCAGGGTCCATCAAGCCCAGTATTCTGTTTCCAACAGTGGCCAATCTAGGTCATATGTACCTAGCAGTTTCCCCAAGAGACACAAGTTCCACAATGCTTGTACTGGGTCATGCATTGATATCTTCGGTCACTTCTTAATAATGGTTCATGGACCTTTCCTCCAGGAACTTGTCCAAACCTTTTTTAAACCCAGCTACACTAACAGCCTTTACTACATCCTCTGGTAACAAATTCCAGAGTTTGATTACACGTTGAGTAAATTTAACCAGAAAGCTCTCTTCTGTGTTTTAAAACTAAAAGTACTTTTCTGATGCTAGGCCCTGAGTGACTATTAAATGTACACTACAAGCTCTCTGCTGGGTTCCAAATGTAACCAGAAAGCTCTCTTTTGTTTGTTAAATATAAACTAAAAGTACTTTGCTGTTACTTGGCCCTGAGTGACTATTAAATTTAAACTACAAGCTCTCTGCTGGGTATGAAATGTAACCAGAAAGTTCTCCTCTGTGTTTTAAATTCAAACTTTAATTGCTGCTACTAGGCCCTAACTGATCCAACAAAAAACAGTGGGTTCACAGATTAAGAAGCTTTAATACAAAGAATTATTTTTAGAAAATTACCAGAAGTATATACTCACAGTTGCAGATTTCTCTCCAAAAGTAACAGTCCCCCTTTCTAGTCCTTCATGACAGAGGATCACAGAGCTCTGGTTGAGCTATTTATGCCTCTGCTGCTGAGGTAATGCTGTGACCAACTTCCTGGGTAATTAACAGTCCTTGCTTGAATAGGAGTCGTCTTTCAAAATGGCCTTTTGATCTGCCACCTGGTGTTAACACCTATTGAAAAGGTTTCACAGGTCTCTTGCCACCTAGGTAGAAGTGTATGGGGAAGGGGCGCAGGGTCAGCATTAGAAGTGTATGGGGAATGGGGCGCAGGGTGAGCATTAGAAGTGTATGGGGAATGGGGCGTAGGGTGAGCATTAGAAGTGTATTGGGAATGGGGCACAGGGTCAGCATTAGAAGTGTATGGGGAGGGGGCGCAGGGTGAGCATTAGAAGTGTATGGGGAGGGGGCGCAGGGTGAGCATTAGAAGTGTATGGGGAGGGTGAGCATTAGAGGTGTATTGGGAGGGGGCAGAGGGTGAGCATTAGAAGTGTATGGGGTTGGGGCGGAGGGTGAGCATTAGAAGTGTATGGGGTTGGGGTGCAGGGTGAGCATTAGAAGTGTATGGGGAATGGGGCGCAGGGTCAGCATTAGAGATGTATGGGGAGAGGGCGCAGGGTGTGCATTAGAAGTGTATTGGGAATGGGGCGCAGGGTGAGCATTAGAAGTGTATGGGGAATGGGGCGCAGGGTCAGCATTAGGAGTGTATGGGGTTGGGGCGCAGGGTCAGCATTAGAAGTGTATGGGGTTGGGGCGCAGGGTCAGCATTAGAAGTGTACGGGGTTGGGGCACAGGGTCAGCATTAGAAGTGTATGGGGAATAGGGCGCAGGGTCAGCATTAGAGGTGTATGGGGTTGGGGCGCAGGGTCAGCATTAGAGGTGTATGGGGAGGGGGCGCAGGGTGAGCATTAGAGGTGTATGGGGAATGCGGCGCAGGGTGAGCATTAGAGGTATATTGGGAATGGGGCGCAGGGTGAGCATTGGAGGTGTATGGGGAGGGGCGCACGGTGAGCATTAGAGGTGTATGGGGAGGGGACACAGGGTGAGCATTAGAGGTGTATGGGGAGGGGACACAGGGTGAGCATTAGAGGTGTATGGGGGAGGGGACACAGGGTGAGCATTAGAGGTGTATGTGGTTGGGGCGCAGGGTGAGCATTAGAAGTGTATGGAGAGGGGCACAGGGTCAGCATTAGAAGTGTATGGGGTTGGGGCGCAGGGTGAGCATTAGAGGTGTATGGGGAGGGGGCACAGGGTCAGCATTAGAAGTGTATGGGGTTGGGGCGCAGGGTGAGCATTAGAGGTGTATGGGGAGGGGGCGCAGGGTGAGCATTAGAAGTGTATGGGGAGGGGGAGCAGGGTGAGCATTAGAAGTGTATGGGGAGGGAGAGCAGTAGAGGTGTATTGGGAGGGGGCGGAGGGTTAGCATTAGAAGTGTATGGGGTTGGAGCGCAGGGTGAGCATTAGAAGTGTATGGGGAGGGGGCGCAGTGTCAGCATTAGAAGTGTATGGGGAGGGGGCGCAGGATCAGCATTAGAAGTGTATGGGGAGGGGGCGCAGGGTCAGCATTAGAAGTGTATGGGGAGGGGGCGCAGGGTGAGCATTAGAAGTGTATGGGGAATGGGGCGCAGGGTGAGCATTAGAAGTGTCAGGGGAGGGGGCACAGGGTCAGCATTAGAAGTGTATGGGGAGGGGGAGCATTAGAAGTGTATGGGGTGGGGGCGCAGGGTGAGCATTACAAGTGTATGGGGAGGGGGCACAGGGTCAGCATTAGAAGTGTATGGGGAGGGAGTGCAGGGTGAGCATTAGAAGTGTATGGGGTTGGGGCGCAGGGTGAGCATTAGAAGTGTATGGGGAGGGGGCGCAGGGTGAGCATTAGAAGTGTATGGGGAATGGGGCGCAGGGTGAGCATTAGAAGTGTATTGGGAATGGGGCGCAGGGTCATCATTAGAAGTATATGGGGAGGGGGCGCAGGGTGAGCATTAGAAGTGTATGGGGAGGGGGCGCAGGGTGAGCATTAGAAGTGTATGGGGAATGGGGCGCAGGGTCAGCATTAGAGGTGTATGGGGAGAGGGCGCAGGGTGAGCATTAGAAGTGTATTGGGAATGGGGCGCAGGGTCAGCATTAGGAGTGTATGGGGTTGGGGCGCAGGGTCAGCATTAGAAGTGTATGGGGAGGAGGAGCAGGGTCAGCAGTAGAAGTGTATGGGGAATGGGGCGCAGGGTGAGCATTAGAAGTGTATGGGGTTGGGGCGCAGGGTCAGCATTAGAAGTGTATGGGGAATAGGGCGCAGGGTCAGCATTAGAGGTGTATGGGGTTGGGGCGCAGGGTCAGCATTAGAAGTGTATGGGGTTGGGGCGCAGGATCAGCATTAGAAGTGTATGGGGTTGGGGCACAGGGTCAGCATTAGAAGTGTATGGGGAATAGGGCGCAGGGTCAGCATTAGAGGTGTATGGGGTTGGGGCGCAGGGTCAGCATTAGAGGTGTATGGGGAGGGGGCGCAGGGTGAGCATTAGAGGTGTATGGGGAATGGGGCGCAGGGTGAGCATTAGAGGTTGTGATAAGGAAGCTTATCATAGCTCAGGAAGGAGCTATAGAAAAGGTGAAGGGACTCTGAACAAGCAACCTGTCAGTTCTGGTAGAAATAAGAAAACAGAATTTTCCCATAAAAGACTACCAGTCCCAGAATGCACCAGGTTTCCAACAGCCATTAGAGGAGCTGAAGTGAGGAAACGTGTGTTCAATCAGGAGGGCTATGAGGTAATCCCTAAGCACTCATCTCAAAGGGCAGGGCCTGATTCAGCACAGCTGCGCTGTGTTAGGGAGGAGCACTCATCTAAGCAGAATAAGAGTAGAGTTTATTCTACAGATGTCCATCTTCATGATCACCTTTGATATCCAGAGAATTATCCTCAGTTTTATCTGAAGGATCATCAGAAGCAGAAGCCAAACCGGACGGACAGAGAGGGAAAGAAACCCTCTGGAAGAAAGAGGAGAAAAGCCTTTGAGAGGTCTAGAAGAGTCCAAAGCAGTACGTATACTGGGAGGTATTCCAAGGGCCAGCATACACAATTGGACTGGGGAAAGCCAGAGGAATGGTGCTGCAGAGCTAGGAATCTCCAGACGCTACCTGTGAGGGAGACGGCTGCACGTGGAAGGGACCCTAAGACACGTTGCCAGAAGGTATGTGAAGAGAGATCCAGTGTCCAGGGATCTGGATTGGAAGGCTGGACATAAGAACTGGACTACATACTGGCCAGGCTATATAGAGAGGAACTCTAACAGCAATGGAAGCTCAGGTATGAACACTGATTTATGCCCTAGCTATAACCTTGAAAGACAGCAGGGAAACAAGTATTCTCCTGAAAGTGCTCCATTGAGAGATTCATCTGTGCCAATCCATGATATTGAACCCATGCTTGTTGAACAAGGGGGAATAATAGCAGATGAAGATCCTATTTATATGGACTGTTCTCTGTCTAAACTCCGTTGGTAACTGTTATAAAGTACAGCAACCATCACAAAGAAATACAAATTTGTTCTTTAATCTACTCAGAAAAGCTCCTGAAGCAGGATTTGACCCACACAGTGGAAGGCAAGCCAGCTAAGGGGTTTCAGCTGGTGACTGCTAGCAATTAAGCCTTACCTAATTGCTTGTGAGCTAGGAGAGAATCACTTCTGAATCTATGTGGGAAGTAATCAGAAGTTAACCTGAAAAGAACAGTTTGTTTCTTGCTTTGTGGCTTTTCATTTGTTGTTTTCCTGATTTAGACTTTGTTTTTCCAAGTTAACACTGAAAGCAAGTAACCTGATTTATGTGCTACCAAGCATATCTGTGTTGGGAGAAATAACCCCATAAATAAATATATTATTGGCTTTACCCAAGAGCACAACTAAATTATTGTCAGCAGCTGTGTCTGGTGTGAATGAACTACATTGCCCACAATACCTTGCAAATCATATAGATATATGCACTTGCCAAGACTGTGAAGATTCTCACCCAGGCAGCCGTCCGACAAGGTGTATGGGGAGGGGGCGCAGGGTGAGCATTAGAGGTATATTGGGGAGGGGGCGCAGGGTGAGCATTAGAAGTGTATGGGGAGGGTGAGCATTAGAAGTGTATGGGAAGGGGGCGCAGGGTGAGCATTAGAAGTGTATGGGGAGGGGGAGCAGGGGGAGCATTAGAAGTGTATGGGAAGGGGGCGCAGGGTGAGCATTAGAGGTATATTGAGCAGGGGGAGCATTAGAAGTGTATGGGGAGGGGGCGCAGGGTGAGCATTAGAAGTGTATGGGGAAAGGGGCGCAGGGTGAGCATTAGAAGTGTATGGGAAGGGGGCGCAGGGTGAGAATTAGAAGTGTATGGGGAGGGGGCGCAGGGTGAGAATTAGAAGTGTATGGGGAATGGGGCGCAGGGTGAGCATTAGAGGTGTATGGGAAGGGGGCACAGGGTGAGCATTAGAAGTGTATGGGGAGGGTGAGCATTAGAAGTGTATGGGAAGGGAGCGCAGAGTGAGCATTAGAAGTGTATGGGGAGGGGGAGCAGGGTGAGCATTAGAAGTGTATGGGGAGGGGGAGCAGGGTGAGCATTAGAAGTGTATGGGGAGGGGGAGCAGGGTGAGTATTAGAAGTGTTTGGGGAAGGGGCGCAGGGTGAGCATTAGAGGTATATTGGGGAGGGGGAGCAGGGGGAGCATTAGAAGTGTATGGGGAGGGGGCGCAGGGTGAGCATTAGAAGTGTATGGGGAGGGGGCGCAGGGTGAGCATTAGAAGTGTATGGGGAAAGGGGCGCAGGGTGAGCATTAGAAGTGTATGGGGTTGGGGCGCAGGGTGAGCATTAGAAGTGTATGGGGAAAGGGGCGCAGGGTGAGCATTAGAAGTGTATGGGGAGGGGGCGCAGGGTGAGAATTAGAAGTGTATGGGGAATGGGGCGCAGGGTGAGCATTAGAGGTGTATGGGAAGGGGGCACAGGGTGAGCATTAGAAGTGTATGGGGAGGGTGAGCATTAGAAGTGTATGGGGAGGGGGAGCATTAGAGGTGTATTGGGAGGGGGCGGCGGAGGGTGAGCATTAGATGTGTATGGGTAGGGGGCGCAGGGTGAGCATTAGAAGTGTATGGGGAGGGGGAGCATTAGAGGTGTATTGTGAGGGGGCGGAGGGTGAGCATTAGAAGTGTATGGGGTTGGGGCGCAGGGTGAGCATTAGAAGTGTATGGGGAGGGGGAGCATTAGAGGTGTATTGTGAGGGGGCGGAGGGTGAGCATTAGAAGTGTATGGGGTTGGGGCGCAGGGTGAGCATTAGAGGTGTATGGGGTTGGGGCGCAGGGTCAGCATTAGAAGTGTATGTGGAGGGGGCGCAGGGTGAGCATTAGAAGTGTATGGGGAGGGGGCGCAGGGTGAGCATTAGAAGGGTTTGGGGAATGGGGCGCAGGGTCAGCATTAGAAGTGTATGGGGAATGGGGCTCAGGGTCAGCATTAGAAGTGTATGGGGAATGGGGCGCAGGGTCAGCATTAGAAGTGTATGGGGAATGGGGCTCAGGGTCAGCATTAGAAGTGTATGGGGAATGGGGCGCAGGGTGAGCATTAGAAGTGTATGGGGAATGGGGCGCAGGGTCAGCATTAGAAGTGTATGGGGAATGGGGCGCAGGGTCAGCATTAGAAGTGTATGGGGAGGGGGCACAGGGTAAGCATTAGAAGTGTATGGGGAATGGGGCGCAGGGTGAGCATTAGAAGTGTATGGGGAATGGGGCGCAGGGTCAGCATTAGAAGTGTATGGGGAATGGGGCGCAGGGTCAGCATTAGAAGTGTATGGGGAATGGGGCGCAGGGTCAGCATTAGAAGTGTATGGGGAGGGGGCTCAGGGTCAGCATTAGAAGTGTATGGGGAATGGGGCGCAGGGTCAGCATTAGAAGTGTATGGGGAGGGGGCACAGGGTGAGCATTAGAAGTGTATGGGGAATGGGGCGCAGGGTGAGAATTAGAAGTGTATGGGGAATGGGGCGCAGGGTCAGCATTAGAAGTGTATGGGGAGGGGGCGCAGGGTGAGCATTAGAAGTGTATGGGGAGGGGGCGCAGAGTGAGCTTTAGAAGTGTATGGGGAGGGGGCGCAGGGTGAGCATTAGAAGTGTATGGGGAGTGGGCGCAGGGTGAGCCTTAGGAGTGTATGGGGCATGGGGCGCAGGGTGAGCATTAGAAGTGTATTGGGAATGGGGCGCAGGGTCAGCATTAGAAGTGTATGGGGAGGGGGCGCAGGGTGTGCATTAGAAGTGTATTGGGAATGGGGCGCAGGGTCAGCATTAGAAGTGTATGGGGAGGGGGCGCAGGGTCAGCATTAGGAGTGTATGGGGTTGGGGCGCAGGGTCAGCATTAGAAGTGTATGGGGTTGGGGCGCAGGGTGAGCATTAGAAGTGTATGGGGAATGGGGCGCAGGGTCAGCATTAGAGGTGTATGGGGAGTGGGCGCAGGGTGAGCATTAGAAGTGTATTGGGAATGGGGCGCAGGGTCAGCATTAGGAGTGTATGGGGTTGGGGCGCAGGGTCAGCATTAGAAGTGTATGGGGAATAGGGCGCAGGGTGAGCATTAGATGTGTATGGGGTTGGGGCGCAGGGTCAGCATTAGAAGTGTATGAGGAATAGGGCGCAGGGTCAGCATTAGAGGTATATGGGGTTGGGGCGCAGGGTCAGCATTAGAGGTGTATGGGGAGGGGGCGCAGGGTCAGCATTAGAGGTGTGTGAGGAGGGGGCACAGGTTGAGCATTAGAGGTGTATGAGGAGGGGGCACAGGGTGAGCATTAGAGGTTATGGGGAGGGGGCACAGGGTGAGCATTAGAAGTGTATGGGGAGGGGCGCAGGTTCAGGATTAGAGGTGTATGGGGAGGGGCGCAGGGTCAGCATTAGAGGTGTATGGGGAGGGGGCGCAGGGTCAGCATTAGAAGTGTATGGGGAGGGGGCACAGTTTCAGGATTAGAAGTGTATGGGGAATGGGGCGCAGGGTCAGCATTAGAAGTGTATGGGGAGGGGGCACAGGGTCAGCATTAGAAGTGTATGGGGAATGGGGCACAGGGTCAGCATTAGAAGTGTATGGGGAATGGGGCACAGGGTCAGCATTAGAAGTGTATGGGGAGAGGGCGCAGGGTGAGCATTAGAGGTGTATGGGGAGGGGGCGCAGGGTGAGCATTAGAAGTGTATGGGGAGGGGGCGCAGGGTGAGCATTAGAAGTGTATGGGGAGGGGGCGCAGGGTGAGCATTAGAGGTGTATGGGGAGGGGAGGGGGCGCAGGGTGAGCATTAGAAGTGTATGGGGAGGGGCGCAGGGTGAGCATTAGAAGTGTATGGGGAGGGGGCGCAGGGTCAGCATTAGAGGTGTATGGGGAGGGGGCGCAGGGTCAGCATTAGAAGTGTATGGGGAGGGGGCGCAGGGTGAGCATTAGAGGTGTATGGGGAGGGGGCAGAGGGTGAGCATTAGAGGTGTATGGGGAGGGGGCTCAGGGTGAGCATTAGAAGTGTATGGGGAGGGGGTGCAGGGGGAGCATTAGAAGTGTAAGGGGAGGGGCGCAGGGTGAGCATTAGAGGTGTATGGGGAGGGGCGCAGGGTGAGCATTAGAAGTGTATGGGGAGGGGGTGCAGGGGGAGCATTAGAAGTGTATGGGGAATGGGGCGCAGGGTCAGCATTAGAGGTGTATGGGGAGGGGCGCAGGGTGAGCATTAGAGGTGTATGGGGAGGGGGCGCAGGGTGAGCATTAGAGGTGTATGGGGAGGGGGCACAGGGTGAGCATTAGAAGTGTATGGGGAGGGGGCGCAGGTTGAGCATTATAAGTTTATGGGGAGGGGCGCAGGGGGGGCATTAGAAGTGTATAGGGAGGGGGCACAGGGTGAGCATTAGAAGTGTATGAGGAGGGGGCACAGGGGGGGCATTAGAAGTGTATAGGGAGGGGGCACAGGGTCAGCATTAGAAGTGTACGGGGTTGGGGTCACAGGGTTCAGCATTAGAAGTGGATGGGGAGGGGGCGCAGGGTCAGCATTAGAAGTGTATGGGGAGGGGGCGCAGGTTGAGCATTAGAAGTGTATGGGGAGGGGGCACAGGTTGAGCATTAGAGGTGTATGAGGAGGGGGCAAAGGGTGAGCATTAGTGGTTATGGAGAGGGGGCACAGGGTGAGCATTAGAAGTGTATGGGGTTGGGGCACAGGGTCAGCATTAGAAGTGTATGGGGAGGGGGCGCAGGGTGAGCATTAGAGGTGTATGGGGAGGGGGCACAGGTTGAGCATTAGAGGTGTATGAGGAGGGGGCAAAGGGTGAGCATTAGAGGTTATGGGGAGGGGCACAGAGTCAGCATTAGAGGTGTATGGGGTTGGGGCACAGGGTCAGCATTAGAAGTGTATGGGGTTGGGGCGCAGGGTCAGCATTAGAAGTGTATGGGGTTGGGGCGCAGGGTCAGCATTAGAAGTGTATGGGGTTGGGGCGCAGGGTCAGCATTAGAAGTGTTTGGGGAGGGGCGCAGGGTGAGCATTAGGGGTGTATTGGGAGGGGGCGCAGGGTCAGCATTAGAGGTGTATGGGGAGGGGGCGCAGGGTCAGCATTAGAGGTGTATGGGGAGGGGGCGCAGGGTCAGCATTAGAAGTGTTTGGGGAATAGGGCGCAGGGTCAGCATTAGAGGTGTATGGGGAATAGAGCGCAGGGTCAGCATTAGAGGTGTATGGGGAATGGGGCGCAGGGTGAGCATTAGAAGTGTATGGGGAGGGGGCGCAGGGTCAGCATTAGAAGTGTATGGGGAGGGGGCGCAGGGTCAGCATTAGAAGTGTATGGGGTTGGGGCGCAGGGTCAGCATTAGAAGTGTATGGGGAGGGGGAGCAGGGTGAGCATTAGAGGTGTATGGGGAGGGGGCGCAGGGTCAGCATTAGAAGTGTATGGGGAGGGGGCACAGGGTCAGCATTAGAAGTGTATGGGGAGGGGCGCAGGGTGAGCATTAGAAGTGTATGGGGAGGGGGCACAGGGTGAGCATTAGAAGTGTATGGGGAGGGGGCGCAGTTTCAGCATTAGAAGTGTATGGGGAGGGGGCACAGGTTCAGCATTAGAAGTGTATGGGGAGGGGGCACAGGTTCAGGATTAGAAGTGTATGGGGAGGGGGCGCAGGGGGAGCATTAGAAGTGTTTGGGGAATGGGGCGCAGGGTCAGCATTAGAAGTGTATGGGGTTGGGGCGCAGGGTGAGCATTAGAAGTGTATGGGGAGGGGCGCAGGGTCAGCATTAGAAGTGTATGGGGAATAGGGCGCAGGGTCAGCATTAGAGGTATATGGGGTTGGGGCGCAGGGTGAGCATTAGAAGTGTATGGGGAGGGGGCACAGGGTGAGCATTAGAAGTGTATGGGGAGGGGGCAGAGGGTCAGCATTAGAAGTGTATGGGGAGGGGGCACAGGGTGAGCATTAGAAGTTTATGGGGAGGGGTCAGGGTCAGCATTAGAAGTGTATGGGGAGGGGCGCAGGGTCAGCATTAGAAGTGTATGGGGAGGGGCGCAGGGTCAGCATTAGAAGTGTATGGGGAGGGGCGCAGGGTGAGCATTAGAAGTGTATGGGGAGGGGGCACAGGTTCAGGATTAGAAGTGTATGGGGAGGGGGCACAGGTTCAGGATTAGAAGTGTATGGGGAGGGGTCAGGGTGAGCATTAGAAGTGTATGGGGAGGGGGCCCAGGTTCAGCATTAGAAGTGTATGGGGAGGGGGCACAGGTTCAGGATTAGAAGTGTATGGGGAGGGGGCACAGGTTCAGGATTAGAAGTGTATGGGGAGGGGTCAGGGTCAGCATTAGAAGTGTATGGGGAGGGGGCGCAGGTTCAGCATTAGAAGTGTATGGGGAGAGGGCACAGGTTCAGGATTAGAAGTGTATGGGGAGGGGGCGCAGGTTCAGGATTAGAAGTGTATGGGGAGGGGGCGCAGGGTCAGGATTAGAAGTGTATGGGGAGGGACACAGGGTCAGCATTAGAAGTGTATGGGGAGGGGGCAGGGTCAGGATTAGAAGTGTATGGGGAATGGGGCGCAGGGTGAGCATTAGAGGTGTATGGGGAGGAGGCGCAGGTTCAGGATTAGAAGTGTATGGGGAGGGGCGCAGGGTCAGCATTAGAAGTGTATGGGGAGGGGCGCAGGGTCAGCATTAGAAGTGTATGGGGAATGGGGCACAGGGTCAGCATTAGAAGTGTATGGGGAGGGGCGCAGGGTCAGCATTAGAAGTGTATGGGGAGGGGTCAGGGTCAGCATTAGAAGTGTATGGGGAGGGGGCGCAGGTTCAGCATTAGAAGTGTATGGGGAGGGGTCAGGGTCAGCATTAGAAGTGTATGGGGAGGGGCACAGGGTCAGCATTAGACGTGTATGGGGCGGGGGCAGGGTCAGCATTAGAAGTGTATGGGGAGGGGCGCAGGGTCAGCATTAGAAGTGTATGGGGAGGGGTCAGGGTCAGCATTAGAAGTGTATGGGGAGGGGGCACAGGTTGAGCATTAGAAGTGTATGGGGAGGGGCGCAGGGTGAGCATTAGAAGTGTATGGGGTGGGGGCCCAGGGTGAGCATTAGAAGTGTATGGGGAGGGGTCAGGGTCAGCATTAGAAGTGTATGGGGAGGGGCACAGGGTGAGCATTAGAAGTGTATGGGGAATGGGGCGCAGGGTCAGCATTAGAAGTGTATGGGGAATGGGGCGCAGGGTGAGCATTAGAGGTGTATGGGGAATGGGGCGCAGGGTCAGCATTAGAAGTGTATGGGGAGGGGGCACAGGGTCAGCATTAGAAGTGTATGGGGAGGGGGCACAGGGTCAGCATTAGAAGTGTATGGGGAGGGGGCACAGGGTCAGCATTAGAAGTGTATGGGGAGGGGGCACAGGTTCAGGATTAGAAGTGTATGGGGAGGGGGCACAGGTTCAGGATTAGAAGTGTATGGGGAGGGACACAGGTTCAGGATTAGAGGTGTATGGGGAGGGGTCACAGGGTCAGCATTAGAAGTGTATGGGGAGGGGGCACAGGGTCAGCATTAGAAGTGTATGGGGAGGGGGCACAGGTTCAGGATTAGAAGTGTATGGGGAGGGGTCAGGGTCAGCATTAGAAGTGTATGGGGAATGGGGCGCAGGGTCAGCATTAGAAGTGTATGGGGAGGGGCGCAGGGTCAGCATTAGAAGTGTATGGGGAGGGGCGCAGGGTCAGCATTAGAAGTGTATGGGGAGGGGGTGCAGGGTCAGCATTAGAAGTGTATGGGGAATGGGGCGCAGGGTCAGCATTAGAAGTGTATGGGGAGAGGGCGCAGGGTGTGCATTAGAAGTGTATGGGGAGGGGCGCAGGGTCAGCATTATAAGTGTATGGGGAGGGGCGCAGGGTGAGCATTAGAAGTGTATGGGGAGGGGGCACAGCTTCAGGATTAGAAGTGTATGGGGAGGGGGCTCAGGTTCAGGATTAGAAGTGTATGGGGAGGGGGCGCAGGGTCAGGATTAGAAGTGTATGGGGAGGGGCGCAGGGTCAGCATTAGAAGTGTATGGGGAGGGGGCACAGGTTCAGGATTAGAAGTGTATGGGGAGGGGGCACAGGTTCAGCATTAGAAGTGTATGCGGAGGAGGTGCAGGGTCAGCATTAGAAGTGTATGGGGAGGGGGCACAGGTTGAGCATTAGAAGTGTATGGGGAGGGGGCACAGTTTCAGGATTAGAAGTGTATGGGGAGGGGTCAGGGTCAGCATTTGAAGTGTATGCGGAGGAGGTGCAGGGTCAGCATTTGAAGTGGATGGAGCGGGGGCACAGTTTCAGGATTAGAAGTGTATGGGGAGGGGCGCAGGGTCAGCATTAGAAGTGGATGGAGAGGAGGCACAGTTTCAGGATTCGAAGTGTAGGGGGCGGGGCGCGGGGTCAGCATTAGAAGTGTATGGGGAGGGGGCACAGTTTCAGGATTAGAAGTGTATGGGGAGGGGTCAGGGTCAGCATTTGAAGTGTATGCGGAGGAGGTGCAGGGTCAGCATTTGAAGTGGATGGAGCGGGGGCACAGTTTCAGGATTAGAAGTGTATGGGGAGGGGCGCAGGGTCAGCATTTGAAGTGGATGGAGCGGGGGCACAGTTTCAGGATTAGAAGTGTATGGGGAGGGGCGCAGGGTCAGCATTTGAAGTGGATGGAGCGGGGGCACAGTTTCAGGATTAGAAGTGTATGGGGAGGGGCGCAGGATCAGCATTTGAAGTGTATGCGGAGGAGGTGCAGGGTCAGCATTAGAAGTGTATGGGGAGGGGCGCAGGGTCAGCATTTGAAGTGGATGGAGCGGGGGCACAGTTTCAGGATTAGAAGTGTATGGGGGAGGGGCGCAGGGTCAGCATTAGAAGTGTATGGGGAAGGGGGCAAGGTCAGCATTTGAAGTGTATGCGGAGGAGGTGCAGGGTCAGCATTAGAAGTGTATGGGGAGGGGCGCAGGGTCAGCATTTGAAGTGGATGGAGCGGGGGCACAGGTTCAGGATTAGAAGTGTATGGGGAAGGGGGCAAGGTCAGCATTTGAAGTGTATGCGGAGGAGGTGCAGGGTCAGCATTAGAAGTGTATGGGGAGGGGTGCAGGGTCAGCATTTGAAGTGGATGGAGCGGGGGCACAGTTTCAGGATTAGAAGTGTATGGGGAGGGGCGCAGGGTCAGCATTTGAAGTGTATGCGGAGGAGGTGCAGGGTCAGCATTAGAAGTGTATGGGGAGGGGCGCAGGGTCAGCATTTGAAGTGGATGGAGCGGGGGCACAGTTTCAGGATTAGAAGTGTATGGGGAGGGGCGCAGGGTCAGCATTTGAAGTGTATGCGGAGGAGGTGCAGGGTCAGCATTAGAAGTGTATGGGGAATGGGGCAGAAATAGAACCACAGCCATAAGCAATGGGCAGAGGTAGTGCTAGTATTATGACTAGGATTTCTATCCTTAGTAATTTATAAATTGTATATTTAGGTGCTTGTTCTCCACCTAATAAGTGTTTTTCTGTGGGTACAATAAAATTTTGTTTATCCTTGTTTTTGCAGTATTGCTGTGAAAGCGTAGTTACTCACTTCTAACAGATGTTGTCCGGGAACAGCAGGAATGAGCCTTCATATATAGATGACATCGGCGCAAATGTAGCCCGCGCGGAGAATTTCCCCAGCTTTCAAAGAAAGCCTTTGGGAGATACCACCACGCATGCATGGTTCCCTTCCCGCCCAAGGGTGCCATCTTGCTCAGTCACATGACATAGCTAAGACAGCAGTCAAATAAAAACATGAGTACAGCAACTCAAATGGGAGGAGGGAGGGTTGTGAGTTCTGATTCCACTGAAACGGCTCTCGCTACAGTCTCCAATGACCTATTCCTGGCTAAATCTAAGGGCCTCTACTCTATCCTCGTCCTTCTTGACCTCTCCGCTGCCTTTGACACCGTTGACCACAATCTTCTCCTCACCACCCTCTCCTCCCTTGGTTTCAAGGACCTGGTACTTATTTATTTTATTTATTTATTTACATTTCTTATATACCGCCCTATTTTAATCAGTGCGGTGTACATTTGAACATAACATTCCACAATGTAGCAGGCAACATTGGGTTTACAATAAACAGGGGTAGCGAACATGGAAGTAAACCAGGGGGAACTATTTACATGTTATGATAACTATTTACATAATTATTTACATAATTATAGTGAACTCATTACGATAGGCAAAAATGGATCATTTATCAGAGGGGTGTACTGTCCTGGTTCTCCTCCTACCTCTCCCATTGTTCATTCAGTGTATGCTCTGGCGGCTCCTCCTCCTCTACCCTGCTCCACGTAGGTGCACCCCAGGGATCTCTCTTGGGCCCCCTCCTTTTCTCTCTCTACACCCAAGCCCTCAGCGCGCTTATCTCCTCCCACGGCTTTCAGTACCATCTTTATGCCGATGACTCCCAAATCTACCTCTCTACCCCTAACATTTCTCCAGCAACCCAGTCCAAGATCTATGCCTGCCTCTCCGATATCGCTGCCTGGATGTCTCTTCGCCAATTGAAACTGAACATGGCTAAGACTGAACTACTTGTCTTTCCCCACAATTTCTCCCCTCCTCTTCCCTCTTTCTCAGTCTATGTGGACGGAGCTACTATCCTTCCTGTTCCCTCGGCCCGCAACCTAGGGGTTATCTTTGACACCTCTCTCTCCTTCTCCGTACATATCCAGCATGTAGCTAAGACCTGCCGTTTCTTCCTTTACAACACTGGCAAAATCAGCCCCTTCCTCTCTGAACACACCACCAAAATGCTTATCCACTCCTTACTCTCCTCTCGCATCGATTATTGCAACCTACTCCTTGCTGGTCTCCCCGTCAGCCACCTCCTTCCCCTTCAATCTATACAAAATCACGCTGCTTGACTAATCTTCCGCCAGTCTTGCAATGCCCACATTACTCCTCTTCTCAAGTCGCTTCACTGGCCCCCTATCCAGTTCCGCATCCAATTCAAACTTCTCCTTCTGACGAATAAGTGCATTCACTCTGCGGCCCCTCAGTACCTCTCATCTCTTATCTCCCCGTACATCCCCTCTCGGAACCTGCGCTCCGCTAGCAAATCCCTCCTATCTATGCCGTTCACCTGCATCGCCAACTCCCGACCGCCCCTTTCATCTTGAAGCACCTCATGCCTGGAACAGCCTACCTGTGTCTATACGCCAGGCACCCTCCCGGGCCCTCTTCAAATCCAGGTTGAAGACTCACCTCTTCACTGTCGCTTTGAGATCCTGACTTCTATCCTTATCTTATCTTAACCCCCGGCAACTCTCATGACCATATTTTGTTTTGACCATACTGTGCCTTGCACTAATCAGACCAATGCTCTGTAATGTTCTGACTAGATTGTAAGCTCCGATGAGCAGGGACTGTCTCTTGTATTCTGGCTGACTCTTGTTGGTTAGCTGTGCAGTGCTGCGTGCGTGGCGCTTTATAAGTGATAAATAGTAGTAGTAGTAGTAGTAGTGATTCCTGCTGTCCCTGGAGAACACCTGTTACAGGTGAGTAACTATGCTTTCTCCAGGATCACGCAGGAAGTCAGTCCTCACGTATGGGACTCCCTAGCTTCAGGCTGCCGGGGGGCCTGAACCACAACAGTACCAGCGGCAACTGGTCGGGTGGCCATGAGTTGCTGAAGATGAGTCCTTGCTGAGAGACTGTGCAAGACCCTAGCGTCCAGCTACAGTATCACTCTGGTAGTCTGAACACAGAGGGTGAGAGGACAGGAGTTGCCTACATTCCAAGAATATTATGCAGCACTGCATGACCAGATGCACTGTCCCTGCGTGATTCGCTTTCCAGGCAGTAGAGTGTGCTGCGAACATGTGAAAGGATGAGCAAGTGGCAGCTCTGCAAATTTCTGTCACCGGCACAGAACGGAGGTGGGCCACCGATGTGGCCATCACACTCACACGAAGCGCTGTGATCCGTTGTTCCAGGGAGAGGCCCGCCCGCTCATTGGCGAGGGCAATGCAATCCGCCACCCAAGAGGATAGGGTACACTTGGTTACAGGGAGCCCCAGTCTGCTGGGGTCATAGGACATGAAAAGCTGAAATGCTTGCGGTGGCTCTGGGTCCACTACAGATAGAAGGACAGGGCCCGTTTGCAGTCCAATGTGTGGAATATGAGCTCATCCCTGCCGGCATGAGGCCGTGGGTAAAAGGTGGGGAGTACCACCTCCTGGTTGAGGTGAAATGGGGATACCACCTTCGGGAGGAACTTAGGGGAGTCCGCCACCAGTGCTTGGAGCTCGCTAATTCTGCAAGCTAAAGTAAGGGCCACCTTCCAGGATAGGTATCTGAGGTGGCAAGTGGCCAATGGCTAAAACAGTGGCATAGTCAGATGGAAGAGCACCACAATGAGGTCCCATTCTGCTGCCGGATGGCGGACAGGGGGCTTGGAAAGCAGGTGGTCCCATAGGAACCGGGAGACCAGGGGCTGGCTGGATAAGGGCTTTCCCCTACTGGGTGGTGGTGAGCAGCTATGGTGCTCAGATGTAGCCGGATTGAGTTAGATTTCATCCCTGTGCGTGACAGATGTACTAGGTACTGGAGTATCAGCTGGACGTGGCAGGAGAACGGATTCTCCTTCCTATTCGCACACCACAAGGCGAACTTGCACCACTTAAAGGCATAAATGCATGTTATACGCTGATGATGTCCTGCTGTACATACCCCTCTCCTCGGAACATCTGGACCTCTCTCCACTGACGAGCTGCTTCAACGCAATATCTGACTGGCTTCTCTCCCAAAACCTCCGAATACAACATAAGAAAACGGAAGTACTCTTCATTACAAGGAACACTAACTTCACACCACCACAATTCCTTAAAGTAAAAGAAGCAGAGCTACAAACTAAACCATCAATACGCTACCTGGGAGTCACCTTGGATCAGCGCCTAGACATGAAAGCCCACATAGGGAACACAGTCAGAGCAGTATACTACAAGATCCGCTCACTTCGACATTTACGATCTATGCTGGAACCAAATGACTTCAGGACTATATACCAGGCATTGATCATACCTCATTTTGATTATGCCAATGCCATCCTTCAAGGCCTGCCCCTATCCACCTTACACCCGCTGCAGCTCGCCATGAACGCTGCAGCAAGGGTCATCCATGGAGCCCCCAGAAGCGACCACGTGACACCTCTGTTGATACAATTACATTGGCTACCTATCCAGGCTAGAATCGTTTTTAAGACTCTGTTACTCACTTTTAAAGCTATTAACAAGCTCTCCCCTGAATCAATAATGACCCTCATCCATACCATATCTCCTAATAGAGCAAGGAGATCCACAGCTACAAACACCCTAAAAGTCCCGAAAGCATTAACAGTTTGCACTTCATCTACAGCCAATAGGGCGTTTAGTATCAGCGCACCAAGATGCTGGAACGCATTACCTCCAGATATCCGGGCTATTAAGGGCCTTACGCAGTTTAGGAAAGCCCTCAAGTACCATCTTTTCAATAAGTACCTCATAGAACCCAACCTCACCCACCGAGACAGAGATGCAACCCACTAAGCAAATATATGGTTTCCCAACAACATGCCAAGAAAGATTCTCTAACCCTTAGTGGAGCATTTGTTTCTATAGAATTCATGATCATACAACCTTATGTAGCAATATTTGTAAATAGTTTACCACCGGTATCCAAGCTTATGTAGCAAGTTTTGTAAATAGTTTACCCCTGTTATCTAAGTTACTTGCCCTGTTATCTGTAAACTCATACATGTTAACTGTACTGAGCATTTCTGTTCCATGTAAACCGCGCTGATGCTGAATAGTGCGGTATATAAGAGAATAAGAGAATGTAAATAAATAAGCCCTCCTTGTGGAGGGCTTCCTGGGGGCTAACAGGATTGCCTCAACCTCTTGCGGTAGGCTGAGTGGAGCCAAGGCTACCCTCTCAGCAGCCAGGCTGTTAGAGTCAATGACCCCACATTGGGGTGCAGAAAGGAGCTCTCCTCCTGAATCAGGAGGTCTGGGGCTTGACCCAGGGGTACTGGGCGTGTCGCCACCAGCGAGAGCAGTAGTGGGAACTAGGGTTGCCTGGGCCACCTGGGGGCAATCAGTATCACTGATGCCATCTCGTTCTGAATTTTGAACAATCTTGGCGACCAGGGGAGTCGGTGGGACAGCATACAGTAATCTCTCGGGCCATGAGATTAGGAATGCATCTGCCACTACCCTCTGTGGGTGTGGCTGCCTGGAGTAGAAGCGAGCCATCTGCGCGTTGTCTGGAGAGGCGATGAAGTCCATCTTGGGCCAGCCCCAAAGGTGGAAGAGCTTCTTCATCACTGCAGGGTCGAGACGCCATTCGTGAGGGTGCAGGACTCTGCTGAGTGTCTGCCAGGTAGTTGTCCTGGCCTGGGAGGTTGACCGCTCGCAGAAGCATGCCGTTGCACATTGCAAAGCAGAGGAGGGCTACAGCCTCCTGGCAGAGGGAGTATGAGTCATGCCCCCCCTGCTTGTTTATATAGAATATTGCAACCTGGTTGTCCGATTGGCCCAGCACAAGTCTGTTCCGCAAGAGGAAGCAGAATGCATGTAGGACAAGAGCTACCGCCCGGAGATTTAGGAGGTTGATCTGTAACAGAAACTCCTCCCTGGACCAGCAGCCCTGATGCAGTGAACTCCGCAGTGAGTTCCCCATGTCTGGAGAGAGGCATCTGTGGTCAGGGTACTCTGCGGTGGGGGCACCTAGAAGGGCATTCCTGCCTGAAAGAGGCCCAGGTTCTGCCACCAGTCAAGAGATCTCGCCAGCTGGGTGGAGACCGTGACCCTATCCCAGAGTTGGCCCGTGACCTAGGTCCATTGAGAACGCAGGCAACACTGGGCTGTCCACATGTGCAGATGGGCTAGGGGTGCGACATGGACTGTGGAGGCCATGTGTCCCAGCAGGCGGAGGAGAAGGTGAGCCAGCACTGTTTTGCAGTATTGGACCTCCCCTGCCAGCTGTTTGAGGCATTCTGCCCTGTCCTGAGGGAGGAGGGTTCTGGCCCGCACCGTGTCCAGCTGAGCACCAATGAACTCTAGGTCTTGCACCGGAAAAAAATGTCATTTGGGTTAGTTGATGATGAACCCCAGGTGCTGCAGGGGGAGGGTGGTACGTTCTGTGTCCTGACTGGCCTCTGCGGCTGGGCCGCCTCTGATGAGCTAGTCGTCTAAGTAGGGGAAGATGAATAGCCCTTGTAGGCACAGATGGGTGGCTACCACTGCTAGGCACTTTGTGAACACTCTTGGCGAGGAGGCCAGGCTGAAGGAAGTACCCTGTATTGCTAGTGGCCACCCCCTACCATTAATCTCAGGTGGACCAGGATGTGTGTGTAAGCATCCTTTAAGTCCAAGGAGCAAAGTCAGTTTCCCTGGTGGAAGTAGGGCAGCAGTGTCTCAAGCAGTTGAGGGAGGAGTGGCCTAGTGGTTGGGGCAAGTTACCGCAGGCCAGAAGGTCGGGGGTTCAAATCCCACTAGAGGACAGCAACCTTGAGCCGGAAGGACTGGGGTTTCTAGTCCCACAGGTGTTCCTTGTGGTCTTGGGCAAGCCACTTAAACCTCCATTGCCCATGTTCCCTGAAAAATAGTTATAATGCCCTGTTCAATGTAATTTCAGTTTGTTCAATGTAAACCACCTTGATATCATGAAAGGAGGTATATAAGAAATGTTAAATAAATAAATAAGGGAGAGCATTTTGAACTTCTCCCTCACTAGGAACTTGTTCAGGTCTCGGAGGTCCAGGATGGGCCTGAGACCCCCGGTTCTTTTGGGGACAAGAAAGTACCTTGAGTAGAAGCCCTTGCCCCATAGATCCTGGGGAACAGGCTCTACTGCCCTGTCCCTTAGCAGACCTGATAGTTCTGAGAGCAAGAAGGCCTGGTGAAGGAGAGGTCGCACTGGCTCTCCGGGAAAATGAGGTGGCAGTTGGAAGCGGTAACACTCCTTCACCACCCAGAGTGCCCACTGGTCCGAGGTGACCTCAGGCCACGTATGGGCAAAGAGTGCCAGGTGGCCAAGTCCCACCTGGGGACAGCAATCTCAGGCCGGAGGGACTAGGATTTCTAGTCCTATAGGCACTCCTTGTGGTCTTGGGCAAGCCACTTAATCCTCCATTGCCCATGTTCCCTGTAAGTATTAGCGTATGTGTCTCATATCCCCTCGTGTTAAATGTATCCCCCAATTGACAGCTTTGACCCAGTGAAAAGCGGGATATAAATACAGCTTAAATAAATAAAAGCTCCCACTAGGTTGTGCCAGAGCTGTGTCTGTGGTTTGGGGGTCTTTGGCTTCCTAGGTCTGTGTCCCTGTCCTTTGGGCTGGGGTCCTTGTTGCTGCTGGCTTGGTAGTGCTGACTCAGATGGAAAGGGCCCTTTTTCCTTGAGAAAGTTGGCCTTTTCCCTGAGGTTTTCTTATGGGGAAGGGTAAAGGTATTTTTTGAGAACCTCTGCCTGGTCACCACCTCGGCCGCCTTGTCGGCCATAGGTTTCCAAATAAATTCTCCCCGGTGCAGGGGATATCCAGCAGCTTTTCCTGGACCCACTGCTCGAAGTACAAGGTCTGCAGCCAGGCCTGGCACCGAGCACCGATGCCTGGGCTGCAGCTTTGGACCCATCATAGGCAGCCTGGTACAGGAACTTGGAATAGTCCCGAATGGTGGCCACCGAGGTCTGGAACCGTTGTAGTGGTTCCCCGGCAAGCCCATCTGAGAAGCCTGCGAGCTCCTGAATGAGGCTCTTAAGATACATCCCTCTGTAGAGCTCATAAATTTCTATCCTGTAGCCCAGCATGGACCCTTGGAAACACTTACACCCCAGGGTGTCAAGAGCTCTGGCCTCTCTACCTAAGGGTACAGAAGAATAAGTCTGGCTCTTGAGCTTTTGCATCGAAGACTCCACCACCATGGAACTGTGGGGAAGTTGGGCCTTCTGGAAGCCTGGACTCCTCAACGCAGTAGATGGTGTTGAGGAATCAGCTGACCATCAGCACCGAGGCCGAGGTCTCCCACATCCGTAAGAGCAGCCGTTTGAGGATGGGTTGCACCGGCACCGATAGAGCCTCCCTTGGCAGAGGCTCAATACTGGAGGATCTCCAGCTCTTCGATGCGTGGGTCCTCCTCGGACTCGGTGGGGACTGAGAGGGCTCGGGCCATGTCCCGGACAAGGTCGTGGAATACCATGTCCTCATAAGAACATAACATAAGAACATAAGATATGCCATACTGGGTCAGACCAAGGTCCATCAAGCCCAGTATTCTGTTTCCAACAGTGGCCAATCTAGGTCATACGTACCTAGCAGTTTCCCCAAGGGACACAGGTTCCACAATGCTTGTATTGGTTCAAGCATTGATATCCTGGGTCCCTTCTTAATAATGGTTTATGGACCTTTCCTCCAGGAACTTGTCCAAACCTTTTTTAAACCCAGCTACACTAACAGCCTTTACTACATCCTCCGGTAACAAATTCCAGAGTTTGATTACACGTTGAGTGAAAAAATATTTTCTTTTATTAGTCTTAAATAGTTTACCCTGTAGCTTCATTGCATGTCCCCTAGTCTTTCTATATTCTGATAAGGTAAACAATCGATCTACGTTTACCCGTTCCACTCCGTTCATTAATTTATAGACTTCTATCATATCTCCCCTCAGCCGTCTCTTTTCCAGGTTAAAGAGCCCCAACCTTTTTAGCCTTTCTTCATAGGAGTAGCCTTCCATCCCCTTTACCATTTTGGTGGCTCTTCTCTGAACCTTTTCTAAAATTGCTATATCCTTTTTAAGATATGGCGACCAGAATTGCACACAATATTCAAGGTGCGGTCTCACCATGGAACGATATAGAGGCATTATAATATCTTTTGTTTTATTTTCCATTCCTTTCCTTATCATACCTAGCATTCTATTTGCTCTCTTGGCCGCCGCTGCACACTGGGCCGAGGGTTTTAACATGGTATCCACAAGGACGCCTAAATCTTTTTCTTGGGTGGTGGTTCCTAATGTGGAACCTTGCATCGTGTAACCATAGTTTGGGTTGTTCTTCCCTAGGTGCATAACCTTGCACTTCTCCACATTAAATTTCATCTGCCATTTTGATGCCCAGTCTTCCAATTTATCAAGATCCTCTTGCAATTTTCCACAATCCTCCTGGGTTTTAACAACTTTAAATAGTTTTGTGTCATCAGCAAATTTGATAACCTCACTCGTTATTCCACTTTCCAGGTCATTTATGAATATGTCAAAAAGCAGCGGACCCAGCACAGATCCCTGGGGTACACCACTATTCACCTTTCTCCATTGGGAAAATTGGCCATTTAGCCCTACCCTCTGCTTTCTATCTTTTAACCAGTTCCTGATCCACAGTAGTACACTGCCTCCTATCCCATGACTCTTTAGTTTTGCCAAAAGTCTCTCATGAGGGACCTTGTCAAAGGCTTTCTGAAAGTCCAGATACACAATATCAACCGACTCACCTTTGTCCACCTGTTTATTCACTCCTTCAAAAAAACATAACAGATTAGTAAGACAAGATCTTCCTTGTCTAAAGCCATGTTGGCTGTCTCCCATTAGGTCATGACTATCTACATACTGAGTAATTTTATTCTTTATGAAGGTTTCTACCATTTTTCCCGGTACTGATGTCAGGCTCACCGGTCTGTAGTTTCCCGGATCACCCCTCGAACCCTTTTTAAAAATTGGTGTTACATTGGCGATCCTCCAATCCTCAGGTATTAGAGATGATTTTAATGATAGTTCACAGATTACTGATAGCAGGTCTGCAATCTCAAATTTCAGTTCTTTCAACACCCTTGGATGTATACCATCCGGCCCAGGTGATTTGCTACTCTTCAGTTTATCTAATAGTTGTAGGACATCTTCCCGATGTATCGATATTTCCTTCAATTCTTCCACACCTTTAAATACCACTTCAGTCGTGGGTAACATCCCTACATCTTCCTCAGTAAAGACCGAAGCAAAGAATTCATTCAGTCTCTCCGCTATCGCCTTGTCGCCTCTTAGTGCTCCTTTAACCCCTTTATCATCTAATGGACCAACTGACTCTCTCACGGGTTTTTTGCTACGAATGTACTTGAAAAGGTCTTTATTTCGCGTTTTTGCTTCCGCAGCAAGCTTCTTCTCAAATTCTCTCTTTGCCTGCCTTATCAATGCCTTGCATTTGACTTGCCAGTGCTTGTGCTGTTTCCAGGTTTCATCATTTGGCTCTTTTTTCCATTTCTTGAAAGATGCTTTTTTGGCAACAACAGCCTCTCTGACCTCAGCTTTAAACCATGCTGGCAATTTTTTGGACTTCCTTCCACTTTTCTTAAAGCGTGGAATACAGCTGGTCTGGGCTTCCAAGATAGTATTTTTCAACAACACCCAAGCTTGATGTACGTCTTTAACCTTTGCAACTGCTCCTTTTAGTTTTTTCTTAACTGTTTTCCTCATTCTATCATAGTCTCCCTTTCGAAAGTTAAAGGGTAGTACTGTGGATTTCCTTACTATCCCTCCTCCACTAATTAAATCAAAGGCGATCATGCTATGATCACTATTGCCAAGTGGCCCCAACACCCTTATCTCTTGCACTACATCTGGTGTTCCACTAAGGACTAGGTCTAATATTGCTTCCCCTCTGGTCGGTTCATGAACCAGCTGCTCCAAGAAGCAGTCATTTATTTCATCTAGGAACTTTATCTCCCTAGCATGTCCTGTTGTGACACTGACCCAGTCGATGCCGGGGTAATTGAAATCACCCATTATTATTACTGCACTGTAACTTTTGCTAGCTTCCTTGATTTCTTTGAGCATTTCATCATCCATTTGTTCATTCTGGCCAGGCGGACGATAGTACACCCCCACTGCCATCGCCTTCCCCTTTTTACATGGAATTTCAATCCATAGAGATTCTACAGCAAATTTTGTTTCTTGCAAAACTTTAATCCTTTCTTACTCAATGCCCTCTCTAACATAGAGCGCAACCCCTCCACCAATTTGATCAGCTCTATCATTTCGATATAGTTTGTACCCAGGTATCACAGTGTCCCACTGGTTGTCCTCCTTCCACCATGTCTCTGATATTCCAATCATATCTAACCTCTCGTTTAGTGCTATATATTCTAACTCTCCCATCTTGTTTTGTAGACTTCTAGCATTTGCATACAAGCATTTTAGAGACTGTATTTTATTCATATTAATTTGGCTATTGGTAGACATGGGTAATTTGGGATCTTTAAGTTCTGTCTGCTCCATACTCGAGGGCATTTGGGCTACTTTACTCTTTTTTGGAACCTCTCTGCTTTTTGTAGTATCCTTCAAGGATACATTCTTCCGAACCATGCGCTCTTGGGCGACTGTCGGCTTTCCCCTATTATCTAGTTTAAAAGCTGCTCTATCTCCTTTTTAAAGGTTAATGCCAGCAGCCTGGTTCCATCCCGGTTAAGGTGAAGCCCATCCCTTCGGAAGAGCCCCTCCTTTCCCAGAATGTTCCCCAGTTCCTAACAAATCCGAACCCCTCATCTCTGCACCATTGTCTCATCCACGCATTGAGACTCCGGAGCTCTGCCTGCCTATTGGGTCCTGCGCGTGGAACGGGAAGCATTTCGGAGAACGCTACCCTGGAAGTTCTGGATTTCAACTTCCTACCTAAAAGCCTAAATTTAGCTTCCAGAACCTCCCTACCACATTTTCCTATGTCATTGGTACCAACATGTACCAAGACAGCAGACTCCTCCCCAGCACTATCTAAGACCTTATCTAGGTGGCGTGTGAGGTCCGCTACCTTCGCACCAGGCAGGCATGTTACCAGGCGATCCTCACGTCCACCAGCCACCCAGCTATCTACATGCCTAATGATCGAATCACCAACTATAACTGCTGTCCTAACCCTTCCCGCATGGGCACTTGGCCCTGGAGAAACCTCCTCGGTGCGAGAGGGGTTTACATCACCTGGAGGACAGGTCCTAGTTACAGGATCACTTCCTGCCACACCAGGGTGATGCTCTCCTGTCACGTGACCTCTCTCCTCCATGGCAACAGGGATGCTGCCAGACTGGAGGTGGGACTTCAGGACCATATCCCTGTAGGTCTCGTCTATGTACCTCTCTGTCTGTCTTATGTTTTCCAAGTCTGCTACTCTAGCCTCTAGAGAACGGACTTGTTCCCTGAGAGCAGAGAGCTCCTTGCACCTAGTGCACACGTAAGACCTCTCACCAGCTGGGAGAAAATCATACATGTGACACTCAATGCAAAAGACTGGAAAGCCCACATCCCGTTGCTGGACTGCTGTCTGCATCTTAGTTTTAAGTTTGTGTTTAGATCTTTAAGTTCTATATGTACTAAAGGGTGCAATGGATATTTATACCACTAAAACTGTACCTAAGAAGTTTAATATACCTTGTTCACCTGAAGCTTAATTAATCTCAGGTCCTTGGTGTATGACTGATTTGGGTAATGAGCTTCACCTGAGAGCACCTCCTGTCTTTTAAGTTGTGCAAGTACCTATAAAGCTGTGAAATTCCCAGGGGAGGGTGGGTGTGGGGAGGGAGGGAGGGATATAACACTTATTAAAAAAGGGCTGCTACACAGTACCTTGTCCTGTGCTGCTGAGGAAAACTATATTCTGATTTGATTTAAATTATAGCTCTTTGCTGCTACTAGGCTCTAACCTATTATGAAATTTAAACTACAAGCTCTCTGCTGGATTCTAAATTTAACCAGAAAGCTCTCTTCTGTGTTTTAATTTGAAACTAAAAGTACTTTGCTGATGCTAGGCCCTGAGTGACTATGAAATTTAAACTACAGCTGTCTACTGGGTATGAAAGGTAACCAGAAAGTTCTCTTCTGTGTTTTTAAATTGAATCTTAAACTGTTGCTACTAGGCCCTGACTGATTTAACAAAAAAAATAGTGGGTTCACAGATTAATTAGCTTTAAAAGAAAAACAATTCCTTTCAGAAAAATTCCCAGAAGTATATACTCACAATTTCAGATTTCTCTCCAGAAGTAACAGCCCCCCTTTCCAGTCCGTCAAGACAGGGTCACAGAGCTCTGGTTGAGCTATTTATGCTTGTGCTGATGATGTAAGCAGTGACCTACTTCCTGGGTAATTAACAGTCCTTGCTTGGATAGAAGGAGTCTTTCAAAATGGCCTTTGAACTGCCAGCTGGTGTTAACACCTATTGAAAAAGCTTCACAGGTTGCTTGCCCACTAGGTAGAAGGCCTCTTTGTAAAGGTCTCTAGAAGACTTTATATGCTGCTCAAGGAGAATTGACCTTGTTTTGCCTCTTGTGCTAAGCTATATTCTGATTTGATTTAAATTATAGCTCTTTGCTGCTACTAGGCTCTAACCTATTATGAAATTTAAACTACAAGCTCTCTGCTGGATTCTAAATTTAACCAGAAAGCTCTCTTCTGTGTTTTAATTTGAAACTAAAAGTACTTTGCTGATGCTAGGCCCTGAGTGACTATGAAATTTAAACTACAGCTGTCTACTGGGTATGAAAGGTAACCAGAAAGTTCTCTTCTGTGTTTTTAAATTGAATCTTAAACTGTTGCTACTAGGCCCTGACTGATTTAACAAAAAAATAGTGGGTTCACAGATTAATTAGCTTTAAAAGAAAAACAATTCCTTTCAGAAAAATTCCCAGAAGTATATACTCACAATTTCAGATTTCTCTCCAGAAGTAACAGCCCCCCTTTCCAGTCCTCGAGTGTGGAATGGCGTCAGAGTTCCGGAAAGACTGCTCCATGGGGTTGTCTTGGTGTTGAGAGGTCTCGGGAGAGGCCTCAATGTCGGTCTCCCAGTCTGATTCCGAGGGCGTCGAGGAGTCCGAGGCTCAGAACTCCCATGCCTCGACGCCTGCATTGGGGAATTGAGATCCCCCAACCAATCTTGGGTCAGACTCCCGGAAAGTAGTTGGGGAGGACTGGACACTCGAGGATCGGGACCGGGACCTTCATTGGTGCCGGGGGCTAGCCTGAGGCTGATAGAGCTTGGTGCCTGGCTCAATGCCTGGGGACGCCACCACAGTCGGGGGCACAGATGTCAGGGCAGATGATGAGGATGAACCTGATTCAGCATCATCGCCTGCTGCATGGTCAGGATAGCAAAGATACTCTGTTTCAGGACTGCCATTCTGGCCTCGATGCCAGAAAGCTCTGCAGCTTTCGGCATGGGCACCGAGCGTTTTGGACCCGGTGCCGGCATTCTAGCAAGCGTGTCCCTGATGAGGACCATGGCCTTGGGGGGCCTCGCATGGTCACCGCTGGCCAAGGACTCCTTCCTAGAGACCTTAGGGGGTGCTGCTCAGAGTCACCCAAGTACTGCCGTGGGACCTTACTGGGTTTCCCTGGTGGAAACTTGACTGGCTTCAAGGATTTTTTCTTTTTCTTGCCAGGGTCCGGCATCTTTCCGGAGGAGCCTCCGCCACGGGACTCCGAAGATGCCTGGGCCTGACAGGAAGTGCTCGGCTTCGGGCTCATCGTCGGGGAAGCCAGAGCAAAGCTGGACCGCAGGAACATTTTCTCCTGCAACTCAGACCTTTTCTTGTTGGTCCGAGGGGTCACGGCCTGACACAGGTCACAGGAGGTACTGTTGTGGTCCAGGCCAAGGCAGTGCAAACAGCAGCTGTGGTTGTCTGTGACAAACACAATTTGACTGCAATGATCACACGTTAAAGCCACTGGGAGACATGGTGTATCACACCCGGATGGGTATGACGACCTCCGGGTGAAAAAGGGCGCAAAGACCGGTCGAGGCAAGCCTCGAATGAAAAAAAGAGAAAGGGAGCCAAGAACAGCATCGGGGATGGAGCCGGCTCAAGGTGGGAAGAGGAACCGGTATGCAAACCGGGAAAAACTCAACTAAGAGGATGATTTTTAAGGAATTTTTCTGGGGAAACAAGTCATGCATCCATTGTGCTCTGCGGAAAAAAAGAGACTGAGCAAGACGGCACCCTTGAACAGGTAGCGGACTGCACATGCGTAGTAGCATTCCCAGAGGCTTTCTTTGAAAGCTGAGGAAATGCTCCGCACGGGATCCGTCGGCACCGACATCACCCATATGTGAGAACTGGCTTCCTGATTGTTCTTGCAAAACCTTTTTATAGTGTAATCAAATATGATGTTTGAGACACTCGGAAGCTGTCATTTTAAAAAATAAAAAAAAACTGAGCGGAGGCCACAAGACAAGAAAGGGCGACAGTGTTCTAGGAGAAATGGGGCTTTTCTGGGGTTTATCCAAAAAACCTTGGGCCCGATATTTTCAAGCATTTATATCAGTGACTGCTACCCAGGTAAGTGCCAGTGAAAGATATGGAGTGGCACTATCTGGGCAGTGCTGCTAGATATCTCAACAGGCCTCCCCCGGCACTCTCCCATGAGTACCGAGATGGTGTGGGGTAGAGGCACAGATTATGCAGACGACGATTTTCTACTATTTGTATAGCGCTACATGGTGTACGCAGTGCTGTACAGAGACATATAAGATATAGTCCTTGCTCATCATAGCTTACAGTCTAATCAAAACAGACCAACACTACAACTGGGGACTAGGATATAACTAGGCGATTGGTAAGAAAACACGTTATCTGTTTATTTTATTTAACAGGTTTTTTATACCGCTTTATCATTTCAGTCAAAACGGTTTACATTGAAACTAAAATTTGGTAATGTACATTAAACCTGGACATTGATAACTTGGATTTTTCTGAGGCAATGGAGGAGTGCTAGTGGAAACTGAACCCTCGTTTCTTGGACAAAGGGACAGGAGGTGAACAAGAGACAAAGAAGATCATGATCCAAAAGCAGTCTCAAAGAAGTGAGGGTCTGATATCCTAAAGACATTTGCACAGTTTACTGACCTGTAAACTGTGTCAATACCGCTGAACAGGATATTCAGTGGCCCTAACACGGTTAGTGCTCCTAAATATCCCCAACGCACACTGCTATACGCCCCAATGCCAAGTGCTTAGCATCGGGGCATGTCGTGGGTGCTGAAAATCACTAATCGGGTACCGCTACCGGGTTAGACTAGGCAAAGTAAAAGCTGGCCTGGTTTTACCCACGGGAGCTAACTGGGCAGTGCTGCAATATCGCCGCTACCAGTTTAGCTTCTGCAGCATCAGACGCTGTGCGCCAGATATTCAATACTGGAGCCGCATATGACCCTGGCATTAGAGGTCGGCAATGATGGCTATGCGGCATAGCGGTGCATAGCCATCCAAATGAATATCAGGCCATGAATTTTTAGCCTGGATTTGAACAGGGCCACAGATGGAGCCTGACGTACCAACTCAGGTGGTTTGTTCCAGGCAGAAGGAGCAGCAAGGTAGAAAAATCAAAGTCTGGAGTTGGCAGAGAAAGAGAAGGGCACAGTTAGAAGAGATCTGCCAGAAGAGCGGAGTTCCTAAGGAAGGGTGTAGGGAGAGAGAAGAGAGGAAAGGTAGAGAGGAGCAACTGAATGAAGATACTTATAGATCAGTAGTAGAAGTTTGAACTGGATATGGAAATGGATAGGGAGCCAATGAAGTGACTTGAGAAGAGGGGTGACATGAGCATAGCAACAGTGGCGGAAGATTAGCCGAATGAAGTGGGGAGAGGTGACTCTTAGTAAGATTAGCAAAGAGTAGGTTGCAATAGTCTAGACGGGAGGAATCAAGAGAATAGATGAGGGTCTTAATAGTGAGTTCAGAAATGAAAGGGAAAATTTTGCTGATGTTGTGGAGAAAGAAAAGACAGGTTTTAGCTATCTGTTGGATGTGTGTGGAGAAGGAGAGGGAGGTGTCAAAGATGACCCCAAGGTTGTGAGCTGAGGGAACGGGGAGGAGTACAGCGTCATCCACAGAAAAGAGAAAGAAGAAGGGGAGAAGGTGGGCTTAGGGGGAAAGACAAGGAGCTCAGTTTTGGCAAAGTTCAATTTCAGATGGCCATGAGTCATCCAGGCACTAATGTCAGATAAGCAGGCAGAGGTCCTGGATACTTGGAGAGATTTCAGGTGCAGCGAGGTAGATCTGCTATCCGGATAACTCATCACAGCAAAGAAGCTGTCCTAAGTGCTATGCAGTGGAAACCATTCTCTGCTTACTGCGCTGAATATCTGCATGTCTCTGCCCCCAGAGGCCAGCTGCAGGCTCAAAATGGGACAAATTTATTTTACTTTTTGCTTCAGGGGTGTTTTACTGGTTAAAAGCTACAATGAAAAGCTCTAATAATATCTAGGGGAAGGGGAACCTGGTATCAGGATCAGTGTTATAAAAGGTCAAATGCCAGAAACAGGGTCAGAGTGTTAAACAGTGTGTAGGGCCAGTGTCAGCATTATAACGGGGGAAGGAATGAGGCTGTGAGCACTTCCAAGGAGTCTTCGTTGCATGGAGTTGGCAATCTGTAAGGCCGTCTGGTTTACAAAAACACAAAGAATGACTAAGGACTGAGTCAGAGTCCGAGACAAAGAGAGAGAAATTACTTTAAATGGTGTTCTGTATGGCAGGAGGGATAAGACCAAGCCTCTTCTGACCATTTCAGGCTTAATCTCTCATAGCACTCAGCTATAAACCAGAGCATATGAGGGTCTGCTATGTGGGTTCGGAAGCTAGATGGGGTAAGAGAGCAGCAAGAAGAACTAGCAACAAGCTCACCACCATGACACACGAGCTAGAGGCGGTTGTGTGTTGCGTTCCCCCCACCCCCTTTTTTTATTACACTGCTTTCACCCAGTGAAAAGCAGGATATAAATGCAGCTAAATAAATAAAATAAATAAATAGATCGATATGGGCGAGAACATAAGGCAGAAACCCTCCTCTCACACATGCCACTGATACCCAAGAGCCTGGATTTAGGAATTAGGAAACTCATCCCCTCCGTACCTCACACACATGCCACTGATACCCCAAACCACAAAAACCAAACCCCTGCTAGCGGTAACACCAAGAATCACTAAATATATGAAATCACCACAGCACCCTTCCCAAAATTATGAAAGTAAATTCACCTCTTTTTGTCGGATGGAACCAAGGGAGGTTAGAACCATAACCCTAACCACACCAGATGGCACCATCCATTTTATTTATTAAACAAAAGCTGCTAAACAGCATAGAACTTGACTTATCTTCAATGAAGAACTTTTTCAAATTCGCTGCGATACATAATCCTTTGAGAGTAAGGCACGACGTGCACGTTTCGGAAATGATTCCTGTATCAAGTGCAGTGCTCTTCACTATGTATCAACCGTCAACAGTTACCCCAGAGCCTGGTCTTAGGAATTAGGAGACTAATCCCCTCCCTGCCTCAGACACTTGCCGCTGTTACCCCAGAGCCTGGTCTTAGGAACTAGGAGACTAATCCCCTCCCTGCCTCAGACACATGCCGCTGTTACCCCAGAGCCTGGTCTTAGGAATTAGGAGACTAATCCCCTCCCTGCCTCATACACTTGCCGCTGTTACCCCAGAGACTGGTCTTAGGAATTAGGAGACTAATCCCCTCCCTGCCTCAGACACATGAAGCTGTTACCCCAGAGCCTGGTCTTAGGAACTAGGAGACTATTCCCCTCCCTGCCTCAGACACATGCCGCTGTTACCCCAGAGCCTGGTCTTAGGAATTAGGAGACTATTCCCCTCCCTGCCTCAGACACATGAAGCTGTTACCCCAGAGCCTGGTCTTAGGAATTAGGAGACTATTCCCCTCCCTGCCTCAGACACATGCCGCTGTTACCCCAGAGCCTGGTCTTAGGAATTAGGAGACTATTCCCCTCCCTGCCTCAGACACATGCCGCTGTTACCCCAGAGCCTGGTCTTAGGAACTAGGAGACTAATCCCCTCCCTGCCTCAGACACATGCCGCTGTTACCCCAGAGCCTGATCTTAGGAATTAGGAGACTATTCCCCTCCCTGCCTCAGACACATGCCGCTGTTACCTCCGAGCCTGATCTTAGGAATCAGGAGACTAATCCCCTCCCTGCCTCAGACACATGAAGCTGTTACCCCAGAGCCTGGTCTTAGGAATTAGGAGACTAATCCCCTCCCTGCCTCAGACACATGCCGCTGTTACCCCAGAGCCTGGTCTTAGGAATTAGGAGACTAATCCCCTCCCTGCCTCAGACACATGAAGCTGTTACCCCAGAGCCTGGTCTTAGGAATTAGGAGACTAATCCCCTCCCTGCCTCAGACACATGCCGCTGTTACCCCCGAGCCTGGTCTTAGGAATTAGGAGACTAATCCCCTCCCTGCCTCAGACACATGCCGCTGTTACCCCAGAGCCTGGTCTTAGGAATTAGGAGACTAATCCCCTCCCTGCCTCAGACACATGCCGCTGTTACCCCAGAGCCTGGTCTTAGGAATTAGGAGACTAATCCCCTCCCTGCCTCAGACACATGCCGCTGTTACCCCAGAGCCTGGTCTTAGGAATTAGGAGACTAATCCCCTCCCTGCCTCAGACACATGCCGCTGTTACCCCAGAGCCTGGTCTTAGGAATTAGGAGACTAATCCCCTCCCTGCCTCAGACACATGCCGCTGTTACCCCAGAGCCTGGTCTTAGGAATTAGGAGACTAATCCCCTCCCTGCCTCAGACACATGCCGCTGTTACCCCAGAGCCTGGTCTTAGGAATTAGGAGACTAATCCCCTCCCTGCCTCAGACACATGCCGCTGTTACCCCAGAGCCTGGTCTTAGGAATTAGGAGACAATTCCCCTCCCTGCCTCAGACACATGCCGCTGTTACCCCAGAGCCTGGTCTTAGGAATTAGGAGACTAATCCCCTCCCTGCCTCAGACACATGCCGCTGTTACCCCAGAGCCTGGTCTTAGGAATTAGGAGACTATTCCCCTCCCTGCCTCAGACACATGCCGCTGTTACCCCAGAGCCTGGTCTTAGGAATTAGGAGACTAATCCCCTCCCTGCCTCAGACACATGCCGCTGTTACCCCAGAGCCTGGTCTTAGGAATTAGGAGACTAATCCCCTCCCTGCCTCAGACACATGCCGCTGTTACCCCAGAGCCTGGTCTTAGGAATTAGGAGACTATTCCCCTCCCTGCCTCAGACACATGCCGCTGTTACCCCAGAGCCTGGTCTTAGGAATTAGGAGACTAATCCCCTCCCTGCCTCAGACACATGCCGCTGTTACCCCAGAGCCTGGTCTTAGGAACTAGGAGACTAATCCCCTCCCTGCCTCAGACACTTGCCGCTGTTACCCCAGAGCCTGGTCTTAGGAATTAGGAGACTATTCCCCTCCCTGCCTCAGACACATGCCGCTGTTACCCCAGAGCCTGGTCTTAGGAATTAGGAGACTATTCCCCTCCCTGCCTCAGACACATGCCGCTGTTACCCCAGAGCCTGGTCTTAGGAATTAGGAGACTAATCCCCTCCCTGCCTCAGACACATGCCGCTGTTACCCCAGAGCCTGGTCTTAGGAATTAGGAGACTAATCCCCTCCCTGCCTCAGACACATGCCGCTGTTACCCCAGAGCCTGGTCTTAGGAATTAGGAGACTAATCCCCTCCCTGCCTCAGACACTTGCCGCTTGTTCCCCAGAGCCTTGTCTTAGGAATTAGGAGACTAATCCCCTCCCTGCCTCAGACACATGCCGCTGTTACCCCAGAGCCTGGTCTTAGGAATTAGGAGACTAATCCCCTCCCTGCCTCAGACACATGCCGATGTTATCCCAGAGCCTGGTCTTAGGAATTAGGAGACTAATCCCCTCCCTGCCTCAGACACATGAAGCTGTTACCCCAGAGCCTGGTCTTAGGAATTAGGAGACTATTCCCCTCCCTGCCTCAGACACATGCTGATGTTATCCCCGAGCCTGGTCTTAGGAATTAGGAGACTATTCCCCTCCCTGCCTCAGACACATGCCGCTGTTACCCCAGAGCCTGGTCTTAGGAATTAGGAGACTATTCCCCTCCCTGCCTCAGACACATGCCGCTGTTACCACCGAGCCTGGTCTTAGGAATTAGGAGACTAATCCCCTCCCTGCCTCAGACACATGCCGCTGTTACCCCAGAGCCTGGTCTTAGGAATTAGGAGACTAATCCCCTCCCTGCCTCAGACACATGCCGCTGTTACCCCAGAGCCTGGTCTTAGGAATTAGGAGACTAATCCCCTCCCTGCCTCAGACACATGCAGATGTTAACCCCGAGCCTGGTCTTAGGAATTAGGAGACTATTCCCCTCCCTGCCTCAGACACATGCCGCTGTTACCCCAGAGCCTGGTCTTAGGAACTAGGAGACTATTCCCCTCCCTGCCTCAGACACATGCCGCTGTTACCCCCGAGCCTGGTCTTAGGAACTAGGAGACTAATCCCCTCCCTGCCTCAGACACATGCTGATGTTATCCCCGAGCCTGGTCTTAGGAATTAGGAAACTAATCCCTTCCCTGCCTCATACACTTGCCACTGTTACCCCAGAGCCTGGTCTTAGGAATTAGGAGACTAATCCCCTCCCTGCCTCAGACACATGCCGCTGTTACCCCAGAGCCTGGTCTTAGGAATTAGGAGACTAATCCCTTCCCTGCCTCATACACTTGCCACTGTTACCCCAGAGCCTGGTCTTAGGAAGTAGGACACTAATCCCGTCCCTGCCTCAGACACATGCCTCTGTTACCCCAGAGCCTGATCTTAGGAACTAGGAGACTAATCCCCTCCCTGCCTCAGACACATGCTGATGTTATCCCCGATCCTGGTCTTAGGAATTAGGAAACTAATCCCTTCCCTGCCTCATACACTTGCCACTGTTACCCCAGAGCCTGGTCTTAGGAATTAGGAGACTATTCCCCTCCCTGCCTCAGACACATGCCGCTGTTACCCCAGAGCCTGGTCTTAGGAATTCGGAGACTAATCCCCTCCCTGCCTCAGACACATGCCGCTGTTACCCCAGAGCCTGATCTTAGGAATTAGGAGACTAATCCCCTCCCTGCCTCAGACACATGCCGCTGTTACCCCAGAGCCTGGTCTTAGGAATTAGGAGACTATTCCCCCTCCCTGCCTCAGACACATGCCCCTGTTACCCAGAGCCTGGTCTTAGGAATTAGGAGACTATTCCCCTCCCTGCCTCAGACACATGCCGCTGTTACCCCAGAGCCTGATCTTAGGAACTAGGAGACTAATCCCCTCCCTGCCTCAGACACATGCTGATGTTATCCCCGATCCTGGTCTTAGGAATTAGGAAACTAATCCCTTCCCTGCCTCATACACTTGCCACTGTTACCCCAGAGCCTGGTCTTAGGAATTAGGAGACTATTCCCCTCCCTGCCTCAGACACATGCCGCTGTTACCCCAGAGCCTGGTCTTAGGAATTAGGAGACTAATCCCCTCCCTGCCTCAGACACATGCCGCTGTTACCCCAGAGCCTGATCTTAGGAATTAGGAGACTAATCCCCTCCCTGCCTCAGACACATGCCGCTGTTACCCCAGAGCCTGGTCTTAGGAATTAGGAGACTATTCCCCCTCCCTGCCTCAGACACATGCCGCTGTTACCCCAGAGCCTGGTCTTAGGAATTAGGAGACTATTCCCCTCCCTGCCTCAGACACATGCCGCTGTTACCCCCGAGCCTGGTCTTAGGAACTAGGAGACTAATCCCCTCCCTGCCTCAGACACATGCTGATGTTATCCCCGAGCCTGGTCTTAGGAATTAGGAAACTAATCCCTTCCCTGCCTCATACACTTGCCACTGTTACCCCAGAGCCTGGTCTTAGGAATTAGGAGACTATTCCCCTCCCTGCCTCAGACACATGCCGCTGTTACCCCAGAGCCTGGTCTTAGGAACTAGGAGACTAATCCCCTCCCTGCCTCAGACACATGCCGCTGTTACCGCCGAGCCTGGTCTTAGGAACTAGGAGACTAATCCCCTCCCTGCCTCAGACACATGCCGCTGTTACCCCAGAGCCTGGTCTTAGGAATTAGGAGACTATTCCCCTCCCTGCCTCAGACACATGCCGCTGTTACCCCAGAGCCTGGTCTTAGGAACTAGGAGACTAATCCCCTCCCTGCCTCAGACACATGCCGCTGTTACCCCAGAGCCTGGTCTTAGGAATTAGGAGACTAATCCCCTCCCTGCCTCAGACACATGCCGCTGTTACCCCAGAGCCTGGTCTTAGGAATTAGGAGACAATTCCCCTCCCTGCCTCAGACACATGCTGCTGTTACCCCAGAGCCTGGTCTTAGGAATTAGGAGACTATTCCCCTCCCTGCCTCAGACACATGCTGATGTTATCCCAGAGCCTGGTCTTAGGAATTAGGAGACTATTCCCCTCCCTGCCTCAGACACATGCCGCTGTTACCCCAGAGCCTGGTCTTAGGAATTAGGAGACTAATCTCCTCCCTGCCTCAGACACATGCCGCTGTTACCCCAGAGCCTGGTCTTAGGAATTAGGAGACTAATCCCTCCCTGCCTCAGACACATGCCGCTGTTACCCCAGAGCCTGGTCTTAGGAATTAGGAGACTATTCCCCTCTCTGCCTCAGACACATGCCGCTGTTACCCCAGAGCCTGGTCTTAGGAATTAGGAGACTAATCCCCTCCCTGCCTCAGACACATGCCGCTGTTACCCCAGAGCCTGGTCTTAGGAACTAGGAGACTAATCCCCTCCCTGCCTCAGACACTTGCCGCTGTTACCCCAGAGCCTGATCTTAGGAATTAGGAGACTATTCCCCTCCCTGCCTCAGACACATGCCGCTGTTACCCCAGAGCCTGGTCTTAGGAATTAGGAGACTATTCCCCTCCCTGCCTCAGACACATGCCGCTGTTACCCCAGAGCCTGGTCTTAGGAATTAGGAGACTAATCCCCTCCCTGCCTCAGACACATGCCGCTGTTACCCCAGAGCCTGGTCTTAGGAATTAGGAGACTAATCCCCTCCCTGCCTCAGACACATGCCGCTGTTACCCCAGAGCCTGGTCTTAGGAATTAGGAGACTAATCCCCTCCCTGCCTCAGACACATGCCGCTGTTACCCCAGAGCCTGGTCTTAGGAATTAGGAGACTAATCCCCTCCCTGCCTCAGACACATGCCGCTGTTACCCCAGAGCCTGGTCTTAGGAATTAGGAGACTAATCCCCTCCCTGCCTCAGACACATGCCGCTGTTACCCCAGAGCCTGGTCTTAGGAATTAGGAGACTAATCCCCTCCCTGCCTCAGACACATGAAGCTGTTACCCCAGAGCCTGGTCTTAGGAATTAGGAGACTATTCCCCTCCCTGCCTCAGACACATGCTGATGTTATCCCCGAGCCTGGTCTTAGGAATTAGGAGACTATTCCCCTCCCTGCCTCAGACACATGCCGCTGTTACCCCAGAGCCTGGTCTTAGGAATTAGGAGACTATTCCCCTCCCTGCCTCAGACACATGCCGCTGTTACCCCAGAGCCTGGTCTTAGGAATTAGGAGACTAATCCCCTCCCTGCCTCAGACACATGCCGCTGTTACCCCAGAGCCTGGTCTTAGGAATTAGGAGACTAATCCCCTCCCTGCCTCAGACACATGCCGCTGTTACCCCAGAGCCTGGTCTTAGGAATTAGGAGACTAATCCCCTCCCTGCCTCAGACACATGCCGCTGTTACCCCAGAGCCTGGTCTTAGGAATTAGGAGACTATACCCCTCCCTGCCTCAGACACATGCCGCTGTTACCCCAGAGCCTGGTCTTAGGACCTAGGAGACTATTCCCCTCCCTGCCTCAGACACATGCCGCTGTTACCCCCGAGCCTGGTCTTAGGAACTAGGAGACTAATCCCCTCCCTGCCTCAGACACATGCTGATGTTATCCCCGAGCCTGGTCTTAGGAATTAGGAAACTAATCCCTTCCCTGCATAATACACTTGACACTGTTACCCAGAGCCTGGTCTTAGGAAATAGGAGACTAATCCCCTCCCTGCCTCAGACACATGCCGCTGTTACCCCAGAGCCTGGTCTTAGGAATTAGGAGACTAATCCCTTCCCTGCCTCATACACTTGCCACTGTTACCCCAGAGCCTGGTCTTAGGAATTAGGAGACTATTCCCCTCCCTGCCTCAGACACATGCCGCTGTTACCCCAGAGCCTGATCTTAGGAACTAGGAGACTAATCCCCTCCCTGCCTCAGACACATGCTGATGTTATCCCCGATCCTGGTCTTAGGAATTAGGAAACTAATCCCTTCCCTGCCTCATACACTTGCCACTGTTACCCCAGAGCCTGGTCTTAGGAATTAGGAGACTATTCCCCTCCCTGCCTCAGACACATGCCGCTGTTACCCCAGAGCCTGGTCTTAGGAATTCGGAGACTAATCCCCTCCCTGCCTCAGACACATGCCGCTGTTACCCCAGAGCCTGATCTTAGGAATTAGGAGACTAATCCCCTCCCTGCCTCAGACACATGCCGCTGTTACCCCAGAGCCTGGTCTTAGGAATTAGGAGACTATTCCCCCTCCCTGCCTCAGACACATGCCGCTGTTACCCCAGAGCCTGGTCTTAGGAATTAGGAGACTATTCCCCTCCCTGCCTCAGACACATGTCGCTGTTACCCCAGAGCCTGATCTTAGGAACTAGGAGACTAATCCCCTCCCTGCCTCAGACACATGCTGATGTTATCCCCGATCCTGGTCTTAGGAATTAGGAAACTAATCCCTTCCCTGCCTCATACACTTGCCACTGTTACCCCAGAGCCTGGTCTTAGGAATTAGGAGACTATTCCCCTCCCTGCCTCAGACACATGCCGCTGTTACCCCAGAGCCTGGTCTTAGGAATTAGGAGACTAATCCCCTCCCTGCCTCAGACACATGCCGCTGTTACCCCAGAGCCTGATCTTAGGAATTAGGAGACTAATCCCCTCCCTGCCTCAGACACATGCCGCTGTTACCCCAGAGCCTGGTCTTAGGAATTAGGAGACTATTCCCCCTCCCTGCCTCAGACACATGCCGCTGTTACCCCAGAGCCTGGTCTTAGGAATTAGGAGACTATTCCCCTCCCTGCCTCAGACACATGCCGCTGTTACCCCCGAGCCTGGTCTTAGGAACTAGGAGACTAATCCCCTCCCTGCCTCAGACACATGCTGATGTTATCCCCGAGCCTGGTCTTAGGAATTAGGAAACTAATCCCTTCCCTGCCTCATACACTTGCCACTGTTACCCCAGAGCCTGGTCTTAGGAATTAGGAGACTATTCCCCTCCCTGCCTCAGACACATGCCGCTGTTACCCCAGAGCCTGGTCTTAGGAACTAGGAGACTAATCCCCTCCCTGCCTCAGACACATGCCGCTGTTACCGCCGAGCCTGGTCTTAGGAACTAGGAGACTAATCCCCTCCCTGCCTCAGACACATGCCGCTGTTACCCCAGAGCCTGGTCTTAAGAATTAGGAGACTAATCCCCTTCCTGCCTCACATACTTGCTGTTCCTTCCTCGGGAACTCCGCTCTTCTGGCAGATCACTTCTATCTGTGCGCTATTCTTCTACAGCAGCTCCAGACTTTGATCATTCCACTTTGTTGCTCCTTATGCCTGGAACAAACTACCTGAATTTGTACGTCGGGCTTCATCTCTGGCCCTTTTCTTTTTTTTATTTATCTTTTATTGCAACAGTCATAGCAACTAAACTGTACATTCCTAAGGAAATTACAAAAAAACCACACCAAGTACCAATTAAATCCTGCCTATACCACTAGTGTTGCGCACAAGTATTTCCCTTAATACCCCCTTCCTCTCTCCTCCCCCACCTCAAGCAGCAGCAGCGACCCAAGGGAGGTCATGAGTTGGAGAAGGTGAGTCCCTACCAAGAGACTCTGCAGACCCCAGTGTCCAGCATGACCATAACTCCGGCAACCTGAACACTGAAGGGTTGGAGGACAGGAGTTGCCTATACACCGAGAATGCTTCTGATCACTGCCTGGCCAAAGGCATTGTGCCTGCAGGAATCACTCTCAAGGCAGTAGTGGGCTGTGAACGTATGGACTGAAGACCATGTGGCGGCCTTACCGATTTCCTCCACCGGCACTGCATGTATATTCGCCACCAATGTGCGATGAGCAGTGATCCGGTGCTCCAGAGAGAGGACAGCTCGCTCATAAGCGAGGGCAACGCAGTCCGACACCCAAGGGGACAGGGTTCACTTGGTCACAAGTAGCCCCAGTCTGTAGGTCATATGAGATAATATAGGGGATAAAAAGCCTAGGAGCTTTGCGATGGGCCTTGGTCCTCTGTAAATAAAAGGACAGAACTCTCTTGCAATCCAGGGTATGCAATACGATCTCCTCCCTGCCGGTGTGCGGCCATGGGAAGAAGGTGGGGAGAAGTACCTCCTGATTGAGGTGAAAAGCGGACACCATCTTTGGGAGGAATTTGGGGTGCATACAAAGCACCACCCTGTTCGTATAGAACCTGGTATAGGGCGGGTAAGCCACGAGTGCCTGCAGCATGCCTACTCTGCAAGTGGACATTAACGCCACCAAGAAGGCCACCTTCCAGGAGCAGTGTCTCAGTTGGACAAAGGCTCGAATGGCGGCCTAGTGAGCTGGGAACCACATTGAAGTCCCATTCCACTGCTGGAGGGTGGAGAGGGGGGCTCCTGAGGAATCTGGAGACCAAAGGCTGGCCTGAGAGGGGCCTCCCCTCTATAGGGTGATGGTTAGCCGCTATGGTGCTGAGATGCACCCTCACCGAGTTAGATTTCAAGCCCGAGTGTTAGAGGTGCAGCAAGTACAGCAGCACGGGCTTCACCTGACAGGATAACGGGTTCTCATTCCTTTCTGCACACCACTTGAAGGCGTAAGCTCTTCTGGTGGACAGCTTCTGGGAGGACAGGAGGATCTCCTCGATCTCACCTGGGAGATTGAAAGGAACCAGTGCTACCCTTTCAGCAGCCATACTGTCAGCGTTAGGGACCCTAAGTTCCATGGTGAGACTGCACCTTGAATATTGTGTGCAATTCTGGTCGCTGTATCTTAAAAAGGATATAGCGTTATTAGAAAAGGTACAGAGAAGAGCCACCAAAATGGTAAAGGGGATGGAAGGATACCCCTATGAAGGGAGGCTGAAAAGGTTAGGGCTCTTCAACCTGGAAAAGAGACGGCTGAGAGGAGATAAGATAGAGGTCTATAAATTAATGAATGGCATGGAACGGGTAAACGTAGATCGATTGTTTATGTCATCAGAATATAGAAAGACTAGGGGACATGTAATGAAGCTACAGGGCAACCTATTTAAGACTAATAAGAGAAAATATTTTTTCATTCAACGTGTAATCAAACTCTGAAATTTGTTACTGGAGGATGTAGTAAAAGCTGTTAGTGTAGTTGGGTTTAAAAAAAGGTTTGGACAAGTTCCTGGAGGAAAGGTCAATAAACCATTATTAAAAGGGACCCAGGATATCAGTGCTTGACCCAATACAAGCATTGTGGAACCTGTGTCTTTTGGGGAAACTGCTAGGTACTTATGACCTAGATTGGCCACTGTTGGAGACAGGAAACTGGGCTTGATGGATCTTGGTCTGACCCAGTATGGCGTATCTTATGTTCTTATGTTCAGTTTGGGTTGTAGCAGCGATCCCCCCTCCTAGGATAGGAGGTCTGCATCCCGGCCCAGTGGTACTGTGGTTGCCACCGACAGGGAGAGCAGCAGGGAGAAACAGGGCTGCCTGAGCCACCCGGGCGCAATCAGGATTACTGAGGCGTGCTCGCTCTGGATCTTGAAAAGGTACTTGACTATCAGAGGTATCGGTGGGAATGCATAAAGCAGGCCCTGAGACCAGGAGAATAGGAAGGTGTCCGCTGGCACCCTTCTGTGCTGCAGCTGAGAAGAGCAGAATTTGGGCAGCTGTGAGTTGTCCAGGGAGGCGAACAAGTCCAGCTAGGGTCTCCTCCAGAGATGGAAACCCTCTGGATCACTTTTGGGTCCAGGCGCCACTCATGAGGCCGAAGGACCCTGCTGAGGTTGTCCGCCAAGCAGTTGTCCTGGCCCGATAAGTACACCACCCTCACAAGGATATGGTTGCACTCTGCAAAGGAGTGGAGGGCCACTGCCTCCTGACAAAGAGAGTAGGAGCCCATGCCCCCTGCTTGTTCACAAAGATTGTCTGTCTGTATGAGGACCGGAAGGTCACTCAGGAGGTAGCGGAAGGCTCAAGAAGATTGATTTGCAGGAGGGATTCCTCTGGGGACCAGGTGCCCTGGGTGCACTGGCCCTCGCAATGTGCACCCCAGCCCACAAGGAGGTGCCTGTCATCAGAACCCTCTGAGGGGTCGGTGCCTGTGAGGTCATCCCTGCCCTGAGGTGATGGAGGGACTGCCACCAGGTGAGGGAAGCCACCAGATGGTGGGTGATTTTCACTCTGCTCCTCAGCCTGCCTGTTCCCTGCGTCCACTGGGAAAGGAGGCACCACTGGGCTGCCCGTATATGTAGGCAGGCCAGAGGCGTAACGTGAACTGTCGAGGCCATGTGGCCTAACAAGTGGAGGAGTAGGCGAGCTGGCACCAAACAGGAACTCTGCATTTCCCTTGCCAGCTGCATCAGGCGGTGGACTCTCTCCACCGGAGAAAGGCCTTGACCCGTAGAGCATTCAGCTGGGCCCCTATGAATGCAGATCTTGGGCCGAGGAGAGGCTGGACGGGGTAGTTGATGATGAATCCCAAATGCTGCAGGGTGTGGATAGTGAGCCTTGTGCCTCCCCTGACCTTGAAAGGTGTGCTGCCTCTGATGAACCAGTCGTCCAGGTAGAGAAAGATGTGGGCCCTTGGAGGCACACATGGGAGGCTACGACTGCCAGGCATTTTGTAAAGACCCTTGGAAAGGAGACGAGGCCAAACAGCAGCACCCCGTACTGGCAGTGCTGCCCCCCACCCCCCCACCACGAACCACAGGTAATGCCTGTGGGAGGGGTGGATCAGGATGTGAGTGTAAGCATCCTTGAGATCCAAGGAGCAGAACCAGTCTCCCTGGCGGAGGTAGGGCAGCAGTGTTCGAAGGGAGAGCATCTTGAACTTCTCCCTCACAAGGAACTTGTTCAAGTTGCGCAGGTCCAGGATGGGGCGGAGGCCTCCTGTTCTTTCTGGGATAAGGAAATACCTTGAGTAGAACCCCTTTCCCCAGAGGAGATGGGGCACAGGTTCCTTCGTCCTGTCCTTGAACATGCCTGCGAGTTCTGTGGTGAGCAAAGACTCATGGAGGAGAGGCTGTGGTGGCTCTCCTAGGAAGAAGACTGGCGGATACTGCTGCAGATTTATTTATTTATTTTATTTGAACTTATTTTTATACTGCTCCTTCCAGTGATCAGCAGCGGTTTACATTTTAACATTTAATTCTGCATGGACAGCAGTTACATATAACAATAAGAAAACAAAAACTCAAAAACTCTAAACTATTTACATAGAGAAAACGGGTATGTTTGGTTAACTATATACAAATATTTACAATAAAGTATAAAGGGAATGTCACATGCCTAATGAGTTAAATTTTAATATATTCTGTTGGGAGTTTGTGTATCATATGACGATGAAGTTGTTGGAATCCATCATGATATGATTTGTACTTAAATACAATCTGATTTATGTTATTTCTGATAGATTATAATATTCTTGGAATAGGTGGGTTTTGAGTTTTTTTCGAAATGATTGGAGGTCTTTGTTGACTCTTAGAGTGTCAGAAAGTTTGTTCCATTGTGTGGGGGCTAGGTAGGTGAATGTTCTATTGCTAGTATTCATTTTTACCTTGCATATAGAGAGTAGGGTGTTTAGATTGTGTGTACCACATAGCTGACCATGAAACAGAGTTCCTCGAGCAACTGAATTCTGAGCGCAGCAGACTGCCAGATGCTGGCAAGCATGGTTGCCTTCATCATCCAGTTGTCCAGATATGGGAAGACATAGACCACTCAGGTCAAGAGGAAAGTGGCCACAACCGCTAGACACTTCATGAAGACCTGAGGGGCCACGGCCAGCCCGAAGGGAAGCACACAGTAGTGGGTAGTGCCGACCACCCAGCACGAATCAAAGGTACTGTCTGTGAAGAGGGTGGATTGGAATATGCATATATGCATCCTTCAGATCCAAGGAGCATAGCCAATCATCCTGTATGAGATATGACAGTAGCGTCCCTAAAGAGACCATTTTGAACTTTTCATTCACCAGGAACCAGATGAGGTTTCGCAGATCTAGAATTGCATGAAACCTACCGATCTTCTTGGGTATCAGAAAGTACCTTCAGTAGAAGCCCTGCCTGATCTGGGCCAGGGGAACTGACTCGATAGTGAGGTAGGAGAGTAGGGCCTTGACCTTGGTCTGCAGTGCGTGGAATCCATGGAGTACTCTCTGGGATTGTATGAAGGTGGCGGCTGGGTGATGTGCAGCCAATATCTGCTTTGGATGATCTGCAGTACCCAAGTGTCCGAGGTGATGAGGGGTCACCAGTGGGTAAAGTGTATGAGCTGCCCCCTGACTTGCAGGGGCACCTTGACAGGCAATGGGTGATTGGCTATGCTCCAGAGGAACCCGACAAAATTCTGCACTCGGCTTGGGCTGAGCAGCAGGTTGGGCTTCAGGGTCTTCTTCCTCCGCTGGGCACAGGGTGGGGGGGGGGGGGGGGGCTCTGTGCCTTAGACTGCACCTATGGCTGGGCAATGAAGTATCGGCATGGGTGTGGATAGAAGGCCTTCTTGGCGTGGTGTTTCTTCCGCACTGGGTCCGCAGTCTTCCTGGAAAGCCTGGTGAGGGACTTAGTTGCTTTTCTCCAGCATCTCGGCATTCTCCTCCATGAGCTTGCTGAACAGGTTCTTGCCCCGGCAAGGGACACAGATGATCTTGTCCTGGACCCATTGCTCCAGGTCTGAGGACTGTAACCATGCCATCTAGCGGGCAGCGATATCCACAGCCATCACTCTGCCGGCGGATTCAAAGGCATCACAGGAACTGCGTACCATGAACTTCGAGCAATCCTTCCTATGAGTCACTAAGCACCGAAAAGACTCGCGCTAGTCCTCAGGAACAAGGATGGCAAAGTCCTCCAGGTCCAGCATGACATCTTTAAGGAATCTGCTCATATAAGTTTAGTAGGCCAGGATCCGAGAAATTAGCATGGACCCTTAGAAGCACTTCCTTCCAAAGGAGTCCAGGGTCTGAGCCTTGCGACTCGGTGGAACCGAGGAATGTGTTTTAGCACTCTTCGCTTGTTTTAGGGCTGACTCAATCATGATGGATTTGTAGGGTAACTGTAGCTTTTCAAACACTGGGGCCTTCTGGAACCGGTATAAGGAATTGAGCCAATGGCTCATGACAGGCAGCGTAAACAATGCCTCCAAGAGCCACAGCAGCAGCTACTGCAGGACATGAGGAATGGGCACTGTCACTGCCTCCCGGGGGACCAAGGAGTACTGGAGAAGTTCTAGTTCCTCCGCTCTCAGTTCCTCCTCTGACTCCAGGGAGAACGGAATGGCCTTGACCATGTCCCAAACAAAGTCCTCAAAGGACATGTCTTCCAGGGGCGACTTGCGCTGCTCAGACGGGGGTAACAGATTAGACGGAAGGTCAGGGGACCGAATGTCCGATGCTGTAAATTCTGCCTCTGCTTTCCATTCCGATTCGGGTGAAGAAATCAGCCCTCGACAAAAACAACCCAGCAGCCTACAGACCCATCTCAAGCAACCCCCTACTGGCTAAGATTATTGAGAAAGTGGTACAACATCAACTACAAGACCACATCAACAGCCACACACAACTCAACCACAACCAACACGGTTTCCGCCCCAACCATGGAGTTGAAACACTCCTGCTATACCTCTTTAACGACATACTATACCTCATAGACAACAGCAAGAACGGAATACTCATGATCTTCATTGACCTATTGCGTTTGACACAGTCGACCACGGAACACTATTAGCAAGACTACAGAACATCGGACTACACGGAGCCACACTGAGGTGGTTCCACTCTTACCTAATGGACAGACAGATACAGGTCAATATTGGGCCCAACACATCCCGACCCATAAAAGTCATGCAAGGCGTATCCCAAGGATCCGCACTATCAGCTCTCTTATTCAACATCTACATCTCACTTGGTTTGCAGCTTGTCGGGCTGTGAGGGCTTGCGTGCATCAGTGATGCTGAGAGCTAAACTATCGCTAGTTTAACTACTGGCAGGGTCTCCCAAGATGGACAGGTCTCAGCTGAGATGCCAGACCAAGACAAACCACCCATCTGGGCAGCAGCAGAATGGGATAGTGTTGACGGCGGAGGATCACATTTTTGTGACAACGGCAACAACACCAAACTTAAACTGCACGGAAGAAAGGCCCGGCAATCTACTTCTGTATCTTGCCATGAAAACCCAATGGATAGTTACAACAAAACAAATTGTGCTATGGTGCTGGAAGATGAGACCCCCAGGTCGGAAGGCACTCAACTAGCTACTGGGGAAGAGCTGAAGACTTTTCAGAGTAAAGTCAGCATTTATGATGTGGTTGGATCAAAGCCCTCGGGAAGTCTGACTGCTGATGTAGCTGCGCATGAAATGAGAGTCAGAAGCTGTAAAGATGTCTTAAACATTGGAACATGGAACGTACGAAGCATGAACCAAGGGAAGTTGGAGGTGGTCAAGAATGAAATGGAACGTGTACAACTTGATCTGTTGGGTGTCAGCGAACTGAAATGGACTGGCATCGGGCACTTTGCATCAGATGATCACATGGTCTACTATGCTGGAAATGAAAGACAAAGAAGAAATGGTGTTGTATTTATAATAAAGAAGAAACTTGCAAGAACTGTAATGAAATACAATGCAGTCAGCGAACGCTTAATCTCTATTCGTCTACGAGGATTGCCTATCAACACAACTATAATTCAAGTATATGCCCCAACAACAGCTGCAGAAAAGAATGAAATTGAAGAGTTCTATGAACAAGTACAAGCTGAAATTGACAGAACATGCAAACAGGATATCCTGATAGTCATGGGTGACTGGAACGCAAAAGTTGGCAACAAAGAAGAAGGCAAAGTAGTTGGAAAATATGGACTTGGCAACAGAAATGAAGCTGGAGAAAGACTGATAGAATTCTGCAAGACCAATGATCTATTCATCTCAAAGACCTTCTTCCAGCAACACAAGCGGCGACTGTACACATGGACTTCACCCAATGGATTGTATAAAAATCAAATTGACTACATCTGTGGAAGTCAACGATGGAAAAGTTCTATAACATCAACAAAGACAAAACTTGGAGCTGACTGTGGTACAGATCATCAACTACTAGTATGCAAACTCAAGCTAAAGTTGAAAAAGAGTAAACCACTCATGAATGCAGCAAAATATGACCTTGAGAATATACCACTGGAATTTAAAGACTGCCTGCAAAAGGGAAGAGTTATGGAATGACATCAAGAAGGTTGTGTTGGAAGAAAGCGAGAAGTCTCTACAAAAGGTGAAAAAGCAAAAACGGCCAAAATGGATGACGGAAGAAACTCTGAAAATTGCCCTGAAGCGCAGAGAAGCTAAAGCCAGAGGAGAAAGAAAGACAATCGCAGAACTCAACAGAGATTTCCAAAGTGCAGCAAAACAGGACAACGAAATGTACTACAATGACACTTGCAAGGAAATAGAAACAGAAAACAAGATCGGTTTTCCTAAAGCTACGAGAGTTAAAGAAAAAGTTCCAGCCTCGAATTGGAATGTTACACGATGCTCAAGGTTCTATGTTGAATGATGCTGAGAAGATCAAGAAAAGATGGAAGAAATATACAAAGTTTTTATATGATAAAGATCAAGTGGACCAACAGCCGTTTCAACCTGTACCTTATGATTGGGAACCATTGGTGATGAAAGAAGTTGAAGCAGCATTGAAAGCCTTATAAAAGAACAAAGCACCAGGCATTGATAGCATTCCTATAGAAGTATTGCAGCAATCTGATGCAGCTGTTACCATACTTACAAGGCTCTGCCAAGAAATATGGAAGACAACATCATGGCCAACTGCCTGGAAAAGATCTGTGTTTGTACCAATACTAAAGAAAGGTGATCCAACTGACTGTGGAAATTATCGAACAATCGCTCTGATCCCACATGCCATCAAGATTCTAATGAAGATTATTCAAAAGAGACTACAACCATACCTGGAACAAGAACTATCTGAAGTGCAAGCAGGGTTCAGGAAAGGGCGAGGAACGAGAGACATCATTGCGGATGTGAGATGGATCCTTGAAAAGACTAAAGAATACCAAAAGGATATCTATTTGTGCTCTATCGACTATAGCAAGGCTTTTGACTGTGTAAACCATGAGAAACTCTGGGCCACATTAAGAAGCATGGGTATACCAGAACACCTGATCGTTCTCTTGCGCAATCTGTACATTGATCAAGAAGCAACAGTTCGAACGGAACAAGGAGAAACAGAATGGTTTAAAATAAGCAAAGGTGTAAGACAAGGCTGCATACTTTCCCCCTACCTGTTTAATTTATATGCAGAACAAATCATCAGAGAAGCAGGATTGCATGAAGACAACAGAGGTGTGAAGATTGGTGGAAGACTCATCAACAACCTTCGCTATGCTGATGATACTACATTACTGGCTGAAAGTGAAGATGATCTGAAACATTTGCTTCTCACAATCAAAGAACATAGTCTCAAAATGGGCCTGCACCTTAATGTAAAGAAGACAAAGATCATGACAACTGGCATAATCAACACGTTCATCGTTGAAGGAGAAGAAATTGAAATTGTGAACAACTTTAACCTACTTGGATCAACTATCAATAAAGAAGCAACAAGCAGTCAAGAAATCAAACGACGCATTGCTCTTGGCAGAATGGCTATGAAAGACCTAGATAAGATTCTCAAGAGCAGACATGTCTCTCTCCATACAAAGATTCAACTTGTTCAAGTCATGGTATTTTCAATATCATATGGATGTGAAAGCTGGACAGTGAAAAAGACACTGATGCCTTTGAATTACGGTGCTGGCGGCGAATACTGTGTATACCATGGACTGCCCGAAGAACAAACTAGTCGGTACTTGAGGAGATCAAACCTAAGCTTTCTTTAGAAGCTCAGATGACAAAACTTCGACTTTCATACTTTGGACACATCATGCGAAGAGAGAGATCATTAGAGAAAGACATCATGCTTGGCAAGATAGAAGGTCAACGCAAAAGAGGAAGGCCAGCAATGAGATGGATCGACACAATAACAGCAGCTACGGCTACCAGTCTGTCAACAATGAGCCGCCTGACTGAAGACCGAACACAATTTAGGATAGCTATCCAGAGGGTCGCCATGAGTCGACTCTGACTCGACGGCACTTAACAACAACAACAAAAGAGCACGGGATAAAATACACAATCTATGCGGACGACATAATGATATACACACCAATCACCCTCGACTACCCAGACCACACCAAGATAACAGACTGTCTCACACATATGAACACCTGGTTTCAAGACAACAACATGACCATAAACTACAGCAAGACCGAGGCGCTAATCATCACACGAAACTCCGACTTCATCCCCCCCCGTGACATCAAGATAGGCACCACAACCATACCCATACAATCAGAAGTGAAATACCTCAGAGTGACAATGGACAAAGAACTTAACCGTCAGTCCCACATCAGCAGAACCACCAAAAATGCATACCACAGGATGAGACTAGTACGACGCCTCAAGCCCCTCCTCACTCAAGAACACTTCCGCACAGTTTGTCAAGCACTAATAGCCCCAATCCTAGACTTCTGCAACCCAATCTATCTAGGTCTAACGAAACAGACGCTAAGACCATTGCAACTGGCACAAAACACTGCAGCACGCATAATTGCTGGCACCACAAGACAAGAACACATCACACCCACCCTAAAAGAGCTCCACTGGCTGCCTATCAGTGCCGCATTAGATACAAGACAATCAAACATTTTCAAAATCAAACATCAATCATCAGCTTTCAGCCTACACCCTCTCATACAACCAGACAACAGCACAAGATCGAGAAGAAGAGGCACATCCAACCGTGTCAACATACCTAAAGATATCAACAGGGTACGCAAGGACACCGAAAAACGAGCCTTATCAAAGGTGGCACCAACAATCTGGACCGCCCTCCCCGACGAACTGCGTTCAACAACAGACCTTAAGGAGTTCAGGAAACTACTGAAGACAACCCTCTTCATCGAACACTACGGTGACATTACTTAAACCATGCAACAGACACCTCAATTCCCCCCATATGTCACTATAATTGTAATTAAGCAAGGAACTGATACCCATAGCATTGTAAATAGCGCACGCTGTAAATAGCACCACAAGAATCAACGTCCAGACACACTCACACGCATACACTACTCACTGCATGTACACACTATACACTGTATCTTATTGATTGTTTGCTGTTCAGACCGCCTTGATTGCAGGATAAGGCGGTATAGAAATACGTTTAAAATAAATAAATAAATAAATTCAGATTCAGATTCTGAGATGAAGTCAAAATAATGTCGAGTCTCCTTGTCCCGCGGCTTGGGACAGGGAGGGCATCGATGATTCTTGCGCCACCTGACATGCTGATGGCAATGCCTCGGGCCTCTGACTCTGACACACTGGAATGGGAGATGAGTCCGATGACTGGGGTTGATACTGATCTCCCACCTGATGTCCCAGTCTCCACAGGCAGGGCAAGGGTCTCCAGGACAGGCTGGAAGGAATGTGGTGATGACATGTTCTGTGTGAAGCCTGCATTTTGCAAGGCTTCCGCTGCCGCTGTGAGCTTCCAAGGCTCGAAGGCATTCCTCTAGAACCACCATCTGAGAGGGGGCCGATGCTGCAGCCATGGACATCAGCAATACCCCTTTGGGTGGGGACTCCATGATGATACGAGCATCGGGCGACATCCAGCTGTCCTCCTGGGCACAGGCTGTGGACTCTGCTGTTCTGGTCAGGTCCTCCCGCTAGGGAAGCTTGGCTGGCTGCTTCCGGCCATCGCAGCCACATCTCGTCGAGAAGGGCTGCGGGGGCACTGCATGCAGAACATTTCCTGGTGCTCACCCTTTTACGTTGATGGGGTCTCTGCAGGGAGCTTCTCCTCGCCACTCTGACCCTTCAGCTCCGACTGAGCATGCTGCTCCTTCTCCTTGGCTGCCTCCGAACCTTTTGCAGGCGTAGATGAGGGGGGTCAGGGCTGAGGATGCTGAATCAGATGAGTCGAAGAGGGACTCTTTCTGCTTTTCCTGACCCTTCAGCCCTCTGCGTGTCATCTGCAAGCAGAGTTCGCAAGACTCTGGCTCATGGTCAGGACCAAGGCATTCTAAGCACCAATTATGACAGTCTGTGACAGAGATGGTCTTGCCACACTTAGTGCATTTGTTAAAGCCACTAGCTGGCTTAGACATGCCAAAAAAGATTGCCTTGGCAAAGTCAAACTGAAAAACTGCCATGGGTAGGAAACCACCCCAAAGAGGGAAAAGAACCCACACAAAGCATTGAAAAACATAAAAATAAACCCTAAAAGGGAAAGAAAAAAAAACAGCTAACCGATGACAGGCGGGAAAATATGTGACATCTTAGCCATAAGGCCAGCAAGATAACTTTTTTCTGGACTGCAGAAACATGTCCTAGGGGCTCCGTGGAAAATAACACGGGAGAATATGGCACTGCAGCAGGTGGAAAGGCAGATGTGTATGCGCAGTGTACCTCCCAAAAGCTTCCTTCCGTGTGGAGCTCCACCAGTGACATCACCCATATATGAAGACTTATTTATTTATTTAGCTGCATTTATATCCCACTTTTCACCGGGTCAAAGCGGTTGGGGGATACATTTAACACAAGGGGATATGAGACACATACACTAATACTTACAGGGAACATGGGCAATGGAGGGTTAAGTGGCTTGCCCAAGACCACAAGGAGCATCTGTGGGACTAGAAACCCCAGTCCTTCCGGCCCAAGGTTGCTGTCCTCTAGTGGGATTTGAACCTCCGACCTTCCGGCCTGTAGTACCTTGCCCCAACCACTAGGCCACTCCTCCCTCTATTTCCTGATTGTTCATGGAAAAATTCTGTTCTTGACCATAAGCAAATTAGCCTAACCATTTCAAAAGATCTTACATACGCTTTTGGCCTCGTTGAGCATAATATTCTCCTATCTTGTCTTCATAGTGTTGGTCTCTGGGGGATTGTACTGGCCTGGTACATGTTCTTTTTATCCGACCATTCATTTGCAGACATTGATGGCTTTATTACCTCAGACTCCCACCTGCTATCATGCAAAGTCCCACAAGGATCAGTGCTTTCCCCCCCTGCTCTTTAATGTTTACCTAAGCTTTTTGGCAATCCATTGTGTCACTAAGAGCACATCAGAATTACTCATGCATGTCACCTTTTCTCTCTGAATCACTAGCAGAATAAATCACCTTGTATTACTGCAGGAGCCATTCTAGCTATAATTTTGCACTATTCACAAGAAATACAGAAACATATCTAATAATCTTTATGCACTCTGCTTCCTAGTGTGCATCATTTCCATAATCAACCAAGCTGGATCTCTAATACCATATCCAAGTTACATTCCAATTGTCCATGGTCATGATTACCAAAGAATAAGAAGCCTCATCCACAGATTGAGAAACAGAGGTCAAAGCATTCTGGTACATATTCAAGACGTAACACCAAAACATGACACTCACAATCTAAAGGGCATGCTAATCAATGCATGCTCAGCCAGAAATAAGATTCTAATTTTAACAGATTAACTAACAGAGCATGATTTAGACTTAATATAGAGAACTAAATCACAGAAACAGACATCATCCTAACAAATCAACTTAAAATAACAAACTATGACATATTTAACTGTCCAACAATTTTGTGTAGAGGTAGAGGTGTAGCTACTCAAACAAAAATCAACTTGAAATTCTATACACGGTGAAATTACTTGCTAATTGTCTTTCCTTGAGTCCATCCAGTCCTGTCCAGTATGTGTGTGTTATCAGCGTTCATCAGCAGCTGGGAAAGCATAGTTACGCACCTGTAACAGGTGATCTCCGGGAACAGCAGGAATTTAGTCTTCACATATGGGTATCGTTGGTACTGACGGAGCCTGCGCGGGAAAGCTCCCCAGCATCCAATTAGGAAGCCTTTGGGAGCACCCCACAGCGCCTGCGTGCTGCCTTCCCGCCTTTCCCAACTGTCTCTCCCCAGTTGAGTTTAAAGCTGAGACAAAGAGAGAGAGAGAGAGAAAGAGAAAAAGAGAGATAGAGAGATACAACTCCTAGGGGAGGTGGGTGGGTTGTGAAGACTAAATTCCTGCTGTTCCCGGAGATCACCTGTTACAGGTGAGTAACTATGCTATCTCCAGGAACAAGTAGGAATGTAGTCTTCACATATGGGGACTCCCTAGCTACAGATGCCAGGTAGAAACCCAGAAGTTGTGTGCCCTTTTGAAAGGGCTCCACTTCCCCCCATCGATCTCTGGCATCCTACCAGGGATGGTGGGTAGGAGTTGATTAAGTATGGAACAGGTGTTGAAGAACAGCCTGACCAAACAAGGCATCCCGGCGGGAGTCCTTGTCCAAGCAGTAATGGGCTGTGAAGGTATGAACCGAGGCCCAGGTAGCTGCTCGACAGATGTCATCGATAGACACAGAGTGAAGATGAACCATAGAGGCTGCCATGGCTCTCACATTGTGCGCTGTGACATAGCCTTCAAGAGGAAGGTTCTTACTCAGATAGGCAAAAGATATACACTGCGCAATTCAGTTGGACAACAGTGTCCTTTTGGAGACTGGAAGCCCTAAATGACTAGGATCAACAAAGAGTTGGGAGGACTTTCTATGTTGCTGCGTCCTTTGCAAGTAAAAGGCCAAAGCTCTTTTACAGTCCAAAGTATGAAGATTCTTTTCTGCATTAGAGGCATGAGGCCTTGGGAAAAAAACAGGAAGGTAAACTGCTTGATTTAAATGAAAAGGTGAAACCACCTTTGGCATAAAGTGAGGATGAGTCCTAAGGACTACCTTATCATGATGGAACCTTGTATAAGGAGGATCAGCCACCAATGCTTGCAACTCACTAATGCGACATGCTGATGTGATTGCAATAAGAAAAATAATCTTCCAGGAAAGGAATTTTAAAGAGGTAGTAGCTAATGGTTCAAAAGGCGGCTTCATGAGCTGGCCAAGAACCAGATTTAAATCCCATGCCACCGGTGGTGGCTTAATGGGAGGCTTAGTTAGAAGGCCTCTCATAAATCTCGCTATGATAGGATGAGAGGAAATAGGTTGCCCATTTAAAGGTTTGAGAGAAGCTGCAATAGCACTCAAATGAACTCTCACTGAATTGGTCTTAAGCCCTGCATTAGACAAATGAAGGAGATATTCCAGTAATGATTCCAGAGGTATTGCAAGAGGGTTAAGACCCTTCTGCGAACACCATATGGTAAACCTTTTCTACTTGAAAGCATAAGAGCGTCTTGTGGATGGTTTCCTGGAAGCATAAAGGATATCCTTTACTTGCTGAGAAAGGCTAAGACCATGAAGTTCTAGGCTTTCAGCAACCAGGCCCTGAGATGTAGAGACTGGGGATTGGGATGCCACAGCATCCCGTCCTCCTGGGATAGGAGATCTGGAGCAGATCCTAGCTCCAGAGATGGAGCTTGAGAGAGATGTAAGAGCAGAGGGTACCACACTGGTCGAGCCAATGTGGGGCTATGAGAATCATACAGCCTCTGTCTCTCTGAAGCTTGAATAGGGTTCTGGGAATTAGGGGAATGGGTGGGAAGGCATACAGAAAGTGCCGACCCCAATGGAGGAGGAAGGCATCCCTGGCCTGACAACCCTGAGCCGGAATTCTGGAACAGAACCGGGGAATTTTGGCATTCAGCGGACTTGCAAAGAGGTCTATGTCCGGGGTTCCCCAAAATTGGAAAAGTCTGGTCACCTGGTCTGCATGGAGAGACCATTCGTGTGGAAGCAGAACTTGACTGAGTCTGTCTGCCCAAGAGTTTTGAATGCCTGGAAGATACACTGCAAGGAGATGAATCTGATGCTCTCTGGCGAGGGTCCAAAGTCGCAAAGCTTCGTTGCAGAGCGACAGAGAGCCTGTTCCACCCTGCTTGTTCACATAGAACATGGCTACCTGGTTGTCAGTTTCAATTAGGACAGTTTTGTAGCTGAGCTGGGTGTGAAACACTCGAAGAGCAAGAAAGATTGCTCTGAGCTCTAGGAGATTGATGTGGAGATCAGTCTCCTGTGGAGTCCAGGTACCCTGGGTAGAGAGGCCTTGCAAATGGGCTCCCCAACCCACCTGTGAGGCATCTGTTGTTAGAGTTACTTGAGGTGGGGGTTGCTGAAAAGGGGACCCCACCAACAGATTCTGGGGTGACTGCCACCATTTGGAGAGACAAAATAAGACGATCTGAGGTTGCTATTTTGTCTGACAGGCACCCTGATGCCTGAGTCCACCGAGTGGATAGAGTCCACTGGGCTGCCCTCATATGGAGGCGGGCATAAGGGACCACATGCAGGGTGGATGCCATGTGGCCTAGCAATTGTAACATTTCCCGAGCAGTGAGGTGAGACTTTAGCATTGCTTGGGAAGCTAACTGCACAATGCGAAGGCAGCGGGACTGTGGAAGATAGGCCCTTGTCTGTTTGGTATCCAGCAGGGCTCCTACTAGAGACTGAGTGGGAGCTAGGTTGGATTTTGGAAAGTTTATGACAAGTCCCAAATATTGAAGGATACGCATTGTGCGAGATAGAGAAATCCTGGCCTCTGGCTCTGATGGGGCTCGAATGTGCCAATCGTCCAAGTAAGGGAAGACAAATATTTTTAGGGTGCGGAGAAATGCTGCCACCACAGCCATGCATTTTGTGAACACCCTTGGTGCCGAGGCCAGGCCAAAAGGAAGAACTCTGTATTGGTAGTGCTTCCCTTGAAATAGAAAGTGAAGAAACCTTCGGTAAGTTGGATGGATGAGAACATGAGTGTACGTATCCTTGAGATCTAGAGAACAAAGCCAGCCCTGACTCTGAAGGAATGGCAGTAGAGTTCCCAGAGAAATCATTTTGAATTTCTCTTTGAACAGGAATTTGTTCAATTCTCTGAGGTCTAAAATGGGTCTGTGCCCTCCTGTTTTCTTTGGAATAAGGAAAAAGGGGGAATAGAACCTTGCACCTTGTTGATGAATGGGTACTTCTTCTATTGCCCCTTGGGCAAGAAGCAGACTGACCTCGTGATCTAACTGGGAGTGGAGAGAGGTCTGAGAATTGAACTGTCTTACCATTGTAGGAGGGGGCATGCTGAGGAAGTGAAGCTTGTATCCTTCTCTTACAATGGACAGAGTCCAACTTTCTGCTGTTATATGCTCCCATCTGGGGGCAAAATAACATAACCTTCCTGGAATGGTGGAAGGCTCTGGCCCGTTCAGGGCCAAGAAGACAAAGTTCTCTAGATGGGAGTCAAAGCCCCTGTGGAGGCTGAGTCTGCTGAGCCGGTTGAGGCTTAGCAGCTTTTGTTTTTCTTTGTTTAGATTGCTGCTGACCCTTTTGGGCAGACTGACCTGAACGATGCCCTTGGTGGGTATAGGAGGGATAGAACTTCTTCTTTCTAATGAAGAATGTTTTTTTGTAGGACTTTTTCCTTGCAGGATCAGCTGTAGATTTTGATAATCTATCCAAGGTGAGATTTTCAGCATCTAGCTCATTAGCTTTCTCTTGCCAATTTTTGCCAAAGAGATTCTCTCCTGTGCAAGGAATATTCCCCAGTTTGTCCTGTACCCAAAGTTCCAAGTCAGATGCCTGAAGCCAGGCAATCCTACATGCGCCTATGGCAATAGCAGAAGTTCTGCTTATGCACTCAAAACAATCAAAAGCTGCACGATTTACGAATTTGGAAACATCCTGAGCATGTTTGATAAATGCAAGATAATCTTACATAGAAACATAGAAACATGATGACAGAAAAAGACCACATGGCCTATCTAGTCTGTCCTTCCATAACAACAACTACAACAGTCCACTTTTTACCTTTAGAGATCCTCTGTGTTGGTCCCATGCTTTTTTGAAGTCAGTTACTGTCCTCATCTCTACCACCTCCACTGGGAGACTATTCCACGGATCCACTACTCTTTCTGTAAAGAAATATTTCCGCATATCACTCCTGAATCTATCTCCCTTCACCCTCATCCCATGTCCCCTCGTAGCAGAACTTGCTTTCAATTGAAAGAGGCTCTCTCCCTGAACATTTATGCCACGGAGGTATTTAAACATCTCAATCATATCACCTCTATCCCGCCTTTCCTCTAAGGTGTACATATTAAGATCCTTAAGTCTGTCCTCATATGCTTTATAATGAAGCCCATTAATCATTTTAGTAGCAACCCTCTGCACCGACTCCATCCTGTTCACATCCTTTTGAAGGTGCGGTCTCCAGAATTGCACACCATACTCCAAATGAGGTCGCACCAAAGACTTATACAGAGGCATTATCACCTCCTTTTTTCTGCTAGCCATTCCTCTCCGTATGCACCCAAGCATCCTTCTAGCTTTTGCCGTCGCCTTTTCTACCTGTTTAGCTACTTTAAGATCATCAGACACAACCACGCCTAGGTCCCGCTCTTCTTTAGTGGACAAAAGTACTTCACCTCCTATACTGTATTGCTCCCTTGGATTGCTGCAGCCCAAATGCATGACCTTACATTTTTTAACATTAAATCCCAGCTGCCAAATTCTAGACCATTTTTCAAGCTTAGCTAGATCCCTCCTCATGTTATCTACACCTTCCTGGGTGTCAACTCTATTGCAGATTTTGGTATCATCTGCAAAGAGGCAAACCTTACCCGACAGCCCTTCCGCTATATCACTAACAAAGATGTTAAAAAGAATCGGACCTCTTATTATCAGGAAGGAGAGGGCTCATAAGCTCTAGATCTCCTGTAACTTCCGTAAGGAACATTCCCATATATAAAATGTAGGAACTAATCCTGGCAGAAAGCATAGAGGCCTGGAAGGTTCAACGCCCAAAGGCATCAAGAGTTCTACATTCATGTCCTGGAGGATTAGATGCATGTCTTTTTGCACTCTTGATCCTTTTCATAGCTGATTCCACCACCATGGAATGGTGGGGCAGCTGAGTTTTTTGAAATCCAGGATAGGGAGGAACTCGATACATGGTATCGAGCCTACGAGAATGAGGAGAAGTGGTGAGAGGTGTTTCCCACATCCTTAGCATGAGATCATGCAAGATCTCACGAATAAGCAAAGTAGCTGCCTCTTTGGGACCTTTAGGATACTGTAAAATCTCCAATTCCTTCGCCCTAGGCTCTGTTTCAGGAGCCACTGTGATGGAAAGACCTCGAGCCACATCCCGGATAAAATCCTGGAAGGATATATCCTCTAGAGGAGACATCCTACGTTTAGGAGAGGAAGAATCCTCAGGAAGAAATACTCTGGTATCGACAGAGCTGTCAGAGTCTTCAGACTCGTCGGAGGATTCAAAGTATCTTCTGTCTGGGTAATCGTGCAGCGCACGATACCGGTACCAATCGAAGTTGGTATTGACAGGATCCGGTACCGACTTGTCAGTACCGGAGGGCACAGCATGCGTCGGTACCGGTAGTCCACCTGCCGACGTTGATGCAATTGGCCCCGGTACCGGTTGAATTGTCTGAAGCGGTTTTGGGGGCATCAATGTCGAGAGAAGAGCCGCCAGACTGCGTTCAATAGCCAAGAATCTCTGGTCTATCGATGCCGCCGATGCTTGGGTATCGGTACCGGACAAAGCGGCCGGTACCCCAGAGCATGGCACCAGTAGTTCTGCTGAGGTTGGGGCCTCGAGAACATCCTGGAGCCCCGATGATGGTTTGGAAGCCGAAGCCTTCCGCCGGGGCAATTTTGCCGGTGTGAGTCCCTCAAGGGCAACGCCAGAGGCATCTCGATACTCAGAAGGAGATCTACCCTTTGAGGACCGGCTAGACTTATGTTTAGTTACCTGAGATCCATGGGAGGAAGATGAAGCCCTGGAAGATGCTGATGCCACAGATGCTGCATCGGAGGGAAAAAGGGTGCTAAGTTTAGCAGCTCGGTTTTGCCGACTCCTCTTCGACAACATCCCACAGGCAACACACTCGGAGATAGAGTGGTCAGGACCTAAACATTTGAGACATCACTCATGGGTGTCGGTGACGGAGATGGTACCGCACACTTGGAACACTTTTTAAAACCTGAAGCGGGTTTTTCCATTGTAGAGGAAAGTTGGGCCTAGTGCCCAAAATGGCGCGTGGCACCAGAGGAGAAAAAAAGCTGAAAGACTCCAGGAAAAGTATATATATTCTTTTTTTTTTTTTTTTTAAGGAAAAGAAAGAAAGAACCGGCGGTACCAGTGTAGCGTCGAAGGAAGGCAGACGCGACCACAAAAAAGAAGAATAAATGGGATATTTTCTGCGGTGACAGGAAGTGCGACCTGCCGGCTCCGTGGAAAACGAAGAACTGGGGAGAGACAGTTGGGAAAGGGGGAAGGTAGCACACAGGCGCTGTGGGGTGCTCCCAAAGGCTTCCTAATTGGATGCTGGGGAGCGTTCCTGTGCAGGCTCCGTTGGTACAGATGATACCCATATGTGAAGACTACATTCCTGCTTGTTCCTGGAGATCAGAGCATGTCAGGTTTCTGATGCCATAGTACAAGAGCTTCCTCCATAGGCTGCAGAGATCAGTATCCTATTGACAATGCAGACTCCAAGAGAGCATAATAAAGCTAAATGTCCAAGGACAAAACCACCCCCAACCAACTTTGGTACAGAAAGTAACTTGCAGCCATACTTACAAAAAGGAAAAACAAGAAGGCAGGATTACATTTGCCACACTGTCCAGAATAGTTTATGAGGACTCCCCAATATATAGTAGAGTACCTTGAACAAGAGCCCTTCAGGGTAGATCGCCGGACTTGCCCAGTACGCATAAAAATTCAAAAACAGAGAAATTTGTTATCGAAGGGGGGGGGGGGGAAGTCGGGACGGGACTGGATGGACTCAAGGAAAGACAATTAGTAGGTAAGGTCTAATTTCACCTTCCTTATCATCTCTCTAGTCAAGTCCAGTACATGTGGGATGTACCAGAGCAGTAACTAAGTATGGGAGGGACCAGCGAGTCCAGTACGTAACTTAGAGGCTTCAATGTGCCTCGTTAGATGCCTGCCCATCAGGACCATGATTGGTCTGCCCCCATGACAGGAGATGTCGTGAGACACAGCCACGTGCAGAGACCCTTCCCTAGGACCATCTGTGATGACTTAGGAAAGAACAGCTTAAACGATCACTGTGCTTGCCACGTGAGTCACCGAGAGAGCCTTGAGGGTCTCCTTCGCGCATATTTGGAGGAAAGAAAATCTACTGCAGAGGCCCCCTGGACGACTGATACCTGCCACTGTCATTGCATCATTGGAGTAGACCCATACTGCTCGACAACGAATGACAGAATATAAAAAACTCTAGCGCGAGGAACACCGCTCACCTTTATCTGTTGAGCTCCACAGAAAAAAGGGGATTGAGCAAGAAGGCACTCTTGGGCGGGAAGGGGACCACGCATGCATGATAGCATTCCCAAAGGCGCTCTATGTTAGAGAAGGCATTGAATCACAAAGGATTAAAGTTTTGCAGAAAACACAATTTGCTGTAGAATCTCTATGGATTGAAATTCCATGTAAAAAGGGGAAGGCGATGGTAGTGTGTGTGTGTGGTGGGGGGTTACTATCGACTGCCTGGCCAGAATGAACAAATGGATGATGAAATGCTCAAAGAAATCAGGGAAGCTAACAAAAGTTACAGCACAGTAATAATAACGGGCGATTTCAATTACCCAGGTATTTACTGGGTCAGTGTCACAGCAGGACATGCTAAGGAGATAAAGTTTCTAGATGAAATAAATGACTGCTTCTTGGAGCAGCTGGTTCATGAACCGACCAGAGGGGAAGTCATTTTGGACTTAGCCCTTAGAGGAACACCAGATCTGGTGCAAGAGATAAGGGTGTTGGGGCCACTTGGCAATAGTGATCATAGCATGATTGCGTTTGCTTTAATTAATGGAGGAGGGATGGTAAGGAAATCCACAGTACTACCTTTTAACTTTTGAAAGGGAGACTATGATAAAATGAGGAAAATAGTTAAAACAAAAAACCTAAAAGGAGCAGTTGCAAAGGTTAAAGAATTACATCAAGCTTGGGTGTTGTTTAAAAACATTATCTTCAAAGCGCAGAACAGCTGTATTCCACGATTTAAGAAAAGTGGAAGGAAGTCCAAAAAACTGCCAGCATGGTTTAAAGGTGAGGTCAGAGAGGCTGTTGCCAAAAAAGCATCTTTCAGGTAATGGAAACAAGAGCCAAATGACGAAAACTGGAAACAGCACAAGCACTGGCAAGTTAAATGCAAGGCATTGATAAGGCAGGCAAAGGGAGAATTTGAGAAGAAGCTTGCTGCGGAAGCAAAAATGCGTAATAAAAGACTTTTTCAAGTACATTCATAGCAAAAAACCTGTGAGAGAGTCAGTTGGTCCATTAGATGATAGAGGGGTTAAAGGCGCACTAAGAGGCAACAAGGCGATAGCGGAGAGACTGAATGAATTCTCTGTTTTGGTCTTTACTGAGGAAGATGTACGGATGTTACCCATGACCGAAGTGGTATTTAAAGGTTCAGAAGAACTGAAGGAAATATTGATACATTGGGAAGATGTATTACAACTATTTGATAATCTGAAGAGTAGCAAATCACCTGGACCGGATGGTATATATCCAAGGGTGTTGAAAGAACTGAAATATGAGATACAGACCTGCTATTAGTAATCTGTGAACTATCATTAAAATCATCTGTAATTCCTGAAGATTGGAGAATGGCCAACGTAACGCCAATTTTCAAAAAGGGTTCCAGGGGTGATCCGGGAAACTACAGACTGGTGAGCCTGACGTCAGTACCGGGAAAAATGGTAGAAACCATCATAAAGAACAAAATTGCTGAACATGTAGTCATGGCTTAATGGGAGACTTAGGGGTATGTTTACTAAACCGCGCACACGTGTGCGGCGCACAAGAGCGGACGCTAATGATGCATTTAAGAGCTCATGTGCGATAGAGGCGGGGAAACGCTTACGGAGGGCGGAGGAAGGCTCCCGAGGGGCGGGGGGACGGGGTCAATGGGTGGAGAGTGGGAGGGGAGAGCCTCCCCGCACAGGAGCGGGGCTGAATTTCGGCATGAAAAACACCGCGAGTGAAACCCTCGCGTTAGAGCCGATTTAAAGGGAAGAGAAACCATTTCCGTCAGCAATGTACAGCAAAACCGGGGAAACCTGCAAAACGTGAGCAGTGTGATACATGTGCACAGAATAAAATAGCAAATATAAATTAAAAATGACCACAACAAATGTCAAATAAATTATAATCCAGCTGGGCAACAGTGATATTAATGGGCAACCATAAAAAACACTCCCAGGAAAGCTCCAAAAAAAAAGAAATGATTTTTGGAAGGGTCTACGCTCCGTAGACCCTTTCAAAAATCACTGCATGTCAATGGAGCTGTCCTGGGAGTGTTTTTCATGTTGCCCATTGATATCACTGTTGCCCAGCTTGGCTTTGGTTTTATTCTTCTTCTTTTGGAGGCCATTTATGAGGTTTAATTGCACCCCTGTCCCCATACAAGGTAAACGAGCCCACAGTAAAATTGTGCAGAGCAGGGTGTCTGACTCGTGCGGCCAGGTTTCCTATCTCCAGAGACTGCACTGTCTCTGTGGCCACAGTGTGGTGCAGCAGACACAGCCAGTGCCTGTAGGACCAGAGGGTCACAGGTTCAAACCCCAGCTGGGGCTCCTGCCAACCCAGTCCCCATAGTTTTACCCACCACTAAACAGTGATAGTACAGACACTCCTGTATGGCAGAGAAAATAAGCATGGTTCCAACACCTATATTTTACCCTACACCGCACACAAACCATAACAATGGGCATTACCGACAGCCGAGTCCCCCAAATGCAGTCCTGGAGTGCCACAACTCAATCAGGTCATATGCTTTTTCCAGATAGGGACATGTCTGCATGTTGGCGGAAGGGTACAGGTGGTGGAGGGGGCAGTGGCTGCAAACCACAGCAGACAGTGGCCTAGGCCTGTGCAGGCTGGCACCGTCCACCGTAACAGACAGCCTCTGTCGGATGTACAGTCATGGACTCCCCAGGGAGCACAGCACATCTGTGGCAACACGGTGGTGCAGTGCACACAGACAGCGTGTGCAGGAACAGAAGGTCACAGGTTCAAAGCCCAGCTGGGGCTACTGCCAATCCAATCCACATATTTTTCCTACAACTAAACCGTGATAGTAAGGAGAAACCTTTATTGCTGAGAACATACGCATGGTTCACACGCCTATATTTTACCACACCACACACAGACACCATAAACAGCCGCATTACCCAGAGCAGAGTCACCCAAATGCAGTCCTGGAGGGCCCCACACCATTCAGGATCCATGCTGCCTCTACTAAAGATGCCTGTGCTGTATATCTATGCACCACCCCCATGGTATGCTGATGTAGCTCATGCATATTCATGAGGGACAGCATGAAAACCCGAACAGTGGTTGGAACACCAGGAATGGAGTTGGGACACTCTGCCGTAAAGCAGCAGCCAACAGGGCCAGACACCCCCCAAGGCCCCATTGGCCAATGCCTCCTAGAGAGGCAGGACATTGGGCCCTGCCTGTATCCCCCAATACTAGCAGTTGCATACCTTAGCACTGCCACCCTACACCTGGGTATATGGTACACAGCTACCAAACGTTGCCCATGATAACTGGCAGATATCAATTCCTACGTTAAGCACATGTTGCTCATTGATCTCCACCATAACAATCATTGTGATGTCTGCGGTGTGCGCTGCAGGTCTGGTCTCTGACAGTGTTTACCACCCTGGGGAGTGACCCTCAACAGTAGTGCATACCATATCCATGCCTGTACTGTGCCCAGGACTGGTGTGGTGGGTATTGCTGCTGGACCCCTCTATAGTAGCACAATGCTGGCATAGGTGTGGGGGTGGCTGTCTGCCTATCCAGTGTGTGGTGGATGCAAACACCTTCCACAGCCCACACTGCCAGCAATGTTGCCAGTATTGGGCTGCCAATGTGCATAATGAGGAGCAAGGTACCATGGGTATAGGCCGGAAAAGGTGGCCTGGCCAGGGTGCATCTGCACAGGGCATAGGGTACTGACTGGGACATATTAGTGCCCGGCCACCACCTACACAGACAGGGTGACCTCAGTATGTCCTGCTGAGAGATCACTCTCACCCTGACTGTGCAGTGACCACAGCATGGCTAGGCACCCCCATAGGGCTATATAGTATTTCTCTCATGTGATAGATATGGGTTTCCTTTTGGGGCCCAGTCACTGATTTATCTGCTTGGTGTGTATGCTGACATCCCAGTTCTGGGTGCACGCATCTCCACTGGGAACATTCACTGTGGACTAACTAGCACACTGTTTGCAGCTGGTATGTGTCTTGATGGAGCAGCTTGCGGGGTGCAGCGGCTGATGACCTGCTGCAGGAGAATATCAGATAGTGGTGGGGTGCAGCTCACCATATCCAGGCCTAATGTCTGTCTGCTATTGTGTTATGGATGTGTACAGAGCTGCATTGACTGCCCTGTAGGGTGTCTGTTCCCCAGCAGGACTGGGGTTGGTGGTCCCCTCTACTGCCACCTTTGCAGGGAGGTGGAATGTGGATCTATTGATAGGAGACCCTGTTTGCCACCCTCAGCCCTGGAGGAGGGGGGGTGGTGGTACATAGCCCACCTAGGGGTCCATAGGGGCTACACCTGACTGAAACAGACAGAGATATCCAAGGTGTTTGTGCAGAAACTAACTATCTCACACATTAACACTGCTTTGGACCTCCGGCATGGCCTCTTTCAGCCATGGAAGGTGTGGTGGACCTGGTCCTGGGCGCCTCATTGCACCCTCAGGGTGAGCACAGTACCCGCACAATGTGACGGTGTGTAGCTACTCTGTGCCAGTAAAACACACGGTCAGTACCCCCTACCAGGCCGAGGTGGTGTGTGGGTGCACATGGTCACTTCCCTCTACCGGGCAGAGGTGCTGTGGGGGTGCATTGCACATCTTGTGTTAATCTGTGGACAGCTGATTTGCATGTGCAGTGCATCATGGGTATGGGTAGGCTAACCCTATCCTGGTGACCACAGCAGACTGTCTGTGTGGTGACGTGCATGCCCTCTGCGGCCAGCCAGGGGCTTGCTAGCAGCTATAGAGCTGTAGCCCAATGGTTACTGCACTGCCTCTGAAGCCAGAGGTCATGGGTTCAAACCCACAGTGGGGTTATATGATAGGGTTGTCCAACGCATTATCTTTTTTTAATGTACATATTTTGATGCCAGCAAAAACACCCTCAGCGTACTGTACCCATAAGGTGCTTCTGAGGGTGCTTTATAGGGCGCCCTATAGGGCACCTTATGGTTCCCGTCCATATAAGGTGTACTATACATTCTCCTGTGATGCAACCTATAGGGTGCCCTATAGGGGACATTTTAGGGTGCTGTGGCGGACAGTGCAATTTATAATGTGCCCTATGGAGTGCCTTATAGGGTGCCTTATACGGCACCTTCAATTACGGCACGTGAGGGCATGTTTGCTGGCAGCAATTAATAACATAAATATAAAGTGCTGCAGGCCAAAATATGTACACTGCAAAGCTGATGCCACAGCCAGCCTTACGTATTAGGCACACTGGGGAGCAAACCCATGACCCCTGTATCAGCAGTCAGTGCCTTAACCATTGTTCTCCACTGCTGCTCCTCCTTGCCTGTCAGCGCACCTACGTATGCTTTTCAGTCCTTAAACTGCACAGTGCTGCCATAAAAAACAGTATACTGACCTTGCGGTACCTCATACGGCACCCTCTGAAGCGCCCTATACGCAACATTCTAGGGTGCCTTGGCTGACAGTGCACTTTAAAATGTGCCTTATAGGGCACCTGATGTTAACACGCTTTGGGAGTGCGTTTGCTAGTAATGGCAATTAAAATATGACAAAAATGCCTCCTAAAGCAATCTGCCCCATACTATGTTATGCCTCAGCCAGCCTTGTTCATTGGACACTTTGGGGGATTGAACCCCTAATCCCTGCACCATTGGTCAGTGTCTTAACCATTGTGCTGTGGTTCTGTTCCTGTGCTTACACATCAGCGCGCCGCCTTATGCCGCCCATCATTTATATGCCTCCTAAAATAATGCCTCAGCCAGCTGCCTCCATTGGGCACTGTGGGGGATTAAACCCCTGATCCCTGCACCGTTGGTCAGTGTCTTAACCATTGTGCTGTGGCTCTGCTCTTCTTCCTACACATCAGCGCGCCACTTATACCGCCCAGTATTATACTGCCTCCATAGACATCAGCGCGCCGCCTTAGGCTGCCCAGTATTAATATGCCGCCAAAAATATCAGCGCGCTGCCTTAGGCCGCCCAGTATTAATATGCCGCCAAAAACATCAGCGCGCTGCCTTAGGCCGCCCAGTATTAATATGCCGCCAAAAACATCAGCACGCTGCCTTAGGCCGCCCAGTATTAATATGCCGCCAAAAACATCAGTGCGCCGCACAGTATTTCTGCGACTCATAAATTACCGCCTCAGCCAGCCGTCTTCATTGGGCACTGTGGGGAATCGAACCCCTGATCCCTGCACCGTTGGTCAGTGTCTTAACCATTGTGCTGTGGCTCTGCTCTTCTGCTTGCCCATCAGCGTACCACATATGTCTCCCGCGCAGCCATCTGATGCGCTAAGGTGCGGGGCGTACAAGGGTGCCGCGCACCTTAGCGCATACCGTATATACTCGAGTATAAGCCGACCCGAATATAAGCCGAGGTACCTAATTTTACCACAAAAAACTGGGCAAAACTATTGACTCGAGTATAAGCCGAGGGTGGGAAATGAGGCACCTACTAGTCAATGTAAAAAATAAAGATAGAGACCAATAAAATTACATGAATATTTATTTAAACGAAAAACAGTAAAATAGCTCTGTAAGTGGAAAATGGGGTCAACAAAAACAATATGGTATCAAAAATACCGTATCTTTAAAAGTACATCAACCTTAGCTTAATCAGCAACCAAGCTAACACACAAGAGCTAAAACCCTTCAAAACTGGAGTTCTCCTCATCATCATCTGTATGTCCAAACAGAGCTTCAGCTGCTTCAGCTCCTGTGATGTTATCAGCATAAACATTGTCATCATCACTGACTTCACAGTCATCACCATCACTGCTGTCGTTCTCATACAATACGCTGTCTTCACTGCCATCCATAGCATTACTAATGCCACATTTCTTAAAGGCGCGTTGCACCAGGTCCTCTGGAATATCTTCCCATGCATCACGAACCCACTGTGCTATCAATTCTATGTCTGGCTTTCTCAGATTTCCAACTTTTGTCAGTTGAGCTTGACCAGATGTGCTGCTGCGGGCTCGAGGGGGGGCCAACTCTGCTCAACTACAGGTACCTCTGCGGGGGGAGTCGGGGAGGGGGAGGGAGGGTCCGTGCTTACTACAACTACTTCTGCGGGCGGCAGGTGACAACTTAGCACCCGCCGCTCGCACAGGCACAGCACACACTGTAGGAATGCCCAGCACATCACTGCAAAGGTTTCCATATCTGCAGCCGCGGTTATGGAAACCTTAGCTTTAGAAGCAGCGCCCCCTGCTAGACATCTGCAGACGTTGACTCGAGTATAAGCCGAGGGGGCAGTTTTTCAGCACAAAAAATGTGCTGAAAAACTAGGCTTATACTCGAGTATATATGGTATTTAAATTCCGGCTTTTCTTTTTCAGGACGGAACGCCCACTCCTTATATGGCACCCGCACACTACTGGGGCCCGCACCTTACCGGGGTTTTAGTAAACATACCCCTTAATGGCTTTAGACAAGGAAGATCTTGTCTTACTAATCTGTTATGTTTTTTTGAAGGTGTGAATAAATAGGTAGACAAAGGTGAGTCGGTTGATATAGTGTATTTGGACTTTCAGAACGCCTTTGACAAGGTCCTTCATCAGAGACTTTTGGCAAAACTAAAAAGTCATGGGATAGGAGGCAGTGTACCATTGTGGATCAGGAACTGGTTAAAAGACAGAAAGCAGAGGGTAGGGCTAAATGGCCAATTTTCCCAATGGAGAAAGGTAAATAGTGGTGTACCCCAGAGATCTGTGCTGGGTCCGCTGCTTTTTGACATATTCATAAATGACCTGGAAAAGGGAATAACGAGTGAGGTTATCAAATTTGCAGATGACATAAAACTATTAAAAGTTGTAAAAAACCCTTGAGGATTGTGGAAAATTGCAAGAGGATCTTGATAAATTGGAAGACTGGGCATCAAAATGGCAGATGAAATTTAATGTGGACAAGTGCAAAGTTATGCACCTCGGGAAGAACAAACCAAACTATGGTCTAGAGCAAATTTTGTTTTTTGCAAAACTTTAATACTTTCTGACTCAATGCCCTCTCTAACATAGAGCGCAATCCCTCCAACAATTTGATCAGCTCTATCACTACGATATAGTTTGTACCCAGGTATCACAGTGTCGCACTGGGTTGTCCTCCTTCCACCATGTCTCTGAGATGCATAATCATATTTAACCTCTCATTTAGTGCTATATATTCTAACTCTCCCATCTTATTTTTTAGACTTCTAGCATTTGCATACAAGCATTTTAGAGACTGTATTTTATTCATATTAATCTGGCTATTGGTAGGCATAGGTAATTTGGAATCTTTAAGCTCTGTCTGCACCATACTCAAGGGCATTTGGGCTACATTTATTTTATTTACATTCTCTTATATACCGCGCTATTCTGCATCAGTGCGGTTTACATTGAACAAACTGAAATTACATTGAACAGGGCATTATAACTTGGAGATAACTATTTTACAGGGAACATGGGCTATGGAGGGTTAAGTGGCTTGCATAACTCTTTTTTGGAACCTCTCTGCTTCTGGTAGTATCCTTCAAGGATACATTCTTCCGAACCATGTGCTCTTGGGCGACTGTCGGCTTTCCCCTATTATCTAGTTTAAAAACTGCTCTACTTTTTAAAGGTTCATGCCAGCAGCCTGGTTCCATCCCGGTTAAGGTGAAGCCCATCCCTTCGGAAGGGCCCCTCCTTTCCCCTGAATGTTCGCCAGTTCCTAACAAATCCAAAACCCTCATCTCTGCACCATCGTCTCATCCACACATTGAGACTCCGGAGCTCTGCCTGCCTTTTGGGTCCTGCTACTCTAGCCTCCAGAGATCGGACTCGTTCCCTGAAAGCAAAAACCTCCTTGCACCTATTGCACACGTAAGACCCCTCACCAACTGGGAGAAAATCATACATGTGACACTCAGTGCAAAAGACTGGAAAGCCCCCATCCCACTGCTGGACTGCTGTCTGCATTTTAGTTTAGGTTGTGTTTAGATATTTAAGTTCTTTACTTACTAAGGGTTACTGGGGATATTTATACTAATAAAACTATACCTAACACATTTAATGTACTTTGTTCACCTGAAGCTTAATTAATCTCAGGTCCTTAATGTATGCCTGATAAGGATAAACAACTGTACCTGAGAGTGAATATGGCACCTCCTTTCCTCTAAGAGGCCTAAGCACCTATAAAGCTACAATTATCCCAGGGGTGGGTGGTTGTTGGTGAGGGAGGGAGAGAAAGATGACCTATGAAAGACTGGCTGCTACACAGTACCCTGTCCAGTGCTTCTAAGGTAATCTGTGACCAATTTCCAGGGGGAGTCCCACAGCCCTTGCTTAGATAGAGGGAGCCTTGGGGTCTAAATTTAACCAGAAAGCTCTCTGCTTGTTTTAAATTTAAAATGAAAGCTCTTTGCTACTACTAGGCCCTAACTGATTTAACAAATACACTGGGTTCACAGATTAATCAACTTTAATCTAAATAATTCCTTTTCCCCCAAGATTAAGAGAAATTCCCAGAAGTAAATACAATTGCAGATCTCTCTCTAGAAGTAGCAATCCCCTTTTGTAGTCCTTTAAGACTCATAACAGCAAGCCATGCTGCAGAATGGTTTCAGCTGTCACCCTGAGGGTGAGGAGGGGTGCCCAACACCTGGTCCACTGACCCTGCACTTAGAGATGGTCTGCCGGTCCACATCACTGCTAGTGTGTGGCAGATGTTGTTTGCAATGTGTTGTGCTTTTTCTTTTTGGTTTCCTCCATGCTGTAGGTGATGGTGACAGCAGCAGCTTGGCCCTGTATTCTGCCAATAAACATATTTTGCAAATTGCAATGTGTGCTTCAAGTCAATGCTGACTCCTGGAGACCCAGCAGTTCCTGGATTTTCTTGGCAGTGTGACCTGAAGTAGATTTTCTGGCCTTTCTTCTGAGGCAATGGAGGGGTAAGTAACTTGCCCAGTGTCACAAGGAGTGCCAATGAGAACTGAATCCTGATCTCTTGGTTACCAAGCCAGTGCTCTAACCACTAGGCTACTCCTCCCTCATCGCTCCATCTTACCTCTCCACACTCATCACCACGGACATTGTCACGCGCACTCAGCGTGACTGCAATAAAAACAAACTAGCAACACCAACTGACTTCAGGAAATCGAGGAAAATTACAAACAATAAAGCATTCTCCCACTTCGCCCCTAACCTCTGGAATAACCTCCCAGAATACCTAAGAGAAGCAAATGACCTCCTCACCTTCTGAAAAAAACTCAAACCCCATCTATTCACCCTTCACTTTGGATCATCAACTCCATTGATCCTCCTCACTCCTCCACTTAAACCCTTCTACATAAGTCGCCGCTCACCCCTCCTTATAATCCCCAAGAATGCCTCATTACTTTACACTGTATCGGTCTACACCCCTATCTAACACCAAAATTGTACATAGCTCAATGTAACTGTATATAATTCTATGTAAATCAGCCTTTACAGTTAATGTATGTAGTTAAAGAGTTCTTTGTAATTGAAGATGTACTTTTCACTGTACTATTCAAATTGTTGTTCATTGTAAACCACATTTGATCGTTAGGAAAATGTGGTATAGAAAGTTGTAATAAATAAATAAGTAAATAAAATCTGAATATAGAAATACTAGGGGACATGCAATGAAACTACAGGGTAACCTATTTAGGACTAATAAGAGAAAATAATTTTTCATTCAATGTGTAATCAAACTCTGGAATTGGTTACCGGAGGATGTAGTAAAAGCTGTTAATGTAGCTGGTTTAAAAAAGGTTTGGACAAGTTCCTGGAGGAAAGGTCCATAAACCATTATTAAAAAGGACCCATGATATTCCTGCTTGACCCAATACAAGCATTGTGGAACCTGTATCTTTTGGGAAAATTGCTAGGTACTTATCACTTAGATTGGCCACTGTTGGAAACAGGATACTGGGCTTGATGGACCTTGGTCTGACCTAGCATGGCATATCTTATGATCTTATGGTTCAATAGTGAGAGGGACAGGTAGGATCTAGTGAAGGTTTCTTGAGGAAAGGAGTGACCACAGCAGGTGCAGTGGAGAGCAATAGACTGAGATATCGTAATTACTCACCTGTAACAGGTGTTTTCCGGGGACAACAGGAATCAGTCCTCACATATGGGCGACATTGGCAACGATGGAGCCCTCGTGGAAGCATCCCCCCAGCTTTCAAAGAAAACCATTGGGAGATGCCACCACGCATGCGTGGTCCCCTTCCCACCCAAGGGTTCCAATCTTGCTCAGTCAGATGACATAGTTAAAATACGGCAAAAATAAAAGATGGTAAAGAAGCAACTCCAAAGCGAGGATGGAGAGTTGTAAGGACTGATTCCTGCTGTCCCCAGAAAACACCTTTTACATGTGAGTAACTACACTTTCTCTGGGAACAAGCAGGAAGTCAGTCATAAGAACATAAGATATGCCATAATGGGTCAGACCAAGGTCCATCAAGCCCAGTATCCTGTTTCCAACAGTGGCCAATCTAGGTCATACGTACCTAGCAGTTTCCCCAAAAGACACAGGTTCCACAATGCTTGTACTGGGTCAAGCATTGATATCCTGGGTCCCTTCTTAATAATGGTTTATGGACCTTTCCTCCAGGAACTTGCCCAAACCTTTTTTAAACCCAGCTACACTAACAGCCATTTCATCTACATCCTCCGGTAACAAATTCCAGAGTTTGATTACACGCTGAGTGAAAAAAAATTTTCTTTTATTAGTCTTAAATAGTTTACCCTGTAGCTTCATTGCATGTCCCCTAGTCTTTCTATATTCTGATAACGTAAACAATCGATCTACGTTTATCCATTCCACTCCGTTCATTAATTTATAGATTTCTATCATATCTCCCCTCAGCCGTCTCTTTTCCAGGTTAAAGAGCTCTAACCTTTTTAGCCTTTCTTCATAGGAGTATCCTTCCATCCCCTTTACCATTTTGGTGGCTCTTCTTTGAACCTTTTGTAATAAAGCTATATCCTTTTTAAGATACGGCGACCAGAATTGCACACAATATTCAAGGTGCGGTCTCACCATGGAACGATATAGAGGCATTGTAATATCTTTTGTTTTATTTTCCATTCCTTTCCTTATGATACCTAGCATTCTATTTGCTCTCTTGGCTGCTGCTGCACACTGGGCCGAGGGTTTTAACATGCTATCCACAATGACGCCTAAATCTTTTTGCTGGGTGGTGGTTCCTAATGTGGAACCTTACATCGTGTAACCATAGTTTGGGTTGTTCTTCCCTAGGTGCATAACTTTGCATTTGTCCACATTAAATTTCATTTGCCATTTTGATGCCCAGTCTTCCAATTTATCAAGATCCTCTTGCAATTTTCCACAATCCTCTTGGGTTTTTATCAACTTTAAATAGTTTTGTGTCATCTGCAAATTTGATAACCTCACTCGTTATTCCACTTTCCAGGTCATTTATGAATATGTCAAAAAGCAGCGGACCCAGCACAGATCCCTGTGGTACACCACTATTCACCTTTCTCCATTGGGAAAATTGGCCATTTAGCCCAACCCTCTGCTTTCTATCATTTAACCAGTTCTTGATCCACAGTAGTACACTGCCTCCTATCCCATGACTCTTTAGTTTTGCCAAAAGTCTCTGATGAGGGACCTTGTCAAAGGCTTTCTGAAAGTCCAGATACACTATATCAACTGACTCAACTTTGTCCACCTGTTTATTCACACTTTCAAAAAAACATAACAGATTAGTAAGACAAGATCTTCCTTGTCTAAAGCCATGTTGGCTGTCTCCCATTAGGCCATGACTATCTACATGCTGAGTAATTTTATTCTTTATGATGGTTTCTACCTTTTTTCCTGGTACTGACGTGAGGCTCAACGGTCTGTAGTTTCCCGGATCACCCCTGGAACCCTTTTTAAAAATTGGTGTTACATTGGCGATCCTCCAATCTTCAGGTATTAGAGATGATTTTAATGATAGTTTCACAGATTACTAATAGCAGGTCTGCAATCTCATATTTCAGTTCTTTCAACACCCTTGGATGTATACCATCCGGCCCAGGTGGTTTGCTACTCTTCAGTTTATCTAATAGTTGTAATACATCTTCCCGATGTATCGATATTTCCTTCAATTCTTCTGCAACTTTAAATACCACTTCATTCATGGGTAACATCCCTTCATCTTCCTCAGTAAAGACCGAAGCAAAGAATTCATTCAGTCTCTCCGCTATCACCTTGTTGCCTCTTAGTGCCCCTTTAACTCCTCTATCATCTAATGGACCAACTGACTCTCTCACAGGTTTTTTGCTACGAATGTACTTGAAAAAATCTTTATTTAGCGTTTTTGCTTCCGCAGCAAGCTTCTTCTCAAATTCTCCCTTTGCCTGCTTTATCAATGCCTTGCATTTGACTTGCCAGTGCTTGTGCTGTTTCCAGTTTTCGTTGTTTGGCTCTTTTTTCCATTTCCTGTTTCCATTTCCTTTTCGTTGCTTGGCTCTTTTTTTCATTTCCTGTTTACATTTCCCCAGTCCTCACATATGGGACTCCCCAGCTACAGGCTACCAAAAGCCCATAGTAAAAACAGGGCTCCCACATGGGGAGCTGCAATCAGCAGCAATTGAGTCTGTGCCCACAGACCACAGTAGGACCCCTGTGTCCGATGAAACCAGCACTCCAGCAGAAGGGTCAGAGGGTAGGAGTTGCCTAAACCCCGAAAAGGTTATGGAGCGCAGCCTGGCCGAAGGCACTGTCCAGTCGGGACTCTCTCTCCAGGCAGCAATGTGCTGCGAATGTATGGACTGAAGATCAGGTGGCGGCCCGGCAGATATCCACCACTGGGACAGAGTGCAAGTTTGCCGCCATGGCCCTGACACAGTGCGCCGTGATGCGGCCTTCCAGCGGGAGCCTCGTCTGCTCATAATAGAGGGCGATACAGTCCACCACCCATGTGGACAGTGTATGCTTGGTCACCGCCTCCCCCAGGCTACTGGAGTCGTAGGAGATGAAAAGCTGAGCAGCTTTGTGGTGGCCCTGAGTGTGTTGGATATAGAAGGACAAAGCCCTCTTACAGTTCAAGGTGTGAAGGACTGTCTCCGCCCGACTGTAGTGAGGTCTTGGAAAGAAGGTAGGGAGCACCACTTCCTGGTTGAGATGGCAGGGCGACACTACCTTTGGCAGGAATTTGGGGTGCGTGCAAATCACCACTCTGTTCATGTAGAACCTGGTATAGGGCGCCTCCGCCACGAGGGCCTGAAGCTCGCTAACTCTGCGAGCGGAGGTAAGCATGAGCAGGAAAGCCACCTTCCAAGAGAGGTAGCGAAGGTGGCAGGTAGTCAGAGGTTCGAAAGGTGGGCAAGTGAGCTGCCCCAGCATCACGTTGAGGTCCCATTCGGTTGCCAGAGGGCGAACCGGTGGCTTCGATAAGAGCAGGCCCCAAAGGAAATGGGTCACCAATAGTTGGGCTGAGAGCAGCTTACCATCCACCAGATGGTGGTGCGCCGCCAGGGCACTAAGGTGCACTCAGACGGAGTTAGACTTGAGTACGGACAGAGAGGTGGAGAAGATACAGTAACACCAGAGCTACCGGGCAGGAGAAAGGGTCAGCCCTGTGTTCGGCACACCAAACAGAGAACCTGCGCTATTTGTGGGCGTAAGCCTTCCTAGTAGAGGCCTTGCAAGAGGCCAGCAGAATGTCTTCCACCTCAACTGGAACGTTGAAAGCGGCCAGAGTCACCCTCTCAGCAGCCAAGTTGTCAGTGACAGGGACCCCATGTTGTGGTGCAGGAGAGAGCTCCCCTCCTGAGATAGGTGCCCCGGGGTGGTCCCCAAGGGAATGGGGGTCTCCACTGTCAACTGTAGAAGCAGCAGGAACCACAGTAGCCTGAGCCACCAAGTGGCTATTAGGATGAGCGAAGTCCTGTCGCGGAAGGTCCTGAACAAGGTCTTAGCGATAAGCGGTGTAGGAGGGGAGGCATACATGAGGCCTTCCGACCATGAGACCAGGAACGTGTCCACTGCCACCCTGGAGGGGTGGGCCTGCTAAGAGCAGAAGCGGAGCAACTGAAAGTTGTCCAGACTGGTGAACAGGTCCATCACGGGTTCCCCCCAGAGCCAGAAAAGCCAACTGGCTACCCTGGGGTCCAACTGCCACTCGTGCAGCTGGAGAACTTTGCTGAGCCTGTCGGCCAGCCAGTTGTCCTGGCATGGCAGGTACACTGCCTGAAGGAGGATACCCTGTTGGATGGCATACGAGCAGAGGGCCAGTGCCTTCTGACAAAGGGTATGAGATTCGTGCCCCCCTGTTTGTTTCCGTAGAACATCGCCACCTGGTTGTCCATCTGGACCAGCACCGGCTGGTGATGCAGGTGATGACAGAAAACCCTCAGGGCTATGTGTATGGCTCGGAGTTCAGGTTGATCTGCTGGGTGCTCTCGCCTGGTGACCAATTGCCCTAAGTGCGGAATCTTCGCAGTGGGCTCCCCAGTCGAGCAAGGAGGCCTCCGTGGTGACGACCCTTAAGGGGCTTGGGGCCCGAAAAGGCATGCCTGCCTCGAGATGCTGGGGAGACTGCCACCAGACCAGAGAATCTGCCAGTTAGCAGGTCACAAAAGCTCTTTCTCGGAGGCGGCCCGTGGCCTGAGACCACTGGTCCCAGAGACACCACTGCCCTGCCGTCATGTGGAGACAAGCATCGGGGGTGATTTGGATCGTGGAGGCCATGTGCCCGAGGAGACGCAGGAGAAGCCGAGTGGGCACGGAAGGATGGTAGTGTATGTCCCGAGCCAGAGCCCTGTGATGACTGGCTCAATCCCTGAGCAAGAAAGCCTTCGACTGGAGAGTGTCTATCTTTGCCCCAATGAACTCCAGACACTGTGTTGGGTGGAAGTGAGACTTGGGGTAGTTTATGACAAACCCAAAATACTGCAGAACCTGGATGGTGTGTGTGGTGGCCTGCAGTACCTCTGAGGCCGTGCCTCTCTTTATGAGCCAGTCGTCCAGGTAAGGAAAGACGAAGACCCTCTGGAGCCTGACGAAGGCGGCCATGACTGCCAGGTATTTTGTGAAAACTCTTGGGGCAGAGGCTAGGCCGAAGGGGAGCACCCTGTACTGAAAATGCCTGCCCCCCACTACGAACCGCAGATATTGTCTGTGGTTGGGGTGGGTATAAGCATCCTTGAGGTCTAAGGAGCAGGTCTATGGCAGTAATGTTCCAAGGGAGAGCAACTTGAATGTCTCCCTCACCAGAAATTTGTTGAGGTTGTGCAGGTCAAAGATGGCCTCGTGGCCCCCTGTCCTTTTTGTCAAGAGGAAGTGCCTGGAGTAGAACCTCTTGCCCCTTGAGATGGTGGATACCGGTTCCACCGCCTTGTCCTCGAGAAGACCTGCCAACTCCTTCAGAAGAAATCCTGGTGGAGGAGAGACCTAAGGGGCTCTCCTGGGAAATAAAGGGGAGGTGTTTGAGTCAGGTTGCAGAGGTAACCCTCCCTGACTACCTGAAGTGCCCAGAAATCGGTGGTGATGGTCACCCATCTCTGGGCATAGAGGGCCAGACGTCCCCCTGTGGGCTGCTGATCTCCTTGGGGTAGATAGGCTATGCTCAAGGAGTCAAAAGCCCCCCCCTGGCTGGATCGGAACCGGTGCCTGGAGTTTTGGAGCCTTCTGCTTAAGCGGGCCATGCCCATGTCCCTTGGCCTGCTGACCCTGCTGGGGAGGTCTGATAAGGTGGGTAGATTCTGTAAGCAGCTCCCTTCCTCTGGTTAAAGGAATTTTTACCTGAGCCCTTCCGTTGGGGATGGGCAGCGGTCTTTTTGGAAAGCCTTGTCCTCATGAACTCGGTCTCCAGCTTGGCAGCCTTGTCGGTCATGGGTTTGCCAAAGAGGTTCTCTCCTTGGCAGGGATATTGACCAATTTCTCCTGAACCCAGTGCTCGAGATTGGACGACTGTAGCCAAGCTTGGCGGTGTGCACCAATGCTAGCCGCCGCTACTTGAGCCACCAACTCGAACCTGTTATAGGCCGCCCGAGATATGAATTTGGAGCATTCACGGACAGCTTTGGCCAGGTTCTTGAACCGCTGCAAGGGTTCCTCAGAGAGACCAGTTGAGAACCTGGTGAGTTCCTTCGCCAGGTCTCTCAGGTACATGCCCATGCAGTTGGTAGGCCTGGATGTGGCCGATGAGCATTGAGCCTTGGTAGCACTTTCTGCTGAGGAGGTCCAGAGTGTGGGCCTCCCTGCCCGGGGGCACCGAGGAGTGCATCTTCTGGCTTTTCAGACAACACATGGCCAACTCCCCCACCATGGAGTTATGCGGCAGCTGTGACTTTTGGAAACCCGTGCTCCGGCGGACTCAATACATCGAGTCAAGCTGTTTGCTCACCACCGGCACCGAAGCCTATGTCTCCCACATTCGAAGCATCAGCCGTTCCAGGATGGGAGGGATAGGCACCGTGAACAATTCCTGCGGAAGGGCCTTGTACTGGAGGATTTCCAACTCATCCATCCAAGGGTCCTCCTCCGACTCGGTCAGGAACCCCAGGGCCTTAGACATGTCCTTGACAAATTCAAGGAAGCCCATATCCTTGGGCGAGAACTGCTATCGAGGCTCCAAGAAGGGAGATTCAGATGGGACGTTGCAGTGGCAAAAGGTATCAGGGGACTCCTTGTCCCCATCTTCCGGCCTCAGGGCCCCCGATGCCCTGCGGCTGGTGCCCTGCAAACTTGACGGAGATAGCATAGTTACTCACCTGTAACAGGTGATCTCCGGGAACAGCAGGAATTTAGTCTTCACATATGGGTATCGTCGGTACCGATGGAGCCTGCGCGGGAACGCTCCCCAGCGTCCAATTAGAAAGCTTTTGGGAGCATCCCACAGCGCCTGCGTGCTGCCTTCCCGCCTTTCCCAACTGCCTCTCTGCAGTTGAGTTTAAAGCTGAGACAAAGAGAGAGAGAGGGAAAGAGAAAGAGATACAACTCCTAGGGGAGGTGGGTGGGTTGTGAAGACTAAATTCCTGCTGTTCCCGGAGATCACCTGTTACAGGTGAGTAACTATGCTATCTCCAGGAACAAGCAGGAATTTAGTCTTCACATATGGGGACTCCCTAGCTTTAGATGCCAGGGAGAGACCCCAGAAGTTGTGAGTCCCTGTGGAAGGGCTCTACTTCCCCCCATGGATCTCTGGCATCCTACCAGGGATGGTGGGTAGGAGTTGATTAGGTATGGAACAGGTGTTGGAGAACAGCCTGACCAAACAAGGCATCCCGGCGGGAGTCCTTGTCCAAGCAGTAATGGGCTGTGAAGGTATGAACCGAGGCCCAAGTGGCTGCTTGACAGATGTCGTCGATAGACACAGAGTGTAGATGAGCCATTGAAGCTGCCATGGCTCTCACATTGTGAGCTGTGACATGGCCCTCCAGAGAAAGATTCTTACTCTGATAGGCAAAGGAAATACACTGTGCAATCCAGTTGGACAGTGTTCTCTTGGAGACTGGAAGACCCAGATGAGAAGGATCAAAAGCAACAAAGAGTTGAGAGGACTTTCTATGCTGCTGTGTTCTCTGTAAGTAAAAAGCTAAAGCTCTTTTACAGTCCAAAGTATGAAGATTCCTTTCTGCATTTGATGCATGAGGCCTTGGAAAAAACACAGGCAGGTAGACCACTTGGTTCAAATGAAAAGGCGAGACCACCTTTGGCATAAAGTGTGGATGAGTCCTAAGGACTACCTTGTCATGATGGAACCTTGTAAAAGGAGGATCAGCCACTAGTGCCTGCAACTCACTGATGCGACGTGCTGATGTGATTGCAATGAGAAAGATAACTTTCCAAGAAAGGAATTTCAATGAGGTAGTAGCTAAGGGTTCGAAAGGTGGCTTCATGGGAGGCTTAGTTAGAAGAAGGCCTCTCATAAATCTTGCTATAAGAGGATGGGAGGAAATAGGTTGTCCATTTAAAGGTTTGAAAGAAGCTGCAATAGCACTCAAATGGACTCTTACTGAGTTAGTTTTAAGTCCTGCATTGGATAAATGAAGGAGATACTCCAGTAATGATTTCAGAGGTATCGAAAGGGGGTTAAGACCCTTCTGCGAGCACCATATGGTAAACCTTTTCCACTAAAGCATAAGAGCGTCTTGTGGAAGGTTTTCTAGAAGCATAAAGGATATCCTTTACTTGCTGAGAAAGGTTAAGATCATGAAGATCTAGGCCTTCAGCAACCAAGCCCTGAGATGCAGAGACTGGGGATTGGGATGCCATAACATTCCGTCCTCCTGAGACAGGAGATCTGGAGCAGACCCTAACTCCAGAGAGGGAGCTTGAGAGAGATGTAGAAGCAGAGGGTACCACACTTGCCGTGGCCAATGTGGAGCTATAAGAATCATACGGCCTCTGTCTCTCTGAAGCTTGAACAGGGTTTTGGGAATCAGAGGAATGGGTGAAAAGGCATACAGGAAGTCTTGACTCCAATGAAAGAGGAAAGCATCCCTGGCCTGAGAGCCCTGAGCCGGAATTCTGGAACAGAACCGGGGAGGTTTGGCATTCAACGGACTTGCAAAGAGGTCTATGTCCGGGGTTCCCCAAATTTGAAAAATCTTGGCCACCTGGTCTGCATGTAAAGACCATTCGTGTAGAAGCAGAACTCGACTAAGTCTGTCTGCCCAAGAGTTTTGGATACCTGGAAGATACACTGCCAGGAGATGAATCTGATGCTCTCTGGCGAGGGCCCATAGTCGCAAAGCTTCGTTGCAAAGCGACAGAGAGCCTGTTCCTCCCTGCTTGTTCACACCGAACATGGCTACTTGATTGTCTGTATGAATGAGGACTGTCTTGTAGCTGAGCAGGGTGTGGAACACTCTCAGAGCAAGGAAGATTGCTCTGAGCTCTAACAGATTGTTGTGTAGAAGAGTCTCCTGTGGAGTCCAAGTGCCTTGGGTGGAGAGGTCTTGCAGATGAGCTCCCCAACCTATTGGTGATGCATCTGTCGTGAGAGTTGCCTGGGGTAAAGGCTGTTGAAATGGGGACCCCCACCAACAGGTTTTGAGTGGACTGCCACCATTGGAGGGACAAAATAAGGTGATTTGTGTTTGCTATTTTGTCTGACAGGCACCCTGATGCCTGGGTCCATTGAGTGGATAATGTTCACTGGGCTGCTCTCATATGGAGGCGAGCATAAGGAACCACATGCACGGTAGATGCCATGTGGCTTAGTAGTTGTAACATTTCTCGAGCAGTGAGATGAGGCTTTAGCACTGCTTGAGAAGCTAACTGCACCATGCGAAGGCAACGGGCCTGGGGAAGATAGGCCCTTGCTTCCCTGGTATCCAGCAAAGCTCCTATGAACTCTAGAGACTGAGTGAGAGTTAGGCAGGATTTTGGGATGTCTATGACCAGACCCAAATACTGAAGGATACGCATTGTGCAAGACAGAGAAATCCTGGCCTCTGACTCTGATGGGGCTCGAATGAGCCAGTTGTCTAAGTAGGGGAAGACGAATATTCCTAGAGTGCGAAGAAATGCTGCTACCACAGCCATGCATTTCGTAAACATCCTTGGTGCTGAGGCCAGGCCAAAAGGAAGCACCCTGTATTGGTAGTGCTTTCCTTGAAAAAGGAACCGAAGGAACTTTCTGTGAGTTGGATGGATGAGAACACGAGTGTACGCATCCTTGAGATCTAGAGAACAAAGCCAATCCTGACTCTGAAGGTATGGCAGCAGGGTTCCCAGAGAAATCATCTTGAATTTCTCTTTGAACAGGAATTTGTTCAATTCTCTGAGATCTAGAATAGGTCTGTGTCCCCCTGTTTTCTTTGGGATAAGGACATAGGGGGAGTAAAACCCTGTACCCTGTTGGGAAATGGGTACCTCTTCTACTGCTCCTTGGGCAAGAAGGATAGAGACCTCTTGATCTAACAGATTGATGAGAGAGGTCTGAGAAATGAACTGTCTTACTACTGTGGGAGGGGGCATGTACAGAAAGTGAAGCTTGTACCCCTCTTTTATAATGGAGAGAGTCCAATGCTCTGCTGTTATCTGCCCCCATCTGGGGGCAAAGTGACACAACCTTCCTGGAATGGTGGAAGGTTCGGGACCATTGAGAGCCAGGAAGGCTAAGTTCTCTAGATGGAAGTCAAAGGCCTTGTGGAGGCTGAGACTGCTGAGACGGTTGAGGCTTAGCAGTCTTTGCTTTCCTCTGTTTAGGTGGTTGCTGACTCTTTCAGGCAGGTTGACCTGCAGAACGTGCCTGATGGGAATAAGAAGGATAAAACCTCTTCTTCTTGGAGAAGAATGGTTTTTTGAAAGATTTTCTCCTTGCAGGATCAACTGTGGCTTTGGACAGTCTATCCAAAGTGGAGTTGTCAGCATCCAATTCATTGGCCTTCTCTAGCCAATTCTTGCCGAATAGATTCTCACCTGAACAAGGGATATTGCCCTGTTTGTCCTGCACCCAGAGCTCCAAATCGGATGCCTGGAACCAGGCAATTCTACGTGCACCTATGGCAATGGCAGAGGTTCTGCTTATGCACTCAAAACAGTCAAAAGCTGCACGATTGACAAACTTAGAAACATCCTGGGCATGTTTAAGCAGTGTGAGAAAATCCTGCCTCTTATCATCAGGAAGAAGAGGGCTCAACACCTCTAAATTTCCTGTGTCTTCCTTAAGGAACATTCCCATATATAAAATATAGGAACTGATCCTGGCAGAAAGCATGGAAGCCTGGAAAGTATGACATCCAAAGGTATCCAAAGTTCGACACTCACATCCTGGAGGATTAGAGGCATGTCTCTTTGTAATTCTGATCCTTCTCATAGCTGATTCCACTACAATAGAGTGGTGAGGAAGCTGAGTTTTCTGGAAGCCAGGACATGGAGGTACTCGATACATGGTATCCAGTCTACGAGAGTGAGAAGAGGTGGTAAGAGGTGTTTCCCACATTCTCAACATGAGATCATGTAAGATCTCATGGATAGGCAAAGTAGCTGCCTCCTTAGGAGCTTTGGGATATTGCAAAGTTTCCAACTCCTTTGCCCCGGGCTCTGTTTCAGGAGCCACAGTAATAGAAAGACCTCGAGTCACCTCCCTGATAAAGTCCTGAAAGGAGATATCTTCTGGAGGAGACATCCTGCGTTTAGGAGAGGAAGGCTCCTCCAGGAGAAGTACTCCGGTACCGACGGAGCTGTCAGAATCCTCAGACTCCTCCGAGGATTCAAAGTACCTTCTGTCCGGATGCTCTTGTAGAGCATGATACCCGTACCGACCGAAGTCGGTGCCGGGGGGAATCGGTACCAGTGTATCGGTACCGGAAGGCATAGCATAACTAGGTGCCGGCAATGCAGACACCAATGTCGATGCCGATGGTACCGGTGCCGATACCGGAGCCAGAGTCGGTGCCGGTAGAACTGTCTGATGCGGTTCCGAGGGATCGATGCCGCAAGGAGAGCCGCCAGACTGCATTCAGTAGCCAGGAACCTCTGGTCTATCGATGCTGCCGATGCCTGGGTATCGGTACCGGAGAAAGCAGCTGGTACCCCAGAGCATGGCACCAGTAGTTCTGCCGAGGTTGAGGCCTCGAGAACATCCTGGAGCCCCGATAATGCTTTGGAAGCCGAAGCCTCCCGCTGGGGCAATTTTGCGGGTACAGAACCCTCAAGGGCAACGCCAGAGGCATCTCGATGCTTGGAAGGAGATCTACCCTTTGAGGACCGGCCAGACTTATGTTTAGTTACCTGAGCTCCATGGGAGGAAGATGAAGCCCTGGACGACGTCGATGCCACAGAGGCTGCATCGGAGGGAAACAGGGTGCTGAGCTTAGCGGCTCGGTTTTGTCGACCCCTCTTGGACATCATGGCACAGGCCATACACTCCGAGATGGAGTGGTCAGGACCTAAACATTTGAGGCACCACTCATGGATGTCGGTGATGGAGATGGTACCGCCACACTTGGTGCACTTCTTAAAACCCGAAGCGGGTTTTTCCATGGTAAAGGAAGTTTTGGGCCTAAGGCCCAAAATGGCGCGTGCATCTGAGGAAGAAAAGTTTGGAAAAAAATACTATATATTTTTTTTAGACAGAAAGAAAGAAACCGGCGGTACCGGTGTAGCGTCGAGGGAAGGCAAACGCGACCACAAAAAAGAAGAAGAGTAGGAAATATTTTCTGCGGTGACAGGAACAACGACCTGCTGGCTCCGCGGAAAATGAAGAACTGGAGAGAGGCAGTTGGGAAAGGCGGGAAGACAGCATGCAGGCGTTGTGGGATGCTCCCAAAAGTTTTCTAATTGGACGCTGGGGAGCGTTCCCGCGCAGGCTCCGTCGGTACCAACGATATCCATATGTGAAGACTACATTCCTGCTTGTTCCTGGAGATGACCGCGGTCCCTTCGGGCGGGACTCAGATCGCAACGTCGACCAAGGATCGACTCGAGGCTGAAGGACCTTGAGGATCGGCTCAGCCTCTGTGGATGTCTTGGGCCTGGTGGTCGGGGCAGATGAACTGGTTGTGCCAGACAACAGCACCTGCCGCTGGTCCATGAACAGACAAACTGCGCTTCAGGGCTCCCATTCTGGACTCCAGACCAGAAGGCTCCACTGAAAAACTCATGCTCAACGCCGGCTCCCCTGAAGGGGAATCCTCAACGAGGATAGTGTCTGGGGACCAAGGCTGGTTCGCAGTCGGATCCTTCCGGGGGACCATCACAGGCTGCTCCTTCTCCGACTCCTCAGATGAACGTCTCGGACTGTGGGACCGGGCCCAGGGAGCACCCGCCCGGAACTATCCAAAGATGCCGCCTTCGAGGGTTTCTTCTTCTTCCTGGGTTCCCTCGAGGGGGACCCCTTTCTGAGGACCCACAATGAGGCTCGGGCTTGGAAGGTTCTGCCCGAGATGTCGGGACCTCAAACGAGGTCCTGGCCTTCAGAGGCACTGGAGACTTGGGAAAAATCTTATTGTGCTGCTGCTGGCGGCTCTTGAGGACCTTTCTGGACATCCTCGTGCAGAGATTGCAGGCTGCCGGGTCATAGTCTGGTCCAAGGCAGCGGAGGCAGCAGTCATGTGTGTCAGTCAAAGACAATTTTAGAGCACCGATCACACTTCTCAAAGTCACTGGTAGCCCTGCGGGAAAAAAGTACCCCTGCGAGGTTGAAGACTCTCCGGGTTTCCAGTGGAAGAAAAAAGGCGTGAAGACACCAGGAAAAGAAAACTACAAAAAGAGACCAAACTCGATGCCAAGGCAACGAGGTTGGTAGGCGGGAAGAGTACGGGTGCAATATCAGAGGTGAGTATGAAATTTGGAGAGAAAAATCAACTTTTTCTGGGGACAAGCCAGACAAACATCTGAAGGACTCTGTGGAAAAAAGGAGACTGAGCAAGATGACACCCTTGGGCGGGAAGGGGACCATGCAGGCGTGGTGGCGTCTCCCAAAGGCTTTCTTTGAAAGCTGGGGGGATGCTTCCGCGAGGGCTCTGTCGGTACCGACGTCACACATATGTGAGGATTGACTTCCTGCTTGTTCCCGGAGAATATGCGGTAATGATGACCGAGTTCCCCAACCTCCCCACGAGCCACAGGAGGCAGCGGAGGACGGAAAAGTGCCGGTGCGGGTGGTGGGGAAGCAAATAAACTCACTGCGATTCCAGCAATTGAAGGAGAGCCAGTCAGTACAGACAATGCACAGGATATCAATGCTTGACCCAGTACAAGGCATTGCGGAACCTGTGTCTTTTGGGGAAACTGCTAGGTACGTATGACCTAGATTGGGCACTGTTGGAAACAGGATACTGGGCTTGATGGACCTTGGTCTGACCCAGTATGGCATATCTTATGTTCTTATGCCATTTCAGATAAGATGCCAATAACTGAATTGCCAGCTCTTAGTGTCTGTAGAATTTTTTTTGTTTTTGAAAACTATAAAAAAGGGGCTGCTTCTTTGCTTTGCAGAGAGTACTGACAGCTCCCACTGCGGGCTCTACTGCTCCTCCTGACCAGGAGCCCTCTCTCTTTCTATCCGCAGGTAGCTCCACTGACCCTCGTGATCAGGAGCTAAACCATGAACAGTGGGTAAAAACCTCCAGGGAAACACCTCTTGTGTACTCTGGAGGCAACCACAGAGTAGGAAAAATTAGCTGAAAAACTGCTGACAGGGAACCCTCCAGTTGACTGTTAGGAGCAAAAGGAAATGCACCCACATCTGCTGCAGACAGAGAAAATACTGAACGCGACTCCTAGGAGTACAGCTACATGTACCAGGACATGCGCTCTGAAGCCTCTGGTACTTTCTCTGTCTCCAACATCCCCACATGTATGGACTGGTCTAGCAGGATGAGTTGGAATATGTTTTGGGTATGTCGAGTACTTGTGACCTGGATTGGTTGCTGTTGGAAACAGGATACTGGGCTTGATGGACCTTTGGTTGAAACCAGAAGCGCCCCAGATTCTGGTCCAAGTGCTCCCTGCTGGTTTTAGGGAGCTAATCACCTCTTTACCTCACACACATGCTGCTGATCTCCCAGGACCTGCTGCACACATTGCTGTTGTTTAGAAACCTTGGGATATGTTGGTGAAAAGGAAAAAGGGGATACAGAGTGATCACAAAAACATGGAAGGGATAATTAAGAAGGGCCTGAATTCCCAGGAATCAGAATAAAATATCACAAGTATGAGAGGCAGGAGGCGATGGACTCACCTGAAGCCTCTTCATAGCCTCAGAGTCTTGGTCCGCCTTCACCTTGCAAGCCACGAGAAGTTGAGCCGTGGATGCGGCCACCTGCTTGGCAGAGGAGATGAGCTTCTCTTCGCTGGCGTGGCCTTGCACAGCAGCATTAGCGGCTTCACACAGATTATTGGTGGCTGCAGCGACCATCCGGGCCTGTGGAGATGAGAAGTAACATTATGAAAGAAAGAAAGGATACTGTCAGGGACTCCTGCCCAGAAATGATTTGGAGCACCCTTAGTACTTACTGCGGAAATAAGACCCTGAGACCACTGCCCATCATCCACTGCATTGGCGGGAATAGCACCGACCTGTTGAAGTTTAAAATGCAACACCTGGATCAGGAAAGTGGCAGCCTTTGCTCCTTCCCCTTTCCTCCTCACCCCACATGCAGACACAGCCTCTCCTGCCACTGAGCTTGACCGCTTCTTACCTTGCCTTGTGCCACCAGCTCTCTCTGAGCAGCTGATGCAGCCTTCACCAATGCACTGGTGGCTGCTGCGATGGACTTGGCTGCCTCCAGGATCTGCTCCTCGAAATTCAGGCTCTCATCTGCTTGCTAAAATGGCAAAGAGAAACCTGTTAATCTTGCACTCACTGTGACAGGTCCCCTATAGTGCCCCAGTATAGAGCAGGCCCTTCGCATACAGCATCAGCCCAACACCTGCTGCAAAAATATATATTACTGTTCTCCAATAGACAACATCTCAGACACACATGCATCATGTGAGCTGCAACATACACACTGAAATTATTCCCATGTGAAGGCAATGTCACGCACATGCATCATGTGTGCTGCAACATACACAATGAAATTATTCCCATGTGAAGGCAATGTCATGCACATTCATATTTGAGCACACACATGGAGGAGGCGCCTAGTGGCTAAGCAACAGGGAAGTCAGCGTTCAAATCTCACTGCTGCTCCTTGGGCAAATCACTTAACACTACACTGACTTAGGTGCAAATTGTAAGCCCTAACTACTGTACAAGAAAGTAACCTGCTATTCGTGAAAAGGCATGAGCTAAGTTTAATTTTTAAAAAATGTTCTTACGGTACAACCACCATCTCAGGAAATGCAGAACTGCTGAATCCTAACTAGGGAGTGCAGAAGAAGCCGAAAAGAAGCTAAGAAAGGGATGACCCTGTTCAGAGGCAGCGCTTGCTCCAGCGCTCAAGTGTGCACACAAAGCTTTTTCTAGAAAGTTTTGCAATACGATCTGTGTGTGGCTCTAGTGAGGATAGTTCATTTCATAAGAGAAGGCACGAAAAACTGCTTCCAGAAGTCTACACCTGAGCAAAAATGATTTTACTATTCATCTGCTATTTTGTCCATGTAGACCAGAGCTTCCCAAATCTGTCCTTTGGAAACCACAGGGCAGATACTGTTTTCACCCATGTCTCATGCATATTTGTTTCGGGTATCCTGAAAACCTGACTGGCTGAGGGTTCCTGAAGAAAGGTGTGCAAGCTACTGTATTAGATCTATTTTCCCATGCTACAGCTGGATGCAACGTGGAGTAAGTGCCTGTGGTGCTTATTTTAGCCTTAAGAAAGCATAAAGGGTGTGAACATACAGAATGCGCATTGCACGGTATGAATATGTAAAGTGCTGCTCTTTAGCTTGGCATGGTAGAGTGTGTGTACAGTGCCAACCTTTAGCTTAAACAACATGGTGTGAGCATGTATGGTGCTAACCTTCGCTTGACATATGCTTGCATAGTGTTACCCTTTGGCTTGGCACAGCATGGTGTGAGCATGTATGGTGCTAACCTTCACTTGACATATGCTTGCATAGTGTTACCCTTTGGCTTGGCACAACATGGTGTGGGCATGTATGGTGCTAACCTTCGCTTGACATATGCTTGCATAGTGTTACCCTTTGGCTTGGCACAACATGGTGTGGGCATGTATGGTGCTAACCTTCGCTTGACATATGCTTCCATAGTGTTACCCTCTGGCTTGGCACAACATGGTGTGAGCATGTATGGTGCTAACCTTCGCTTGACATATGCTTGCATAGTGTTAGCCTTTGGCTTGGCACAGCATGGTGTGAGCATGTATGGTGCTAACCTTCACTTGACATCTGCTTGCATAGTGTTACCCTTTGGCTTGGCACAACATGGTGTGGGCATGTATGGTGCTAACCTTCGCTTGACATATGCTTGCATAGTGTTACCCTTTGGCTTGGCACAACATGGTGTGAGCATGTATGGTGCTAACCTTCGCTTGACATATGCTTGCATAGTGTTACCCTTTGGCTTGGCACAACATGGTGTGGGCTAGCTTTTATCTTGACGTGGCATAAGAACATAAGATATGCCATACTGGCTCAGACCAAGGTCCATCAAGCCCAGTATCCTGTTTCCAACAGTGGAAAATCTAGGTCATACGTACGTAGCAGTTTCCCCAAAAGTGGGAGGAGTGGCCTAGTGGTTAGGACAAGGTACTTCAGGCCGGAGGGCCGGGGGTTCAAGTCCCACCTGGGGACAGCAATCTCAGGCCGGAGGGACTGGGATTTCTAGTCCTATAGGTACTCCTTGTGGTCTTGGGCAAGCCACTTAACCCTCCATTGCCCATGTTCCCTGTAAGTATTAGCGTATGTGTGTCATATCCCCTCGTGTTAAATGGTATCTCCCAATTGACCGCTTTGACCCGGTGAAAAGCGGGATATAAATATAGCTAAATAAATAAATAAATAAAGACACAGGTTCCACAATGCTTGTATTGGGTCAAGCATTGATATCCTGGATCCCTTTTTAATAATGGTTCATGGACCTTTCCTCCAGGAACTTGTCCAAACCTTTTTTAAACCCAGCTACACTAACAGCCTTTACTACATCCTCTGGTAACAAATTCCAGAGTTTGATTACACGTTGAGTGAAAAAATATTTTCTCTTATTCGTCTTAAATAGTTTACCCTGTAGCTTCATTGCATGTCCCCTGGTCTTTCTATATTTTGATAACGTAAACAATTGATCTGCGTTTACCCGTTCCACTCCATTCATTAATTTATAGACGTCTATCGTATCTCCCCTCAGTCGTCTCTTTTCCACGTTGAAGAGCCCTAACCCTTTTAGCCTCTCCTCATAGGAGTAGCCTTCCATCCCCTTTACCATTTTGGTGGCTCTTCTCTGAACCTTTTCTAATAACGCTATATCCTTTTTAAGATACGGCGACCAGAATTGCACACAATATTCAAGGTGCGGTCGCACCATGGAAGGATACAGAGGCATTATAATATCCTTTGTTTTATTTTCCATTCCTTTCCTTATGATACCTGGGTGGAGGGTTTTAACATGATCTGCAGGCATGAGGTCAGTGTGTAAAAGTGCTACCCTTTGGCTTGACCCAGCATGGCATAGGCATATACAGTGCTAACCTTTGGCTTGGAATAGCATGGTGTGGGCTTGTATGGTACAACCCTTTAGCTTGGCATGGCACGGTGCTACCCTTTGGCTTGGCAGAGCATGGTGTGAGCAGTGTGCTACTCTTTAGCTTGGTAGAGCATGGCATGAGCAGTGTGCTACCCTTTGGCTTGGCAGAGCATGGTGTGAGCACGGTGCTACCCTTTGGTGTGGTATAGCATAGTGTGAGCAGTGTGCTACCCTTTGGCTTGGTAGAGCATGGTGCTACCCTTTGGCTTGGCAGAGCATGGTGTGAGCATGGTGCTACCCTTTGGCTTGGTAGAGCATGGTGTGAGCATGGTGCTACCCTTTGGCTTGGCAGAGCATGGTGTGAGCAGTGTGCTATCCTCTGGCTTTGACATGGGTTGGCACAAGTGCATATGAAGCTTACCTTGGGCTTGGCGCGTGGCTTCAGCTGCTCCAGCTTTTTGGCAGCAGCCTCAATGGCTGCCGCAGCTCCTAGAAGTTCATTCTCTGCAATGACAGTGGGATCCTCAGGGTCCACCCACTCTGTGCCTGAAGACAGGGAAGATCAGAAAGATTCCAAATTAATAACTTACAAGACACCAGCCAATGCCTGAGTGATTACTTTTGCTCCAGCCCTGCCCCTTACAGCCTGCTTCTAGCTTTACATCCCCCACTTCCCTGTCCTTTAACCAGGGCCAGTGCTTGGGTTTCTGGCGCCTCCCTATAATCTATAGATCGGCACTCCCCCTCCCTTCATTATTATTAATGCCCCCATAAGGAGCCTACTCAAAAAATGTAGCACTGTAAATACTGCAATAGGCCCTCAGACTTCACTACTCTTTCTTACCATTTAATCCTCAATCCCCCTCTTTTTTACTCTAACTACGTACCATTTTTTAACCCTCATTCCAGTCCTCACCTCTTTTTTTCTGGCCCATTATTCCCCATTCTCACTCACTCCCCCCTCCCCTACAGCATATTCCATTTCTCTTTCTCTCACTCTCTCTGTCCTCCCCCCCGGGAAAAAATATCATGCAGCACCATCCTAGTGTCTTCTTTCTTTTTCCAAGTCAACAGCAGAAAGATCTCATAGCCCCATCGCCAGCTTTATCTTTAGTTCTCCGAGTCAGCACGCAGCAGCCAGTGCCGCCTGTAGCATTCACTTCTGGTGAATGGCCCCACGCACTGGAAGCAGGGATGACCCATCCACTAAGCAGCCGACACGGGTGGGTGGCAGCAGCAGCGGCACACATGGGTGGCTATGTCGCCCCCACCCAACTACTGTCAATTCCATTGGGGGGGGGGGAGGCGGGCAGTGGCAGCATTTCCAAAAGCGGCTACTATTTGCTGTCACTTTTGGAAATACTGCTGCTGTCTGCCTCCCCCTCTCGAGATGGAATTGGCGCCAGCTGGGGGGTGGGCCGGCAGCGGTAGCTGGGTGTGGGATGGCAGGACCGGGGTTTCTGCCTAGGGCCGGCCCTGACTGGAAGTGAATGTTATGGACAGCATTGGCTGATGTTGCTGACTCAGAGAAGGAAGGATGAAGCTGAGGAAGGATCTGCCTGTTGCTGGAGCTTCATGCACAGTGAGTTGTGCCAGCTCCTGGGCCCACCATCTGAGTCCCCACTTACTGTCCCCATACCCAGCCAATCTTAGATTCCGCCTTCTTCTTTTCTTCCACCCAATTTTAAATTCTCCACCTAAATCCCAGTCCCTGCTTGCCCCATCTTCCTTTCCCCGGTACTGTCTCCTACGCACCCAGCTACTTCACTCTCTGATGTTCACTAACCCTGCCTTTCCTCCTTCTTACCCCAGCACTCATTATTATGCCCCCTCTCTCAACTGTTCCTACTGCATGACCTTTTTTCTTCCCTCCCACACAAAATATCTGCCCCTTCTTCATCCTCACTACCCAGCTTCTTTTTCTCTATCCCCAGCCCCATCCCCTTCCAGTCCTCCCCAAGCATAAGCTCCTTCTAGTTCCAGCATCATCTCCCTTCCAGTCCCAGTCCCTCCATCTCCCAGCATCATCTCATTTCCAGTTCCAGTCCCACCCCTCTCCCCCTCCCAGTATCAGTCCCCTTCTAGTCCAAGTCCCTCCCAGCATCATCTCTCTTCCAATCTGAGGCTCCCCATCCCCCAGCATCATCCCATTTCCAGTACTAGCCCCCCAGTATCAGTCTTCCTCCAGTCCCTCCCAGCATCAATTCCCTTCCAGTCCCTCCATCCTCCAGCATCAGCCCTCCTCCAGTCCCAGCCCCTCCAAGCATTATCGCCCTTTCAATAGCAGTTGCCCCATCCCCCAGCATTAGTCTATTTCCTGTTCTAGCTCCCAGTCCTCTTACAGTGCCAGCGGCCCCCCACCCCCAGCCTGAATGGCTTCAGAAGGAGCCGGTGAGGCCCGAAGCCCGGCTCACTTCTGCGCAGCTGTGGGAATAAATAGTGGCGTTTTCCTTTACTCCTGTGGCTATGATGATAAGTCGCAGATACCCGCTCCGCTTTTCCTGGAGGTTAGAGAGGGGCACTTCCTGTCTCAAGAAGTGGCCCTATTTAATCTCCAGGCACTCAGCGGCTGCTACTAAGAACAGCTGCGGGATTAAAGGACAATGTTCCTCCTGTGACTGTGCAGAGGTGAACTGGGGTGCCGAGCTTCGGGCCTTACCAGCTCCCTCTGAAGCCAGTCAGATGCATGTGGGGCCCCTTGTGTCACACATGCCTAAGGACGGCCCAGTTTGGGGGGATGAAGGTGTCTAGAGGCGGCGCCCCCAGCCATTCTTACCTCGCTTACCGGGTAGCTCCAGCTCAGCCTCTAACCTCCTATTCCTTTTTCAGGTCCTCTTACCAGTGACAGCAGCTTTGTATTGCCAAGCCTGCCCTGCTACAACGGGTAGACCTTTCCCTCTACAAACCTCCCCCAATATCATCCTTTCAATCTTTTCCCCTCCAAAAATCTTGTCTTCTCCAGTCTCTCCGTTCCACATCCTCTCCCTTGTTCTCTCCTAACTTCGCATCTCCTCCAGCTTCTAACTTTAAATCCTCTCCCACAACCTTTTGCCTTCTCTATTTCTATTCTCAGTCTCTTTCCTCCCTTTCTATTACTTCTCATCTCTTCCACTATCTTTCCTCCCCATTTCAGCCCTCATTTCTTCCATTCTCCTACTCCTTGGTTCACCTTTCCCCTCTTGACCTGTCATTCCTTTCAGGCTCTTTTACGCCAGATCTCCGACTGCTGACTACTGACACCCTTTTAGAATATTTACACTTCCACCCCAATTCCTTCTCACTCGTTAATTACCTTTCATGGCCTCTGCAGCCTGGATGAGCTCAGTAACAGAGCCTGCAACCCGCTTAGAGTATGCAGCTAGCTGCTGCTTCAGATCATGGCTTGGCTTCTGCAGGATCTATGGTGAGAGAGGCAGACAAGTAAGTATGGGATCAGAGACAGTCCAATCTAGAAAACAAGCAGCATTTATTTATTTATTTATTTTATTTAGCAATTCTTCTATACCGCGCTATTAAAATCAGCGCGGTGTACATCGAACAAAGATACTACAATGTATACAAACAACATCGAGTTTTACATAGAACAGGGAATTGAACAAGGGAAGAAAAATGGGGAAACTATATACATATTATACTTGGACTATGTACAGTACTCTAATATAAGTGGTGGTGGGGGCTACCTATTGTCTGTGGTATTGACATGCAGGGGCGACTGGTGTCTGGCGGAGTTTTGCTGGTTGGTGGTTGTGCTTTTATCGCTTGAGGTTCCTGGGTAACATTTTGTGAACAGGTGGAATTTTAAGGCTTTTCTGAACAGGATGAGGCTTTTTGTTCCACGGATGTCATGGGGGAGTGCATTCCAGTTTAAAGGGGCGAATAAGGAGAAGGCTCTGTTGGAGGTAGCCTTTGTGCATGTGGTCATTAGTTTGGGTACTGCTAATGTGTTCAGTGCAGTGGACCTTCTGCTCCTATTTTCCAGGGTGCCATGGACTAGCTTGCTGATTGGCGTAGGAGGGTAGTTATTTAGGGCTTTGAAGGTGAGGACCAATGATTTGTATTGGAGTCTGGCATGAAGAGGTAGCCAATGCAATTCCTTCATGATGGGCGTTATGTGATCGGATCTTGACGATCCGGAGAGAACTCTTGCGGCTGTATTCAAGGCTAAGCGGAGTGGGTTTAAGGTCGATTGTGGGAGACCATGGAGGATGATGTTCGCGAAATCGACATGTGGAAGGACTAGTGCCTGGAAGGTTGTTCGGTAGTCTGTGAAGTCCAGTAGGTGTCGGAGGTGGCGTAACGTTCTGATCTTATGGTATATTGCCTTTGTAGTGTTTTTTATATGCGCTGTCATATTTAAGTGCTGGTCCAGTGTGATACCGAGGTAGCGGATTGTGGATTTAGACTTCAATTCTACGTCGTTGACACGTAGTGATGAGGGAGGCGTGAATTTGAGGTTCCTTGTGACAAATAGGACATCTGTCTTGCCATGATTGATGCGTAAGTTTTGTGATAGTAGCCAGTCGGCTACTGCTTCGAAGCAGTTAATTATTGGGGAGAGCACTGGTTGGTCTATCAAGAACGGCATGTAGAGGAGGATGTCATCAGCGTAGGCAAGGCATTTTACATTGAAGGATCGGATTAAGTCACATATCGGCTGCATATAGATGTTGAACAACAGTGATGATAAGGACGATCCTTGGGGAACTCCTTGTGTTTGCAGAAATGGTTTGGAGGATGAGTGGCCAGCCTTGACTTGTTGCCACCTATTGGATAGGTAGGATTCGCACCATTTTAGAGCTGTATTTTGGATCCCCTTTTCCTTCAAGCGTTGTAGAAGTATGTCATGACTTACCGAGTCAAAGGCAGCGGAGATGTCTAGGAAAATAAGGACAAAGCCTTGTTGGGTGCTGTTGGTTCCTGTGATCAGATCGTTGAGCAGGGTTGTGAGGACTGTGTCTACCCCATGTGCTTCTCTGAATCCGTGTTGGGCTGGATCCAATGGTGCTTCGGTGTCGATATGTTGCTGGATTTGTTGTTGAGCGGCTTTTTCGATGATCTTGGCTAGCTGGGGGATGCTCGATATTGGCCTGAAGGATTCTACTTTAGATGGGTCTAGTTTGCTGTTTTTTAGTAAGGGCTTGATAGAGGTGTTTTTAAGGCTCTGCGGGAATGATCCTGTGATAAAGGATTGGTTCAGTATTTTGGCCAGGATGTTGCTTATGTCATGGCGGAGCTCTTTGAACCAGTTGGCTGGGCAGGGGTCATTGGGTGCTGTGCTGGGGTTAACAGAGGCAATGATGTCAACAACCTCTTTATTGGATACTGTGGTGAAGTTGCATAGTGGGGTTGCTTGAAATGTTTTGGATGGTGTGGAGGGATTGTTAGTGTCTAGGTTTCCATTGGTCTTGACCATCTTCGATTGTAAATAGTCTGCATAGTCCTGTGGTTGGGGCATTGGGAGGTGGACTGAAACCGGCTCTCCTGTTATGGACTTTACTATATTGAATAGGGTATGTGGTTTGTTGATGGAGCGTTTTAGTATATCAGTGTGATAGAGTTTCCTTTTCTGCGTTATCTTTGCACGGTGGATCAGCAGGTATGAGTTATATGCAGTGTGTGCTTCGGCGGAGTGGGTTCGTCGCCACTGTCTCTCGAGTTTGCGTAGATGGTGTAGAGATGTTCGTAGGTCCGTGGAGAACCAGGGTGCATGTTCTCGTCGTTTTGTGGTCTTTTCGGCGTAGGATGGACAAGAAGCAGCTCTAAGGTTTTCGTCCCATTTAGATATGAGGTCATCCAAGCTGAGGGAAGTGTTGGTCATGAGAGGTTGGAGGTTCTCTAGGACTTCGCTCTTGTTGAGTGGGCGGAAGCGGGCTATTGGAGTTTTGGTATTATTTGTATTTGTTGTTGTTTGAATGTTGCTGGGAGTGCTTAAGGGTATGTGGAATCTAAGGAGATGGTGGTCGGACCAAGGCACTGGTGACACAGATAGTGTGAGGTCTTGGGATGATGAGGCGTTAGGAAGAGGTGCGAATATGAGATCCAGTTTGCCTCCCTTGGTGTGGGTGGCAGAGTTAACACATTGTTTGTAACCTAGGTTCTCTAGGGCCTCAAGGAATGCTGCTGAGTGGCTATCTTGGAGAGATGGGAGGTTAAAGTCGCCGACTAACCAATTTGGAGAATGTGGGGTGGAAGTGGTGCATGCTAGCTCAATTATTGTTGATAGGTTGTCTGGTGATGGAGTGGGTGCCCGGTATATGAGGTTGATTGCGCATAGTTCACTTGATATGGTGAGAGCGTCAAGGTGAGTTGAGCTGGAGGCGTTCCGCAACTTGAATTGAAGGTCGGCTTTAGCAATGATGAGTGTCCCGCCTCCTTTCTGAGTGGACCGGAGATACTGCAGGCCATCTAGCAAAATAAGAGTAACTAGAAGCAACCTACATTCTCAATAAGAAAGAAGTGGAGGAGTGGCCTAGTGATTAGAGCAGCAGGCTGACAAGGAAAGCCAGGGTTCAAATCCTGCTGATGCTCCTTGTGACCTTGCACAAGCCACTTCACTCCATTACCTCTTCTTCATGTACAAACCTATATTGTAAGCCCTTTGGGAGCACGAAAATACCCATATACCTGAAGGTAATTCACCTTGAGCTATCAACAGTGAACCAAGAGATAACCCAGGCTAGTCAAGCACATAAGCCAGTAGCTTCAAAGACAAACAATTTAGAGGTCGGGGGTTAAAGGTTAAAAAAAGGAAGCGGTCTTAGAAGTATCCAAGGCTCACCAAAAATGCCAGAGCGGACCAGAGACATTTCAAGTTAACAATGTGAATGTGAAACCAGAGGAATTACTGGTTAATAACACAAGCATGACTTCAGAGACATTGCAGACTAATGGCAATACAAGGACAACTCAGAGCTAAAGCAAGCTAATACAGTGGTGCAAGTGACTCGACATCTTGGGCTTGCCAAGAAAGTAAACCCTTTAAATAGTTCAGATTTATAGATAATATGCAAGACAGATCACAGAATGGTCAGGTTAACCAAGCTGACTACAGATGTGAAAATATAAATGAGTGAAAGTGGATTTCTGGAGTCTCTAGGGAATATAGCTTTCTAAGGGATGAAGGAAGGATATGGAACTGGAAGAGTTTAAGGAGCTCAAAGTGTTCTTGGAGTAGGTACACAGAAAAGCGGGAAGCTACAAGTTGGCTTTACTGTGAAAGGAGAAATTTTTGGGACTCACTACTGTCAGGTGCATGCATCACTCACTTACTGAAGTAAGAGATTGGGAAGAACGTTCAAAAAATACGTGAAAAATTAAAGAACTCAAATTGACTAATGCGGCAAGGATGTCTTCCAAGACACTATTATAGAATGTCACTGCATACACTCAGACACGCAACACAGTAGTCAAAAATGATAATTACACTTACCTGGTAATTGTAGTTCCTTGAGTGACGACAGTTCAGTCCTCTACTTCTGGGTTGTCAACCTCCTCCTGCAGCCTGGAGACTGGTATGTCAGAATGACGACATCACTGGATATAGCCTGGTGCTCTCTGCTCTCCCTTCCAGTGTAAACTATTAACAAAGCAGACTCAAAGGAGCAACAAATAAGTAACCATAAACCAAGTTAACTACAGTATGAGAACATTGTGCAAACAAAGCAAGCAAGCTGTCTTACAACTTGCCGTGCCACCAAACCTGTCAGGTAGAGGTTTTGCGCAGCTTAATAATGAAAATGGACTTACCGGTAACAAACCTTCAGCTGCCGGCCGGCTGACCCTCCTATGCCACATCACTGGGCGGGATGGAGGACTGAACTGTCGTCACTCAAGGAACTACAATTACCAGGTAAGTGTAATTATCATTTCCTTATTGTTCCTCCAGTTCAGTCCTCTACTTTTGGGATGTATCAGAGCAGTAATTGGTGGGAGGGACCTTTCCAGCCGGCCCTCAATACCGCAGCCCCGAAACGCGCATCCTGAGCCGCGGCCACATCAAGACGGTAATGCTTACTGAAGGTATGCAACGACGCCCACGTAGCTGCTCGACAAATCTCACTTGGCGGAACCAAGCCGTGCTCAGCCCACGAGGTCGCTTGCGCTCTGGTGGAATGAGCTCGTAAACCAATCGGCGCCGCCCGACCTTTGAGTAGATAGGCGGAAGAGATGGCTTCGCGAATCCACCAAGCAATGGAAGCCTTAGATGCCGCCTCTCCCTTGCACCTACCCCCGAACAATACAAATAGGCGATCCGATTTGCGAAAAGATTCCGTAACCTTCAGATAATGTCGCAATATTCGCTTAACATCGATGCGCCGCAAACTGCGGTCCCCCGCACTCCCCTCCAAGGACCCGAGGACCGGCAAACACACGGACTGATTCAAGTGAAAAGGAGATACCACCTTGGGCAAAAAGGACGGAACAGGATGCAGAACCACCTTCTCTTTGGAAAAAAACAAGAACGGCTCCCTAGCCGACAATGCCTGTAACTCCGAAATTCGCCTTGCGGAACAGATTGCCACCAGAAACACAGCTTTCAAGGTGATATCCTTCAAAGAAGCACGCTGCAAGGGCTCAAAGGGCGGTTCGACCAGTGCTGACAACACTAAATTAAGATCCCAAGACGGAACGGATATCCTACGAGAAGGCCACAACCTAGCCACTGCCCTAAGGAATCGCGCGACATCTGCATGCGCTCTCAGAGTGATACCCTGGACCTTGCCACGATAACACGACAGTGCCGCTAACTGCACCCGCAATGAGCTAGCCGCTAAACCTTTCTCAAATCCATCCTGCAAGAAATTGAGAACCGACGACACCGAGACCGTCGCTGCCCTAATCTGGTTGCGCGAACACCAATCCTCAAATATACGCCAAATGCGCACATAAGCCAACGACGTGGACTGCTTGTGCGCTCTAAGAAGAGTGGAAATGACCGCCGCCGAATATCCTCTCTTCCTCAGCCGAGCCCTTTCAATGGCCATGCCGTAAGCGAGAATCGATCCACTTGGGGCATGAAGAGGGGACCCTGAAGCAAGAGATCCGGCCGTATCGGAAGCCTCCAAGGATGGCCGTCTAGAAGGCGCACGAGATCGGCGTACCACGGCCGCCTTGGCCAGTCGGGTGCAATCAGAAGCACCCTTCCCTCGTGCTTCTCTATCCTTTGCACCACCCGACCTATTAAAGCCCACGGCGGGAACACATATAGGAGACCAGAGGTCGGCCAACGCTGTAATAGAGCGTCTATGCCTTCGGACATTCTTTCTCGCCTCCGGCTGAAGAATCGCACGACCTTCGCGGAATGAAAAGTCGCCATCAAGTCCATGATCGGCAGTTCCCACCTTATCACCAACTGCGCAAAAACCTCGGGGTGTAACTCCCACTCGCCGGCATCCACTTGTACTCTGCTGAGAAAATCTGCCATCACATTGTCCTTTCCGGCAATGTGCGCAGCCGAAAGTGCCATCAACTGATTTTCCACCCAGGCGAACAGCAAATCTGACTCCTCCTCCATCGCCGCACTCCCCGTGCCGCCTTGTCGATTGATGTAGGCCACCGTCGCAGAATTGTCCGACAGTACTCGAACTGGACGCCCGAACACCAAGTCTTCGAATACGCTCAGTGCCCTTGCTACCGCGCGCAATTCCAAGTGATTTATGGACCATGCTGTCTCCAGAGGGGACCACTGGCTCTGGGCGAAGCGGCCCTCGCAGTGAGCCCCCCAACCTATCAGGCTGGCATCTGTCATGAGCGGGATCCAGTCTGGCTGCTCCAGGGGCATCCCTGCCGCTAAAGACTTGGGTTCCAACCACTAGCGGAGCGATTGCCGCACCTTGAGTGGGCACGGAAGGCGTTTGCTCAAAGGATCTCGTTGGTGAGACCAGCGGTGTAGGAGAGCCCTCTGTAAGGGTCGCATATGTACCTTGGCCCAGGGTACTGTCTCTAGCGTTGCTGCCATTGTGCCCAGCACGCGGAGATACAATCACGCCGATGGAGCCGGAGTCACTCTGAAACTGCGTACGAGATTGCGTAGAGCCTTCGCCCTTCTGAGCGGTAAAAACACCCGCCCTTTGAGGGTGTCGAATTGTACCCCCAGATACTCGAGAACTTGAGTGGGTTGGCGATGGCTTTTGTTTGGATTGACCACCCAACCAAGACTCTGCAAGAACTCTAACACCCTGTTCGTTGCGTGATGACTTTCCGCCTCGGACTTTGCTCGAATCAACCAATCGTCCAGGTAAGGATGTACTAAAATCCCTTCCTTTCGCAACGCCGCCGCCACCACCACCATGATCTTGGTAAAGGTGCGCGGCGCCGTAGCGAGACCGAAGGGCAATGCTTGGAACTGATAATGTTCCCAAGGCAAAGCGAACCTTAACCATCGCTGATGCGCCTCTCGGATGGGAATGTGCAAGTAGGCCTCCGTCAGATCCAAAGAGGTTAAAAACTCTCCCTGTCGCACTGCTACAATCACTGAGCGCAGCGTTTCCATACGGAAGTGAGGCACTCGCAAACACTGATTCACAGCCTTGAGGTCCAAAATGGGCAGCAGAGCTCCACCTTTCTTTGGCACCACGAAATAGATGGAGTACCGACCTAGGCCGTACTCTGCCCTGGGAACTTCCACGACCGCCCCTAACTGTAGTAGTCGTTCTAAGGTGCTGCGAACTGCCAAAGTCTTCCTCTGGCCCCTGCAAGGAGACAGGACGAAGGAGTCCCGGACGGGATGCGCGAGCTCCAAGGCATACCCGTGATGAATAATTTCTAAAATCCACTGATCGGACGTAATAAGGGTCCAGACGGCGAGAAACCTCCGGAGCCTCCCGCCTATGGAAGTCTCCGCCGCTGGAACCCGCCTCATCTCATTGTGACTTCCGAGCTGCTGAGATGGAACCGGAGGAGAACCCTCTAGTTGCTCCTCGAAAACCTCGGAAACCTTGCGCCCGGGAAGCGAATCTGCCCCTTTGAAAGGAACCGAAGCGCGGCGACCGAAACCTGCGAAAGTCCCGAAACCGGCCTCTGCAACTTTGACCAGATCTGCCTTGTTTCGGCCTGTCCTCTGGGAGTCTACCCGCCTTAGTCTCCCCGAGATCCTTCACTAACTTATCTAGATCTTCTCCGAATAATAACTTTCCTTTAAAGGGCAGTTTACTCAGACGAGACTTAGATGACCCGTCCGCTGCCCAATTACGCAACCAAATCGACCTGCGGGCCGCCACCACGGATGCCGTACTATTCGCTAGTGCTCTGATCAAATCATAGTGCACATCAGCCAAATAAGCGGCGCCAGATTCCAGACATCCCAACTCCTGATGCTCCTCAGAATCAAGATGGGGCGATTGACATAACCGCTGCACCCAACGCAAACATGCTCGAGCCACCCAGGCCCCACAAACAGATACCTGTAATGACAGGGAATCGGCCTCGAAGGTCTGTTTCAGAAGACCATCTACCCTATGGTCCTGGGTATCTTTTAATGCCGCGCTGCCCTCTACTGGAATGGTAGTTTTCTTAGTAACTGCCGAGACTACCGCGTCCACTTGCGGCGACCGGAACCTATCCTTGTCCTTATCGGCCAGCGGATACAGCCTATTCAGCGTACGGACTCCCCTGAGCCCCGTTCCTGGCTGATCCCATTCATCCTGAATCATCTTATCTACTACCTTATGAATCGGAAACACCTGCATGGAGACTGGTTACACTGGGAGGGAGAGCAGAGAGCACCAGGCTATATCCAGTGATGTCATCATTCTGACACACCAGTCTCCAGGCTGCAGGAGGAGGTTGACAACCCAGAAGTAGAGGACTGAACTGGAGGAACGATAAGGAATATAAATGAGTGAAAGTGGATTTCTGGAGTCTCTAGGGAATATAGCTTTCTAAGGGATGAAGGAAGGATATGGAACTGGAAGAGTTTAAGGAGCTCAAAGTGTTCTTGGAGTAGGTACACAGAAAAGCGTGAAGCTACAGGTTGGCTTAACTGGGAAAGGAGAAATTATTGGGACTCACTACTGTCAGGTGCATGCATCACTTACTTACTGAAGTAAGAGATTGGGAAGAACGTCCAAAACATACGTGAAAAATTAAAGAACTCAAATTGACTAATGCGGCAAGGATGTCTTCCAAGACACTATTATAGAATGTCACTGCACACACTCAGACATGCAACACACTATCATAGAGAGCACTGCAGACGCTGACACATGCACGAGGCTGAGCTCCAAGACATTATCATAGGGTACATGGCACATGCTCAGACACGCCATGAGGCTGAGGTGCAAGACACTATTACAGAATGTCACTGCACACACTCAGACACGAAACACACTATCATAGAGAGCACTGCAGACGCTGACACATGCACGAGGCTGAGCTCCAAGACATTATCATAGGGTACATGGCACATGCTCAGACACGCCATGAGGCTGAGGTGCAAGACACTATTACAGAATGTCACTGCACACACTCAGACACGAAACACACTATCATAGAGAGCACTGCAGACGCTGACACATGCATGAGGCTGAGCTCCAAGTCACTATCATAGGGTACATGGCACATGCTCAGACACGCCATGAGGCTAAGGTGCAAGACACTATTATAAACTGCACACGCTCACACGCGCTGTGAGGCTGAGTTCCAAGACACTACCAGAGTGCATGGCACACACTCACACAAATAGTAACATACCATAACATAGTATATGACGGCAAATAAAGACTAGTAGAGTGGAGGAGTAGCCTAATGGTTAGAGCACTGGCTTGGGAACCCAGAGATCAGGGTTCAATTCCCACCAGCACTCCTTGTGGCCTTGGGCAAGTCACTTAACCCTCCATTGCCTGAGAAAAATCCAAGTTATCAATGTCCCTGTTTAATGTACATTACCAAGTTTAAGTTTAAATGATAAAGCGGTATATAAAACCTGTTAAATAAAATAAATAAGTAAATAAATAGAGAGCAGTGCAGGCTGAGTTATTAAAAATTAAAGAGCACAAGCTCACACACGCCATAAGGCTGCATTCAAAGACTATAAGAGACACGCAACATGCTCATACACATGGTAAAGCTGAGCTCCTAGACACTATCATAGAGTGCATGGCACACACTCACACAAATAGTAACATACCGAAACATAGTATATGACAGCAAATAAAGACTAGTAGGGTCCAAGTAGTCTGCCCAGTAAGGTGGTTAGAGTAGCTGTACCCACCGATCCTTGCAGGTCACCCTCCCCCCATGGCTGTGTTTAGGGTTGTACCTGCTGCTCCGTGCAGGTCAGCCTCCCTCTATTTATTGAAATATACATTAAAGATATTTAAGTTTGCTTTGAGTTCATCCTTTGAACTCACTCGGATGAAAGGAAGCTTTGAGCTCACTCGGATGAAAGGAGGGTGATTAGCAGGGTGCCCCAGGGTTCGGTCCTGGGCTCGGCACTGTTCAATGTATTTGTGAGTGATATTGCTGAAGGACTGAATGGAAAGTCTGTCTTTTTGCAGATGACATGAAAATTTGCAACAGAGTGGACTCTCCTGAGGGAATGGTTAACATGAGGAAAGATCTACAAAAGCTGGAAGAATGGTCTAATGCTTGGCAATTAAGATTTAATGCGAAGAAGTGCAGTGTCATGCACTTGGGTAGCAGAAATCCAAGGGAAATCTACGCGATAGGGGGCGAGAGGTTGGTATGCATGGATCAGGAGAAGGACCTTGGTGTGATTATTTCTGAAGATCTCAAGGTGGCAAAACAGTGCGACAAGGCGGTGGAAAAAGCCAGGGGGATGTTGGGCTGCATACAAAGAGGAATTACCAGTAGAAAGAAGGAGGTACTTATGCCACTGTACAAGTCACTGGTGAGGCCTCACTTGGAATACTGTGTTCAGTTTTGGAGACCATATCTTGCAAAGGATGTAAAAAGACTGGAAACTGTTCAGAGGAAGGCGACCAAAATGATAAGAACATAAGATATGCCATACTGGGTCAGACCAAGGTCCATCAAGCCCAGTTTCCTGTTTCCAACAGTGGCCAATTAAGGTCATACGTACCTAGCAGTTTCCCCAAAAGACACAGGTTCCGCAATGCTTGTACTGGGTCAAGCATTGATATCCTGGGTCCCTTCTTAATAATGGTTTATGGACCTTTCCTCCAGGAACTTCTCCAAACCTTTTTTAAACCCAGCTACACTAACAGCCTTTACTACATCCTCCGGTAACAAATTCCAGAGTTTGATTACACGTTGAGTGAAAAAATATTTTCTTTTATTAGTCTTAAATAGTTTACCCTGTAGCTTCATTGCATGTCCCCTAGTGACGGAAGGCTCACCAAAAATGCCAGAGCACGGAATTCAAAATGGCATGGGACAGACACAGTGGATCCCTTTACAGCAACAGGATAAAATAAAAATAAACTGAACTATCTAATTTCTCAACAAATAGGGGTGTCCTAGATGGAGCGGTGGTTCACATTGAGTGAAAAAGCGTACTTACTCACCTGTATCAGGTGATCTCCAGGAACAGCAGGAATTTAGTCTTCACATATGGGTATCGTCGGTACCGACGGAGCCTGCACGGGAACGCTCCCCAGCGTCCAATAGGAATGCTTTTGGGAGCATCCCTCAGCATATGCGCGCTGCCTTCCCGCCTTTCCAACTGTCCCTCTTTAGTTAAGTTTTTAGCTGAGTGAAAGGATAGAGGGAGAGAGGAAAGAGACAAAGAGATAGAGAAACAACTCCTAGGGGAGGTGGGTGGGTTGTGAAGACTAAATTCCTGCTGTTCCCGGAGATCACCTGTTACAGGTGAGTAACTGCACTATCTCCAGGAACAAGCAGGAATGTAGTCTTCACATATGGGGACTCCCTAGCAGAAGATGCCAGGGAGATAGCCCCAGGAAGGTGCCAACCCAGAAAGATAGGCATCCTTCCTCCCATGGATCTCTGGCATTCCACCAGGGTTGGTGGGTAGGAGTTGAATTAGGTCTGAAAGAGATTTCGAAGAACAGCTTGGCCAAAGAAGGCATCCCGACGGGAGGCTTTATCCAGGCAGTAGTGGGCTGTGAAGGTGTGTACTGCTCGACAAATGTCATCGATAGACACAGAGTGGAGATTAGCCGTGGAAGTAGCCATGGCTCTCACATTATGAGCTGTGACATGGTCCCGAAGAGGAAGACCCTTACTCTCATAAGTAAAGGATATGCATTGGGCAATCCATTTAGATAAAGTTCTTTTGAAGACTGGAAGTCCCAAATGACTAGGGTCAAAAGCTATAAAAAGTTGCGAGGACTTTCTACGTTGCTGTGTTCTTTGTATGTAAAAGGCTAAGGCCCTTTTACAATCCAAAGTATGAAGGTTTCTTTCTGCATTAGAGGCATGAGGCCTCGGAAAAAATACAGGAAGATAAATTGATTGATTTAAATGAAAAGGCGAAACCCCCTTTGGCATAAAGTGTGGATGAGTTCTAAGAACAAACTTATCATGATGAAACCTAGTATAAGGAGGATCAGCCACTAAAGCTTGCAATTCACTAATGCGACGTGCAGAGGTGATTGCAATTAGGAAGATGACCTTCCAGGTCAAAAGCTTAAGGGCTGTAGTGGCCAAAGGCTCAAAAGGCGGCTTCATAAGCTGCCAGAGAACTAGATTTAGATCCCATGCCACCGGTGGTGGCTTGATGGGAGGTTTGGTTAATAGAAGGCCTCTCATAAATCTTGATATGAGTGGATGAGAGGAAATTGGTTGTCCATTCAGAGGCTTATAAGAAGCTGCAATTGCACTAAGATGGATTCTTACTGAATTGGTCTTTAGACCAGAATTTGATAAGTGAAGGAGATACTCTAGTATCGATTCTAAGGGTATGACAAGGGGGTTTAATCGCTTCTTGGAGCACCATATAGTAAAACGTTTCCACTAAAAGGCATAAGATCTTCTTGTGGAAAGTTTCCTAGAAGCCTGAAGGATATCCTTTACCTGTTGGGACAGGTTGAGATCCTGGAGGTCTAAGCCTTCAGCAACCAGGCCGTGAGGTGCAGGGACTGGGGATTCGGGTGCCATAGCGTCCCGTTCTCTTGGGAAAGGAGATCTGGAGCATGTCCTAACTCCAGGGGTGCCGCTTGAGAGAGATGTAGAAGCAGGGGATACCACATTTGGCGTGGCCATCGTGGTGCTATGAGAATCATGCGACCACTGTCTCTCTGGAGCTTAAAGAGTGTTTTGGGGATGAGGGGTATGGGTGGGAAGGCATAAAGGAAGTCCTGAACCCAGTGAAGGAGGAAGGCATCCCTTGCCTGACAATTGTGAGCCGGAATCCTGGAACAGAACCGGGGAAGTTTGGCATTCAGTGGACTTGCAAAGAGGTCTATGTCTGGAGTGCCCCAGAGATAAAATATCTTTGCCACCTGGTCTAGGTGGAGGGACCACACGTGAGGCAGCAATACTCGACTGAGTCTGTCTACCCAAAGGCTTTGAATGCCTGGAAGACATACCACTAGAAGGTGAATATGATACTCTCTGGCGAGGGCCCACAGTCGTAAAGCTTCGTTGCATAACGACAGAGAGCCTGTTCGGCCCTGCTTGTTCACATAGAACATGGTTACTTGATTGTCAGTCTGGACTAGGACTGTCTTGTAGCTGAGCTGGGCGTGGAATACTCGAAGAGCTAAATAGATTGCTCTTAATTCCAGGAGGTTTATGTGTAAACCAGCCTCCTGTGGAGTCCAGGATCCCTGGGTAGAGAGATGATTCAGGTGTGCTCCCCAACCCACCTGTGATGCATCTGTTGTTAGGGTGGCCTGAAAAAGGGGTTGATGAAAAGGAGACCCCACTGTCAGGTTTTCTAGTGATTGCCACCATTGGAAGGACAAAATTAGTCATGGAGAGTTTATTATTTTATCCGACAAATGACCTGTGGCCTGTGTCCACTGTGTGGATAGGGTCCACTGAGCTGCTCGCATGTGGAGGTGAGCATATGGGACTACATGAACTGTGGATGCCATATGTCCCAGTAACTGTAGTAGCTCTCGAGCAGTGAGGGAGGATTTACCTGCTGCTTGAGAAGCTAGTTGCATTATGCGAAGACACTGGGCCTGTGGAAGGAAAGCCTTTGCCTGTCTGGTATCTAGACAGGCTCCTATGAATTCCAGGCATTGGGAAGGAACAAGTTGGGATTTTGGGAAGTTTATTACCAATCCCAAGTATTGGAGAATTCGCATTGTACGGGACAGTGCAGTGCTAGCCTCTGCAACTGTAGGGGCTCGAATCAGCCAGTCGTCTAAGTAAGGGAAAACAAATATCCCCATGCATTGCATAACAAATATCTCCATGCCATGCATTTCGCGAATACCCTTGGCACTGAAGCCAGACCAAAGGGAAGAACCCTGTACTGTAAATGTTTTCCCCTGAAAAGGAAACGTAAGAATTTCCTGTGATCTAGATGGATGAGAATGTGAGTGTATACATCCTTTAAGTCTAGAGAGCAAAGCCAATCCTGGCTTTGAAGGTATGGCAGAAGAGTTCCTAGAGAAATCATTTTGAACTTCTCTCGAAACAGATATTTGTTCAATTCTCTGAGGTCCAGAATGGGTCTGTGTCCTCCTGTTTTCTTTGGAATAAGAAAATAGGGGGAGTAGAACCCTACACCCCGTTGAAGAATGGGTACCTCCTCTGTTGCCCCTTGGGCAAGAGGTGTCGAGACCTCGTGATCTAGCAGGTTGTCTGCGGAGGTTTGAGAATTGAATTGCTTTAGAATTGTAGGAGGGGGCATGCTGTGAAAATGAAGCTTGTACCCTTCTCCTACAATGGACAGAGTCCAATCTTCTGCTGTTATCTGATGCCATCTGTTGACAAAGTGGCATAACCTGCCCGGGATATTCGGGGGTTGAGGATCCCTCAGAGGCAGGAAGGCACAGCTCTCTAGGAAGCAGTCAAAGCCCTTGAGGGGGCTGAACCTGGAGAGCTGGTTGGGCTCTCGAGCCTTTTGGCTTCTTTTGCTGTCTAGTTTGTCCCTTTTGGGCAACCTGACCTTGAGTTTGACTCTGCTGGGTATAGGAAGGATACAATTTCCTCTTTTTGCAGAAAGAGGGTTTTTTATAAGGCTTCTTTTTGGCTGGAGTGGCTGTAGATTTTGACAATCTATCTAGAGTAGTATTGTCAGCATCTAACTCGTTAGCCTTTTCCTGCCAGTTCTTGCCGAAGAGATTCTCCCCGTGCAAGGAATGTTGCCTAACTTGTCCTGTACCCAAGTCTCCAAGTCTGATGCCCGTAGCCAGGCAATCCGTCGTGCACCAATGGCAATAGCAGAGGTTCTGCTGATGCATTTGAAGCAGTCAAAGGCTGCACGATTAACAAAACTTGGAGACATCTTGAGCATGTTTAACTAGAGCAAGAAAATCTTGTCTCTTGTCATCTGGGAGAAATGGGCTCATAAGTTCCAAGTCTCCTGTGACTTCCTTGAGGAACAATCCCATATATAGAATATATGAACTGATCCTAGCTGAAAGCATGGAAGCTTGAAAAGTTTGGCGCCCAAAAGCATCCAAAATCCTGCATTCACGACCTGGAGGATTGGATGCATGCCTCTTTGCACTTTTCATCCTACGCATGGCTGACTCCACTACCATTGAATGGTGTGGCAGCTGAGTTTTCTGAAATCCGGGACATGGCGGAACTCAATACATAGCATCAAGTCTCCTAGAGTGAGGAAAAGTAGTCAGAGGTGTCTCCCACATTCTGAGCATCAGGTTATGCAGAATTTCATGGATAGGCAGAGTGCCTGCCTCCTTAGGAGCTTCAGGATATTGGAGAATTTCCAATTCCTTCGCTCTGGGTTCCTCTTCAGGAGCCACTGTGATTGAAAGACCTTTCGCCATATCACGGATAAAATCCTGAAAAGACATGTCCTCTGGAGGTGACATTCTGCGATGGGGAGAAGAGGGATCTTCTGGGAGAAACCCTCTAGTACCAGCAGAATTGTCAGAGTCTTCGGAATCGGAGGAACTGAAATGTTTCTGATGTTGTAGTGGGAGATCATTTTGCATCCAGTGATCACCAGATGGTGTGGTTCAGTATTAGGACTAGGGCTGTTAGAATCCATTCCAAGGTGAGGATCTTAGACTTTAGGAAGACTAACTTTGCGAAGATGGGCCAATACCTCAGGGAGTCGTTAGTGGGATGGGAACAGCTGGGGGATATAGAAAAACAGTGGGCAAAACTGAAAGGGGGTATTTTAAAGGCAACCAACCTTTTTGTTAAAATGGTAAATAAAGGCAAAAGGAACAGGAGACCGCTATGGTTTTCGAAGGAAGTAGCTGATAAAGTGAAGAAAAAGAGGGAGGCCTTCATGAAATACAAGAGATCACAAAGAGAGGAAGACAGGCATCTGTATTTGGAAAAACTTAGAGAAGCTAGCAAAGTAGTCAAGAAGGCAAAGATTCAAAAGGAGGAGGAAATAGCCAATGCAATAAAATGGGGGGATAAGACATTTTTCAGATATATTAGTGAGAAGAGGAAGGGCAAAAGTGGTATTGTCAGACTCAAGGGTGCAGGGGGGGAATATGTAGAAGCTGATAAGGATAAAGCGGAATTGCTTAACAAATATTTTTGTTCTGTGTTCATGGATGAAGAACCAGGAGTAGGACCTCAGAAAACACCCACAAATAAGAACAGAAGCGAGGGACATCTTGAACAATTTTCAGAAGACTGTGTTCGTGAGAAACTAGCTCAACTTAAAGTAGACAAAGCGATGGGACCGGATGGGATACACCCTAGAATACTGAGGGAACTTGGGGACGTTCTAGCAACTCCACTGATTGACCTTTTCAATGCCTCGTTGGAGTCGGGAGTGGTGCCAAAGGACTGGAGAGAGGCTCATGTGGTGCCTTTACACAAAAGCCGAAGTAAGGATGTGGTTGAAAACTACAGGCCGGTTAGTTTAACTTCGGTGGTGAGTAAATTATTGGAAACGCTGCTGAAAGAGAAAATAGTGAGGTTTCTGGAGTCCAGCGGATTACAGGATCCGAGGCAGCATGGATTCACCAGAGGCAGGTCTTGTCAGACAAATCTGATTGATTTCTTTGACTGGGTGACCAGGGAGTTGGACCTAGGGAGAGCTCTAGATGTGGTGTATTTAGATTTCAGTAAAGCCTTTGACACTGTTCCTCACAGGCGACTTATAAACAAACTGAGCACCCTAGGGATGGACCCTAAAGTTACTGCTTGGGTTAAAAATTGGTTGGGTGGGAGGCGACAAAGAGTACAAGTAAATGGAGCTCACTCTGAGGAGAAGGATGTTACCAGTGGTGTGCCCCAGGGATCTGTCCTTGGTCCGATTCTTTTTAACATCTTTGTTAGTGATATAGCGGAAGGGCTGTCGGGTAAGGTTTGCCTCTTTGCAGATGATACCAAAATCTGCAATAGAGTAGACACCCAGGAAGGTGTAGATAACATGAGGAGGGATCTAGCTAAGCTTGAAGAATGGTCTAGAATTTGGCAGCTGGGATTTAATGTTAAAAAATGTAAGGTCATGCATTTGGGCTGCAGCAATCCAAGGGAGCAATACAGTATAGGAGGTGAAGTACTTTTGTCCACTAAAGAAGAGCGGGACCTAGGCGTGGTTGTGTCTGATGATCTTAAAGTAGCTAAACAGGTAGAAAAGGCGACGGCAAAAGCTAGAAGGATGCTTGGGTGCATACGGAGAGGAATGGCTAGCAGAAAAAAGGAGGTGATAATGCCTCTGTATAAGTCTTTGGTGCGACCTCATTTGGAGTATGGTGTGCAATTCTGGAGACCGCACCTTCAAAAGGATGTGAACAGGATGGAGTCGGTGCAGAGGGTTGCTACTAAAATGATTAATGGGCTTCATTATAAAGCATATGAGGACAGACTTAAGGATCTTAATATGTACACCTTAGAGGAAAGGCGGGATAGAGGTGATATGATTGAGATGTTTAAATACCTCCGTGGCATAAATGTTCAGGGAGAGAGCCTCTTTTAATTGAAAGCAAGTTCTGCTACAAGGGGACATGGGATGAGGGTGAAGGGAGATAGATTCAGGAGTGATATGCGGAAATATTTATTTACAGAAAGAGTAGTGGATCCGTGGAATAGTCTCCCAGTGGAGATGGTAGAGATGAGGACAGTAACTGAATTCAAAAAAGCATGGGACCAACACAGAGGATCTCTAAAGGTAAAAAGTGGACTGTTGTAGTTGTTGTTATGGAAGGACAGACTAGATAGGCCATGTGGGCTTTTTCTGTCATCATGTTTCTATGTTTCTATTCCTGACCCCGATGGCTCCTGCAAAGCACGGTCCCGGTATCGATCGAAGTCGGTACCGCGTTGACCCGATACCAATCTGTCGATTCCAGCCAGAGATGGCATGGGAAGAATTCCCACCAGCGCCGATACCGTCGGTACTGGTACTGGTGCCCATTGGACCAACGGTACCGCAGCTGAGAGAAGAGCTGCGATAATGCATTCGATAGCGAGGAACCTCTGGTCTAGCGACGCTGCCGATGCCTGTGTGTCAGTACCGGTAAAAACGGCCGGAACCCCTGAGCATGGCACAGGTAATTCTTGTGAGGTTGGGGCCTCGAGAACATCCTGAAGCCCCATCGATGCTTTGGAAGCCGAAGTCTCCCGCCGGGGCTGTTTTGCCGGTGTGGTTCCTTCAAGGGCAATGCCAATGGCCTCTCGATGCTTAGCAGGAGAGCTACCCTTTGAGGACCGGCTTTTATGTTTAGTTACCTGAGATCCATGGGAGGAAGAAGAGGCCCTTGACGATGTCGATGCAATGGATCTCAAAACAATAAGTAGAAAGGAAGCAAATCTAAACGCTAACATTTGTGAGTGTAAAAATGTGCAATGAAATGTCGGAAGCGTAGCCTTGAGATACTATGCACCTCTTGAAGCTATCAATTCCATTTTGCTCAAATTTTGAGCTCCCAAAGGAGCTGAACAATAAACTAGGTAAAACACCAGCATTAAAGTGTCACCCTTAAAATGAAATAAATAGTCATAAAAATTGTACGTATGTGAAAAAAGACCTACAACAAGATGTCGTTGCTTAACAATCAAATACCACACGGAAGTCACTTATCTGAATCCTCCGTTGTTGGAAGTTGTTTTTGCAATGAAGTTTTACAATCTTGCTGTATAAACTTTCTTTTCTTCAAAAAGGGACTAATAATCCAATGCCACAAGTATAGCGCGGACACAGCACTGCGTTTCGGGCGGTCATATTTTCTTCGCCCTGCTTCAACGCTCAAGCTACCGCATCAGAAAAAGTCCATATGTGAATTGTGAATTTTTTTGGCTATTTAAACTGCTGGATCCTGTTGTCTGTGTCAGATCGCCATTGAGCATGCGCTGGCGTTTTTTCAGCAATTCACATATGGACTTTTTCTGATGCGGTAGCTTGAGCGTTGAAGCAGGGCGAAGAAAATTTGACCGCCCGAAATGCAGTGCTGTGTCCGCGCTATACTTGTGGCATTGGATTATTAGTACCCTTTTTGAAGAAAAGAAAGTTTATACAGCAAGATTGTAAAACTTCATTGCAAAAACAACTTCCAACAACGGAGGATTCAGATAAGTAACTTCCGTGTGGTATTTGATTGTTAAGCAACGACATCTTGTTGTAGGTCTTTTTTCACATACGTACAATTTTTATGACTATTTATTTCATTTTAAGGGTGACACTTTAATGGTGGTGTTTTACCTAGTTTATTGTTCAGCTCCTTTGGGAGCTCAAACTTTGAGCAGAATGGAATTGATAGCTTCAAGAGGTGCATAGTATCTCAAGGCTACGCTTCTGACATTTCATTGCACATTTTTACACTCACAAATGTTAGCGTTTAGATTTGCTTCCTTTCTACTTATTGTTTTGTGATTTATAGGGTAGAAATTGGTGTTAGGTTGTTTTTTTTGGATGCAATGGATCTGGCATCCGAAGAAAAGAGGGTACCGAGCTTTGCCGCCCGGTTCTGTCTTCCTCTTTTAGTCATCCCCATACAGGAGAGACATTCAGTTGGAGAATGTTCAGGCCCTAAACATTTAAGACACCAATCATGGGTGTCAGTGACGGAAATGGCAACGCCACACTTAGTACATTTTTTAAAACCACTAGTTGGTTTTTCCATGTTTTAGGAATATGGGGCCTAGTGCCCAAAATAGCGCCTAGCACCAAAAGAGAAAAGTTTCTGAAGAGAAACAGTTTAAAGCATAAGGTTTTTTTTGAAAAAGAAAGAAAAGAACCGGCGGTACCGGTAAGCGTTGTGCGGCAGGCAAACGCGACCACAAGAAAACAAATTTAAAGACGGAATTTTCTGCGGTGACAGGGAATAGATCCTGTCGGCTCCGCGGAAAACGAAGAACTGAAGAGGGACAGTTGGAAAGGCGGGAAGGCAGCGCGCATGTGCTGAGGGATGCTCCAAAAAGCGTTCCTATTGGACGCTGGGGAGCGTTCCTGTGCGTGCTCCGTCGGTACTGACGATACCCATATGTGAAGACTACATTCCTGCTTGTTCCTGGATATAATATTTTCTCTTATTAATCTGAAATAGTTTACCCTGTAGCTTCATTGCATGTCCCTGCGTCTTTCTATATTCTGATAACGTAAACAACACTGGCCAACAAATTTTTACAAAAGTCATGTTACTGAAATAAAAATAGTCATTTCTTATCAATTTTTATATGCTGAACACGAATATGACAGTGAAATTGCAAAGTTGGTTCTAGTTTCTTTGTAATCTACAAGAATTAATGTTTACATCATGAAATGCATGTCAATAACATAATAGGCCTTCGGTTAATATCTGTAAAAAACCAAGTCACAGACTACTTCTTAGATTTTTTCGCCTGTCTCTTGTACAGCTGTTCGGGAGCTTCTCTAGGGAGTGTCCAGCAGTAGTCAGCCAGCATTTAGTGGACCATTTTCCCTGGTATCTTTGCTCCATCGTTGCAATATCCTGGTGAAAACGTTCGCCCTGTTCATCACTAACCATACCACAGTTGTCAGGAAAGAAATCGAGATGGGAATCAAGGAAATGGATCTTTAGAGACTTTTTGCAGCCAGGTTTTTGATACTGCATCAGCATGTTGTCTACTAGTTCCTTGTAGTTTTCTGCCCTAACATTGTTGACACTAGGCGAAAAGCATTCCATGCTTGTTTCGCATCACCCTGCAGCAAGTTGTTGAACTGATCATCTTTGAAGAGCTCTCGAATCTGAGGACCTACAAAAACTCCCTCTTTAATCTTTGCTTCGCTGAGTCGAGGGAATTTTTCATGCAGGTATTGGAAAGCTGGCGAAGTGCGGTCCATGGCTTTCACAAAGTTTTTCATCAAACCTAGTTTGATGTGAAGGGGTGGTAGCAGGATTTTGTGAGCCTCAACCAGAGCTGGGTGCTGGATATTCCTCTCTCCAACTGTTACATTTTGTCTGCGATTCCATTCCTTCCGCAAGTAGTGCCAATCCCTTGCTCGGCTATCCCACTCACATAAGAAACACATGTATTTTATATATCCCTGCTGCAGTCCCATTAAAAGGGCAACTACCTTCAAGTCACCACAGAGGTGCCAGCTGTACTTGTTATAGTTAATGGAAGTCAGTAGATGCTTTAAGTTATCGTATGTCTCTTTCATGTGGACGGCATGCGCTACTGGAATAGATGGAAGACGGTTTCCATTGTTCAAAAGCAATCAATTCTGGATGATGTGTGCATGCTGGTATTATGCAATGTGATGCAATATTACATCATTCAAGGCTTATTTGGGATGCTGTTGATGTCCTACTGGATAAATTTACAAGGTGAAACGTCAAAATGAACTACATGCAATATCTTCAAAACGAGTGCCAATAACTTTTTTTTAATGTTATATTCGTGTTCAGCTCACCAAGATACTACAGATTAGGGCCTTTTAAAGTCAGTAACAATTTCAATGTTGACCAGTGCAATCGATCTACGTTTACCCGTTCCACTCAATTCATTAATTTATAGACTTCTATCATATCTCCCCTCAGCCGTCTCTTTTCAAGGTTAAAGAGCCCTAACCTTTTTAGCCTTTCTTCATAGGGGTATCCTTCCATCCCCTTTACCATTTTGGTGGCTCTTCTCTGAACCTTTTCTAATAACGCTATATCCTTTTTAAGATACGGCGACCACAATTGCACACAATATTCAAGGTGCGGTCGCACCATGGAATGATACAGAGGCATTATAATATCCTTTGTTTTATTTTCCATTCCTTTCCTTATGATACCTAGCATTCTATTTGCTCTCTTGGCTGCCGCTGCACACTGGGCCGAGGGTTTTAACATATTATCCACAATGACGCCTAAATCTGTTTCCTGGGTGGTGGTTCCTAATGTGGAATGCCAAGAACACATAGCAGTAATAGAGAGGGGAGAAAGGAAAGGGGAGGACATTTGTTTATGTTCTGGATAACCTAGGCTTCAAAAGCTTGAGAAAAAAGATGCATACTAACCCAGGAGTGGCCTAGTGGTTGGAGTAAATTGCCGTGGGCCAGAGGGCTAGGGGTTCAAATCCCACCCAAGGACAGCAACCTTGGGTTGCAGGGACTGGGGATTCTAGTCCCACAGGTGCTCCTTGTGGCCTTGGGCAAGCCACTTAACCCTCCTTGCCTCAAGCACAAAACATAGAATGTGAGTCCTTTAGGGACAAGGGAAATATATAGTGTACCTGAATGTACATTGCTTTGACCTGGAGAAAAATGGTACATGAGCCTAGCTAAATAAAATATTGCATAAAATTCCTTTGGATTTCTGCATCCCAGTGCATGACTCTGCACCTTTTTGCATTAAATCTTAACTGCCAAGCATTTGACCATTCTTCCAGTTTTTGTAGATATTTACTCGTGTTGTTCAGTCCCCCCAGAGGAGTCTACTCTGTTACAAATCTTTGTGTCATCTGCAAAAAGGCAAACTTTTCCCCTTTAATCCTTCAGCAACATCACTCATAAATACACTGAACAATAATGGTCCGAGGACTAATCTCTGAGGCATTTCACTACTCATCTTCCTTCCTTCTGAGTGAATTCTGTCTACCAGCACCTTCTGTCATCTCTCAGTCAACCAATTTCTGATCCAGTTCATCACCTTGGGACCCAGCCCCGGGCTGCTCAGTTTATTGATAAGCCTCCTATGAGAAACAGTATCAAAGGTTTTGCTGAAATCTAGGAAGATCGCATCCATCGCATGCCCTTGATCTAGTTCTCTGGTCACTCAGTCAAAGAACTCAGATTTGTTTGATCATCCAGTTCAAAAGGCCATTTTGAAAGACTCCTATCCAAGCAAGGACTGTTAATCATCCAGGAAGTTGGTCACAGCTTACCTCAGCAGCACAGGCATAAATAGCTCGACCAGAGCTCTTTGATCCTAAGTCTTGAAAGACTAGAAAAGGGGACTGTTACTTCTGGAGAGAGGTCTGCAATTGTGAGCATATACTTCTGGGAATTTTCTGAAAGGAATTCTTTCTATTAAAGCTATTTAATCTGTGAACCCACTATTTTTTGTTAAATCAGTCAGGGCCTAGTAGCAGCAGTTTAAGGTTAAATTTAAAACACAGAAGATAACTTTCTGGTTACATTTCATACCCAGCAGAGAGCTTGTAGTTTTAATTTAATAGTCACTCAGGGACTAGTATCAGCAAAGTACTTTTAGTTTAAATTTAAAACACAGAAGAGAGCTTTCTGGTTAAATTTGGAACCCAGCAGAGAGCTGTAGTTTAAATTTAATAGTCACTCAGGGCCTAGCATCAGCAAAGTACTTTTAGTTTAAATTTAAAACACAGAAGAGAGCTTTCTGGTTAAATTTAGAACCCAGCAGAGAGCTTGCAGTTTAAATTTCATAATAAGTTAGAGCCTAGCAGCAGCAAAGAGCTATCATTTAAATCAAATAAGAATATAGCTTACCTCAGCAGCACAGGACACGGTACTGTGTAGCAGCCCTCTTTTAATAAGTGTTATTTCCCTCCCTCCCTCCCCACACCCACCCACCCCTGGGATAATCGTAGCTTTATAGGTACTTACACATCTTAAAAGACAGGAGGTGCTCTCAGGTGAAGCTCGTTACCCAAATCAGTCATACACTAAGGACCTGAGATTTATTTATTTATTTAGCTGTATTTATATCCCGCCTTTCACCGGGTCAAAGAGGTGTAATATAAAAGGGGAGGGTGGACAATAATCAATTTCTGGGGTTGGGGCCATCACCAGGTGGCTAACATTAATGATTATAACAGATATTTGGGACACAGACATAGGCAGTGTGATACAGTCTCTTTAGAACATATGTTTAAGGGGATGAAATGGGGGGGGGGGGGGGTCGGGGGTAGTTAGTGGTGGGTGTTTGTTTCTGATCCGAGGTATTCTTGGAATAGGTTGGTTTTTAGTTGTTTCATGAATGATAAGGGGTCCCCATTGCTTCTGATGTGATTTGGTAGAGAGTTCCAGAGGGATGGTGCATTAATTAAGATTAATTAAGCTTCAGGTGAACAAGGTATATTAAACGTATTAGGTACAATTTTATTGGTATAAATATCCATAGCAACCCTTAGTAAGTAAAGAACTTAAAGATCTAAACAAAAAACTTAAAACTAAGATGCAGACAGCAGTCCAGCAGCGAGATGGGGGCTTTCCAGTCTTTTGCATTGAGTGTCACAGGTATGATTTTCTCCAAGTTGGTGAGAGGTCTTACGTGTGCACTAGGTGCAAGGAGTTCTTTGCTCTCAGGGAACGAGTCCGTTCTCTAGAGACTATAGTAGCAGACTTGGAAAACATAAAAAAGACAGAGAGGTACATAGACGAGACCTACAGGGATATAGTCCTGAAGTCCCACCTCCAGTCTGGCAGCATCCCTGTTGCCATGGAGGAGAGAGGTCACGTGACAGGAGAGCATCACCCTGGTGTGGCAGGAAGTGATACTGTAACTAGGACCTGTCCTCCAGGTGATGTACAACCCTCTCGCACCGAGGAAGTTTCTCCAGGGCCATGTGCCCATGACGGAAGGGTTAGGACAGCCGTTATAGTTGGTGATTCAATCATTAGGCATGTAGATAGCTGGGTGGCTGGTGGACGTGAGGATTGCTTGGTAACATGCCTGCCTGATGCGAAGGTAGCGGACCTCATGCGCCACCTAGATAAGGTCTTAGATAGGGCTGGGGAGGAGTCTGCTGTCTTGGTACATGTCAGTACCCATGACATAGGAAAATGTGGTAGGGAGGTTCTGGAGTCTAAATTTAGGCTTTTAGGTAGGAAGTTGAAATCCAGAACTTCCAGGGTAGTGTTCTCTGAAAAGCTTCCTGTTCCACGTGCAGGACCCAAAAGGCAGGCAGAGCTCCAGAGTCTCAATGCGTGGATGAGACAAAGGTGCAGAGATGAGGGTTTTGGATTTGTTAGGAACTGGGGAACATTCTGGGGAAAGGAGGGGCTCTTCCGAAGGGAGGAGCTTCACCTTAACCGGGATGGAACCAGGCTGCTGGCATTAACCTTTAAAAAGAAGATAGCGCAGCTTTTAAACTAGGTAATAGGGGAAAGCTGACAGTCGCCCAAGAGCGGATGGTTCAGAAGAATGTATCCTTAAAGGATACTACCAAAAGCAGAGAGGTTCCAAAAAAGAGTAAAGTAGCCCAAATGCCCTCGAGTATGGAGCAGACAGAGCTTAAAGATCCAAAATTACCCATGTCTACCAATAGCCAAATTAATATTAATAAAATGCAGTCTCTAAAATGCTTGTATGCAAATGCTAGAAGTCTAAAAAATAAGATGGGAGAGTAAGAATATATAGCACTAAATGACAGGTTAGATATGACTGGAATATCAGAGACATGGTAGAAGGAGGACAACCAGTGGGACACTGTGATACCGGGGTACAAACTATATCGTAATGATAGAGCTGATCAAATTGGTGGAGGGGTTGCGCTCTATGTTAGAGAGGGCATTGAGTCAGAAAGGATTAAAGTTTTGCAGGAAAAAAATTTGCTGTAGAATCTCTATGGATTGAAATTCCATGTAAAAAGGGGAAGGCGATGGCAGTGGGGGTGTACTATCGACCGCATGGCCAGAATGAAAAATGGATGATGAAATGCTCAAAGAAATCAAGGAAGCTAACAAAAGTCACAGCAGAGTAGTAATAATGGGTGATTTCAATTACCCCGGTATCGACTGGGTCAGTATCATGGCAGGACATGCTAGGGAGATAAAGTCCCTAGATGACATAAATGACTGCTTCTTGGAGCAGCTGGTTCATGAACCGACCAGAGGGGAAGCCATATTAGACCTAGTCCTTAGTGGAACATCAGATATAGTGCAAGAGATAAGGGTGTTGGTGCCACTTGGCAATAGTGATCATAGCATGATCGCCTTTGATTTAAATTAGTGGAGGAGGGATAGTAAGGAAATCCACAGTACTACCTTTTAACTTTCGAAAGGGAGACTATGATAAAATGAGGAAAATAGTTAAGAAAAAACTAAAAGGAGCAGTTGCAAAGGTTAAAGACTTACATCAAGCTTGGGTGTTGTTGAAAAATACTATCTTGGAAGCCCAGACCAACTGTATTCCACGCTTTAAGAAAAGTGGAAGGAAGTCCAAAAAACTGCCAGCATGGTTTAAAGGTGAGGTCAGAGAGGCTGCTGTTGCCAAAAAAGCATCTTTCAGAAAATGGAAAAAAGAGCCAAACGACGAAACCTGGAAACAGCACAGGCACTGGCAGGTCAAATGCAAGGCATTGATAAAGCAGGCAAAGGGATAATTTGAGAAGAAGCTTGCTGCGGAAGCAAAAACGCGAAATAAAGATTTTTTCAAGTACATTCATAGCAAAAAACCTGTGAGAGACTCAGTTGGTCCATTAGATGATAGAGGAGTTAAAGGGGCACTAAGAGGCGACAAGGCGATAGCGGAGAGACTGAATGAATCCTTTGCTTCGGTCTTTACTGAGGAAGATGTAGGGATGTTACCCATGACTGAAGTGGTATTTAAATGTGCGGAAGAATTGAAGGAAATATCGATACATCGGGAAGATGTATTACAACTATTAGATAAACTGAAGAGTAGTAAATCACATGGGCTGGATGGTATACATCCAAGGGTGTTGAAAGAACTGAAATATGAGATTGCAGACCTGCTATTAGTAATCTGTGAACTATCATTAAAATCATCTCTAATAACTGAAGATTGGAGGATCGCCAATGTAACACCAATTTTTAAAATGGTTCCAGGGGTAATCCGGGAAACTACAGACCGGAGAGCCTCACGTCAGTACCAGGAAAAATGGTAGAAACCATCATAAAGAATAAAATTACTCAGCATGTAGATAGTAATGGTCTAATGGGAGACAGCCAACATGGCTTTAGACAAGGAAGATCTTATTTATTTATTTTTTTATTTATATTCTCTTATATACCGCGCTATTCTGCATCAGTGCGGTTTATATTGAACAAACTGAAATTACATTGAACAGGGCATTATAACTTGGAGATAACTATTTTACAGGGAACATGGGCTATGGAGGGTTAAGTGGCTTGCCCAAGACCACAAGGAGCACCTGTGGGACTCGAAACCCCAGTCCTTCCAGCCCAAGGTTGCTGTCCTCTAGTGGGATTTGAACCCGCGACCTTCTGGCCTTAAGTACCTTGCCCCAACCACTAGGCTACTCCTCCACTCCAATCTGTTATGTTTTTTTGAAAGTGTGAATAAACAGGTGGACAAAGGTGAGTCGGTTGATATAGTGTATCTGGACTTTCAGAAAGCCTTTGACAAGGTCCCTCATCAGAGACTTTTGGCAAAACTAAAGAGTCATGGGATAGGAGGCAGTGTACTACTGTGGACCAGGAACTGGTTAAAAGATAGAAAGCAGAGGGTTGGGCTAAATGGCCAATTTTCCCAATGGAGAAAGGTGAATAGTGGTGTACCCCAGGGATCTGTTCTGGGTCTGCTGCTTTTTGACATATTCATAAATGACCTGGAAAGTGGAATAACGAGTGAGGTTATCAAATTTGCAGATGACACAAAACTATTTAAAGTTGTTAAAACCCAAGAGGATTGTGGAAAATTGCAAGAGGATCTTGATAAATTGGAAGACTGGGCATCAAAATGGCAGATGAAATTTAATGTGGACAAGTGCAAAGTTATGCACCTAGGGAAGAACAACCCAAACTATGGTTACACAATGCAGGGTTCCACATTAGGAACCACCACCCAGGAAAAAGATTTAGGCATCATTGTGGATACCATGTTAAAACCCTCGATCCAGTGTGCAGCGGCGGCCAAGGGAGCAAATAGAATGCTAGGTATCATAAGGAAAGGAATGGAAAATAAAACAAAAGATATTATAATGCCTCTATACCGTTCCATGGTGTGACCGCACCTTGAATATTGTGTGCAATTCTGGTCGCCGTATCTTAAAAAGGATATAGCGTTATTAGAAAAGGTTCAGAGAAGAGCCACCAAAATGGTAAAGGGGATGGAAGGATACTCCTATGAAGAAAGGCTAAAAAGGTTAGGGCTCTTTAACCTGGAAAAGAGACGGCTGAGGGGAGATATGATAGAAGTCTATAAATTAATGAACGGAGTGGAAAGGGTAAACGTAGATCGATTGTTTACGTTATCAGAATATAGAAAGACTAGGGGACATGCAATGAAGCTACAGGGTAAACTATTTAAGACTAATAAAAGAAAATATTTTTTCACTCAATGTGTAATGAAACTCTGGAATTTGTTACCAGAGGATGTAGTAAAGGTAGTTAGTGTAGCTGGGTTTAAAAAAGGTTTGGACCAGTTCCTGGAGGAAAGGTCCATAAACCATTATTAAGAAGGGACCCAGGATATCAATGCTTGATCCAGTACAAGCATTGCGGAACCTGTGTCTTTTGGGGAAACTGCTAGGTACGTATGACCTAGATTGGCCACTGTTGGAAACAGGATACTGGGCTTGATGGACCTTGGTCTGACCCAGTATGGCATATCTTATGTTCTTATGGTAAAACCATGTTGCCTCAGATTATGCAACCCGTTGGTTTCTAGCATGTCCACTATTCTTTCTTTAAGTAGCACCTCCATTACTTTTTCTGCCACAGAGGTAAGACTTACCTGACTATATAAGTTTGTCACATTTTCCCTATTACCGCTTTTGTGAAGAGGTACCACATCAGCACTTCTCCAGTCCTGCGGAATCTATTAAAGACATCCTTTAAAGGCCCTGTCAGAACCTCTCTTTCTGTATCCTGGGATGAATCCCATCCGGTCCTATGGCCTTGTCCACTTACAATTTTGCAAGCTGTTCAAAAATGTCATCTTTTGTGAATGGTGTGGTATTATTTATTTATTAAATATTTATTTATTTAACAGGTTTTATATACCGTTTTATCATTTCCATCAAAATGGTTTACATTTAAACTTGGTAATGTACATTAAACAGGGACATTGCTAACTTGGATTTTTCTGAGACAATGGAGGGTTAAGTGACTTGCCCAAGGTCACAAGGCGTGCTAGTGAAAATCGAATCCTGGTCTCTGGGTTCCCAAGCCAGTGTTCTTAACCATTAGGCTACTCCTCCACTCCACTCTACTCTATGTCCATTTGTATAGTTGTCAATCATACGTGGCTATTCTCCAGGATTTTCTTTCATGGATACAGAACAGAAGTATTTGTTAACATTTTTGCTTTTTCTATGTCACTTTCTATGAATCTGTTCTCAGCACATCTGAGTCTTGCAATTCCACCTCTGGTCTTTGTTTTCTTCTGAATGTACAGCGTACCTGAAAAAAGTTTTATCTCCACACTTCACATCTTTAGCCATCTTTTCTTCCACCTTTGCTTTGTTTATCCTTATTTCTCTCTGTCTCTTTTAGCTCTATCCTGTATTCTTTTCTGTGTTACTCTTTTAGTGACCTTTTGAATTTTGTGAAAACTGTGTTTTTTGCCTTTATCAGTGCAGCCACTTCTTGGGAGAACTTTATAGGTTTCCTTTCCCTCTTGTTTTTATTTACTTTCCTTACATATAGATCCACTGCCGCTTTTATTGCCCTGAGTTTAGCCCACTGCCCTTCCACTCTCACCTTGCCAATTCCTCCTTCAGGTACTTGCCATTTTAATGAAGTCAGCATTTTTGAAATCTAGGACTTTGAGTTTGCTGTGATTGGACTCTGCACCTTGGCTTTTACATCAAACCACACTGTGTGATGAACAGACACACTACCTCCATTGGTGAATATTAGGATTCAGCGTCAAACTTTCCTTGGTGGGTCCAACACCATTTGTCTGAACAATGCTCCTTGGAAGGCCTCCACAATCTTTTTACTTCTTTCGGGATATGCTGAAGGAATAAGCCAATCCATGTCTGGTTGATGACTGTCTCTTGATTCGCCCAGCGCCCTGCAGTATTCTCATGCTAAGTTTTTGCCAAAGGGAGATAATGACTCATTAGTAAGAATACTACTATAGACACAGAAGAACTTTCTCACCATTTTGGGCCTTTTTGCATTATTTGCAGCTTGTATAAGCACAAAGACACTGTGAGAAAAACTAAGCCTCCCACAGATATTGGTAGTGTTCTGTGTTACCCCTCGTGACTCGCTTACCTTAACTGCAGCGTGAGTCAGTAGCTAATCTGCCTCTTTGGACTTCTTGCAGTTCTGGAAACAGTTTCAGACCCCATCTGTGCTCCTTCATCTTAGAAACATAGAAACACGACGGCAGAAAAAGACCACAAGGCCTATCTAGTTTGCCCTTCCATCAACTACAATAGTGCCCTTTTTTTCTTTAGAGATCTTCTGTGTTTGTCCAATGCTTTTCTGAATTCAGATACTGTCCTCATGTCCACCACCTCCACTGTGAGACCATTAGGAGTAGCCTATGGTTAGAGCACTGATTTGGGAACCAAGAGACCAGGGTTCGATTCCCATTAGAATTCCTTGTGGCCTTGGGCAAGTCACTTAACCCTCCATTGCCTCAGAAGAATCCAAGTTATCAATGTCCCCTTTTAATGTACATTCCCAAGTTTAAGTTACAAAGTAAACTGCTTTGACTAAAACGATAAAGCTGTATAAAAAGAACCTGTTAAATAAATAAATCTACCACACTTTCTGTAAAGAAATATTTCTGCATATTGAACATAAGAACATAAGATATGCCATACTGGGTCAGACCAAGGTCCATCAAGCCCAGTATTCTGTTTCCAACAGTGGCCAATCTAGGTCATACGTACCTAGCAGTTTCCCCAAGGGACACAGGTTCCACAATGCTTGTATTGGTTCAAGCATTGATATCCTGGGTCCCTTCTTAATAATGGTTTATGGACCTTTCCTCCAGGAACTTGTCCAAACCTTTTTTAAACCCAGCTACACTAACAGCCTTTACTACATCCTCCGGTAACAAATTCCAGAGTTTGATTACACGTTGAGTGAAAAAATATTTTCTTTTATTAGTCTTAAATAGTTTACCCTGTAGCTTCATTGCATGTCCCCTAGTCTTTCTATATTCTGATAAGGTAAACAATCGATCTACGTTTACCCGTTCCACTCCGTTCATTAATTTATAGACTTCTATCATATCTCCCCTCAGCCGTCTCTTTTCCAGGTTAAAGAGCCCCAACCTTTTTAGCCTTTCTTCATAGGAGTAGCCTTCCATCCCCTTTACCATTTTGGTGGCTCTTCTCTGAACCTTTTCTAAAATTGCTATATCCTTTTTAAGATATGGCGACCAGAATTGCACACAATATTCAAGGTGCGGTCTCACCATGGAACGATATAGAGGCATTATAATATCTTTTGTTTTATTTTCCATTCCTTTCCTTATCATACCTAGCATTCTATTTGCTCTCTTGGCCGCCGCTGCACACTGGGCCGAGGGTTTTAACATGGTATCCACAAGGACGCCTAAATCTTTTTCTTGGGTGGTGGTTCCTAATGTGGAACCTTGCATCGTGTAACCATAGTTTGGGTTGTTCTTCCCTAGGTGCATAACCTTGCACTTCTCCACATTAAATTTCATCTGCCATTTTGATGCCCAGTCTTCCAATTTATCAAGATCCTCTGAGTCTATCCCCTTCACCCTCATCCTATGTCCCCTCATAGCAGAGCTTGCTTTCAATCGGAAGAGGTTCTCCTCCTGTGCATTTATGCCATGGACGTTTTTAAACATCTCTATCATATCACTCCTATTCCGCCTTTCCTCAAAGGTGTACATATTAAGATCTTTAAGTCTGTCCTCATATGCTTCAAAATGAAGACCATTAACCATTTTAGTAGCCACCCTCTGCACCGACTCCATCCTGTTTATATCCTTTTGAAGGTGCGGTCTCCAGAATTGCACACAATACTCCAAATGAGGTAGCACCAAAGACTTACAGAGGCACTATCACCTCCTTTTTTCTGCTAGCCATTCCTCTCCGTATGCACCCAAGCATCCTTCTAGGTTTTGCTGTCGCCTTTTCTACCTTATTAGCTACTTTAAGATCGTCAGACACAATTACGCTCAGGTCCTGCCCTTGTTTCATGGACAGAAATACCTCACCCCCTACACTGTACCGTTCCTTTGGATTTTTGCAGCTCAAACGCATGGCCCTGCATTTTTTATCATTATATTTCAGCTGCCAAATTCTAGACCATGGTTCAAACTTAGCTAGATCCCTCCTCATGTTATCTACTCCTTTCTGGGTGTCTATTGTAGATTTTGGTATCATTAGCAAACAAGCAAACCTTACCCTTCCGCACTATCACTTTCAATGATGTTAAAAAGAATCAGACCAAGAACAGATCCCTGCGGCACACCACTGGTAACATCCTTCTCCCCAGAGTGAGCTCTATTTACCTGTACCCTTTGTCGCCTCCCACACAACGAATTTGTAACCCAATTAGTAACTTTAGCATCCATCCCTAGGATGCTCAGTTTCTTTATAAGTCATCTGTGTGGAACAGTGCAAAAGGCTTTACTGAAATCTAAGTACACCACATCTAGAGCTCTCTCTCGGTCCAACTCCCTGGCCACCCATTTAAAGAAATCAATCAGATTTGACTGACAAGAACTGCCTCTGGTGAATCCAAGGGTTTTCAACCCAGTCCTCGGGGAACCCTAGGCCAGTCAGGTTTTCAGGATTCCCAGAATGAATATGCATGAAAAGGATTTGCATGCTCTGCCTTCATTGTATGCAAATCTATCTTATGCATATTCATTGTGGGAATCCTGAAAACCTGACTGGCCTAGGGTTCCCCGAGGACTGGGTTGAAAACCTATGATCCATGCTGCCTTGGATCCTGAAATCCACTGGAGTCCAGAAACCTCACTATTCTTTCTTTTAGTGGCCTTTCCACTAACCACAGAGGTTAGACTAACTGGCCTGTAGTTCTCAATGTCATCCTTACGTCCGCTTTTGTGTAAAAGCATCACATGTACCTTTCTCCAGTCCTCTGGCACCACTTCTGACTCCAAAGAAGCATTGAAAAGGTCAGACAGTGGAGCCACTAGAACGTTTCCAAGTTCCCTCAATATTCTTGGATGTATCCCATCTAGACCCATCGCTTTGTCCACTTTTAGTTTAGTTAGTTCCTCACAAACACAGTCCTCTGAAAATTGTTGGAGATGCCCCTCACTTTTGTTTCTGTTTGTCGGTGTTTTCTGAGGTCCTGCTCCCAGCCCTTCATCTGTGAACACAGAAAATAAATATTTGTTAAGCAATTCCGTTTTATCCTCATCGGCTTCTACATATTCCTCCCCTTCACCCTTGAATCTGACAATACCACTTTTGCCCTTTCTCCTCTCACTAATATATCTGAAAAATGTCTTATCCTCCCACTTTATTGCATTGACTATTTTTTTCTTCTTTTTGTATCTTTCCTGACTACTTTGCTAGCTTCTCTAAGTTTTTCCAAATATAGATGCCTGTCTTCCTCTCTCTTTGATCTCTTGTATTTCATGAAGTCTTCCCTCTTCTTCACCTTTTCAGCTACTTCTTTTGAGAACCATAGTGGCTTCATTTTCCATTTACATATATTTACCTTTCTAACAAAAAGGTTTCTTGCCATTAAAATATCCCTTTTCAGTTTTGCCCACTGTTTATCTACATCCCTCAACTTATCCCATCCTGCTAACGACTCCTTGAGGTATTGCCCAACTCGGCAAAGTTAATTTTCCTAAAGTCTAAGATCCTCACTTTTGAATGAATATTATCAGCCCTAGTCCTAATATTGAACCACACTATCTGGTGATCACTGGATGCGAGATGATCTCCCACTATAACATCAGAAACACTTTCACCATTGGTAGGCACCAAGTCCAGTATGGCCCCTTCACGTGTGGGTTCTGTTACCAGTTGCCTGAATAGTTCTCCCTGTAGAGAATCCAGGATCTCCTTACTTCTAGATTACACCGCAGCATGGATGTGCCAGTCCACATCCGGCATACTGAAATCACCTGTCAATAGCATTTCTCTTTCATGGTAATACTGCATATGTCTTCTATTAAATCTTCTTCCACTTCTACTCCCTGTGAGGGGGATCTGTATAGAACTCCATGCAAATGGATTTCCCTTTCCCTCTTTCTAGTTGAACCCACAGTGCCTCCTCTCTTTCTTTTAAGCCCTGCAATTCTATAGCTTTAATATTATTTTTAACATATACAGTAGTGTCACTCCATCTTCCCTTCTTCCTACTCTCTCCTTTCTGAATAAATTATAGCCCGGTATAATTACATCCCAGTCATACTTTTCTATAAACCATGTCTCTGTGACTGCAACTAAATCCAAGTTAGCCTCTTCCATTAAAGCCTTAACATCTGGGATCTTATTTCCCATGGTACGGGCATTTATACACACCTCTTTCAAATGTTGCCTCTTTTACCCATTTCTATAGAGGTACTATATTTAATGTTTCATTTACCTGGGGGCTTTCTTCACCTATCCCCAACAAATCTAGTTTAAAGCCCTCTTCAGTAGGTTAGCCAGTCTACTGCTGAAGACACTTCGACCCTTCTTGGACAGATGGACACCATCTCTACTTTGCAGTCCTTGGAACATCATCATATGGTCCAGGAAACCAAATCGCTCTCAATGACATCATCCACACAGCCATGCATTCATCTCCAAGTTGCGAACTTCTCTGCCGCAGCCTTTACCCTCAACAGGGAGGATTGAAGAGAACATCACCTGAGCACATGTCTGCTTCACGCTCTGTCCTAGAGCCTTGAAGTCACTTTTGATATGCTTGGAGGGATACCTAGCAGTATCATTTATGCCGACATGGATGAGCAACATCTGCTAATAGTCAGTAGGCTTGATGAGTCTCGACAAACTCTCCTTACCATCTCGGATTTTGGCACCTGGCAGACAGCACAACTCTCTGGACATCAAGCCTAGTGGGCAAATGGACACCTCAGTACCCCTCAGAAGAGAGTCACCATCCACAACTACTCTTCGCTTCCTTGTGGTAACTGATTCTGTAACTTTAAGGTGCTCGAGCTGTGGTTCTCGCTTGTCCTGGGATGCTTCCACCTCCTCCACTTCCAGGGCTGTATACTGGTTCTTCAATTCAAGGGTCTGGAGAGTTGGAGTGTTGATACTGCAGGCTCTGGTGACTCGTGTCCAACCTTTTTCATTCTGTAGCCTCCCATCTTCACCTCTGTTGGAGAGCTTGGATGTTTCAAGAAGCATCTCATCAATGTACATCTCACTGTTTCGAATGCTCCTCAGCCTCACCACCTCCTCCCTGAGCTCCTCTACTTCTTTCCTGAGACCCTCAGCTTGCAGGCATCCTGTACATGGTCATTCAACTGGCATTGAGATCTCTGTCTGGACAGAGGCAGAAGCTGTGACGGGGGCAACAGCTTTAGCAATACAATTTTTCTCAGCCATTGTTTAGTTGATGGAGCTTTGGTACCTGTTGAAGTAAAAGAGAGAGACCTATCAAAGTCCCTACCAATTTGGCAGAACTAAGGTACCAGTCCTATGTTATCAAATGGGATAGGAATTAGTCAGATAGTTCTATTCTGTACATTTCTAAGTGCAGAGCTAATCTGTAACCTTTGGTTATGAGTTGGTAATTTATTGCTGCTATATAATTATTAGTGTTGTTAACAAACCTGATTACCTCATTTTGTAGTATCAGTTCTCCAACCTTCTAATTTTATACCCACAATAAGGCTGAGCTCCAAGACACTATCACTGAGTGCACTGCATACGCATATGCTTACATAGAAACATAACGACAGAAAAAGACCAACATGGCCTATCTAGTCTGTCCTTCCATATCAACTACTACAACAGTCCTCTTTTTTCCTTTAGAGATCCTCTGTGTTGGTCCCATGCTTTTTGGAATTCAGTTACTGTCCTCATCTCTACCACCTCCACTGGGAGACAATTCCACGGATCACCACTCTTTCCGTAAAGAAATATTTCCGCATATCACTCCTGAATCTATCCCCCTTCACCCTCATCCCATGTCCCCTCATAGCAGAACTTGCTTAAGGTTTAAGGTTTAATCATTTGATAAAAACCGCCTTTCTGTAACAATCAAGGCGGTGTACAATAATAAAAATACATAAAATAAATGAGAGGCTCTCCCCCTGTACATTTATGCCACAGAGGTATTTAAACATCTCAATCATATCACCTCTATCCTGCCTTTCCTCTAAGGTGTACATATTAAGATCCTGAGGGTGCAGTCTCCAGAATTGCACACAATACTCCAAATGAGGCCGCACCAAAGACTTATACAGAGGCATTATCACCTCCTTTTTTCTGCTAGCCATTCCTCTACGTATGCACCCAAGCATCCTTCTAGCTTTTGCTGTCGCCTTTTCTACCTGTTTAGCTACTTTAAGATCATCAGACACAACTACGCCTTACACACCATGAGGCAGAGCTCGAAGATACTATCAAGAAGTGAACTGCATACACTCACACATGCCATGAAGCTGAGCTTCTAGACACTATCACAGTACACTGCACAAGCACCGCGAGGCAGAGCCCCAAGACACTTACACTCCACACGCTCACATGCACTGTGTGGCTGAATTGCAAATATTTTCATAAAGTACAAAGCACATGTTTACATGCGCTGTGAGGCTGAACTTTGACACTATAATAGCCTACACCGCACATGCGCACAGACACAGTGAAGCTGCAATCCAAGACATTATCATATAATACACTGCACACGCTCACACGGCTGTGAGGCTGAATGCCAAACACTTTCATAAAGTACACTGCACATGCTTACAAGCACCGTGAGGCTGAACTCCAAGACACTTTAATAGAGTGCACTGCACATGTGCACACAGACAGTGAGGCTGCACTCCAAGACACTTTAATAGAGTGCACTGCACATGCTTACAAGCACCGTGAGGCTGAACTCCAAGACACTTTAATAGAGTGCACTGCACATGTGCACACAGTGAGGCTGCACTCCAAGACACTATCACTGAGTACACCGCATACACTTACGCACTCACCAACTTCGTGAAGCTGAGCTTCTAGACACTATCATAGTACACTGCACAAGTGCTGTGAGGTTGAGCCCCAAGGCACTATCATAGATTACACTGCACAGACTGACAGACACTATGAGGCTGAGCCCTAAGACACAACTGCTGACACTGCACATAACACATCGCAAGAGTCCAGGAAATGATCACAACTGCCATGTTAATACATGCTGTGAAGCTGAGCTCCCAGACTCTGCACATGCTCACACAAGCTGTGAAGCTCAACTCCTACATAATTTTTATTTATTTGGTTCTTTTATACTGCCCCTTCCAGAGATCAGGGGTGGTTTACAATGAACAGAACGAAACAGAACAAGTTACATGGAACAGTGGTTAAACTATTTACAAGAACATAAGAACATAAGATATGCCAAACTGGGTCAGACCAAGGTCCATCAAGCCCAGTATCCTGTTTCCAACTGTGGCCAATCTACGTCATACGTACCTAGCAGTTTCCCCAAAAGACACAGGTTCCACAATGCTTGTATGGGGTCAAGCATTGATATCCTGGGTCTCTTTTTAATAATGGTTTATGAACCTTTCCTCCAGGAACTTGTCCAAACCTTTTTTAAACCCAGCTACACTAACAGCTCTTACTACATCCTCCGATAACATATTCCAGAGTTTGATTACACGTTGAGTGAAAAAATATTTTCTTTTATTAGTCTTAAATAGTTTACCCTGTAGCTTCAATGCATGTCCCCTAGTCTTTCTATATTCTGATAGCGTAAACAATCGATCTACGTTTACCCGTTCCACTCCATTCATTAATTTATAGACCTCTATCATATCTCCCCTCAGCCGTCTCTTTTCCAGGTTGAAGAGCCCTAACCTTTGTAGCCTCTCTTCATAGGAGTAGCCTTCCATCCCCTTTACCATTTTGGTGGCTCTTCTCTGTACCTTTTCTAATAACGCTATATCCTTTTTAAGATACGGCGACCAGAATTGCACACAATATTCAAGGTGCGGTCGTACCATGGAACGATACAGAGGCATTATAATATCCTTTGTTGTATTTTCCATTCCTTTCCCTATGATACCTAGCATTCCATTTGCTTTCTTGGCCACTCCTGCACACTGGGCGGAGGGTTTTAACATGTTATCCACGATGACTCCTAAATCTTTTTCCTGGGTGGTGGTTCCCAATGTGGGACCTTGCATTGTGTAATGTCATGAGACTGGAGCCACGGAAGGTGCAGGTTTAGAAAAAAACCCTGTCTTTCATAGAGCTGTGGTTGTGCAGAAGATGCAATTACCTCGCAGCACAGCTAGAGGGGGCAGGAGTAATCCTACAGGGGCTGCATCAACGTGCCCAGCCACTGATTGTATGAGTGTTAACCAGCTGCACCTGAAGGCAAGCCCGGGAGTTTCAAAGGTAAAATGCCTTTATAAAGGAAAGACAGCCAGAAGGAGAGGGAGTGCAGGAGGAATCCAGTCAGGAGGAATCCATTCGGAGGGAACTCAGCCGGCGGCAGTTCAGCCAGAAGGAAGGAGGAGTCTGGAGAAGGAGAGAGTCCACACGGAGCAAGCCCAGAGGGACAGAATCCAGACGGAGACTATCCAGAGGGATAGAGTCCAAAGGGGCAGAGCACAGAGAGACGGAGTCCAGAGAGAGGCTGCCAGGAAAAGCAGTTTGGCTGGAAGGAGTGACACTCCCAGCCCAAGTAACGTAGCTGGATCAAGCAGCACAACAAGAGCAGCAACAGCTGAAAGAAGAGCACAGAAAACCAAGGAGCCATGCTTTAAGAGAAGCCTACATTCACCTGAGTTCGCTGGACCAGGATTACAAGGTACAAGGAGGAGAGGTTCCTATAGCAAAGCTACCTTTACACAGAAGCACAGAGGTTGGGAATCCTCACCAAGTTTTCCTGGGCTTCAGGAAGGAAAAGCATTGCACAAGAAAACCTGTCTCCAGAGAGAAGTACGTCAGAGAGAGAGTTCCAGGTGTAGTAGCTGCAGGAAGCCAAGGTATGGTGGCTCTTTACTTTTAAAAGAAAGCCTTGCTCCTACAAACTCTGATAAAGCAGACGCTCAGTATATGAGAATAGGGAACAAAGCAGAGCTTTTCAAAACAATACCTAAGGGCTTAACAGAAGACTCTTACTGGAAGCAAAGAAGCAGAGACAGACCCTCTAAAATTGTAGCCGTAAGGGAAAACACTTATTCAGAGGGAGAAGCCAGTGACGCAGAGTCCATGGAAATAGAGTTTGAGAATACTATTCCCATTCCTCAGGATGAATCCATGGATTGTACTTTTTGTACTACTACTAGTCTTGAGTCCTTAGTAGAATTGTAAATATAAAAGAAACCCGGCAATCAAGTGTGAAGCTTATAACAGTTTGTTTGCCTGCTTGTTTAATTTACTTTGGAATGAAAGAATCCTCAGTTAAACCCTGCATTCAATTGTGAAGCTTATAACAGTTCTTTGCCTGCTTATTTGGTGGAACCCTTTATAAAGAAGGACTATCTTTATTTTCTTATGTCTTAGTGAACCCTTGCGTTAAAGGGGAAATAAAGGCTTATTACCCTCCACTCTTGGCTTATATAATTTGTTCTCACAAGGAGCTAAAACTCCAAGGACCAAACTGCACTGGGCCTTAAAGAGCCATTGCTCCTTAAAAATAATAAAAATGCGCAGCGTGCCCTTACAGCCACTGGCCACTGGGGGCACCTGACGACAGTAACCATAGTGTGGGTTGTTCTTTCCTAGGTGCATAACTTTGCACTTGTCCACATTAAATTTCATCTGCCATTTGGATGCCCAGTCTTCCAATTTATCCAGATCCTCCTGCAGTTTTCCACAGTCCTCTTGGGTTTTAACAACTTTAAACAGTTTTGTGTCATCTGCAAATTTGATAATCTCACTAGTTATTCCCTTTTCCAGGTCATTTATGAATGTGTCAAAAAGTAGCGGACCCAGTACAGATCCCTGGGGTACTCCACTATTCACCTTTTTCCATTGGGAAAATTGGCCATTTAGCCCTACCCTCTGCTTTCTATCTTTTAACCAGTTCCCGATCCACAATAGTACACTGCCTCCTATCCCATGACTCTTTAGTTTTGACAAACGTCTCTGATGAGGGACCTTGTCAAAGGCTTTCTGAAAGTCCAGATACACTATATCAACCGACTCACCTTTGTCTACCTGTTTATTCACACCTTCAAAAAAACATATTAGTAAGACAAGATCTTCCTTGTCTAAAGCCATGTTGTCTGTCTCCCATTAGGCCATGACTATCTACATGCTGTGCAATTTTGTTCTTTATGATGGTTTCTACCATTTTCCCCGGTACTGACGTCAGGCTCACCGGTCTGTAATTTCCCAGATCACCCCGGAACCCTTGTTAAAAATTGCCGTTACAGTGGCGATCCTCCAATCTTCAGGTATTACAGATGATTTTAATGAAAGTTCACAGATTACTAATAGCAGGTCTGCAATCTCATATTTCAGTTCTTTCAACACTCTTGGATGCATACCATCCGGTCCAGGTGATTTGCTACTATTCAGTTTATCAAATAGTTGTAATACATCTTCCCGGTGTAGCGATATTTCTCTCAATTCCTCTGCAGTATCACCTTACTTCAGTCTTGGGTAACATCTTTACGTCTTCCTCAGTAAAGACCGAAGCAAAGAATTCATTCAGTCTCTCCGCTATAGCCTTGTCTCCTCTTACTGCCGCTTGTACCCCTCTATCATCTAATGGTGTAATTGACCCTCTCACAGGCCTTTTGCTATGAATGTACTTGAAAAAGTCTTTATTTCGTGTTTTTGCTTCCGTAGCAAGTTCCTTCTCAAATTCTCGCTTTGCCTGCCTTATCAATGCTTTGCATTTAACTTGCCAGTGCTTGTGCTGTTTCCAGTTTTCATCGTTTAGCTCTTTTTTCCATTTCCTGAAAGATGCTTTTTTGGCCGCAACAGCCTCTCTGACCTCACCTTTAAACTATGCTGGCAGTTTTTTGGACTTTCTTCCACTTTTCTTAATGCGTGGAATACAGCTGGTCTGGGCTTCCAGGATAGTATTTTTAAACACCCCCCAAGCTTGATGTAAGTCTTTAACCTTTGCAACCGCTCCTTTTAGTTTTTTCTTAACTATATTCCTCATTTTATCATAGTCTCCCTTTCGAAAGTTAAAAGGTAGTACTGTGGATTTTTTTACTATCCCTCCTCCACTAATTAAATCAAACACGATCATGCTATGATCACTATTGCCAAGTGGTCCCAACACCCTTATTTCTTGCACCAGATCTGGTGTTCCACTAAGGACTAGGTTCAGTATGGCTTCCCCTCTGGTCGGTTCATGAACCAGCTGCTCCAAGAAGCAGTCATTTATTTCATCTAGAAACTTTATCTCCCTAGCATGTCCTGCTGTGACACTGACCCAGTCAATACCGGGGTAATTGAAATCACCTATTTATTACTCTGCTGTGACTTTTGTTAACTTCCTTGATTTCTTTGAGCATTTCATCATCCATTTGTTCATTTTGGCCAGGCGGTCGATAGTACACCCCCACTGCCATCACCTTCCCCTTCATACATGGAATTTCAATCCATAGAGATTCTACAACAAATTTTGTTTCCTGCAAAACTTTAATCCTTTCTGACTTAATGCCCTCTCTAACATAGAGCGCAACCCCTCCACCAATTTGATCAGTTCTATCATTACGATATAGTTTGTATCCAGGTATCACAGTGTCCCAATGGTTATCCTCCTTCCACCATGTCTCTGAGATTGCAATCATATCTAACCTCTCATTTAGTGCTATATATTCTAACTCTCCCATCTTACTGTTTAGACTTCTAGAATTTGCATAGAAGCATTTTAGAGACTGTATTTTATTAATATTAATCTGGCTATTGGTAGGCATGGGTAATTTGGAATCTTTACGCTCTGTGTGCACCATACTCAAGGGCATTTGGGCTACTTTACTCTTTTTTGGAACCTCACTGCTTTTGGTAGTATCCTTCAAGGATACCTTCTTCCGAACCATGCGCTCTTGGGCGACTGTCAGCTTTCCCCTATTTTCTAGTTTAAAAGCTTCTCTATCTATATGGAGTGGAGGAGTGGCCTAGTGGTTGGGGCAAGGTACTTCAGGCTGGAAGGTCGGGGGTTCAACTCCCACTAGATATAGCAACCTTGGGCCGGAAGGACTGGGGTTTCAAGTCCCACAGGTGCTCCTTGTGGTCTTGGGCAAGCCACTTAACCCTCCATAGCCCATGTTCCCTGTAAAATAGTTATCTCCAAGTTATAATGCCTTGTTCAATGTAATTTCAGTTTGTTCAATGTAAACCACACTGATGTAGAATAGCGCGGTATATAAGAGAATGTAAATAAATAAATAAAAATAAATTTCCTTTTTAAAGGTTAATGCCAGCAGTCTGGTTCCATCCTGGTTAAGGTGAAGCCCATCCCTTCGGAAGAGCCCCTCCTTTCCCCAGAATGTTCCCCAGTTCCTAACAAATCCAAAACCCTCATCCTTGCACCATCGTCTCATCCACACATTGAGACTCCGGAGCTCTGCCTGTCTTTTGGTTCCTGCACGTGGAATGGGAAGCATTTCGGAGAACGCTACCCTGGAAGTTCTGGATTTCAACTCCCTACCTAAAAGCTTAAATTTAGCCTCTAGAACCTCCCTACCACATTTTCCTATGTCACTGGTACCGACATGTACTGTCACGCAGCAGACCCTCTGGGAACAGAAGAAAATGTTTTAAACACAGAAAAAGTCAGGCATAAGCTGCAATATTTCGAGGAACCAGATAGAGGGAGCAAGAGGGACCTCCGAGAGACTGAGGAACCATGCCCCATAGGTCATGAGGTAATGCCAGCCAGCCTCCAATCAAGGAAGAGAGGAGTACCTCTTAAAGAGAGTCTGGAAGACTGGAGAGCAGGGGAGGCAGGACCAGCAGGAGAAGCAGGACCAGGAGAAGAGGCAGGACCAGCAGAAGAGGCAGAATCGGAAGGACGGACAGAATGGACTGATCCAAGAGAAAGGGTTCTCCTCAGAGATAAGGAGAGAGGAGAAGGTGTGCTCTTCAAGGAAGAGAGGTGCAGGAAGAAGGCCAGTTCTGGGAAAGGAAGGGCTGAAGCAGTAGCCCTTGGACAGGAGTTTGGCAGAAGGCAGCAGCAGCCGCTGTGGCATGAAGAGAGGAGCAACCGAGGAGAAGGAGAGACAGCTCCATCAAGAGTGAGTGCTCTTCGTCCAGAGAGGCGAAGGCATTGCTGTGACTGCAGTAGAAAGCCAACTGAAGGACAGCTGGAGAACCTAAGGCCTATTGCTCAGGCGAGTCAGAATCCCAGCCGAGGCAGGCCTCAACCCTCACCTGGAGTAGAAAAGCCAAGGATAAAAGGTAAACCTTATTTTACTCAAAGCAGGTTTCAGACTGCTGGTATATGGGGAGGACAGGGAGCAGAGGAATACTATCCATATAGAACTGCCTATGATACAACGTACAAGAAACGTTTATCAAATAAGAGACTTTTTAATGAGAAAGGTTTGCATGAAGCTAATGTAAAATCCTTGCAGAGGGAGGAGTGTTCTCAGTATAGGAGAGCACAGGACCGACACCCTACGCTTAACCCTGAGCATTGGGAGGTAATACAAAAGTTTTATATAAGAAGCCTGACTACAATTTTCCAGAAACTACTGACTCAGTTTCAGAGGCTTCCGAATTGGAACCGATGCAAGTGGAATTTGCTAAAGAGCTTTCAGATACAGAAATGGACTGTAATTACTGCATGACAGGAAGCCTGGAGTCCTTGCCTAGCGTATAAGCTATAACTTGTGGAATAGAAAATGTTTGTTTTTGTACACCACTCTGTGAAGATAACAGTTTTGCTTTAAACTCATGTTTTACTTTTTCTTCTAACCTGAAGTAAGGACACTTGTGTTGATGTTATTGCCCAACCATTTGAACCTTTGCAAGAAGGGGAAATAAATGCCTTTGTTTTCCCTCCACTCTGACCTTTGTGTTCTTTGAGATTTGGTAACAAGGAGGCTACCAGGCTAAACGTCCCTGGGCCCTGTGAAACACTTGCCAAACTCAACCTTATATATTTTTGTGTCCAACCTACCTTGGTCTATTACCCTGCCAAGGTGGTGCACGTGACAGTACCAAGACAGCAGACTCCTCCCCAGCACTATCTAAGACCTTATCTAGGTGGCGCGTGAGGTCCGCTACCTTCGCACCAGGCAGGCATGTTACCAGGTGATCCTCATGTCCACCAGCCACCCAGCTATCTATATGCCTAATGATTGAATCACCAACTATAACAGCTGTCCTAACCCTTCCCTCATGGGCACATGGCCCTGGAGAAACATCCTCAGTGCGAGAGGGTTTTACATCACCTCTCTCCTCCATGGCAACAGGGATGCTGCCAGACTGGAGGTGGGACTTCAGGACTATATCCCTGTAGGTCTCGTCTATGTACCTCTCTGTCTTTCTTATGTTTTCCACGTCTGCTACTCTAGCCTCTAGAGAACGGACTCGTTCCCTGAGAGCAAAGAGCTCCTTGCACCTAGTGCACACGTAAGACCTCTCACCAACTGGGAGAAAATCATACATGTGACACTCAATGCAAAAGACTGGAAAGCCCCCATCTCGCTGCTGGACTGTTGTCTGCATCTTAGCTTAAAGCTTGTGTTTAGGTCTTTAAATTCTGTATTTACTAAGGGTTGGTGTAGATGCTTATACTAATAAAAGTGTATCTAATACCTCTAATATACCTTGTTCAGCTATTTAATTTTAAACTTTGTAGAGCTATATAGATCTACTATTTACTATTAACATAAGTACAAAGTGTATTTTGTATTTTTTATCAACTACTACACTGTAGTTGTGCGATGGAACCTTTGTTTTTGATATTACATAATTCCCTGATTGTAGGCGTCTAAGAAGAATATGTGGTTGGATGTGAGAGGGTAGCGGTAGATGTGAGAGGGTATCAGAGGGGGTGTTTAGTGGTTTGTTCCTTGAGTGTGTTGTATGTCTGTTTGTGAGGAGGGGGGGGGGGTGTCAGTTGAATTTCCAAAATGTTCAGTGAATAGGAACGTTTTGAGTCCTTTTCTGAATAGCTGCAGGTCTCTGGTCATGCGAAGTGGTAGATCATTCCAGAGGCTGGGTGCTATGAATGAAAAGGCTCTAGAGCTTGTGTTTTGTTTTGTCCTACGAATGTCATTGGGTATCACAAGGGAGTGGTTTGCGTTTTTTCTGCATGTCCTGGATTCAGGTGGTGTATATATATGAGGGTGGTTAGGTAGGAAGGGGAGATGCACATGTTCACAGGTACTATGAGGCTGAGCACTGCACATGTTAACACATCGCAAGAGGCTGAACTCCAAAATATGATCAGAGTGCAATGCTAAAATATGAACATAAGAACATAAGATATGCCATAATTGCTCAGACCAAGGTCCATCAAACCCAGTATCCTGTTTCCAACAATGGCCTATCTAGGTCATAAGTATCTAGCAGTTTCCCCAAAAGACACAGGTTCCACAATAATTGTATTGGGTCAAGCAGTGATATCCCTGTGTTGGATCCACTTGCTACTGGAGGACTCCTCCTTCGCCTGGCTGGAATCGGTGGTGGTGGTGTTTCTGGAAGACACTGTATTATCTCATTTGCCTTTCTGCAAGAGAGACTGCAGAGGCTATGGCTGCCTGATGCTGGGCTGTGGACATGGCCTCTAAGGCCCGGTCTAAGTTTCTTTTTAAGGGCAGGCCCCTTCCTTCTCGGAGAAGACATGCAGAAGCTTGTTAAGGACTTGGGCAAGACCAAGCTGCAGCATTTATAAGATGATCAGCTGAAGCCCTTGCTCCCAGTTCAGGGACTTCTGGTATTATCCTTTGGGTGAACTTGCCTACATTGTTAATATTTCTTCAGGATGGATTCAACAAGGATCTCGCATTGAGTTCTTCAGAGTTCAGGTCGCGGCACTGGCATGTTTTCAAGGACTAGTGGCTGGGAATTCTGTGGCTTCTTAATCGGAAGTGTCCTGTTGCCTTCGAGGTGTGCGTCATTTGTGCCTCCTCCATGTAGCCTGTGGTCCCACATTGGGATCTTAGCCTGGTTCTTTGGGCACTGATGAACTCTCCCTTCAAGCCATTGAAGTGGATCACACTTAAGGATTTGTGCCTCGAAGCAGCCTTTTTGGTGGTCATTTGCATGTCTTGCTGCATCTCTAAGCTGCGGGTCCTCTTTTGTCAGTACCCTTATCTGTCCTTTTTGGCGGAAGGAGTCTTGCTTCATCTTGTTACTTCCTTGTTGCCTAAGGTGGTCTCTGCCTTTCAAATTAACCAGGTGATTTCACTTCCTTCCTCTTCTTCTGAACAGTGAAGTGGCAGGGATAAGGACCTTCACTTGGCTGATGTCTGTAGAGTTCTCCATTACTTGAAAGAGATTAACCCTTTCCATAAATGCTGGGCAATGTAAGGGAGAGACAGCTTCCAAAGTCCACCTTGGGGCATCAGATATAGGAGGTGGAGGCTTCCATCAACGTTATGAAGAGCACACCAGTACCGGCGGGTCTGAGAGATCACTCCACCTGAGTGCTGGCATCTTCCTGAGTGGAGTCCGGCTTCGTCACCCCAACTGATATTTGTCAGGTAGTGACCTGATCTTCCCTCTCTATCTTTGTCATGCATTACCTGTTGGATCTCCATGTTGCAGTGTATGCGGCCTTTGCTGCAGAGGTCCTTAGGGAAGTTGTGTCTTCCCACTTTAGCACTTACCACTTGTCGGACTGGGCTAGCAGGATGATCCGAAAGGTAAAATGTTACTTATCTGATAATTTCTTTTCCTGGACTCCTGCTAGACCAGTCCAGGACTGACCCTGAGGGATTTACTGCTGCCTCTGCAGTAAGAGTTGTCACAGAATTAATATTGTGCGTTGTCTGTTGTACACTACCTTGGGTAAATTTCTTCATAAAGGCGACTAATAAATCCTAATAAAAAAAAATCATATATACAGATACACAAAACTCTATCAATTAACATAATACCCTGACATACACAGGTACATGCGAGTAGTTTTATGTATCTGTTGTTCATTTGTAAACCACTATGATTACCCGAAATAGTAGTATAAAAAACCCCACACAAATAAATAAATTAATTAAAATTCACCCACACTCGCCCCGCTAACACATAGCCAGTCCAGTTTACATAACTCACTGTCACATCCCTCCCAGTTTCACATGGCTAGATCAAGCTTCATAACAAACACACACACATCCAGATCCATAAATGCGAAGTGCACTACTCATATGAATACACATCCATCTGTGTACACACATAAACAAGCAGCCACTTAGAACTCCAGCCACATATGTGCATACATGTTATATGATGGCACGTGAACACATGTCAAGGCATGCAACCACAGATGTAACACATAAATGAAGGGTATGTTTGAGATGACACATTTATGATGATTTATGACTTACAACCTCAAGTTACATACCTGAGGGCACACATTTCAGGAAGCGCATTAGCAGACATACACACCACCACATATGCATATGTACTTCAGAAACCCAACCATGTGCATCTCATGCTATTTAGCAAGTGCAAACATCCTGAGAGAAACCTACTCATGTATAAGGACTATGACTAACACTTTGTGAGAGGCTCCTGCTGATTAGAGGGCAGGCACACGTCTGTGCAGTGTGCACACAGACTATGAAACTCACACTGTTAGTGCTTCAAGCTGATCAGAGTGTCCACATGCTCCTGCGTGTACAGACTATGATACTGACAGTACAGCAGAGCCCTGTGTTGATTAAAGCATGCACTCACACCGTGCAACAGCATTATATTGATGAGTGTGTGCATACTCCTGTGTGTACAGACTGACATTCACACTGTGCCAGAGCGTCATGCTGTTCAGAGTGCACACTCCTGTGTGTACAGTGCGACAGTGTCATGTTGATCACTGAGTGCGCACAGACTTCTTGTGTACAGATCAACACTCACACTATGCCAGAGCATCGTGCTGATCATAGAGGGCATGCGTAAAGACTGATGTGTCATGCTGCTCACAGAGTGCGCACAAACAGCTGTGTATACATACTGTGATACTTATTCTATGCTCTCCAGAGAGTGCACAGGCATGCGATAACTCATGGCTCTGTGTTACTCACCGGCTTGGAGGATAAGAGCAGAAGAAATAAAAAGGCAGAATAAGGAGGTTCATACGGTACAGAAAAGAAGAGAGCTATGGGAGGGTGGGCAGACAGTCATGATTCTCTTAGAAAAGTTTAAAAGGTGCTGAATTATTTTTTGTAAAGATAATTCTAAAATATCATCTCCCTAGTACACTGATAGAACATTTTTCACATGCCTGATCTTCGCAGTTTTCTGGGTCATGCTGCGTCTGTGTAAGGGGAGATGATGTTTCAGCCATCGTTCTGTGAAGTGAATGTCTGTTCTTAGATACAGTGGTTCTCAAAACCGGATTGGTGGGTTTGAAGAGGGAAATTAGAATTTTGGCAGTAAAGCTCGTTGGAGAAAAGGCAGGAAAAGTACAAGTAGGAATCATGCAGGTGGGAATTTAGAGCTTTAGCAGGAAGACTGTTGTGACAATCTCAGATTCTGGAAGATGGACAAAATCATTGGCCTTCGGCATCTTATAGCACTAAACCTTCAGTGAAAGAGGGCTTGCCATGCTACAAAGTCTGCTGCCAAAGACCAACTATTTTATTTACCTTCCAGAATCTGAGATTGTCACAACAATCTTCTTGCTAAAATTCAAAATTCCTTCCCTCCAGGGTTCCTACTTGTACTTTTCCTGCCTTTTCCACAAAGAACTTTCCCACCAAAATTCAAATTTCAAAATTCCCGCCTTTTTCCAATGAATTTTTCCACCAAAATCAAATTTCAGGCCTTTTCTTTAATGAACATTCCTGTCAAAATTATTTATTTATTTAACAGGTTTTATATGCCGCTTTATCATTTCAGTCCAACTCAAAATTCAAATTTCCTGCTTAAGAACCACCAATCCTGTTTTGAGAACCACTGTATATAAGAACAGATATTCACTGCATAACCACTGCACTCTTTAGATAGCCACAGCATCATGGCTGAAATGTCACTTCCACTTACCAAGATAGGCATGACCCGGAAAATTGCAAAGATCATGATACTGGTCATGGAAGTCTAAGAGAACATTTTCACATGCCCTTAAAAAAACTCTTTATGAATTTGAAATAAGGTCACATTTTACTTCCCAGTTAATGCCCTCTTCTTGAATCCTGCTAGACCAGTCCAGTCAAGTGGGCTGTGTTCCCCTTCCAGCAGATTGGTGGAGACAAAGAACCAATGATATGCCCAGGTCTCAATGACATCACTCCTTTGCCTCTATTCGCCTCAGCCACCAGAGGTCTCTTCAGTATTCATCCCAAAACATATGAGAGAAACATGGCAAGCCTCACACAACCTCAATCGTGGGCAACAATGAATAATCAACAGTAGAGAACTATGTACAAGAAAGTATACACAGAAGGCTGTTAGTAACCTGCAGAGTCAAGTATAAAAATCATAGTGGACCCAAGAGTACCGCAGCAAAAGAACAGAACAAATACCATTTCAGGGGCAGGCTCTGGAATAGTCCAGCAGGACGCAAGGAAAGGACATAGAAACATGATGGCAGAAAAAGATCACATAACTGGTAAGTAAAATGTCACCTTCCATATCATCCTGCTAGACAGTCCAGACAAGTGGGATGTCTCAAAGCTATGATTCCACTGGGCAGGAAGAAGACACAACAGCTCGCAAAACCCTTGAGCCACGGGACGAGTCCGTCTGTGTGTGGACATCCAAGTGGTAATGCTTGACAAAAGTGGAAGTGATGCCCATGTTGCCACCTGACAAACGTCTGCAAGGGTTACCAAGCTCCGCTCCACCCACGAGGACGCATGTACTCTGGTAGAATAGGTGCACAAACCCTCTGGAACTGGCTGGTTCTGCAACGGATATGTCGAGGCAATAGCCTCTTTAATCCAGTGCCCCAAAATCGACTTAGCTGCTGCGTCACCCTTGTGGGGGCCAGCAAACAGTGCAAAAAGGTGGATTTCTGAAAAGAATTTGTAACCTCCAAAGACTGGAGAAGCACCCTACAGACATCCACAAGGCGAAGATCCTTATTCTTCCCCAACACTGCTCCTTAGAGAAGGAGAGCAGGCAGACAGACCACCTAGTTCACATGAAAGGGAGAAATCACCTTAAGCAAGAAGAAAGGCACAGGCTGAATGTAAACCGCTTCCTTTGATAAAAACAGATAAGGATCTCAAATAGACAGAGCCTGCAGCTTGGAAATCTGCCTTGTGGAACAAATTGCAACCAAGAAGACTGTCTTGAGTGTCAAATCCTTCAAAGTAGCGTGCTTCAATGGCTCAAAAGGTGCTGACATCAGGGCCCTGAGTACCAGACACAGATTCCAGGAAGGGACCACTAACCAGAGGGAAGGAGGCAGACGCCGAACCCCCTGGAGAAAGCATGAGACATCTGGGTGTAAGGCTAGAGACCTACCAGCCACTGACCTCGGAAACCAGCCAAAGCTGCCACCTAACTTTCTGTAGAAAAGAAAATAGAGATGGCACCATGGCTGTCTCAGGAGCCAACTGATGAGTGCCGCATCATTGCTCAAAGAGGCACCAGACTCGCACGTATGCTAGCTTGGCAGACCTCCTCTGGGTTCTGAACAGAGTGACCCCACCACTACCAGAGAAAGCACAGTTACTTACCTGTAACAGGTGATCTCTGGGAACAGCAGGAATAAGTCTTCACATATGGGTACGTTGGTACCGACGGAGCCTGTGCGGGAACGCTCCCCAGCTTCCCAAAAAGGAAAGCTTTTGGGAGCATCCCACTGCGCCTGCGCGCTGCCTTCCCGCCTTTCCTGACCAGCTCTCCTCAGTTCGAGTTTAAAGCTGAGACAATAGAGAGAGAGGAAAGGAAAGACAGAAAAAAGAGGTACAACTCCTAGGGGAGGTGGGAGGGTTGTGAAGACTTATTCCTGCTGTTCCCAGAGATCACCTGTTACAGGTAAGTAACTGTGCTATCTCCAGGAACAAGCAGGAATGAGTCTTCACATATGGGGACTCCATAGCTAAGATGCCTGGGAGATCCCCAAGGATATGAGACCCTGGGAAGGGGTCTACTTCCTCCTATGGATCTCAGGCATCCATCCAGGGAAGGAGGGTAGGAGTTGCTTAAGAGTGGAACAGGTGTTTGAGAACAGCCTGACCAAACAAGGCATCCCGGCGGGAGTCCTTGTCCAAGCAGTAATGGGCTGTGAAGGTATGAACCGAGGCCCAGGTGGCTGCTCGACAGATCTGGTCGATGGACACAGAATTTAGATGAGCCATAGAGGTGGCCATGGCCCTCACATTATGAGCTGTGACATGGCTCTCCAGAGAAAGGTTCTTACTCTGATACGTGAAAGAAATACACTGAGCAATCCAATTGGACAGTGTTCTCTTAGAGACTGGAAGTCCCAAATGAGAAGGATCAAAAGCAACAAAAAGCTGGGAAGACTTTCTATGTTGCTGTGTCCTTTGTAGGTAAAAAGCAAGAGCTCTTTTACAATCCAGAGTATGAAGACTCTTCTCTGCATTGGATGCATGAGGAGCTGGAAAAAAGACAGGTAAATATACCTCCTGCTTAAGATGGAAAGGTGAAACCACTTTAAGCATAAAGTGTGGATTTGTCCTAAGGACCACCTTGTCATGATGGAACCTTGTATAAGGTGGATTAGCCACTAAGGCCTGCAGTTCACTGATGCGGCGAGCTGAAGTGACTTCAATGAGGAAAATAACCTTCCAGGAAAGGAACTTCAAGGAGGTAGTGGCTAAGGGTTCAAAAGGTGGCTTCATAAGCTGACCAAGAACCAAATTTAAGTCCCATGCCACCGGAGGAGGCCTAATGGGAGGTTTAGTTAAAGTTAGGCCTCTCATGAATCTTGCAATGAGAGGATGAGAGGAAATAGATTGTCCATTGATGGGCTTAAGGGATGCTGCAATAGCACTCAAATGGACTCTTACTGAATTTGTCTTAAGTCCTGCATCAGAAAGATGCAGGAGATAGTCTAACAGAGAATTTAAAGGTAGTGCTAGAGGGTCAAGACCCTTTTCAGCACACCAAATGGAAAATCTTTTCCATTTAAAAGCATAGGAACGCCTGGTGGAAGGTTTTCTGGAAGCATGGAGAATATCCTTCACTTGCTGAGACAGATTCAAGCCCTGAAGGTCTAAGCCTTCAGTAACCAATCTCTGAGGTGAAGGGACTTGGGGTTTGGGTGCCACAAAGTCCCTTCCTCCTGGGACAGAAGGTCTGGAGCAGCTCCCAAATCCAGGGAGGGGGCTTGGGAGAGATGCAGAGGTAGAGGGTACCACACTTGGCATGGCCAGCGTGGAGCTATGAGGATCATAGATCCTTGATCCCTCTGGAGTTTGAACAGAGACTTGGGAATCAAGGGAATGGGTGGAAAAGCATACAGGAAGCCCTGACCCCAATGAAGGAGGAAGGCATCCTTGGCCTGAACTCCCTGACACGGAATTCTGGAACAGAACCGGGGAAGTTTGGCATTCCACGGACTTGCAAAGAGGTCTATGTCTGGGGTTCCCCATTCTTGGAAGATTCTGACTACCTGATCCATGTGCAGGGACCATTCGTGTGGAAGCAGAACTCGACTGAGTTTGTCTGCCCAAGAGTTTTGGACTCCTGGGAGGTATACTGCCAGGAGATGGATTTGATGCTCTCTGGTGAAGGCCAACAATCTTAGAGCTTCGTTGCAAAGCGACAGAGAGCCAGTTCCTCCTTGCTTGTTTATGTAAAACATGGCTACTTGATTGTCCGTATGAATGAGGACTGTCTTGTAGTTGAGGAGGATATGAAAGACCTTGAGAGCTAGAAAAACTGCTCGAAGCTCCAAGTGGTTGATATGAAGGGAGGTCTCCTGTGGGGACCAAGTGCCTTGAGTGGAGAGGTCCTGTAGATGGGTTCCCCAACCTGTTTGGGAGGCATCTGTTGTGAGGGTTGCTTGGGGTAACAACTGTTGGAAGGGGGACCCCAGCAACAAATTTTGAGTGGACATCCACCATTGGAGAGACCAAAAGAGACGTTTGGTGGTTGCTATTTGGTCTGAGAGAGCTCCTGAAGCCTGAGTCCACTGGGTGGACAAAGTCCATTGAGCTGCTCTCATGTGTAGGCGAGCATAGGGAACCACATGCACTGTGGAAGCCATGTGGCCTAGCAGTTGTAGCATCTCCCGGGCAGTTAAGTGGCTTTTTGACTGAATCTGGGAGGCTAACTGCACTAGACGATGGCAACGGGCCTGAGGAAGGTAAGCCCTTGCAGTAGTGGTATCCAACCAGGCCCCTATGAATTCTAGGGACTGAGTAGGGGTAAGCTGAGACTTTGGGAGGTTTACCACAAGTCCCAGGTACTGCAGAATGCGCCTTGTGCGATCCAGAGAAGTCTGGGCCTCTGACTGAGATGGGGCTCGGATGAGCCAGTCGTCCAGGTATGGGAAGACAAATATTCCCAGAGTGCGTAGAAATGCAGCAACTACTGCCATATATTTGGTGAACACTCTTGGGGCAGAGGCCAGACCAAAAGGAAGCACTCTGTATTGGTAATGTTTTCCTTGGAAAAGAAAACGTAGGAATCTTCTGTGAGATGGATGGATGAGGACATGTGTGTACGCATCCTTGAGATCTAGAGAACAAAGCCAATCCTGACTTTGAAGGTATGGAAGGAGAGTGCCCAGAGAAAGCATCTTGAACTTCTCCTTGCATAGAAATTTGTTCAATTCCCTGAGATCTAAGATGGGTCTGTATCCCCCTGTTTTCTTGGGAATGAGAAAATAGGGGGAGTAGAACCCTGACCCTTGTTAAAGAAGAGGGACTTCTTCTATTGCCCCTTGGGCAAGAAGGGTAGTCACTTCCTGACCTAAAAGGTCGAGAAGAGATGTGGGGGAATTGAAATGTCTCACCATGGTGTGGGGAGGAAGGTCTGAGAAATGAAGCTTGTAGCCCTCTCTTATGATGGAGAGGGTCCACTGCTCTGATGTGATTTGCTCCCATCTGGGAGCAAAATGAGCTAACCTTCCTGGAATGGTGAGAGGTTCTGGCTGTTTTAAAGCCAGAAAGGCTAAGTTCTCTAGCATCAAGTCAAAAACCCTGAGGAGGTTGGGACTGCTGAGTTGCAGCAGCCCCTGTAGACTTAGGCCTGGCCTGCTTAGGTTGCTGACGCTTAGCGGTAAAGCGACCTGTAGAAGATTGTTGGCCAGAAGTGGAAGGAAACCTGCCCTTTTTGAAAAAAGACTTTTTAAAAGTCTTTTTCTTGGCAGGAATGGAGGTAGACTTTGAAAGTCTATCCAGAGCAGAATTCTCTGAATCCATTTGAGTGGCTTTTATTTGCCACTCTTTGCCAAATAGATTTTCACCTGTACAGGGCAGATTTCCTAAGCCATCTTGAACCCAGGGTTCTAGATCAGAAGCCTGGAGCCAAGCAATTCTGCGAGCAGCTATAGCAATGCCTGAGGCTCTACTGGCACCTTCAAAGGAGTCAAAGGCTGCCCTGTTAGAAAACTTGGAGATGTCTTGAGTATGCTTAAGCCACATGCGGAATTCTTCCCTTTTATCCTCTGGAATAAAAGGGAGGAAAGTGTGCAGCTTTTCTGCCACTTCTTTTAGAAACATACCCATGTAGAGACTATATGAGTTGATTCTGGCAATAAGCATACTGGCCTGGAAGATTTTCCTACCAAAAGCATCCAAGGTTCTGCATTCTCTTCCTGGAGGAGCAGAAGAGTGTCTCTTTGTACTCTTTATCCTCTTCATAGCTGACTGCACCACAATGGAATGGTGAGGAAGCTGAGTCTTTTGAAATCCAGGACAGGGAGGGACACGGTACATAGTGTCCAACCTGCGAGAATGAGGAGAGAGAGTGAGAGGAGTCTCCCATAAATCAATCATGTGTTCATAAAGAATCTCATGAATTGGTAAGGTGACTGCCTCCCTAGGAGCCTTAGGGTATCCTAAAATATCCAATTTTTTTGCTCTAGGCTCTGATTCAGAGGTTACTGAAATAGAAAGTCCTTTAGCTACTTCTCTTATGAAGTCTTGAAAGGACAAGTCCTCTGGAGGAGACATTCTTCTTTTTGGAGAAGAAGGCTCTTGAGGAAGGGCTATGGATACTTCAGGAGATTCATCTGATGAATCAGAATCACCAGAGGAATCGAAGTACCGCCTATCAGGGTGCTCTTCCAGCGCTCGGTACGCATATCGAGCGGTATCGACATCGGGCGTCCTCGGAACCGGATAGTTACCGAGAAATAGCCCTGGACAAAGAACCGCTGCAGCCGGTATCCTGGTCGATGTCGATGCAGTCGGTACCAGTATCGGCGCTGGTGCCGGTACCGGAGCCGATACCGACAACGGAGCCCTGTTGCGGCACCGTCGGCGTCGCAGCTTGAATGAAGGCTGAAATAGCCCGCTGCATGGACAGAACATTCTGATCCATCGACGCCATGAATGCCTGGAGTTCGGTACCGGGAGATTGTGCCGGTACCCCAGAGCATTTTAACAGGTGATCGGTCGAGGCCGTGCCATCGATGTCAACCTGTAACCCCATAGGAGGAGCGTTGGAAGCCGGAGCTTCCCGCCGGGGTTGTTTGGCTGGTGCAGGATCCTCGAGGGCAAGCCCGGAGGCATCTCGATGCTTAGAGGGAGATCTACCCTTCGAGGACCTGCTAGACTTATGTTTGGTTACCTGAGATCCATCAGGAGAAGAAGACCGGGAAGAGGTCGATGCTACTGACGCTGCATCAGCGGGAAACAGCACATGGAGCTTAGCTGCTCGGTTCTGTAAACCCCGTTTAGACATTAGAGAGCAGGACGGACAATCCGGAATGGAGTGTTCAGGACCCAAACATTTAAGGCACCATTCATGGGTATCTGTAACAGAAATAGTACCGCTACACTTAGTGCATTTCTTGAACCCAGAGGCTGGTTTTTCCATGAGGGAAATTTTCTCTTGGGCCCTGAGGCCTAGAAGAAAAATTACACTAAGTGGGGAAAAGTGTAGATATTTTTTTTTTTTTTTTTTAAAGAAGAAAGAAAAGACCGGCGGTACCGGTCCGGAGTCAGGGAAGGCAGACACGCGACCAAAGAAATAAAATAAAATAAAGAACTTCTTCAGCGGTGACAGGGCTCGACCTGCTGGCTCCGCGGCAAAGAAGAATTGAGGAGAGCTGGTCAGGAAAGGCGGGAAGGCAGCACGCAGGCGCAGTGGGATGCTCCCAAAAGCTTTCCTTTTTGGGAAGCTGGCGAGCGTTCCCGCGCAGGCTCCGTCGGTACCGACGTACCCATATGTGAAGACTCATTCCTGCTTGTTCCTGGAGATCAGCCCTTACACGCTAGCTGTCTCCTTTCAAGTGCCAAGCCATAAGGGAGAAGGGAACCAGGTCCTCCAGGATGATTGATCTCTGCCGCAACAGGCCCCGAGACAGAGGCAACCAAAGAGGAGATGCCTGCAGGAGCCACCATCAGATCTCTGAACCGTGCTCTCCTCAGCCAATCTGGTGCCACCAGAACAATTCTGCCTGAGTGGCATTCTATATGCTGAATCACATGCCCCTACCAAGGGCCATGGAGGAAACATGTATAGCAGGTGCTGACTTGGCCAAGGCATTGACACCCTTGGACCCTGTCTCCATGTGGTGACTGAACAAGTGGCAAATTTTGGCATTTGAGCGGGTCACCATCAGATCCATTTCAGAGCGACCCCAGCAGCGCAGAATCAATTGAAACACCTCCTAACTCAACTCCCATGATACTCCTATGAAGAAAGGCTAAAAAGGTTAGGGCTCTTTAACCTGAAAAAGAGACGGCTGAGGGGAGATATGTGGAATGGGTAAATGTAGATCGATTGTTTATGTTATCAGAATATAGAAAGACTAGGGGACATGCAATGAAGCTACAGGGTAAACTATTTAAGACTAAAAAATGAAAATATTTTTTCACTCAACGTGTAATCAAACTCTGGAATTTGTTACCGGAGGATGTAGTAAAGGCTGTTAGTGTAGCTGGGTTTAAAAAAGGTTTGGACAAGTTCCTGGAGGAAAGGTCCATAAACCATTATTAAAAAGGGACCCAGGATATCAATGCTTGATCCAGTACAAGCACTGCGGAACCTGTGTCTTTTGGGGAAACTGCTAGGTACGTATGACCTAGATTGGCCACTGTTGGAAATAGGATACTGGGCTTGATGGACCTTGGTCTGACCCAGTATGGCATATCTTATGTTCCCACTCTTCAAGATCCAGAGAGTGCTGACTGAGGAAGTCCGCTTCCACAATGTCAACTCCGGCAATGTGCTGGGCCAACAAGGCTTGGAGGTTCTTCTCCACCCAGGCAAAAAGGACAGCCATCCTAGGAGCTATCTCAGTAGTCCTCGTGTCGCCTTGCTGATTGATATAAGCCACTGCCGTGGCACTGTCTGAAAACACTTGAACCGCCCAGCCCTCGACAAGGGGCCAGAAACACAGAAGGACCAACCTGATGGCACTCACCTCGATACGACTGATGGATCACCACACTTCCCTGTGATTCCAATGGCCCTGGGCCGATGGTGTTAGCAATGGGCTCCCCAGCCTGAGAGACTGGCATCTGGAGAAATTGTCTAGCAGCATGTCCTTCCTCGGATGACAGGGCTGCTGCCATCACCGCAGGCTGGATGTTATCATCAACGGGAGTGAGATACTGGACTCAAACTCCTGAAAACTCAGGTATCATTGAGTCAGCAAGGACCACTGGAGTGGTCGCATGTGGGCATGCACCAATGGAACCATCTCTACGGTTGCCGCCATCAATCCGAGAAGCTGAAGATAATCCCCGGCTCTGGGAGCCTGCTGCGCACAGAACAGCATCAGGCAATCCAAGTTCTTGGACTCTCTCCTCAGGCCTGAAATCTCTGCCCATCCAAGGGTCGAAATGTGCTCCCAGAAACTCCAGGGGCAGGGAAGGCAACAGCTGGCTCCTTCCCCGACTGATTACCCAGCTGAGGCTTTCCAAAAAGGATACTACTCGGAACACCAACCCAAGATGCTTCTGAAAGGGAACGGATCTGGACAAGCAGTCGTCCAGATATGGATGGACACAAAACCCTCGGTGCCATGGCACCACAGCCGGCACCACAATGACCTTGAAGAATGTCCTCGGGGCCGTGGACAGCCCAAAAGGGAGGGTGGAGAACAGATATTGAGAGCCAAGCATGACAAAAGCAGATCCTTTTGCTGATCCGCCCGGGATCAGGATATGAAAATACACCTCCGCCAGATCCAGTGAAGCCAAGAACTCCCCTTGCCGCACTGCTTGAATAACGTAATTCAAGATTTCCATCTGGAAGCACAGGATGCCAAGTGCTCGTTGACCCCTTGAGATCCAGAATGGGCTTGAAGGAGCTGTCCAGAAATAGATGGAGTATCTGCTCTTGCCCTGCTCGTTTGGGGGGGGGGGGGGGGGACAGGCACCACTGCCTTTAGGTGCTGCAACCTTTCCAAGGCTGTCCGGACGGTGGCACTTTTGATCCAGACCCACAAGGGGTGATGACAAAAGCATCTGGAATCGGCTCTTTGCATTCCAGGACATAGCTGACTTGAACGGTGTCTAGCACCCAGTGATCTTTGGTAACCCGGGCCCATTGCTGAAAGAAAAGGCGAAGCTCATCTCCAACCAGATAAACCACGGAATGGGCCCCCAAACCTTCACTGCGCAGCCCGGGAGGGTCCTCTTCTGGAGGAGACCAAATCCCTGGGCCCATATGCTCCACAAAAGGACTGAGAATGAGCTAAAACCCGGAAGAAGATGGGAAAAAAGGTTTTCCAGGTCAGTATCAACAAATGTCCTGAGACCCCTGGGGATCGAGCCAGCGTGCCCTTGGTGGATGGGTGGAGGCTGACAAGAAAAGGGCACAGCCCGCTTCACAAGCCCCTGGGTCCTGTCTTCCAGAAGTTGGTAAAATTTTGTCTTGCCCAGGTCCTTCAGCAGCTTCTCCAAAACAGCTCCAAAAAGAAACTTCCCCTTAAAGGCCAGCTGGGCCAACCAGGCTTTGGAAGATGAGTCCGCTGCCCAATGCTGGAGCCAAATCCAATGCCATGACACTCATCAGCGACACCATTCCTGGCCGCCAAACATAATAGGTCATACATGGCATCAGAAAGGATGGTTGTAGTCAACTCCTAAAGAGGGCTAAATATCATCAGGCGTTAGAGACTGAATCCACTGGAGCAGGGCTCGAGACATCAGGCTGGCACATACCACTAGCTGTAGAATAGCAGCCACCACGGCAAACTGGCTTTTCAACAATGAATCCACCTTACGGTCCAGAAAATCCTTTAAGGCCGATTCGCATGCCACAGGAATGGTGTAGCATCTGGTAACTGCCTTGACCTGTGCATCCATCTTGGGAATATCAAACCACGCAATGCACTCCTTCTCTGGGAGAGCATAGATCTTCTTACACACCCTTAACCCCTTAGATGGGGAGACGGGAGAGTCCCACTTTGACCGGATCATATCCTTAATTACATTTTAAAACGGGAAAACAATAGTGGATTTCCGCAGCCCTTGAAGGAGCAGGTGCACTTTTGGTTTCTGTTCCGTCAAGCATCCATCAAATTCTAGGCGGATGAGATCTTGGTAATCAATACCGCCAGCTCCTCCTTTTGGAATAGACAGATCACTCCGACCTCTGCACAATCTTCTGAAGGTGAGAGTACATCTTCATCCACATCAGAACCCAGTACCACACCATCTGAACCCAAGCCATAATCAAAATCTCGGACAGTTCCCAGCTGTTCCTCATTTCCAGGAGGCACCCTTCATTGGGGACACTTAGCCAAAGGCAACTGAACAGGACTTCCACTCTCAACCTGCCCCACATTAGACTGCGCCCGGAGGCAACCAGAGGCAGCAGGGTCTGAATTTCCACACCAGAAGGACCAGGCCTACTGCAGAAAAGAAAAGAATTCCGGGAAGGACAATCCATTGTCTGGAAGCTCTCCTCTTGGAAATGAGCCCCCAACACCAGGGGGCGCAGCTGCTGCAGACCCTACAGAGGACAAGGAGCAGCTCACTGTACGGCTGTCAGACTCTCCGGCCGGCTGGATATCCTCACCCATAGCGTTAAGGCAGGCAAGGCCGGACTGACTAAATGTTATAAAAAAATGTGTTAAATAAATAAATGAACTGCATCCCCCAGCTGAGAGAGGGGGAAAAGGCCCTCCAGGGACAACTCAGAAGCAGCCATGCAAGAAAAGCAGAGTCCAGAATCTTGTTATGAGGCACCTCGTTTGCCACAGATCAAACAATGATTCCTGGAAGAAGACACAGAGAGTTAAGTATCACAAAGGAGCATGCTAAAACTGCAGTGGCCTGAAAGGCGTGCGTTAACTGCGCTTTTATTGCTAGGGAAGGAACATGTGTTGGAGCCGCTTGGGCAGAACATGTGCTAGGATAGCATGACTGCCAGGCGCACAATAGGTAAAAACACTACTAACGTGTGCAGAAAACACCAGGAAAACCCCACTCTGCGCCAACGGTTACCAGTGGTCCATCCCGAAATACATCGCAGGAAGACGGAATCGGGAGCCCCTAATAAGGACAATGACGAGGTCAAGCCTTGGTATTAACATCCTGAGAGCCCTAGGCAGAGAATCCGTGCTGAGCTCAGCTCTATTCCCCTGAAACGGTTATCTTCAGGAACAAGCAGGAATGTAGTCTTCACATATAGGGTATCGTTGGTACCGATGGAGCCTGCGTGGGAACGCTCCCCAGCGTCCAATAGGAACGCTTTTGGGAGCATCCCTCAGCACATGCGTGCTGCCTTCGCGCCTTTCCAACTGCCCCTCTTCAGTTCTTCGTTTTCCGCGGAACCAACAGGACACATACCCTATCACTGCAGAAAATTTCTTCTTTAATTTTGTTTTCTTTTGGTTGCGTTTGCCTCCGCACGACGCCTACTGGTACCACCGGTTCTTTTCTTTTCTTCTAAAAAAAAAAGAATAATTCTGAATTGTTTCTCTTCAGAAACTTTTCTTTTTCGGTGATAGGCGCCAATTTGGGTGCTAGGCCCCATTTTTCCTTAAAGATGGAAAAACCAGCTAGTGGTTTTCAAAAATGCACTAAGTGTGGCGGTACCATTTCCGTCACCGACATCCATGTTTAGGCCCTGACCATTCTCCATCTGAGTGTCTCTTTTGTATGGGAATGACTAAAAGAAGAAGACAGAACCGGGCTGCAAAGCTCGGTACCCTCTTTTCTTCGGATGCTAGGTCCATTGCATTGACGTCTTCAAGAGCCTCTTCTTCCTCCCATGGATCTCAGGTAACTAAACATAAAAGTCGGTCCTCAAAGGGTAGCTCTCCTGCTAAGCATCGAGAGGCCATTGGCATTGCCCTTGAGGGAACCACACTGGCAAAACAGCCCCGGCGGGAGGCTTCAGCCTCCAAAGCATCAACGGGGTTCCAGGATGTTCTCGAGGCCTCGGCCTCGACAGAACTACTGGTGCCATGCTCAGGGGTCCCGGCCGCCTTCACCAGTACCGACACTCAGGCATCAGCAGCGTTGATAAACCAGAAATTCCTCGCTATTGAGCGCAGTATTGCAGCTCTCCTTAGAGCTGCAGAACCGTTGACACCGATGGTTCAACGGGCACTGGCAACAGTACAGACACCGGTACCGGCACAGATACCGGTACCAGCATCGACGGTACCGTCCCCAGTGGGAATTCTTCCCATGCCGTCTTTTCCGGGCATCGAAAGATCGGTACCGGATCAACTCGGTACCGACTTCGATCGATACCGGGACCGTGCCTTACATGAACATTGTGATCAGAGATACTTTGAATCCTCTGATTCCGATGACTCTGATAATTCTGCCGGTACCAGAGTTTTTCTCCCGGAAGACTCTTCTTCTCCCCAACGCAGAATGTCGCCTCCGGAGGACATGTCTTTTCAGGATTTTATTCGTGATGTTGCCAAAGGCCTTTCAATCATGGTAGCTCCTGAAAAGGAACCTAGAGCAAAGGAATTGGAAATTCTCCAATATCCTAAGGCTCCAAAGGAGGCAGCCACTCTGCCTATTCATGAAATTCTTCATGATCTGATGCTCAGAATGTGGGAGACACCTTTGACCACATCTCCTCATTCTAGGAGACTTGATACCATGTATCGAGTTCCACCATGTCCTGGATTTCAAAAGACTCAGCTGCCACACCATTCAATGGTAGTGGAGTCAGCCATGCGTAGAATGAAAAGTGCAAAGAGACATGCATCCAATCCTTCAGGTCGTGAATGGAGGACTCTTGATGCTTTTGGATGTCGAACTTTTCAGGCTTCCATGCTTTCAGCTAGGATCATCTCATATATTTTATATATGGGAATGTTCCTCAAAGAGGTCACAGGAGATTTGGAGCTGATGAGCCCATTTCTCCCAGATGACAAGACTTCCTTACGCTTGTCAGGCATGCTCAAGATGTCTCCAAGTTTGTAAATCGTGCAGCCTTTGACTGCTTTGAATGTATCAGTAGAACCTCTGCTATTGCCATTGGTGCACAGCGGATTGCCTGGCTTCAAGCATCAGACTTGGAGATTTGGGTACAGGATAAATTAGGCAACATCCCTTGCACAGGAGAAAACCTCTTTGGCAAGAATTGGCAGGACAAGGCTAATGAGATAGATGCTGACAATATCACTTTAGATAGATTGTCAAAATCTACAGCCACTCCAGCCAAAAAGAAACCCTATAAAAAACCCTCTTTCAGCAAAAAGAGGACGTTTTATCCATCCTATACCCAGCAAAGCCAAGCTCATGGTCAAGTTGCCCAAAGGGGACAACAGCAGCCGTTTAAACAGCAGAAGAAGCCAAAAGGCCCAAGAGCTCAACCAGCTCTGCAGGTTCAGCCCCCTCAAGGGCTTTGACTCCTTCCTAGAGAGCTTAGCCTTCCTGCCTCTGAGGGGTTCAGAACCCCTAAATATTCCAGGCAGGCTGTGTCATTTTGCAAACAGATGGCACCAAATAACAGCAGAAAATTGGACTCTGTCCATTGTAGGAGAGGGGTACAAGCTTCATTTTCACAGCATGCCCCCTCCTACAATCCTAAGGCAGTTCAATTCCAAGACCTCTGCAGACAATCTGCTGAATCACGAGGTCTCAACACTTCTTGCCCAGGGGGCAATAGAGGAAGTACCCATCCTCCAGCAGGGTACAGGGTTCTACTCCCCCTATTTTCTTATTCCAAAGAAAACAGGGGGACACAGACCCATTCTAGACCTCAGAGAATTGAACAAATACCTGTTCTGAGAGAAGTTCAAAATGATTTCTCTCGGAACTCTTCTGCCAAACCTTCAAAGTCAGGATTGGCTTTGCTTTCTAGACTTAAAGGATGCATAAACTCACATTCTGATCCATCCAGATCACAGGAAATTCTTACGATTCCTTTTCAAGGGAAAACACTTCCAGTACAGGGTTCTTCCCTTTGGTCTGGCTTCCGCACCAAGTTTTCATGAAATGCATGGCAGTAGTAGCTGCATTCCTGCGAACCCTAGGGATATTAGTCTTCCCTTACTTGGACGACTGGCTCATTCGAGCCCCACGAGTGCAGAAGCCAGCTCTGCACTGTCTCGCACAATGCGAATATTCCAATACTTGGGATTAGTAATAAACTTCCCAAAATCCCAACTTGTTCCTTCCCAGTCTCTGGAGTTCATAGGAGCCTGTAGAGATACCAGACAGTCAAGGGCTTTCCTTCTACAGGCCCGGTGTCTTCGCATAGTGCAACTAGCTTCTCAAGCAGCGGGAAAATCCTCCCTAACTGCTCGAGAACTGCTACAGTTACTGGGATACATGGCATCCACAGTTCATGTAGTTTCCTATGCTCGCCTCCACATGCGAGCAGCCCAGTGGACCCTATCCACACAGTGGACACAGGACGTCTGTCAGACAAGATATCAAACTCTCATCGACTGATCTTGTCCCTTCAATGATGGCAATCACTGGAGAAACTTTTAGTGGGGTCTCCTTTCCAACAACCCCTATTTCAGGCCACCCTAACAACAGATGCATCACAGGTGGGTTGGGGAGCACACCTGCATCATCTCTCTACCCAGGGCACCTGGACTCCACAGGAGGCTTGTCTTCACATAAACCTCCTAGAATTAAGAGCACTCTATTTAGCTCTTCAAGTATTCCATGCCCAGCTCAGATAGAAGACAGTCCTAGTCCAAACGGACAATCAAGTAGCCATGTTCTATGTGAACAAGCAGGGCGGAACAGGCTCTCTGTCATTATGCAAGGAAGCTTTCCGACTTTGGGCCCTCGCCAGAGAGCATCAAATCCACCTTCTCGTGGTATATCTTCCAGGCATTCAAAACCTTTGGGCAGACAAACTCAGCCGAGTACTGCTGCCTCACGAATGGTCTCTCCACCTAGACCAGGTAGCAAAGATATTTCATCTCTGGGGTACTCCAGACATAGACCTCTTTGCAAGTCCACTGAATGCCAAACTCCCCCAGTTCTGTTCCAGGATTCCGGCTCACAATTGCCAGGCAAGGGATGCCTTCCTCCTTCACTGGGGTCAGGACTTCCTCTATGCCTTCCCACCTATTTCCCTCATCCCCAAAACACTCTTCAAGCTTCAGAGAGATAGAGGTCGTATGATCCTCATAGTGCCACAGTGGCCATGCCAAACGTGGTATCCCCTGCTTCTACATCTCTCTCAAGCTGCGCCTCTGGAGTTAGGGTGTACACCAGATCTCCTTTCCCAAGAGAGTGGGACCCTATGTCACCCGAATCCCCAGTCCCTGCATCTCACGGCCTGGTTGCTGAAAGCTTAAATCTTCAGGATCTCAACCTTTCCCAACAGGTAAAGGATATCCTTCAGGTTTCTAGAAAACCTTCCACAAGACGATCTTATGCCTTCAAGTGGAAACGTTTCACTATATGGTGTTCCCAGAAGGGGTTAAACCCCCTGGTGATACCTTTGGAAGCGATACTAGAGTATCTACTTCATTTATCAAATTCTGGTCTAAAGACCAATTCAGTAAGAGTCCATCTTAGTGCAATTACAGCTTCCTATAAGCCTCTAAATGGACAACCAATTTCCTCTCATGCTCTCATATCCAGCTTTATGAGAGGTCTTCTGTTAACAAAACCTTCCATCAAACCACCACCGGTGGCATGGGATTTAAATATAGTTCTCGGGCAGCTCATGAAACCGCCCTTTGAACCTTTAGCGACTACTACCCTTATGTTTTTGTCCTGGAAAGTCATTTTCCTAATTGCAATCACTTCTGCACGTCGCATTAGTGAATTGCAAGCGTTAGTGGCTGATCCTCCTTACACTAGGTTTCACCATAAGGTTGTCCTGAGAACTCATGCACACTTTATGCCAAAGGTGGTTTCGCCTTTTCATTTAAATCAATCGATTTATCTTCCTGTATTCTTTCCAAGGCCTCATGCCTCTAATGCAGAGAAGAACCTTCGCACTTTGGACTGTAAAAGAGCCTTAGCTTTTTATCTACAAAGAACACAGCAACATAGAAAGTCTTCTCAACTTTTTATTGCATTTGATGCTAGTCATTTGGGACTTCCAGTCTCCAAGAGGACGTTATCCAACTGGATTGCACAATGCATATCCTTTGCTTATGAGAGTAAGAGTCTTCCTCTTCAAGGCCATGTTACAGCTCATAATGTAAGAGCCATGTCAGCCTCTATGGCTAACCTTCACTCTGTGTCTATTGATGACATTTGTCGAGTAGCCACCTGGGCTTCGGTACATTCCTTTACACCCCACTATTGCCTAGATAAAGCCTCCCGTCGGGATGCCTTCTTTGGCCAGGCTGTTCTTCAAAATCTCTTTCAAACTTAATACAACTCCTACCCACCAACCCTGGTAGGATGCCAGAGATCCATGGGAGGAAGCATGGCCCACCTCACTATCGGTGGCAGCTTCCTGGGGTCATCTCCCTGGCATCTTCAGCTAGAGAGTCCGCATATGTGAAGACTACATTCCTGCTTGTTCCTAGAGATAGCGTAGTTACTCACCTGTAACAGGTAATCTCCGGGAACAGCAGGAATGTAGTCTTCACAACCCACCCACCTCCCCTAGGAGTTGTCTCTCTATCTCTTTCCTCTCTCCCTCTATCCTTTCACTCAGCTACAAACTTAACTGAAGAGCGACAGTTGGAAAGGCGGGAAGGCAGCGCGCATGTGCTGAGGGATGCTCCCAAAAGCGTTCCTATTGGACGCTGGGGAGCGTTCCTGCACAGGCTCCGTCGGTACCGACGATACCCTATATGTGAGGACTAAAATCCTGCTGTTCCCAGAGATCACCTGTTACAGGTGAGTAACTACGCTTTACTGGGTTTGAAGTTCTGTGTTTAAGTTGGCTTGCAGGCAGATCCCTCTGAGAACCTTCTGCAATCTTCAGGAGAGAGTGGAGGGACAAAGGAGGAGGGAGAAGGCATTGAGGTTGTGTGAAGCTGCTGAACTCTTCCAGATCCTTTCAAATCCTTCCAATTACTGGCTGCTCAACAGGCACTTATCATGGATAAGTGTGTAAGCTGAACCACTTTTTCCTGCTCCTAAGGCTACTAAAAGACCGTAGTATAGTGATTCCTCCCACGTCACGCACAAGTGAGAGTCACCCTCAAGATGGTCATTCACGAGCATTTAATCAATCGTTTCCTCTCACTCTTCAGATTTTCTTCAGAGAGGAAACATAATGGCAGAAAAAGACCATATCCATATCAACTACTACGATAGTCCCCTTTTTTCCTTTAGATATACTCTGTGTTTGTTCCATGCTTTTTTGAATTCTGATACTGTCCTTATCTCTACCACCTCCACTGGGAGACTATTCCATGCTTCTATTACTCTTTCCATAAAGAAATATTTCCACATATTTCTCTTGAGTCTATCTCCTTCCACCCTCATCCTATGTCCCTGCGTAGTGAAGTTTGCTTTCAATCGAAAGAGGCTTTCCTCCTGTGCATTTATGCCATGGAGGTATTTAAATGTCTCTATCATATAGTGTAGTTACTCACCTGTAATAGGTGTTCTCCAGGGACAGCAGGATTCAGTCCTCGCATATGGGTGACGTCGGCGCAGACGGAGCCCTCGTGCGGAGTAATTCCGCAGCTTTCAAAGAAAGCCTTTGGGATTGCATCACGCATGCGCGGTCCCCTTCCCGCCCAAGGGTGCCATCTTGCTCAAATGACATAGCTAAACAGACGGCAAAATGAATCAAAAATAATAATAGGACTGCAACTCCAGGAGAGGAGGGAAGGTCATGAGGACTGATTCCTGCTGTCCCTGGAGAACACCTGTTACAGGCGAGTAAGTGTAGTTACTCAACTGTAACACGTGTTCTCCAGGAGCAGCAGGAATCAGTCCTCACATATGGGTGATGTCTGCGTTGACGGAGCCCCCATGTGGAGCATTTCCCCAGCTTTCAAAGAAAGCCTTTGGGAATGCAGGCACGCATGTGCGGTCCTCTTCCCGCCCAAAGGTGCCATCTTGCTCAGTCTAATGACCTAGCTAAAAGACAGCACAAAAAGAAAATGAACTATATACAACTGCAACTCCAAGGGGAGGAGGGAGGGTCATAAGGACTGATTCCTGCTACTCCTGGAGAACACCTGTTACAGGTGAGTAACTATTCTTTCTCCAGGACCAAGCAGGAAGTCAGTCCTCACATATGGGTGACTCCCTAGCTCTGGGCTACCAGGAACCCAGGCTGAAAAATAGAGCTCCCTCTAGAGCCACAGCAACAGTGAGAGAATCTTCTCTGAGACCACACCTGAACGGTAGCCCAACACCAGGGCCGGAGGGTAGGAGTTGCCTAAACCTGAAAGAGATTACGGAGTACCGCTTGCCCGAAAGCACTGTCCTTACGGGACTCCCTCTCGAGGCAGTAGTGGTCCGCAAAAGTCTGGCTTGAAGACCAAGTAGCGGCCCGGCAGATGTCTGCCAATGGAACAGAACGGAAGTGAGCTACTGATGCGGCGTTCGCCCTGACCCGGTGGGCCGTGACTCGACCCTCCAGGGAGAGGCCGGCTGCCCTGTATGCCCAGGCGATACAGTCTGCCACCCAAATGGACAACGTATGCTTAGTGACAGGCAACCCCAATTTATTAGGGTCAAAGGAAATGAAGAGCTGAGAAGCCCTTCTATGCCCCTGCATACGTTCTAGGTAAAAGGACAGCGCCCTTCTACAATCCAGAGTATACAAAACAGTTTCGGCCCTGCCGGCATGCGGCCTGGGAAAGAACGTCGGAAGGACCACCTCCTGGTTGAGGTGGAAGGAGGACACTACCTTTGGAAGGAACTTAGGATGAGTCCGCAAGACTACCCTGTTCCTATAGAACCTGGTATACGGCCTATCCGAGACCAGAGCCTGAAGCTCACTCACCCGCCTAGCCGAGGTGAGTGCTACAAGGAACACTTTCCAGGAGAGGAAGCGTAAATGGCAGGTTGCCATTGGCTCAAAAGGAGGGCGAGTCAGTTGCTGCAAGACCACACTGAGATCCCACTCAGTGGTCAGTGGATGAATAGGAGGCTTAAGCAGAAGCAGACCTCTGAGAAAGCGAGACACCAGAGGGTGGCCTGAGAGAGATTGTCCATCCACCGGCGAGTGGTGAGCCGAGAGGGCACTGAGGCGAACCCAGACAACGAGTTGGACTGAAGTCCTAGGTTGGAAAGGTGGAGCAAGTATTGTAGCACCACCTGGACAGAGCAGGAGAAGGGGTCCTCTTGCTGTTGAGAACACCAAGTAGAGAACCTACACCACTTCAGAGCATAGGCCTTCCTAGTGGAATGCTTCCTGGAGGCCAACACCATCTCTTCAACCTCCCTTGATAGGAGCAAGGGAGCAAGGACTAGCCTTTCAGCAGCCAGGCCATCAAATTGAGGGATTTGAGGTTGGGATGCAAGAGGGACCCCTGATCCTGAGTCAGAAGGTTTTATTTATTATTTATTTATTACAGTTGCTTATATACCGCACTATTCGGCATCAGCGCGGTTTACAGTATAACAAAATGACCAAAACACACATTCTGTTTGGTTTTACATAGAACAAGGGTATGAACTTGGATAACAGGGGGGGGATGAACTATATACATGAATTATATACATGAGATAGGTTACATGCATGACGCAAAAGTCCTGTAACATGGTTGAGTTGAACAATATGTAATGAGTCCGTTTCGAATACAAGAGACATTGTGAGAATGGGCTGTAAAAAGGCAGTGTTTCTTAGGTGGTGTTATCTAGAATCATCGCTGGCTGGGTAGTATTGGAGGAAGAGGTGATGTTTGATAGCCTTCCTGAATTGGGTCAGGTCAGCAATGGCTCGAATGTTTGGTGGGAGTGTATTCCAATATTTGGGGACGTAAAGACTGAAGGCCCTATTCGCTGTCGTGTTATTGCATTTAGTCAAGGTCTTCGGGGTTGTTAATAGATTTAGGGCTGTTGACCTCCTGGCTCTGTTGGGGGGCACTGTATGAATGAGATCAGTAAGTGCTGCGGAGGATAGGCGCTTGATGGCCTTGAATGAGAGGATTAATGTTTTGAAGATAATCCTTCCGTGTATAGGTAGCCAATGAAGCTGTTTTAGAATCGGAGTCACATGATCACTTCTGGTGGCTCCATGGAGAATCCTTGCTGCAGCATTCATGGCTAGTTGTAGTGGGTTTATTGTGGCTTGCGGGAGACCTTGTAGGATGGAGTTGGCAAAGTCAAAGTGCGGTAGGATCAGAGCTTGGAATATGGTCCGGAAATCATCTGGTTCCAGTAAGGAACGCAGATGCCTGAGTGAACGGATTTTAAAATAGACCGCTTTAACAATGTTGCCTATATGGCATTTCATGTCCAGATGTTTGTCTAAGGTGACTCCCAGGTATTTTATTGTTTCTTTGGTTTGTAATTCTGCTTCCTTGACCTTTATATGTGTTGGTGGGGTAAAGTCTGGGTCTCTGGCGATGAACAGGTTGGGTTGCAACCCCAGAGGAAGTGGAGTATCCACTGCCAACTGCAGAAGAAGAGGGAACCATGGCTGCCTGGGCCACCTGGGGGCTATCAGGATCACCGTGGCTCTGTCCTGCTGGATTTTGAATAGAGTCCGAGCCACCAGAGGTGTGGAAGGAAAGGCATACAGCAGGCTCTCTGACCAGGAGATCAGGAATGCATCTGGCGCTGTTCTCAAGGGATGCGGTTGCCTGGAACAGAACCTGGGTAGTTGCCTGTTCAGCGAACTGGCAAAAAGATCCATGGTCGGAAGACCCCACTTCAGAAAGATCTGTTGAACGACCAGAGGATCCAACTGCCACTCGTGAGGCTGCAGGAGTCTGCTTAGCCTGTCCACCAGGTAGTTTTCCTGGCCTGGGAGGTAGACTGCCCAGAGGGTCATGCCCTGAGTGACAGCCCAGGAGCAGAGAGCTTGTGCTTCCAGGCACAGAAGTCGGGATCCTGTGCCTCCCTGCTTGTTGAAGTAGAACATAGCCACCTGGTTGTCCGTCTGAACTAGGACAGACTGGTGAGACAGGATCTGAGAGAAAGTCCGTAAGGCTAGTCAAATGGCCCTCAATTCCAACAGGTTGATCTGCTGGGCGGCCTCCCACGGAGACCACAGGCCTTGGGTGCAGACTCCCTGGCAGTGTGCCCCCCAGCCCTGCAGGGAAGCATCAGTTGTCAGTACCTGAGTGTGTGGGGAGGCCTGAAAAGGAACACCCCTGACCAGATTTGGGAGATGCCTCCACCAGCGTAAGGAGTCCAACAAGAGTTTGGACACCTTTATTCTGTCTGACAATTTCCCTGTGGCCTGCAGCCACTGCGCCCTGAGGTGCCACTGAGCTGGCCTCATGTGCAGCCGGGCATGTGGGGTGACATGCACTGTGGAAGCCATGTGACCTAAGAACCAGAGGAAGTGTCTGGCTGAGACCAGAGAGTTCGCCCGAAACTGGCCGGTCAACCTTATCAGCCTGTGAGCTCTGTCACCAGGCAAATAGGCCTTTGCATGGATGGTATCCAACCTTGCCACTATGAATTCCACGTCCTGCCAGGGGACCAAAGTGGACTTTGGGAAGTTTATAACAAACCCCAGGTACTGAAGTAGGGATATGGTTCTGCAGGTGGCCTGCCTGGCCTCTTGTGGAGACTGGCCCCTGATTAGCCAGTCGTCCAGGTAAGGGAATACAAAGATCCCCTGGTTCCTGAGGTAGGCCGCAACCACCGCCAGGCATTTTGTAAAAACCCTGGTGGCGGAGGTGAGGCCAAAAGGAAGCACTCTGTACTGGAAGTGCTTTCCTCCCACCACAAACCTGAGGAATTGTCTGTGACTTGGATGGATGAGGATGTGAGTATAAGCATCCTTCAGGTCTAAGGAGCATAGCCAATCTCCCTGCTGGAGGTAGGGCAGTAAGATCCCAAGGGTAAGCATCTTGAACTTTTCCCTCTCCAGAAACTTGTTCAGATTTCTCAGGTCGAAGATGGGTCTGAGGCCTCCTGTTCTTTTTGGTACCAGGAAGTACCTAGAGTAGAAGCCTTGCCCTTCCAGGTCGTGAGGCACCGGTTCCACCACCTGGTCCCTTAGTAGACCTTCCAACTCCTGAAGGAGTAAGTTTCTGTGCAGAGGGGGTCTTGGAGGCTCCCCTGGAAAGTAGGAGGGGGGTATCTGGGTGAAGTGGAGCAGATAGCCCCTTTCGATGATGCTTAACACCCAAGTATCCCCTGTGATGGCTGGCCACCTGTCTGCGTACAGGGTCAGCCGACCTCCTGTGCCCTGGAGAGGAGGAGAGGCTATGCTGGCATAGTCAAAAACCCCCTCCCTGCTGAGCAGGAGCCGGAGTAGGCGGCTTGGGGGCCTTCTGCCGACGGGGCCCATGACCCTGCCCCTTGGCCTGCTGGCCCTGTTGGGGAGCTGCAGAGGCCTGGTAGTGAGGGTAGGTTTTGTAGGCAGTGGTCTTCCTCGGGTAAAAGGTCTTTTTCCCTGAGCCCTTCTTCTTCTGAGAAGGGGCAGAGGTTTTCCTAGACAGCCTTGTCCGGGTAAGAGTCTTGGTCTCGGGTTCTGCAGCCTTTTTGGCCATGGGCTTGCCAAAGAGGTTTTCAGCTCGGCAAGGGACATCGACCAACTTGTCCTGTACCCACGGCTCGAGGTCCGAGGATGGTAGCCAGGCCTGGCGGCGTGCACCGATGCCGGCCCCTGCTACACGGGCCGAAGCATCAAATCCATCGTAAGCTGCTCAAGATATAAGCTTCCAGCACTCTCGAATACCAGAAGACAAGGTCTTGAACCTCTGCAAAGGTCCCTCGGACAGACCAGCAGAGAACCCGGCAATCTCCTTTGCCAGGTCTCGAAGGTACATGCCCATGTACAGCTGGTAGGTCTGGACACGGCAAGCAAGCATAAAGCCCTGGAAGCACTTTCTACCGAGGGCAGCCAGGTTCCGGGCTTCCCTGCCAGGAGGCACCGAGGAGTGCATCTTCTGACTCTTCAGGCGATGCATGACCGATTCCACAACCATGGAATGGTACAGTAGCTGTGCCTTTTGAAACCCGGGGCTCTTGCGGAATCGACCCGCTTGCTTAGAACTGGCATCGAGGCCGGCGCCTCCCACATGCGGAAGAGCAACCGCTCCAGCATCGGAGGAACCGGGACAGTAAAGGCCTCCTTGGGAGGAGAGTCATACTGCAGAGCCTCGAGCTCCTCGGCTCGCGGCTCCTCCTCGGAGTCCGCAGGGAATGCCAGTGCCTTGGCCATGTCCCTTACGAAATCCGAGAACCTGGTATCCTCCGGAGGGGACCTTGTCCGAGGCTCGGAACCCGGTGAGTCCGAAGGGACGAACCGAGTTTGGAAGGTGTCAGGGGACTCCTCCTCCTCCGTTTCCCAGGCCGATTCCTCCGAGGAGGAATCGAGCGGCTCCGAGTGAGTGGGCACTGACACCAACCGACCCGACGCCGAGGGAACCGGCATCGACGACCTTGGTCCCGAATGGGAGGCCGAGGGTGACCTCGGCCGAGGATCGACTCAAGTTCGCATGGTCTCGAGGATCGGCTCGGCCTCCGGGGTCGACTTGGATGTCGATGTCCCGGTGGTCGGGGCAGTTGCACCGGTGAGACCGGCGATTAGCACCCGCTGCTGCTCCATGAAGGCAGACAATCTGCTCTCCAAGGCCGTCAACCTGAGTCCGAGCTCAGGAGACCAAGCAGCCTCCGACCCAGGCCCCGACGGCATCGGGCCCGACGTCGGCTCCCCCGGAGGAGAGTCCACGAGGACTACAGAACTCACGTGACTCGGGGCCTCCGACTCTACACGAGGATGCTTTGCAGGCCTCTCCGACTCTGAAGACCCGGGACAGTGATTGGGGCTATGCGACCTGGCCCTCGAGGAGCCAAGAGCGTCCACCGATGTCGCCCTCGCGGGTTTCGTCTTCCTTCGGTGCTCCCTCTAGGGGAAAACCCTTTCAGAGGAACCCCGACGATGCTGGGGGTCAGACTCCCGAGACGTCTAGGCCTCTGACGAAGTCCAGACCCGTCCAGAGGCAGATTCGGAGAAGATCCTCTCACGCTGGTGCTGACGGCTCCGTAATGCCTTGGAAGACATTTTGCCACAGGGACTACAGACCGTAGAATCATTGTCTGGCCCCAGGCACCGGAGGCAGCAGTCGTGTGTGTCGGTGAGAGGCATCAGTTTCTTGCACCGATCACACTTCGTAAAGCCACTGGAAGCCATCGGGGGAAAAAGGGCCCCTGCAAGATCAAAAAATTGGGCTGCCAGGGAAGAGAAAAAAGGCGCAAACGCAGTCTCTAAGGACAAAAACCGAAAAAAAGAGATCCGGGCTCGGCACCGGTATACCGACGCCAGGGAGGAAAGAAACCGATGTCGAACCGCAGAAAACTCTCGACCCAACGCAGAAAAATCAACTTTTTTCACAGGTGGTAAGGTCAGGCGTCCATAGGGCTCTGCGGAACAAAGAAGACTGAGCAAGATGGCACCTTTGGGCGGGAAGGGGACCGCGCATGCGTGCCTGCATTCCCAAAGGAGTTCTTTGAAAGCTGGGGAAATGCTCCGCATGGGGGCTCCATCGACGCCGACATCACCCATATGTGAGGACTGACTTCCTGCTTGGTCCTGGAGAAACTACGCTTTCTCCAGGAAAAAGCAGGAAGTCAGTCCTCACATATGGGACTCCCTAGCTATAGGCTACCGAGAACCCATAGCTGAAAAATGGCTCCCTCTAGAAGAGCCGCAGCAGCTGTGATAGGAATTCAGCAGAGCACTCAACACCTCTGGTAGCCTGACACCAAAGGGCCGGAGGGGGTAGGAGTTGCCTATTTATTTATTTATTTATTACAGTTTCTTATATACCGCGCTATTTAGAATCAGCGCGGTTTACATCATAACAAAATGACCATAACGACAAACTGTCAGGTTTTACATTGAACAGGAGTACAAACTTGGATAACTGGGTTAACTATATACATAAACTATTTACACTGCAGTGTGAGGGCATTTCTAAGTTACGGAGAACTGCCTGGCCAAAAGCACTGTCTCGTCGGGACTCCCTATCCAAGCAGTAATGGGCTGCAAAGGTCTGGCCCGAAGACCAGGTGGCGGCCCGGCAGATGTCCGCCAGTGGAACAGAGCGGAAGTGAGCCACTGATGCGGCCTTAGCCCTGACACGGTGGGCCATGATTCGACCCTGCAAGGGGAGGTTGGCCGCCCTGTACGCCCAGGCAATGCAGTCTGCCACCCAGGTGGACAACGTGCGCTTGGAGACAGATAGCCCCATCCTACTGGGGTCATAAGAGATGAAGAGCTGAGTAGCCCTTCGATGTTCCCACATACGCTCCAGGTAGAAGGCTAACGCCCTCTTACAATCGAGGGTATGCAGGAACGCCTGTGCCCGGCTGGCATGCAGTCTGGGAAAGAAGGTTGGAAGAACCACCTCTTGGTTGATGTGGAAAGAAGAGACCACTTTCGGAAGGAACTTGGGGTGGGTGCGAAGGACCACCCTGTTCCTATAAAGCCTTGTGTACGGTCTATCCGAAACAAGGGCTTGCAGCTCATTCACTCGTCTGGCAGATGAGTGCCACCAGGAAGAGCACCTTCCAGGAGAGGAAGCGCAGATGGCAAGTAGACATCGGCTCAAAAGGTGGGCGAGTAAGCTGCTCCAAAACCACATTCAAATCCCACTCGGTTGCCAGGGGACGAACCGGGAGTTTTAGTAGAAGTAGACCCCTGAGGAATCTGGACACCAAGGGCTGAGCCGAAAGAGGTTGTCCTTCTACTGGAGAGTGGTGTGCTGACAAAGCACTCAGGTGGACCCTGAAAGAGTTAGACTTAAGACCTAATTCTGAGAGGTGAAGCAGGTACTACAGCACCACTGGTACAAGGCAAGCGAAAGGGTTTTCATAATGCTGGGTACTGCTGGCAGTTTTTTAGACTTCCTTCCACTTTTCTTAAAGCGTGGAATAAAGCTGGTTTGGGCTTCCAAGATAGTATTTTTCAACGACACCCACGCTTGATGTAAGTCTTTAACCTTTGCAACTGCTCCTTTCAGTTTTTTCTTAACTATTTTCCTCATTTTATTATAGACTTCCTTTCGAAAGTTAAAAGGTAGTACTGTGGATTTCCTTACTATCCCTCCTCCACTAATTAAATCAAAGGCGATCATGCTATGATCACTATTGCCAAGTGGCCCCAACACCCTTATCTCTTGCACTAGATCTGGTGTTCCACTAAGGACTAGGTCTAATATGGCTTCCCCTCTGGTCGGTTCATGAACCAGCTGCTCCAAAAAGCAGTCATTTATGTCATCTAGGAACTTTATCTCCCTAGCATGTCCTGCCGTGACACTGACCCAGTCGATACCGGGGTAATTGAAATCACCCATTATTATTATTGCGCTGTAACTTTTGTTAAATGAAATGAGAGTCAGAAGCTGTAAAGATGTCTTACACATTGGAACATGGAACGTACGAAGCATGAACCAAGGGAAGTTGGAGGTGGTCAAGAATGAAATGGAACGTGTACAATTTGATCTGTTGGGTATCAGCGAACTGAAATGGACTGGCATGGGGCACTTTGCATCAGATGATCACATGGTCTACTATGCTGGAAATGAAAGACAAAGAAGAAATGGTGTTGCATTTATAATAAAAAAGAAACTTGCAAGAACTGTAATGAAATACAATGCAGTCAGCGAACGCTTAATCTCTATTCGTCTACGAGGATTGCCTATCAACACAACTATAATTCAAGATATGCCCCAACAACAGCTGCAGAAGAGAATGAAATTGAAGAGTTCTATGAACAAGTACAAGCTGAAATTGACAGAACATGCAAACAGGATATCCTGATAGTCATGAGTGACTGTAACGCAAATGTTGGCAACAAAGAAGAAGGCAAAGTAGTTGAAAAATATGGACTTGGCAACAGAAATGAAGCGGGAGAAAGACTGATAGAATTCTGCAAGACCAATGATCTATTCATCTCAAACACCTTCTTCCAGCAACACAAGCGGCGACTGTACACATGGACTTCACCGAATGGATTATATAAAAATCAAATTGACTATATATGTGGAAGTCAACGATGGAAAAGCTCTGTAACATCAACAAAGACAAAACCTGGAGCTGACTGTGGTACAGATCATCAACTACTAGTATGCAAACTCAAGCTAAAGTTGAAAAAGAGCAAACCACTCATGAATGCAGCAAAATATGACCTTGAGAATATACCACTGGAATTTAAAGACTGCCTGCAAAATCGATTTTCTGCTTTAGATACAAATGACAGAGCTCCGGAAGAGTTATGGAATGACATCAAGAAGGTTGTGTTGGAAGAAAGCGAGAAGTCTCTACAAAAGGTGAAAAAGCAAAAACGGCCAAAATGGATGACGGAAGAAACTCTGAAAATTGCCCAGAAGCGCAGAGAAGCTAAAGCCAGAGGAGAAAGAAAGACAATCGCAGAACTCAACAGAGATTTCCAACGTGCAGCAAGACAGGACAAGGAAAAGTACTACAATGACACTTGCAAGGAAACAGAAGCAGAAACTATTAGAGGAAGAACAAGATCGGCTTTCCTAAAGCTACGAGAGTTAAAGAAAAAGTTCCAGCCTCGAATTGGAATGTTACAAGATGCTGAAGGTTCTATGTTGAATGATGCTGAGAAAATCAAGAAAAGGTGGAAGGAATATACAGAGTTTTTATATGATAAAGATCAAGTGGACCAACAGCCGTTTCAACCTGTACCTTATGATCGGGAAGCATTGGTGATGAAAGAAGAAGTTGAAGCAGCATTGAAAGCCTTATCAAAGAACAAAGCACCAGGCATTGATAGCATTCCCATAGAAGTATTGCAGCAATCTGATGCAGCTGTTAACATACTCACAAGGCTCTGCCAAGAAATATGGAAGACAACATCATGGCCAACTGACTGGAAAAGATCTGTGTTTATACCAATACTAAAGAAAGGTGATCCAACTGACTGTAGAAATTATCGCACAATCGCTCTGATCCCACATGCCAGCAAGATTCTACTGAAGATTATTCAAAAGAGACTACAACCATACCTGGAACAAGAACTACCTGAAGTGCAAGCAGGGTTCAGGAAAGGGCGAGGAACGAGAGACATCATTGCGGATGTGAGATGGATCCTTGAAAAGACTAAAGAATACCAAAAGGATATCTATTTGTGCTTTATCAACTATAGCAAGGCTTTCGACTGTGTAAACCATGAGAAACTCTGGGCCACATTAAGAAGCATGGGTATACCAGAACACCTGATCATTCTCTTGCGCAATCTGTACATTGATCAAGAAGCAACAGTTCGAACGGAACAAGGAGAAACAGAATGGTTTTAAAATAAGCAAAGGTGTAAGACAAGGCTGCATACTTTCCCCCTACCTGTTTAATTTATATGCAGAACAAATCATCAGAGAAGCAGGATTGTATGAAGACAACAGAGGTGTGAAGATTGGTGGAAGACTCATCGACAACCTTCGCTATGCTGATGATACTACATTACTGGCTGAAAGTGAAGATGATTTGAAACATTTGCTTCTCACAATCAAAGAACATAGTCTCAAAATGGGCCTGCACCTTAATGTAAAGAAGACAAAGATCATGACAACTGGCATAATCAACAGGTTCATCGTTGAAGGAGAAGAAATTGAAATTGTGAACAACTTTAACCTACTTGGATCAACTATCAATAAAGAAGCAACAAGCAGTCAAGAAATCAGACGACGCATTGCTCTTGGCAGAATGGCTATGAAAGACCTAGACAAAATTCTCAAGAGCAGAGATGTCTCTCTCCATACAAAGATTCGACTTGTTCAAGCCATGGTATTTTCAATAACATCATATGGATGTGAAAGCTGGACAGTGAAAAAGATAGACAGGAAGAAAATTGATGCCTTTGAATTATGGTGCTGGCGGCGAATACTGTGTATACCATGGACTGCCCGAAGAACAAACCAGTCGGTACTAGAGGAGATCAAACCTAAGCTTTCTTTAGAAGCTCAGATGACAAGACTTCGACTTTCATACTTTGGACACATCATGCGAAGACAGAAATCATTAGAGAAAGACATTATGCTTGGCAAGATAGAAGGTCAACGCAAAAGAGGAAGGCCAGCAATGAGATGGATCGATACCATAACAGCAGCTACGGGTACCAGTCTGTCAACAATGAGCCGCCTGACTGAAGACCGAACACAATTTAGGATAGCTATCCAGAGGGTCGCCATGAGTCGACTCCGACTCGACGGCACTTAACAACAACAACTTTTGTTAGCTTCCTTGATTTCTTTGAGCATTTCATCATCCATTTGGTCATTCTGGCCAGGCGGTCGATAGTACACCCCCACTGCCATTGCCTTCCCCTTTTTACATGGAATTTCAATCCATAGAGATTCTACAGCAAATTTCGTTTCCTGCAAAACTTTAATCCTTTCTGACTCAATGCCCTCTCTAACATAGAGCGCAACCCCTCCACCAATTTGATCAGCTCTATCATTACGATATGGTTTGTACCCAGGTATCACAGTGTCCCACTGGTTGTCCTCCTTCCACCATGTCTCTGATATTCCAATCATATCTAACTCTCATTTAGTGCTATATATTCTAACTCTCCCATCTTATATTTTAGACTTCTAGCATTTGCATACAAGCATTTTAGAGACTGTATTTTATTTATATTAATTTGGCTATTGGTAGACATGGGTAATTTGGGATCTTTAAGCTCTGTCTGCTCCATACTCGAGGGCATTTGGGCTACTTTACTCTTTTTTGGAACCTCTCTGCTTTTAGTAGTATCCTTGAAGGATACATTTTTCCGAACCATCCGCTCTTGGGCGACTGTCGGCTTTCCCCTATTATCTAGTTTAAAAGCTGCTCTATCTCCTTTTTAAAGGTTAATGCCAGCAGCCTGGTTCCATCCTGGTTAAGGTGAAGCCCATCCCTTCGGAAGAGCCCCTCCTTTCCCCAGAATGTTCCCCAGTTCCTAACAAATCCAAACCCCTCATCTCTGCACCATTGTCTCATCCACGCATTGAGACTCCGGAGCTCTGCCTGCCTTTTGAGTTCTGGAACGGGAAGCATTTCGGAGAACACTACCCTGGAAGTTCTGGATTTCAACTTCCTACCTAAAAGCCTAAATTTAGCCTCCAGAACCTCCCAACCACATTTTCCTATGTCATTGGTACCGACATGTACCAAGACAGCAGACTCCTCCCCAGCACTATCTAAGACCTTATCTAGGTGGTGCGTGAGGTCCGCTACCTTCACACCAGGCAGGTATGTTACCAGGCAATCCTCACGTCCACCAGCCTCCCAGCTATCTACATGCCTAATGATCGAATCACTAACTATAACGGCTGTCCTAACCGTTCCCTCATGGGCACATTTATTATTTATTTATTAGAAATTCTTATATACCGCGATATTTAGTATCAGTGCGGTTTACATTGTAACAACATTTTGCATTAGAACATGGCCCTGGAGAAACTTCCTCGGTGCAAGAGGGTTTTACATCACCTGGAGGACAGGTCCTAGTTACAGGATGACTTCCTGCCACACCAGAGTGATGCTCTCCTGTCACATGACCTCTCTCCTCCATGGCAACAGGGATGCTGCCAGACTGGAGGTGGGACTTCAGGACTATATCCCCGTAGGTCTCGTCTATGTACCTCTCTGTCTTTCTTATGTTTTCCAAGTCTGCTACTCTAGCCTCTAGAGAACAGACTCGTTCCCTGAGAGCAAAGAGCTCTTTGCATCTAGTGCACACGTAAGACCTCTCACCAACTGGGAGAAAATCATACATGTGACACTTAATGCAAAAGACTGGAAAGCCCCCATCTCGCTGCTGGATTGCTGTCTGCATCTTAGTTTTAAGTTTTTGTTTAGATTTTTAAGTTCTTTACTTACTAAGGGTTGCTAGGGATATTTATACCAATAAAACTGTACCTAATACGTTTAATATACCTTGTTCACCTGAAGCTTAATTAATCTCAGGTCCTTAGTGTATGACTGATTTGGGTAACGAGCTTCACCTGAGAGCACCTCCTGTCTTTTAAGATGTGCAAGTACCTATAAAGCTACAATTATCCCGGGGGGGGGGGGGGTATAGGGAGGGAGGGAGGGAAATAACACTTATTAAAAGAGGGCTGCTACACAGTACCCTGTTCTGTGCTGCTGAGGTAAGCTATATTCTTATTTGATTTAAATCAGGGGTCTCAAACACGCGGCCCGCGGGCCGCATGCGGCCCGCGAGAGACCTTTGTGCGGCCCGCGATGCAGAGGAAACAAAAACGGGGTTTCCATGGAGACGGAGAAGCGCGCGGCGGTGGCCACTCGCTAGACCAGCGCTATCGTCGTTTCTGTAATGAAGCACTTCACTTCCGCCTCCGTTCCTGTGAAGCTCTGGTAAGCCGTGTCTGCCACATGGAAAGCAGCATCCAGACTCTGAAGCTGAGCATCTTCAGGCTGCATACGGAGAAGGAACTGAACCCGAAAAACTCAGCTCAGCTGGAGGAGCGTCTGAATATGTTGCAAGAGGAGCATGCACAAGAGCTGAAAGTGGTGCAGCTGGAAATGATGCGATTACGTCAAAAGTTGCATGAGGAGATTGAGGAGAAGGAGATGGCGCAGGATGAAAAGGAGAGATTGAGTGCTGCCCTGGAGATCACCACAGCCACAAAGTCAGATGTTGCAATTGCTGCAGAGGAGCTAAGGACTACAAATAATCAAATAACTCTCAGGTTGCAGGAGACACAGGGGCTTGTTTACAAAGCCGCGGTAGCGGTTTGCGATCGTAATCGGAGCCGCGGCCCCGATCGCGATCGCGAACCACTACCGCGGCTTTGTAAACAAGCCCCACAGTCTGCCCTGGTGATAAAAGAAGAAGATTTTGCTCTGGCAGTCCAGTCCCGTGATGAGTCTTTGAGAGAGTGTGAGAGAATGAAGGGGCTCATGAAGACAGCAGAGGTACGGGGGAGACAGAAGGCAAGCACTGAATATATGTCTGTGGGGTGAGGTGACTCAGAAAAGAGCAGAATTGCTTTGTGGGAGCCAAATATAAAAAAAATAAGTATTTGGAAAACTATGAAGGGCAGTATAGCAAATAGAAATAAACACAAACATTCCTTTTGACAAATATTTGTGTGAAACACTAAGGTGCAACCAAGTCATGAGACATTCTTAAAGGATTAACACTAAAGAAGAGCTCCAGGTTTATATGGTACAACAATTTATAGTTTTATTTCTACAGTGTTGTACATTCTAAGTTTGGCTTTTGGGGTTCCCAGTTTAATTGTCTTCCTGTTTCTAAATTGTGATTCCTTGTTTGGTGATGGTGTATGTTCTGCATGTGTAACTGAGCTGAGGTATTCTGTTTATGTAATTCCTATTTGACATTGCCACTTGTTCTCTTTCCCGAGTAGGTCATGTATTGTTGTTCTCTGAAATGTGTTGATTTAATATTTGCAGTGTTGCCTTTTGATAGTTAGGGTATGGTGCTTTGTGAGTCCTGGTAGTGCTGTTAGGACACGGCAGGTTTGCTATGGGTTCTAAATGAGCAGTGTTTCTAGTAGTTCCTAATGTGCCTGGCGGTTGGCACTGGTTTATAGTAATGTAGAAATCTTTTAGTCTTTCTTTATCCATACACTCATTAAGAGGCATGTTTACTAAAAGTTAGTGTATGGTAACATTATGCAAATATTTATGCAAATTATGCCCTTATGCAAATGAGGCCTGCGTCTTGTGCGGCCCCCGGGTTACTCTACAAGTCCTCATTTGGCCCTCAAAGCAATTTGAGTTTGAGACCCCTGATTTAAATGATAGCTCTTTGCTGCTGTTAGGCTCTAACTTATTATGAAATTTAAACTACAAGCTCTCTGCTGGGTTCCAAATTTAACCAGAAAGCTCTCTTCTGTGTTTTAAATTTAAACTAAAAGTATTTTGCTGATACTAGGCCCTGAATGACTATTAAATTAAAACTACAAGCTCTCTGCTGGGTATGAAATGTAACCAGAAAGTTCTCTTCTGTATTTTAAATTTAAACTTAAACTGCTGCTACTAGGCCCTGACTGAGTTAACAAGAATAGTGGGTTCACAGATTAATTAGCTTTAATAGAAAGAATTCCTTTCAGAAAATTCCCATTAGTATATACTCACAATTGCAGATCTCTCTCCAGAAGTAACAGTCCCCTTTTCTAGTCCTTCAAGATTAGAAGAGAAGACAAAAATCCCTTGGTTCCTGAGGAAGGCCGCCACTACCGCCAGGCATTTGGTAAATACTCTGGGAGCAGAGGCTAGGCCAAATGGTAATATTCTGTACTGAAATTGGTTTCCTCCCACTACAAATCTGAGATATTGTCTGTGGTCTGGATGTATGAGGATGTGCATGTAGGCATCCTTCAGGTCTAAGGAGCATAGCCAATCTCCCTGGTGGAGGTAAGGCAGCAATATTCCAAGGGAAAGCATCTTGAACTTTTCCCTCACCAGGAACTTTTCAGTTTCGCAGGTCGAGGATGGGTCTGAGGCCCCCTGTTCTCTTTGGTATCAGAAAATACCTGGAGTAGAAGCCTTTTCCCTGCAGGTGGTGGAGCACCGGTTCCACCGCACTGATCCTCTAGAAGACCGGCCAACTCCTGCAAGAGGAAGTCCCTGTGTAGAGGGGATCTGAGAGGCTCTCCTGGAAAGAAGGAGGGAGTACCTGGTTGAAGTGGAGCAAATAGCTCATTTGGACTATTTGAAGGACCCAGGTATCTGTGGTGATTGATGGCCACCTGTGGGTGTACAGGCTCAGCCTTCCTCCTGTGCAGGACCTCACCCCTGGTTGGAGAGAGACTATGCTTTGGCAATCAAAAATCCCCTCCCGGCTGGGTTGGAGCTGGGGCCGGAGGTTTGGGGGTCTTCTGCTTACGCGGGCCGTGCCCCTGTCCCTTGGCCTGCTGCCCCTGTGGACGAGCTGGGGAGGCCTGCTGAGTGGGGTAGTTTTGGTAAGCAGCACTCTTCCTCAGGAAAAAGGGCTTTTTACCCGAGCCCTTCTTTTTAGAAGGGGCAGAAGTCTTCTTGGATAGTCTTGTCCCGGGGTCAAGTACTCAGACTCGATTTCAGCAGCCTTCTCAGTCATGCGGTTGCCAAAGAGGTTGTCACCCTGGCAAGGGACATTGACCAACTTGTCTTGAACCCATGGCTCCAGGTCCGACGACATTAGCCACATCTGGCGGCAGGCACCGATATCAGCTGCAGCTACTCGGGCTGAGGCCTCGAAGCCGTCATAGGCTGCTCGAGCATAAACTTCGAGCACTCCCGAATCCCCGTGGACAAGTTCTTGAAGCGCTGCAAGGGTTCCTCGGAGAGGCCAGCTGAGAACCCGGCAATCTCCTTTGCCAGGTCCCGCAAGTACATGCCCATGTACAGCTGGTATGTTTGGATTCGGCATGACAGCATCGAGCCCTGGTAGCACTTTCTGCCGAGGGCGTCCAGGTTCCGGACTTCCCTGCCAGGAGGCACCGAGGAGTGTGGTTTTTGGCTCTTGAGCCTATGCATGGCCGATTCCACAACCATGGAGTGTGCGGCAGCTGTGCTTTCTGGAACCCAGGGCTCTTGCGGACTCGATAGATGGAATCGACTTGCTTGCTGAGAACCGGCATCGAGGCCGGTGACTCCCACATGCGGAGTATCAGCCATTCCAACATCGGAGGAACTGGTATCGTAAGGGCTTCCCGAAGGGGAAAGTCATACTGGAGGGCTTCGAGCTCCTCGGCTTGAGGCTCCTCCTCGGAGTATGCCGGGAATGCCAAGGCCTTGGCCATGTCCCTGATGAAGTCCGAGAATGGGTATCCTCCATGGGGACCTTCTCCGAGGCTCGGAACCCGGTGAGTCCGATGGGACATACCGGGTCCGGTGGGTGTCCAGGGACGCCTCATCTTCCGTTTCCCATGCCGAGTCCTCCGAGGAGGAACTGATGGGCTCTGGCCATGAAGGCTTTGGTCTCGACCGCCCTGACACCGAGGGCACCGGCGTCGACGACCTTGGTCCCAAACGGGAGGTCGAGGGAGACCTCGGCCGAGGATCGACCCGAGTCCGAAGAGTCTCGAGGATCGGCTCAGCCTCCGGGGTCGACTTGGACGTCGAGGTCCTGGTGGTTGGGGCGGATGGACCAGTGAGACCGGCCATTAGCGCCAGCTGCTGCTCCGTGAAGGCAAGCATGCTGTGCTCCAGGGCCGCCAACCTGAGACCAAGCTCAGAGGGCTCCACAGCCTCCGGGTCGGGTCCCGACGCCGGTTCTCTCGGAGGAGAGTCAACTAGGACAACAGCAGTTACCTTCCTCGGCATCTCTGGCTCCGTGTGAGGTACCTTTGCAGGCTGCTCTAATTCCGAGGACCCAGGGCGGCGGTCAGGACTCCGTGACCTGGCCCATGAGGATCCAGGCTGATCAGAGGCATCCAACGATGCAGCCCTCACAGGTTTCTTCTTCCTCCGGTGTTTCCGTGAGGGAGACTCCCGCTCAGAAGACCCCTGACGATGCTCGGCATCAGATAGCTCCCGAGACGTCAAGGCTTCTGAAGAGGTCCAGACCCGGATGGATGCAGACTCGGAGGAAATCCTTTCACGCTGCTGATGCCTACTTCTAAGTGCCTTGGAAGACATCTTGCCACATGGGCCACAGACCTTCGGGTTATGGTCAGGCCCGAGGCAGCGGATACAGCAGTCGTGTGTGTCAGTGAGAGACATTAATCTTTAACACCAATCACACTTTTTAAACCCGCTAGCAGCCATTGGTTGGAAAAAGGGCTCCTGCGAGATCAAACGACAGGGCTGTCAGGGAAAAAGAAAAAAGAACGTGAATGCTAGCCACTAAGGGCAAAAAACGAAAAATAGTGACCGGACTCGATACCAGTGTACCAAACCGAGGCGGGAAGGGGAACCAGCGTCGAACCGGGCCGAAGAAGAGAATCTTCAATAGTTTTGACTCACTTTTTCCATGAGGGAAGTTGGACTACGTCCGTTGGGCTCTGTGTAAAAAGGGAGACTGAGCAAGATGGCACCCTTGGGCGGGAAAGGGACTGCGCATGCGTGATGCAATCCCAAAGGCTCTCTTTGAAAGCTGGGGAATTGCTCCGCACGAGGGCTTCATCGGCGCTGACGTCACCCATATGTGAGGACTGACTTCCTGCTTGTTCCTGGAGAACTCCCCTATCCCGCCTTTCCTCTAACGTATATATATATATATATATATATATATATATATCAAGATCCTTAAGTCTATCCTCATATGCTTTATAATGAAGACCACTAACCATTTTAGTAGCCACCCTCTGCACCAACTCCAACCTGTTTATATCCTTTTGAAGGTGCGGTCTCCAGAATTGCACATAATACTCCAAATGAGGTTGTACCAAAGACTGATGCAGAGGCACTATCACCTCCTTTCTTCTGCTGGCCATTCTTCTACCTAAGTACCCAAGCATCCTTCTAGCTTTTGCTGACAACTTTTCTACTTCTTTAGTTACTTTAAGATCATAAGACACAATCACACCCAGGTCCCTCTCTTCTTATGTGGACAGAAGTACTTCACCCCTACACTGTACCGCTCCCTTGAATTTTTTTTTTTAGTGTCATCAAGTCAGTGTTGACTCATAGCGACCCAGCTACCTCTGGGTTTTCTTGACAATGTATCACCGGAAGTAGATTGCCAGCCTTTTCTTCTGAGGCAATGGAGAGTAAAGTGACTTGCCCAAGGTCACAGGGAGTGCCAGTGGGAATTGAACCTCTGATCTTATGGGTACTAGGCAGTTGCTCTAACCACTAGGCTACTCCTCCCCTTCCTTGAATTATTGCAGCCTAAATGCATGACCCTGCATTTTTTAGCATTAAATCTCAGCTGCCAAAATCTCAACCATTCTTCGAGCTTAGCTAGATCCCTCCTCATGTTATTTAAACCTTCCTGGGTGTCTACTCTATTGCAGATTTTGGTATCATCCGACAGCCCTTCTGCAATAACACTAACAAAGATGTTAAAAAGAATCGGACCAAGGACAGATCCGTGTGGCACACCACTGGTAACCTCCTTCTTCTCAGAATGGGCTCCATTTACCTGTACCCTTTGTCGCCTCCCACTGAACCAATCTCTAACCTAATCAGTAATTTTAGGGTCCATCCTTAGGGTGCTCAGCTTGTTTATAAGTCTCCTGTGCGGAACAGTGTCAAAGGCTTTACTGAAATCCAAGTATGCCACATCTAGGCTCTCCCTCGGTCAAACATCCTGGTCACCCAGTAAAAGAAATCAATCAGATTTGTCTGACAAGACTTGCCTCTACTGAATCCATGCTGCCGCCAATCCTGTAATCCATTGGACTCCAGAAACCTCACTATTTTCTCATTCAGCAGCATTTCAAATAATTTACTCATCACAGAGGTTAGACTAACTGGCCTATAGTTTTCAACCACGTCCTTACTTCTGCTTTTGTATAAAGGGACCACATGTGCCTCTCTCCAGTCCTTTGGCACCACTCCCGACTCCAAAGAGGCATTGAAAAGGTCAGTTAATGGAACTGCTAGAACGTCCCCAAGTTCTTTCAGTATTCTTGGTTGTATCCCATCCGGTCCCATCGCTTTGTCTACTTTTAGTTTAGCTAGTTCCTCACAAACACAGCCTTTTGAAAATCCTTCAAGATCCCAGTCGCTTCTGTTCCTATTTGCGGGTATTTTCTGAGGCCCTACTCCTGGCCCTTCACTGTGAACACAGAAAAGAAATACTTGTTGAGCAATTCTGCTTTAGCCTCATCAGCTTCTACATATTCCTCCCCTTCACCCTTACAAACATAGAAATATGATGACAGAAAAAGACCACATGGCCTATCTAGTCTGTCCTTCCATATCAACAACTACAACAGTCCCCTTTTTACCTTTAGAAATCCTCTGTGTTTGTCCCATGCTTTTTTGAATTCAGTTACTGTCCTCATCTATACCACCTCCACTGGGAGACTATTCCGCGGATCCACTACTCTTTCCGTAAAGACATATTTCCGCATATCACTCCTGAATCTATCTCCCTTCACCCTCATCCCATGTCCCCTCGTAGCAGAACTTGCTTTCAATTGAAAGAGGCTCTCTCCCTGAACATTTATTTCACAGAGGTATTTAAACATCTCAATCATATCACCTCTATCCTGCCTTTCCTCTAAGGTGTACATATTAAGATCCTTCAGTCTGTCCTCATATGCTTTATAATGAAGACCACTAATCATTTTAGTAGCCACCCTCTGCACAGACTCCATCCTGTTCACATCCTTTTGAAGGTGCGGTCTCCAGATTTGCACACTATATTCCAAATGAGGGCGCACTAAAGACTTATAGAGAGGCATTATCACCTCCTTTTTTCTGCTAGCCATCCCTCTCCGTATGCACCCAAGCATCCTTCTAGCTTTTGCCGTCGCCTTTTCTACCTGTTTAGCTACTTTAAGATCATCAGACACAACCACACCTAGGTCCCGCTCTTCTTTAGTGGACAAACGTACTTCACCCCCTATACTATATTGCTCCCTTGGATTGCTGCAGCCCAAATGCATGACCTTACATTTTTTAACATTAAATCCCAGCTGCCAAATTCTAGACCATTCTTCAAGCTTAGCTAGATCCCTCCTCATGTTATCTACACCTTCCTGGGTGTGTACTCTATTGCAGATTTTGGTATCATCCGCAAAGAGGATGATACCAAAATCTTGAAACTGACAATACCACTTTTGCCCTTTTTCCTCTCACTAGCATATCTAAAAAATGTCTTGTCCCCCCCATTTTACTGCATTGGCTATTTCTTCTTCTTTTTGTATCTTTGCTTTCCTGACTACTTTCCTAGCTTCTCAAAGGTTTTCCAAATACAGATGCCTGTCTTCCTCCCTCTGTGATGTCTTGTAGTTCATAAAGGCCTCCCCCTTTTTCTTCACCTTTTCAGCTACTTCTTTTGAGAAACATAGCAGCCTTCATTTCCTTTTACCTTTATTTACCTTTCTAACAAAAAGATTGGTTGCCCTTAAAATATCCCCTTTCAGTTTTGCTCACTGTTTTTCTACATCCCCCATCCCATCCTGCTAACGATTCCTTGAGGTATTGCCCCATCTCAGCAAAGTTAGTTTTCCTAAAGTCTAAGACCCTCACTTTTGAATGGATTTTATCAGCCCTAGTCCTAATACTGAACCACACCATCAACAGGGCGGTTATGGTGATCACTGGATGTGAGATGATCTCCCAATATAACATCAGAAACACTTTCCCCATTGGTAAACACCAAGTCCAGAATGGTCCCTTCATGTGTGGGTTCTGTTACCAGTTGCCTGAATAGTTCTTCCTGTAGAGAATCCAGGATCTCCTTTCTTCTAGATGACACTACATAGGGATGTGCCAATCCACATCCGGAATATTGATATCATCTATCAGTAGCACTTCCCCTTTCCTGGCCATGCTGCGTATGTCTTCTATTAAATCTCAGTCCACCACTTGTCCCTGCGAAGGGGGTCCGTATATTACGCCAATGCAAATGGATTTCTCTTTCCCTCTTGCCAGTTTAACCCACAGTGTCTCCTCTTTCCCTTTTAAGCCCTGTAATTCTATAGCTTTAATATTATTTTTTACATATACTGCCACTCCTCCTCCCCTTCTTCCTACCCTGTCCTTCCTGAGTAAAGTATAGCCTGGTATAATTATATCATAGTCATGGTTGTCCGTGAACCATGTCTCCGTAACTGCCACTAAATCCAAGTCAGCCTCTTCATTAAGGTCTCAACATTTGGGATTTTATTTCCCATGCTACAGGCTTTACGGGAGAAGAAAATCCATCCACCATCTGCTGAAGACAAAGAAATACTGAAGAGACCTCTAGTGGTTAAAAAGTATAGAGGCATGAGAGTGATGTCACGGAAACATGGGCTTTTCATTGGTACTTTGTCTGCACCAATCTGCTGAAAGGGGAACATAACCCACTTGTCTGGACTGGTCTAGCAGAATGATATGAAAGATATGTTTTGAAGGCTGCATCTGCTGCTAGAGCTAGAGTGATCAACATGCCGCCACCAATGACTTGGCCGAAGTCTATTCCAAGTGATAAGAACATAATATAAGAACATAAGATATGCCATACTGGATCAGACCAAGGTCAATCAAGCCCAGTGTTGTTTTTCTAACAGTGGCCAATCCAGATCACAAGTAGCTAGCAGGTTCCCAAAAAGGCACACAGATTCCACAATACTTGTCCTAGAGCACTACTGCCAGAAAGGCTGCTTCCAATGCTGCTTTTCTTTAGGGTCCACCCCCCCCCCCCCCCGAGTGCTCTGAGAGCAGTTGCAACTGATGGAGCACAGCCCTTGCCACCAAGGTCCTGCACCTCACTGCCCAGATACTGGGCCCAGAAGTTTTGAAGCTCTGCTTCATTAATGCCTCCATCTTGCATTCCTGAGGATCCTTCAAGCGCCATCTCCCCTTTCATTGGAAGAGTGATCTTGCATGAAACCGGAGTCACCAAGACACCTACCTTAGGTAGCTTCAGCAGAGTATCTTGTTTCTCCTGGGGAAAGGGGTAGAGCTTGGTCGTCACTCTGGCCACCTTAAAGGAAGCATCTAATGTCTCCCAAATCACTGCCACTGCCACAATCTCCTGAATGGGCTGGAGGAATAAAAACGTCCTTGACCTCTCCTCATCTTCCTTGAGAAGTTCCAGTCTTTCTTCAAATGACTTCTCGGAATCCATATGGCTTCCCTTGGAAGTCGTGGCACCCTTTCCTTACAGTCTATGAATCTTGGGGGTTGGGCCCTTGGCAATCCTACTGTGAGACCCCGATGGCCATAGCCTGCCTGCATGGCTCATAGAAGCTGTGAAACCTGCCTTAGTCATGATGCTAAATTCCACTCCAGGATGCTGCTGCAATGAATATACATCTTGTGTATCATTAACACAAATTCAGGGGAAAAGAATGGCTGCATAGGCCCCTTCCCTAATTTCCAAGACAGCAATCTCACCATCTCCTCTGCTGAGGGCATACCGCCATCGAGGGCCCTGCACGATCCTCCCTCAGTCTCAGTCGTGGTACCACATGGTCAGGCCCCAATATAGCATCTTCCCATGCCCGCGGGAACGGCTGAGCGTCACCTGATACCAGTCCCTTAGTCAACTACTGCACTGGGATTGGGGGTGAGGGGAGGTCAGAAATGTGTCCTAGAGAGGAGCTCCTGCTGTATGTTTCCTACTTCAATACCAGTGCCACAAGTTGCCTCTGCTCCCCTCTTGCTGTGTCTTGATCACCTGTCACATAGCCCTTACAAGTTAACTGGTCCCAGCTCCTGGCCAGCAAATTCCACAGCTTCAGCATCTTTTACTGCTGGCCTCTGGCTCTGAGCTGTGATGCTCAGGAACTTTGGTGGCATTACTGTTATCTTCGTAGTAAAGTTCACAGACACTTGAAAATGAAATATAAGCCTGAATATTAAGTTATTAAGTTAAAATTATCCATGCCAACACTTCTTAAAGAGGGTTGCTTGTACTGCTTTCTCATTAAAGCTGCCATGGTTCTACCAGGGATGGGCTTCTACCTACTGCTACCAGTCTCTCTTTCATCCCTACTCCCTTCCTATTGCCATCAATCTCTCTCTCCTACTTACTCCCTGCTCCCCCTGTTCTCTTGCCACCAGTCTCTCTCTCTCTTCTACCCCTTTCCTGCTGCCACAAATCTCTTTCTCCTACTCCCTTCCTGTTACCCAGGGTCGGCCCAAGGGTTTCTGCCGCCCTAGGCAGAAACCCAGTCCTCACCCCCCCCCCCAGCTGTCGCCGATTTCGTCTTGGGAGCAGGAGGCGAGCAGCGTCAACAGCATTTTTTCCAAAAATGACAATTTTTTGCCGCTGCTATTGGAAATACTGCCGCTGCCCACCTCCCCCCAAATGGAACTGGCAGCAACTGGGGGGGAGGGCATAGCGTGGCTGCCCATGTGTGCTGCCTCTGCCACCCACCCAGGTCACCCGCTCTAGGCAGATGCCTAGTTCACCTAGTGGACGGGCCAGCCCTGCTGCTACCCCCCCCCCCCGGTTTTACTGCCACCAGTCTCTCTCTTTCTTTCCTACCCTCTTCCTGCTACCCACTTTATAGTGCCAGGGCTGGCTCAAGGGTTTCTGCTGCCCCAGGCAGAAACCCCGTCCTTGCCAACCCTCCCCCTTAAGCTGTCCCCGCCACCCAATGCTGCCGCCGATTCTGTCTTCGGGAGGGCAGGCAGGCAGGCGGCTAGCAGTATTTTAGAAGTGGTGCTTTTGTGTATTACAACTATTAGATAAACTGAAGAGTAGCAAATCACCTGGGCCGGATGGTATGCATCCAAGGGTGTTGAAAGAACTGAAATATGAGATTGCAGACCTGCTATTAGTAATCTGAACTATCATTAAAATCATCTCTAATACCTGAAGATTGGAGGATCGCCAATGTAACACCAATTTTTAAAAAGGATTCCAGGGGTGATCCGGGAAACTACAGACCGGTGAGCCTCACGTCAGTACCGGGAAAAATGGTAGAAACCATCATAAAGAATAAAATTACTCAGCATGTAGATAGTCATGGCCTAATGGGAGACAGCCGACATGGCTTTAGACAAGGAAGATCTTGTCTTACTAATCTGTTATGTTTTTTTGAAAGTGTGAACAAACAGGTGGACAAAGGTGAGTCGGTTGATATAGTGTATCTGGACTTTCAGAAAGCCTTTGACAAGGTCCCTCATCAGAGACATTTGGCAAAACTAAAGAGTCATGGGATAGGAGGCAGTGTACTACTGTGGATCAGGAACTGGTTAAAAGATAGAAAGCAGAGGGTTGGGCTAAATGGCCAATTTTCCCAATGGAGAAAGGTGAATAGTGGTGTACCCCAGGGATCTGTGCTGGGTCCGCTGCTTTTTGACATATTCATAAATGACCTGGAAAGTGGAATAACGAGTAAGGTTATCAAATTTGCAGATGACACAAAACTATTTAAAGTTGTTAAAACCCAAGAGGATTGTGGAAAATTGCAAGAGGATCTTGATAAATTGGAAGACTGGGCATCAAAATGGCAGATGAAATTTAATGTGGACAAGTGCAAAGTTATGCACCTAGGGAAGAACAACCCAAACTATGGTTACACAATGCAAGGTTTCACATTAGGAACCACCACCCAGGAAAAAGATTTAGGTGTCACTGTGGATAACATGTTAAAACCCTCGGCCCAGTGTGCAGCAGCAGCCAAGAGAGCAAAGGAGAAATTAGGCCTTACCTGCTAATTGTCTTTCCTGGAATCTTCTCCGGGCCAGTCCAGGGAACGTTAGGGTTGTCAATCCTGTCCAGCAGCTGAGGACTGACATACTAGAAGTTTTGCTGACAGCTTAAGCTCCTCCTCCTGAAGCCAGCACTCCAGTCTTGTACTAACAAAGCAGCTAACTCAGACCTATACAAAGAGAACGAAGCACACACAAAAAAAAACAGAACCGAGAACTGCTATATTCCCCAGGCACGGACCGCACCTGCAATGACATGGGAACGGGAAATTTAATACCCCAGAAAAGCACAACAAGTCGGTGCTTAGAGTCAACAGTAACAGTAGTAAGCGCCTTTCTCTTGAACCTAAGAAGTCTCCTGCACTTGAGACTGTCAAGGTCGGATTGCTCACTTATCTCATTTCTTTTTAGTTCACCTGCGCTTTTATTGAATATCCTTAGCGCAATGGAGCCATAAAGAAAAACCCCGGTAAGCTCATGCCATCAGCTAGCTCAAAGCCGACGAGCGGAACCCCTAGGACACGGACCAGAAACTTCGGGTGGGGCCCTGGACTGGCCCGGAGAAGACTCCAGGAAAGACAATTAGCAGGTAAGGCCTAATTTCTCCTTCCTAATCGCTTCTCCGGGCCAGTCCAGGGAACGTTAGGGCAGTACCAAAGCAGAACCTAAACCTGGGAGGGACCCGCGAGTCCAGCCACTAACGCTGCCGTTCCAACCTTCGCATCCCCGCGTGCCATAACATCCAGCCTATAATGTTTAGTGAAAGTATGCAGAGAAGACCACGTAGCAGCTCTACAAATATCCACCGGAGGTACCAACGCGTATTCTGCCCAAGACGCCGCTTGAGAACGCGTAGAATGGGTGCGGAGCCCTTCCGGCGGATGTTTACCCGCAGTCGCGTAAGCCGCCACAATAGCTTGTTTCACCCAGCGGGCTATGGAGGCTTTCGTAGCCGCCTGACCCTTACGACGGCCCGCAAACAGCACAAATAACCTGTCGGACCGGCGAAAATCTTTAGTAATTTTAAGATACTTTCGAAGGACGCGACCGAGATCCAATCTCCGAAGAGCACGGTCCATAGGAGAACCTGAAGCCTCAGAGAAAACAGGCAAAGCCACGGACTGATTCAGATGGAAGGAAGACACCACCTTGGGCAAGAAGGATGGCACCAGACGCAAAAGCACCTTTTCCGGAAAAAATTGCAGGTACGGCTCCCGGCAAGAAAGCGCCTGCAAGTCCGAAATTGCCTAGCCGAACACAAGGCAACCAGGAAGGCGGCCTTCCAAGAAAACTCCTTCACATTCACTCCGGAAGCGCTCTCAAAGGGAGCCTGCGTCAAGGCCTCCAGCACTAATTTCAAATCCCAAGAAGGAACTACGTTCCGCACCGGAGGCCTGAGGAGCTTAGCCGCCCAAAAGAAACGCAGAACATCAGCATGCGTCGAGAGACGGCGCATATTCACCGGCCCCCGAAAACAACTCAAGGCCGCTACCTGCACTTTCAGAGTGGCGACCGACAAGTTCTTATCCAAACCTTCCTGAAGAAACAAGAGAAGTTGCGGCACAGAGGCTGACATGGGCACAACGCCCTGAAGCGCACACCACCGCTCAAAAACGCGCCAGACGCGGACGTACGCTAGATAAGTTGAAGATCTCCTCGAACGCAACAGAGTGGATATCACCGCCTCCGAAGAACCTTTGCGTCTTAAACGAGCCCTCTCAAGAGCCAGGCCGTAAGCAAGAAGCGATCCACCTGGGGCATCAACACAGGTCCCTGAGCTAACAGGTTGCTCCAAGCCGGCAGCCGCCAAGGAGAGTCGATCACCAGACGCACTAAGTCCGCATACCACGGCCGCCGAAGCCAGTCCGGCGCTATGAGAATCACCGTCCCCCTGTGCCGTGCTATGCGGTGAATAACTCGACCGAGCATTGGCCACGGCGGAAAGACATACAACAGGGAGTCGGGAGGCCAAGGTTGAACCAACACATCGAGACCCTCGGACATGTGTTCCCTGCGCCGGCTGTAAAAACGAGACGCCTTGGCATTGCTGAAGGTAGCCATCAGATCCATTGACGGCTGCCCCCAACGCATGGTGATGTCGTGAAACACCGCCGCATTCAGCTCCCATTCCCCGGGATCGAGAACATGGTGACTGAGATAATCGGCTTGAATATTGTCCTTGCCGGCCACGTGCGCAGCTGATAAGGCCACGAGATGAGTCTCCGCCCAAGCAAACAACTCCTGACTCTCCTCCAGCAACGGCCGACTCCTCGTACCGCCTTGGCGATTGATATAGGACATGGTCACCGCATTGTCGGAAAAAACCCGGACTGCCGCCCCTTCGAGCAGGCGCCCGAAATGAAGAAGCGCTAACCGAACGGCTCGGAGCTCCAAGAGATTGATCGAAAGGGAGCTCTCTTCCTGTGACCAGCATCCCTGCGTCACCTGAGCCTGACAGTGAGCCCCCCAGCCCGAGAGACTGGCGTCCGTCATCAGAAGAACCCACTGAGGATCCTGTAGGGGAACCCCCGCTGAGAGATGACCGGGATCCAGCCACCAGCGCAAGCCGCTGCGCACCGAGTCTGGGCAGACCAACTCCTGTGAAAGAGGATGGAGTTGAGGCGACCACCTGGAAAGCAAGGCCTCTTGAAGAGGCCGCATATGCGCCCTGGCCCACGGAACCAAGTCCAGAGCCGCCGCCATGGACCCCAAGAGCTGTAAATAGGTCCACGCCGAAGGAGCCGAAGTCTTCAAGAACAGCTGCACCTGCCGCATAAGCTTTCGAACTCTGTCCTCGGGCAGAAACACCGAACTGGTTGCCGTGTTGAAGAAAGCCCCGAGGTACAAGAGCTGTTGCACTGGCTGCAACTGACTCTTCGCCTGGTTGATGACCCAACCGAGTTGCTCCAAAAGCTGAATCACCCGAGCCGTTGCGACGACCACCTCCGCTCGGGAATCGGCTCTGATCAACCAGTCGTCCAGATAAGGGTGAACCCGAACCCCTTCTTTCCGCAGAGCCGCGGCCACCACTACCATAACTTTCGTGAAGGTGCGAGGGGCCGTTGCGAGACCGAAAGGCAACGCCCGAAACTGGAAATGCCCCATGGGCAGCGCAAACCGCAAAAATCGCTGATGATCTGCTCTGATGGGGATGTGGAGATAAGCCTCCGTGAGGTCTATAGCAGAGAGGAACTCTCCCGGACGCACCGCCCGAATAACGGACCGCAACGTCTCCATCCGAAAATGCGGAACCCGCAGGGCGCGATTGACCCCCTTGAGATCGAGGATCGGACGAAAGGAACCTTCCTTTTTGTGAGCCACAAAATAAATCGAGTATCGACCTAAGCCGCACTGGTCGGGAGGCACCGGGACGACTGCTTGCAGTCGTATCAATCGGGCAAGCGTGTCGGCTACCGCCTGCCTCTTCGGGCCCGCCGCGCAAGGGGACACCATAAATGCGGCAGCCAACGGATACGCGAAATCCAAGGCATAGCCCTCTCGAATTATCTGAAGCATCCATGCGTCCGAGGTTATCGCGGTCCAGGCCGGGAGAAAGTCCTGTAAGCGGCCTCCCACAGGTATCACGGCCGGGACCGGCTGACCTTCATTGCGATTTCTTAACCGCGGGCTGCTGAGAATTCAAGTAGCTTCTCGCGAATCCTCGAGCACCCCGAAAGGACTGCCCCTGAGAACCGAAGCGGGCCCTGGGATAAGGAAGAAAACGAGCCCCGCGAAACCGACGAGACTCTCTACCTTGGCCGCGCTGCGCCGAACCCCCTCTAGGAGGCCGGGGACGATCCTCAGGCAAACGACCACCCTTGGAATCGCCAAGATCCTTAATAATCTTTTCCAATGCCTCCCCAAAAAGTAACTTCCCCTTATAAGGGAGCTTACTGAGGCGCGATTTAGAGGACACGTCCGCCGCCCAATTCCTTAACCAGAGAAAATGTCTAGCCGCCACCAAGGAGGCCATGGACTTTGCCGCTATGCGAACCAAATCATAAAACGCGTCCGCCAGATATGCCGCAGCCGACTCAAGTTTCGCGCCCTCCGCGGAAGACGGCTCCGCAGCCTCAGTGGCGACCTCTCCTTGGAGCCAGCGAATCGAAGCGCGGGACACATATGCCCCACAAATAGAAGCCTGCAGCACCAACGCGCTGGAATCAAACGCCTGCTTCAAGAGGACTTCCAATTTACGATCCTGTAGATCCTTAAGCGCCGCCGCGCCCTCCACAGGAATCGTAGTCTTCTTAGTCACTGCGGAAACTAAGGCATCAACCCTAGGCATCTTGAGTAACTCTTTCTCCTCCTGAGACATCGGGTACAGGCGACCTAAGGCGCGGCTGCCCCTTAACGTAGCCTCAGGACACTCCCATTCGGACTCTATCATTTGCTTAATGACCCGGTGAACAGAAAAACAGCGTTGCTCCGCTTTGAAACCCTGTAGTAAGGGATCCTCGAGCGGCTCCTGAGACATGGAGGGCAATTGAATATTCAGCGCCGCCAAAGATTGCGAGATAAGTGCTCCAAGCTCCTCCTTGCGGAAGACGCGAAACACATTAGGATCTTCACCTGGCGCAATCTCCCCCTCTTCCAGCTCCCCTAGCCAAGGCTCTAAACCGACGTCCAAGAGAAGCTCACCTTCATCACCTAACTGCGGCTCCCATGCCAGGGGAGTGCTAACCTCCTCTGCAGCAAGCTTACCTGACGGCCCTTGGGAAGCACCCTCCCCCGGGTCGTTATGAGACATCTCTGGCCGCTCCTTAAGATCCTGCCAGGAACCTGGAGCCTCTGTAGCCTGTGCAGACTTCATCAAAAATGCCCGATGCATCGCCAAAATGAACTCGGGGGAAAAGAGAGCAGAGCAGCTCTCCTGAGCTTCAGGAGGCTTCTGCTGCGGTTGCACCACCCGGGGAGGCGCTTTTTCGGACTTAGACTTGCATTTACTGTGTTTGGTAGGCCCCGCGGCAGACCTGGAGGGCTCTCCCAAAATGGCGGCCGTTCCCGCCGTTTCTGCAGGCAGGGAAGGCCGCTCAGCCTCTGTCGATTTTCTCTCCATGCGCTCCAGCGTTCCAAGGTCGAACGAGACCGCTGCCCGAACACTGCCAAGCCCGCGGCGCCAAAAAACATGAAACACCGCCCCCCCCCCCGGAGGACCTTCGAGTCCCGCAAGCTTCCGGTGTTACCTGTGCAGCCCCGCTCAGCCCGCAGGCTTCGATAGCTGATTGCAAGAGCGCCGGACGTTCTCCTGCTCCCCCGCTGCTAGCGGGCAAAGAGAAAGGCGGCGGCTTGTCCCCGGAGGGTGATCCCGAGGCTCTCAGGATCAGAGCCCCACGAAAAATCAAATTTAGGTCCCCGGAGAAGGCAGGCTCTGCCCCCACGTGCTGCTCCCACTCGGTCCCAAGAATCGCAGCAGCGGAATTGGAAGACCCGGATTTAGGAAGGGTGCATCCAGGGGAATACAGGAGCTTCAGCCCTGCTAGAGCCTGCTCACAGACGGTTGGACAAATTAAAGAAAATAACCAAATCTCTCCCTCTAACTAGGAGCCTGTCAGCACGTCGTCCTGTTCAGCTGCTGAGGACTGAAAGACTGGAGTGCTGGCTTCAGGAGGAGGAGCTTAAGCTGTAAGCAAAACTTCTAGTATGTCAGTCCTCAGCTGCTGGACAGGATTGACAACCCTAATGTTCCCTGGACTGGCCCGGAGAAGCGATTAGGAATAGAATGCTAGGTATCATAAGGAAAGGAATGGAAAATAAAACAAAAGATATTATAATGCCTCTATACCATTCCATGGTGAGACTGCACCTTGAATATTGTGTGCAATTCTGGTCGCCGTATCTTAAAAAGGATATAGCGTTATTAGAAAAGGTTCAGAGAAGAGCCACCAAAATGGTAAAGGGGATGGAAGGATACTCCTATGAAGAAAGGTTAAAAAGGTTAGGGCTCTTTAACCTGGAAAAGAGACGGCTGAGGGGAGATATGATAGAAGTCTATAAATTAATGAACGGAGTGGAACGGGTAAACGTAGATCGATTGTTTACGTTATCAGAATATAGAAAGACTAGGGGACATGCAATGAAGCTACAGGGTAAACTATTTAAGACTAATAAAGAAAATATTTTTTCACTCAACGTGTAATCAAACTCTGGAATTTGTTACCGGAGGATGTAGTAAAGGCTGTTAGTGTAGCTGGGTTTAAAAAAAGGTTTGGACAAGTTCCTGGAGGAAAGGTCCATAAACAATTATTAAGAAGGGACCCAGGATATCAATGCTTGACCCAGTACAAGCATTGCGGAACTTGTGTCTTTTGGGGAAACTGCTAGGTATGTATGACCTAGATTGGCCACTGTTGGAAACAGGATACTGGGCTTGATGGACCTTGGTCTGACCCAGTATGGCATATCTTATGTTCTTATGTGCTACTATTTTTTTGCCCATGGTAGGCCATGTATTTCAGCACACATGGCCTTCCGCTTCTGACCCCTCTCTGACAGTAAGCTGTTGGAGGGGGATCAGAAGTGGCAGGTCATATGTGCTGAAACACATGGCCTGCCACAGGCAACAAAGCGGCGGCACAAAGCCGCTCAGCCCTGTTGGCCACCCTAGGCAGCTGCTTAGCTTGCCTAGTGGACAGGCCGGCCCTGCCTATTGCCACTAATTTCTCTCTCCTACTCCCTGCCTGGTACCGCCAAGCTTAACCTCTTTCTTTCCTTGTGCGCCAGTTTCTTTCTCTCAACCCTCCTCTTCCATAGCAGCAGCAGCTTCTTTCAAACTCCATCACCCCCTACTGTAGCAGCTCTCTCTGTCCCTACAGGAAAAGGCTCTCTTAATATGGGCCACATCTTTAAGCAACAGGTCTTCTCCATGAACTAACACAGCTCCCATAGACCTCGGGGGCTGCAGTTCATTCCTGACATCATCATTGCAGCTGCAGTCACTGCCTTCTTTTCCTTATCCTTTCTTTGCCTCCCTTCTCCAGGTTGCATGGGCTTCAATGACACCGACTCTACTTGGTCCTGCTTAGCTCAATGTCATTCCATAAGACACAGGCCTGTACTAATTCAATGAGATGATCTCTGTGCTGGCCACTAATGCTGCTTCTTAGAAGCATAAAAGAAAATAAAAGATGCAAATGGGAACCCCCAAATAAAATGAGAACGGGTGTCACACTAGGAATCCTTGGGGGCAGTCACTGGCTTGCTGGCCTTCCGATGAAAGAACACTAATACACAGATGAATTTTTCCTTACAAAATCCCTTTTGTCCATGAGGAGGCTGAACCATGTACTCTTCAACAGGGCGGTTATGATAGATATGTTCATTCAAAGTCTGGGATAGGCACAGAGGATCCTTAGCTATAGAGGAGAGAGGGGTAAAGTCTGGGATAGGCATAGATGATTCGTAGCTATGGGGGAGTGAAAGGTAAAGCCTGGGATAAGCACAGAGGATTCTCAGCTGTGAAGTCAGGGGTGGTGGTGAGGGGTAAAGCCAGAGGTAAGCACAGAAGATCCTTAGCTGTAGAAAGAGTAAGGGGTAAAGGCTGAGATAAGCAGAGCAGCTCCTTAGCTCTAGGAGAAAAGCCTTGTATAAGCAAAGAAGATCCTCAGCTCCGGGAAAAAGAGAAAGGAAACAAGATAAAATGTAGAATCTACTGTTCTTCTGGAGTAAGGAAGCCAAGAGAGATCGAATGGGTCTTTATGACATAAGAAAATAAGATATATCATACTGGGTCAGACCAAAGGTCCATCAAGACTGTTTCCAACAGTGGCCAATCCAGGTCACAAGTACCTATTAGTTTCCCAAAAGGTAGACAGATTCCATGCTACTTATCACCCATAGCCGGAAGAGTCTGTGGGCCACCTTGGGATCCAGACGCCACTCGTGTGGTTGAAGGACCTTGCTTAGCCTGTCCGCCAGGGCATTGTCCTGGCCCGGGAGATAGACAGCTCTGAGGAACATCCCTTGGCTGGCCGCGAAGGAACAGAGGGTCATGGCTTCCTGGCAGAGGAGGCAGGAGCTCGTGCCACCCTGCTTGTTCACGTAGAATATCGTTGATCTGATTGTCCGTCTGGAGGAGCACCGACTGGTGCCACATAGGCAGTGTCTGAAGACCCTCAGGGTGAGGAAGACGGCTTTGAGCTTGAGCAGATTGATCTGCTGCTGGCTCTCCTCGAAGGACCAAGCCCCTTGGGTGCAAAGCTCCTCGCAATGGGCATCCCAGCCCATCAGGGAAGCATCCGTCATGAGGACTCTTTGGGGGTTTGGGAGTTGAAAGGGCATGCCTACCTGTAGGTGCTGGGCATTCTGCCACCAGGTGAGGGACTCCGTGAGCTGGTGAGAGACTGTGATTTTGTCTTGAAACCTGCCCATGGCCTGGGCCCACTGGGACCGGAGGCACCACTGAACCGCCCACATGTGGAGGCGTGCGTTGGGGATTACATGGGCAGTGGAGGCCTTGTGGCCCAAGAGGCGGAGGAGCGCTCGAGCTGACACGGTGTGGTGCCTCTGCACCTCGGCCATGAGGGCGATGAGGTGGTTCGCCCTGTCACAGGAAAGAAAACCCCTGGCCTGCAGGGAGTCCAGGAGGGCCACAATGAATACCAGAGCCTGCGTTAGAATGAAGTTGGACTTTGGATGATTTATCATGAAGCCCAGGTGCTGTAAGACCTAAATAGTGTGGTCGGTGGCCTGTTCAACCTCTGAGGCCATGTCCCCCTTGATGAGCTAGTTGTTGAGGTAAGGGAAGACGAAGGCCCCATGGAGGCAGAGATAGGTGCTACTACTGTGAGGCACTTGGTGAAGACTCTGGGGGTATAGGTGAGGCTGAAGGGGAGTACCCTGTACTGGTAGTGGTTGTCTCCTACCACAAACCTGAGGTACTGCCTGTGCCTTGGGTGAATCAGGATGTGGGTATAAGTATCCTTTAGGTCCAAGGATCATAGCCAATCTCCCTGCTGGAGGTAGGGCAGCAGTGTTCCAAGGGAGAGCATCTTGCATTTCTCCCACACCAGAAACTTGAGGACTTTTTGGAACCAGGAAGTACCTGGAGTAAAACCCTTTGCCCTTTGCATGGTGCGGGATGAGCTCCACAGCTCTCTCCCTGAGAAGGGCCGTGAGCTCTTGCCTCAGCAGGGCCTGGTGCAGGGGAGACCGAATGGGTTCCCTGGGAAAGAGGCGTGGAGGGGCCTGGTCGAGGTGGAGGCAGTAGCCCTCCTTGACCACCTGAAGAGTCCAGGAGTCGGTGGTGATGGAGGCCCACCGATGGGCAAAATGAACCAGGCACCCCCCTGTCGGGAGCTGGTCCTCCAGCGGAAGAGAGGCTACACCGATGGCGTCAAAACCCCAACCCTGGTTGGGCTGGGACTGGTAGCTGGGGTTTTGGACCCTTGGGCTTGCGAGGGGACTGGCTTGTTCCCTTGCTCTGGGAACCCTGCTGAGGGGTCTGGGCGGCAGGGTATGGGGGATAGCCCTGGTAAGGCTGGCACTTCCAGAGGAAAGGGGGTTTCTTGCCCTGCAGCTTCTTCCAATGAAGGGTGGAAGTTTTCTTTGAGAGCCGGGTACGGGTGACATACTCTGTTTCGATGTCAGTCATTTTGTCCTCCATTGGTTTACCGAAGAGCTGTTCTCCGAGACATGGGACGTCAAGAAGTTTTTCTTGTACCCACTGCTCGAGATCCGATGATGAGCCAGGCCTGGCATTAAGCACTGATGCCAGCAGTTGCCACCCTTGCACTGGACTCGAAGCTGTCATAGGCGGCTCGAGACAAGTACTTGGAGCACTCTGAGACAGACTTCGAAAGAGTCTGGAAATGCCGGAGGTGGTTCGCAGCCAAGCTCTTTGGCCAGGAGGAACATGCCAAAATAAAGCTGGTAAGTTTGAATACGCCATGTCAGCATCAAGTCCTGGCAGCATTTCCACCCAAGGGAATTGAGGGCACGGGACTCCCTGCCTGAGGGCACCGAACAGTGCGACTTCAGGCTTTTTTGCCAGCGCATGGCTGACTCGACTATCATAGAAGTGTGGGGGAGTTGCACCGTACGGAAAACTGGGCCACGCTGGACCCGGTACATTGTATCCAGCCGACAGCTAATGATGGGTACCGATACAGGGGTTTCCCACATCCTGAGGAGGAGCCAGGTAAGGATGGAGGGGACGGGGACTATCTGGGTCTCCTTCAGTGATGTTTCGTACTGGAGGATGTCAAGTTCCTCTGTACGAGTTTCCTCCACTGACTCCTTTGTGAGGGAGCACGCCTGAGCCATGTCCCTGACGAACCCGAGGAAGGAGAAGTCCTGGGGTGGGGATCAGCGCTTGGCAGCCGGTGGAGATGGGTCCGAGGGGAGGTCTCGATGGGCTCGAATCTCTGAAGATGTCTTGATGTCAGACTCCCAGTTGGAGTACTTCGAGGAGAACACGAGACCCGCCGGCTATAGGAGAGCCAGCAACTCCGTCCTGGGTGCTTCGAGGCTGGGGCATTGCCAGAGCCAGAGGTGCTTGCTTGCGAAGACCTCACTCCCGAGGAATGGGAGTGAGAATATGACCCTTGCCGAGGATCTGACCGAGGTGTCTGGCGCTCAGCGATCGCTTTGGTGACTCGGGGAGTCCTTGAAGTCAAGGTCCCTGCGGTCTCTGCGAGCCGGATGGCACATGCTGGGAGGCAATGAACACAGAAACACTGCACTCCAGGGCCAACATGTGGGCTTCCCATTTGGGAGTAGCAGTCATTAACACAGACGCCGGGGTGACCGGGTCAGGTGTCAAGGAAGAGAGGGGGTCCTCGACGGGATGGCTCTCAGGAGACCGAGGTCTGTTGCTGGAGGTCACGACGTCCGTTCTGGGCACCTTTCGGGGATGCTTCTGCTCCGACTCCTCAGGTTCTTGCTGAGGACTGAGGGACAGGGCACAGGACTTCCCATGCTTGTCCACTTCTCCGGAAGAGGCCCTGGAGATGATCTTCTTCTTACGCTCTCGCTCTGGGGAACCTTGTTCAGCGTGCCTGCGGGTCCCACTGAGGGGCCGTGGGAGCCTTGATGACTCTGAGGAGCCTGCGGGGTCTTTGAGCGTGAGGCTACTGGGGATACCGGGGTGGAGTCTGCCTTGTGGAAGATGTCATCCTGCTTAAGCTGATGGCTCTGAATGGCCTTTGCAAATATTTTCTTGCTCAAGGGCATTCCCAGACACCAGAGGCAACAATCATGAGTGTCGGTGAGGGACATGTTTTTTGAACACCAATCACATATTTTTAAAACCGGTGGTCACTGGAGCGAAAGGGACCTTCAGGAGGTCGAAGACCCTTGCTGCAGCTAGCAGTTGAAAAAGGCGCAAAAGTGCTGAAAAGTAGAAATGAAAAAAAAAAAGAAAAAAATTCGAGGCTTGATGCCGTAGCAGCAGGTCTCAAGGCGGGAAAGAGTCGGCGCAAGCCGGAAAAGTACAAAAATATATAGATTAAATCAAATTTTTTCCAGGGAACAAGACAAATGTCTGTAGGACTCTGCGGAAAAAGGGAGACTGAGCAAGATGGCACCCTTGGGCGGGAAGGGGACCACACATGCGTGGTGGCATTTCCCAAAGGCTTTCTTTGAAAGCTGGGGAGATGCTTCTGCGAGGGCTCTGTCGGCGCCGACGTCACACATATGTGAGGACTGACTTCCTGCTTGTTCCTGGAGAATAATGATTTATGGACTTTACCTCTAGGAATCTGTCCAAACTTCTTTCAAACCCAGCTAGACTAACAGCTTTTACTATATTCTCTGGCAATGAATTCTAGAGTTTGATTATGCGTTGAATAAGAAAATATTTTCTCCAATTAGTCTTAAAAGTGCTACATTGTCCCCTAGGCTTTCTAATCTTGAAGGAATAAATAACTGATGTTGGTCTGACCCAGTATGGCATATCTTATGTTCTTATGATCTATGTTTACCCATTCCATTCCACTCAACTCATTATTTTATAGACATATCTCCACTCAGACGTCTCTCTTCCCAGGTGAAGAGCTGTAACCTTTCAAGTCTTTCCTTGTAGGGGTACCCCCTTCCATCCCCTTTATTATTTGGTCACTCTTCTCTGTACCTTTTCCAATTCTATTATAATCCTTTTTTAAATATGGTAACCAGAATTCGCATGGAGCGATACAGAAGCATTTATTCTCCATTCCATTTCTCTGTCATCAAAACCTATGCTTCTAGATCAGAGAGCACATGTAAGAAAGGCAAGGAACAAAGACAAATGAAGTGAAGACCAGGTAAAGAAAGACAAAATACCGCACAAAGGAAAGAGGCAGAGGACATAAATATCTTGCTAGGGTCCAGTTTCTGTATTTTTGGGAGATGGTTATAACTTCGAAGAACACATCCAAATACCGGAGAGCAGGAAGCATTTATTAAGAAAGTAACAGATAGGAGGAGAGCAGAGACCTGGAGCATACTGTGACAAAAGGAACACCCTGAAGCCATAGTCCCAGAGAGCACGAAGAACAGAAGAAATGTCATGCTGGGTCAGACCAAGGTCCAGCAAGCCCAATATCTTGTTTCCAACAGTGGTCAATCCAGGTCACAAGTACCCGGCAACTTCCCGAAAAGGCACATAGGTTCCACAATGCTTGTCCTGAGGTAAGGAATGTAACACGGAGGAGCCAAGGCCCTGGGCAGCACTGATACAGAAGGAAAAGTCAGTGGCCAGGAGAACAGTCGCACAGGGGAATGCCAAGGCCAAGGACCCATGGACAGCACTGTAACACACGGTCATCAACTTGAGAACTTACAAGTACATCTTGATATGTTGCTAGTATTTAATGAGAGTAATTTTATAACTGGATGCCTAGTTTAGGCACCCAAAATGCACTTATCCTGAGTCTATTTTATAGGGAAAAGCAGGCATCTACTTTTCTTTATAAAATAGGGGCATAAGTTTCTGAAAAGAAGTTAAATCTAGGGGCTGGAGTAAAAGCTTATGCCTAGATTTCTAAAGATCATGTGTAAGCTATAGTATTCTAGTATTTTATAATTTATATGCGTAAATGTGTTCTCCGCTCCTGTGCACATCCACAGTGAAAGTGCACATGCGATTGGTCTTATGCATGTACTTACAGAATAGCCACCAGCTAAAGTGCATGCGTTTGTATCCATTCATATGTGTAAGTCCTTGAAAACTGGTGATTTACACATGGAAATGGTGCATATCTTTACACCACTCCTTGTAAAATCACCCACATTCCACCTCTCTTTGGAACACTGCAAGCATGGAGACAAGCATTAGCAGTGAATTTGAGAGACTGAGACCATCTCTAAGGTACCCGAGCATGGGGAAAGGCTCATTCTAACCATGATATGTGTAAAATTAACCCACTGGAGGTGTTATTCCAGGAGACCCAGACCAGGGAAGCAAAGGCATGAGGGCAGGCAGCCAGGACATGGGCTTACAGAACATATCAAGGAAATTTACTCTCCTAGTATTAGTATGTAAAGTTTGCCCAATATCTTCAACGATTGTTAACCGCCCAGTCTCGGGACACATTTTGTGTGCAGGGCCGGCCTGTCCATTGAGCAACAATGTTGTTTGCACAGGGCCCCGCGTAAACAACATTCTTACTTAAATGCCCAGGTAAATTAAAAAACAAAAAAAATGGCTGCTGCTGCGGCAGAATCAAGTGTCCCGCGCCTGCCTGGCAGAGCCCTCCCCGAACGTCCCCTCGGCGCCGGCTTTCAGAGCCAGGAGAGTTTCCCTCTCGTGGCTCAGTTAAGCCCGCTGGGACTGATGGGAAACAGGAAATGCCTGTTTTCCATCAGCCCAGGCGGGCTTAACAGAGCCACAAGAGAGAAATTCTCCCTTCACGGCTCTGAAAGCCGGCGCCGAGGGGGCGTTCGGGGAGGGGGCGTTTGGGGAGGGCTCTGCCAGGCAGGCGCGGGACACTTGACTCTGCTGCGGCGGCAACAGCCAGTTTTCTTTTTTTTAAATTTACTTGGGCTGATGGGGGGGCGGGGGGTTAGGACTGGTAATGGGCTATGGGCTGATGGGGGGGTTAGGACTGGTAATGGGCTATGGGGGGGCTAAGACTGAAAATGGGGTGATGGGGAGTTATGCCTGAAAGTGGGCTGATTGAGGGGTTAGGACTGGTAATGGGCTATGGGGGGGCTAGGACTGGAAATGGGCTGATGGGGAGGATTAGGACTGGAGGTGGGCTGATGGGGAGGATTAGGACTGGAGGTGGGCTGATGGGGGCGTTAGGACTGGTAATGAGCTACGGGGGGGAGGGGGGGCTAAGACTGAAAATGGGGTGAAGGGGGTTAGGACAGGAAGTGGGCTCATGGGGGGGGATAGGACTGGAAATGGGCTGATGTGGAGGGTTAGGACTGGAGGTGGCCTTATGGGGGGGTTAGGACTGGTAATGGGCTATGGGGGGGCTAGGACTGGTAATGGGCTATGGGGGGCTAGGACTGGAAATGGGTTGATGGGGAGGGTTAGGACTGGAGGCGGGCTGATGGGGGTGTTAGGACTGGTAATGTGGGTGGCTAAGACTGGAAATGGGCTGATGGGGGGTTAGGACTGGTAATGGGCTATGAGAGGCTAAGACTGAAAATGGGGTGATGGGGGGGTTAGGACTGGAAGTGGGCTGATGGGGGGCTTAAGACATAATGGGCTATGGGGGGGGGCTAGGACTGGTAATGGGCTATGGGGGGGCTAGGACTGGTAACGGGCTGGGGGGTTGCTAGGACTGGAAATGGGCTGAGTGTAGAATATAGAAAGACTAGGGGACATGCAATGAAGCTACAGGGTAAAGCACAGTTACTTACCTGTAACAGGTGATCTCTGGGAACAGCAGGAATTAGTCCTCACATATGGGTACGTCGGTACCGACGGAGCCCGTGCGGGAAAGCTCCCCAGCTTCTTAGAATAGAAGCTTTTGGGACCTCCCACTGCACATGCGCACTGCCTTCCCGCCTTCCTGAACAGCTCTCCTCAGTTTCGAGTTTATAGCTGAGTCAACAGAGAGAGGACAGGAAGATAGATAGATAAAAGATACAACTCCTAGGGGAGGTGGGTGGGTTGTGAGGACTAATTCCTGCTGTTCCCAGAGATCACCTGTTACAGGTAAGTAACTGTGCTATCTCCAGGAACAAGCAGGAATAAGTCCTCACATATGGGGACTCCCTAGCTTAGATGCATGGGATCCCCTGTAAAGGTTCGCCATCTTCGTATGGATCTCAGGCATCCATTCTGGGAAGGTGGGCAGGAGTTGTTTAGGAATGGAACAGGTGCTTGAGGACAGCCTGGCCAAACAAGGCATCCCGGCGGGAGTCCTTGTCCAAACAGTAATGGGCTGTGAAGGTATGAACCGAGGCCCAGGTAGCGGCTCGACAGATCTGATCTATGGAAACAGAGTGCAGATGAGCCATAGAAGTTGCCATGGCCCTCACATTGTGAGCAGTGACATGGCCTTCCAGAGAAATGTTTTTGCTCTGGTAAGCAAAAGAAATACACTGAGCAATCCAATTGGAAAGTGTACGCTTGGAGACTGGAAGTCCCAAATGGGAAGGATCAAAGGCCACAAAAAGTTGAGAAGACTTTCGATGTGGCTGAGTCCTATTAAGGTAAAAAGCGAGAGCTCTTTTACAATCCAGAGTATGAAGGTTCCTCTCTGCATTGGATGCATGAGGAGCTGGAAAAAAGACAGGTAGATATACCTCTTGATTAAGATGAAAAGGCGAGACCACTTTAGGCATAAAGTGGGGATTCGTCCTAAGGACCACCTTATCATGATGAAATCTTGTGTAAGGTGGATTAGCCACTAAAGCCTGCAGCTCACTGATGCGGCGAGCCGAAGTGACTGCAATGAGGAAGATGACCTTCCAGGAAAGAAATTTCAAGGAGGTGGAAAACATTGGCTCAAAAGGTGGCTTCATAAGTTGACCGAGCACTAGATTCAAATCCCATGCGACCGGGGGTGGTCTGATGGGAGGTTTAGTGAGAGTCAGGCCTCTCATGAATCTTGCAACAAGAGGATGAGAGGAGATAGGTTGTCCATTTATATGTTTCAAGGATGCTGCAATAGCGCTTAAATGGACTCTTACCGAATTCGTCTTGAGGCCTGCATTGGATAGATGCAGGAGATAATCAAGAAGAGAATTCAAAGGAAGTGCCAGAGGGTCAAGACCCTGCTGAGCACACCAAATGGAAAAACGTTTCCATTTGAAAGCATAGGAACGCCTGGTAGAGGGTTTCCTAGAGGCAGAAAGGATATCTTTCACTGGTTGGGAAAGATGAAAGTCTTGAAGGCTTAAGCCTTCAGTAACCAAGCACTGAGGTGAAGGGATTTGGGGTTTGGGTGCCACAAAGTCCCCTCCTCCTGAGACAGGAGGTCTGGCGCAGCTCCCAGATCCAAGTAGGATCCCTGGGAGAGCTGTAGAAGTAGAGGGAACCACACTTGGCGTGGCCAGCGTGGAGCTATGAGGATCATAGTTCCATGATCCCTCTGGAGTTTGAACAGAGTCTTGGGAATCAAAGGAATGGGTGGAAAGGCATATAGGAATGCCTGATTCCAATTCAGGAGAAAGGCGTCCGTAGCCTGAGCTCCCTGACACGGAGTTCTGGAACAGAACCGGGGAAGTTTGGCATTCCACGGACTTGCAAAGAGGTCTATGTCCGGGGTCCCCCATTCCTGAAAGATTCGGTTTATTTGGTCCAAATGTAGGGACCATTCGTGTGGCAGCAGAACTCGACTGAGCCTGTCTGCCCGAGAGTTTTGAACTCCTGGGAGATACACTGCTAGCAGGTGAATCTGATGCTCTCTGGCGAAGGCCCATAGTCTTAGAGCTTCGTTGCAAAGCGACAGAGAGCCCGTCCCTCCTTGTTTGTTTATGTAAAACATGGCCACCTGATTGTCCGTCTGAACTAGGACAGTGAGGTTGGCTAGGAGGGAGTGGAAGACCTTGAGGGCAAGGTAAATTGCTCGCAGTTCCAGAAGATTGATATGAAGGGTGGTCTCCTGTAGAGACCAAGTGCCCTGAGTGGAGAGAGTTTGCAGATGGGCTCCCCACCCTGTTTGGGAGGCATCTGTTGTGAGGGTTGCTTGGGGTAGCAATGGTTGAAATGGAGCCCCCAACAACAGATTCTTGGTGGAAGTCCACCAGTGGAGGGACCAAAACAGACGATCGGAGGTTTGTATTTGGTCTGAGAGCGCTCCTGACGCCTGAGTCCACTGAGTGGCCAGGGTCCATTGAGCTGCTCTCATATGAAGACGAGCATAGGGCACCACATGCACTGTGGAGGCCATATGACCCAGTAGGCGTAGCATTTCCCTGGCTGTCAAGTGAGTGCTGGACTGAGCTTGGGAGGCCAAACTCAGGAGGCGCTGGCCTCGAACCTGTGGAAGGTAGGCCCTTGCAGTGATGGTGTCCAACTGGGCCCCTATGAATTCTAGAGATTGAGTAGGGATGAGTTGGGACTTGGGAAGGTTTACTACCAGTCCCAGATACTGCAAAAGGCTCCTTGTGTGGTCCAGGGAAATCTGGGCCTGTGACTGAGTTGGAGCTCGGATGAGCCAGTCGTCCAGATATGGGAAGACAAAGATTCCCATGCCTCTTAGAAATGCGGCTACGACTGCCATGCATTTTGTGAATACTCTTGGAGCAGAGGCTAGACCGAAGGGGAGTACTCTGTATTGGAAATGTTTTCCCTGAAACAGAAAGCGAAGATACTTTCTGTGGGATGGATGGATGAGTATATGTGTATACGCATCCTGTAGGTCTAGAGAACAAAGCCAGTCCTGACCCTGGAGGTAAGGAAGGAGAATGCCGAGAGACAGCATTTTGAATTTCTCCTTGAAGAGAAATTTGTTCAATTCTCTCAGATCTAGGATTGGTCTGAATCCCCCTGTCTTCTTTGGAATGAGAAAATAAGGGGAGTAGAAACCGGACCCTTGTTGAGGAAGAGGAACCTCTTCTATGGCCCCTTGGGCAAGAAGAGAGGAAACCTCTTGACCCAACAGGGTTAGGAGAGATGGGGGAGAATTGAATGGTCTCACCATATGATGGGGAGGAAGGCTGGAGAAATGAAGTTTGTAACCCTCTCGAATGATAGAGAGGGTCCATTGTTCTGTTGTGATTTGTTCCCATCTGGGAGCAAAGTGAACCAACCTTCCGGGTATGGTGAGAGGTTCTGGTTGTGTTAGAACCAGAAGTGGCAAGTTCCCTAGGAGCAAGTCAAAACCCCTGAGGGGTTGGAGCCTGCTGAGCTACAGTAGCTGCTGCAGGCTTAGCTCGTGCTTGTTTGGATTGCTGACGCTTAGCAGTATAGCGAGGTTGAGAAGACTGCTGGCCAGTATTTGAAGCAACTCTGGCCTTCTTATAGTAAGGCCTTTTAAAAGACTTTTTCTTAGTAGGAATTGAAGTGGACTTTGAAAGTCTTTCCAAGGTGGCATTTTCAGCATCCATCTGGGTGGCTTTGATTTGCCACTCTTCCCCAAATAAGTTCTCACCTGTACAGGGCAGATTACGTAAGCCATCTAGAACCCAAGGTTCCAGATCAGAGGCCTGGAGCCAAGCAAGACGTCGGGCTGCAATAGCAATGCCCGAAGCCCTACTGGCTCCCTCAAAGGAATCATATGCTGCCCTATTAGAGAACTTAGAAACCTCTAAGAGTTGTTTCACTAGGGAAAGGAAACCCTGCTTTTTATCCTCAGGGATAAAGGGGGCAAAATGCCGCACCTTTTTGGCAAGTTCCTCCAGGAACATGCCCATATAGAGACTGTAGGAATTAATCCTGGCTATAAGCATACTAGCCTGGAAAATTTTCCTACCAAAAGAGTCCAAAGTCTTACATTCCCGTCCTGGAGGGGTGGAAGAGTGCCTTTTGGTACTCCTAATCTTCTTCATTGCAGACTTCACCACAATAGAGTGGTGGGGCAATTGAGTCTTTTGGAAACCAGGAGAAGGAGGGACCCTATACATGGTGTCCAACCTACGGGAATAAGGAGACAAAGTCAAAGGATTTTCCCAGAAATCCATCAGTTGTTCTTGAAGGATTTCATGGATAGGCAGGGTAACTGCCTCCTTAGGGGCCTTTGAGTATCCCAAAATATCCAGTTTTTTGGATCTGGGTTCCTTTTCAGAGGATGTGGTAATAGAAAGGGCTGTAGCCATATCTAAAACAAAGTCCTGGAAGGACAAATCCTCTGGAGGGGACATTCTCCTTTTAGGAGAAGAGGGCTCCTCAGGTAAGTTGAGTGAAAACTCAGCAGAATCATCAGAGGAGTGAAAATCCTCAGAGGAATCGGTGCTTTCCTCTAACGCACGATACGCGTACCGATCGGTATCGATATCGGGCGTATCGGGTATGGAACCGGTATGGAGCGAAAGCCCATACGGTACCGACTTGCGTTTAGAGGTGGACGGCCTCGATACCGGCATGGCGGACGATACCGGTATCGGGCCCGGAACCGCTGAAAGCGGAACCGATGGCGTTGCAGCTTTAATGAAAGCCATGACGGCCTGCTGCATGGACTGTACAGTATCGCCCATGGACGCCATAGCTGCCTGGATGTCGGTACCGGAGTGACCCGGTACCCCAGAGCAGGCTAACAGGTGATCTGTCGAGGCCGTAGCATCGATATCAACCTGAGACCCCTGAATTGGCGTTTTTGGAAGTTGGACTTCCCGCCGGGGTTGTTTGGCTGGGGCAGGGTCCTCAAGTTCTAAGCTAAGAGCCTCTCGATGCTTTGAAGGAGATTTGCTCTTTGAGGACTTGCCCACAGAAGGTTTGGTTACCTGAGATCCATCCGGAGAAGAAGACCTGGATGACTGTGATGCTGTATTCTCTGAAGCAAACAGCACATGGAATTTGTTGGCCCGGTTCTGCAGCCCACGTTTAGACATGTGGGAGCAAGATGGGCAGTCCGGTATGGAATGGTCAGGCCCCAAACATTTCAGACACCAGTCATGGGTGTCTGTGACTGAAATAACAGCATTACATTTGGTACACTTCTTAAATCCAGGGGCTGGCTTCTCCATGAGGAGAAAATTGAGTAGGCCGAGAGGCCTCTCTGAAGTGACCAAAAAGCTAAAAAATAAGAAAAAAAGAATTATAATTTTTTAAAGAAAGAAAGAAAAGACCGGCGATACCGGTATCGGTATGGGGAAGGCAGGTACGCGGTCTAAAGAAACAAATAAAATAACAATTTCTTCAGCGGTGACAGGAACACGACCTGCTGGCTCCGCGGAAAAAGAGAAACTGAGGAGAGCTGTTCAGGAAGGCGGGAAGGCAGTGCGCATGTGCAGTGGGAGGTCCCAAAAGCTTCTATTCTAAGAAGCTGGGGAGCTTTCCCGCACGGGCTCCGTCGGTACCGACGTACCCATATGTGAGGACTTATTCCTGCTTGTTCCTGGAGATACTATTTAAGACTAATAAAAGAAAATATTTTTTCACTCAACGTGTAATCAAACTCTGGAATTTGTTACCGGAGGATGTAGTAAAGGCTGTTAGTGTAGCTGGGTTTAAAAAAGGTTTGGACAAGTTCCTGAAGGAAAGGTCCATAAACCATTATTAAGAAGGGACCCAGGATATCAATGCTTGACCCAGTACAAGCATTGCACAACCTGTGTCTTTTGGGGAAACTGCTAGGTACGTATGACCTAGATTGGCCACTGTTGGAAACAGAATACTGGGCTTGATGGACCTTTGTCTGACCCAGTATGGCATATCTTATGTTCTTATGAGTGGAAGGGGGGGCTTGAACTGCAAATAGCTGATGGGGACGGGGGCTTGGAATGGAAATGGGCTGTGAGGGGAGGGAGCTAGGACAGGAAATGGGCTGATGGAGGGGCTAGTATAGGACTGAAAATGGGCTGTTGGGGGAGCTAAGATTGGAAATGGGCTGTGGTGGGGACTTGGATTGAAATGGACTCATGGAGGGGCTAGAACTGGAAATAGGCTCATGGGGGGCTTGGATTGGAAATGGGCTGAGTGGAGGGGAGCTAGGATTTGACATGAGCTGATAGTGGGGCTAGGAAATGACTAGAAATGGGCTGATGGGGGGCTGGGATTGGAAATGAGCTGATGGAGGGACTCGGATAGGACTGGAAATGGATGGGGGAGCTAGGACTGGAAATGGGCTGATGGGGGGCTAGGACTGGAAATGGGCTGATGGTGGGGCTAGGATAGGACTAGAAATGGGCTTATGGGGGGTTGGGATTAGAAATGAGCTGATGGAGGGACTCGGATGGGGGAGCTAGGACTAGAAGGGAATGGATGCTGGGTGGGGCTGGAACTAGAAGGGAGCTGATGTTGGGGGAGGATTAGAATGGGATGGAGCTGGGAGAGTGAAATGGAGAAGGAAAAAATATTTTGTGTGGGAGGGAAGACAAATCTACAATTGGCCGGATATTGGGAAAGTAAGTGGGGATTGAGGATGGAGGGGTAAAATTTGTGTGGATGAAATAGGAATGAAGAAAGAGCAAAAGGAGAAAGATTAGTATGTTAAAGCAGATGTAGAGAGAGAGAATGGAAAAAAAACTAGAAGAGAGAAGAAAGGACAAATGGACAGCAGACGATGGAGAGTTAGCAGAAAACATGAAGAAACCAGAAGAAAGTGGCTGGACCAATTGCAACTGAAAAAAATGCACAAAAGGTAGAAAGATATCTCTTTATTTTGAATTTATTAACTGGAATATGTCAGCTCTGGGAAATGTGCATTATTAACGTCTGCGCTTTGTTTAGTACAAGAGGAAATTAATTTATAGTTTTATTTCTACAGTGTTGTTGTACATTCCAAGTTTGGCTTTTGGGGTTCCCAGTTTAATTATTGTGTTCCTGTTTCTAAATTGTGATTCCTTGTTTGGTGATGGTCTATGCTCTTCATGTGTAATTGAGCTGAGGTATTCTGTTTATGTAATTTCTATTTGACATTGCCACTTGTTCCCTTTCCCCAGTAGGTCATGTATTGTTATTCTCTGAAATGTATTGGTTTAATATTTGCAGTGTTGCCTTTTGATAGGTAGGGTATGGTGCTTTGTGAGTCCTGGTAGTGCTGTTACGATACGGCGGGTTTGCTATGGGTTCTAAATGGGCAGTGTTTGTAGTAGTTTCTAATGTGCCTGGCAGTTGGCACTGGATTATAGTAATGTAGAAATCTTATAGTCTTTCTTTATCCATACACTCATTAAGAGGCATGTTTACTAAAAGTTAGTATATGGTAACATTATGCAAATATTTATGCAAATAAGGGCCATTATGCAAATACAGCCCCGCACCGAGTCTCCGCACATGGCCCCGCACCCCCCTTGGGCCGCCCCTGTTTGTATGCGTATAGGAAAGTGTCCTCCCTATGTAAAGCCTTCACTCACCACTAGCACGTGTTCCAGCAACTCCAGGTACCCAATGGCGCATTCCTTTCCATAGCGCAGTGCACGGAGCCGGACGTCTGAGCTCACTTCTGGATGGAAGGCAGCTTCCTGGAAGGAAGAGAAAAGAAAACATCAGGTGAGAGTTCCAATCACCATGTTCCTGACAGTTTTCATAGCATTATAGTCACAAAATAGAGACACCAGGCCTGAGTGATACAGTCATCAGACCACCGAGAGCTCCCGTATATGCTGAGGGTAAAAACACTGACCTTAAATGACTGGATCAGGCTTACAAGAAAGCACTGAAGTAAAGCTGCTTGGAACAGTGATTACAACCATCACTATGGCACAAAGAGTAGTTACTCACCTGTAACAGGTGTTCTCCAGGAGCAGCAGGAATCAGTCCTCACATATTGGTGACGTCGGCGTCGATGGAGCCCCCATGCGGAGCATTTCCCCAGCTTTCAAAGAAAGCCTTTGGGAATTCAGGCACGCATGCGCGGTCCCCTTCCCGCCCAAAGGTGCCATCTTGCTCAGTCTGCTTTTTTCCAAGGAGCCCTACGGATGCCTGTCCTTGTCACCCGTGAAAAAAGTTGATTTTTCTGCGTTGGGTCGAGTTTTTTCTTCGGTTCGATGTCGGTTCCTTTCCCGCCTGGACTCGGTACACCGGTGCCGAGCCCGGATCTCTTTTTTCAGTTTTTGTCCTTAGAGACTGCGTTCTCGCCTTTTTTCTTTTCCCTGACAGCCCAATTTTTTGATCTTGCAGGGGCCCTTTTTCCCCCGATGGCTGCCAGTGGCTTTAAGAAGTGTGATCGGTGCAAGAAACTGATGTCTCTCACCGACACACACGACTGCTGCCTCCGGTGCCTGGGGCCAGACCATGATTCTACGGTCTGTAGTCCCTGTGGCAAAATGTCTTCCAAGGCATTGCGGAGCCGTCAGCACCAGCATGAGAGGATCTTCTCTGAATCTGCCTCTGGACGGGTCCGGACTTCGTCAGAGGCCTCGACGTCTTGGGAGTCTGACCCCGAGCATCGTCGGGGCTCCACTGAAAGGGAGTCCCCCTAGAGGGAGCACCGAAAGGAAGAAGAAACCCGTGAGGGCGGCATCGGTGGACACTCTTGGCTCCTCGAGGGACAGGTTGCATACCCCTGATCGCCGTCCCGGGACTTTGGAGTCGGAGAGGCCTGCATAGCATCCTCGTGTAGAGTCAGAGGCCCCGAGTTACGTGAGTTCTGTAGTCCTCGTGGACTCTCCTCCGGGGGAGCAGCTGTCGGGGCCCGAGTTGGAGGCTGCTGGGTCTCCTGAGCTCGGACTCAGGTTGACGGCCTTGGAGAGCAGATTGTCTGCCTTCATGGAGCAGCAGCGGGTGCTGATCGCCGGTCTCACCGGCGCATCTGCCCCGCCCACCGGGATATCGACGTCCAAGTCGACCCCGGAGGCCAAGCCGATCCTCGAGACCATGCAATCTCGAGTCGATCCTCGGCCTCCCGTTTGGGACCGAGGTCGTTGACGCCGGTTCCCTCAGCGTCAGGGCGGATGGCGTCGGTGCACTCCCACTCGGAGCCGCTCGATTCCTCCTCGGAGGAATCAGCGTGGGAAACAGAGGAGGAGGAGTCCCCGGACACCTTCCGGACTCAGTGCGTCCCTTCGGACTCATCGAGTTCCGAGCCTCGGACAAGGTCCCCCCCGGAGGATACCAGGTTCTCGGATTTCGTGAGGGACATGGCCAGGGCACTGGCATTCCCTGCGGACCCCGAGGAGGAGCCTGGAGTCGAAGCTCTGCAGTATGACTCTCCTCCCAAGGAGGCCTTTACTGTCCCGGTTCCTCCGATGCTGGAGCGGTTGCTCTTCTGCATGTGGGAGGCGCCGGCCTCGATGCCGGTTTTAAGCAAGCGGGTTGATTACATCTATCGAGTCCGCAAAAGCCCCGGGTTTCAAAAGGCACAGCTACCGCACCACTCCATGGTTGTGGAATCGGCCATGAATTGCCTGAAGAGTCAGAAGATGCACTTCTCGGTGCCTCCCGGCAGGGAAGCCAGGAACCTGGATGCCTTTGGTAGAAAGTGCTTCAAGGGCTCTATGCTTGCTTGCCGTGTCCAGACCTACCAGCTGTACATGGGCATGTACATTCGAGACCTGGCAAAGGAGATTGCCGGGTTCTCTGCTGGTCTGTCCGAGGAACCTTTGCAGAGGTTCAAGGCCTTGTCTTCTGGAAGACCCAGGACGGCGATCGGGGCTATGCGACCTGGCTCTTGAGGAGCCAAGAGCGTCCACCGATGCCGTCCTCGCGGGTTTCTTCTTCCTTCGGTGCTCCCTCTAGGGGGACACCCTTTCAGAGGAGCCCTGACGATGCTCGGGGTCAGACTCCCAAGACGTCGAGGCCTCTGACGAAGTATGGACCCGTCCAGAGGCAGATTCAGAGAAGATCCTCTCACGCTGGTGCTGACGGCTCCGCAATGCCTTGGAAGACATTTTGCCACAGGGACTACAGACCATAGGATCACGTTCTGGCCCCAGGCACCGGAGGCAGCAGTCGTGTGTGTCGGTGAGAGACATCAGTTTCTTGCACCGATCACACTTCTTAAAGCCACTGGCAGTCATCTGGGGAAAAAGGGCCCTTGCAAGATCAAAAAATTGGGCTGCCAGGGAAAAGAAAAAAGGCGCGAACGCAGTCTCTAAGGATAAAAACTGAAAAAAGAGATCCGGGCTCGGCATCGGTGTACCGAGTCCAGGCGGGAAAGGAACCGACGTCGAACCGAAGAAAAAACTTGACCCAACGCAGAAAAATCAACTTTTTTCACGGGTGATAAGGATAGGCTTCCGTAGGGCTCCTTGGAAAAAAGCAGACTGAGCAAGATGGCACCTTTGGGCGGGAAGGGGACCGCGCATGCGTGCCTGCATTCCAAAAGGCTTTCTTTGAAAGCTGGGGAAATGCTCTGCATGGGGGATCCGTCGACGCCGACGTCACCTATATGTGAGGACTGACTTCCTGCTTGGTCCTGAAGAACGGCACTATCCATGCTTATGTAGAGATGCTTCCCTTTCCTTTCAGAGGCCTGGCAGAAGGGCAAGTCGCCCAACAAAAAACCACATGGCCTAGATCAGTCTATGCCGGGGAAGGCCTCAAGCAGGACAACCACAAGACAGTCTATAGAAACATAGAAATATGAAGACAGAAAAAGACCACATTTTATTTATTTATTTATTTAGAGTTTTGTATACCACCTTATCCTTCAATCAAAGTGGTCACAACACAATTGGGGGATATATTTAACATGAAGGGATATGAGACACATGCACTAATACAGGGAACATGGGCAATGGAGGGTTAAGTGGCTTGCCCAAGACCACAAGGAGCACCTGTGGGACTAGAAACCCCAGTCCTTCCGGCCCAAGGTTGCTGTCCTCTAGTGGGATTTGAACCCCCAACCTTCCGGCCTGAGGTAACTTGCCCCAACCACTAGGCCACTCCTCCCTCTCCCACATGGCCTATCTAGTCTGTCCTTCCATATCAACAACTACAACAGTCCCCTTTTTACCTTTAGAGATCCTCTGTGTTTGTCCCATGCTTTTTTGAATTCAGTTACTGTCCTCATCTCACTCCTGAATCTATCCCCCTTCACCCTCATCCCATGTCCCCTCGTAGCAGAACTTGCTTTCAATTGAAAGAGGCTCTCTCCCTGAACATTTATGCCACGGAGGTATTTAAACATCTCAATCATTTTTATTTTTATTTTTTTATTTTATTTACATTCTCTTATATACCGCGCTATTCTGCATCAGTGCGGTTTACATTGAACAAACTGAAATTACATTGAACAGGGCATTATAACTTGGAGATAACTATTTTACAGGGAACATGGGCTATGGAGGGTTAAGTGGCTTGCCCAAGACCACAAGGAGCACCTGTGGGACTAGAAACCCCAGTCCTTCCGGCCCAAGGTTGCTGTCCTCTAGTGGGATTTGAACCCCTGAACTTCCAGCCTGAAGTACTTTGCCCCAACCACTAGGCCACTCCTCCACTCCATCATATCACCTCTATCCCGCCTTTCCTCTAAGGTGTACATATTAAGATCCTTAAGTCTGTCTTCATATGCTTTATAATGAAGACCACTAACCATTTTAGTAGCCACCCTCTGCACCGACTCCATCCTGTTCACATCCTTTTGAAGGTGTGGTCTCTAGAATTACACACTATACTCCAAATCAGGTCGCGCCAAAGACTTATACAGAGGCACTATCACCTCATTTTTTCTGCTAGCCATTCCTCTCCTTATGCAACAAGCATCCTTTTAGCTTTTGCCGTCGCCTTTTCTAACTGTTTAGCTACTTTAAGATCATCAGACACAACCACGCCTAGGTCCCGCTCTTCTTTAGTGGACAAAAGTACTTCACCCCCTATACTATATTGCTCCCTTGGATTGCTGCAGCCCAAATGCATGACCTTACATTTTTTAACATTAAATCCCAGCTGCCAAATTCTAGACCATCTTTCAAGCTTAGCTAGATCCCTCCTCATGTTATCTACACCTTCCTGGGTGTCTGCTCTATTGCAGATTTTGGTATCAGCCGCAAAGAGGCAAACGTTACCCGACAGACCTTCCACTATATCACTAACAAAGATGTTAAAAAGAATCGGACCAAGGACAGATCCCTGAGGCACACCACTGGTGACATCCTTCTCCTTAGAGTGAGCTCCATTTACCTGTACTCTTTGTCACCTCCCACCCAACCAATTTCTAATCCAAGCAGTAACTTTAGGGTCCATTCCTAGGGTGTAGGAGGATGTAGTAAGAGCTGTTAGTGTAGCTGGGTTTAAAAAAGGTTTGGACAAGTTCCTGGAGGAAAGGTCCATAAACCATTATTAAAAAGGGACCCAGGATATCAATGCTTGACCCAATACAAGCATTGAGGAACCTGTGTCTTTTGGGGATACTGTTAGGTACATATGACCTAGATTGGCCACTGTTGGAAACAGGATACTGGGCTTGATGGACCTTGGTCTGACCCAGTATGGCATATCTTATGATCTTATGCTCAGTTTGTTTATAAGTCACCTGTGAGGAACAATGTCAAAGGCTTTACTGAAATCCAAATACACCACATCTAGGGCTTTCCCTCGGTCCAATTCCCTGGTCACCCAGTCAAAGAAATCAATCAGATTTGTCTGACAAGACCTGCCTCTGGTGAGCCCATGCTGCCTCGGATCCTGTAATCCGCTGGACTCCAGAAACCTCACTATTTTCTCTTTCAGCAGTGTTTCCAATAATCTACTCACCACCGAAGTTAAACTAACCAGCCTGTAGTTTTCAACCACATCCTTACTTCCGCTTTTGTGTAAAGGCACCACATGAGCCTCTCTCCAGTCCTTTGGCACCACTCCTGACTCCAACAAGGCATTGAGAAGGTCAGTCAGTGGAGCTGCTAGAACGTCCCCAAGTTTCCTCAGTATTCTAGGGTGTATCCCATCTGGTCCCATCACTTTGTCTACTTTAAGTTTAGCTAGTTTCTCATGAACACAGTCTTCTGAAAATTGTTCAAGATGTCCCTCACTTCTTTTCCTGTTTGTGGGTGTTTTCTGAGGTCCTGCTCCTGGTTCTTCAGCTGTGAACTCAGAACAGAAATATTTGTTAAGCAATACCGCTTTATCCTTATCAGCTTCTACATATTCCTCCCCTGCACCCTTGAGTCTGACAATACCACTTTTGCCTTTCCTCTTCTAACATGAAAAATGTCTTATCCCCCTATTTTATTGCATTGGCTATTTCCTCCTCTTTTTGAATCTTTGCTTTCCTGACTACTTTGCTAGCTTCTCTACGTTTTTCCAAATATAGATGCCTCCCTCTTTTAATTCAATTTTTCAGCTACTTCTTTCGAAAGCCATAGCGGTCTCCGTTTCCTTTTACCTTTATTTATCATTTTAACAAAAAGGTTGGTTGCCCTTAAAATATTCCCTTTTAGTTTTGCCCACTTTTTTTCTACATCCCCCAGCTGCTCCCATCCTACTCAAGCAGGCTGAAGGACAACCACAAGACAAACTGGATGTGCCTTGTGTTGCTGTGTGAATTGCCAGCTGTGATCGGCATGGGTTTGTATTGCCATGAAATGGGGCATACCACCCTCACTGGATGGATTATTGGGATGGCCCAGTTTGGCAGCGGTTCAAAAAGCCAGGCTAGCAGCACCAACTTTAAAAATGAAAGGGACTATGGCCCATCAGCCAGTGGCAAGTGTCAGGTGAGAACAAGGACTTCCAAGAAGGTTGAGATGACCATCATGCGGGGTGCAGGAAGGGGGAGGGAACCATAAGTTAAAACACAAATTTTGATGAGCACAGAGAGGTCATGTCTGTCTTGTTTTTAAGCACTGCATCACTTTGTGGCTGTGCGGTTTATAAGACAGAGCAATGTTGGTTCTATAAGAAGAAAAGCTGAAGATGGCAAAGGTTTAACAGGATAATTTTATAATAAGTTTAGAGCAACCAGTTACATAGAAGTTGCAAATATTTACAGCTGCTTGGGAGTAGAATATATGAGTATGCACATGCTCTCATGCAGTCTGGGACTCCACTCATGCTCTGTCCAGACTGCACCTCCGGCAGCACCTACTGTAGAAACGGATCATTCACACTACCATTACCCCATATGTGCTAAAATGACTTTATGAAACTACTCCATAATACCACTGTGGAAGACACGGATGCAATGAATCTACCCAGTAACGTTGCTGGGGAGAACCTGCTGATGCAGTGCAGGTTACTATTCCTAGGTCTTTGTTTTTCAGTCATCTTCATATATAAATAATTGAGCCCTCGGGAGTTCTAATATTAACTGTATTACTTTAAATATCTCTCAAGGTCTATTACAAGTCAGTTTTATTATGTACAGTAACATACCAAGTGCAATGTGTCCATAAAAACGTTTTTTTGCTCGAGTATCTCAAAATTTTAGCTTCTCCTAGTTGAGTTCATTACAATCCCAGCAATTATATCTATCTATTTACTTATTTATTTATTTTTAAGTGCTTAATTTTCTTGGCAAGGTATGACGGAAGCAGATTGCTAGGCTTTTTCTTTCAAGGCAATGGACGGTAAAGCGTATTTACTCACCTGTAACAGGTGATCTCCGGGAACAGCAGGAATTTAGTCCTCACAAATGGGTATCATCGGTACCGACGGAGCCTGCGTGGGAACGCTCCCCAGCGTCCAATAGGAATGCTTTTGGGAGCATCCCTCAGCACATGCACGCTGCCATCCCGCCTTTCCAACTGTCCCTCTTCAGTTAAGTTTGTAGCTGAGTGAAAGGATAGAGGGAGAGAAGAAAGAGACAAAGAGAGAGAGAGAGAGACAACTCCTAGAGGAGGTGGGTGGGTTATGAGGACTAAATTCCTGCTGTTCCCGGAGATCACCTGTTACAAGTGAGTAACTGCGCTATCTCCAGGAACAAGCAAGAATGTAGTCCTCACATATGGGGACTCCATAGCTGAAGATGCCAGGGAGATAGCCCCAGGAAGGTGCCACCATCGAAGGTGAGAATCCTTCCTCCCATGGATCTCTGGCATCCCACCAGGGTCGGTGGGTAGGAGATGGTTTAGGTTTGAAAGAGATTTTGAAGAACAGCTTGGCCAAAGAAGGCATCCCGACGGGAGGCTTTGTCTAGGCAGTAGTGAGCTGTGAAGGTGTGTACCGAAGCCCAGGTGGCTACTCGACAAATGTCATTGATAGACACAGAGTGGAGATTAGCCATAGAAGCTGCCATGGCTCTCACATTATGAGCTGTGACATGGTCCTGAAGAGGAAGACCCTTAATCTGTGATAAAGAAGCTTATCATAGCTCAGGAAGGAGCTATAGAAAAGGTGAAGTGACTCTGAACAAGCAACCTGTCAGTTCTGGTAGAAATATGAAAACAGAATTTTGCCATAAAAGACTACCAGTCCCAGAATGCACCAGGTTTCCAACAGCCATTAGAGGAGCTGAAGTGAGGAAACGTGTGTTCAATCAGGAGGGCTATGAGGTAATCCCTAAGCACTCATCTCAAAGGGCAGGGCCTGATTCAGCACAGCTGCGCTGTGTTAGGGAGGATCACTCATCTAAGCAGAATAAGAGTAGAGTTTATTCTACAGATGACCATCTTCATGATCACCTTGGATATCCAGAGAATTGTCCTCAGTATCCTGAGAATCAGCTTGAGTTTGATCATCAGTTTCATCTGAAGGATCATCAGAAGCAGAAGCCAAACCGGACGGACAGAGAGGGAAAGAGACCCTTTGGAAGAAGGAAGAGAAAAGCCTTTGAGAGGTCTAGAAGAGTCCAAAGCAGTACGTATACTGGGAGGTATTCCAAGGGCCAGCATACACCATTGGACTGGGGAAAGCCAGAGGAATGGTGCTGCAGAGCTAGGAATCACCAGAGGCTACCTGTGAGGGAGACGGCTGCACGTGGAAGGGACGCTAAGACCTGTGCCAGAAGGTATGTGAAGAGAGATCCAGTGTCCAGGGATCTGGATTGGAAGGCTGGACATAAGAACTGGACTACATACTGGCCAGGCTATATAGAGAGGAACTCTAACAGCAATGGAAGCTCAGGTATGAACACTGATCTATGCCCTAGCTATAACCTTGAAAGACAGCAGGGAAACAAGTATTCTCCTGAGAATGCTCCATTGAGAGATTCATCTGTGCCAATCCATGATATTGAACCTATGATTATTGAACAAGGGGGAATAATAGCAGATGAGGATTCTGTTTACATGGACTGCTCTCTATCTAAACTCCGTTGGTAACTTTCTGTTATAAAGTACAGCAACCATCACAAAGAAATACAAATTTGTTCTTTAATCTACTCAGAAAAGCTCCTGAAGCAGGATTTGACCCACAGTGGAAGGCAAGCCAGCTAAGGGGTTTCAGCTGGTAACTGCTAGCAATTAAGCCTTACCTAATTGCTTGTGAGCTAGGAGAGAATCACTTCTGTATCTATGTGGGAAGTAATCAGAAGTTAACCTGAAAAGAACAGTTTGTTTCTTGCTTTGTGGCTTTTCATTTGTTGTTTTCCTGATTTTTAACTTTGTTTTTCCAAGTTAACACTGAAAGCAAGTAACCTAATTTATGTGCTACCAAGCATATCTGTGTTGGGAGAAATAACCCCATAAATAAATATCTTATTGGCTTTACCCAAGAGCACAACTAAATTATTGTCAGCAGCTGTGTCTGGTGTGAATGAACTACATTGCCCACAATACCTTGCAAATCATATAGAAATATGCAGCCGTCTGACAACTCTCATAAGCAAAGGATATGCATTGGGCAATCCATTTAGATAAAGTTCTTTTGGAGACTGGAAGTCCCAAATGACGAGGATCAAAAGCTAGAAAAAGTTGAGAGGACGTTCTATGTTGCTGTGTTCTTTGTATGTAAAAGACCAAGGTCCTTTTACAATCCAGAGTATGAAGGTTTCTTTCTGCATTAGAGGCGTGAGGCCTCGGGAAAAATACAGGAAGGTAAATTGATTGATTTAAATGAAAAGGCGAAACCACCTTTGGCATAAAATGTGGGTGAGTTCGAAGAACAACCTTATCATGATGAAACCTAGTATAAGGAGGATCAGCCACTAAAGCCTGCAATTCACTAATGAGACGGGCAGAGGTGATTGCAATTAGGAAGATGTCCTTACAGGTCAAAAACCTAAGGGCTGCAGTGGCTAAAGGCTCAAAAGGCGGCTTCATGAGCTGCCCGAGAACTAGATTTAGATCCCATGCCACCAGTGGTGGCTTGATGGGAGGTTTAGTTAATAAAAGGCCTCTCATAAATCTTGATAGGAGTGGATGAGAGGAAATTGGTTGTCCATTTAGAGGCTTATAAGAAGCTGCAATTGCACTAAGATGGACTCTTACCGAATTGGTCTTTAACCCAGAATTCAATAAGTGAAGGAGATACTCTAGTATCGATTCTAAGGGTATGACCAGGGGGTTTAATCCCCTTTTGGAGCGCCATATAGTAAAACGTTTCCAATTGAAGGCATAAGATCTTCTTGTGGAAAGTTTCCTAGAAGCCTGAAGGATATCTTTTACCTGCTGGGACAGGTTGAAATCCTGGAGGTCTAAGCCCTCAGCAACCAGGCCGTGAGGTGCAGGGACAGGGGATTCGAGTGCCATAGCGTCCCGTTCTCCTGGGAAAGGAAATCTGGAGCATGCCCTAACTCCTGAGGTGCCGCTTGAGAGAGATGCAGAAGCAGGGAATACCAAGTTTGGCGTGGCCATCGTGGTGCTACGAGGATCATGCGACCCCTGTCTCTCTGAAACTTGAAAAGTGTTTTGGGGATGAAGGGAATGGGTGGGAAGGAATAAAGGAAGTCCTGACCCCAGTGAAGGAGGAAGGCATCCCTTGCCTGACAGTTGTGCGCCGGAATCCTGGAACAGAACCGGGGAAGTTTGGCATTCAGTGGACTTGCAAAGAGGTCTATGTCTGGAGTGCCCCAGAGATGAAATATCTTTGCCACCTGGTCTAGGTGGAGTGACCACTCGTGAGGTAGCAGTACTCGACTGAGTTTGTCTGCCCAAAGGTTTTGAATGCCTGGAAGATATACCACTAGAAGGTGAATTTGATGCTCTCTGGCGAGGGCCCATAGTCGTAAAGCTTCGTTGCATAACGACAGAGAGCCTGTTCCGCCCTGCTTGTTCACATAGAACATGGCTACCTGATTGTCTGTCTGGACTAGGCCTGTCTTATAGCTGAGCTGGGTGTGGAACACTTGAAGAGCTAAATAAATTGCTCTTAATTACAGGAGGTTTATGTGTAAACCAACCTCCTGTGGAGTCCAGGTGCCCTGTGTAGAGAGATGATTCAGGTGTGCTCCCCAACCCACCTGTGATGCATCTGTTGTTAGGGTGGCCTAAAAGAGGGGTTCATGGAAAGGAGACCCCACTGTCAGATTTTCTAGTGATTGCCACCATTGGAGGGACAAAATTAGTCGTTGAGAGATTGTTATTTTGTCTGACAAATGACCCATGGCCTGTGTCCACTGTGTGGAGAGGGTCCACTGAGCTGCTCGCATGTGGAGGCGAGCATATGGGACTACATGAACTGTGGATGCCATGTGTCCCAGTAACTGCAGTAGCTCCCGAGCAGTGAGGGAGGATTTGCCTGCTGCTTGGGAAGCTAGCTGCATTATGCGAAGACACCGGGCTTGTGGAAGGAAAGCCTTTGCCTGCCTGGTATCCAGACAGGCTCCTATGAATTCTTGGCATTGGGAAGGAACTAGTTGAGATTTCGGGAAGTTTATTACCAATCCCAAGTATTGGAGGATTCGCATTGTACGGGACAGTGCAGTGCTGGCTCGAATGAGCCAGTCGTCTAAGTAAGGGAAGACAAAAATCCCCAGGGTTCGTAGAAATGCAGCTACTACTGCCATGCATTTCGTGAATACCCTTGGTGCTGAAGCCAGACCAAAAGGAAGAACCCTGTACTGGAAATGTCTTCCCCTGAAAAGGAAACATAAAACTTTCCTGTGATATGGATGGATGAGAATGTGAGTGTATGCATCCTTTAAGTCTAGAGAGCAAAGCCAATCCTGGCTCTGAAGGTATGGCAGAAGAGTTCCTAGAGAAATCATTTTGAATTTCTCTCGAAACATATTTGTTCAATTCTCTGAGGTCTAGAATGGGTCTGTGTCCCCCTGTTTTCTTTGGAATAAGAAAATAGGGGGAGTAGAACCCCGCACCCTGTTGCAGAATGGGTACTTCCTTTATTGCCCCATGGGCAAGAAGTGTGGAAACCTCGTGATCTAGCAGATTGTCTGCAGAGGTTTGTGAATTGAATTGCTTTAGAATTGTAGGAGGGGGTATGCTGTGAAAATGAAGTTTGTATCCCTCTCCTACAATGGACAAAGTCCAATCTGTTGTTATCTGATGTCATCTGTTGACAAAGTGGCATAACCTGCCCGGAATATTGGGGGGGTTGGGGACCCCTCAGAGGCAGGAAAGCAAAGCTCTCTAGGAAGGAGTCAAAGCCCTTGAGGGGGCTGAACCTGGAGAGCTGGTTGGGCTCTCGGGCCTTTTGGTTTCTTTTGCTGTCTAGTTTGTCCCTTTTGGGCAACCTGACCTGCAGTCTGACTCTGCTGGGTATATGAAGGATAAAACGTCCTCATTTTGCTAAAAGAGGGTTTTTTATAAGGCTTCCTTTTGGCTGGAGTGGCTGTAGACTTCGACAATCTATCTAAGGTAGAATTGTCAGCATCTAACTCGTTAGCCTTTTCCTGCCAGTTCTTGTCGAAGAGATTCTCCCCCGTGCAAGGAATGTTGCCTAACTTGTCCTGTACCCAAGTCTCCAAGTCTGATGCCTGTAGCCAGGCAATCCGTTGTGCGCCTATGGCAATAGCAGACGTTCTGCTGATGCATTCGAAGCAGTCAAAGGCTGCACGATTGACAAACTTGGAGACATCCTGAGCATGCTTAACTAGAGCAAGAAAATCTTATCTCTTATCATCTGGGAGAAATGGGCTCATAAGTTCCAAGTCTCCTGTGACGTCTTTGAGGAACATTCCCATATATAGGATATATTAACTGATCCTAGCTGAACGCATGGAAGCTTGAAAAGTTCTGCGTCCAAAAGCATCCAGAGTCCTGCAATCACGACCTGGAGGATTGGATGCATGCCTCTTTGCACTTTTCGTCCTACGCATGACTGATTCCACTACCATTGAATGGTGTGGCAGCTGAGTTTTCTGAAATCCAGGACATGGTGGAACTCGATACATAGTATCAAGTCTCCTAGAGTGAGAAGAACTAGTCAGAGGTGTCTCCCACATTTTGAGCATCAAGCTATGCAGAATTTCATGGATAGGCAGAGTAGCTGCCTCCTTAGGAGCTTTAGGATATTGGAGGATTCCCAATTCCTTTGCTCTGGGTTCCTCTTCAGGAGCTACTGTGATTGAAAGACCTTTGGCCATATCATGGATGAAATTCTGAAATGACATGTCCTCTGGAGGTGAAATTCTGCGTTGGGGAGAACAGGGATCTTCTAGGAGAAATCCTCTAGTGCCAGCAGAATTGTCAGAGTCTTCGGAATCGGAGGAATCAAAGTATTCCTGATCCCGATGCTCTTGCAAAGCACGATCCCGGTACCGATCAAAGTCGGTACCAAGGTGACCCGGTACCGCTTTGTCCACTCCAGCCAGAGATGGCATGGGAAGAGTTCCCACCGGGGCTGGTACCGTCGGTGTCGGCACCGGCATCGGTGTCGATGGCGGTAGCGGTGCCCTTGGGAACACTGGTACCGCAGCTGAAGGAAGAGCTGCGATACTGCGCTCGATAGCAAGAAACCTCTGGTCTATCGATGCTGCCGATGCCTGGGTGTCAGTACCGGTAAGAACGGCCGGAACCCCCGAGCATGGCACAGGCAGTTCTTGCGAGGTTGAGGCCTCGAGAATATCCTGAAGCCACATCGATGCTTTGGAAGCCGAAGCCTCCCACCGGAGCTGTTTTGCCGGTGTGGTTCCCTCAAGGGCAATGCCAATGGCCTCTCGATGCTTAGCAGGAGAGCTACCCTTTGAGGACCGGCTTTTATGTTTAGTTACCTGAGATCCATGGGAGGAAGAAGAGGCCCTTGACGATGCTGATGCAATGGATCTGGCATCTGAAGAAAAGAGGGTCCTGAGCTTTGCGGCCCGGTCCTGTCTTCCTCTTTTGGTTATCCCCATGCAGGAGAGACATTCAGTTGGAGAATGATCAGGTCCTAAACATTTTAGACACCAATCATGGGTGTCAGTGACGGAAATGGTACCGCCATACTTAGTACATTTTTTAAAACCACTAGTTGGCTTTTCCATGATTTAGGAAAATGGGGCCTAATGCCCAAAATGGCGCCTAGCACCAAAGAGGAAAGTTTCTAAAAAGGAACAGTCTAAGTTTAAGTTTAAGGGGGGGGTTTGTATGAAAAGAAAAGAACCGGAGGTACCGGTAGGCGTCGTGCGGTAGGCAAACGCGACCACAAGAAAGAAATTTAAAGACGGAATTATTTGCAGTGACAGGGAATAGGTCCTGTCGGCTCTGCGTAAAATGAAGAACTGAAGAGGGACAGTTGGAAAGGCGGGAAGGCAGCATGTATTTGCTGAGGGATGCTGTCAAAAGCGTTCCTATTGGACGCTGGGGAGCGTTCCCGCGCAGGCTCCGTCGGTACCAACGATACCCATATGTGAGGACTACATTCCTGCTTGTTCCTGGAGATAGTGACTTGCCCAAGGTCACAAGGAGTGCCAGTGGGAACTGAACCCTGATCTCTTGGGTTTTAGGCGGTTGCTCTAACCACTAGGCTACTCCTCCACGCCTTATTAGTATTTAGCTCACACCTTTTCAGTAGACATTCAGGGCACGTTAGATTCAGCATATAGAATGCTAGGTATGATAAGGAAAGGAATGGAAAATAAAACAAAAGATATTATAATGCCTCTATATCGTTCCATGGTGAGACCGCACCTTGAATATTGTGTGCAATTCTGGTCGCCGTATCTTAAAAAGGATATAGCGATTTTAGAAAAGGCTCAGAGAAGAGCCACCAAAATGGTAAAGGGGATGGAAGGATACTCCTATGAAGAAAGGCTAAAAAGGTTAGGGCTCTTTAACCTGGAAAAGAGACGGCTGAGGGGAGATATGATAGAAGTCTATAAATTAATGAACGGAGTGGAACGGGTAAACGTAGATCGGTTGTTTACGTTATCAGAATATAGAAAGACTAGGGGACATGCAATGAAGCTACAGGGTAAACTACAGGTACACTACCAAAAAACTGCCTCCAGTTTTGCAACTGATTCCTATAGATTTTGGGGTGCTGAATCCAGGAAAAATAGCCAAAATGTTCCATCACGTCACGTTTTCTTGCAAAATTAGATTTCTTACCCATATAAGGAATGTTCACATAATTTCTTTTTAGCCGACTGCAGTTTATTTTCTTGGCCCAAAATAGAGGTTGTAATGGTTAACTAACTAGAAACACTCCCTCATGATATTTTAGAGTGTTTTGTATTCATTTTATACATTAACAGGACAATTGGGAGGCGGGGGGCTAAATCCAGTACTCGCGCTGGCGCATGTTCTTTCCTGTTCGCCTCGCCTCGTTCGCTCGCTCAAACACGGTGGTTGCGACATGAACGTTCCTGTCAAATTTCAGTTTCTTGCAAGTTCATTATTACCTTTTGTTTGCTCAGTCGTAATCCAGCTTTATTCCGAAGTGGTTCACTACAGTTGTAGTTTGCAGTGCTGTGTATTTGTGATGGCTCACAGAGCCAGAGGTTGCGTCAACTCTCCGGACAGTTTTTGTTTTATTTGTGGGGAATATACCATGAAAAAGCGGCAGAGGAACATTTCTGCATTTATTAAAAAAGTATATTTCGCCTATTTCGGTTTGAAGTTAGGCGATCAAGACAAACCGTGGGCTCCTCACAAAGTGTGCAAGACATGTGAGGAAGATCTACGCTTATGGATGAAAGGTAAAAAACAAGCATTTCGTTTCGGAATACCTATGATGTGGCGTGAACAAAGAGACCACAGCAGTGACTGCTATTTTTGCTCTTGCATTGTGAAGGGATACAACTTAAAAAATAAGAACGTAATAAGTTACCCCAACCTTCCCTCAGCAATTAGGCCTATGCCTCATAGCAACGAAGTACCTGTGCCTGAACCACCAAAATCTTTGGATCATATTTGTGTGGACGGTTCTGATCATGATGAGACTCATCAGATGGCTTTTCCCGATGAGTTCAGTACTTCCGAGTTTGAAACTGAACCAGATCCGAAACCTGAACTTTTCTCTCAAGCTGAATTGAATGATTTAGTCCGGGATTTAGGACTCCCAAAAGATGCTGCCCAACTGCTAGGTTCTCGGCTTAAACAGAAAAATCTATTGTCACCAGGAACAACTTTTTATTGGTACCGCAACCGCGAGACACAATTTTTGAAGTATTTCAGCAAAGAGGAAGATTTGGTATTTTGCAACGATATATACGGAGTGATGGAAAAGTTTAAACTCAAGTATGATCCTGCTGAATGGCGGCTGTTCATTGATTCGTCAAAAGACAGCATAAAAGGTGTTCTTCTTCATAATGGCAACACATTCGCTTCAGTTCCTATTGCTCACTCTGTTATTCTCCAAGAAAAATACGAGAATTTGGCCCTGATTCTTCAGAAGATTCGTTATGATGAGCATAAGTGGATGATTTGTGGAGACTTTAAAATTCTATCCATGCTATTAGGGCAGCAATCCGGTTTCACCAAATATCCCTGCTTCCTTTGCTTGTGGAATAGCCGGGCCCGCGACCTACACTGGGGGAAAAAAGACTGGCCAATTCGGGAGTATTTGAGACCCGGTGAGAAAAATGTTCTTCATGAGAGCTTGGTACCTCGTGATAAAATTCTATTACCACCTCTCCACATTAAGTTGGGTCTCATTAAGCAATTCATCAAGTCCCTTCCAAAAGATGGTGAGTGCTTTCGGTACCTTTGCTCAAAGTTCCCCCGACTTTCTGAAGCAAAGCTAAAAGAAGGAGTGTTTGTTGGCCATGATATAAGGAAACTCATTTCAGATGGAGCATTCGCTGAAACGATGTCTGAGAAGGAAAAAGAAGCCTGGGATTCCTTCAAGGATGTTGTTCTCAAATTCTTGGGGAACAGGCGGGATGAGAACTATAAGGATATTGTTGCCAGGATGCTCAATGCCTTCAAAGAACAAGGCTGTAACATGAGCCTGAAAGTCCATTTCTTGCACTCCCATGTGAACTACTTTCCCGAAAACTTGGGGGCGTACAGTGAAGAACAAGGTGAAAGGTTTCACCAGGACATCAAGGACGCAGAGAGAAGGTACCAAGGAAGATGGAACACCACTATGATGGCTGATTTCTGCTGGTTGCTGCTGCGGGAAACCCCAGATGAAAAATACGCCAAGCAGCGCACCAAGAGAAGCATTCGGGGGAAGAAGAAACGGGCCCACCAGGAGATTGACTGACCCAAGAATGACTTTAAAATCTAAACTGTGTTGACAAATATTGTGTTTTTACTAAACTTTGAAATAAAAATTTGCTAGTTATTACCACAGTGTCGGATCTCATTTATTAGAATTTTATTTTCACACCATCGGGTGTTTGTCTTCATGTATTGCAATGGTGCGGTTTGCGTTTTCTATTCTTACATACATACCTGTACAACATTTTTTGCACATTTCTTTGCTTTGCTTTGTGTCTAACCTCGCTCTTATATGCTCAATGTTTGTGCACATGTATGTGGCTGTTTTAAGTGCAGACAATTTTGCTACCATCACAGTGTGTTTTGTTGACATTACTCTATTCTTATGTGCTGCCTTGTTACAATTTTCTTTATTCTTATTTGAATAACTACTAAACAATTAGTATAAAGAATTCATCCAAGAAACTTTTATCTCGATCGCACTCAATCTGAAACGTTCACCTCAAACTGCTAACCCAATGTAGCAAAAAATCTGTACGTGATGGAGCAAATTGGTTACCAGATTTGGATTCAGCGCACCAAAAAACGTAAAAATCAATCGAAACATTAGAGGCAGTTTAAAAAAAAAATTTTTTAGTGTACCTGTGAGCTATTTAAGACTAATAAAGAAAATATTTTTTCACTCAACGTGTAATCAAACTCTGGAATTTGTTACCGGAGGATGTAGTAAAGGCTGTTAGTGTAGCTGGGTTTAAAAAAGGTTTGGACAAGTTCCTGGAGGAAAGGTCCATAAACCATTATTAAGAAGTGACCGAAGATATCAATGCTTGACCCAGTACAAGCATTGTGGAACTTGTGTCTCTTGGGGAAACTGCTAGGTACATATGACCTAGATTGGCCACTGTTGGAAACAGAATACTGGGCTTGATGGACCTTGGTCTGACCCAGTATGGCATATCTTATGTTCTTATGTTCTTATGTAGGTACAGTAGTTATTTCCCTGTCCCTGGAGGGATTACAATCTAAGTTTGTACCTGAGACATTGGAGAGTTAAGTGGCTTGCCCAAGGCCACAAGGAGTGTAAATTTGGTCAACGTGTTGTTTCTCACTAGCATCATCTATCCCCAATATGGTGCTATGTGTAGGACCACCTTTCTATTTTCATTTGTCCTGCTTCAGGAAAACTCATCTGTGTATCTGTCCCAGAAGAGGACTCCAGAGGTCACTGTGAAACAACCAAGCAAGAGCTGCTACAGACCCCGCACTCTCCATAGCAGCAGAGGACCAGAAAACTCATCTGCATATCTGTCCAGTCTCTCTCGTTTACTTCAACAGGTACCAAAGTTCCACCAACGAAATGATGGCTGTGAAAAATCGAATTGCTAAAGCTGTTGTCCCTCTTACAGCTTCTGCCTCTGTCCAGATAGACAGTCCGATGCCAGTCGAGGAACTGGTTCCATGTGCAAGATGCCTGCAAACTGAAGGCCCCATGAAACAAGTGGAGGAGCTCAGAGAAGAGGTGGCGAGGTTAAGAAGCATTCGAGACAGTGAGAAGTACATTGATGAGATGCTGCTTGAAGCATCCAAGCTCCTGATAGAGGTGAAGATGGTATGCTACAGAATGAAGAGAGTTGGATACAAGTCACCAGAGCCTGCAGAATCGACAATCCAGCTCCTCCAGCCCTCAAATTGAAAAACCAGTATACAGCCCTGGAAGTGGAGGAGGTGAAAGCATCCCAGGAAAGGGAAGAACCAGAGCTCAAGCACACCAAAGCTGCATAATCAGTGACCATATGGAAGTGAAAGGTAGTGATGGTTGGAGACTCTCTTCTGAGGGGTACGGAGGCATCCATTTGACAACTAGACTTGATGTCCAGGAAGGTGTCCTATTTGACAGGTGCCAAAATCCGATATGTTATGGAGAGTTTGCAGAGACTCATCAAGCCTACTGATTATTATCCAATATTGCTCATCCATGTCGGCACAAATGATACTGATAGGTATCCCTCTGTGCGTATCAAGAGTGACTTCATGGCTCTGGGACAAAGATTAAAGCAGATAGGTGTGTAGGTGGTGTTCTCTTCAATCCTCCCTGTTAACAGTAAAGGCTGAGGCAGAGAAGCTCACATCTTGGAGATGAATGGAGAAATTTTACTTACTGTTAATTTCCTTTCCTGGAATCCTGCTAGACCAGTCCAGACAGCATAGTTACTCCTGTAACAGGTAGTAACTACACTATCTGGACTGGTCTAGCAGGACTCCAGGAAAGGAAATTAACAGCAAGTAAAATTTCTCCATTCATCTCCAGGGAACAGCAGGAATCAGTCTTCGCATATGGGCGACGTTGGCACCGACAGAGCCCGGCGCGAGAACACTCCCCAGCATCCAAAAGGAATGCTTTTGGGAGTGTTCCTCCACGCATGCATGGCTGCCTTCATGCCTTCCCCACAGGTCTCAGCTGAATAGTGGTGAAAAGTAAACGGAAGAAAAAAACATGGATAAACAACTTGAGGGGAGTTGGGTGGGTAGTGAAGACTGATTCCTGCTGTTTCCGGAGATCACCTGTTGCAGGTGAGTAACTACACTATCTCCAGGAACAAGTAGGAAGTCAATCTTCACATATGGGACTCCCTAACACATGGAGGAAAGGTCCATAAACCATTATTAAGAAGGGACCCAGGATATCAATGCTTGAACCAGTACAAGCATTGTGGAACCTGTGTCCCTTGGGGAAACTGCTAGGTACGTATGACCTAGATTGGCCACTGTTGGAAACAGAATGCTGGGCTTGATGGACCTTGGTCTGACCCAGTATGGCATATCTTATGTTCTTATGACCACCTTACAAGGGGAAAGGATTCTGGCACCACAGAGGTTGCAGCAGGGATCCAACAGAGTCAGTTCGTTCAGAGCACTCCTCAGAAGGTGAGGCGGTGGGCAAGTTGTCCAAATTTGAAACAAGTTACGTAGCACAGATTGATCAAATTGAGCATCACTTCTGGAGTCCTTGTCGAGGCAGTAGTAAGCTGCAAAGGTGTGCAGAGAGGACCATGTGGCTGCATTGCAAATATCTGAGATAGATACAGATCGGAGGTTGGCTACTGTAACAGCCATGGCACAGACATTATGTGCTGTGACATGGTTTTGTAGAGTGAAACCCGCTTGTGAGTAAGCAAAGGATATTGTAATGAGGAAGATCTGTCCCTTGCCTTGAAAGCACAGGAATCTGTTAGATCCAGATCAGATTCTGACAGGCAGGCAAGCCACATGATCCCTAGTTGTCAGGAGTAACGTAAACAGACCCAGACACGAGGTCTACAGCCCCGCCCAACTAGCAAACATTTCCCAGCTCTTGATTCAAATGGCTTTCACCTGAGCAAGGGAATGCCCAAGCAGCAGTATAAGAAGTACTCAGAACAGTTAGAGAGAGGAGAACTACAGGATGAACTACAAGGTAAACTACAGGGAGAACTACAGGGAGTTTCCTCCAGGAAACTGCCAAGAGAATTACAGAAAGAACTCCAGGAAGACTCACAAGATGGACATCAGAGAGCTGTTGGGAAAACACATGGAGAGTCTGGGAGAGTTCCAGTTCAAGTTGGAGGAACAGGAAAGAACCAAGTGAGAGATTCAGAGGAGAAATCAACTGTGAGAGTCAGTTACCTGTGACGCAGTTTGATTCTCAGAAGCTACGTGCTGTGCAGAGTGAATAGAAGGAAGAGAGAGAGAAACCGTATCTATCTGAAGAGTGTGACACCTGGAAACAGTTACAAGCCCTAGAGATGGAGAAATGCTATGTGGAGGATATCTGTATGTCTGAAGGGGAAGAGTTTGAAGAAGCCAAACCCCGAAGGAAACTTCCCAGGGAAAAATCCTTTTATAGCAGAGCAGAGCAGTTCCATTATCCACAGCAAAGTAAAGGTAGGACACAACGAGGCTTTAAAGGGAAAAGCTATTCTAGGAAGTGTGTCTCTCCTCTCTTATACTCTGAGCTATACGATAGCAGTTTGCCTTACCTTAAAGAGGGCCGGTCAGATAAGCCTGTTGAAGACCCGGCACTGAGAAGTTTACAGACATGTTGTTATAAGGAAGATGTTTGTCCAGATAAAGCACAGCAGGAACCAATGCTAATAGATTCTGCTAGTGAACTGTCTATTGATGAAGCGATGGATTGTACATTAACACTATCTGACAAAATTACCTCTTTGTGCTGAAGCCAGAGTTAGAGCACCGCTTAAAGAAGCTGTGAAAAGCACAGAAGTGACGTCTGGAAAAAGGAATTGTATGCTGAATAATATAGTTGCCTGTGATTATAAGTTCATTAAGAAGCAAGAAGCTGTATTTGATTTCCTTTATTTACCTGCCAGAGTGTATGGCTTTTTGTCCTTACTTTTGTTGTATTATACTTTTGAGAATCCAACCCCGGGAGGGGAATAAATCCTTATTTGAATACCTGTCCCATTCGTGTCACAACTACTCCTTTCAACGAAGAGGGTCATCCGGCAGTCTAGCTGCTCGCCTAGGCGACAGTCTAGTCCCTGCCGTGACAATATGCAGTCTGCAATCCAGTTAGAGAGAGTTCTCTTGGAAATGGGTCAACCCAAATGGCTCTGGTCAAAAGAGACAAACAGCTGAGAAGAGTTTTGATGATCCTTGGTGCGGTCAATATAGAAGGCAAGTGCCCTCTTGCAATCAAGAGTATGCAGTTTTGCCTCAGCAGGGGAGCTGTGAGGCTTGGGAAAAAAAAGTTGGTAGTGAAATGGACTGGTTCAAGTGGAAAAGAGCAACAACATTTGGCAAAAACTTAGGATGTGTCCGTAGGACAACGTTGCCCTGGTGAAACCTGGTATATGGAGCGTAATCCACCAAAGCCTGTAGTTCACTTACTCTTTGATCTGAAGTCAAGGCTACTAGAAAAAGTACTTTCCATGTTAAGAACTTTAAAGTGGTTGACCCTAAAGGCTCAAAGGGAGGCTGCATTAACTGCTAAGACCACATTTAGATCCCACGTCGTGATCGATGGGCGAAGGGGTGGTCTAGTCAAGAAAAGACCTCTTATAAATCTTGAGACCAAAGGGTGTAAGGACACATGGTGGTTGTCTAGAGTATGGTGAGATGCCGATATGGCAGATAGATATACTTGAACTGAGTTAGTTTTAAGGCCTGATGAAGACAAGTGGAGAAGGCATTCTAGAAGTTCTGGAATTGGACATCTAAAGGGATCTAGAGCCCTTTGTGAGTACCAGAGCAAGAATCTTTGCCACTTAAATACATAAGACTGCTTGGTGAAATCTTTCCTGGAAGACAGTAGAACTTGTGGCACCTCTTCCTCAAGTCTTAGATGTGAGAGGACAACGCACTAAGTCGCCAGGCTGTCAGATGGAGGGAGTGGAGATTGGGGTGTAGAAGGGTTCTCTGTTCCTGAGTCAGGAGATTTGGAGAACACCCCAGATGGTGAGGAGGAGACTGAGTTAGCTAAAGGAGAAGAGGAAACCGTGGTTGTATGGGCCAGTGAGGCGCAATGAGAATCTTTATCTTTATCTTTATTTAAAATTTGATAGACCGCTTTCCGTTGAAACATAAAGCGGTGTACAATAAAAGGTTAGCAATGCAAAAACATGGAAAAGAACGCCATAATAAAATAGGAAAGTAGAAGTACAAAAGCATCGACAAGTAAAATAAACAAATGGGCCAGGACTTTCATAAAACATAAGAGTACAACAAGGTGGTAGGCCCATACGGGGGGAGACAAGACAAATTATAAATAAACAGACACACACGGCTAATGAGAACATCAGGGAGGACCATCCGGAGAGAGATTGAAGGCTAGTTGAAACAGATGAGTCTTGAGTAATATTTTAAATTGAGGATAGGAGGACTCCAATCGGAGAGGTGGTGGTAGTGCATTCCACAGTACTGGGCCCAGAAAGAAAAAAGCTGCATGGCGGGTTTGTTCAAGATGAGCTTGTGACGGAGAGGGTAGGGACAGACGGTGGTGGTAGTGCATTCCACAGTACTGGGCCCAGAAAGAAAAAAGCTGCATGGCGGGTTTGTTCAAGATGAGCTTGTGACGGAGAGGGTAGAGACAGACGGTTAGTATGGATAGAACGAAGCTGATGGTAGGGGGTGTGGAGAGAAATCCGATCTGCAAGATATAGAGGGGTATTGGTATAAATAGCACGATGAATCAAAATAAGAAATTTATAGTGGAAGCGATAACAGAGGGGTAACCAATGCAAACGGAGAAGAATGGGAGTGATATGATCAAAGCGATGAGAGAACGTAACGAGACGGGCAGCAGAATTTTGGATACGTTGTAGACGTTGGAGTTGAAACTTTGGGAGATTAGCGAGAAAGACATTGCAGTAATCCAAGCGGCTAATGACCAAGGCCAAAACAAGAGTGACCAAGGAAGCTGAGGGGAGAAGAGAATGGACAGCCCTGATCTGTCGTAGGGCAGCAAATGAACGACGAATAAGGGACGTAAGATGATTGTGGAAGGAAAGCGTGGGATCGAGAATCACTCCGAGATATCGGAAGGAGGATACAAGTGGAAGAGAAACAGAACCAATCGAGGGGGCGAGAGTGGGGCAGGAACCACTCAGCGAGACCCACATAGCTGTGGACTTGGATGGATTTAAATGCAGAAAATTCTGTGAGAGCCAAGAGGAAATTTGGGAAAGACAAAGGTTAAGTTGTGAGATATCCAGGGTTAGTGGAGAAGTGTGGAAAAGTAAGATAATATCATCGGCATATATATAGAAGGACACAGGAAACTGTTGGATCAACAAGGATAGAGGAGCAAGAAAAATGTTGAACAATAGCGGGGAAAGGACAGAACCCTGCAGTACACCACAGGTGAGAGGGAGGGAAGCAGAGGACTGGCCATTAGAGTGAACGGAGAATGAGCGGGCTGTGAGGAAGGAGCGGAACCACTGCCATACTGTACCATGAAGCCCAACATCAGACAAACAAAAAAGAAGAGTTCGATGGTCAATCAAGTCGAAAGCCGCAGAAAGATCGAGGGAAACAAGAAGAGTAATATCACCGTGATCATGAGCAACATGTAAGTCGTTCAAGAGTGCCAGAAGAACTGTTTCCGTACTATGCCCGTGGCGAAAACCGGCTTGACGGGGGTGAAGGGTGTTAGTGGATTCCACGTGAGAGTTAAGCTGATTGAAGACAAAACGTTCCAGAAGTTTGGCAAAAAAAGGAAGGTTTGAGACAGGACGCCAGTGGGATAGAACAGAAGGATCGAGAGAGGGCTGCTTCAGAAGGGGGCGGACAACAGCCGATTTCCAGGATGATGGGAAATGGCCGGATGAGAAGCTGACATTGATGATGGTGGTGATGATAGGTATGAGCTGTAAAGAAGGCTCAGTCAGCCAGCGAGACGGAACCGGGTCCAGCTGGCAGGTGGTCTTACTAGACTTGAGTAACATCTGTAGTACTTCAGCAGAAGTGACTGGGTGAAAGGAAGACCAGGTGTGAGCTAAAGCGAGATTCGGTGGTGAGAGGGGCAGTGACAACTGATGGGCATCGGCCAATGCCACAGGAGAGACAGAAGACAAGGGGGAACATGGTGGAGATAAGGGCAATGGAGGGGAAGGATGCGAAAAGGATGAACGCAGATTTAGAATCTTGTCAGAAAAGAAAGTGGCTAGAGACTGAGGGTCTGGAACCAGGGATACTTGCTGACGGTTAGGGCCAACATTAGAGAGCTTACGCAAAATTGTAAAGAGTTGTCTGGAGGAGTTCGCAGCATCAGAGATTTCAGCTGCATGATAGGCACGCTTGGCAGATTGAACGGCTAGACGATAGTCAGAAAAAAGCTGCTTGAAACGGAGATGTAGTTCAGAGGAAGGATGGCGAGCCCACCGACGTTGTAATTGCCGGAGTTGGGTCCGCTGAAGGCGCAAAGCAGGATGATACCATGGGGAATGGGCGGAACCAGAGTGATTAGACACAGGACGAAATGGGGCAAGGTCATCCAAAGCGTTGTAAGAAGAGAGTTCCAAAGGGAAACCTGTTTATCAGAGTAGAATGAAGCGAAATCTGGTGGGAAAAGGGAGGGAGCAGGCGGGAAGGCATTAAGGGTGTCAGGGGTAATACGACGGCGGAGAGAAGGAAAAGGAGAGGGTATAACCGGATCTGTAGATGCTACGGAAGGGTAAGAAACCAAAAAGAGAATACAAAAATGATCACACCAGGGGATACTAAACATAGTAGGAGAAGAGATCACTGGTAACAGCGTGATAGGAGAGAGAACTAAATCCAACGTATGCCCAGCTATGTGGGTAGGGCCGAGTACATGTTGTTGAAGGGGAATGTCATGTAATAGATTCAAAAAGGAACGGTCTCTCTGCCTGCTGGGGCGATCAACATGGATGTTGAAGTCTCCTAAAATAATGAGATTAGAGAACTGCACAGTAATATCCGAGATAGATTGAAGAGCCGCATCCCAGCGTGCAGCAGTCAAAGAAGGGGGGAGATAAAGAAGAAGAAAATAAAGGGGGGGAGAGGAGCGAAGGCGAAGAAGAAGGGATTCAGGGCATAGGACAGAAGAGGAGGAAATGTCCTCAATATCAATAGATGAGCGATGGAGCAGGGCCACTCCACCACCGCCTCTTCCTAACCTGGGAGTTGAAATCGCTGCGAAACCAGAGGGAAGAGAACTAGACAGGACTGGACTATCGCCCTCCTTTAGCCAGGTTTCAGTCAGGAAACAGAGGTCAAGTGAATGTGAAGAAATAAGGTCCTGAACTAACAGGGATTTTGATCGAAGGGATCGGCAGTTTAGCAGGGCTAAGCTAAGTGTCACAGCAGAGGCTATGGACGATAACCTAGGGGAAAGAGGGTGCTTGGACCGAGGAGCAGTGTAACCGCTCCTGGAGGAGCAGTATAATCATTTCGCCCTGGTTGTTCCGGAGCTTGAAAGGTGTCTCTGCAATGAAAGGAAAAAGGGGAAAGGCATAAAGAAGGCCTTGTCCCCAATAAAGGAGAAAAACAAATCTGAGGTCTCCCTGTGGGGAAATGGAATTCTGGAGCAATAAAGGGGCGACTGAGTGTTGTCTAGAGAAGCAAAGAGGTTGAGTAGTGCACTACTACTGGATTCAACCTCCACTCGTGTGAGTGGAAAACTTGACTCAGTCTGTCTGCTAGTTTGTTCTCCTCCCCTAGCAGATATACTGCATGTATATGAATGTTGTGGGCTATCGTCCAGGTCCATAGGGCTAATGCCTCCCTGCATAATGAGCAAGAGCCTGTTCCTCCTTATTTGTTTATATAAAACATGGCCACCTGATTGTCTGTTTGTATGAGGACTGTCTTGTCCAGCAGGTAGTGAGAGAACACCCGAATGGCATTGGATTTGGCTTTGAGTTTGTGTAGATTGATATATAGGCATGTCTCTGGATGAGACCACAGACCCTGACATGTCAGACTGTTGAGGTGAGCACACCAATCGTGCTTTGATGCATCTGTTGTCAGAGTACAGTGTGATACAGATTGGTCCACCAGAGAAGAGAGGCTTTCATCCGGGGAGAGATAGTGTTGAGATTGGAGAGGTGATGCCCACTGCTGTGAGAGGTTCCATTGAGTCTTTCGCGTGTGTAGACGAGCATGGGGTACTACATGTATTGTTGAGGCCATACGGCCTAATAATCACAGGCATGTCCTGACTGTCACTGTTGACTGCTGCTAGTTTTGAGAAGCTAGGGTAAGCAGTCTGATATGTCTGTCTTCTGGGAGAAATGCTCGAGCTTGAACAGTATCCAGTGAAGCTCATATGAAGTCTAAGGTTTGAGAAGGAACTAGGTGTGACTTTGGATAGTTTATAACAAATTCTTGTAGGATGAGGATGGTTCGTTGTAGGGCAACTGTGACCGATTGGGCGGTATCTGCCTTTATCAGCCAATCATCTAAGTAAGGGAAGAGAAAGATTCCCAAGGTCCTGAGATAGGCTGCAACGACAGCCAGATACTTTGTGAAGACTCAAGGTGCTGACGAGAGTCCGAAGAGGAGGACTCGATAGTGATAATGTTGGTTTTGAAAAACAAACCTGAGGTACCTTCTGTAGTTTAGATGTATGAGGATGTGAGTATATGCATCCTTTAGATCCAAAGAGCATAGCCAATCATTTGGTTGAAGTTAAGGAAGAAAAGTTCCTAGAGAAATCATCTTGAACTTTTCTTTGATAAGGAATTTGCTGAGATTCCTGAGATCCAATATGGGTCTGTAACCTCCTGTTTTCTTTGGAATTAAGAAATAACGTGAGTAGAATCCTGAGACAGCAGGACCCTCTCTATTGCTCCTTGAGTTAATAGTGAGTGGATCTCCTGATGAAGCAGGGAGGTGTGATGTTGATCAAGGCCTGGTGGCCTTACAAAATGAGTTGGTGGTGGGCTCCTGAAACAAAACTGGAGGCCCTTGCTGACTAATTGCAGGGTCTAGGGTTCAGAGGTGAGGAAAGCCCATCTTTGGACAAAAAGGGCTAGTCTGCCTGGGATTAGTGGAGGGGCAGGTAAGCTTTTCAGACAACTGGCTACACTTTTTTGGAACGAGTCAAAATTTTTTGATTGGCCTGAGATGTAGTGTCAGGCTGTGGTTTTGCCACCTTGGGTTTCCAAGGCTGCTTGGGAGGCTGTTGCCTCTGCTGAATTTGAGGGGTAGAATATGAATAGGTGGGGTAGAACCTCTTTTTCTTTGGATAGAAGGGCTTTCTAGGTGCTGATTTCTTTTTTGAAGGATCTGCTGTCTTTTTTGAGAGCCGCTTCATTGTGAGATCATCCGTCTCTATTTCCCCTGCTTTCTCTCTCCAGCTATGTCCAAAGAGATTTTCCCCATTACAGGGGATGCTGATGAGTTTATCCTGAACCCATTGTTCCAGGTCAGAAGCCTGGAGCCAGGCTGTTCTTCTGGCTTCAATGCTGGCTGCAGCTGCCCTGCTACTGGCCTCAAAGGCATCAAAAGCAGCTCTTGTTAGGAATTTGGAAGTATTCTGTGAATGGGCCACTAGCACCTGATGAGCTGGTTGCTTATCAGTGGGCAGTAGGGATGTGAACTCTGCTAGATATCTAGAGATGTCTCTTAGAAACATGCCCCTATAGACCATGTATGAATCTATTCTGGAGGTCAGCATAGTTGCCTGAAATGCCTTTCTTCCAAAGGCATCGAGGATTCTGGCCTCTCTACCTGGGGAAGTAGAGGAGTGATTCTTCTGACTCTTTTGACCCGGTGAAAAGCGGTATATAAATGCAGCTAAATAAATAAATAAATAAATACATTTTCATCTCATAGCAGGATCCACCACCATGGAATGGTGAGGAAGTTGTGTCTTCTGGAACCCAGAAGATGGTGAAACCCTATAAAGGGTATCTAGGCGTTTGTTAACAGCTTATGTTGAGATGGGGGGCTTCCCACATTCTAGTCAACATGTTCTTGAAGATATTATGCACTGGGAGAGTTGCAACCTCTTAGGGTGCCAAGGGGTACTGAAGGATATAGAGTTCCTCTGCCTTCGGCTCCATCTCAGTGGTTACTGATACTTCGAGTGCCGCTGCCATGTTTTTAATAAAATCCTGAAAAGCCATGTCCTCATGGGGTTACGGAGGCAATGGATCCAACTGTAAATCTCAATGTGCATCGGAATCAGTCGATTCCGGTTTTGTGACATCAGAATTGGTGTCGGAGTTTGCGTAAAAATTGAAGTAATTTCTGTCCGGGCCTCGATAACCTCAATGTGTGGACAGAACCCATTGAAACTATGGGCATCACCGATGTCAATGCCGTACCAGATAAAGTGACGAGTAGTGGTTGCCGGCGCAACTGCCGCTAAGATAGCTGCAATGCTCCTTTCAATAGTGATGATTCGGTCATTGAGCATTGGTACTGGAGGGACAGTAGCTCCAGACACTATGGAATGGGCTACAACTCCCGATGCCGGTATCAGGGGCTCCACCGAGGATTGAATCGCAGGGCATCCCCAAACCCCTGTGAGGCTTTGGAGGGTGAAACCTCCCATGGGGGTGCTTTGCTGGTAAGTCTGCATCAGAATGGGAAGAATGCCGATGCTGAGGATGATGATCGGAGTCCGAAGCCGATCTCGAGGAATGGGAAGCCCTAAATGTTGATGCCGAAGTCCTTTTGCTCTTGTGCTCCGAGGACTCCAGTTGATGCTTCTTAGTTTTCAATGAAGATGATGACTTGGAAGCATGGGATGATTTAGAAGGAGTTGACGCCCCTGAGGAATGCACCGAAGGAGCTGAGTCTGTTGGAAACAGCTTAGCCTTTTGCTTGTCATGGTTCTTCCTACCTCTGGCAGTAAAGTGAGAGCAGAACATGCAAGACTTGACATCGTGGTCTGGGCCCAAACATTTTAGGCACCAGTCATGCTCCCCTGTTATGGAGATGGTACTGGAACAGTTAGAGCATTTTTTAAAACCATTCCTGGGTTTATCCATCTTGGGGAAAAGGAGGGAAGCAAAATCAAATTGGGCATGATGCCCACCTAGGCCTTAGGCATGAAAGACAAATAAGATTTCACTGAAAAAATAATAAAGGGAAATGAAAGAAAATGATCAGAATGGGAACCGGAATTGATGGGGAGTCGAGTCGGTCAATGTGAAGGCAAAAAGAGGGGTACCAGCTGGTACCACAAAAAATTAGAAGTCTCTTAACATGATGAAATAGGGACAAAGTCCCAATGGCTATGAGGAAAAAGATGACTGAGGAGACCTGTGGGGAAGGCAGCCATGGAGCGTGGAGGTACGCTCCAAAAAGCATTCCTATTGGATGCTGGGGAGTGTTCCCGTGCCGGGCTCCATTGGTGCTGACGTCACCCATATGTGAAGACTGACTTCCTGCTTGTTCCTGGAGATTAATAGATTATCTATTAATTAATAGATTAATAGATTATCTATTAATTAATAGATTATCCATAGCCCATGTTCCCTGTAAAATAGTTATCTCCAAGGCGACTCTGTGAATGATCTTCAGTTTAAATAAAAGCCAAGCTGGTGCAGAGCCTTCCGTCTCTGTGAAGGAGCTTGTGCAGATGTGCCCCGCCCCCAAAGGAAGTTACATTAACTTCCTTTAGGGGCGGGACACATCTGCACAGGCTTGGGCCGGAAGGACTGGGGTTTCTAGTCCCACAGGTGCTCCTTGTGGTCTTGGGCAAGCCACTTAACCCTCCATAGCCCATGTTCCCTGTAAAATAGTTATCTCCAAGTTATAATGCCCTGTTCAATGTAATTTCAGTTTGTTCAATGTAAACCGCACTGATGCAGAATAGCGCGGTATATAAGAGAATGTAAATAAATAAAATAAATAAATAAATAAAATTAATCTCTTCCTGCCAGAAAATGAGACACAGAGGAAAAAAAAGCAAAATTATGCCGTGACATCACCATTAATTGTTTTAAATTCAGAGTCCCATTTTGCTGATGGCTATTCAAATTCTGATGCTGTGCAGATGAGGCATCTTTTACCTGAGCGTTGAAGCAGAGCTCGGAAGACTGAAATGAGAGCTCGAAACGCAATGCTGAGTTCACATGTCGTCGCAGTCTTCTACAGACAGCTTCCCACAGAACTTATTTAAGAACATAAGATATGCCATACTCGGTCAGACCAAGGTCCATCAAGCCCAGTATCCTATTTCCAACAGTGGGCAATCTAGGTCACACGTATCTAGCAGTTTCCTCAAAAGACACAGGTTCCACAATGCTCGCATTGGGGCAAGCAGTGGATATCCCGAGTCCCCTCTAATAATGGTTTATGGACCTTTCCTCCAGGAACTTGTCCAAACCTTTTTTAAATCCAGCTACACTAACAGCCTTTACTACATCCTCCGGTAACAAATTCCAGAGTTTACATAGTAACATAGTAAATGACGGCAGATAAAAACCAGTACGATCCATCTAGTCTGCCCAGTACGATGTCAAGAGTAGGTACACCTGCCGTTCTGTGCAGGCCCCCCTTCCCCATGTCTTTGTTTAGGGGTGATCCCACCATTCCATGTAGGACACGTTTGATTACACGTTGAGTGAAAAAATATTTTCTTTTACTAGTCTTAAATAGTTTACCCTGTAGTTTCATTGCATGTCCCCTAGTCTTTCTATATTCTGATAACGTAAACAATCGATCTACGTTTTCCCATCCCACGCCGTTCATTAATTTATAGACTTCTATCATATCTCCCCTCAACCGTCTCTTTTCCAGGTTAAAGAGCCCTAACCTTTTTAGCCTTTCTTCATAGGAGTATCCTTCCATCCCCTTTACCATTTTGGTGGCTCTTCTCTGAACCTTTTCTAATAACGCTATATCCTTTTTAAGATACGGCGACCAGAATTGCACACAATATTCAAGGTGCGGTCTCACCATGGAACGATATAGAGGCATTATAATATCCTTTGTTTTATTTTCCATTCCTTTCCTTATGATACCTAGCATTCTATTTGCTCTCTTGGCTGCCGCTGCACACTGGGCCGAGGGTTTTAACATGTTATCCAGAATGACGCCTAAATCTTTTTCCTGGGTGGTGGTTCCTAATGTGGAACCTTGCATCGTGTAACCATAGTTTGGGTTGTTCTTCTCTAGGTGCATAACTTTGCACTTGTCCACATTAAATTTCATCTGCCATTTGGATGCCCAGTCTTCCAATTTATCCAGATCCTCCTGCAGTTTTCCACAATCTTCTTGGGTTTTAACAACTTTAAAAAGTTTTGTGTCATCTGCAAATGCGATAACCTCACTAGTTATTCCCTTTTCCAGGTCATTTATGAATATGTCAAAAAGCAGCATAAAACTTGACATCAGCAGAGTCTAATTGCAAGTTTAACATTTTATGATTATTTTATAGTGTTTCACACAGATGAGTTGTGTTTGGACACACTTTGGTGGTGTTTGGTACACTAATTATAAAAACGATTAAAAAGGAAAGTTTGTGAGGGTGCTTGTGAGCCCACAGAAAGATCGCAGCAAGATAAAGGAGCTCCTTACACGGGTCCCATTATCGCACTGAGAGCAGTGGCAGAAATGCTTTTTTTCATTTGCTTCTAAGTTTTGGGGCTCCGGTAATCATGACTATTAAACCTAACCCTTCTGGCACTGTTGATCGGCGGCCCCACGCTTCCTGAATCGCAGCACTGATTACACTGTCGCTGACCTAACTGGAAACCCGGTGAGCCTTCTGCCAATACTGAGCCCCTGTAGATGTCAGCTGCCTCGTGCCTTCACATGCAACACCTAATCCTGGCTCTTATGTTGCTGCTACTACTCCGAAACACTTAACAGCCTGTAACCTGCCTTATTAGCTGGTCTGAGGTGAAGGAGAGAGCCGGCGTCCTGTGTCTCGGGTGTGCTGTGCTGCGACAGTCCTCTGTTCGGGAGGAGCATAAGAGTGCCGATGGTGACCTTTCTTTGCTGTTTGGCTGCTTTGCTGCAATTTGGGGGTCCTGTACTGCTGCAGCCATTACCACGTGGCTCTGGAACGCATCACTGAAACGCAGAGCTACCTCCCTGGAGTGGGAATAGGATGTTTCCGGCGGCTGCAGGGTACTTCCGGTTGGCACCTTGAATGAATGCAATCTCTTTGCGGATTCTCTTAGACAGACGACTCTTCACACTGTACCCAATTTCTCTCTCGGCTGCCTGAATGAAGACCTGCGTAATGTCAAGTATTTTTGTGCTGCTGTTATAATCTTTTTGCTTAAATAGCTCAGTAGGACTCTGTGCAATTAGCAGGCTTGGAGCGCCATCTAGTGGCTAAGAGTGGGACTTTCTCTACCAGATTTTGAATGCTTCGCTCTCCTTGGCTTAATTACTAGTATTTGCATTTATTTATCAAGTTTTATATACCGCTCCATCCTTTAATCAGAGCAGTTTACAAAATAAATTGACCTATCTACACAACAGCATAACTAACTCTTAATTTCAGTGAACATTGGATTGAAGGAAGATATAGAAGGGGCACTAGTAGACTAACTACAAACTGCTAAAAGCCCCGATAGCGTTCTGGTGACGTCACTGAGGTAATTGGAAACCAAAACGGTCTCGATGATACCATCCACACAACCATGCATTCCTCTCCAGGATGCAAGCTTCTCTGCCTCGGCCTTTACCCTCAACAGGGGGATTTGAACAGAACTCCACCTGCGTACCTGTCTGCTTCATCCTCTGTCCCAGAGCCATGAAGTCACGTTTGATATGTTCAGAGGGATACCTAGCAGTATCATTTGTGCCGACATGGATGAGCAACATTGCATAATAGTTAGTAGACTTGAGTTTCGGCAAACTCTCTGTAACATCTTGGATTTTGGCACCTGGTAGACAGCACACCTCTCTGGACATCAAATCCGATCAGCAGATGGATGCCTCAGTACCCCTCAGAAGAGGGTCACCAACCTCTACTACCCTTTGCTTTCTTGTGGTGACTGATTCTGCAACTTTGGGGTGCTAGAGCTGTGGTTTTTCCCTTTCCTTGGATGCTTCCACCTCCTCTACTTCCAGGGCTGCATACTGGTTCTTCAATTCAAGGGCTGGAGGAGTTGGACTGTTGATACTACAGGCTCTGGTGACTCGTGTCCAACCTTCTTCATTCTGCAGCCTGTCTGAGAGCTTAGCTGTTTCAAGAAGCATCTCATCAATGTAGTTCTTACGGTCTTGAATGCTTCTTAGCCTCACCACTTCTTCCTCGAGTTCCTCCAGAGCCTCAGCATGCAGGCATCTTGCACATGGAACCGGTCCTTCAACTGGCATTGGGATCTCTGGCTAGACAGAGGCAGAAGCTGTAACAGGGGCAACGGCTTTAGCAGTACGATTTTTCCCAGCCATTATTTAGTTGATGGAGCTTTGGCACCTGCTGAAGTAAAAGGAAGACCTACCAAAGTCCCTATCTGTTCCTCAGCTGTCCTTTAAAGAGAAAAAGAAGTTAACCTTTCTTAAATGTGTTCTAACAATTCTTGTCTATGTTCCTGTGTGTAGTTAATTGGGGAGTGGCCCTATAAAGCAAGAAAGTTCACATGGGGTGGGCAGGTGTCAGGGTGGTTAGGGAGGGACCTAACATCTGATGAGGTCAGTGGCTTCAAACAGTTAGCTGTGAATGGGTAGCTAGAACAAAGACAATGAACTCTAACTGACAGAGCCTTGCTCAACACCACAAGCACACAAAAATATTCCCCCTTTGCAGTATGGAAAAAAGAAAGACTTATCCTTTGAAAAAGAACAGCAAAACCTCTTTGAGAATTAGCTTTTTAAAAAAAGAACAGCAAAACCAGTTTAAGAATTAGTTTTTGAAAAAGAACACCTTAAACCCCTTTGAGAGCTTTCAGGCTGAGTATTACCTTGCTTTGCAATTGAGTCCATCAGGAATGTCAGCAACTTACAATGTGACCAGCCTTGTTTGATGATGAGGGGTCTTCTACACAGACCTCCTCTGTTGTGGAGCTATGGACTTTAAATAAAAAGCTTATTCAAGTTCAACTTCATGGGGCGACCATGATACAGTATTTTAAATCTGAGCCCTCGCGGGCAACGCATTATCGAGCCTCCAAAAATGTTTAGATGACCACGATTTTTATGGTAAATGTAACAGCATTCGAACAAATGCAGTTTGGACTTGATTGTGTTACTTGGTGAACGTTTGCTAGTGGAGGAAGAGAATATTAAAAAGCAGGTATTGGTTTTGGAAGACAAATTAAAATCTGATATCCCTATTAAGACTTTTAAATCCCAAATGGATGAGCTTTCTCCATAACTGCTCAATTTTGTGAATATTTGAGGGGATTAAAAATAAAAAAAGTTCAACAGGGACAAATATGATGATAATGATCAGGTGTGTATGTGGAAATTTCATAGTGATCAGTACAAGAAACATGTCACCTTTGAAAGTACCTCAGAATATACGGATGACAGTACACATCCATCCGATTATGTTATAAAACCTCTTTCAAAGCTAATCAGGATTCTCACAAACATGATCAGGTTTTCACGGAGGCCAAGGTCGGGGTCAGCGACAAAACGTTTCCACTATAACCTGTTCCAAACTTCAGTTGTTAACCTGACCCAACATCTGCTGGCAGAAGCTCAAGAAAGAGTTCTGAATTTAGGCCTGCCGTTTATTCCAACGGTTCCTTATCAAGCTTTTTAAATGAGACAGGCACTATTCAGATTTTTTCTTAAGCTTCAAGTCAAGCATTATTTTTCCTCTAATCCTGTTGCTACTGATCAGTCAGTGATTAAAAATCCTTCAAAATGGATCCCTCCAGGGACGCCTGATTCCACTTTTTTGACTTACCAAAGACTTGTCTTATCTGACTTGGAAAAATTGGAACATACTAACAAAGCTGCCTCTTCAAATGTAACCAGAGCAGAATGGGCTGCATTCCAAGAATTAAAGAACAAAACTGACATAGTTGTCTGCAGTGCGGATAAGGGGGGTGCTATAGTAATACAGGATAGTGAATCATACCATACTAAATTATAATCTCAATTGTTAGATGAGAAATTATCAACTCCTACCTTCTGATCCAATTCCAGAGCTCAAGAGCAGCATTTTGGAGATTACATCTGGGGCATTTTCAGCTGGATGGATTACCAAGAAAGAATTTTCTTTTTGGATTACTAACCACCCTAAAGTATCAATTATTTATACAGTACCCAAAATACATAAATCATCACCCTCACTGCCCGGATGTCTGACTGCGTCTTGTGGCAGTTCCATTTTGGAACCTCTGTCTCAATTCTGCGATTGTTTCCTCCAAACCTCTGCACAGGGAGTGCCCTCTTTTATACGGGATACTGAACATTTTATTACTGCATTTCCCGGACTATAAGTCCCCGCTGTGTATAAGTTGCAGCTGTACAATTTAGTATTTTTACATGTAAAATACTCATATAAGTTGCCCCTGTGTATAAGTTGCCAGTACAAAAAATAAAGTGCGAGACAACATTGCTGTTTCTTAAAACTGGATTTTTATTCTGTTTCACTTTCACTTTAAAATAACACTCATTCCACATCAGATTTGTTCTGTATCACTATCAGGAAAGCTGTTGAAGTCCTCATCTTCGATGTCACTGTGAAATAGTTCTGCAATTTCAGGTGTCATGTTTGTTACTGTAGTCTTCTTCTTTGTCTTTATGGTTATTGGGGGCTCTTTAGGATCTCAGCCTTCACAAAATCTGATTTGATTATTTTATTGTCCCCTCCCCACCATGCTGTCGCAATCCAGCTGGTAACTTCTGCAAAAGTGGCACGGCACATATGGCCGTGAAACTGTTTTCCATGGCACATTCAATTTTCCCATAGGTGACGCAACACAGCTTTGAATCTTCTGTTGATGGAAATGTCAAGCGGTTGAAGCATTTTTGTCATACCACCAGGTATAATAACCAGGACAGCATTCAGAGATTTTATTTTCTTCTTTATGTCTTCAGTGACATGGGCTCTCATGCTATCCATGACAAGTAGTGCTTTCTGTCTCTTGAAAAATCCATCCAGCCATTTACTAAAGCAGTGCTGCAGCCATTTCAGCATCATGCTCTCATCCATCCATCCTTTCTCATTCACATCAACTACAACGTTGTTTGGTAGAGCTTCACGTGGCATTGTCTTCCTTTTGAATATAATCATAGGTGGCAGCTTCTTTGCACCTGCACAGCAGGCCAGCACCATTGTAAAGTGTGTCTTTTCGTGTCTGTGGTTCTAATATTTATTGTTCTAACCCCATTTTGACTGACCTCCATAATGGGTTGTCGAAGGTTGAGGGGACCTCATCCATGTTGATTATGAAGCCCGGTGTCACTGTGTATGTGTTGATTTCTTTATTAATGAATTCCCTGAAATTCCATACTTTATCCAAGAAATTAGTGGGGAGCTGCTGATACATGGTTGTTCTTTGTCCAATGCTTAATTTGTTTCTTCTCATAAATCGGTAGTGCCACGAATGACCAGCTGTTAATCCCTCGATATTCATTTCCATGGTGATATGAACTGCTTTGAATCGCACCTGCACAGTGGACACGGCCCTGGGCCCTCTGCTCTATGACGAATTGATACCTAATATATTAAACACAACCTTTTAATCCTGACCCCTATTCATATAAAGCAATATTTTTGTCGGAAATGTTACCATGAGGAAATCCCTCTCGAGGTAACCTTTCCTTTTTGTTTGTTTTATACGAGCCGGAAATACCAGCTCAACATGCTTAAGAAGTATAGCAGTTAAACCAAGGGAAGTGCTTGAGCAAGCCCCTTTACCTAAATAAATACTTTCTATTCCAGCAGGAATCCCTTGCTTAAAAAACAAGAAAATCTTATCTGTTTGTTCCTCTCAAACGAGCATTTCTTCTTCACTTGCTTGAGATAACGAGAAGTGACTTCTGTTTATTTATTTATTTATACATCTTTTCTATACCGCCACTTCCAGAGATCAGTGGCGGTTTACAGGTAACATAAACTTTAATAGTAGAATACTATTATTTTACATAGAACAGATTTAGAACAAAGAACATTCAACTATTAAATGTAACTCTAGTATAAAAAGATAACAGGAGAAGATGCGCTCAGGTCATCACAAATAAACATTACTTCTTGCTATTCCAGCATGTATTGGAGGCGCTCAAGATCACTCCCAAAGCCGAGCCAGTCCATCATTCATGAATAATACGCAACATAACGCCATGTTTCAGGCTTTGTTATTCTTCTAGCCCTTCATCAGGCATTTCCCCAACTGAATGTCGTGTCTGATCCCTGCCTCCCTTTTTGATAGGGAATCAATTAATGACGTTAAGAAATTTTAATCCTCCTCCTTGCTGATTTACAAATCGCTCCACCAATCAAGTTCCAGATTCAATCCCTGAGGGGTAACTGATTGCAAACTGAAAATCCAGCATTGTTCTAATTGTTGTAAATAGGTTACCTTGTCTCCTCCTCGAAAAGAAAGAGGAACTTGGTCAAATATTCACCACTTATACTGATCAAAGGAATGGCTGTGTGAAACGCTGTGAGCAACTATAGGAGCTGTCAATACTTGCTTATTTAAACGAGATCTGTGTTCTTGCAGTCGTACCTTCATTGGTCTTATGGTTCTGCCAATATATTTTAATGAACAAGGGCATATCAACAAATATACAACATATGTTGATAAACATATTTTAATGAACAAGAGCCTAATCAACACCAACACAAGACTTAGAATGAACACTATCCTGACTCCTAACACCTACACCAAAACTACCCAGTTCACATAAGCGAGGGCTCTGTACCTTGCAGCATCTGGCCTCTGGAACTCGGTCCCAGATGACTTGAGCACCACCGTTGATGCCAAAGATTTCAGGAAGAAGCTGAAAACCTTCCTTTTCAGAGATCATTTCAGAGCCATCCCTAATGCACTGCACCGCCACCGCTGACTTCACAGTGAATTTCCTTCCCAGACACCACTCATTCCCCCTACCTCAAGACTCTCACTTGTACATAATGTATATATGCCTCTTTGGAAATAAGTTACGATTAAGTACCTCCCGCTAGTCCCCCCTCACTATGTAATAAGTTTGATTTACCTTGTAAACCACTTTGATTGAAAGAGAAGGCAGTATAGAAAACCTGATAAATACATAAATAAAAATAAAACAAACAGCCGCTGCAAATACGGAGGCTCCAAAGCGAGCTGCTTCCCTGGCTTGCGGATCCAAGCGATAGTGCCAGGCGAAGGTAGAGAAAGATGACTAGGTCGCTGCTTGGCAAAATATCAAGCAGTGCAACCCGGAATCATTCCACCCACGAGGCTGTCTGCGCTCTCGTGGAGTATGCCCTAAGCCCCAGAGGGGGGCGGCTTACCATGTAGGATATAGGACGACTCAATAGTGCCCTTAATCCAGTGAGCAATGGTAGATTTTGAAGCAGCACACACCTTCCAGGGCCCAGCCATCAGGACAAACAAGTGATTGGAGAGGTGGAAGGAATTAGTGACTTTAAGATACTGATGGACCACCCTGGCGACATCCTGAAGGCGAAGATCAGTAGGAGTGGAGGAGTGGCCTAGTGCTTGGGGCAAGGTACTTCAGGCCAGAAGGTCGGGGGTTCACATCCCACTAGAGGACAGCAACCTTGGGCCGGAAGGACTGGGGTTTCTAGTCCCACAGGTGCTCCTTGTGGTCTTGGGCAAGCCTCCATAGCCCATGTTCCCTGTAAAATAGCTATATCCAAGTTATAATGCCCTGTTCAATGTAATTTCAGTTTGTTCAATGTAAACTGCACTGATGCAGAATAGCGCAGTATATAAGAGAATGTAAATAAATAAATAAATAAATAAATTACGCCCTGATCACTGCTCCTCCAAAAAGGAAGGGATACATTGCTTGTAGCGTTGTTATAACATTACCTGTAACATAGCATATTAGTGTATTATAACACTGCTAGCTCATTACCTGTATTATAACACTGCTGCCCCATCGCTTATAGTGTTACTATAACATCGCTTGTAGCGCTGCTACAACATTACCTGTAACATAGCATGTTCTGCTTAGCCCGCTGAACCCACTGCTACCCCATTGGCCTGTAATATAACATTTACCTTGTTTTACCCTCTTCTTACCCTGTCTTAACCCTGTTTTGCCCATGCTTGCACCCTCTATGGTTGTCTTGATTAGATTGTGAGCTCTGATGAGCAGGGACTGTCTCTTGTTTGTTCTTATGTAAACCGCGCCGATTTTAAATAGCGCGGTATATAAAACCAAATAAATGAATAAATACAGCCAGGTTCACATGAAATTCCGACAACACCTTAGGCAGAAAAGACGGTACTGTCCACAGGGTAACCCCCTTCCGGGGAGAAAGATAAAAAGGGATCCTGCCATGACCAGGCCTGAAGCTCACAGAGTCATCGGGCTGAAGTAACTGTGACCAGGAAGGCTGTCTTGAGTGTCAGATCCTTCAAGATAGACTGCTGCAAAAGCTCGAAGGGTGCTCGTTTGAGACCACGGAGAACAAGGGAGAGGTCCTAAGGCAGCACGACTGGCTAAAGCGGTGGCCACAGGGAACGGATTCTTCGCAGAAAACATGTGACATCCTCATGGGAGGCTAGAGAATGCTGACAGAGTGGTCCTCGAAAGGAGGTCAAAGCAGCCACCTGCACTTTCAAGGAATTGAGGGCAAGACCCTTTTCAAACTCTGCTTGGAAAAAGTAAAGAACATGCAGCACCTGTGCCCGCCAAGGGAAAAGGAACTGCCTGGAACACAAAGACATAGCGTTGCCAGACACGGGCATATGCCTGAGACGTAGAGGGTCACCAGGCCTTATGCAACGCGACTATCACAGACTCTGAATACCCATTGTGAATTAGATGGCGTCTTTCAAGAGCCAAGCCATAAGCAAGTAGAGAGCGGGATCGTTCATGACGATCGGTCCCTGCCTCATTAGGATCCTGCACAACCTGAGTGTCATTAGTGTTGCTATCATCAGGCAAATGAAGTCTGCATACCAAGGGTGATGCAGCCAATCTGGAGCCACTAGAATTACTCTGCTGGCATGTGCCTCTATGCGGCAGAGAACGCGCCTGGTCATAGTCCACGGGGGAAAAACATTGAGGAGCTGCGATGGAGGCCAAGGCTGTACCAGGGCATCTATGCCCTATAATGTTGGTTCTTTCTGCTGGCTGAAGTAGATGTCATTTTGGCAAAGGCTCGAAGGGTGCCATCAAGTCCAGGGATGGATGCCCCTACCTTTGAACAATGTGGTTGAACGGGGGTCCAGCGCATGGTGATTGAGGAAATCTGCTTGCACATTGTCCACCCTGCAATGTGTTCCACCGACAGGGCCTGTAAGGGAAAAAGAAGAGCCATCTCCAGGGCTACTCCCGGGCACTTGGTAACGCCTTGCCTGTTGAGGTAGGCCACCGTTGTAGCATTGTCGAAGAGTACCTGGACCGCACGAGAGACAATCAAGGGCCGAAAGTACTGCAATGCCAGCAAACTGTGTGAGCTTCTAGTCAGTTGATGGTCCAGCCTGCCTCCTGCAGCATCCAAGTGCCCTGCACCACCTGCCCAAAGCAGTGTCCCCCCAGCCAGACAGACTGGCATTGATTGTCAACAGTATCCAGTGAGGAATGTCCAAAGGTGGGCCCTTCAGTAAGTAGCCTTGGCAGAGCCACCACTGAAGACTGCGGTAGACCACCATCAAAAGCGGAAGTCAGACCTCGTAGTCCTGAGTACAAGGGGACCAGTGGGTCAACAGGGAGCATTGTTGTTAAATGCCATCTAGTTGGTGTCAACTCATGGCGACCATCTGGATAGTTGACCTAAACTATGTTTGTCTTCAGTCAGGCATCTCATTGTTGATAAAGTGGCACCCACAGCTGCTGTTATTTTATCGATCCATCTCATTGCTGGCCTTCCTCTTTTATGTTGACCTTCAGCCTTGCCAAGCATGATGTTTTTCTCTTAACGATCTCTCTCTTCACATGATGTGTCCAATATATGAAAGTCAAAGTATTGTCATCTGAGCTTCTAAAGCCCTCACCACCCCGCCATCGGCCACAGCTCCACCGATCGGGGTAGAAGCGCCTGAGCGGGAAACCTTCCTGCTCAGAAGCTCCTGCCCAATCGGGGCAGTGGGAGGGAAGCAAAAGCAGGCGTCCCATCGGTGAGGTTGCCCTCACCACCCCACCCATCAGCCACAGTTCCCCCGATCGGGGTAGAAGCGCCTGAGCGGGAAACCGTCCCGCTCAGAAGCTCCTGCCCATTCGGAGCAGTGGGAGGGAAGCAAAAGCAGGTGTCCCGTCGGCGAGGCTGCCCTCACCACCCCGCCATCAGCCACAGCACCCCCAATCGGGGTAGAAGCGCCTGAGCGGGAAATCGTCCCGCTCAGCTCCTCCTGCCCAATCGGGGCAGTGGGAGGGAAGCAAAAGCAGGCATCCCATAGGGCGCGCACACACCTGAGGGCCTCGCCAGAGGGCCCTTTGGCGTGGCCCTTAGGCGAGGCCCTCACAGAAAGTCCGAAGAGGTCCAACTACAATACCCCGAAAGAGTGACCTACAGGAGCCGCACGAAAAAGCACCTAAAAATCAAGAGCAGCTAAAAGTAAGTGAGCCATACCCTTAAGACAGCCGAGAAGACAACATGTATGCAACTCTGATTCGCCCCATCAGCCTCCTCCTCACACAACTCCATCCACTTCATGCACCCAACCACCACCTACACACAAGCACGCCATGGCTTCCACCAACAGCACAGATATAAAAACACGCACAGTATACTCACGGGAACACATACAGGACACCCATGCACAAAAAGCAAACCAAGCACAAGACCGACACCCACGCAAACCCAAAGGAAGCCCACAGATCACTAAACACCCCATCGACTATTTCAATAGAGCTCATAAATGCCAGATCCATACAAAACAAAATTAACACAATAGCAGACCACATAGAAGATCAGCAACCTGACATACTTTGCATCACAGAAACATAGCTCACCCCCACAGACAATGTACTACTCAATCAATTAGTGCCCTCCACTTACTCAGCATTCAACTGCCCACACGCACACTGGAGAGGAGGAGGGGTTTTTGATCATCGCAAAGAACAGCCTAAAGTTCAAGTCACGAAGTGCCACAGACACACAACAATGAAACACCATCACTGTGGAGAACAAACGGATGGCCTTATGCCTCATCTACAGAGCTCCCCATGCACCACCAGATGAACGAGCCTCCACACTAGAAGCAGTCTGTGCAGTCAACACAAACCCCTGCTACTGCTAGGAGACTTCAACCTCAAATCTACCACCACCAAGGACGCAGAAGCTTTCCTTCTAGCAATGGGTTCCTTTCAATACACCCAAATGATTAATACCCCGACACACAGACACAGATCATCACCAGACCTCATATTCGCACCCAACTATCTACTTGACAGAGGCATAATATCAACCCCCACTGTCACACCTGTACTGTGGTCAGACCATCACATAATTAAAATAAATATTATGCCACAAGGAGGAAAGCACGACGAGAACCGGGACAACCCACCCACGCAAAGAAGATTCAAGAGCTTCGACAGGGACCAATTTCTACAGGACACTCTACCCCACCTGAACTCAGAAGCAGATAATCTAGACGTTCAAATCGGAAACTGGAACAATGTCATCAATGCAGCAGCCAAAGCCACAGAACATAAACCCAAGAAAACTCGCTGCACCAAATCACATCACAAACCATGGTACTCAAAAGGCATACGGAGCGAAAAGAGGGAACTCAGAAAGCTAGAACGGCGATGGAGACACACTAAGTCACCCAACACCCAGGCTCTATACCTAACAAAGCAAAAGGACTACAACGAACTCATCAACCAAACAAAAAAAGAATACCACACAAACATCATAGTCAAATCCAACAACAAACCAAGAGAGCTCTTCGAAATCGTGAAAACCCTCACCAAGGAACAGAAGACCGAAAGCGAAGTCCAAATAGACCCACAAGCATTTGCAGACCACATCCAAGAAAATTCCATTCCTCTTCACAACCAAAAACAAACACAAACATCAAACCAACCACACCCCCAAAAACCTGGGGAATATTCAGCACCCCATCCACAGAGCAGTTCTCACACATCATCACTGCACTCAAGACAAGCACGGCTCCAACAGACCCATGCCCAGTGACATGGATTAAAGGTACTAAGTCAAACTTCATCCACACCATACACAACATGGTGCACAGTTCACTGACCCAAGGAAACATGCCGAACCAGCTAAAGCTCGCTACAATAAGACCAATCCCGAAGGAATCACCACTTGACAAGAACAACCCAGCCGCTTACAGACCGATCTCAAGCATACCGCTACTGGCAAAAATTATTGAAAAGGCAGTACAACATCAGCTACAAGACCACATTGACAACCATGCACCACTAGACATCAACCAACACGGTTTCTGCCCCAACCACGGAGTCGAAACACTCCTGTTATACCTGTTTAATGACATACTCCACCTCATAGACAACTACAAGAACGGAATACTGATGATCTTCATCAACATTTCATCAGCGTTCGACACAGTGGATCACAGAACTCTACTGGAAAGACTACAGAACATCGGGCTACATGGGTCCACCATGAAGTGGTTCCACTCATACTTAACGGACAGACAAATATAGGTCAAGGTCAGCCCCAACACATCCCAACCCATAAAGGTCATGCAAGGCATACCTCAAGGATCTGCCCTATCGGCGCTACTATTTAACCTCTACATTCAGCCAATATGTGACATCATGAAAGAACATAAAATACAATACACAATTTATGCTGATGACATCATGATACATACACCAATCACACTGGACAACCCAGACTACACCAAAATAACAGACTGTCTCATGCACATGACCAGCTGGCTTCAAGACAACAACCTGATCATAAACTACAGCAAGACCGAGGCACTAATAAACACCCGAAACTCCGACTTCATCCCGCCAATCAACATCAAGATAAACAACACAACCATACCCATAAAACCGGCAGTAAAGTACCTCGGAGTGACTCTAGACAAGGAAATGAATCTACAATCACACATAAGCAGAATCACCAAAAATGCATACCACAGGATGAGACTAATCTGACGCCTCAAACCCCTCCTCTCCCCAGTGCACTTCCACACAGTCTGTCAGGCACTAATAACTCCAATACTAGACTTCTGCAACCCAATCTATCTCGGTCTCACAAAGCAGACACTCAGGCCACTGCAATTAGTGCAAAACACAGCAGCGTGCATAATATCTGGCACAGAAAGACAAGAACACATCACACCCATTCTAAAAGATCTCCACTGGCTATCAATCAGCTCACGCATCAAATATAAGACAGTCATAAACATATTCAAAATCAAACAACAGACATCAGCTCTCAGCTTACAACCACTCATACAATCTGACAGAAGCACACGACCGAGGAGGAGGGGCACGTCCAACCGTGTTAACACACCAAAAGTCTTCACCAAGGTCCGCAAGGACACTGAAAACCGAGCCTTTTCACTGGCTGTACCAGCAATTTGGAACGCCCTCCCAGATGACCTACGATTAACAACTGAGTGAACACAAGAGGCAAGAGTGAGTGATGAACACAGGTGCTTTATTGAAACCCCAACGCATTTCAGCGTTTCGCCTTCTTCAGGGGGACTGAATAACATTAAAGAGGACTAACAGGGCAATCACACTACTTTATCCAGACATTGTGGGAAAGTTGGCAACTCTACTCTCTGATGTAGACTAGAACCTATGTACTGAACTCCACGAGGTGCCCACTAATAAAACTGTACCTAATACATTTAATATACCTTGTTCACCTGAGGCTTAATTAATCTCAGGTCCTCAGTGTATGACTGATTTGGGTAATGAGCTTCACCTGAAAGCACCTCCTGTCTTTTAAGATGTGTAAGTACCTATAAAGCTACGACTATCCCAAGGGTGGGTGGGTGTTGGGGAGGGAGGGAGGGAAATAACACTTATTAAAAGAGGGCTGCTACACAGTACCCTGTCTTGTGCTGCTGAGGTAAGCTATATTCTGAATGGATTTAAATTATAGCTCTTTGCTGCTGCTAGGCTCTAACTTCTTATGAAATGTAAACTACAAGCTCTCTGCTGGGTTCTAAATTTAACCAGAAAGCTCTCTTCTGTGTTTTAAATTTAAGCTAAAAGTACTTTGCTGATGCTAGGCCCTGAGTGACTATTAAATTTAAACTACAAGCTCTCTGCTGGTTTCCAAATTTAACCAGAAAGCTCTCTTCTGTTCTTAAAACTAAAAGTACTTTGCTGATGCTAGCCCCTGAGTGACTATTAAATGTAAACTACAAGCTCGCTGCTGGGTTCCAAATTTAACCAGAAAGCTCTCTTCTGTGTTTTAAATGTAAATGTGTTTTAAATTTTAACTTAAACTGCTGCTACTAGGCCCTGACTGATTTAACAAAAAATAATGGGTTCACAAATTAGCTTTAATACAAAAAATTCCTTTTAGAAAATTACCAGAAGTATATACTGTGATAAGGAAGCTTATCATAGTTCAGGAAGGAACTATAAAAGAGGTGAATTGGCTCTGAACAAGCAACCTGTCTTTGCTGGTAGAAATACTAAAACAGAATGTTTTCATAAAAGACTACCAGTCCCAGAATGCACCAGGTTTCAAACAGCCTCTAGGAGGGCTGAAGTGGGAAACGTGTGTTCAATCAGGAGAGCTATGAGGTAATCCCCAATCACTCATCTCCAAGGGCAGGGCTTGATTCAGCACACCTGGGCTGTGCTAGGGTGGAGTGTCCCTCTAAGCACTTTAAAAGTAAAAGATATTCTACACAGAGACAGAAGAGTGAGAACAGAGAGAACCGTCAGAACCAGGAAGAAGAGAGAGGACTACAACAGCACAGGCAACACAGAAGGAAGAAGAGAAAGACATCTTGGAGGTCTAAAGAAGGAGCCCACAGCAGTACGTGTGTTAGGAGTGATTCCAGAGGCAAGCATACTCCATTGGACTGGAGGAAGCCAGAGGATTGGGGTTATAGAGCCAGGAACTTCCAAACGGCACCTTTGAGGGAGACGGCTGCATTTGGAAGGGGCCCTAAGACCGGTGCAAGAAGGTATGTGAAGAGAGACCCAGTGTCCAGGGATCTCGATTGGAAGGCTGGACATAAAAGCTGGACTACTTACTGGCCAGGATACCTGGAGAGGAAACCTAACAGCAAGGGGATCACAGGTATGAACTTTGATCTATGCCCTAGCTCTTCACCTGGAAGACAGCAGGGAAACAAGTATTATCCTGAGAGGGATCAATTAAGGAATTCCTCTGAGCCAGACCATGATATTGATTCCATGATATTTGAGGAACAAGGAGATATATCAAATGATCAGTTGGAATACATGGATTGCTCTTTGTCTAGGCTGCTGTTTTAAAGTAGTTTCTCACTAATACAACAACCACCAAAAGGAACTGTAACTTGTTCTTTTATCTACCCAGAAAAGTCTCTGCAAGAAAGCTTTAGGGTAGGATTGAGTCACGTAGAGAGAGTGAACCAGCAAAGGGGTTTGCAGCTGGCTAATTATTTGTAATTGAGCCAGGCACAAGTGCACGTGAGCTCTAGAAGGAAACTTCTTCCTTATGTGTGTGAATAGAAGAAAGTTATCCTTGATAAAGAACATTTTTTTTCTACTTTTGGGTTTTGTTTTTGCCTTTTGGAGCACTGCTAAGAAGGTCATTAGCAGGAGCCATCAAAAAGACCTTTTCTGTTTCCCATCAAGGTCTTTATTGATTTATTGCTTAAGAAGTTCAGTTACCTTATATCATGTTTTGTTTTTCCTGAGTACAATACTTGAAGCAAGTGTCCTTTTGTGTTACCAAGTAGATCTGTGTGGGAGAATTAACCCCATGAATAAAATCTGTTTTTCTTTGCTTACACTCGAGCATCACAACTCATTATTTTGTGAACGGCTGATTCTGGTATGAATGAACTACAAACCCGCACAATCCTTTGCAAGTCATAATAATATTTTGCCTTTGCCAAGACTGTGGACTTTCACGACCAGCACCCCCGTTTACAATACTCACAGTTGCAGTATGCCATACTGGGTCAGACTAAGGTCCATCAAGCCCAGTATCCTGTTTCCAACAGTGGCCAATCTAGGTCATACGTACCTAGCAGTTTCCCCAAAAGACCCAGGTTCCACATTGATATCCTGGGTCCCTTCTTAATAATGGTTTATGGACCTTTCCTCCAGGAACTTGTCCAAACCTTTTTTAAACCCAGCTACACTAACAGCCTGTACTACATCCTCCGGTAACAAATTCCAGAGTTTGATTACACGTTGAGTGAAAAAATATTTTCTTTTATTAGTCTTAAATAGTTTATCCTGTAGCTTCATTGCATGTCCCCTAGTCTTTCTATATTCTGATAACATAAACAATCGATCTACGTTTACCCGTTCCACTCCGTTCATTAATTTATAGACTTCTATCATATCTCCCCTCAGCTGTCTCTTTTCCAGATTAAAGAGCCCTAACCTTTTTAGCCTTTCTTCATAGGAGTTATCCTTCCATCCCCTTTACCATTTTGGTGGCTCTTCTCTGAACCTTTTCTAAAATCCCTATATCCTTTTTAAGATACGGCGACCAGAATTGCACACAATCTTCAAGGTGCGGTCTCACCATGGAACGATATAGAGGCATGATAATATCTTTTGTTTTATTTTCCATTCCTTTCCTTATCATACCTAGCATTCTATTTGCTCTCTTGGCCGCCGCTGCACACTGGGCCGAGGGTTTTAACATGGTATCCACAATGATGCCTAAATCTTTTTCCTGGGTGGTGGTTCCTAATGGGGAACCTTGCATCGTGTAACCATAGTTTGGGTTGTTCTTCCCTAGGTGCATAACTTTGCACGTCCACATTAAATTTCATCTGACATTTTGATGCCCATTCTTCCAATTTATCAAGATCCTCTTGCAATTTTCCACAATCCTCTTGGGTTTTAACAACTTTAAATAGTTTTGTGTCATCTGCAAATTTGGTAACCTCACTCGTTATTCCACTTTCCAGGTCATTTATGAATATGTCAAAAAGCAGCGGACCCAGCACAGATCCCTGGGGTACACCACTATTCACCTTTCTCCATTGGGAAAATTGGCTATTTAGCCCTACCCTCTGCTTTCTATCTTTTAACCAGTTCCTGATCCACAGTAGTACATTGCCTCCTATCCCATGACTCTTTAGTTTTGCCAAAAGTCTCTGATGAGGGACCTTGTGTTGATGGGCATTTCTCATAGATGGACAGAAATTAAGCATACACTGATTGCATTGTATTTCATTACAGTTCTTACAAGTTTCTTCTTGAATATAAATGCAACACCATTTCTTCTTTGTCTTTCATTACCAGTAAAATAGACCATCAGATGCAAAGTGCCGGTTGCCAGTCCATTTCTGTTTGCTGATACCCAACAGAGCGAGTTGTACACGATCCATTTCATTCTTGACCACCTCCAACTTCTCTTAGTTCATGCTTCATATGCTCTATGTCCCGATATGTAAGACATATTCGCAGCTTCTGAATCTCATTTCATGTGCAGCTACATCAGCAGTCAGATGCCCCAAGGGCTTTGATCCAACCACATTATAAATGCCGACTTTACTCTGAAAAGTCTTCAGCTCATCCCCAGTAGCCAGCTGAGTGCCTTACAACCTGGGGGTATCATCTTTCATAACTATAGTGCAATTTGTTTTGTTGTGACTATCCACTGGATTTTCATAGCAAGATACGGAAGTAGATTGCCAGGCCTTTCTTCCACGCAGGTAATTCTAGTGTCATTGCCGCTGTCACAGAAATGTGATCCTCCGCTGCCAACACCGTCCCATTCTGCTGCTGCACAGATGGGTGGTTTGTCTTAGTCTGGCACCTCACCTGAGACCTGTCCATCTCGGGGGACCCTGCCAATAGTTAAGCTACCAATACGTTAGCTCTCAGCATCACTGATGCACACAAGCCCTCACAGCACAAGCTGTAAACCAGGACATGATAAATTGGCTACTGCTTCTAATTCTGATGTTCCAGCAGAAAGTTCCAAATTCACCTCAGCAATAACATCCCCACAATCCACAAGGCCCTCTGCCCTACCACAGCAACAGCCACACTGTACCAAGGCACTTTGGTGGTTGCCATGGCAGAAGACAAGCACCATTATGAAGAGTCTCCATTAAATTGCAGCAATAAAAATCAAAATCACCAATCACAATTAAACAGCCTGCTGCTCTTGATGTGCTGATACCAGGCCCCCAAAACTGACTTGCTGGCAAAGCTTCCTCCAGCAATTTGATTGTTTTCTTCATGGACCTTGTTCATAGTAATATAGTAAATGACGGCAGATAAAGACCAGTATGGTCCATCTAGTCTGCCCAGTAAGATGGCAAGATTAGGTGCACCTGCCGCTCAGTGCAGGCCACCCCTCCCCCCGTGTCTATTTTAGGGGTGAACCCTCCCCATGTCTTTGTTTTAGGTGTGAACCCACCGCTCCGTGTAGGACACCCCTGTATGTTGAGAAATTAGTTAGTTAAGTTTATTTTGATTTTACCCTGTTGCTGTAAAGGGATCCACTGTGTCTGTCCCATGCCATTTTGAATTCTGTCACTGTATTTGCCCCCACCACTTCCATCGGGAGGGCATTCCAAGGATCCACCACCCTTTCAGTGAAAAAGTATTTCCTAACATTGCCTTTCAATTTACCCCCTTGCAGCTTCATGTTATGCCCTCTAGTTTTACAGCTTTCCCGTCTTTGGAAGAGGTTTGTTCGTTCATTATTTCTCTTTAAGTATTTAAAGGTCTGAGTCATATCTCCCCTGTCCCTCCTCTCCTCCAGAGTGTACATATTTAGGTCTTCAAGTCTCTTCTCATAAGGCTTCTGATGCAGGCTCCAAATCATTTTGGTTGCCTTCCTCTGAACAGTTTCCAGTCTTTTTATATCCTTTGCAAGATATGGTCTCCAAAACTGAACACAGTATTCCAAGTGAGGCCTCACCAATGACTTATACAGTGGCATTAGTACCTCTTCCTTTCTGCTGGTAATTCCTCTTTGTATGCAACCCAACATCCTCCTGGCCTTTGCCACCGCCCTGTCGCACTGTTTTGCCACCTTGAGATCTGCAGAATAATCACACCAAGGTCCTTCTCTTGGTCCGTGCACACCAATCTCTCGCCCCCTATCGCGTACATTTCCCCTGGATTTCTGCTTCCCAAGTGCATGACACTGCACTTCTTCGCATTAAATCTTAATTGCCAAGCATTAGACCATTCTTCCAGCTTTTGTAGATCTTTCCTCATGTTATCCACTCCCTCAGGGATGTCCACTTTGTTGCAAATTTTCGTGTCATCTGCTAAAAGACAGACTATTCCATGCAGTCCTTCAGCAATATCACTCACGAATACATTGAACAGTGCCGGGCCCAGGACCGAACCTTGGGCCACCCTGCTAATCACCCTCCTTTCATCCAAGTGAGCTCCATTTACCATCACCTTCTGTTGTCTGTCAGTCAACCACTTTCTGATCCAGTTCACCACCTTGGGACCCATCCCCAAACTAGTGAGTTGATTGATAAGCCTCCTATGAGGAACAGTATCAAAGGCTTTGCTAAAATCCAGGTAGATGACATCCATCGCATGCCCCTGATCTAGTTCTCTGGTCACCCAGTCAAAGAACTCAATCAGATTTGCTTGGCAAGATTGTCCTTTGGTAAAACCTCGGATTATGCAACCTGTTGGTTTTGAGAAAGTCCACTATTTGCTCTTTCAGAAGCGCCTCTATTACTTTTCCCGCCACCGAGGTAAGGCTCACGGGCCTGTAGTTTGTCACTTCTTCCCTGTCACCACTTTTTTGAAGAGGTACCACATCAGCCATTCTCCAGTCCTGAGGAACTTCCCCTGTTTCCAAGGATCTGTTGAAAACATCCTTTAAAGGCCCTGCAAGAACATCTCTGAACTCTTTCAGTATCCTGGGATGTATCCCATCCGGTCCCATGGCCTTGTTCACTTTCAGTTTTGCAAGTTGTTCTAACACATCATCTTCAGTGAATGGTGTGGCATCTACTTCATTCCCATTTTTATATTTGGAAGTCACAGATGGTCCTTCTCCATGATTTTCTTTAGTAAAAACAGAGCAGAAGTATTTGTTTAGCAATTTTGCTTTTTCAATGTCACTTTCCACAAATCCGTTCCCAGCTCTTCTGAGTCCTGAAATTCCATCTCGGATTTTCCTCCTCTCCCGAATATACCTGAAGAAAGTTTTGTCACCACACTTCACATCTTTAGCCATCTTTTCCTCTGCCTTTGATTTTGCTTTCCTTATTTTTCTTTTTGCCTCTTTTAGTTTGCTCCTGTATTCCTTACTGTGTTCCTCTGTTTGCAAGCTTTTGAATTTTGTGAAAGCTGTGTTCTTTGCCTTTATTTGAGCAGCCACTTCTTTGGAAAACCAAATAGGTTTCCTTCTCCTCTTGTTTTTATTTACTTTCCTTACATATTTATCTGTTGCCCCTTTTATTGCCACCTTTAGTTTAGCCCATTGCAATTCCACTTCCCTTATCCACTCCCACCCTGCCAACTCCTCCTTCAGGTACTTGGCCATTCTACTGAAGTCAGTGTTTTTGAAATTTAGGACTTTGAGCTTGCTATGATTGGACTGCACCTTGGCTTTTATCTCAAACCACACTGTGAGATGATCGCTGCTGCTCACCGGGACACCCACGCAGACATTCGACACGTCTCACCGTTGGTGAGCACTAAATCCAGCATTGGTCTTTCCCTGGTTGGTTTTATCACCATTTGTTTAAGTGACACATCTTGGAAAGCATCCACAATTGTTTTGCTTCTTGTCAGATTCGCAGAAGGAGTACTCCAATCCACATTGGGTAGATTAAAGTCACCCAATATGATCACTTCCCCCTTTGTGGCTATCTTGGCAATATCTCTAGAGGGAATAGATAGGATCCAGGATCTGTATTTGGAAAAATTTAGAGAAGCTAGCAAAGTAGTCAAGAAGGCAAAGATTCAAAAGGAGGAGGAAATAGCCAATGCAATAAAATGGGGGATAAGACTTTTTTCAGATATATTAGTGAGAAGAGGAAGGGCAAAAGTGGTATTGTCAGACTCAAGGGTGCAGGGGAGGAATATGCAGAAGCTGATAAGGATAAAGCGGACTTGCTTAACAAATATTTTTGTTCTGTGTTCACAGATGAAGAACCAGGAGCAGGACCTCAGAAAACACCCACAAATAGGAACAGAAGCGAGGGACTGAAGAATTTTCAGAAGACTGTGTTCGTGAGAAACTAGCTCAACTTAAAGTAGACAAAGCGATGGGACCGGATGGGATACACCCTAGAATACTGAGGGAACCTGGGGACGTTCTAGCAGCTCCACTGACTGATCACTGATATGCGGAAATATTTCTTTATGGAAAGAGTAGTGGATCCGTGGAATAGTCTCCCAGTGGAGGTGGTAGAGATGAGGACAGTAACTGAATTCAAAAAAGCATGGGACGAACACAGAGGATCTCTAATGGTAAAAAAGGGACAGTTGTAGTTGTTGTTATGGAAGGACAGACTAGATAGGCCATGTGGTCTTTTTCTGTCATCATATTTCTATGTTTCTATGGATCTGCATGCCTGTCTAGCTGACTGTATGATACCAAATAGCTTGCAGATAGTGTGCCTGTCTAGACGCCTATATTAATACCATACAGCTTGCCTATATTTTTACCAGTGTGCCTACCTAGCCTCCCATACCTATACCAGATAACGTGCCCGTCTAGCTGCCTGTATTGATACCAGTTAGATTGCTTGTATTTTATACCAGATAGTGTGCATGCCTCGCTGCCTGTATTGATACCAGATAGCCTACCTACAGTTATACCAGACAGTTTGCCTGGCCGGCTGCCAGATAGGGTGCCTGTCTAGCCGCCTGTATCCATACCAGATAGCGAGCCTGTTTTATCTGCATATATCCTTAATAGATAGGGTGACTGTTTACCTGACCGTACTCAATACCAGATAAAGTGCCTGAACTGCCAGCTGTGATAGGTACTGCTGTAGCAGGCCCAGTAGATCACCTGCTCACTCCCGAACAGATAACACCGCGCCTCAACCAAGACATGCTACGTGCAACCAACAAGATGCACCCAATCATAGCAATAGCCAGTATCTACCTCCTCACCGGCCTACCCAGTGGATCACACGCCTTTAACCCAGGACCCAATTTTATACCGATACTTTGGAGCGATGGGAAGAGATGGACAGAAAATCCTCACCAATCCTCAACAGAAACCAACCGCACACTTCACCCCCACTTATTGTATATCTCACTACAACACATCAAAAAGACCCACATCGAGAAACACCAGCACCGACGTCTGCTGAAGTGTGCTCTCATCAATGCCAGATCAATCCATACAAAATGGCCAGTAGTCACTGATTTGATAACCCTCCATGACCTGGCCATCCTAATGATCACGGAGACATGGCTATCTGACTGCGACAACATCCTTCTTAACCAGATGTTACCCCCTAAGTTCTCACTCTACACCTGCCACAGGACCAACCAGAGAGGGGGCGGAGCACTCATCCTCGCAAAAACTAAACTACAATTTCAACTGAGCAATGCCACCAGCACAACCCACTTAGATACAATCACCATAACGAACAACCATTGCACAATCTACCTACTCTACAGAACACCATCATCATCACCAGAGGACCTGTCAACAATAATTAACCTTGCTTGCAGCATAAATAAGCCGCGATCCTCAAACTGGCTACTAGGCGATTTCAATTTACCTACCCTACAAGAGACTCAAGCCACAGCCTTCCTCGAAGCACTGGACGAGCTGGGATACAAACAGCTAGTCAATGCATTGTAAATATCTTATTTACACAAGATGTTATTAAAAAACTCTATTCATTGTATATAGTTCCTTAACATATATGTACAAAGTTTCCCAAAGTTGAATCCCAGTTGAAATCTCCTGTTACATGTAAACTCACAACAGTCTGTTGCTTGCTGTGAGTATTCTTGTTCATTGTAGACCGCGCTGATGAAAAATAGTGCGGTATAAAAGAACTATAAATAATTAAATAAATAAATAAATGCACCCACACACGTGAAAGGAAACAAATTGGATCTGATCTTCGCCCGAAAAACAGCTGTGGAAGCAACCCATGATTTTGCTTTATCTATAACACCAGTACCCTGGTCCGACCACAGCTTTCTTAGATTCCAAATACCCACACACCATCACAATCAAAACACCAATGGAGATACCGCCTCTCTTAAAACACCAGTGAGACGTTTCTGACCCTTTTTAAAGGAAAAAATATTGGAGAAAGTCCTGCCACTCCTCAACAACACGGTCCATGGACTAGACAAAATGATTTCTAGCTGGGACAACAGCCTCAACTCCATCTGTCACCTCCCAGCCACGAACAAAAAGCCAAGGAGACGAGAGCACGTAGCATGGTACTCCAAAGAACTGCCATCATCACTCCTCCACCTGCGCAAGCTTGAGAGACGATGGCGCCGATCACGCTCCACCGAAGCACACAGTGCATATAGCTCATACCTAAAAAAGCACCGCGAAGAAATAACGGAGAAAAGGAAACAATTCCATACAGAGCTTCTGAAGCGCTCAATAAGTAAGCCACACGACCTCTTCAATATAGTAAAGACATTAGCAAGAGAACCAGCACTAGACCAACCACACATGCCGCATCCGCAGGCCTATGCTGACTACCTACAATCAAAAATGATCCAGACTGACAAGAGCACAAGCCCCACCCCATTACACAAGCCGCCACACCCATCACTACTGTCCAAATTCAACACCATATTAAACAAAGAGATTGAAGACACCATTGCCTCCATCAACGCCACCACTGCACCTAATGATCCCTGTCCAGCTTCCTGGATAAGGGAACTTCGTTGTGACCTAAGCCAGTTCCTGAACAAAATCTTGGATCAATCATTCTCAACGGGATCCTTTCCACAAAGACAAACACACATCCACCAGGCCGCTGTTGAAAAACAACAAACTGGACCCATCAAAAATTGAATCCTGCAGACCGATTTCAAGCATCCCACTGCTAGCCAAAATAATTGAAAAGGTAGTCCAACGCCAAATTCAACAACACATTGATACCGAAGACCCACTGGACCCGTCCCAACATGGCTTCAGGGAAGCACACGGCGTTGAAACCCTCCTCACCACCCTCTTCAATACCATAATCTCAGGAATTGATAACCTTCGACAAGGTTTTGCCCTTATCTTTATGGATATCGCAGCAGCTTTTGACTCCATGAACTATGAGATACTCATGGAATGTCTCGAGGAAAAGGGAATATAGGGCACAGCCCTAAACTGGTGCAAATCCTACCTGTCTAACAGATGGCAACACGTGAGGACCGGCACCACAACCTCGGAGCCGTTTCTACAAAAACAGGGTTTGCCGCAAGGATCTTCACTATCGGCTTTAATGTTTAACATCTACATGCAGTCCATCTGTGCCCTGATCCGATCATTCAACGTCGCCTGTCTAGCGTACACAGACGATATTCTTCTATACATGCCATTTGTGACTGACCAGCCAGATTTCTCCCCACTAACAAGCTGTTTCGACACAGTTGCAGACTAGCTCCATACGCAAAGTCTACGAATCAACCATAACAAGACAGACGTCCTCTTCATTACGAGGAACCAAGACTTCATTCCCCCACTCTCACTAAAAGTGAAGAACGCAGAGCTGTTAGACAAACCTACAATCCGCTACCTAGGTATCACCTTGGACCAACGGCTGGACATGAAAACCCACATAAGTAACACAGTAAAGACAATATACCATAAAATACGGACGCTGCGGCATCTACGCCCACTACTTGATCCCGACTTTCGAACAATCTACCAAGCCCTAGTAATCCCACACCTCGATTACGCTAACGCAATCCTATATGGACTCCCACAAGCAACGCTAAACCCCCTCCAGCTTGCAATGAACACAGCCACAAGAGTCCTATACGGAGTACCAAGGATAGACCACATCACACCAATTCTGAAGAAACTCCACTGGTTACCTATATACATGCCAGGCTTCATTACAAGCTCTTAGTTATGACCTTCAAAGCCTTAAACAATCAGCCCCCCACATCCATCAGCGAGCTGATCCACATTACACCCCCAAACAGAACCCGAAGATCCACAGCAGTGAACACCCTGATAGTCCCAAAAGAAGCAATGAAATGCAAAAAGACAACATCCAACAGGGCCTTCATGATCTGTGCTCCTAGAGCTTGGAATGCCCTCCCTACAGACATGCGAGTTATCACTAACCTGACTCAATTCAGGAAGGCACTTAAGCACCATCTGTTCATAAGACACTACCCAGAACCCAGCTGTAGAAATCAGGCAGCGAGCGCTCTCACCGGTCACCTTGAGCCCCCCCAATAACACACCCAGCACGAAAACTGGTTTTCCTTCGGACTTTCCCCTCCCGCCCTGGCACCTTCTATGTCTTCTCGTTCTATTCCCCTGGATTCGACTCTTCGTTATCTGGGTGTCACTTTGGACTCTTCTCTTTCCTATCATCAACACATTTCCTCTGTAGTACGTTCCTCCTTCTTCCACCTCCATCAAATTAGGGCTGTTCGTTTGTCTCTCCCCCCTTCATCTGTTGTCACTCTGGTCTTGTCACTGGTTATCACACGTCTGGATTATTGCAACGCCATCTATGCTGGTCTTCCTTTCTCTCAGCTTCGTCGTCTCCAACTCGTCCAAAATACCACTGCTCGTCTCGTTACCTGCTCCCCCGCCCGTTCACATGTCACTCCCAGCCTTCTCGCCCTCCACTGGCTTCCGTGGAAGTTCAGATTTGTTTACAAATTACTCACATCACACATAGAGCTCTTCACTCCAGCACCCCCCCCCCCCCCAGTATCTGGCGGACATCATTCGTCTTCAACCTTCTCCACGCCTTCTTCGCTCAGCACATGGCAATCATCTCTTTCTCCCCTCCCCTTCTCAGGCACGTCTGGAACTCACTCGTCATTCCGCTTTTTTCTTCCTAGGCCCCGCTTTATGGAATTCCCTTCCTCTCTCTCTCCGCACTGAACTGTCTTATCCCCGCTTCAAAGCTCTCCACAAAACCCATCTCTTCTGTCAAGCTTTTGATCTCTCCCCCACCACCGATGGCGCTCTGCCCCCAGCCGCGCCCCCCCCACCCTCCGTAGCTTTCCCGCAAGTATTTTTTGACTAGCCCTTCCTCGCCGTCTCTCCCGTCCCCTACCCTCCTTTCCACTTTATGGACCTCCTTTGTTCTCTATCTTCTCTCTGCCCCTCTCTATCCTCTGTCCTGTTGTTATTGGCGTTCTTTTCCAACTTTATTTCTCAGTAGCCTTGCTTTATTTTGTATTGTACACCACCCTGACGCTATGGCTTGGGCGGTCTATCAAGCCTTACGAATAAAGATAAAGATAAAGCCAGCCCCTCCTGTCCAGTCCCGAATAGACTATAGTTGGAAAGTATAATCATTAGTGTAAATAATTTGTAGAAAGTTACCCCAGTTATTGTCCAAGTTTTAGTTCCTGTTCACTGCAAATACAATGCAGCCCGACTGCATTGTATAGGGTTCTGTTAAATGTACACCGCACTGATATAAATAGCACGGTATAGAAGAGATGTTAAATAAATAAATAAATAAATCTATAATCAGCCTAGTGGTTGGGGCAAGGTCAGAGGTTCAAATCCCACTAGAGGACAGCAACCTTGGGCCGGAAGGACTGGGGATTTCTAGTCCCACAGGTGCTCCTTGTGGTCTTGAGCAAGCCACTTAACCCTCCATAGCCCATGTTCCCTGTAAAATAGTTATCTCCTAGTTATAATGCCCTGTTCAATGTAATTTCAGTTTGTTCAATGTAAACCGCACTGATGCAGAATAGCGTGGTATATAAGAGAATATAAATAAATAAAAAAATAAAAAATTATCTATTTCTTCGATTTGAGTCGGAGGTCTGTAGACTATAGCAGTATGGATGACAGTGCCATCTCCTCTTTCCAACACAATCCAGAGCGCTTCTTTTCCCCATGCCCCCTGCATTGCAGTAGCTTTAATATTGCTTTTGACATACAAGGCCACTCCTCCTCCTTTTCCACTTTCTCGGTATCTTCTGAATAGATTATAGCCAGCTATGGCTATATCCCATTCATGCGATTCATTAAACCATGGTTCTGTACTGGCCACAATGTCCAAGTCCATTTCCACCCTTAGGGCTTCCAGGTCCGGAACTTTGTTGGCTAAGCTTCGAGCATTTGTGCTCATTGCTTTCCAGCATTTAACTGGCTTGCATGTATTTTGCATTGATTTTGTTCTGCCCAGTTCACCCCTCTAATAATGTTTCCGTGCTGACAGACAATTAAGAACATAAGAACGTAAGATATGCCATACTGGGTCAGACCAAGGTCCATCAAGCCCAGTATTCTGTTTCCAACAGTGGCCAATCTAGGTCATATGTACCTAGCAGTTTCCCCAAGAGACACAAGTTCCACAATGCTTGTACTGGATCAAGCATTGATATCTTCGGTCACTTCTTAATAATGGTTTATGGACCTTTCCTCCAGGAACTTGTCCAAACCTTTTTTAAACCCAGCTACACTAACAGCCTTTACTACATCCTCCGGTAACAAATTCCAGAGTTTGATTACACGTTGAGTGAAAAAATATTTTCTTTTATTAGTCTTAAATAGTTTACCCTGTAGCTTCATTGCATGTCCCCTAGTCTTTCTATATTCTGATAAGGTAAACAATCGATCTACGTTTACCGTTCCACTCCGTTCATTAATTTATAGACTTCTATCATATCTCCCCTCAGCCGTCTCTTTTCCAGGTTAAAGAGCCCTAACCTTTTTAGCCTTTCTTCATAGTAGTATCCTTCCATCCCCTTTACCATTTTGGTGGCTCTTCTCTGTACCTTTTCTAAAATCGCTATATCCTTTTTAAGATACGGTGACCAGAATTGCACACAATATTCAAGGTGCGGTCTCACCATGGAACGATATAGAGGCATTATAATATCTTTTGTTTTATTTTCCATTCCTTTCCTTATCATACCTAGCATTCTATTTGCTCTCTTGGCCGCCGCTGCACACTGGGCCGAGGGTTTTAACATGGTATCCACAATGACGCCTAAATCTTTTTCCTGGGTGGTGGTTCCTAATGTGGAACCTTGCATCGTGTAACCATAGTTTGGGTTGTTCTTCCCTAGGTGCATAACCTTGCACTTGTCCACATTAAATTTCATCTGCCATTTTGATGCCCATTCTTCCAATTGATCCTCTTGCAATTTTTCACAATCCTCTTGGGTTTTAACAACTTTAAATAGTTTTGTGTCATCTGCAAATTTGATAACCTCACGCGTTATTCCATTTTCCAGGTCATTTATGAATATGTCAAAAAGCAGTGGACCCAGCACAGATCCCTGGGGTACACCACTATTCAGTCGGGCACAAGAAGAGCAAACGCTCTTGCTGATAAAGTAGGTGTACAAAAGAGGCAAGAGAGATGGATGATCACATGTGCCTTTATTGTGTCCCCTACGCGTTTCGGCGTATGCCTTCCTCGGGGGGATATACTTAAACATATAAACATAAAACAACATGTTAAATAATTATACAGTAAAAAACATCAACCTCACAAATGATAAAAGATAAAAACATACAGGCATGTATTGTTTACAAAATATAAGCCACTAAAAACCAAATGTAACAACCAAAAGAAAAAACTGTTAAAAACAAGCATTTAACAATGCTAAAATATAAATAAACAATATAACAAATAAGATAATAAATAAGTAAACAATATGGCAAATAAGATAATAAATAATTAAAAGACGCAGGGCAGAACACACAGAACAAATAGCATGCAAATAATAATATATATATAATAAATAGTAATAAAAATGATACTAATAATAACATAAACAGATGTTTACTTACAAGGCACAATTGGTTAATGGCCAATAGGCAGAATGGTAAGGAGATTCCTTGTATTAAAAATTAACTGCAAACATATAAAAATATATAATGTAAAGCATAAACAAACAAGTAAAAACACTGTACCTAAGCATAGGCAATTGGCACTAATGGACAAACGTGCTATTAAATGAATGGATAAAAACAAAATTCTCTCAAAAGATGAGAATGTAAAAAAGTATACAGATAAAAAGAAGAAGAAAAGAAGAAGAAAGGAAAAAAAGATGGCATTAAGCTGAGTTGGTTGGCACATTTTAAAGACATCAACATGAATAAACTGAGGGTAAATGTGAAGCTCTATTTAAAATATACTCAACTAAACATAACCTTAAAAAACATGGGCACCACCAAAAATATACACGGAGTAACTTAAACAAAAATAAGTGCAAACCAATGAATGAGCCAAACTTACATGAAATGAGCAATTCAATCCCAAGCAAAAGCAAAAAGGGTTGTCAATGAACAGGAAGCACGTTCTGTTAGCGTTCAGGACGAGTTAAGGACTGACTGGCTGAACGTTGGAACTTTATATACCAGAAGAAGGGGGCAAGGCTAAAATGACCATGTGACAGTGATCAGGTGACCTAAAAACTTCAAAATAGGAGTGCTCAACCTTTAAACAGAAGAAAAGTACCTCTATATGTTGTGTCACATTAAGAGGCACACAGGTAAGCGTCAATAAATTGTAATGATATAACTAAATGTAAATATGAATGAAAGAAGTGTAAACAAATTATGGCTCTCAGAGAAATTCATGATATAAAGGAAGGGGGGAGGGAGGGGAGGGGCATTGCTCACAGAAAAACTGTCAGATCTACCTCCTGATTCAAGCCATGAGGTGCCAAACTGTTAAATTCATAAATGTACCTTTGTTCCAATCTAAGCAAAGCTTTATCTGTGTCTCCACCTCTCCAACTAGGAATCACAGTCTTAAGGACAAAATACTTTAAATCTTGAATGGTATGTTGTTTATCCTGCCAGTGTTGTACTAGAGGACTGTCTAACAGTTTTCTCTGTAGACAACTCCTATGCTCGATGATGCGAGTGCGAATTTGGCGTTTGGTTTTACCGACATAGAACAAACTACAAGGGCACATGATTAAATATATGACTTTTTCAGATTTACAGTTAGAAAAGTGGTTAATGTAAAACTTCTGTTGTGTAACCGGATGTACAAACATATTCTTAACTGTAATAGTATGCGCACAAACGGAACAAGACCCACATTTAAAATGGCCTTTAATCTTAGGTGCAGGTTTAGGATAGGTAAGAGCGGAAGGAACAAGTGTATTGGCCAGATTAGGATTCCATTTGTAAGCAATCATTATCTTTTTTGAAGTGAAGCTGGGTAAACCGGTCAGCAGGTACCACTCTTTTTTCAAGATACTGGCGATCTCTTTTGAATATTGTGAAAAAGTCAGGGAGCACGTAATCCTATCCTCTTGAGAGCGTTGTTTTTTCTGTAAAAGGGTAATACGCTGTGTGGTGCAAGCTCTAAGATACGCCTTTTTAATACATCTCTTGGGATATCCGCGATTGGAAAATCTCATATGCATGTCTGCTGCATGTTTTTGAAAATCCGATTCTTTAGTACACAATCGTTTGATTCTAAGGAATTGACTAATTGGCAAATTGTCTTTTAAGGCCGTGTTATGATAACTATCATACCGTAAGAGATTATTACGGTCCGTAGGTTTTCGATAAAGATCAGTAATAAAACCGGATTCTCCCTTCTTAATCAATAAATCTAAATAAGGTATACTCTCCTCACTAAAATGGCCTTCAAATTGTAGATTGGGATCCAAGTCATTTATCCATGAAAAAGATTCTTGTAAAACAACTTCCGTTCCATCCCAGATTATTAAAACATCGTCTATATATCTTTTCCAAAGTAAGATATGTTGTTTAAAAGGATGTGATTGTAAAAATTTATCTTCAAAATCAGTAACATATAAATTGGCCATGTCCGGGGCCATGGGCGACCCCATTGCAACCCCTTTTATCTGTTTGTAAAATATTCCTCTAAAATTAAAATAATTCTCTTCCATAACAAGAGAAGCTAATTGTGTGAGGAAACATGTAGGAACACGTGCTGGATATGGTCTACGAATCAGGGTGTTAGCCAATACTTCCACTGCCGCTTTTTGGGGAATGTTTGTGTATAGTGAAACAACATCTAAGGTAACTAATAGCAATCGATCATGATAACCAGAAAAAGAATGCAATATATTAATGACATGTGTAGAATCTTGTATATAGGATGGTGCCTCTGAAACGAATGGTCTCAAAAAATGGTCTAAAAACTTAGAGATAGGTTCAAAAAGTGAACCAATAGCCGAGACTATTGGACGACCCGGGGGATTTTTCAAAGATTTGTGAATCTTAGGTAGTACATAAATGGTGGGAATGATCGGATGTGCAACAGTGAGAAAGGAGACCTCTTTTGGTGTAAGATAGCCGGCTTGGCTACCTATATATAACATAGTGTCTATTCTTTTTTGTAAATTAGTTGTAGGATCCTCATAAATTTTTTCATAGAAATGAGCATCATTCAATTGGCGTAAGACCTCAGCTATATATGCACTGCGATTTTGAATTACAATTGCCCCTCCTTTGTCCGCAGGCTTAATAATAATGGAATTGTTGTTACGTAGTCCATTGAGCGCTTCCTTTTGAGCCCTTGTTGTATTAAAAAATACTTTAACTTTGGATTGGTATAATTCTTGTACCTTTGCTAAAACGACTTTTTCATAAGCTATGATGAGAGGGTCCGTATTGGAAGGAGGTATCCATGTTGAGGGTCGTCTAACTACAGAGGGATCTGTATCATCATTGTGAGAATTACCAAAAAAGTTTAAAATTTTAAGCTTACGAAAAAATTTATAGAGTTCAACATGAGTGTTGAACCTATCATGGGACTTTGTGGGAACATAAGTAAAACCCTTTTCTAATACTTGTAACTCTGTGTCAGTAAGAACATGATCAGACAAATTGATTATGTTACTTACAGATCCCAGTCCAGTCTTCTTTTGGACATCAATGCTACATCCTTGTCTCTTCTCCGTGGAGAATACATCTGATAATTCCTGTCCCTGCCTTGGGCATAATACGTTTGATGATCCCTGCGTCTCTGTGGTGATCTTGGAGGTCGTGGGTGGTAATCTAAACCGCCTCCTTTCCACAGAGAGTCCATCCGAAAACCCCGACGGGGGCTTTTGGCCGGCTGTGGGGGCTGAGCTGTGGAGAAAAGTGAGCCTGAAGGATCTACTGGGCCTTCTGTCATTTCATCTGAGGCACACCTACTTCTTTTGGGACCACGTTGTGGGTTAGGAGATCTTAGAGGAGATCTGACTCTAGTCTTTTGTCTATTTCTTGAGTTGTTTTTAGTGTTAGAATGGGGAGACTGTGGAGGTTCCTATAGGAACCATTTCTTTTTCTATTTCTAAAAGCGGACCCATCATGGGTCCAATAATATACGGTGTTCAATTTGTAATCTTCTTCATAACGCTTAAATTTACTAATTTTTAAATCTTTAATTTCTTTTCTATATTCTATAGTATTCCTATCAAATTTCTTTTTTTCGTTGTCGAATTGTTTATCCATTTTTTTAAGTTTGTCCATAGAGGTGTCAATTAATGGCTTAAGAACCTCTGCCCTGCGTCTAGATGTATTAATAATTAAAATCATTAAATCCAAAGAACACTTGTTTAAAATCTTAATCCAATTAGACATAAAAACATCATCGTCCTTGAACATGCCTGGTGCCTTCTGTACTCTAAGACCACGTTGAATAATTTTTTTTACGGCAATATTCTAACATAGAAGATCCATGTAGCTCTTCTCTAATCAGGCGTTGTGTCATCCGAACTATATTTCCCCATTCTTCTTCAATGTCCGGAACAAATTCCTCCTCAGTAAAGAAGGGGTCCTCTGGCAGTAAAGATCTAATTTCTTCTTCTTTGTAACTTAGGACATTACTCCATGGGGAAAACATTGCTCCAACCGGTCGGTCGGGCACAAGAAGAGCAAACGCTCTTGCTGATAAAGTAGGTGTACAAAAGAGGCAAGAGAGATGGATGATCACATGTGCCTTTATTGTGTCCCCTACGCGTTTCGGCGTATGCCTTCCTCGGGGGGATATACTTAAACATATAAACATAAAACAACATGTTAAATAATTATACAGTAAAAAACATCAACCTCACAAATGATAAAAACATAAAAACATAAAAACATACAGGCATGTATTGTTTGCAAAATATAAGCCACTAAAAACCAAATGTAACAACCAAAAGAAAAAACTGTTAAAAACAAGCATTTAACAATGCTAAAAATATAAATAAACAATATAACAAATAAGATAATAAATAAGTAAACAATATGGCAAATAAGATAATAAATAATTAAAAGACGCAGGGCAGAACACACAGAACAAATAGCATGCAAATAATAATATATATAATAAATAGTAATAAACATGATACTAATAATAACATAAACAGATGTTTACTTACAAGGCACAATTGGTTAATGGCCAATAGGCAGAATGGTAAGGAGATTCCTTGTATTAAAAATTAACTGCAAACATATAAAAATATATAATGTAAAGCATAAACAAACAAAATAGATGGAAAAGCAGCTGCAGCCTTTTTCTGCTGGAAGTATAGGACGAATTGGCTGGAGCTGCAGCAGGCGCCGCAGCGTTGCACAAACTGCCACTCATTTGGTGAGGGATCCACATGGGGAGATGAGGAAGGCATCTTGAATGGGATTGGAGCAGTGGAGGGCATAGGCCTGAGACACCATTTTGAGCACCCAGTTGTCTGACGTTATTTGCGCCCATTCGAGGAGGAATAGTTTTGTAAGCGATGAAATCCCTGAAAGGACTGCAGCTTGCATTCCGACTTGGCCGAGGAGGAGGCAGCTGATTTCCCAGGCCTGTACTGCCAAGAATCTCTGATGTGAGACTTGGAAGAGGATGATGTCGAAGGACCGTTGCTGGTCCGATGTGAGCTCGACTTTGGCTTATCCTCCAGCAGCGATCGAAGTTTAACCTCACCCAAATCCTTAACAAGTTTCTCAAGATTCTCTCTGAAAAGGAGGCAGCCCTTGAAGGGGAGCTGTGCAAGTCGGGCCTTTGAGGCAGGATCTGCATTCCAGTCGCGTAGCTATAGTCAACGCCGGGCAACCGTCACCACCACAATGGAACGCGCTGCCAACCAAAAGAGGTCATTAACAGCATCCGCCAAAAAGACAATAGTTGATTCCAGACAAGCCAAAGCACAATCCTTGGGTAGAAGCTGAATCCACTGCAACAGGGTGCGAGTCGCCAAGCCGTCACAGGAGCCCTTCAATCTTACGATTTTGTTGATTCCGAAGGGCTGTACCTCCTACAACCGGGATGGGTAGTGCGCTTGGTGACTGCCGTCATGATCGTATCTACCTTCGGAAACCGAAGCCATCTATCCAGGTTGGCTGGGGACCAGACATAGAAATGCCTGAGCTGCCGAGCCAAGCAGCATAATGAAGCATCTGAGGAATCCCACTCCTGAGAGACCATTTGCTAAAGTTCCACAGAAAATGGGAAGGCTTTTGAATTCCTACAATAATAGGATCTGCTTGAGAGGTGGTTTGAGCGGGATCTTTCAGTGTCTCAGGATCCGAAAGATGCAGAGATTTCACAATCTGGAGAATTAAGGCCAGGAGCTCTTCCTTATGGAACAAACATACATCCTAACCCTCTTCCTTGTCATCAATGTCCTCCACTGGAGGAGACAACTCTCCTCCTCTCACTCCGAGCCACTACTCTCTTCTTCAGAAGGTTCTCTCTATCTTCCTCTGAAAGAGTCCAATCTCTGCCTGAGAAGAATATCTCCTGAGAGTGGACTTTGTCCTGGGAGGCCATGGTTGGTCTGGGATGTTATCTGAGTGTGATGCTGATGCAACCAGAATTTCCTGACTGGGAAGAACATAAGAACATAAGACATGCCATACTGGGTCAGACCGAGGTCCATCAAGCCCAGTATCCTGTTTCCAACAGTGGCCAATCTAGGTCATACGTACCTAGCAGTTTCCCCAAAAGACACAAGTTCCACAATGCTTGTACTGGGTCAAGCATTGATATCCTGGGTCCCTTTTTAATAGTGGTTTATGGACCTTTCCTCCAGGAACTTGTCCAAACCTTTTTTAAACCCAGCTATACTATCAGCCCTTACCACATCCTCCGGTAACAGATTCCAGAGTTTGATTACACGTTGAGTGAAAAAATATTTTCTCTTATTTGTCTTAAATAGTTTACCCTGTAGCTTCATTACATGTCCCCTAGTCTTTCTATATTCTGATAGCGTAAACAATTGATCCACGTTTATCTGTTCCACTCCATTCATTAATTTATAGACCTCTATCATATCTCCCCTCAGCCGTCTCTTTTCCAGGCTAAAGAGCCCTAACCTTTTTAGCCTCTCTTCATAGGAGTAGCCTTCCATCCCCTTCACCAATTTGGTGGCTCTTCTCTGTACTTTTTCTAATAACGCTATGTCCTTTTTAAGATACGGTGACCAGAATTGCACACAATATTCAAGGTGCGGTCGTACCATGGAGCGATACAGAGGCATTATAATATCCTTTGTTTTATTCTCCATCCCTTTCCTTATGATACCTAGCATTCTGTTTGCTTTCTTGGCCGCCGCTGCACACTGGGTGGAGGGTTTTAACATGTTATCCACGATGACTCCTAAATCTTTTTCCTGGGTGGTGGCTTCTAATGTGGAGCCTTGCATCGAGTAACTATAGTGTGGGTTGTTCTTTCCTAGGTGCATGACTTTGCACTTGTCCACATTAAATTTCATTTGCCATTTGGATGCCCAGTCTTCCAATTTATCCAGGTCCTCCTGCAGTTTTCCACTTTCCTCTTGGGTTTTAACAGCTTTAAACAGTTTTGTGTCATCTGCAAATTTGATAACCTCACTCGTTATTCCCTTTTCCAGGTCATTTATGAATATGTCAAAAAGCAGCGGACCCAGTACAGATCCCTGGGGTACTCCACTATTCACCTTTTTCCATTGGGAATATTGGCCATTTAGCCCTACTCTCTGCTTTCTATCTTTTAACCAGTTCCCGATCCACAATAGTACACTGCCTCCTATCCCATGACTTTTTAGCTTTGCCAAAAGTCTCTGATGGGGGACCTTGTCAAAAGCTTTCTGAAAATCCAGATACACTATATCAACCGACTCACCTTTGTCTACCTGTTTATGCACACCTTCAAAAAAACATATCAGATTAGTAAGACAAGATCTTCCTTGTCTAAAGCCATGTTGGCTGTCTCCCATTAGGCCATGACTATCTACATGCTGCGTAATTTTGTTCTTTATGATGGTTTCTACCATTTTCCCTGGTACTGACGTCAGGCTCACCGGTCTGTAATTTCCCGGGTCACCCCTGGAACCCTTTTTAAAAATTGGTGTTACGTTGGCGACCCTCCAATCTTCAGGTATTACAGATGATTTTAATGAAAGTTCACAGATTACCAATAGCAGGTCTGCAATCTCATATTTCAGTTCTTTCAACACTCTGGGATGTATACCATCCGGTCCAGGTGATTTGCTACTATTCAGTTTATCCAATAGTTGTAATATATCTTCCCGGTTGTAGCGATATTTCTCTCAATTCCTCTGCAGTATCACCTTTAAATACCACTTCAGTCTTGGGTAACATCCCTACATCTTCCTCAGTAAAGACCGAAGCAAAGAATTCATTCAGTCTCTCCGCTATAGCCTTGTCTCCTCTTACTGCACCTTTTACCCCTCTATCATCTAACGGTCCAATTGACTCTCTCACAGGCCTTTTGCTACGAATGTACTTGAAAAAGTCTTTATTTCGTGTTTTTGCTTCCGCAGCAAGTTTCTTTTCAAATTCCCGCTTTGCCTGCCTTATCAATGCTTTGCATTTAACTTGCCAGTGCTTGTGCTGTTTCCAGTTTTCATCATTTGGCTCTTTTTTCCATTTCCTGAAGGTTGCTTTTTTGGCAGCAACAGCCTCTCTGACCTCACCTTTAAACCATGCTGGCAGTTTTTGGACTTTCTCCCACTCTTCTTAATGCGTGGAATACAGCTGGTCTGGGCTTCGAGGATAGTAGTTTTAAATAACGCCCAAGCTTGCTGTAAGTCTTTAACCTTTGGAACCGCTCCTTTTAGTTTTTTCCTAACTATATTCCTCATTCTATCATAGTCTCCCTTTTGAAAGTTAAAAGGTAGTACTGTGGATTTCTTTACTATTTGTTCTCCAATAATTAAATCAAACATGATCATATTATGGTCACTATTGCCAAGTGGTCCCAACACCCTTATTTCTTGCACCAGATCTGGCGTTCCACTAAGGACTAGGTCCAGTATGGCTTCCCCTCTGGTCGGTTCATGAACCAGCTGCTCCAAGAAGCAGTCATTTATTCCATCTAGAAACTTTATCTCTTTAGTTTGTCCTGCCGTGACACTGACCCAGTCGATACCGGGGTAATTGAAATCACCCATTATTACTACTCTGTTGTGACTTTTGTTAGCTTCTGTGATTTCTTTGAGCATTTCATCATCCATTTGTTCATTCTGGCCAGGCGGTCGATAGTACACCCCCACTGCCATCACCTTCCCCTTCATAAGTGGAATTTCAATCCATAGAGATTCTACAGCAAATTTTGTTCCCTGCAAAACTTTAATCCTTTCTGACTCAATGCCCTCTCTAACATAGAGCGCAACCCCTCCACCAATTTGATCAGCTCTATCATTACGATATAGTTTGTATCCAGGTATCACAGTGTCCCACTGGTTATCCTCCTTCCACCATGTCTCTGAGAGTGCAATCATATCTAACCTCTCATTTAGTGCCATATATTCTAACTCTCCCATCTTATTGTTTAGACTTCTAGCATTGGCATACAAGCATTTTAGAGACTGTATTTATTCATATTAATCTGGCTATTGGTAGGCATGGGTAATTTGGAATCTTTATTCTCTGTCTGCTCCTTACTCAAGGGCATTTCGGCTACTATACTCCCTTTTGGAACCTCATTGCTTTGGTAGTATCCTTCAAGGATACCTTCGTCCGAACCATGCGCTCCTGGGTGACTGTCGGCTTTCCCCTAATTTCTAGTTTAAAAGCTTCTCTATCTCCTTTTTAAAGGTTAATGCCAGCAGTCTGGTCCCATCCTGATTAAGGTGAAGCCCATCCCTTCGGAAGAGCCCCCCCTTTCCCCAGAATGTTCCCCAGTTCCTAACAAATCCAAAACCCTCCAAAAGAAATAGCGCCTGAACGTCACAACTCCCTTGCTTGCTTGAAGAGCACCATAAACTAGGAATTTGAATTTTCCTGTTGTTGTTGAGGCTGTAGGTAATCAGAACTGATTCTGAAACTCCTGCTCAGTGAGGGGAACTGGAGGCAGAATATCCACAGAACGAGCAGCATAACCAGAGAGAGTGGCCGGAGGAGCACTCAGGGGATCCCGAGGCAAATCAGTTTTTTCCCATGCCAATCCAAAGCTGCCTGTTGTGGATGTTTCTCCTGGATCCGCCTCACAAGAACAGAGAAGATGATCTTGAAGATGGCAGCATTTCCAGCCGCAACCCAGACAGCATTGTAGTGCAGACATCCTGCACTGAAGAACACATGCCCTTGGTGTGAAAAACTTACCCGAATTATGGCACCAAGGGACTGTAAGCTCTAAATGGCTCCCGTTGCTGTGGCTGTAAAAAAAAAAAACCTTGTGCGTTCCCAAAACGGCACGTCCCGTTTCACTGTAGCTAAAAAATAGCAGGAAATCACAGTCGCAGAGAAACAGGCCTGATTCAGCAGGCGCTGTGAAAAACAACCTGCAGTTTTGTCCACATCAATTTGCAGTCTAGCGGGAATCGGTGTAGGTCAAAACAACTGCCAATGCAGCCGAAACAAAACTGCAAAGAAAACCGTCTCTGCACGAGGCCTGAGCCAACCACCCAATCACGTACAGAGCGGCAGTAGAAGATCTTGAGAAGCACTGCAGTGGCAGGAGGTCTTGAGGAGGATCGTGGCAAGATTTCTCCAGGTTGACAGACACTCCCCTTTAGGAACCGCTCAGTGACAAGGAGATCTCTTTCTCAAATATTGTTTCCTTGCCTGACGAAGGGTTACTTTATATAATACATATTTAACCTTCCATTTATATTAGTCTAAATTATTGTGTGATTTTCTCCAATTAAATTCCAGGACTCTACATTCTCTTCTAGATGCTGCCAGTTCTACCAAATACCATGCGACTTTCTGTTTATAAGCTGAACTTCTCTTACATTCAACTGGGGCAATTTCATTAATATCATGTGTTTTATTGATCCAATTGGATACGGCCAGTGTAGCTGATTCTTTTTGAAACATCTCACTTATTTGAAGTATGTTCCAATACTGATTGGGGGGGGGGGGCGTTATATGCACATGTTGTTGTTATTGTTGTTAGGTGCCATCGAGTCGGTGTCGATTTATGGCGACCCTCTGGAGTTGCCCTATATTGTGTTCGGTCTTCAGTCAGGTTGTTCATTGTCAGAACATAAGAACATAACATCTCGCCACTATTCTGCTATACTATTTTTCTTCTCTCACTCTGTTTTTCTTTTTCAGGTTATTTTTGTAGCACACTGCTCCATCGCTTTGTCATGCAATTGGAGGTGGCAGAAATATGGAGGAAAGAATCAACTTGAAATTTCTGGTTAAGTTGGAGAAAGGCTCAACTGAGTGTTGCCAACTTCTCCAAAAGCCTTATGGCTAATATGCAATGTCAAGGCTGCGAGTCTTTGAGTGGCACAAATGCTTGAAGACTGGCCGCGAGGAGGTGGAAGATGACCCCAAGTAAGGGCGGTCTTCCATGACAAAGACGGCTGAGAACATTGACAGAGTGAACCAGCTGGTCTGGAGTGATCACAGATTGATGGTGCGGATGACAGCTGAGGAGCTCAGCCTGAACAGGGAGTCAGTGCGGACCATTTTGGTGCAGGAGCTGAGGATGTAGAAGGTGTGCGCCAAGATGGTGCCCAGGCTTTTATCAGATGACCAGAAGGAGCACCGGGTCAATGTTTGTCGAGACTTGCTAGAGAAGATCGGAGAAGATCCAGAGTTTGTTGGCAGAGTCATTACAGGAGGCGAGACTTGGGTCTTCCAGTATGACCCTGAACGCAACAGACAGAGCCTGCAGTGGGAGACTCGACTGTCACCCAGACCCAAGAAGGCGCGCTTGTCCAAATCAAGGATAAAGGTCATGCTAATCGCATTCTTCAACCAGAAGGGAGTGGTCCATCGTGAGTTTGTGCCTGAGGGTCAGAGAGTCAACCAACACTTCTACCAGCAGGTTCTCAATTACCTCCATGACTGGGTTTGGCACAGCAGGCGGGCTCTGTGGAGAGACAAGTCATGGCTGCTCCACCACGACCACACGTACCGCTCTCAGTGTGAGGCAGATCTTGGCCAACAAACAGATCACAGCTCTCGACCACCCCCCTTATTCCCCAGATCTTGCACCGTGCGACTTCTGGCTCTTCCCCAGGCTGAAGACTGCTCAAAGGAACTCATTTTGCCTCTGTAGAAGATATCAAGGCCAATGTGATGAGGGAGCTGAGGAACCTCAAGGAGGAGGACTTTACTGAGTGCTTCTGTACGTGGCAGAAGCGAATGCAGAAGTGAATTAACTCTGGGGGGGATTACTTTGAAGGGGACAATGCGTAATTTCTCTGTAGATTTTCTAATAAAACATTTATGGGACAGTCATTTTTTTTTGTCACACCTCGTATGATCTCTCAAATGTATTTCTGCTAATGGCCTTGACAGAAGGAAAATGAAAAATAAATTCTAATAAATGATGATTCTTCCAGATCACTGGAGAGAATATAAAGTCAGAAATCGAACAGCTGGAAGTAGAAGAAAAAATAGCATGCCCACTGATCAATACAATGATCAGAATTATGAGTGGAAGACAGGGGAGCTACTGAAAAACCAAATGCATTTCAGCAATGCAATATAATCCTGGGCATTAGTATCTTGTGTATCTTCTAGGTAGAAATTAATATTGCCTAATAAACAACAATTGGGAAAAGTAATAATCCAAGTTGATAAAAAATCATGATAAAGCTCTTGTACCATAGACCAAGAGCTAGGAGGGCAGTAGAGCAGAATAAAAAATATATTTTTCACCTGAATCCACAGCAGAAACTTTACAACATCAAGCTTCCAAGTCTGGCAAACTAGTAATATTTAACAATTTCAAATGAAAAAAGGAATAAAATCAGGAGATCCTCTACTATCTTACTCACCCATGGAACATTTATAAAATTATAGCATAAATACTGCCAGATTATTCTCAGAGCGTCACCAAGATTTGGTAATAAACACAAAGCCTAAATCTTTATCCTTAAACTAGTCTTGAAAAAGAGGGTTCTTATTACACACAGAACGGGCATTACAGCAAACCTGGTTCAGGCCACACAGAGGGGGGTCACTGTGTGCATAACTCGGATGAAAAGAGTATTCAAGCTTCTAGAATGTGCTGCCACAATTTATACTCTCACAATATGTTGTTGGCCTCTTACTTTTGAACGATTAGAAATTACAAACGCGCGGCATTTTTGTTCAGTAAGGCAGTTACAGCTTTCATTGTCGTGAGAGCGGAATTGAGCCGATGTTTGATTGAACGCCGGCAGCATCTGCATGATCCCCTGAAGAAACCATATGTGTGAAACGTCTTGATGGTACCGGGGATGTACGTTGGGATCAATGAGAAATGCAGCGATATCTAGTCTTGCAAGTTGAGTTTGAAAATGTTATTTGTTTATTCTTACAACATTGAAGAATAATGCAGACTAGTTACCTGTTTTTATGATTATTTTTGAGGTCGTTGATGTGATAAAGCATTTTGCTGCAGATTGGCGCAAGCCTAAGTAGCAATGCTCTTTTCTAACTGAGACCTCTGTAATTTACTTCTGATCCTTGCAGTGGTGAAAGTGAACGATATTAATCTTTAGATTACAATTTATACTCTGACATATCTCCCCCCCCTCACCTACGGAAGTCTTATCATAGGGATTTTGGGGTAGACCACTCTCTACATCCGAAAACTGGACCCAATATTCTAGATGAGATCTTGTAGAGAACCTGTAAAGTGGCATTAGCAACTCCTTTTTCTACTAATTATGTCTCTCTCCATGTGCACCAGCATTCCTTTGGTTCTGGCTAGTACCTCATCACACTATTTTGCAAACAACATATTACCATAAGACCATTACAAATGAACATAAGAAGTGCCATACTGGATCAGACCAAGATTCATCAAGCCAGTATCCCATTTCCAACGGTGGCCAATCCAGGTCAAAAGTACCGGGCAGGTTCCCAAAAAGGCACACAGATTCCATACTGCTCATCCTGGGATAAGCAGTGGATTTCCTAGGTCCTCTTTAATAATGTTTTTTGGACCTTTCCTATAGGAACTTATCCAAATTTTTTAAAAACCCAGCTAGAGAAACAGCTTTTACTATATCCTCCAGTAACGAATTCCAGAGTTTAATTACGCATGAAGTAAAAAAATATTTTCTCTTATTAGTCTTAAATAGGTTACATTGTAGCTTCATTACATGTCTTTAGTCTTTTACTTTTTGATACCAATCAAATCAAAAAGTCCCAGAAGCGGTATTCAAAACTTATAACAAACAAATGAGAGAATACCACAAATCCCCCACTTCACACAACTTTTTTTGTCAGGCATAAACCGTAAGAGGGAGAGGAAAAAACTCTCACCCACAAACACAGTACATGTCCCTTTTTTCATTTATATGTTCTCATAATATTATGAAAAAAAGGGACATGTACTGTGTTTGAGGGTGAGAGTTTTTTCCTCTCCCTCTTACGGTTTATGCCCGACAAAAAAAGTTGTGTGAAGTGGGGGATTTGTGGTATTCTCTCATTTGTTTGTTTTACTTTTTGATGGCATAAACAACCAATCTACATTAACCTGTTCCAGTCCATTCATTAATTTATAGACTTCTATCATATCTCCCCTCAGCCGTCTCTTTTCCAGGTTGAAGAGCCCTAACCTTTTAAGCCTTACCTCATAGGGCATCCTTCCATCCCCTTTACCATTTTGGTGGCTCTTCTCTGTACCTTTTCTAATTCTGCTATATCTGTTTTAAGATACGGCGAATGGAATTGCATACAGTGTTCAAGGTGTGGTCGCATCATGGAGTGATAGTCATTATAATATCCTTGGTTTTATTCTCCATTCCGTATTAGTCCTAGCATTCTATTTGCCTTCTTGACTGCCGCTGCACACTGGATGTGTTATCCACGATGACGCCTACATCTTTTTCCTGGGTGGTGGTTGCTAATGTGGAACCTTGCATCGTGTAGCCATAGTCTGGGTTGTCCTTTCTTAGGTGCAGAACTTTATACCTGTCCACACTACATTTCATATGGCATCTGGATGCCCAGTCTTCCAATTTATCAAGGTCCTCTTGCAATTTTTCACAATCCTCTTGGGTTTTAACAATTTTGAATAATATTGTGACATCTGCAAATATGATCACCTCATTTGTTATTCCCATTTCCATGTCATTTATGAATATGTTAAAAGCAGTGGGCCCAGCACAGATCCCTGTGGTTCTCTACTGTACTTTTCTCTATTAAGAAAAGTGTCTATTAAGCCCTACTTTCTGCTTTCTATCTTTTAACCATTTCCTGATCCACAATATTACACTGCCTCTAATCCCATGACTTTTTAATTTTGCCAATATTCTCTCATGAGGGACCTTGTCAGAGGCTTTCTGAAAATCCAGATACACTATATAAACTGGCTCACCTTTGTCTACCTGTTTATTCACGCCTTCAAAAAAAATATAACAGACTAGTAAGACAAGACCTTCCTTGGCTAAATCCATGCTGGCTTTCTCCCAGTAAAGCATAGTTACTCACCTGTAAAGCACAGTTACTTACCTGTAACAGGTGATCTCTGGTGTCACCACTCACCCTGCCAGAGGCATATAGCATGAGCAAGGCGAGTGGGCAGTTGTGCTTCTTGTGCTTAAAACTACTTAATGGAGGTTTTGGAAGGGCCTCCTGGGTAACGTAGTTCCACAGCACTGAAATGATTCCAAGTTGTACACGAGTGGTTCAGGTTAAATAAGGATTTATTTCCCCTCCCGGGGTTGGATATTGTTGACCATGAACAGAAGGTTATATTAACAAAGAAACCATGCTTCTGGTGTGAACAAAAATATGTAACTCAGATAAATGTTTATTCTCAGCTTTTAAGGCACAAAAGAATAAAACAGTGTTTCTCTCCAAAATGCTCCTTTTGGCTGTTTTCTTCTTTAGCAAAATTCAGCAATATTAACAAAGGGATTGCACATTGTCTGCTATCATATACGAGCAGTCCATATACACTTCAGACACTGGGGGTTGATAAGAATCCCACTGCATAGGATCACCTTCTCCTTCAATGTCTCTTAGAGAGGGTTCTTCTGTCTGCCGTGCAAACCTCTCTGCTTCAATCAAAGGGTTCCCTTCCCCCAACCTGCTAGAGGAGTCTGGGTGTTTGGATTCTTGTGCACACAGCTCCCGGTAACTGAAAGGATACACGCTTCCCTCTTCTGCTTGGCTATGGGAAGTTCTGTGTCTGCTTTTTAAACTGCTTTCCCCCAGGAATCTCCCTTGGCTACCAAATGGTAGGTAAAACTTTTCTCTCCTTTCTGATAAAAGCTTTGTATCAGGGAAATAAGCTTTACCTTCAGGATGACTGTAATGAGCACAGCATGGCTGTCTTCTCTGGTTCCCAGAATAAACGTCTTTGCTTTTAGAGTGGTAAAAATCCCCAGTGCTTTTGGTAGTTGAGCACTGCTCTCTGTGAGCTGGAATTGTATGTCTTCCACAGCCTCTGAGAAGTTTCTCCGAGTGAGGTTGGGATTCCCTTCCCTTTCCTCTTCTCCCAGCCACAAACCTTGGCTGCCCTCGGGATATCTATCCTTCTCTGCTCTCCTCGTTCCTTCAGTTTTCTCCAATCCTCCTGTGCTCCCTCCTGTGTTCTCTCTATCCTTAACTAAAGAGTTTTTATCTGTGTTTCTCTTTCCGTTGGACCTGGCCACACCTCCCACCAGCTGTTCCCTCTTCCCTGATGAAGCAGGAGCTAGCTCAGGGGATGGGCGTTCCCTAGCACACTGTGACGTCTTTTGTTTGGGGTTTCCATGCCAACCCTCCATGCTTGTTTCAGATCTGTCAATTCTGGTTTCACTTTGCAGTGAATCCTCTGTTTCCATCGGCTCTGAACCTTGTACTTCACGACACTGGGAACAGCAGGAATAAGTCTTCACATATGGGTACGTCGGTACCGACGGAGTCTGCGCGGGAACGCTTCCCAGCGTCCAATCAAAGAGCTTTTGGAAGCATCCCACCACGCCTGTGTGCTGCCTTCCCGCCTTTCCCAACTGCCTCTCCTCAGTTAAGTTTTAAAGCTGAGACAAAGAGAGAGAGAGAGGAAAGGAAAGATAGATAGAGATACAACTTCCGGGGAGGTGGGTGGCTTGTGAAGATACTGATGTGATGTTCGTATCAAGTAAACAAGACTTCAAACTGCCTGCTTCAATCACCCTTAACAACAACACCTATCAATCTAAAAATGAGATCAAATATCTAGGAGTTCTCATTGATGCTAACCTAAAAATGGACAAACATCTCCGGTTAACCAACAGAGCAATATTTCACAAGCTGAGAGTCCTTCAACCCCTACGCAACATAATCGAACAAACAGACTTCAGAACAGTAGCTCAAGCGCTCATCATTCCTCACTTTGACTACTGTAATGCCATCTTGCAAGGTCTACCAAAAAACCCCATAAACATCTTACAATTGGCGCAAAATGTATCAGCCAGGATCATCTTGAATAAGAAACTGAGGGATCACATTACACCAGTACTGATTGAGCTTCACTGGCTCCAATCTCTGCACGTGCAGTATACAAAATGCTGGTAACAACTTTCAAAATCATTCACAGGATATCCCCATCATTCCTCGATAACCTCATAACCACACAGCCCCCCAACAGATGCCGAAGGACTACTAACCTGAACACACTCTGCGTTCCCAGCAGTATAAGAGATGTCAAAGAGGGAACGAGCAACCGGGCATACACGTACACTGCACACATGCTTTGGAACAAACTACCTCATGAGTTACGACTGATCAACAATATACAAGACTTCAGAAAAAAACTTAAAACCCACCTGTTCCAAACACATTACGGTATCACCTAGGCAGATTCAACACTCCCTCCTTACCCAAGTTGCCTAACCCCCCGAAGTACAAGAGGTAGAAAAATAGATCCGATGTCAATGTTAATAAGATTGCATATCTGCCAATGTATTATACAACTGTAATCTATGTTCTTGATAAACCTGTAATTTATCTGGTTGCTCAAACTGGGTGATAAAACTGTAACTAATCTGGTCAATCAAATGTATATTTATAATCTGATCAATCAAATGTATATTTATTATTCCACTTGCTGCGCAAACCTGGGTGATCAAAATGTAATGTATATTTGTAATTTCTATGTGATTGTGGTGTACCCCTCCCTCAAATCATACTATGTGATTGTGGTGTACCCCTCCCTCAAATCATACTATGTAATGATGAGGAAGTTGAGTCTTTTGAAACCCTGGAGAGGGGGGCACCTGATATAAGAGATCAGTTGCTCTGGGAGGTGGGGGTACCCTTAAAGGTGTTTCCCACATTCCTAGAAGGAGATCCTGCAAGGAATGATGCAAAGGAAGCATTATGTTGTCCTTTGCTTTGGTAGAAACAGAACCTGGTGCAGGATCATGTCCTGGAATAGGAATGGCAAGGGATCTTGCTATATCCAGGAGGAAACTCTGAAAAGAGGGGATCCCCAACAGGAATCTCCCTTGGACAGGTTAGATCTAAAGAACTAGCCTGAGCACCCACAGAGTTTTCCAGATATATAGGAATAGAAGATCCTGCAGGGTGCAGTGTGGAATGCTTAAGGGATGGTTGCTTGGACTGGTTGTCAGGAGCAGCAACCGTCCTTACCAGATTGTCCATGCCAGGTATCGACTCCAAGCTTGGTATAGAATGGAGCGATGCTGTTGAAAAAAGCATGGTAGGAGTTTGCCACGATGCTACTGTGGATACCGGTACTTGTCAATACCGGTACCGATGTTGGAGTCGGGCTCGACAAAGACATCGGAGTAGTCATCGGTGACACTTCAATCGATACCGAGGGAACCGAAAACCTCCGGCTGCTATCCTCGGTACCGAGTCACCGGTATCGATAGGTGTCGGTACCAAAATCTATTGGTACCCAGTCTTCCAGACTAGAAATGGATTCCAAACTTGGCATCAAGGGCAAGGAGCCTGAGAAGCGAAGCATGGAAGGCACCAACTGTAAGGGTAATGAAGACATTGGTACCGACTTCGGTACCGTGTCCGATACCGGTGAATGAAGGTCTACCAGTGGCAACTCAAGCGGCCTCAGGGGAACCGAGAGTTGTGGATCCAAGCCATCGGAACTGAGCCTTTGGTACCGCCGCGAGACGGTACCAAGGCGATTCGGTACAAAGTCCTCCAAACTGGAGATCGATTCCAGACTCGGCAACGAAGGAAGCGAGGCTGTCGATGCACATCTGGAGGGTACCGACGTCGGTGGCAGTATCGGTGTTGGAACCAATAAGGGAAAGTCAATCTGGGACGTATCCATCGGTCACGAAGGCACCGAGGAGGCCAGATGACGATCCCTGGTGAGGAGTGTTTCATCCAACACCAGTGCCAATGCAGGGGTATCGGTACCGCTCGAAGCGGATGCCACCACCGTGCACGGCTCAGGTATGTTCTGTGGGGGGTGAACCCCAGGAACAACCTGAAACCCCTTATACGCTTTGGAGACCGAAGACTCCCGCCGGGGTTTTGGAGCCAGGAGGCCATCGAGGGCAAAGCCGGAGCTGTCTACATGCTGTGCATGAGACGTAGCACTCGAGGACTGGCTAGTCTTAACAGACTGTTTGTGGGTTACCTGAATCAAAGTGGAAGAAGGGGACGGTGCCCCAAAGTTGGAGGGCAACCGTGTATCGAGGGATTCTCGATGTTGAAGATGTCTTCTCACCAAACTGTTGTCAGGACCCAAAGCAGGTTAGAACCGACTTCGAGGGTCTAAAAATAAAGTTGTACCGCCACAGTCTGAACATTTCGTGGAGAAAGTGTCTGGCGGTTCCATGAAGGAAAAATAGGGGAGGCCTGAAAGGCCTAAGACCCCGTGGGACACTATGAAGAAAAAATATTCCGTTGAAAAGGAAAATTTTACAAGAAAGAAAAGAAAACACCGGCGGTACCGGTGGCGTCGAGAAGACAGCCGCGACCACAAGAAAACTAAAAATAAAAAATAAGAATTTTCTGCGGTGACAGGAGGACGTCCTGCCGGCTCCGCGGAAAAACGAAAACTGAGGAGAGGCAGTTGGGAAGGCAGCACGCAGGTGATCTCCGAGAACAGCAGGAATTTAGTCTTCACATATGGGTATCGTCGGTACCGATGGAGCCTGCGCGGGAATGCTCAGCAGCATCCAATTAGAAAGCTTTTGGGAACATCCCACAGCGCCTGCGTGCTGCCTTCCCGCCTTTCCCAACTGTCTCTCTCCAGTTGAGTTTAAAGCTGAGACAAAGAGAGAGAGAGAGGGAAAGAGAAAAAAAAAGAGATAGAGAGATACAACTCCTAGGGGAGGTGGGTGGGTTGTGAAGACTAAATTCCTGCTGTTCCTGGAGATCACCTGTTACAGGTGAGTATCTATGCTATCTCCAGGAACAAGCAGGAATGTAGTCTTCACATATGGGGACTCCCTAGCTACAGATGCCAGGGAGAAACCCAGAAGTTGTGTGCCCTTTTGAAAGGGCTCCACTTCCCCCCATGGATCTCTGGCATCCTACCAGGGATGGTGGGTAGGAGTTGAGTATGGAACAGGTGTTGAAGAACAGCCTGACCAAACAAGGCATCCCGGCGGGAGTCCTTGTCCAAGAAGTAATGGGCTGTGAATACGACAGATGTCGTCAAAAGACACAGAGTGAAGATGAGCCATAGAGGCTGCCATGGTGCTCACATTGTGCGCTGTGACATGGCCTTCAAGAGGAAGGTTCTTACTCTGATAGGCAAAAGAAATACACTGTGCAATCCAGTTGGACAGTGTCCTTTTGGAGACTGGAAGCCCTAAATGACTAAGATCAAAAGCAACAAAGAGTTGGGAAGACTTTCTATGTTGCTGCGTCCTTTGCAAATAAAAAGCCAAAGCTCTTTTACAGTCCAAAGTATGAAGATTCCTTTCTGCATTAGAGGCATGAGGCCTTGGGAAAAAAACAGGAAGGTAAACTGCTTGATTTAAATGAAAAGGTGAAACCACCTTTGGCATAAAGTGAGGATGAGTCCTAAGGACTACCTTATCATGATGGAACCTTGTATAAGGAGGATCAGCCACCAATGCTTGCAACTCACTGATGCGACGTGTTGATGTGATTGCAATAAGAAAAATAACCTTCCAGGAAAGAAATTTTAAAGAGGTAGTAGCCAATGGTTCAAAAGGCGGCTTCATGAGCTGGCCAAGAACCAGATTTAAATCCCATGCCACTGGTGGTGGCTTAACGGGAGGCTTAGTTAAAAGAAGGCCTCTCATAAATCTCGCTATGATAGGATGAGAGGAAACAGGTTGCCCATTTAAAGGTTTGAATGAATCTGCAATAGCACTCAAATGAACTCTCACTGAATTGGTCTTGAGCCCTGCATTAGACAAATGAAGGCGATATTCCAGTAATGATTCCAGAGGTATTGCAAGAGGGTTAAGACCCTTCTGCAAACACCATATGGTAAACCTTTTCCACTTGAAAGCATCAGAGCGTCTTGTGGATGATTTCCTGGAAGCATAAAGGATATCCTTAACTTGCTGAGAAAGGTTAAGACCATGAAGTTCTAGGCTTTCAGCAACTAGGCCCTGAGGTGTAGAGACTGGGGACTGGGATGCCAGAGCATCCCGTCCTCCTGGGATAGGAGATCTGGAGCAGATCCTAACTCCAGAGATGGAACTTGAGAGAGATGTAAGAGCAGAGGATACCACACTTGTCGTTGACAATGTGGGGCTATGAGAATCATATGGCCTATGTCTCTCTGAAGCTTGAATAGAGTTTTGGGAATTAGGGGAATGTGTGGGAAGGCATACAGAAAGTCCTGACCCCAATGGAGGAGGAAGGCATCCCTGGCCTGACAACCCTGAGCCGGAATTCTAGAACAGAACCGAGGAAGTTTGGCATTCAGCGGACTTGCGAAGAGGTCTATGTCCGGGGTTCCCCAAAATTGGAAAATTTTGGCCACCTGGTCTGCATGGAGAGACCATTCGTGTGGAAGCAGAACTCGACTGAGTCTGTATGCCCAAGAGTTTTGAATGCCTGGAAGATACACTGCAAAATGAATCTGATGCTCTCTGGCGAGGGCCCAAAGTCGCAAAGCTTCGTTGCAGAGCGAGAGAGAGCCTGTTCCACCCTGCTTGTTCACAAAGAACATGGCTACCTGGTTGTCTGTTTGAATTAGGACAGTTTTGTAGCTGAGCTGGGTGTGAAAGACTCGAAAAGCAAGGAAGATTGCTCTGAGTTCTAGAAGATTGATGTGTAAATTGGTCTCCTGTGGAGTCCAGGTACCCTGGGTAGAGAGGCCTTGGAAATGGGCTCCCCAACCCACCTGTGAGGCATCTGTTCTTAGAGTTACTTGGGGTGGGCGTTGCTGAAAAGGGGACCCCACCAACAGATTCTGGGGTGACCACCACCATTGGAGAAACAACATTAGACGATCTGAGTTTGCTATTTTGTCTGACAGGCAACCTGACGCCCGAGTCCATTGAGTGGATAGAGTCCACTGGGCTGCTCTCATATGGAGGCGGGCATAATGGACCACATGCACGGTGGATGCCATGTGGCCTAGCAATTGTAGCATTTCCCGAGCAGTGAGGTGAGACTTTAGCATTGCTTGGGAAGCTAACTGCACAATGCGAAGACAGCGGGACTGTGGAAGATAGGCCCTTGTCTGTCTGGTGTCCAACAGGGCTCCTATGAACTCTAGAGACTGAGTGGGAGCTAGGTTGGATGTTGGGAAGTTAATGACAAGTCCCAAATATTGGAGGATACGCATTGTGCGAGATAGGGAAATCCTGGCCTCTGGCTCTGATGGGGCTCGAATGAGCCAATCGTCCAAGTAAGGGAAGATTAATATTTTTAGGGTGCGGAGAAATGCTGCCACCACAGCCATGCATTTTGTGAACACCCTTGGTGCCGAGGCCAGGCCAAAAGGAAGTACTCTGTATTGGTAGTGCTTCCCTTGAAATAGAAAGCGAAGAAACCTTCAGTGAGTTGGATGGATGAGAACATGGGTGTATGCATCCTTGAGATCTAGAGAACAAAGCCAGTCCTGACTTTGAAGGTCTGGCAGTAGAGTTCCTAGAGAAATCATTTTGAATTTCTCTTTGAACAGGAATTTGTTCAATTCTCTGAGGTCCAAAATGGGTCTGTGCCCTCCTGTTTTCTTTGGAATAAGGAAAAAGGGGGAATAGAACCTTGCACCTTGTTGATGAATAGGTACTTCTTCTATTGCCCCTTGGGCAAGAAGCAGACTGACCTCGTGATCTAACTGGGAGTTGAGAGAGGTCTGAGAATTGAACTGTCTTACCATTGTAGGAGGGGGCATGCTGAGGAAGTGAAGCTTGTATCCCTCTCTTACAATGGATAGAGTCCAACTTTCTGCTGTTATCTGCCCCCATCTGGGGGCAAAATAACATAACCTTCCTGGAATGGTGGAAGGCTCTGGCCCGTTCAGGGCCAGGAAGACAAAGTTCTCTAGATGGGAGTCAAAGCCCCTGTGGAGGCTGAGTCTGCTGAGCCGGTTGAAGCTTAGCAGCCTTTGTTTTTGTTTAGGTTGCTGACCCTTTTGGGCAGACTGACCTGAACGATGCCCTTGTTGGGTATAGGAGGTGTAGAACTTCTTCCTTTTAGTGAAGAATGGTTTTTTATAGGACTTTTTCCTTGCAGGGTCAGCTGTAGATTTTGATAATCTATCCAAGGTGAGATTATCAGCATCTAGCTCATTAGCTTTCTCTTGCCAATTTTTGCCAAAGAGATTCTCTCCAGTGCAAAGAATATTCCCCAATTTGTTCTGTACCCAAAGTTCTAAATCAGATGCCTGGAGCCAGGCAATCCTACGTGCGCCTATGGCAATAGCAGAAGTTCTGCTTATGCACTCAAAACAATCAAAAGCTGCACGATTTACGAATTTGGAAACATCCTGAGCATGTTTGATAAGTGCAAGATAATCTTGTCTCTTATCATCAGGAAGTAAAGGACTCATAAGCTCTAGATCTCCTGTAACTTCCTTAAGGAACATTCCCATATATAAAATGTAGGAACTAATCCTGGCAGAAAGCATAGAGGCCTGGAAGGTTCTACGCCCAAAGGCATCAAGAGTTCTACATTCACGTCCTGGAGGATTAGATGCATGTCTGTTTGCACTCTTGATCCTTCTCATAGCTGATTCCACCACTATGAAATGGTGGGGCAGCTGAGTTTTTTGAAATCCAGGACAGGGAGGAACTCAATATATGGTATCGAGTCTACGAGAATGAGGAGAAGTGGCAAGAGGTCTTTCCCACATCCTTAGCATGAGATCATGTAAGATCTCATGAATAGGCAAATTAGCTGCCTCTTTGGGAGCTTTAGGATACTGTAAAATCTCCAATTCCTTCGCACTAGGCTCTGTTTCAGGAGCCACTGTGATGGAAAGACCTCGAGCTACATCTTGGATAAAATCCTGGAAGGATATGTCCTCTGGAGGAGACATCCTACGTTTAGGAGAGGAAGAATCCTCAGGAAGTACTATACATAAGAACATAAGATATGCCATACTGGGTCAGACCAAGGTCCATCAAGCCCAGTATCCTGTTTCCAACAATGGCCAATCTAGGTCATACGTACCTAGCAGTTTCCCCAAAAGACAGGTTCCGCAATGCTTGTACTGGGTCAAGCATTGATATCCTGGGTCCCTTCTTAATAATGGTTTATGGACCTTTCCTCTAGGAACTTGTCCAAACCTTTTTTAAACCCAGCTACACTAACAGCCTTTACTACATCCTCCGGTAACAAAGTCCAGAGTTTGAGTACATGTTGAGTGAAAAAATATTTTCTTTTATTAGTCTTAAATAGTTTACCCTGTAGCTTTCATTGCATGTTCCCTAGTCTTTCTGTATTCTGATAACGTAAACAATCGATCTACGTTTCCCCGTTCCACTCCGTTCAATAATTTATAGACTTCTATCATATCTCCCCCTCAGCCGTCTCTTTTCCAGGTTAAAGAGCCCTAACCTTTTTAGCCTTTCTTCATAGGAGTATCCTTCCATCCCCTTTACCATTTTGGTGGCTCTTCTCTGAACCTTTTCTACTGTGGTATCGATAGAGCTGTCAGAGTCTTCAGACTCGTCGGAGGATTCAAAATATCTCCTATCCAGGTAATCGTGCATCGCACTATACTGGTACCGATTGAAGTCGGTATCAACAGGGTCCGGTACCGAATTGTCAGTACCGGAGGGCATAGCCTGCGTCAGCACCAGTAATTCACCTGCTGACGTCGATGCAGTTGGCCCCGGTACCAATGTCGGTACCGGTTGAATTGTCTGAAGCGGTTTCGGGGGTATGGATGCCGAGAGAAGAGCCGCCAGACTGCGTTCAATAGCCAAGAATCTCTGGTCTATCGACGATGCCAATGCCTGGATATCGGTACCAGACGAAGCGGCCGGTACCCCAGAGCATGGCACCAGTAGTTCTGCCGAGGTTGGGGCCTTGAGAACATCTTGGAGCCCCGATGATGCTTTGGAAGCCGAAGCCTCCCGCCGGGGCAATTTTGCCGGTATGAGTCCCTCAAGGGCAACGCCAGAGGCATCTCGATACTTAGAAGGAGATCTACCCTTTGAGGACCGGCTAGACTTATGTTGAGTTACCTGAGATCCATGGGAGGAAGACGAAGCCCTGGAAGATGTTGATGCCACAGAAGCTGCATCGGAGGGAAAAAGGGTGCTAAGTTTAGCAGCTCGGTTTTGCCGACCCCTCTTCGACATCATCCCACAGGCCACACACTCGGAGATAGAGTGGTCAGGACCTAAACATTTGAGGCACTAACTCATGGGTGTCGGTGACGGAGATGGTACCACCACACTTGGAACACTTTTTAAAACCCGAGGCGGGTTTTTCCAATATAGTGCCCAAAATGGCGCGTGGCACCAGAGGAGAAAAAAGCTGGAGACTCCAAGAAAGATTTTTTCTTTTTTTTTACAAGGAAAAGAAACAAAGAACCGGCGGTACCGGTATAGCGTCGAAGGAAGGCAGACGCGACCACAAAAAACAGAATTAAAAGGGATATTTTCTGCGGTGACAGGAAGTGCGACCTGCCGGCTCCGTGGAACACGAAGAACTGGAGAGAGACAGTTGGGAAAGGTTGGAAGGCAGCACGCAGGCACTGTGGGATGCTCCCAAAAGCTTTCTAATGGGACGCTGGGGAGCGTTCCCGCGCAGGCTCCGTCGGTACCGACGATACCCATATGTGAAGACTACATTCCTGCTTGTTCCTGGAGATACCATGACTATATACATGATCGGTTACTTTATTCTTCATAATAATTTCTACGATTTTAATCAGTACTGACTTCAGACTCACCGGTCTGTAGTTTACTGGATCACTCCTGGAACCCTTATAAATATTGGCGTTACATTGGCCATTCACCAATCTTCAGGTATTACAGATGATTTTAATGACAGTTCATAGATTACTAATAGTAGGTCTGCAATCTCATATCTCAGGTCTTTCATCACCCTCGGATGTATACCATCTGGTCCAGGTGATTTGCTACTCTTTAGTTTATCAAATAGTTGTAATATATCTTCCAGGTTTATCGATATTTCTTTCAGTTCTCCCAATGCATCACCTTTAAATACCATATCAATCATGGGTAACTTCCCTACAAATTCTTCAGTAAAGACCGAAGCAAAGAATTCATTCAGTCTCTCTGCTATGGCCTTGTCCCCTCTTAGTGCCCCTTTTACCCCTCTATCACCTAATGGTCCAAATGACCCACAGGAATTTGCTATGAATATACTTGAAAAAGTTATTATGCATTTTTGCTTCCACAGGAAGCATTTTTTCAAATTCTCTCTTTGCCTGCCTTATCAATGCCTTGCATCTAACCTGTCAGTGCTTATTTTGTTTCCAGTTTTCATCATTTCGCTTCTTTATCCATTTCCTGAAAGATGCTGTTTGGCTACAACAGCCCCTCTGACCTCACCTTTAAAACATGCTGGCAGTTTTTTGGCCTTTTTTCCACTTTTAAAGAATGGAATACATCTGTTCTGGGCTTCCAAGATAGTATTTTTAAACAATGCTCACACTTTATGCAAATCTTTAACCTTTGCAGCTGCTCCTTTAAGTCTTTTCTTAACAACTTTCTTCATTTTAGCATAGTCTCCATTTTGAAAGTTAAATGTTAGTCTGTGGATTTCCTTGGCACCCTTCATCCATTTATTAAATCAAACACGATCATGCTATAATCATTATTGCCAAGTGGCCACAACACCCTTATCTCTTGCACCAGATCTTATGTTCCACTAAGGACTACGCCCAAACTAGCTTCCCCTCTTGTCAATTCATGAACCAGCTTCACAAAGAAGCAGTCATTTATTTCATCTAGAAACATCTCCCTAGCATGTCCTGCTCTGACACTGACCCAGTCGATACCCGGGAAATTGAAATCACCCATTATTACTGCATTTTAACTTTTGTTAGCTTCCCTGATTTCTTTCAGCATTTCATCATCCATCTGTTCATTCTGGCCAGGCGGTCGGTGGTACACCCCCACTGCCATTGCCTTCCCCTTTTTAGTGGAATTTCTATCCATTGAGATTCTGAAGCATATTTTGTTTCCTGCAAAACTTTAATCCTATGTGACTCAATGCCCTCTCTAACATAGAGTGCAACCCCTCCACCAATTTGATGTACTCACCCACTGGTTGTCCTCCTTCCACCAGGCCTCTGAGATACCATCAGTCCAAGAAGGACTGACATGTCTTCAGTAACAGACTGGCTAACCTACTGAAGAGTGCTTTAAACTAGATTCATTGAGGATAGCTGAAGAAAGCCACCAGGTAAGTTAAATATTAAATACCTTTACAGAAATAGGTAAAAGGGGCAATATCTGGAAAGCAGTGTCTATAAATGCCTATAGCATGGGAAATAAGATCCAAGATATTGAGGATTTAATGGGAGAGGCCGACTTGGATTTAGTGGCAGTTACAGAGACATGGTTCACGGACAACCATGACTGAGATATAACCATACCAGGCTATACATTATTCAGAAAGGACAGGGTAAGAAGAAGGGGAGGAGGAATGGCACTATATAAAAAGGGGACTGTTGTAGTGGTTGATATGGAAGGACAGACTAGATAGGCCATGTGGTCTTTTTTCTGTCATCATGTTTCTATGTTTCTATATGCAAAAAATATTAAAGCTATGGAAATACAGGGCTTAAAAGGGAGAAAGGAGGCAGTGTGAGTTAAAGTAGAAAGAGGGAAAGAGACATCTATTTGCATTTGTGTAATATACAGATCTCCATTACAGGGAGTAGACGTGAATGGAGGTTTAATAAAAGACACGCAGCATTGCCAGAAAAGGGGACGTGCTACTGATAGGGGATTTCAATATGCCAGATGTTGATTGGCATATCCCTGCTGCAGTATCATCTAGAAGCAAGGAGATCTTGGATTCGTACAGGAAGAAGTGTTCAGGCAACTGGTAACAGAACCTACACGTGAAGGGGCCATACTGGACTTGGTGCTTACCAATGGTGAAAGTGTTTCTGATGTTATAGTGGGAGATCATTTTGCATCCAGTGATCACCAGATGGTGTGGTTCAGTATTAGGACTAGGGCTGATAAAATCTATTCAAAAGCGAGGGTCTTAGACTTTAGGAAAACTAACTTTGCTGAGATGGGCCAATACCTCAGTGAGTAGGATGGGAACAGTTGGGGAATGTAGAAAAACAGTGGGCAAAACTGAAAGGGGATATTTTAAGGGCAACCATTCTTTCTGTTAAAATGGTAAATATAGGTAAAAGGAAAAGGAGACCGCTATGGTTTTCGAAAGAAGTAGCAGAAAAGGTGAAGAAAAAGAGGGAGGCCTTCATGAAATACAAGAGATCACAGAGAGAGGAAGACAGACATCTATATTTGGAAAAACTTAGAGAGGCTGGCAAAGCAGTCAGAAAAGCAAAGGGTACAAAAAGAAGAAGAAACAGCAGGTGCAAAAAAATGGGGGGATAAGACATTTTTCAGATATGTTACTGAGTGGAAGAAGGGCACAAGTGGAATTTTGAGACTCAAGGGTGAAGGGGAGGAATATTTAGAAGTTGATGAGGATAAAACGGAATGGCTTAATAAATATTTCTTTTCGGTGTTCACAGATGAAGGGCCGGGAGCGGGATCTCAGACAACACCCACAAACAGGAACAAAAGCGAGGGGCATGTATTTATTTAACAGGTTTTATATACCGCCTTTTCATAGATTCAAAGCGGTTTACATATAACAATTGTAGCAACAAGCTTTACATAGCATCTCAAATGACTTTGAGAGGTCTGTGTTCGTGAGGAACTAGCTAAACAAAAGTGGACAAAGCGATAGGACCAGACGGAATACATCTAGGAATACTGAGGGAACTTTGGGACATTCTAGTAGCTCCACTGACTGAACTTTTCAATTCCTCTCTGGAGTTGGGGGAGGTGTCAGAGGACTGGAGAGAGGCTCATGTGGTCCCTTTACACAAAAGCGGAAGTAAGGATATGGTTGAAAACTACAGGCCAGTTAGTTTAACCTCAGTGGTGAGTAAATTATTGGAAACGCTGCTGAAAGAGAAAATAGTGAAGTTTCTGGAGTCCAATGGATTATAGGATCCGAGGCAGCATGGATTCACCAGGGGCAAGTCTTGTCAGACAAATCTAATTGATTTATTTGACTGGGTGATTAGGGAGTTGGACCTAGGGAGAGACTTAGATGTGGTGTATTTAGATTTCAGTAAAGCATTTGACACTGTTCCACACAGGCAACTTATAAACAAATTAAGCACCCTTGGGATGGACCCTAAAGTTACTGTTTGGGTTAGAAATTGGTTGAGTGGGAGTCAACAAAGGGTACAGGTAAACAGAGCTCACTCTGGGGAGAAGGAGGTTACCAGTGGAGTGCCCCAGGGATCTGTCCTTAGTCTGATTCTTTTTAAGATCTTTGTTCGTGATATTGTGGAAGGGTTGTTGGGTAAGGTTTGCCTCTCTGAGGATGATACCAAAATCTGCAACAGAGTAGACACCCAGGAAGGTGCAGATTACATGAGGAGGGATCTAGCTAAGCTTGAAGAATGGTCTAGAATTTGGCAGCTGAGAATTAATGCTAAAAAATGTAGGGTCATGCAACAATCCAAGGGAGTGGTGCAATTTAAGAGGTGACGTATGTCTGTCCAGGAATGAAGAGCGGGACCTAGGCGTGATTGTGTCTGACGATCTCAAAGTAGCTAAACAAGTAGAAAAGGTGATAGCAAAAGCTAGAAGGATGCTTGGGTGAGTAGGGAGAGGAATGGCCAGCAGAAGAAAGGAGGTGATAGTGTCTCTGTATAAGTGTTGGTGCGGCCTCATTTGGAGTAGTGTGGAGACCGCACCTTCAAAAGGATATAGACAGGTTGGAGTCAGTACAGAGGGTGGCTACTAAAATGGTTAATGGTCTTCGTTATAAAGCATATGAGGACCTTAATATGTATACTTTAGAGGAAAGGTGGGATAGAAGTGATATGATTGAGATGTTTAAATACATCTGTGGCATAAATGCACAGGAGGAGAGCCTCTTTCGACTGAAAGCAACCTCTGCTATGAGGGGGCATAGGTTGAGGTGAAAGGGGATAGGCTCAGGAGTAATATGCCATAAGAACATAAGATATGCCATACTGGGTCAGACCAAGGTACATCAAGCCCAGTTTCCTGTTTCCAACAGTGGCCAATCTAGGTCATACGTACCTAGCAGTTTCCCCAAAAGACACAGGTTGCGCAATGCTTGTACTGGGTCAAGCATTGATATCCTGGGTCCCTTCTTAATAAGACCACATACACACAAAACTGAAGCCATGATGATATTATGACTATGTTTATTAATTATATACCCTGTTATCCGAGTTATATTCTCCTGTTTTCTGTAAACACAAAGTACTGTTGAATTGTGTATCTCACTGTTTTTTGTGAACCACGCTGATGCCTAATAGTGCGGTATATAAGAGTCTATAAATAAATAAATAAAAAATAAATAATGGTTTATGGACCTTTCCTCCAGGAACGTGTCCAAACCTTTTTTTAAACCCAGCTACACTAACAGCCTTTACTACATCCTCCGGTAACAAATTCCAGAGTTTGATTCCGGAGCTCCACCTGCCTTTTAGTCCTGCATGCGATTAATAAATAAACCAAATTAATAAGGCTATATCTTTTGCTGGATTAACTTAAGACATTTTGGGCCCGATATTCAGAGGCATTTACACGCTTTACAGACCTGTGAACCTTGTAAATGCCGCTTAGCTAGATATTCATTGTTAGTGCTGCTGAATCTCTCTTAGTAACGCTGTTACATGCCCTGATGCTAAGGGCTCAGCATCGGATCGTGTCTCGTGTTGGGGGCGTTCCGGGTCAGCACTAGTCATCACTGCCCAGTTAGCACTGCAGGTAAAAGCTGGCCTCTCTTTATTCATGGGAGCTAACTGGGCAGCTGCTCAATCTCACCGCTGTCTGGTTAGCTTCTTTGGGCTTGTGGGCTGTGCGGTTACCCTGGATAATCAATGTCAGAGCCGCATATGACCCCTGCACTGAATATCCGCGGTTAAAGATTGGCGGATTTGGCTATGCGCTGTAACAGCGCATAGGCACCCCTGAAAAATATTGGTCCCTTGGTGACTACTTTTGAAGCTAAAACCTTCTTCCTCAGAAGCAGAACTATATTACATAATATCAAGATGACTCTTCTGTTTCACACCTTCACCATATGCACTCGCTTGTTCTGCACTCCAAATGGACTCCTTTGTATTTAAATGTTTCTTACCAGAGTCTGGATCATTCTGCAACCTTTGTCAGATCTGTTCTCTATAAAATCTATAAAAGCTTTAGCACTAGCATGTCTCACCTTACAGACGTGCAGCATGTCTGCAATGGCCCTGCGGCTCAGGTTTGCTGTAGCAATGACATCCTCTTGCCGACATGAGTTTCCAGCAGCCACAGCCTTTGCTGTTGCCATGGTGATGCCTTTGGTCATACGGATGAAGTTCTCGGGGGTAGAGGTCTTTGGAGGTGGATCCTGAGAGCTGAACACCTGATGGAAATAGGAAACATTAGAAGAGCCTACAGCACAGGGAATGCATAAGGAGAAAGACGGGGGGTGGGGGGGGGGGAGGGGGTAAAGGGTCTCCATGCTATAAGGGAGAGAGTGATATTTATTTGTTTGTTTATATTTGATTATCACCTTTCAGCGGTTTACAGTCTAGAGATGATTCAGACATAAAAATTCTTGACTTGTAGAAAGACGGTATATAAAAACTGTTAAATAAATAAATAAAACTAATTAGATGTATCTAAAAGAAAAAAGATGATAAAAAACACTTTTAAAGCACAATAGGACAGGGCTGCCTATGAAAACATAATAATCCTAAAAAACAACATGGATTTTGTGAAATAGAAGGGTTAAAAATGGGTAAAAATATATAGAGAACAAAATAAAACAAAATATATAGAATAAAACAAAAATGATAAAGTTAAAAAAAAAATATATGCTGAGTCAAAGAACTCAACTCACCCATAAGGCTAAGCTAAATAAAGAAAGAAGTGTTTTAGTCTCTTTTTGAATTTCTGCTAAGAGCTTCCCAGACATAAATTCAATTTACTGAATTCCAAACAGAAGGCTCCTCTTCAAGTAGATTTGAATCTCAATTTTAATGGAGAAGGCCAGATCAAAATACTAACCTGGGAGGATCTCAGAGCAGAGCTGGGATGATATGGAATCAAAAATAGACATAACTAAATTGGAAGGCCTGTAGAATATACCCAATGGGCACCAACATAATTTTAAATTTAGGATCCCTTTTACTAACACTTAGCTCGAGCTATCTGATACAAGGCCCATTTTATTTCTATGAACTGTGTGGCACATAGCACATGCTAAGTGTTAGTAAAAGGGCCCTTAATCCTACAACTGATAGAGAGCCAATTCTGTTCAATCAGGAAAGATGTTTCATGGTCTGAAGTCTAGCAATATACAGGAGCTTAACTGCTGAATGCTGGAGGAGTTGGATCTGCTAGCCAGAAGAGAATTAAAAAACAAAACAAAAAAAAGAGAAAGCGTAGTTACTCACCTGTAGCAGGTGTTCTCTGAAATCAGCAGGAATCAGTCCTCAAATATGGGCAACATTACTGATGGAGCCCGCACGGGATTCCTTCCCAGCTTAGGAAGGTGCTCCATGCATGCGTGCTGGTCTTTTTGCTCAAAGGAGACATCTTACCTCAGTATGATGATATAGCTTAATTAAGCCAAAAAAGAAAACTCCATGGGGAGGGGGGAGGATAGAGAGGACTGATTCCTGCTGACCCTGGTGAACACCTCCTATATGTGAGTAACTACACTTTCTCCAGGGCAAAGCAGGACGTCAATCCTCCCTATGGGACTCCCTAGCTACAGGCTACTGAAAAACAACTGTAAAAGGCCCAGTGGGGCAATCAGAAAAAACAAACCAAGAACAAGCAGAATAAGTAATTGTTGAGAGGTTCCGAGAGTCAGCATCTAGTAGGGACATCAACATCTGATCGACTCTATGGTAGTATGGACAGATAGAAGGGCTAGTGGGAACACTTGCTTCAATTCCCAAAGAGATGCCAAAGTACGGTCTGGCCGAAGTTGCTGTCACACTTGGAATCTCCATCTAGACACTAATGGGCTGAAAAGATGTGGACTGAAGACCATGTAGCAGCCCGGCAGATCTCCTCTGTGGAGTTGGAAAGCAAGTTGGCCACCGAAGCGGCCACAGTGTGGACACTGTGAGCTGTGACATGGTGTTCCAATGTCAGCCCATCTTAAGCATAAGCGAAAGAGATGCAGTCCGCCACCCAACTGGACAGGGTGCATTTTGACATCACAACACCCTGCTTATTAGGGTCAAAGGAGACAAAGAGCTCGGAGGAACAACAATGAGCTTTCCAGGTAGAAAGCCAGAGCTCTCTTACAGTCTAAGATGTGTAATGAGACCTTCGCTCTGTTGGCATGAAGTCATGGGAAGAGGGTGGGTAACACCACCGATTGATTGAGATGAAAAGCAGAAACCACCTTAGGTAAGAATTTCAGGTGAGTTTGGAGAACCACCCTGTTATTATGAAACCTGTGTAAGGTGGGTGCGTCACCAGTGCTTACAATTGGCTGACCCTCCATGCCGAAGTAAGTGTCACCAGGAAAATGACCTTCCGGGTAAGGAATTTGAGCTATACAAATGCTCAGTAGTAATAGTAGTAAGCGGCTCAAAGGGGGGGGGGGGGGTGCAAGGAGCTGTCTGAGCACCACATTAAGATCCCATGCCACCATAGTTTAATGGGGGGAGGGGAGACAGTAGGACGTTCTGCATAAAGTGACCCAATAAGGGGTAAACAGAGATCAGCTTATCAGCTATGGGCCAATGATAAGCTGCTACAGCACTGAGGTGCACTCTGACCGAATTGGATTTCAGACCAGAGTCTGAAAGTTGCAGAAGATAGGATAAAACTGAGTCCACAGAGCAGGAGAAAGGGTCCAGAGACTTGTTCTCACACCATACAGAGAACCTACACCACTTGAAGGAGTAAACAAGTTTTCTCAGGTTCTTCCTCCTGTCTTTCCACCCCCCTCCTCTGTGGTGTCCCTCAGGGCTCCATTCTAGCCCCCCTTCTATTCAACATTTTCCTCGTCCCCTCACCCTTTTGGTACAGCAACACTGTTGTCACGCCACCACCACTCGCCTCTAGCTTAGAAGGGCGTGGTTTTTAGAGGAACTTTCTGCTATCTGCTTTTTCCAGCTTTTTCAAACTATTTCCCCACAGTGCCCTCTGGGAAATGTAGTCTTTGTGTGGCTGTATGTTTGCAGCAGGCAGAAAACAGTAGTCAGGCTCAAAGAGGTAAGGCAAATGACAGAAATTTATTTTATACACAATGGTTCGCTCATACCACGTACAGGATATTTGTTCAGGACTCTGAAGTAGAGCACTGACCAAAAACAAACTCAAACCCAAAAGTGGTTGTTTAAAGGTTCTCTATAACTCAGGATACACAGTCTTTAACAGCAAGGATATTTCATTCCCTTTTTAGCCTTGCTGGGTAAAGCACAAAAACAAAATCACATTCACTGTCCGTGATAGTATAGCTTCTATTCAGCTTCAAAACTTTCAAGCAACACATATAATTCAGGGGCACAAGAAAGCTTTGTTATAATAGCTACTTTCTTACCCCAGTGTCCTCATTCCAGCAGCAGGTGATTAAGCTTATCACAGTTTCCAGGCTTGCTCCTTAGTTCCCGTGACCTTCCCCTTCACCAACACGAGGGAATCACTGCCATCCTGCTTGTGGACTATGGGTTCCTTTTCCTGGTAAACTCTCTTTCAAGACTGGCTTGTTTTCTCTCTGTTCCCCAGGTTTAAAGCTTGGCAAAAGGAACAGTCCATGGGAGTGTCCTCATCAATCAGCTTTACCTTGGGCTCTCCCAGCTGCATAGGCTCTGACTCCCCGTCCTGCTCACAGTGCTCAGCTACCAGCCTCCCAAGGAATCTTGGAGTCTCTCCGGTTCCCTCCAAACTCTCCTGCAGACGTGCTACATGCCAAATAGCACTCTCATAAGAACATAAGATATACCATACTGGGTCAGACCAAGGTCCATCAAGCCCAGTATCCTGTTTCCAACAGTGGCCAATCTAGGTCATACGTACCTAGCAGTATCCCCAAAAGACACAGGCTCCACAATGCTTGTATTGGGTCAAGCATCGATATCCTGGGTCCCTTTTTAATAATGGTTTATGGACCTTTCCTCCAGGAACTTGTCCAAACCTTTTTTAAACCCAGCTACACTAACAGCTCTTACTACATCCTCCGGTAACAAATTCCAGAGTTTGATTACACGTTGAGTGAAAAAATATTTTCTCTTATTTGTCTTAAATAGTTAACCCTGTAGCTTCATGCATGTCCCCTAGTCTTTCTATATTCTGATAGCGTAAACAATTGATCTATGTTTACTCGTTCCACTCCATTCATTAATTTATAGACCTCTATCATATCTCCCCCTCAGCCGTCTTTTTTCCAGGTTAAAGAGCCCTAACCTTTGTAGCCTCTATTCATAGGAGTAGCCTTCCATCCCCTTTACCATTTTGGTGGCTCTTCTCTGTACCTTTTCTAATAATGCTATATCCTTTTTAAGATACAGCGACCAGAATTGCACACAATATTCAAGGTGCTGTTGTACCATGGAACGATACAGAGGCATTATAATATCCTTTGTTTTATTTTCCATTCCTTTCCTTATGATACCTAGCATTCTATTTGCTTTCTTGGCCGCCGCTGCACACTGGGCGGAGGGTTTTAACATGTTATCCACGATGACTCCTAAATCTTTTTCCTGGGTGGTGGTTCCCAATGTGGAACCTTGCATCGTGTAACCATAGTGTGGGTTGTTCTTTCCTAGGTGAATAACTTTGCACTTGTCCACATTAAATTTCATCTGCCATTTGGATGCCCAGTCTTCCAATTTATCCAGATCCTCCTGCGGTTTTCCACAGTCCTCTTGGGTTTTAACAACTTTAAACAGTTTTGTGTCGTCTGCAAATTTGATAACCTCACTCGTTATTCCCTTTTCCAGGTCATTTATGAATATGTCAAAAAGTAGCAGACCCAGTACAGATCCCTGGGGTACTCCACTATTCACCTTTTTCCATTGGGAAAATTGGCCATTTAGCCCTACCCTCTGCTTTCTATCTTTTAACCAGTTCCCGATCCACAATAGTACACTGCCTCTTATCCCATGACTTTTTAGTTTTGCCAAGAGTCTCTGATGAGGGACCTTGTCAAAGGCTTTCTGAAAGTCCAGATACACTATATCAACCGACTCACCTTTGTCTACCTGTTTATTCACACCTTCAAAAAAACATATCAGATTAGTAAGACAAGATCTTCCTTGTCTAAAGCCATGTTGGCTGTCTCCCATTAGGCCATGACTATCTACATGCTGTGTAATTTTGTTCTTTATGATGGTTTCTACCATTTTCCTCGGTACTGATGTCAGGCTCACCGGTCTGTAATTTCCCGGATCACCCCTGGAACCCTTTTTAAAAATTGGCGTTACATTGGCGATCCTAAAATCTTCAGGTATTACAGATGATTGTAATGAAAGTTCACAGATTACTAATAGCAGGTCTGCAATCTCATATTTCAGTTCTTTCAACAATCTTGGATGTATACCATCCGGTCCAGGTGACTTGCTACTATTCAGTTTATCAAATAGTTGTAATACATCTTCCCAGTGTAGCGATATTTCTCTCAATTCCTTTGCAGTATCACCTTTAAATACCACTTCAGTCTTGGGTAACATCCCTACATCTTCCTCAGTAAAGACCAAAGCAAAGAATTCATTCAGTCTCTCCGCTATAGCCTTGTCTCCTTTTACCTCCCCCTTTTACCCCTCTATCATCTAATGGTCCAATTGACTCTCTCACAGACACTCTCCTCTCTTGGAAGCTCAGTTCCTCTGCTCAGCTCAGCACCAGTCAAGCTTCCCTTGCTTGCATCTGTGCCTCGGTTCGTGGCAGTCTGGCTTCCTGCTTCTCCTCCTCTTCCCCTTCTCTCATACTCTGGCCTAGGTTTATACCTCCAGGGCTCTAGCTTCAACTCGTCCCTACCAAGGTGATGGCAATTAGCCTGACTTCGGGCACCTGAGAGCTTGGAGCATTCACTGCCTAAGGAGTTCTGTGCTCTGTATCCTCTCCCCTTCATTCCACTACGGGGAGCATGAAATGTGGGCCATGTGGAAGTTTTCTGATTCCTGGAGGTGTTTGTGGCTTTCCTACCCTGCCTCGGTGAAAGGGGGCCCTTTACTAGGGTGAATTCCCTGTCTCTTTGTCCTCCCCCAGACTCCGGATAGGCTTCCTTGCCACACTGTATATCCACTTATTACTATGCAGACGACATCATCCTTCTCTATCATACAGACGCATCTTCACCCGACATCAGCCCTCTCAATTCCTGCCTGTCCACCATGGCCTCCTGGCTATCCTCAAACTTTCTACATGTCAATCTCTCAAAAACCTCGGCCATCTGGTTCACCTCCGGAAACGCTATTCCCCCTCTTGTCCCTCTTCTCTCTGCCACTCCCATCCTGGTCATCTCTTCTCTGTGTTATCTAGGGGTAACCCTTGAGTCTTCCCTGTCCTTCAAAGATCACATTTCCTCAGTAGTTCAGCGATCCTTTTACACCCTGACACAACTCCGCGCGGTTCGCCCTTTTCTTTCCATACCCTCCCTCACCACTCTTAACATAAGAACATAAGATATGCCATACTGGGTCAGACCAAGGTCCATCAAGCCCAGTATCCTGTTTCCAACAGTGGCCAATCTAGGTCATACGTACCTAGCAGTTTTCCCAAAAGACACAGGTTCCGCAATGCTTGTACTGGGTCAAGCATTGATATCCTGGGTCCCTTCTTAATAATGGTTTATGGACTTTTCCTCCAGGAACTTGTCCAAACCTTTTTTAAACCCAGCTACACTAACAGCCTTTACTACATCCTCAGGTAACAAATTCCAGAGTTTGATTACATGTTGAGTGAAAAAATATTTTCTTTTATTAGTCTTAAATAGTTTACCCTGTAGCTTCATTGCATGTCCCCTAGTCTTTCTATATTCTGATAACATAAACAATCGATCTACGTTTAGCCATTCCACTCCGTTCATTAATTTATAGACTTCTATCATATCTCCCCTCAGCCCTCTCTTTTCCAGGTTAAAGAGCCCTAACCTTTTTAGCCTTTCCTCATAGGAGTATCCTTCCATCCCCTTTACCATTTTGGTGGCTCTTCTCTGAACCTTTTCTAATAACGCTATATCCTTTTTAAGATACGGTGACCAGAATTGCACACAATATTCAAGGTGAGGTCTCACCATAGAACGGTATAGAGGCATTATAATATCTTTTGTTTTATTTTCCATTCCTTTCCTTATGATACCTAGCATTCTATTTGCTCTCTTGGCTGCCGCTGCACACTGGGCCGAGGGTTTTAACATGTTATCCACAATGACGCCTAAATCTTTTTCCTGGGTGGTGGTTCCTAATGTGGAACCTTGCATTGTGTAACCATACTTTGGGTTGTTCTTCCCTAGGTGCATAACTTTGCACTTGTCCACATTAAATTTCATCTGTCATTTTGATGCCCAGTCTTCCAATTTATCAAGATCCTCTTGCAATTTTCCACAATCCTCTTGGGTTTTAACAACTTTAAATAGTTTTGTGTCATCTGCAAATTTGATAACCTCACTCGTTGTTTATTTTATTTTATTTAATGGTATTTCTATCCCGCCTTTTCCTTTAATCAAGGCGGTTACACAGCAAACAATCAATTGAATTGTATTTGGGTTCAAGGTGTGCATAAATGTACAGTGATGTGTGTGTGGGCTAGATGATTTGAGTGCGCTATTTACATCATGAGCTTTATACAGAGGTTGTGCAAAGAGTGTGTGGGTAAGTTGTTAGTCCATGGTTGAGGTCTCAAAATGTGTTCGGGCCGTAGTGCTCCAGGAATAGCAGAGTCTTTAGTTGTTTCCTAAAGTCCTTGGTGTCTTCTGTGGCTCGCAGTTCATCTGGGAGGGCATTCCACATTCCAGGTGCTGCCATTGACAGCGCTCTTCGTGCGGTGGACTTGCATGTCTTTGTGTAGTCTTTTGGCGTGTTGAGTGTATCTGCTGTGGCTCTTCTTCTGGGACTTGTGCTGGTGTCCGGTTGTATGAGGGGTATGAGGCTGAGTGCGGAGTTCTTGTGTTTGATCCTGAATATGTTTAGGATTGTCTTGTATCGGATTCGTGAGCTGATTGGGAGCCAGTGCAGTTCTTTTAGTACGGGGGTGATGTGGTCTTGTTTGGATGCACCGGCTATTATTCGTGCTGCTGTGTTTTGTGCCATTTGTAGTGGTCTGAGCGATTGTTTTGACATGCCAGTATAGATTGGGTTGCAGAAGTCAAGTATGGGGGTTATTAGAGCTTGGCAGACTGTGCGGAAGTGTTCGTGTGTGAGGAGTGGTTTGAGGCGTCTAACTATTCTCATTTTGAAGTAAGCGGTTTTGGTGGTTCTGCTGATGTGTGATTGGAAGTTTAGCCCTCTATCGAGTGTTACTCCGAGATACTTCACCTCATCTTTTAACGGTATGGTTGCGTTGTTGACTTTGATGGAGGGTGGCGGGCTGAAGCTGTTGTTTCGTGTGATGAGAAGTGCTTCTGTCTTGTTGTAATTTATGGTCAGGTGGTTGTCGTGCAGCCAGGTGGACATGTTGTTGAGGCAGTCTGTTATACCTGTGTAGTCTGGGTTGTCGAGGTTGACTGGGGTGTAGATCATGATGTCATCTGCGTATATGGTGTAGTGAATCTTGTGTTCTTTCATGATGTTGCAGATCGGCTGTATGTAGAGGTTGAATAGTAGAGCTGATAGGGCGGAGCCTTGTGGTACTCCTTGCTTGATCTTTGCAGGTTGAGACGTGTTGGGACCGAGCTTGACCTGGAACTGTCGGTCAGTTAGGTAGGAGTTGAACCATCTTAGGGTGGTGCCGTTTATTCCGATGTTCTGTAGTCTGGTTAGGAGGATTTTGTGGTCTACTGTGTCGAAGGCAGCTGATATGTCAAGGAAGATCATTAGTGTTCCTTTTTTGTGGTTGTCTATGGTTTGGAATATGTCGTTGAGTAGGTATAGTAGTAGGGTTTCGACTCCGTGGTTTGGTCGGAAGCCGTGTTGGTGTAAGTCCAGCGGTGCATGAGTGTCAACATGGTCTTGGAGTTGGTGTTGTACTGCTTTTTCTATGCTCTTCGCCATTAGTGGTATGCTGGAGATTAGACAAAAGCAACCCAGCAGCCTACTGGCCAAAGTGGATTTTTTCGGGATTGGTCGTATGGTAGCTAGCTTCAGTTGGTCAGGCATTATGCCTTCTGTCAGGGAGTTGTGTACTATGTTGTGTATGGTGTTTATGCAGCTGTCCTTTGATGCCTTGATCCAGGTTATCGGGCATGGGTCTGTTGGCGCGGTGCTTGTGTTGAGCGCGGTGATGATGTCTGATAGCTGTTTTGTGAATAGTGTGTGGAATTTCTCCCAGGTTGTGGTGGTTCTGGTATGGTTGGCCATTCTGTTTGTGGGCTGTTGCGGCCTAGCTTCTAGTTTCTCTTGAAGGTGATCTGCGAAGACTTGTGGGTCAATCTGTATGTCTTTTTCGGGATTGGGTTCATTTGTTAGGTTTTTTACTATCTGGTAGTTCTCTTGGTTTGTTGTAGGCTTTTAGTATGATGTTTGTGTGGTGCTCCTTTTTTGTTTCATTGATGAGTTCATTGTATTTCTTTTGTTTTGTCATGTATAATGCCTGTGTGGAGGGAGATTTGGTGCGTCTCCAGTGGCACTCTAGCTTTCTTAGCTGTCTCTTTGCGTTGCGTATGTCTTTTGAGTACCATGGGGTGTGCTGTCTTCTGAGATTGGGTGTTTTCCTTGTTTTGGGTTCTTTGACTTTTGCTGCATTGTAGATGACAGTGTTCCATTTTGCTATTCCACTTTCCAGGTCATTTATGAATATGTCAAAAAGCAGCGGACCCAGCACAGATCCCTGGGGTACACCACTATTCACCTTTCACCATTGGGAAAATTGGCCATTCAGCCCAACCCTCTGCTTTCTATCTTTTAACCAATTCCTGATCCACAGTAGTACACTGCCTCCTATCCCATGACTCTTTAGTTTTGCCAAAAGTCTCTGATGAGGGACCTTGTCAAAGGCTTTCTGAAAGTCCAGATACACTATATCAACCGACTCACCTTTGTCCACCTGTTTATTCACACTTTCAAAAAACATAACAGATTAGTAAGACAAGATCTTCCTTGTCTAAAGCCATGTTGGCTGTCTCCCATTAGGCCATGACTATCTACATGCTGAGTAATTTGATTCTTTATGATGGTTTCTACCATTTTTCCTGGTACTGACGTGAGGCTCACCGGTCTGTAGTTTCCCAGATCACCCCTCGAACCCTTTTTAAAAATTGGTGTTACATTGGCGATCCTCCAATCTTCAGGTATTAGAGATGATTTTAATGATAGTTCACAGATTACTAATAAGGTCTGCAATCTCATATTTCAGTTCTTTCAACACCCTTGGATGTATACCATCCGGCCCAGGTGATTTGCTACTCTTCAGTTTATCTAATAGTCCCTAGTCTCTTCTTCTGTCCCTAGTAGCATCCCGCCTCGACTACTGTAATATTTCCCTTACCGGCCTTCCCCAATCACAATTACACAGACTACAATTCGTCTATAACTCTGCTGCCCGCCTCCTGACCCATTCCTCCCGCTTTGACCACATCATCCCCATCCCGATCCGTCTCCATTGGCTCCCAGTTGCCCTCAGAATTCAATACAAAGTGCTTACTTTCGTCCACAAATCCATTCACTACTGCTCCCCCCTTTATCTCTCAGACCTTATTTGCCTCCACACACCGCACCGCTCTCTCCAGTCAATACATGCTAATCGTCTATTCCTCCCTTTCCCATCTAGGCCCATCTCGAATCTACCCGCTCCTCAGCCTTCTTTTTCCTGGGTCCCCGGCTCTGGAACTCGCTCCCCTCCACCCTCCGCCTCAAACCCTCCTACATTACATTTAAGGCACGACTCAAAACCCACCTCTTCTGCTCCTCTTTCGACCTCCCCCCTGCCCCCTCCCCCCATTGACGTCCAGCGTCCCCTCCCTCTCCCCTGAGCAGTACACCTGCCTCTTCGGCACTTTTACGTCTATCCTCTCTTTCCTATTATTTTATGGCGTTCCTGACTTCCTTCTCCTAGCAGTACAAATCCTTTTATTTTGTAAACCGCTCTGATGCACCTCTGTCTGAGCGATATATTAAGACTGAAATAAAGATAAAGATACCACTCTGAGGAGCATATCATGCACGACTGCAAACTTCCAGAGGCACTTGTCTTCCAGCAGAAGAGGTACAAACCCGTGCATCCCTGTTTGTTGAGGAAGAACATGGCCATCTGGTTGTCTGTCTGTATGAGGACATCTTGGTGTTGCTGAAACACTCTGAAAGCACTGGCAATGGCCCAAAGCTTCAGAAAGTTGATCTGATGGCAGATTTACCCCGCAGTCCAGAGACCCTGTGTGGACAGACCATTCAGATGCGCTCCCCAGTCAAGTTTGGAGGCATCAGTCGTTAGGACTTGCTGTTGCAGCGGGGCCTGGAAGGGAAGCCCCACAAGCAGGTGAGTGGGATGCTGCACCAAGACAGGGATTCCTGGAGGGGCGGAGTTACTGACCTGTCTGAAAGACATCCCACTGCCTGATGCCACTGAGTGCAAAATGTCCACTGCGTCTGACGCATCTGGTTGGGCTGAGTGGGTAACATGGACTGTGGAGGCCATGTGGCCCAGGAGGCGCAGCTTTTGCCAAGCCATGACAACCGTTCCAAAGATTTGTGGCAATACTATCAGAAAAATGACCACTAATCAAAATTACAAAAATAGAACAAAAACAAAGATGGTGGGCATCAGTAAGAAATGACATGTAAGTTTTATGTGAATTATCAGAGAGCCACCAAATAATGAACCATATAAAACATCAAGTGCCTCACAACTTCAGTTTCATAACGTTTCTGAAGATAAGTGTGTTTTGTACATTACAACTTTTTCATTTCAAGCAAAAGCCCCGATGTTGGCAGCATTTTGAAATAAAAACTGCATCAGGAAGCAACTTCACAATGCTGACCTCATGCTACGATCCACAGGACCAAAATCTCAGAACCATCTTTACACAAGGTAATGCTACTTCTGCTATCTTGTTTGAGGCTTTTTGTGTGTCTGCTGAACCATGACAGCCGGGCAACTCTGGACGTTCCTTGCCAAGGTGACCAGGTGTTGGATCCCTGTTCGCCAGAACGAATGCTCAAGCCAGTGTGATATCAAGGAGAGCCCCAATGAACTCGAGGCATTGAGAGGTGGGACTTTGGAGAGTTGATGACAAAGCCCAACTGTTGCAGCATCTGAATGGTGTGCTGTACGGACTGCTGGACCTCATCCGGCATCCCGCCCCTGACCAACCTCTCATCCAGATAGGGGAAAACAAAGATTCCTAGGATCCGGAGGAAAGCAGCAATGGCCGCTAGGCATTTGGTGAAGACCTTTGAGACAGAGGCAAGGCTAAAGGCCAGAACCCTGTACTGATCGTGGTGTCCGCTGAGCATAAAGTGGATGTACTGACGGTAAGGGGATGTATGAAGATGTACATGTAGGTGTCTTTGAGATCCAAGGAGCACAGCGAATCTTCCCATTGAAGGTAGGGCAGCAACATTCCAAGGGATACCATCTTGAACGTCTCCTTCACTAAGAAATAATAATCCAGGATGGGTTGGAACCCACCTGTTTTCTTGGGGACCAGGAAGTAGTAGGAGTAGAAACCATGTCCTGTTTGGTATGGTAGAACAGGTTCCATTACCCGTTCTGCCAGGAGGGCCTGAATCTCCAGTTGGGGTAGTTCACATTGGTGATACTTGAGGAGATACTCCTCTGGAAAAAGGCAGGAGGAATCTGTTCAGAGTGAACCACCTGCAGTGCCCAGGCGTCAGTTGTTATGCTGGGCCACCTGTGGGCAAAGTGTATCAGCCATCCTCCCACCTCTGGCAAAACAGGCTGGGAGGGGGCCATGCTCCAAAGCCAGGAGTCAAAGTCCTGACCTGGCTGGGCTCCCCTATTTCTCTACTTTCTATCCTTATCAGCAATGTTTTGCTCATAATAACATATTTTATAAGACTGTTGTTCTTCATTATTAACGAGCTTCCTTGTGGTTTTGCTTCCGATCGCAACTCCCTTCATGTAACTGTCTACTATACACTTGTTTCTCACAAATCCCTTAGTTCTATGAGAGCCCCTTGTTCTTTTTATGCCGTCCCAGTGTTTTTAGAAAGCTGCCCTGCACACATTACTGTGTAGAGACACTTATAGCTTGTTTCTAAACAGATGGTTGCTGATCTCTATCTTTTTTCTGTGAGTGAGTTATTTTGATATACTCCGCTTTTAGAAAGCTGTGCCACGCCTTGCACACACCTTGTGTAGATACACTTACAGCGTGTTCCCAAACAGATGGCTGCCTATCTCTATCTTTTTCTCTGTGAGTGAGTTATTTCGATATACTCCGCTTTTATTTATAACTATTTGTTTAAGAATCTGTTGATCACTGTTTTTCCTTTATGATACAATCTATAACAGACTGTTTTATGTCTTTGCTTTTAATCTCCCTTGTTATCCAAGTTTTGATGTCCGGTTAATTGTAAACTCAGACACATGTTACTCTGTCTGATTTTCTGTTCCATGTAAACCGCGCTGATGCAGAATAGTGCGGTATATAAGAAATTGTAATAAATAAATAAAATAAATAAAATAATCAGATTACTTATGTTTCTTATACTGTTTTACACATTGCAATTTCATATGCTTTTTACACATTCCCATTTTTCCCTCCAAGCTTACAGTTACATTGGTACCTTTTTGATTTTTTAGTCTTATTATTTTCTAATCTTTTATCTATTACAGTATTTAACATGATTTTAAATGTTGCTCTATGCTTTGGTATATTTTATTTGTATATTTGTAGGTACCTATACTTTAATATGTATGTTTTTTTATCATGTTTTTTTAACATGTACTATCACATTCTTTTTTTTTTTTTTTCTTTTTTTTTTTATTGAAGTTTTAATCAATTACATGATCCAACAAGAGTAAAGGTCAATCTAAGCAACAAGAAAACATGGAAAACCATGTACATAACAAAATTTAACAAGAAACAAGCAAGCGATAAAGTCCACATCAAGAGAGAGCAAGTCTGATACAACTTAGGCAATAAACATAACAGGCAAACAAGACCCCAAAGGGCCACAAAATACAAGGTGCTTCTATTTATCGGAGCTGTCTCCAACTAAACCATGGTCTGTCCTGCAGAAATTTTTCCAGATGTGACACATCAGTAAAATTATAAGAATTACCTGCCAAACCTATTACACATTTGCATGGAAATCGTAGAAAAAATGTTGCCCCCAGAGCAATAACTCGAGGTTTCAAGGCTAGAAACTGACGCCTGCGCAACTGGGTGGCGCGTGCCACATCTGGAAAAACTAAAACTGTTTGTCCACAAAATTTAGCAGCTTTAACTTTGAAATAAGCCTTGAGAATACGCTGTTTAATTGATACAATAGTAAAGGTAACTAAAAGAGTGGAACGCAAAGCAATCGTATCAGAAGAATCCTCAATAAATGCAGTGAGATTTGCAATTGTAGGAATAAGCTCATCTATCCCACCCTCAGCAGTGCTCTCCTTTCTAGACATAGAGGGTACATAATAAATTTGGGAAATGCCAATAGGTTCAGATACAGCCAATATTTCCTTGAAATACTTTTCCAACAGAATAGTAGGAGAAAGTAATGGGGATTGTGGGAAATTTAAAAAACGTAAATTACATTGACGTATAGAGTTCTCCATAGCTTCCACCTTAGCATGAAGCACAAGGGAATCCTTAATAGCTGAAACATTAACTGATTGTAAGGTAGGAATTTGGGACTCTATTTTAGTAACGGCTGTATCTAACAAAGTCACCTTATTATCCAGTTGCTGCATAGCAATTGCAGCCTCCTGGGTAAAAGTTGCCAAAGAGTTCAATTTAACAGATACTTTCTGATCAATAATTTTAACAGCCCTTAGAACATCTTTAAGAGTAACATCCGCCTCAGGGGATAGATCCGGTGTCTCCGAAGAGGCATTCTGATCTATTACGGGGACTGGGATAGGTAGAAGAATAGGTGATCTCACTAAACCACATTCATCAAAAGAAACCCGAGGAACTAAAGGAACTGCAGATCCAGGACAGGGAGGCGGAGATCTCCCCCCGGGGCTTAAGGAAGCACCGTCGGGAGAGGATTGCGCCAAGGGCAGAGAAACCACGTGTCTGTCCAGGGGGCCGACCGGTTTGACATTCCCGGACTCGGTCCCCTTAGACTTGGCATTAACCTTAGCCTTCCGTTTGCCCATGCTAAAACAAGAAAACAAATAGCGAAATATAATTAAAGACAAAAGCTTACAACCTATAGCACGGCATACACTCGAATGGTAAGGAAAATCCGACACACAGACCCTGCTCTCCGGCGGCCTGTTTGAAGCGGCGTCTCAATAGCGTCGAAGGGGCGTCTAAGGGGCAAAACAAGCCCCTTTAGACACGCCCCTTCAGACTAAGCCCCGCAGTCGCGTTCTGCAGTCGCGGAGGAACAAGAAATATATAGCCAACAGGACCTCCCAGCAGCAAGGTGTCCCGGGCGTGCCTGCCCGATTTCCTCAGGGTAGCGTCGCTTCACAAGCGGGACCACAGCTCCGTTCGAGCCCGGAGCGGCTCAGCACACCTCCACAACCTCCAAATTGCTCTCCAAAGAAGAGAATGGGCACAGTGCTTTAAACCCGAACAGGACCTCCCAGCAGCAGGGTGTCCCGGGCGTACCTGCCCGATTTCCTCAGGGTAGTGTCGCTTCACAGGCGGGACCACAGCTCCGTTCGAGCCCGGAGCGGCTCAGCACACCTCCACAACCTCCAAATTGCTCTCCAAAGAAGAGAATGGGCACAGTGCTTTAAACCCGAACAGGACCTCCCAGCAGCAGGGTGTCCCGGGCATGCCTGCCCGATTTCCTCAGGGTAGCGTCGCTTCACAGGCGGGACCACAGCTCCGTTCGAGCCCGGAGCGGCTCAGCACACCTCCACAACCTCCAAATTGTTCTCCAAAGAAGAGAATGGGCACAGTGCTTTAAATCCGAACAGGACCTCCCAGCAGCAGGGTGTCCCGGGCGTGCCTGCCCGATTTCCTCAGGGTAGCGTCACTTCACAGGCGGGACCACAGCTCCGTTCGAGCCCGGAGCGGCTCAGCACACCTCCACAACCTCCAAATTGCTCTCCCTGTACTATCACATTCTAATGATTTTTTGTTTGTGATTATGTATGTAATTTGGCACTTATATTTTAATATATACTGCTTTTAATGTGTATTGTCACATTTTAATATTTTTTGTATATCGAGTGTTGTTATTTATGCTTTTTCTTGATTTTACTATGTATCACTTATGAAACGTAACTTTTATTGGCATTGCTTGTATATACAAGACATATAGGGGTCTGTTTACTAAAGGCCGGTGTTGTGCGGTCCGCGGTACCGAGCGGGTGCCGTATAAGGAGTGGGCGTTCCGTCGTGAAGAACAGAAGCTGTGATTGACAGATGCGCTAAGGTGCGCGGCGCCCGTGTGGTTAGTGCCCTGTGACATTACGGCGTTTGATCTGTGCACATAGATCACACTGCTCACGGTTTTTGGGCTTCCACTATTGTGCTGCACATTGCTGACGGAAACGGTTTCTTTTCCCTGCACAGCACCTCTAACGCGAGTGTTTCACTGGCGGTAAATTTCTTTGCAGATTCGGGCACGCTCCTGTGCGGCGAGTCTCTCCCCTCCCACATTCCGCCCACTGACCCCGTCTCTCCGCCCCTAGGGGGCCTTCCTCCGCCCTCATTTCGCCTTGGCACGCCTCTTTCGCACATTACCGCCCCGCAAATGTGCGCGTTGTCGGCGCACGCTTGCGGGACCCGTTAATGTGCCGCGCACTCGTACGGGGCGCTTAAGAGCACTTAAATACATCTTTTAGAGCGCTCATGTGCGCCCCGTACATGTGCGCCGTTTAGTAAACAGACCCCATAGTATGCCATATTTATTTTTTTGGTGTGTTTACCATATAAATTATTTCCCTTATGAGTGTTTAAGATGTGATTTTTTCTTTTTTGTTTATTCATCCACCATAGATTGGGAAGAGTGGCTTGTTCCACCCTCTTTTTGACGTTGCTTTTTGTCCTCTTTGGTACTGGTACTTCTTTTGGATGTCTTTGATTGGTTATTAATTTATATTACAAATGTTCACATTTTAATTTTATGTCTGAGTCTGTCCTTAGACCCCTGAAGAAGGCCTCCGGCCAAAACGTTTTAATTGGGTCTTCGAATAAAGCTTTTTTGGATATACCTAACTGTGTCTGGCCGTGGTTTTTGGATTCCGCTCCCTCCTCCTACTGTCAGTATTGCGATGTCTGCCGTATCTGTGGTTAAATATTGGAGAGTGTTCTCGAGAAAGGTGTCCCTGCTGAAGTTTGTGAATTGTCGTGTTACTAATTGGTGATCTGTTAATGTTATTGACGATTTCAGGGGTATGGTGAAGGTGATGAGGCTATGGTCTGTCCAAGGCAGGGGATATGTTTTTAGTGAGAGGGTCGGTATGAATTGGGTGAGTGGGGGGAAAAATTAAGTCCAGGATGTTTCTTTTGTTGTGAGTGGGAAATATGACTCTGTGTGTATTTGAGGTGGAACAAGCCAAGAGGATTGAATGGTGGCGTAGTGAGTGTCAAGACAACTACATTGAGGTGCCATTCTGCCACAACAGGCAAATGGGTGGTTTAGAGAGGAAAAGGCCCCGTAAAAATCAAACCACAAGGGGCTGAGCGAAGATAAGCTTACCCTCGACAAGGTGATGCTGCACCAAAAATGAGCAAAGGTGTAATCTGATGGAGCCCTGCCTAGGACAGGTGAAGTAAGTACTGGAGGATTAGCTGGTCTGAACAGGAGAAGAGGTTAACCCACCTCTCCACACACCAAGCAGAGAACCTTCGCCACTTGACAAGTCGTGGCTGCTCCACCACGACAATGCGCCTACACACACCGCGCTCAGTGTGAGGCAGATCTTGGCCAACAAACAGATCATAGCTCTCGACCACCCTCCTTATTCCCCAGATCTCGCACCATGCGACTTCTGGCTCTTCCCCAGGCTGAGGATTGTGCTCAAAGAAACTCATTTTGCCTCTGTAGATGAGAGCAAGACCACTGTGACGAGGGAGCTGAGAGACCTCAAGGAGGAGGACTTTACAGAGTGCTTCTGTACGTGGCAGAAGCAAATACAGAAGTGCATTAACTCTGGGGGGGATTACTTTGAAGGGGACAATGCGTAATTTCTCTGTAGATTTTGTAATAAAACATTTATGAGACAGTCTCGGGGTTTTTTTTCGTCACACCTCGTATGTCTGTTGTGCCAGTTTTTTCAATGCTCGCTGTAAACCATCTCGTCCGTAAGCTGCTGTCCTGGGCTGCAACTATCAACCTCTCATCCTTCAGTTTCAGTTCACCCCTCCTTAACCATTCATGTGTCCGTTCTTGATCGACAAAGGGTTCCTGAAATAACACACTGTATTTACATCTGCCACTTGTCTTTCCTTGTTTGTTGATTTAATTCCTTGAAGAGTTTTTTCTCTCGTTTTGCAATTCTGCTATTGCCTTCCCTGTGCATGCTTGTGGATTTTCACTCATTCCTTCAAGTCGTTGGAGCGCTTATCCAAGCACTGTCCCTGTGGGACTCCCTCTCCAGGCAGTAATGGGCTGCAAAAGTCTGGCTTGAAGACCAAGTAGCGGCCCGGCAGATGTCTGCCAATGGAAAAGAGCGGAGATGAGCCACTGACGCAGCCTTCGCCCTAACACGATGAGCCGTGACTCGACCCTCCAACGAGAGGCCGGCCACCCCATAAGCCCAAGCGATACAGTCAGCAACCCATATGGACAAAGTACGCTTGGAGACAGGGAGCCCCAACTTATTGGGGTCAAAAGAAACGAAGAGCTGAACAGCCCTCCGATGCTCTCGCGTACGGTCAAGGTAGAAGGACAAGGCCCTCCTACAGTCCAGGGTATGCAGGACCATTTCAGCCCGGCTGGCGTGCGGCCTGGGAAAGAAGTTCGGAAAAACCACCTCCTGGTTGAGATGAAAAGGAGAAACCACTTTTGGAAGAAACTTAGGGTGAGTCCGTAAGACTACCCGATTTCTGTAGAACCTAGTGTAAGGAGGATCAGACACTAGGGCCTGCAGTTCACTAACGCGCCTAGCAAGGTAAGAGCTACCAAAAACAATGTTTTCCAGGAGAGAAAATGAAGAGGGCAGATAGCCATAGGTTCAAAGGGCGGACAGGTAATCCGCTGTAAGACCACATTCAGATCCCACTCTGGGGCTGGTGGGCGCAAAGGAGGCTTAAGGAGGAGGCGGCCTCAGAGAAAACGAGCTACCAAAGGATGGTTGGAAAGAGGCCTGCCGTCCACCGGAGCATGATGCGCAGAGAGAGCACTGAGGTGGACCCTGACAGAGTTGGACTTAAGGCCAAGGTTGGAGAGGTAAAGCAAATATTGCAAGACCACTGCCACCAAGCAGGAGAAAGGATCCTCACACTGCTGAGCACACCACACGGAGAAGCGATGCCACTGAAGAGCATAGGATGTCCGGGTGGATGGCTGCCTGGAGGCCAAGACGACCTCTTCCACCTCCCGAGGCAGCAGGAGGGGAGCAAGAACTACCCTTTCAGCAGCCAGGCCATCAGATGAAGGGACCGGAGGTTGGGGTGTAGGAGAGTCCCCTGATCTTGTGACAGGAGATCGGGTTGAAACCCCAAAGGAAGAGGAGTGTCCACCGCCAGCTGCAGCAGAAGCGGGAACCAGGGTTGTCTCGGCCACCAGGGAGCCACCAGGATCATCGAGTCTCCGTCCCTGAGAACCTTGAAGAGCGTCCGAGACACTAGTGGCATGGGAGGAAAGGCATACAAGAGGCCCATGGACCATGGAATTAGAAAAGCATCCGCCGCTACTCTGAGAGGATGCGGTTGTCGAGAGCAGAATCTGGGAAGTTGCCAGTTCAGAGGACTGGCAAACAGATCCATGGTGGGGAGGCCCCACTTGAGAAAGATCTGTTGAACCACCAACGGATCCAATCTCCACTCGTGTTGTTGGAGGATCCTGCTCAGCTTGTCTGCCAGGTAATTTTCCTGACCTGGGAGATAGACAGCTTTGAGGAGGATGCCGTGGCCGACGGCCCAAGAGCACAGTTTTTGTGCCTCCTGACAGAGAAGTTAAGAGCCTGTGCCTCCGTGTTTGTTCACGTAGAACATTGCAACTTGATTGTCCGTCTGGACCAGCACAGACTGGTGAGACGTGAGGTGGGAGAAGGCTCTCAGAGCTAGGCGGATGGCTCTGAGCTCCAGGAAGTTGATCTGCTGAGCAGACTCCCAAGGAGTCCAGAGGCCTTGAATACATGTCCCTTGGCAATGTGCTCCCCAACGCAGGAGAGAAGCATCGGATGTCAGTACCTGAGAAGGCGGAGGAGATTGAAAATCCACTCCCAGCACTAGGTTTGGCAGATGAAGCCACCACTGCAGAGAAGAGACCAGCAGGTCGGATATCTGTACTGAGTCCGCCAGGCTGCCTGTGGCCTGATGCCATTGAGTGCGAAGGCACCACTGAGCAGGTCGCATGTTCAGGCGGGCATTGGGGGTTACATGGACCGTGGAAGCCATATGGCCGAGCAATCTCAGAGACCAGCAGAGAACCCGGCAAGCTCCTTTGCCAGGTCTCGGAGATACATGCCCATTTAGAGCTGGTAGGTCTGGACTCGACAAGCAAGCATAGAGCCCTGGAAGCACTTCCTACCGAGGGCATCCAGGTTCCGGGCCTCCCGGCCGGGAGGCACCGAGGAGTGCATCTTTTGACTCTTGAGTCGATGCATTGCCGATTCCACCACCATGGAATGGTGCTGTAGTTGTGCCTTTTGGAACCCGGGGCTCTTGCGGACTCGATAAATGGAATCGACCCGCTTGCTTAACACCGGCGCCGACGCCGGGCTCTCCCACATACGGAAGAGAAGTCGCTCCAGCATCGGAGGAACCGGTACAGTAAAGGCCTCCTTTGGGGGAGAGTCATACTGGAGGGCATCGAGCTCGTCGGCTCCTCCTCGGGGTCCGTGGGGAAGGCCAAGGCCTTGGCCATATCCCGCACGAAGTCCGAGAACCGGGTGTCCTCCGGGGGGGGACCGTCTCCGAGGTTTGGACTCGGGCGAGTCCGATGGGACGCACCGAGTCCGAAAAGTACCGGGTGACTCTTCGTCCTCCGTCTCCCAGCCCGACTCCTCGGAGGAGGAATCGAGCGGCTCCGGTCGGTCGGGCACCGATGCCCTCCGCCCCGACCGGCGTCGATAACCTCGGTCCCGAACGGGAGGCCGAGGGAGACCGTGACCGAGGATCAACTCGAGCTCGCATGGACTCGAGGATCGGCTCGGTCTCCGGGGTCGACTTGGACGTTGACGTCCCGGTGGTCGGGGCAGATGCACCGGCAAGGCCAGCGATCAATGCCCGCTGCTGGTCCATGAAGGCAGCGAAACTGCTCTCCAAGGCCGTCAACCTGAGTCCGAGCTCAGGAGACCCAGCAGCCCCCGACTCGGGCCCCGATGGCGTTGGGCCCGACGTCGGCTCCTTCGGAGGCGAGTCCACGAGGACTACAGTACTCACGTGTCCAGGAGACTCCATCTCGAGATGAGGATGTTTTGAAGGCCTCTCCGACTCCGAGGACCCGGGACGGCTATCGGGGCTATGCGACCTGGCCCTCGAGGAACCAGGAGTGTGCACCGACGCCGCCCTTGCGGGTTTTTTCTTCCTATGATGTTCCCGGGCAGGAGACCCCTGCTCAGAGGAACTCAGACGATGCTCAGGACCAGAGTCCCGGGATGTCGAAGCCTCTGACGAGGTCCGGGCCCGGCCGGACGCGGAGTCAGAGAAGATTCTTTCTTTTTGATGCTGCCGACTCCTCAACGCTTTTGAGGACATTTTGCCACACGGACCACAGATCATCGGGTCATGATCGGGTCCGAGGCAGCGGAGGCAGCAGTCGTGTGTGTCGGTAAGAGACATAAGCTTCTTACAGCGATCACACTTTTTAAACATGCTGGCAGCCATCGGGGGAAAAAGGGCCCCTGCGAGGTCAAAAGACAGGGCTGCCAGTGAAAAAAGAAAAAATGGCGCGAACGCTAGTCACGAAGGACAAAAACCGAAAAAATAAAGAACGGACTCGATACCGGCGTATCGGGCCCGGGCGGGAAAAGGATCCGGCGTCGAACCGAGAAAAGAAAATTAAAGAAAATAAACTTTTTCAGCGGCGATCACAAACAACGTCTGTGGGGCTCCGCGGAAAAAAGAAGACTGAGCAAGATGGCACCCTTGGGCGGGAATGGGACTGCGCATGCGCGCTGCAATTCCCAAAGGCTTTCTTTGAAAGCTGGGGAAATTGCTCTGCGAGGGCTCCGTCGGCGCCGACGTCACCCATATGTGAGGACTGACTTCCTGCTTGGTCCTGGAGAATGGCCATTTAGCCCTACCCTCTGCTTTCTATCTTTTAACCAGTTCCTGATCCACAATAGTACACTGCCTCCTATCCCATGACTCTTTAGTTTTGCCAAAAGTCTCTCATGAGGGACTTTGTCAAAGGCTTTCTGAAAGTCCAGATACACAATATCAACCGACTCACCTTTGTCCACCTGATTATTCACTCCTTCAAAAAAACATAACAGATTAGTAAGACAAGATCTTTCTTGTCTAAAGCCATGTTGGATGTCTCCCATTAGGTCATGACTATCTACATGCTGAGTAATTTTATTCTTTATGATGGTTTCTACCATTAATTTTTGTAAATCACTTCATGGGCATGGAGGAGTTTTCGTGTTTGCATATCCACTTTTTCAAGATCTCTTCTGGAACCCCAAAGCTGTATGAAAGTACAGGAATTGCCAGCTGATTGATGGCTTGTACCTTATTCCGTGATATTAAAGCACCCTTATTCTGTGATGTTAAAGCACTTCCTGCTATGCAGAGGGGCTGGAGACTATCCAGAGGCAGAGTGGCAATGCTCTCCAGGAAGGAGTCAAAAACTAGGAGCAGATTGTGCCAGAGTCACTGGTAAAGGCTTATGAGCTCTGGGCTTTTTGCTTTGGCGAGGACCCTGCTGCCACTGCTGAGGCTGGTAAGCAGCTGCAGGTGAGTAGGAGGATAATATCTCTTCTTCTTAGAATAGAAAGGTTTTTTTGGAAGAGCCTTCTTTTTGGATGGGTCAGCTGTTTTCCTGGAAAGGCATTTCAGGGTGAGATCATCTGTCTCAATCTCTCTGGCCTTTTCCAAAAAGGTTTTCTCACGTACATTGGGTATTAGCCAGCTTGTCCTGAACCCACTGTTTGAGATCTGATGCCTGTAACCAGGCCATCCTCCAAGCCCCAATACAGACTGCTGAAGCTCTGCTTGTTGACTCAAAGGCATCAAAAGATGCCCTGATATTAAATTTTGAGATATTTTGACATTGCCTGATGAGTATTTGGAATGTACTCCGCTTATCATCAGGAAGTATGGGGCAAACGTCTCCAGGTTCTTGGTGACATCCTTTAGGAACTGCCTATCTATAGCATGTAGGAGTTAATCGTAGAAGCCAACATGCATGCCTGAAAGCATCAACACCCAAAGGCATCCAGTGTCCTCGCGTTTCTACCCGGAGGCATGAAAGTGTAATTTTTGGTACTCTTTATTTGGCGCATCGCTGATTCTACCACTATGGAGTGGTGTGGAAGCTGAGGCTTCTGAAAGCCTGGGCATTCTGGAACTCAGTACAGGGTATCGAGCCTCTTGCTGATAGGCGGAACTGTGAGAGGAGCCTTCCACCTGCAGAGCATAAGATCTTGTAAGATGCGATGCACCAATAAAGTAGTCACTTCTTTGACCGTGGGAGGGAGTATTTCCATTTCTTCTGCCCTCAGTTCCTTTTCCGAGGCCACTGTGATGGCCAGACCTGCTGCAATGTCATGGATAAAGTCTTGGAATGACATATCTTCGGGTGGCGACCTGCACCGCTCATTAGGAGGGTACGGGTCTGAAGGGATGTCTGGAATTTCCTGGGAAAGCGTAGTTACTCACCTGTAACAGGTTATCTACAGGAATAGTGGGAATTGTCTTCACATATGGGGTATCGTCGGTACCGACAAAGCCTGCACGGGAACGCTCCCCAGCATCCAATAGGAAAGCTTTTGCAGGTGCTGTGGGATGCTCCCAAAAGCTTTCCTATTAGACACTGGGGAGTGTTCCCACGCAGGCTCCGTCGGTACCGACGATACCCCATATGTGAAGACTACATTCCTGCTTGTTCCTGCAGATTCCAGTGATCCCTTGTCAGTATCAGAAGAACTGGAATCAAAGTTTGATAAAAAGTCAAAGTATTGGCGATCTTGCATTTGACTTCAATACTTTGTCAACGTCGAAGGTCGATGTTGATACCGATGCTCAGAGGCATTGGCATCAGGAGCCATGGGAGTGTGAGCCTGTTGGGTACCAGGGTTATCGGTCAGTTCCAATGGAGGTATTGGTCTCGAGAGCTCCACCGATGCAGGTTCGAGGGCTGCCATCGGGGCTGATACAGTTAGTTGTAGGCAGGGTGCCGAAGCCTGCACTGCAGAAGCTGTCGATACCGAGGCTGCCAGGAATGCAGCAAAACTCCTCTTGGGAGCCAGCATACCCTAATCCAGGGAGATGGCCGATGTCTGGGTGGAATCACACGGGGCTTTGAGCCACCATCCCAGAACATGGAACCGGTAGGTCTCCAGAGGGAATCGTCCAGGAATCCATCTTGTGCTTTGGAGGACAGGTCCTCCTGCTGGAGCTGCTTGGCTGGCTGTTCTGCATTTGAAGAACCCCTAGGGGAGTCTCGATGCTTATGCTGTGACTTTCCCAGTATTGGTCTTCAATGCCAATGACCTTTTACAAATCAGAGACTTACTCTTATGTTTGGCCTTGGAAGAGACCTAAGACCCATGGAGAAGAGGCTGATGTTATCGATGATGTAGAAGCTACTGAAATCGAGTCTGGGACCAACAGCAATCCATATTGTCTGGCTGTGTTCTTTAGGCCTCTCTTTGTCATTTGTTGACACAAAGGACAAGAATCTGGTAAATGGTCAGGGCCCAAACATTTCAGACACCAGTCATGTTTATCCGTGATTGATATTGATCCGGTACATTTGGAACATCTCTTAAAACTACTAAATGTTAAATATTCTTCATATCAAAGAGGATATGGAGGCTTAAAGGCTGAGTCAGCAGTGAACCCGCAGGAAAAGAAAAGAAATAGAAAATTTTCTAACTAAAAACAAAAAAGATTTATCAGGGCTGGTATCAATGGACAGGCAGAGCATGGTATACACCAAAAAAGAAATGTTTTTCAGCAGTCACAGGATTTAGCAACCTGCTGACTCCACGGAAAACGAAGAACTGAGGAGAGAAGTTGGGAAGGCAGAGGTGCAGGCGCAGTGCAGTGCTCACAAATACTTTCCTATTGGGAGTTGGGTAGCATTCACGCAGAGGCTCCGTCGGTACTGACGTCACCCATATGTGAAGATTGCATTCCTGCTTGTTCTTGGAGATAAAGACTGCAAAGGAGAAGTAGGAGTGCAGGGATAAAGACAAGATGGGAGAGAAGGGTAGGAGTGCCAGGATAAGAACAAGGTGGGAGAGAAGGGTGGGAGTGCCAGAATAAGGACGGGATGGGAGAGGAGGGTTGGAGTGACACGATAAGGACAGTAGAGGAGAGAAGGGTGAGAGGCATGATACAAGGATAGCTCACAAGAGAAGGGTGGGAGTTCTGGATTAAGGATAATTATAGATAACATAACAGATAATTACAGATTACATAACAGAAACTAATCTGGACATAATGTGCATCACTGAAATATGGCTCATTGACACGGACCACATCATACTGAACCAAATCACATCATAAAGGTACTCAGCTTACAATTGTCCAAGAGCTGTCAGACGGCTGCCTGGGTGAGAATCTTCACAGTCTTGACAATGCATATATTTATATGATTTTTGCAAGGTATTGTGGGTAATGTAGTTCATTCACACCAGACACAGCTGCTGACAATAATTTAGTTGTGCACAAGTGTTAAAGCCAATAGGATACTTCTTTATTTATGGGGTTATTTCTCCCAGCACAGATATGCTTGGTAGCACATAAATTAGGTTACTTGTTTGCAGTGTTTAACTTGGCAAAACAAAGTCAAAAATCAAAATCAGGAAAACAACCTTCAAACTTGTCAGGCAATTAGCTAATGTTTTCTTAGCATATCTCTAACAAACGAAAAGCCACAAAGAAATAAATAAACTGTTCTTGTAAGGTTAACTTCTGATTATTTTCCACACAGATCCAGAAGTAATTCTCTCCTAGCTCACAAGCAATTAGGTGCAGCTCAATTGCTATCAGTTATCCAGCTGAAACCCTTTAGCAGGCTGGCTTTCTACTGTGTGAGTCAAATCCTGCTTCAGGAGCTTTTCTTAATGGAATAAAGAACAAATTTATATTTTCTTTGTGATGGCTGCTGTGCTTTATCACAGAAAGTTACCAATGGAGTTTGGATAGAGAGCAGTCCATATAAACAATATCTTGATCTGCTATTATTTCCCCTTCATCAACGAGCATAGGGTCACTATCATGAATTGGCACAGATGAATCTTTCAATGGAGCACTTTCAGGAAAACACTTATTTCCCTGCTGTCTTTCAAGGTTATAGCTATGGCATAGATCAATGTTCATACCTGAGCTTCCATTGTTGCTATAGTTCCTCTCTATATAGCCTGGCCAGTATGTAGTCCAGTTCTTATGTCCAGCCTTCCAGTCCTGATCCCTGGACACTGGATCTCTCTTCACATACCTTCTGGCATAGGTCTTAGAGTCCCTTCCACGTGCAGCCGTCTCCCTCACAGGTAGCCTCTGGTGATTCCTTGTTCTGCAGCACCATTCCTCTGGCTTTCCCCAGTCCAATGGTATATGCTGGCCCTTGAAATACCTCCCAGTATACGTACTGCCTTGGACTCTTCTAGACCTCTCAAAGGCTTTTCTCCTCTTCCTTCCAGAGGGTTTCTTTCCTTCTCTATCCGTCCGGTTTGGCTTCTGCTTCTGCTGATTCTTCAGATGAAACTGATGATCCTTCTCTGCATATCCAAGGTGATCATGAAGATGGTCATCTGTAGAATAAACTCTACTCTTATTCTGCCTGGATGAGTGCTCCTCCCTAATACAGCGCAGCTGTGCTGAATCAGGCCCTGCCCTTTGAGATGAGTGCTTAGGGATTACCTCATAGCCCTCCTGACTGAACACACGTTTCCCCACTTCAGCTCCTCTAATGGCTGCTGGAAACCTGGTGCATTCTGGGACTGGTAGGTAGTCTTTTGTAAGAAAATTCTGTTTTCTTATTTCTACCAGAACTGACAGGTTGCTTGTTCAGAGTCACATCATCTTTTCTATAGCTCCTTCCTGAGCTATGATAAGCTTCCTTATCACAGAGCCAATAGAAGAGGAGGAGGAGTTCTTATAATAGCAAAAACTCACCATGGGTTTATTATGCACTCTACACTTAACAAAGGCAGTCTTAATGCAATAACAATATCCAACAGGCACAAGTCAATTTGCTTGATATATCATGCTCCCTAATCCAATAATGAAGACCTCACAACTATTCTTGAAGAGGTATGCACTGTCACCTCACCACAAAAAACCCTTATACACTTGGGAGACTTCAGTATGCCGTCACTACCACACATGGAAGGTAATGCATTCTCTATAGCAATGGAAAAAGCATAGTTACTCACCTATAACAGGTGTTCTCCAGGGACAGCAGGAATCAATCCTCACATATGGGTGACTTTGGTGCCGACGGTGCCCGCACAGAGCATTTCCCCAGCTTTTAAAGAAAGCCTTTGGGAATGCTTCCATGCATGCATGGTCCCCTTCCTGCCCAAAGGTGCCACCTTGCTCAGTCAGATAACATAGCTTAGGCAAAAGGTGAAATAAGATAAAACAAGGAGGGAGGATTGTGAGGACTGATTCCTACTGTCCCTGGAGAACCCCTGTTACAGGTGAGTAACTACGCTTTCTCCAGGAACAAGCGGAGAGCCACATATGGGACTTCCTAGCTCCAAGCTGCTGGGGACCGAACCACGAGAGTATCAACGGCCACCAATAGGGAAGCCATGAGTTGCAGGGGGTGAAGCCCCTATCAAGGGACTCTGCAGACCCCAGCGTCCAGCATCTCCATCGCTCTGGTAGCCTGAAAACAGAAGTGTCAGAGAGCAGGAGCTGCCTATATGCGAGAATGCTTCAGATTACTGCCTGACCAAAGACACTGTCTCTGCAGGACTCACTCTCTAGGCAGTAGTGAGCTGCGAACGTGTGCACTGAAGACCAAGTGGCGACTTTACAAATGTCTGCCACCGGCACAGTGTAGGTTGGCCACCGATGTGGTCATAGCCCTCACGCGATGAGCAGTGACCTGGTGCTCTAGGGAGAGGCCAGCTCGCTCATAAGCGAGGGCAATACAGCCCGCCACCCAAGTGGACATGGTTCGATTGATCACAGGTTGCCCCAGCCTGCTGGGGTCATAGGAGACAAAAAGTTTGAGGAGCCATGTGGTGGACCTGAGTCCTCTGTAGATAGAAGGACAAAGCCCTTTTACAATCCAATGAATGCAGAACTGCCTCTGCCTTACTGGCATGGGACTGTGGGAAGAAGGTGGGGAGAATCACCTCCTGATTGAGGTGGAAAGCGGACATCACCTTCGGGAGGAACTTGGGGTGCGTGCGAAGTACAACCCTGTTCGTATAGAACCTGGTATAAGGGGGATCCGCTACAAGGACCTGTAGCTTGTTCACTCTCCGAGCGGACATCAAGGCCACCAGGAAGGCAACCTTCCAGGAGAGATACCTCAGGTGGCAAGTTGCCAAGGGTTCAAATGGCGGTCTGGTGAGCTGTGAGAGCACCACATTGAGATCCCACTCTGGTGCAGGGGAGTGGAAGGGTTTTCGACAGCAGAAGGCCTCCGAGGAACCTGGAGACCAGCGGCTGGCATGTGAGAGGTCTCCCCTCCACAGAGTGGTGGTTAGCTGCTATGGTGCTGAGATGCACCCTTACCGAATTAGATTTCAACCCTGAATGGGAGAGATGCAGCAGGTACTGCAGTGCAAGCTGCAGAGGGCAGGAGAAGGGATTCTCATTCCACTCTGCAGACCACAGAGAGAATCTCCTCCACTTGAAGGCATATGCCCTTCTGGTGGACAGTTTCTGAGAGGCTAGAAGATCTCTTGCACTTCATCAGAGAAGCTAAAGAGGGCTAGTGCTACCCTTTCAGCATCCATGCCGTTAACGACAGGGATCCCAGGTTGGTATGGTGGAGGGGACCCCCCTACTGTGAAAGGAGATCTGGTTGTCAGCCCAGTGCCACCAGAGGTGCCACTGACAGGGAGAGCAGCAGGGGGAACCAGAGCTGTCTGGGCCACCTGGGAGCAACCAGGATCACTGTGGCATAATCGTTCTGGATTTTGAAGAGGCATCTGGCTAGCAGAGGGGTTGGTGGGAATGCATAAAGCAGGCCCTTCGACCATGAAACCAGGAAGGCATCCGCTACCACCGTCTGTGATGTGGCTGAGGTGAGCAGAATTTGGGTAGTTGGGCATTATCTGGGGAAGCAAACAGGTCCAGCCAAGGCTTGCCCCAGAGGCAGAAGAGCCTCCGTGCCACCCTGGGATCCAGGTGCCACTCATGTGGGCGAAGAACCCTGTTGAGCTTGTCCACCAGGAGGTTGTCCTGGCCCAGGAGGTGCACTGCTCTCAGAAGCATGTTTTTGCACACTGCAAAGGAGTGGAGGGTTACAGCCTTCTGAGAGAGGAAGTAGGAGTCCATGCTTCCCTGCTTGTTTACATGGAACATGGCCACCTGATTGTCCGTCTGTATGAGGACCGAAAGGTTACTCAGGAAGTAGTGGAAGGCCTGTAGTGCCAGGAAGATGGCCCTGAGCTCAAGGAGGTTGATCTGCAACCAGGATTCTCTTGGGACCAAGTGCCCTGAGTGCAATGGCTCTCGCAATGTGTGCCTCAGCCTGCCAATGAGGTGTCTATTGTCAGGACCTTTTGTGGTGCTGGTGTTTGGAAGGGCATCCTTGCCCTGAGATGTTGTGGGGACTGCCACCAGTTGAGGGAGGCCGCCAGTCGGTGGATGACCTTTACCCTGTCCCTCAGCCTGCCCGTGGTCTGTGTCCATTGTGATCTGAGGCATCACTGGGCCGCTCGCACATATAGGTGAGCCAAAGGCGTGACATGAATGGTTGAGGCTATGTGGCCTAACAAGCGGAGGAGCAGGCGGGCTGGCACTGACCGGCAGCCTTGAACCTCCTTCGCTAATTGCATTAGGCGGTGGGCCCTCCCTGTTGGGAGGAAGGCCGTGACCTACAAAGTGTCCAGCTAGGTCCCTATGAACTCCAGGTCTTGAACTGGGGAGAGGCTGGACTTGGGGTAGTTGATGATGAATCCCAATTGCTGCAGGGTGTGAATAGTAAGCCTTGTGGCTTGGCTGGCTGCCTCTGATTAGCCAGTCGTCCAAATAGGAGAAGACATAGGCCCCCTGGAGGCGCACATAGGCAGTCATGACCACCAGGCACTTTGTGAAGACCCTTGGAGAGGAGGCGAGGCCGAAGGGTAGCATCCTTTACTGGTAGTGCTGCCCCCCCACCATGAACCTTAGGTATTGTCTATGGGAGGAATGGACCAGGATATGGGTGTACGCATCCTTGAGGTCCAAGGAGCAGAGTCAATCTCCCTGGCAGAGGTAGGGCAGCAGTGTCCCAAGGGAGGGCATCTTGAACTTCTCCCTCAACAGGAACTTGTTCAATTTGTGCAGGTCCAGGATGGGCTGGAGGTCCCCTGTTCTTTTTGAGACAAGGAAATACCTTGAGTAGAACCCCTTTCCCCAGAGGTGTTGGGGCACGGGCTCCACTGCACTTTCCCTGAGCAAGCATGGTGGAGAAGAGGCTTTGATGGCTCTCCTGAGAAGAAGTCTGGAGGGTTCCATTGTAGATGAAGGTGGTAACCCTCCCTCACCACCTGCAGGACCCACCAGCTGTGGTGATGTCGGATCATTTGTGGGCAAATGAGGCCAATCGATCTCCTGTGGGCTGAGGCGGGACTCCTAGGGGAGGAGAGTCCCACTCCCAGCCCAGGGAGTCAAAAGCTTCAGTTGGATGGGAGCTGGTGTCTGAGGCTTGGGGTCCTTGGGCTTCCGAGGACCATGCCCCTGGCTTTTAGGCTGTGTAGCCTGGTGTAGCTGTCCCAAGTAAGACTGGTAGGGCCCGGACTGGTGGTAGCCCTTTTTCCTCAGAAAAAAGAGCTTCTTTATTTTATTTAACTGTATCTATATCCCGCTTTTCACCGGGTCAAAGCGGCGTTACATATAGGGTGGGGGGAATTAAGTAGCAGGGTGGGGCCATCACCGGGTAGACAACATTGATGATTTCTATATAAGACAGACTTTAGACATGGACAATACAGTGCAGTTGACGGTCAGAGGTTCGTGATGGGTGAGTTCAGGGGTTGGTGCAGTTTTAGCTGGGAGTCGTCTTGAGATATTCTTGAAATAGGATGGTTTTTAGTTGTTTTTTGAATGATGGGAGATCATTATTGTTTCTGAGGTGGCTCGGTAGAGTGTTCCATAGGGACGGTGCATAAAGTTCAAAGGCTCGGTTGCTTGTCCGTTGAGAGCATTTGGTTCTTTTGTGGGGGACGGTGAGGTAGTTACTGGAGGCCTGTCTAGTTGTTTTGCCGTGGGCCGGACGGGTCAGCAGGGTGCAAAGCTGGGTGTTCGGTGCTTGGTGGATGGCTTTGTGGGTGAGTAGGATGGATTTGTATTTAGTTCTTGCTTCGAAGGGAAGTATGTGTAGGTCCCTTAGAATTGGGGTGATGTGGTCGCTTTTCTTTGCTTTCTGAATGATTCTTGCTATGGTGTTCAATGCAGTTCGAAGGGGGTTGGTCTGTGTGGCTGGTAGTCCATGGTAGATTATGTTGCAATAATCCAGATGTGGGAGTGTCATGGCTTGCATCACTGTCCTGAAGTCTTCGGGTTCGAGGAGAGGTCTGAGACGTTGCACTGTCTTTGCTTTATGGAATATATTTCCTGTGGTTTTGGTGATTTGTTGCTTGAGGGTTAGAGCTTGGTCAATGATAATGCCTAGATATCGTATTTGTGGCTGTATTTGAATGCGTGTGGTTCCTAGGTCGAGGTGTGTAGGTGGTGTGAAGTCTGGATCTTTTGTTACTATGAGGGCTTCAGTTTTCTTTATGTTTATGGATAGGTTGTTTTCTTGTAGCCAGTGGGAGACTTCGGAGAAGCATGTCGAAAGATGTATATTTGTTGGGTTTGTGGTTGTAATTGGGGCGTAGAGCATGATATCGTCAGCATATATGTGGAAGTTGATGTTGTGGGTACGTATAACTGAACAGAGGGGATGTAGGTAGATGTTGAAAAGCATGGCTGATAGCGTGGATCCTTGAGGTACTCCTTGGTGTTGCTGGAAGGGGGGGGGAGGTCGAGGAGCTTCTTTCCTGAGGCTTTCTTCTTGGGGAGGGCCGATGTCTTTTTGGACAATCTTTGCCAGGTGACTACCTCGGCCTCGATCTCCGCCGCCTTGTCTGACATCAGTTTTCCGAATAGGTTCTCGCCATTGCAGGGGACATCGAGCAGCTTCTCCTGTACCCAATGCTCGAGGTCCGAGATTTGTAACCATGCCTGGCGCTGAGTGCCGATGCCCACGGCTGCCACCTGGCTGCCGATTTAAACCCATTGTAGGTGGCCCTCAAGAGGAATTTTGAGCAGTCCCAGATGCCCGCCCTGAGAGCTCCTGAATCAGGCCTTTCAAGTACATCCCTATGTACAATTCGTACGCCTGTATGCGGCACACGAGCATGGTGCCCTGACAGTACATGTGGCCTAAGGCATCAAGGGCCCGGATCTCCCTGCCGGAGGGAACCGAAGAGTAGGTTTTTTGACTCTTCAGTTTCTGCATCGAGGACTCCACCACCATTGAGTTGTGGGGGAGGTGTGGCTTATGGAACCCGGGGCCCTTCTGGACACGGTAGATAGCGTCCAGGTGCCAACTAACCATAGGCACTGAGACCAGGGACTCCCACATCCTGAGGAGAAGCCTCTCAAGGATGGGTGGAACTGGCACCATAAGAGTCTCCTTGGGAGGGGGCTCATATTACAGGATTTCGAGCTCCTCAGTGCACGGGTCCTCCTTCGACTGGATCCAAAGCGCCCGGGCCATATCGCGGATGAAGTCATGAAAAGCTACATCCAGAGGTGGAGAGTGGCACCAAGACTCCGGGGAGATGGCTCAGAGGGAACGTCTCTGTGTTGGGAGGTCTCCAGGGAGACCTCGTCTTCGGTTTCCCAATCGGATTCCGGAGGCATCGAGGAGTCGACCTTGGGGGTAGCCCCAAGAACAGGGCTCCTCTGGAAGACCTGGGGTCGGACAGCGTAGTTACTCACCTGTAACAGGTGTTCTCCAGGAGCAGCAGGAATCAGTCCTCACTTATGGGTGACGTCGGCGCCGACGGAGCCCTCGCGGAGCAATTTTCCCCAGCTTTCAAAGAAAGCCTTTGGGAATTGCAGCGCGCATGCGCGGTCCTCTTCCCGCCCAAGGGTGCCATCTTAGCCAGTCAGATGACATAGCTAAAAAAGACAGCATAAAAATGTGCAAAAAACTAAAGCAGACGATTGCAACTCCAAGGGGAGGAGGGAGGGTTGTGAGGACTGATTCCTGCTGCTCCTGGAGAACACCTGTTACAGGTGAGTAACTACGCTTTCTCCAGGACCAAGCAGGAAGTCAGTCCTCACTTATGGGACTCCCAAGCTCAAGGCTACCGGAGACCCTAAGCACAAAAATGAGCTCCCTCTAGCTCAGCAGCACAGAAGGAAAGAATCTTCGCTGAATTATCACCCACCGGTAGCCCACATCCGGGATGGAGGGTAGGAGTTGCTCAGACCTCAAAGAGATTACGGAGGACTGCCTGTCCGAAAGCACTGTCCCTGCGGGACTCCCTCTCAAGACAGTAATGGACCGCAAAAGTCTGGCTCGAAGACCAAGTAGCGGCCCGGCAGATGTCTGCCAGCGGAACAGAGCGGAGGTAAGCCACTGACGTGGCCTTTGCCCGAACGCAATGAGCCGTGACTCGACCTTCCAAGGAGAGTCCAGCTGCCCCATAAGCCCAAGTGATACAGTCCGCAACCCAGATGGACAGTGTACGCTTGGAGACCGGGAGCCCCAATTTATTGGGGTCAAAAGACACAAAAAGCTGAGCAGCTTTACGGTGTTCCCGCGTACGGTCAAGGTAGAAGTTCAAAGCCCTTCTACAGTCCAGGGTATGGAGGACCATTTCAGCTCGGCTGGAGTGTGGTCTGGGAAAGAAGGTCGGAAGTACCACCTCCTGATTGATGTGAAAAGGGGAGACCACTTTTGGAAGAAATTTAGGGTGAGTCCGTAGGACTACCCTATTTTTGTAGAACCGAGTGTAAGGGGGATCAGACACGAGGGCCTGCAATTCACTTACGCGTCTAGCGGAAGTGAGGGCTATCAAGAACAGTGTTTTCCAAGACAGAAAACGGAGAGAACAGGTAGCCATAGGTTCAAAAGGCGGACAGGTGATCCGCTGCAAAACCACATTCAGGTCCCAGTCAGGCGCTGGCGGGCGCAGAGGTGGTTTAAGTAGAAGGAGACCTCGGAGAAACCTCGCTACGAGAGGGTCGCTGGAGAGAGGTCTGCCGTCCACCGGCACATGATGTGCCGAAAGAGCACTGAGGTGAAGAGCACTGGAGGTGAAGAGCACTGGAGTGGAGGAGTGGCCTAGTGGTTGGGGCAAGGTACTTCAGGCCGGAAGGTCAGGGGTTCAAATCCCACTAGAGGACAGCAACCTTGGGCCGGAAGGACTGGGGTTTCTAGTCCCACAGGTGCTCCTTGTGGTCTTGGGCAAGCCACTTAACCCTCCATAGCCCATTTCCCCTGTAAAATAGTTATCTCCAAGTTATAATGCCCTGTTCAATGTAATTTCAGTTTGTTCAATGTAAACCGCACTGATGCAGAATAGCGCGGTATATAAGAGAATATAAATAAATAATAAATAAATAAATAAACTTTGACGGAGTTGGACTTAAGTCCCAGATTAGAGAGGTGCAGCAAGTACTGCAAGATCACCGACACCGGGCAGGAGAAGGGATCCTGAGACTGTTGGGTACACCAAACGGAAAAGCGACGCCATTTAAGGGCGTAGCATTTGCGGGTAGAAGGTCATCGCGAAGCCAAGACGACCTCCTCCACCTCTGCCGGCAGGAGAAGGGGAGCAAGGACTACCCTCTCAGCAGCCAGGCCATTAGGTTGAGAGACCTGAGGTTGGGGTGTAGCAGAGACCCCTGATCCTGAGTGAGGAGATCCGGTTGAAACCCCAGAGGGAATGGATCCTCCACCGCTAATTGCAGCAGGAGCGGAAACCACGGCTGTCTGGGCCAGCGAGGGGCCACCAGGATCATGAAGGCTTTGTCCCGGAGAACCTTGAAAAGAGTCCGAGAGACTAGCGGGATGGGAGGGAAAGCATACAGAAGGCTTCCCGACCATGAGAGTAGAAAAGCGTCCGCCGCAACCCGAAGGGGGTGGGGCTGACGAGAGCAGAAGCGAGGAAGTTGCCGGTTGTGAGGACTGGCAAAGAGATCCACCGTGGGGAGGTCCCACTTTAGAAAGAGCTTCTGAACTACCAAGGGATCCAGACGCCACTCGTGCGGCTGAAGGATCCTGCTGAGTTTGTCCGCCAGGTAATTCTCTTGGCCTGGGAGATAAACTGCCTTGAGGAGAATGCCGTGACTGACGGCCCAAGAGCAGAGCTTCTGTGCCTCCCGGCAGAGGAGGAAGGAGCCCGTGCCCCCTTGCTTGTTCACGTAGAACATGGCAACTTGATTGTCCGTCTGGACAAGGACGGACTGATGAGAAGTCAGGTGGGAGAAAGCCTTGAGAGCCAGGCGGATCGCCCTGAGCTCTAGGAAGTTGATCTGCTGAGCAGACTCCCATGTGGTCCAGAGGCCCTGAGTACGTGCCCCTTGGCAATGCGCACCCCAGCCCAGGAGGGATGCATCTGTCGTCAGCACCCGGGCCGGCTGAGGCGACTGGAAAGGCATTCAGAATATCAGGTTCGGCTGCTGAAGCCACCACCGGAGAGACGAGAGCAGCGGCTCGGAGACGCGCACTAGGTCTGCTAGGCCGCCTGTGGCTTGTCGCCACTGCTGGCGGAGACACCATTGAGCAGGCCGCATATTCAGGCGGGCATTGGGGGTCACATGGACGGTGGAAGCCATATGGCCGAGTAGTCTCAGGAAGCGCCTGGCGGAGACCAGGGGCTGGCTGCGAAAACGGTCGGCTAGGTCCATGAGCCGTTGAGCCCTGTCGAGCGGAAGGTATGCTCGTGCCTGAGGAGTGTGCAGTCTTGCGCCGATGAACTCGAGATCCTGTGATGGGAGCAAAGTGGACTTTGCGAAGTTTATAACAAAGCCCAAGTGCTGCAGAAGAGTCACCGTGCAGCGCGTGGCGTTGGTGACCTCCAGAGCGGACGCTGCTCTGATGAGCCAGTCGTCGAGGTACGGAAAGACATAGAGGCCGTGAAGCCGGAGATGGGCCGTCACCACTGCAAGACATTTTGTGAAGACTCGCGGTGCGGAGGACAGGCCAAAGGGCAGTACTCTGTACTGGTAATGATTTCCTGCCACCACAAACCTTAGGTATTGTTGGTGGCTTGGGTGGATGAGGATGTGCGTGTAGGCATCCTTTAGATCCAAGGAGCATAGCCAATCTCCCTGCTGGAGGTAGGGCAGAAGGATTCCAAGGGTAAGCATCTTGAACTTCTCTCGCACGAGGAACTTGTTGAGGTTGCGCAGGTCCAGGATGGGTCTGAGGCCTCCTGTTCTCTTTGGTATCAGAAAATACCTGGAGTAAAACCCTTGACCCTCCAGGTGGTGGGGCACCGGTTCCACCGCCTGTTCCTGTAGAAGACCTGCTAACTCCTGAAGGAGTAATTCCCTGTGCAGAGGGGGTCGTGGAGGTTCTCCCGGAAAAAAGGAGGGAGGGACCTGGTGGAAGCGGAGAAGATAGCCTTCTCGCACGACTTGAAGCACCCAGGCATCTGAGGTGATGCTGGACCACCTGTGGGCGAAGTGAACCAGCCGGCCTCCGGTGCTGTGAGGAACCAGCGGGGGGGGGGAGAGGCTATGCTTAGTGAGTCAAAAACCCCCACCCTGCTGAGCAGGGGCTGGTGGTGCAGGCTTGGGGGCTTGCTGCCTACGGGACCCGTTACCCCGTCCCTTGGCCTGCTGGCCCTGTTGGGGAGCTGCAGGGGCCTGATAATGGGGGTATTGTTTGTAGGCAGCCGCCTTCCTCGGGTAAAAGGACTTCTTTCCCGAGCCCTTCTTTTTCTGGGAAGGGGCGGAGGTCTTCCTAGAAAGCCTAGTCCTGGTGAGAGTCTCCGTCTCAATTTGTGCAGCCTTTTCAGCCATGGGCTTGCCAAAGAGGTTTTCGCCTCGGCAGGGGACATTGACCAACTTGTCCTGCACCCAGGGCTCAAGGTCAGATGACTGAAGCCAAGCCTGTCGGCGGGCACCGATGCCGGCTGCGGCCACTCGAGCCGACGCTTCAAAGCCATCGTAGGCTGCTCGGGATATGAATTTCGAGCATTCCCGAATACCAGTGGACAAGGCCAGGAACCTCCGCAAGGGTTCCTCGGACAAACCAGCGGAGAATCCGGCTAGCTCTTTAGCCAGGTCTCGGAGATACATGCCCATGTATAGCTGGTAGGTCTGGACACGACACGCAAGCATAGAGCCCTGGAAACACTTCTTGCCAAGGCCATCCAGGTTACGGGCCTCCCTGCCAGGAGGCACCGAGGAGTGCATCTTCTGGCTCTTAAGACGATGCATGGCCGATTCCACTACCATGGAATGGTGTGGCAGCTGTGCTTTTTGGAAGCCAGGGCTCTTGCGGACTCGATAGATAGAATCGACCCGCTTGCTCAGGACCGGCGAGGTGGCCGGACTCTCCCACATGCGGAAGAGTAGTCGTTCCAGCATGGGAGGAACCAGTACAGTAAAGTGTTCCCTTGCGGGAGAGTCATACTGGAGGGCGTCGAGCTCTTCGGCTCGAGGCTCCTCCTCGGGATCCGCAGGGAAGGCCAAAGCCTTGGCCATATCCCTGACAAAGTCCGAGAACCGGGCATCCTCCGGGGGGGGACTGCTTCCGAGGCTCGGACTCCGGTGAGTCCGAGGGGACACACCGAGTCCGGAAAGAATCAGGCGACTCTTCCTCTTCAGACTCCCAGACCGACTCCGACGAGGACTCGGTGGGGTCGGCCCGGGCAGGGCGCGGCGCCTGCCGCCCCGACGCCGAGGGAGTCGGCGTCGGCGACCTCGGTCCCGAACGGGAGGCCGAGGGTGACCTCGACCGAGGATCGACTTGAGTTCGCATCGACTCGAGGATCGGCTCGGTCTCCGGGGTCGACTTGGATGTCGACGTCCCGGCGGTCGGGGCAGCGGCGCCAGCGAAGCCAGCGAGCAGTGCCCGCTGCTGGTCCATGAAGGCAGACAATCTGCTCTCCAAGGCCGTCAACCTGAGTCCGAGCTCAGGTGACCCAGCAGCCCCCGACTCGGGCCCCGACGGCGTCGGGCCCGACGTCGGCTGTCTCGGAGGCGAGTCCAGGAGGACCACAGGACTTACCCGAGCAGGCAGCTCCGACTCCAGGCGAGGTCGCTTCGTGAGATGCTCCTTCTCCAAGGACCCGGGACGGCTATCGGGGCTATGCGAGCTGGCCCTCGCGGAGCCAGGAGCGTCCACCGACGCCGCCCTCGCGGGTTTCACCTTACGACGATGGTCCCCGGAGGGAGAACCCCTGTCTGAGGAACTCCGGCGATGGTCCGAGCTGGAACCTTTGGACGCGGAGGCCTCCGACGAGGTCCGGGTACGGCTGGGGTCAGCGAAGATTCTATCCCGCTGATGCCGCCGACTTCTCAACGCTTTGGAGGACATTTTGCCGCAGGGCCCACAGATCATTTCTTCATGATCCGGGCCCAGGCAGCGGAGGCAAAAGTCGTGTGTGTCAGTTAGTGACATATTTCGGTCACACTGACCACACCGCTTGAAACCACTGGCAGCCATCGGGGGAAAAAGGGCCCCGGCGAGGTCAAAGGACCGGGCTGCCAGGGAAAAAACCGAAACGAAAAACTGACTAAGTCAGAAAAACCGAAAAATAAGAAGAGGACTCGAGACCGGCGTCGCGAGTCCGGCGGGAAAAAGACCGGCGTCAAACCGAATGGAAAATAAGAGAAATTCTGAAGAAAAAATCAACTTTTTCGCGGGGACACGACGGGTACGTCTGTAGGGCTCCGCGGAAAAAAGAAGACTGGCTAAGATGGCACCCTTGGGCGGGAAGAGGACCGCGCATGCGCGCTGCAATTCCCAAAGGCTTTCTTTGAAAGCTGGGGAAAATTGCTCCGCGAGGGCTCCGTCGGCGCCGACGTCACCCATAAGTGAGGACTGACTTCCTGCTTGGTCCTGGAGAAAGAGTAGTTACTCACCTGTAACAGGTGTTCTCCAGGAGTAGCAGGAATCAGTCCTCACATATCGGTGACGTCAGCACCGACTGAGCCCCCGTGCGGAGCATTTCTCCAGCTTTCAAGGAAAGCCTTTGGGAATGCAGCGCGCATGCGCGGTCCCCTTCCCACCCAAAGGTGCCACCTTGCTCAGTCTGATGACATAGCTAAAAGACAGCAAAAACAAAAAATAAAGTATATGACTGCAACTCCCAGGGGAGGAGGGAGGGTCGTGAGGACTGATTCCTGCTGCTCCTGGAGAACACCTGTTAGAGGTGAGTAACTACTCTTTCTCCAGGACCAAGCAGGAAGTCAGTCCTCACATATGGAACTCCCCAGCTCTAGGCTACCGGGAACCCAAAGCTGAAAAAATTAGCTCCCTCTAGAGCCTCAGCATCCGTGATAACAATCTTCTCTGAGAACGCCCCCGTACGGTAGCCCAACACAAAGGCCGGAGGGTAGGAGTTGCCTAAACCTCTAAGAGATTACGGAGTACCGCCTGTCCGAAAGCACTGTCCCTTCGGGACACCCTCTCGAGGCAGTAATGGGCCGCAAAGGTCTGGCTTGAAGACCAAGTAGCGGCCCGGCAGATGTCTGCCAACAGAACAGAGCGGAGATGAGCTACTGATGCGGCTTTCGCCCTGACACAGTGGGCCATGACTCGACCCTGCAAGGAGAGGCCGGCTGCTCTGTACGCACAGGCGATACAATCCGCCACCCAAATGGACAACATACGCTTAGAGACAAGTAACCCCAGTTTATTAGGGTCAAAAGATACGAAGAGCTGAGCAGCCCTTCGATGCCCCTGCGTACGTTCAATATAAAAGGACAATGCCCTTCTACAGTCCATAAGAACATAAGATAGAAACATAGAAACATGACGACAGAAAAAGACCACAAGGCCCATCTAGTCTGTCCTTCCATAACAACTAGTCTGTCCTTCCATAACAAGATATGCCATACTGGCTCAGACCAAGGTCCATCAAGCCCAGTATCCTGTTTCCAACAGTGGCCAATCTAGGTCATACGTGCCTAGCAGTTTCCCCAAAAGACACAGGTTCCGCAATGCTTGTACTGGGTCAAGCATTGATATCCTGGGTCCCTTCTTAATAATGGTTTATGGACCTTTCCTCCACGAACTTGTCCAAACCTTTTTTAAACCCAGCTACACTAACAGCCTTTACTACATCCTCCGGTAACAAATTCCAGAGTTTGATTACACGTTGAGTGAAAAAATATTTTCTTTTATTAGTCTTAAATAGTTTACCCTGTAGCTTCATTGCATGTCCCCTAGTCTTTCTATATTCTGATAAGGTAAACAATCGATCTACGTTTCCCCGTTCCACTCCGTTCATTAATTTATAGACTTCTATCATATCTCCCCTCAGCCGTCTCTTTTCCAGGGTAAAGAGCCCTAACCTTTTTAGCCTTTCTTCATAGGAGTATCCTTCCATCCCCTTTACCATTTTGGTGGCTCTTCTCTGAACCTTTTCTAATAACTCTATATCCTTTTTAAGATACGGCGACCAGAATTGCACACAATATTCAAGGTGCGGTCTTCACCATGGAACGATATAGAGGCATTATATCTTTTGTTTTATTTTCTAGTCCTTTCCTTATGATACCTCGCATTCTATTGGCTCTCTTGGCTGCCGCTGCACACTGGGCCGAGGGTTTTAACGTGTTACCCACAATGACGCCTAAATCTTTTTGCTGGGTGGTGGTTCCTAATGTGGAACCTTGCATTGTGTAACCATAGTTTGGGTTGTTCTTCCCTAGGTGCATAACTTTGCACTTGTCCACATTAAATTTCATCTGCCATTTTGATGCCCAGTTTTCTAATTTATCAAGATCCTCTTGCAATTTTCCACAATCCTCTTGGGTTTTAACAACTTTAAATAGTTTTGTGTCATTTGCAAATTTGATAACCTCACTCGTTATTCCACTTTCTAGGTCATTTATGAATATGTCAAAAAGCAGCAGACCCCAGCACAGATCCCTGGGGTACACCACTATTCACCTTTCTCCATTGGGAAAATTGGTCATTTAGCCCAACCCTTTGCTTTCTATCTTTTAACCAGGTTATGCAAGACTGTTTCAGCCCGGCTGGTGTGCGGCCTGGGAAAGAATATTGGAAGAACCACCTCCTGATTGAGGTGGAAGAAGGAGACAACCTTTGGAAGGAACTTAGGATGTGTCCGTAAGACCACCCTTTTCCTATAGAACCGTGTGTATGGTCTATCAGAAACCAGAGCTTGGAGTTCACTCACATGCCTGGCCGAGGTAAGAGCTACCAAGAACAACGCCTTCCAATAAAGGAATAGTAAATGACAGGTAGCCATCGGCTCAAATGGTGGGCGAGTAAGTTCCTTCAAGACCACATTCAAATCCCACTCAGTGGCTGGTGGACGAACCGGAGGCTTGAGCAAAAGCAGGCCTCTGAGGAAGCAGGACACCAAGGGGTGGGCCGACAGAGACTGTTCCTCCACCGGTGAGTGGTGCGCCAATAGAGCACTGAGGTGGACCAGAACAGAGTTGGATTTAAGGCTTAGGTCCGACAGGTGAAGCAGATACTGCAGCACCACCGGCACCAAGCACGAAAAAGGATCCTCCTGGCGCTGGGCACACCAGGTGGAGAGCCTACGCCACTTGAGGGCATAAGACGTCCGGGTGGATTGCCTCCTAGAAGCCAACACCACCTCTTCAACTTCCTTAGGTAGAAGTAAGGGAGCTAGAACTATCCTTTCAGCAGCCAGGCCTTCAGATTGAAGGATTTGAGGTTTGGGTGCAGGAGAGATCACTGGTCCTGAGAAAGGAGATCGGGTTGCACCCCCAGAGGGAGTAGAGTGTCCACCGCCAACTGTAGAAGGAGTGGGAACCACGGTTGCCTCGGCCATCTGGGGGCTACCAGAATCACCGAGGCCTTGTCCCGAAGAACCTTGAACAAAGTACGGGCCACTAGAAGCGTGGGAGGAAACGCATACAGTAGGCCTGTAGAGCAAGAAATTAGAAACGCATCCGCTGCTATTCTCAGAGAATGCGGTTGTCTGGAACAGAACCTGGGCAGCTGCCGGTTCAGTGGACTCGCATAGAGATCGATAGTTGGAAGACCCCATCTGAGAAATATCAGATGGACCACTAGTGGATTCAAGTGCCATTCGTGAGGCTGTAGAATCCTGCTTAACCTGTCTACTAGGTAATTCTCCTGGCCAGGTAGATAAACTGCTTTGAGAAACATGCCTTGTTTGACTGCCAGGGAGCAAAGAGCTTGTGCTTCCTGACACAGAAGCCTGGATCCTGTGCCTCCCTGCTTGTTCACACAGAACATGGCCACTTGATTGTCTGCCTGAACTAAGACAGACTGGTGAGAGAGGAACATAGAAACATGATGACAGAAAAAGACCACATGGCCTATCTAGTCTGTCCTTCCATATCAACAACTACAACAGTCCCCTTTTTACCTTTAGAGATCCTCTGTGTTTGTCCCATGCTTTTTTGAATTCAGTTACTGTCCTCATCTCTACCACCTCCACTGGGAGACTATTCCATGGATCCACTACTCTTTCCGTAAAGAAATAGTTCCGCATATCACTCCTGAATCTATCTCCCTTCACCCTCATCCCATGTCCCCTCGTAGCAGAACTTGCTTTCAATTGAAAGAGGCTCTCTCCCTGAACATTTATGCCACGGAGGTATTTAAAACATCTCAATCATATCACCTTTATCCCGCCTTTCCTCTAAGGTGTACATATTAAGATCCTTCAGTCTGTCCTCATATGCTTTATAATGAAGACCACTAATCATTTTATTAGCCACCCTCTGCACCGACCCCATCCTGTTCACATCCTTTTGAAGGTGCGGTCTCCAGAATTGCACACTATACTCCAAATGAGGTCGCACCAAAGACTTATAGAGAGGCATTATCACATCCTTTTTTCTGCTAGTCATTCTTCTCCGTATGCACCCAAGCATCCTTCTAGCTTTTGCCGTTGCCTTTTCTACCTGAGAACATGAGAGACAATCTGTAGAGCCAAGCGGATAGCTCGCAACTCCAACAGATTGATCTGCTGTGTTGCCTCCCAAGGAGACCAGAGGCCCTGAGTGCATGCACCCTGGCAATGCGCCCCCCAACCCTGTAAGGAAGCATCGGTTGTCAGCACCTGTGTTTGTGGCGGCACTTGGAAAGGCACTCCCCTGACAAGGTTTGGGAGATGTAGCCAACACCGCAGGGAGTCCACTAGTAGTTTGGACACCCTTACTCTGTCTCTTAAGTCTCCTGTGGCTTGCACCCACTGAGTTCTGAGGCACCACTGAGCAGGCCACATGTGCAGACGGGCATTCGGAGTTACATGGACCGTGGATGCCATGTGACCTAAGAGCCTCAGGAAGTGTCTGGCAGAGACCAGAGAACCGCTCTGGAACTATTTGGCCAAGCCCATCAGCCTGTGGGCCCTGCCCTTGGGCAAATAAGCCTTTGCCTGAAGGGTATCTAGTCTTGCCCCATGAACTCTACGTTCTGTGAGGGGAGCAAAGTGGACTTTGCGAAGTTTATGACAAAGCCTAGATGCTGGAGAAGAGATACAATGCAAAGGGTGGCTTGTCTGGTCTCCTGTGGAGACTGACCCCTGATGAGCAAGTCGCCCAGGTATGGGAAGACAAAGATGCCCTGGTTTCTGAGATAGGCCGCCACCACTGCCAGGCACTTGGTGAAAACCCTGGGAGCGGAGGTTAGGCCAAAGAGAAGCACCCTGTACTGAAAATGATTTCCTCCCACTACAAATCTGAGATATTGTCTGTGGTCTGGATGAATGAGGATGTGAGTATAGAAACATAGAAACATAGAAATATGACGACAGAAAAAGACCACATGGCCTATCTAGTCTGTCCTTCCATAACAACTACAACAGTCCACTTTTTGCCTTTAGAGATCCTCTGTGTTGGTCCCATGCTTTCTTGAATTCAGTTACTGTCCTCATCTCTACCACCTCCACTGGGAGACTATTCCACGGATCCACTACTCTTTCCGTAAAGAAATATTTCCGCATATCACTCCTGAATCTATCTCCCTTCACCCTCATCCCATGTCCCCTCGTAGCAGAACTTGCTTTCAATTGAAAGAGGCTCTCTCCCTGAACATTTATGCCACGGAGGTATTTAAACATCTCAATCGTATCACCTCTATCCCGCCTTTCCTCTAAGGTGTACATATTAAGATCCTTAAGTCTGTCCTCATATGCTTTATAATGAAGCCCATTAATCATTTTGGTAGCAACCCTCTGCACCGACTCCATCCTGTTCACATCCTTTTGAAGGTGCGGTCTCCAGAATTGCACACCATACTCCAAATGAGGTCGCACCGAAGACTTATACAGAGGCATTATCACCTCCTTTTTTCTGCTAGCCATTCCTCTCCGTATGCACCCAAGCATCCTTCTAGCTTTTGCTGTCGCCTTTTCCACCTGTTTAGCTACTTTAAGATCATCAGACACAACCACGCCTAGGTCCCGCTCTTCTTTAGTGGACAAAAGTACTTCACCTCCTATACTGTATTGCTCCCTTGGATTGCTGCAGCCCAAATGCATGACCTTACATTTTTTAACATTAAATCCCAGCTGCCAAATTCTAGACCATTCTTCAAGCTTAGCTAGATCCCTCCTCATGTTATCTACCCCTTCCTGGGTGTCTACTCTATTGCAGATTTTGGTATCATCCGCAAAGAGGCAAACCTTACCCGACAGCCCTTCCGCTATATCACTAACAAAGATGTTAAAAAGAATTGGACCAAGGACAGATCCCTGGGGCACACCACTGGTAACATCCTTCTCCTCAGAGTGAGCTCCATTTACTTGTACTCTTTGTCGCCTCCCACCCAACCAATTTCTAACCCAAGCAGTAACTTTAGGGTCCATCCCTAGGGTGCTCAGTTTGTTTATAAGTTGCCTGTGAGGAACAGTGTCAAAGGCTTTACGGAAATCTAAATACACCACATCTAGAGCTCTCCCTCGGTCCAACTCCCTGGTCACCCAGTCAAAAAATCAATCAGATTTGTCTGACAAGACCTGCCTCTGGTGAATCCATGCTGCCTCGGATCCTGTAATCCGCTGGACTCCAGAAACCTCACTATTTTCTCTTTCAGCAGCGTTTCCAATAATTTACTCACCACCGAAGTTAAACTAACCGGCCTGTAGTTTTCAACCACATCCTTACTTCCGCTTTTGTGTAAAGGCACCACATGAGCCTCTCTCCAGTCCTTTGGCACCACTCCTGACTCCAACGAGGCATTGAAAAGGTCAGTCAGTGGAGCTGCTAGAACGTCCCCAAGTTCCCTCAGTATTCTAGGGTGTATCCCATCCGGTCCCATCGCTTTGTCTACTTTAAGTTGAGCTAGTTTCTCACGAACACAGTCTTCTGAAAATAGTTCAAGATGTCCCTCGCTTCTGTTCTTATTTGTGGGTGTTTTCTGAGGTCCTGCTCCTGGTTCTTCATCTGTGAACACAGAACAAAAATATTTGTTAAGCAATTCCGCTTTATCCTTATCAGCTTCTACATATTCCCCCCCTGTACCCTTGAGTCTGACAATACCACTTTTGCTCTTCCTCTTCTCACTAATATATCTGAAAAATGTCTTATCCCCCCATTTTATTGCATTGGCTATTTCCTCCTCCTTTTGAATCTTTGCCTTCTTGACTACTTTGCTAGCTTCTCTAAGTTTTTCCAAATACAGATGCTTGTCTTCTGCTCTCTGTGATCTCTTGCATTTCATGAAGGCCTCCCTCTTTTTCTTCACTTTTTCAGCTACTTCCTTCGAAAACCATAGCGGTCTCCTGTTCCTTTTGCCTTTATTTACCATTTTAACAAAAAGGTTGGTTGCCCTTAAAATACCCCCTTTAGGTCTAAGGAGCATAGCCAATCTCCCTGCTGGAGGTAGGGCAGCAGTATCCCAAGGGTAAGCATCTTGAACTTTTCCCTCTCCAGGAACTTGTTGAGATTTCTCAAGTCTAGGATGGGCCTGAGGCCTCCTGTCCTTTTTGGTACCAGAAAGTACCTGGAATAGAAGCCGTGCCCTTTCAGGCGGTGAGGCACCGGTTCCACCACCTGCTCCCTTAGAAGACTTGCCAACTCCTGACGGAGGAGGTTCCTGTGAAGAGGAAATCTTGGAGGCTCCCCTGGAAAATAGGAGGGAGGTAACTGGTTGAAGTGGAGCAAGTAGCCCTTCTGGACTATGCTCAGTACCCAGGCATCCCCTGTTGTGGCTGACCACCTGTGGGCGTACAGAGTCAGCCGGCCTCCTGTGCTGAGCGGAACCAGCTGTGGAGGAGAGGCTATGCAGTGGGAGTCAAAACCCTGCTCCCTGCTGTGCAGGAGCTGGAGCTGGCGGCTTGGAGATTTTCTGCCTTCGCGGCCCATGTCCCTGCCCCTTGGCCTGCTGACCATGCTGGAGAGCTGTAGAGGCCTGGAATTGAGGGTAGAAACATAGAAACATGATGACAGAAAAAGACCACATGGCCTATATAGTCTGTCCTTCCATTTCAACAACTACAACAGTCCACTTTTTACCTTTAGAGATCCTCTGTGTTGGTCCCATGCTTTTTTGAATTCAGTTACTGTCCTCATCTCTACCACCTCCATTGGGAGACTATTCCATGGATCCACTACTCTTTCTGTAAAGAAATATTTCCGCATATCACTCCTGAATCTATCTCCCTTCACCCTCATCCCATGTCCCCTCGTAGCAGAACTTGCTTTCAATTGAAAGAGGCTCTCTCCCTGAACATTTATGCCACGGAGGTATTTAAACATCTCAATCATATCACCTCTATCCCGCCTTTCCTCTAAGGTGTACATATTAAGATCCTTAAGTCTGTCCTCATATGCTTTATAATGAAGCCCATTCATCATTTTAGTAGCAACCCTCTGCATCGACTCCATCCTGTTCACATCATTTTGAAGGTGCGGTCTCCAGAATTGCACACCATACTCCAAATGAGGTCGCACCAAAGACTTATACAGAGGCATTATCACCTCCTTTTTTCTGCTAGCCATTCCTCTCCGTATGCACCCAAGCATCCTTCTAGCTTTTGCCGTCGCCTTTTCTACCTGTTTAGCTACTTTAAGATCATCAGACACAACCACGCCTAGGTCCCGCTCTTCTTTAATGGACAAAAGTACTTCACCTCCAAGCTTTGGCCATGTCCCTCACGAAGTCCGAGAACCGGGTATCCTCCGGGGGGGGGGGGACCTTCTCTGAGGTTCAGACTCCGGTGAGTCCAAAAGGATGCATCGGGTCCGGAAGGTGTCCAGAGACTCCTCGTCCTCAGTCTCCGAGTCCTACTCCTCCGAGGAGGAATCGAGCTGCTCCGGCCGTGTGGGCTTGATGCCACCCGCCCCGACGCCGAGGGTATCGGCGTCGACGACCTCGGCCCCACACGGGAGGTCGAGGCGGACCTTGGCCGAGGATCGACTCGAGGATCGGCTCGGTCTCCAGGGTCGACCTGGATGTTGAGGTCCCAGTAGTCGGGGCAGATGCACTGGTCAGAGCAGCGATCAGCAACCGCTGCTGTTCCATGAAGGCAGCCAAGCTGCTCTCCAAGGCCGTCAACCTGTGTCCGAGCTTAGGAGACTCAGCAGCCCCCGACTCGGGCCCTGACGGCGGCTCCCCTGGGGGAGAGTCCACGAGGACAACTGCACTCACATGACTTGGGGACTCCGGCTCCACAAGAGGTAACTTCGAAGGCCTCTCCGACTCCGGGAGGCCGTGGTGTCGGTTGGGGCTATGCGACCTGGCCCTCAAGGAGCCAGGAGCATCCACCGACGTCGCCCTCGCGAGCTTTTCTTCCTTCTGTGTTCCTGAGAAGGAGACCCCTTCTCAGAGGAGCCTCGACGGTGCTCTGGGTCGGACTCCCGAGATGTCGAGGCCTCTGACGAAGTCCGGGCCCAGCCGGACACGGAGTCAGAAAAGATTCTTTCACGCTGATGTTGACGGCTCCTCAGCACCTTCGACGACATCTTGCCACATGGACCACAGGCCAGCGGATCATGGTCGGGCCCGAGGCATCAGAGGCAGCAGTCATGTGTGTCGGTGAGAGACATAAGTTTCTTGTACCGATCACACTTCTTGAACCCACTGGCAGCCATCGGGGGAAAAAGGGCCCCTGCGAGGTCAAAAGACCGGGCTGCCAGTGAAACACACAAAAAAAAGCGCGAACGCTAGTCTCGAAGGACAAAAAACGAAAAACTAACTCCGGGCTCGATACCGGTGTACCTAGCCCAGGTGGGAAGGGGAACCGGCCTCGAACCGGGTAAAAACCATGAAAAACCGTAGAAAATCACTTTTTTACCAGGTGACACAAACTCACGTCCGTCGGGCTCCGCGGAAAAAAGACGACTGAGCAAGATGGCACCTTTGGGCAGGAAGGGGACTGTGCATGTGCGCTGCATTCCCAAAGGCTTTCTTTGAAAGTTGGGGAAATGCTCCACACGGGGGCTCCGTCGGCGCCGACATCACCCATATGTGAGGACTGACTTCCTGCTTGGTCCTGGAGAATCACGAAAACTTGTCGGGGAAGACTGGATCCCAGAGGAGCGTGACCAAGATCTCGATCGATGACGAGGATGCCCACGGATGCCCCTGAGGTCGGGGGTTCCGGGGTCGGGAACAATGATACCAGGATCGCAGACATTTATTTATTTTATTTTATTTAACTAGACTTATATACCACCTTTCTACCAGGCGGTATAGATTCAGGTCCTCTGTATAGCACAGTTACTTACCTGTAACAGGTGATCTCTGGGAACAGCAGGAATAAGTCTTCACATATGGGTACGTCGGTACCGACGGAGTCTGCGCGGGAACGCTTCCCAGCATCCAATCAAAGAGCTTTTGGAAGCATCCCACCACGCCTGCGTGCTGCCTTCCCGCCTTTCCCAACTGCCTCTCCTCAGTTAAGTTTTAAAGCTGAGACAAAGAGAAAGAGAGAGGAAAGGAAAGATAGATAGAGATACAACTCCTGGGGAGGTGGGTGGGTTGTGAAGACTTATTCCTGCTGTTCCCAGAGATCACCTGTTACAGGAACAAGCAGGAATGAGTCTTCACATATGGGGACTCCCAAGCTGAGATGCCTGGAGTCCCAGCATGTCATAGGTTGGAACATGCTATCCCCCACAACATCAGGCATCCTGAGGATGGAGGGTAGGAGTTGAAGAGAAAAAAAGGTGCTGTGGAACATTTAACCTAGCATAGGATTGCAGACAAGGAGTCCATGTGTGGATGATAATTGTCATCAATGATATTCCAAAGAAAAATTATTGCAATATGGACCTCCTCTAACAGGACTTCAGAGAAGTAAGGAGGTTCATGGAATCTACTGGGGAACCCAGTAGAGGAACCTCAAGAAGGACCTCACTATAAGTGGAGGTAGAAAACCTGTAGGAAAAGCAATGGAGGTCAGAAACCTGAAAGGTAACAGGTAACCCCAGTAGGAAAAACTGGGGTAGTACAAAAACGGTGGGCCTTCAGCGGAAGGCTTTATGATAAAAGCCGAACTCTTTTGGCAGCAGAGTGGCTCACTCTTAGGAACAAAAAGAGAAAGGCTAACCGATTTGGACAAACAGGCCCAGTCCTTGTGGGGAGAAAGGGTATGGGAACCCCTTGTATCCCAAAAGAAAGGACAACGCTGGAGGCGTTAGAGCCTGTGATTAGCTGAAGATCCGCAATGTCTCTCCTAACTAAGGTCAGCTGGGAGAGATATTGGAACATGGAGAGCTTTAGGGGTACCTAACGTTAAGGTTATGGTAGGTGTTAACTACCACCAAAGTGGTTGTGAGTGTAGGACCCTAAAACATGCTGGATAGCATAAGTATGGGTAAAGCCCATCTGTCAGAATCATATAGCTATATGAGCCTCGACAGTCAGGTAGACAAAGCAGAATACATATCTACCGATAGTAAAATACCTCGACAGATACATATATATATATATATAACATATAGATATATGAGAATATATCTATAGTGAGATATGAAGGGCATAAAATACACACAAATGATAGACATAGACATCTGTAAGATGTGTGCTATAGGTATGAATATATAGGCCTCTATATGGAAGTCTGCAAAGAAGCAGACAGAGATATGCCTACAAAAAGGTATTCACATAGGAAAATGTGAAGAGGAAAGATTCATCTAATAACAAGAAGGTGGAACCTACTTGAGAAGATATATAGAGAATCAATTCCCACTGGTTATGGCTACAGGGATGCTGGGTAGGAGAATAACCAGGATGGTTACGTGAAAAGCAGAGGATGATATCAGTCTGCAGCCAGCAAGTCCCGAGTATTCTAGAACTCTAGCATGGTAAGTGAACAGAAGACGCATAGGAATGAGATACCATGCTGACCTGCTTAAGGGCAAAAAGGTATCATGCGTTCTTACCATGAGGACGAGCTGGAAGGAGAAAACATATTCCCTATTGGAAATACTATGGACCAAAGCAGGGAATTAGCAACTCCTTAAGCTTTCACGTAAGAGGAGGCCTATGTCCTTTATATTTTAGTATTTGAACTTCATTGGCTCCCAATAACATGTAGGATCTTATACAAATCCCTTCTCTTGACCTTCAAAGCGTTCCACCAAATCTCACCATCCTCGCTTTCTGACATCCTTCACCACTCTCAAAACACCAGATCTAGAAGATCTGTAACAGAAAATACACTAATGGTCCCAAAAGACCTAACAAAACTCACACAGATGACTACCATGAGAGCATTCTCATCCTTCGCCCCTAGATGTTGGAACAGGCTACCTCCTAACATCAGATCACAGAAAGACCTGTCCCAATTCAGAAAATCTCTAAAAACACACCTTTTCCTTCAATACTTCTCCCAAGGCACTAGCTCCCCACCTCCCCCCCCTTCCAACCCAAACCATTGACTATGGTTAGTCAAGTAAGGCCTCTAAACTCCATTGCTTGCCCCAGATTAAAATCTCACAATCCCTAACCCATGAAACTCAAAACTTATCCTAATTTGCTGTAAATAGTTGTGAATATTTGTTATTACCTTATCTTATCGTTATCCCCATTGTCCCGGTTTCATTCCCTGTTATCTGTAAACTTGACATATGTTTTATGCTTAAGTACAAGGTTGTTAAAAGTGTAAACAGCTCTGATGATGAATAGCGCGGTATATAAAAACTGTTAAATAAATAAAATAAAATAAATATTAAAAAGGAGAACTTTTCTAGTCATGGGAGACATGACTGAAAAAGCCTTTTTTCAACCATCTAGTATAGCTGTTGGAGAAAAAGACCCCCATGCTCTCTAGCAAGGGCCCATAGTGGAGAGCTTCTCTGTAGAATTGCAGAGAGCATGATGCAGGAGAATGAGGAGATAGAACTGGCTGCAGGAGAGCCAGTACCTATGTCAACTATGCTGCCAAACCCAGGGGAAAGGAGATGACAGAAAGAGAAGACAATCCAACAAGCTTGTAGCGAAAAAATTTCAAAGACACTGACTTGGAGCCACTACTAAGACCAGACAGAATGTTAGTGGAGGACAAATCTGGTTGCTGGTGGACAAGAACCAGTGGTCCAAACATTAAGGCTCCTGCATTGGCAGCTGCTTGCCAGACAGCAGAAGAATGGTACTGTTTAAAAACAGAAAGAACAGACAAAACAAGAGTAGAAAACTCTGGACGTGTCTGATGAAGTGCTTCAAAGTAAGATTGAAAAAGAGGAGTTAACTTAGAGAAGAGAACTCCGCACTGGAAAAGTAAGAAAACTAGAGAGGCTGAAGAAAAAGCCCTCCAGTGAAGCAATACCGCTCTTACAGAGGAAAAAAACCTGGTAAGAGGGTAAAGAGAATGGAGCTAAAGAAAACTTACAAAGTAGTAAGTTTATAGAAAGGAAAAAGACATGCTGGCACAGGAAACTATCGTTTGATAGTGGATAGACCTCTTTCCCTAGCAGGAAAAAGAGGAGAACCCTGTGACCTAGAAGCATGAACATCCTGACAGCTCATAGAACATAGAAAGAATGGATCTCTTTCGGGAAGATATCCATGTTTAGGATTTAGAATGACAGCAGTGGATTGCTTCTATTGAGAAGAAGCAACTGCAGATTCTAATCCCAAGAGTCACAAGCATCTGTCAGAAACCCTGTGGTTGCTGGGTTTGCTGAGCCTGGTGAGAGGTTGAACTCTGCAGACCAGGACGATGCTTCCCCTGTTTGGGAACATCTGTATGATGGGCAGATGATGCATAAAACCTTTTTCTCCTATGGGAAGAAAGTTTGGCAGGACATTTCCTACCTACTGGGACAGAAGAAGGTGCAGAACAGCCCCTAGGAACAGGTAAGTCAGTGGAGAACTGAGTAACCTGACGTAAAGACTCCTTGTTGAAAAGATTGTCTCCAGTGCAAGGAGTATGTCCCAGGAGCCAAACGACGAAACCTGGAAACAGCACAAGCACTGGCAAGTCAAATGCAAGGCATTGATAAGGCAGGCAAAGATAGAATTTGAGAAGAAGCTTGCTGCGGAAGCAAAAACGCGAAATAAAGACCTTTTCAAGTACATTCGTAGCAAAAAAACTGTGAGAGAGTCAGTTGGCCCATTAGATGATAAAGGGGTTAAAGGAGCACTAAGAGGCGACAAGGCGATAGCGGAGAGACTGAATGAATTCTTTGCTTCGGTCTTTACTGAGGAAGATGTAGGGATGTTACCCATGACTGAAGTGGTATTTAAAGGTGCGGAAGAATTGAAGGAAATATCGATACATCGGGAAGATGTCTTACAACTATTAGATAAACTGAAGAGTAGCAAATCACCTGGGCCGGATGGTATACATCCAAGGGTATTGAAAGAACTGAAATATGAGATTGCAGAACTGCTATCAGTAATCTGTGAACTATCATTAAAATCATCTCTAATACCTGAAGATTGGAGGATCGCCAATGTAACACCAATTTTTAAAAAGGGTTCCAGGGATGATCCGGGAAACTACAGACCAGTGAGCCTCACGTCAGTACCGGGAAAAATGGTAGAAACCATCATAAAGAATAAAATTACTCAGCATGTAGATAGTCACAACCTAATGGGAGACAGCCAACATGGCTTTAGACAAGGAAGATCTTGTCTTACTAATCTGCTATGCTTTTTTGAAGGAGTGAATAAACAGGTGGACAAAGGTGAGTCGGTTGATATTGTGTATCTGGACTTTCAGAAAGCCTTTGACAAGGTCCCTCATCAGAGACTTTTGGCAAAACTAAAGAGTCATGGGATAGGAGGCAGTGTACTATTGTGGATCAGGAACTGGTTAAAAGATAGAAAGCAGGGGGAGTGTCCTAATCAAGATGGTGGCAGCAAACGTTCCGTGCTGAGCGTGCTTTTCTTTATGGGTAGGAAGCGAAAAGGGAAGGGTGGGTCTGTGCCCTCTCAGCCCACCCAGACCTCTACGCCGTTTTCTGCGGGACCCCTGGATGCCTTTGTGGTGCGCGCCGACCGGACTCCAGTAAATAATAGGGGTGAATGCCGAGCTGCAGTCTGTTTGGAGTCGGGTGGCTCAGCTTCTGCTTCGGCTGTATCTCTGTCCCCCGAGAGTCCCGCGCCAAAGGCTCTTAAAGGTCAGTCCTTGCCTGAAGGGTTCCTGGTGCTGGGCTCCTCACCTGAGTTGCGAGAAGACGCCGGTTCGAGGGGGCCAGGAACGGAAGGGCCTTGGAGCCAGGGGAGAGCGGTTATTGATCTGCGCTCTCCGGGTCTATCTTTGGCGACGGTGGAGGAAGTGACCGCAGGATTGGTGCTTCCTGTGGCGAATAGAGCCCAAGCGACCGGGATAGCAATGGCGGCTGCTGTATCGGAAGTGGACTCTGGAAAAAGTTTTGTTTTACAGCGACCGGAGAATTTCACATTGGAATCTATTTGGCAGGCCATTCTTTCACTGGGGGAAGTGTTAGTGCCCCAGATTGCATTGTTGGAACGGAAGCTACAGAACTCTGTGACGGCCGTAGAAGAGCTGGATCAGAAGGTGTTGGCACTGCAAATAGACGTGGATGAATCTCGGAGAACAGTAACAACTTTGGAAGAACGTGCGGATGCGTTTCAAAAGGACCTTTCCAATATTCAAGTTAAGTTAGAGCGTTTAGATAATGTTTCAAGAGCTCATAATCTCCGTTTAATTAATTTTCCTAAATTAATCTCTGTATCTCCTAGAGAAATGTTTAAGCAGTATATAATGGAGACGTTGGGGGTGGCCTCCGAATTAATGCCTCCTTTGGTGAGAATTTATTATCTTCCTAAGGCAAAAATTGTTAAAAATGGGGTTGAAAAAGGGGCTGATTCGGAGGGGGTAAAAGATCAAGTTAATGTTTTGAATGTTACAGATTTATTGGAAACCTCTGAATGTGAGACTCCGGTTTCATCTACGCTGCTTGTTACTTTTGCATTATTGTCAGATAGAGAGTGGCTTCTTAGGCTATTCTTTAAGAAAAGAAATTTATTGTTTAAGGGTTTAATGGTACGCATTTTTCCAGACTTAGCTAAAGAAACACAGAGGCGTCGCAAGGATTTTCTCCTGTTACGCCCTGGGGTTCTTCAACTGGGAGGGCTCTTTTTTCTTAAACACCCATGTAAATGCTTGATGAAATACAGAGCTATTTCATATATTTTTTATGATCCTTCCCAGTTAACGGCCTTTATTGCTGCCAGGCGCTTGGAGACTTCTATTGGAGCCTCACCTGTGCTCTCATAAAATAATGCTGGAGCTAGTTAGCTGCCTTTTCCTTTCTACTTTGTTAGTATATTGTGAATTTGGAATTTTGGAATTCTCCCCTCTTATATTGTGGGCTAGGGTGAACAGATGCATTGATTTTTGAAAAATTTGCTTGTTATAATTAATCTGCTATGATTGTTTCTGATTGTATCTGTACTTTTTCTTTCAAGATTGTTCTGTGAACTTTCTTGATTTATAATGTAAAATGGTTATAAATAAATAAAAAAAAAAAAAAAAAAAAGATAGAAAGCAGAGGGTAGGGCTAAATGGCCAATTTTCCCAATGGAGAAAGGTGAATAGTGGTGTACCCCAGGGATCTGTGCTGGGTCCGCTGCTTTTTGACATATTCATAAATGACCTGGAAAGTGGAATAACGAGTGAGGTTATCAAATTTGCAGATGACACAAAACTATTTAAAGTTGTTAAAACCCAAGAGGATTGTGAAAAATTGCAAGAGGATCTTGATAAATTGGAAGACTGGGCATCAAAATGGCAGATGAAATTTAATGTGGACAAGTGCAAGGTTATACACCTAGGGAAGAACAACCCAAACTATGGTTACACGATGCAAGGTTCCACATTAGGAACCACCACCCAGGAAAAAGATTTAGGCGTCATTGTGGATACCATGTTAAAACCCTCGGCCCAGTGTGCAGCGGCGGCCAAGAGAGCAAATAGAATGCTAGGTATGATAAGGAAAGGAATGGAAAATAAAACAAAAGATATTATAATGCCTCTATATCGTTCCATGGTGAGACCGCACCTTGAATATTGTGTGCAATTCTGGTCGCCGTATCTTAAAAAGGATATAGCGATTTCAGAAAAGGTACAGAGAAGAGCCACCAAAATAGTAAAGGGGATGGAAGGATACTCCTATGAAGAAAGGCTAAAAAGGTTAGGGCTCTTTAACCTGGAAAAGAGATGGCTGAGGGGAGATATGATAGAAGTCTATAAATTAATGAACGGAGTGGAACGGGTAAACGTAGATCGATTGTTTACCTTATCAGAATATAGAAAGACTAGGGGACATGCAATGAAGCTACTGGGTAAACTATTTAAGACTAATAAAAGAAAATATTTTTTCACTCAACGTGTAATCAAACTCTGGAATTTGTTACCGGAGGATGTAGTAAAGGCTGTTAGTGTAGCTGGGTTTAAAAAATGTTTGGACAAGTTCCTGGAGGAAAGGTCCATAAACCATTATTAAGAAGTGACCGAAGATATCAATGCTTGACCCAGTACAAGCATTGTGGAACTTGTGTCTCTTGGGGAAACTGCTAGGTACATATGACCTAGATTGGCCACTGTTGGAAACAGAATACTGGGCTTGATGGACCTTGGTCTGACCCAGTATGGCATATCTTATGTTCTTATGTTCAGTCTGTGCTGTGCCCATTTGTCCAAGTCTGAAGCATGGAGCCAGGCTCTAGGTCGTGCCCCTATAGTTATAGCAGAGGTTCTGCTAACAGACTCAAAAGAGTCTAGGGAAGCACGAGTAAGAAACCAAGAGATATTCTGGAGATGCTTGAGCAGTGAAGAACAGTCTGCACTCTTGGACTCTGAAAGGTAAGGAGTCAAAAGATGTAATTGCTTTGTGACCTCCTCAAGAGATAGACTCATATAAAAAATATATGAGAGAATTCTTGCAGAAAGCATAGATGTCTGGAAGGTTTGACGTTGTGATAAGGAAGCTTATCATAGCTCAGGATGGAGCTATAGAAAAGGTGAAGTGACTCTGAACAAGCAACCTGTCAGTTCTGGTAGAAATAAGAAAACAGAATTTTCCCATAAAAGACTACCAGTCCCAGAATGCACCAGGTTTCCAACAGCCATTAGAGGAGCTGAAGTAGGGAAACGTGTGTTCAATCAGGAGGGCTATGAGGTAATCCCTAAGCACTCATCTCAAAGGGCAGGGCCTGATTCAGCACAGCTGCGCTGTATTAGGGGGGAGCACTCATCTAGGCAGAATAAAGGTAGAGTTTATTCTACAGAGAATCAGCTTGAGCTTGATCATCTTCATCATCAAGAGGATCATCAGAAGCAGAAGCCAAACCGGACGGACAGAGAGGGAAAGAAACCCTTTGGAAGAAAGAGGAGAAAAGACTTTGAGAGGTCTAGAAGAGTCCAGAGCAGTACGTATACTGGGAGGCATTCCAAGGGCCAGAATACACCATTGGACTGGGGAAAGCCAGAGGAATGGTGCTGCAGAGCTAGGAATCTCCAGACGATACCTGTGAGGGAGACAGCTGCACGTGGAAGGGACCCTAAGACCCGTGCCAGAAGGTATGTGAAGAGAGATCCAGTGTCCAGGGATCTGGATTGGAAGGCTGGACATAAGAACTGGACTACATACTGGCCAGGCTATATAGAGAGGAACTCTAACAGCAATGGAAGCTCAGGTATGAACACTGATCTATGCCCTAGCTATAACCTTGAAAGACAGCAGGGAAACAAGTATTCTTCTGAAAGTGCTCCATTGGGAGATTCATCTGTGCCAATCCATGATATTGAACCCATGCTTGTTGAAGAAGAGGGGGTGATAGCAGATGAAGAATCTGTTTACATGGACTACTCTCTGTCTAAACTCCTTTGGTGATTTTCTGTTACAAAGTACAGCAACCATCACAAAGAAATACAAACTTGTTCTTTAATCTACTCAGAAAAGCTCCTGAGTAGGATTTCTAGCCACGCAGTAGAAAGCAAGCCAGCTAAGGGGTTTCAGCTGGATAACTGCTAGCAATTGAGCCTTACCTAATTGCTTGTGAGCTCTGAGAGAATCACTTCTGAATCTATGTGGGAAGATATAAGAAGTTAACCTGAAAAGAACAGTTTTTTTCTTTCTTTGTGGATCTTGTTTGTTGTTTGATACATTGCTAAGAGAATATTAGCTAAAGCCTACAGAAAAGACCAGTTTGTTACCAACCAGGTCTTATTTCTTTTGCTTTGATTGCCTTATAAGTTAAAATGTTGTTTCCTGATTTTGTTTTTCCAAGTTTAACACTGAAAGCAAGTAACCTGATTTATGTGCTACCAAGCATATCTGTGTTGGGAGAAATAACCCCATAAATAAATATCTTTTTGGCTTTACCCAAAAGCACAACTAATTATTGTGAGCAGCTGTGTCTGGTGTGAATGAACTGCATTGCCCACAATCCCTTGCAAATCATATAGATATATGCACTTGCCAAGACTGTGAAGATTCTCACCCAGGCAGCCGTCTGACAAAGTCCAAAGGCATCAAGTGTCTTAGACTCACGACCTGGCGGATAAGAAGAGTGCTTTTTCTTGCTCTTTACCCGCCTCATTGCTGATTCCACAACTATGCAATGATGAGGAAGTTGAGTCTTTTGAAACCATGGAGAGGGGGGCACCTGATATAAGAGATCAGTTGCCCTGGGAGGTGGGGGTACCCTTAAAGGTGTTTCCCACATTCCTAGAAGGAGATCCTGCAAGGAATGATGCAAAGGAAGCATTATGTTTTCCTTTCTTTTGGTAGAAAGAGAGTCCTGTGCAGGATCATGTCCTGGGATAGGAATGGCAAGAGATCTTGCTATATCCAGAAGGAAACTCTGAAAAGAGGGTTCCCCAACAGGAATTTCCCTTGGACAGGTGAGATCTGAAGAACTAGCCTGAGCACTGACAGAGATATCCATATATATAGGAATAGAAGATCCTGCACAGGGCAGTGTGGAATGCTTAAAGGATGGTCGCCGGTACTTGCTGTCAGGAGCAGCGACCATCATTACCACATTGTCCATGCCAGGTATCGACTCCAAGCTTGGCATAGAAGGGAGCGATCCTGTTGAAAAAAGCATGGTAGGAGTTGGCCACGATGCTACTATGGATACCGGTACCGATGCCAATACCGGTACCGATGTCGGAGTCGAGCCCGACAAAGACATCGGAGCAGTCATCGGTGACAGTTCAATCGGTACCGAGGTAACCGAAAACCTCCGGGTGCTATCTTCGGTACCGAGCCACCGGTATCGATCGGTGTCGGTACCAAAGATTATTGGTACCGAGTCTTCCAGACTAGAAAGCAATTCTAAACTCGGCATCGATAAGCAAAGCATGGAAGGCACCGACCGTAAGGGTAATGAGGACATCGGTACTGGGTTCGGTACCATGTCTGATACCGGTGAATGAAGGTCAGCTAGTGGCAACTCAATTGGCCTCGGAGGAACCGAGAGTTGGGGATCCGAATCATCGGAACCGAGCCTTCGGTACCTCCGAGAGCCGGTACCCAATCCTCCAGACTGGAGATTGATTCCAGACTCGGCATCGAAGGAAGCGAGGCTATCGATGCACATCTGGAGGGTACCGACGTCGGTGGTAGTATCGGTGCTGGTACCGATAATGGAAGGTCAGTCTGGAGTGTATCCACCGGTCCCGAAGGCACCGAGGACGCCAGATGACCATCCCTGGTGAGGAGTGCCGATGTCGGGGTATCGGTACCGCTCGAAGCGGATGCCACCACCGGACACGGCTCAGGTATGTTCTGTGAGGGGTGAACCCCAGGAACAACCTGAAACCCCTGAAAAGCTTTTGAGACCGAAGACTCCCGCCGGGTTTTTGAAGCCAGTAGGCCCTCGAGGGCAAGGCCGGAGCCGTCTACATGCTGTGCATGAGACCTACCACTCGAGGGCTGGCTAGTCTTAACAGACTGTTTGTGGGTTACCTGATCCTGTGTAGAAGAAGAAGGGGACGGTGCCCCGAAGCTGGAGGGAAACCGTGTATCAAGGGAACCTCGATATTGAAAACCTCTTCTCACTAAACTGTTGTCAGGACCCAAGCAGGTTAAACACCGACTTCGAGGGTCTAAAAATAAAGTTGTACCGCCACAGTTTGAACATTTCTTGGAAAAAGTGGCTGGCGGTTCCATGAAGGAAAAAGAAGAGGCCTAAAAGGCCTACGATACCGTGGGACACTATGAAGAAAAAATATTCCTTGAAAAAAGAACATTTTACAAGAAAAGAAAAGAAAACACCGGCGGTACCGGTGGCGTCGGGAAGACAGCCGCGACCACAAGAAAACTAAAGAAATAAAACAAGAATTTTCTGTTGTGACAGGAGGACGTCCTGCCGGCTCCGCGGAAAAATGAAAACTGAGGAGAGGCAGTTGGGAAAGGCGGGAAGGCAGCACGCAGGCGTGGTGGGATGCTTCCAAAAGCTCTTTGATTGGATGCTGGGAAGCGTTCCCGCGCAGACTCCGTCGGTACCGACGTACCCATATGTGAAGACTCATTCCTGCTTGTTCCTGGAGATATATATTTTTACCTTGTCCAAGAAGGGCTAACAACCTATGTTTTTGTACTTGAGGCAATGGAAGTTTAAGTGGCTTGCCCAAGGCCACAAGGAGCAACTGTGGGACTAGAAACCCCAGTCCTTCTGGCCCAAGGTTGCTGTCCTCTAGCGGGATTAATACCCCTGACCATCCGGCCCGCGGTAACTTGCCCCAATCACTAGGCCACGCCTCTCACATCAATACCTGCTGCAAGGCCAAGATGGAGGAGAGGCTCTATTCCATGGCCGTCATTCAGGATTCAAGGTCCGACGGCTGTGCAGCTCCCGGCGTGGACACCAAGGGTCCGATGCACCGGCACTCCGGAGAGAGTGGCCTCGAGGACTACAGGTTCATGGGTCCTGGCGCAGTCTCCGCCGGCTGAAGACTCTTGTCTCGAAACTTTCCGAGGGTGCTGCTCGGAGTTGCCTGAGTCCCGGTGAGGGACCTTGTCCAGCTTCAGCGGAGGTACCTCCTTCGGGACCTTCTTCTTGGGAGGGTCTGGGTCTGCACCGGAGGAGCCGCCGCCGCGGGACTCCTAGGATGCCCAGACATCCCGCAAAGGGCTGACTTCAGGGCTAGGCAATGGGAAGCTGCGGCAGAGTAAGACCTGTGAAATAGCTTCCCCTGCAACTCCGACCGCCTTTTGTTTGGGTTATGGCCAGGCACCAGTCGCAGGTGGAGCTGTTGAGTGTCAGTAACTGAGATAGTCTGACTGCAGCGGTCAACCTTCTTGAACCCACCAGGAGTCATGGTGGGAGAGCACCCGGCTTGGGTCGAGGGCCCCCAGGAGAAAAAAAGGTGCGAGGGGTGGTCATGGTGGAATCTCGAGAAAAAGAGAGAAAAAAAAAAGGGAGTCGAGATCGGCACCAAGGCGGGAAGGGAACAGATATGCAAACCGAACAAATGGAAGGAATTTTAGAGCTTTTTCCTGGAGAGTAGAGGACCACGTCTGTTGGGCTCCATGGAAAAAAGAGCAAAAGACTGAGCAAGACGGCACCTTTCGGCGGGAAGGGGACCATGCATGCATGGTAGCATTCCCAAAGGCTTTCTTTGAAAGCTGGGGATATGCTCCGCACGGGGGCTCCGTCGGCACTGACGTCACTCATATGTGAGGAGTGACTTCCTGCTTGTTCCTGGAGAACCTGCGATACACTCAAATTATACCCACACCAGCACATACAAAGACAGCCACCTTTGATCTTATCTTCCTACCAAATAATTTTCTTAAGCAAAACGGCAACTGTCAACCAAAGGTCTCGCCAGTCCCTTTGTCAGACCACTTCTTAATAAATTTTAATTTGATGCTAGCCAGCACCCCACTCTCTAGAGATAATCAACCTAAGAAACACAGAAGATTCAAGAAATTTAATAGTGAAACCATCCCTCAACAAGTAAAAACACAACCGAATTTGTCTGTCGAGTCTGGATGATATAATTGGCAACTGGAACAGTGCGTTCAAGAATGCTGCCATTGCTACTTGCAGGACTATAACAAATGATAGGAATTACTCGGCACCATGGTTCTCCGCTGAAGTCAACGCTATGAAGAGGACTCTGCGCAGACTAGAGAGGAAATGGAGATCTACCAAGAACCAAGAAGACCTCAAACTATACCACAACACTTAATGTTTACTAACAACAAATTAATGCATGCAAGAAGCAATATCACACCAACTTAATAATGACATCACTCAACAAGCCAAGGGAATTATTCAAAATTGTTTGCTCCCTCACCAAAGACCGGACTTCTCCCAACAAAGGAGACATGACTGACTCACAGCTTAAAGCAAACTCCCTCAAACAAATTCAAGGTCAACCCAGAAATATCTTCATCCTTCGCAACAGACACACCATCTACGATCCCCTCCTCGGACGTTTGGTGCTCCTTCCATGTCCCTTCACTAGAACACCTGGAGAAGATAATAAGGAGTATGAACACAACCACATCACCCCTAGACCCATGCCCGATATCCTGGATTAAGATCATGATTAAGCAACTCTGCCCTATTCTATGGAACATCACACAGGTATCTCATAGTCAAGGACATGTACCGGCTACACTCAAATAATAAACATAACATAAGAACATACGATATGCCATACTGGGTCAGACCAAGGTCCATCAAGCCCAGTATCCTGTTTCCAACAGTGGCCAATCTAGGTCGTATGTACCTAGCAGTTTCTCCAAAAGACACAGGTTCTGCAATGCTTGTACTGGGTCAAACATTGATATCCTGGGTCCCTTCTTAATAATGGTTTATGGACTTTTCCTCCAGGAACTTGTCCAAACCTTTTTTAAACCCAACTACACTAACAGCCTTTACTACATCCTCAGGTAACAAATTCCAGAGTTTGATTACACGTTGAGTGAAAAAATATTTTCTTTTATTAGTCTTAGATAGTTTACCCTGTAGCTTCATTGCATGTCCCCTAGTCTTTCTATATTCTGATAAGGTAAACAATCGATCTACGTTTACCCGTTCCACTCCGTTCATTAATTTATAGACTTCTATCATATCTCCCCTCAGCCGTCTTTTTCCAGGTTAAAGAGCCCTAACCTTTTTAGCCTTTCTTCATAGGAGTATCCTTCCATTCCCTTTACCATTTTGGTGGCTCTTCTCTGAACCTTTTCTAATAACGCTATATCCTTTTTAAGATACGGCGACCAGAATTGCACACAATATTCAAGGTGCGGTCTCACCATGGAACGGTATAGAGGCATTATAATATTTTTTTTTTTATTTTCCATTCCTTTCCTTATGATACCTAGCATTCTATTTGCTCTCTTGGCTGCCGCTGCACACTGGGCCAAGGGTTTTAACATGTTATCCACAATGACGCCTAAATCTTTTTCCTGTGTGGTGGTTCCTAATGTGGAACCTTGCATCGTGTAACCATAGTTTGGGTTGTTCTTCCCTAGGTGCATAACTTTGCACTTGTCCACATTAAATTTCATCTGCCATTTTGATGCCCAGTCTTCCAATTTATCAAGATCCTCTTGCAATTTTCCACAATCCTCTTGGGTTTTAACAACTTTAAAGTTTTGTGTCATCTGCAAATTTGATAACCTCACTCGTTATTCCACTTTCCAGGTCATTTATGAATATGTCAAAAAGCAGCGGACCCAGCACAGATCCCTGGGGTACACCACTATTCACCTTTCTCTATTGGGAAAATTGGCCATTTAGCCCAACCCTCTGCTTTCTATCTTTTAACCAGTTCTTGATCCACAGTAGTACACTGCCTCCTATCCCATGACTCTTTAGTTTTGCCAAAAGTCTCTGATGAGGGATCTTGTCAAAGGCTTTCTGAAAGTCCAGATACACTATATCAACCGACTCACCTTTGTCCACCTGTTTATTCACACTTTCAAAAAAACATAACAGATTAGTAAGACAAGATCTTCCTTGTCTAAAGCCATGTTGGCTGTCTCCCATTAGGCCATGACTATCTACATGCTGAGTAATTTTATTCTTTATGATGGTTTCTACCATTTTTCCGGGTACTGACGTGAGGCTCACCGGTCTGTAGTTTCCCGGATCACCCCTGGAACCCTTTTTAAAAATTGGTGTTACATTGGCGATCCTCCAATCTTCAGGTATTAGAGATGATTTTAATGATAGTTCACAGATTACTAATAGCAGGTCTGCAATCTCATATTTCAGTTCTTTCAACACCCTTGGATGTATACCATCCGGCCCAGGTGATTTGCTACTCTTCAGTTTATCTAATAGTTGTAATACATCTTCCCGATATATCGATATTTCCTTCAATTCTTCCGCACCTTTAAATACCACTTCAGTCATGGGTAACATCCCTACATCTTCCTCAGTAAAGACCGAAGCAAAGAATTCATTCAGTCTCTCCGCTATCTCCTTGTCGCCTCTTAGTGCTCCTTTAACTCCTCTATCATCTAATGGTCCAACCGACTCTCTCACAGGTTTTTTGCTACGAATGTACTTGAAAAAAATCTTTATTTCGCGTTTTTGCTTCCGCAGCAAGCTTCTTCTCAAATTCTCCCTTTGCCTTCTTTATCAATGCCTTGCTTTTGACCTGCCAGTGCTTGTGCTGTTTCCAGGTTTCGTCATTTGGCTCTTTTTTCCATTTCCTGAAAGATGCTTTTTTGGCAACAACAGCCTCTCTGACCTCACCTTTAAACCATGCTGGCAGTTTTTTGGACTTCCTTCCACTTTTCTTAAAGCGTGGAACACAGCTGGTCTGGTCTTCCAAGATAGTATTTTTCAACAACACCCAAGCTTGATGTACATCTTTAACCTTTGCAACTGCTCCTTTTAGTTTTTTCTTAACTATTTTCCTCATTTTATCATAGTCTCCCTTTTGAAAGTTAAACGGTAGTACTGTGGATTTCCTTACTGTCCCTCCTCCACTAATTAAATCAAAGGCGATCAGGCTATGATCACTATTGCCAAGTGGCCCGAACACCCTTATCTCTTGCACTAGATCTGGTGTTCCACTAAGGACTAGGTCTAATATGGCTTCCCCTCTGGTCGGTTCATGTACCAGCTGCTCCAAGAAGCAGTCATTTATGTCATCTAGGAACTTTTATCTCCATAGCATGTCCTTCCGTGACACTGACCCAGTCGATACCGGAGTAATTGAAATCACCCCGAGCTGTAATCTTTGTTAGCTTCCTTGATTTCTTTGAGCATTTCATCATCCATTTGTTCATTCTGGCCAGGCGGTCGATAGTACACCTCCACTGCCATCGCCTTCCCCTTATCAATCCATAGAGATTCTACATCAAATTTTGTTTCCTGCAAAACTTTAATCCTTTCTGATTCAATGCCCTCTCTAACATAGAGCGCAACCCCTCCACCAATTTGATCAGCTTTATCATTACGATCAAATTGGTGGAGGGGTTGTACCCAGGTATCACAGTATCACACTGGTTGTCCTCCTTCCACCATGTCTCTGATATTCCAATCATATCTAACCTCTCATTTAGTGCTATATATTCTAACTCTCCCATGTTATTTTTTAGACTTCTAGCATTTGCATACAAGCATTTTAGAGACTATTTTTTATTCATATTAATTTGGCTATTGTTAGACATGGGTAATTTGGGATCTTTAAGCTCTGTCTGCTCCATACTTGAGGGCATTTGGGCTACTTTACTCTTTTTTGGAACCTCTCTGCTTTTGGTAGTATCCTTCAAGGATACATTCTTCCGAACCATCCGCTCTTGGGCGACTGTCGGCTTTCCCCTATTATCTAGTTTAAAAAATGCTCTATCTCCTTTTCAAAGGTTAATGCCAGCAGCTTGGTTCCATCCCGGTTAAGGTGAAGTCTATCCCTTCGGAAGAGCCCTTCCTTTCCCCAGAATGTACCCCAGTTCCTAACAAATCCAAACCCCTCATTTCTGCACCATTGTCTCATCCACGCATTGAGACTCCGGAGCTCTGCCTGCCTTTTGGGTCCTGCACGTGGAACAGGAAGCATTTCGGAGAACGCTACCCTGGAAGTTCTGGATTTCAACTTCCTACCTAAAAGCCTAAATTTAGCTTTCAGAACCTCCCTACCACATTTTCCTATGTCATTGGTACCGACATGTACCAAGACAGCAGACTCCTCCCCAGCACTATCTAAGACCTTATCTAGGTGGCGCGTGAGGTCCGCTACCTTCGCACCAGGCAGGCATGTTACCAGGCGATCCTCACGTCCACCAGCCACCCAGCTATCTACATGCCTAATGATCGAATCACCAACTATAACGGCTGTCCTAACCCTTCCCTCATGGGCACATGGCCCTGGAGAAACTATGCAACAATTCAACCAGTCTTAAAAAATGTAAGTGCTGATTCCAAGGATCCAAACTCCTATCGTCCAATCTCAAGTCTTCCATTCCTGACAAAGATGATCGAGAAAGTGATACAATACCAACAATGATAACCATTCTCCACTTGATCAAAACCAACATGGCTTCGAACCCCAACACAGTATGGAAACATTTTTCACCTCATTCTTGGACAACCTTCTACTAGCTCTAGATAACTTTAAAAATGGCTTCCTTCTCATATTTATTGATATCACTGCAGCCTTTGATTCAATTAATCATAATATCATGCTGAGATGGCTACAGAAAATAGGGCTCCATGCCACTACCCTCAAATGATTCACCTCTTACTTATCCCGTAGGAAAATAAAAGTAAAATGTAACAAGGGCCTTTCTGACACAATAGATCAGCCACAGGGAGGAATGGTCTAGTGGTAGGACAAGGTACTTCAGGCCGGAGGGCTGGGGGTTCAAGTCCCACCTGGGGACAGCAATCTCAGGCCGGAGGGACTGGGATTTCTAGTCCTATAGGCACTCCTTGTGGTCTTGGGCAAGCCACTTAACCCTCCATTGCCCATGTTCCCTGTAAGTATTAGCATATGTGTCTCATATTCCCTCGTGTTAAATGTATCCCCCAATTGACCACTTTGACCCGGTGAAAAGCGGGATATAAATACAGCTAAATAAATGAATAAATAAATAAACAGGGCATCCCACAAGGATTGGCTCTCTCTGCCATCCTCTTTAATATTTACATACAGCTACTATATAAAATTATCAATCTCTACAAAATATCCCCTCTCCTTTTGTGTGATTCCCATTTGTATTATCCTCTGCTTTCCTTGTGACTTGTCTTTGTTATGGTTATGGTTTAGCTTTGTCTCTTTTGCTTCTATTGCTTTTCTGTCCAGAAAGTGTATTTCTTTTCCTTTTCACTGGCCTCGGCCTTTTTAAAAAAACAAAGTTTTTATTGGTTTTATTGTACACCGCTTTGCTTGCCCATGAAAGGCGGTTTTTATCAAGTGAAATAAAACATAAACATAAACAAACATAAACATTATGGTCTTTGTACCTTTTAACGTAGATCAACCTGATTTCTCTATCAAATGGCATGCTTGAAAGCAATGGCGGACTGGCTACAACAACAAAACCTTAATATAAACTACAAAAAAACTGAAGCACTCTTTGTGACCGGGAACACATCTTTTACCTCACCAGAGTCCCTCAAATTCCTGAAGAATGATATAAGAGTGAAAGAACATGTAAAAGACCTTGGCATCCACCTGGATCTGAACCTATCGTTTCAAACACATATTTCCAGATCCACAAAAGCGGCATACTTCAAACTGAATATAGTGCGAAGGCTCAAGCCACTACTCAACCTAACACACTTTCGCACAGTGTATCAGGCCATCATTATGCCAATACTAGACTACCGTAACATGATATATCAAGGACTCCCAAAACAAACCACATTCAAGTTACAACTAGTACAGAACACAACTGCTCAAATAATTGCAGGAACCGCGAGAAATGATCATATTTCTCCAACTTTGAAGCAGCTCCACTGGTTACCGATAGACTCCTGCACCAAATACAAATCATTACTCATAATCTTCAAGATCACCCAACAATTATACCTAGAATCACTTTAGTCACTGATCACCAAGGATTCAGCTCGGAGAGCAAAAAATCAACGTGACAGACTACTCACCCTCATAATAAAAGACTGAGCAACATGTAAGCAGGCATTCTCAATCTATGCTCCAGTGATCTGGAACGCCCTCCCTATCAACATAACAGAAATCAAAGACCTGATGGACTTCAGAAAGGCCCTGAAAAAGTGCAGTTACTCACCTGTAACAGGTGTTCTCCAGGGACAGCAAGAATTGGTCCTCACTTATGGGTGAAGTCGATGCCAATGGAGTACCCCCGGAAGCATCTCACCAGTTTTCAAAGAAAGTCTTTGGGAGATGCCACCACACGTGTGGTCCCCTTCCCGCTCAAGGGTGCCATCTTATGCAGTAAGATGACAGAGCTGGAGCCAACACAAGATAGCAAAAATTGTACAGCAATTCCAAGGGGAGGACTGATTCCTGCTGTCCCTGGAGAACACCTGTTATAGATGAGTAGCTACGCTTTCTCCAGGAACAAGCAGGAAATCAGTCCTCACATATGGGACTCCCTAACTACAAGCTACCAAGAACCTGTAGAAAAAACAAGGCCCAGTCGTGAGCAGCTGCAAGCGAATCTCAGGAAAGATTCTGAGGATCCCAGTGTTCAGGGAGAACCATGGCTCTGGTCGCCTGAACAAGAAGGGTCGGAGGGCAGGAGTTGCCTAAACCCTGAACAGATTATGGAGTACGGCCTGGCAAAAGGCACTGTCCCATTGGGACTCCCTCTCCAGGCAGTAATGAGCTGCAAAGGTATGAACTGAGGACCAGGTGGCAGCACGGTAGATGTCTGCCATAGGAAGAGAATGAAGGCTTGCAACTGAGGTTGCCATAGCCCTGATGTTGGGTGCCATGACCTGGCACTCCAATGACAGCCCAGCCTGTTCATAGGCAAAGGAGATGCAGTCTGCCACCCAGGAGGACAGGGTCCGCTTGGTCACAGTCTCCCACAGTCGACTGGGGTCATATAAAACAAAAAGCTGTGAGGCTTTGCTGTGGCCCTGGGTAAGCTGCAGGTAGAAGGACAGGGCCCTTTTTCAGTCCAGAATATGGAGAAAGATTGCCGTCTTTTCAGCATGGGGCCATGGAAAGAAGGTAGGGAGCACCATCTCCTGGTTGAGGTAGAAGCCGGATACCATCTTCAGAAGGAATTTTGGGTGGGTGTGAAACACGACCCTGTCCTTTCAGAACCTAGTGTAAGGTGGCTCAGCCACCAAGGCCTGAAACTCACTGATTCTGCGGGCAAAGGTGAGCAGCATCAGAAAGACAACCTTCCAAGATAGGTAACGCAAATGGCAGGTAGCCAAAGGTTCAAAAGGCAGCTTGGTAAGCTGTGTCAGAACCACGTTGAGATCCCATCCTGCCGGAGAGGCCGAATGGGAGGCTTAGACAGCAGCAAGCCCCGCATGAATCAGGTAATAAGAGTCTGCACAGAAAGAGGTTTGCCCTCTATGGAGTGATGGTGTGCTGAAAGTGCGCTAAGATATACCTGATGGAGTTGGACTTGAGTCGAGTCTACAAGAGGTGGAGCAAGTACTGCAGCACCGTGTGTAACTGGCAGGAGAACGGGTCAGCCCATTGCTCTGCACACCATACTGAGAATCTGCACCAGCTGAAGGCATATGCTTGTCTCGTAGAGTTCTTACAAGAGACCAGGAGGACTTCTTCCATCTCCCTGGGGAGGTTGAAGGGTGCTAGGGCGACCCGTTCAGCAGTCATGCTGTTAGCGACAGGAACCCAGGTTAGGGTGGAGAAGCAAGCCCACCTCCTGGGTCAGTAGTCCTGGGGCACTTCCCACAGGGACCAGGAGCTCTGTTGAGAGGCGGAGCAACAGGGGAAACCAAGGCTGTCTGGGCCACCTTGGGGCCACCAGGATTATGGAAGCCTTGTGCCGCAGGACCTTTAAAGAATCAAAAGCTTCTTGGTAAGTTTACATTCTTGCTCTTCTCAAATGCAAACAAAGATCTATCACATGATGAAAAATTTAAACTCCATTCCAACAACCTGGATACCTGCCAGCAAGTGGATAAGGAGTCTATTAGAATGGGAGTAGGATAAGCAGAGGAATGCAGCACTTTACCTGCTTTACAAAGCTAAGATACAACATGTTGCATCTCATTATAGCCCTGAAGAGTCATTTAGAAAATTCATCTAGTTGACCATTTCAGCTCACAGTCCCTGGATTCCGCATGGGAAAGTTAAGTCACATTATCTTCTGAGTCCAGAAGACGATCACCCTTCCTCCTCATCCCTTGGTTTTCATGTCAGGATGCAGTTTGATGCTTTAGGATTTCGATTCTGTACAGGGTGTTGAGGAAGAGGGTTCAAGTCCTGAATCAGGCCGATATAAATTAATAGGTGAAACTAAAGTCTACACGTTTTGTCCCCTACTGCTAATCCTTGGAACACTCTATGGTATTGGATAGTATTGAAGCTAAGTGCTTTCAATGTGTTTTAAATGCATTTAAAAAATAGTAAGCATAAATAGAAGATGAAAAAAAGACTGAGGGGTTATTAGGTGTGTGCTAATGTGCAATGGTTTGCAGCTTGTTGTGCTGTGAGGGCTTGTTTGCATCAGTGATGCTGACAGCTAAACTATCGGTAGTTTAACTACTGGCAGGGTCTCCCAAGATGGACAGGTCTCAGCTGAGGTGCCAGACCAAAACAAACCACCCATCTGGGCAGCAGCAGAATGGGATAGTGTTGACGGCGGAGGATCACATTTCTGTGACAACGGCAACACCACCAAACTTAAACTGTGCGGAAGAAAGGCCCGGCAATCTACTTCCGTATCTTGCCATGAAAACCCAATGGATAGTTACAACAAAACAAATTGTGCTATAGTGCTGGACGATGAGACCCCCAAGTCGGAAGGCAATCAACTAGCTACTGGGGAAGAGCTGAAGACTTTCCAGAGTAAAGCCAGCATTTATGATGTGGTTGGATCAAAGCCCTCGGGACATCTGACTGCTGATGTGAATGCGCATGAAATGAGAGTCAGAAGCTGTAAAGATGTCTTACACACTGGAACATGGAACCTATGAAGCATGAAACAAGGGAAGTTGAAGGTGGTCTAGAATGAAATGGAACGTGTACAACTTGATCTGTTGGGTGTCAGCAAACTAAAATGGACTGGCATCGGGCACTTTGCATCAGATCATCACATGGTCTACTATGCTGGAAATGAAAGACAAAGAAGAAATGGTGTTGCATTTATAATAAAGAAGAAACTTGCAAGAACTGTAATGAAATACAATGCAGTCAGCAAACGCTTAATCTCTATTCGTCTACGAGGAATGCCTATCAACACAACTATAATTCAAGTATATGCCCCAACAACAGCTGCAGAAGAGAATGAAATTGAAGAGTTCTATGAACAAGTACAAGCTGAAATTGACAGAACATGCAAACAGGATATCCTGATAGTCATGGGTAACTGGAACGCAAAAGTTGGCAACAAAGAAGAAGACAAAGTAGTTGGAAAATATGGACTTGACAACAGAAATGAAGCTGGAGAAAGATTGATAGAATTCTGTAAGATCAACGATCTGTACACTGCCTTGATTGAAGGATAAGGCAGGACAGAAATACCCTTTAAATAAATAAAATAAAATAAAATATTCATCTCAAACACCTTCTTCCAGCAAGACAAGCGGCGACTGTACACATGTACTTCACCCAATCGATTGTATAAAAATCAAATTGACTACATCTGTGGAAGTCAACGATGGAAAAGCTCTATAACATCAACAAAGACAAAACCTGGAGCTGACTATGGTACAGATCATCAACTACTAGTATGCAAACTTAAGCTAAAGTTGAAAAAGAGCAAACCACTCATGAATGCAGCAAAATATGACCTTGAGAATATACCACTGGAATTTAAAGACTGCCTGCAAATTCGATTTGCTGCTTTAGATACAAATGACAGAGCTCCAGAAGAGTTATGGAATGACATCAAGAAGGTTGTGTTGGAAGAAAGCGAGAAGTTTCTACAAAAGATGAAAAAGCAAAAACGGCCAAAATGGATGACTGAAGAAACTCTGAAAATTGCCCAGAAGCGCAGAGAAGCTAAAGCCAGAGGAGAAAGAAAGACAATTGCAGAACTCAACAGAGATTTCCAACGTGCGGCAAGACAGGACAAGGAAAAGTACCACAATGATGCATGCAGAAGCAGAAACTATTAGAGGAAGAACAAGATCGGCTTTCCTAAAGCTACGAGAGTTAAAGAAAAAGTTCCAGCCTCAAATTGGAATGTTATAAGATGCTCAAGGTTCTATGTTGAATGATGCTGAGAAAATCAAGAAAAGATGGAAGGAATATACAGAGTTTTTATATGATAAAGATCAAGTGGACCAACAGCCGTTTCAACCTGTACCTTATGATTGGGAACCATTGGTGATGAAAGAAGAAGTTGAAGCAGCATTGAAAGCCTTATCAAAGAACAAAGCACCAGGCATTGATAGCATTCCCATAGAAGTATTACAGCAATCTGATGCAGCTGTTACCGTACTTACAAGGCTCTGCCAAGAAATATTTAAGACAACATCATGGCCAACTGAATGGAAAAGATCTGTGTTTATACCAATACTAAAGAAAGGTGATCCAACTGACCGAACACAATTTAGGATAGCTATCCAGAGGGTCGCCACGAGTCGACTCTGACTCGATGGCACTTAACAACAACAACACAGGGTGCTGCTGCTGTTGCTGCCTCCTATATTTTTCCTCACTAGCCAAAACTGCCTGAGCTAGAGCCAAATCCTCCTCTTCCTGGGAGCTGTTTGCTCAAGCTGACGTCATTGCAGAGTCGGTCAGGGAGATCTCCAGAGCTCTCTGTAGTGCAGCCTCCTCACTCAATCCATCCTGCAGTGAAGGAATGGGGCACCTCCTTTGCAGCTGCAGGCTCCCATCAGCTCTTTGGCTGTGCTGAGGCTGAGCAAGCGGTGCTGGTCTGCTAGAAGAAACTGTCGATTTAGAAGATGATCTCTGAGCGCGCATCATTGCAGCATGCCCTGCTTTGGAAAGGGAGGGACTATCTGCCTTACAGTCATGGTCCAGAGGGTGTTGATGCTTGAGACAGAAGTTACCATGACATTGATCACATGTCGCCTTCATCATTTCCTTCTGCTTGCAGCCTGGCTTCCCACACTTATTTGTAAAGATCTTGCGCTTCTGCCGAGCTGGGTCGGACTTGCATTCTTGGTCAATGTGCTCCCCTACAACACCATCTGCAGTTTCTCCTCGTTTCAACGGGATTGGGGTGTTACACAAGGGATCAGACAGGGACCTGCACGTCCTTCGTGTAAGCAGACGTGCAGGAGTGCTGAGCATAGCTGATGTGATCTTTGCAGAAGATCTGCTCACAGGCATTACACTTCAGAGGGAGGAAATCCAGTTGTTTGCAGGTAGCTTCGGAGCATTGCTTCCCCAAGTCTGTAAACTCCATGGCTATGGATCAGACATCTAGCTTCTCAAGTATACTGGGTTACCTCATTATGTCATATCCTTCCAACCCCTCACAGAATCCTGTAGGTTCCTTCCTTTTCCTGCTCAGCCGAACCGGAATCACTGCTGACCTCGCAACTAACTCTGAAGAGAGTCCGGGTGATTAATGGAGTGGGAAGGAAGGCATACAGAAGGCCTTCCAACCATGAGATGAGGAATGCGTCTGCTGCTATCTGGGATGGGTGCGGTTGGGGACAGCAGAAGTGGGGCAGCTGAGCATTGGCTGGGCTGGCAAAGAGGTCCAAACCTGGGGTTCCCATAATTGGAATAGCTGTGTGTCACCCTGAGGTCTAGGCACCACTCGTGCAGCTGGAGGACCATGCCTAGCCTGTCCGCCAAGGCATTGTCTTGGCACGGAAGGTATACTGTCCTGAGGAGCATTCCCTGGCTGGTTGCGTACGAGCAGAGGACTACTGCCTCCTGGCAGAGGCACCGGGCCCCTGTGCCCTCCCTGCTAGTTCAGATAGAATAGCTCGACCTGGTTGTCTGGACTAACACTGACTGGTTCTGCAAGTGGTGGTTAAAGGCCTTGATCCCTAGAAAAATGGCCCAGAGCTCTAGTAAGTTGATCTGCTGCTGGATCTCCTCCAGAGACCAGTTGTCCTGCGTGCGTAGTTCCTCGCAGTGGGCACCCCAGCCCAGTAGGGAGGGGTGTTCGTAATGAGGACCCTCTGGGGGTTTGGGTGTTGAAAGGGAATACTCTTCTGCAGGTGCTGTGCATCCTGCCACCAATCAAGTGATTCTGCTATTTGACGGGACACTGAGGCCCTGTCCTGGAGCCTCCCCATGAGTCCACTGTGAGTGGAGGCACCACTGAGCTGCCCGCATGTGGAAGTGGGCATAGGGGACCTAATGGACAGTGGAAGCCATGTGGTCTAGCAGGCAGAGCATGGACCATGCTGACACAGCATAGTGGTGATACACCTCGGTCACCAGGACCCTGAGGCGATCTGCCCTGTCCATGGGGAGGAAGGTCCTAGCTTGGAGGGTGTCCAGACGAGCCCCTATGAACTCCAGGTCCTGTATTGGAGTGAGGTGGGATTTGGGGTGGTTTATCACAAACCCCAGATGTTGTAGGACCTTGATGGTGTGGGCCGTGGCCTGCTGCACCTCAGAGGCCGTGTCCCCTTTTACTAGCCAGTTGTCCAGGTATGGGAAGATGACGGCCCCTTGGAAATGGAGGTAGGCGGCCACCACTACCAGACATTTAGTGAAGACTCTTGGTGCGGGGGCTGAGCCAAAGGGTAGTATCCTGTACTTGTAGTGGTTACCCCCAACCATGAACCTTAGATACTGCCTGTGGCTGGGGTGGAGAAGGATGTGGGTATAGGCATCCTTTAGGGCCAAGAAGCATAGCCAATCTCCCTGCTGAGGTAGGGCAGCAATATTCCAAGGAAGAGCATTTTGAACTTATATAAGAACATAAGAACATAAGATATGCCATACTGGGTCAGACCAAGGTCCATCAAGCCCAGTATTCTGCTTCCAACAGTGGCCAATCTAGGTCATATGAACCTAGCAGTTTCCCCAAGAGACACAAGTTCCACAATGCTTGTACTGGTCAAGCATTGATATCTTCGGTCACTTCTTAATAATGGTTTATGGACCTTTCCTCCAGGAACTTGTCCAAACCTTTTTTAAACCCAGCTACACCAAGAGCCTTTACTACATCCTCCGGTAACAAATTCCAGAGTTTGATTACACGTTGAGTGAAAAAATATTTTCTTTTATTAGTCTTAGATAGTTTACCCTGTAGCTTCATTGCATGTCCCATAGTCTTTCTATATTCTGATAAGGTAAACAATCGATCTACGTTTACCCATTCCACTTCGTTCATTAATTTATAGACTTCTATCATATCTCCCCTCAGCCGTCTCTTTTCCAGGTTAAAGAGCCCTAACCTTTTTAGCCTTTCTTCATAGGAGTATCCTTCCATCCCCTTTACCATTTTGGTGGCTCTTCTCTGTACCTTTTCTAAAATCGCTATATCCTTTTTAAGATACGGCGACCAGAATTGCACACAATATTCAAGGTGCGGTCTCACCATGGAACGATATAGAGGCATTATAATATCTTTTGTTTTATTTTCCATTCCTTTCCTTATCATACCTAGCATTCTATTTGCTCTCTTGGCCGCCGCTGCACACTGTGCCGAGGGTTTTAACATGGTATCCACAATGACGCCTAAATCTTTTTCCTGGGTGGTGGTTCCTAATGTGGAACCTTGCATCGTGTAACCATAGTTTGGGTTGTTCTTCCCTAGGTGCATAAACTTGCACTTGTCCACATTAAATTTCATCTGCCATTTTGATGCCCAGTCTTCCAATTTATCAAGATCCTCTTGCAATTTTTCACCATCCTCTTGGGTTTTAACAACTTTAAATAGTTTTGTGTCATCTGCAAATTTGATAACCTCACTCGTTATTCCACTTTCCAGGTCATTTATGAATATGTCAAAAAGCAGCGGACCTAGCACAGATCCCTGGGGTACACCACTATTCACCTTTCTCCATTGGGAAAATTGGCCATTTAGCCCTACCCTCTGCTTTCTATCTTTTAACCAGTTCCTGATCCACAATAGTACACTGCCTCCTATCCCATGACTCTTTAGTTTCGCGATATGTCTCTCATGAGGGACCTTGTCAAAGGCTTTCTGAAAGTCCAGATACACAATATCAACCGACTCACCTTTGTCCACCTGTTTATTCACTCCTTCAAAAAAACATAACAGATTAGTAAAACAAGATCGTCCTTGTCTAAAGCCATGTTGGCTGTCTCCCATTAGGTTGTGACTATCTACATGCTGAGTAATTTTATTCTTTATGATGGTTTCTACCATTTTTCCCGGTACTGACGTTAGGCTCACCGGTCTGTAGTTTCCCGGATCACCCCTGGAACCCTTTTTAAAAATTGGTGTTACATTGGCGATCCTCCAATCTTCAGGTATTAGAGATGATTTTAATGATAGTTCACAGATTACTGATAGCAGTTCCGCAATCTTATATTTCAGTTCTTTCAACACCCTTGGATGTATACCATCCGGCCCAGGTGATTTGCTACTCTTCAGTTTATCTAATAGTTGTAAGACATCTTCCCGATGTATCGATATTTCCTTCAATTCTTCCGCACCTTTAAATACCACTTCAGTCATGGGTAACATCCCTACATCTTCCTCAGTAAAGACCGAAGCAAAGAATTCATTCAGTCTCTCCGTTATCGCCTTGTCGCCTCTTAGTGCTCCTTTAACCCCTTTATCATCTAATGGACCAACTGACTCACAGGTTTTTTGCTACGAATGTACTTGAAAAGGTCTTTATTTCGCGTTTTTGCTTCCGCAGCAAGCTTCTTCTCAAATTCTCTCTTTGCCTGCCTTATCAATGCCTTGCATTTGACTTGCCAGTGCTTGTGCTGTTTCCAGGTTTCGTCGTTTGGCTCTTTTTTCCATTTCCTGAAAGATGCTTTTTTGGCAACAACAGCCTCTCTGACCTCACCTTTAAACCATGCTGGCAGTTTTTTGGACTTCCTTCCACTTTTCTTAAAGCGTGGAATACAGCTGGTCTGGGCTTCCAAGATAGTATTTTTCAACAACACCCAAGCTTGATGTACGTCTTTAACCTTCGCAACTGCTCCTTTTAGTTTTTTCTTAACTGTTTTCTTAACTTCTCCCACACCAGGAATTTGTTTAGGTTTCTCAAGTCCAGGATGGGCCTTAGGCCTCCTGTACTTTTTGGGACCAGAAAGTACCTGAAGTAGAATCCCTTTCCTTTTAGGTGGTGTGGCACAGGCTCCATGGCCCTGTCCCTGAGAATGCTTGCAAGTCCTGCAGTAGCAGGGGCTGGTGCAGGGGAGTCCAAGGGGGCTCTCCTGGAAAGAAAAGGGGAGGCGTCAGGTCCAGGTGAAGGAGGCAACCTTCCCTGAACATCAGAAGTGCCGAGGAGTCGATGGTGATGGCAGACCACCGGTGGGAAAAATGAATCAGATGCCCCCCTCCCCCTTTGGTAGCTGGTCCTCCATGGGTAGAGAGGCTATGCTCAGGGAGCTCCGACCCAGTCTGGGCTGGAGCTGGTGTCTAAGGCTTGGGGCCCTTAGGCTTGCATGGGACCTGGCCCGCACCCTTGCCCTGATGACCCTGCTGGGGGGCTTGGTATGGGGGATAGCCTCCCTAAGGCTGGCCTTTCCTGTGGCAGGAAGGTCTTTTCCCCGGTGGTTTCTTCTTAGGAAGAGTGGAGGTCTTCCTGGAAGGTCGAATCCTGATGACATACTCGGTCTCGATCTCTGCCGCCTTATCCTCTATCGGCTTGCCGAAGAGGTTTTCACCGAGGCAAGGGACGACGAGGAGTTTCTCCTGGACCCATTGCTCAAAGTCTGATGCCTGGAGCCAGGCCTAGCATCGGGCACCAATGCCTGCGGCGGCCACCCTCATGTTAGACTCAAAGTCGTCGTAGGCTGCTTGAGACAAGTACTTTGAGCAGTCCCCAACGGACTTCATGGGAGGTGATCCCCACTGAGACCCACCGAAAAACCTTTGAGTTCTTTAGTTAGGTCTTCGAGATACATGCCGATATACACCTGATATGCTTGTATTTGGTAAGTCAGCATCGAGCCCTGGTAACATTTTCGCCCAAGGGCATTGAGGCGTGGGGCTCCCTGCCCGGGGGCACTGAAGAGTGAGTCTTCAGGCTTTTCAGTCGATGCATGGCTGATTCAACCACCATGGAGGCGTGAGGGAGTTACGCCTTCCTGAAGACGGGGCCACGTTAGACCCTATACATAGTGCCCAGGCGCCGGCTAACAATCGGCACAGATGCCAGTGTTTCCCACATCTAGAGGGGCGACATCCGTAGATGGTAGAGATGGGGACTATAAGGGCCTCCTTAGGTGGGGCATCATATTGGAGGATTTCGAGTTCCTCCGTGCGAAGGTCCTCCTATGATTCCGTGGTGAGGGACAATGCCTTTGCCTTGTTCTGGACAAACTCGAGGAACACGGTGTCCTCGGGTGGGGACTGGTGCCTTGACGCCAGTGGAGACTGATCTGAGGGGAGATCATGTTGTGCTCATATCTCCGGGGAAGCCTCATCCTCAGACACCCAGTCCGAGTAGTCTGTCGAGGACTCCCAGTCCGAATAGTCCGTCGAGGACTTAAGGCCTGATGGCTCTAGGGCATCGTCGGGTCTGGCCTTCAGTGAACTGTGGCTGTTGCTTGGCCAGAGCCAGATGCGCTTGCCTGGGAGGATCTCGCTCCTGAGGACTGGAAGCGGGATCGAGAGCCTCGCTGAGGATCAGCTCGAGACATGGGGCTCTCGAGGATCTCTTCGGCGGCCCGGGGAGTCCTCGGCAACGAGGTCCCTGCGGTCTCAGTGTGTGTGCCGGCGGGGCTGGGCATCAACATTTGCTGTGAGGCAAGGAATGCAGAAACTCTCCACTCCAATGCCATCATCCTGGCTTCCCATTCAGGAGTTGCGGCCTTCGACACTGATGCCAAGGTGACCGGGTCGGGTGTCAGTGAGGAGAGGACGTCTTCGACGGGATGGGCCTTGGGGGTCTGAGATTAGTTGCCGGAGGCCTCGGTGTCTGTTCTGGATACCTTCACCGGCCGCTCCGACTCCTCAGATACCCTCTGGGGGTTGTGGGACCTCTCACAGGACTTGACGTGCGTATCCGCTTTCCAGGAAGAGGTTCTCAAGGATTTCTTATTTTTCTTGCACTCTCGCTCCAGGGAATCCTTATCGGAGTGTCTGCGTGCCTGCTCGGGCACTGAGGGGGCTTTATGCAACTCTAAAGATCTGTGCAAGGCCTTAGAGCGTGCAGTTACCAGGGATACCGGGGCTGAATCTGACCTGTGCAAGATGTCATCCTGCTTCTGCTGGCGACTCTGGATGGCCTTAGCAGACATCTTTTTGCACAGGGAGCACACCTCTGGGTCATGGTCGGCACCTAGACACCGGAGACAACAGTCATGTGTGTCGGTAAGGGACATGTTCTTCGAGCACCAATCACACTTTTTAAACCCACTGGCTATTGGGGCAAAAACGACCCCAGTGAGGTCGAAGACCTTTGACGCAGCCAGCGGTCAGAAAAGGCGCAAATCCACACTCAATGAAAAAAACCTAAACTAAAAGGTTTCGCGTTTCGAAGCTGAGGCAATGGGGCTCGGAGGCAGGAAAGGGACCGGGGCTAACCGGACGATGCACTTTACTGCACAAGAAAATCAACTATTTTCTGGGGAAGGAAGACAAACGTCTGTAGGGCTCCGTGGAAAAAAGGGAAACTGAGTAAGATGGCACCCTTGGGCAGGAAGGGGATCACGCATGCGCAGTGTCATCTCCCAAAGGCTTTCTTTGAAAGCTGGGGAGATGCTTCCCGGGGGGCTTCGTCGGTGTCAACGTCACCCATATGTGAGGACTGACTTCCTGCTTGTTCCTGGAGAACCTTTCTTTTCCAGGAGCATTATGAACAACCAATGAGTAATCCATACACTAGTAAATGAATTCCCCAGTGCTCACTGCTCCTAAGTTGAACAAGTACCCGGTCAACCAATTCATTTACTACCACTTGAGAATTTCCTTCTACAACGCCTTACACAAAGGCAGATTTTCCCTGTATACCCTACCCCTCTGCATCAATTGCTTTTCCCAATTGTAAATATTGTACAACATTAATTATTACTCCGTTATAAATCTTGTACAGCATTTCCCCAACGCCAAGTTCAAGTACCTGGTCAATGTAATTTCTAAAAGTTGCAATGTTCTATGTAAACCGCTTTGAATGCAAGAAAGATGGTATATAAAACTTGTTAAATAAATAAATAAAAGGATAGCAAAAGAGAGAAGAATGGGACACTATAGGAGAAAAGAGTGGGGGTGATGTGGTGAGGAAAGCGTGGGCAAGAAGAGTAGGAATCAGGGTGTGAGGACAGCGTGTAAAAGAAGGGTGGGCGTGCTGGGATGTGGAAAGTGTGGGACTGCTAGGGTGAGAAGAAAAGTGGTGACGTTAAGATGAGAAAGGAGAAAGGCTGAAAGATGAATGTACAAGATAAGTGAAAGTGCTGCAGAGGGAACACAGGTGAAGGGAAGCACTATAAGAGATGTTGAGGGAAGACACTATAAGAGAAGCAGAGTGATAGGCTCTAGGCACTTTCCTGTAGCTCCGGCCAGGAGGGTTTATCATCCATATTCCTTTTATGGATAGTATCATTTTTCTGCTTTGTGTTTATATGCCCCTTTTTCTTGTTTATCATTCCCAATCAGTTTTCAAGCTCCCAGCAAATTTCCTTTACTACTGAGCTCTGGATTATTCATCACTAACTACCGCTAGATGTAGTCCATGAGATCTGCTAAAACTTAGGCTTGCAGACTCTTCCTTTTCGCCCATCTCCTGTCCTACTTTTGGGCTTCAGATACTCACTGCTAGCTCCTGCCGGATATGCTCTATTGTACCCTCCAGGGCACGGGTTCCCTTTGTTGCCTCGTCCTCAACAGCCTTCACTGTCTTCAGAAGAGATGTAACGTTTGTGACCATCACCTGCAAGGAGAGTACAAAGACAGAAAGTACAATGTAATTCACCACAGCACTCGTTATACATGAAAATAATATTACAAAAGCGAGTGTAAAGGGTATTCATATATACCCTACTTTGCAAATAGGTGATATATAAATATTTTGAAATAAAATAAAATACAATAAAATAGAGTATCATAATAAACCTTTTCAAGCTTGCTCTCTCTCTGCCTCTCTGAAAACTCTGAAGCAGGGGGCTTGGTTTCATAGTGGAAGAATCACCTTGCTAACCCCAGAAATGGCAAAAATCACTTTATATATACAATTAAATATAAGCAGGTCAGGCTTTACATCTGGTTCTCGTGTCCTTTACCATTATGCATTGGTGTACCGCGAATGGTCTGTAGGTGTGCTGTGGGAGGGCATTTATTAGTAGGGCCATTAGGGGAGCTTGAGGGAAGGTGGTACCAGTGTCATGTTCTTTAGATTGTGTGTGGTGTTGTTGTTGTTGTTAAGTGCCGTCGAGTCGGAGTCGACTCATGGCGACCCTCTGGATAGCTATCCCAAATTGTGTTCGGTCTTCAGTCAGGCGGCTCATTGTTGACAGACTGGTACCCGTAGCTGCTGTTATTGTATTGATCCATCTCATTGCTGGCCTTCCTCTTTTGCGTTGACCTTCTATCTTGCCAAGCATGATGTCTTTCTCTAATGATCTCTCTCTTCGCATGATGTGTCCAAAGTATGAAAGTCGAAGTCTTGTCATCTGAGCTTCTAAAGAAAGCTTAGGTTTGATCTCCTCTAGTACCGACTGGTTTGTTCTTCGGCAGTCCATGGTATACACAGTATTCGCCGCCAGCACCATAATTCAAAGGCATCAATTTTCTTCCTGCCTCTCTTTTTCACTGTCCAGCTTTCACATCCATATGATGTTATTGAAAATACCATGGCTTGAACAAGTCGAATCTTTGTATGGAGAGAGACATCTCTGCTCTTGAGAATCTTATCTAGGTCTTTCATAGCCATTCTGCCAAGAGCAATGCGTCGTTTGATTTCTTGACTGCTTGTGGCTTCTTTATTGATAGTCGATCCAAGAAGGTTAAAGTTGTTCACAATTTCAATTTCTTCTCCTTCAACGATGAACCTGTTGATTATGCCAGTTGTCATGATATTTGTCTTCTTTACATTAAGGTGCAGGCCCATTTTGAGACTATGTTCTTTGATTGTGAGAAGCAAATGTTTCAGATCATCTTCACTTTCAGCCAGTAATGTAGTATCATCGGCATAGCGAAGGTTGTTGATGAGTCTTCCACCAATCTTCACACCTCTGTTGTCTTCATACAATCCTGCTTCTCTGATGGTTTGTTCTGCATATAAATTAAACAGGTAGGGGGAAAGTATGCAGCCTTGTCTTACACCTTTGCTTTGCATGTGTTATACCATATATTTTCCTTCACTTGTCGTATCTTCCATGGACTTGGCGAGAGATTCGTTTGTGTTAAATATGTGCGAGTAAGCAGAATTAACTGTTAAAGAAGAAGATGAGCTGACGGAAATCAGAAATAATAGAGGACTGAAAATGAAACACTCATCAACAGATATGGCCTCATTCTGGTTGTCTCTCTGAGAGGAATACCCCATCATCACAAAAATGACAATTAAAGCACTTCTTCCTTCCTCAATATTTTATCTGTGAGAGACTGGTTTCTCTGTTATGAAGACAATGAAGAGCATCAACAGGTCACGGCTTCAATCACTGGAGTAGGTATGCTTGTCAACCATTCGTCCTCGGACAAGGGACATCATGATCATCAAGCACAGATTTCCCACTAATTTATATTTTTAAAAATAACTCAATAATTAAAATGTTAGTTACTGAACTTTAAACACAATCTTAATGCTTATTTTTAACTGAAAAAAATATATCCTTAAACTGATGGTGTGCCTTGAGAATTTTAGCATAATTTACATGACATGCCCTAAGATGCCTTCCCACCTCTCTCACCCTGACAGAGTCATTTACAAGAAATACCAGAAGGTGGCCTCCTCTTACCCTGGAAGTTCTTTACATGACATGCCCTAAGACGTCTTCCCACCCCTCTCACTCTGACAGTCATTTACAAGAAATACCAGAAGGTGTCCTCCCACTGGCCTCCTCTTACCCTGGAAGTTCTTTACATGACATGCCCTAAGACATCTTCCCACCTCTCTCACCCTGCCAGAGTCATTTACAAGAAATACCAGATGTCTTCCCATTGGCCTCCTTTTAGCCTGGAAGTTCTTTACATGACCTCTTCCCCTGGCAGCTATTTACATGACATGTCCAAAGATGTCCTCCCATTGGCTTCCTCCTACCTTGGCAGAGTTCTTTAGCTGATACACCACAGGGTCATCACCAGATTTGCCAGCTGCAGCCTTGGTAGCACTGATTAGATCACCAAGAGCCTTTGCTACATCCTTCACTGCATTGATCAAAACAACCTGCAGAGAAAATAACAAAGACAAATCAACCTGAACAGTTGAACACATGGACTGGGACAAATAAGAAGCTGGGGGAGGGGGGTGCTGATCCAGATACCAGGGAGATGAGGTAGACATTACCTATCTAATCTTCAGAAAGCAAGCTGAATGTTATAGGACGGAAAGCTATAAATTTGGTGAGAAAATGACTGAACAACAGAACATAAGGTGTTGTGGTCAATGGAGTCCACTACAGTATAACGAGCAATTCACCTCACTCTTCCTCAAGCACAAAGGCACAGGGGAGAGTTGATAAAGAGAAAAGACAGGACAATGAAAGCAGCATGACCTGATGGTACAAGAGTAGAAACACAGAATACCAGAAACAGTGGTTGATGAAATTGGCTTTATTGAAAGACAACCCAACGTGTTTCAGTGAAACCGCCTTCTTCAGGGGATACTGGCCTCAAAAGATAAAATGGACAATAGGATTCCCCTACTGAGTGCTTGTATGGAGCCTTTGCCTCCTAACAATGCGTCTCGGTGTTCACAGAGCAGCCCTGTGTGTCCTGAGTCTGCCCTGGGTAATTATTTTGAGTAGGGTCCAATATTATTATTTAGATACATTATACTGGGCAATATGATTTCCCCACACATTGTTTCCTTGAATGAGCAGAACTCTTGCCCCTCTGTACTCCGACCTGGTAATGTTGCTCGGCGCTCAAAAAACTGCTCTGCTGGTTTAAAGCTTGACTATACGTACAGACACTTCCTGAGGCTCTTAGGTCACATGGCATCCACGGTCCATGTAACTCCGAATGCCCATTTGCACAAGGTCCTGGAGAATATTCCTCTCCTTTTTGATTCCTTACCAGCTTTTCTGTTTCAAATTCTTTGCATGTGACGGTCCTGATCTTTTATCTGAATGTTACATGCATTGATATTTATATGATTTGTGTTTATGTTTCTGAGGCAGAGTCTTGCAAGAGGACCAGTGTCCTGAAGAACGGGACCGGGACCTCAACCAGTGCCAGGGGCTCTCGAGAGGCTGGTGGTGCTTCAGGATCGGCTTGATGTCTGGGGAAGCCCTTGAAGTTAAGGGTCCCATTGTCGGGGCAAATGAACCAGACATAAATGCCCACTGTATAGCCACTAGAGCAGATATACTGCTCTCTAGGGCTGTCATCTTGGTCTCAATGCTAGTTGGCTCTACAGTCTTCGACGAAGGCAACAAGGACTTCGGGTCTGGTGTTGGTACTGTTGAGCGGGAGTCCTCGATGAGGATGGCCTCAGAGGCCCAAGGCCGGTTTGCAGAGACCAACTCCTCCTTGCGGGGCAGCTTGAAAGGCCGCTCCTGCCCAAACTCCCCGGACTGACGCCTGGGACTGGGGGACCTGAGCTGGGATTTCACCTTCTTCCCAGATCCATCCTTCGAGGCAGTCTTCAGAGATTTCTTCTTCTTATATTCCACATCTGGGGACTTCCGCTTGGAGGAACCGTGGCCGCAGGACTCTTAGGAGGCTCTGGCTTCACGGGACAACGAGGGGGCCCTGGAGCATGGTGTCACCAGAGATTCTGGGGTGGAGTCGGGCTTTGGGGGTCACTGTTCTAAAGCACTCGCAGTCACAATCGTTGTGCTCCGGGAAAGGCAGCGGAGGAAGCAGTCATGTGGGTCAGTAAAGAACATGATCTTGCATAAATTTATCGGTTACACTTTTTGAAGCCACTCGAGGCCATCAGAAAAAAAGATGGTCCCTGCCTCCCGTCAGGGGTCTGAGACCTTCAGCTGAAAAAGGGCGCAAATGCCAGTCAAGGTGGACCTTGACGGAAAAAAAGTGAAAATGAAGAGACAAACCAGAGGAGCAATGCCAAGGCGAGCTGGCTCGGGGGCGGGAAGGAACCGGAACGCAACCAGACAGAATTTGACTATAAAAAAATCAGACTTTTTCTGGGGTAAAAAAGGACAACGTCTGAAGGACTCCATGGAAAAAGGGAGACTGAGGCAAGATGGCACCCTTGGGCAGGAAGTGGAATACACATGCGTGGTGTATCTCCCAAAAGCTTTCTTTGAAAGTTGAGGAGATGCTTCCACGAGAGCTCTATCAGCGCTAGTGTCACCCATATGTGAAGACTGACTTCCTGCTTGTTCCTGGAGAAAATCTGTTAACGCCATGGGTGATCCAAAAAGCAGACTGTAAAGGACAGCAGGGAGTGCTGGTTGGCTGAAGTCCGGCGCTGCAATGCCAACATCGAAGATGCAATCTCCTCTCCGGTAGCCCGAACATAAAGGGCTGGAGGGAAGGAGTTGTACTATTCCGCAAAGAGGTGACAAAGTATTGCCTGGCCGAAGGTGTTATCACGCTGTGAGGCCTCCTCCAAGCAGTAGGGCTCTGTGAAGGTATGGACAGAAGACCAGGTGGTGGCCCGGCAGATGTTCAGCAAAGGCATCGAGTGCAGGTTGGCCACCATGGTACACACATTGTGTGCTGTGTCATGATGGTCCAGAGAAAGCCCAGCCTGCTGGTAGGCGAAGGAAATGCAGTTGGCCACCCATCTTGAGAGGGTACAATTGGAGTCTGCAAAACCAAGTGAACTGGAAACAAAGGAGACAAAGAGCTGCACTGAACAGCAGTAGGGTTGCATCCTCTGGATGAAAAAGGAGAGGGCCCTTTTGCAGTCAAGCTTGTGCAGGGAGGCCTCTGCCCTAGAGGAGTGAGGCCTGGGAAAGAAGGTAGGGAGCACCCACCTCCTAACTGAGGTGGAAGGTGGAGACCACCTTGGGCAGGAACTTGGGATGAGTCTGAAGGACGACTCCGTTTCTGTGAAATCTAGTATAGTGCATATGGGCCATCAGCGCCTGCAGTTTGCTTACATGCCTGGCCGAGGTGAGCACCACAAGGAAAACAACCTTCCAAGACAGGTACTTGATATGGCATGTTGCCAAGGGCTCATGGGGGGACCAATCAGCTTCCACAAGACATTCAGATCCCACGCCACCGGCGGTGGATGAACAGGGGGTTGGGACAGGAGGAGTCCTCTCATGGAGGGCCCACCAGAAGGTGCACTGAGACAGCCTGGCCATCCACCAGGTGGTGGTGCGCCTCAATGGCACAGAGGTGCACTCTGACCGTGTTGGACTTTAGACCAGTCCCAGAAATATGTAAGAGGTATCATAAGATGTCTGGGCACAGCACAGGAGAAAGGGTTCCAACCCCAGTCTGCGTATCACAGCGAAAACCTATGCCATTTAAACGTATAGGTCCGACACATGAAGCTACCAGGACATTCTTCACCTCCCTCGAGAGGCGGTGGTGCGCAATTGCTAACTTCTCAGCATCCAGGCTGTCAGCAAAAGAGACGGAAGATTGGGATGCAACAGCATCCCATCCTCCTGAGACAGTAGGCCTGGAGAGCTCCACAGCAGTAGTAGGTCCCTCCAGGATAGCTGCAGGAGTAGGGGGAACCAGGGTTGCCGAAGATGACAGAGGCCGCTTCCACTTGTATCATGAGGAGAGCCCGTGGGACCAGGGGCATAGATGGGAAGGCTACAGGAAGCCTCTGGACCAGGAGAGGAGGAAGGCATCGGCCACCTCCCTTCCCCAGGCTGGCCTCTGGGAGCAGAAGCACAGCAGTCGTGCATTCTCCGGACTGACAAAAAGGTCTATCTCTGGGACCCCCCAGCGACAGAAGACCTCCTCCGGTACCTCCAGGTTCAGTTGCCACTCATGGGGCTGGAGGATCCGGCTCAAGCCGTCAGTCAGCACGTTGTCTAGGCCAGAGAGATAAACCGCCCTGAGGGAAAGTTCCTCTCCGCTGAAAAGTTCCACAGATGAACTGCCTCCCAGCAGAGGTGATATGAGCCCATGCCTCCCTGCTTGTTAAGGTAGTACATCACCACCTGATTGTCCATTTGGACCCGGACCACCTGCCCCGCAAGGTGAGCTTGGAACACACGGAGGGCCAGGTACACTGCCCGGAGCTCCAGCAAGTTGATCTGCAAAGCACTTTCCCCTGGGAACCAGGTGCTCTGCGACTGCAGATGATTGCAGTGGGCTCCCCAACCCAAATTGAACGCATCTGTCATGAGGATGTGCTGCACCAGGGGAGCTTGGAAAGCAAGGTTGAGAGGGTCATGCAACTAGGCAAGGGATGCCGCCAAGGATGGTGTGACCTGGATCCTGCTCGCCAGACATCCCTAAGCCTGCGTCCACTGGGCCTGCCGCATGTGGAGGTGGGCAAAGGGCGTGACATGGACCATAGATGCCATATGCCCCAACAGGCGGAGCATCTGTCTGGCTGTCACTGTAATGCAGCCCTGCACATTCCTCACTAGAGCCGACAAATGCAGCGTCAGTCCTGTGGAAGAAAGGCCTGTGCCTGGGTGAGTCCAGCAGGGTGCCGATAAACTCTAAGAACTGGGTCAGTAACGTGTGAGACTTCAAGAAGTTGACCATGAACCTGAGGGGCTGGAGCAGCCCTATGGCACAAAAAGCTGCGTTGCACGCCAACTCTAGCGAGCTGGCTTTGATGAGCCAGTCATCCAAATAGGGGAAGACAAAGCCCCTAGGAGATGTAGGCGGGCAGCCGTGACTGCTAGGCATTTGATGAACACCCGAGGAGCTGAGGCCAGTCCGAAGGGGAGCACTCTGTACTGGAAGTGCCAGCCCCTGATGACAAACCGGAGATACTGACGTGCCTTGGATATATCAGGATGTGGGTGTAAGCACCTTTGAGATCCAAAGAACATAGCCAATCTCCCTGCAGAAGGTAATGCAACAAGGTTCCAAGGGATACCATTTTGAACTTTTCCTTGACCAGGAAGTGGTTGAGGTCCTGCAGATCCAGAATGTGTCTGAATCCCCCAGTTTTCTTGGGGATGAGGAAGAAGCGGGAGTAGAACCCATTTCCCGTTCCAGGTGTAGAATATGATCAATGCACGGCTCAAGTCATTAGCTCGAGAACATGATGGGAACCAGCGTGAGAGACCTCACTCAACCAACGGCTCACACCAAAATGGTCCTGCCACCAACGGCTGAACCGCCCAATAGATGAGGTTGGATTGCCCGGCTTTAGTAACTTAAATCTGATACTCATCCTCAAGGAGCCCATAACAGGTAAAGCGTAGTTACTCACCTGTAACAGGTGATCTCCAGGAACATTAGGAATTTAGTCTTCACATATGGGTGACGGTATCGATGGAGCTTGCGTGGGAACACTTCCCAGCATCCAATTGGAAAGCTTTTGGGAACACTCCACTGCGCCTGCTCGACTGTCTTCCCATCTTCCTCTTCAGTTGAGTTTGTAGCTAAGAAAAGAGAGTAAATGAAACCCTATAACTCCTAGGGGAGGAGGGCAGGTTGTGAAGATTACATTTCTGCTGTTCCCGGAGATCACCTGCTACAGTTGAGTAACTACACTATCTCCCGGAACAAGCAGGAATGTAGTCTTCACATATGGGACTCCCTAGCTCCCAGATGTCACATGAAGTGACCTCAGAACCAGTAGGCATGATGAGGCCATAGATCCCACATAGATTTATGGTATCTTCAAAGTCCAGGACGGAGGGTAGGAGTTGCATCTAAGTCTGAAAGAGGTGCTGGAGTACAGCCTGACCAAACATGGCATCTTGACAGGAGTCCTTGTCCAGACAATAATGGACAGCAAAGGTACCATGTTGCTGTTTGCAAATTTCATCGATGGCTACTAAACGTAGGTTTGTCATCGAGGTGGCCATGGCGCGAATGTTGTCAGCAGTGACATGCCCCTCCAGGGAGAGTCCTACTTTGTCATAGACAAATGAAATGCAGTTGCTATCCATCTGGAGAGCGTACACTTAGAAACAGGTAATCCCAGCTGACTGGGGTCAAATGAGATAAACAACTGCGAGGCTTTACAGTGATCTCGAGTCCTTTGGAGATAGAAAGCCAAGGCATTTTTGCAGTCAAAAGCGTGCAGAATTGCTTCTCCTCTAGATGCATGTGGTTTAGGAAAGAAAACTGAAAGGTAAACTAACTAGTTTAAATGGAAAGGAGACACTATCTTTGGCATAAAGTGTGGGTGAGTCTGAAGGACTACTTTGTCATGGTGGAAGCGTTGTATAGGGAGGATCCGCCACCAAAGCCTGAAGCTCACTAATGCCTCTAGCTGAAGTGAGGACAATTAGGAAGATTACCTTCCAAGAGAGGAACTTAAGTGAAGTTGTGGCTAATGGTTCAAAGGGCGGCTTGAGAAGCTGCGCTAGAAAGACATTGAGGTCCCAAGTTACCGGAGGTGGCTTAATGGGCGGTTTGGACAGCAGGAGACCGCTCATGAAAAGCGCTACTAGTGGTTGCGTAGAGATGGACTGCACATCCAGTTGATGGTGAGAGGCCACAATGGCACTGAGGTGGATTCTCACCGAGCTTGTCTTTAGACCCGTCGAGGACAGATGGAGGGTAACTATGTACAGGCTAAGCGACCTGATCGCTTAGCCTGTACATAGTTACCCGCGTTAATCCCAAGTTGTAACACCTGTTCATTGTAAGTCCAGTGTAGGCTCTGCCTGAACTGTACAAATTTTGTTGACTGTAAACTGCACTGATTCTAAAGAGCGCTGTATAGAAGAGACATTAAATAAATAAAATAAATAAAAATTGAAGGCGTGACTCCACTGGAGCAGAAAAGGGATCGAGATCTTTCTGGGTAGCGTATGAACATCCAGTGGAGGGCTTTCTGAAGCCCAAAAGATCTCCTTAACCTCTGAAGTTAGGTCAAAGTCTTGTAAAGCTATGCTCTCAGTAGCCAAGATGCGAGGCAGAGAGGCTGTGGATTGGGACAGAGTAGTGGGTAGTAGTCGTCCTGGGAGAGGAGATCGGGCATAGATCCCAATTGCAGAGGATGAGTCTGAGTCAGACGTAGTAGCAGTAGAAACCACGGCTGTTGCGGCCAGTGAGGGGCTATGAGTATCATGGAGCCCTTGTCGGACTGAAGCTTGAAAAGCATCTTGTGAATGAGAGGTATAGGAGGGAAAGCATAAAGCAGACCCTGACCCCAATGTAGATGGAAGGCATCCACTTGTTAGTTGGTGGATGTTGGAGTTCTTGTGCAGAAGGAGGAAGCTTGGTAAATCTATGTCTGGAAGATGTAGGATGTTGTGTCCAGATGGAGATACCATTCGTGAGGAAGAAGGATGCGACTCAGTCTGTCTGCCAAGACACTGAACTCCCCCGGGAGGTACACCACCTGGAGGTGTATTTGATGAGCAATGGCAAAGGACCACAGGTGCAGCGCCTCCTCGCAGACAGCCCAAGAGCATTTCCTCCCTGCTTGTTCACATAGCACATGGTAACCCGATTGTCCATCCTGACTAGGACTTGTTGTGCTTTGAGGTGGTGTTGAAACCCCCGGAGGGCATTCAAGATAGCACGAAGTTCCAGGAGATTGATTTGGAGTTATGACTCTTGCGTTGTCCAAAGTCCCTGTATAGTCAGGCTTCCCAGATGGGCTCCCCAACCCAGTTTGGAGACATCCGTCATTAGGGTACATTGAAATGGAGGCATCTGAAAAGGTGACCCTACGAGTAGATTTTCTGGAGAATACCACCAACCACTGAAGGGATGTGGTTAGATGGGCAGTGACTTGGATCCTGTCTTGGAGACAGCCCAAGGCCTGCTTCCACTGGGAGGCAAGAGTCCACTGGGCTATCGGCATATGTAGTCTGGCATATGTGCCCCAGGAGCTGCAGCGTCTCTCAGGTGGTCAGATGGTCTCGTAGGAGTGTTTGGGACGCTAGTTCAACTAGACAGGCACAATGGAGCTGGGGCAGAAACGCCCTGGACTGCTGGGTATCTAGCAGGGCTCTGATGAACTCTAGTTTTTGAGTTGGAGTGAGCTCGGATTTTGGGACGTTTATCACAAATCCAAAGTGTTGTAGTCCTGTGATGGTACGATGCAAGAAAAGCAATACCTCTTGGGAGATATCTGCTTTTACTCGTATGAGCCAATTGTCTAAGTATGGGAAGACGAATATCCCTAGAGTTCTTAGATAAGTGATCACGACCGCCATGTACTTTGTGAAGACTCTTGGGGTAGAGGCGAGTCCGAAGGGAAGGACTCTGTATTGATAATGTTATTCTTGAAAGGTGAAAAGTATATATTTCCTGTGTCCTGGATGGATGAGGATATGTGTGCACTCTTCTTTTAGATCTAGAGAAAGAGCCAGTCCTGACTCTCGAGATAGGGAAGAAGAGTCCCAAGAGAGATCATCTTGAACTTTTTGTGGACTAGAAACTCGTTGAGGTTTCTGAGGTCCAGAATGGGCCTGTACCCTCCAGTTTTCTTTGGAATGAGAAAGCACGGAGAGTAGAAGCCCATTCCCTGCTGGGATATTGGGACATCTTCCATGGGGCCCTGAGACAGAAGAGAGGACACCTCGTCCTGTAGGAGAGCAGTGAGTGGGGGTTTCATTTGATATTCCCCCGTGAAAGTAGAGGGGAGCAGAGTTTGTAGATGAATTGTGTACCCTTCCTGGACTATGGTGAGTGTCCACTGCTCTGAGCTGATGAGGTGCCATCTGTGGGCATAATGACACAGTCTGCCTGCTATGTGGAGGGGGTGGGGGTCCCCCAGAGGCAGGGTGGAAGTGTTCTCTAGGAAAGAGACAAAAACCAGGCGCAGACTGTGGCTACAGAGCTGGTTGAGATTTAGCCACTTTTGGCTTCTTTTGTTGCTTAGGAAGCTGCTGCGTCTTCTGTGGGGCCTGACCCTGGCACTGAGAAGCAGGAGGATAAGAGGAAAAAATTTTCTTATTATTATTATTGTAGAAAGACTTCTATGCAGGTGTCTTTTTCCTAGCAGAGAAATGCCTGTAGCCAAGGGTTTTATGGGTACTGAAGCTGCAAGGAGGGCTGCCAAGCTCTGCTCAATGGCCAGTACGTGCTGGTCTATTGAGGTTGCTGATGCTTGGGTATTTGCGCTACCGTCCCAGGGCATGGCACCAGTAGCTCTCCGGAGGTTGAGGCCTCGGGAGCATCCTGGGGCCCCTCGATGGCTTTGGGGGACAAGACCTCCCGCTGGGGCTGTTTAGTAGGCTGATCCACCTCCGAGGCAACACCTGAGGGGTCTCAATGCCTTGAGCAAGATCTTCCCCTGGAAGCATTGTTGGACTTCGATGCAGTCTTGTGCTTGGACTGAAGATACCTGAGATCCATGGGAAGATGATAAGGCCCTCGACAAAGTGGACGCCATCGATATGGGTCCAAAGCGAAGAGTGCTCCAAATTTAGAAGCCCAGTTTTGTAGAACTCTCTGTGTCATTTTCTGACAGAAGGGACAGTCTTTTGTCTGGTGGTCTAGGCTGAGGCATTTTAAACACCAGTCATGGTGCTGGCACAATTAGAACATTTTTTGAAACTACTAGTTAATTTCTCCATGCCTTTGAGGATGTGAAGGCTATGGAAGGCTTAAAGCCTAAAAAGGGTGGCGATGCCCAAGAATAAGGGAACCAGCAATGTCTTCGGCGGTGCTGGTGTCGACGGGAAGGTAGAGGTGCTATCCACAAAAAGAAAGTTTTTCTGAGGTTACAGGATTTGCTTCCTGCTGGCTCCACAGAAAACGAAGAACTGCAGAGAGGGAGCTTGGAAGGCAGTCGTGCAGGCACAGTGGAGTGTTCCCAAAAGCTTTCCAAATGGACACCGGGGAGCGTTCCTGCGCGGACTTAGTTGGTACAAACATCACCCATATGTGAAGACTACATTCCTGCTTGGTCCCAGTGATACTGTGCTGAGCTCAGTGTAACTCCTCTGCCACCAAATCCTGCAGGCTCATAACTTCATCAGAATCTTTGGGGGGGGGAGGGAGTCAGGAGAGGAGGAGTGGACGAGGACACTCAGGCTGTGTGAAGCAAAGGGTCTTGATCCAGCAATCCTAGCTGTTAAACCGATCCTTAAACTGTTAAGGACTGGAAACTGAACCAATTTCCCCTCCTTTGTGTGGAAAATCTCAGCACAGCACCAAAGGTGACCCTGTTGGGGACATCCACTGATGAGCTCCAGTGAGACAGTTGCCCAAGAAAGTCATTGCTCACAAGTTAAATCAAGGTTATCAATAGAGCATCATTAGACTGCATCCACCATCTGCTGGAGACAGAGAAATACTGAAGCATGCTCCTAGCTGCATCAGTTATAGTAGCAGGGATGATGTCATAAGAAGCTTTGGGATTTTTTTCTCTGTCTCCACCTTTGCCCGCAGGGGGACACAATCTACTTGTCTGGGCTAGACGCAGGACAATATGGAAGAGCTGTCTAGATTGTCATACTAGTTAATAGTAAGAGATGCTGCTGGGTGTTCACCACTGGTCTACCCAGTATGGTGCAGACCAGTGAGGAACACAACAAACCTAACTGGAATAAGGAGTTATATCTTAGAAGCAATGAAGCTGTTATAGCTGGTAGCTGGGATATATCCTTAGTATTGTAGATCAGTTTAACTGGGCAGACAGAATAGGCAAATTAGTCTTTATATGCCATCAATGTGGACAGACACTAAGACAGATCTGGATATACATTACCAGGGTTAAAAAGAAGTAGTGTGCTGTTGGATTAGAAGCAGAAGAGTCCCTGGGTTAGAAGACAAATGAGAAATGTTCCCCTAGGTTGTGTGTGGCAGGGGAGCAGAGATACGTCCCCCAGATTAGAAGTAGAAGCATTTTCCAGGTGAGGGAGAAAGGAGGCGTGCATTACATGAATCAGAAGAGAAAGGATTATTTCACTCATGCCTTTCCAGTGGTAGTTCAAGGCAAGTTACATTCAGGTACAAATGTATTTCCCTGTCCCCAGAGGGCTTGCAATCTAAGTTTATACTGTACCTGATGCAATGAAGGTTAAGCGACTTGCCCAAAGTCACAAGGAGTGCCAGGGATTTGAACCCTGGTCTCTCTGCTCAACAGACTGTTGTTTTAACCACTAAGCTATTCTTCCACCCTCTCACTATACTCACTGTTAATTTCCTTTCCTGGAGTCTTATCAAGGTCAAGAAGAGAGGGAATGCATTACAGAAATCAGAAGAGGAGGAGAAGGGAAGAGTACTACACCAGTTAGGAGAGGGGCCCATAACACTAGCACATTAAAGGCATAATTGTGCAGGCTATATATAGAGGGAAAGAGGTGATAGAGTGGGGGAGCTTTACAAACATCACAAGAGGAGGAGAAGGAAAGTGCATTACATGGATCAGAAGAGAAAGGATATACCAAATACGCTAGAACAGAGGGATAAGAGCAAGAAGAGAGGAGATGCACTATGGAAATCAGAAGAGGAAGAGAAAGCATAGTTACTTACCTGTAACAGGTGATCTCTGGGAACAGCAGGAATTGAGTCTTCACATATGGGTGACGTCGGCACTGATGGAGCCCGCGCGGAAATGCTCTCCAGCGTCCTATAGGAAAGCTTTTTGGAGCAGCCCACTATGCCTGCGTAGCTGCCTTCCCGCCTTTCCAACTCTCCCTCTTCAGTTGAGTTTGTAGCTGAGATAAAAGGAGAGAAGGAGAGAGAGAAATACAACTCCTAGGGGAGGAGGGTGGATTGTGAAGACTCAATTCCTGCTGTTCCCGGAGATCACCTGTTACAGGTGAGTAACTACGCTATCTCCAGAAACACGCAGGAATGCAGTCTTCAGATATGGGACTCCCTAGCTTGGAGATGCCAGGAAGATGACCACAGAGAGAGCTGTGAAACACAGGCCTACATAGGTCATGTATCCTCCAAGGATGTCTTGTATCGAAACCTGGGATGGCGGGTAGGAGTTGATAAAAGTCTGAAAAAGATGCTGGAGAACAGCCTGGCCAAACGAGGCATCCCGGCGGGAGTCCTTGTCTAAGCAATAATGGGCCAGAAAAGTGTGGACACAGTACCAGGTTACTGCTTTGCATATTTCATCAATCGCCACTGAGCGTAGATTTGCCATGGTGGTAACCATTGCTCGCACATTGTGTGCTCTGACATGACCTTCAAGGGAAAATCCCGCACTCTCATATGCCAAAGATTTACAGTCTGCAATTCATTTGGAGAGTGTCCTCTTGGAAACTGGTAGACCTAGGTGACTGGAATCAAAAGCAACAAAAAGCTGTGACGCTTTCCTGTGCTGCCTAGTTCTCTGCAGATAAAAGGGCCAAGGCACGTTTGCAATCCCAGAGTATGTAGGCTTTTTTCTGCACTAGAGGAATGAGGTCCAGGAAAGAAAACAGGAAGGTAAACCAACTTGTTTAAATGAAAGGCGAAACCATCTTTGGCATAAAGTGAGGATGAGTCCTAAGGATTACTTTATCATGGTGAAACCGTATATAAGGAGGGTCAGCCACTAAAGCCTGGAGCTCACTGATGTGTCTTGCAGAAGTGAGGGCAATTAGGAATGTGACTTTCCAAGAAAGAAACTTCAGAGACGTAGTGGCTAGGGGTTCAAAGAGTGGCTTCATAAGCTGTCCGAAGACAACATTGAGGTCCCATGCCACTGGTGGTAGCCTAATGGGAGGCTTAGTTAAGAGTAGGCCCCTCATGAAGCACGCTACAAGCGGCTGAGAGGAGACAGATTGTCCATCTAAGGGTATGTGAGATGCCGCACTGGCACTTAGGTGGACTCTTACCGAATTGGATTTGAGTCCAGAGGACGAGAGGTGGAGGAGATACTCAAGTAACGCTTCCATGGGAACGGAAAAAGGATTAAGATCCTTGATTGAAAACCTTCGCCACTTGAAGGCGTAAGAACGCCTTGTGGAAGGTTTCCTTGAAGCCAATAGGATATCTCTAACCTGTTGAGAGAGGTTGATGTCCCAGAGTTCTAAGCTCTCAGCCATGCTGTCAGATGTAAGGACTGCAGGTTTGGATGCAGCAGCGTCCCGTTCTCCTGAGATAGGAGATCCGGAGCACATCCCAACTCTAGAGGTTTGGCTTGAGAGAGATGTAGAAGTAGTGGATCATGTAGCCCCTGTCTCTCTGGAGTTTGAAAAGAGTCTTGGGGATAAGGGGAATGGGAGGGTAGGCATATAGGAAGTCCTGACCCCAGTGGAGGTGGAAAGCATCCATCATCTGACTGTTCTGAGCAGGTGTTCTGGAACAGAACGGGGAGGTTTGGCATCCTGAGGACTTGCAAACAGGTCTATATCTGGGGTTCCCCAGATTTGAAAAATTTGAACAATCTGATCTGCATGGAGAGACCACTCGTGAGGCAGAAGTACTCGACTGAGTCTGTCTGCCAGGAGATTTTGTTTTCTGGGGAGATATACAGCTAGTAGGTGGATCTGATGGCGTATAGCAAAAGATCATAGATGTAGGGCTTCATTGCACAAAGCTTGATAACCTGTTCCACCCTGCTTTTTCATATAGAACATGACTACCTGATTGTCCGTCTGGACTAGAACTGTGTGGGAGCGAAGGTGGTCTTGGAACACTCTGAGAGCACTGTGGATGGCTCTGAGATCCAATAGATTTATGTGAAGTCGTGCCTCTTGCTGAATCCAAAGACCCTGAGTGGAGAAATTGTCCAGATGAGCTCCCCAACCCAATTTGGACGCATCCATCGTCAGGGTAGATTGGTGTGGTGGCATCTGAAAAGGTGACCCCACAAGAAGGTTTTCTGGTGATTGCCACATTGGAGAGACGAAATGAGACATGCAGAGATCATGATTCTGTCCCCCAGACGACCAGATGCTTGAGTCCACTGCAAAGCCAGGATCCATTGAGCTGCACGCATATGCAGATGAGCATAGGGAACCACATGTACAGTGGAAGCCATATGACACATCAGTTGAAGCATTTCTCGAGCAGATAGGAAAGCTTTCATACATGCCTGAGAAGCTAGCTGAATGATTCGAGCACAGCGGGCCTGTGGTAGAAAAGCCCTTGACTGCTGCATGTCTAGGAGAGCCCCTATGAATTCTAAGGTTTGAGAAGGGGTGAGTTGGGATTCTGGAAGATTTATTACAAATCCTAAGTGTTGAAGAACATGCATTGTGCGGGAGAGAGCAGAGCTGTCTAGAGCTCTAGAGCTGTTGCTTAGTCATCTAAGTAAGGGAAAACAAATATCCCTAGAGATCTTAGGAATGCCGCCACCACTGTCATGCATTTTGTAAAGACTCTTGGTGCAGAGGCCAGGCCGAAGGGTAGAACCTTGTATTGGTAACTAGATCAGGGGCATGCGATGGATGTCATCTACCTGGATTTCAGCAAAGCCTTTGATACTGTTCCTCATAGGAGGCTTATCAATAAACTCAGTAGTTTGGGGATGGGTCTCAAGGTGGTGAACTGGATCAGAAATTGGTTGACTAACAGACGACAGAAGGTGATGGTAAATGGAGCTCACTCGGAGGAAAGGAAGGTGATTAGCGGGGTGCCCTAGGGTTCGGTCCTGGACCCGGCACTGTTCAATGTATTTGTGAGTGATATTGCTGAAGGACTGAATGGAAAAGTCTGTATTTTTGCAGATGACACGAAAATTTGCAACAGAGTGGACTCCCCCGAGGGAGTGGTTAACATGAGGAAAGATTTTATTTATTTATTTATTTAACTTTCTTATATACCGCGCTCTTTGGGATCAGTGCGGTTTACATCTAACACAACTGTGCAGTGCAGGAGGTCTGCACTGAACTTACAATAAAACATGGTTTTAACAGGGTAACTATATACAAGTAAATTAAACTGTGCAGTGCAGGAGGTCTGCACTGAACTTACACTGAAACATGGGCATATGAACAGGTTTTAACAGGGTAACTATATACAAGTAGATTAAAAGATCTACAAAAGCTGGAAGAATGGTCTAATGCTTGGCTTTATGAATCATGATCTCTGCATGTCTCATTTTGTCTCTCCAATGGTTACTCAGTAGTCTTTCCAAGAGTTACTCAGCTACTGCCTTATGCTGAATTGTACATAGTTCACACCCAGTTACAGCTCCAAGTTTTTGATCCTGTTATATGTAAGCACTAGGCAATACTCACAGGCCTAGTGCAAGAAGCGTTAATTGTAAACCGCACTGATATCAAAGAGCGCAGTATATAAAAGCTGTTAAATAAATAAATAAATAAATAAATTAAGATTTAATGCGAAGATTTAATACGCAGCATTGCTAGGAAAGGGGAAGTGCTACTGCTAGGAGATTTCAATATGCCAGATGTTGATTGGCACATTCCTGCTGCAGTATCATCTAGGAGTAAGGAGATCCTGGATTCTCTACAGGGAGAACTATTCAGGCAATTGGTAACAGACCCCACACGTGAAGGGGCCATACTGGACTTGGTGCTTACCAATGGTGAAAGTGTTTCTGATGTTGTAGTGGGAGATCATTTTGCATCCAGTGATCACCAGATGGTGTGGTTCAGTATTAGGACTAGGGCTGTTAGAATCCATTCCAAGGTGAAGATCTTAGACTTTAGGAAGACTAACTTTGCAAAGATGGGCCAATACCTCAGGGAGTCGTTAGTGGGATGGGAACAGCTGGGGGATGTAGAACAACAGTGGGCAAAACTGAAAGGGGGTATTTTAAAGGCAACCAACCTTTTTGTTAAAATGGTAAATAAAGGCAAAAGGAACAGGAGACCGCTATGGTTTTCGAAGGAGGTAGCTGAAAAAGTGAAGAAAAAGAGGGAGGCCTTCATGAAATACAAGAGATCACAGAGAAAGGAAGACAGGCATCTGTATTTGGAAAAACTTAGAGAAGCTAGCAAAGTAGTCAAGAAGGCAAAGATTCAAAAGGAGGAGGAAATAGCCAATGCAATAAAATGGGGAGATAAGACATTTTTCAGATATATTAGTGAGAAGAGGAAGGGCAAAAGTGGTATTGTCAGACTCAAGGGTACAGGGGGGGAATATGTAGAAGCTGATAAGGATAAAGCGGAATTGCTTAACAAATATTTTTGTTCTGTGTTCACAGATGAAGAACCAGGAGCAGGACCTCAGAAAACACCCACAAATAAGAACAGAAGCGAGGGACATCTTGAACAATTTTCAGAAGACTGTGTTCGTGAGAAACTAGCTCAACTTAAAGTAGACAAAGCGATGGGACCGGATGGGATACACCCTAGAATACTGAGGGAACTTGGGGACGTTCTAGCAACTCCACTGACTGACCTTTTCAATGCCTCGTTGGAGTCGGGAGTGGTGCCAAAGGACTGGAGAGAGGCTCATGTGGTGCCTTTACACAAAAGCGGAAGTAAGGATGTGGTTGAAAACTACAGGCCGGTTAGTTTAACTTCGGTGGTGAGTAAATTAATGGAAACGCTGTTGAAAGAGAAAATAGTGAGGTTTCTGGAGTCCAGCGGATTACAGGATCCGAGGCAGCATGGATTCACCAGAGGCAGGTCTTGTCAGACAAATCTGATTGATTTCTTTGACTGGGTGACCAGGGAGTTGGACCGAGGGAGAGCTCTAGATGTGGTGTATTTAGATTTCAGTAAAGCCTTTGACACTGTTCCTCACAGGCGACTTATAAACAAACTGAGCACCCTAGGGATGGACCCTAAAGTTACTGCTTGGGTTAGAAATTGGTTGGGTGGGAGGCGACAAAGAGTACAAGTAAATGGAGCTCACTCTGAGGAGAAGGATGTTACCAGTGGTGTGCCCCAGGGATCTGTCCTTGGTCCGATTCTTTTTAACATCTTTGTTAGTGATATAGCGGAAGGGCTGTCTGGTAAGGTTTGCCTCTTTGCGGATGATACCAAAATCTGCAATAAAGTAGACACCCAGGAAGGTGTAGATAACATGAGGAGGGATCTAGCTAAGCTTGAAGAATGGTCTAGAATTTGGCAGCTGGGATTTAATGTTAAAAAATGTAAGGTCATGCATTTGGGCTGCAGCAATCCAAGGGAGCAATACAGCATAGGAGGTGAAGTACTTTTGTCCACTAAAGAAGAGCGGGACCTAGGCGTAGTTGTGTCCGATGATCTTAAAGTAGCTAAACAGGTAGAAAAGGCGACGGCAAAAGCTAGAAGGATGCTTGGGTGCATACGGAGAGGAATGGCTAGCAGAAAAAAGGAGGTGATAATGCCTCTGTATAAGTCTTTGGTGCGACCTCATTTGGAGTATGGTGTGCAATTCTGGAGACCGCACCTTCAAAAGGATGTGAACAGGATGGAGTCGGTGCAGAGGGTTGCTACTAAGATGATTAGTAGTCTTCATTATAAAGCATATGAGGACAGACTTAAGGATCTTAATATGTACACCTTAGAGGAAAGGCGGGATAGAGGTGATATGATTGAGATGTTTAAATACCTCCGTGGCATAAATGTTCAGGGAGAGAGCCTCTTTCAATTGAAAGCAAGTTCTGCGACGAGGGGACATGGGATGAGGGTGAAGGGAGATAGATTCAGGAGTGATATGCGGAAATATTTCTTTACGGAAAGAGTAGTGGATCCGTGGAATAGTCTCCCAGTGGAGGTGGTAGAGATGAGGACAGTAACTGAATTCAAAAAAGCATGGGACCAACACAGAGGATCTCTAAAGGTAAAAAGTGGACTGTTGTAGTTGTTGTTATGGAAGGACAGACTAGATGGGCCTTGTGGTCTTTTTCTGTCATCATGTTTCTATGTTTCTATGAAGTGCAGTGTCATGCACTTGGGTAGCAGAAATCCAAGGGAAATGTACGTGATAGGGGGCGAGAGGTTGGTGTCCATGGATCAGGAGAAAGACCTTGGTGTGATTATTTCTGAAGATCTCAAGGTGGCAAAACAGTGCGACAAGGCAGTGGCAAAGCTGGTAAGGAAACGGCCTGATTTACATGAAATGCTCACACCAACTTGGGCAAAAATGAAGGTACCGGATGCAGGACCACTTTCTCCTTGGAGAAGGAAAGGAATGGCTCCTGGCATGACAGGGTCCGAAGCTCCAAAATCCTGCATGCCGAGCAAATCGCCACCAGGAATACCATTTTCAGAGTCAAATCCTTCAGGAAAGCTCGACTCGATGGCTCAAAGGGTTCCCCAGACAGCACCGTCAGCGCCAGATTGAGATTCCAAGGTGGTACCACTACCCTCTTTGGCAGACGGAGGTGGGTCACCGCCCCTAGAATGCTCAGCACATCTGGGTGTGTACCCAATGGCACCCGGTGGACTTTCCCACGATAATCGGTAATCGCCGCCAGTTGCACCCTCAAGGAACTGGCAGCTAGACCCTTATCAAAACCCGATTGCATGTTACTATCCCTACTCATCAAGCTGGTCACACTTTGGATCTGTTTTTGACTTCTTCTTCTTCCTCCCTCTTGATACATAATCTTTCCACTGTACTTCTTCCGTGGACTGACCATGTCTGCCTCTCTGTGCGCTGTACTCCTCCTTCAGGTCCTTCCTCTTCTGTCTCTTCTTCGCCGCCTCCTGCTGTATCCCCTCCTTCACGGCTTTCTCGTGCCATTTCGTCCCTCACCCGCCAACAATTCCCCGCTGCCACTGAGCTTCTTCCCTCGGACTTTTCCTCTCTTTCTCCTTCCTCTCAAGCGGCTCTCTGGTCTTCCTCCCTCTCGGCCGCCCTTGACCGCATTGCCCCTTTACGTCCCCGGAAACCCCGCCATCGGCCTATACATCCATGGTATCATCAGGGCTTGCGCCTCTTGCGTACTCAGCTTCGCAGGGCTGAGCGTCAGTGGCGTAAGAATCCTTCACCGTCCACCTTGGCTTTCTTTAAATCCAATTATTCCCACTACCGCTCTAGCGTCCATCAAGCCAAACGCTCCTACTTCTCCAACGCGATTTTAAATGCTCCAAACCAAACCCGGCACCTTTACTCTACCTTGCAAACTTTATCATCCCTTCAATCATCTGTATCTGCTGCTCACATTCGTCCTGTCCCCTCTCCCTCTCTCTTAGCCTCCTTCTTCGACAACAAGATTTCATCTCTACGAGCATCTTTACCCTCCTGTCCTGCTCCAATTCACTCCCCCCCCTCCGGTTGTTTCCCCCCCCCGCCCCTCTGCCCAGCTCTCACATTCGTGGGCTTCTTTTTCTTTGATTACTCCCTCTGAACTTCATCATCTCATTTCATCTTCTAAGAAAACATTTTGTCCTCTTGATCCTATTCCCTCCTCCTGGCTCCTTGACCCTTCTCTGGCACTCCTACCCTACATCCTCACTATGTTCAATTCTAGCTTATCCACAGGCTTTTTCCCCTCCCCTTGGAAGCATGCTCTGATCCGCCCTATCCTTAAAAGTTCTCCTCTTGATCCTCTGGTCCCTGCTCACTACCGTCCTGTTTCAAATCTACCTTTCCTTTCTAAACTTCTTGAGAAGTTTGTTTTTGCACAACTTTCGCACTACTTGTACTCTATTAATTTCCTTCACCCTCGTCAATCTGGGTTTTGTCAGGGTCACAGTGTCGACACTATTCTCTTCGCCTTCACTAATGCACTGCACGTGGCTCACGATCATGGTGACATTTCGGTGGCGGTTGCCCTTGACCTTTCGGCAGCTTTTGATCTTGTTGACCACTCCCTTCTTCTTAATCGTCTCCGGGAAGCCGGCTTATGCAGTACCGTTCATCACTGGTTTCATTCCTTCCTTTCTTCCCGTTCCTGTGCAGTACTCTCTCTTCCTCTCCTTCCACTCCTCCTTCAAATTCCTTTCCTCTTTCCTGTGGGGTTCCTCAGGGTTCTGTTTTAGCTCCTCTTCTCTTTAACGTCTTTCTGGCCCCTCTTGCCCTATTGATCCAACAGTCTGGAGTTTCCGCTTTCCTGTATGCAGATGATATCGTCTTACTTCATCACACTTCTCCTTCCTCTCCTGATCTCTCTGCACTCAATTCCTGTCTCTCTGCTGTGGCTAATTGGCTGACTCTTCACTGTCTTCACCTTAACCTCACAAAGACCGTTGCTATTTGGTTCTCTTACGGTCATCCACCCCCTCTGTTGGCTCCCTCTTTCTCCGGTTCCCCAGTTCCTTTAGTTTCCACCTTCCGTTATCTCGGTGTTCACTTTGATTCTGACCTTTCCTTTCAGTCTCACCTCTCCCATGTCACCAAATCATCCTTCTTTTTCCTCCGTCAAATCCGTGCGGTGCGTCCTTTTCTGTCCCCTTCAGCTCTCTCTACCCTGTTGTTGTCCTTGGTCATGTCTCGTGTTGATTTTGCCAATTCTGTTCTCGTCGGTCTTCCTAAATCTCGATTATCTCGCTTACAACGTATACAGAAACCGCCGCTCGCCTCGTTTGTCATGCTTCTCCTCGCGATCACATTACACCCCTCCTTTTCCATCTTCACTGGTTGCCCTTCCCTTTCCGTTCCCAATTCAAACTGCTCACCTAGGTTCATAAAGTTTTCCATACTGGTACTCCTCAATACCTTGCTGACTTCCTTTCCTTTCATTCTCCCCGTCACACTCCTCGTTCTTTTCACCTCCACTGCCTTACCCTCCCTTCACCCGCACACACTCACCTACAGTCCACCCGCTCTTCTGCTTTCTTCTTTATTGGTCCTGCCCTTTGGAATTCCCTACCCTCCTCCCTCCGCTTAGAACCCCACCATTCCACATTTAAACAGAACTTGAAAACCCACCTTTTCTCTCTGGCTTTCGATGTGCCCTCTCCTTTTGTGTAAACTCCACTTCCCTCCCTCCCATTCATTCCTCTTGTTTCCTTCCCACCCCTCCCTCGTCTCTCCTGTCTATGCTATCCTTTATGAAGAAGCTGTAACCTTCTTTTCCTTTACAAGGCTTTGACCTTTTTCTTTTAATTGATGATTTTAATTGTACACCGCTTTGATTTTTTGAGAAAGGCGTTTTTTTATCAAGAAACAATAAACATAAACATAAACGCCAAGATGTCCAGGATGGAGGCAGTGGAAGGGCGCGCCTGCCTCTCTCCGCACCATGATTCAAAGATGCACCCTACACAGATGCACACCAGGTTCGTAGACCTCTGGGCCTGTAGCAAGATCGCTATCCCTGAGCCTGATTATCCTTTCTTCTTCAACTTCGCCCTTTCAAGAGCCATGCCATAAGCGATAATTGATCGAACTGGGGCATGCAAAGTGGCTGCTGCATCGAGGTCCTTTGAACCGGAAGCCACCACAGTCAATCCGCCAGTATCCGAATCAGGTCAGCATACGACGGGCACCTCGGCCAGTTTGGTGCCCCCAGAATTACAAATCCCCGGTATGCCTCTAGCCATTGCACTAACCGGCCTATGAGCACCCACGGGGAAAAACAGAGAAGACCCTCTTCAAACCACTGCTGAATTAGAGAATCCAGGCCCTTAGACTTCCTCTCTTCTTCTGCTGAAAAACCGGCAGGTCCTGGCTGACTCGAACATTGCCATTAGGTCCATGACTAGTGTGCCCCATCGGCGGACCCACCTTCTCGAATGCCTCCTGATTGAGCTGCCTCTCTCCGGGGTCCATGCGCACTCAGCTGAGGTAGTCTGCCGTCACACTGTCAACTCCCGCCCCTCTCACAAACACTGATTACACACCCCTCCCCGGCTCCCCCTGGCCACTTCCTCTACCAAGGGAACTAGCTTCAGGACCGGGCTGTGCATAGATTATCACAGAAAACACTCATGAAGGGTTCCGGGACTGGACTGGGGTTCCTCAAGGAACAACAATTAGCAGGTAAGTCTAATTTCTCTTTCCTTATTGTCCCTCCAGTCCAGTCCCGAACCTCTGGGATGTATCAGAGCAGTTAAACTAACAGGAGGGACCCGTACAACCAGCCTGAAGCACTGCCAATCCAAAATGAGCATCCCCCGCCGCCTGGACATCCAGGTGAAAATGTTCAGATAAAGTATGCCACCCTACAGATCTCCACCGGTGGAACTAAACTATACTCTGCTCACGAGGCTACCTGAGCCCTCGTGGAATGCGTCTGCAACTTCGCCGGCACTGCTCTACCATTCAAGATGTATGCAGGCGTGATTGCCTCGCTGATCCTTCTGGAAATGGAGGCTTAGCTGCCGCCTCCCTTTTGCGCGACCCGCCAAACAGAACCAACAGATGGACCGATCTCCGAAAGGACGATGCCCTTTTCACATACCTTTGCATCCAAATGGCATAGCTGCGGAGTGGTAGAGCCTATATCTGCTCTCGCCCGCAATCTTACCTGGGTAGGTAAAAGGATCCCCCACACAGTGCACCTCCACAGGATCAGGCACAGAGCACTTGAACTAAAATAAAATAAAACCAAACCAAAATCTAATTAACTGAAACTGAAATTAAAAAGAAACTAAATGACCCCCTAGGAAGGGGCTGCTCTGTCCTGCTTTATTCTCCGGTGGCTGCATCTCCCGGGCACCCAAAACACAGCAGTGAGTTAAACACATGCGGGCCTGAATAAGAAGAAAACGCGCCTAAATGCAGTGGGGGGAGTTTCCCACACTGCTGCAGGCTCCCAAACATGCGGCTGCAGGCCGCTCTCTGACTCCTCGTGTTCTCGCGGTTGCTAGGGGTTCCTGCTGTCCTCCCCCCGCCACTGTTACCTTGGAGCCTCTTTGCCGCATGGCTTTTCTACTCCTCGCACTCAGCCTTCCTTCCCGGCTTCGGCACTGAAGGGGGTGACTCGGGGCTGCCAGCTTTCACTCCTCTCAAGCAACTGCAGCGGCTCCTCACCCGATAATCCTGAGGGAAGAGGGGGAAGGAGAAATATCCTCCCCTCAGCACTGTTGTCCCCCGGGTTCTCTCTTTTCCTTCTGATTTTTTATTTTTTTTTCACTTCTGCCTTTAAAAACAAAGAAACCTGCACCTTAACAGGGGAAATAAAAGCAAACTCTAACTAAACCTATCTCCTTAGTTGTCTCTTCAGTGAGTCCAGCACCCTAACTCACAATCTCCTCCAGCTGCTTGGAGACTGAGCATACTGGGGCTAATGGGCGGTGCCAGCTGCATATGTACACTAGTGTCATCAAAAAGATGACATGCTCAGTCTCCAAGCTGCTGGAGGAGGTGCACTATCCAGAGGTGCGGGACTGGACTGGAGGGACGAAAAGGAACAGGAGTTTTTTCTTTCTTTTTTTTAAAGGAAAGAAATAGAAACAAAAGAAAACACAGACGATGCCGGTGCTAGCGTCGACGGGAAGGCAGACACGACCACAAAAGAAGCAAATTTTCTGCAATGACAGGAATTGCTCCCTGTCGGCTCCACGGAAAACAAAAAACCGAGGAGGGAGAGTTGGAAAGGTGGGAAGGCAGTTAAGCAGTCACAATGGGATGCTCTCAAAAGCTTTCCTATAGGACGCTGGGGAGCGTTCCTGCGCGGGCTCCGTCGGTGCCGACGTCACACATGTGAAGACTACTTTCCTGCTTATTCCTGGAGATAGGAAGACACTACACTGGTTAGGAGGATTAGATGGATTAAACGAGGGAAAGTGGGGATAGAGAGGAGGTGCATTTACCTGGGTTTCCGGGTCTTCAGCTCCCAGACTTGCAGCTCCTAACTTCACTACCTCAGCCAGGCGTGTGATGGTAGCCACAGAAGACTGGGCAGCCTGGGCCAACTTCTCCTGGCTGGCTGTGGCATTCTGCACCAGCACCTTGGTGTCTTCCACCAGAGCCTTAGCGGTCTTCAGGATCCCCTCCCTAGAGAATGTTAGACAGGAAGGAAAAACAAAGGAGAGAGAGGGTGGATGAAAAGAGGAGACATTTAGGGGAGGAGGAGCAGAAGAGAGAAATTATTTGGAAACATATTGCTGCACAGACTCCATGCAAAGGAATCTCATATCAGATCCCAAGCACTCCACACTGTGGAGTGAATTAAACCTTATTCCCACCAGCATTCCTAGTAGAAACATAAAAACCTCTGCAGTAAAAAAAATAAGCAGTCAACATATTCCTTCTGTGAGGGGAGAGGGAGAAATGTCAACATAGACTACCTGTGATCAGCAAAAGTCTCTGCATTCTCCCGATTTAGAGTGCCCGCTGTGGCAAACATGATGGTGGTATCAAGGTCAGCGATGATTCCAGATACAGCACTGGCAGCGGTAATGCATGCCTGTGTACCACGGTTACCAGCCTGTAAGGCAGCTAATACATGGGACACCTGGGGAAAGAAAACAAAAGAATGAGAAAAAGTGAGCAAGCAAGATACATCCCAAATGAAAATAGCAAAATTTCAAGAAGTAAAACTAGTGAAGAGAGAGAGGCAAGAAAATAAGGAGAAGAAAATCAGGAGATAAGCAACCTTTGCTGAATAAGAGCATTGGTGTATGTGTGTGTGTGGCGCAGTTGGATACCCTGAGGTTTGCTGGGATATGTACAGGAATCTGCCCTCACGGCATGAGGGGATGTGTCAGTGTGTGTATGGGGTGACGTTTGGATAGATACTCTCAGGTTTGCTGGGATATGTACAGGAATCTGCCCTCACGGCATGAGGGGATGTGTCAATGTGTGTATGGGGTGACGTTTGGATAGATACTCTCAGGTTTGCTGGGATATGTACAGGAATCTGCCCTCACGGCATGAGGGGATGTGTCAATGTGTGTATGGGGTGACGTTTGGATAGATACTCTCAGATTTGCTGGGATATGTACAGGAATCTGCCCTCACGGTATGAGGGGGTGTGTCAGTGCGTGTAGGGGGTGAGGTCTAGATAGATACCCTGAGGTATGCTGGGATATGTACAGGAATCTGCCCTCACGACATGAGGGGGTGTATCAGGGTATGTATGGGGTGAGATCTGGATGGATACCCTCAGGTTTCCTGGGATATGTACAGGAATCTGCCCTTACAGTATGAGGGAGTGGGTCAGTGCGTGTAGGGGGTGATGTCTGGATGGATACCTTGAGGTATGCTGTGATATGTATTGGAATTTGCCCTCACGGTATGAGGGGGTGTGTCAGTGTGTGTATGGGGTGAGATCTGGATAGATACCCTCAGGTATGCTGGGATATGTACAGGAAAGCACAGTTACTTACCTGTAACAGGTGATCTCTGGGAACAGCAGGAATAAGTCTTCACATATGGGTTTCGTCGGTACCGACGGAGCCTGCGCGGGAACGCTCCCCAGCGTCCAATCAGAAAGCCTTTGGGAGCATCCCACAGCGCCTGCATGCTGCCTTCCCGCCTTAACCAACTGTCTCTCCTCAGTTGAGTTTTAGAGCTGAGACAAAGAGAGAGAAAGAGAGGGAAAGGAAAGAGAGATAGAGAGAGAGAAAACTCCTAGGGGAGGTGGGTGGGTTGTGAAGACTTATTCCTGCTGTTCCCAGAGATCACCTGTTACAGGTAAGTAACTGTGCTATCTCCAGGAACAAGCAGGAATGAGTCTTCACATATGGGGGACTCCCTAGCTTTAGATGCCAGGGAGAGATCCCAGAAGTTGTGGGTCCCTGGGACAGGGCTGCACTTCCCCACCTGGATCTCTGGCATCCCATGAGGGATGGTGGGTAGGAGTTGATTAAGTATGGAACATGTGTTTAAGAACAGCCTGACCAAACAAGGCATCCCAGCGGGAGTCCTTGTCCAAGCAGTAATGGGCTGTGAAAGTATGAACCGAGGCCCAAGTGGCTGCTCGACAGATGTCATCGATAGACACAGAGTTCAGATGAGCCAATGAGGCTGCCATGGCTCTCACATTGTGAGCTGTGACATGGCCCTCCAGAGAAAGGTTCTTGCTCTGATAGGCGAAAGAAATACATTGGGCAATCCAGTTAGAAAGTGTTCTCTTGGAGACTGGTTGTCCGAGATGAGAAGGATCAAAGGCAACAAAGAGTTGGGAAGACTTTCTATGTTGCCGTGTCCTTTGTAAGTAAAAAGCTAGAGCTCTTTTACAGTCCAGGGTATGAAGATTCCTCTCTGCACTTGATGCATGAGGTCCTGGAAAAAAGACAGGTAGGTAGACCTCCTGGTTGAGGTGAAAAGGCGAGACCACTTTAGGCATAAAGTGTGGATTAGTCCTAAGGACCACCTTGTCATGATGGAACCTTGTATAATGTGGATTAGCTACGAGTGCTTGCAATTCACTAATGCGGCGTGCTGATGTGATTGCAATGAGAAAGATAACCTTCCAAGAAAGGTATTTCAAGGAGGTGGTAGCTAAAGGTTCAAAAGGCGGCTTCATAAGCTGACCAAGAAACAAGTTTAAGTCCCATGCCACTGGGGATGGTTTAATGGGAGGCTTTGTTAAAAGGAGGCCTCTCATGAATCTTGCTACAAGAGGATGAGAGGAAATAGGCTGTCCATTTAGAGGCTTAAGGGAAGCTGCAATAGAACTCAAATGGACTTTTACTGAATTTGTCTTAAGGCCTGCATTAGACAGATGGAGATACTCCATCAAAGATTCCAAAGGTATGGCAAGGGGGTTAAGACCCTTCCCAGAACACCAGATGGTAAACCTCTTCCACTTGAAAGCATAAGAACGTCTAGTGGAAGGTTTTCTGGAAGCATAAAGAACATCTTTCACTTGTTGAGAAAGATGAAGATCCTGGAGATCTAGGCCTTCAGCAACCAAGCCCTGAGATGTAGAGACTGGGGATTGGGATGCCATAACTTTCCGTCCTCTTGAGAGAGGAGGTCTGGAGCAGACCCTAACTCCAGGGAGGGAGCTTGAGAGATGTAGAAGCAGAGGGTACCACACATGCCGTGGCCAATGTGGAGCTATCAGAATCATGTGGCCTCTATCTCTCTGAAGCTTGAACAGGGTTTTGGTAATTAGGGGAATGGGTGGAAAGGCATAAAGGAAGTCTTGACCCCCAGTGAAGGAGGAAAGCATCCCTTGCCTGAGCTCCCTGAGCCAGAGTTCTGGAACAGAACCGGGGAAGTTTGGCATTCCACGGACTTGCAAAGAGGTCCGGGGTTCCCCAAATTTGAAAAATCTTGGATACCTGGTCCATATGTAGGGACCACTCGTGTGGAAGCAGAACTCGACTGAGTCTGTCTGCCCAAGAGTTTTGAACCCCTGGAAGATAAACTGCCAGAAGATGAATGTGATGCTCTCTGGCGAGGGCCCACAGTCGCAAAGCTTCGTTGCAAAGCGACAGAGAGCCAGTTCCTCCCTGCTTGTTACATAGAACATGGCTACCTGATTGTCCGTGTGGATAAGGACTGTCTTATGGCTGAGCAGGGTGTGGAAAACTCGCAGAGCAAGGAAGATTGCTCTGAGTTCCAAGAGATTGATGTGTAGACAAGTCTCTTGTGGGGACCAGATGCCCTGGGTGGAGAGGTCTTGAAGAGGAGCCCCCCATCCCATTGGAGAAGCATCTGTTGTAAGAGTTGCTTGGGGCAGAGGCTGTTGAAAGGGGGACCCCAGCAACAGGTTTTGAGGGGACTTCCACCACTGGAGGGACAAAATGAGGCGACTTGTGTTTGCTATTTTGTCTGACAGGCAGCCTAATGCCTGGGTCCATTGGGTGGATAAAGTCCACTGAGCTGCCCTCATGTGAAGGCGAGCATATGTACGGTGGATGCCATGTGGCCTATTAACTGTAACATCTCTCGAGCAGTTAGCAGGGGCTTCAACTCTGCTTTAGAAGCTAACTGCACCAAGCGAAGGCAACGGGCCTGGGGAAGATAGGCCCTTGCCCTTGTAGTATCCAGCACTGCCCCTATAAACTCCAGGGACTGAGTAGGGATCAAATTGGATTTTGGGATGTTTATTACCAGCCCTAAATACTGAAGGATACGCATTGTGCAGGTTAGAGAAGTCTTGGCCTCTGATTGAGTGGGAGCTCGAATGAGCCAGTCGTCCAGGTAAGGGAAGACGAATATTCCCAGGGTGCACAGAAAAGCAGCTACTACTGCCATGCATTTCGTGAACACCCTTGGTGCAGAGGCCAAACCAAAAGGGAGCACTCTGTATTGATAGTCCTTCTCCTGAAAAAGGAACCGAAGGAACCTTCTGTGAGTTAGATGGATGAGAACATGTGTGTACGCATCCTTGAGATCTAGAGAACAAAGCCAATCCTGACTCTGAAGGTATGGCAGCAGAGTTCCTAGAGAAACCATCTTGAATTTTTCCTTGACTAGGAATCTGTTCAATTCTCTGAGATCTAAGATGGATCTGAAGCCCCCTGTTTTCTTTGGAATAAGAAAATAGGGGGAGTAGAACCCTGTGCCCTGTTGTTGAAGAGGCACTTCCTCTATTGCCCCCTGGGCGAGAAGAGTGGCAACCTCTTGTTCCAACAGGCTGAGGAGGGAGGTTGGAGAATTGAACTGGTGCACTCTTGTGAGAGGGGGCAAGCTTGAGAAATGAAGTTTGTACCCCTCTCTTATGATGGAGAGTGTCCAATGCTCTGCTGTAATTTGCCCCCACCTGGGAGCAAAGTGACATAACCTTCCTGAAATGGTGGAGGGCTCTGGTCCTTCTAGAGCCAGGAAGGCTAAGTTCTCTAGCAGAAAGTCAAAGGCCCTGAGGGGGCTGAGGCTGCTGGGCTGGAGCAGGCCTCGCAGCCTTTGCTTTGCTCTGTTTGGAGGATTGCTGACGTTTGGAAGCTGCAGAAGATGCCCGCTGACCATAAGCAGGATAGAATCTTCCCTTTTTAGAAAAAGGTGTTTTCTTGAACAACCTTTTCTTAGCAGGAGCAGCTGTGGATTTGGATAGTCTATCCAAAGCAGAATTTTCAGCATCCATCTGATTGGCTTTTGCTTGCCAATCTTTACCAAACAGGTTCTCACCTGTACAAGGGATATTTCCCAATTCATCTTGAACCCAGATCTCCAAATCAGATGCTTGAAGCCAAGCAATCCTACGTGCACCTATGGCAATAGCTGAGGCTCTGCTTACGCATTCAAAGGAGTCGAAAGCTGCACGGTTGGAGAATTTGGAGATACCTTGGGCATGTTTAAGCCCAGTGAGAAAGTTTTGCCTTTTATCTTCAGACATAAAAGGACTTAAAGTCTGCAAATGGTCAGTGACTTCTTTTATGAACATTCCCATGTAGAGACTATAAGAATTAATTCTTGCAGCAAGCATGGAAGCTTGGAAGACTCTTCTTCCAAAAGCATCCAGGGTTCTACATTCACTTCCTGGAGGATTAGAGGCATGTCTTTTGGCACTTCTAATCTTTCTCATTGCAGACTCAACCACAATACAGTGGTGAGGAAGCTGAGTTTTATGGAAATCAGGACAAGGAGGGACACGATACATGGTATCCAACCTGCGAGAATGAGGAGAGGTGGTTAGAGGTGCTTCCCACATACTCAACATGAGATGATACAGAATCTCATGAATAGGTAAGGTAGCTGCCTCCTTAGGAGTTTTGGGATATTGTAAAATATCTAACTCCTTGGCTCTGGGCTCTGTCTCAGGGGCCACTGTAATAGAGAGGCACCTCTCTGATAAAGTCTTGAAAAGACAAATCCTCTGGAGGAGACATGTGGAAGAAGCATCACTGCATCAACCGACTCTTCAGAATCCTCAGAGTCCTCAGAGGAATCGAAGTATCATCTGTCCGGATGCTCTTGCAAAGCCCGATACCCGTACCGACTGGGATCGGTATCGGGAATACCCGGTACTGGGGTATCGGTACCGGAGGGCTTCAGAGGACCGAGTACCGGCATAGCGGACACCGATGCTGATGTTGATGCCACCGGTACCGGAATCGGTACTGATGGCGATGCTAGAGCCGGTACCGGCGGAGTAGTCTGTTGCGGTACCACGGGCGTCAATGCCACAAAGAAAGCCGCCAGACTGCGTTCGATGGACAGAATCCTCTGATCCATCGACGCCGCCAATGCCTGGAAGTCGGTACCGGTGGAAACCACTGGTACCCCAGAGCATGGCACCAGGAGATCTGTCGAGACCACGCCATCGAGATCATCCTGGAACCCCGATGATGATGCTTTAGAGGCCGAAGCCTCCCGCTGGGGTAATTTTGCCGGTGCAGAACCCTCGAGGGCAAGGCCAGAGGCATCTCGATGCTTAGAAGGAGATCTACCCTTCGAGGACCGGCTAGATTTATGTTTAGTTACCTGAGATCCATGTGAGGAAGAAGAAGCCCTGGATGACGTCGATGCCACCGAAGCCACATCAGAGGGAAACAGGGTACTGAGCTTGGCAGCTCGGTTCTGCCGACCTCTTTTAGACATCATGGAACAGGACACACAATCCATTATGGAATGGTCAGGACCTAAACATTTTAGAAACCATTCATGGGTGTCGGTGACGGAAATAGTACCGCCACATTTTGTTCACTTTTTAAATCCTGAGGCAGGCTTTTCCATATTGAAGGAAAAAACGTTTGGGGCCTAAGGCCCAAACTCAAGTGCACCTGAAGAAAAATAACGGAAAAAAGGTTTATTTATTTTTTTTTTTTTACAAAAAGAAAAGAACAAAGACCAGAGGTTCCGGTATAGCGTTGAAGAATGCAGACGCGACACAAAAGAATAAAGAAAAAATAAGGAAATTCTTCTGCGGTGACAGGAACACGACCTGCTGGCTCCGCGGAAAAAGAAGAACTGAGGAGAGACAGTTGGGAAAGGCGGGAAGGCAGCACGCAGGCGCTGTGGGATGCTCCCAAAGGCTTTCTGATGGGATGCTGGCGAGAATTCCCGCGCAGTCTCCGTCGGTACCGACGAAACCCATATGTGAAGACTCATTCCTGCTTGTTCCTGGAGATTCAGCACTCACGGTATGAGGGGGTGTGTCAGTGTGTGTATGGGTGAGGTCTGGATGGATACCCTGAAGTATGCTGGGATATGTACAGGAATCTGCTCTCACGGCATGAGAGGGTGTATCAGTGTGTGTATGGGGTGATGTCTGGATGGATACCCTGAGGTATGCTGGGATATGTACAGGAATCTGCCCTCATGGTATGAGGGAGTGTATCAGTGTGTGTATGGTGTGACGTCTGGATGGATACCCTGAGGTATGCTGGGATATGTACAGGAATCTGCCCTCACGGTATGAGGGGATGTGTCAGGGTAGTTACTCACCTGTAACAGGTGTTCTCCAGGAGCAGCAGGAATCAGTCCTCACATATGGGTGTCATTGGCGCCGATGAAGCCCCAGCGGAGCATTTCCCCAGCTTTCTATGAAAGCCTTTGGGAATGCAGGCACGCATGCGTGGTTCCCTTCCTGCCTAAAGGTGCCATCTTACCTCAGTCAAATGACACAGCTAAGAACAGCACACAAAAATTAAAAATAAACTATGTACAACTACAACTCCAAGGGGAGGAGGGAGGGTTGTGAGGACTGATTCCTGCTGCTCCTGGAGAACACCTGTTACAGGTGAGTAACTACTCTTTCTCCAGGACCAAGCAGGAAGTCAGTCCTCACATATGGGTGACTCCCTAGCTCTGGGCTACCTGGAACCCCGGCTGAACAAGAGTACTCCCTCTAGTCCCAGCAGTAAAGAAAGGCTTTTCAAGGACACAACCTCCACCGGTAGCCCAACAGAGGGCAGGAGGGCAGGAGTTGCCTAAACCTCAAAGAGATTCCGGAGTACTGCTTGGCCAAAAGCACTGTCCCTACGGGACTCCCTCTCCAGGCAGTAATGGGCTGCAAAAGTCTGGCTTGAAGACCAAGTTGCAGCCCTGCAGATGTCTACCAAGGGCACAGAGCGGAGATAAGCCACTGAGGCAGCCATTGCCCTGACACGATGGGCCGTGACCCTACCCTGCAAAGCAAGGTCAGCCGCCTTGTAAGCCCAGGTGATACAGTCAGCCACCCAGATGGACAAGGTACGCTTGGACACAGCCAACCCCAACTTATTGGGGTCAAAGGATACAAAGAGCTGAGTAGCCCTTCTATGCCCCTGCGAACAGTCAAGGTAGAAGGATAAGGCCCTCCTACAGTCCAGGGTGTGCAGGACTGCTTCAGCCTGGCTAGCATGAGGCCTAGGGAAGAATGTTGGAAGAACCACCTCCTGATTGAGGTGGAAAGAGGAGACAACCTTAGGGAGGAACTTCGGATGAGTCCTGAGGACTACCCTGTTCCTATAAATCCTGGTGTAAGGCCTGTCACAGACCAGGGCCTGAAGCTCACTTACTCGCCTAGCCGAGGTAAGAGCTATCAGGAAGAGTGTCTTCCAGGAGAGGAAGCGTAGTGAACAAGTAGCCATCGGCTCAAAAGGTGGGCGAGTCAGTTGCTGCAAGACCACATTCAGCTCCCACTCAGGGGCAGGAGGACGGATGGGAGGCTTGAGTAAAAGCAAGCCCCTGAGAAAGCGGGACACCAAGGGGTGACCAGATAGAGACTGCCCCTCTACCAATGAGTGGTGAGCTGCTAGAGCTGAGAGGTGGACCCGAACAGAATTGGACTTAAGTCCCTGATTGGATAAGTGCAGTAAGTACTGAAGCACTACTGGCACAGTACAGGAGAAAGGATCCTCTGTACATAGGTGACACCACACAGAAAACCTTTTCCACTTGAGAGCATAGGTTTTAAGAGTGGACTGTTTCCTGGAGGCTAAGACAACCTCCTCAACTTCCTGAGGTAGGCCCCAGGGAGCCAAAACTACCCTTGAAGCCTCCAGGTCATCAAATTGAGAGACTTGAGATTGGGGTGCAGAAGGGAACCCTGGTCCTGTATGAGAAGGTTGGGTTGCAACCCCAGAGGTAGTGGAGGATCCACCGCCAGTTGAAGCAGAAGAGGAAACCAAGGCTGTCTCGGCCACCTGGGAGCTACCAGCAGGACCGAGGCTTTGTCCTGAAGAATCTTGAACAGGGTTCGGGCCACCAAGGGCGTGGGAGGAAACGCACAGAGGAGGCCCTGAGACCAAGATATCAGAAAAGCAACCGCTGCTATCAGCAGAGGATGTGGTTGCCTGGAGCAGAACTTTGGCAGTTGCTTGTTCAGTGGGCTGGCAAAAAGATCCATCAAAGGGAGACCCCATTTGAGAAAGATCTTCTGAACTACCGAAGGATGCAGCTGCCACTCGTGGGGCTGCAGAATCCTGCTTAACCTGTCTGCCAGGTAGTTGTCCTGGCCTGGAAGGTACACAGCCTTGAGGAGCATGTTGTGCTTGAGGGCAAAAGAACACAGGTCCTGGGCCTCCCGACAAAGGATCCTGGACCCTGTTCCACCCTGTTTGTTCACATAAAACATGGCAACTTGGTTGTCTGTCTGGATCAGGACAGACTGGTGAGTCAGGGTAGGAGTGAAAGCTTTGAGTGCTAAGCGAATAGCTCGGAGTTCGAGGAGATTGATCTGCTGTGCAGCTTCCCAGGGAGACCAGAGGCCCTGGGTGCACCTGCCCAGACAATGCGCTCCCCAGCCTTGCAGGGAGGCATCTGTTGTTAGCACCACTGTGTAATCTGGAATCTGAAAGGGCACCCCTTTCAGCAGATTGGGTGGGTGTAGCCACCAGTTAAGGGAGTGCAGAAATGGTCTGGACACTCTTATTCTGTCGCTGAGGCTGCCTGTGGCCTGTGACCACTGAGTTCGAAGACACCACTGTGCAGGCCTCATATGGAGCCTGGCAAAGGGGGTCACATGCACTGTCGAAGCCATGTGGCCTAGAAGTCTCAGGCAGAGTCTGGCGGAGACCAGGGACCTGCTGAGAAACTGACTGGCCAAGGCCATCAACCTTTGGGCTCTGTCTTCTGGCAAGAATGCCTTTGCCAGGAGAGAGTCCAACCTTGCTCCTATGAACTCCAAGTTCTGGGAAGGGAGCAAAGTGGACTTTGCGAAGTTTATGACAAACCCCAGGTGTTGTAGAAGAGCAATGGTCCTGAGGGTGGCTTGATTGGCCTCCTCACCTGTCTGACCCCTGATGAGCCAGTCGTCCAGATAGGGGAAGACAAAGATGCCCTGATTTCTCAGGTAGGCCGCCACCACTGCTAAGCACTTTGTAAAGACTCTGGGGGCGGAGGTGAGGCCGAAAGGCAGCACTCTGTACTGATAATGGTTTCCTCCCTCGATGAACCTTAGGTACTTTCTGTGGTCTGGATGAATGAGGATGTGAGTGTACGCATCCTTTAGATCTAAGGAACATAGCCAATCTCCCTGCTGGAGGAAGGGCAGAAGGGTTCCAAGAGTAAGCATCTTGAACTTTTCTTTCACTAGGAACTTGTTGAGGTTCCTGAGGTCCATAATGGGACGAAGGCCACCGGTCCTTTTGGGCACCAGGAAATACCTGGAGTAGAATCCGTGAACTTGCAAGTGGGGAGGCACAGGCTCCACCGCCCTGTCCACCAACAGACCCTGAAGCTCCTGATGGAGAAGGTCTGTGTGCAGAGGAGGCCTTGGAGGCTCCTCTGGAAAGTATGGGGGTGGCAGTTGGTGGAAATGGAGGGCATAGCCCTTGTGGAATATCTCCAGCACCCAACTGTCCCCGGTGATAAGGGGCCGCTGGTGGGCAAAGAGGGCTAGACGACCTCCTGTGCAGGGTTGGGAGAGCAGTGGAGGAGAGGCTATGCTCAAGGAGTCAACCCCCCCCCCCCCCTGCTGAGTGGTAGCAGGGGCCTGAGGCTTGGGGGTCCTCTGTCTACGGGGCCCATTACCTTGGCCCTTGGCTTGCTGACCCTGGGGGGCAGCTTGGGCAGCCTGATACTGTGGGTACTGTTTGTAGGCAGTGCCCTTCCTCGGGTAAAGGGGCTTTTTACCCGAGCCCTTCTTTTTATGAGAAGGGGCAGAGGTCTTCCTCGACAGCCTTGTCCGAGTGAGGTGCTCGGTCTCGAGCTGAGCGGCTTTCTCGGTCATGGGCTTGCCAAAAAGGTTTTCACCTTGGCAAGGGACATCGACCAACTTGTCCTGAACCCATGGCTCGAGGTCCGATGACTGCAGCCATGCCTGGCGTTGAGCCACGATGCCGGCTGCCGCAACTCGGGCCGAAGCCTCGAAGCCATCGTAGGTGGCGCGGGACATGAACTTCGAGCAGTCTCGAATCCCCGAGGACAAGGACTTAAATCTCTGCAAGGGTTCCCCGGAGAGACCAGCAGAGAACCCGGCCAACTCCTTGGCCAGATCCCGCAAGTACATGCCCATGTACAGCTGGTAAGACTGGACACGGCAAGCAAGCATCGAGCACTGAAAGCACTTTCTACCGATGCCATCGAGGTTTCGGGCCTCCCTGCCAGGAGGCACCGCAGAGTGCATCTTCTGGCTCTTCAGACGATGCATGGCCGATTCCACAACCATGGAATGGTGTGGTAGCTGTGCCTTCTGAAAGCCAGTGCTCTTCCGGAGCCGATAGATCGAATCGACTCGCTTGCTAAGAACCGGTGCCAAGGCCGGTGCCTCCCACATACGGAAAAGGAGCCGTTCCAGCATCGGAGGAACCGGGACAGTAAAGGCATCCTTCGGAGGAGAGTCATACTGCAGCGCCTCGAGCTCTTCAGCTCGAGGCTCTTCCTCGGGGTCCGCCGGAATAGCCAAGGCAGTGGCCATATCCTGGATGAACTCTGAGAACCGGTTGTCCTCCGGGGGGCGGGACCTACTCCGGGGTTCAGACTGCGGTGAGTCCGAAGGGACGCACCGAGTCTTGAAGGTATCAGAAGACTCCTCGTCCTCCGTCTCCCAAGCCGACTCGTCCGAGGAAGAGTCGGGGTCCAACCCCGCGGGGCCCTGGAGCACCCGCCCTGACGCCGTAAGCATCGGCGTCGACGCCCTTGGTCCCGAACGGGAGGTCGAGGGAGAACGCGACCGAGGTCGACTCCGAGCCACGATGGACTCGAGTATCGGCTCGGTCTCCGGGGTCGACTTCGACGTCGATGTCCCGGTGGTCGGGGCAGATGCGCCAGACAGGCTGGCCATCAGTGCCTGCTGCTGCTCCATGAAGGCAGACATTCTGCTCTCCAAGGCTGTCATCCTGAGACTCAGCTCGGGAGACACAGCAGCCACCGATTCGGGCCCCGGCGGCGCCGGGCTCGACGTCGGCTCCCTGGGAGGACAGTCCACGAGGACTACAGGGCTTACGTGTCCAGCAAACTCCGGCACCACACGAGGGACTTTGGCAGGCTTCTCCGGTTCCTCGTGCCCGGGGCGACGGTCGGGGGTCTTAAACCTGGCCCTCGAGGAGCCAGGGACCTCCTCCTCCGACGACCTCGCGAGCCGTTTCTTCCTCTTGTGTTCCCGGTCGGGGGACCCCCTGTCCGAGGAGCTTCGATGGCGCTCGGGATCGGAATCAACGAGGTCCGGGCCCGGCCGGAGGCCGAGTCCGAGAAAAGCCTTTCCTTTTGCTGCTGGCGACTTCGTAGTGCCTTGGAAGGCATTTTTCCACAGGCCCCACATGACTTAGGATCGTGGTCGGGGCCGAGGCACCGAAGGCAGCAGTCGTGTGTGTCGGTGAGAGACACTAGTTTCTTACACCGATCACACTTCTTAAAACCGCCGGAAGCCATCGGGGAAAAAAGAGTCCCCGCGAGGTCAAAGGACCGGCCTTTCCAGGGAAAAATGGAAAAAAGGGGGCAAATGCCAGCCACGAAGGGCAAAAACCGAAAAAGAAGAATCGGGCTCGATACCGGTGTACCGAACCCGGCGGGAGGGGAACTGGCGTCGAACCGGGAGAAAAAAGAGCAAAAATCGCTGAAAATTCTAATTTTAACCGGGAAAACTGGACACACGTCCGGTGAGCTTCACAGAAAAAAAGAGACTGAGATAAGATGGCACCTTTAGGCGGGAAGGAACCACGCATGCGTGCCTGCATTCCCAAAGGCTTTCATAGAAAGCTGGGGAAATGCTCCGCTGGGGCTTCATCGGCGCCGATGACACCCATATGTGAGGACTGACTTCCTGCTTGGTCCTGGAGAAAAGTGCATGTAGGGGGTGAGGTCTGGATAGATACCCTGAGGTATGCTGGGATATGTACAGGAATCTGCCCTCACGGTATGAGGGGGTGTATCAGGGTATGTATGGGGTGAGATCTGGATGGATACCCTCAGGTTTGCTGGGATATGTACAGGAATCTGCCCTCACGGTATGAGGGGGTGTGTCAGGGCGTGTAGGGGGTGAGGTCTGGATAGATACCCTGAGGTATGCTGGGATATGTACAGGATTCTGCCCTCATGGTATGAGGGGGTGTGTCAGTGTGTGTAGGGGGTGAGGTCTGGATGGATACCATGAGGTATGCTAGGATATGTACAGGAATCTGCCCTCTCAGCATGAGGGGGTGTATCAGTGTGTGTATGGGGTGACGTCTGGATGGATCCCCTGAGGTATGCTGGGATATGTACAGGAATCTGCCCTCATGGTATGAGGGAGCGTGTCAGGGTATGTATGGGGTGAGGTCTGGATAGATACCCTCAGGTATGCTGGGATATGTACAGGAATCTGCCCTCACGGCATGAGGGGGTGTATCAGTGTATGTATGGGGAGAGATCTGGATAGATACCCTCAGGTATGCTGGGATATGTACAGGAATCTGCCATTACAGTATGATGGAGTGTGTCAGTGCGTGTAGGGGGTGATGTCTTGATGGATACCCTGAAGGATGCTGGGATATGTACAGGAATTTGCCCTCACGATATGAGGGAGTGTGTCAATGTATGTATCTGGTGAGGTCTAGATGGATACCCTGAGGTATGCTGGGATATGTACAGGAATCTGCCCTCAAGGCATGAGGGGGTGTGTCAGTATGTGTATGGGGCGAGGTCTGGATAGATACCATCAGGTATGCTGGGATATGTACAGGAATCTGCCCTTAAAATATGAGGGAGTGTGTCAGTGTGTGTAGGGGGTGACGTCTGGATGGATAAACTGAGGAATACTGGGATATGTACAGGAATCTGCCCTCACGGTATGAGGGAGTGTATCAGTGTGTGTATGGGGTGAGATCTAGATAGATACCCTGAGGTATGCTGGGATATGCAGAGGAGTCTGCCCTCACAGTATGAGGGACTGTGTCAGTGTATGTATGGGGTGACATCTGATGGACAACCTCAGGTATGCTGGGATATGTACAGGAATCTTCCCTCACAGTATGAGGGAGTGTGTCAGTGCGTGTAGGGGGTGACGTCTGATGGATACACTGAGGGATGCTTGGATATGTACAGAAGTCGGCCTTCACAGTTTGAAGGAGTGTATCAGTATATGAATGGGAGTAAGGAGTAAATGGATACCATGAGGTATGCTGGGATATTTGCAGGTGTCTGCCGTCACAATATGAGGGAGTGTGTCAGTGTACGGATAGAGGTAGGGGTGTGGATGGATACCCTGAGACATGTCGGATATGTACGGGGTTCAGTCTCTCACAGTATGAGGGAGTGTGATGGGTGTGTGTGTGGATGGATATCCTGAGAATTGCTAGGCTATGTATAGGAGTCTTTCCCTTATAGTATGAGAGAGTGTGTCAGTGTACGGATGGGGGTGAGGTGTGGATGTATACCCTGAAGCATGCTTGGATATGTACAGGGGACTGCCCTCACAGTATGAGTGTGCATGTCAGTTCACGGATTGGGATAGGATTGTGGATGGATAACCTGAGGCATGCTGGGATATGTACAAGAGATTGTGTCTCTCACAGTATGCGGAGAAGCACATGCATGTCTTATGTCTCTGTTAGAGATGGATATCGTGACACATGCTGCCTTCTTTCTTGCCAAGTTCGAGGACAGCACTTAATCATTACCTTCTCAGAAACTCTGCGGGCACACTCTATCAGCTCCTTCTTCGTATAGGTGTCATTGGGGCTGCACTGTAAGGCCCCAGCCTTCGTCACCAGTGCAGCACATCCATGCCCCAGTTCTTGAACGCGGTGCTTAATATGTGACCCAATCTAGGAAAAAATACCAAAGTGTAACCAACAACAGAATGCAGAAGGAACACAAATCAAACTGTCTTCCACTAGGCACCAAAAAACGCTACCCTAAAACAAGAACTCTCTGCCTTTAACTCAGTACCCTGGTGTTTATGAGAATAGAAGATTTGCCATACTGGATCAGACAAAAGGTTCATCAAGTCCAGTATCCTGTTTCGAACAGTGGCCAATGCAGGTTACAAGTACCTGGCAAAATCCCAAAACACGGAGAGGTGGAGGAGTAGCCTAATGGTTAGTGCACTGGCTTGTGAACCAACAGACCAGGTTTCAATTCCCACTAGCACTCCTTGTGGCCTTGGGCAAGTCACTTAACCCTCCATTGCCTCAGAAAAATCCAAGTTAATCTATGTCCCTGTTTAATGTAGATGCCCATGTTTAATGTTACAATGTTAACCACTTTGACTGAAATAATAAAGCGGTATAAAAAACCTGTTAAATAAATGGATAGTTTCCATGCTACTTATCTCCAGGTCTACCTTAACAGTTCATGGATTTTTTTCTCTAAGAACTTATCCAAACCTTTTTTAAAACTAGCATCACTAACTGCTTTTACTGGCAAGTTAGAACATAAGATATGCCATACTGGGTCAGACCAAGGTCCATCAGGCCCAGTATCCTGTTTCCAACAGTGGCCAATCTAGGTCATATGAACCTAGCAGTTTCCCCAAAAGACAGGTTCCACAATGCTTGTACTGGGTCAAGCATTGATATCCTGGGTCCCTTCTTAATAATGGTTTATGGACCTTTCCTCCAGGAACTTGTCCAAACCTTTTTTAAACCCAGCAACACTAACAGCCTTTACTACATCCTCCGGTAACAAATTCCAGAGTTTGATTACACGTTGAGTGAAAAAATATTTTCTGTTATTAGTCTTAAATAGTTTACCCTGTAGCTTCACTGCATGTCCCCTAGTCTTTCTATATTCTGATAACGTAAACAATCGATCTACGTTTACCCATTCCACTCCGTTCATTAATTTATAGACTTCTATCATATCTCCCCTCAGCCGTCTCTTTTCCAGGTTAAAGAGCCCTAACCTTTTTAGCCTTTCTTTATAGGAGTATCCTTCCATCCCTTTTACCATTTTGGTGGCTCTTCTCTGAACCTTTTCTAATAACGCTATATCTTTTTTAAGATACGGCGACCAGAATTGCACACTGCTGTGTGCCCTTTTCTCTCCTCCTCTGCTCTGTCCACACTTCTCCTTTCCCTTGTGATGTCTCGCCTTGATTATTGTAATGTCTCCCTAGCTGGTCTCCCACAGTCCCAACTATCTCGTCTTCAGCGTGTCCAGAATACTGCCATTCGTCTTCTTACTTACGCTTCTCGCTATGATCATGTCACCCCTCTTCTTCTCCAGCAGCACTGGTTACCCATCCCATTTTGTGTACAGTACAAAATCCTCACTTTTGCACATAGGGTGGTTCGCACGGGTATCCCTCTTTATCTTGCTGATCTGATCCATTTCCGTACTTCTCATCGTCTGCTCCGCTCTATTCACACAAACCGGATGTCCCTCCCTTCTCCCTCTCAGGCCCACCTCGAATCTACCCGTTCCTCCGCTTTCTACTTCTTGGGCCCTAAACTTTGGAATTCGCTCCCCCCTCCCCTCCGTGCAGAAGAGTCCTTCCAGTCCTTCAAAGCGCAACTCAAAACCCATCTCTTTTGTCTGGCTTTTAACCTCCCCCCTACAGTCGTGTCTCCCTCTCTTTCTTCCTGTTGATGCGTGCTTTGCCTGTTGTTTTTCCCTGCTTTTTCTCTAGTCTTTTCTATTCCTTAATTTTTAATTTATTTATTTAACACTCATTTATATACCGCATCTTCCAAAGTTCAGTTGCGGTGTACAATTAACAATAATTAACAAAGCGCAGTTTGTTTTACATAGAACATCTTAAAATTTTACATAGAACATCATAAGGTAACAAAGTAAAGTGTGATGAATTAAACCGTATTTATAAGTTAGAGCAGTGAGAGTAACTATTAAGTAACAAAATGTAATGTCTAAACAGTTAAGACAGTACATAACATATGTAACTATATACAATTGGAGGTATATTGGCATAAGAGCTTGGGTCGTCGTTAATGGCGTTCCTTTCCTCCCTAGCAGTCTATATTTTTAATGTTTTTAAATATTTTAATTTATTGTAAATCGCTCAGATGCCTTTGGTCTTGGGCGGTATAGTAAATCTTTTAATAAACAAACATAAACACAATATTCAAGGTGCGGTCTCACCATGGAACGATATAGAGGCATTATAATATCTTTTATTTTCCATTCCTTTCCTTATGATACCTAGCATTCTATTTGCTCTCTTGGCCGCCGCTGCACACTGGGCCGAGGGTTTTAACATGTTATCCACAATGACGCCTAAATCTTTTTCCTAATGCGAAACCTTGCATCATGTAACCATAGTTTGGGTTGTTCTTCCCTAGGTACATAACTTTGCATTTGTTCCAGAGCTTTACTTTGTATTGCGTGAAAAACTATTTTCTCCTATTTGTTTTAAATGCACTACTTCAGTGGTTCTCAACCTTTTTTGTACCGCGACCCCTTTTACCATTGGTCAACTTGTGATGATCCCCAATGATAAAATCAAATGCGTCTCTCTTCCTTTACCGTTAACGCATTGTTGCTGTAATCATTTGTTGAAATATTAATATATTATAGGCCTTTGCAATATGTTTTTATTTATAAAATTTACTTATTTAAACCACAATAATTAATCAAAATAACAAGTAACAATATTTGATTTCGAAATTATTATGATTTTGTAGTCAACGGTTTTAGTATGCTTTATTCAAAAAGACTGACGAAGGGCAAAAATGTTAAGAGTTGTCAAACCTAAAAAGTAGGCCTATGCTATCAGTGCGAAGGTTGTGCTTGCTTCCTTCTCGCCAGATGTGCAATTCTCGGCTCAGTCTTTGCGAGAGCACAACGAAGATCATCTTCTGCAACAAGTCTATTTAGCATAGTTACTCACCTGTAACGGGTGTTCTCTAGGGACAGCAGGAATCAGTCCTCAGATATGGGTGACGTCAGTGCCGACGGAGCCCTCGTGCGAAGCAATTCCCCAGCTTTCAAAGAAAGCCTTTGGGATTGCATCACGTATGCGCAGTCCCCTTCCCTCCCAAGGGTGCCATCTTGCTCAGTCAGATGACATAGCTAAAAAGACAGCAAAAATGAGAAAAAAATTAATCAAAGGACTGCAACTCCAGGGGAGGAGGGAGGGTCTTGAGGACTGATTCCTGCTGTCCCTGGAGAACACCTGTTACAGGTGAGTAACTATGCTTTCTCCAGGAACAAGCAGGAAGTCAGTCCTCACATATGGGACTCCCTAGCTATAGGCTACCGAGAACCCATAGCTGAAAATGGCTCCCTCTAGAAGAGCCGCAGTAGCAGTGATAGGATTTTTCTTCGAGAACACAACCACCACGGTGGCCTGACACCAAAGGGTCGGAAGGTAGGAGTTGCCTAAACCTCGAATAGGTTACGGAGTACTGCCTGACCAAAAACACTGTCCCGCCGGGACTCTCTCCAGGCAGTAATGGGCTGCAAAAGTCTGTCTTGAAGACCAAGTTGCGTCCCGGCAGATATCTGCCAAAGGAACAGAGCGGTGGTTAGCCACTGATGTGGCCTTAGCCCTGACAGAGTGGGCCATGATTCTGCCCTGCAGTTGGAGGTCAGCTGCCCTGTACGCCCAGGCGATGCAGTCTGCCACCCAGGTGGACAACATGCACTTGGAGACAGGTAGACCCAGTTTACTAGGGTCATAAGAAACGAAGAGCTGGGAAGCTCTCCGATGTCCCTGCGTACGTTCCAGGTAGAAGGCGAGCGCCCTCTTACAGTCCAGGGTATGCAGAACCGCTTCTGCCCTGCTGGTATGTGGCCTGGGGAAGAAGGTTGGAAGAACCACCTCTTGGCTAAGGTGAAACGAGAAAACCACTTTTGGAAGAAACTTGGGGTGAGTACGTAGGGTCACTTTGTTTTTGTAAAACTGTGTATACGGTCTATCCGATACTAAAGCTTGCAGCTCGCTCACACGTCGAGCAGACGTGAGTGCCACCAGAAAGAGTGCTTTCCAGGAAAGGAAGAGGAGATGACAGGTGGACATTGATTCAAAAGGTGAGCAAGTAAGCCACTGCAAGACCACATTTATGACAGGACTCGATACCGGTGTACCCAGCCGAAGGCGGGAAGGGGAACCAGTGTCGAACCAGGAAGCTGAAAGAAATAATTTTTATTTAGCTGTATTTATATCCCGCTTTTCAGGGGGTCAAATAATTCAACATTTCTACCTTTTCCACGGTGAAAACGGGACCACGTCCGTTGGGCTCTGCGGAAAAATGAAGACTAAGCAAGATGGCACACTTGGGCGGGAAGGGGACCGCGCATGCGCGATGCAATCCCAAAGGCTTTCTTTGAAAGCTGGGGAATTGCTCTGCACGAGGGCTCCGTCAGCGCCAATGTCACCCAAATGGGAGGACCGACTTCCTGCTTGTTCCTGGAGAAAGAGTAGTTACTCACCTGTAACAGGTGTTCTCCAGGAGCAGCAGGAATCAGTGCTCACATATGGGTGACATCGATGTCGATGGAGCCCCCATGCGCAGCATTTCCCCAGCTTTCTAAGAAAGCCTTTGGGAATACACCCACGCATGCGCGGTCCCCTTCCCGTCCAAAGGTGCCATCTTGCTCAGTCAGATGACCTAGCTAAAAGACAGCACAAAAAAACAAAATGAACTATGTACAACTGCAACTCCCAGGGGAGGAGGGAGAGTTGTGAGGACTGATTCCTGCTGCTCCTGAAGAACACCTGTTACAGGTGAGTAACTACTCTTTCTCCAGGACCAAGCAGGAAGTCAGTCCTCACAAATGGGTGACTCCCTAGCTCTGGGCTACCAGGAACTCAGGCTGAAAAATAGAGCTCCCTCTGTGAAGCCGCAGCATGAAGGAAAGAATTTCACTGAGGCCAGAACCCCTTGGTAGCCCAACAAGAGGGCAGGAGGGTAGGAGTTGCCTAAACCTCAAACAGATTCCAGAGTACTGCCTGACCAAAAGCACTGTCCCTACGGGACACCCTCTCCAGGCAGTAAGGGGCTGCAAAAGTCTGGCTTGAGGACCAAGTTGCAGCCCTACAGATATCTGCCAACGGTACAGAGCGGAGATGAGCTACTGATGCAGCCATGGCCCGGACACGGTGGGCTGTAACTCGACCCTGCAAGGGAAGGTCTGCCACTCTGTAAGCCCGGGTGATACAGTCCGCCACCCATATGGACAAGGTACGCTTGGAGACAGGAACCCCCAAGTTGTTTGGGTCAAAGGAGACGAAGAGCTGAGTAGCCCTTCTATGACCCTTAGTACGCTCCAGGTAGAAAGACAAGGCCCTTCTACAGTCCAGGGTGTGGAGGACATCTTCAGCCCTGCTTGCATGGGGCCTAGGGAAGAATGTTGGAAGACCCACCTCCTGGTTGAGGTGGAAGGAGGAGACCACCTTCGGGAGGAACTTAGGATGAGTTCCTATAGAAACGCGTGTATGGCCTTTCACAGACCAGGGCCTGAAGTTCACTCACTCGCCTGGCCGAGGTCAGTGCCACTAGGAAGAGAGTCTTCCAAGAAAGGAAGCGAAAAGGACACGTAGCCATCGGCTCAAAGGGTGGACGAGTAAGCTGTTGCAAAACCACATTCAACTCCCACTCAGGGGCAGGTGGACGGAGAGGAGGCTTTAGCAAGAGCAAGCCTCTGAGGAACCTGGCCACCAGAAGGTGAACCGACAAAGAGTGCCCCTCCACCATTGAGTGGTGGGCTGCCAGAGCAGAGAGGTGTACCCTAACCAAATTGGACTTAAGACCCTGATTAGACAAGTGCAGCAGGTACTGAAGCACCACTGGCACAGGACAGGAGAAGGGGTTTTCTTGGCGCTGATTACACCACAGGGAGAACCGCCTCCATTTCAGGGCATAGGTCTTTCGGGTGGATTGCTTCCTCGAAGCCAAGACAACCTCCTCGACTTCCTGAGGCAAGCCCCAGGGAGCCAGCACTATCCTTGCAGCCTCCAGGCCATCAAATCGAGAGCTTTGAGATTGGGGTGCAGAAAGGATCCCTGATCTTGAGAAAGATTGGGTTGTAACCTCAGAGGAAGTGGGGTGTCCACTGCCAGCTGTAACAGGAGGGGGAACCAGGGTTGCCTTGGCCATCTGGGGGCCACCAGGATGACTGAGGCCTTGTCCCTTAGAATCTTGAACAAGGCTCGAGCCACCAGGGGCGTGGGAGGAAACGCATACAGGAGGCCCTGGGACCATGAGATCAGGAAGACATCCGCCGCCAATCTTTTGGGATGCGGTTGCCTGGAGCAGAACTGGGGCAGCTGACGGTTCAGGGGACTGGCAAAGAGGTCGATAGATGGAAGTCCCCATCTCAGAAAAATGGTCTGGACCACTAAAGGGTGCAGTTGCCACTCGTGAGGTTGTAGGACCCTGCTCAATCTGTCTGCTAGAAAGTTTTCCTGGCCAGGAAGATAGACAGCCCTGAGCAGCATATTGGGTCGAAGTGCAAAGGAGCAGAGGGCTTGTGTCTCTCGACACAGGAGCTTTGACCCTGTGCCCCCCTGCTTGTTGACATAAAACATTGCCACTTGGTTGTCTGTCTGCACCAAGACCTCCTGGTGGGCAAGGGTGTGGGTGAAGGCCTTGAGGGCTAACCGTATCGCTCTGAGTTCTAGCAGGTTGATCTGCTGAGTGGCCTCCCATGGGGACCACAGGCCCTGTGTGCATTTTTCCAGACAATGTGCACCCCAGCCCTGCAAGGAGGCATCGGTTGTGAGTACTAGAGTGGGAACAGGTATCTGAAAAGGAATCCTCTGTAGAAGGTTGGGGGAGTGTAGCCACCACTGCAGGGAGTTCAGGAAGGGTTTGGACACCCTTACTTTGTCTCTGAGGCTTCCTGTGGCCTGCCTTCACTGAGACACCACTGTGCAGGCCGCATATACAGGCGAGGATTGGGGGTCACATGCACTGCCGATGCCATATGGCCTAGGAGCCTTAGGCAAAGCCTGGCGGAAACCAGTGGGATGCTCATGAACCATCTGGCCAAGCTCATCAGCCTTTCCACCCTGTCCTCTGGCAAGTAAGCCTTTGCTTGCAGGGAGTCCAACCTTGCCCCTATGAACTCTAGGTTCTGGGAGGGGAGCAAAGTGGACTTTGCGAAGTTTATGACAAAACCCAGTTGCTGAAGAAGACAGACAGTACGGAGGGTGGCTTGCCTGGCCTCCTGGAGAGTCTGACCCCTGATGAGCCAGTCGTCCAGGTAGGGGAAGACAAAAATACCCTGATTTCTCAAGTAGGCCGCTACCACAGCTAGGCACTTTGTGAAGACTCGTGGGGCGGAGGTTAGGCCAATGGGCAGTACCCTGTACTGAAAATGGCTGCCTGCCACCACGAACCTGAGGTACTTTCTGTGGTCTGGATGAATGAGGATGTGAGTGTACGCATCCTTTAGATCTAAGGAGCATAGCCAATCTCCCTGCTGGAGGTAGGGCAGCAGTGTTCCAAGAGTAAGCATCTTGCTCTTTTTCCAAGAACTTGTTGAGATTTCTCAAGTCCAGAATGGGCAGGAGACCTCCAGTCCGCTTTGGCACAAGAAAGTACCGGGAGTAGAAGCCATGTCCCCACAAGTGTGGAGGTACAGGCTCTACCGCCCTGTCTTGAAGCAAACCTAGCAGTTCCTGGAGAAGGAGTTCCTGATGCAGAGGAGGCCTTGGGGGCTCCCCTGGGAAGTAGGAGGGGGGGGGGTACCTGATTGAAATGGAGCAGATAGCCCTTTTGGACTATGCTCAGTACCCAAGCATCCCTTGTGATGGGTGGCCACTGGTGGGCAAACAGGACCAAGCGACCCCCCCGTGCTGAGGTGGGCCAGCAGAGGTGGAGAGGCTATGCAGAGGGAGTCAAAAACCCCCTCCATGCTGAGTAGGAGCAGGAGGCTTGGGAGCTTTCTGCCTACGGGGCCCATGTCCCTGCCCCTTGGCCTGCTGACCCTGCTGGGGAGGCCTGATAATGACCTGGAAAGTGGAATAACGAGTGAGGTTATCAAATTTGCAGATGACACAAAACTATTTAAAGTTCTTAAAACTCAAGAGGATTGTGGAAAACTGCAAGAGGATCTTGATAAATTGGAAGACTGGGCATCAAAATGGCAGATGAAATTTAATGTGGACAAGTGCAAGGTTATGCACCTAGGGAAGAACAACCCAAACTATGGTTACACGATGCAAGGTTCCACATTAGGAACCACCACCCAGGAAAAAGATTTAGGCGTCATTGTGGATACCATGTTAAAACCCTCGGCCCAGTGTGCAGCGGCGGCCAAGAGCAAATAGAATGCTATGTATGATAAGGAAAGGAATGGAAAATAAAACAAAAGATATTATAATGCCTCTGTATCGTTCCATGGTGAGACCGCACCTTGAATATTGTGTGCAATTCTGGTCGCCGTATCTTAAAAAGGATATAGAGATTTTAGAAAAGGTTCAGAGAAGAGCCACCAAAATGGTAAAGGGGATGGAAGGATACTCCTATGAAGAAAGGCTTAAAAGGTTAGGGCTCTTTAACCTGGAAAAAAAAAAGCTGAGGGGAGATATGATAGAAGTCTATAAATTAATGAACGGAGTGGAACGGGTAAACGTAGATCGATTGTTTACCTTATCAGAATATAGAAAGACTAGGGGACATGCAATGAAGCTACAGGGTAAACTATTTAAGACTAATAAAAGAAAATATTTTTTCACTCAACGTGTAATCATACTCTGGAATTTGTTACCGGAGGATGTAGTAACAGGGATTTAACTTGGGGTAAAACTTGGGGAAACTATTTACATTTCTAGTACATTACATACTGGAGCTAAATTCACTGTGGGTGAGTAACTACGCTATCTCCAGGAACAAGCAGGAATGTAGTCCTCACATATGGGGACTCCCTAGCTGAAGATGCCAGGGAGATAGCCCCAGGAAGGTGCCACCGTCAAGAGTGAAGATCCTTCCTCCCATGGATCTCTGGCATCCCACCAGGGTTGGTGGGTAGGAGTTGGTTTATGTTTGAAAAAGGTTTTGAAGAACAACTTGGTCAAAGAAGGCATCCTGACGGGAGGCTTTATCTAGGCAGTAGTGGGCTGTGAAGGTGTGTACCGAAGCCCAGGTGGCTGCTCAACAAATGTCATCGATAGACACAGAGTGGAGATTAGCCAGAGAAGCTACCATGGCCCTGACATTATGAGCTGTGACATGGTCCTGAACAGGAAGACCCTTACTCTCATAAGTAAAGGATATAAATTGGGCAATCCATTTAGATAAAGTTCTATTGGAGACTGGAAGTCCCAAATGACTAGGGTCAAAAGCTATAAAAAGTTGTGAAGACTTTCTATGGTGCTGTGTTCTTTGTATGTAAAAGGCTAAGGCCCTTTTACAATCCAAAGTATGAAGGTTCCTTTCTGCATTTAAATGAAAAGGCGAAACCACCTTTGGCATAAAATGAAGGTGAGTTCGAAGAACAACCTTATCAAGATGAAACCTAGTATAAGGAGGATCAGCCACTAAAGCTTGCAATTCATGGATGCAATGGGCACAGGTGATTGCAATTAGGAAGATGACCTTCCAAGTCAAAAACGTAAGGGCTGCAGTGGCTAAAGACTCAAAAGGTGGCTTCATGAGCTGCCCGAGAACTAGATTTAAATCCCATGCCACTGGTGGTGGCTTGATGAGAGGTTTGGTTAATAGAAGGCCTCTCATAAATCTTGATATGAGTGGATGAGAGGAAATTGGTTGTCCATTCAGAGGCTTATAAGAAGCTGCAATTGCACTAAGATGGACTCTTACCAAATTGGTCTTTAACCCAGAATTCGATAAGTGAAGAAGATACTCCAGTATCGATTCTAAGGGTACGATCAGTGGGTTTAATCCCCTCCTAGAGTACCATATAGTAAAACGTTTCCACTTGAAGGCTGTGATAAGGAAGCTTATCATAGCTCAGGAAGGAGCTATAGAAAAGGTGAAGTGACTCTGAACAAGCAACCTGTCAGTTCTGGTAGAAATAAGAAAACAGAATTTTCCCATAAAAGACTACCAGTCCCAGAATGCACCAGGTTTCCAACAGCCATTAGAGGAGCTGAAGTGGGGAAACGTGTGCTCAATCAGGAGGGCTATGAGATAATCCCTAAGCACTCACCTCAAAGGGCAGGGCCTGATTCAGCACAGCTGCACTGTGTTAGGGAGGAGCTCTCATCCAAGCAGAATAAGAGTAGAGTTTATTCTACAGATGACCATCTTCATGATCACCTTGGATATCCAGAGAATTGTCCTCAGTATCCTGAGAATCAGCTTGAGTTTGATCATCAGTTTCATCTGAAGGATCATCAGAAGCAGAAGCCAAACCGGAAACCGGACGGACAGAGAGGGAAAGAGACCCTTTGGAAGAAGGAAGAGAAAAGCCTTTGAGAGGTCTAGAAGAGTCCAAAGCAGTATGTATACTGGGAGGTATTCCAAGGGCCAGCATACACCATTGGACTGGGGAAAGCCAGAGGAATGGTGCTGCAGAGCTAGGAATCACCAGAGGCTACCTGTGAGGGAGACGGCTGCACGTGGAAGGGACCCTAAGACCTGTGCCAGAAGGTATGTGAAGAGAGATCCAGTGTCCAGGGATCTGGATTGGAAGGCTGGACATAAGAACTGGACTACATACTGGCCAGGCTATATAGAGAGAGGAACTCTAGCAGCAATGGAAGCTCAGGTATGAACACTGATCTATGCCCTAGCTATAACCTTGAAAGACAGCAGGGAAACAAGTATTCTCCTGAAAATGCTCCATTGAGAGATTCATCTGTGCCAATCCATGATATTGAACCCATGCTTGTTGAACAAGCATGGGTTCAATATCATGGATTGGCACAGATGGGTTCAATATCATGGATTCAATATCATGGGTTCAATATCATGGATTGGAGTGGAGGAGTGGCCTAGTGGTTGGGGCAAGGTACTTCAGGCCGGAAGGTCGGGGGTTCAAATCCCACTAGAGGACAGCAACCTTGGGCCGGAAGGACTGGGGTTTCTAGTCCCACAGGTGCTCCTTGTGGTCTTGGGCAAGCCACTTAACCCTCCATAGCCCATGTTCCCTGTAAAATAGTTATCTCCAAGTTACAATACCCTGTTCAATGTAATTTCAGTTTGCTCAATGTAAACCGCACTGATGCAGAATAGCGCGGTATATAAGAGAATGTAAATAAATAAATAAATAAAAAATAAATAATAGCAGATGAGGATCCTGTTTATATGGACTGCTCTCTATCTAAACTCCGTTGGTAACTTTCTGTTATAAAGTACAGCAACCATCACAAAGAAATACAAATTTGTTCTTTAATCTACTCAGAAAAGCTCCTGAAGCAGGATTTGACCCACACAGTGGAAGGCAAGCCAGCTAAGGGGTTTCAGCTGGTAACTGCTAGCAATTAAGCCTTACCTAATTGCTTGTGAGTTAGGAGAGAATCACTTCTGTATCTATGTGGGAAGTAATCAGAAGTTAACCTGAAAAGAACAGTTTGTTTCTTGCTTTGTGGCTTTTCATTTGTTGTTTTCCTGATTTTAACTTTGTTTTTCCAAGTTAACACTGAAAGCCAAGTAACCTAATTTATGTGCTACCAAGCATATCTGTGTTGGGAGAAATAACCCCATAAATAAATATCTTATTGGCTTTACCCAAGAGCACAACTAAATTATTGTCAGCAGCTGTGTCTGGTGTGAATGAACTACATTGCCCACAATACCTTGCAAATCATATAGAAATATGCACTTCCCAAGAGTGTGAAGATTCTCACCCAGGCAGCCGTCTGACAAGGCATAAGATCTTCTTGTGGAAAGTTTCCTAGAAGCTCGAAGGATATCTTTTACCTGCTGAGACAGGTTGAGATCCTGGAGGTCTAAGCCTTCAGCAACCAGGCCGTGAGGTGCAGGAACTGGGGATTCGGGTGCCATAGCGTCCCGTTCTCCTGAGAAAGGAGATCTGGAGCGTGCCCTAACTCCAGAGGTGCCGCTTGAGAGAGATGCAGAAGCAAGGAATACCACGCCTGGCGTGGTGCGATGAGAATCATGCGACCCCTGTCTCTCTGAAGCTTGAAGAGTGTTTTGGGAATGAGGGGAATAGGTGGGAAAGCATAAAGGAAATCCTGACGCCAGTGAAGGAGGAAGGCATCCTTTGCCTGACAGTGGTGTGCCGGTATCCTGGAACAGAACCGGGGAAGTTTGGCATTCAGTGGACTTGCAAAGAGGTCTATGTCTGGAGTACCCCAGAGATAAAATATCTTTGCCACCTGGTCTAGGTGGAGTGACCGCTCATGAGGTAGCAATACTCGACTGAGTTTGTCTGCCCAAAGGTTTTGAATGCCTGGAAGATATACCACTAGAAGGTGAATTTGGTGCTCTCTGGCAAGGGCCCATAGTCGTAAAGCTTCGATGCATAATGACAGAGAGCCGGTTCCGCCCTGCTTGTTCACATAGAACATGGCTACCTGATTGTCCATCTGGACCAGGACTGTCTTGTAGCTGAGCTGGGCGTGGAACACTCTAAGAGCTAAATAAATTGCTCTTAATTCCAGGAGGTTTATGTGTAAACCTACCTCCTGTGGAGTCCAGGTGCCCTGGGTAGAGAGATGATCCAGGTGTGCCCCCCAACCCACCTGTGAGGCATCTGTTGTTAGGGTGGCCTGAAGGAGGGGTTGATGGAAAGGAGACCCCACTGTCAGATTTTCTAGTGATTGCCACCATGGGAGGGACAAAATTAGTCTTTGAGAGACTGTTATTTTGTCCGACAAATTGCCCGTGGCCTGTGTCCACTGTGTGGAGAGGATCCACTGAGCTGCTCGCATGTGGAGGCGAGCATATGGGACTACATGAACTGTGGATGCCATGTATCCCAGTAGCTGCAGTAGTTCCTGAGCCATGAGAAGGATTTTCCTGCTGCTTAGGGAGCTAGCTGCATAATGCGAAGACACCGGGCTTGTGGAAGGAAAGCCCTTGCCTGCCTGGTATCCAGACAGGCTCCTATGAATTCTAGGCATTGGAAAGGAACTAGTTGAGACTTTGGAAAGTTGATTTCCCATCCCAAGTATTGGAGGATTCGTATTGTACGAGACAGTGCCGTGGTGACCTCTGCAACTGTGGAGGCTCAAATGAGCCAGTCGTCTAAGTAGGGGAAGACAAAAATGCCCAGGGTCCGTAGAAATGCTGCTACTACTGCCATGCATTTCGTGAACACCCTTGGTGCTGAAGCCAGACCAAAAGGAAGAACCCTGTACTGGAAATGTCTTCCCCTGAAAAGGAAACGTAAGAATTTCCTGTGATCTGGATGGATGAGAATGTGAGTGTATGCATCCTTTAAGTCTAGAGAGCAAAGCCAGCCCTGGCTTTGAAGGTAAGGCAGAAGAGTTCCTAGAGAAATCATTTTGAATTTCTCTTGAAACAGATATTTGTTCAGTTCTCTGAGGTCTAGAATGGCTCTGTGTCCCCCTGTTTTCTTTGGGATAAGAAAACAGGGGGAGTAGAACCCTGTTCCCTGTTGAAAAATGGGTACTTCTTCTATTGCCCCTTGGGCAAGAAGTGTGGAGACCTCATAATCTAGCAGATTGTCTCCCTCTCCTACAATGGACAAAGTCCAATCTTCTGCTGTTATTTGGTGCCATCTTTATTTATTTTATTTTATTTATTTATTTAGCTGCATTTATAGCTCGCTTTTCACCGGGTCAAAGCGGTTGGGGGATACATTTAACACGAGGGGATATGAGACACATACACTAATACTTACAGGGAACATGGGCAATGGAGGGTTAAGTGGCTTGCCCAAGACCACAAGGAGCACCTGTGGGACTAGAAACCCCAGTCCTTCCGGCCCAAGGTTGCTGTCCTCTAGTGGGATTTGAACCACCGACCTTCCGGCCTGTGGTACCTTGCCCCAACCACTAGGCCACTCCTCCCTCCCATCTGTTGATAAAGTGGCATAACCTGCCCGGAATATTGGGGGGTTGGGGACCCCTCAGAGGCAAGAAGGTGAAGCTCTCTGGGAAGGATTCAAAGCCCTTGAGGGGGCTGAATCTGGAGAGCTGGTTGGTCCTTTTGGTTTCTTTTGTTGTCTAGGTTGTCTCTTTTTGGCAACCTGACCTGAAGCCTGCTGGGTATAGGAAGGATAAAACTTCCTCTTTTTGCTAAGAGAGGGTTTTTTATAAGGCTTCCTTTTGGCTGGAGTGGCTGTAGACTTTGACAATCTATCTAAGGTAGAATTGTCAGCATCTAACTCATTAGCCTTTTCCTGCCAGTTGTTGCCGAAGAGATTCTCTGCTGTGCAAGGAATGTTGCCTAATTTGTCCTGTACCCAAGTCTCCAAGTCTGATGCCTGTAGCCAGGCAATCCGTTGTGCACCAATGGCAATAGCAGAAGTTCTGCTGATGCATTCAAAGCAGTCAAAACTGCACGATTGACAAACTTGGAGACATTTTGAGCATGCTTAACTAGAGCAAGAAAATCTTGTCTCTCATCATCTGGGAGAAAAGGGCTCATAAGTTCCAAGTCTCCTGTGACTTCCTTAAGGAACATTCCCATATATAGGATGTATGAACTGATTCTAGCTGAAAGCATGGAAGCCTGAAAAGTTCTGCGTCCAAAAGCATCCAGAGTCCTGCATTCACGATCTGGAGGATTGGATGCATGTCTCTTTGCACTTTTCATCCTACGGATGGTTGATTCCACTACCATTGAATGGTGTGGCAGCTGGGTTTTCTGAAAACTAGGACATGGTGGAACTCGATACATAGTACCAAGCCTCCTAGAGTGAGGAGAAGTAGTCAGAGGTGTCTCCCACATTCTGAACATCAAGCTATGCAGAATTTCATGGATAGGCAGAGTAGCTGCCTCCTTGGGAGTTTTAGGATATTGGAGGATTTCCAATTCCTTTGCTCTGGGTTCTTCTTCAGGAGCTACTGTGATTGAAAGACCTTTGGCCATATCACGGATGAAATCCTGAAAAGACATGTCCTCTGGAGGTGACATTCTGCGTTGGGGAGACGAGGGATTTTCTAGAAGAAACCCTCTAGTGCCAGCAGAATTGTCAGAGTCTTCGGAATCGGAGGACTCAAAGTATTCCTGACTCCGATGCTCTTGCAAAGCACGATCCCGGTACCAATCGAAGTCGGTACCGAGGTGAGCCGGTACCGCTTTGTCTCCTCCAGACAGAGATGGCATAGGAAGAGTTCCCACCGGGGCCGTCACTGTCAGTACCGGCATCACCGGTGTCGGTACCAGTGTCTGTACCGGTGTCGGTACCAGCATCGGTGTCGATGTCGGCACCGGTGCTCTTGGGACCACCGGTTCTGCAGCCGAGGGAAGAGCTGCGATACTGCGCTCGATAGCGAGGAACCTCTGGTCTATCGACGCTGCCGATGCCTGGGTGTCGGTACCGGTAAGGACGGCCGGAACCCCTGAGCATGGCACAGGTAGTTCTTGCGAGGCTGAGGCCTCGAGAACATCCTGAAGCCCCATCGATGCTTTGGAAGCCGAAGCCTCCCACCGGGGCTGTTTTGCCGGTGTGGTTCCCTCAAGGGCAATGCCAACGGCCTCTCGATGATTAGTAGGAGAGCTACCCTTTGAGGACCTGTTCAAAAAATCAGACCATAAAATAGGACAAACACACACTAACAATTACAACATAAAACATATATGATTTTGATTAAATGTAGGAACATCCATCAAGTCAGGGGACAGAAAACCCCCTCGTATGAACGGACTTCTCCCTTTAATCTTTTTTATTATTATTTCAATTTGTTCAACAGTCTTAAGGAAAACAAAGCAGACCCAAAAAGCCACAATGCTAAGAATGTAAATTCTAAAGACCAAAATTTAAGGTCAAACTTAGCTGGCAATGGGGTCCTGCAGCAGATATCCACCACTCAAGACGTTTCAACGGGAAGGCATCTACCAAAGAGTTCCACAAAATTATTCAACGAGAAAACAATTCTTCAGGGTTTCATAATTCCATAACCCAGCGCTGCGTTTCGGGTTCTCCAACCCTGCATCAGATGGTACAAAAACAGTCGTCTTCAGGTCTCAGCCGTTATTTCTTTCCATAGAGCGTCCTTCCAAAAGAATGGCGTCTGACGTCAAAACTTAAATCAGCCATTTTATACCCTGAAAAAAACATGAAAAACAGAAACACCCTATCAGGTGGGCAAAATGCTCCACCAATCAAGTTCTTGATTAAGTCCGTTGGGGATCACTGATTTGAGAGAAAAAATCCAGCGTTGCTCTAAGACGTGCAAATGTTGTTCCCGATCCCCCTTGCGGGGGCTGTCAGGCACAAAATCCAAAATACACCAGAGAAAATCAGTGAATGCATGATTCATTTGAAGGCAATGAGCTACTAAAGGGGCAGAAAGTGTTTTGGTGTGAATCCGAGATTTATGTTCTGAAAGACGTTTTTTCACAGGGCGAATCGTGCGACCTATATAATGCAAACCACAAGGGCATGTGAGAACATAAACTACAAAAGACGACGTACAATCTGTGTGCCATTTTAACGGAATGATTCGTCCCGTGGGAATATGCGTCCATGTGACACCGGTTTGTGATTGTGAACAACATTGGCAGCGAGAAGATTTACAAGGGAAATGTCCCACTGTCAACCGGGGTTCCTCCGGATGCTCAAACCTTGTTATAGAGTGTACTATAAAGTCTCTAATATTCGCACCACGTTGATACGCAATCATAAGGTCTTGTTGAAAAACAGGATCAAGTTGCAAAATGTGCCAATGTTTACGTAAAAGGGCTACTATTTGCGGCGAACCTATCATATAAGGTAAAATTCCAATTATTTTCTTATTAACCTCACCAGATGTCACCTGAGATGTTTTAGTCACCAGGGACTCTCCAGGAGACGAAATCTCTTTCCGGTAGCAGAATGTAACAACCAATTTCGATGTGCATGTTGTGCTATTTTGTAAGCTCTTTGAACCACTTGTACTGGGTAACCCCGATGTAACAAACGGTGGTACAAATCTTTTGCATGTTTCAAAAATTCTTCCTTCGTGGTACAATTCCGCTTTATACGAAAAAATTGTCCAAGTGGGAGAGCTCTTCTCAAAGGGCCCGGATGAAAACTCTGATATTGTAATAGAGTATTTCGCTGCACAGGTTTACGATATAACGTAGAACAGAGTGTGTGACCAGATTTATATAAACGAACATCCAAAAAATCTATGGTGTCCAAACAAAAAAGATATCGTCCAAAAAACGAACCCAAAATGGTATACTCTTAAACCAATCTGAAACATAAAGAATATCCTCCTCAAATGCTGCTAAATAGATAATTTCTTTCATACAAAAAGTAATTATGATTAAGCACCAAGGACCCTTCTCCCGCTAATCTATTTTCAAATCCCACCACTCTTTCTATCGTTCTCAACTCCACTCCGCTAAATGTGACTTCTTTTCAAATGCCATTTCACATGCTCCCAACCAAACCCGCCATCTCTATTCCACCCTCCGTTCCCTTATTTCTTTACATACCCCTTCAACAACTCCTATTACTCAGTCCTCTCCTTCCCCTACGCAGTTGGCTTCTTTCTTTATCTCTAAGATTACCTCTTTGAGAGACTCTTTACCCTCATGTCCTGCTCCTATCACTTCCCCCCCCCCCCTCTCTTCGCCACCGCCTGTCTCTCAGCTCTCTCACTTCTGGGCTACCTTCTCACTCATTACTGCACCTGAACTTCATCATCTTATCTCTTCTTCTAGAAAGACCTCTTGCTCACTTGATCCCATTCCCTCCTTTTGGCTCCTCACTCCCTCCTTGGGTGTCCTCCCCTATATCCTCACCATGTTCAACTCTAGTCTCTCCACAGGGATTTTTCCTAGCTCTTGGAAGCACACGTTGGTTCGTCCCATCCTGAAGAATCCCTCTCTTGACCCTTCCCTTCCTTCCAATTATCGCCCTGTTTCTAATCTTCCTTTCCTGTCTAAGCTCCTGGAGAAGTTTGTTTTTGCACAACTTTCCCATCACCTAGATTCTATTAATTTTCTTCACCCCCGTCAATCAGGTTTCCGCTCTGGGCATAGTGTCGACACCGTTCTCCTGGCCTTCACTAATGCACTGCATGTAGCTCACGATCGCGGTGACATTTCGGTGGCGGTTGCTTTGGATCTTTCAGCAGCTTTCGACTTAGTTGATCACTCTCTTCTTCTTCATCGGCTTCGGGAAGCTGGTCTCTGTAGCACTGTCTACCACTGGTTTCACTCTTTTCTCTCCTCTCGCTCTTGTGCAGTCCTCCCTTCCTCATCCGCTCTTCCCTCTTCTGATCCACATCACCTTCCTTGTGGGGTTCCTCAGGGCTCTGTTCTCGCCCCCCTTCTTTTCAACCTTTTTCTGGCTCCCCTTGCTCTACTCATACAGCAGTCAGGTATTTCAGCTTTCCTCTATGCCGACGATATTCTCTTACTTCATCACACCTCTCCTTCCTGTCCTGATCTCACCCCTCTGAATTCTTGCCTCTCATCCGTTGCGAATTGGCTTACTACTAACTGTCTTCACCTCAATCTTACTAAGACTCTTGGTGATCCCCCTCCCTCTCTAGCCCCTTCTTTCTCTGATTCCCCAGTTCCACTGGTTTCCACATTTCGGTATCTAGGTGTTCACTTTGATTCAGATCTTTCCTTTCGTTCTCATATCTCTCATATTACTAAAACTTCTTTCTTTTTTCTTCATCAAATCCGCTCAATTCGCCCTTTTCTCTCCTCTTCTGCTCTGTTTTTTAAACCCAGCTACACTAACAGCCTTTACTACATCCTCTGGTAACAAATTCCAGAGTTTGATTACACGTTGAGTGAAAAAATATTTTCTTTTATTAGTCTTAAATAGTTTACCCTGTAGCTTCATTGCAAGTCCCCTAATCTTTCTATATTCTGATAACGTAAACAATCGATCTATGTTAACCCATTCCACTCCGTTCATTAATTTATAGACTTCTATCATATCTCCCCTCAGCCGTCTCTTTTCCAGGTTAAAGAGCCCTAACCTTTTTAGCCTTTCTTCATAGGAGGTGATCTCCACTGAGACCCACCGAGAAACCTGCGAGTTCTTTTGCTAGGTCTTGGAGATACATGCCGATATACAGCTGATATGCTTGTATTCAGCAACTCAGCATGAGACCTTGGTAGCATATGTGTCCCAGGGCATCAAGGATGCGGGACTCTCTGCCCAGCAGCATGGAAGAGTGTGTCTTCTGGCTTTTTTCCAGCGCATGATTGACTCCACCACCACATAGAGGTATGAGGGAGTTGCACCTTCCATAAGAAGGGGCCACGCTGGACCCAGTACATGGTATCCAAGCATCGGCTAACTATTGGCAGTGATGTCGGTGTCTTCCACATTTGAAGGAGGAGCCATCCGAGGATGGCGAAGCAGGGACCGTCAGGACCTCCATTGGTGGAGCCTCATACTAGAAGATTTTGAACTCCTCCATGCGAGGGTCCTCCTCTGACTCCATGGTGAGAGAGAAGGCTTTCGTCATGTCATGGACAAACTCAAGGAACGAGATGTCCTTGGAAGGGGACCGGCGTCTCGATGCTGGAGGAGATGGATCAGAGGGGAGTTTGCAGTGCTTACGCGACTCCGGGGAAGCCTCGTCCTCGGACTCCCAGTCTGAGTAGTCCATTGAGGACTCGAGGCCTGATGGCTCCTGAGGCGTCGGGTTCAGATCGAGTCTTCAGTGACCCACAGCTGCTTAGCCAGAGCCACAAGTGCTTGCTGGGGAAGATCTTGCCACTGAAGATAGGGAGCAGGATCGAGACCCTTGCAGAGCATCGGCTCGAGGCTCGGGGCTCTCGAGGATCGTATCAGCGGCCCGGAGAGTCCTCAACATCGAGGTCCCTGTGGTCTCTGTGCGAGCACCAGCGGGGCCAGGCATCGACACTTGCTGCGAGGCAAGGAAGTAAGTGACATTGCATTCCAATGCCATCATCCTGGCTTCCCACTGAGGAATAGCAGCCTTCGACGTGGACACTGGGGTGATCGGGTCTGGCATCGGTGAGGAGAGGGAGTCTTCAACGGGATGGGCCTCGGGGGTCCATGATCCGTTGCTGGCGGCCTAAGCATCTGTGCTGGGCACCTTCACTGGCTACTCCTGCTCCGACTCCTCAGATACACTGTGGGACCTTGCACGGGATTGACATGTGTTTCCAATTCCCAGAATGAGGTCCTCGAGGATTTCTTCTGCTTGCGCTCCCGCTCTGGAGAATCCTTTTCGGAGTCTCTACGGACCCTATTGGGCGCCATGGGGGCTTTATGCGACTCCAAAGATCTGTGCAGGGTCTTAAAGCGTGAGGTTACCAGGGACACCGGGGCTGAATCTGACCTGTGGAAGATGTCATCTTGCTTCTGCTGGCAACTTTGGATGGCCTTAGTGGACATGTTTTTGCACAGGGCGCAAACCTCTGGGTCATGGTTGGCACCTAGACACCAGAGGCAGCAGTCATGTGTATCGGTTAGGAACATGTTCTTTGCGCACCGATCACACTTTTTGAATCCACTGGCCATTGGGGGAAAAAGGACCCCTGCGATGTTGAAGACACTTGACGCAGCCAGCGGTTAGAAAAAAGGTGTGAACGCACTGGGGGAAAAAAACTAAAAATGGTTCCGATACTCGAAGCCGAGGCGGCGGGGCTCGCAGGCAGGAAAGGTACCGGTGCTAACCGGAGAAGGAAAGGCACTTTAATGAACAAAAAAATAAACTTTTTTTCCGGTGAAAGACGACAGACGTCTATAGGGCTCCATGGAAGAAGGGAAACTGAGTAAGATGGCACCCTTCAGCGTGACGGGAACCATGCATGCATGGTGTCATCTCTCAAAAGCTTTCTTTAAAAGCTGGGGAGATGCTTCTGCAGGCTCCATCAGCGCCAACGTCACCCATATGTGAGGACTGACTTCCTGCTTGTTCCTGGAGAACAATCCTTCCCACCACATCATATGCCCCACTAGTGGACACAGGGGGACACACCCATAGCAGGCATTGAACTGACCCAGATTTAACCAGGACTTTCTCAAACCCTGTCTCTGTGTGGCAACTGAAGAAGCAGCACACTTTGTAATTGGAGTGGGTTGCCATCAGATCCATCTCGGGGCGAGCCCAGTGGGGAAGAATAAACCAAAGCGCCTCCTGACTCAACTTCCACTCTCCTGGATGCACAGAGTGCTGGCTGAGAAAGTTCACTTCCACATAGTCCACCCTGGCAATGTGCTCAGAGCTAAGAGGTTCTTCTCTACTCAGGAAATCCAAAGAGCCATGTCCAGAGCCACCCCTGCACTCCTTGTGCTGCCTTGCCGACTGACATAAATTGCCACTGTGACATTGTCCAAAAATATTGGAACCATCCGGTCCTTGACCAACACCTGGAAACACAGAAGAACCAATCTGATGGTCCTCACCTCAAGGCGGTTGATAGACCACAGCATCTCCCTGCTGTTATAGCAGCCCTGAGCTGTTTGGTATTGGCAATGGGCACCCCAGCCAGAGAGACTGGCTTCTGTCGTCAGAAGAATCCATGAGAAATCATCCAGCAGCATGCCTTCTCTCAGATGACTGGGCTGTTGCCACCTCTGCAGACCGATCTTCACGATCAGCTTGAGCTCGAATTCCTGAGAACCCGAGAAGCACTGAGTCAGCAAGGATCATTTGAGCGACCGCATAAGCGCATGCACCCACGGCATCATCTCGATTGTAGCTGCCATCAATCCGAGAAGCTGAAGATAAAGCGTAGTTACTTACCTTTAACAGGTATTCTCGAGGGATAGCAGGAATCAGTCAATTATGGCTGATGTCGGCACCGACAGAGCCTGCGCAGAGCAATCCCCAGCTTTCAAAAAAAGCCTTTGGGATTGCTGCCACGCTTGCGTGGTCCTCTTCCCACCCAAGGGTGCCATCTTGCTCAGTCAGGTCCCTTAGCTCGAGTCCTACCAAGCAGATGGCAATGGAAGGATAAAAATCCAGCAACTCATCAGTACACAGTGATTCCTGGTGACCCGGGCCAATTCCTGAAAGCAAAGGCACAGCCTGCCTCCCAATCCGAGGAACCAGGGAATGGGCCCCCAAACCTTCATAGCCTGGGAAGGATCTATTCTAAGAGGGGACAGAGACCCTGGGCTCACGAGCTCCTTCAAAGGACTGAGAATGAGCCCAAATCTGGAAGCAGAGGAGAACAAAGTCTTTCCAGGCCAATATTAATGGGAGTCCCTAGACCCCTGGGAGTCTGGACCAGCATGCCCACAAGAAGCGGGTGGAGACTGATGGAAAAGGGGCTCCTGCCCACATCACAGGTCCCCTGGAACTGCCCTATGAAGGCAGTAAGATCTTGTCTCACCCAGGTCCTTCACAAGCTTCTCCAAATCGGCCCCAAACAGAGACTTCCCTTTAAGGCCAGTTGGGTCAACTGGGCTTTGAATGATGTGTCCACTGCCCAGCACCAGAGCCAAATCCAACAGGTCACTATCCCTGGCCACCAGACATACCAGGTTGTGCATGGTGTCAGAAAGGAAGGCCATAGCTGACTCTAAAAACGGGGTAACATCATCTGGCGGGAGAGACTGAATCCACTGGAGCAGGGCTCGAGACATCAGAACTGCACATACCACAAAATGAATTATAGCAGTTATGGTGGCGAACTGGTTCTTCAAAAATGAATCTACCTTTCGGTTCAGAGTATCCTTTAAGGCTGATCAGTCCTCCACAGGAATGGTGGTCCATCTGGTAACTGCTATGACCTGCACATCTACTCCTCCGAGAGAGTGTGTATGTTCTTATACAGGGCAGGGAGATGGAGGAATCCCACTTCAACTGGATCATGCCCTTGAGCACCTCCGGGAACGGGAAAACAGTAGTGGATATCTGCACCCCTTACAGGAGTAGATGCACCTTTGGCTCCTGCTCTGTGTCTGCAGCATCCACCAAGCTCTAGGTGGATGAGACCCTGACAAACAATGTCATTAGTTCTAACCTTTCAGTACAGTAGATAACACTGGCCTCTTCACAATCCTCTGAAGGCAAGAGCACATCTTCATCCACATCAGAGCCCAAAACCAAGACATCTGAATCCAAGTCGCAGTCCAAATCTCGGACCAATTCCCACTGCTCCTCATTTCCAGGTGACCTTCTCCAGGGATGCTTAGCCATAGGAAATCAAACAGGTCTCAGCCTACCTCTCAGAAGATTGCACTCAGGGGAACCCAGAGGCCACAGGGTCAGAATTTCCAAGTCAGAATGACCAGGCCTGTTATAAAAAGGAAAAGAATTCCGGGGAGGACAATCCGGAGGTCGGAAGCTCTCCTCACAGAAATGAATCCTCTAACACTAGGGGACATAACTGCTGCTGAATGCCTAGAGCAGAGGTTCCCAATTCCAGTCCTCGGGGAACCCTAGGCCTTAGGGTTTTCAGGATTCCCACAATGAATATGCATGAGATAGATTTGCATGTTCTGCCTTCATTGTATGCAAAGGAGAAAGTAGACCTTACCTGCTAATTGTCTTTCCTTGAGTTCTCTCCAGGCCAGTCCAGGAACCGTAGGGTTGTCAATCTCCTTCAGCAGCTGAGGACTGAATTTCAAAGTCTTGCTGACAGCCTATCCAGCTCCCTCTGGTGTCAGAGACTCAGTCTCCTATTGTCAAAGCAGCCTCAAACTGAAACTTCAATGCAGCAAACTCTTTGAACTATCCAAAAACAATAAACATCTATGGCCTCCCTTGGGCCTCTTCTCGCATACTGTATCCAGTGTTGGATTTCCATAGCCTCTTATCCTACTGCTATACAGATTTCTGCTGTCCCCCCCCCCCCCCCCCGAGTGGCCCATACTCCTCCCCCTCCGCTCTCGAGAGGGAACTCCAAACTGCAGCCACTCTGAAAAGAATCATCTTCCCAGGCTCTCTACACCCTTGGCCATTAGGGAGTAGCCGCCTAGTGGTTGGGGCACGGTACTTCAGGCCGGAAGGTCGGGGGTTCAAATCCCACTAGAGGACAGCAACCTTGGGCCGGAAGGACTGGGGTTTCTAGTCCCACAGATGCTCCTTGTGGTCTTGGGCAAGCCACTTAACCCTCCATTGCCCATGTTCCCTGTAAGTATTAATGTATGTATCTCATATCCCCGCGTGTTAAATGTATCCCCCAATTGTGTTGTGACAGCTTTGATTGAAGGATAAGGCGGTATACAAAACTGTCTAAATAAATAAATAAATAAAATTAGACTCCTATGCATCCCTGAACTATGCTTAGTAACCTGAAAACCATTACTTCTTGTTAATGAAAGGAATCCTCGCAGATCAGTTGGGCGGGCCCTGGACTGGCCCGGAGAGAACTCAAGGAAAGACAATTAGCAGGTAAGGTCTAATTTCTCCTTCCTCATCGTCTCTCCGGGCCAGTCCAGGAACCGTAGGGAAGTACCAAAGCAGTTCCTAAAAACGGGAGGGTCCTGCAAGCCCCCCTATTAAGGCCGAGGTCCCAACATTCGCGTCTCCTCTTGCCTGGACATCTAAACGATAGTGTCTAGTAAAGGTATGCTGAGACGACCAAATTGCTGCACGACAGATATCTACTGGGGGCACCAACGCAAACTCTGCCCAAGAAGTCACTTGCGCTCTAGTGGAACGAGCCCTGAGCCCTAGTGGCGGCAATTTGCCCTTCGCCTCATAAGCTGCATCGACCGCCCACTTTACCCACCGGGCAATGGAAGCTTTCAAAGTGGCCTCACCCTTACGAGGCCCTCTAAAAACCACAAACAACCTGTCTGACTTCCTAAAAGCCTCGCTCCTTCTAAGGTATCGATGAAGCACTCTACCCAAATCTAACTTCCGAAGGGCCTGACCCATGTCACTCCCCCCGCCATGTCGAAAAGTCGGAAGCAAAACAGTCTGATTCAGATGAAAACTGGACAATACCTTAGGCAGAAATGACGGCACCGGCCATAACACAACCTTCTCCTTCATAAACTGAATATAAGGGACTCTACACAAGAGCGCCTGAAGATCCGAGACTCTCCTAGCCGAACACAATGCGACGAGGAATGCTGTTTTCCAAGAAAGCTCTCTCAGACTCACTGTGGACTCCGGCTCAAAAGGAGGCTGTGTTAAGGCATCCAAAACTAAATTCAAATCCCAAGCCGGTACTACTGATCTCAGAGGAGGTCGAATAATCCTAGCTGCCCTAAGAAAACGTTGTATACCCGGGTGAGCAGACAACACGCTGCCCAACACTTTTCCTCTATAACACGCCAGGGCAGCCAGCTGCACCTTGAGAGTGCTGAGAGCCAAGCCCTTTTCTAGCCCCCCCTTGCAGGAAAGACAAAATGATCGGTAATGAAGCGGAGAACGGCCTAACGTTACGCTCTCCACACCAGCCTTCAAAAATGCGCCAGACGCGGACAGATGCCAGGGAAGTCTACCTCTTTTTGGATTTCAATAAGGTAGCAATCACTGACGGCGAGTACCCTTGGCACCGGAGCTGCTCCGTCTCAATAGCCAGGCCGTAAGAACTGATCCACCTGTGGCATTAACACCGGTCCCTGACTCAACAGATTGATCTGACTGGGAAGTCTCCACGGGTGATCTATAAGCAGTCTGATCAGATCCGCATACCAAGGCCTCCTGGGCCAATCCGGAGCAATGAGAATTACTTCCCTAGCGTGCCCCGCAATTCTCCGTATCACCCGGCCGATCAATGGTCACAGGGGAAATACATACAGCAGCTCTCCCATCGGCCAGGGCTGAACTAGACTGTCGAGCTCTTCCGACATGTATACTCTGTATCTGCTGTAAAAGCGAGACGCTTTGGCGTTCCCGAGGGTAGCCATGAGGTCCATGACAGGCTGCTCCCAACGAACCGTGATCTCGTGAAAAACAGCCGCATTTAGCTCCCACTCTCCGGGATCTAGGACATTCCGACTGAGGTAGTCTGCCTGCACATTGTCTCTTCCGGCTACATGCACCACCGAAATGGCCAGCAGATGGTCTTCTGCCCACTGCATCAACCTCTGACTCTCCGCCAACAGAGCTGCACAGCCCGTGCCTCCTCGTCTGCTGATATAAGAGACCGTCACAGCATTGTCGGAGAAAACTCGAACCGCTCTCCCTCTGACCAGACCAACGAACTCCTGAAGTGCCAAGTGTACCGCTCTCATCTCTAGACGATTGATCGACATACCGCTCTCCTCCACGGACCAGACCCCCTGAGTTATTTGCGACAAACAATGAGCTCCCCAGCCCGACAGACTGGCGTCCGTGGTGACCAGCAACCACTCCGGCTCTACCAGCGAAACTCCTGCGTGAACACGCAGAGGGTTCAACCACCATTGAAGACTGCCACGCACGACCTCTGGGCATACTAGTCTCTGGGCCAGGGACGGATGCTGTGGGGACCACCTGGACAGCAGCGCCTGCTGAAGTGGACGCATATGAGCTCTGGCCCACTGCACCAAATCCAACACCGCCGCCATGGTCCCCAGCAATTGCAGTTATCTCCATGCCATGGGCGCCTGCAGGCGCAAGAAGGCCCTCACCTGCTTCCAAAGCTTCTGTACCCTGTCCTCTGGCAGAAACACCACTCCTTTCTCTGTATCGAACAGGGCCCCAAGATAAGTCAGCTGTCTCATAGGACACAACTGACTTTTGGTCTGGTTTATCACCCAACCGAGCTGTTCTAAAAACTGAACCACCCGCTCGGTCACAGTGACCGACTCCGTCTGAGAACCTGCCCGAATCAACCAATTGTCCAGATAAGGATGTACCTGAACTCCCTCTTTCCGCAACACTGCCGCGACCACCACCATCACTTTCGTGAACGTACTCGGGGCCGTAGCCAGACCAAACGGCAACGCTCTGAATTGAAAATGGCCTATGGGCACAGCAAACCTCAGGAATTTCTGATGGTCCGGCCGGATCAGAATGTGCAGATACGTCTCCATCAAATCTATGGAGGACAGAAATTCTCCCGGCTTCACTGCCTGAATTATGGATCTTAGAGTCTCCATGCGGAAATGCGGCACCTGCAAACATCGGTTTACGTGTTTGAGATCCAGAATGGGGCGAAAGGAACCGTCCTTCTTGGGAACCATGAAATAAATGGAGTATCGACCTAATCCGTATTGGTCTTTGGGGACCGGTACCACCGCTTGGAGTTGGAGCAAGTGTTGAAGCGTGTCGTTTACTGCTTTCCTCTTTAATAGGGATCTGCAAGGAGACCTTAGAAAGGCTTCCGCCAGCGGCTGAGCGAACTCCAGCGCATAGCCCTCGCGGATGATTTCCAAGACCCATTGGTCCGTCGTTATGTCGGCGCAGACGGAAAGAAACTTCTGCAACCGTCCTCCCACCGGAGGCTCTGCCTGAGCTGGCTGCCCTTCATTGTGGTTTCTTGGGGGGCGTTCTGCTGAGAACTAAAATATCCCCTGCCGAACCCCCGCGCTTCTCGAAAGGACTGCCCCCGTGCTACAAAGCGGCCTCTCTGATAAGGAGCAAACCGAGTACCATGGAATCTGCGGAAGTCCCTACCTTGTCCTCTTGCTAGTGTCACAGGTCTAGCACCACTCGGGCGATCCTCCGGGAGCCGCCCTCCCTTGGAATCTCCCAAATCTTTAACTATTTTTTCGAGGGCCTCCCCAAAAAGCAGCTTGCCTTGTATGAGAGCTTGCTAAGTCAAGTCTTAGAGGACGCATCTACCGCCCAATTCCACAGCCAGAGAAATCTCCGCGTCGCAATCACAGAAGTCATGGACTTCGCCGAAATCCGGATCAAATCATAAAAAGCGTCTGCTAAATACGCCGCCGCTGATTATAACCTTGCTCCTTCGGAGAACGACCCGTCCTCCTTCTCGGAAACCGAGTCCCCTTGTAGCCATCAAATAGAAGCTCGAGAGACATATTTATTTATTTATTTATTTTATTTATTTACATTCTCTTATATACCGCGCTATTCTGCATCAGTGCGGCTTACATTGAACAAACTGAAATTGCATTGAACAGGGCATTATAACTTGGAGATAACTATTTTACAGGGAACATGGGCTATGGAGGGTTAAGTGGCTTGCCCAAGACCAAAAGGAGCACCTGTGGGACTAGAAACCCCAGTCCTTCCGGCCCAAGGTTGCTGTCCTCTAGTGGAATTTGAACCCCCGACCTTCCGGCCTGAAGTACCTTGCCCCAACCACTAGGCCACTCCTCCACTCCTCCACACATATGCTCCACAAATAGAGGACTGAAGCGACAGCGCACTCGAATCAAACGCCTGCTTAAGCAGCGCCTCCAACTTACGGTCTTGCCGATCTTTCAGGGCAGCACTGCCTTCCACCGGAATCGTAGTCTTCTTTGTCACCGCTGCCACCAGCACATCCACATTGGGCATACGCAGTAACTCCTTTTCCTCCTGAGGTACAGGGTAAAGGCGCCCAATAGCCCGGCTACCCGTCAGGGAAGCCTCCGGACACTCCCATTTAGAATCAATCATCTGTCTAATAACCCTATGAACTGGGGAACAACGCTGTTCAGGCTTAAACCCTCAGAGTAAGGGATCCTCTAGCGGCTCCTCCTGTGCTACTGGTAAAGAAATGTTCAGGGCCCCTAGGGACTGGGCAATAAGAGCCCCCAGCTCTTCCTTGCGAAAAACCCTAAAGACATTAGGGTCTTTGCCCGGCACAATCTCACCTTCCTCCAACTCACCTAGTGCCCATGAATCCAAAGCCCCTTCCGAGAGAATTTTTCCCTCTTCTGTCCCCTGAGGCGCACAGATCTGCCCCCCCGAAGGCATCGAAGCTCACTTCTGTCCTCATAAGCTTAGTAGAGGAACCTTCCCCCGGATCCTGCAACAAGGCTTCCCCTCTAGGAGTGCCCACCACGCTTGGTGAAGCAGACTTGCCCAGGCCCTGTTCTAGCTTTAAAACATAGGCCTTATGCAATGAAAGGATAAAATCCACCGAGAACACTGATTCCAAGCCAGCCTGCAAACCGGGAAAGGGACCTTGCACCTTATCTACATCTGGGGAAGGCCTTTTTGACTTAGCTTTCTGCTTTCCAGGCTTGCTAGAAAGCGCGGGAGCCACTGTTGCCATAGACAAAATGGCCGCCGTTCCCGCCTTCTCCTCCGTGCCAAGATTCACCTCCAAGACATCCCCCAACGCCGCTTTAGGGTCCATCGCACCCTCGAAGAGTCTCTCCACACAACTTCCTGTGCGAAAACAAATTCGGCAGATGCCGGGCCCCGACAGCCCCCGCCGACTCCCACACTGTGCGCACGCTGCCGAGCTGGCCAGCATGCGCCTGAAGGGAAGGAAAATCAACTCATCGCTCTCAACGGCAGATGAAAAACCCGCGACGGCAAAATAACGTCTCCCTTGCCTACCTTTAGCATGTGCTTGCGATCTGCCGGCTCCCTTCACTACCGCTGCCTGCGGGTGAAGCAGAGGAGGCACTGAGGGCAGAGGACTGCAATCTGGGGCTCCCAGATCCTCTCACTCTCCCTCCGGGGATGACTGCAGGAGCTACCTGAGACAGGCTTTGCCTCTAGCTCCAATCACTTCACTACTCTTTTAAGTCAATTCCCCTCTGCTCCAGACTTAGTAGCCCTGCTAGGACCGACTAGCCAGAAAACCCAACACTTTCACAGCACTCCAACTAACTATTCCTATTCTTCACTCCGGAGCCTGTCAGCCACATCCTATTCAGCTGCTGAGGACTGAAAGACTGAGTCTCTGACACCAGAGGGAGCTGGATAGGCTGTCAGCAAGACTTTGAAATTCAGTCCTCAGCTGCTGAAGGAGATTGACAACCCTACAGTTCCTGGACTGGCCCGGAGAGATGAAGAGGAATCTATCTTATGCATATTCATTGTGGGAATCTTGAAAACCTGACTGGCCTGGGGTTCCCTGAGGACTGGAGTTGGGAACCTCTGGCCTAGAGGATGGGGGGTGCAGTCAACAGCACGGTGGTTGGAACCTCCGGCTAGCTGGCCGGCCATCCTTGCCCACAGTGCCATCTGCCACCTCCTGCCCTGAGGCAGGCAGGCAAGGCTGGACCAACTGCATCAACTGGCTGAGGGAGGAGGAGCAAGCCCTCCAAGGATGACTCCAAAGCTGCCGTGCAAGAAGAGCAGAGTCCAGAAGCCGGAGATGAAGCACCTTGCTTGCCACAGGCAAAACAACATTTCCTGGAAGATGACACAGAGTTAAGGCACCACAACAGCACGTGCTAAGACAGCAGCAGCCCAGAAGGTGCACATTAACAGCGCTTACACAGCCACACGCATTACAGGTGCTTGCGTAGGAATGTGTGCTGGAGCTGCTCGAGTGGAACGCACCCCACGGACCACACATTTGCCAGGTGTACAAAGGTAAACATGCTACTAATGCATGCAGGAAAGAGCATAAAATTCCCACAGTGTGCCAGTGTTCCACCCCAAATTGTGCCCTAGATGGACGGAATCGAGAACCCCCAAGGACAATGTTGAGGTTAAGTCTTGGTACTCACCCCCTGAGAGCCCCAGGCAGAAAGATCATGCCAGGTTCAGCTCTACTCACCTGAAACTGCTTCTCTTGCTTTGCAGACACTGCATTTAATGTGTCTGGCATGCAGATTCCTCTAAGAGCCTTCTGCAATCTTTGGGAGCGAGCAGGGGAACAGCGAAGTAGGGAGGAGGGCGTTGAGGTTTTGTGAGGCTACTGAAGTCTTCCAAATCCTTCCAATTTTCTGACTGTTCAACAGCCAGAGTATGGAGATGAACCAATTCTCTCTCCTCCTATGGCTACTAAAAAGACCGCAATCTAGTGGAGCTTCCCAAGTTATGCTCAAGTGAGTCACCCTCAAGGTGGTCCATCACGAGTGAAATCAATCTTTTCCTCTCAATTATTCAGAATTTCTTTAGAGTGAAGAAAATCCATCCATTATCTGCTGGAGACAAAGAAATACTGAAAAGCCCTCTGGTGGCTAAGGCAAATAAAGGCATGGGAGTGATATCAATGAAACCTGGGCTTTTCATTGGTTCTTTGTCTCCACCAGTCTGCTGGCAGGGGAACACCACCCACTTGTCTAGACTGGTCTAGCAGGAAGATATGGAATATGCATTTAAAAAACAGTCTACTAACTATAAATGGATAGTGGCTGGTGCAGTGATAGTTGGCAGGTTGGCTTTATGAACGACTTCCCTATTAGTGGCTCTGTCCTGCCACCCAAAGGCCAATATGCAACATAAAACAGATGCTTTTCAGCTTCTTGCCTTGGTATCGTACTCTCGTCTCTCTGTTAAACATAAGGATGCTAAAGGAATAATTTTAAAAGTGAGTGCCCACATAAATACTACACCCTTATTTTTCCCTCTGCAGGTATGTGCATCTTTCCACTTTAAAAATTACCCCAGAAAATATATGTATGCACACATTCTCTCAGATACAATATATGCATATGCACATACTTTCAAACATATATGCATAAATGGAAACCCCTCCCCATCCTGCCACAAGGAATGTCTTCACTCGGTTCAGGTAAAGCCATACATGCAATTTTGTAAGCACTTTATTTTCACACAGAGATGCAGAAATGGCCTTCCCTGGCAGTGGTAATTTTTTTTATGAAAAAATAAATACATAAAGGTACCAGGTCAGGGCCAGCAGAGAAGTCTAGGGGAAAGCAAGCAAGCCGAGAAAGGTTTCCGCCACATCATACCAGCAAGTTATCTAGATAGCTTCTGGACAAAGCTACCCAGACAGCTTTAGGATGTTACCTAGATAGCGTCTGGACAAAGTTATCCAGACAGCTTTAGGATGTTACCTAGATAGCTTCTGGACAAAATTACCCAGACAGCTTTAGGATGTTACCTAGATAGCTTCTGGACAAAGCTACCCAGACAGCTTTAGGATGTTACCTAGATAGCTTCTGGACAAAGTTATCCAGACAGCTTTAGGACGTTACCTAGATAGCTTCTGGACAAAGTTATCCAGACAGCTTTAGGACGTTACCTAGATAGCTTCTGGACAAAGTTATCCAGACAGCTTTAGGATATTACCTAGATAGCTTCTGGACAAAGTTATCCAGACAGCTTTAGGACGTTACCTAGATAGCTTCTGGACAAAATTACCCAGACAGCTTTAGGACAGCCCCTTTTCAGGCTAGACTTTTCTCCAGCAGCACTGCACCATCCTTTTTATGTAAGTATATTATGCGCAAGCAACAGTTTGTCTGCATAAACGTTGCCTGCTTAGCAAGCCCCAAGGATTTACATGGCTAAGTCCTAAAATTAGCTGAAGGAATCCTTTGAATTTGGACTTTACGTTTCATTTTACATTCCTGATGCATGGTTTTATACTTTTCTTGTACTGAAACACAACTTCCAAACCCTAGACCTGTTTTTTCTTTTCAAGCCCCTTTCATTTTTCCATCTTTTCACAGCAGGCAAACCTTGTCACGAATTTCAGTGTTATCAACAGACATATTTTTCCTTTAAGTACCTTTGCCAGGTTAATAATCAATACTGAGGTTTATATTTGGCAGAGTCTAATCCGATTAAAGTTACCAGATTTTGGGCTGCCAATTACAGCAGGTTAAAATTAATTGGATATTGTATCTGTGCAGCTCCAGCTAAACTGCTAATCCTCCTTATTTTAACTGATTAACGTTGGAGCCAACATCAAACTGTCTGGCCTGGAATATACACATTTGTATGAACTGGTCTCAGCACCTAACCCTGGGTAGCCTGTGGTTTAAGTTTCAACAGTGCAGCCTCCCTCTCCAGGAAGCGCACAGGAAGTGGGTTCCTACTACATTCCTGGAAGCGTAGTCTGGATACAGCAAAAGCAGAGCTGAGATGTATGGTACGGCAAAATTTTATTTATCGTTAATTTCCTTACCTGGAATCCTGCTAGACCAGTCCAGACTAGCAGTTTTTCTCTCTCCAGCAGCTGATGTATATAAAAATTATAGCTCCTGACAGGCCCTTAGAGAGGGCTCTGTCAGCGCAGGCATTTCTCCGTTTTGATTAGTGGACGTCTCCTGGATACACAAGAGGTGGCTTTCTGGAGTTACCTGTGATTTCCCTGAGGGCTGTACTGCTGATCAAGACGATCAGTGGAGCCCCTCAGAGGAAAGGAGGGGCAGCATCCCAGCTCAAGAGGAGCGGTTAGCCCTGCAAACCACGTCTTCCTGCCTCAACAGCCCTACTAGTCAGAACTCCTCATATATTTTATATTAAGTTTAAAAAAAAGGGGGGGTCTAGCGAGGAGTACAGTGCTTGCTCAGTGCATCAGAGAACCTGTTTGAGGCACAGACCATCTGAAAATTTGCAGTGAGTGGTATCTGCTTCAGTCTCCCCTCCCTTTGTTGGTTGCCGGCTCTCTGTTGCAGCTCAGAGGATCCTGATCAGCTCACAGCATTTCCTCTACATCCGCTGCCTCACCCCCCACCCGCAACGGTGCACTCTGCAGGGAGGACTTGGGGTTAGGCTTGGGACTGTGCGCCACAGGGAAGCTCCTTATTGTCACTCTGGTCTCTGTTTTGCGTGCTTGTTTTTGCACGGCTCCCATTTCTTTTTCATTGCGCAGATTAGGTTCTCCGCGGCTGCAGTTTTTTCTCATTGAAATTTACTCAGAGAGGGAGGCGCCATTTTGTTATAGGCTTCTTCTGCCTGGCATGCCATTTTAAGGCTCAGCATGTCTTCAGTCTTACCACGCTGCCTCGGCGGCATTAAGGGCCAGATGTGTACATACTGTGCGACGGATCAAGGGGCTACGTCACAGGGTAAGGAGGCAATACAGGAAAAACAGATTGAAGGGGAAGTGAGCGCTCCTTTAAACTCACTTCCAGCCAGGGGAGCCTGTGTAGCAGACTCAAATCCACCAATTCTATCGCCTGAAGAGTGTCTGCCTGGGGTGCAAGCAGGCCCTTCCTACATGCAGCTAGAGGTGGATGCTCAGTTCATGGCATTTTTCGCACAAGCTTGGAGTCTATGGTGGTCAGGGACCCCCAACGTCCCAAGCAAGACTCCTTTGCCAGTGGCCGAGCAGGGTCCCATGGTCAGAAAACGGGCCAAACATGATCCTAGTTCACAGGGATTGCGGTCTTCTGTGGAGGATTGGTTACTGCCCGACAACCGTCTAGACAACCTCTCAGGGCCTCACAGCGTCAGCAGTGCATCCAAATGAGAGGACAGCGAGTTGCCCCCACTGGAGGGTGACCGTGACGACCAGGATGAAGGGCAGGATGTGCGTCTGTTCAGCAAAGATGAGCTTCCCACCTTCATTGCACAAATTGTAGAATCTCTTCACCTCATGGAAACTCCAGCCATACCTATTCCGGCTATGAGAACCTCATAGCCAGACTCCATTATAGTGGGCATTCGCAAGCCCTCAAAGGCTTTTCCTTTCCCTATCGAGCTCCAACAAATGGTGTCCATGGAGTGAGACACCCCAGATGCATCCTTACGCTCCGCTCACCGAATGGGTCAAACATATGCCTGGCCCCCAACAGAGATCGACAAGTGGCTTCGATTTCCTAAGGTGGATGCGCTGGTGACATTGGTCAAGAAGCATACAACTATCCCAGTGGAGGAAGGCAAGGCTCTGAAGGATCAGTTTGACCGTAAAGTGGAAAGTCTCCTGAAAACAGCCTTCACCTCCTCATCCCTTGCCATACAGGCATCCATGTGTGGGGGCCTGGCAATGTGCGCCCTGTTGCGATGGATCCAGTTCCCTCGCTGGCATGGCTGGAATCAACAACATTTCTTGACAGACACCCTCTACGATCTCCTTCGCCTCACTGCTCGGTCAGTGGCAGCAGTGATGGTGGCACGTCGTTGGCTCTGGCTCCGCCACTGGAATGCGGTCCATGCGTCAAAGTCTTGACTTGCTAGACTCCCTTTCAAGGGCCACCTACTGTTCGGGGAGGATTTGAAAAAGTTGGTGAAAGACTTGAGAGAAGTCAAGTCTCAATGCCTACCCGACGATAGACCCAAAACCTCATTGTGCAGATCTGATGGTGCTCTTCATTACGAGGAACCTTAATTTCAGCCCTCCTCAATCCTTGAAGGTGAACGACGCCGATCTTCAAGTAAAACCCACAATACGGTACCTGGGTGTTATACTAGATCAAAACCTTGACATGAAGGCACATATAGATAACACTGTAAGAGCTATATATTACAAAATCCGCTCACTCAGACATCTACGCCCTTTGATTGAACCAGGGGACGTCCGTACTATCTACCAGGCTCTGATCATACCTCATTTTGATTTCGCCAATGCCATTTTACAAGGTCTCCCCCAATCCACATTAAATCCTCTACAGCTCGCGATGAATAGCGCAGCGAGAGCTCTTCTTGGTAACATAGTAACATAGTAACATAGTAGTTGACGGCAGATAAAGACCAGCATGGTCCATCCAGTCTGCCCAGCGAGATGGCAAGAGTAGGTGCACCTGTCGCTCCGCGCAGGCCACCCCTCTCCATATCCTTGTTCAGGGGTAAACCCACCACTCCATATAGGACACCCCTAAGACGTTATATGGTTCGGAAGTTAGATGGTACCGTTTATTTTGTTTTTTTTCCTATTTCTGTAAAGGGATCCTCTGTGTTTGTCCCATGCCTTTTTGAATTCCGTCACCGTGTTCGCCCCTACCACTTCCATCGGGAGGGCATTCCAAGCATCCACCACCCTTTCAGTGAAAAAATATTTCCTGACATTGCCTTTCAATTTACCCCCTTGCAGTTTCATGTTATGCCCTCTAGTTTTACAGGTTCCCCGTCTTTGGAAGAGGTTTGTTTGTTCATCATTTCTCTTTAAGTATTTAAAGGTCTGAATCATATCTCCCCTGTGCCTCCTTTCCTCCAAGGTATACATATTTAGGTCTTCAAGTCTCTTCTCATAAGGCTTCTGACGCAGGCTCCAAATCATTTTGGTCGCCTTCCTCTGAACAGTCTCCAGTCTTTTTACATCCTTTGCAAGATATGGTCTCCAAAACTGAACGCAGTATTCCAAGTGAGGCCTCACCAGTGACCTATACAGTGGCATAAGTACCTCTTCTTTTCTGCTGGTAATCCCTCTTTGTATGCAGCCCAACATCCTCCTGGCTTTTGCCACCGCCTTGTCGCACTGTTTTGCCACCTTGAGATCAGCAGAGATAATCACACCAAGGTCTTTTTCCTGAACTGTGCATACCAACCTTTCTCCCCCTATCTTGTACATTTCTCTTGGATTTCTGCTACCCAAGTGCATGACACTGCACTTTTTTGCATTAAATCGTAGTTGCCAAGCTTTAGACCAGTCTTCCAGCTTTTGTAGATCTTTCTTCATGTTAACCACTCCCTCAGGGGAGTCCACTCTGTTGCAAATTTTTGTGTCGTCTGCAAAAAGACAGACTTTTCCATTCAGTCCTTCTGCAATATCACTCACAAATACATTGAACAGTGCCGGGCCCAGGACCGAACCCTGGGGCACCCCGCTAATCACCTTCCTCTCATCCGAGTGAGCTCCATGTACAATCATCTTCTGTCGTCTGTCAGTCAGCCAATTTCTAATCCAGTTTACCATCTTGGGACCCATCCCCAAGCTACTGAGTTTGTTGATAAGCCTCCTATGAGGAACAGTATCAAAGGCTTTGCTGAAATCCAGGTAGATGACATCCATTGCATGCCCCTGATCTAGTTCCCTCGTCACGCAGTCAAAGAACTCGATCAGATTTGTCTGGCAAGATCGTCCTTCGGTAAAACCATGTTGCCTCGGGTCTTGCAAGCTGTTGGTTTTCAGAAAGTTCACTATTCGCTCTTTCAGGAGCGCCTCCATTACTTTTCCTGCCACCGAGGTAAGGCTCACGGGTCTGTAGTTTGACACTTCTTCCCTGTCACCACTTTTGTGTAGAGGTACGACATCAGCCATTCTCCAGTCCTGAGGAACCTCTCCTGTTTCCAAGGATCTGTTGAAGACATCCTTTAACGGTCCTGCAAGAACCTCTCTGAGCTCTTTCAGTATCCTGGGATGTATCCCATCCGGTCCCATGGCTTTGTCCACTTTCAGTTTAGCAAGTTGTTCTAACACCTCTTCTGCTGTGAATGGTGTGGTATCTACTTCATTCCCATTTTTATATTTGGGAGACACAGCTGGTCCATCCCCAGGATCTTCTTTAGTAAACACAGAGCAGAAGTAATTGTTTAGCAATTTTGCTTTTTCAGTGTCACTTTCCACGAGTCCTTTCCCAGCACTTCTGAGTCCTGCAATTCCAACTCTGATCTTTTTCCTTTCCCGAATATACCTGAAGAAATTTTTGTTGCCACCCTTAACATCTTTAGCCATCTTTTCCTCTGCCTTTGATTTTGCTATCCTTATTTCTCGTTTTGTCTCTTTGAGTTTGATCCTGTATTCATTTCTGTGTTCTTCTGTCTGCAAGCTTTTGAATTTTGAAAAAGTTGTGTTTTTTGCCTTTATATGAGCAGCCACCTCTTTGGAAAACCAAATAGGTTTCCTTCTCCGCTTGCTTTTATTTACTTTTCTTACATATTTATCTGTTGCTCCTTTCAATGCCTCCTTTAGTTTAGCCCATTGCAATTCCACTTCCTTTATCTCTTCCCACCCCGTCATCTCCTCCTTTACATACTCTGCCATTTGATTGAAGTTAGTGTATTTGAAGTTTAGGACTCTGAGCTTGCTATGATTGGCCTGTGCCATGGCTTTTATTTCAAACCACACCGTGTGATGGTCGCTGTTGCTCACAGGGGCACTCACGCAGACATTTGACACACTATCACCGTTGGTGAGCACTACATCCAGCGTTGAGCTTTCCCTGGTTGGTTCCATCACCATTTGTCTAAATAATGCATCTTGGAGAGCATCCACAATTCTTTTGCTTCTTTCCAGATGTGCAGAAGGAGTAATCCAATCCACATCAGGTAGATTAAAGTCACCCAATATGATTGCTTCCCCCTTTGATGCTATCTTGGCAATATCTCTAATCAATTCATTGTCTCTCTCTTCAATTTGAGTCGGAGGTCTATAGACTACAGCAATATGGATGACAGTGCCATCTCCTCTCTCCAACGCAATCCAGAGCGCTTCTTCTTTTCCCCATGTCCCCTGCATTTCAGTAGCTTTAATATTGCTTTTGACATACAAGGCTACTCCTCCTCCTTTTCCATTTTCTCGGTCCCTCCTGAATAGATTATAGCCAGCTATGGCTATATCCCAATCATGTGATTCATTAAACCATGTTTCTGTAATGGCCACAATGTCCAAGTCTGTTTCCACTGTTAGGGCTTCCAGGTCTGGAATTTTGTTGGCTAGGCTTCGAGCATTTGTGCTCATTGCTTTCCAGCACTTTCCTGGCTTGTGTGTATTTTGCATTGATTTTGTTCTGCCCACTTCCTCCCACATGTTTTTGATGTGTGGTTTAAAAGTGGTGCATCACAGAGAGATCATGTGACGCCCCTTCTGATGCAGCTACACTGGCTACCTATACACGCCAGGACAGTCTTCAAGACTATATTACTGACTTTCAAAGCAGTCAATAGTCTCTCCTCTTCCTCACTAACCGACCTCATCCAAACCATAACCCCGAATAGATCAAGAAGATCCACATCCATAAATACGCTAATGATTCCGAAAGAATCAACAAGATGCACAGCAACGACAACAAACAGAGCTTTTAGACACTGTGCCCCAAGACTCTGGAACGCTTTACCAACTAACATCAGAGCAATCACTAACCAAGCCCAGTTTAGAAAGTCCCTCAAACATTACCTTTTCCTCAAATATTTCCCAGAGAACAATAATCTACAGCACCACTCAAATTCTCAGCTACACTAACACAGCTATCGAGCCAGGAGAACACAGTTTAGGTGTCCTGGATCATTTAACTACATGTTACTTATATGACGACTCTAATGTGTAAATAGTTTCTCCTTTGTATTCCAAGTTTGCTACCCTGTTATTTGTAAATCCCCCTTGTTATCCAAGTTTTGATGTCTGGTTAATTGTAAACTCAGACACATGTTACTCTGTCTGATTTTCTGTTCCATGTAAACCGCGCTGATGCAGAATAGTGCGGTATATAAGAAATTGTAATAAATAAAAAAAAAAAATAATAAATTCTCCTCGCTGACAGCCTCAGAATGGACCTGGTTTCAGGATTCTCAACAGATAGAGAACCAGGAAGTCCTTTTCCTCTGCGCCCAGACAGGGTTTCAAGGCCCAGTCTCAGCCCTTTCAGGGGTTTTGCCACTCACGGGACCACTGGAAGTGGGTTCCTACTATATCCTGCTAACTGTATGCTGCCATTTATTTATTATTTATTTAAAGTCTCTTTTATACCGCGCTATTCAGCATCAGCGCGGTTTACAATAAACAATGAACATACACATTTCCAATAGTACTTTGTGTTTACATATGAACAGGATTCCTGGAAGCGTAGTCTGGATACAGCAAAGGCAGAGCTGTGATGTATGGTACATGCATTTTATAAAATACATAAGCACACACGTGGATTAGACACACACATTTCCACTGTCCTTTTGAAAAGAGTCAGCTGAGGGGATATATGATAGAGGTCTATAAATTAATGAATTTAGTAGAACAGGTAAATAAATGTAGATTGGTTGTTTACACTATCAAAAAGCAGAAAGACTAGAGGACATGCAATTAAGCTACACAACGTAACCCATTTAAGACTATTAAAGAGAAAATATTTCTTTTTACTAAACGCATAATCAAACTCTGGAATTCGTTACCAGAGGATGTGGTGAAAGCTGTTAGTGTAGCTGGGTTTAAAAAAGATTTGGACAAGTTCCTGGAGGAAAGGTCCATAAGCCATTATTAAAGAGGACCCGGGAAATCCACTAAATGTCCCAATACAAGCATTGTGGAACCTGTGTCTTTTTGGTAAACTGCTAGGTATTTGTGACCTGGATTGACCACTGTTGGAAACAGGATACTGGGCTTGATGGATCTTGGTCTGACCCAGTATGGCAGATCTTAATTTCTTTTCATGTCCTGGCAATATCACAGTTTTTATACTAGTTCCTACTATTTACCTTTTTAACTGACTTGTTTTATTTGATTCTTTTGTGTGTCAGATATGAGTGGATATATAGTCCAAAGCCTTTTCACTGGCCACTTTTCTTTTTAGGCGATATTGGACATTAAGAGGCTGAACTGCAAGGGTACCAATAATGTTGACCACAACTGTATTTCTTATTGCCCCCTTATTTTGTGGACTTGTTTCTTTTATTTATTTTTCTTCCTCGTTGCTGTTTCCTGGTTGGATGTCTGATGTTTAGAGTAGTTACTCACTTGTAACAGGTGTTCTCCAGGAGCAGCAGGAATCAGTCCTCACTTATGGGTGACGTCGGCACCGACGGAGCCCTCGCGGAGCAATTTTCCCCAGCTTTCGCAGAAAGCCTTTGGGAATTGCAGCGCGCATGCGCGGTCCCCTTCCTGCCCAGGGATGCCATCTTGCTCAGTCTGATGACATAGCGGAAAGACAGCAAAAGCTTGCAAGATATGCAATAAGAATGACTGCAACTCCAAGGGGAGGAGGGAGGGTAGTGAGGACTGATTCCTGCTGCTCCTGGAGAACACCTGTTACAGGTGAGTAACTACTCTTTCTCCAGGACCAAGCAGGAAGTCAGTCCTCACTTATGGTACTCCCAAGCTTAAGGCTACCGGAGACCTCAAGCCCAAAGAGCTTCCTGAAGCTCAGCAGTACAGAAGGAAGGAATCTTCTCTGAATATGCACCCGGCCGGTAGCCAACACCGGGGCCGGAGTTGCCTAAACCTCAAAGAGATGGTGGAGGACTGCCTGACCGAAAGCACTGTCCCTGCGGGACTCCCTTTCCAGGCAGTAGTGAGCCGCAAAAGTCTGACCTGAAGACCAAGTAGCGGCCCGGCAGATGTCTGCCAACGGAACAGAGCGGAGGTGAGCCACGGACGCGGCCTTCGCCCTGACCCTATGAGCCGTGACGCGACTTTCCAAGGAGAGGCCGGCTGCCCCGTAAGTCCAGGCGATACAGTCGGCCACCCAGGTGGACAGAGTGTGCTTAGAGACAGGCACTCCCAACCGATTGGGATCAAAAGACACGAAAAGCTGAACCGCTTTTCTATGCTCCCGCGTACGGTCAAGGTAGAAGGATAAGGCTCTTCTACAATCCAGGGTGTGCAGGACAGTCACAGCTCGGCTGGCATGCGGCCTGGGGAAGAAGGTCGGAAGAACCACCTCTTGATTGATGTGAAAGTGGGAGACCACCTTTGGAAGGAACTTAGGGTGGGTCCGCAGGACCACCCTATTCCTGTAGAACCTAGTGTACGGAGGCTCCGACACTAGGGCCTGCAGCTCACTTACGCACCTCGCGGAAGTGAGGGCTACCAAGAAGAGAGTTTTCCAGGAGAGGAAACGAAGAGGGCAGGTAGCCATGGGTTCAAAAGGCAGGCAGGTAAGCCTTTGCAGAACCACGTTGAGGTCCCAGTCAGGAGCTGGAGGGCGCAACGGAGGTTTAAGCAGAAGGAGGCCTCTGAAGAAACGCGCCACCAAGGGGTGCGAAGAGAGAGGCTGGCCTTCAACCGGTGAATGATGTGCAGAGAGAGCACTGAGGTGGACTCTGACAGAATTGGATTTGAGACCTAGATCGGAGAGGTGAAGCAAGTATTGCAGTACCACCGATACTAGACAGGCGAAGGGGTCCTCAGATCGCTGAGAACACCAGACCGAGAAGCGACGCCATTTGAGGGCGTAAGACTTCCGGGTGGAAGGTCGCCGAGATGCTAGGACGACGGCTTCCACCTCCGGGGGTAGCAGCAGTGGGGCTAGGACTACCCTTTCAGCAGCCAGGCCATCAGGTGCAGGGCCCTGAGGTTGGGGTGCAGAAGAGTATACCCTGATCCTAGGTCAGGAGATCGGGCTGAAACCCCAGGGGAAGAGGGGTGTCCACCGCTAGCTGTAGAAGCAGAGGGAACCACGGCTGTCTCGGCCATCGGGGCGCTACCAGGATCACGGAGGCCCTGTCCTGGACAACTTTGAACAAGTGGTGTGGGAGGGAAGGCATACAGCAGACCCGTGGACCACGGGATGAGGAAAGCATCCGGCACCACTCGAAGAGGGTGAGGGTGCAGGGAGCAGAATCTGGGAAGCTGCCTGTTCAGGGGACTGGCAAAGAGAGCCACAGTGGGAGAGCCCCACCGGCGGAAGATCTGCTGGACCACCGCGGGGTTCAACTTCCATTCGTGCGGCAGCAGAATCCGGCTCAGTTTGTCTGCCAGGCAATTGTCCTGCCCTGGCAGGTAAACCGCTTTGAGGAGGATGTCGTGATCGACAGCCCAAGAGCACAGCCTCCGGGCTTCCTGACATAGAAGGAGGGAGCCCGTGCCCCCTTGTTTGTTCACATAGAACATGGCAACCTGATTGTCCGTCTGCACCAGTACGGACTGACCGAACGTCAGGTGAGAGAAGGCCCGCAGAGCTAGGCGGATCGCCTGTAGCTCTAGGAAGTTTATCTGCTGGGTGGCCTCCCAAGGTGCCCAAAGGCCTTGAGTGCATGTCCCCCGACAATGCGCTCCCCAGCCCAGGAGAGAGGCATCTGTCGTGAGCACCCGGGACGGTGGGGACGACTGAAAAGACATGCCGAGCACTAGGTTGGGCAGGTGAAGCCACCATTTCAGGGAGGAGACCAGACGGTCGGAAATCTGTATCAGGTCCGACAGTCTCCCCGTGGACTGATGCCACTGAGTGCGAAGGCTCCACTGAGCAGGTCTCATATGTAGACGGGCATTCGGAGTAACATGGACCGTGGAGGCCATGTGCCCGAGCAGTTGCAGGAACTGTCTGGCAGGGGCCGGCGACTCGCTGTTGAACCTGCCGGCTAGAGCCATAAGCCTGTTGGCCCGTTCCAGAGGCAAGAAGGCACGAGCCTGCCGAGTGTCCAGCCGTGCCCCTATGAACTCGAGGTCCTGAGAGGGAAGCAAAGCGGACTTCTCGAAGTTTATGACGAAGCCCAAGTGCTGAAGCAGAGCCACCGTACGCTGGGTGGCCTGGGCGACCTCTGGAGCAGACGATGCTCGGATGAGCCAGTCGTCCAGGTATGGGAAGACGAAGAGGCCTTGAAGCCTTAGGAAGGCTGCCACCACTGCCAGGCACTTCGTGAACACCCTGGGAGCGGAGGATAGGTCAAAGGGCAGTACTCGGTACTGATAATGGTTCCCTGCCACCACAAACCTTAGGTATTGTCGGTGGTCCGGGTGAATAAGGATGTGGGTATAAGCATCCTTTAGATCCAAGGAGCAAAGCCAATCTCCCTGCTGGAGGTAGGGCAGTAGGGTTCCAAGGGTAAGCATCTTGAACTTTTCCCGCTGCAGGAACTTGTTGAGGTTGCGCAAGTCCAGAATGGGTCTGAGGCCTCCTGTTCTCTTTGGCACCAGGAAGTACCTCGAGTAGAAACCGTGACTGCACAGATGCTGGGGCACTGGCTCCACTGCTTGTTCCTGCAGCAGACTTTGCAGCTCCTGAAGGAGTACGTCCTTGTGCAGCGGGGGTCTGGGAGGCTCCCCCGGGAAGTAGGGGGGGGCACCTGGTGAAAATGTAGGAGGTAGCCCTTTTGAACCACCCGCAACACCCAGGCATCGGATGTTACGGCTGACCACCTGTGAGCAAAGTGGGCCAGCTGGCCCCCCGTGCTGAGCGAGGACCCCTGGGGGAGGAGAGGCTATGCTGGCATAGTCAAAAACCCCCACCCTGCTGGGCCGGGGCCTGCGTGGTGGGTTTGGGGGCTTTCTGCCTCCGGGATCCGTTACCCTGCCCCTTAGGCTGCTGCCCCTGATGAGGGGTCGTCGAGGCCTGATAGTGTGGGTGGTGCTGCTTATAAGCGAACACCTTCCTCGGGTAAAAGGGCTTTTTTCCCGAGCCCTTCTTCCTCTGAGAAGGGGCAGAGGTTTTTCTGGAAAGGCGAATCCTGGTGAGAGTCTCTGACTCGAGCTCCGCCGCCTTGTCGGCCATGGGCTTGCCAAAGAGGTTTTCCCCTCTGCAAGGGACATCGACCAACTTGTCCTGCACCCACGGCTCGAGGTCAGAGGACTGAAGCCAAGCTTGGCGGCGAGCCCCGATGCCGGCTCCGGCTACTCAAGCCGACGCTTCGAAGCCATCATAGGCCGCTCGAGAAATGAACTTCGAACACTCCCGAATCCCTGTGGACAGGGCTTGGAACCGCTGCAAGGGTTCCTCGGAGAGGCCGGCGGAAAAACCCGCCATTTCTTTCGCCAGGTCACGGAGATACATACCCATATACAACTGATATGTCTGGACCCGACAAGCGAGCATAGAGCCCTGGAAGCACTTCCTAACGAGGGCATCCAGATTCCGGGCCTCCTTACCCGGAGGCACCGAGGAGTGCATCTTTTGACTTTTAAGTCGATGCATGGCCGATTCCACCACCATAGAGTGGTGCGGTAGTTGCGCCTTCTGAAACCTGGGGCTTTTGCGGACTCGATACATGGAATCGACCTGCTTGCTCAGCACCGGCGTCAAGGCCGGGCTTTCCCACATGCGGAAGAGAAGCCGCTCCAGCATCGGGGGAACCGGTACAGTAAAGGCCTCCCTAGGGGGGGAGTCATATTGAAGGGCCTCGAGCTCTTAGGCTCGGGGTTCCTCCTCCGGATCCGCGGGAAACGCCAAGGCCTTGGCCATATCCCTCACGAAATCGGAGAACCGGGTATCCTCCGGGGGGGACCGCCTCCGAGGCTCCGACTCGGGCGAGTCAGAGGGGACGCACCGGGTCTGAAAGGAACCGGGTGACTCGTCCTCCTCCGTGTCCCAACCCGACTCCTCCGAGGAGTAGTCGAATGGCTCCGAGCGCGCGGGGCCCGGAGACCTCCTCCCCGATGCCGAGGCCGGCGTCGAGGACCTCGGTCCCGAACGGGAAGCCGAGGGAGACCTAGGTCGAGGATCGACTCGGCCTCCGGGGTCGACTTGGGCGTCGACGTCCCGGTGGTCGGGGCAGATGCACTGGCAAGGCCGGTGATCAATGCCCGCTACTGGTCCATGAAGGCAGAGATACTGCGCTCCAAGGTCGTCAGTCTGAAACCAAGCTCAGAAGACCCAGCGTCCGCCGACTCGGGCCCCGACGGTGTCGGGCCCGACGTCGGATCATCCGTGGGGGAGTCCAGGAGGACTATATCACTCACGTGTCCAGGAGTCTCCACTTCGAGACGAGGAAGCTTCGAAGGCCTCTCCCCCTCCGAGGGCCCAGGGAGTCGGGCCGGGCTGAGCGACCTGGCCCTCGAGGAACCAGGGTTGCCGTCCGGCTCCACCCTCGTGGGCCTCTTCTCCTGCCGGTGTTCTCGGCCGGGGGAGCCCCGTTCAGAAGAACTCCGACGATGGTCTGAGCCAGAGCCACGTCGAGGCCTCTGACGAGGTCCGCGCAGAATCAGAGAAGATACGATCCCTTTGCGACTGCCGACTCCTCAGGGCCTTCGAGGACATCTTGCTGCACGGGCCGCAACTCATAGTGTCATGCTCGGCCCCTAGGCAGCGGAGGCAGCAGTCATGCGTGTCAGTAAGAGACATGAGTCTGACACAACGATCACACTTTTTAAAACCGCTGGCAGCCATCGGGGGAAAAAGGACCCCTGCAAGGTCGAAAGACCACGCTGCCAGGGGAGAAGGAAGAAGTGGCGGGAACGCCAGTTGGAAAAAAATAAAAAATAAAATAAAAAACGTGAACGGGCTCAAAAGCCCGGCGAGAAGAGGACACACGAACCGAGAAAAAATTCTTCGAGAAATCAAACTAAAGAAATCAACTTTTTCAGCGGCGGTAACAAACTACGTCTGTAGGGCTCCGCGGAAGAAAGAAGACTGAGCAAGATTGCATCCCTGGGCGAGAAGGGGACCGCGCATGCGCGCTGCAATTCCCAAAGGCTTTCTGCGAAAGCTGGGGAAAATTGCTCCGCGAGGGCTCCGTCGGCGCCGACGTCACCCATAAGTGAGGACTGATTCCTGCTTGGTCCTGGAGAACTGCTGTTTATTCCTGCATTACGCTTGGATGATGTCATTTGAAAGCTATAATATGCTTGCTACATCATGCATCTGCTGCTGCAGTGCAGAGTTGCTGGGCCGCCCCCTCATTGCTAGGACAGCTTGGGCAGAATTTATGAAGAGATGGAAGCATTTAAATGCTATTTATGGAACAGTGCATGTCCTCTTCTTAAAAATTAATATAACAGGATTGTCCTGAGTTCTTGTAAATAACTTTTAAGACTGTAAAGAATACATTTCACACAGGTAAAGTGAATTTTTGCTCTGAGGAACTCACAAGGCAAGCATCATTTTTCAAAGGGTTTAGATGCCTAACTTTGGGCACCTAAATCAGACTTTTTAAAAACCAACGAGGCAAGAGCACCCTTATTTCAGAGCTAGTTTTCACTAAACCCGAAAGTGTGGGCATCTATGGAAAAGAATTAGTGAGGAGAAAACTAGTCAAGCAGATCCCTAACTTGAAGTCTAAATCTAGGCAATCGATTGCAGGGCTACATTTAGAAAAATCTTCAGCTAAAAACATAGGCATCTATATTCGGCTGAAAATTCTCCTAAAACTCAGTCATCTAAGTGAAGCAGTGAACATTTAGGAAAGAGGAGATAAAATGAGCCCTGCAAAGTGGCAAGTAGGAGCAGCAAAAAGAGTGAAAGGAGAAGAGCAATAACAGCCTCAGAATCACTACTCTCTAACACAGGGGTCTCCAAAAGCAGGCCTGAAGGAAAGACACCCCCCTCCACCAAGAAGCCCCTGTTTCTCACTGCCCCATCACAGAGACCATGTATCTCCTCTGCAAACACTGACAAGTATTCCTAAGACACCCCCCTCCACCAAGATGCACCTGTCTCTCACTGCCCCACCCCAGAGACCATAGCAGCTTCCGAAGCACTACTCTCTAACACAGGGGTCTCCAAATGCAGTCCTGGAGGAAAGGCAGCCCCCTCCACCAAGAAGCCCCTGTCTCTCACTGCCCCATCCCAGACCCCAGGTGTCTCTTCTGCAAACACTGACAAGTATTCCTAACCATTCTTCTCCATCCTCTAAAGATTTCCCCTGGTCTCACCTCCTCATTTTCTGCAGTAATGGCGGCTGGTTTGGCTTGCTGTGCCAACTGTCCATAGTCATTGGTAAGCTGATTGGCTAATGTGCCCAGTTCATCTGGATTCGTGGTTGATTTGGTGACCTGTAGGAAAACGTTACAATTAAATAGGTAAAGACAACAACATTTTCAGGAGTGCAAGATGTGGGCTCCAGGGCTGATGTCCTGAGAGGCTCAGCACCAAGATTCCCTTAATTGGAGGCTGTGGGGGTCTATTACTGCTATTTATTTTTATAGTGCTACTAGGCATACGTAATGCTGTACAGATATATATAAGGGAAAGTTTGCTGCAAGGTACAAATGCAAATACAACAGGAAGACATTTCAGGAAATTTATTATAATTAAAATCAAAACGCTATGATCAGAAAGAGTCAGTGTGGAATAATTAAGCCTTACCTGCTAATTTTCTTTCCTCAGTTCCCTTCAGACCAGTCTAGATGGGTGGGTTAACACTCTCCTGCCAGCAGATGCCAGCAAATAGTTACTAAGTTTATGACTATACTGTTTTTTGTAAATAGTTGCAGCGTTGTATAATGTTCTATGTATGGTTCCATTGTTCTATGTAAACTGCCCCTGATCTTGGGAAGGGGCGGTATATAAACGTTTTCAAATAAATAAATGGAGACTGAGAACTACTAGTTTGAAGACAATACCCTATTGGTGTCCTGTGCAACTGTCAGCTAGTCAGTATTTTAGTAACAAACCAACCTAGTAACTTTAGCCTCTAATCTTAAAACACAGAGGAACACTAGAGCAACTGTTAACCAGGTCAGTAGCTGGTCCTTTCAGTAATGAATGCACGTAATGTCAGAACTGAAAGGAAGCAGAATGAGGACCATTTGTGTAATTCCTATTGACGAAGCTTCTCAGTCGACACCATGAAGTGCAGAATGCCTGTACTCTAGGTCTGAGCTCAGTACTATCTGGAAGCACTCAAGGAAAGTAAATTGTCTACCTTTTTGGAACCTGACAGGTACTTGAGACAAGTTCCTGGAGGAAATCCAGGCTAAAAACTCACTTCGAGACTGCTTTTGGATCCTGATCCCCTTAGTCTCCTGTTCATCTTCTATATGTTTCCTTACCATTCTCCTATATATACGTCCTGGATCATATCATACCAATAAAGGAAGAGGTGAAATACTTAGGCATCACTCTGGACAGGAACCTAAGCCTCCATACACATATAAGCAAAACCGCAGCAAAGGCATACCAGTGACTAAAGATCATCCGGAGACTCAAACCAATCCTCAGCCAGGACCATTTCTGAATAGTACGTCAGGCAGTCACCCCAGTATTAGATTATGGAAACTCCCTCTATCAAGGCCTACCTAAACAGGCAGCCCACCTGCTCCAACTGGTGCAAAACACAACAGCCCGCATCATAACCGGCACAGACAAGAACGAACACATTACACCTGTACTTCAACAACTGCACTGACTCCCAATAAATGTACGGGCAAGATTCAAAACAACCACAAACACATATAAGATCATGCACCAATGCACAGCAGACATACTCCACAGCCTGATAACCAAGGACACAACCAACCGACAAAGGCGATCTGGCAACAACAATAAACTACGCACACCACCTGAATATCATAAAACAAAACAAGTTACATCCAGCAGAGCCATATCCCTCTCAGCACCGGCCCTCTGGAACAATCTCCCGGATGAACTGAGGGAAATAAATGACCTAAAGGACTTCCACAAATCTCTTAAGACCTTCCTATTCAGAGATTACTACGGCCAATCAGACAAAGGACCCACTAACTGCAAAAGAGGTGAAATTAGGCTTACCTGCTAATTGTTGTTCCTTAAGGAACTCCAGTCTAGTCCCGGAATCTCTGGGGCTTAGTACGTCCTCCCCGCAGCTTGGAGACTGAGCATGTCACTCTTTTGATGACACCAGTATAAGTAGCCCAGGCACCGCCTCCTTGTTCAGTAACCTATTGACAAAGCAATAAGTAAGTAGCAATAAGTAAGTAGATAACCACTTTAAAACTCTTAAAACTTAACTACTGCACCAAAGTACTAGTGCAACTCTGATTGTGATAAGAGCCCCTACCGCGAGACTCTCATACCAGTGCTTTCCCCTCCCTATATGCCACTTCTTTAAGAAAGAGAGAGAAAGCTTCACCGCCACCAACCTCCCAAATTCCTATCCGCAACACAGCTCTTTCTACTGGACCTTCAATCTTCAATCCTTTGCTTCGGGCTGTCCCTCGGCAGGCAATATCAGGGAGGGATACGGATTAGACTGGAGTTCCTTAAGGAACAACAGTTAGCAGGTAAGCCTAATTTCACCTTCCTTAACGTCCCTCAAGTCTAGTCCCGGAATCTCTGGGGATGTAACAGAGCAGTAAACTTCAACGGGAGGGGCCTGCAAGACCAGCCTGAAGAACCGCTGATCCAAACCTAGCATCCCCTTCCACCTGAACATCAATACGGTAATGCTTGACAAAAGTATGCAACGACAACCAAGTTGCAGCCTTACAGATCTCCGCTGCTGGCACTAAACTCAATTCCGCCCAAGAGGCCGCCTGTGCACTAGTCGAATGAGCCTGTGCACTAGTCGAATGACCCACTCATGAACACACCATGCCGTTCTTGATATTATTAAGACTCTATTCTTTTCTATGTAATTATCTCATGTATATAGTTTACCCCGGTTCTCCAAGTTTGTACTCCTGTTCGATGTAAACCAAACAGCTTGTTGTTATGGTCTTTATGTTATAATGTAAACCGCGCTGATGCCGAATAGTGCGGTATATAAGAACTTGTAATAAAATAAATAATAATAAAATAAATAAACCAAGGTGAGTCGGTTGATATTGTGTATCTGGACTTTCAGAAAGCCTTTGACAAGGTCCCTTCATGAGAGACTTTTGGCAAAACTAAAGAGTCATGGGATAGGAGGCAGTGTACTATTGTGGATCAGGAACTGGTTAAAAGATAGAAAGCAGAGGGTAGGGCTAAATGGCCAATTTTCCCAATGGAGAAAGGTGAATAGTGGTGTACCCCAGGGATCTGTGCTGGGTCCGCTGCTTTTTGACATATTCATAAATGACCTCGAAAGTGGAATAACGAGTGAGGTTATCAAATTTGCAGATGACACAAAACTATTTAAAGTTGTTAAAACCCAAGAGGATTGTGGAGAATTGCAAGAGGATCTTGATAAATTGGAAGACTGGGCATCAAAATGGCAGATGAAATTTAATGTGGACAAGTGCAAGGTTATGCACCTAGGGAAGAACAACCCAAACTATGGTTACACGATGCAGGGTTCCACATTAGGAACCACCACCCAGGAAAAAGATTTAGGCGTCATTGTGGATACCATGTTAAAACCCTCGGCCCAGTGTGCAGCGGCGGCCAAGAGAGCAAATAGAATGCTAGGTATGATAAGGAAAGGAATGGAAAATAAAACAAAAGATATTATAATGCCTCTATATCGTTCCATGGTGAGACCGCACCTTGAATATTGTGTGCAATTCTGGTCGCCGTATCTTAAAAAGGATATAGCGATTTTAGAAAAGGTACAGAGAAGAGCCACCAAAATGGTAAAGGGGATGGAAGGATACTCCTATGAAGAAAGGCTAAAAAGGTTAGGGCTCTTTTACCTGGAAAAGAGACGGCTGAGGGGAGATATGATAGAAGTGTATAAATTAATGAACGGAGTGGAACGGGTAAACGTAGATCGATTGTTTACCTTATCAGAATATAGAAAGACTAGGGGACATGCAATGAAGCTACAGGGTAAACTATTTAAGACTAATAAAAGAAAATATTTTTTCACTCAACGTGTAATCAAACTCTGGAATTTGTTACCGGAGGATGTAGTAAAGGCTGTTAGTGTAGCTGGGTTTAAAAAAGGTTTGGACAAGTTCCTGGAGGAAAGGTCCATAAACCATTATTAAGAAGTGACCGAAGATATCAATGCTTGACCCAGTACAAGCATTGTGGAACTTGTGTCTCTTGGGGAAACTGCTAAGTACATATGACCTAGATTGGCCACTGTTGGAAACAGAATACTGGGCTTGATGGACCTTGGTCTGACCCAGTATGGCATATCTTATGTTCTTATATGTTCTTATGTTCATTTGGCACAATCTTACCTTTCAACATATAAGCCGACGCAATAGCTTCCTTAATCCACCTAGCAGTTGACACCTTAGAAGCCGGCTCCCCACGCTTAGGACCGCCAAATAACACAAACAACCTGTCGGTCTTACGGATCGTTGCTGTCCTATGCAAATATTTTCGCAAGGTCCTACTGACATCTAAACGATGTAGCCGAGACTTCATCTTATCCTTACTTGCTTTTTCAAACACCGGTAAAGTCACCACCTGATTAACATGACAAGCCGAAACTACCTTGGGCAAGAAAGACGGAACCGTCCTTAATACTACCCTTCTTGCTATCAAAGCACAAAAAAGGTTCCTTACACGATAACGCCTGCAATTCCGAAATTCTCTGAGACGAAGAAATTGCAACCAAAAACACTACTTTTAATGGCAGATCCTTCATTGTCGCCTGAGCTAAAGGCTCAAATGGCTCCTGCACCAGCGCTTCCAACACCACATTCAGGTCCCAGACCGGAAGCGCTGCTCTGCAAGGCGGTCTCAATAGCACCGTTGCTCTTAGAAATCTTTTCACATCCGGATGTGATCCCAGCATCATTCCAAGCACCTTTCCTCGAAAACATGAAAGGGCCAACTGCACCCTCAATGAGGCCGCCGCAAGACCTTTATCAAAACCATTTTGTAGGAACGCCAAGATCTGTGGAACCGAGGCCCGCAAAGCTGTAACGCGGTGGCCCTCGCACCAAGACTCAAAGATCCGCCAAACCTGGATATATGCCACTGAAGTAGATCTTCGCCTGGACCTTAACAACGTCGAAATAACTGCTGCCGAGCAACCTTTGGCTTTTAGCCTTGCCCTCTCAAGAGCCAAGCCGTGAGAACCGATCCACCTGCGGCATTGTTAACGGGCCCTGCCTTAGCAGATCCCCCCTGTTCGGCAGTCTCCATGGCGCATCAAGTCGGCATACCAAGGCCTCCTTGGCCAATCCGGTGCCACAAGGATTACCAGTCCCTTGTGCCGCTCTATGAGCTGTAGGACCCATCCTATGAGCACCCAAGGTGGAAATACGCACAGAAGTCGATCCTCTGGCGACCTCTGCAGAAGAGCATCCAAACCTTCCGACATCCTCTCTCTTCTTTTGCTGTAAAACCTCTCCACCTTTGCCGACCTGAACATCGCCATCATGTCCATGCTTGGCAGCCCCCATCACTGCACCAGTAGATCGAAGACTTCCTGATGAAGGACCCACTCCCCTGGGTCCACTTTGACTCGACTTAGAAAATCGGCAGCCACGTTGTTAACGCCTGCTACATGTGCTGCCGATAATGCTTCCAGGTGCGCCTCTGCCCAACTGAGCAACTCGTCCGCTTCGTCTTCGAGAGCCACGCTGCTTGTGCCTCCCTGATGATTGATGTACGCCACCGCCGTGGCGTTGTCAGACAGTACTCTGACTGCACTGCCCTGCAGTCTCTTCTGAAAAGCCGCCAGTGCTAAAGTGACTGCCCTCAACTCCAACCTGTTGATTGAACACGTCTTTTCCTGATCCGTCCATTGACCCTGGGCATACTGGCTCTTGAAGTGCGCTCCCCAGCTGAACAGACTGGCATCCGTCGTCAGTGGCTTCCAATCTGGCGATTCCAGAGACATCCCCTTTTCTAGAGAACCTGGAAGAAGCCACCACTGCAGAGCCTGCTGCGTTTCCGGCAGACACACCAACCTTTGGGATAAACGATCCGACTGATGTGACCATCTCCTGAGTAGAGCCCTCTGCAGCGGTCTCATGTGAGCCCTGGCCCATATCACCACCTCTAGAGTGGCCGCAATCATTCCCAACAGCTGTAAATAGTGCCACGCTGTTGGAGCTCTTTGCGCCAGAAAAGCCTGTACCAACATCCCCAGCTTTTGAATCCTGAGTTGTGGTAGATACACTCTGCCTTTGCCTGTATGAAATCGAGCCCCCAGGTACTCCAACTCCTGCGATGACTGCAGCTTGCTCTTTGCCACATTCACCACCCAACCTAGGGACTGCAGAAATTGCACCACCCGATGTGTGGCCACCAAGCTTTCCTCTTTTGACTTTGCTCGAATCAACCAATCGTCTAGATAAGGGTGCACCAAGACTCCCTCCTTTCGCAATGCAGCCGCCACCACCACCATGACTTTGGTGAATGACCTCGGCGCTGTCGCCAACCCAAAAGGCATCGCTTGAAATTGAAAATGCCCCATTGGGACTGCAAAGCGAAGGAATCTTTGATGCTCCACCCTGATCAGTATGTGTAAATACGCTTCCGAGAGATCTAAAGATGTGAGAAACTCACCTTGTCGAACCGCCACTATCACTGATCGCAGTGTCTCCATGCGAAAGTGGGAGACCCTGAGGCATCTGTTTACTCTTTTGAGATCCAGTATGGGCCTCAGGGTCCCCCCTCCTTTTTTGGCACCACGAAATAGATCGAGTACCGACCGGAACCGCACTGGTTTGGCAGTACCAGCACCACCGCTCTGAGAGCTAACAACCTTTCCAGCATTTCTTGAACTGCCAGTAGCCGCGATCTCAATCTGCAGGGAGACTGGACAAAAGAGTCTTTCACCGGACATTGGAACTCGAGTGCATAACCCCTCTGCACGACCTCCAACACCCACTGATCCGAGGTAATTTGGGCCCAGGCCGGAACGAACTCCCTTAATCGACCTCCCATGGGCACTAATCCCGCCTGGACCCCCCTCACTTTACTGTGGCTTTTTAAGGATTGGGGAGGAAGTGGCTCCAAAACCTCTCCCCGCTCCTCTGAATCCTCGAAACCCTGAGGATCTATACTGAAAGCGTCCTCTCTGAAACTGCCCAAATCTGGACTGCTGAAAACACTTAAACTCTCTCTGCTGGCTCCTGGAAGCCGGTATAGGACGCCCCTGCTTCTGCTTGTCCTCTGGCAACCTGCCCCCTTTAGACTCCCCTAAGTCTTTTACAAGCTTGTCTAGTTCCTCTCCAAAGAGGAGTTTCCCCCTAAAGGGGAGCTTTCCTAGTCTCGCTTTAGAGGCCGCATCTGCCACCCAATTACAGAGCCAAAGGTATCTATGTGCAGCCACCACTGAAGCCATACTTTTCGCTAACCCGCGAATAAGATCATACTGACTATCTGCCAAATAAGCCGCTCCGGATTCCATTCAGGCCGCCTCCTCGACTGCCCCTTCTACCTACAAACCCTTAAGCCTCTGGGCCACCTAAGGCACGCCCTTGCCACCCGCGCTCCACAAATGAAAGCATGCATGGATAGAGCATTAACCTCAAACACCTGCTTTAATAGAGTATCCAACCGCTTGTCTTGTGCATCTTTAAGCACGGCACTTCCCTCTACCAGTATTGTCGTCTTTTTAGTAATTGCTGACACAGCCGCATCTACCTTAGGAGCCTTAAAAAGCTCCCTATCCAGTTCTTGCAACAGATACAACCGCGTTAGCACTCTGGAACCCTTGAGCCCTGCCTCCGGCGTATCCCACTCCTCCTGAATCATCTCCTCAAATACTCTTGTGAACCGGGAATGACCTCTGCGATTTTCTTATCGCCTGCAATAAAGGATCCTCCAACAAGGTATCCTTCATCTGTCCTGCTGCCAGCATATTCAAGGCTTTCAGCGTCTCCATAATCAACGCTGAAAGTTCTTCTCTCCGGAATACCCGGACCACTCTCACCTGGTCCTCTGGTTCTGCTAATTCTCCTTCCTCCAACTCAGGATCTATGTCCGAATCTTCCAAGAGCTCGGAGCGTTCCTCCGCAATCACTTCCACTTCAGCTCTCTCCGACAACAGTTTAGCCTTTTTATGCAGGACGCCTACCGTCCCCAATTCCAATGGAGCTCCCTGACGCTTAGCTCCTTTACCTAACTCCTCCGTGGCTCCTGCCCCACTAGCTCCAGCCCCGGAGAAAGCCTGTTCTAAGAGCGTCAAAACCCGCTGTGAAAATATTGCTGCCAAACCACCTGGCATAGACTGTTGGGTCAAGGGAAGATCCTGAGCTGAGGACGGCCCTGGCATCGGCTCTGCAGGCAGAAGCATGGTCTCTGTAGGGTCCGCTGGCCCCTCAAACTCTTTTGCCAGCTCTCCCCCACTGTGCTCCGCCATGTCCGTCATTTAGGCTTCGTGCGCACACCCTCTGCACACCCCTGCCTCAGAAAGGGACCCCCTCTGGACCCCACACAGAAGACAACAAGGTCTAGAAGTCATAAAGAAGAGAGCACTGCACCTAACACCAACTCTCTATTTTTCTTTTTTTCTTTTCTTTTTTTAAACTGACCACCAGTAGCGTTGGACCAGAAACACTGCTCCCCCCCTTGGGAAAAAAGGAACAATCCCTTTCAGAATCTTAGCAACAGCCCCAAAACTGAATGGCTCTTCGTTCCTGTGCAAAAACCACGCGGCCCAATGACTCCGTCCTAATCACCATGTTACCAGCACCTGTGTCTCCTCCTCTAAACATCAAACACTTGCGATCCCGCAGCTCCTTACCTCCCTGGAGCCTCTCCCTTACCATTGCTCCGCTCGGCAAGTGAAAGACACCAGCTTTGCAGATTTCAAAAAATCGCCGCATTGCCTGTTGGCAGGGCCTCTGTCCGGCTCCTGCTCTGTCTGCTCTGCCAGTGTGCGCGGCTGCAGCGGCGGACCTCAACAGCTCCTCACCCAACTCGTGGGATCGGCACCGGAGGACCCCAGCAGAACCCCCTCACTCTTCCCTGCCCTCCAGAGTCACTGCAGAGAAGGGGGGGCCGGGGGGCAATCTTTCTCAACTCTTCCAAAAAACGCAGGCAAATCTCCCCAAAATCACTGATTTAAAGGCACAGCAGCCCCCCTTTTTTTAAAACAAACAACTACTCTATTGCTGCTTAATAATTACTCCAGTGAGTCCCTAACCTCTGGGCTCACATCTCCTTCCGCTGCTTGGAGACTGAGAAATGAACAAGGAGGCGGTGCCCGGCTACTTATACTGGTGTCATCGAAAAAGTGACATAAGAACATAAGAACATAAGACATGCCATACTGGGTCAGACTGAGGTCCATCAAGCCCAGTATCCTGTTTCCAACAGTGGCCAATCTAGGTCATACGTACCTAGCAATATCCCCAAAAGACACAGGTTCCACAATGCTTGTACTGGGTCAAGCATTGATATCCTGGGTCCCTTTTTAATAGTGGTTTATGGACCTTTCCTCCAGGAACTTGTCCAAACCTTTTTTAAACCCAGCTATACTAACAGCCCTTACTACATCCTCCGGTAACAGATTCCAGAGTTTGATTACACGTTGAGTGAAAAAATATTTTCTCTTATTTGTCTTAAATAGTTTACCCTGTAGCTTCATTACATGTCCCCTAGTCTTTCTATACTCTGATAGCGTAAACAATTGATCCACGTTTATCTGTTCCACTCCATTCATTAATTTATAGAACTCTATCATATCTCCCCTCAGCCGTCTCTTCTCCAGGCTAAAGAGCCCTAACCTTCTTAGCCTCTCTTCATAGGAGTAGCCTTCCATCCCCTTCACCAATTTGGTGGCTCTTCTCTGTACTTTTTCTAATAACGCTATGTCCTTTTTAAGATACGGTGACCAGAATTGCACACAATATTCAAGGTGCGGTCGTACCATGGAGCGATACAGAGGCATTATAACATCCTTTGTTTTATTCTCCATCCCTTTCCTTATGATACCTAGCATTCTATTTGCTTTCTTGGCCGCCGCTGCACACTGCGCAGAGGGTACATGCTCAGTCTTCAAGCTGCGGAGAGGACGTACTAGGCCCCAGAGATTCCGGGACTAGACTGGAGGGACGTTAAGGAACATAATGATAACCTACTTCTAACCTTTTATGTACGCATTGTCCAACATTTTATGTACGTAGTGTCACCCCTATTCAATGTAAACCCAATGTGTGTAACCCACCACTTTGATTGAAGGAGAAAGTGGAATACAAATCTGGATAATAAAAAAAAAAAAAAAAAATATATATACATAGCCTAGTCCCCAACTAAGAGGCGACAAGGCGATAGCGGAGAGACTGAATGAATTCTTTGCTTCGGTCTTTACTGAGGAAGATGTAGGGATGTTACCCATGACTGCAGTGGTATTTAAAGGTGCGGAAGAACTGAAGGAAATATCGATACATCGGGAAGATGTATTACAACTATTAGATAAACTGAAGAGTAGCAAATCACCTGGGCCGGATGGTATACATCCAAGGGTGTTGAAAGAACTGAAATATGAGATTGCAGACCTGCTATTAGTAATCTGTGAACTATCATTAAAATCATCTCTAATACCTGAAGATTGGAGGATCCAATGTAACACCAATTTTTAAAAAGGGTTCCAGGGGTGATCCGGGAAACTACAGACCGGTGAGCCTGATGTCAGTACCGGGAAAAATGGTAGAAACCATCATAAAGAATAAAATTACTCAGCACGTAGATACTCATGACCTAATGGGAGACAGCCAACATGGCATTAGACAAGGAAGATCTTGTCTTACTAATCTGTTATGTTTTTCTGAAGGAGTGAATAATCAGGTGGACAAAGGTGAGTCGGTTGATATTGTGTATCTGGACTTTCAGAAAGCCTTTGACAAGGTCCCTCATGAGAGACTTTTGGCAAAACTAAAGAGTCATGGGATAGGAGGCAGTGTACTATTGTGGATCAGGAACTAGTTAAAAGATAGAAAGCAGAGGGTAGGGCTAAATGGCCAATTTTCCCCAATGGAGAAAGGTGAATAGTGGTGTACCCCAGGGATCTGTGCTGGGTCCGCTGCTTTTTGACATATTCATAAATGACCTGGAAAGTGGAATAACGAGTGAGGTTATCAAATTTGCAGATGACACAAAACTATTTAAAGTTGTTAAAACCCAAGAGGATTGTGGAAAATTGCAAGAGGATCTTGATAAATTGGAAGACTGGGCATCAAAATGGCAGATGAAATTTAATGTGGACAAGTGCAAGGTTATGCACCTAGGGAAGAACAACCCAAACTATGGTTACACGATGCAAGGTTCCACATTAGGAACTACCACCCAGGAAAAAGATTTAGGCGTCATTGTGGATACCATGTTAAAACCCTCGGCCCAGTGTGCAGCAGCGGCCAAGAGAGCAAATAGAATGCTAGGTATGATAAGGAAAGGAATGGAAAATAAAACAAAAGATATTATAATGCCTCTATATCGTTCCATGGTGAGACCGCACCTTGAATATTGTGTGCAATTCTGGTCGCCGTATCTTAAAAAGGATATAGCGATTTTAGAAAAGGTTCAGAGAAGAGCCACCAAAAAGGTAAAGAGGATGGAAGGATACTCCTATGAAGAAAGGCTAAAAAGGTTAGGGCTCTTTAACCTGGAAAAGAGACGGCTTAGGGGAGATATGATAGAAGTCTATAAATTAATGAACAGAGTGGAACGGGTAAACGTAGATCGATTGTTTACCTTATCAGAATATAGAAAGACTAGGGGACATGCAATGAAGCTACAGGGTAAACTATTTAAGACTAATAAAAGAAAATATTTTTTCACTCAACGTGTAATCAAACTCTGGAATTTGTTACCGGAGGATGTAGTAAAGGCTGTTAGTGTAGCTGGGTTTAAAAAAAGGTTTGGACAAGTTCCTGGAGGAAAGGTCCATAAACCATTATTAAGAAGGGACCCAGGATATCAATGCTTGAACCAATACAAGCATTGTGGAACCTGTGTCCCTTGGGGAAACTGCTAGGTACATAGTGGAGTGGAGGAGTGGCCTAGTGGTTGGGGCAAGGTACTTCAGGCCGGGGGTTCAAATCGCACTAGAGGACAGCAACCTTGGGCCGGAAGGACTGGTGTTTCTAGTCCCACAGGTGCTCCTTGTGGTCTTGGGCAAGCCACTTAACCCTCCATAGCCCATGTTCCCTGTAATATAGTTATCTCCAAGTTATAATGCCCTGTTCAATGTAATTTCAGTTTGTTCAATGTAAACCGCACTGATGCAGAATAGCGCGGTATATAAGAGAATGTAAATAAATAAATAAGATAATAAATATGATCTAGATTGGCCACTGTTGGAAACAGAATACTGAGCTTGATGGACCTTGGTCTGACCCAGTATGGCATATCTTATGTTCTTATGCAGTCTAGAAGTTTCCCTAAGCAGAGTTATAATGATTACAGCAAGGAGATGATTGCTGACGTAGAAAGCACTCCTGATATCTGTGAGATGGATTGTTCTTTATGTGAGATTGATCACTTGGACCTACGTTAGACAACCTTTGCATGAAGGTAATGCAAAGTTGTTTTCTCCTGAATGTTTGCTGTGAAGAAACAGTTTGCCATATGCTTTATTTTCTAACTTTGAATTGCTCCTGTTTCCTATTGTTTTGGAAAGTAATCTGTGTCATGTTTTGAGCCAAGAATCTATGTGTGAAAGGGAAAACCCCAAATAAAAATTTATCTGTTCAAATGACCCTCGTGCCACAACACCTTTGTTTGATAGTAAACCTAGACTACAACTCCCAGCGTCCCTTGCTGCTACCTTAGTCAAAAAGGACACTTGAAGACAAAGTAGAGGTCACCCTTGCTCTAGAGTCACCGGCCCTAGGCGGGGGCAGGACAATACAAATGATGCATCAGTGATGTGGGTCTCCTGAGTCCTCCCCGTCTCTTGCACCTAGACATACTGGAAGCAAGATCGACTAGTTATCATAAAATGGGGATACCTGTTAAGTGCTGTCGAGTCAGTGTTGACTCATGGTGACCCCCTGGATAGCTGTCCTAAACTGTGTTCGATCTTCAGTCAGGCAGCTCAATGGGGATACTACCTTGCGCTAAAAGAAAGGTAATGGATGAATCATGACTGTCTCCTTAGATATAATCAGAAAGGGCTCTTGACAAGAGATGGCTTGCAACTCAGATTCTCCTCACTGAACAGACTACTACCAGAACAATGGCTTTTCAGCATCACATCCTTAAGCGAAGCATCCCGGAGAGGCTCAAATAACAAGGTGGTAAAGACAAGATTAAGATTCTAAGGAGACATCACCAGTGATAAGTGGGATGCAAATGTTTCATGCCTCAAAAAAAATGCCCATTATCCAGATAGGTGGACAAGGGAAGTCTGTGGATATGAGCTCTATAACAGGCAATGGCCATGACTTGAACTCATAATAAGTTCAAAGCCAAACCCTTGTCCAGACATTCCTGGTAAAAAAAAAAAAAAAGCAAAAGTCAGGAAGGCCAAAGACTAAATATTTCACACTATGCCTCAAAGATCCTTCACACTCAGACATAAACAAGAGAAGCGGATCTCTTCCTAGACTGCAACAGGGTCAGATTACCTGATTTCAATAACCTTGATTTCTCAACCTTGTCCTATCAAAAGCCAAGGCTATTAGATAGCATAGAAAGGTATCCAGCATCAGAATGGGACCCTGAAATAAGAGCACCCCACCTCAATTTTAGGCAATGGCAACGGATCCCCCACCTTCAGTCTGAAGAGATCTATATACCATGCCCTCCTTGGCCAGTTGGGAGCCACTAAACTCAGGTGACTATCTTATGGATCACACTGACCTACAGAGGCCGGGGAGAGGGGGATGAATATATACAATAAGCCCCCTTCATCATGGCCACCATTGAATGAGAGCATCCAGATCCTCTGAGCAATGTTCCTTCTTGTGCATCTCCCTCTTCCTGGCCGATCCAACCTTCTTAGGGCCTTCTCCCCCCTCTTCCACTCTATGATCAACTCCAGTCTGACCTCCATGTATGTTCCCCCAGTCTGGAAAAAGGCTCTGATCTGCCATTGTCTTAGAACCCTAAGCTGGACCCTCATATCCAGGACATTATAGGTCAATTTCAAACCTACAATTCATTGCTAAACTCACGGCACATGCCATTTTACCACAGTTTTCGGATCACCTCGAACACACACTGGCTTTGCACCACCGGCAGTCAGGCTTTTGTTCATACCATAGCACAGAAACCATTGTAACCACTGTCCTCAATGACCTGCGTTGTATCCTTGACCAGGGATTCTTAGCGTTTACCACTGCCTTTAATCTTACTGCCACGTTTGATCTGTGGACCACAATTTTCTCTCGTGACTCTACAACATTGGGCTCCACAGCACGGTCCTCTTCTAGTTTTCATCTTTCCTCAGTAATCAGTCTTATCAAGTTTATATGCACAATAAGTCTTCTGTGCCCTATTCCTTATCTTGAGATGTCCCACAAAGATCGGCCCTTTTGCCCCTTTTGTTTAACATTTTTCTCAGTCCCATGGCCAATCTTATCCAATCACTCGGCATCCTCTTTTACATGTATATTACCAAGTTTAAGTTACAATGAAAACACTTTGACTAAAATGATAAAGCGGTATATAAAACAGTTAAATAAAATAATAAATGTATGCAGAAGACATTCTCCTATTTGCTTGCATTGTTAGCTTGACCCTTGATCTTTCCTCATTTAATACTGCACTGGATGTCATCTCTTCCTGGCTGCACAACAATGCCTTAAAACTCAATCCTTCCAAAACCACAGCTACTTGGATCACCAGTTCCCATGCCGCTCTGTTCTTAGCTCCCTCCCTTTGTTCATCCCTTATCACCTTGCACTTGTAATTTAAATATCTGGAAATATGCATTGATTATGAACTATCCTTCTCTACGCATATTAACCACCTCACCAGATCCACTTTTGCTGCCCAGCATTGGTTTAGAGCCTTGCGTCCTCTCCTTGATCATGCTGCTCAAACCACTATCCTTCTCAGCACTGTCAACACACGTCTTGATTACTGCAACGTTATCTTTGCAGGCATCCCTCACAAACACTTGAAAAAGTTTCAGACCATCCTAAATATGGCCATTTGCACCCCTACACATGCATGAAAATACGATCATGTGACCCCCCTCCTTCATCCACCACTACTAATTTCCTATACCCCAGTGGGTTCAGTATACAATCCTCACGCTGATAAAAAAAAGGCCCTTTACAATAAGGCCCCCCACTACCTCTCTTCCCTTACAATTCCCTATGTGTCCACCGGTGCTTACGCTCCCTCTAGGAAAAGAGATTGGTCCTTTTTTCTCCAACCTGGTTCAGACCTGAATCAACAAGGCATGTGGCCTTCTTCTTTCTGGCACTTACACTTTGGAACTGCTTATCAGCCTATATCTGTCTTGAATTATCCTTTCCTAAATTCAAAACCTTTTTGAAGACCTATTTATTTATTTAAATTTTATTTTATAGCGCTTTTCAAATTATCAATTTATTGCAAAGAACACTGGGGAGTGGAGGTAGGCTGAACATTATAACTTAAAACCAGTTAACCTATGTACATTATAGAGATTCATAAGGTAAAATGACTTTAGGATAACAATTAGGTTAGGGTGGAGGTGCTTGGGAAGTGGGTTTACTAGGGTTAGTTGGTGGAGGATTGGGGGGAGTTCCAGGTGGAAGGAAAGCAGCACTGATTTTAGAAGGGGAGATTTATGTGTCCATTCCAAAGTATTCTTGAAAAGCATAGTTACTCACCTGTAACAGGTGATCTCTGGGAACAGCAGGAATTTAGTCTTCACATATAGGGTATCGTCGGTACCGACGGAGCCTGCGTGGGAACGCTCTCCAGCATCCAATAGGAAAGCTTTTGGGAGCATTCCACAGCACCTGCGTGCTGCCTTCCCGCCTTTCCCAACTGTCCCTCTCCAGTTGAGTTTAAAGCTGAGACAAAAGAGAGAGGGAAAGAGAGAAAGAGATAGAGAGATACAACTCCTAGGGGAGGTGGGTGGGTTGTGAAGACTAAATTCCAGCTGTTCCCGGAGATCACCTGTTACAGGTGAGTAACTATGCTATCTCCAGGAACAAGCAGGAATGTAGCCTTCACATTTGGGGACTCCCTAGCTGCAGATGCCAGGGAGAAACCCCAGAAGTTGTGTGCACTTGTGAAAGGGCTCCATTTCCCCCCATGGATCTCTGGCATCCTATCAGGGATGGTGGGTAGGAGTTGATTAAGTATGGAACAGGTGCTGAAGAACAGCCTGACCAAACAAGGCATCCCGGCGGGAATCCTTGTCTAAGCAGTAATGGGCTGTGAAGGTATGAACCGAAGCCCAAGTAGCTGCTCAGCAGATGTCGTCAATAGACACAGAGTGAAGATGAGCCATAGAGGCTGCCATAGCTCTCACATTGTGAGCTGTGACATGGCCTTCCAGAGGACTGTTTTTACTCTCATAAACAAAAGATATACACTGTGCAATCCAGTTGCACAGTGTTCTTTTGGAGACTGGAAGTCCCAAATGACTAGGATCAAAAGCAACAAAAAGTTGAGAGGACTTCCTATGTTGCTGTGTCCTTTGTAAATAAAAGGCCAGAGCCCTTTTACAATCCAAAGTATGATGATTCCTTTCTGCATTTGAGGCATGAGGCCTAGGGAAGAATACAGGAAGGTAAACTGCTTGGTTTAAATGAAAAGGTGACACCACCTTTGGCATAAAGTGTGGATGAGTCCCAAGGACTACCTTATCATGATGGAACCTTGTATAAGGAGGATCAGCCACCACCAATGCTTGCAATTCACTGATGCAACGTGTTGATGTGATTGCAATAAGAAAGATGACCTTCCAGGAAAGGAATTTCAAGGAGGTAGTGGCTAATGGTTCAAAAGGCAGTTTCATAAGTTGCCCAAGAACCAAATTTAAGTCCCATGCCACAGGTGGTGGCTTAAAGGGAGGCTTAGTCAAAAGAAGGCCTCTCATAAATCTCGCTATGAGAGGATGAGAGGAAATAGGTTGCCCATTTAGAGGCTTGAAAGAAGCTGCAATAGCACTCAAATGAACTCTCACTGAATTGGTCTTAAGCCCTGCATTAGATAAATGAAGGAGATACTCCAGTAATGATTCCAGAAGTACTGCAAGAGGGTTAAGACCCTTCTGCGAGCACCATATGGTAAACCTTTTCCACTTGAAAGCATAAGAGCATCCTGTGGAAGGCTTCCTAGAAGCATAAAGGATATCCTAACCTGCTGAGAAAGGTTAAGACCGTGAAGTTCTAGGCTTTTAGCAACCAGGCCCTGAGATGCAGAGACTGGGGATTGGGATGCCACAGTATCCTGTCCTCCTGAGAAAGGAGATCTGAAGCAGATCCTAACTCCAGAGGCGGAGCTTGAGAGAGATGTAGGAGCAGAGGCCAATGTGGAGCTATGAGAATCATATGACCTCTGTCTTTCTGAAGCTTGAACAGGGTTTTGGGAATTAGGGGAATGGGTGGAAAGGCATACAGGAAGTCCTGGCCCCAATGGAGGAGGAAAGCATCCCTGGCCTGACAACCCTGAGCCAGAATTCTGGAACAGAACCGGGGAAGTTCGGCATTCAGAGGACTTGCGAAGAGGTCTATGTCCGGGGTTCCCCAAATTTGGAAACTTTTGGCCACCTGGTCTGCATGGAGAGACCATTCGTGTGGAAGCAGAACTTGACTGAGTCTGTCTGCCCAAGAGTTTTGAATGCCTGGAAGATATACTGCAAGGAGATGAATCTGATGCTCTCTGGCGAGGGCCCATAGTCGCAAAGCTTCGTTGCATAGCGACAGAGAGCCTGTTTCGCCTTGCTTGTTTCACACAGAACATGGCTACTTTTTTGTCCGTTTGAACTAGGACTGTCTTGTAGCTGAGCTGGGTGTGGAATACTCGAAGAGCAAGGAAGATTGCTCTGAGTTCCAGGAGATTGATATGTAGATAGGTCTCCTGGACAATCTATCCAAAGTGATATTGTCAGCATCTATCTCATTAGCTTTTTCCTGCCAATTCTTGCCAAAGAGATTCTCTCCTGTGCAAGGAATATTCCCTAATTTATCCTGTACCCAAAGTTCCAAGTCATAAGAACATAAGAACATAAGACATGCCATACTGGGTCAGACCGAGGTCCATCAAGCCCAGTATCCTGTTTCCAACAGTGGCCAATCTAGGTTATACGTACCTAGCAATATCCCCAAAAGACAGGTTCCACAATGCTTGTACTGGGTCAAGCATTGATATCCTGGGTCCCTTTTTAATAGTGGTTTATGGACCTTTCCTCCAGGAACTTGTCCAAACCTTTTTTAAACCCAGCTATACTAACAGCCCTTACTACATCCTCCTGTAACAGATTCCAGAGTTTGATTACACGTTGAGTGAAAAATATTTTCTCTTATTTGTCTTAAATAGTTTACCCTGTAGCTTCATTACATGTCCCCTAGTCTTTCTATACTCTGATAGCGTAAACAATTGATCCACGTTTATCCGTTCCACTCCATTCATTAATTTATAGACCTCTATCATATCTCCCCTCAGCCGTCTCTTCTCCAGGCTAAAGAGCCCTAACCTTCTAGCCTCTCTTCATAGGAGTAGCCTTCCATCCCCTTCACCAATTTGGTGGCTCTTCTCTGTACTTTTTCTAATAACGCTATGTCCTTTTTAAGATACGGTGACCAGAATTGCACACAATATTCAAGGTGCGGTCGTACCATGGAGCGATACAGAGGCATTATAATATCCTTTGTTTTGTTCTCCATCCCTTTCCTTATGATACCTAGCATTCTATTTGCTGTCTTGGCCGCCGCTGCACACTGGGCGGAAGGTTTTAACATGTTATCCACAATGATTCCTAAATCTTTTTCCTGGGTGGTGGTTTCTAATGTGGAGCCTTGCATCGCGTAACTATAGTGTGGGTTGTTCTTTCCTAGGTGCATAACTTTGCACTTGTCCACATTAAATTTCATCTGCTATTTGGATGCCCAGTCTTCCAATTTATCCAGATCCTCCTGCAGTTTTCCACAATCCTCTTGGATTTTAACAACTTTAAACAGTTTTGTGTCATCTGCAAATTTGATAACCTCACTAGTTAATCCCTTTTCCAGGTCATTTATGAATATGTCAAAAAGCAGCGGACCCAGTACAGATCCCTGGGGTACTCCACTATTCACCTTTTTCCATTGGGAATATTGGCCATTTAGCCCTACCCTCTGCTTTCCATCTTTTAACCAGTTCCAGATCCACAATAGTACACTGCCTCCTATCCCATGACTTTTTAGCTTCGCCAAAAGTCTCTGATGGGGGACTTTGTCAAAAGCTTTCTGAAAGTCCAGATACACTATATCAACCGACTCACCTTTGTCTACCTGTTTATGCACACCTTCAAAAAAACATATCAGATTAGTAAGACAAGATCTTCCTTGTCTAAAGCCATGTTGGCTGTCTCCCATTAGGCCATGACTATCTACATGCTGCGTAATTTTGTTCTTTATGATGGTTTCTACCATTTTCCCTGGTACTGACGTCAGGCTCACCGGTCTGTAATTTCCTGGGTCACCCCTGGAACCCTTTTTAAAAATTGGTGTTACGTTGGCGACCCTCCAATCTTCAGGTATTACAGATGATTTTAATGAAAGTTCACAGATTACCAATAGCAGGTCTGCAATCTCATATTTCAGTTCTTTCAACACTCTGGGATGTATACCATCCGGTCCAGGTGATTTGCTACTATTCAGTTTATCAAATAGTTGTAATATATCTTCCCGGTGTAGCGATATTTCTCTCAATTCCTCTGCAGTATCACCTTTAAATACCACTTCAGTCTTGGGTAACATCCCTACATCTTCCTCAGTAAAGACCGAAGCAAAGAATTCATTCAGTCTCTCTGCTATAGTCTTGTTTCCTCTTACTGCCCCTTTTACCCCTCTATCATCTAATGGTCCAATTGACTCTCTCACAGGCCTTTTGCTACGAATGTACTTGAAAAAGTCTTTATTTCCTGTTTTTGCTTCCGTAGCAAGTTTCTTCTCAAATTCCCGTTTTGCCTGCCTTATCAATGCTTTGCATTTAACTTGCCAGTGCGTTTGAATTGTCAGATGCCTGGAGCCAGGCAATCCTACGTGCACCTATGGCAATAGCAGAGGTTCTGCTTATGCACTCAAAGCAGTCAAAGGCTGCACGATTCACAAATTTGGAAACATCCTGAGTTTGTTTGACAAGGGCGAGGTAATCCTGGCTCTTATCATCAGGAAGGAGAGGGCTCATAAGCTCTAAATCTCCCGTGATCTCCTTAAAGAACATTCCCATATATAATATATAGGAACTGATCCTAGCAGAAAGCATGGAAGCCTGGAAGGTTCAACATCCAAAGGCGTCAAGAGTCCTACACTCACGTCCTGGAGGATTAGATGCCGCAGAAAGCATGGAAGCCTGGAAGGTTCAACATCCAAAGGCGTCAAGAGTCCTACACTCACGTCCTGGAGGATTAGATGCATGCCTTTTTGCACTCTTTATCCTTCTCATAGCTGATTCCACCACCATGGAATAGTGTGGTAATTCAGTCTTCTGAAACCCAGGACAGGGAAGAACTCGATACATGGTGTTGAGTCTTCGAGAGTGAGGAGATGTGGTTAGAGGTGTTTCCCACATCCTTAACATGAGATCATGCAAGATCTCATGAATAGGTAAGGTAGCTGCCTCCTTGGGAGCTTTAGGATATTGTAGGATTTCTAATTCCTTTGCCTTAGGCTCTTTTTCAGGAGCCACTGTGATGGAAAGACCTCGAGCCACATCTCGGATAAAATCCTGAAAGGACATATCCTCTGGTGGAGACATCCTATGCTGAGGAGAAGAAGAATCTTCAGGAAGAAGTACTCTGGTATCGGCAGAGCTTTCAGAGTCTTCACACTCCTCCGAGGATTCAAAGTATCTCCGATCCGGGTGATCGTGCAAGGCACGGTACCTGTACCGATTGAAGTCGGCATCGGAGGGGTCCGGTACCGACTTGTCGATACCGGATGGATAAGCATGACTCGGTCCTGGCAAAATACCTGCCGATGTCAATGCAGGAGCCGGTACCGTTTGAATTGTCTGAAGCGGTTTCAGGGGCATTGAGGCCGTGAGCAGAGCCGCCAGACTGTGTTCAATAGCCAAGAATCTCGGGTCTATCGACGCTGCCGATGTTTGGGTATCGGTACCGGATGAAGCTGCCGATACCCCAGAGCATGGCACTAGTAGTTCTGCCGAGATTGAGCCTCGAGAACATCCTAGAGCCCCGTTAGTGCTTTGGAAGCCGAAGCCTCCCGCTGGGGCAATTTTGCCGGTGAAAGTCCCTCAAGGGCAATGCCAGAGGCATCTCGATGCTTAGAGGGAGATCTACCCTTTGAGGACCGGCTAGATTTATGTTTAGTTACCTGAGATCCATGGGAGGAAGATGAAACCCTGGAGACGTCAATGCCACAGAGGCTGCATCGGAGGGAAAAAGGGTGGTAAGTTTAGCAGCTCGATTCTGCCGGCCCCTTTTCGACATCATCCCACAGGCAACACACTCCGAAATAGAGTGGTCAGGACCTAAACATTTGAGGCACCACTCATGGGTGTCCGTGACGGAGATGGTACCGCCACACTTGGAACACTTTTTAAAACCCGAAGAGGGCTTTTCCATTTTAAAGGAAAAAGTTGGGCCTAGTGCCCAAAATGGCTCGTGGCACCTGAGGAGAAAATAACTGGAAAAGACTCCAGAAGAAAGGGGTTTGGGGTTTTTTTGGAAAAAAAGAAAGACCCACCAGCGGTACCGGTGTAGCGTCGAAGGAAGGCAGACGCGACAACAAAAAAGAAGAATAGAAGGGAATTATTTTCTACGGTGACAGAATGTGTGACCTGTCGGCTCTGCGGAAAACGAACAACTGGAGAGGGACAGTTGGGAAAGGCGGGAAGGCAGCACACAGGTGCTGTGGGATGCTCCCAAAAGCTTTCCTATTGGACGCTGGGGAGTGTTCCCACGCAGGCTCCGTCAGTACCGACGATACCCTATATGTGAAGGCTACATTCCTGCTTGTTCCTGGAGATGAGATTTATTTTAGTTTCTTTCGGAATTCAGTTATGTCTCTTAGATTGCTTGGAAATCTATTCCAGTTTGAGGGCCCGTATATGGAGAAGGTCCTGTTTATAGGTGGTCTGTGAGCTCTTTGTTTTGTAGATTGGTATATTGAGTTGTCTTCTTGCTCTAGTATCTGGAGTCTTCTGTAGTAGGGTTTGTAGATAATATGAGGTTTATTGGTGAATAGTTTTAAAGGTGATGATTATTGCTTTGTATTTAATATGTGCTTGGATTGGCAGCCAGTGTAAGGTCTTGAGTATGGGGGTAATGTAGTCTTGTCACAGTGTTCCTGTTATTAGTCGAGCTGCTGTATTTTGGGCTAGTTGAAGTGGACTGATCACATGTTTAGGGAGGCCTAAGAAGATGGAGTTACAGTAGTCAAGGTGTGGAGTTATTAATGCTTGACATACTGTGCTGAAATGATCAGGGCTAACAGCGGGCATAGCTTATGGAGCACCCTCATTTTGTGGTAACATTGTCAAGGTGATTTTTTTAATGTTAGGTTGGAGGTTTAGTCTTTGATTCAGTGTAACTCAAAGGTACTTGACTTCCGGTTTCACTTTGATTGCATTGTTGTCAATCTTTATTGTTGTTGGAGGGGTGTAGGTTGGATCATTGTTTATTTATTATTTAACATTTCTTATATACAGCCCTTTCATGAAATCAAGATGGTTTACATTGAACAGGGCATTATAACTCGGAGATAACTATTTTACAGGGAACATGGGCAATGGAGGATTAAGTGGCTTGCACAGTGTTCAGCACCTGTGGGACTAGAAACCCCAGTCCTTCCGGCCCAAGGTTGCTGTCCTCTAGTGGGATTTGAACCCTCGACTTTCCGGCCTGAGGTAACTTGCCCCAACCACTAGGCCACTCCTAGTGCAGGATTTGGGTTTTGCTATAGTTTATTGAGAGTTTGTGGTCAGCCAGCCTGTGACTGCTTTGAAGCACCCTTTGAGAGCTGTGTGGACTGTTTTTTTGGGAGAAGGGGGCATATAACATCAGGTCATCTGCATATAGGTAGTATAATATGTTGTGCTGTTTGATGAGGTTACATATTTATTATTTATTTATTTATTACTTTTATATACCACGCTCTTTAAAATCAGTGCGGTTTACAGGTAACATTTGTGCATATTGATATATCAGATATGCCTTTACAGAAAACAGGGATACAACTTGGATTTCAACTTGGGTAACTATTTACAATATCTACAATTCTGTACAACATATTGGTTGTATACAGATGTTGAATAGCAGAGCAGATAGTGAGGAGCCTTGAGGTATTCCTTGTAGATGTTTGAATGAGTTCAATGTCTTGTCTCCCATTTTTTTCCATTTAACTTTTATTAGGTTTCCAAATATACAACATAGCCATCATAGTTTCTCAGCCTTACACACTTGTCTCCAAACTGATAGGTTCCATATATATAAAACACCTTAATCATAATTGTACAACTTTATACACTGCTCCCAATACTGTATCCCCTTCCCGCACCCCACCCAACCCTCCCCCTGTCTATCTGCTGTCACCCCCAATCAAGTGACAAAATATTTATTTATTTATTTTATTTATTTAAAGTTTCTTTTATACCGCGCTATTCGACATCAGCGCGGTTTACAGTGAACAGAAATTACACTTCACAACATTGATCAGTGCTTACAATGAACAGGGCAATACATTAAAACAGGTTTACATTAAACAGGTTTCTTAAACGGCGAACATAATAAACTATGTAGACAGGGCAATACATTAAACAGGTTTACATTAAACAGGTTTCTTAATAACTAATAAAAAATATACTAATAACTCCATAAAAGTCCCATTCAGCACCCATACTATTGACCTTCATCCTATCTACCATTCTCTCTTCCTTGCCATTTCTCCAGCCAACCCCACCCCCCTTTCCACTGTGAAATGATCTTATCTCCATTCTGTTTACAAATCCCCGTCAACTTATGCATCAAATACAAGTTTGCCACCCTTTTTACAAAGCCCTCCCTTTCTGGGCATTGTGCTCCATTCCAGTGGGCCGCTATCTCACTGCGCACTGCCACAATATAATGTTGCAGCACTTGCCTTTCCCCTGCGGGGATAGGTTCTTCCAATTGGTGCAAACAAACAAACAACTGGGCTCGTATGCAATTTATATTCCGTCATCTCATGAATGATCTGTGGCACTGATTCCCAATAGGGCTTATTACCTTACATTCCCATCACATATGAAACAGGGTACCCGTCTCCCTACACTCTCTCCAACACTTGTCTGTTTGCCCTAAACCTGCCTTCCATTTTTGTACTGGTGTCCAGTACCACCTAAACAACACCTTATAAGCATTCTCTCGGATTTCTGCAGCTATAGAGATGGCCGGTATAGTTTGGATTACCCTTTCCCAGGCCTGTTCGTCCCTTTGTAACGCTAAGTCTTGCTCCCACTTTTTCATATAATCAAGTTTACCCTCCACACTCTTCATTAATCCTTTATATATCTTAGACAAAACTCCTTTTTGCCCCACTTGCCCTATGCAGGTAACCTCAGACCAACCCCTATTGCCCCATAAATCTCGACACACCCTCTGCTGCCTTAAAAAAGGAGCTCATCTGAAGATAGCTGTACTGATCCTGATTCGATAGCCCATATAAATCTCTCATACCAGCAAAATCCCGTACCCCCGCTTTCTGTATCACTTGAGATATTTGTGTGAGACCCAACATTGCCCACCTACGAAGTATCCCACGCTCTGCACCCTGTCCCTCCCCAAAACACACCTCAAGCAACATCCCCTGTGAATAGCGTTTATCTTTTATTAATATCTTCCAATATTGTTTCCAGACATTCAGAGGGTGTAACACCATTGGGTTGGAGCCTTGTGACTTACCTCCCTGCCAAATTAAACGCTCCAACCCTACCCCCTCACTGAATCTTCTTCCATTTGAACCCAATATTTCTGATCCTCCCGATGCCATGCATAAATCACACTAAATTGTGCTGCTACATAGTATTTTCGAAAATTTGGGCAACCCCCTCCCCCTCTGAATGGTGGCAGCTGCCACCCTGGGGCTCCAAGTTTGCCAAACAAATTTGTTGACCACCTTTTGCAGTTGCTTTAATTTTTTTAAAGGCACTGAAACAAAAATAGAAACCTTGGCAGAAGCATCATCTTTACCACAGCGATAAGTCCAAATCAGGACAGATATCCTTGCCACCATGTGTTCAACAAACTCTCCACTTGTCCAAACAATTTTGGATCGTTTAGGTTGAAAAGAGTCTCTATCTTATTACCCATATGAATCCCCAGGTATCGAATAGTCTGCTTAGCCCACCTGAATGGGTACTTCTTTGGCAGCACTCCCTGCATATCCTTGGAAACTGACAAATTCAATATCTCTGATTTGGACCAATTGATGGTGAAGCCAGATAGCTTACCATATTCCTCTAACTCCCACATAGGTATTGGAAGGGAGACCTGCGGTCTAGTAACACTCAAAATAATATCATCCGCGAATAATGATATCCTATGTTCCTTCCTTCCTACCCCCCCCCCCCACAAATTTGCCTGCTCCTTCACCCGTGCAGTAAAAGGCTCTACTGAAAGAGTGAATAGAAGAGGCGAGAAGGGATATCCCTGCTGCGTTCCCCTCCCCTGAGGGAAAAAGGACGAATAGGCTCCGTTCACCCTAACACAAGTCTTCGGATTCCGGAACAAAGCCCATACCCAGCTCAGAAACCCATCACCCAAGCCCATCCTCTCCATTACCTGAAATAAGAAAGGCCAGGCTACCTGATCAAATGACCTTTTAGCATCTGAAGACAATAATAGAGCCTCTTCTCTACTTTGACCCACTGACCAGATTATATTTAATATCTTACGGATATTATCCAATACTTGCCTTCCCGAATGAACCCTGCCTGATCTTGGTGCACCAACTGCCCTATTACCAAATTTAGGCGTGTTGCTAGGATTTTCACCAACAATTTGGCATCCAAATTCAACAGGGAGATTATCTTATATAATGCACATTCTTGAGGGTCTTTCCCCTCCTTGGGTATCAATGATATTTCTGCCCACCCCATTGTCTCCACAAGAGCTCCCCCTTCCATTGGTAGATTAAACAGCCACGCCATGGGTGCACCTAACTGTTCCCCAAACTTTTTATAAAATCTCACTGTTAAACCATCCAAACCGGGGGCCTTGTCCACTTTCAACTGCTTAATGACTGTCAAGACCTTCTCCACCTTAATTGCCCTATTTAATGCACTTTGTTCCTCTTCACCCAAGCTTGTAACTGTATCGAATCCAAGTAACTTTGCACCCTCTCCAGGGGTGGCGAGGTTTTTGCTGCATAAAGAGACTGATAAAAGGCCAAGAATGCAGCCCTGATCTCACCATCTGACTGCACTACTTTTCCCCCAGGGCCCCTGACCTTCAATATATGTGAACATAGTTTTCGCTGCTTCAATCAATGCGCCATATATCTCCCTGCCTTGTTCCCTCCCTCAAAGAATTCTTGCCTCAACAGTTGAATACAATACCTAATGGCTTCCGCCTGCAAGGCATTCACTTGTGCCCTAACTGCCAGCACTTGGCCCTTGTACGTCCCTTTCTATCTTGCGCATCCATTTCTTCCGATCACATTAGGCGCAATCTCAAATCCCTTTCTCTTCCCTCCCTTTCTCTCTGCAATTGCACACCCCATTTTATCAAAACTCCCCTCACTACTGCCTTAAACCCATCCCAGACAATTCCCCAACCTACCTCCCCATTGTCATTCAACCTAAAATATTCAACTATTTCCCGTTCAACCGCTTCTCTCACCCTTGTATCATCTAACAGGGATTCATTTAGCCTCCAAAATTTAGACCCTCTTTCTTCCCCCCTCATTCCTAGTCTAACCTCTACTGGACCATGGTCTGACCAAGTTATCGGGTCCATCTCCACCCCCCCCCCCCTAACCCTCCCCACCACCTCTTTTGTTATCCAAATGGTATCGATCCTGGAATACGACCCATGCACTGGGGAATAGAAGGAGAATTGCTGTTTCTTAAGATGGTGGTATCTCCAAGCGTCTACTAGGCAATGTTGCTTTACAAACCTATGATACTTTGTTCTATCCGCTCTCTTACCCTCCCTTTTCCCTGTGGAATCTCTACCGGGGTCCCAGGTTAAGTTAAAGTGCCCTCCACAAATTAATGTTCCCTCACTTCTTCATTTAATTTAGTCCAAAACTCTCCCTGAACCCCTGTGGGCGCATATACATTCACTATGCAGAACCACCCTGCCCCAATTTTAATGCGCAATATTAAAAATCTACTAGCTTTGTCCCGAACTACTGTCTGCACCACAACATTTAATTTAGAATCAAGGAGCACCGCCACTCTCCCTTTTTCTGTTCTATTGTATTTGATGCATAAATTCTTACCTCATATCCCTTAGACCATACTAGGTGTTCAGCAGTGCGCGTCATGCGCCTCTTGTATTAGTACCAATGAGGCCCTCTGACGTGCCACCTCCTTATATAATTTCTGTCGCTTAAATGCTGAATTAAGATTCTTTACATTAACTGTCATTACTTTTAATTCAACTCTTCTCCCCCATCCCTCTTACCAGCAATGAACCCCCCTTCCCCGTCCCATCCTCTCCAACCCTTCCCCGACCCTCTTGCCATCCCCTCACTCCTTCTTGGATGGCCTGGGCTGCAGTCATCCTCCTCAGGCAGCCCCACCAGCCTAGCCCAGTGCTTCATTCCCTCGTACTCACCCTCCTCCCTTCCTAGACCCCCTTTGCCACCCTCCTCCCACTTCTCCCCTATTTTCCCCCTCCTATACATGCATCAAAGACAAACCCTATCTTCTCTCACCCAGAACTCTTATTACCCTACTCCTCCCCACCAGCATTATCTTACCCTTATTCCCTTCCAATTTCCTCCCAGAGCCCCCTCTCTGCTCTAAAAGGAAAGAGCATGGCAATACACCCAAAACCACCTTACACTCCATTCCCCCTGACTTGTCCAACAGTACAAAGTATCCTTTCCAAACAGATGGTTTCCTTTCCTTGCTTATCCAGTCTCTTCACTCTCCTGCTGTTGCCGTCTGCCTGTTGCTCTCTTGGCGATTCAGCCTCTGCCTGTCATTCTCCACACACTGCCACTTCAGGTGTGTTAATCTAGCTGTGGTCCCGGTCTCTCGTGCCATACATAGCCCGGTCATTCCAGCTGCCATTAAAGCTTTAATTGCTTCCTCTCTGGTGCGGATTGAAAGCCTTTGTCCTTTGTATGTTAGACTAAATCCAAAAGGAAAGGTCCAGCCATATCTTTCCTCATCCCAGAGCCTTTACATGACATCCTTCATTAAATGTCTTTTCTGTAGGGTGACCTTCGCCAGATCCGCATAAATCTCCACTTCACAGGAGTCCCATTTGAAAGTTCCACTTGCCCGAGCTTTGTTTTGCACCAGTTCTTTCACATTATAATCAAGAAAACAGACTGTAATTATCACAGGGTCTGTTGTTGTTGGGTCTCATTGCCGCTGCAACTCTATGGGTCCGATCAACATGCAGATCTAACTCCTCCAGAGCTACTCCTGCCCCGGTGAACAAGGCTTTTGATACCGCTACCACCACCTCTTTACAATCCATATAGGGCTCCCCCTCGGGGACACCCTGCAGCCAAATGTTGCTTCTTCTGGATCTATTCTCTAAATCTTCAAGTTTGTCCTCCAAGGCGGTGTAGTACTGTTGTAAATTTTGTATCCCATTTTCCAGAGACCCCACTATCTCCCCTTGTTCTTCCAAGCATTCTTCCACCTCCTCTACCCTCCATCCCAGATCCATCATCTCTGCTTTCAGTCCATCCATGCTGGCTACCCCATCAGCTCTGACCTGTAGGATCTCATTCTTCAACTTTTGGAACCATGCAATCACCTCTGCTTGAAAGCCATTTGCCAAATCCGAGTCTGATTCAGCTACTCTGTCGCTGCTCGTCTCAGCACTCTCCTTCGCATCTTTTTTAAGCATTGCAGGCTCTGCAGCTTTCCCTCCCAAAAGCGCCATCTTTTCTCTCTGCGCCCGAGCCGGCATCTGCTCCACTGTCGCTGCGAATGCAAACTCTTACAAATTTACTTTCTTCACTTTAACTGCCATCCTTGCACTCTGTCCACCTCCTCCGCAGCTTTGCGAAAAGTGTAGTTACTCACCTGTAACAGGTGTTCTCCAGGGACAGCAGGAATCAGCCCTCACTTATGGGTGATGGCACCAACGGAGCCCGCACAGATGAATTCCCCAGCTTTCAAAGAAAGCCTTTGAGATTGCTGCCAAGCATGAGTAGACCTTTTCCCGCCCAAGGGTGTCATCTTGCTCAGTCAGGTCCCTTAGCTTGAGCCCTACCAAGCAGATGGCAAGGGAAGGACAAATATACAGCAACTCATTAGGGGAGGCGGGAGGGTAGTGAGGACTGATTCCTGTTGTCCCTGAGAACCCCTGTTACAGGTGAGTAACTACGCTTTCTCCAGGAACAAGCAGGAAGTCAGTCCTCACTTATGGGACACCCTGGCTACAGGCTACTGAACCTGTAACCAAAAAACATCTCAGCGAGGCCGTGAGCAGAAGCCGATGCTCGAAGGAGCCCGAGTCCTCGGGTCGAAGCCCTCGGTAGCTGGGAAGAAGGGTCGGAGGGCAGGAGTTGCTTATACCCTGAAAAGATTACAGAGTACAGCCTGGCCAAAGGTGCTGTCCCGGCAGGACTCCCTCTCCAGGCAGTAGTGAACGGCGAAGGTATTCATGGAAGACCAGGTCGCCGCCCAGCAGATGTCCATTAGGAGTACGGAGCGCAGCGATGCCACCGAGGCATCTTTGGCCCAAACCCCATTGGCGGTGACTCGACGATCCAAAGGGGCACCCACCTTCATATGGGCAAAAGCAATGCAGTTCGCCACCCAACCGAGAGGGTGTGTTTGGTAACTTCCTGTACCGGTCAATTCGAATCGTAGGTCACAAAGAGTCAACCAGCCTTGCGATGAGTCTGGGTGAGCTGCAAGTAGAAAGCAAGAGCCCTTCTGCAGTCGAGAATGTGAAGAGCCACCGACGCCTGGTCGGCATGTAGTCTCGGGAAGAAAGTTGGCAGGACTATCTCCTGATTAAGATGGAAATCCGAGACAAATTTGGGCAGGAATTTGGGGTGGGTGCTGAGGACCACCTATTCCGATAGAACCTAGTGTAAGGGGCATCGGCCATGAGAGTCTGGTGCTCACTGACTCGGTGGGTCGAGGTCAGCGCTAGCAGGAAGGTCACCTTCCAGGAGAGGTGCTGGAGCAAGCACGTCGCCATCGGCTTGAAGGTGGACGGGTGAGCTGCATGAGCACCACATTCAGGTCCCATTTCACTGGAGGAGGGCGGATGGGTGGCTTAGAAAGTAAAGACCCCGCATAAAGCGGGAGACTAACGGCTGCCCCGAGAGGGGCTTTCCCTCTATGGGGAGATGGTTCGCCGAGATGGCGCTCAGTGTACCCTGACAGAGTTCGACTTCAGTCCTTCCTTCGAGAGATGGAGAAGGTACTGGAGGATCCATCGAATTGGGCACGAGAACGGGTCGACCTGGAGCCCTGAGCACCAGACAGAGAAACGCCTCCACTTGAAGGCGTAGGCCCATCTAGTGGAATCCTTCATCGAGGCGAGGACGACTTATTCGACCTCCTCCGGAAGAGCCAGAGAGGCTAAGGAAACCAGTTTAGCCGCCAGACCGCGAGGGATAAGGAGGCTAGGTTCGGGTGATGCACCTCTCCCTCCTCCTGTATTAGCAGGCCCGGGGCAGAGCCCAGGGGAACAGGAGGCTCCGTCAAGAGCTGGAGCAGAAGCGGGAACCAAGGCTGCCGAGGCCACGAGGGGGCTGCAAGGATCAACGATGCCCAATCCCACTGAGCCTTGAAAAGGATTCTTGCAACGAGAGGGAAGGGAGGGAATGCACAGAGTAGGCTGGATGACCAGTCCAGAAGGAATGCATCTGGACTCTCCCTGCTTGGGTGCGGTACCGGACCGCAAAAGCGGGGAAGCTGCGTGTTCTGGGAACTGGCGAAGGAGTCTATCACCGGCATCCCCCAACAAAGAAACAGCCAGCCCACTACCCCTGGATCCAGCCGCCATTTGTGGGGGCAAAGGATTCTGCTGTGTCTGTCCGCCAGGACATTCTCCTGACCCAGAAGGTAGGTAGCCTTGAAGGATATCTTCCGTCGGACAGCGAAGGAGCAGATGAGGACCGCTTCCCGGAAGAGGGAGCGTGAACCTGTGCCTCCTTCCTTGTTGATGTAGAACATAGCCACGCGGTTGTCGGTCTGCACTAGAACCGACCTGCCCTCAGGGCCCACTGAATCACCCAGAGTTCAAACAAGTTTATCTGCTGCTGAGACACCTCGGGTGACCACTGTCCCTGCGTGCACAGCGGCCCGCCGTGAGCTCCCCACCCTAACAGGGCACCGCATCATGCTGTGAGGCCTGGAAAGGCAACCCTTGGAGAAGGTTGCGGGGGTTTTGCCACCAGTTCAAGACAAGCAGAGGTCGGGAAGGACCCTGACAGGGTCCCTGAGGTGACCGAGGATGGGCTCCATTGGGCGCTGAGGCACCACTGAGTTGTCCGCATGTGCAGGGGGACAACATGCATGGTAGAGGCCATGTGGCCCAGGAGGCATAGCATGGTCTGAACGGTGATCCAGGGATTGCTTTGGACCCAGGCCGCCAGAGCTCGCAGGAGGTTGGCGCGATCCACTGGTAAGAAGGCGGTCGCCCGCTGAGTATCGAGGCATGCCCCGATGAACTTGAGTGCCTGCACTGGCTCGAGATAGGACTTTGGGTCGTTGACCTAGAATCCCAAACCCTCCAACAGAAGGATTGTGAACGACATTGCTCGCCAGGTTTCCACGACCGAGGAGCCCAGTCTTTGAGGTAGGGAAAGACTTGGCACGCCCTGATACCTGAGATGGGCGGCGACCACGACGAGGCATTTCGTAAAGACTCATTGGGCGGACGCGAGGCCGAAGGGGAGCACCCTGTACTGGAAGTGCTCTCCCTGCACCCTGAAGCACAGATACTGCCTGTGCTGGGGGTGGATTAAGATATGGGCATAAGTGTCCTTTAGATCCAAGGAGCATAGCCAGTCGCCCTGCCGGAGGAAGGGCAGCAGAACGCCAAGGGATAACATCTTGAACTTCTCCCACACCAAGAACTTGTTCAACTTGAGGAGGTCGAGGATGGGCCGCAGACCTCCCATCTTTTTTGGGACGAGGAAGTACTGGGAATAGAAGCCCTGATCTCGAAGGTGCAGAGGGACATTCTCGACTTCCCGTTTGGCAAGGAGAGAGAGTAGTTCCCACTGCAGAAAAACCTGGTGCACAGGGAGTCGAGGAGGCTCTGCCGGGGAGAAAGGGGGTAGAAGTCTGTCAAAGCGAAGGCAATATCCGTCTCGGATGACCTGGAGAACCCAGGTGTCTGAGGTGATGGAAGCCCACAACGGGGCGAAATGCGACAGACGTCCTCCCACTGGCTGCTGCATTGCCAGAGGGCGAGAGGCTATGCCGATGGCGTCAAAACCCCTGTGCGGGTTGTGGAGGAGCTGGAGTTTGGGCTTTCTGCCCTTTCGGCTTGTGGTGTCCTTGGCCGGATTTACCTTGTGCCGGGGTGGTCGGTGTTGGGGTAGCCAGGTATGGTGGATATCCCCGGTACGGGAGGTCCTTCCTAGGGAAGAAGGGTTTTTAGTTTGCTGCTTTTTCCGGGGCAGAGTGAAGGTCTTGTGGGAGAGAAGGGTTCTGGTGACGAACTCAGTCTCTATCTCCGCTACTTTATCCTCCATCGGCTTGCCAAAGAGCTGCTTGCCGAGGCAGGGGACATCCAGGAGTTTCTCCTAAACCCATTGCTCCAAATCTGAGGATTGGAGCCATGCCTGGCGGCGGGCCCCAATGCCCACAGCCGCCACCTGAGCCGATGACTCGAATCCATCATAGGCAGCTCGGGAGAGGTATTTTCAGCAGTCTGCGACAGGCTTCAACAGAGCGCCGAATCTATTGAGGGGCTCGCCCTCGAAGAACCCTCCAAGCTCCTTGGCTAAATCACGCAAGAACATACTCATGTATAGCTGGTATGCTTGAATGAGACAAGAGAGCATGGAGCCTTGGTAGGCCTTGCGGTCCAGGGCATCAAGGGCTCTCGACTCTCGGCCAGGCGGTACTGACAAGTGCGATTTTGTGCTCTTCTGCTTTCTCATAGCAGACTCCACCACCATAGAGGTATGGGGAGGTTGGGTCTTCCTGAACCCCTGCCCACGTTGCACCTTGTATATAGTATCAAGGCGCTTGCTCACGATGGGGACCATGGCAGGGGCCTCCCACATGTGGAGCAGCAGCAGAGATAGAAAAGGAGGAACCGGCACAGTGAGAGATGCCCTAGGCGGGGACACGTACTGAAGAATATCGAGTTCTTCAGCACGAGGGTTCTCTTCAGACTGAGTGGCCAGGTTAAGGGCCCGTGCCATGTCCCGAACAAACACCAGGAAGGAGGTGTACTCGGGTGGCGAGCGCTGCTGGAGTGCGGGCGGGGAGGCGTCCAACGGAAGATCCCGATGGGTACGGGTTTCCGAGGAGGTGACCCCATCGGTCTCCCACTCCGAGAAATCGGTCGAGGAGTCCGAGCCGGGCAGATCGCCCTGTCCAACAGCCGGTGCCCACTTGGAGCCGGAGGCCCTGAAAGATCTCGCCTACGAGGAATGGGAGGGCGAGCAAGAACAACGCCAAGGACCCTCCATAAGTCCCGCGACTCTCAGATGTTTCCTGGATGGACTTCGGTGTCCCACTCGAAGGACCCACAGTCTCCAGGTGCGAATCAGTGAAGCTGGCTGTGAGCACCTGCTGGGAAGCGATGAACACAGAAACACTTCATTCTAGCGCCAGCATGCAGGATTCCCACGCGGGTGTGGGGCCCTACGACACCAACCCCGGGGTCACCGGGTTGGGCATCGAGGAGGAGAGGATGGCCCTCAGGAGACCAGGCATCTTCGTCAGAGAATTCCGCATCCGTGCGGGGTACCTTGCGGGGCCGCTCCTGTCCGACTCTCGGGACCACCAAAGGGGGCTGAGCGACCGAGCACAGGAGCGCTCAGGCTTATCGGGAGCCCCTGACAGCGACTTTGAGGCCACCTGCTTTTTGCAGCGCTCTGCCTCAGGGGATCCCTGGTTAGAGTGCCACCAAGAGCGCGGGGCCGATGGGGAGATCCTGGGGGAGTGACGATCGAGCATGCCACGAGGGATTCCGATGCGTCTTTTCGAAAAATGTCTTCGGACTTCTGCTTATGACTGAGCAGGGCCTTAAAGGACATTTTCTTGCAGAGCGAACAGAGCTCCAGATCATGGTCAGCTCCGAGGCACTGCAGACAACAGTCGTGAGTGTCTGTAAGCGACATGTTCCTAGAGCATCTAGCACATTTTTTGAAGCCGGTGGCCATGGGGGCAAAACCGGCCCCCGCGAGGTCGAAGACCCACGTGGCCGGCGGTTAGGGGAAGAAAAAAGGGCGCAAAGCCTGTGAGAAAAAATGAAGAGACTGTCCCCCAACAGCTCTAAGGAGATAGAGCAGGGGAGGGATGGGTAGAGGACCAGTGCAACCGATAAACAAAAGGCCTGTGGGCCAAAAACTAGAACATTTTTCCAAGGGACAAGGATGTGCGTCTGAAGGGATCTGCGGCAAAAGGGAGACTGAGCAAGATGGCACCCTTGGGCAGTAAGAGGACCACGCATGCATGGCAGCAATCCCAAAGGCTTTCTTTGAAAGCTGGGGAATTGCTCCGCATGGGTTCCATTGGTGCAGACTTCATCCATAAGTGAGGACTGACTTCCTACTTGTTCCTGGAGAATCCCTGTTATCGTCCAAGTGAGCTTTTTTCGCCTTTTAAACCTGAGATAAGAGCGGAACCATGCTAGGGGAGTTTTTCACATTCCTATTTCCATGAGTCGTTCAATGAGCTTCTTGTGATGTATGGAATTGAATGATGCTGAAATGTCAATGAATATTAGTATAAATCCTTGTTTGATTTTTTTCTATTCCCTTGATTATAGTATTCAATAGTAACATCAGTAGGTTTTCCACACTATGATATGGTCTGAGTCCATGCTGTTGGGGGTCGAGAGGGGTGAATGTGTTGATGGATTCTTGTAGATGGATCTGAATAGTTTTTTCAATTATTTTGGCCAGGAAGGGGATGCTGGCAATGGACCTGTATGAGCTTGGGATGTTGGGGTCAAGAGAGGTATTTTTTATGATGGGCCTAATGGATGTAGTTTTTAGGTTAGTGGGCATGTGACCTTGGGTAAGGGTAGGTTGATGATGTTGAGTATGGTCATGGAGAGCTTATTTCTGACCATCTTGATCCATGAAACTGGGCATAGATCAAGAGGGGAGGTGGTGGTATTAATGGAGGTGAGGGTGTGCTCCAGTTGTTTGCTTGAGACTAATTTAAAGATTTTCCACCTATGTGAGGTTTGGGTGTTTTTGTAGAGTGGGTGAGCAGTGGAAACAAGGTCATTATCAGGTGGTTGTTTATTCTGTAGGAATGTGGCTAAATCTTGTGTTCCAAGCTCTAAGTTTTGATGTTGTGGTGGGTCCTGTGTGAGAGATTTTACTATATCAAACAGTCCTCTGGGGCGATTTAATGATTTTAAGATCAGGTTACTATGGTATTCATTTTTGTATTTGTTGATTATGTTGTTGCATTCTCTTTGTATGGTTGAATATTCTGTTAGGTGAAGTGGGTCTCTTGTGCAACTCCATCGAAGTTCAATCTGTCTTATTTATTTTATTTATTTATTTACACTCTCTTATATACCGCGCTATTCTGCATCAGTGCGGTTTACATTGAACAAACTGAAATTACATTGAACAGGGCATTATAACTTGGAGATAACTATTTTACAGGGAACATGGGCTATGGAGGGTTAAGTGGCTTGCCCAAGACCACAAGGAGCACCTGTGGGACTAGAAACCCCAGTCCTTCCGGCCCAAGGTTGCTGTCCTCTAGTGGGATTTGAACCCCTGACCTTCCGGCCTGAAGTACCTTGCCCCAACCACTAGGGCACTCCTCCACTCATAGCTGCTTGGGATGACAGCTGAACTATACGAACACAGCAGGGCTGTGGTAGGAAAGCCCTTGACTGTTAAGAGTAGACCTCTCATAAATCTTACTACGAGTGGATGAGAGGAGATAGGTTGTCCATCTTGTGGTCTGCGGGAAGCAGCAATGGCACTAAGATGAACCCATATTGAATTGATTTTAAGACCAGAATTTGATAAGTGGAGGAGATACTCCAGTAGCGATTCCAAAGGCACCGAAAAGGGGGTAAGTCCCCTTTGAGAACACCATACAGAAAACCTTTTCCACTTAAAGGCGTAGGATTGTCTTATGGAGGGTTTTCTGGAGGCCACCAGGATATCCCTTAGCTGTTGAGAAAAGTTGATATCTGGAAGCTCTATGCCCTCAGCAACCAGGTCCTGAGATGCAGGGACTGGGGATTTAGGTGCAATAGCGTCCTGTCCTCCTGGGACAGAAGATCTGGAGCATGTCCCAACTCCAGTGGTGTGGCTTGAGAGAGACGTAGAAGCAGATGATACCACGTTTGCCGTGGCCAACGTGGAACTATGAATATCATACACCCTCTGTCTCTCTGAAGTTTGAACAATGTTTTGGGAATGAGGGGAATGGGTGGGAAGGCATAGAGGAAGTCTTGCCCCCAGTGGAGGAGGAAAGCATCTCTTGCCTAACAGTTTTGAGCCGGAATTCTGTAACAGAATTGGGGAAGTTTGGCATTCTGTGGACTTGCAAAGAGGTCTATATCTGGTGTCCCCCAGATTTGAAACACTCGAGCAATCTGGTCTGAGTGAAGAGACCATTAGTGTGGCAGTAGTATTCGACTGAGTTTGTCTGCCCAAAGATTTTGAATGCCCGGAAGATTATATCACTAGGAGGTGGATTTGATGCTCTCTGGCGAGGGCCCACAGTCGCAAAGCTTCACTGCATAAAGACAGAGAGCCTGTTCCGCCCTGCTTGTTCACGTAGAACATGGCTACCTGCTTGTCGGTCTGGATCCGAACTGTCTTGTAGCTGAGCTGGGCCTGGAATACTCGAAGAGCATGGAAAATGGCTCTGAGTTCTAGGAGGTTTATGTGAAGACAAGCCTCCTGTGAGGTCCAGAGACCCTGAGTCGAGAAATCGTGCAAGTGAGCCCCCCAACCCAACTTGGACACATCTGTTGTTAGGGTGGCCTGGAATAGAGGCTGCTGGAAAGGAGAGCCTACTAGAAGGTTTTCCAGCGATTGCCACCACTGAAGGGACGAAATGAGACGTGTGGAGTTTCTGATTTTGTCCTATAGGCGACCTGAGGCCTGTGTCACTGAGAGGAGAGGGTTCACTGGGCTGCTAGCATGTGAAGGCGAGCATAGGGAACAACATGGACAGTGGATACCATATGCCCCAGAAGCTGAAGCATTTCCCCAGCAGTTAGGAAGACTTTCATAGCTGCTTGGGATGACAGCTGAACTATACGAACACAGCAGGGCTGTGGTAGGAAAGCCCTTGACTGTTTGGTATCCAGTCGAGCCCCCTATGAACTCCAGGGAATGAGAAGGGGTGAGCTGAGATTTTGGGAGGTTTATGACCAGTCCCAAGTAGCGAATAATTCACATTGTGCGAGAAAGAGCGGAGCTGGCTTCTGGAGCTGTGGATGCTCGAATGAGCCAGTCGTCTAAGTAGGGGAAGACTAATATTCCTAGAGTTCTCAGAAATGCTGCTACTACTGCCATGCATTTTGTGAAGACTCTTGGGGCAGAAGCCAGACTGAAAGGAAGAACCTTGTATTGGAAGTGTCTTCCCTGGAAAAGGATTTGAAGGAATTTTTTGTGATCTGTATGGATGAGAATATGAGTATATGCATCCTTTAGATCTAGAGAACATAGCCAGTCCTAACTCTGAAGGTATGGCAGGAGTGTTCCGAGGGAGATCATTTTGAATTTTTCTCAGAACAGATATTTGTTTAATTCTCTGAGGTACAGAATAGGTCTGTGTCCTCCTGTTTTCTTGGGAATGAGAAAACAGGGAGAGTAGAATCCCGTCCCCTGTTGGGGTATGGGTACTTCTTCTATTGCTCCTTGAGCAAGAAGTGATGCGACTTCCTGACCCAAGAGATTGGTGACAGGGACCTGAGGATTGAACTGCTTTATGATTGTAGGAGGGAGCACACTGTGAAAGTGAAGTCTGTACCCCCTCGTACAATGGACAGAGTTCAGTTTTCTGATGTTATTTGTTGCCATCTGCTGGCAAAATGGCATAACCTTCCTGGAATGGTGAGGGGTTCTGGACCTTTCAGGGGCAGAAAGACTAAGTTCTCTAGGAAGGAGTCAAAGTGCCTGAGGAGGCTGAGCTTGTGGAGTCGATTGAGTTCTTGGAACTTGTGGCTTCCGCTGCTGTCTGTTCTATTGGTTCCCCTTTTGGGGAACATGAACTGGACAGTGAGCGTAAGATGAGTAAAACCCCTTCTTATTTATTTATTTTTTTTATACCGCACTCTTTAGAATCAGTGCGGTTTACATGTATACTAACAGGTACTTTTTATTCCCTTGTCCCCGAAGAGCTCACAATCTAAGGGTACTTGAGGCAATGGAGGGTTAAGTGGCTTGCCCAAGGCCACAAGGAGTGGCCATGGGACTAGAGACCCCAGTCCCTCCAGCCTGAAGTTGCTTGTCCCCATGTGGGAATTGAACCCCCGGCCTTCCGGCCTGAGGTAACCTGTCCCAACCACTGAGCCACTCCTCCCTCATCTTATTGAAAAAGGGTTTCTTGGCTGACTTTTTCTTTCCTGGGTTGGCTGTAGACTTTAATCTGTTCAAGGTAGTATTTTCAGATTCAAGCTGATTTGTCTTGTCTTGCCAATCCTTGCCAAAGAGATTTTCTCTTGTGCAAGGAATATTTCCTAGTTTCTCTTGCACCCATTGTTATTGTTCTAAGTCCGATGCCTGGAGTCAGGCAATATGACATGCACCGATGGAAATAGCAGAGGTTCTGCTAATACATTCAAAGCAATCAAAGGTTGCATGGTTCACAAACTTAGAGTCATCCTGGGCGTGTTTGACCAGAGTAAGAAAATCCCCTTTTTTGTCCTCAGGAAGAAGAGGGCTCATGATCTCCAAGTCTCCTGTAACTTCTTTGAGGAACATTTCCATATAGATGATGTAAGAGCTGATCCTGGCGGCCAACATGGAGGATTGGAAGCATCGACGCCCGAAGGCATTGAGTGTCCTCGACTCACAGCCTGGAGGATTGGAGGAATGCGTTTTAGCACTCTTAATCCTATGCATTGCCGATTCCACTAACATTGAATGGTGTGGTAACTGAGTCTTTTGAAAGCCAGGACAGCTTGGAACTCAGTACATGGTATCGAGTCGTCGGGAGTATGGGGACACTGTTAAAGGGGTTTCCCACATTACTAGCATAAGATCTTGCAAGATCCTATGAATGGGCAGGGTACCTGCCTCTTTAGGAGCCCTAGGGTACTGAAGAGTTTCTAATTCTTCAACTCTGGGTTCCTTTTCTGGAGTCACCATGATTGAAAGACCTCGAGCTACATCATGTATGAAATCATGGAAGGACATGTCCTCTAGAGGAGACATTCTGCGTTGAGAAGGAGGAGATGGATCCTCCGGAAGAATTGCTCTAGTACCGGCAGAGCTCTGTGCCGGGTGTTCCTGCAACGCTCGGTACCAGTAATGTTCGAAGTCGGTATCAGGGTATCTCGGTACCAGCCCCTCAATACCTGAGATAGACTCAAGGCTCGGCATGGAGGGTAGCATACCTGCCGATGCAGGTGCACTCGTTGTCGGTACCGATACCTGTGGAACTGTCTGTAGTGGTCTTACGGTACCGAAGCTGCTAAGAGAGCTGCTAGACTGCGTTCGATAGCGAGGATTCTGTGATCCATCGCTCCTGCCGATGCCTGGGTGTCGGTACCAGTAGAAGCAGCCACGACTCCAGAATATGGCACCAGTAGTTCTGCAGAGGTTGAAGCCTCTGGAACATTCTGGAGCCCCGTTAATGCTTTGGAGACCGAGGCCTCCCGCCGGGGCTGTTTTGCCGGTGAACTTTCCACGAGGGCAACTCCAGTGGCATCTCAATACTTAGAAGGAAAGCTACCCTTTGAGGACTGGCCAGTCTTAGAAGACTTAGGTTTAGTTACCTGAGATCCATGGCAGGAAGATGAAGCCCTGGAAGACATTGATGCAACGGGCATCGTATCTGCGGCAAAAAGGGTACCGAGTTTTGCAGCTCTATTCTGCTGGTCCCTCTTGGTCATCTTTCTGCAGGAGAGACACTCTAATGGAGAATGGTCAGGACTTAAACATTTACGACACCATTCATGGGTGTCGGTGATGGATATGGTACCGCCACATTTAGAACATTTTTTTTTAAAACCACTAGCTGGTTTTTCCATGTTTGAAGAAAAAATGGGCCTAGTGCCCAAAATGGCGCCTAACCACGAGAGTTGAAAGGCTCCTAAAGAAAAGATTTTTAGAAGCTAGGTTTTTTTTTTTTTGAAAAGAAGAAAAGAGAACCGGCGGTACTGGTATGCGTCGAGTGAAGGCAGACGCGACCACAAAAAAAACAAAAGAAAAAGAATAATTTTTCTGCGGTGACAGGGTATACGTCCTGTCGGCTCCGCGGAAAACGAAGAACCGATGGAGGAGAGTTGGAAAGGCAGGAAGGCAGCATGCAGGCACTGTGGGATGCTCCCAAAAGCTTTCCTATTAGACGCTGGGGAGCGTTCCCGGCGCAGGCTCCGTCGGTACCGACGATACCCATATGTGAAAACTACATTCCTGCTTGTTCCTGGAGATGTTGGAATTATACGTAATGGTGAATATAGTGGTGGTGAATTTTAGATGTTTGCTGTTTAGGATGAATATATCTTCACCCCTCCTGGAGTTTCTTGGACAGTTATTAGAGTGAATGATGGGTGGGTAAGTTGATTGAGTAGTACATTATCCGTTTTAGTAAACCATGATTCAGTGGCGCACATGACCTCTAGTTTGTGCTTTTGTATGTAGTCAGATATTGTATGGATTTTTTTGTGGGCAAAGCCTAAATTGACGAGACCACAATTCATAGTCGTAGTGGAAGTTAAATTAGGTTGTGGGGCTGTGGTGGTTGAATGTGGCTTGTTATTTATGAGCTGCTGTGGTTACTTTATTTGGGGTGAGGTTGGATGTTATAAGCTTTCTATGACTGGATATGATTGGAATCATTCCACTGTGAATAGCTGCTGATCCAGGGTGGGTCATAAGGGTGAGTGAGAGTAGTAAAATTACTATGATAGTGGTCAGTTCCATTTTTGGATAGTGAGTATTTTAGATGCTGAGGGTGCGTTGGTTGTGAGGAAAATCTGTGATTTCCTGTGTGATGCCATCTGTAGCTAGTTCAGGCTTTGATGTGGTTTCTATGCTACTGCATGGTGGGATTTTTATTTGTGGGATATCTATTTGAGCAGGCCTTTGGCGCAGATACAGTCTAGGCACACTGCAATTTTGTTGGTGAATGTTCATAAGCTACTGATCTAGGATGTATGTTCTACTTCTGCACGCTTGCTGTATATGTTCTCCTTTCCTATCCCACAATGGAGATCCTTTCTTATTTTCACCCTATATGTATTTTTATTTCTGATTATGTAAACCGCTCTGTATGTCCCACAAAGGGCGGCATATTGAAATTGCTAATAAACAATTTACGATTATCCCTGGTTGTCATGAGGTCTATGATCAGAGTCCCCCAGCTTTGCACAATATGGCTGAATGCAGAGTTCACCAAAGTATTTCTGCTTAGGAAATCTGCCGACATTTTCTACCCCAGCCACATGAGCTGCTGAAAGTGACATCAAAAAAGTCTCCTCCTCCTAAGTCATCAAAGAACCTACTTCTTCTGCTACCTGTCTGCCCCCGTGTGCCATTCTGATTGATTCAAGCTACCACTATCACATTGTCCAATAAGACTCGAAGTGCTTTGTATCACAGCAAAGGAATAAGGGAACCTTATAGTTAGGTGAATGGTCCTCCTCTCCAAATGGCTCCAGCAACCCTGGTCAATCATGTCTAAATAATGGACCTTCAACTGCTCAAGATAGCATCTGTTATAACCAAGATAGACTCTGCAGCCTCCAAATCAATGCTGCAGGGAGACTCTGCATCCAGCAAGATAGGCTGAATCCCACCTCCCTCCCACCCCAAAGGGAAAGCTTCACCCACAGGTTCTGCATCTGTGCCAACCAACTGGAAAACATCAATCAATAAAGCAGACACATATAGGCTCTCGCCCATGTCACTAATCTAGGGTTGCTGCAATTGACCTCAGTACTAGGAGGTAATCCCAAGCCTTGGGCCAATTTGTCTTGAGCAAACTGTTTATCTGAGAATGCAGCTTCTGGATCCTGTTCCTTTTTACAAACTATTTTCCCCTTGGGATATAGAACAGAATCCCCAAATACTCCAGAGATTGGTATCAGCTTGCTCTTTGCAAAGTTGATAACCCAGGAAGTATATCACATGAGTCATCACTAACTCATTCTCTTTAAAAGACTTTGTTTGAATCAACCAGTCATCCAACTAAGGATGCACCAAAATTCTTTCTTTCTGAAGCATGGCCACTACCACCACCTTCACCTTAGAAAATGTCCTCTTGGCTGTAGCCAATCCAAACGGTAGAGCTTGAAAATGAAAGTACTGTTCAAGTACTGCAAACCAAAAGTATGGGAATATGAGATAAGCCTCTATGACGTCTATGGAAAACAAAAATGCTTTCTGCCACAGTCACCATGACTGATCTCAGAGTCTCCATCCAAAACCTTGCTAGGTGTAGCGTCTTGTTGGGTTGTTTTAAGTCTAACACAGGACAATATATTCCTTTTTTCTTGGGAACCACAAAGTAAATAGAGTACTTCCCGAGGTCCCGCTTCTTTGGTGGGATGGGAACAGCAGTCTCTGCAGGATTTCTCTGACTGCCCCACCTTTTGAGGAGAATAGCAGGGAGCTTTCATAAAAGTGTCTGAGAGGGGGTGCACTAGTTCTAGAGCATAGCTCTCACAAATAACCTCAAGGATTTACTGATCTGAGGTGATATGGGTCCAGCTCTGATAAAAGCGTTTCAGATGACCACCCACTAGCTCCCCCCCAAACACTCACTGTCAGCCTCAGATACTTCCGGTACTTCTGGGAGCAACCTCAGGATTAACTCTCCTGCTATGTGAAAAGGAATGCCTCCTGGAGAGAAACCTACTTTGTTGAGAGTTCCCCCAAAGGTATTTTCCGGCCTCCCAAAAGCAACCCCTCTCCAAAAGGGAACAACCTGTTCCTTGTGGCCTATCTTTGGAAAGCCTTGGAACCTTGGACTCTCCCAAGTCTTTAATCAACTTCTCCAAACAGAAGCTTACCCTTAAAGAGAAGCTTGCTGAGCCTCATCTATTGACCAGCAGTTCTGCAACCAAAGCAGGCAAATCACCATCACCACTGCTGTCATGTTTTTTTGCTGACATCTGAATTTGATTTTATAAGGAATCAGTTATTGCTGTAACCACCTTAAACAAGTCTTGGCCATGGATCTGCCATGGCCAGACCTGGAGATATCCTTTTCTACCGTGATCATATCCTTTATTGCTCTATGGATCGGGAAGGCTGTGGCTGACTGTCATTATATGTGTCTGTTCTGTGCTGCATATACCTTGTAGCACTATATAAATGATTATTAGTAGTAGTAGTAGTGTGATCCACTCCAGTAATAGATCCTCCTTTGCTTCAGCATCAGGGGGGCGTTCCTCTAAATTCTTCAGAACTGCCAGGAACTGAGACATAAATGATGCCAACTCATCTCTGCGGAAAATACACACATACCATTGTGGCATCTTCACCAGTGGTAATCTCTCCTTTCTCGAGTGACTGCTCTCTAAGGGCTACTAAATCTGTGGAAGGCCCTTTGAACAGCTGCAGGGAATCCACTGAGATCAGGGATGCTTACTCATCTAAGTCCTCCATCTGTTCGGATCTGAGTCTCTTACTAGCCAACAGAAGTCAGATTGGAGAGAGGGTGAGCTTCTCCCCTGGATGAGGAGCAAGAGGAGGAGGATTTTTTGACTGTCCACCTCTTCAGGCAGGACAAGCTAACGGTTCTGATCTCTCACGTGGCTACTTCCCTTCACCTGAGTGATGTACCCACTGAAGGAGAAAAAACAAAGGGAGACCCCATTTTGGCAGGAGTCCGTAAGCCCTCCAGGGCTTTTCCCTTTCCACAGACCCTTAGTAGTAAATCTCCCTCAAAGTGAAAGTTATGAGTAAGTCTTACGCCCTTCCTCAGGTGGATATGGACAGATGACTATGTTTTCCAAAGATGGATGCAACGTACTACCATCCATGTGAAGGGCAGCGCTGCCCTTAGGGACCAATAGGATCGCAAGGTGAAGGCTCTTCTGAAGACAGTGTTCTCAGCTTCTCATTTATTCTCCAGGCAGCCATTTGTGAGGATGTGACTGCCTATGCTCTGCTCCAGTGTGTGCAGGTGCTCCCAGAGGACCTCTTCAGCTCAGCTGGAGCCTGCAAGCAGCTTTCCCTGGTGGATACCATGTATGATCTGATCCCATTGGTATCCAAGGTCAACACAGTGATGAGACTGTGGCTTTGGCTTCGTCACTGGGCAGTAGAAATGCTTCCATTTAGAGGGTGACTCCTCTAATGTGAAGACCTCAAAAAGCTCATTGAGAATTTAAGGGATACCAAGCTGCAGTGGTTACCAGAGGATAAACCCAAGGGGTCCTGGAGGTGCCCAACCTCTCAGCCTTCCCATTCTCTCTATTGTGATTCAAGGGACTCTTGGTATTACAGGCCCAAACAGTCTGGTTTAATGTAACAGTAAATTTTGATATATCGTCACTCATTTTATTGAATAATTTCATGTTTCAATGTGCGCTTTGATTGAAGAATAAGGAGGTTTAAAAAGTGATTAAATAAAAAAAATAAATAATTCCTATGTGAAATCTAGGTCCAAGCCATTGCCCTTTCGTGAAGTCCACCAAGCCTATGAATCTTCTACCTTAAGAGTTACTGCTTCCCATTCAGCTCAATGAGTGAGGTGGCCCATTCCAGGTTGCCTCCAGTGAGTAGCCATCTCTGCCTTTTTCACCAGGAGTGGGCCTGAGCCACCACCAATCATTGGTTGCTTCACATCTTTCCTATTTTGGATGCTTTCATGGTCTCTCCATGTGGTTCAGCAGTCAAGGGGAGGAGTTGCTCAGTGGTTGGGACAGGTTACCTCAGGCTGGAGGGCCAGGGGTTCAATTCCCATGTAGGGACAAGTAACCTCAGGCCAGAGGGACTGGGGTCTCTAAGTCCCATGGCCACTCTAACTCCCATGGCCTTGGGCAAGCCACTTAATCCTCCATTTCCTCAGGTATGCTTAGATTGGAGAAGAGCCACCAAAATGGTAAAGGGGATGGAAGGATACTCCTATGAAGAAAGGCTAAAAAGGTTAGGGCTCTTTAACCTGGAAAAGAGATGGCTGAGGGGAGATATGATAGAAGTCTATAAATTAATGAACGGAGTGGAACGGGTAAACGTAGATTGGTTGTTTACGTTATCAGAATATAGAAAGACTAGGGGACATGCAATGAAGCTACAGGGTAAACTATTTAAGACTAATAAGAGAAAATATTTTTTCACTCAACGTGTAATCAAACTCTGGAATTTGTTACCGGAGGATGTAGTAAAGGCTGTTAGTGTAGCTGGGTTTAAAAAAGGTTTGGACAAGTTCCTGGAGGAAAGGTCCATAAACCATTATTAAGAAGGGACCCAGGATATCAATGCTTGACCCAGTACAAGCATTGTGGAACCTGTGTCTTTTGGGGAAACTGCTACGTACGTATGACCTAGATTGGCCACTGTTGGAAACAGGATAATGGGCTTGATGGACCTTGGTCTGACCCAGTATGGCATATCTTATGTTCTTATTGTGAGACCTTTGGGGACAAGGGAATAAAAAGTGCCTTTTAGCATATATATCTGTAAATCGCTTTGACCTGGTGAAAAGCGGTATATAAGCACAGCTAAATAAAATAAATAAATAAATAAAAAATGCCACCATAGAGTCCACCTTGAAGAAACTTGGATGCCTGCAGGCCTCTGTGCACATGCCTCCTGCCCAAAGGGTCAATACTCTACTTTACTGTCCCAAAGAAGGATGGGCTTTTCAGGCTGATTTGAGATCCAAAGGGCTTCAAAGCCTCTCTGAGAGTCTCTCGATTTAGAATGATAACGCTAAGGTCACTTGTCCAGGGCATCTGCCAGGGAGAAGTTTCTCACTTTGTTGGACCTGACAGGAACATACTTTTACATCCCTATTTGGAAGGACCAACAGAATTTCATGCGTTTTGTCGTTCTTGGTAAGCCTTTTCAATTCTGTGCCCTAACATTCGGTCTCACTATAGCTCCCAGGACCTTTTCCAAAGTCATGGTGATTGCAGCTACAGCTCTGTGGTGAGAGGGCATCTGTGTATACCATTATCTCAACAATAGACTTATTCGGCTAAATCCCAGGCTGAGGCAGTCAAAGTAACGGCACAAATGGTGTAATTTCTGGAGAGCCTTGGCTGGGTAGTCAATCACAGCAAGAACTATCTGGAGCCTTTCCAATCCCTGGAGTAGCTGGGAGCTCCTTTCAACACCCGCGGAGGTAAGGTCTTTCCGACTGCCGAGAGAATGACCAAATTGCTGGCTCAGCTGACAGCTTTCTGCCGTGAGAATGCCCCCAAGATTTGGGACTATCTTAAATCACTGGGCTTGATGGCAGCCACAATAGACTTATTCCCTCGAACAAAGGCTCATATGAGGTTGCTTCAGCAAGCACTGCTGTCTAATTCGTCTCCTTGCATACAGATAGTAAATTTAGACCTTTCCTGCTAATTAGCTTTCCCTGAAGAACCCCAGTCGAGTCCCACACCTCTGGGTAGTCAACCCCCACCAGCAGCTTGGAGACTGAGCATGTCATTTTCTTGATGACCTCAGTGTACTTAGGCAGCTGGCTACACCTACCAACCCCAGTAACGTACTTGACAAAGCAGACTCACAGGAGCAACAAATAAGTAGTCAAACCTTAATAACCAACTCTATCCATATTTATACCCCCCACAAACACCCAGGAGGGAGCCCTCCTCCCCATCCGAGGAAGCTTACCTGATTACAACTCCCTGATGCCACACGACAGCCCTAAGAAGGACCCATCTGCCCAGGGAAAGGGAAACTGAGGGCCTCAATGCCCATAACAAGAATACAAATGGCAGTTCTACTACTACTCACCCGCCTCGAATGCCGTCTATGCAACCAATACGCAACCCCAGCCCCCAAAACTTAATGCTGACATTCTTCAGGCCTGGGATCATGGTGTTCAACCAAGTAATCCCTTGGGAGGGATCCGACACTGGACTGGAGTTCCTCAAGAAAAGCTAATTAGCAGGTAAGGTCTAATTTTATATTCCTTATAGTCCCTCCAGTCCAGGCCCGCACCTCTGGGATGTAACAGAGCAGTACTATTGATGGGAAGGGCCTGCGATCCCAGCCTGAATGACTGCCGTCCTGACGTCCTCTGCCACCTGCACGTCCAGGAGATAATGCTTCATAAAGGTGTGAAGGGAGGACCACATGGCCGCCCTACAAATCTTTGTAGGCGGCACCATGGTAAACTCTGCCCATGAAGCCGCCTGAGCCCTGGTCGAATGAGCCTACAGCACTGCCAGCACAGACTTCCTTCTCAACACAGACTGACAAATTAGCTTCCTTAATCCACCTAGCTATGGAAGCCCTGGCTGCAGCCTCTCCTTTGCACGGTCCCCCAAACAGAACAAATGATCTGACTTACAAAACTGAGTTGTCCTCTTCAAATAACACCTCAACACGTGCCGTAATCCAGCAGGCGCAACTGCTGATCTGTGCTTCCCCCCGGCGCGGATAACAGGGCTGGCAGGGAAACTGGCTGATTCAAGTGAAACACTGACACTACCTTGGGCAAAAAGGAAGACACTGGAAGAACCACCACCTTTTCCTTTCAAATAGAGAGGAATGGCTCCTCGCACGACAAAATTTTCAGCTCCGAAATTCTCCAGGCTGAGCAAATCGCCACATGGAATACCATCTAAAGAGTCAAGTCCTTCAATGTACAGGAGGCTCAGAGACTCAAACGGCTCCTTCGCTAAGGCCAATAACACCAAATTGAGATCCCAAGGTGGAACAACCGATCGCAACGGTGGACAGAGCTGCTTCACTGCTCTCAGGAACCTGACCACATCCTGGTGTGCTTCCAATGACACTCCCTGGCTCCTATCTCGATAACAAGTAATGGTTACCACCCTTATCATCAAGAAACTAGCAGCCAATCCTTTTTCAAAACCTGCCTATAGAAAGGCTAGCACCTTTGGTAAGGTAGCCAAGAAGGGCCTACAGTGTCTCTCTCCATACCATGCCTCAAAGACGCGCCACACCCTAATATAAAACAGAGAGGTGGACCTCTTACGAGCTTTCAACAATGTGGCAATCACTGATCCTGAATAACCGCGCCTTCTTAGCCATGCCTGTTCAAGAGCCATGCCGTAAGCAAAAATCATTCTACCTGAGGAATTTGCACCGACCCCTGTAACAAAAGGTCTGCCCTGGTCGGCAGACGCCAAGGCCAATCTGCCTTTAATCTTACGAGGTCCGCATACCAGAGGCGCTTCGGCCAATCCAGGGCAATGAGAATGACTCTTCCCCGGTGAGCCTCGATTCGCTGTACCAACTGGCCTATCTTTCCACGGTGGAAAGACAAAGAGAATACCTTCCATGGGCCACCTCTGCACAAAGGCATCCAAGCCCTCCGACATCCGTTCTCTTTTTTTTGCTGAAAAAACAGCTTGCTTTTGGGGTGGCAAATGTCACCACGAGATCCATAATTGGTGGGCCCCATCTTTGCACTATCTGGCAGAAGGCCTCCTGACAAAGCATCCACTCCCTTGGATCCACGCGGACTTGGCTCAGATAATCAGTTGTCATATTGACCATTCTTGCAATATGCGTTGCTGAAAGTGCCTGGAGATGCTCCTCCGCCCACATCAATAGATTTTTTGCCTCTGTTTCCAATCACATGCTGCCCGCGCCCCTTGCCGCTTGATGTAGGCTACTGTAGTTGCATTGTCCGAGAAGACCTGGACCACCTTGCCTTGCAGCCAGGGCCGAAACCTCTGTAACACTAGGATGACCATCCTCATTTCCAGCCTGTTGATGGTCCAAACTGCTTCCCCTGGGTTCCAGCACCCCTGAGCAAAACATCCTTCGCAGTGGCCTCCCAGCCCAAAAGGCGATTCAAGAGGCAGCCTCACCGCCAATTTCTTGGGGCGCAACCACCATCAGATCGCCGTCCTTGCCTCCTTTGGGCATGGCAGCGGCTGTGACAAGGGATGCAACTGGTGTGACCCATCTGCGCAGCAGTGCTCTCTGCAACAGCTGCATGTGTGCTCTTGCCTATGGGACCAATTGGCCATGAACTCAGCTGCAAGAATCCTTTATGGAGCCTCCAAGAGAACCCACATCACTCCTATACTGAAACAGCTACATTGGCTCCCTATGCAGTCCAGGATCTCTTTTAAGATCCTAACTATGACTCACAAAGCAATCAATAACAACTCTGCATCTTCTATCACTGACCTGATTTCAATTACACCCCCTAATCGAGCAAGGAGATCAACTGCCTCCAACTCCCTTGTACTACCTAAGGCAATCACGAAGTGCTCTCAAGTCACCAGATCCAGAGCCTTCTCTTACTTTGCACCATCATGTTGGAATGCCCTACCAACAGGCATCAGAACCATCAGTGACCTCTCCCAATTCAGGAAGGCACTGAAGCATCACCTGTTCCTGCAGCACTACAATGTTTCAGACACCTTCTCATACCAACCTACCTCTACACCCCAGGCCAACACATTAAACTCATGCACTCCATAGTCTTAACGCGCAGAGCTGCAATCTCACCTTGCTTCTCCTCTCATTAAGAAACATTAGCTGCATTTAGCTGCTTTGTACATAGTTGCTTTTTGTACATAGTTTTATTATGTTCTCTGTTTATGAAACCTGTTTAATGTATACCCAGTTCATTGTCCTGTTCATTGTAAGCACTGATCAATTTTTGTGACGTGTAGTTTCTGTTCATTGTAAACCGCACTGATGTCAAATAGCGCGGTATAAAAGAAACTGTAAATAAATAAAAATAAATAAAATAAATAAATGGGACCAGCCCGATGGTTGCTGCCATGATTCCTATCAGCTACAGATAATGCCATGCTATTGGCTGCTTCATCAGAAGGAATTGGCGTACCAGCTGCCAAAGTCGTTGCACCCTTAGTCCTGGCAGAAACACTCTTCTGCTGTGGGTGTCGAAATGCGTCCCCAGGTACTCAAGCACCTGCGATGGTATCAAGTGACCTTTGAACATGTTGATTACCCATCTGAGACTCTGCAGGAACTCCACTACTCTTGCTGTGACCTGCTTGTTTTCAAGCTTTGAATTTGCATGGATGGGCCAATTCCTGCCGCCACCACCACTACCATCACCTTGGTGAAGGTACTGGGAGCAGTCGCTAGGCTGAAGGGTAACGCACAAAACTGAAAGTGCCCCATGGGCACTGCAGAGCGTAGGAACCGGTGATGCTTTGGACAGGTGGGAATATGTAAACACGCCTCCATGAGATCTAGAGATGTTAAGAACTCTCCCTTCTTGTACTGCTACAATGATGGCCACAGCGTTTTCATGTGAAAGTGGGGTACCTGCAGACACCACTTTATGTGCTTGAGATCTAGAATGGGACAAAAGGAGCTCTCCTTTTTGGGGACAATGATCGCAGAACTGCCTGGCCTGAGCAACTCCCCCGATCGGGGTAGAGAACCAGAGCGGGAGGCCAGAATCTCACCCACTCCGAGGCTCCAGCCCAATCGAGGCTCAAGGGACGAATCCTCTCCACAATAAACGCAGCAGCATCAGCAGCGGGAAGATCTCCTGGATCGCAGTATCGCCTGGCCTGAGCAGCAACCTCGATCGGGGTAGAGCACCAGAGCGGGAGGTCAGCATGTCCCCCGTTCTGAGGCTCCAGCCCAATCGGGGCTCACCGGACGACTCTTCTCCACAATAAAAGCAGCACAAGGAAACAGCTGATCAAAGACGCCGCCTGAATCCAACAAGAACCAAGGTACTGCTACAACTTACTCATGGTCAAGCCAGCCCAGCACCACACACAACACGTCCAACAACGCCAAAGCAGGATACAATTGAGGACCCCCGCCAGGGCTCCAACAAGTATGGGAGAAAGAAGCACCAAGGCCCACACCACAGTGAGCAAACATGTCCATGATATTCCACCACTATCTTCTCTACCTAACACTCCTAGCAACCCAAACCAGATATCCAACACTGCCACCACCGAACACATACCTACAGGGCCACACGCCATATGTACCTAGTTTCATTACACCACAACAAGACCAATATCCAAACAAGCAAACACCACACAAAAAGCGCAGGCTTGGTCGAACACCTCCATTAACAAAAGTGCCCAGAAATCCAGTACTCAACACCGATGTTAACTGCGCACTACTGAATGCCAGATCATAAGAACATAACAACATAAGATATGCCATACCGGGTCAGACCACGGTCCATCAAGCCCAGTATCCTGTTTCCAACAGTGGCCAATCTACGTCATACGTACCTAACCGTTTCCCCAAAAGATACAGGTTCCACAATGCTTGTACTTGGTCAACCATTGATATCCTGGGTCCCTTCTTAATAATGGTTTATGGACCTTTCCTCCAGGAACTTGTCCAAACCTTTTTTAAACCCAGCTACACTAACAGCCTTTACTACATCCTCCAGTAACAAATTCCAGAGTTTGATTGCACATTGAGTGAAAAAAATATTTTCTTTTATTAGTCTTAAATAGTTTACCCTGTAGCTTTATTGCATGTCGCTTAGTCTTTCTATATTCTGATAACGTAAACAACTGATCTACGTTTACCCGTTCCACTCCGTTCATTAATTTATAGGCTTCTATCATATCTCCTCTCAGCCGTCTCTTTTCCAGGTTAAAGAGCCCTTTTTAGCCTTTCTTCATAGGAGTATCCTTCCATCCCCTTTACCATTTTGGTGGCTCTTCTCTGAACCTTTTCTAATATCGCTATATCCTTTTTAAGATACGGCGACCAGGAATTGCACACAATATTCAAGGTGCGGTCTTCACCATGGAACGATATAGAGGCATTATAATATCTTTTGTTTTATTTTCCATTTCTTTCCTTATGATACCTAGCATTCCATTTGCTTTCTTGGCCGCCGCTGCACACTGGGCCGAGGGTTTTAACATGGTATCCACAATGACGCCTAAATCTTTTTCTTGGGTGGTGGTTCCTAATGTGGAACCTTGCATCGTGTAACCATAGTTTGGGTTGTTCTTCCCTAGGTGCATAACTTTGCACTTGTCCACATTAAATTTCATCTGCCATTTTGATGCCCAGTTTTCCAATTTATCAAGATCCTCTTGCAATTTTCCACAATCCTCTTGGGTTCTAACAACTTTAAATAGTTTTGTGTCATCTGCAAATTTGATAACCTCATTCGTTATTCCACTTTCCAGATCATTTATGAATATGTCAAAAAGCAGCGGACCCAGCACAGATCCCTGGGGTACACCACTATTCACCTTTCTCCATTGGGAAAATTGGCTATTTAGCCTTACCCTGTTTTCTACCTTTTAACCAGTTCCTGATCCACAGTAGTACACTGCCTCCTATCCCATGACTCTTTAGTTTTGCTAAAAGTAAACTATTTAAGACTAATAAAAGAAAATATTTTTTCACTCAACGTGTAATCAAACTCTGGAATTTGTTACCGGAGGATGAAGTAAAGGCTGTTAGTGTAGCTGGGTTTAAAAAAGGTTTGGACAAGTTCCTGGAGGAAAGGTCCATAAACCATTATTAAGAAGGGACCCAGGATATCAATGTTTGAACCAATACAAGCATTGTGGAACCTGTGTCCCTTGGGGAAACTGCTAGGTACATATGACCTAGATTGGCCACTGTTGGAAACAGAATACTGGGCTTGATGGACCTTGGTCTGACCCAGTATGGCATACCTTATGTTCTTATGTTCTTAACGATTACATCTTGGACCAAAAACTGGACATAATACGCACCACTAAGACCTGGCTTGAAGAAACAGACTTAGTCCTTCTAAACCAAGTTACCCCACTTGACTTCACGGCGTTCAACTGTCCCAGAACAAACAAAAGAGGAGGAGGAGCACTAATAGTGGCTAGAAGAAGCTACCAGTTTAAGCTCCTAGCAACACTCAGCTCTCCAGAGTCATCAGCCCTAATCATAGCCAACCACCACATAAGCTTCTGCCTCACATATAGACCACCCAATGCCAAGGATGATCATCTATCAGAGATATTGGAATCAATATGCGCAATCCACAATCAACACAAATCGTTCATCGCACTAGGTGACAACAACCTCACATCAGCATCATCAAAAAACACTAAAGCCTTCCTCAAAGCCTTAGAAGCTCTTGACTACACACAAACGGTCCATGCCCCCTCACACCAACATGGGACTACTCAGGACCTCATCTTCATTCCAACAGAACTATCCAAGCAAAATCAATTCTCAAGCCCAACACCTACACCAGTCTCCTGGTCAGATCACCATGTCCTATCATTCAACTTATGCCTAAAGGAACCATCTCACACCCATGAAGAGTATAACACGACAAGAAGATTCAAAACATACAACAAAGAAGCCTTCCTGAAAGAAATAATGCCACACATACAACAAGAATCCAACAACTCAGATGAAACTATAGACAAAAGGAACCAAATCATATCCAAGGCCGCATCAGCATCAAGCAAGGATAACCCTACCCACAAGAGATACAATGCCCCCTGGTACTCCAGCACAATCCGAGAAGCAAAACGTGCCCTCAGAAGACTGGAGAGAAAAGGGAGAAGGAGCAAAACAACAGACACCCTGCAACAGTACATAACTGCACAGCAAAATTACAAAAATCTGATCAATGAACACAAACAGCAACACCATACCAACCTCATTATGAGAGCAGCCAACAAGCCAAGAGAACTGTGCAGCATGTAAAAAGACTTACTAAAGATGATAATGGGCACAGCACCCAACATATCGACCCTCAACAGTATGCAGACAATCTTAAGAGTAAAAATACCGAGAATGACCGTGGCAGCGATACGGCAACACACGGTCAAAAATGGACTGAAGACCAGCAAGTCTGGAAAGAGTTCTCTTTACCAACAGTACAGCACCATAGAAGACGTGAATGCCCTGAATACAACCACGTCCCCATCAGACCCTTGCCCAGTGGAATGGATCAAGAATTCCAAGGAACAGCTCTCCACACATCCACAAAATTGCAACATAATCCTTACAAGGACACATATCAAAGGCGCTTAAACAGGCCACAATACGCCCAGTCTTCAAAGGCCCAAGACTGAGCCAAATAGACCCAAAATCTTACTGCCCCATATCCAGCCTACCCTTCATATCAAAGGTTGTTGAAAAGGTAGCACAGAGGCAACTTCAGGACTACATTGATCTGCAACCCCCATTAGACCTACAGCAACATGGCTTCAAACCACAGCACAACGCGGAAAACTACTCACATCCCTCTTTGACAATTTGTTGAAGGGAATAGACAATATAAAAAATGGATTTTTGCTGGTATTCATGGATATTTCAGCGGCATTTGACACTGTCTCACATTCAATAATGTTAAACTGATTGCGGGAGGGGCTATGCTGCAATAGAGTAGTTACTCACCTGCAACAGGTGTTCTCCAGGAGCAGCAGGAATCAGTCCTCACATATGGGTGACGTCGGCGCCGATGGAGCCCTCGTGCGGAGCATTTCCCCAGCTTTCAAGGAAAGCCTTTGGGAATGCAGCGCGCATGCACGGTCCCCTTCCCGCCAAGGGTGCCATCTTGCTCAGTCTGATGACATAGCTAAAAGACAGCAAAAAATCAAAATAAAGTATATGACTGCAACTCCAGGGGAGGAAGGAGGGTCGTGAGGACTGATTCCTGCTGCTCCTGGAGAACACCTGTTACAGGTGAGTAACTACTCTTTCTCCAGGACCAAGCAGGAAGTCAGTCCTCACATATGGGACTCCCCAGCTCTAGGCTACCGGGAACCCTAAGCTGAAAAAATGGCTCCCTCTCAAGAGCCTCAGCATTCGTGATAAGAATATACTCTGAGAACGCCCCTGTACGGTAGCCCAACACAAGGGCCGGAGGGTAGGAGTTGCCTAAACCTCAAAGAGATTACAGAGTACCGCCTGTCCGAAAGCACTGTCCCTTAGGGACTCTCTCTCGAGGCAGTAATAGGCTGCAAAAGTCTGGCTTGAACACCAAGTAGCGGCCCAGCAGATGTCTGCCAACGGAACAGAGCGGAGATGAGCTACTGACGCGGCTTTTGCCCTGGCATGGTGGGCCGTGACTCGACCCTGCAAGGGGAGGTCGGCTGCCTTGTACACCCAGGCGATACAATCTGCTACCCAAGTGGACAACGTACGCTTGGAGAAAGGTAACCCCATCTTATTAGGGTCAAAGGAGACGAAGAGCTGAGTAGCCCTTTGATGTCCTCGCGTATGTTCTATGTAAAAGGACAATATCCTCTTACAGTACAGGGTATGCAAGACTGTTTCAGCCCGGCTGGTATGCGGCCTGGGAAAAAAGGTCGGGAGTGGAGGAGTAGCCTAGTGGTTGGGGCAAGGTACTTCAGGCCGGAAGGTCAGGGGTTCAAATCCCAATAGAGGACAGCAACCTTGGGCCGGAAGGATTGGGGTTTCTAGTCCCACAGGTGCTCCTTGTGGTCTTGGGCAAGCCACTTAACCCTCCATAGCCCATGTTCCCTGTAAAATAGTTATCTCCAAGTTATAATGCCCTGTTCAATGTAATTTCAGTTTGTTCAATGTAAACTGCACTGATGCAGAATAGCGCGGTATATAAGAGAATGTAAATAAATAAATAAAATAAAATAAATAAATAAATAAGAACCACCTACTGGTTGAGGTGGAAAGAGGAGACCACTTTTGGAAGGAACTTGGGATGGGTCCATAGGACCACCCTGTTCCTATAGAACCGTGTGTACGGCCTATCAGAAACCAGAGCTTGTAGTTCACTCACACGTCTGGCCGAGGTAAGAGCCACCAGGAAGAGCGCTTTCCGAGAGAGGAAGCGCAAATGGCAAGCAGCCATCGGCTCAAATGGTGGGCGAGTAAGTTGCTGCAAGACCACGTTCAAATCCCACTCAGTCGCCGGTGGACAAACCGGAGGCTTGAGAAGGAGCAGACCTCTGAGAAAACGGGACACCAAGGGATGAACCAACAGAGACTGTCCATCCACCGGGGAGTGGTGCGCTGAAAGAGCACTGAGGTGGACCCGAACAGAGTTAGACTTAAGGCCTAGGTCTGACAGGTGAAGTAGATAATGCAGTACTACTGGCACAAGGCAAGAGAAAGGATCTTCACTGCGCTGAGCACGCCATACCGTAAACCTACGCCACTTGAGGGCATAGGACTTTCTGGTGGACTGCTTCCTAGAGGCCAGAACCACCTCCTTAACCTCCTTAGGTAGAAGCAAGGGAGCTAGCATTATCCTTTCAGCAGCCAGGCCATCAGATTGGGGTGCAGAAGTGAACCCTGATCCTGAGAGAGGAGATCGGGTTGCAACCCCAGAGGGAATGGAGTTTCCACCGTCAACTGCAGCAAAAGGGGAAACGACGGCTGCCGAGGCCATCTGGGGGCTACCAGAATCATCAAGGCCTTGTCCCGGAGAATCTTGAACAGAGTTCGGGCCACCAGGGGCGTGGGAGGAAACACATACAGGAGGCCTGTAGACCAAGAGATCAGAAAAGCATCTGTTGCCATTCTCAGGGGGTGCGGCTGTCTGGAGCAAAACCTGGGCAGCTGACGGTTTTGTGGACTGGCAAAGAGATCGATGAACGGCAGTCCCCAGCGGAGGAAGATCTGCTAGACTACCCATGGATTCAACTGCCATTCGTGAGGCTGGAGAATCCTGCTTAGTTTGTCTGCTAGGAAATTCTCCTGTCCAGGTAGATAAACTGCTTTGAGAAACATGCCTTGTTTGACTGCAAAGGAGCAAAGGGCCAACGCCTCTTGACATAGGAGCCTGGACCCCGTGCCCCCTTGTTTGTTCACATAGAACATTGCTACCTGATTGTCTGCCTGAACCAAAACAGACTGGTGAGAGAGGGCATGAGAAAAAGTCTGTAGAGCTAAGCGGATTGCTCGCAGCTCCAAAAGATTGATCTGTTGCGTGGCCTCCCGAGGGGACCAGAGGCCTTGAGTGCACGTACCCTGGCAATGTGCACCCCAGCCCTTTAAGGAAGCATCCTTGTGTGTGCTGGAGGCTGACAAGATACCCCCGTGAGAAGGTTTGGGAGATGTAGCCACCACTGTAAGGAGTCCACAAGTGGTTTCGACACTTTTACTCTGTCTCGGAGGTCGCCTGTGGCCTGCGCCCACTGAGCTCTGAGGTACCACTGAGCAGTCCACATGTGCAGATGGGCATTCGGAGTCACACGCACAGTGGATGCCATATGGCCCAGAAGTCGCAGATAGTGCCTGGCGGAGACCTGAGAATTGCTTTGGAACTGGTTTGCCAACTCCATCGATCTGTGGGCCCTGTCCTCGGGCAAGTAAGCTCTTGCCTGAAGGGTGTCTAGTCTCGCCCCTATAAACTCTAGGTTCTGAGAGGGAGCAAAGTGGACTTTGCGTAGTTTATGACAAAGCCCAGATGCTGAAGAAGAGAGACAGTGTGAAGAGTGGCTTGTCTGGCCTCCTGGAGAGACTGGCGCCTGATGAGCCAGTCGTCCAGGTATGGGAAGACAAAAATTCCCTGATTCCTGAGATAGGCCGCCACCACCGCCAGGCATTTGGTGAAAACCCTGGGGGCAGATGTTAGGCCAAAGGGAAGTACCCTGTACTGAAATGGTTTCCTCCCACCACAAACCTGAGATATTGTCTGTGGTCTGGATGAATGAGGATGTGAGTATAAGCATCCTTTAGGTCTAAGGAGCATAGCCAGTCTCCCTGCTGGAGGTAGGGCAGCAGTATCTCAAGGGTAAGCATCTTGAACTTTTCCCTCTCCAGAAACTTGTTTAGGTTTTGCAAGTCTAGGATAGGCCGGAGGCCTCCTGTCCTTTTTGGTACCAGGAAGTACCTGGAGTAGAAGCCTTGCCCTTCCAGGTGGTGAGGCACCGGTTCCACCGCCTGTTCCTTTAGAAGATTTGCCAACTCCTGAAGGAAAAAATTTCTGTGTAGAGGGAGTCTTGGAGGCTCCCCTGGAAAGTAGGAGGGGGTAGCTGGTGGAAATGGAGCATGTAGCCCTTTTGGACTATGCTGACTACCCAGATATCCCCTGTGATAGCTGGCCACCTGTAGGTGTACAGGGTCAGCCGACCTCCTGTGCTAAGTGGAGCCAGCGGTGGAGAAGAGGCTATGCTGTGGGAGTCAAAACCCCGCTCCCTGCTGTGCAGGAGCAGGAGCTGGTGACTTGGGGGTCTTCTGCCTACGGGGCCCATGCCCCTACCCCTTGGCCTGCGGGCCCTGTTGGGGAGCTGAAGAGGCCTGATAGTGAGGGTAGGATTTGTAGGCAGCACCCTTCCTCGGGAAAAGGGGCTTCTTTCCCGAGCCCTTCTTTTTTTGAGAAGGGGCAGAAGTCTTTCTGGACAGCCTTGTCCCGGTGAGAGTCTCAGTCTCGATTTCTGCAGCCTTCTCCGTCATGGGTTTACCGAACAGGCTATCACCTCGGCAGGGGACATCGACCAACTTGTCCTGCACCCATGTGTCCAGGTCCAATGACTGTAGCCAGGCCTGATGGCGTGCCCCGATGCTGGCCGCGACTACTCGGGCCGAAGCTTCGAAGCGATCATAGGCTGCTCGAGAGATAAACTTCAAGCACTCTCGGATCCCTGTAGACAAGGCCTTGAACCTCTGCAAGGGTTCCTCGGAGAGGCCAGCTGAGAACCCGGCAATCTCCTTTGCCAGGTCCTGTAAGTACATGCACATGTACAGCTGGTAAGTCTGGACACGGCAAGATAGCATAGAGCCCTGGAAGTACTTTCTACTGAGGGCATCCAAGTTCCGGGCCTCCCGGCTGGGGGGCACCGAGGAGTACATCTTCTGACTCTTCAGGCGGAGCATGGCCGATTCCACAACCGTGGAATTGTGCGGTAGCTGCGCCTTTTGGAATCCAGGGCTCTTACGGACTTGATAAATGGAATCGACCCGTTTGCTAAGAACCGGCGCTGAGGCCGGTGCCTCGCACATACGGAAGAGCAGTTGTTCCAGCATCGGAGGAACTGGTACAGTAAAGGCTTCCTTCGGAGTAAAGTCATAATGGAGGGCATTGAGCTCCTCGGCTTGAGGCTCCTCTTCAGTGTCCGCAGGGAAAGCCAAAGCCTTGGCCATGTACCTTACAAAGTCCGAGAACCAGGTATCCTCCGGGGGGGACCTTCTCCGAGACTTGGACTCCGTTGAGTCCGAAGGGATGCACCAGGTCTGGAAGGTGTCCGGAGACTCCTCGTCCTCCGTCTCCCATGCCGACTCCTCCTCCGAGAAGTCGAGTGGCTCCAGCCGTGTGGACTTCAGTGCCACCCGCCCCGATGTCGAGGGCACTGGTGTCAACGACCTCGGCCCCGCACGGGAGGTCGAGGGGGACCTTGACTGAGGATCGACTCGGTCTCTGGGGTCGACTTAGACGTCAAGGTCCCGGTGGTCGGGGCAGATGCACCGGTCAGACCGGCGATCAGCACCTGCTTCTGTTCCATGAAGGCAGCCAAGCTGCTCTCCAAGGCCGTCACCCTGAGTCCAAGCTCAGGAGACCTAGCAGCCTCCGACTCGGGCCCGACGTCGGCTCTCCTGAAGGAGAGTCCACGAGGACAACAGAACTCACCTGATTCGGGGACTCTGGCTCCATACGAGGTAGCCTGGACGGCCTCTCCGACTCTGAGAGCCGGGGCGGCGGTCAGGGCTATGTGACCTGGCCCTCAAGGACCCAGGAGCTTCCACGGACGCTGCCCTCACGAGCTTCTTCTTCCTTTTGTGCTTCCGGGTGGGAGACCCCCTTTCAGAGGAACCACGACGGCGCTTGGGTTCCGACTCCCGAGATGTCAAGGCCTCTGACGAAGTCCGGACCCGGCCGGATGCGGACTCTGAGAAAATTCTCTCACGTTGATGCTGACGGCTCCGAAGCGCCTTAGACAACATTTTGCCGCACGGGCCACAGGCCAGCAGGTCATGGTCGGGCCTGAGGCATCGGAGGCAGCAGTCATGTGTATCGGTGAGAGACATAAGTTTCTTGCACCGATCACATTTTTTGAACCCGGTGGCAGCCATGGGGGGAAAAAGGGCCCCTGCAAGGTCAAAAGACTGGGCTGCCAGTGAAAATAACAAGAAAGGCGCAAATGCTAGTCACGAAGGACAAAAACCGAAAAAAGAATACCGGACTCGATACCGGTGTACCAAGCCCAGGCGGGAAGGGGAACCGGCATCGAACTGGATCAGAAAAAGTGAAAATCGCAGAAAAAAAAATCTACTTTTACCGGGTGACATGAACTCACGTCCGTTGGGCTCCACAGAAAAAGAAAGAATGAGCAAGATGGCACCCTTGGGCGGGAAGGGGACCGCGCATGCGCGCTGCATTCCTAAAGGCTTTCCTTGAAAGCTGGGGAAATGCTCTGCACGAGGGCTCCGTCGGCGCCGACGTCACCCATATGTGAGGACTGACTTCCTGCTTGGTCCTGGAGAAAAATGAAATGGTTCACATCTTACCTAAGCAACAGAATGCAGCAGGTTAAATGTACGCAGGGAAAATCATCACAATTCCCTATCAACCAAGAAATACCTCAAGGGTCAGCACTCTCTTCCATCTTATTCAACATATACATCTAACCGATCTGCGGCATAATCAAGCGCCACATGCTACAATATCACATCTATGCCAACGACATCATGGTGTATGCCCCAATGGACACACTAAACCTGGATATGGCCTCCATTACTCACTGCCTCGAAGACATGAACAACTGGCTCACTGAAAACAATGTGCGAGTCAACTTCGACAAAATGGAAGCAATGTTCATAACCAGGAATCCTAACTTTGAACCGCCCACATCCATCAGCATCCTCAACCGATCAATAACAATAAAGAACAAGGTGAAATACTTAGGTATCACCCTGGACAGTCATTTAAATCTACAGACATATAAGTAAAACTGCAGTGAAGGCATACCAGCCGAATGAAGCTCATACGAAGACTCAAACCAATCCTCAGCCAGGACCATTTCCACACAGTATGCCAGGCAATCATCACCCTGATACTGGACTACGGAAACTCTTTACTCCAAGGACTTCCTAAACAGGCCACCCATCCACTCCAGCTAATACAGAACACTGCAGCCCGAATCATAACTGGCATAGCCACACACGAGCACATTACCACATTCCTACACTATGAATTCCAACCAGTAAATATGTAAATAGTTCATATTCATTTTTTAACTCTGCTATTTAACCTTGTTAATAGCTTATTAGTCTCTTCTTCCCCGTTCAATCCAAGTTTATTTCCCTGTTACAATGTAAGCATTGATATCACTGTTCTGATGTAATGCAAATATTATGTTTTATGTAAACCGCACTGACTTTGAATAGCGCGGTATATAAGAATGGATAAATAAATAAATAAAATAAATAAATAAATAAATTACACCAGTACTTCAGCAACTACACTGACTACCAATATCTGCACGGGCAAAATACAGAACAATAGTAAACATATTCAAGATCATACACCTATGCACGGCAGACGTCCTCCACACCTTAATAACCAAAGATACAATCAACAGACCCAGAAGAACCAACAGCAACAATAGACTCCGCGTACCCGCTGGATATCACAAAACAAAACAAGCGACCTCCAACAGGGCAATATCCCTCTCAACACCAGCCCTCTGGAACTCCCTCCCAGATGGACTGCGGGCAATAAAGGACCTCAAGGACTTCCGTATATCCCTGAAAACCTTCCTGTTTACAGAATGCTATAACCAAACATCCAGCAGACCCCTCCACTAGCCGAGCCCATCCACTATCCATGATGGCCCAACACTAATGTATATGTATGTCCTGTCGCCCCTGTTACAGTTGTCCCAACCTGTATAAACTGGTTAATGTTCTTTCAACCTGTATAAACAACCACTTTGATTGAAGGAGAAAGTGGTATACAAATCTGGATAAATAAATAAATAAATCGAGTATCGAATGGAGTCGCATTGACAGTTCTCAACTGCAGCAGGCAAACCAAGGTGTCCCTTAACGCTCCCGCCTTGCTGCACGTGCTGCAGGGAGACTGCACGAAGGAGGGAGCCAGAGGCCTGGCAAACTCTAATGCATAGCCCTCTCTGATGACCTCCAACACCCATTGGTCGGATGTGATCTAGACCCAGGCAGGGTAAAAATCCCACAGCCGATCCCCTATGGGTTGAACCACCTGGGTTATCCTCACTTCATTGTGACCTCTTAAACCCCAAGGACAGTGAGGAGGTGAAATAGCCCCGGCCTGGTCCTCAAAACCCACACAAACCTTGCCCCTGAGAGGCGAAATGACCCTTCTAGTATGGGGCAATCCTCATCGAACGGAACCGCCTGAAGTCCCTTGATTGACCCCGAGACGATGCCGAGGAGCGGGCCTGCTTCTGCTTGCCCTTGGGGAGGTGACCCCCTTTTGCCTTGCCTATTTCCTTCACCAATTTTTCCAACTCCTCCCCGAACAGAAGCTTTCCCTTGAATGAAAGCTTACTATATTGGGATTTGGAGGAGACATCTGCCGCCCAATCCCTCAACCATAGGTAGCATAGCAGCGGGCCGCCACCATTAAGGCCATACTCTTAGAGAGACCTCTTATCTGATCGTAGAAAGCGTCTGTTAGATCCAGAGGCTCATCCCTGGGCTCCAGTACCCCCTGCGCCCAACGCAGGCAGGCCCTGGCTACTAAGGCCCCACAAACAGAAGCCTGCAGCGACAGAGCATTGATGCTGAAAACTTGCTTCAATAATGTGTCCAGCTTTCTTTCCTGGGTATCCTTGAGAGCCGCACTGCCCTCAACCTGGATCGCAGTCTTTTTTAGTGACCGCCGACACAGCGGCATCTATTTTTGGCAAACGGTATCTCTCTCTCCTGTTCCAGCAAAGGGTACAGGCCCGACAAGGACCGAACCCCTCTGAGGCCAGCCTCTGGGAGATCCTACTCATCATGGATCACCTGTTAGACTAAACTATGCACCGGAAACACCTTCTGTGGCCTTCTAACAGCTTGAAATAGCTGATCTTTCAAGGAGTTCTGTTCTAGAGGGAGATCTGTAGGTATATTTAGTGCCTTCAAGGACTCCGCAATGAGCGCCACCAACTCTTCCCAGTGAAAAACCCAGACTATTCGGGACCCCTCCTCTTGCAGAATATCTCCTTCATCTAGCTCCTCCGCAGCTGCGTCTAAGCCGGAGTCCATATCCAACTTTGGCTTGTCCGCCCATGGGAGCCTTCCTCCCAGTCACCTTCAAGCCCACGTTGCTGCTTACTGAGTCTCTCTCCCACCTCCTGCTCCATGATGGCCGCAAACCACTTCGTGATTTGCTCCTGCGTCAACAACTGACCATCCATCCCCTGGAGCTTCATGCTGTAGGCCTTATGCACAAGAAGGATGAATTCTGGCAAAACTCCACTTGGGCCCTTGAGCTGCCTAGCCCCTTGGATGTAGAGGGGCTGGGAGAAGCCTGCTCATGGTTGTAGGGTGCTGACAGGGGGGAGGGTGTTGACCCCCTTAATGCACCTGTGGCCAAGCCCTGCCCCTGCCGAGCTTGTGAGGTGCTCCCAGCTGGCCCCAAGAAGACTGCTTGCCCCAACACATCTGCTGCACCTTCCTACAGTCCTTGTTCCACTATATGTGCCTCTTTTTCACAACCGCAGCAAATGTCCTTCTCAGAGACCGACCCCTGCCGGGCCCTGCAAGTCAAACACTGCAGTTGGGCTGGCACAGTTATTCCCGCTCTCCTCAGCTCCTCACTAACTTTGCTCGCTGTAAGGGTAACCACATGGCATGAAAGGAAAGAATCCATGTATTTTCTCTTCCCCCGGACAGCTATGGAGATCCTCTTTGATCTTTTTTTTTTTATGGTCCAGTGAAGCCAAGACTGGGCCAGAAAAAATGCCTTCCCCCCCCCCTCTGTCTACCTGCTGGCAGGCTTCCCACACTGAAGAAAAAAATCTTCCTGAAGTCACGTGGTCAACGGCTTTCTCCCCGCGCTGTGCAGAAGAGGGAAATAAAGTAGGGACCAAATAAGCTGCCGCCGCCCATACCACAAGTCTCACTCATTTACCGGCACCCAGCAACTGCTGTTCTTGCCCCTTCCCACCCTCACCAGCATCAGTGTCGAGGTGTAAGGTCTGAAGAAAATGCTGCCCGCAACCTTGCCTTTCCCACGCAGTTCCTCACCAAGCCCAAATCAATAGTACCCTACACCTAACTAAATAACTCCCTAGTTGTCCCTTCAGTGAGTCCAACCCTCTGGATCACCACCTCCAGCTGCTTGGAGACTGAGCTTACTGGGGCTAGTAGGTGGAGCCAGCTACCTAAGGACACGGAAGCCATTAACAAAATGACAAGCTCAGTCTCCAAGCTGCTGGTAGGGGTTGACTACCCAGAGGTGCGGAACTGGATTGGAGGGACAATAAGGAACTTTGACATCAGGCTTCCCCATCTCCCGTCGGTGGCAAGCAATCTAGATTGGTAGTGCTGTCCCTCCAATCTGAGCAAGGGATATGCTCCTGGAGAATCCTCAGTGGTTCCTCATGACATCAGATGCCAGCCTGTCAGGCTGGGGGCTCACTGTTTGGGGCAGACAGCACAAGGCAACATGGCCCATCAATCATCTTAAGCATGGGCCATTCAATTAGCTCTTTTACATTTTTGGCGCCTGTTCCAGAAACAAACAATCCGAATATTCTTAGACAAGGCCATAGTCATGGCCATTTGTCATCAGAGGGGGGAGGGAGGGACAGCAGGAGTGTGGTAGTGACTCTGGAAATAAGCCTTCTGTTTCCATGGGTGGAGTGGCACCTATTGGCACTCTTGGCACAGCACATTGTGGGGACTGAAAATGTTGAGGTGGACTATCTCACCCATCACACCCTTGATCCAGGGGAGTGGGAATTAGCATGTTTGTGTTCCAATGAATTCTGGACAGATGGGGACTTCCCTGGATGGATCTCACGACGGATCGAATCAAGGCCAAGGTGGAAAGAATTTTCAGTCGCCGAAAGGAACTCGGGTCCACATCAATGCCCTGGTTCAATCTTGTCCCCAAAAGCTGCTACCGTACGTCCCCAAAAGCTGCTACCGTACATTTTTATTTATTTAATGTATTTTTTTATACCTCGCTCTTTGGAATCAGTGCGGTTTACAGTCAACAACATTCGAGACTTACAATGAACAAGGGATGATAACTTGGGATTAACGGGGGTAACTATGTACAGGGTATATACACTTAGCGTCTATTACCTGGTGGCATCTTTACAGTATTACATCAATATTTACAGCAGTAGGTCACTATGTAACATTCTTTAGACTGGGGGTATTGTTGAGCTAGGAGCTGTGATGGTGTGGCGTTGGTGCGCTGGGGGTGAGGGCCTGGTTTGCGAGAGTGTCTGGTTGGGATATGTCATTTGTATGAGAGTAGTACTGGAGGAAGAGGTGGTGCTTTAGTGCCTTCCTAAATTGGGCGAGGTCAGTGATGGCCCGGAGGGCAGGCGGAAGCGCGTTCCAGCATGTGGGTGCGTAGAGGGCAAAGGCTCTGTTTCTGGATGCTTGTGAACATTTTGTTATTTCCTTTGGGATTCTCAGGGTGTTGGCAGCAAATGATCTCCTGGCTCTGTTGGAGGGAGCGGGGTGGATGAGGTCCATGAGGGAGGCGGAAGAGCACTTGTTAATGGCCTTGAATGTCATCAATAGTGTTTTAAAGGAGAGTCTGCAGTGGACTGGCAACCAATGCAGGTGCTTTAGTATTGGGGCTATGTATTCCCTCCTGAAGACTCCATGCAGTATCCTTGCCGCTACATTCATTGCAAGCTGCAGTGGGTTCAGTGGGTTCTTAGGGAGTCCTTGCAGAATTGCACTGGCGTAATCAAAGTGAGGGATTACTAGAGCTTGGTAGATTGTTTGGAAGTCATCTGGCTCAAGCAGATGTTGTGTCGGGTTGTCCTTATCTTGTGGTAAACTGCTTTGACCATGTTGCTTATATGGACCTTCATATCCAGCTGCTGGTCTAGCGTGACCCCAAGGTTCCGTACCGTAGGCTTGCTGAGGAGCTCGGTGTTTCGTACTTTCAGTGTGGTGGGTGGGTGGGGCAAATGCTTGGTTCGTGGAGACGAAGAGGACCTCTGTTTTTTTGAAGTTTATTTTGAGCCTTTGTGCATGGAACCAGTCGGTGACAGCATTGAAACAGGTTGTTAGAGGTGTGAAGTCAGGGTGGTCGGTTGAGAAAGGCATGTAAAGCAGTACGTCGTCAGCGTATACCAGGCAGTTGATGTTGAAGGAGTGGATGAGAGCGCAGATGGGCTGCATGTATACATTGAACAGGAGGGCCGAGAGTGAGGATCCCTGCGGTACGCCTTGTTCTTGTTGGAAGGGTTTGGAGGTGGTGGAGCTGGTTCGCACATGCTGCCATTTGTCTGATAAGTATGACTTGTACCAGCTTAGCGCAGTATTGTGAATCCCCTTCTCCCTGAGGCGTGTCAGGAGTATGTCGTAGCTGACGGAATCAAAGGCTGCGGCAATATCCATGAAGATCAGGGCAAACCCTTGTTAGATGTTGTCCATTCTGATTGTTAAGGTGCTGAAGAGAGTGGTTAGTAGGGTCTCTACACCATGTGCTTCTCTGAATCCATGCTGATATGGGTCGAGAGGCGCACTTGTCTCAATGTGGTGTTGAAGCTGGCGTTGGATGACCTTCTCAATTATCTTGGCCAGGAGGGGGATGCTTGAGATTGGTCTGTAGGAGTCCACCTTCCTAGGGTCCAACTTGTTGTTTTTCAGAAGTGGTCTGATGGAGGTTTGCTTCAAGCTTTGTGGGAATGACCCAGATGAGAATGATCGATCTAGAAGCTTGGCTAGGAATGGACTGAGTTCCACCAGCAGTGATTTTATCCAAAATGCTGGGCAAGGGTCGTTTGGAGCCGTGGTGGTGTTGATGGCTGTGATGATGTCCTGGATGCCTCTCTCAGAAGGTGCAGAGAAGGTAGTGAGGATGTCATGGCTGTCTTGCATGGATGGGGTCTACGTACAAGGGTCCCCGTGCCCGGGGGCCAAGTTTGAAGTCTTACTGGTCTGGCTTGTTTTGGACTGAAGGTAGTCCGCGAATTCCTATGGGTCGGGCAAACGTGGTTGGGTTGGAGAAGGATCCTTTGTCAGAGTCTTGACTAGGCTGAACAGCTCATGCGGCTTATTTAAGGAGCGTTGAAAATTTTCTGCATGGTATTGCTTCATTCTTGCTGCAACTGCTGCACGGTGACTGCTTAGGTGAGAGGTGTATGTTCTCTGGTCTTCAGTAGAGCGCGATCAACGCCATCGTCTTTCAAGCTTCCTTAGGTGGAGGAGTGATGTCCGTAGCTCTGGGGAGTATCATGGCGCGTTCCGTCTTCTCCCTCATGGTTTATTAGAGGGTGGTAGGTGAGCGATGGCACCCAGGCTAGTGTTCCATTTGGAGATCATTTCGTCGAGGCTGTGTGTCAGCGGATTGAGGAGAGGCTGGGAATTGTTTAGGATTTCCTCTCTGTTGAAGGGCCAGAAGCATCTTGATGGTGCTGCAGGGGCCTCGGCTGGGGTCCGGGTGGTGTTGTGCTCAGGATGCGTTGGTATCTGGAATCTTATCAAACTGTGGTCTGACCATGGGACTGCAGTAATGGATAGCATGAGGTAATGCCTTGCGTCTATGGCTGACCGAGGGGCGAATATCAGGTCCAGCTTATTTCCTTTTATGTGGGTGGGGGCGTCATATTTGTTGGTAGCCCAGTTCCTTAAGTGCCTCAAGGAAGGCTTTGGAGTGCGTGTCCTGGAGAGCAGGGAGATTGAAGTCGCCTAGTAACCAGTTTGGTGTGCGCGGGGTCTTGGGGTTGCAGGCAAGGTCGATTATTGTTGATAAGTCCTCCGAGGAAGGGGAGGGGGCTCTGTAGATCAAGTTGATGGAACAGTGCTTATTGGCTATGGTGATTGAGTCGAGGTGCGTTGTGTTGGTGGCAGAGGCCAGCTGGAAATGTAGCTCCGTTTTGGTCATGATGAGTGCTCCTTCGCCTCTATGGTCTGTCCTGTGACAGGTGTGGATAGAGAAGCTGGGGGGGATGAGCAGGTTGAGGAGGACTGAGTCTGCATTGGACAGCCACGTCTCAGTGACGAGGAGGATGTCCAGGTTATGGGTGGACACCAGGTCTGTCCACCATGGCCTCTCATGGGGAGAGTAGAAACAGAAACATGATGGCAAAAAAAAGACCATATAACCTATCTAGTCTGCCCTTCCAAATCAACCACAAGAGTCCCCTTTTTTCCTTTAGAAAGTTTCTGTGTTTATCCCATGCTTTTTGAATTTAGATACTGTCCTCATATCTACCACTTCCACTGGGAGACTATTCCATGCATCTACCACTCTTTCCGTAAAGAAATATTTCTGCATATTACTCCTCAGTCTATTCCCTTTCACCTTCATTGCACAGAGGACCAACTGGGCCTTGTGGTTTTGGTGGCACCGATTGGCCATGGAGGCCCTGGTTTGTAGATTTGGTATGGCTTCTTATGGAGCAATGCCTCTGCTTCCCACAGAGCACGGGTATATTGTTCCAGTGTTTGGTCCTGATGGATGACTCAGTTCCCTTATGGTATGGGCCTTGAGAGGTGATCCCTAGGACATAAAGGGAATTCCTCTGCCATTATCTCTACAGTTCTGAAGGCAAAGCGTCGCTCCACTTGCTTAGCCTATATGGGAGTATGGTGCCTCTTTGAGGCTTGGTATCATAGGCACAAATAAAGTATCCATGCTCACCTTCCTTCAAGAGGGATTTGATAAAGGGCTGACCTGAGGATGTACCTGTTCTTTGAGGGTGTAGGTAATGGTCTTGGTGTGTTTTTGAGAGCCAGTGGTTGGCAGTTCGGTGACTTCAGGAGGGGGTTTGTGGCATTTGCGGCCTGTCATGCATTCCTGTGTTGTCTGTCTTGACTAGATTGTAAGCTCTGATGAGCAGGGACTGTCTTAAATGTAATACATCTTCCCGGTGTATCAATATTTCTTTAAATTCTTCCGCAGTATCACCTTTAAATAACACTTCAGTCATGGGTAACATCCCTACATCTTCCTCAGTCAAGACCAATGCAAAGAATTCATTCAGTCTCTCCGCTATGGTCTTGTCCCCCCTCTTAGTGCCCTTATTTACACCTCTTTCATCTAATGGTCCAACTGAATATCACAGGTCTTTTGCTACGAATGCATTACAGGGGACAACTGGGTCTTAAGCATAGTCCAAAAGGGCTACCTGCTTCATTTTCATCAGTTGCCTCCTCCCTATTTTCCAGGAGAGGCTCCAAGACCTCCTCTCCATACAGCCCTCCTCCTACAGGAGCTTCAGGGTCTGCTACAAGACCAGGCGGTGGAGCCTGTGCCTCCCCACCTCCAAGGTCACGGGTTTTACTCCAGGTACTTTCTAGTACCAAAGAGAACAGGGGATCTCAGGCCTATTCTCGACCTCGGAAACTCAACAAGTTCGTACAGAAGGAAAAGTTCAAGATGCTTACTCTTGGAACACTTCTGCCCTACCTCCAGCAGGGAGATTGGCTATGCTTTTTAGATCTAAAGGATGCGTACACTCACATCCTCATTCATCCAGACCACAGACAGTACCTCAGGTTCATTGTGGGAGGAAACCATTATCAGTACAGAGTGCTGCCCTTTGGCCTCACCTCTGCCCTCAGAGTCTTTACCAAATGCCTGGCAGTGGTGGCGGCCTACTTGAGAAATCAGGGTATCTTTGTCTTCCCCTATCTGGGCGACTGGCTCATCAGGGTTCAGACGTGCCAGGAGGCCAGGCAAGCCACCCTCCGAACGATTTCTCTACTACAGCATCTAGGGTTTGTCATAAACTTCGCAAAGTCCACTTTGCTCCCCTCCCAAAACTTAGAGTTCATAGGGGCAAGACTGGACTCGCTGCAGGCAAAAGCTTTCTTGCTAGAGGACAGAGTCCAAAGACTGATGACCTTGGCAAACCAGTTTCTCAGCAGGTCACTGGTCTCCGCCAGGCTCTGCCTGATGCTTCTGGGCCACATGGCTTCGACAGTGCAGATCAATCTACTGGAGCGTCGGGCTATTCGCTTAGCCCTCAAGACTTTCTCTCAAACCCTGGCTCACCAGTCTGTTTTAGTGCAAACAGACAACCAGGTAGCCATGTTTTATGTGAACAAACAGGGAGGCACTGGGTCCAGACTCCTTTGTCAGGAAGCGCAGGACCTTTGCTTGTTTGCGCTCAAGCACAACATGTTGCTCAAGGCAGTTTATCTCCCTGGCCAGGAAAATTACCTAGCAGACAGGTTGAGCAGAATTCTGCAGCCCCACGAGTGGCAGCTCCATCCCTTGGTAGTTCAGAAGATCTTCCTGGGGTGGGGACTTCCATCCATAGATCTCTTTGCCAGTCCCCTGAACAGACAGCTGCCCAGGTTCTGCTCCAGACAACCGCATCCTCTGAGACTAGCAGCAGATGCTTTTCTGATTTCCTGGTCCCAGGGCCTCCTATATGCATTTCCTCCCACGCCTCTGGTGGCCCGAACCCTGTTCAGGATTCTAAAGGACCAGGCCTCGGTCCTTCTGGTAGCCCCCAGGTGGCCGAGGCAACCTTGGTTCCCACTTCTGCTTCAGCTAGCAGTGGACACTCCACTACCTCTAGGGTTGCAGCCCGACCTTCTTTCTCAAGACCAGGGGTCGCTTCTGCACCCCAATCTCAAATCTCTCAATTTGATGGCCTGGAAGCTGCAAGGGTAGTTTTGGCTCCTTGGGCCTACCTCCTGAAGTTGAAGAGGTCGTCCTGGCCTCTAGGAAGCAGTCCACTAGAAAAACCGATGCACTGAAGTGGAAGAGGTTTTCTGTGTGGTGCCAGCTGCGTACAGAGGATCCTTTCTCCTGTACTGTACTTGTGGTGCTTCAGTACCTGCTACACTTATCCAATCAGGGCCTTAAGTCCAATTCTGTTCGGGTCCACCTGTCAGCTCTAGCAGCTCACCACTCACTGGTGGAAGGACACTCTCTATCGGTTCACCCCTTGGTGTCTCGGTTTCTCAGAGGTTTGCTCTTGCTCAAACCTCCTGTCCGTCCTCCAGCCCCTGAGTGGGAGTTGAATGTGGTCTTGCAGCAACTGACTGGTCCACCTTTTGAGCCGATGGCTACTTGTCCTCTCCGCTTCCTTTCCTGGAAGACACTCTTCCTAGTAGCCTTAACCTCGGCCAGACAGGTGAGTGAGCTTCAGGCCCTAGTCTGTGACAGGCCTTACACCCACTTCTATAGGAACAGGGTAGTCCTTAGGACTCATCCAAAGTTCCTCCCTAAAGTTGTCTCCTCTTTCCACCTCAACTTCCAACATTCTTCCCTAGGCCTCATGCAAGCCAGGCTGAAGCGGTCCTGCATGCCCTGGACTGTAGGAGTTTCTAGTTAAATAATATGATGACGTTCAGTAGAACTACAGGGAAATACTTTAAAACTATGTAGACCTGCAATCTACTCCATTTAAATATTGTAGAAAAAAGCTTAAACAGGTGTACTATAGTCTTAATCTTCTTTTAATTGTCCAACAGCATTCTGCTATCCACAGGTGGTGCTCCCAACGTAAAAAAATTTTTTTTCTTTTTTATTTTCTTAATCTTTAATTACTTATTTATACTCTGGTAAAAACCACTAGTGCTCATCTTAAAAATAATATCGAGGGGTCATAAATTTTCTATTTTGCGTCGTACTTCTCAAAACTCGACTCCCATCTTTGAAATGAATGAAACGATCTCTCAAAGACCATCTCAATGTAAAATTCTGAAGTCCGAAGTTACCAAAACGTTCAAAAATGTACTGAAATGTTTTAATCCATTAAGGTAACATCTGACAATATTTATGTGATCCCGACGCTCTCCCCCAGCGCCAGTAGCGTTTCTCCTAATCGGGTTCTTCAGGGGATCATGAACCCTGCGAACAAACAATATAGACGACATGTTACTTCCCACCAAACAATTGTTATATTCTCGGCAAATGTGTATGAACTGAGCTAAAACGATAATTCAAGCTACTTACAAAATACAGCTGCCCACGTCCGAAACTTCAATATGTCTCCTTCTCTTAACTTGCGTAATTAAACTGAAAGATGAAGGGACGCCGCGCATGCGGTTTCTGATAAGGAAGCTTATCATAGCTCAGGTAGGAGCTATAGAAAAGATGATGTGACTCTGAACAAGCAACCTGTCAGTTCTGGTAGAAGCAAGAAAACAGAGTTTTCACATAAAAGACTACCAGTCCCAGAATGCACCAGGTTTCCAGCAGCCATGAGGGAGGCTGAAGAGAGAAAATGTGTGTGCAATCAAGAGAGCTATGAGGTAATCCCTAAGCACTCATCTCAAAGGGCAGGGCCTGATTCAAGACAGCTGCGCTGTGTTAGGGAGCAGCACACATTAGAACAGGATAAGAGTAGAGCTTTTTCTTCAGATAACAGTTACTACAAGCTCCAGCCCAGCTTCAGGAAGAGTTGGAAGAACAGCTTCAGCAAAAGCCACGCAGATAGAGAGAGAAGGAAACTCTCTGGAAGGAAGAGAAGAAAGGCCATTGGAAGGTCTGGGAGATTCCAAGGCAGTACTCATACTGGGAGGTATTCCAAAAGCCAGCAGAGTCCATTGGACTGGATTCAGCCAGAGGAATGGAGTGGCAGAGATAGGAATCACCAGTGGCTACCTGGAAGAGAGAAGACTGCACGTGGAAGGGACTTTCAGACCAAGGCCAGAAGGTATGTGAGAGAAGATCCAGTGTCCAGGGATCAAGATTGGAAGGCTGGACATCAGAATTGGATTACATATTGGCCAGGCTATACAGAGAGGAATTATGATGGCAGGAGAGGCTCAGGTATGAACACTGATCCAGACCCTATCTATAATAGAGAATGGCAGCAAGGGAATAAGCATTCTCATGATAGTGCCTTAATGAAAGACTCATCTGTGCCAATGTATGATATTGACCCTATGATTGTTGATGAAGGGGGAGATACAGCAGATGAAAGTACAGTTTATATGGACTGTTCTCTATCTAAATGCTATTGCTAGTTTTCTCTGAGCAAACACATCAGCCATCACAAAGAAACCTAACTTTGTTCTTTATTTCCACTGCAAACAGCTCTTAAAACAGGATTTGGGCTCACACAGTAGCAGCCAGCCAGCTAAAGGCTTTCAGCTGGTCCATTGATAGTAATTAGGGCTGCACCTGATTGTGTGTGTGAGCAAGGGAGAATCACTGCTGAGATCGGCGTGGAAAATAAGCAGAAGTTAACCTAACCAGCAAAGTTTATTTTTTACTTTGTGCCTTTGTATTTGGTAATTATTTGCTAAGAAAACATTAGCTAATTGCCTGACAAGCTGAAGGTTGTTTCTGGTTTACTTTGGGACTTTTTGTTATCCATTTAAACACTGCAAGCAAGTAACCTCATTTATAGTGCTATCAAGCATACATGTGCTGGGTGAATTAAACCCCATCAATAAAAGAAGTATTTTATTGATCTTACCACTTGGTTTCACAACTCAAATTATTGTCATCAGCTGTGTTTGGGAGTGAATGAACTACAATACCCACAATACCTTGCAAGAATCATATGAATATATGCATCGTCAAGATTGTGTAAGTTCTCACCCTAGGCAGCCGTCTGACAGGTTCACAACTCTCAAAAGGTATTTAAAAGGATTCGTCAAAACCAACGCAATTGACTCCTCCCCTCTAAAGCGCCAATCCTATCCCAAAGCGGGATTTCATGAGTCCGGCCCCCCATTCACAAAAAGCCATTCATTACATGCACGCTGCCCATTCTATCATTGCGTTCAATCCATCTGGAGCGATGGTGTTCAAATTATATATCCACCGCTGTTCTCTTTGTGTCAGAATTTGATCCTGTGACCTACTTCCCCTACCTTCTGCCACTTGATCAATGCAAAAACACACCAGCTGATCAAATGTATGGCTTTCTTTGAGGCAATGTTGGACCAATGGGGCTTGCTCAACTTTACAGCGCAATCTGCTCCGATGTTCCCGCATGCGTACCCTAAAAGAGCGTATCGTTTTGCCTATATAAATTAAATTACATGGACACTGTACCACATAAACTACCCCTTTTAAATCGCAGTCAGTGGAAAATGTAAGAGTATAATTTCTCTGACGATGGTGAAATGTTGTTATCTCTAATGTAATGGCACAAATATCACAGTTGCCACAGCGTTTATGTCCCTTATTATGTATTGCTTCTAGTGCAGTGGGCAAAACCGTAGGACTCAAATATTCCTTTAAATTGCGGTGCCTTTGCCAAACGCACCGCAATTTCTTACCTGCTAAACCTGGTACTGTGGTTAGTACATTCTTATGTTTCTGCAAAGTACGTTGAATATCTCTGCTAAAGGGTGAAAATTGTGTTATCAAATTAACTGTGTTATCATCAACCTGCCGTCTGTGACTAGACGGTTCACATAGTAAATTGCAGTGATTATATAAAGCTCTACGATACGCTCTCTTAATTACTGTACTCGGATACCCCCGTTCTAAACCGCCTTGTTGCACTGTTTTGCCACCTTGAGATCATCAGAGAATCACACGAAGGTCTTTTTCCTGAACCATGCACACCAACCTCTCGCCCCCTATCGCGTACATTTCCTTTGAATTTCTGATACCTAAGTGCATGACACTGCACTTTTTCGCATTAAATCGTAATTGACAAGCATTAGACCATTCTTCCAGCTTTTGCAGATCTTTCCTAATGTTATCCACTCCCTCGGGGGAGTCCACTCTGTTGCAAATTTTTGTGTCATCTGCAAAAAGACAGACTTTTCCATTCAGTCCTTCAGCAATATCACTCACAAATACATTGAACAGTGCCGGGCCCAGGACCGAACCCTGGGGCACCCCGCTAATCACCTTCCCCTCATCCGAGTGAGAGCGTAGTTACTCACCTGTAACAGGTGTTCTCCAGGAGCAGCAGGAATCAGTCCTCACTTATGGGTGACGTCGGCGCCGACGGAGTCCTCGCGGAGCAATTTTCCCCAGCTTTCAAAGAAAGCCTTTGGGAATTGCAGCGCGCATGCGCGGTCGTCTTCCCGCCCGAGGGTGCCATCTTAGCCAGTCAGATGACATAGCTAAAAAAGACAGCATAAAAATTTGCAAAAAGAACATAAGCAGACGATTGCAACTCCAAGGGGAGGAGGGAGGGTAGTGAGGACTGATTCCTGCTGCTCCTGGAGAACACCTGTTACAGGTGAGTAACTACGCTTTCTCCAGGACCAAGCAGAAGTCAGTCCTCACTTATGGGACTCCCAAGCTCAAGGCTACCGGAGACCCTAAGCACAAAAATGAGCTCCCTCTAGCTCAGCAGCACAGAAGGATAGAATCTTCGCTGAATTATCACCCACCGGTAGCCCACATCCGGGATGGAGGGTAGGAGTTGCTCAGACCTCAAAGAGATTACGGAGGACTGCCTGTCCGAAAGCACTGTCCCTACGGGACTCCCTCTCGAGACAGTAATGGACCGCAAAAGTCTGGCTCGAAGACCAAGTAGCGGCCCGGCAGATGTCTGCCAGCGGAACAGAGCGGAGGTAAGCCACTGACGTGGCCTTTGCCCGAACGCAATGAGCCGTGACTCTACTTTCTAAGGAGAGTCCGGCCGCCCCATAAGCCCAAGAGATACAGTCCGCAACCCAGATGGACAGAGTACGCTTGGAGACCGGGAGCCCCAATCTATTGGGGTCAAAAGACACAAAAAGCTGAGCAGCTTTACGGTGCTCCCGCGTACGGTCAAGGTAGAAGTTCAGAGCCCTTCTACAGTCCAGGGTATGGAGGACCGTCTCAGCTCGGCTGGAGTGTGGTCTGGGAAAGAAGGTTGGAAGTACCACCTCCTGATTGATGTGAAAAGGGGAGACCACTTTAGGCAGAAATTTCGGATGAGTCCGTAGGACCACCCTATTCTTGTAGAACCTAGTGTAAGGGGGATCAGACACGAGGGCCTGCAATTCACTTACGCGTCTAGCGGAAGTGAGGGCTATCAAGAACAGTGTTTTCCAAGACAGAAAACGGAGAGAACAGGTAGCCATAGGTTCAAAAGGCGGACAGGTGATCCGCTGCAAAACCACATTCAGGTCCCAGTCAGGCGCTGGCGGGCGCAGAGGTGGTTTAAGTAGAAGGAGACCTCGGAGAAACCTCGCTACGAGAGGGTCATTGGAGAGAGGTCTGCCGTCCACCGGCACATGATGTGCTGAAAGAGCACTGAGGTGAACTTTGACGGAGTTGGACTTAAGTCCCAGATTAGAGAGGTGCAGCAAGTACTGCAAGATCACCGACACCGGGCAGGAGAAGGGATCCTGAGACTGTTGGGTACACCAGACTGCAAAGCGACGCCATTTAAGGGCGTAGCATTTGCGGGTAGAAGGCCGTCGCGAAGCCAAGACGACCTCCTCCACCTCCGCCGGCAGGAGAAGGGGAGCAAGGACTACCCTCTCAGCAGCCAGGCCATGAGGTTGAGAGACCTGAGGTTGGGGTGCAGGAGGGACCCCCGATCCTGAGTGAGGAGATCCGGTTGTATCCCCAGAGGGATTGGATCCTCCACCGCCAGTTGCAGCAGGAGCGGAAACCACGGCTGCCTGGGCCAGCGAGGGGCCACCAGGATCATGAAGGCTTTGTCTCGGAGAACCTTGAAAAGAGTCCGAGAGACTAGCGGGATGGGAGGGAAAGCGTACAGAAGGCTCCCCGACCACGAGATCAGAAAGGCGTCCGCCGCAACCCGAAGGGGGTGTGGCTGACGAGAGCAGAAGCGAGGAAGCTGCCGGTTGTGAGGACTGGCAAAGAGATCCACCGTGGGGAGACCCCACTTGAGGAAGAGCTTCTGAACTACCAAGGGATCCAGACGCCACTCGTGCGGCTGGAGGACCCTGCTGAGTTTGTCTGCAAGGCAATTTTCTTGGCCCGGGAGATAAACTGCCTTGAGGAGAATGCCGTGACTGACGGCCCAAGAGCAGAGCTTCTGTGCCTCCCGGCAGAGGAGGAAGGAGCCCGTGCCCCCCTGCTTGTTCACGTAGAACATGGCAACTTGATTGTCCGTCTGGACAAGGCCTTGAGAGCTAGGCGGATCGCCCTGAGCTCCAGGAAGTTGATCTGCTGAGCCGACTCCCACGTGGTCCAGAGGCCCTGAGTACGTGCCTCTTGGCAATGTGCTCCCCAGCCCAGGAGGGATGCATCGGTGGTCAGCACCCGGGTCGGCTGAGGTGACTGGAAAGGCATTCCGAATATCAGGTTCGGCTGCCGGAGCCACCACCGGAGAGACGAGACCAGCGGCTCGGAAACGCGCACTAGGTCTGCTAGGCCGCCCGTGGCTTGTCGCCACTGTTGGCGGAGACACCATTGAGCAGACCGCATATTCAGGCGGGCATTGGGGGTCACATGGACGGTGGAAGCCATATGGCCGAGCAGTCTCAGGAAGCGCCTGGCGGAGACCAGGGGCTGGCTGCGAAAGCGGTCGGCTAGGTCCATGAGCCGTTGAGCCCTGTCGAGCGGTAGGTACGCTCGCGCGCCTGAGGAGTGTGCAGCCTTGCGCCGATGAACTCGAGATCCTGTGAGGGGAGCAAAGTGGACTTTGCGAAGTTTATAACAAAGCCCAAGTGCTGCAGCAGAGTCACCGTGCGGCACGTGGCGTTGGTGACCTCCTGAGCGGACGCTGCTCTGACGAGCCAGTCGTCGAGGTACGGAAAGACATAGAGGCCGTGAAGCCGGAGATGGGCCGCCACGACCGCGAGACATTTTGTGAAGACTCGCGGTGCGGAGGACAGGCCAAAGGGCAGTACTCTGTACTGGTAATGATTTCCTGCCACCACAAACCTTAGGTATTGGCGGTGGCTTGGGTGGATGAGGATGTGCGTGTAGGCATCCTTTAGATCCAAGGAGCATAGCCAATCTCCCTGCTGGAGGTAGGGCAGAAGGATTCCAAGGGTAAGCATTTTGAACTTCTCCCGCACAAGGAACTTGTTGAGGTTGCGCAAGTCCAGGATGGGTCGGAGGCCCCCTGTTCTCTTTGGTATCAGAAAATACCGTGAATAAAAACCTTGACCTCTCAGGTGGTGTGGCACCGGTTCCACCGCCTGTTCCTGCAGAAGACCTGCTAACTCCTGAAGGAGCAACTCCCTGTGCCGAGGGGGGCGCGGAGGCTCTCCCGGAAAATAGGAGGGAGGGACCTGATGGAAGTGGAGAAGGTAGCCCTCTCGCACGACCTGAAGCACCCAGGCATCTGCGGTGATGCTGGACCACCTGTGGGCGAAGTGAACCAGCCGGCCTCCGGTGCTGGGAGGAACCAGCGGGGGGGGAGAGGCTATGCTGAGCGAGTCAAAAGCCCCCACCCTGCTGAGCAGGGGCTGGTGGTGCAGGCTTGGGGGCTTGCTGCCTACGGGACCCGTTACCCCGTCCTTTGGCCTGCTGGCCCTGTTGGGGAGCTGCAGGGGCCTGATAATGGGGGTATTGTTTGTAGGCAGCCGCCTTCCTTGGGTAAAAGGACTTTTTCCCCGAGCCCTTCTTTTTCTGGGAAGGGGCGGAGGTCTTCCTAGAAAGCCTGGTCCTGGTGAGAGTCTCAGTCTCAATTTGTGCAGCCTTTTCCGCCATGGGCTTGCCAAAGAGGTTTTCGCCTCGGCAGGGGACATCGACCAACTTGTCCTGTACCCAGGGCTCAAGGTCTGACGACTGAAGCCAAGCCTGTCGGCGGGCACCGATGCCGGCTGCGGCCACTCGAGCCGAGGCTTCAAAGCCATCATAGGCTGCTCGGGACATGAACTTTGAGCATTCCCGAATGCCCGTGGACAAGGCTAGGAACCTCCGCAAGGGCTCCTCGGAGAGACCAGCGGAGAATCCGGCTAGCTCTTTAGCCAGATCCCGGAGATACATGCCCATGTATAGCTGGTAAGTCTGGACACGACATGCGAGCATAGAGCCCTGGAAGCACTTCTTGCCAAGGCCATCCAGGTTACGGGCCTCCCTTCCAGGAGGCACCGAGGAGTGCATCTTCTGGCTCTTAAGACGATGCATGGCCGATTCCACTACCATGGAATGGTGTGGCAGCTGTGCCTTTTGAAAGCCAGGGCTCTTGCGGACCCGATAGATAGAATCGACCCGCTTGCTCAGGACCGGCGAGGAGGCCGGACTCTCCCACATGCGGAAGAGTAGTCGTTCCAGCATAGGAGGAACCGGCACAGTAAAGTGTTCCCTCGCGGGAGAGTCATACTGGAGGGCGTCGAGCTCTTCGGCTCGAGGCTCCTCCTCGGGATCCGCAGGGAAGGCCAAAGCCTTGGCCATATCCCTAACGAAGTCCGAGAACCGGGCATCCTCCGGGGGGACTGCTTCCGAGGCTCGGACTCCGGTGAGTCCGATGGGACACACCGAGTCCGGAAAGAATCAGGTGACTCTTCCTCCTCAGACTCCCAGACCGACTCCGACGAGGACTCGGTGGGGTCGGCCCGGGCAGGGTGCGGCGCCAGCCGCCCCGACGCCGAGGGAGTCGGCGTCGGCGACCTCGGTCCCGAACGGGAGGCCGAGGGTGACCTCGACCGAGGATCGACTCGAGTTCTCATCGACTCGAGGATCGGCTCGGTCTCCGGGGTCGACTTGGACGTCGACGTCCCGGCGGTCGGGGCAGCGGCGCCAGCGAAGCCAGCGAGCAGTGCCCTCTGCTGGTCCATGAAGGCAGACAGTCTGCTCTCCAAGGCCGTCAACCTGAGTCCGAGCTCAGGTGACCCAGCAGCCCCCGACTCGGGCCCCGACGGCGTCGGGCCCGACGTCGGCTGTCGCGGAGGCGAGTCCAGAAGGACCACAGGACTTACCCGGGCAGGCATCTCCGACTCCAGGCGAGGTCGCTTCGGGATGTGTTCCTTCTCCAAGGACCCGGGGCGGCTGTCGGGGCTATGCGACCTGGCCCTCGCGGAACCAGGAGCGTCCACCGACGCCGCCCTCGCGGGTTTTTCCTTCCGACGATGGTCCCCGGAGGGAGAACCCCGGTCGGAGGAGCTCCGGCGACGGTCCGAGCTGGAGCCTTTCGACACGGAGGCCTCCGACGAGGTCCGGGTACGGCTGGGGTCAGCGAAGATTCTCTCACGCTGATGCCGCCGACTTCTCAACGCCTTTGAGGACAGTTTGCTGCAGGGCCCACAGATCAGTTCCTCATGATCCGGGCCCAGGCAGCGGAGGCAAAAGTCGTGTGTGTCGGTTAGTGACATATTTCGGTCACACCGACCACACCGCTTAAACCCACTGGCAGCCATCGGGGGAAAAAGGGCCCCTGCGAGGTCAAAGGACCGGGCTGCCAGGGAAACCGAAAACGAAAGCTGACTAAGTCAGAAAAACCGAAAAAAGTAAGAGGACTCGAGACCGGCGTCGCGAGTCCGGGCGGGAAAACGATCGGCGTCGAACCGAAAGAAAAAAGGATAAAATAAAGAAGAAAATCAACTTTTTCGCGGGGACAAGACGGGGACGTCTGTAGGGCTCCGCGGAAAAAAGAAGACTGGCTAAGATGGCACCCTCGGGCGGGAAGACGACCGCGCATGCGCGCTGCAATTCCCAAAGGCTTTCTTTGAAAGCTGGGGAAAATTGCTCCGCGAGGGCTCCGTCGGCGCCGACGTCACCCATAAGTGAGGACTGACTTCCTGCTTGGTCCTGGAGAACTCCATGTACCATCACCCTCTGTCGTCTGTCAGTCAACCAATTTCTAATCCAGTTTACTATCTTGGTAACCATCCCCAAGCTACTGAGTTTATTGACAAGCCTCCTATGAGGAACAGTATCAAAGGCTTTGCTGAAATCCAGGTAGATGACATCCATCGCATGCCCCTGATCTAGTTCCTTGGTCACCCAGTCAAAGAACTCATTCAGATTAGTTTGGCAAAACCGTCCTTCAGTAAAATCATGTTGCCTCGGATCTTGCAACCTGTTGGTTTTGAGAAAGTTCACTATTTGCTCTTTCAGGAGCGTCTCCATTACTTTTCTCGCCACTGAGGTAAGGCTCACAGGTCTGTAGTTTGACACTTCTTCCCTGTCACTACTTTTGTGTAGAGGTACGACATCAGCCATTTTCCAGTCTGAGGAACCTCTCCTGTTTCAAAGGATCTGTTGAATACATCCTTTAACGGCCCTGATAGAACTTCTCTGAGCTCTTTCAGTATCCTGGGATGTATCCCATCCGGTCCCATGGCTTTGCCCACTTTCAGTTTAGCAAGTTGTTCCAACACCTCATCTTCTGTGAATGGTGTGGTATCTACTACGTTCCCATTTTTATATTTGGGAGTCCCAGCTGGTACATCTCCAGGATTTTCTTTAGTAAAAACAGAGCAGAAGTATTTGTTTAGCAATTTCGCTTTTTCGATGTCACCTTCCACGAGTCTTTTCCCAGCACTTCTGAGTCCTGCAATTCCAACTCTGATCTTCTTCCTTTCCCGAATATACCTGAAGAAAGTTTTGTCGCCACCCTTAACATCTTTAGCCATCTTTTCCTCTGCCTTTTATTTTGCTAGCCTTATTTCTCTTTTTGACTCTTTGAGTTTGATCCTGTATTCATTTCTGTGTTCTTCTGTTTGCAAGTTTTTGAATTTTGCGAAAGCTGTGTTTTTGCCTTTATTTGAGCAGCCACTTCTTTGGAAAACCAAATAGGTTTCCTTCTCCTCTTGTTTTTATTTACTTTTTTAACATATTTTCCCTTGCCCCTTTTATTGCCACCTTTAGTTTATCCCATTGCAATTCCATTTCTTTTACCTCCTTCCACCCTATCATCTCCTCCTTTAGGTACTTGGCCATTTTATTGAAGTCAGTGTTTTTGAAATTTAGGACTTTGAGTTTGCTATGTTTGGCCTGTACCCTGACTTTTATCTCAAACCACACTATGTAATGATCGCTGTTGCTCACAGGGGTACTCACGCAGACATTTGACACGCTATCACCGTTGGTGAGCACTAAATCCAGTATTGAGCTTTCCCTGGTTGGTTCCATTACCATTTGTCTAAGGAATGCATCCTGGAGAGCATCTACAATTTTTTTACTTCTTTCCAGTTGTTCAGAAGGAGTAATCCAATCCACATCAGGTAGATTAAAGTCACGCAAAATGATTACTTCCCCCTTTGTGGCTATCTTGGCAATATCTTTAATCAAATCGTTATCTATCTCTTCAATTTGAGTCGGAGGTCTGTAGACTACAGCAGTATGGATGACAGTGCCATCTCCTATTTCCAACGCAATCCAGAGCGCTTCTTCTTTTCCCCATGCCCCCTGCATTTCAGTAGCTTTAATATTGCTTTTGACATGCAAGGCCACTCCTCCTCCTTTTCCATTTTCTCTGTCTCTTCTGAATAGATTATAGCCAGTTATGGCTACATCCCAATCATGTGATTCATTGAACCATGTTTCTGTAATGGCCACAATGTCCAAATCCATTTCCACCATTAGGGCTTCCAGGTCCAGAACTTTGTTGGCTAAGCTTCGAGCATTTGTGCTCATTGCTTTCCAGCATTTACCTGGCTTGTGTGTATTTTGCATTTGAGTGAATTTGGTTAACTGGGAAGGTTTTAGAGTGGCTTTCAGTTTTTTTTGAAAAATAGATCTGTTTGTGTGGTCTGGAAATGGGAAGGTTCAAAACTCTGGCAATTGACAAGTGGAATACCATAGGGTACTCCGCTTTCATTTAATGTGTTTTTAAGTTCATTAGGGAGAGTTTCAAAAGTTTTGAATGAGTTTTTTTTGTAATATAATGACGACATTTTAGCAATTCATTGTCATCGGTAGTGCATTATTTTGAGTTTATATATGGATGAATGGTGGTTTGGGGTGTGTGTGTACCATCAAGTCAATGCTAACGCTTGGCAACACAGCCCTTGGGTTTTCTTGGCAACGTATGACCCAAAGTAGACTGCTCGGCCTTTCTTCTGTCCAGTAAGTCTACAGCATCTAGTATTCCAAGGTGGTCATCCATCCAAGTATTAACCAGGCACAACCAGGCTGAGATCAGCCAAGATCAGGCTCATTCAGGGCAGCAACGGTGGCTTATAAATGAAACATTCATATAGTCAAAACAGAGTTATTATGGGTAAGAGCAAGAGGTGAGGCTTGCTCTATGGAAGGTCCTATGCTTGTCGGGGAAAAAGTTGAGTTCTGTGAAGAAGTGAAAGTGTTGGGGGTTTATACTGATTCTCAGCTGAGTATGGGCCAATATTTTTGCTGGGCAGACAAGATGGACCATGCTGGTCTTTATCTGCTGTCATATATTATACTATGTTAAAGTATTCTTGATTCTTTGAATGTTGCGTCAAATAAAAGATTGATTTTACACTGAATATTTCAAGAATTACAGTAACAGTTGTATTGCCTCATCTAGACTACAGCAAATCTGTCTTGCTGGGGTTACCAAAGTAACAAATTGCCCGACTTCAAATTATTCAAAATACAGCAGCAAGGCTGAATTTCAGGGGGAAAGGGCGCTCATGTAGCTGAAACAACACTGTTACCAGTTCTTGCCAGGGTGTAACTTAAAGTACTGATGTTCATTTATAAAATTTTGTATGGCTTAGACCCAGTGTATATGATTGATTTTATTGGTTATTACAGATCAATGGATGAATGCAGATTGGTAATAGTTTCAGCAAATAGATTTCTGTTGAAGCATTCAGTGAAGCATTCAGCGAAGACAACTATTGCGTGAGCAGTCCCTTGGAACACGTTGCGTGAGCAGTCCCTTGGAACACGTTGCCTCAGGTTAAGATCAATGAATAATTTTATATATTCCTCTTATGTTTTTCCCTCTTTTCTGCCTTCCCCTCTTCTCTTGTGTTCTATGACTGCTTCTTCTCTTTCAGTAAATTTTACTGGAGTTTCTTTCTGCTCTTTTTAATTATTTTGTTTTATGTAAACCACTCTGTTGCATCAAAGGGCAAAATATCACATTTTTAATGAACCATTTATGCAATTTAGAAAAGCAGTGAAAACATAGCTGTGGCATAATTTTATGAGTCACAATTTTATATACTGGTGTAATAGTGAATGATTTCTCTTTACTGTTATTATGAGGGAATCTATTATGCGCTTATGTGTGGGTAATGAGTGGAATATAAAAATTATATACTTTCAAATTTCAAAAGATAAAAAATTAAAATAACTGTAGCATCGGTTTTGGGTCTGCAGGATTGATATCTCAAATATCTGAAGTGGAAAGAATATTCAGTGAAATCTGTGTTACCTACCATCTCCTGAACAGTCACAGCTATGGCCTTGGCTGTCTTCACCATAGTGGTCTGGTAATCAACAAATGTTCCCTCTGGTTCACCTACTGGCCCTTCATCCAGCTGCATGAAAAAAGCAGATAACAAAACAAGAGTAGGTCATATGTAGTAAATGCTGGTGTAAGGGCTGGTAAATAGAGGCAGTAATTCCTGCATCTCTCTCACAGGGTGCCTTTTGAGAAACCTGCATGTAAGAGAGGTTGGAACCCTTGTGCCTCTCTTGCCAAGTAAAGTCTCTTGTATCTCCTTTCATGACTGCTGAGAAAACGTGACTGTATGAGAAATCACAATCCTGTATATTTCTTTCCTGGCAACTGCTTGAGGAAACACGGGTGTATCAGAGGCAAGAACCCCTGCACTAGTAGCTACTTCTTACCTTGTTGATGGCTTGAGTGATGGAGTCAACCATCCCCCCAACTACACCTGCAGCACTGGCTGCCTCATTTAGAGTGGCTGTCAGGTCCTCCACAGCCTCCTTCATCATCTGTGCAGATTCATCCAGAGCCTCCTGAGTGTGAGCCGCCAGCTGCATGATAAACAAGGAAGTAAGTCAGAGACAGAGAGCCTGAGGAATGCACACAACTTACAGCACTGTTAAATAATACAACAATCTCTCTCAACCAGACCACCGCATACAGGCATCATAGACCACCACATGTAATATGGCAAGCATGACTCTACTAACTTGCACCGTGATGTATAAGACAGCCAGGCCAACAAATCCTTATCTGCCTTCAGCTACTAAAAGGGTGGGCAAAACCTTTTGGCCTAAGAGCACACTGCAAGAAATGACTGAGCAGGGGTATTCGTGATCTGAATAATGGACTAAACATTGTGTATGATGTTTAATACAAGTTGTGCAGCTGAGAATTGGACTTACATTCCTTCCAAATATTTATAAATGAATACACTGCAAATCTGTTCCTGATTAAGTAGTCTATGGCTTGGGACCTCTCCTCTTCTCTCTCTGCACTTAGTCCCTTGGTGCAATCATCTCCTCCCATGGTTTTCAATATCATCTTTATGCTGGTGACACTCAAATTTACCCCTTTACACCTGAAATCTCTTCAGGAATTCAGGCCTGTATCTCAGCCTGTTTATCTGATGTTGCTGCCTGGATGTCCCATTGCCATCTGAAACTGAACATGGCTAAAACAGAGCTCTTTATCTTTCCCCCTAAAACTACCTTCCCCTTCCTCCTTTCTCTATGTCTATGGAAAACACTCTACGTCTCCCTGTTTCCTCAGCTCGCAACCTTGGGGTCATCTTTGACGCTTCTTTGACTCGGAACATATCCAATAGATAGCTAAAGCCTGCTGTTTTTAACTCTATAACATCAGTACAATTTGTCCTTTACTTTCTGAACATGCTAGTAAGACCCTTATCCACTCTGTATAGACTATAGCAACCTGCTGCTTTCCAGTCTCCCTCAGAGCCATCTCTCTCCCCTTCAGTCTGATCAAAACTCAGCTGCATGGCTAATCTTCAGCTATTCTCAATGTGTTCACATAACCCCTCTTCTCAAGTCACTTCACTGGCTCCCTATTTGTTTCAATACAAACTTCTACTGGCTTAAGAGTGTATTTATTCTGCAGCTCCTTGCTACCTTTCCTCTCTTATCACTCCTTACACCCCTCCTCGGGAACTCAGCTCCTTTGGCAGATCCCTTTTATCTGTGCCCTTCTCTGTGTCACTGCCAACTCCAGACTTCACTCTTTCCATCCTGTGCTCCGTATGCTTGGAACAAACTACCCAAATTAGTACGCCAGGCTCCTTCTCTGGCTCTATTCAGATCCAGGATAAAACCTTTCCTTCGAAGCTGCGTTTGGATCCTGATCCCCTTATTCGCCTGCTTATCACCCAGTAATAATAATGTGTGATTTCAATTACCCCGGTATCGACTGGGTCAGTGTCACGGCAGGACATGCTAGGGAGATAAAGTTCCTAGATGAAATAAATGACTGCTTCTTGGAGCAGCTGGTTCATGAACCGACCAGAGGGGAAGCCATTTTGGAACTAGTACTTAGTGGAACACCAGATCTGGTGCAAGAGATAAGGGTGTTGCGGCCACTTGGCAATAGTGATTATAGCATGATCACGTTTGATTTAATTAGTGGAGGAGGGATAGTAAGGAAATCAACAGTACTACCTTTTAACTTTCGACAGGGAGACTATGATAAAATGAGTAAAATAGTTAAGAAAAAACTAAAAGGAGCAGTTGCAAAGGTTAAAGACTTACATCAAGCTTGGGTGTTGTTGAAAAATACTATCTTGGAAGCCCAGACCAGCTGTATTCCACGCTTTAAGAAAAGTGGAAGAAAGTCCAAAAGACTGCCAGCATGGTTTAAAGGTGACGTCAGAGAGGCTGTTGCCAAAAAAGCATCTTTCAGGAAATGGAAAAAAGAGCCAAACAATGAAACCTGGAAACAACACAAGCACTGGCAAGTTAAATGCAAGGCATTGATAAGGCAGGCAAAGGGAGAATTTGAGAAGAAGCTTGCTGCGGAAGCAAAAACACGTATTAAAGACTTTTTCAAGCACATTCGTAGCAAAAAACCTGTGAGAAAGTCAGTTGGTCCATTAGATGATAGAGGGGTTAAAGGGGCACTAAGAGGCAACAAGGCGATAGCAGAGAGACTGAATGAATTATTTGCTTCGGTCTTTACTGAGGAAAACGGAGGGATGTTACCCATGACTGAAGTGGTATTTAAAGGTACGGAAGAATTGAAGGAAATATCGATACATCGGGAAGATGTATTACAACTATTAGATAAACTGAAGAGTAGCAAATCACCTGGGCCAGATGGTATACATCCAAGAGTGTTGAAAGAACTGAAATATGAGATTGAAGACCTGCTATTAGTAATCTGTGAGCTATCATTAAAATCATCTCTGATACCTGAAGACTGGAGGATCGCCAATGTAACAACAATTTTTAAAAAGGGTTCCAGGGGTGATACTCCGGGTCCTTCACACTCATACACCCCAGTATTTGTCCAATCTTGTACACCTGCATGCCCCCACCCGCTCTCTCCGATCCTTCCACCTTAACCGCCTCTATCTTCCCCCACCCTCCTCTGCTCGTCTTCAGTCCACCCACTCATCTGCGTTCTTCTTCCTGGCCCGCGCTCTGTGAAATTCCTTGCCTTCCTCCATCCGACTTGAGTCCGAACACCCTACTTTTAAGAAAAACCTCAAGACTCACCTCTTTGCCCGTGCCCTCGACCTACCAGATCCCTCTGTGTGACCCTACTCCTCTCTGTTCCTCCCCTCCTCTCCCTGTCTCTGTCCTGTTGTATGACTCTGCTCTCTTGCTTTCCTGTCCCATAGTGTAACTTCCTTTCTTTTCAAAACTTACTCTAATTGTACTATGTAAACCGCTGTGATGTATTTTCCTCAGCGGTATATCAAATCCAATAAACATAAACATAAACACATACAGACCGGTGAGCCTGACGTCAGTACCAGGACAAATGGTAGAAACAATCATGAAGAACAAAATTGCTGAACATGTAGATAGTCATGGCTTAATGGGAGACAGCCAACATGGCTTTAGACAAGGAAGGTCTTGTCTTACTAATCTGCTATGTCCTTTTGAAGGTGTGACTAAACAGGCAGACAAAGGTGAGTCAGTTGATATAGTGTATTTGGACTTTCAGAAAGCCTTTGACAAGGTCCCTCATCAGAGACTTTTGGAAAAACTAAAGAGTCATGGGATAGGAGGCAGTGTACTATTGTGGATCAGGAACTGGTTAAAAGATAGAAAGCAGAGGGTAGGGCTAAATGGCCAATTTTCCCAATAAAGACAGGTGAATAGTGGAGTACCCTAGGGATCTGTGCTGAGTCCGCTGCTTTTTGACATATTCATAAATGACCTGGAAAAGGGAATAACGAGTGAGGTTATCAAATTTGCAGATCACACAAAACTATTTAAAGCTGTTAAAACCCAAGAGGATTGTGGAAAATTGCAAGAGGATCTTGATAAATTGGAAGACTGGGCATCAAAATGGCAGTTAAAATTTAATGTGGACAAGTGCAAAGTTATGCACCTAGGGAAAAACAACCAAAACTATAGTTATACGATGCAAGGTTCCACATTAGGAACCACCACCCAGGAAAAAGATTAAAGCGTCATTGTGGATAACATGTTAAAACCCTCCGCCCAGCGAGCAGCGGTGGCGAAGAGAGCAAATAGAATGCTAGGTATCATAAGGAAAGGAATGGAAAATAAAACAAAGCATAGTTACTCACCTGTAACAGGTGATCACCGGGAACAGCAGGAATTTAGTCTTCACATATGGGTATCGTCGGTACCGATGGAGCCGGCGCGGGAACGCTCCCCAGCGTCCAATTAGGAAGCTTTTGGGAGCATCCCACAGCGCCTGCGTGCTGCCTTCCCGCCTTTCCCAACTGCCTCTCTCCAGTTGAGTTTAAAGCTGAGACAAAGAGAGAGAGAGGGAAAGAGAAAGAGATAGATAGAGAGATACAACTCCTAGGGGAGGTGGGTGGGTTGTGAAGACTAAATTCCTGCTGTTCCCGGAGATCACCTGTTACAGGTGAGTAACTATGCTATCTCCAGGAACAAGCAGGAATATAGTCTTCACATATGGGGACTCCCTAGCTTTAGATGCCAGGGAGAGACCCCAGACGTTGTGTGTCCCTGTGAAAAGGCTCCACTTCCCCCCATGGATCTCTGGCATCCAACCAGGGATGGCGGGTAGGAGTTGATTAGGTAAGGAACAGGTGTTGGAGAACAGCCTGACCAAACAAGGCATCCCGGCGGAAGTCCTTGTCCAAGCAGTAATGGGCTGTGAAGGTATGAACCGAGGCCCAAGTGGCTGCTCGACAGATGTCGTCGATAGACACAGAGTGTAGATGAGCCATTGAAGCTGCCATGGCTCTCACATTGTGAGCTGTGACATGGCCCTCCAGAGGAAGATTCTTACTCTGATAGGCAAAGGAAATACACTGTGCAATCCAGCTAGACAGTGTTCTCTTGGAGACTGGAAGTCCCAAATGAGAAGGATCAAAATCAACAAAGAGTTGAGAGGACTTTCTATGTTGCTGTGTTCTTTGCAAGTAAAAGGCTAAAGCTCTTTTACAGTCCAAAGTATGAAGATTCCTTTCTGAATTTGATGCATGAGGTCTTGGAAAGAACACTGGCAGGTAGACCGCTTTGTTAAGATAAAAAGGCGAGACCACCTCTGGCATAAAGTGTGGATGAGTCCTAAGCACTACCTTGTCATGATGGAACCTTGTATAAGGTGGATCAGCTACTAGTGCCTGCAACTCACTGATGTGGCGTGCTGATGTGATTTCAATGAGAAAGATAACTTTCCAAGAAAGGAATTTCAATGAGGTAGTAGCTAAGGGTTCGAAAGGTGGCTTCATGAGCTGACCAAGAACCAACTTTAAGTCCCAAGCCACCGGTGGTGGCCTAATGGGAGGCTTAGTTAGAAGAAGGCCTCTCATAAATCTTGCTATAAGAGGATGAGAGGAAATATGTTGTCCATTTAGAGGCTTGAGAGAAGCTGCAATAGCACTCAAATGGACTCTTACTGAGTTAGTTTTAAGTCCTGCATTGGATAAATGACGTAGAAACTTGAGTAATGATTCCAGAGGTATCGCAAGGGGGTTAAGACCCTTATGTGAACACCATATGGTAAACCTTTTCCACTTGAAAGCATAAGAGCATCTTGTGGAAGGATTCCTGGAAGCATAAAGGACATCCTTTACTTGCTGAGGGAGGTTAAGATCATGAAGATCTAGGCCTTCAGCAACCAAGCTCTGAGATGCAGAGATTGGGGATTGGGATGCCACAACATTCTGTCCTCCTGAGACAGGAGATCTGGAGCAGATCCTAACTCCAGGGAGGGAGCTTGAGAGAGATGTAGAAGCAGAGGGTACCACACTTGCCGTGGCCAATATGGAGCTATGAGAATCATACGCCCTCTGTCTGTCTGAAGCTTGAATAGGGTTTTGGGAATTAGGGGAATGGGTGGAAAGGCATAAAAGAAGTCTTGATCCCAGTGAAGGAGGAAAGCATCCCTGGCCTGAGAGCCCTGAGCCGGAATTCTGGAACAGAACCGGGGAAGTTTGGCATTCAACGGACTTGCAAAGAGGTCTATGTCTGGGGTTCCCCAAATATGAAAAATCTTGGCCACCTGGTCTGCATGTAGAGACCATTTGTGTGGAAGCAGAACTCGACTGAGTCTGTCTAACCAAGAGTTTTGTATGCCTGGGAGATACACTGCCAGGAGATGAATCTGATGCTCTCTGGCGAGGGCCCATAGTCGCAAAGCTTCGTTGCAAAGCGACAGAGAGCCTGTTCCCCCCTGCTTGTTCACGTAGAACATGGCTACCTGATTGTCCATATGAATGAGGACTGTCTTGTAGCTGAGCAGGGTATAGAACACTCGAAGAGCAAGGAAGATTGCTCTGAGCTCTAAGAGATTGATATGTAGAAGAGTCTCCTGTGGAGTCCAGGTGCCATTTCTTGAGCAGTGAGATGAGGCTTCAGCACTGCTTGAGAAGCTAATTGCACCATGCGAAGGCAACAGGCCTGGGGGAGATAGGCCCTTGCTTTTCTGGTATCCAGCAAAGCTCCTATGAACTCTAGAGACTGAACATAAGATATGCCATACTGGGTCAGACCAAGGTCCATCAAGCCCAGTATCCTGTTTCCAACAGTGGCCAATCTAAGTCATACGTACCTAGCAGTTTCCCCAAAAGACACAGGTTCCGCAGTGCTTGTACTGGGTCAAGCATTGATATTCTGGGTCCCTTCTGGCGGGAGTTAGACAGGATTTTGGGATGTTTATGACCAGACCCAAATACTGAAGGATGCGCATTGTGCAAGATAGAGAAGTCCTGGCCTCTGACTCTGATGGGGCTCAAATGAGCCAGTCGTCTAAGTAGGGGAAGACGAATATCCCTAGAGTGTGGAGAAATGCTGCTACTACAGCCTTGCATTTCGTGAACACCCTTGGTGCTGAGACCAGGCCAAAAGGAAGCACCCTGTATTGGTAGTGCTTTCCTTGAAAAAGGAACCGAAGGAACTTTCTGTGAGTTGGATGGATGAGAACATGGGTGTACGCATCCTTGAGATCTAGAGAACAAAGCCAATCCTGACCCTGAAGGTATGGCAGCAGAGTTCCTAGAGAAATCATCTTGAATTTCTCTTTGAACAGGAATTTGTTCAATTCTCTGAGGTCTAAGATAGGTCTGTATCCCCCTGTTTTCTTTGGGATAAGGAAATAGGGGGAGTAAAACCCTGTACCCTGTTGGTGGATGGGTACTTCTTCTATTGCCCCTTGGGCAAGAAGCATAGTGACCTCTTGATCTAACAGGTTGATGAGAGAGGTCTGAGAATTGAACTGTCTTACCATTGTGGGAGGGGGCATGCACAGAAAGTGCAGCTTGTACCCCTCTCTTATAATGGAGAGTGTCCAATGCTCTGCTGTTATCTGCTCCCACCTGGGGGCAAAGTGACATTAGCCTTTCTGGAATGGTGAAAGGCTCTGGTCCATTGAGGGCCAGGAAGGCTAAGTTCTCTAGATGAAAGTCAAAGGCCTTGTGGAGGCTGAGACTGCTGAGGCGGTTGCGGCTTAGCAGTCTTTGCTTTCCTTAGTTTAGGTGGTTGCTGACCTTTCCGGGTCAGCTGACCTGTAGAACGTCCCTGCTGGGAATAAGAAGGATAAAACCTCTTCTTTTTTGAGAAAAAAAGCTTTTTGAAAGACTTCTTTCTCGCAGGATCAGCTGTGGCTTTGGATAGCCTATCCAAGTGGCGTTGTCAGCACCTAATTCATTGGCTTTTTCTTGCCAATTTTTGCGAAACAAATTCTCACCTGTACAAGGGATATTGCCCAGTTTGTTTTGCACCCAGAGCTCCAAATCGGATGCCTGGAGCCAGGCAATTCTTCGTGCACCTATGGCAATGGCAGAGGTTCTGCTTATACACTCAAAACAGTCAAAAGCTGCACGGTTGACAAACTTAGAAACATCCTGGGCATGTTTGACCAGTGTGAAAAAATCCTGCCTTCTATCCTCAGGGAGAAGAGGGCTCAAAACCTCTAAATCACCTGTGACTTCTTTAAGGAACATTCCCATATATAAAATATAGGAACTGATCCTGGCAGAAAGCATGGAAGCCTGGAAAGTACGACGTCCAAAGGCATCCAAAGTTCTACACTCACGTTTTGGAGGATTAGAGGCATGTCTCTTTGAACTCCTGATCCTTCTCATAGCTGATTCCACTACAATAGAGTGATGAGGAAGCTGAGTTTTCTGGAAGCCAGGACAAGGAGGGACTCGATACATGGTATCCAGTCTGCGAGAGTGAGGAGAGGTGGTGAGAGGTGTCTCCCACATTCTCAACATGAGATCATGTAAAATCTCATAGATAGGCAAGGTAGCTGCCTCCTTAGGAGCTTTGGGATATTGTAAAATCGCCAGCTCCTTAGCTCTGGGCTCTGTTTCAGGAGCCACAGTAATGGACAAACCACGAGCCAACTCCCTGATAAAGTCCTGAAAGGAGATGTTCTCTGGAGGAGACATCCTACGTTTAGGAGAGGAAGGCTCCTCCGGGAGAAGTATTCCGGTACCAAAAGAGCTATCAGAATCCTCAGAGTCTTCTGAGGATTCGAAGTATCTTCTGTCCGTATGCTCTTGAAGAGCCCAATACCTATTCCAACCGAAGTCGGTACCAGGGGGAATCAGTACCGGGGTATCGGTACGTGAAGGCATTGCATGACTGGGTACCGGCAAGGCCAACACCGATGCTATCGGTACCGGTACCGGTTGAACTGTCTGACATGGTTCCGAGGGCATCGATGCCGCAATGAGAGCCGTCAGACTGCGCTCAATAGCCAGGAACCTCTGGTCTATCGACGCTGCCGATGCCTGGGTATCCGTACCGGACGCAGCCGGTACCCCAGAGCATGGCACCAGTAGTTCTGCCGAGGTCAAGGCCTCGAGAACGTCCTGGAGCCCCGGATAATTTATTTATTTACATTCTCTTATATACCGCACTATTCTGCATCAGTGCGGTTTACATTGAACAAATTGAAATTACATTGAACAGGGCATTATAACTTGGAGATAACTATTTTACAGGGAACATGGGCTATGGAGGGTTAAGTGGCTTGCCCAAGACCACAAGGAGCACCTGTGGGACTAGAAACCCCAGTCCTTCCGGCCCAAGGTTGCTGTCCTCTAGTGGGATTTGAACCCCCGACCTTCCGGCCTGAAGTACCTTGCCCCAACCACTAGGCCACTCCTCCACTCCATGCTTTGGAAGCCGAAGCCTCCTGCCGGGGCAATTTTGCCGGTACAGAACCCTCAAGGGCAATGCCAGAGGCATCTCGATGCATAGAAGGAGATCTACCCTTTGAGGACCGGCTGGACTTATGTTTAGTTACCTGAGATCCATGGGAGGAAGACGAAGCCCTGGAAGATGTAGATGCCACTGAAGCTGCATCGGAGGGAAAAAGGGCACTGAGCTTGGCAGCTCGGTTCTGTCGACCCCTTTTGGACATCATGGCACAAGAAATGAACTCGGAGATGGAGTGGTCAGGACCTAAACATTTAAGACACCACTCGTGGGTGTCAGTGACGGAGATGGTACCGCCACACTTGGTTTATTTTTTAAAACCCGAGGCGGGTTTCTCCATGGTGGAGGAAATTTTGGGCCTAAAGCCCAAAATGGCGAGTGCACCTGGAAAGAAATACTATATATACAGGAGCTCTCCAGATCAACCAACAGTAGGGATTTAAGGGTTTGTTTTATTATATTAAGTTGTTAGCTCTCTGACTGGGAGCTCTTAAAAGGGTTTTTTTGTACATTTTTAAAGCAAGGTTACTTTTTTTGGTGCTTTAGTGGGACTTTCCTTGAGCACAGTAGGTGGTTGAACTCCGGTAACCTCCTCAGCTTTGGGAACTAACACCACCTAATCAGGAGTTAGTGGGCCTGATTTCCTGAGAGCAGCTGAGGGCCTGCATAAAAGGCTCCAGTGCCCTGCCCTGTTCAGGCTTTCCTACAGGAGCTCTCCAGATCAACCAACAGTAAGGATTTAAGGGTTTCTTTTATTATATTAAGTTGTTAGCTCTCTGACTGGGAGCTCTTAAAAGGGTTTTTTCTACATTTTTAAAGCAAGCTTACTTTTTTTGGTGCTTTAGTGGGACTTTCCTTGAGCACAGTAGGTGGTTGAACTCCAGTAACCTCCTCAGCTTTGGGAACTGCTAACACCTAATCAGGTGTTAGTTCCCTCCCTACCCACCCCGACTCCCACCCACACCTAGCGAGTAGTCTTGCTTTATAGGGCACCTCCCCATTTGACAAAGCACAGAGAATTGGACCAGCACATTTTGAATATAATTAAGGAGATTTAACTGCTTTTTCTCTGAAAGGACAGTTGGGAAACCGGCTGGTACTTGGTAGATCTCTCTCTTTTGCTTTAACAGATACCTAAGCTCCACGAACAGAACAATGGCTGGAAAAAATCGTATCGCTAAAGCTGTTGCCCCCGTTACAGCTTCTGCCTCGGTCCAGACAGAGGTCCTAATGCCAGTTGAAGAACCGGTTCCATGTGCAGGGTGCCTGCATGCTGAAGCTCTGAGGAAACAAGTGGAGGAACTCAGAGAGGAGGTGGCGAGGCTGAGGAGCATTCAAGACAGTGAGAAGTACATTGATGAGATGCTTCTTGCAGCAACCAAGCTCTCCAGCAGAGGAGAAGATGGGTGCCAACAGAATGTCGATGGTTGGACACAAGTCACCAGGGCCTGCAAAATCACCAATCCAACTTCTCCAGCCCTTGAATTGAAAGTACAGTTACTTACCTGTAACAGGTGATCTCTGGGAACAGCAGGAATAAGTCTTCACATATGGGTACGTCGGTACCGACAGAGTCCGTGCGGGAACGCTTCCCAGCGTCCAATCGGAAAGCCTTTGGAAGCATCCCAACACGCCTGCGCGCTGCCTTCCCGCCTTCCCAACTGCCTCTCCTCAGTTAAGTTTTACAGCTGAGACAAAGAGAGAGAGCGAAGCAAGGAAGGGAAAGATAGAGATAGAGAAATGCAACTCCTAGGGGAGGTGGGTGGGTTGTGAAGACTTATTCCTGCTGTTCCCAGAGATCACCTGTTACAGGTAAGTAACTGTGCTATCTCCAAGAACAAGCAGGAATGAGTCTTCACATATGGGGACTCCCCAGCTCATATGCCCGGAGGGAGTCCTAGCATGTTGCAAGTCTAGAACGAGCCATGCTGTACCTCAGGACCTCAGGCATCCTGGGGATGGAGGGCAGGAGTTGAATATAGAAAAGGAGCTGTAGAACAGCTGGCTAGAACAGGGCTTCAAAAGGGAAGACCCTGTATCGAGGGCATTTAGTAGTAAAATATTGTGATCTGGACCTCCCTTGTTGGCATTGCACAGATGCACTGAGCTCCATAAGGATCTGATAAAAGAGCCCGTGAATATGCTCAAGGGGTACCTCACTGTAAAGCAGAGGTAACAAAGTAGACCAAAAACAAGTGGAGGCCAGAACCCTTCAGGGTTAGAAAAAATAGCCCCAGAGGAAAAAACTGGAGTAGTATAAAAAGTAAAGCTTCAGCAGAGACGCAGAAGGTACTACTGAATTAAAGCTTAAGCTGTTTTGGTCTAAGAGAAAAAATGAGTCTGACCTAACTGGACTGGGCCTAGCATCAGAAAAGTACTTTTAGTTTTAAAACACAGAAGAGAGCTTTCTGGTTAAATTTAGAACCCAGCAGAGAGCTTGTAGTTTAAATTTCATAAGAAGTTAGAGCCTAGCAGCAGCAGCTAAGAGCTATAATTTAAATCAAATCAGAATTTAGCTTACCTCAGCAGCACAAGACAGGGTACTGTGTAGCAGCCCTCTGGGGAAAGGAGGGGCTCTTCCGAAGGGATGGGTTTCACCTTAACCGGGATGGAACCAGGCTGCTGGCATTAACCTTTAAAAAGGAAATAGAGCAGCTTTTAAACTAGATATTAGGGGAAAGCCGACAGTCGCCCAAGAGCGGATGGTTCAGAAGAATGTATCCTTGAAGGATATTACCAAAAGCAGAGATTTTCCACAAAAGAGTAAAGTAGCCCAAATGCCCTCAAGTATGGAGCAGAGAGCTTAAAGATCCCAATTTACCCATGTCTAACAATAGCCAAATTAACATGAATAAAATACATTCTCTAAAATGCTTGTATGCAAATGCTAGAAGTCTAAAGAATAAGATGGGAGAGTTAGAATATATAGCACTAAATGAGAGATTAGATATGATTGGAATATCAGAGACATGGTGGAAGGAGGACAACCAGTGGGACACTGTGATACCTGGGTACAAACTATATCGTAATGATAGAGCTGATCAAATTGGTGGAGGGGTTGCGCTCTATGTTAGAGAGGGCATTGACTCAGAAAGGATTAAAGTTTTGCAGGAAACAAAATCTGCTATAGAATCTATATGGATTGAAATTCCATATAAAAGGGGGAAGGCAATGGCAGTGGGGGTGTACTATGGAGCACCTGGCCAGAATGACCAAATGGATGATGAAATGCTCAAAGAAATCAAGGAAGCTAACAAAAGTTACAGCGCAGTAATAATAATGGGTGATTTCAATTACCCCGGTATCGACTGGGTCAGTGTCACGTCAGGACATGCTAGGGAGATAAAGTTCCTAGATGAAATAAATGATTGCTTCTAGAAGCAGCTGGTTCATGAACCGACCAGAGGGGAAGCCATATTAGACCTAGTCCTTAGTGGAACACCAGATCTAGTGCAAGAGATAAGGGTGTTGGGGCCACTTGGCAATAGTGATCATAGCATGATCACCTTTTATTTAATTAGTGGAGGAGGGATAGTAAGGAAATCCACAGTACTACCTTTTAACTTTCGAAAGGGAGACTATGATAAAATGAGGAAAACAGTTAAGAAAAAACTAAAAGGAGCAGTTGCAAAGGTTAAAGACGTACATCAGGCTTGGCTGTTGTTGAAAAATACTATCTTGGAAGCCCAGACCAGCTGTATCCCATGCTTTAAAAGAAGTGGAAGGAAGTCCAAAAAACTGCCAGCATGGTTTAAAGGTGAGGTCAGAGAGGCTGTTGTTGCCAAAAAAGCATCTTTCAGGAAATGGAAAAAAGAACCAAACGACGAAACCTGGAAACAGCACAAGCACTGGCAAGTCAAATGCAAGGCATTGATAAGCCAGGCAAAGAGAGAATTTGAGAAGAAGCTTGCTGCAGAAGCAAAAACGCGAAATAAAGACCTTTTCAAGTACATTCGTAGCAAAAAACCTGTGAGAGAGTCAGTTGGTCCATTAGATGATAAAGGGGTTAAAGGAGCACTAAGAGGCGACAAGGCGATAGCGGAGAGACTGAATGAATTCTTTGCTTCGGTCTTTACTGAGGAAGATGTAGGGATGTTACCCATGACTGAAGTGGTATTTAAAGGTGCGGAAGAATTGAAGGAAATATCGATACATCGGGAAGATGTCTTACAACTATTAGATAAACTGAAGAGTAGCAAATCACCTGGGCCGGATGGTATACATTCAAGGGTGTTGAAAGAACTGAAATATGAGATTGCAGACCTGCTATCAGTAATCTGTGAACTATCATTAAAATCATCTCTAATACCTGAAGATTCGAGGATCGCCAATGTAACACCAATTTTTAAAAAGGGTTCCAGGGGTGATCCGGGAAACTACAGACCGGTGAGCCTGACGTCAGTACCGGGAAAAATGGTAGAAACCATCATAAAGAATAAAATTACTCAGCATGTAGATAGTCACAACCTAATGGGAGATAGCCAACATGGCTTTAGACAAGGAAGATCTTCTCTTACTAATCTGTTATGTTTTTTTGAAGGAGTGAATGAACAGGTGGACAAAGGTGAGTCGGTTGATATTGTGTATCTGGACTTTCAGAAAGCTTTTGACAAGGTCCCTCATCAGAGACTTTTGGCAAAAATAAAGAGTCAAGGGATAGGAGGCAGTGTACTATTGTGGATCAGGAACTGGTTAAAAGATAGAAAGCAGAGGGTAGGGCTAAATGGCCAATTTTCCCAATGGAGAAAGGTGAATAGTGGTGTACCCCAGGGATCTGTGCTGGGTCCGCTGCTTTTTGACATATTCATAAATTACCTGGAAAGTGGAATAACGAGTGAGGTTATCAAATTTGCAGATGGCACAAAACTATTTAAAGTTGTTAAAACCCAAGAGGATTGTGAAAAATTGCAAGAGGATCTTGATAAATTGGAAGACTGGGCATCAAAATGGCAGATGAAATTTAATGTGGACAAGTGCAAAGTTATGCACCTAGGGAAGAACAACCCAAACTATGGTTACACGATGCAAGGTTCCACATTAGGAACCACCACCCAGGAAAAAGATTAAGGCGTCATTGTGGATACCATGTTAAAACCCTCGGCCCAGTGTGCAGCGGCGGCCAAGAGAGCAAATAGAATGCTAGGTATGATAAGGAAAAGAATGGAAAATAAAACAAAAGATATTATAATGCCTCTATATCGTTCCATGGTGAGACCGCACCTTGAATATTGTGTGCAATTCTGGTCGCCGTATCTTAAAAAGGATATAGTGATTTTAGAAAAGGTTCAGAGAAGAGCCACCAAAATGGTAAAGGGGATGGAAGGATACTCCTATGAAGAAAGGCTAAAAAGGTTAGGGCTCTTTAACTTGGAAAAGAGACGGCTGAGGGGAGATATGATAGAAGTCTATAAATTAATGAACGGAGTGGAACGGGTAAACGTAGATCGATTGTTTACGTTATCAGAATATAGAAAGACTAGGGGACATGCAATGAAGCTACAGGGTAAACTATTTAAGACTAATAAAAGAAAATATTTTTTCACTCAACGTGTAATCAAACTCTGGAATTTGTTACCGGAGGATGTAGTAAAGGCTGTTAGTGTAGCTGGGTTTAAAAAAGGTTTGGACAAATTTCTGGAGGAAAGGTCCATAAACCATTATTAAGAAGTGACCGAAGATATCAATGCTTGACCCAGTACAAGCATTGTGGAACTTGTGTCTCTTGGGGAAACTGCTAGGTACATATGACCTAGATTGGCCACTGTTGGAAACAGAATACTGGGCTTGATGGACCTTGGTCTGACCCAGTATGGCATATCTTATGTTCTTATATGTTCTTATGGATCAGTCCATATAAGTAGAAAGGGTATGGTGACCCTTGTATCTGATAATAAAGTAAGAACAGACTCAGAAGCGCTAAGCTTTAGAGCAACTGAAGCTCCGCAATGTCTTACCTAAATAGGGTCACTTAGGAAAGAGAAGGTACATGGAGAGCTTCAGGAGTACCTAAACTGAAAAGGTTAAGGTAAAGAAAAGGGTTATTAATTACCACAGGAGTGGTTATAGGTGTAGCCCCCTAAATATGCCGGAACAGCATTGATAGGGGTAGTGCCCATCTGTCAGGATCAATAGGAATGTAAGGATATCTGAACCTAACAGATAGATAGATAAGTAGATGGATACAGATCTATCTAAAAATATATCTCATATGCCTTTAAATATATATATGTATATACTGTACATATATATATATACACCGAAATATATACACATATAGGGCATATATGCATATATCCATAAGAGATATATATATATGGGCAGAAGACACACAGATAGATATAGATAGTATATATCTGTATCTATCTATATCTATCTATATGTATCTATATCTATATCTATATATATATACCCAGAAGAATAGGTCGTCATACGGAGACATGTCTCCAGGTATATGGATGGAGAGATGTTCAAAGATCCCCATCCCCCTTATAGGGGGAGAGGGAGATTCATCTGACAACAAGAAGGTTGACACCTACTTGAATAGATAAACAGGAAAAAATCATCTCCTCCTGGTTATGACTGTTATAGTCAGAGGAAGGTTGTCCTTGACAAAGGGGTGGCTTAGTTCTTTGTAGAATTTGAGCTGTTGAATAACCAGGATGGCCTACCTGAAGATGGCAGAGGATAACATTAGTCTGCAGACCAGAAGTCCAGATATCTCCAGAAATGTGGTATGGAGATTGGATAGAGGAGGCTACTAGAGGAAGATACCCTAGCGATCCGCCTATGAGGGCAAGATGGGTATTAGATGTCCTCTAGTTGCCAGAAAATATTTTATCCCTGATGGAAAAAATCCCAGGCAATATGGGCCAAGCCAGGGAGTTGGCCCTTCTTTTAGGCTTTCACGTAATGAAAAGCCTGAGGCTTATGCCTTAACAGAGATTTAAAATAAGATGGAAAGGGTAGAATATCTGCCAGGCATGAATATGACTGGGGGAAACCCTTTTAAACCATCTGGGGTTATCTGCTAGGCAAGATATTGATGCTCTCTAGCAAGGGCCCATAGTGCAAAGCTACTCTGTAGAGTTGCAGAGAGCATGCTGCAGGTTGGTTAGAAGAAAAACTGGCTGTGGACGATCCCTGGTAAGGAATGTGGACAACCAACAGGTAACCAACTATTCTGCCAAGGACAAAGGGCAAAGAATAGAAAATAACCCAACCAAACTGTGAAACAGGGTTTCCCAACGAGGCTGATAACCTGTTTGGGACTTAGTACTGAGGTTAGGAGGATTGCTAGTGGAGAGGAAGCCCTGGTTGTGTAGTGAACAAAACCTGTGGCGTAACCACTAGAAATTTTTGCATCTATGAGGGCAGCATAGAGAATTTCTTTCCCCTACTCTGTAGATTGGGAAAAGAAAAACCAACAGACATGGTACGACTTCCTATTGTCTGAGGAGCTGCCCTAAGGTAGCAAGGGGGAGACAACTCCGAAAGGGAGAATCCCCCAGTAGAAGAGGTAGAGGACCATAGGGGCTTACCCGTATAAAAAGTCACTCTTACAAAGCAAATGTTGTAGTAAGAGCCAAGTATGGAGGAAACCTCCGACAGGTGAGATGATACATGCCAGTAGATGGAAACAACTGTCTATTGATAGTTGTTACCTCTCCCTCTCCTCCAAGAGGAAGAGGAAAAATCTGTTAAGAATGGGCATGATCATCATGAAGATTCTTAAGAAAAGATGTCTCATGAAGAGATATCAAAGTAGTTTAGGATAAAATTTGTGCAGATACTTCAAGTGAAAAGAAGCAGACTGCCATCCCAACCCCCCAAACAAAGGGGCAATGATCTATTTAAAACCCTGCAACTGCTGGGTTTGTTGACCCTGTTGAGGTTGTGGATTGCTCAGACTAGAACGATGTACCCCCTTGTTTAGGGACATCTGAATGATGGGCAGATGATGGGTAAAACCTTCTCCCCTTAGGGGTTGAAAGTTTGGTAGGACACTTCCTACCTACTGGGAAAGAAGGCACAGAGCAGCCCCTGGAAAGAGTAAAGTCAGTGGAAAACTGAGTAACCAGAAGTAAAGACTCCCTGTTGAAGAGATTCTCTCCAGTACAAGGAGTATTTCCCAGTCTTTCCTGTGCCCATTTGTCCAAGTCTGAGGCCTGAAGCCAGGCTCTACGTCGTGCCCCTATAGCTATAGCAGAAGTCCTGCTAACAGACTCAAAGGAGTCTAGGGTAGCACGAGTAAGGAACTTAGAGATATTCTGAATATGACTAACCAGTGAGGAATAGTCTGTACATCTGGGCTCCTGGAGAAAAGGAGTCAAAAGATGTAATTGCTTTGTGATCTCCTCAAGAGATAGACCCATATAAAAAATATATGAGAGAATCCTTGCTGAAAGCATGGAGGTCTGGAAGGTTTGACGTCCAAAGGCATCTAGTGTCTTAGACTCACGACCTGACGGACAAGAAGAGTGCTTTTTAGTACTCTTCACTCGCCTCAATGCTGACTCCACTACAATGGAATGATGAGGAAGTTGAGTCTTTTGAAACCCTGGAGAGGGGGGCACCTGATATAGGAGATCAGTTGCTCTAGAAAGTGGGGGTACCTTTAAAGGAGATTCCCACATTCGTAGAAGGAGATCCTGCAAAGAATGATGCAAAGGAAGCATTATATTTCCCTTTGCTTCCTTAGGAACAGAGAGGTATTCTGTACTTCCTTGTATAGGATCTTGTCCAGGGACAGGAATGGCAAGTGATTTTGCCATATCCAGGAGGAAAGTCTGGAAAGAAAGATCCCTGGAGGGAATTCCCCCTGGATAGGCTAGATCTGATGAAGAACTAGCATTGGCACCAAGGGATCTAATTCCAGTATACAGGAATAGAAGATCCTGAATGGTGCAGAATGGGATCCTTGGATAGTGGTCACTGGTACTGCAGGACAGAACCAGCAACAGTCGGTAACATATCGTCCATGCTTGGAATCGATTCCAAACTCGGCATCAAGGGAAGCGATCCTGATGAATGAAACATGGAAGGTACCGACTGTAAAGGTACTGTGGATGTCGGTACTGATCTCGGTACCGAATCTGATTCCGGAGGAAGAAAACAAGCCGGTGGCAACTCTAACGGTATCGGTGGAACCAAGGGTTGCGGATCCGAGGTATCGAAACCGAGCCTTCGGTACCGACGGGAGTCGGTACCAAGGCGAGTCAGTACACAGTCCTCCAGACTGGAGATCGATTCTAGACTCGGCATCGAAGGAAGCGAGTCTATCGATGCACGTCTGGAGGGTACCGACGTCGGAACTCGTATCGGTGTTGATACCGATACTGTAAAATCGATGTGAGCGTATCCACCAGCCCCATAGGTACCGGAGACGCCAGACGACGATTCTCGATGAGGAATATTTCATCCAACACCGGTGCCGATGCCGGGGTATCGGTACCGCCCGAAGCGGATGCCACCACCGGACCTGGCTCAGGTATGTTCTGTGAGGGGTGAACCTCAGGAACAACCTGAAACCCCACACAGGCTTTGGAGGCTGAAGACTCCCACCAGGGTTTTGAAACCAGTGGATTCTCGAGGGCAAGGCCGGAGGCATCTCTATGCTGTGCATAAGAACTGCCGCTCGAGGACTGGCTAGTCTTAACAGACTGTTTTTGGGTTACCTGATGCTGTGTAGAAGAAGATATAATCGGTGCCCTGAAGTTGGAAGGGGACCGCGTGTCGAGGGGAACTCGATGTTGAAAACTGCTTCTCACAGCACTGGTGCCCGAAGGCTCCGGAGGACAATGGTCAGGACCCAAGCAGGTTAGACACCAATTGTGGGTGTCTACAAATAAAGTTGTACCGCCACAGTTAGTGCATTTCCTGGGGCAAATGGCTGGCGGTTCCATGAGGAAAAATGGAGAGGCCTAGAAGGCCTGAGAACCGTTAACACTAAAAAGAAATTTTACATTCCCTAAGGAAAAATTTTTAAAAGAAAATAAGAAACAAACACAGGCGGTACCGGTGGCATCGGGGAAGGCAGCCGCGACCACAAGAAAACTAAAATATAAAAGAAGAATTTTCTGCGGTGACAGAACGTCCTGCCGGCTCCGCGGAAAAACGAAAACTGAGGAGAGACAGTTGGGAAGGCGGGAAGGCAGCACGCATGCGTGTTGGGATGCTTCCAAAGGCTTTCTGATTGGACACTGGGAAGCGTTCCCGCGCGGACTCCGTCGGTACCAACGTACCCATATGTGAAGACTCATTCCTGCTTGTTCCTGGAGATGAACCATTATGCAGCCCTGGAAGTGGAGGAGGTGAAAGCATCCCTGGAAAGGGAAGAACCAGAGCTCAAGTACCCCAAAGTTGCAGAATCAGTAACCACAAGGAAACGAAGGATAGTGGTGGTTGGAGACTCTCTTCTGAGGGGTACTGAGGCGTCCATCTGCCGACCAGACTTGATGTCCAGAGAGGTATGCTGTCTGCCTGGTGCCAAAATCCAAGATGTTATGGAGAGTTTGTAGAGACTCATCAAGCCCACTGACAATTACCCAATGTTGCTAATCCATGTTGGAACAAATGATACTGCCAGGTATACCTCGGAACGTATCAAAAGTGACTTCATGGCTCTGGGACAGAGGGTGAAGCAGTTAGGTGCACAGGTGGTGTTCTCTTCAATCCTCCCTGTTGAGGGTAAAGGCCAAGGCAGAGAGGCTCGCATCCTGGAGATGAATGCATGGCTGCGTGGATGGTGTCATCGAGAGCATTTTGGTTTCCTAGACCATGGCATGCTGTTCCAAGGGTTGCAGAGCAGAGATGGCATCCATCTGTCCAAGAAAGGTCAACGCGTCTTCAGAAGTACACTGGCTAATTTACTGAAGAGGGCTTTAAACTAGATTCGTTAGGAATGGGTGAAGAAAGCCCCCAGGTAAGTGAAAGCCCCCAGGTAGGCGATACATTAAATAACTTTATGGAAATGGGTAACAGGGGTAACATATGGAAAGCAGTGTGTATAAATGCCCGTAGCATGGGAAATAAGATCCCTGATGTTGAAGCTTTGGTGGAAGTGGCTGACTTGGATTTAGAGGCAGTTACAGAAACATGGTTCACAGAAAACCATGATTGGGATGTAACTATACCTGGCTATACTTTATTCAGAAAGGACAGGGTAGGAAGTAGGGGAGGAGGAGTGGCACTATACGTAAAAACTACTATTAAAGCTTTGGAATTACAGAGCTTAAAAGGGAGAGAGGAGACATAGTGGGTTAAACTAGAAAGAGGGAAAGAGAAATCTATTTGCATTGGTGTGATATACAGACCTCACTCACAAGAGGAAGAGGTGGACAGAGTTAATTGAAGACATAAGCAGCATTGCTAGGAAAGGGGAAGTGCTACTGATAGGAGATTTCAATATGCCAGATGTTTATTGGCACATTCCTGCTGCAGTATCATCTAGAAGTAAGGAGATCCTGGATTCTCTACAGGGAGAACTATTCAGGCAATTGGTAACAGAACCCACATGTGAAGGGGCCATACTGGACTTGGTGCTTACCAATGGTGAAAGTGTTTCTGATGTTGTAGTGGGAGATCATTTTGCATCCAGTGATCACCAGATGGTGTGGTTCAGTATTAGGACTAGGGCTGTTAGAATCCATTCAAAGGTGAAGATCTTAGACTTTAGGAAGACTAACTTTGCGAAGATGGGCCAATACCTCAGGGAGTCGTTAGTTGGATGGGAACAGCTGAGGGATGTAGAAAAACAGTGTAAAAAACTGAAAGGGGATATTTTAAGGGCAATCAACCTTTTTGTTAAAATGGTAAATAAAGGTAAAAGGAAAGCACAGTTACTTACCTGTAACAGGTGATCTCTGGGAACAGCAGGAATAAGTCTTCACATATGGGTACGTCGGTACCGATGGAGTCTGCGCGGGAACGCTTCCCAGCGTCCAATCAAGAGCTTTTGGAAGCATCCCAGCACGCCTGCATGCTGCCTTCCCGCCTTTCCCAACTGCCTCTCCTCAGTTAAGTTTTAAAGCTGAGACAAAGAGAGAGAGAGAGAGAGAGGAAAGGAAAGATAGATAGAGAGACAACTCCTGGGGAGGTGGGTGGGTTGTGAAGACTTATTCCTGCTGTTCCCAGAGATCACCTGTTACAGGTAAGTAACTGTGCTATCTCCAGGAACAAGCAGGAATGAGTCTTCACATATGGGGACTCCCAAGCTGAGATGCCTAGAGTCCCAGCATGTCATAGGTTGGAACATGCTATCAACCAGAACACCAGGCATCCTGAGGATGGAGGGTAGGAGTTGAAGAAAGAAAGATGCTGTGGAACAGCTAACCTAGCACAGGACTGCAGAGAAGGAGTCCATGTGTCACGAGGTTACGCCAGCAGTGCCCATGGAGGTAAACGAAAGTGAGCAAAATAGCAGGAAAAATGACAGCTCAGCTTCACAAATGGGAAAGGGTTGCCAAGAGCAACCGTGGAAAACACATTCACATGGTGTTAGGGAACGCCCAAGCAGAGACGGAGCTCATTAGAGAATGGGGAGCAGCTGCAGGGGGGCGGAGCCCAGGCTAACACTAAGCACAATATAGTGAGGACTCATTCACCAACAGATAGGACAGGTGGGAGAATCAAAGAGAGGTCCGGTGAGAGAACCCTGAACACAGGTGGGAGAATCGAGGATAGAACCCTGAGCACCGGTGGGAGAATCCGGGATAGAACACGAGAAGGAACACGTGAGAGTGTTGGGAGGACAGTGCCAAGGAAAAGACAGGAGTCAGAGGTTGGTGATTTGCAAAGAAGCTGTGGGGAACAGCAAGGCATATCTTACCAGTACCCTGTGGAATATTGCAATGAGGCAATAAGGAAGGGCAGTCCTACAGCTAAATGTACAAGCTATAAGCAGTTTAACTCCAAACAAACAGAAGGGAAGAGTTCTTACCCTGAGGCACATTTCCTGGAGGTAGAAAAACGCCGTGGGAGAAAGAGAACAGAACAGGGCTATCCACGTTATAGAAAGCAGGAAGCTCTAGGAGTGGAAGAGAGACGTATTCTCCCTAATAGATGGGATTTAGAACACCCAGACTTCCTATGCACATATGAGGAGCTATGCAGAGCTCAGGAAGAAAAGTACAAACACTACGGTAACTTCCCACAAGCCACGAGGGTAGTGGAGGAAGGGAACCTGTTCACTCCTCGGCAGGGACAGTTTGACTCAAAGGGCATTTTTGAGCCAGAAGCACTGTCCGATGAAGGAGAAATGCAACTGGAATTCCCTGAAGAGATTTCACAAGAGATAGACATGGATTGTACTTACACTGTGTCAGATTATGTTCATTCTTTGTGCTGATGCAGCCAGAAGGGCTAATTGAAGAAACAGCTGAAAAGGTTTCACGTAAGTGAAAAGAACTGCTTCTGTTACTTTTGCTGTTGAGTTTATGCTGAAGGAAGCTTACATTTTTGTTTCAGTATTTTTCCTTTGATTGATGCCAGACGTATGGTTTGTTATACTTTTGTTCCATAGTTTTGAATCCACCCCGGACGGGGAATAAAACCTAAGTTAACCTTACACTCTGCCTCAACTACAATTATTGGTCTAAGGTACAACTACAGGAACCAGAAGGCTTAGCTACTGCCTTCCCGGGGACGTAACTTCCCGGAGTAAAGCATTGCCCCATCAGCCTGTCTAAGCACCTCTTATGCCTCTGGGCCAGCTAGTGGGTCACAATATAGATATATATATATATATACATATAGATATATAGATAGACATATAAGAATATATCTATAGTGAGATATGGAGGGGCATAAAATACACATAAAAGATAAATATGAATATGTAGGCCTATATATGGGTGTCTGCTGTTAAGCAGATAGAGATATGCCTACAGCATTTATTTTATTTATTTATTTATAGTCTCTTATATACCGCACTATTCGGCATCAGCGCGGTTTACATGGAACAAAAATGCTCAGTACAGTTAACATGTAAGAGTTTACAGATAACAGGGCAAGTAACTTGGATAACAGGGGTAAGCTATTTACAGCATTTGCTACATAAACTTGTATAACAGTGGTAAACTATTTACAAATATTGCTACATAAAGTCGTATGATCATGAATACCATAGAAACAAATGCACCACTAAGGGTTAGGAAATCTTTCTTAGCATGTTGTTGGGAAACCATATAATTGCTTAGCGGGTTGCATCTCTGTCTCAGTGGGTGAGGTTGGGATCTATGAGGTACTTATTGAAAAGATGGTATTTAAGGGCTTTCCTAAACTGTGTGAGGCTCTTAATCGCCCGGATATCTGGAGGTAATGCGTTCCAGCATCTTGGTGCACTGATACTAAACGCCCTATTGGCTGTAGATGTTGTGCACGCTGTTAATGCTTTCGGGACTTTTAGGGTGTTTGTAGCTGTGGATCTCCTTGCTCTATTAGGAGATGTGATATGGATGAGGGCCGATATTGACTCAGGGGAGAGCTTGTTAATAGCTTTAAAAGTGATTAACAGTGTCTTGAAGACGATTCTAGCCTGGATAGGTAGCCAATGTAATTGTATCAGCAGAGGTGTCACGTGGTCACTTCTGGAGGCTCCATGGATGACCCTTGCTGCAGCGTTCATGGCGAGCTGTAGTGGATGTAAGGTGGATAGGGGCAGGCCTTGAAGGATGGCGTTGGCGTAGTCAAAATGAGGTATGATCAACGCCTGGTATATAGTCCTGAAGTCATTTGGTTCTAGCATGGATCGTAAATGCCTAAGTGAGCGGATCTTATAGTATACTGCTCTGACAGTGTTCGCTATGTGGACTTTCATGTCCAGGCGTTGATCCAAAGTGACTCCTAGATAGCGTATTGAAGGTTTAGAATGTAACTCTGCTCCTTTTACTTTAAGGAATGGTGGTGGGGTGAAGTTAGGGTTCCTCGTAATGAAGAGTACTTCCGTTTTCTTATGTTGTATTCGGAGGTTTTGGGAGGAAAGCCAGTCAGATATTGCGTCGAAACAGCTCGTCAATGAGGAGAGGTCCGGATGTTCAGTAGAGAAGGGTATGTACAACAGGACATCGTCAGCGTATAGCATGCAGTCGACATTGAAGGATCGGATGATCTTGCAAATTGGCTGCATGTAAATGTTAAACAGGAGGGCTGAAAGGGAGGAACCTTGTGGGACTCCCTGGCTTTGGTGGAAAGGTTCGGATGTCATGCCTCCGGAACGCACATGTTGCCATCTTCCGGACAGGTAAGATCTGCACCATTCAAGAGCTCTACCAGTAATGCCTTTCTCAATTAGTCGACCTACGAGAAGCTCATGACTCACTGAATCAAAAGCTGCAGCGATGTCCAGAAAGATGAGAGCAAAACCTTGACGGATGTCATCGATGCCAGTGATTATCTTGCAGAAGAGGGTGGTAAGAAGAGTCTCCACACCGTGGGATTCCCTAAAACCATGCTGGCAGGGGTCCAATGGTGCGGCAGCGTCGACGTGATCCTGTAGTTGTCGTTGTACCTCTTTTTCGATGATCTTCGCAAGCAGAGGTATACTGGATATAGGTCTGTATGAATCTACTTTTTGGGGGTCGAGTTTGCAGTTTTTCAAAAGAGGTCTGATAGAGGTGTGCTTAAGCGCTGAGGGGAAGGAACCTGTTATGAAGGAGAGGTTCATTATATTGGATAGTATTGGGCTGAAATGGCTGCGGAGCTCCTTAATCCAGAAGGCTGGGCAAGGATCGGACTGAGATGTGGTGGTGTTAAGGGCCATAATAGAGTCTTCAATTCCTTTCTTGGTAGGGGTAGAGAATACGGTTAGGGCTGCAGGGCAGTCTCGTACTGGGGTGGTGGTTGTAGTCAAGATATTGATAGTCCGGCATATCTTGGATTGTGCATAGTTAGCAAAATCTTGTGGGTGAATCTCAAATTGAGGTCCGGTGGTTGGTTCCTTTGATAGAGTCTTGACTAGGTCAAAGAGATCGTGGGGTTTATTAAGTGATCTTTTTAAGGTCTCTGAGTAGTATTGTTTCATTGCATCAGTGATTGCCTTGCGGTGAGCAGCCAGATGACAATTGTATGCTGTCTGGTCAACTGTAGAGTGGGATCTGCGCCAGCGCTTCTCGAGTTTCCGTAATTGGGTAAGAGAAACTCTAAGATCTGCTGTGTACCATGGAGCGCTCGTTCTTTTCCCTAGGGGCTTGTCGGTTGGTGTGCGTAGGGCGATTGAACTGAGGCAATTGTTCCAGTGAGTAATCAGGTCATCAAGGTTCGAGGTGGTTTCGCTAAAGAGTTGTTGCGTTTCGGTGAGGATAAGGTCTCTGTTGAAAGGCTTGAAACATCTGGAGTGAGGTCTTGTAGTGTTGTTTGGTTTCTTATTGAGCTTTGAATCGCTTTTGTGCAAAGAAATCTGGAGGATGATCAGTTTGTGATCTGACCATGGCACAGGAGTTACGGCCATTATGGGGTCATGTGATGGGTTAAGGGATATCTGAGGGGCGAATACTAAGTCCAGAATATTTCCCTTAGTGTGGGTAGGTTCCATTACTAGTTGTTTGAAGCCGAGATTTGTGAGGGCCTCAAGGAAGGATAACACTTGATTGTCCTGCAGTGTTGGCAGGTTGAAATCGCCTAGGATCCAGTTTGGGACGTTTGGGTTTTGCGTGTTGGAGGCGAGATCAATTATTGCAGCAAGATCATCCGGGGAAGCTGAGGGTGCTCTGTAAAGCAGGCTGATTGAGCATCGTTTATTGGAGATGGTGACGGATTCAAGGTGATTAGTGCTGGTGGCGTCAACTGTCTGGAAATGAAGGTCTGTCCTGGTGAGGATGAGCACCCCTCCTCCTCTTTTGTCTCGTCTATGACTTGTATAAGCTGTGAAGTTCAGTGGTAGGAGCTGGTTGAGTATGACGTTGTCTTCATCGGATAGCCATGTCTCAGTGACCAAGAGTATATCAAGGTCGTGGAGGGAAATCATATCAATGACAGCTGGCCACTTCTTCCGGATAGAGCGGGCATTAATGAGGGCACATTTTAGGTTATGAGAATAGGAGTTTTCCACCTTCTTGGAATTCACAGAGTGCTGAAGCGCAATGTGTAGCAGATGTGGGTGATGTGCTCGGGTATCCCAATTTACATTGTTATGGGATGCACCAGACCATCTCCTTCCATGGCTTTGTAATATTGGGATATGATTGGAAGGCGGGGTTAAGGTAAGAGAGCAAGAGAACCAACTAGCAAGGATGATATAACATCCTATTAAGGTGGGGAAGGGGGAACCCATTGTGGCAAGGTACTGTGTAATTGTGAAATGGGTAGGTTAGGGCAGAAATACTTGTGATTGTGGGCATGTATTGTGAGAATTAATGACAACGGTGCAATGGTAACTAGCTAGATAACATTAGGAGTTGTTGACAGTAATACAGTGGTTAGATAGCAGTAAGGAATAATTGACTATAGTACAATAGTAATAGTTACTGACTACAGTAGAATGGTAACAGTACAGTGTCTAGCTGGCAGTAAGGAATTACTGACTACAGTACAATAGTAACAATTACTGACTACAGTAGAATGGTAACAGTACAGTGTCTAGCTGGCAGTAAGGAATTACTGACTACAGTACAATAGTACCAAATACTGGCTACAGTAGAATGGTAACAGTACAGTACGGTACAGTGGCTAGATGGCAGTGAGAGATTACTGACTACAGTACAAAGTAAACTGTCATTGATAAGGCTGTTGATGGTAGTATACAGAGGTTATACTTATGATGCTATACTTGCGGCAAGCAGCATGAGATCAGGAACATCCGATGCAAGAGGCTTGATCGGTTCCTATCACGTGTTGACTTTCACTAGTACTGGGCTGTACGAGGAGGAGTGAAAGTGCTGCTGGTGCACGAGATCCACACAGAGGAGCTCAAGCTGCTGGGTTGCTTGGAGGTGGTCTTTAAATCAATGGTCGCTATGTTGTGTGGGCCAGGTGGATGAAGGATGTCTGTTTTCTAGTGCCCCGCCTAAGGGCCACGCCAAAGGGCCCTCAGGCGCGGGCCCGACAGGCGCGGGCCTGCCTGTCGGCAGCCGTTTAAATGGCCTTGCTGTTCCCTCCCACAGCCCCGATTGGACCGGAGGCCAGAGCGTGGTTGGTGGACGGCCTGCTCTGGAGCTCTACCCCGATCGGGGGAGCGGAGGATGCCTGGAGGTGAAGAGGAGTGTTCCCGCTATCGGCAGCCGTTTTATGGCCTTGCTGTTCCCTCCCACAGCCCCGATTGGACCGGAGGCCAGAGCGTGGTTGGTGGACGGCCTGCTCTGGAGCTCTACCCCGATCGGGGGAGCGGAGGATGCCTGGAGGTGAAGAGGAGTGTTCCCGCTATCGGCAGCCGTTTTATGGCCTTGCTGTTCCCTCCCACAGCCCCGATTGGACCGGAGGCCAGAGCGTGGTTGGTGGACGGCCTGCTCTGGAGCTCTACCCCGATCGGGGGAGCGGAGGATGCCTGGAGGTGAAGAGGAGTGTTCCCGCTATCGGCAGCCGTTTTATGGCCTTGCTGTTCCCTCCCACAGCCCCGATTGGACCGGAGGCCAGAGCGTGGTTGGTGGACGGCCTGCTCTGGAGCTCTACCCCGATCGGGGAGCGGAGGATGCCTGGAGGTGAAGAGGAGTGTTCCCGCTATCGGCAGCCGTTTTATGGCCTTGCTGTTCCCTCCCACAGCCCCGATTGGACCGGAGGCCAGAGCGTGGTTGGTGGACGGCCTGCTCTGGAGCTCTACCCCGATCGGGGGAGCGGAGGATGCCTGGAGGTGAAGAGGAGTGTTCCCGCTATCGGCAGCCGTTTTATGGCCTTGCTGTTCCCTCCCACAGCCCCGATTGGACCGGAGGCCAGAGCGTGGTTGGTGGACGGCCTGCTCTGGAGCTCTACCCCGATCGGGGGAGCGGAGGATGCCTGGAGGTGAAGAGGAGTGTTCCCGCTATCGGCAGCCGTTTTATGGCCTTGCTGTTCCCTCCCACAGCCCCGATTGGACCGGAGGCCAGAGCGTGGTTGGTGGACGGCCTGCTCTGGAGCTCTACCCCGATCGGGGGAGCGGAGGATGCCTGGAGGTGAAGAGGAGTGTTCCCGCTATCGGCAGCCGTTTTATGGCCTTGCTGTTCCCTCCCACAGCCCCGATTGGACCGGAGGCCAGAGCGTGGTTGGTGGACGGCCTGCTCTGGAGCTCTACCCCGATCGGGGGAGCGGAGGATGCCTGGAGGTGAAGAGGAGTGTTCCCGCTATCGGCAGCCGTTTTATGGCCTTGCTGTTCCCTCCCACAGCCCCGATTGGACCGGAGGCCAGAGCGTGGTTGGTGGACGGCCTGCTCTGGAGCTCTACCCCGATCGGGGGAGCGGAGGATGCCTGGAGGTGAAGAGGAGTGTTCCCGCTATCGGCAGCCGTTTTATGGCCTTGCTGTTCCCTCCCACAGCCCCGATTGGACCGGAGGCCAGAGCGTGGTTGGTGGACGGCCTGCTCTGGAGCTCTACCCCGATCGGGGGAGCGGAGGATGCCTGGAGCATGGTATTCACATAGGATATGTGGAGAGGAAAGATTCATCTAATAACAAGGAGGTGGAACCTACTTGAGAAGATATATAGAGAATCTATTCCCCCTGGTTATGATCTGCAAGGATGCTAGCTAGTGAAATAATCAGGATGGTTACATGAAAAACAGAGGATAATATCAATCTGCAGCCAGGAAGTCCCGAGTCTTCCAGGACTCTAGCATGGTAAGTAGACAGAAGACACATAGAGATGAGATACCATGTTGACCTGCTTAAGGGCAAAAAGTATCATGCGTTCTTACCATGAGGACGAGCTGCAAGGAGAAAGTGCATATCCCCGATTGGGAATGCTATGGACCAAAGCAGGGAATTGGCAACTCCTTAAGCCTTTACATAAGAGAAGGCCTATGTCCTTTATATCAAAAGGAGATAGTAAAAGAAGGGAGAACCTTCTAGTCATGGGAGACATGACTGAAAAGCCTTTTCCAACCATCTAGGATAGCTGTTGGAGAAAAAAAACCCATGCTCTCTAGCAAGGGCCCATAGTGGAAAACCTCTCTGTAGAATTGCAGAGAGCATGATGTAGGAGAATGAGGAGATAGAACTGGCTGCTAGAGAGCCAGTATCTCTGCCACTGTTCCCTCTAAGCTGTGCGCGTGTGCGCGCGCACACACCTCGCCGAGCGAGCGCACATACTTTACAACAGAGCGCACAAAAATTACGGTTCTGATTCTGACAGAAAACAACGCAGACATCTTAAAATTGAAAAAGTTGTTGTGTATTTACGGTTTTCACAAGTTGTACAGTATTTTCTAGTGCAATCAATGTGGTGTACATACTATATTTTGACGTGTAGTCAAATTGTAAAGTATATAACTCCAAGTGTCGTTATGTGGCGCACAAAAATTTAACCTTCCTTCAAAAGCTGCACAGCTGATATTTTATGCGCACACAGCCTACAGAAAATTAGAGGGAACATTGATCTCTGCCAACTATGCTGCCAAACCCAGGGGAATGGAGATGGCAGAAATAGAAGACCAATCCAGAAAGCTTGTAGTGAGATAATCTCCAAGATAGATGAAAGCACTGACTTGGAGCCACTACTAAGACTAGACAGAATGTTAGTGGAGGACAAATCTAGTTGTTTGTAGACAAGAACCAGTGGACCAAACATTAAGGCTCCTGCATAGGCAGCTGCTAGCCAGATAGCAGAAAGAATCTTACTGTTCAAAAACAGAAAGAACAGACAGAACAGGAGTAGAAAACTCTGGACATGTCTGATAAGCTGCCTCAAAGTAAGACTGAAACAGGGGAGGTAACTCAGAGAGGAAAACTCCGCACTGGAAAGTGACAAAAACTAGAGAGGCTGAAGAAAAAGTCTCCCAGTGAAGTAAATCCGCTCTTACAGAGGAAAAACTTGGTAAGAGGGTGAAGAGAATGGAGCTGAAGAAGACTTACCAAGTAGTAAGTCCATAGAAAGGAAAAAAAAATACATGCTGGCACAGGAACTATCATTTGATAGTGGTGAGACCTCTTTCCCTAGCAGGAAAAAGAGGAGAAACCTGTGACCTATAGGCATGAACATCCTGACAGCTCATAGAAATATAGAAAAAATGGATGTCTTTTGGAAAGAGATCCATGTGTAGGGGTTAGAATAAAGTGGTGGATTGCCTCTATTGAGAAGAAGCCACTGTAGATTCTAACCCCAAGAGTCACAAGCATCTGATGATGATTGCTCAGAAACCCTGCAGCTGCTGGGTTTACTGAGCCTGGTGAGAGGTTGGATTCTTCAGACCAGGACGATGCCTCCCCTGTTGCGGAACATCTATATGATGGGCAAGTGATGAATAAAACCACCTTCTCCTGTGGGAAGAAAGTTTGGTAGGACATTTCCTACTAACTGGGACAGAAGAAGGTGTAGAACAACACTTAGGAACAGGTAAATCAGTGGACAACTGAGTAACCTGACATAAAGACTCCTTGTTGAAAAGATTTTCTCCACAAATGGGCCCATTTGTGCTGTGCCCATTTGTCCAAGTCTGAAGCTTGGAGCCAGGCTCTACGTCGTGCCCCTATAGCTATAGCAGAGGTCCTGCTAACAGACTCAAAAGAGTCTAGAGAAGCACGAGAAAGAAACCAAGAGATATTCTGGATATGCTTAAGCAATGATGAATAGTCTGAACTCCTGGAATCTGGAAGGAAAGGAGTGAAAAGATGCAATTGCTTTGTGACCTCCTCAAGAGAAAGACTCATATGGAAAATAAATGAGAGAATTCTTGCAGAAAGCATAGATGTCTGGAAGGTTTGACGTCCAAAGGCATCTAGTGTCTTAGACTCACCACCCGGCGGATAAGAAGAGTGCTTTTTCTTACTCTTTACCCGCCACATTGCTGATTCCACTACTATGGAATGATGAGGAAGTTGATTCTTTTGAAACCCTGGAGAGGGGGGCACCTGATATAAGAGATCAGTTGCCCTGGGAGGCGGGGGTACCCTTAAAGGTGTTTCCCACATTCCTAGAAGGAGATCCTGCAAGGAATGATGCAAAGGAAGCATTATGTTGTCCTTTGCTTTGGTAGAAACAGAGCCTTGTGCAGGATCATGTCCTGGAATAGGAATGGCAAGGGATCTTGCTATATCCAGGAGGAAACTCTGAAAAGAGGGATCCCAAACAGGAATCTCCCTTGGACAGGTTAGATCTAAAGAACTAGCCTGAGCATCCACAGAGTTATCCAAATACAGTCAAACCTCGGTTTTCATGATTAATCCGTTCGAAAAAGTCTGACTAAAACCGAAATGTATGAAAACTGAAGCAATATTTCCCATAAGAAATAATGTAAATCCAATTAATCCGTTCCAGACACCCAAAAATATTCACAAAAATACATTTTATAGAGAATAACTATATTTTTACATACAGAAAACAATGAGAAATAAATATAAATGACTAATGAAATGGATAAATGAACATTTAACATCACTGAAAGCAAGCTAAGTACAGTACTGTACAGTACAGTATGTTAACATCTGGCCTTAGCCACCCCTGACAAGCTGCTGTGCCCAGCTCTCTTCGGAATCACATTGAATTCAGTCCATTAAAATACCTTTACATTATCTGCTCAATGCTTCAGAATGGCAGAAAATCTTAATGATATAGCTTCAGACGTACCCTGCAAGAGAAAGAACTGCCTCCCACATTCATGCAACATCTACTGCTTACGTTGACAGCTTTTCTTTCCTGCTACCGGGACAAAATCTCAGTCAAAAGACGTTGAAAACCGAAGCAATGCATGAAAACCGGGACAAAATCTCAGTCAGAAAAGACGTTGAAAACCGAAGCGTATGAAAACCGGGGCAAATGAAAACCGAGGTTTGACTGTATATAGGAATAGAAGATCCTGCAGAGTGCAGTGTGGAATGCTTAAGGGATGGTTGCTGGTACTGACTGTCAGGAGCAGCAAAGAGTAGTTACTCACCTGTAACAGGTGTTCTCCAGGAGCAGCAGGAATCAGTCCTCACATACGGGTGACGTCGGCACCGACGGAGCCCTCGTGCAGAGCATTTCCCCAGCTTTCAAAGAAAGCCTTTGGGAATTGCAGCGCGCATGCGCGGTCCCCTTCCCGCCCAAGGGTGCCATCCTGCTCAGTCTGATGACATAGCTAAAAGACAGCAAAAAATTAGCAAAAGTAAATCATATGACTGCAACTCCAAGAGGAGGAGGGAGGGTTGTGAGGACTGATTCCTGTTGCTCCTGGAGAACACCTGTTACAGATGAGTAACTACTCTTTCTCCAGGACCAAGCAGGAAGTCAGTCCTCACATATGGGACTCCCCAGCTTAAGGCTACCGGAGACCTCAAGCGGAAAAAATGAGCTCCCTCTAGCTCGGCAGCACATAAGGAAGGAATCTTCTCTGAGAACGCCCCCGACCGGTAGTCCAACACCAGGGCCGGAGGGTAGGAGTTGCCTAAACCCCAAAGAGATTATGGAGTACTGCCTGTCCGAAAGCACTGTCCCTGCGGGACTCCCTCTCAAGGCAGTAATGGGCTGCAAAAGTCTGGCTTGAAGACCAAGTAGCGGCCCGGCAGATGTCTGCCAACGGAACAGAGCGGAGATGAGCCACTGACGCAGCCTTCGCCCTGACACGATGAGCCGTGACTCGACCCTCTAACGAGAGGCCGGCTGCCTCATAAGCCCAGGCGATACAGTCAGCTACCCAGATGGACAAAGTACGCTTGGAGACAGGGAGCCCCAACTTATTGGGGTCAAAAGAAACGAAGAGCTGAACAGCCCTCCGATGCTCCCGTGTACGGTCAAGGTAGAAGGACAACGCCCTCCTACAGTCCAGGGTATGCAAGACCATCTCAGCCCGGTTGGCATGCGGCCTGGGAAAGAAGGTCGGAAGAACCACCTCCTGATTGAGGTGAAAAGGTGAGACAACCTTAGGAAGAAACTTTGGGTGAGTCCGTAAGACCACCCTATTCCTGTAGAACCTAGTGTAAGGAGGATCAGATACGAGTGCCTGCAGTTCACTTACTCGCCTAGCAGAGGTAAAAGCTACCAGAAACAAAGTTTTCCAGGAGAGAAAACGGAGAGGGCAGGTAGCCATAGGTTCAAAAGGCGGACAAGTAATCCGCTGCAAGACCACATTCAGATCCCACTCAGGAGCCGGTGGACGTAAGGGAGACTTAAGCAGAAGGAGGCCTCTGAGGAAACGAGCCACCAAAGGGTGGTTGGAAAGAGGCCTACCGTCCACCGGCGAGTGGTGGGCGGAGAGAGCACTAAGGTGAACTCTGACAGAGTTAGACTTAAGGCCCAGATTGGAAAGGTGAAGCAAATATTGCAATACTACCGCCACCAAGCACGAGAACGGATTCTCGCTGCGCTGAGCACACCAAGCGGGGAATCTATGCCACTTAAAAGCGTAGGATTTTCTGGTGGATTGACGCCGAGAGGCCAAGACCACATCTTCGACCTCCCGAGGCAGCAGAAGGGGAGCCAGGACTACCCTTTCAGCAGCCAGGCCATCAGATGAAGGGACTGGAGGTTGGGGTGCAAGAGAGTCCCCTAATCCTGAGACAGGAGATCACGCTGAAACCCCAGAGGAAGAGGGGTGTCCACAGCTAGCTGTAGCAGAAGTGGGAACCACGGTTGCCTCGGCCATCTGGGGGCTATGAGAATCAATGAAGCCCCGTCCTTGAGGAGTTTGAACAGCGTTCTGGACACTAGTGGTGTGGGAGGAAACGCATACAGTAGGCCTGTGGACCACGAGATCAGAAACGCATCCGCTGCTACTCTGAGAGGATGCAGTTGTCTGGAGCAAAATCTCGGGAGTTGCCGGTTCAGAGGACTGGCAAAACGCTCCATGGTGGGGAGGCCCCAACTGAGAAAGACCTGCTGAACCACCAAAGGATTCAACCTCCATTCGTGTGGTTGCAGGATTCTGCTCAGTCTGTCCGCCAGGTAATTCTCTTGACCTGGGAGGTAGACAACCTTGAGAAGGATTCCGTGATTGACAGCCCAAGAGCACAGCCGTTGTGCCTCCTGACATAGAAGGAAGGAGCCTGTGCCTCCTTGTTTGTTCACGTAGAACATGGCAACTTGATTGTCTGTCTGGACCAGTACAGACTGGTGAGAGGCGAGGTGGGAGAAGGCTCTCAGAGCTAGGCGTATCGCCCGTAGCTCCAGGAAGTTTATTTGTTGAGCAGCCTCCCAAGGGGTCCAGAGACCCTGAGTACATGTCCCTTGGCAATGTGCTCCCCAACCGAGAAGAGAAGCATCCGTTGTCAGCACTTGAGAATGCGGAGGGGACTGAAAATCCACTCCGAGTACCAGATTCGGAAGTTGAAGCCACCATTGCAGAGAGGAGACTAGGAGGTCGGATATCTTTACTGTGTCCGCTAGGCTCCCCGTGGCCTGATGCCACTGAGTACGAAGGCTCCACTGAGCAGGTCGCATGTGCAGGCGGGCATTGGGAGTGACATGAACCATGGAAGCCATATGGCCGAGTAGTCGCAGGAATTGCCTGGCAGAGACCAGATAATTGCTGCGAAACAGCCTGGCCAGATCCATCAGCCTGTGAGCCCTGTCCATAGGCAGAAAAGCCTTTGCTTGAAGAGTGTCGAGCCTGGCCCCTATTAATTCTAAGTTCTGGGAAGGGAGCAATGTGGACTTTGCGAAGTTTATGACAAATCCCAAGTGCTGAAGCAGAGCCACCGTGCGAAGGGTGGCCTGATTGGCCTCCTGGGAAGATTGGCCCCTTATGAGCCAGTCGTCCAGGTACGGAAACACAAAAAGACCCTGAAGCACAAAAAGACCCTGAAGCCTCAGGTAGGCCGCCACCACTGCCAGGCACTTGGTGAACACCCTGGGAGCGGAGGACAGGACAAAGGGCAGTACTCTGTACTGATAGTGGTTTCCCCCCACAACAAACCTGAGATATTGTCTGTGATCTGGATGAATAAGGATGTGAGTATAGGCATCCTTTAGATCCAAGGAGCATAGCCAGTCTCCCTGCTGGAGGTAGGGCAGCAGGATTCCAAGGGTAAGCATCTTGAACATTTCCCTCTCCAGGAACTTGAAGTTGCGTAAGTCTAGGATGGGTCTGAAGCCTCCTGTTCTTTTTGGTACCAGAAAGTATCTGGAATAAAAGCCGTGACCTCTCAGGTGGTGAGGCACCGGTTCCACAGCCTGATCCTTTAGTAGACTTGCCAACTCCTGAAGGAGTAAGTTCCTGTGCAGAGGGAGTCTTGCAGGCTCCCCTGGAAAATAGGAGGGAGGTACCTGGTGAAAATGGAGAAGATAGCCCTTTTGGACTATATGAAGAACCCAGGTATCTGAAGTGACGGCTGACCACCTGTGGGCAAAGTGGGCCAGCCGGCCTCCTGTGCTGAGAGAAGCCAGCTGAGGAGAAGAGGCTATGCTTTCTGAGTCAAAAAACCCCACCCTGCTGAGCAGGGGCTGGTGTTGGTGGCTTGGGGGTCTTCTGTCTACGGGGCCCTTGACCCTGCCCCTTGGCCTGCTGACCCTGTTGGGGAGTTGCAGAGGCCTGATAATGAGGGTATTGTTTATAGGCAGATGACTTCCTCGGGTAAAAGGTCTTTTTTCCCGAGCCCTTCTTTTTCTGAGAAGGGGCAGAGGTTTTCCTGGAAAGCCTAGTCCTGGTCAGAGTCTCGGGCTCGAGTTCTGTAGCCTTTTCAGCCATGCGTTTGCCAAACAGGTTTTCACCTCGGCAGGGGACATCGACCAACTTGTCCTGCACCCATGGCTCGAGGTCGGATGACTGTAGCCAAGCCTGTCGGCGGGCACCGATGCCAGCCCCGGCTACTCGGGCCAAAGCCTTGAAGCCATCGTAGGCTGCTCGAGAGATAAACTTCGAGCACTCTCGAATACCGGTGGACAAGGCCTGGAACCAATGTTCCCTCTAATTTTCTGTAGGCTGTGTGCGCATAAAATATCAGCTGTGTGCAGCTTTTGAAGGAAGGTTAAATTTTTGTGCGCCACATAACGACACTCAGAGTTATATACTTTAAAATTTGACTACATGTCAGAATACAGTATGCACACCACACTGATTTTAATCAAATTAAATGAAAATAGATGATTACTAAATGAAGCGGGAAATTTCTAGAAATTACAATCATAACTTTTAAATTTTAGGACGTCTGTGGTTTTTTCTATCAGAATCAGAGCCGTAATTTTTGTGCGCTCTGTTGTAAAGTATGTGCGCTCGCTCGGCGAGGTGTGTGCGTGCGCACACGCGCACAGCTTAGAGGGAACAGTGCCTGGAACCTCTGCAAAGGTTCCTCGGAGAGACCAGCAGAGAACCCGGCAATCTCCTTTGCTAGGTCTCGGAAGTACATGCCCATGTAGAGCTGGTAAGTCTGGACATGGCAAGCAAGCATAGAGCCCTGGAAGCACGTCTTACCGAGGGCATCCAGGTTCTGGGCCTCCCGGCCGGGAGGCACCGAGGAGTGCATCTTCTGACTTTTCAGTCGATGCATGGCCGATTCCACAACCATGGAGTGGTGCGGTAATTGTGCCTTTTGGAACCCGGGGCTCTTGCGGACTTCATAGATAGAATTGACCCACTTGCTTAACACCGGCGTCGAGGCAGGGGTCTCCCACATGCGGAAGAGTAGCCGCTCCAGCATCGGAGGAACCGGAACAGTAAAGGCCTCCTTCAGGGGAGAGTCATACTGGAGGGCCTCGAGCTCCTCGGCTCGAGGTTCCTCCTCGGGATCCGCGGGGAAGGCCAAGGCCTTGGCCATATCCCGCACGAAGTCCGAGAACCGGGTATCCTCCGGTGGGGACAGTCTCCGAGGTTTGGACTCAGGTGAGTCCGAAGGGACACACTGAGTCCGATGAGTGTCGGGTGACTCTTCGTCCTCCGTCTCCCAGCCCGACTCCTTGGAGGAGGAATCGAGCGGCTCCAGTCGGGCGGGCACCGATGCCCTCCGCCCCGACGCCGAGGGTATCGGCGTCGACGACCTCGGCCCCGAACGGGAGGTCGAGGGAGACCGTGGCCGAGGATCGACTCGAGCCCGCATGGACTCGAGGATCGGCTCGGCCTCCGGGGTCGACTTGGACGTCGAGGTCCCGGTGGTCGGGGCAGATGCACCGGTGAGACCGGCGATCAATGCCCGCTGCTGTTCCATGAAGGCAGCGAAGCTGCTCTCCAAGGCCGTCAACCTGAGTCCGAGCTCAGGAGACCCAGCAGCCCCCGACGGGACCGACGTCAGCTCCCTCGGAGGAGAGTCCACGAGGACAACAGCACTTACGTGTCCAGGAGACTCCATCTCGACACGAGGATGTTTGGCAGGCCTCTCCGACTCTGAAGACCCGGGACGGCTATCGGGGCTATGCGACCTGGCCCTCGAGGAACCAGGAGAGTCCACCGACGACGCCCTCGTGGGTTTCTTCTTCCTGCGATGCTCCCGTGAAGGAGACCCCCGCTCAGAGGAACCCCGACGCTGCTCGGGGCCGGAGTCCCGAGACGTCGAGGCCTCTGACGAGGTCCGGGCTCGGCCGGACGCGGAGTCAGAAAAAATCCTATCCTTTTGGTGCTGCCGACTCCTCAATGCCTTTGAGGACATTTTGCCACACGGACCACAGATCATCGGGTCATGATCGGGTCCGAGGCAGCGGAGGCAGCAGTCATGAGTGTCGGTAAGAGACATAAGTTTCTTACACCGATCACATTTCTTAAACCCGCTGGTAGCCATCGGGGGAAAAAGGGCCCCTGCTAGGTCAAAAGACCGGGCTGCCAGGGAAAAAAGAAAAAAGGCGCGAACGCCAGTCACAAAGGACAAAAACCGAAAAAGAAAGAAAGGACTCGATACCGATACTCGGCGTATCGTTCCGAGCGGGAAAAGGATCCGGCTTCGAACCGGAGAAAAAAGAAAAAAAACAGAGAAAATCAACTTCTTCCTCGGGGAAAAACGAACTACGTCTGTCGGGCTCCGCGGAAAAAAGAAGACTGAGCAAGATGGCAACCTTGGGTGGGAAGGGGACCGCGCATGCGCGCTGCAATTCCCAAAGGCTTTCTTTGAAAGCTGGGGTAATGCTCCGCATGAGGGCTCCGTCGGCGCCGACGTCACCCATATGTGAGGACTGACTTCCTGCTTGGTCCTGGAGAACCGTCCTTACCACATTGTCCATGCCAGGTATCGACTCCAAGCTTGGTATAGAATGGAGCAATCCTGTTGAAAAAAGCATGGCAGGAGTTGGCCACGATGCTACTGTGGATACCGGTACCGATGCCAATACCGGTACCGATGTCGGAGTCGAGCCCGACAAAGACATTGGAGCAGTCATCGGTGACAGTTCAATTGGTACAGAGGTAACCGAAAACCTCTGGCTACTATCCTCGGTACCGAGCCACCGGTATCGATCGGTGTCGGTACCAAAACCTATTGGTAACCAGTCTTCCAGACTAGAAATCGATTCCAAACTTGGCATCGAGGGGAGAGAGCCTGATAAGCGAAGCATGGAAGGCACCGACCGTTAAGGGTAATGAGGACATCGGTACCGACTTTGGTACCGTGTCTGATACCGGTGAATGAAAGTCAACCAGTGGCAACTCAATCGGCCTCAGGGGAACCGAGAGTTGCGGATCCAAGTCATCGGAACCAAGCCTTCGGTACCGCCGCGAGACAGTACCAAGGCGAGTCAGTACCCAGTCCTCCAGACTGGAGATCGATTCCAGACTCGGCATCGAAGGAAGCGAGGCTGTCGATGCACATCTGGAGGGTACCGACGTCGGTGGTAGTATCAGTGTTGGTACCGATAATGGAAAGTCAATCTGGGGAGTATCCACCAGTCCCGAAGGCACAGAGGACGCCAGATGACGATCCCTGGTGAGGAGTGTTTCATCCAACACCAGTGCCGATGCCGGGGTATCGGTACCGCTCGAAGCGGATGCCACCACCGTACACGGCTTAGGTATGTTCTGTGGGGGGTGAATCCCAGAAACAACCTGAAACCCCTTATACGCTTTGGAGACCGAAGACTCCCGCCGGGGTTTTGAAGCCAGTGGGCCGTCGAGGGCAAGGCCGGAGCCGTCTACATGCTGTGCATGAGACCTACCACTCGAGGACTGGCTAGTCTTAACAGAATGTTTGTGGGTTACCTGATCCTGTGTGGAAGAAGAAGGGGACGGTGCCCCGAAGTTGGAGGGCAACTATGTATCGAGGGAACCTCGATGTTGAAGACGTCTTCTTACCAAACTGTTGTCAGGACCCAAGCATGTTAGACACCGACTTCGAGGGTCTAAAAATAAAGTTGTACCGCTACAGTCTGAACATTTCTTGGAGAAAGTGTCTGGCGGTTCCATGAAGGAAAAAGAAGAGGCCTAAAAGGCCTAAGAGACCGTGGGACTCTATGAAGAAAAAATATCCCGTGGAAAAGGACGATTTTACAAGAAAAGAAAAGAAAACACCGGCGGCGTCGGGAAGACAGCCGCGACCACAAGAAAACTAAGAAATAAGAACAAGAATTTTCTGCGGTGACAGGACGTCCTGCCGGCTCCGCGGAAAAACGAAAACTGAGGAGAGGCAGTTGGGAAAGGCGGGAAGGCAACATGCAGGCGTGCTGGGATGCTTCCAAAAGCTCTTGATTGGACGCTGGGAAGCGTTCCCGCGCAGACTCCGTCGGTACCGACGTACCCATATGTGAAGACTCCTTCCTGCTTGTTCCTGGAGATAAGGAGACCGCTATAGTTTTCAAAAGAAGTAGCTGAAAAAGTGAAGAAAAAGAGGGAGGCCTTCATGAAATACAAGAGATCACAGAGAGAGGAAGACAGGCATCTGTATTTGGAAAAACTTAGAGAAGCTAGCAAAGTAGTCAAGAAGGCAAAGATTCAAAAGGAGGAGGAAATAGCCAATGCAATAATATGGGGGGATAAGACATTTTTCAGATATATTAGTGAGAAGAGGAAGGGCAAGAGTGGTATTGTCAGACTCAAGGGTGCAGGGGAGGAATATGTAGAAGCTGATAAGGATAAAGTGGAATTGCTTAACAAATATTTTTGTTCTGTGTTCACAGATGAAGAACCAGGAGCAGGACCTCAGAAAACATTCACAAATAGGAACAGAAGCGAGGGACATCTTGAACAATTTTCAGAAGACTGTGTTTGTGAGAAACTATCTCAACTTAAAGTAGACAAAGCGATGGGACCGGATGGGATACACCCGAGAATACTGAGGGAATTTGGGGACGCTCTAGCAGCTCCACTGACTGACCTTTTCAATGCCTTGTTGGAGTCGGGAGTGGTGCCAAAGGACTGGAGAGAGGCTCATGTGGTGCCTTTACACAAAAGCGGAAGTAAGGATGTGGTTGAAAACTACAGGCCGGTTAGTTTAACTTCGGTGGTGAGTAAATTATTGGAAACGCTGCTGAAAGAGAAAATAGTGAGGTTTCTGGAGTCCAGTGGATTACAGGATCCGAGGCAGCATGGATTCACCAGAGGTAGGTCTTGTCAGACAAATCTGAGTGATTTCTTTGACTGGGTGACCGGGGAGTTGGACCGAGGGAGAGCCCTAGATGTGGTGTATTTAGATTTCAGTAAAGCCTTTGACACTGTTCCTCACAGGCGACTTATAAACAAACTGAGCACCCTAGGGATGGACCCTAAAGTTACTGCTTGGGTTAGAAATTGGTTGGGTGGGAGGCGACAAAGATTACAAGTAAATGGAGCTCAATCTGAGGAGAAGGATGTTATCAGTGGTGTGCCCCAGGGATCTGTCCTTGGTCTGATTCTTTTTAACATCTTTGTTAGTGATATAGCGGAAGGGCTTTCAGGTAAGGTTTGCCTCTTTGCGGATGATACCAAAATGTGCAATAGAATAGACACCCAGGAAGGGGTAGATAACATGAGGAGGGATCTAGCTAAGCTTGAAGAATGGTCTAGAATTTGGCAGCTGGGATTTAATGTTAAAAAATGTAAGGTCATGCATTTGGGCTGCAGCAATCCAACGGAGCAATATAGTATAGGGGGTGAAGTACTTTTGTGCACTAAAGAAGAGCGGGACCTAGGCGTGGTTGTGTCTGATGATCTTAAAGTAGCTAAACAGGTACAAAAGGCGACGGCAAAAGCTAGAAGGATGCTTGGGAGCATACGGAGAGGAATGGCTAGCAGAAAAAAGGAGGTGATAATGCCTCTGTATAAGTCTTTGTTGCGACCTCATTTGGAGTATAGTGTGCAATTCTGGAGACCGCACCTTCAAAAGGATGTGAACAGGATGGAGTCGGTGCAGAGGGTGGCTACTAAAATGATTAGTGGTCTTCATTATAAAGCATATGAGGACAGACTGAAGGATCTTAATATGTACAACACCTTAGAGGAAAGGCGGGATAGAGGTGATATGATTGAGATGTTTAAATACCTCCGTGGCATAAATGTTCAGGGAGAGAGCCTCTTTCAATTGAAAGCAAGTTCTGCTACGAGGGGACATGGGATGAGGGTGAAGGAAGATAGATTCAGGAGTGATATGCGGAAATATTTCTTTACGGAAAGAGTAGTGGATCCGTGGAATAGTCTCCCAGTGGAGGTGGTAGAGATGAGGACAGTAACTGAATTCAAAAAAGCATGGGACAAACACAGAGGATCTCTAAAGGTAAAAAGGGGACTGTTGTAGTTGTTATGGAAGGACAGACTAGATAGGCCATGTGGTCTTTTTCTGTCGTCATATTTCTATGTTTCTATATATTTTCTTTCTTTTTAAAAAAGAAAGAAAGAACCACCGGCGGTACCGGTGTAGCGTCGAGGAAGGCTGACGCGACCACAAAAAAGAATAGGGAAAAATAATTTTCTGCGGTGACAGGAACACGACCTGCTGGCTCCGCGGAAAACGAAGAACTGGAGAGAGGCAGTTGGGAAAGGCGGGAAGGCAGCACGCAGGCGCTGTGGGATGCTCCCAAAAGCTTCCTAATTGGACGCTGGGGAGCGTTCCCGTGCAGGCTCCATCGGTACCGACGATACCCATATGTGAAGACTACATTCCTGCTTGTTCCTGGAGATAAAGCCTTAGGATAATAACTTGTCCCACTATATGGCAACAGAAAGCCACAGGGGAAACAAGGAGCTAAACATCAATGACTCACAAAGGATGTAAAAAGACTGGAAACGGTTCAGAGGAAGGCGACCAAAATGATTTGGAGTCTGCGTCAGAAGTCTTATGAGAAGAGACTTGAAGACCTAAATATGTACACTCTGGAGGAGGGACAGGGGAGATATGATCAGACCTTTAAATACTTAAAGAGTATTAATGGACAAACAAACCTCTTCCAAAGACGGGGAAGCTGTAAAACTAGAGGGCATAATATGAAGCTGCCAGGGAGAAAACTGAAAGGCAATGTCAGGAAATACTTTTTCACTGAAAGGGTGGTGGATGCTTGGAATGGCCTCCCGATGGAGGTGATGGGGGTTTTGGTCGATTGAGTCATCATCTCAGAGATTTGAGAGATAAGCACAGGTAGCTCATCCCGATGGAACAAATGGACATCCTGGGAGTCCTGATCCTCGATTAGGACTTCCACTGGAGAACACTCCCCATCCTCGTAGTCCAACATACTATCAAGGCTGTCATCAGCCAAAAGGTATTCAGGGTCATCCAAAGGGTGGAAATGCCCGTCCCCTGAGGTCCAAGACACAACTTTGGTGGGACACTCCCTATCCACAAGCCCCTGAGCTTATTTAGGGCGCTTACGGGAGGATGGCGACTTGTGAGAGCCTGAAGAGGATGCTGTAGCACATGATGGGACTGGTTCAGTCCTCCAAAAATCCCAAGCCTTCTTAAAAAAGGGCATAAACTGATCCGAGTCAGTTTCTGAGCTCGTGTGTTGCAAATCATCTGCCCCTGTATGCTGTGGGAGAAGCCTAGGTGGAGAAGAGGGATCCATAAGTGAAACTGATGAGAACATAGGAGCCAGAATAGTGGTGGGAGAAGAACTCTGCGAGACTTCCCATGGGACTACACTGGGGGAACAAGGGTGGGCATTGCTGTAGAAGTCTCCCCTGTATCTCATGCACAGGCTGCACAGAGACGGTCCACCAAATTTGTAATTAAAAGTTCTTCCCCCCTGTACAAGAGTGCATCCCTGCACTGTTATTCTGTTTTATTTATTTATTTATTTGCTTTTCTTATATACCGCGCTATTAAGATCAGTGCGGTTTACATTACAACTGAACAATGCAACAATGTTTTTTTTTTACATAACACAATGTGCTTACATAGAACAGGGGTACAGTCATAACGGGAGAATAACGGGGGAAACTATAAGATATATACATATAAATTTACATAGAGTTATATACAACTGATAATTGGTTATAGCTAGATCAGATGTATAGTAGAAAGATGGTATATAAATACATTTAAATAAATAAATAAATACCTGCGTTTTCGGTTGCCGGTGAGGCAGTGTGAGAGCGAGGAAGGCATCGCAGCGAGGACCGCACGGTAACCACATGTTATGGCGGGAGGTCCTGAAAATGTCCGCAGTCTGCTACTCTTCATCCGCTGTTGTCCCAGCCGCCGTAAAAAAAAAAAAAAAAAATCCCCCATGACGGCCTGGTTGGAGCGCAGATAAGCAGGAGTCAGCCTGCACCGGCATCCTTTTAAAACTGTGATGTCCAGCTGAGTGGAGGGGTGCCAGCTGAAGGGCAGGCATGAAAACACAGCTTTCACAAAATTCAAAAGCTTGCAAACAGAGGAACACAGAAATAAATACAGGATCAAACTCAAAGAGACAAAAAGAGAAATAAGGAAAGCAAAATCAAAGGCAGAGGAAAAGATGGCTAAAGATCTGAAGTGTGGCGACAAAACTTTCTTCAGGTATATTGGGTAAAGGAAGAAGATCAGAGGTGGAATTGCAGGACTCAGAAGTGCTGGGAACGCACTCATGGAAAGTGACACTGAAAAAGCGAAATTGCTAAACGAATACTTCTGCTCTGTTTTTACTAAAGAAAGTCCTGGAGAAGGACCACCTGTGACTCCCAAATATAAAAATGTGAATGAAGTAGATACCACACCATTCACAGAAGATGAAGTGTTAGAACAACTTGCAAAACTGAAAGTGGACAAGGCTATGGGACCGGATGAGATACATCCCAGGATACTGAAAGAGCTCCGAGAGGTTCTTGCAGGGCCGTTAAAGGATGTTTTCAACAGATCCTTGGAAACAGGAGAGGTTCCTCAGGACTGGAGAATGGCTGATGTCGTAGCTCTACACAAAAGTGGTGACAGGGAAGAAGTGTCAAACTACAGGCCTGTGAGCCTTACCTCAGTGGTGGGAAAAGTAATGGAGGTGCTCCTGAAAGAGCGAATAGTGAACTTTCTCAAAACCAACAGGTTGCAAGATCCGAGGCAACATGATTTCACCGAAGGACGATCTTGCCAAACAAATCTGATTGAGTTCTTTGACTGGGTGACCAGGGAACTAGATCAGGGGCATGCGATGGACGTCATCTACCTGGATTTCAGCAAAGCCTTTGATACTGTTCCTCATAGGAGGCTTATCAATAAACTCAGCAGCTTGGGGACAGATCCCAAGATGGTAAATTGGATCAGAAATTGGTTGACTGACAGACAACAGAAGGTGATGGTACATGGAGCTCACTCGGATGAAAGGAAGGTGATTAGCAGGGTGCCCCAGGGGTCGGTCCTGGGCCCGGCACTGTTCAATGTATTTGTGAGTGATATTGCTGAAGGACTGCATGGAAAAGTCTGTCTTTTTGCAGATGACACAAAATTTGCAACAGAGTGGACTCCCCCGAGGGAGTGGTTAACATGAGGAATGATCTACAAAAGCTGGAAGAATGGTTTGATGCCTGGCAGTTAAGATTTAATATGAAGAAGTGCAGAGTCATGCACTTGGGTAACAGAAATCCAAGAGAAACGTACGCGATAGGGGGCGAGAGATAGGTGTGCACGGATCAGGAGAAAGACCTTGGAGTGATTATTTCTGAAGATCTCAAGGTGGCAAAACAGTGTGACAAGGCGGTAGCAAAAGCCAGGAGGATGTTGGGCTGCATACGAAGAGAATTACCAGCAGAAAGGAAGAGGTACTTATGCCACTGTACAAGTCACTGGTGAGGCCTCACTTGGAATACTGTGTTCAGTTTTGGAGACCATATCTTGCAAAGGATGTAAAAAGACTGGAAACTGTTCAGAGGAAGGCGACCAAAATGATTTGGAGCCTGCGTCAGAAGCCTTATGAGAAGAGACTTGAAGACCTAAACATGTACACTTTGGATGAGAGGAGGGACAGGGGAGATATGATTCAGACCTTTAAATACTTAAAGGAAAATAATGAACAAACAAACCTCTTCCAAAGACAGAGAAGCTGCAAAACTAGAGGGCATATCATGAAGTTACAAGGGGGTAAATTGAAAGGCAATGTCAGGAAATACTTTTTCTTTGAAAGGGTGGTGGATGCTTGGAATGCCCTCCCGATGGAAGTGGTGGGGGCAAACACAGTGACGGAGTTCAAAAGGGCATGGGACAGACACAGTGGATCCCTTTACAGCAACAAGAAAATATCAAAATAAATGGAACCATCAAATTCCTCAACAAATAGGGTGTCCTACATGGAATGGTGGGTTCACCCCTTAGCAAGAATATGGGGAGGGGTGGCCTGCACGGAGCAGCAGGCCTGCCCCCTGTCACAGTGGGGAGCAACACTGATCCTCCTGAACAAGTGCTCAACCCAAAAGGTTGTGTGGGTAACTCTTGGTAGGCACCTCAAGCACACCCGAGAGACTTCCACAAAGTTGAAAGGAAACTGGCAGCTCTCCCTCAAAGGATTAGCCAAGAGAAATAAAGGATGCAACCATCATCTGATAGAGACAGAGGAATACTGACGGCAACCCCTAGGGGAATCACTATATGGACCAGGGCGAGATCTGTGAAGCTTCTGGTACTTCTCCAACATTTGCTGGCAGGGGATAACACCACTTCTCTGGACTGGTCTAGCAGGATGAATTTGAAGTTTGCGTTGGAAGAAAGCGAGAAGTGTCTACAAAAGGTGAAAAAGCAAAAACGGCCAAAATGGATGACTAAAGAAACTTTGAAAATTGCCCAGAAACATAAAGCTAAAGCCAGAGGAGAAAGAGAGGCAATCACAGAACTCAACAGAAATTTCCAACATGCAGCAAGACAAGACAAGGAGAAGTACTGCAATGATGCATGCAAGGTAATAGCATAAACTATTAGAGGAAGAACAAGATCGGCTTTCCTAAAACTACGAGAGATAAAGAAAAGATTTCAGCCTCGAATTGGAATGCTACAAGATGCTAAGGATCCATGTTGAATGAGAAGATCAAGAAAAGGAGGAAAAATATATAGTGTCATTATACCATAAAGATCAAGTGGACTAACAGCCATTTTAACCTGAACCTTATATCATTGGTGATGAAAAAAGAAGTCAAAGCAGCACTGAAAGCCTTATCAAAGAAACAAGCACCGGGCATTGATGGCATTCCAACTGAAGTATTACAGCAATCGGATGCAAATGTTACTAATACTGACAAAGCTCTGCCAGAAAATTTGCAAGACAAATTCATGCCCAACTAACTGGAAAAGATCTGTGTTTATACTGAAATTAAAGAAAGGTGATCGACTGACTGTGGAAATTATCACTCAATTGCTGTGATCCCACATGCCAGCAAGATTCTACTCAAGATAATTCAGCAGTCTACAACCATACCTGGAACTGCCTGAAGAGCAAGCAGGGTTCAAGAACGAGAGACATCATCACGGATGTGAAAGGGATCCTTGAAAAGACAAAAGAATACTAAAAGGATATCCATATGTGTTTTATTGACTACAGCAAGGCTTTTGACTGTATAAACCATGATAAACTCTGGGCCACATTAAGAAGCATGAGTATACCAGAACACCTGATCGTTCTCTTGCACAATCTTTTCATTGATCAAGAAGCAACAGTTCAAACGGAACTAGGAGAAACAGAATGTTTTAAAATCAGCAAAGGTGTACAACAAGGCTGCATACCTTCTACCTTACTCTTTAATTTATATGCAGAACAAATCATCAGAGAAGCAGGGCTGTATGAAGACAACAGAAGTGTGAAGATTGGTGGAAGACTCAACAACCTTCACTATGCTAATGATACCACAGTATTGGCTGAAAGTAAAGATAACCTGAAACATTTGATTCTCAAGATCAAGCAACATAGTCTTAAAATGGGCCTGCACCTTAACGTTAAGAAGATAAAAATCCTGATAACTGGCAAAATCAATAAGTTCATCACTGATGGAGAAGTAATTGAAATAGTCAACAACTTTAACTTACTTAGATCAACAATCAATAAATAAAGGACAAGCAGTCAAGAAATCTGATGACACATTGTTCTTGGAAGAATGGCTGAAGGCCCTCCATACAAAGATTTGACTTGTCCATGCCATGGTATTTTCAATAACATCATATGGATGCGAAAGATGGACAATGAAAAGGATAGGAAGAAAACTGATGCTTTTGAATTATGGTGCTGGCGACGAATACTATGTATATCATGGACTGTCCAAAGAACAAATCAGTTAGTACTAGAAGAGATCAAATCTAAGCTTTCTTTAGAAGCTCAGATGACAAGACTTTGACTTTCACACTTTGCACACATCATGAAAAGAGAGAGAAAGACATAATGCTTGGCAAGGTAGAAGGTCAATGCAAAATCGGAAGGACAGCAATGAGAGGGATCGATACAATAACAGCAGCTATGGGTGCCACTATCAATGACGAGCTGCCTGATTGAGAACCAAACACAGTTTAGGTCAACTGTCCAGAGGGTCGCCAGGAGTCGACACCACTCAACGGCACTTAACAACAACTTTAATTTAGTCAAGTGAAAAAAAGAGTTGGATTCAAACTGTTATTTAATACTACAAGTTAATGCAAAATACTCTTTTCAAGAGCTGTTCCTCAGAGGACTTCTCAAGTAGATATAGTAGGAAAGTGTTACATCTTTGATAGTAAACAAGTAAAGGGTGCAATGCTTTGAAAGGGGTCATCACAAGGAACAGTAATGCAAGAGTACACCACTCCAAGTAGTCGCTCTGCTGGTATCACTAAAAGCCCAAAATGGCTACCTTTAATGCTATGCAAATATCAGCATATCATCAAAAGGTAAACATTCCAAGCTCTGAATGATGCTGATAGAGCAAACACAGTGTCAACAAGTTGGAGATGATCATAAATTTGTGATGAGTGGGTTGACAAAAAAAGAAAAAGAGCTGGTAGGCTGGGTTTAGCTCAGGAGCTACAGTTTGCCCACCCCTGGTACATACTTATCGCACATAAAAGACAAACAGGGTTATTCAAATGCATAATTTACACATCCTTCTCATACCTTGGGGTTCCCTCCAGCCTCCTTGGCAGTGTAGAGCATTTGTAGGGCAGACTCTGCCAGAGTCTTGGTCTGGTCAAGAAGATTCATCTGTTGCTGGTGGTTGATGGTCTTGGAGGCAGAGCCAATAGCTGCCATAATAAGAGGTTCAAAGTACTGTGCCATTTGTGATACCTGTAAAGGATGAGAGAAAATAGAAATTAAAGGCATTGTGCCCCTAGGCAGTATAGTACATGCCCGACTAAATAAATAAAATCTATGGCCTTAAGTGTCACTGCTAGCAAATGAAACTCTTAGGTCTTAGGTTATCCAGATAGCTAAGAGAAGATATCACCCATCTGTGTGGCTGATTATATCCTGTTTGCCCATGCAGAAAGCTTTTCTATACCGCTTTATCCTACAGTCAAAGCAATTTATATTGTAACAGAAACATCGTTCATTAAACAGAGATCAACTTGGAGGTAACAGTGAACATTTGCTTAGGGTATCATTGAGCGCAGGAGGTCAGGGGAGGGAGGAGTATGGGGGTTATAGGCTTGGGAAGGGGGGGCAAGGGGTAAAGTAGATAAATGGAGGGGTAGATGAGTGAGGGTGTCAGCGAAGCAGTCTTTGAATAAGTAGGTTTTTAGGACTTTTTTGAAGGTTACTCTGTTCATTGTGGTTCATAGTTTCTCGGGAGTAGAGCTCCATAATTGTGGAGTGCAAAGGGACAAGACTCTCGTTGAGGTGGTAGTGCTTGTTTTGCGGTTCATCGTTTTCTGTTGTCAGGTAGGACCTGAAGTGACTGTAGGTGCAGTGCGGAGAAGTTATTGAGGATCTTGAAGATTGTGAGTATAGATTTGTATTTTATGCATTCAATTATTGGAAGCCAGTGAAGTTGTTTGAGTAGGGGAGTTATGTGTTCTATTTGTCGTGAGTTGAAAAGGGTTCATGCTGCAGTGTTGAGTGTAAGCTGGAACAGGTGGATAGTTGATTTTGGAAGACCTTGAAAGATGATACTGCAGTAGTCGAAATGAAGGAAGATGGTTGCTTGGAGGACTGAGTGAAAGTCATGGTCAGATAGAAGAGGTTTCGGGTGCTTGATTCTTCTAAGCTTGAAGTAGATGCTCCTTGTGTATGTCCTGAGAAAGTGAGGTGTTGATCCAGTGTAACTCCAAGGTATTATACTTGTATTTGGGTCCCGTCGATGGTTATAGAGCTCGGTGATTTAAAATTGTTGTCTCTGGTGATGTACATGGCCTCTGCCTTTTTGAGGTTTATGGCCAGGTTATGTCTTCTGAGCCATTTACTAATTGTGGAAAAGCATCTGGTTATGGGTGTGATGTCTGGGTTTGATGTTTTTATGGGTGTGTCATTACATCATCGGCGTAGATGTGGTATAGAATGTTAAATGCTTGTATGACATTGCAAATTAGCTGGAGGAAAATGTTAAATAATAGTGATGAAAGGATGGAGCCTTGTGAGACTCCTTAGACTTGCATGTATAGGGTCGATTTTGCAGGACCAGATCTTACTTGTAATTGTCGGTTCATTAGGTATGACTTGAACCATGTAAAGGGTGTGTTTGATATTCCAAGAACTTGCAGTCACTGGAGGATTAGGTTGTGCAGTATGGAATCAAATGCTGCCTTCATGTTTAGAAAGATGAATATGAAGCCAATCTTGGGTTTGTCAGTTCCTTCAAGTAGGTTGTCGAGAAGGGTGGTCATTAGGGATTCTACTCCATGGTTTGGTCTGAAGCCATATTGTTGTAGGTCAAGTGGGTGGTGTGATTCTATGTGATTGTTGAGCTGTTGGTAGATGATTTTTTTCCAATATTTTGGCCACGAAGGGGAAGCTGGCTATATGACTGTAGGTGGTTGGTTGGTTGATATCGCTCGAGGTTCCTTTCCTCACAGGGCGAATGGAGGCAGTCTTGAATTCAGGGGGCACCTTTCCTTGTTATAATGACAGGTGAATGACTCTCAGTATTGTGGGAATGAGTTCCTGTCTTGCTAGCTTGATCCTGCTGACTGGAAAGGGGTCAAGTGGTGAGGTGGTCATGCTGATGTTTGTGATGATTTTCTCTAGGTGGTCAGGTGTGATGTTACTGAATGAGTTCCATGTGGTCAGATGTGTGTCTATTTGTTGTTTCGTTGTAGTGATGAGTGAGCTGGTGCTGTTCCAAGGGTTGCAGAGCAGAGATGGCATCCATCTGTCCAAGAAAGGTCAACGCATTTTCGGTAGCAGACTGGCTAATCTACTGAAGAGGGCTTTAAACTAGATTCGTTGGGGATGGGTGAAGAAAGCCCCCAGGTAAGTGAAAGCCCCCAGGTAGGTGATACATTAAATACCTTTATGGAAATGGGTAACAGGGGTAACATATGGAAAGCAGTGTGTATAAATGCCCGTAGCATGGGAAATAAGATCCCTGATGTTGAAGCTTTGGTGGGAGTGGCTGACTTGGATTTAGTGGCAGTTACAGAAACATGGTTCACAGAAAACCATGACTGAGATGTAACTATACCTGGCTATACTTTATTCAGAAAGGACAGGGTAGGAAGAAGGGGAGGAGGAGTGGCACTATATGTAAAAACTACTATTAAAGCTTTGGAATTACAGAGCTTAAAAGGGAGAGAGGAGGCATTGTGGGTTAAACTAGAAAGAAGGAAAGAGAAATCTATTTGCATTGGTGTGATATACAGACCTCCCTCACAAGAGGAAGAGGTGGACGGAGAGTTCATTGAAGACATACGCAGCAGTGCTAGGAAAGGGGAAGTGCTACTGATAGGAGATTTCAATATGCCAGATGTTGATTGGCACATTCCTGCTGCAGTATCATCTAGAAGTAAGGAGATCCTGGATTCTCTACAGGGAGAACTATTCAGGCAATTGGTAACAGACCCCACACGTGAAGGGGCCATACTGGACTTGGTGCTTACCAATGGTGAAAGTGTTTCTGATGTTGTAGTGGGAGATCATTTTGCGTCCAATGATCACCAGATGGTGTGGTTCAGTATTAGGACTAGGGCTGTTAGAATCCATTCCAAGGTGAGGATCTTAGACATTAGGAAGACTAACTTTGCGAAGATGGGCCAATACCTCAGGGAGTCGATAGTGGGATGGGAACAACTGGGGGATGTAGAAAAACAGTGGGCAAAACTGAAAGGGGGAATTTTTAAGGGCAACCAACCTTTTTGTTAAAATGGTAAATAAAGGCAAAAGGAAAAGGAGACCGCTATGGTTTTCGAAGGAAGTAGCTGAAAAAGTGAAGAAAAAGAGGGAGGCCTTCATGAAATACAAGAGATCACAGAGAGAGGAAGACAGGTACAGTCAAACCTCGGTTTTCATTTGCCCCGGTTTTCATACGCTTCGGTTTTCAACGTTTTTTCTGACTGAGATTTTGTCCCGGTTTTCATGCATTGCTTCGGTTTTCAACGTCTTTTGACTGAGATTTTGTCCCGGTAGCAGGGAAGAAAAGCTGTCAATGTAAGCAGGAGATGTTGCATGAATGTGGGAGGCAGTTCTTTCTCTTGCAGGGTATGTCTGAAGCTATATCATTAAGATTTTCTGCCATTCTGAAGCATTGAGCAGATAATGTAAAGGTATTTTAATGGACTGAATTCAATGTGATTCCGAAGAGAGCTGGGCACAGCAGCTTGTCAGGGGTGGCTAAGGCCAGATGTTAACATACTGTACTGTACAGTACTGTACTTAGCTTGCTTTCAGTGATGTTAAATGTTCATTTATCCATTTCATTAGTCATTTATATTTATTTCTCATTGTTTTCTGTATGTAAAAATATAGTTATTCTCTATAAAATGTATTTTTTGTGAATATTTTTGGGTGTCTGGAACGGATTAATTGGATTTACATTATTTCTTATGGGAAATATTGCTTCAGTTTTCATACGTTTCGGTTTTAGTCAGACTTTTTCGAACGGATTAATCATGAAAACCGAGGTTTGACTGTATCTGTATTTGGAAAAACTTAGAGAAGCTAGCAAAGCAGTCAAGAAGACAAAGATTCAAAAGGAGGAGGAAATAGACAATGCAATAAAATGGGGGGATAAGACATTTTTTAGCTATATTAGTGAGAAGAGGAAGGGCAAAAGTGGTATTGTCAGACTCAAGGGTGCAGGGGGGGGGGAATATGTAGAAGCTGATAAGGATAAAGCGGAATTGCTTAACAAATACTTTTGTTCTGTGTTCACAGATGAAGAACCAGGAGCAGGACCTCAGAAAACACCCACAAATAGGAACAGAAGCGAGGGACATCTTGAACAATTTTCAGAAGACTGTGTTCGTGAGAAACTAGCTCAACTTAAAGTAGACAAAGCGATAGGACTGGATGGGATACACCCTAGAATACTGAGGGAACTTGGGGACGTTCTAGCAACTCCACTGACTGACCTTTTCAATGCCTCGTTGGAGTGGGGAGTGGTGCCAAAGGACTGGAGAGAGGCTCATGTGGTGCCTTTACACAAAAGCGGAAGTAAGGATGTGGTTGAAAACTACAGGCCAGTTAGTTTAACTTCGGTGGTGAGTAAATTATTGGAAATGCTGCTGAAAGAGAAAATAGTGAGGTTTCTGGAGTCCAGCGGATTACAGGATCAGAGGCAGCATGGATTCACCAGAGGCAGGTCTTGTCAAACAAATCTGATTGATTTCTTTGACTGGGTGACCAGGGAGTTGGACCGAGGGAGAGCTCTAGATGTGGTGTATTTAGATTTCAGTAAAGCCTTTGACACTGTTCCTCACAGGCGACTTTATACACAAACTGAGCACCCTAGGGATGGACCCTAAAGTTACTGCTTGGGTTAGAAATTGGTTGGGTGGGAGGTGACAAAGAGTACAAGTAAATGGAGCTCACTCTGAGGAGAAGGATGTTACCAGTGGTGTGCCCCAGGGATCTGTCCTTGGTCCGATTCTTTTTAACATCTTTGTTAGTGATATAGCGGAAGGGCTGTCGGGTAAGGTTTGCCTCTTTGCAGATGATACCAAAATCTGCAATAGAGTAGACACCCAGGAAGGTGTAGATAACATGAGGAGGGATCTAGCTAAGCTTGAAGAATGGTCTAGAATTTGGCAGCTGGGATTTAATGTTAAAAAATGTAAGTTCATGCATTTGGCCTGCAGCAATCCAAGGGAGCAATACAGTATAGGAGGTGAAGTACTTTTGTCCACTAAAGAAGAACGGGACCTAGGCGTGGTTGTGTCTGATGATCTTAAAGTAGCTAAACAGGTAGAAAAGGCGAAGGCAAAAGCTAGAAGGATGCTTGGGTGCATACGGAGAGGAATGGCTAGCAGAAAAAAGGAGGTGATAATGCCTCTGTATAAGTCTTTGGTGCGACCTCATTTGGAGTATAGTGTGCAATTCTGGAGACCGCACCTTCAAAAGGATGTGAACAGGATGGAGTCGGTGCAGAGGGTGGCTACTAAAATGATTAGTGGGCTTGATTATAAAGCATATGAGGACAGACTTAAGGATCTTAATATGTACACCTTAGAGGAAAGGCGGGATAGAGGTGATATGATTGAGATGTTTAAATACCTCCATGGCATAAATGTTCAGGGAGAGAGCCTCTTTCAATTGAAAGCAAGTTCTGCTATGAGGGGACATGGGATGAGGGTGAAGGGAGACAGATTCAGGAGTGATATGCGGAAATATTTCTTTACGGACAGAGTAGTGGATCCATGGAATAGTCTCCCAGTGGAGGTGGTAGAGATGAGGACAGTAACTGATTTCAAAAAAGCATGGGACCAACACAGAGGATCTCTAAAGGTAAAAAGTGGACTGTTGTAGTTGTTGATATGGAAGGGCAGACTAGATAGGCCATGTGGTCTTTTTCTGTCATCATGTTTCTATGTTTCTGTTAGCGAGGACTGAAGTTAAGGTCTGGAAATAGTTGAACACAATTTAGGACAACTATCCAGAGGGTCACCATGAGTCGACAGCAACTTGACGGCACTTAACAGCAGCATTTGTGGAGTGAGTGTGGTTGTTTCAGTTTGTTGTGTTCTATCTTTGCTTAGAGATTTCACTATGTTGAAGTGTATGCTTGTAAGTGTTTAGGTTGTCATTTCATCTGGTGTTCCTCCATTTTCTTTCTGCGATGCATAGGTTTCACTTCATGTCTTTCAGCTGAGGCATGTATCAGGTTGTTGTCTGTTGTCTTGTATGGTGGCTGGGTGTAAATGGTTTTGTTGCAATATATGCAATGGTCTTGTTCCAGTTTTGTATTATGGAATTTATGTCGTCAGGAGTGTCTTCGTTTTGATAGAAGTTTTGCAAGAAAGTCTTCTTTCTCTAGCTTGTGAAATCTGCGTGCGGTGGGTTTTGAGGTATGTTGTCTGGGTTTGTGGGACTCGGGTGTTATGTTGATAGTGATTTTCTTGTGGTTTGACCAGGGGACATAGACAGTGGTGGGAGGAGGTATTGGATGTTTGTTGAGTAACTGCCGTGGCAAAAAGATTGTGTAAGGGTGTTTCCTTTGGTGTGGGTGGGTGGGTTGATTGATGATTTGCATGTAGTCCAGGGAATCCATGGCTTCTAGGAAGGTTCTTGCTCGGCTTGGTGATGTGGAGGCGAGGATGAGGTCACCCAGTAGCATGAGGTAGCTTCTGTTTGAGTTGTTGTTGCAGATGGTTTCTAGGATTGTGTCCAGTTGGTCAGGGTCAGTGTTTGGGTGATCTGTAGGCGAGTAGGATGGATAGCTTGTTGTTTGTTATCAGCAGCGTGTCTAGACCTTTATCAGATGATTTTGAGATGGTGCGGAAATTTAGGTGTTTTCTTGCTAGGATGCAGATGCCACCACCACGGCGTTTGGTCCTTGGGGAACTGAAAAGATGGTAGTTTTCTGGTGCTAGTTAGTTTAATAGAACTGTGCCAGTTTCAGTAAAGCAGGATTCCATTATGTTCAGGATGTCAAGGTGGTTATCGATTAGTATATCCAAGAGGAGCTGTATCTTGTTTCTTGAAGATATGGCATTTAGAAGAGTGCATTTTAAAGGGTGGGCATTCTTACTTGTGATAGTGGTGAGGGAATATTTGTGGGTGCTAGAGGTTTGATTTGTATGATGTGCTGTGTGTGTCTCGGTTTGTTTCTATGATGGAAGAGGGAATTATGCTGGGGGGGCGTATGAATGATTGGGGGCGTATGAATGTTGGTATGTAGGTTGGAGTTGGGAATGGGAATGGGGGAGGCGAGTATGAGTCTGAGGAATGATGAGAGGCATAGTAGAATGGTGAGCAGGGTCATCACTGTTTGTGAGTTTGCTTTTTGTTGTTTAGTTGCAAGCTTGATTGTTCTTTCTTCTGCTGAGGTGTGTGGTTTTCGCTGATTGTCAGGTGTTTCCGGTGTTTCCATGGTGGTCTTGGCCACTGAGGTGATGTGCTGGCTTGATAGAGATTGTAGGCTACAGCAGGTCCAGTTGTGGTTGGCTGTGTGTTGCTCTACTGAGGTTGCTGTGTTTGTGTCGTCTTTTCATTGTTTGGTCCTTGTCGGTCAGTTGGCAGTGCTGTGCTGTTGTGCGGTTGGCAGCCATCGGTGTTCTATTTTTTGCTGGGTCAACTTGCGGTGTGTTGTGTTGCCTCGCCTCTGAAGGGAGGGTGTTTTTGCAGACACTCCTCATTAATTTTTGCAGGTCCCCGCCTAAGGGCCATGCTAAAGGGCCCTCTGGTGAGGCCCTCAGGTGCGGGCACGCCCTGGACTGCTGGATTTTAAGTTTGTAAAGTTGGTACGGTGAGCGCGGTGAGGTCTGATTGGTCTTTGCAGAAGGGAGCGGAGAGGAGCTGTAGGGCTCGCTTCCTGCTGCCGACGCCGATCAGGTGGCTAGTTCTTGTGCTGTCCTTGGTCCAGGTCTGCTGGATTTTAAAGTTTGTAAAGTTGGCATGGTGAGGCCCGATTGGCCTTTGCAGAGGGGAGCGGGGAGGAGATGTGGGGCCTGCTTCCTGCTACCGACGTCAATCGGGTGGCCGGTTCTTCTGCTGTCCTCCTTGGTCCGGGTCTGCTGGATTTTAAATTAAGCCACACAGAGCATACCCATCCATTAAGCCATCTCCTGCTAGCAGTTGTACTGGAACAGTGAAACAAGTGATTGCAAAAACACTTTATTGGTCCAGGTCTGCTGGATTTTGAAGTTTTTAAAGTTGGCACGGTGAGGCTCGATTGCCCTTTGCAGAGGGGAGGAGCGGTGGGGCCTGCTTCCTGCTGCTGATGTCACCCATCTGTGTGGCTGATTATTTATTTTTACCACATTTTTTATACCGCTTTATCATTTCAGTCAAAGCAGTTTACATTGTAACAAACTTGGCAAGAAGAAGTAGACACTCATCAACTTGCACCTCAGACTACGAACCTCGAAGAAACCATTGAAAACTTGTTTTCCATAATCAACAATGCTGCAAAATCCAACGCACCTATCAGGAATGCTAACCACAAGCACTCTGAAAAATGGTACATACACGACATTCGAACCCTCAAAAGGGAGCTTTGTAAGATCAAGAAGAAATGGAGAGCAAGAAAACCCCTGAAAACAAGGACCTTTACACTATAGCACTGAATACCTACAGGGAAACCATTTTTAGAGCTAAAAAGGTCTTTCACACAAACACACTAAACAAAGCCTTAAATCGCCCCAGGGAACTATTCGAATTAGTAAAATCCCTAATCAAAACACACTAAAACCACACATTTAACATACTTACTAACCCTCAGACAATGGCAAACCACCTAGCAACAAAATTAAAAAACAAAGATCCCCTAACCATCCCCCCCCCTCAGAGAATGTCACCTTACCCCTGATAAATGGCAAGCCTTTCACCTCATCAATGCGAAACAAACCTTAGAAACAATAACCAAAATTAATACCACCACATCATACCTTTATCCATGTCCGGTCTCATGGATTAAAGCAACAAAAACTGAACTAGCACTCTTCATCATGGAAACTGACAATCAATCTCTAACATCAGGAACAATGCCAAATGCACGCAAACATTCTATAATTTATCCCATAAATAAAAACAGATCCCTTAACAAGGATGATCCCACATCATATAGACCGATCGCTAGCGTTCTATTCCTAGCAAAAATCATAGAAAAAGTTGTGCAAATCCAGCTTCAAGACTACATCAATAGTTACACCCCTCTTGAAAACACCAATATGGGCTCCGCCCATATCACGAAGTAGAAACATTACTCCTGGTACTATTTGATACTCTCCTTTGTGGCCTAGATAATGTAAACCAAGCATACCCTCCTGGTGTTCCTGGACATATCCTCTGCTTTTGATAACATAGATCACAACACCCTCCTAACAAGACTTGCACATTTAGGTATAATTGGAAAGCCTTCAAAAGGTTTAGATCCTACCTGTCCAACCGATCAATGTATGTGAAAGTCGATCTGGAACTCTCCTCTACCTTCCCGCAAGAACAGCGAATTCCACAAGGTTCCACGCTCTCTGCCCTTTTGTTCAACATATTCCTTCAATTTATACGTTCTATCTTCAAAAAATGCAATATAAACTACCACATCTATGCAGACGATATCATGGTTTACACACCCATAGACATAAAAAACCCCCCACATACCACAATATCACAAATTGCATAGCTGAAGCTGAACCTTGGCTAAAGGAAAATAATCTTATAGCTGAAGCTGAATCTTGGCTAAAGGAAAATAATCTTCACATAAATTAAAAAAAACAGAGATCTTATTCACAACAAGAAATCAAAGCTTCACCCCTCCCACAACATTTAAACTTCATGATATAAATGTTCCAATCAAAGATGAAGTTAAATACCTAGGCATCATAGATAAATCACTCTCGATGACAGCACAAATTAAGCAAATGGCAAGAACTATATTTTACAAACTAAAGACCCCTCCTAGAGACCCATGATTTCTGTACAGTAGTCCAGGCCCTAATCACACCTCATATGGACTATTGTAATAGTATACTACAAGGATTGCTCTGTTACTATTACAATGCCATCACAAGCCTTTCTGAATTCTTACCTTGTGCCCCAGTTGGGAAGCCTCGGCCCTGGCAGCCCCAGCCACAGGTTCAATTAAGTTACTGATCTCCTGCACAGCTGTCATCATCTGGTTATGTAGTGCCTGAGAAGAAGAGATTTATGGGTAAAGCAAGGACTCTTCATTTTGATGCACAAAGAGAGCCACTGAAGACATACAAAGACTGGTGGTGGGGTGGGGGACCAGGGACACTGATACCTTGCAAAGGCAGAGAGAGACAAAGAGAGGACACAGCAGCCAATATCTGTGTCAAAGATAACTGATGCTGTCAGGGATTAGAAGACTGCTTAAGACTCACCTCTTGGGAAATGCCCTCTCTAGGAGAGAGCTGCTGGCTGATAGCAGCAAGGGAGGCCTGGTCCACATCACGGATGCTCTTGTTGAGAAGCTGAATGGCCTCATCACACTCCCTCTGTCCAGGAGCTTTATCCCTGTATGACACAGGAAACTAGGTCAGACTCTGCTCTATTCCAGTTCCCTCTCTCCTCTTTTCCCTTCCATCCAGTTCTGCCTCTCTAATTTATTTTTCTGAACTTTTCTTCTAGCCTGGTCTGCACAGTTCTTTCTCACCCATGATCTCATATTTAACCCTTCCCTCACTTCCACCTAAACTTATTCATGAACCCCCAAGAGCCTACACTGGACCTGCCATTGTCTCCCCAGACTTGGTGGGTGCCAAGGATGCTACTAACCTCATGTTGGTAATTAGTTTCTTGATAGAGTCAGAGACAGTGCGGGAATGTCCTGCCAGTACAGACCACTTTGGTGGGTCCTTGGGATTGACAGCAAGGGAGCGTGCAGTCTGGATGAGTCCCGAAGAACTCTCTAGCATAGTCTTGGCAGACGTTACAATGGGTTCCATGGCCAAGAGACCCTGTGAAGGAAAGCAAAAACAGCAATCCAGATCAATGAGAAAAAATAGAATAAAAGCTGTATTGTAAACAGCATTAATCCAGGCCAGTCTCATCCGCTAACACAGACATACATCACAGCAAAGACCAACTGACCAAGATATTGCTCCTTAGCCAAGCTTATGCTTGTTGACTTCCTCTAGTTCTCTAATATCCTTGACAGCTGAGCACACAAATTCTCATATTTAATCCAAGATCCAACAGCACCTGACCCCACCACCTCCATGTCTCACCACCCAGGATCTATAATTATCTGAAATGGTGAAATTTCACTTACAGTTAATTTCCTTTCCTGGAATCCAGTTAGACCAGTCCAGACTAGTGGGTTATATCCCCGTGCCAGTAGATGATGGAGACAGAGAAAAGATCAATCGGCAGCTTCAGTGACATCATCACTGGCATTTATATCTGCGCTCCTAGGGGTCACCTTCAGTATGACAATGGCAAAACAAAAGGACTTCAGAACGGCAGGAAGACCCTCATCAGATTAAGCAGAACATAAAACTATGTACAAGGAAGCAGGGCACTACTAAAAGACTGAAGTTAGGGCATACTGACAGAGGGGTTCCAATAAAGACAAAAGTAACCCAAATGGCCTTGAGTACAGAGCAGACAGAGCTTAAAGATTCCAAATTACCCCTGCCTACTGATAACCAGATTAATATGAATGAAATACAGTCTCTAAAATGCCTGTATGCAAATGCAAGAAGTCTAAAAAATAAGATGGGAGTTTGAATATAAAGCACTAAATGAGAAGTTAACTGAATGAATTCTTTGCTTTGGCCTTTACTAAGAAAGATGTAGGGATGTTACCAATGACTGAAATGGTATTTAAAGGTGATGCCGCAGAAGAATTGAAAGAAATACTGATACACCAGGAAAGCATAGTTACTCACCTGTAACAGGTGTTCTCCAGGGACAGCAGGAATCAGTCCTCATTTATGGGTGACTTCGCCACCGACGGAGCCCGCAAGGAGCAATTCCCCAGCTTTCAAAGAAAGCCTTTGGGATTGCTGCCACGCATGCGTGGTGCTCTTGCCACCCAAGGGTGCCATCTCGCTAAGTCAGGTCCTTTAGCTCGAGCCCTACCAAGCAGATGGCAAGGGAAGGATAAAAATCTAGCAACTCATCAGGGGAGGCTGGAGAACACCTGTTACAGGTGAGTAACTACGCTTTCTCCAGGAACAAGCAGGAAGTCAATCCTCACTTATGGGACTCCCCAGCTACAGGCTACCGAAACTGTAACCAAAAAACGTCTCCACAAAGCCGTGAGCAGAAGCCGATGCCCGAAGGAACCCGAGTCCTTGGGTCGAAGACCACAGTAGCCATGAAGAAGGGTCGGAGGGCAGGAGTTGCTTATACCCCGAACAGGTTACGGAGTACAGCCTGGCCGAAGGCGCTGTCCCGGCAGGACTCTCTCTCCCCACATGAAGGCGTCGGCTTGTCTAGTGGAGTCCTTTATTGAGACGAGGACTTCCCCGACCTCCTCCGGAAGGACCACAGAGGCTAGGGAAACCTGTTCAGCCGCCAGGTCGTGAGGGATAAGGAGGCTAGGTTCGGGTGCTGCATCCGCCCCTCCTCCTGTGTTAGCAGACCTGGGGCAGAGTCCAGGGGAACAGGAGGTTCCATCGACAGCCGGAGCAGAAGAGGGAACCAAGTCTGCTGAGGCCACGAGAGGGCTACGAGGATCAGCGATGCCCAATCCCGCTGAGTCTTGAAAAGGGTCCTCGCAATGAGAAGGAAGGGAGGGAATGCATAGAGCAGGCTGGATGACCAGTCCAGAAGGAATGCATCGGGGCTCTCCCTGCTCGGGTATGGTACCAGCCCACAAAAGCGGGGAAACTGCACTGGCAAAGAGGTCTATCGCCGGCTTCCCCCAGCGAAGAAACAGCCAGTTCGCTACCCCTGGATCCAGCCGTCATTTGTGGGGGCGAAGAATTCTGCTGAGCCTGTCCACCAGGACATTCTCCTGACCCGGAAGGTAGGTCGCCTTGAGAGACATCTTCTGGAGGACAATGAAGGAGCAGATGAGGACCGCTTCCAGTCAGAGGGAGCGCGATCCCGTGCCTCCCTCCATGACGACGTAGAAAATCGCCACGCAGTTGTCGGTCTGCACGAGAACCCACCTTCCCTTGAGGTGGTCCTCGAAGGCCCTCAGGGCCCACCGAATCACCCGGAGTTTCAGCAAGTTTATTTGTTGCTGAGACTCATTAGGCAACCACTGCCCCTGTGTGCACAGTGGCCCGCAGTGGGCTCCCCACCCTAACAGAGAAGCATCTGCTGTCACAGCACCGCATCATGCTGTGGGGCCTGGAAGGGCAATCCCTGTAGGAGGTTGCGGGGGTTTTGCCACTAGCTCAGGGACAAGCAGAGGTCGGAAAGGACACTGACAGGAGGGACCACTAGGCGCTGAGGCACCACTGAGCTGTCCGCATGTGCAGGGGGGCGTGGGGGACCACATGCACATTAGAGGCCATGTGGCCCAGGAGGTGTAACATGGTCTGAGCGGTGACCTGGGGAGTGCTTTGGACGTGAGCCGCCAGAACTCAGAGGCAATCGGAGCGATCCGCTGCTAAGAAGGCGGTCGCCCACTGAGTATCGAGGCGCGCCCCGATGAACTTGAGTGTCTGCACCAGCTTGAGGTGAGACTTTGGGTAGCTGATCAGGAACCCTAAGCCCTCCAACAGAAGGATTGTGCGCAACATTGCTCACCGGGTTTCCTCGACCGAGGAGCCCGTGACGAGCCAGTCATCGAGGTAGGGAAAGACTGGCACATCATGACCCCTGAGACGGGCGGCAACGCCGACGAGGCATTTCGTAAAGACTCGTGGGGCGGACGTGAGGCCAAAGGGGAGCACCCTGTACTGGAAGTGCTCTCCCTTCACCCTGAAGCACAGAAACTGCCTGTGCTGGGGGTGGATTAAGATGTGGGCATAAGCGTCATTTAGATCCAAGGAGCATAGCCAGTTGCCCTGCCGGAGGTAGGGCAGCAGAACGCCAAGGGATAACATCTTGAATTTCTCCCGCACCAAGAACTTGTTCAACTTGTGGAGGTCAAGAATGAGCAGCAGACCCCCCCCCCCCCATCTTTTTTGGGATGAGGAAGTACCAGAAATAGAAGCCCCAATCTCGATGGTGCAGAGGGACTTTCTCGACTGCCCATTGGGCAAAGAGAGAGAGTAATTCCCGCTGCAGTAAAAGCTGGTGGGTGAGTCGTCGAGGAGGCTCCGACGGCGGAAAAGGAGGTGGAAACCTGTCGAAGCGAAGGCAATAGCCATCTAGTATGACCAGGAGAACCCAGGTGTCTGAGGTGAAGGAAGCCCACGGTGGGGCAAAATAAGACAGGCATCCTCCCACTGGCTGCTGCGTGGCCGGAGGGCGAGGAGCTATGCTAATGGTGTCAAAACCCCTGTGCGGGTTGTGGAAGAGCCGGATTTTGGGCTTTCAACCCTTTCGGCTTGCGATACCCTTAGCTGGATTTACCCTGCGCTGGGGTAGTCGGCGTGGGGGTAGCCGGGTATGGTGGGTAGGCCCAGTACTGAAGGCCCTTCCGAGGAAAGAAGGGCTTTTTGACTGGTTGCTTCTTCTGGGGCAGAGTGGAGGTCTTGCATGAGAGACAGGTTCTGGTGACGAACTCTGTCTCTATCCCTGCGGCTTTATCCTCCATTGGCTTGCCGAAGAGCTGCTCACTGAGGCAGGGAACATCCAGGAGTTTTTCCTGCACCCACTGCTCCAAATCTGATTGGAAACATGTCTGGCAGTGGGCCCCGATGCCTGCAGCCGCCACCCGAGCCGATGACTCGAATCCATCATAGGCGGCTCGGGAGAGGTATTTAGAGCAGTCTGCGACGGACTTAAACAGAGTGCCGAATCTATTGAGGGGCTCGCCCTCGAGGCCCGTGGAGAACCCTCCGAACTCCTTGGCTAAATCGCGCAAGAACATACCCATGTTTAGCTGATATGCTTGAATGAGACAAGAGAGCATGGAGCCTTGGTAGGCCTTGTGGCCCAGGGCATCAAGGACTCTCGACTCTCGGCCTGGAGGTACCGACGAATATGATTTTGGGCTCTTCTGCTTCCTCATGGCCGACTCCACCACAATAGAGGTGTAGGGAAGTTGTGTCTTCCTGAACCCCTGCCCACGTTGTACCTTGTACATATTATCAAGGTGCTTGCTCAAGATGGGGACCGAGGCGGGGGCCTCCCACATGCGGAGCAGCAGCCGAGATAGAATAGGAGGAACCGGCACAGTGAGAGATTCCCTAGGTGGGGACTCGTACTGAAGACTATGGAGTTCTTCAGCACGAGGGTGCTCCTTGGCTTGAGTGGCCAGGTTACAGGCCCGTGCCATGTCCCGAATGAATACCAGGAAGGAGGTGTCCTCGGGTGCTGAGCACCGCTGGAATGTAGGCGGTGAAGGGTCCGACGGAAGATCCCGATGGGTATGGGTTTCCGGGGAAGTGTCCCCATCGGACTCCCACTCCGAGAAATTGGTCGAGGAGTCCGAGCCGGGCAGATCGCCTCCAAGAAACGGGAGGGCAAGCGAGACCGACGTCGAGGACCCTCACGAGGCTCGCGGCTCTTGGGGGTTTCCTTAATGGATTTCAGTGTCCCATGGTCTAAGGGTGCGAGTCAGCATAGCTAGCTGTGAGCGCCTGCTGGAAAGCGATAAACGCAGAAACGTTGCGTTCTAGTGCCAGCATGCAGGACTCCCATGCGGGCATGGGGCCCTGCAACATCGATCCCGGGGTCACAGGGTCAGGCATCAAGGAGGAGAGGGGGCTTTCACCGAGACGGCCCTCAGGAGAATGGGCATCTTCGCCCAGAGGCCTCTGCTTCCGTGCAGGATACCTTGCAGGGAAACTCCCTGTCCGACTCTCGGGAATGCCTATGGGGGCTAAGCGACCGAGCACGGAAGCGTTTGCGCTTATCGGGAGCTCCCGACAGCAACTTCGAGGTCTTATTTCTATGCCGCTTCACCTCAGGGGATCCCTGGTTGGAGTGCCGCCGAGAGCGAAGGGCCAAAGGGGGGACCTCACCAGGGTAGAGATGACCAAGTGTGCCACCGGGGATTCCGAGGTGGTCTTTAGAAACATGTATTTGGACGTCTGCTTACGGCTGAGCAGGGCCTTAGAGGACATTTTCTTGCAGAATGAACAGCGCTCCGGATCATGATCAGCTCTGAGGCACCACAGACAACAGTCACGAGTGTCCGTAAGCGATATGTTCCTAGAACATCTATCGCATTTTTTAAATCCGGTGGCCATGGGGGCAAAAATGGCCCCCGCGAGGTCAAAGACCCACGCGGCCAGTGTATAGGGAAAGAAAGAAGCCCGTAACAAAAAATGAAGAAAGAAAAACTATCCCTAACAGCTCTAAAAAGATAGAGCAGGGGAAGGACGGGTAGAGGACCGGTGCAACCGGAAAACAAAAGGCCTGTAGGCCAAAAATGAAAACTTTTTCTGAGGGATGAGGATGTGCGTCCAAAGGGTTCCGCGGAAAAAGGGAGACTGAGCAAGATGGCACCCTTGGGCGGGCAGAGGACCACGCATGCATGGAAGCAATCCCAAAGTTGAAAGCTAGGGAATTGCTGCGCGCGGGCTCCGTCGGTGCCGACTTCACCCATAAGTGAGGACTGACTTCCTGCTTGTTCCTGGAGAAGATGTATTACAAGTAATTGATAAAATGAAGAGTAGCAAATCACCTGGACCAGATGGTATACATCCAAGAGTGTTGAAAGAACTATCATGAAAATCATCTGTAATACCGGAAGACTGAAGGATGGCCAATGTAAGGCCAATTTTTAAAAAGGGATCCAGAAGTGATCCGGGAAACTACAGATCGGTGAGCCTGACATCAGTACCAGGAAAAATGGTAGAAAACATTATAGAAAACAAAATTACTGAACATGTCGATAGTCATAGCATAATGGGAGACACACAACATGGCTTTAGCTAAGGAAGGTCTTGTCTTACTAATCTGTTATGTTTTTTTTAAAGGTTTGAATAAACAGGCAGACAAAGGCGAGTCGAATGATTTTCAGAAAGCCTTTGACAAGTTCCCTCATGAGAGACTGGGCAAAATTAAAAAGTCATGGGAGGCAGTATACTATTGTGGATCAAGAACTGGTTAAAAGATAGAAAGCAGAGTGTAGAGCTAAATGGCCATTTTTCACAATGGTGAATACTGGAGTACCCCAGGGATCTGTGTTGGGTCTGCTGCTTTTTAACATATTTGTAAATGACCTGGAAATGGGAATAACAAGTGAGGTAATCAAATTTGCAGATGACACAAACTTATTCACAGCTGTTAAAATCCAAGAGGATTGTGAAAAATTGCAAGAAGAGCTAGATAAATAAGAAGACTGGATGTTCAAATGGCAGATGAAATTTAATGTGGAGAAGTGAAAAGTTATGCATCTAGGAAGGAACAACCCAAACTATGGTTACAAAAGGAAAGGTTCCATATTAGGAACCAGCATCTAGGAAAAAGATTTAGGCATCATCATGGATAGCATGTTGAAACCCTCCACCCAGTGTGCAGTGGCGGCCAAGAAAGCAAATAGAATGCTAGGAATTATAAGGAAACGAATGGAGAATAAAACAAAAGGATATTATAATGCTTCTGTATCATTCCATGGTGAGACCGCACCTTGAATATTGTGTGCAATTCTGGTTGCAGTATCTTAAAAAGGATATAGCGTTATTAGAAAAGGTTCAGAGAAGAGCCACCAAAATGGTAAAGGGGATGGAAGGATATCGCTATGAGGAGAGGCTAAAAAGATTAGGACTCTTCAACCTAGAAAAGAGACGGCTGAGGGGAGATATGATTTTGTTAAGTGCCGTCGAGTCGGTGTCAACTCATGGCGACCCTGTGGATAGTTGTCCTAAATTGTATTCGGTCTTCAGTCAAGCGGCTCATTGTTGACAGACTGGTACCCATAGCTACTGTTATTGTATCAATCCATCTCATGCTGGCCTTCCTCTTTTGTGTCGACCTTCTATCTTGGGAGATATGATAGAGGTCTATAAAATGATGAATGGAGTGAAATGGGTAAATGTAGATCGATTGTTTACGCCATCAAAATACAGAAAGACTAGGGGACATGCAACAAAGCTACAGTGTAACCTATTTAAGTCTAATAAGAGAAAATATTTTTTCACTCAACGCTCAAACTCTGGAATTCCTTACCAGAGGATGGAGTAGCAGCTGCTAGTGTAACTGCATTTAAAAAAGGTTTGGATAAGTTCCTGGTGGAAAGGTCCATAAACCATTATTAAAAGGAACCCGGGCTATCACTGCTTGACCCAATACAAGTATTGTGGAACCTGTGTCTTTTGAGGAAACTGCTAGGTATTTATGACCTATATTGGCCACTGTTGGAAACAGGATACTGGGCTTGATGGACTTTGGTCTGACCCAGTATGGCATATCTTATGTTCTTAAATCACAAGGAACAGATGGTATACATCCAAGGGCGTTGAAGAACTGAAATATGAGATTGCAGATCTACTATTAATAATCTGTGAACTATCATTAAAATCATCTGTAATACCTGAAGATTGGAGGATGGCCAACGTAATGCCGATTTTTAAAAAGTGTTCTAGGGGTGATCCAGGAAACTACAGACCAGTGAGCCTGACATCAGTACCGAGAAAAATAGTAGAAACCATTATAAATTACAAAATTACTAAACATGTAGATGGTCATGGCTTAATGGGAGACAGCAAACGTGGCTTTAGACAAGGAACGTCTTGTCTTACTAATCTGGTGGGAGGCGACAAAGAGTACAAGTAAATGGAGCTCACTCTGAGAAGGATGTTACCAGTGGTGTGCCCCAGGGATCTGTCCTTGGTCCGATTCTTTTTAACATCTTTGTTAGTGATATAGCGGAAGGGCTGTCGGGTAAGGTTTGCCTCTTTGCAGATGATACCAAAATCTGCAATAGAGTAGACACCCAGGAAGGTGTAGATAACATGAGGAGGGATCTAGCTAAGCTTGAAGAATGGTCTAGAATTTGGCAGCTGGGATTTAATGTTAAAAAATGTAAGGTCATGCATTTGGGCTGCAGCAATCCAAGGGAGCAATACAGTATAGGAGGTGAAGTACTTTTGTCCACTAAAGAAGTGCGGGACCTAGGCATGGTTGTGTCTGATGATCTTAAAGTAGCTAAACAGGTAGAAAAGGTGACGGCAAAAGCTAGAAGGATGCTTGGGTGCATACGGACAGGAATAGCTAGCAGAAAAAAGGAGGTGATAATGCCTCTGTATAAGTCTTTGGTGCGACCTCATTTGGAGTATAGTGTGCAATTCTGGAGACCGCACCTTCAAAAGGATGTGAACAGGATGGAGTCGGTGCAGAGGGTGACTACTAAAATGATTAGTGGGCTTCATTATAAAGGATCTTAATATGTACACCTTAGAGGAAAGGCGGGATAGAGGTGATATGATTGAGATGTTTAAATACCTCCGTGGCATAAATGTTCAGGGAGAGAGCCTCTTTCAATTGAAAGCAAGTTCTGCTACGAGGGGACATGGGATGAGGGTGAAGGGAGATAGATTCAGGAGTGATATGCGGAAATATTTCTTTACGGAAAGAGTAGTGGATCCGTGGAATAGTCTCCCAGTGGAGGTGGTAGAGATGAGGACAGTAACTGAATTCAAAAAAGCATGGGACCAACGCAGAGGATCTCTAAAGGTAAAAAGTGGACTGTTGTAGTTGTTGATATGGAAGGACAGACTAGAAGGCCATGTGGTCTTTTTCTGTCATCATGTTTCTATGTTATGCTTTTTTAAAGTGTGAATAAACAGGTAGACAAAGTAAGTCGGTTGATATAGCGTATCTGGATTTTCAGAAAGTGTTTAAGACTAATAAGTGAAAATATTTTTTCACTCTACGTGTAATCAAACTCTGGAATTTGTCACCAGAGGATGTAGTAAAAGCTGTTAGTATAGCTGGGTATAAGAAAGGTTTGGACTAGTTCCTGGAGGAAAGATCCATAAACCATTATTAAAAGGGACCCACAATATCACTGTTTGACCCAATGAAAGCATTATGGAACCTGTGTCTTTTGGGGAAACTGCTAGGTACTTGTGACATAGATTGGCCACTGTTAGAAACAGGATACTGGGGTTGCTGGACCTTAGTCAGCCCGAGTATGGCATATTTTATGTTCTTAGGGCACAAGAGGAAGAGGTGGACAGAGAGTTAATTGAAGACATACGCAGCATTGCTAGGAAAGGGGAAGTGCTACTGATAGATTTCAATATACCAGATGTTGATTGGCACATTCCTGCTGCAGTATCATCTAGAAGTAAGGAGATCCTGGATTCTCTACAGGGAGAATTATTCAGGCAATTGGTAACAGACCCCACATGTGAAGGGGCCATACTGGACTTGGTGCTTACCAATGGTGAAAGTGTTTCTGATGTTGCAGTGGGAGATCATTGTGATAAAACCCCAAACCGATGATTTTGAAAACATACATACCTTGTACATAGCTAGAACGATTATGAATATAAGCCCACTTGAACATATTACACCAATTTTAGCTGAACTTCATTGGCTACCAATTTACTCCCGAATCAAATATAAAATTCTTGTCACTACATTTAAACTTATAAATAAACTTGCACCATCTGCACTAAATACACTGATTAACATTGACATTGATAAACGATCTCAAAGGAGCAGAAACATAAATACTTTAACAATACCAAAAGATTTTACAAAAGCCAGAAAACAAACCAATAAGAGAGCTTTCTCACACTCTGCTCCAATACTCTGGAACAATTTACCTGACAACATTCGCCTACTGTCTGACATAAAAGAATTTAAAAAAAATTAAAAACTCACTTATTTACATTACACTATAATACACTCCCAAAACAGAATTCTCAAAGGGATACAGGCTAACATTTATTTTTAATATTATATACCCTATTTTCAAAAATAAACGACACTAATACACTAATTTAACCATACTACACACTCATTTACATGATGATTAATAATTTAACTAGCAATGTATATATGTTCTAATATGTTATACTTGTAATGTTACAATTTTCCTTGTAATTTATAATTATCTGTTCTATGTAAAATGTCCTGGTATATCTCATACCAATTAACCTACTGTTACATGTAAACCGCACTTGAAACATGGGAAAGAGCGGTATATAAATAACTGTTAAATAAATAAATAAATAAATAATCTGGTTTCTTGTATATAGTTTACAACTGTTAATAGTAAGATTGAATTTCTTTGTAGTTTCACATTGTTATCTGTAAAAACAACATTGCCTTGTTTACTGTTGTTCCATGTAAACCGCAACTGATCAATGGAAGGTGTGGTATATAAAAACTCGCTAATTACATTAAATTAAAATTAAATTAAAATTAAATTGCATCCAGTGATCACCAGATGGTGTGGTTCAGTAATAGGACTAGGGCTGTTAGAATCCATTCAAAGGTGAGAATCTTAGACTTTAGGAAGACTAACTTTGCCAAGATGGGCCAATACCTCAGGGAGTCGTTAGTGGGATGGGAAGAGCCGGGGGATGTAGAAAAACAGTGGGCAAAACGGAAAGGGGATTTTTAAGGGCAACCAACCTTTTTGTTAAAATGGTAAATAAAGGTAAAAGGAAAAGGAGACCACTATGGCTTTCGAAAGAAGTAGCTGAAAAAGTGAAGAAAAAGAGGGAGGCCTTCATGAAAACAAGAGATCACAGAGAGAGGAAGACAGGCATCTATATTTGGAAAAACAGAGAAGCTAGCAAAGTAGTCAGGAAGGCAAAGATTCAAAAGGAGGAGGAAACAGCCAATGCAATAAAATGGGGGGAAAAGACATTTCAGACATGTTAGTGAGAAGAGGAAGGGCAAAAGTGGTATTGTCAGACTCAAGGGTACAGGGGAGAAATATGTAGAAGCTGATAAGGATTAAGCGGAATTATTTAACAAATATTTCTGTTCTGTGTTCACAGATGAAGAACCAGGATCAGGACCTCAGAAAACACCCACAAACAGGAACAGAAGCAAGGGACATAAGAATATAAGAACATAAGATGTGCCATACTGGGTCAGACCAAGGTTCATCAAGCCCAGTATCCTGTTTCCAACAGTGGCCAATCTAGGTCATATGTACCTTGAGGTTTCCCCAAAAGACACAGGTTCCACAATGCTTGTACTGGGTCAAGCACTGATATCCTGGGTCCTTTCTTAATAATGGTTTATGGACCTTTCCTCCAGGAACTTGTCCAAACCTTTTTTAAATCCAGCTACACTAACAGCCTTTACTACATCCTCCGGTAACAAATTCCAGAGTTTGATTACATGTTGAGTGAAAAAATATTTTCTTTTATTAGTCTTAAATAGTTTACCCTGTAGCTTCATTGCATGTCCCCTAGTATTTCTGTATTCTGATAACGTATACAATCGATCTATGTTTACCCATTCCACTCTGTTCATTAATTTATAGACTTCTATCATATCTCCCCTCAGCTGTCTCTTTTCCAAGTTAAAGAGCCCTAACCTTTTTAGCCTTTCTTCATAGGAGTATCCTTCCATCCCCTTTACCATTTTGGTGGCTTTTCTCGGAACCTTTTCTAATAACGCTATATCCTTTTTAAGATATGGCGACCAGAATTGCACACAATATTCAAGGTGCGGTCTCACCATGAAACGATAAAGAGGCATTATAATATCTCTTATTTATTTATTTTATTTATTTACATTCTCTTATATACCGCGCTATTCTGCATCAGTGCGGTTTACATTGAACAAACTGAAATTACATTTAACAGGGCATTATAACTTGGAGATAACTATTTTACAGGGAACATGGGCTATGGAGGGTTAAGTGGCTTGCCCAAGACCACAAGGAGCACCTGTGGGACTAGAAACTCCAGTCCTTCCAGCCCAAGGTTGCTGTCCTCTAGTGGGATTTGAACCCCCGACCTTCCGGCCTGTTAATACCTTGTCCCAACCACTAGGCCACTCCTCCACTCCAACAATTTTTTTATTTTCCATTCCTTTCCCTTATGATACCTAGCATTCTATTTGCTCTCTTGGCCGCCGCTGTACACTGGGCCGAGAGTTTTAACACGTTATCCACAATGACACCTAAATCTTTTTCCTGGGTGGTGGTTCCTAATGTGGAACCTTGCATCGTGTAACCATAGGGACATCTTGAACAATTTTCAGAAGACTGTGTTCGTGAGAAACTAGCTCAGCTTAAAGTAGACAAAGCGATGGGACCGGATGGGATACACCCTAGAATACTAAGGGAACTTGGGGACGTTCTAGCAGCTCCACCGACTGACCTTTTCAATGCCTCGTTGGAGTCGGGAATGGTGCCAAAGGACTGGAGAGAGGCTCATGTGGTGCCTTTACACAAAAGCGGAAGTAAGGATGTGGTTGAAAACTACAGGCCGGTTAGTTTAACTTCGGTGGTGAGTAAATTATTGGAAACGCTGCTGAAAGAGAAAATAGTGAGGTTTCTGGAGTCCAGCGGATTACAGGATCCGAGGCAGCACGGATTCACCAGAGGCAGGTCTTTTCAGACAAATCTGATTTCTTTCACTGGGTGGCCAGGGAGTTGGACCGAGGGAGAGCCCTAGATGTGCTGTATTTAGATTTCAGTAAAGCCTTTGACACTGTTCCTCACAGGCGACTTATAAACAAACTGAGCACCCTAGGGATGGACCCTAAAGTTACTGCTTGGGTTAGAAATTGGTTGGGTGGGAGACGACAAAGAGTACAGGTAAATGGAGCGCACCCTGAGGAGAAGGATGTTACCAGTGGTGTGCCCCAGGGATCTGTCCTTGGTCCGATTCTTTTTGCACGACGCACAGGCCTCATCTTTCCTGGATGCCTTTGAAGAACTAGGATACACACAACTAGGATACACACAACCGAACACACCAGACCCTGCTCCACCTGACAAATAGCATTTACCCCCACCCGAATTGTCTGCAATTCTCAGATAAGCCAACATGTAAATAGTTAGCTACTCCTCAACATAAGTTATGTGTAATGTAGCTATGCTGTTAAATTGTACATTTCTGTTATATTGTAAGTTAAAATTGTACATTTCTGTTATATTGTAAGTTCAGTGTAGATTGTCTTCACTGAACAGTTACTGTTATATGTAAACCGCGCTGATGCTGAATAGCGCGGTATATAAGAAAAATAAATAAATAAATAACTCGTTGATGAGCCCACCCATGCTAAAGGTAGGACACTGGACCTTGTTTTTGCCCCCCCCCAACTGCCTTTAAAACAAACACCACCATACTGTCCACTACTGCAGTCCCCTGGGTCAGACCACATGTTAATCATGTTCCAAATATCTCTACCTAACAAACTCCAAAAGAGTGTTGATAAGGCCAGCAGCCTCAAAACAGCTCCACACAGGTTCATAGCCTTTGACAAAGACCAAATCTTAAACCATACCCGTACACTCTTTGACCTAACATCCCACGACCCTGAAGTGTTAGTTTCCACTTGAAATGAAAACTTCAGTTTCATTGCATTACGACCACCATCAAACAAGCCTACCAAGAAGAGAACAGCAGCAGCTTGGTACTCCACAGAGCTTAGAACGTCACTCTCCTGCTTGAGAAAACTAGAAAGACGCTGGCGCCGTACTCACTTCACAGAGGACCTAAGGACATACAACACTCAACTAGAAAAACACCGCCAAGCAATATCTGAAAGCATGAGGAGATTCCACACTGACAATCTAAAACGGTCCCTAAACAAGCCACACGACCTCTTCACCATGGTAAAGAACCTAGCAAAAGAGCCAGTACCAGAGCAACCTAGTCAAATCCACCCTCAAGTCTTCGCCGACTACTTAAAAGCAAAACTGTGCCAAACTAATAAGTCCCCCACACATACCATGGCACTCGAGCCAAGATCCTCAGCCCGACTGTCTGCCTTCTCTAAGCCATCTGCCAAACACATTGAGGACATAATTGCTGGAATGAACACAACAACCGCACAAACTGACCCTTGCCCAGTGTCCTGGATAAAAGAGTTACGACCGACAGTCAGCCCTTTTATAGCAAAGCTAATGGATTGCTCATACACAACAGGCACCTTTCCCCAATCCCTCAAACGTACCTCAATCAGGCCACTCCTCAAAAACAACAAACTGGACCCTAAGAAGCCCGACTCGTATAGACCGATATCCAGCATACCACTGTTGGCGAAAATCGTTGAGAAAGACATCCAAAGACAAATTCAAGATCATATTGATGCCTCCGAACCACTTGATCCGTGTCAGCATGGCTTCAGAGCCGCACATGGGGTCGAAACTCTCCTCACCACCCTCTTCAGTACCGTAATTGCAGGAATTGACAGCATACGCCGAGAGTACGTACTCATATTCTTGGATATAGCGGCAGCCTTTGATTCTGTTTCCCATGACATCCTCTTACACCGCCTCAGAGAGAAGGGGATTTGTGACTTAGCACTCGAATGGTGCAAGTCATATCTCTCGGATAGATGGCAACATGTAAGATCAGATGAAGCATGTGATAAGGAAGCTTATCAAAGCTCAGGGAATAACGACACAAGAAGAGAATTTACTCTGATCAAGGGACCTATGCTGGCAGGTTATAGAAATAAGACAGTTTGTTTCCCTAAAAGACTACATATTCCAGAATGCACTAGTATGCAGAAAGTCCCTAGGGGAGCTAGAGTGGAAAAGCATGAGTCTAATCAGAGAGAGCATTATGTCATCCCTAATCAAACAGCCTCCAGGAGAAAGCTTAATCCAAAACACCTGAAGAGTGCAAGGGAGGAGTTGCAATCTAAGCCCTTTAAAACTAGAGGGGAATCTTCAGGAAGAAAGACGGAGAAGGAGACAGAGAAGGGGAATCAGAACAACAAGGAGAACAGAAGGAAGAACAACCGGAACCTGAAGGAACAAGGACAAGGAAGCAGACGGTCCAAGAGAGGAGCTCAGGGAAGTACCTATGCCTGGAGAGATACCTGAGGGAAAGATCCATCAGAGGACTGGAGAAAGCCAGAGGTCTGTAGATCCACAGCCAGGGACCCTCAAGCAACACCTAGGAAGAGGTCTGTTGCAGCTAAGGAGAAAAGGAGCCCAAATACCTCTTTGAGGACGTCTGGAGAAAAGATCCTGAGGTCCAGAGATACCAACTGGAGGACAGGACACAGAAGCTCTATGGCATACTGGCCAGAGAAGGAGAAGAAGCAGCCTGACACTTGCCTGGATTCAGGTAGGAACTGTGAACGTTTCTCTAGCTTTGAGCAGTGCAAACAGCAGGGAAACTTTGTCTCTCCGTATAGAGGTCAGTTCCTAAAGCCCTCTAAGCCAGACGGAGAAACTGAATCTATGCAATTTCAAGAGCAAGGTTTAATATCTGATGCAGAGGATAATTATATGGACTGTTCTTTGAGTAGGTTGTTATTTTAGGAAAATCCTAAATATAAGAGAAAACATCAAAAGGAAACATTCTAAGTATTGGCTTCCCATAAAGTTTTGTTGAAAAGAAAAAGGCTTTTGGGAAAGTTTTGCACGTGTGCTGAAATCAAGCTACTGATTGCAGTTAATTGTCACCTGTTGGTGGAGGAGAGCCCAGCACAAGCTGTGCACACGTAGGTTTTAAAAGTTCTTTTCTGTATGGAGAAAGTGAGCTATGTTTTTGTACAAAGAAGTTTTCCTCTTTGATTTATTTCTACCTCAGCACTGCTAAGGAGTTTATTAGCAGTGGCTGTAAGGAAGCCTTTCTGTTCCATAAAGGACTTTGATTCTTATTTGCATAAGATTTTCAGTTGCCTTATTTATGTTAAATAAACCCTGGAGAAGTTATCTGGATGGTGTTACCAAGCATATCTGTGTGTGGAATAATCACCCCATAAATAAACTCTAATTTTGCATTACACTCGACCAACTACAAGAGTCTTCATTATTTTAAAAAGGCAAGCTTTGTGTGAATGGACTTCAATAACCACAACCCTTTGCAAGACAGTTAATTTACATACTTGCCAAGACGGTGGTACCTTCATAACAAGCACCCTCTTTTACAAGCAACATCAGAACCTTTCCACCAGAGCCAAGGGGTCCCACAAGGACCCTCTCTATCTGCCCTGACGACGTGCTCCTATATATGCCTTTTGCAACGGAGAACCCCGAACTCTCACCGCTTACGGACTGTTTCAATGCAGTATCCAGTTGACTCCAATCACAAAACCTGCGAATCCAACATAAGAAAACCAAAGTCCTTTTCGGCACCAGAGATCCGAAATTCATCACACCACCGTGCTTAAAGGTCTTAGATGCAGAACTACTTACCAAACCCTCTATTAGATATCTAGGAGTCACACTTGACCAGCGACTCGACATGAAGATCCATATAGGCAATGTAGCAAGAGCTATATACCATAAAATCCGATCACTTAGACACATACGCACCTTACTGGAACCTGGCGACTTCCGCACAGTATACCAAGCCTTGATCATACCGCATCTTGACTATGCAAACGCCATACTCCACGGTCTCCCGCAATCCACGCTACACCCTTTACAGCTTGCAATAAACTCTGCTGCAAGAGTGCTCCAGTGCACTTCCAAGTGGGAACACATTACACCCATCCATAAACAACTCCACTGGCTCCCCATAAAAGGCAGAATTACGTTCAAAACCATAATTCTGACCTTCAAGATCATAAATAAGCTCGCCCCACCAGCCCTAGCAGACCTCATTCAGATAACCCCCCTCAACAGACCTAGAAGATCCCCTGAGGACAATAAACTAATAGTCCCAAGAGAAACAACCAAGTGCTGCCAGACAACAGTGAACAGGGCTTTCAAATTCTCGGCACCAAAATGCTGGAACAGCCTCCCTCCTAGTATACGGGCAATCACTAAATTAACGCAGTTTAGGAAAGCTCTGAAATACCACCTTTTCCTCGAGCATTACCCGGATGACAGCACCTCAACTGCCTCATCAGTAAACTAACCACGTCAAACAGACGTTCAGCCTGCTCTTTCTGTACAGTTGTAAATAGTTACCCCCTTGTTGTCTGTCCAAGTTCTGTTGCCTGTTAATTGTAAACACAAATCGAATGTTTTGAGATGTGTATTTAACTGGTTCTATGTAAACCGCACTGATGGAAAATAGCGCGGTATATAAGTGCATGTAATAAAATAAATAAATAAATAACATCTTTGTTAGTGATTTATTTATTTTATTTATTTAACAGTATTTCTAAACCGCCTTATCTTAATAATCAAGGTGGTATCACAGCAAGCAATCAGGTAAAGTGTGTGTGTTATACATGCAGTGAGGGTGAAACTTAGAAGTGTGAGGGCTGTGTTGGGTGCTTGATTCATTTGAGCTATGTACAAGGTGGGTTATTTACAGTGGTGCTAAAAACACATTTTATATACATACAGTGATTAGGAGGATTGGAGTGCTGTTATACATTCTCTTAGGTTATGTTATGTGATGTGATGTGATATAGCGGAAGGGCTGTTGGGTAAGGTTTGCCTCTTTGCGGATGATACCTAAATCTGTAATAGAGTAGACACCCAGGAAGGTGTAGATAACATGAGGAGGGATCTAGCTAAGCTTGAAGAATGGTCTAGAATTTGGCAGCTGAGATTTAATGTTAAAAAATGTAAGGTCATGCATTTGGGCTGCAGCAATCCAAGGGAGCAATATAGTATAGGGGGTGAAGTACTTTTGTCCACTAAAGAAGAGCGGGACCTAGGCGTGGTTGTGTCTGATGATCTTAAAGTAGCTTAAACATGTAGAAAAGGCAACGGCAAAAGCTAGAAGGATGCTTGGGTGCATACGGAGAGGAATGGCTAGCAGAAAAAAAGGAGGCGATAATGCCTCTGTATAAGTCTTTGGTGCGACCTCACTTGGAGTACATTGTGCAATTCTGGAGACCGCACCTTCAAAAGGATGTGAACAGGATGGAATCGGTGCAGAGGGTGGTTACTAAAATGATTAGTGGTCTTCATTATAAGCATATGAGGACAGACCTAAGGATCTTAATATGTACACCTTATACGAAAGGCGGGATAGAGGTGATATGATTGAGATGTTTAAATACCTCCGTGGCATAAATGTTCAGGGAGAGAGCCTCTTTCAATTGCAAGCAAGTTCTGCTACGAGGGGACATGGGATGAGGGTGAAGGGAGATAGATTCAGGAGTGATATGCGGAAATATTTCTTTACGGAAAGAGTAGTGGATCCGTGGAATAGTCTCCCAGTGGAGGTGGTAGTGATGAGGACAGTCACTGAATTCAAAAAAGCATGGGACAAACACAGAGGATCTCTAAAGGTAAAAAGGGGATTGTTGTAGTTGATGATATGGAAGGACAGACTAGATAGGCCATGTGGTCTTTTTCTGTAGTCATATTTCTATGTTTATGTTAGAAGAACTGCCAGAACAGCCAACTTGAAGGCAAGGTCATTTATGAGTGTCAGCAAGACTGATTCTGAGACAGACAGTGGGTGTGTCCTGGTCTGGCCTAGTAGGATTCCAGGAAAACGTAGTTACTCACCTGTAACAGGTGTTCTTCGGGACAGCAGTAATCAGTCCTCACGTATGGGTGACGTCAGCGCTGACGGAGCCCGCACAGAGCATTTCCCCAGCTTTCAAAGAAAGCCTTTGGGAATGCTACCACACATGCCTGGTCTTCCCACCCAAGGGTGCCATCTTGCTCAGTCAAATGACATGTTTGTGAAATCACAAGAGTCAATGGCCCTTACTATTTGAACGAGTAATTGCAGACACACCAAAAATTTTTTTTTGTTCACTATCAACTCCTAACTACTGGATTAGAATATCTAAATATTCAGCAAAAGTACAGTCCAAACCCAGTTATTCTCGAGGTCTCAGTTCAACAATAGCAAAGCCTCATAGACTTTCGTCGTAGCAGGCTGTTTGCTTGATCACATCAGCGATCTCAATATATTGTGAACCTCTCCCTATTTCTAAAGAAAGTGCTTTCTTAGATGAAATGCTTCCAAAAATTGTTAGACTTAACTTGAAAAAGCCTTAATATCGCTTCCCAATGTTATAGGGAGTCTGTCCACTTCTAATACAAATTCGGATCCCAACGTCAAATCCCTGGCACCGCTTAGACGTTTCACTATGGTGTTTCTTCAGGGGATCATTATCTATAAATATAAAACAAACATAAATCAAAATCCCAACCCATGCAGTTTCCCTTTTCAACCCCATACACTTAACAAACTTTACACTTAAATAAAATGCCGTCAAACTCCTACCAAAAGATGCTGCCCACGAGTTCTCTCCATTGATGACAAACCGCTCCCGGAACAACGGGAACCATCAAAACCGTCCAACAAACACGCCGCGCATGTCTAATAGATGCTATAGCTGCCATTTTTAAAGATCTCACGGACGGCTCATCTAGATGACTCTTCGTGTTCCTTAAAGGCATATCGCCCCCTAAAAGAATCAACTTATTATAAAAATACCCCCTCCGTATTAAATAAATCTCAACTTGCATAACAATGCTAAACTCATCTACCCTACTAAATAAATAAATCCACCTCATTACCAGCACCGAGCTACTTAACTCCAATGGAACAACAGACCTCCCCCACACATTCCATACTCGTATATTAACTAACCCCCTACCGCAAATAAAATTGAACACGAATTATATGTTGATCCTACCCCTCTTAAAGAACTTTTCTCTGTGGGGTCATAGATTCCCCTTTTATTTATTGTAGCATCATCCACATGCTGCCCACTCTATTACACTGTTTAAGCCCCTGGGTTCCAAGGTGTCCAAAGTATAAATCAGACGCTGCTCTTGTAGCACTAATGTTTGATCTAGGGTCCTCCCCATACAGCCTTGCGTAATCTGTATCAAACAAAGACATCTTAATTGTTCAAAGACATGGTTTTTTTGTACACAGTGTGTCACCAGGGGAGCCTCCAACACTTTACGATGTAAACGGCTGCGATGTTCCCTCATGCGCACGCGGAAAGGTCGAATAGTCTTTCCTATATAACATAATCCACAGGGGCAAACCACCGCATATACCACATTGCGAGATTCACACGTAGTCATTTGTCTCAATTGAAAAACAATTCCATGATATTCAAAAATCGAAGACGCAATCGCTAAATCGCATATATCACATTCCCCACATGGCTTATGACCCCCAGGTTGATCTGCGTCCGTCCCTTCTCTCAACGCTGGTAAAACCGCCGGGCTCACCCATTCCTTCAAGTTTCGGTGCCGTTGCCAAACGCACCGTACGTGTTTATCTTGGAGTCCCGGCACTACCTGAAGTACATTAGAGTGTCTTCTAAATATTTTCTGAATTCCTACACTCAAAGGGGAATACTTAGAGATGAAATTGATGTTATTATCTTCAAACTCCACCTGTGTCCGTAAGGGTCTCGTCTTAAGCAACGCCGATCTATGATTGTACAACGCTTGGGAGAAAGCCCGTTTAAGAATCGGTTCGGGATAGCCTCTCTGACGGAAATCATGAAACAATTGTTGAGATTTTCGCTTATACTCTGCTCTTGTTGAGCAATTACGTCTAAAGCGTAGAAATTGAGAGAATGGTAAGCCCTCCTTTAGGCATCGTGGGTGCATGCTATCATAACTCAAAAACGTGACTCTGTCAGTGGGTTTCTTATATACGGTGGTCTCCCAAGCTATGGTTCCCCGCGTTACACTAACATCAAGATAAATGAGGGTTTTCCTATGATGTATGTGAGTAAATTTTATATTGCTGTCGCAAGTATCCAGCCAACTAAAAAAAGCCATTAACGACTCCTCTGTGCCTCTCCAAATCAAAAAAATATCATCAATGTACCGCTTCCACACAGCAATCTGGGGAGCATATTTCGAAGAAACTACCCATTGATGCTCAAAGAACCCCATATAAAAATTGGCTATACTAGGGGCGCAGGTGGCACCCATAGCAACCCCACTCTTTTGTTGATATAAAACCCCCTCAAAAATAAAATAATTGTGACTAATAGCTAACTGCGCTAAGTGGAGAAGGAAATTCATCAAAGCCTCAGGCACATCCCCACGTCGTCCTAGGACTTGTTCCACTACTTGCACTGCAGCTTGTTGAGGGATATTTGTACAAAGGGATACTATGTCTAACGTTGCTAGAATAACATCACGCTGTTCAAGCAGGTCTGATGCCTCATGTAAAACGTTAAGAAAATGAGTGGTATCCTTTAAATACGAGGGGATTGTGGTCAGCATGGGTCTTAAATAAGAATCTACAAAAGTGGACAATGGCTCCAACACACTGCCACGGGTGGAAACAATCGGTCTTCCCGGGGGCTTCGTTGAGTTCTTGTGTATTTTGGGGACTAAATAAAATTTCGCTGTAATGGGAGCCTTGACGTTCAGATATTGAAATTCTCGTTTTGTTATTAATTTCTCTATCATGGCTGTCTTCGTAAGTTGGTAAATTTCCTTCTGTAATTCTTGTAAAGGGTCTGAATCCAAAACAGTGTAAACATGAACATCCTGTAATTGAGACATAGCCTCTGCAATGTAATCCTCCCTAGCTAAAATCACAATAGCCCCTCCTTTGTCAGCTCTTCTTATAATTATGTCATTACGAGAATGTAAATCTGACAAAACCTGACGTTCCACCTGCGTTAAAGCTGTACCTCGTAATTTTTGTGTTTTTTCAAGTTGATGAATATCTGCCAACACTAATTTCTTAAATACTTCCAACGCCGGATGACTAGGACCAGGAGGGGACCATGAGGATCGAATGGGTAAAACTACTCGGCCAACAGGCTGTTCTTCCATAGATGCTTCAATGGGCGTCGGTGACACTAAGGGTAATTGAGAATGTGTTGTTGTGTGGGCAAAATAATTTTTCAACTGCAATTTGCGTAGTAAGGCTTCTAAATCCAACCGGAATTGAAATGAATCAAAATAGATGCTGGGTACATAAGACAGACCCTTGTTCAGTAAAGTCAATGCTGTTGGTGAAACTTCACGGCCTGAGATATTTACCACTAAGGAATGTCCCTCTACTTCAGTCCGTGAAGTCCTTATTTCTTCCGCTGGTCTCGATCGCGCTGTTTTAGATGGTCTGACTCCTTTTTCTTTCTCCGGGTATCGTCCCGTTCGCCATCGCAGGAGTCCTCCCCATCCTTTGAAGATTTTGCTGACTCAGTGGAAGACGTGTCATCGGAGGTGTTGCCGAAGGTAACTCGTTTACCCGCTCGTTTTAACTTTCGTTTGCTGTTCATCCACGGGTAGACGTATCCTATTGTATAATCAGAATGATCCCGTTTAAGTTTCTTCACCTTGACCGCCATCACTTCCTGATGAAATGTCTGGATCTGCTTCTTCAATTCCTCAGACTTACTTTTATAAGAGCCCTCTGATGTCACTGATTGTAGAGAGGCTTCCATTAACTGCATTTCCTCTGTAAGCTTGACTAGATCAGTTCGTGCTGTATCAACTATCAGCACCATCAAATCGAGAGAGCATTTGTTTAAAATGCGGTTCCACCGCTCAACAAAATCGACTTCCATTGAGGGCTTTCTAGGCTCTTTATAAATTCGGAGCCCTCTAGGTATTTGCTGACGATTTATGTACTCGATAAGAGAAAAACGGTGAAGTTCCATTTTTACTTTTTTCTTCTTATGAATGCCCCTAACATGAATGCCCCTAACGCGTCTTCTCCAAAGAGGATACCCTAGTTGGGTTATCAGTCGGGCTTATAAAAGAGCACGCTATACACATGTTGAATGGCTAGGCTCCCGATCTACAATCCCAGTTTTGGATCAAGAATTAAAGATTACAGGGGTTCTCCCTTATGTTAGGGGCATTCATAAGATCACTAAGCTTCTTCAACGTTTCTGGCCAATATTGAGTGTACACACATGTTTTCGAGAGAAGAATTTACAGATAGCTTATTCAAGGGGTTCTAATTTCTGAGATCTCCTTATGAAGACAACAGCCCTCCAAGATCGCCCAGAAACCTGCCACACTGATAATGGTAATTTTACATGTGGTTCTTGTGTTTATTGTACATCATCTATAGTAGGGTCTGAATGGATGGATTCCCATACAGATCGTATTTATTCTACTAAGTGGCATACTTAGTAGAATAAATTGCTCCTCCCAATTTGTGGTATAATTTGATAATATGCCCTTGTTCACTATACTATGTGGGTCGCACCAAACGTGCCATTCGACTTCGTCTTTCGGAGCATGCGTCCAGATTAAGGACGAAATCCTCCTCGGCCCCTATGGTTGACCACTGTTTATCTTATGACCATTCGTTTGATTCTCTATGCTGGCGGGTAATGGATTATATACCGCATGACCCTCGTGGAGGAGATCGTGAACAAAGATTGCAAAATCAGGAACAACGATGGATTTATAAGCTCAATTCCGTCACCCCTGGGGGACTAAATCAACAAATCGATTGGCATACTATAGTTTAGCATTAGTACCCATTGAGAGATTCCCTGAAGGTGGGTGTTCCCTCTCCACACTGGGTCTGATTTCATTGGTACTCTAGTTCCACATGTGACTCTGATGTCAGACGCTGAAGACTAAAACAGCTAACTACATTCCCAATTGTCAGTCTACATATCGTTGCCAACTCTTGCGCATGGACGGACCTGAAGCAGGGTTTCTAACAAATGTAATGAACCCGAAACGAGCGCTGCGTCGAAAGTCCTTTGCAGTTTTTTTGGCGATATTGGCGATACACATTACTGAAGTTAAGTACCATTTTAATAATTAATAAAAGGGAGATATCACAGTGGTGCTCTGTTGGAATACGTAGCACTGAGCTGAATTTCTCCAACAAAAATATTTTTCTAACACAGGGAGTCTTTTTGTTATCGGAATTTTGGTTCTTGATTTTCTGGTGATTCCGATAGGGTTCAGTTTGGATTTACTGTCACAGACCAGGGCTTGAAGTTCACTTACTCACCTAGCCGAGGAAAGGGCTATTAGGAAGAGTGTCTTCCAGGAGAGGAAGCGTAGTGGACAAGTAGCCATCGGCTCAAAAGGTGGGCGAGTCAGCTGCTACAAAACCACATTCAGCTCCCACTCAGGGGCAGGAGGACGGATGGGAGGCTTGAGCAAAAGCAAGCCCCTGAGAAAGCGGGACAACAAGGGGTGACCAGATAGAGACTGCCCCTCTACCAATGAGTGGTGAGCTGCTAGAGCTGAGAGGTGGACCCGAACAGAATTGGACTTAAGTCCTTGATTGGATAAGTGCAGTAAATACTGAAGCACCACTGGCACAGTACAGGAGAAAGGATCCTCTGTACGTAGGTGACACCACACAGAAAACCTCTTCCACTTGAGAGCATAGGTTTTCCTCGTGGACTGTTTCCTAGAGGCTAGGACAACCTCCTCAACTTCCTGAGGTAGGCCCCAGGGAGCCAAAACTACCCTTGCAGCCTCCAGGCCATCAAATTGAGAGACTTGAGATTGGGGTGCAGAAGGGAACAATGTTCCCTCTAATTTTCTGTAGGCTGTGTGCGCTTAAAATATCAGCTGTGCAGCTTTTGAAGGAAGGTTAAATTCTTGTGCGCCACATAACAACACTCGGAGTTATATACTTTAAAATTTGACTACACGTCAGAATACAGTATGTACACCACATTGATTGCACTAGAAAATATTGTAGAACTTGTGAAAACCATAAATACACAACAACTTTTCAATTTTAAGAACATCTGTGTTGTTTTCTATCAGAATCAGAACCGTAATTTTTGTGCGCTCTGTTGTAAAGTATGTGCGCTCACTCGGCGAGGTGTGTGCGCGCGCACACGCGCACAGCTTAGAGAGAACAGTGGAAGGGAACCCTGGTCTTGTGTGAGAAGGTCGGGTTGCAACCCCAGAGGTAGTGGAGGATCCACCGCCAGTTGAAGCAGAAGAGGAAACCAAGGCTGTCTCGGCCATCTGGGAGCTACCAGCAGGACCGAGGCTTTGTCCTGAAGAATCTTGAACAGGGTACGGGCCACCAAGGGCGTGGGAGGAAACGCATAGAGGAGGCCCTGAGACCAAGATATCAGAAAAGCATCCGCTGCTATCCGCAGAGGATGTGGTTGCCTGGAGCAGAACTTCGGCAATTGCTTGTTCAGTGCACTGGCAAAAAGATCCATCAAAGGAAGACCCCATTTGAGAAAGATCTTCTGAACTACCGAAGGATGCAGCTGCCACTCGTGGGGCTGCAGAATCCTGCTTAACCTGTCTGCCAGGTAGTTGTCCTGGCCTGGAAGGAACACAGCCCTGAGGAGCATGTTGTGCTTGAGGGCAAAAGAACACAGGTCCTGGGCCTCCCGACAAAGGATCCTGGACCCGGTTCCGCCCTGTTTGTTCACACAGAACATGGCAACTTGGGTGTCTGTCTGGATCAGGACAGACTGGTGAGTCAGGGCAGGAGTGAAAGCTTTGAGTGCTAAGCGAATAGCTCTGAGTTCGAGGAGATTGATCTGCTGTGCAGCTTCCCAGGGAGACCAGAGTCCCTGGGTGCACTTGCCTAGACAATGCGCTCCCCAGCCTTGCAGGGAGGCATCTGTGGTTAGCACCACTGTGTAACCTGGAATCTGAAAGGGCACGTCTTTCAGCAGATTGGGTGGGTGTAGCCACCAGTTGAGGGAGTGCAGAAATGGTCTGGACACCCTTATCCTGTCTCTGAGGCTGCCTGTGGCCTGGGACCACTGAGTTCGAAGACACCATTGTGCAGGCTCATATGGAGCCTGGCATTGGGAGTTACATGCATTGTCGAAGCCATGTGGCCTAGAAGTCTCAGGCAGAGTCTGGCGGAGACCAGGGACCTGCTGAGAAACTGACTTGCCAAGGCCATCAACCTTTGGGCTCTGTCTTCTGGCAAGAATGCCTTTGCCAGGAGAGAGTCCAGCCTTGCCCCTATGAACTCCAAGTTCTGGGAAGGGAGCAAAATGGACTTTGCGAAGTTTATGACAAACCCCAGGCGTTGTAGAAGAGCAATGGTTCTGAGGGTGGCTTGATTGGCCTCCTGACCTGTCTGACCCCTGATGAGCCAGTCGTCCAGATAGGGGAAGACAAAGATGCCCTGATTTCTCTAGTAGGCCGCCACCACTGCTAGGCACCTTGTGAAAACTCTGGGGGCGGAGGAGAGGCCGAAAGGCAGCACTCTGTACTGATAATGGTTTCCTCCCATGATGAACCTCAGGTACTGTCTGTGGTCTGGATGAATGAGGATGTGAGTGTATGCATCCTTTAGATCTAAGGAGCATAGCCAATCTCCCTGCTGGAGGTAGGGCAGAAGGGTTCCAAGAGTAAGCATCTTGAACTTTTCCTTCACTAGGAACTTGTTGAGGTTCCTGAGGTCCAGAATGGGACGAAGGCCACCTGTCCTTTTGGGCACCAGGAAATACCTGGAGTAGAATCCGTGACCTTGCAAGTGGGGAGGCACAGGCTCCACCGCCCTGTCCACCAACAGACCCTGAAGCTCCTGACGGAGAAGGGCTGTGTGCAGAGGAGGCCTTGGAGGCTCCCCTGGAAAGTATGGGGGTGGCAGTTGGTGGAAATGGAGGGCATAACCCTTGTGGACTATCTACAGTACCCAACTGTCCCCGGTGATAAGGGGCCACTGGTGGGCAAAGAGGGCGAGACGACCTCCTGTGCAGGGTTGGGAGAGCAGTGGAGGAAGGCTATGCTCAGGGAGTCAAAACCCCCCACCCTGCTGAGTGGTAGCAGGGGCCTGAGGCTTGGGGGTCCTCTGCCTACGGGGTCCATTACCCTGGCCCTTGGCTTGCTGACGCTGGGGGGCAGCTTGGGCAGCCTGATATTGTGGGTACTGTTTGTAGGCAGTGCCCTTCCTCGGGTAAAAGGGTGGAGGAGTAGCCTAGTGGTTAGAACACTGGCTTGGTAACCAAGCAACCAGGGTTCAATTCCCACTAGCACTCCTTGTGGCCTTGGGCAAGTCACTTAACCCTCCATTGCCTCGGAAGAAAGGCCTGGCAATCTACTTCCGGTGACACTGCCAAGAAAACCCAGGAGCTTCTGGATCACCAGGAGTCAGGACCGACTCAAAGGCACACATTGCATTACCCGAGCCCTTCTTTTTATGAGAAGGGGCAGAGGTCTTCCTCGACAGCCTTGTCCGAGTGAGGTGCTCGGTCTTGAGCTGAGCGGCCTTCTCGGTCATGGGCTTGCCAAAAAGGTTTTCACCTCGGCAAGGGACATCGACCAACTTGTCCTGAACCCATGGCTCGAGGTCCGATGACTGCAGCCATGCCTGGCGTCGAGCCGCGATGCCGGCTGCCGCAACTCGGGCCGAAGCCTTGAAGCCATCATAGGTGGCGCGGGACATGAACTTCGAGCAGTCCCGAATCCCCGAGGACAAAAACTTAAATCTCTGCAAGGGTTCCCTGGAGAGACCAGCAGAGAACCCGGCCAACTCCTTGGCCAGATCCCGCAAGTACATGTCCATGTACAGCTGGTAAGACTGGACACGGCAAGCAAGCATCGAGCCCTGAAAGCACTTTCTACCGATGCCATCGAGGTTTCGGGCCTCCCTGCCAGGAGGCACCATGGAGTGCATCTTCTGACTCTTCAGACAATGCATGGACGATTCCACAACTATTGAATGCTGTGGTAGCTGTGCCTTCTGAAAGCCAGGGCTCTTCCGGAGCCGATAGATCGAATCGACTCGCTTGCTAAGAACCGGCGCCAAGGCCGGTGCCTCCCACATACGGAAGAGGAGCCGTTCCAGCATCGGAGGAACTGGGACAGTAAAGGCCGCATTCGGAGGAGAGTCATACTGCAGCGCCTCAAGCTCTTCAGCTCGAGGCTCTTCCTCGGGATCCGCGGGAATAGCCAAGGCAGTGGCCATATCCCGGACGAACTCCGAGAACCGGTGTCCTCCAGGGGGGACCTAGTCCGGGGCTCAGACTGCGGTGAGTCCGAAGGGACACACCGAGTCTTAAAGATATCAGGAGACTCCTCGTCCTCCGTCTCCCAAGCCAACTCGTCCGAGGAAGAGTCGGGGTCCGACCCCGACGCTGGAAGCACAGGCGTCGACGCCCTTGGTCCCGAACGGGAGGTTGAGGGAGACCGCGACCGAGGTCGACTCCGAGTCACGATGGACTCGAGTATCGGCTCGGTCTCCGGGGTCGACTTCGAAGTCGATGTCCCGGTGGTCGGGGCAGATGCGCCAGACAGGCTGGCCATCAGTGCCCGCTCCATGAAGGCAGACATTCTGCTCTCCAAGGCTGTCATCCTGAGACTCAGCTCAGGAGACGCAGCAGCCACCGACTCGGGCCCCGGCGGCGGCCCCGACGTCGGCTCCCTGGGAGGAGAGTCCACGAGGACTACGGGGCTTACGGGTCCAGCAGACTCCGGCTCCACACAAGGAACTTTGGCAGGCTTCTCCGGTTCCACAGGCCCGGGGCGACGGTCGGGGGTCTTAGACCTGGCCCTCGAGGAGCCAGGGACCTCCTCCGACGACGTCCTCGCGAGCCGCTTCTTCCTCTTGCGTTCCCGGTCGGGGGACCCCCTGTCCGAGGAGCTTCGACGGCGCTCGGGATCAGAATCCCGAGATGTCGAGGCCTCAGACGAGGTCCGGGCCCGGCCGGAGGCTGAGTCCGAGAAAAGCCTTTCCTTTTGCTGCTGGCGACTTCGTAGTGCCTTGGAAGACATTTTTCCACAGGCCCCGCACAACTTAGGATCGTGGTCGGGGCTGAGGCATCGAAGGCAGCAGTCGTGTGTGTCGGTGAGAGACATTAGTTTCTTACACCGATCACACTTCTTAAAACCACTGGAAGTCATCGGGGAAAAAAGAGTCCCCACGAGGTCAAAGGACCGGCCTTCCAGGGAAAAAGAGAAAAAAGGGCGCGAACGCCAGCCACGAAGGGCAAAAACCGAAAAAGAAGAATCGGGCTCGATACCGGTGTACCAAACCCGGCGGGAGGGGAACCGGCGTCGATCCGGTAGAAAAAGAGCAAAAAAACCGCTGAAAAATCTAATTTTAACCAGGAAAACTGGATACACGTCCGGTGGGCTTCATGGAAAAAAAGAGACTGAGGTAAGATGGCACCTTTAGGCGGGAAGGGAACCGCGCATGCGTGCCTGCATTCCCAAAGGCTTTCATAGAAAGCTGGGGAAATGCTCCGCTGGGGCTTCATCGGCGCTGATGACACCCATATGTGAGGACTGACTTCCATATGTGAGGACTGACTTCCTGCTTGGTCCTGGAGAATACAGGTATTCGAGGGTCCTTAACATATAAAAACCTCAATAAACGTTCCGTGATTAAACCTTGTTGTAAAGCTCCCTCCAAAACATCCACCTGAATTGCTTGTGTGGGATCCTCTTTTAATGCCCTATAAAAACGTGTGTCACTCAGTTGTGTAGTTACTTCAGCAATATATGCCACACTATCCAAAATAACCACACCTCCACCTTTGTCGGCAGGTTTTATAGCTATTGAAGAATCATTCTGTAGTGACTTCAATGCAAATCACTCACTTCGTGTGAGATTATGTTTCACTCTGGGTGAGGGTAATTTTGGTAAAACCATCAAGAATTACTCGTTCAAATGCCGTAATACTAGGGTCCACCACCCCCGGAGGAACCCAAGTAGATTTAGGTTGAAATGGTGTAAGTGTCCAGGTAGCCGTCCCAGATTCCCCTGATTGCGCTGAAAAATATAGCGCTATCTTTAATTTATGTAAAAAGATTTGTAAGTTTACGTGTATAGCAAAGGTTTCAACAGGAGTGGTGGGAACAAATGACAAACCACAATTCAAAAGCCGGTATTCTTCCAAGGATAATTGTCTGTGGGATAGATTGAAGGCCAAACCTCCCAAAACATCAGACTTGTGACTATCAACCAACTGGCAACTATCGATCCCCTCACTTAAATGTGATTCCTGGGTGTCCGTGGCCCTCGTTGATATCTGCCACCCCCTCGATAGCGTTTGCGACCCCGAGTCGATCTGTGGCCCTGATCTAAAAAAAGATTCCTTGTCCGAGAATTCCGAAGATTTAACAGAGGAACCCTCAAAAGTCACATGATCATCAGGCATGCAGATAGCTGGGTGGCTGGTGAACATGAGGATTGCCTGGTAACAAGTGTAGTTACTAACCTGTAACAGGTGATCTCCAGGAACAACAGGAATTTAGTCTTCACATATGGGTGACGTCGGCACCGACAGAGCCCGCACAGGAACACTCCCCAGCGTCCAATAATAAAGTTTTTGGGAGCATCCTACTGCGCCTGCGTGCTGCCTTCCCGCCTTCCCAATTCTGCTTCCTCAGTTGAGTTTGCAGCTGAGAGAAAAGGAGAATAAAGAAAACCTGCAACTTCTAGGGGAGGAGGGTGGGTTGTGAAGACTAAATTCCTGCTGTTCCCAGAGATCACCTGTTACAGGTGAGTAACTACGCTATCTCCAGAAACAAGCAGGAATGCAGTCTTCATATATGTGATTCCCTAGCTCCCAGGTGCCAGAGAAAATGATTTCAGAACCGGTGGAGGTTTTCCTCAGGGTAGGCTTCAAGAGGTCATGAGTCCTCTAAGGAAGTCTGGTATCGCTAAGCTCTAGGACGGAGGGTACGAGTTGAACTTAAGTCTGAAAGAGGTGCTGGAGAACAGCCTGACCAAACACAGCATCCCGGCAGGTGTGCTTGTCCAGAAAGTAATGAGCAGCAAATGTACGGACTGAAGACCAAGTTGCTGCCTTACAAATTTTGTCAATGGCTACCGAGTGTAGATTCGCCATCAGGGTAGCCATGGCCTGGACATTATGAGCAGTGATTTAGCCATGGCCTGGACATTATGAGCGGTGATGTGACCTTTAAGGGATAGTCCTGCTTGATCATAAGCAAATGAGATGCAATCTACTATCCATTTAGAGAGGGTATGTGTAGATACTGGTGATTAGGTTCAAAGGAAATGAAGAGCTGCAAAGCTCTATGGTGCTCTTGAGCCCTTTGAAGATAAAAAGCTAGGGCACGTTTGCAGTCTAGAGTATGGAGGGTTGCCTCTGCTCTAGATGAATGCAGCCTAGGAAAAAACACTGAAAGGTAAATTGACAGATTCAAGTGAAAAGGGCACACCACCTTTGGCATGAAATATGGGTGAGCCCCGAGGATGACCTTGCCATGGTGGAACCAGGTGTAAGGAGGGTCTGCCACAAAGACCTGAAGCTCACTAATGAAGAACATAAAAACATAAGATATGGCATACTGGGTAAGACCAAGATCCATCAAGACCAGTATCCTGTTTCCAACAGTGGCCAATCTAGGTCACAAGTACCTAGGAGTTTCCCCAAAAGGCACATCTAGCTGAAGTGAGGGCAATGAGGAAAATTATCTTCCATGAAAGAAACTTTAGTGATGTCATAGCCAAGGGTTCAAAGGGTGACTTGAGAAGCTGTGCTAGCATAACATTGCGATCCCATGTCACCGGAGGCCTAAAGGGTGGCTTGGTAAGCAAGAGCCCCCTCATAAAGCATGTTCGTTGTTTATTGTAAACCGCACTGATGCTGAATAGCGCGGTATAAAAGAGACTTTAAATAAATAAAATAAATAAATAATGCAACTAGCAGGTGTGATGACATGGGCTGCCCATCCAATAGATGAATGGTTGCAATAGCACTAAGGTGAACTCTGACTGAGTTGGTCATGTGGACCTGCAGAAGACAGGTGGAGGAGATACCGGAGGAGTGCCTCCACTGGAGCCGAGAAGAGATTAATATCATTCTGGGAGCACCAGGTAGAGAATCTATGCCACTTAAAAGCATATGAATGTTAGGGGAATGGCTTTCTGGAAGCTAAGATAAAGCATAATTACTCACCTGTAACAGGTGTTCTCCAGGGACAGCAGGAATCAGTCCTCACATATGAGTGAAGTTGGCATCAACGGAGCCCGCGCGGAGCATTTCCCCAGCTTTCAAAGAAAGCCTTTGGGAATGCTACCACGAATGCGTGGTCCCCTTCCTGCCCAAGAGTGCCATCTTGCTCAGTCAGATGACATAGCTTAGGCAAAGACATTAAGGTAAAGGAAGCAGCTCCAAGGGGAGGAGGGAGGGTTGTGAGGACTGATTCCTGCTGTCCCTGGAGACCACTTGTTATAAGTGAGTAACTACGCTTTCTCCAGGAACAAGCATGAAGTCAGTCCTCACATATGGGACTCACTAGCTCCAGGCTGCCCGGGCCCGAACTACGACAGCAGAAGCAGTGCCCCAAGGGAGGTCATGAGTTGCAGAAGGTGAGTCCCTACCAAGAGACTCTGCAGACCCAAGTGTCCAGCATCACCATAACTTCGGTAGCCTGAACACTAAAGGTTTGGAGGACAGGAGTTGCCTATACACAGAGAATGTTTCTGATCACTGCCTGACCAAAGGCATTGTCCCTGCGGAACTCACTCTCAAGGCAATAGTGGACTGAGAACATATGTATTGAAGACCACGTGGCGGCCTTACAGATTACTTGCATTGGCACTGCACGTAAGTTGGTCGCCACTGTGGCCATAGCCCTCACGCGATGAGCAGTGATCCAGCACTCCAGAGAGAGGCTAGCTCATTCATAGGTGAGGGCAATGCAGTCTGCCACTCAGGTGGACAGTGTTCGTTTGGTCACAGGTAGCCCTAGTCTGCTGGGGCCATAGGAGATAAAATGCTGAGAAGCTTTCCAATGGGCTTTTGTCCTCTGTAAATAAAAGGACAGGGCCCTCTTGCAATCCAGGGTATGCAAGACGACCTCCTCCCTGCCAGCGTGCAACTGTGGGAAAAAGGTGGGGAGAACTACCTCCTGATTGAGGTGAAAAGCGGACATCACCTTTGGGGGGGAATTTGCGGTGCATATGAAGCACCACCCTGTTTGTATAGAACCCGGTATAGGGCGGGTCCAATACCAGGGCCTGCAGCTCTCTTACTCTGCGAGTGGAAGTCACCGCTACCAAGGCGGCCACCTTCCAGGAGAAAAGTCTCAGGTGGCAGGTGGCCAAAGGCACGAACAGCGGCCTAGTGACCTGGGAGAGAAACACACTGAGGTCCCACTCCACTGCCGGATGGTGGAGAGGGAGCTTGGATAACAGGAGGCCCCTGAGGAATCTGCAGACCAAAGGTTGGCCTGAGAGGGGCTTCCCCTCTATAGGGTGATGGTTAGCCGCTATGGTGCTGAGATGCACCTTCAAAGAGTTAGATTTCAGGCTCGAGTGAGAGGTGCAGCAAGGACTGCAGCACGAGCTTTACCCGAAAGGAGAACGGGTTCTCATTCCTTTCTGCACACCAGACGGAGAACCTCCTCCACTTGAAGGCGTAAACCCTTCTGGTGGATGGCTTCCAGGAGGATCTCCTCAACCTCACACAGGAGGTTGAAAAGAGCCAGTGCTACCCTTTCAGCAGCCATGTTGTCAGTGTTAGGGACCCCAGGTTGGGGTATAGCAGGGAGCCCCCCTCCTGGGACAGTAGGTGAGCTGACACTGAACTGGAGCTCTGCACGTCCCTTGCCAACTGCATCAGGCGGTGGGCTTTCTCCACAGGGAGGAAGGCCCTGACCCGCAGAATGTCCAGATGGGCCCCTATGAATTCCAAGTCTTATACGAACGTATACAAAACTGTTAAATTGTTCCATGTAAACCGCCCCTGATCTCTGGAAGGGGCGGTATAGAAGAAATAGATAAATAAATAAATAAATAAAATAAATAAGTCTTGGGCCGTGGAGAGTCCGGACTTGGGGTAGTTGATGATGAACCTCAACTGCTGTAGGATGTGGATAGTGAGTCTTGTGACCCGCCTGGCCTCGAGAGGTGTGCTGCCTCTGATGAGCCAGTCGTCCAGGTAAGGGAAGACGTGGGCCCCTTGGAGGCGTACATGGGTGGCTATGACCGCCAGGCATTTTGTAAAGACCCTTGGAGAGGAGGCAAGGTCTAATGGCAGCATCCTGTACTGGTAGTGCTGCCCCCTCACCATGAATCTCAAGTAATACCTGTGGGAGGAGTGGATCAGGATGTGGATGTAAGCATCCTTGAGATCCAAGGAGCAGAGCCAGACTCCCTGGTGGATGTAGGGCAACAGTGTCCCAAGGGAGAACATCTTTAACTTTTCCCTCACCAGGAACTTGTTCAAGTTGCGCAAGTCCAGGATGGGACGGCGGCCCCCTGTTCTTTTTGGGACAAGGAAATATCCTGAATAGAACCCCTTTCCCCAGAGGTGATGGGGTACCAGTTCCACCGCCCTGTCCCTGAGCAAGCCTGCGAGTTATGTGGCGAGCAAGGCCTGCTGGAGGAGTGGCTGTGGTGGCTCTCCTAGGTAGAAGTCTGGAGTGTTCTGCTGCAGATGGAGGAAATACCCCTCCCACAGTACCCGCAGAATCCACTGGTCTGTGGTGATGCTGGCCCATCTGTGGGTGAAAGAGGCCAGTTGACCTCCTGTGGGCTGAGGTGGGACTCCTGGGGGAGGGGAGGCCCAGTCCAGAGAGTCAAAAGCTCCCCCCCCCCCCAGTTGGTGAGAGCTGGTGTCTGGGGCTTGGGAGCCTTGGGCTTCCTAGGCCCGTGTCCCTGGCTTTTTGGCTGTGAGACCTGGTGAGGTTGCCACAAGTAAGGCTGGTAGTAGCCAGCCTGGGAGTAGCCCTTTTTCCTGAGGAGTTTATTCCCCGAGGAGTTTTAACTTGGGAGAGCCTAGATCTTTTTGGACAGCCTCTGCCGGGTCGCTACTTCAGCCTCAATCTCTGCAGCATTATCAGATATTGGTTTCCCGAAAAGGTTCTCACCATTGCAGGGGACATCCAGAACTACTCCAGGTCCGAGGCCTGTAGCCATGCCTGGTGCCAAGCGCCGATGCCAGTGGCTGCAACCCTGGCTGCAGATTCGAACCCGTCATGGGCGGCCTGGGAGAGAAATTTGGAACAGTCCGAGATGACTGCTGCTAGGGACTGAAACCTTTGCAGAGGTTCCCCGGCGAGGCCTGCTGAGAACCAAGTGTTCCTGTATCAGGCACTTAAGGTACATTCCAATGTACAGTTCATATGCCTGTATTTGGAACCCGAGCATGGTGCCCTGGTAGCACTTGCGCCCCATGGCATCAAGGGCCTGGGCTGCCCTGCTGGGGGGAACTGAAGAGTAGGTCTTTTGGCTCTTCAGCTTTTGCATGGAGGATTAAACCACCATCAAGTCATGGGGGAGTTGTGGCTTGTGGAACCTGGGGCCCTTCCAGATGCGATAGATGGCATCCAGGCGCCGACTGACCACTGGCACCGAGGCCGGGGACTCCCACATCCGGAGAAGCAATCTCTCAAGGAATGGTGGAAATGGCACTGTGAGAGTCTCCTTGGGAGGGGATTCATATTGTAGGATCTTGAGCTCCTCGGTGTGCGGGTCTTCCTCCGATTCTGTCTGGATCGAGAGAGCACGGGCCATGTCACGAACAAAGTCATGAAAGGCCACATCCTCAGGCGGGAAGTGGCGCCGATGCTCCAGGGGAGATGTCTCGGAGGGAATGTCCTGATGTCGGAAGGTCTCTGGGGAGGCCTCGTCCTCAGTCTCCCAGTCGGAGACCGAGGGCATCAAGGATCAGCCCCAGGGTTGGCCCCAAGGAATCAGGCCCCCCTCAAAGGACCTGGGGTCGAACTCCCGGAAACTCGCTGAAGAGGACCGGAACCCCGAGGAGCATAATTGAGACCTCGATCAATGCCGAGGACCTACCCGAGGCCAGTGGCGTTTGATGCCAAGTTCAACACCCGGAGGCTCTGGGGGGCCAGGTGTCGGGAACAAAGATGCCGGGGGTGGGGGGGTGGGGCGACATCATTGCATGCTGCAAGACCAAGATGGAGGAGAACTCTGCTCCATGGCTGCCATGTGTGACTCGAGGCCCGATGGGTGTGCAGCATTCGGTTTGGATGTTGAAGGCCTTGGGTCCGGCACTCTGGAGAGTGTGACCTCGAGGAGTACTATTGGTTCTCGGGTCCTGGCGCTGTCATCGCAGGACAAGGACTATTGTCTTGAGACTTTCTGAGGGCGCTGCTCAGAGTCGCCCGGGTCCCGTTGAGGGACCTTGCCAGGTTTGATTGGAGGCACCACCTTTGGGTCCTTCTTTTTGGGAGGGTCCGGGCCGCAGCAGAGAAGCCGCCACCGCAGGACCCCAAGGACGCCCAGACCTCTCTCGAAGGGCTGGCTTCAGGGCTCGGCGATGGGGAAGCTGGGGCAGAATCAAACCTTGGGAAAAGCTTCCCCTGCAACTCAGATGCCTCCTATTGGTTTTAGGGGTCATGGCCTGGCACCGGTCGCAGGTGGAACTGTCGTGGTCCGGGCCCAGGCAATGGATGCAGCAGTCATGAGTATCGGTGACTGAGCTAGACTGACTGCAGCAGTCACATTTCTTGAACACACCAGGAGCCATGGTGGGAGCACACCCGGCCTGGGTCAAGGATCCCTGGGCGAAAAAAGGTGTGAAGGCCGGTTGAGGTAGGACCTCGAGGAAACATGAAGGAAAAAAAAAAAAGGTAATCGAGACTGGTGGTGCCGTCTCGAGACGGGAAGGGAACCGATATGCAAACCAGACAAAGAGAAGGAATAAAATATTTTTTTCCGGGAGAGTAGAGGACCACGTCCATTGGGCTCTGCGGAAAAAAGGAGACTGAAAAGATGGCACCCTTGGGCGGGAAGGGGACCACACATGTGTGGTAGAATTCTCAAAGGCTTTCTTTGAAAGCTGGGGAAATGCTCAGTGTGGGCTCCGTCGGTGCCGATGCCACCCATATGTGAGGACTGACTTCCTACTTGTTCCTGGAGAATGTCCTCCTGAGTGAGGTTAAGGTCTTGAAATGCTACACTTTTAGCAGCCAAGCTTTAAGATGCAGAGACTGTGGGTTGGGATGTAGTAGCGTCCCTTCTTTCTGAGAGAGGAGAGTGGATGCAGACCCGAGACGCAGAGGTTGAGTTTGAGACAGATGTAGCAGGAAAGGAAACCACGGTTGACATGGCCAGCATGGGGCTATGAAGATCATGAAACCTCTGTCTGCCTGGAGCTTGAAAAGCATCTTGGGAATTAGGGGAATGGGAGAGAAGGTATACAGAATACCATGACCCCAATGAAGGTGGAAAGCATCCATCTCCTGGTTGCTGGACACAGGAACATAAGAACATAAGATATGCCATACTGGGTCAGACCAAGGTCCATCAAGCCCAGTATCCTGTTTCCAACAGTGGCCAATCTAGGTCATACGTACCTAGCAGTATCCCCAAAAGACACAGGTTCCACAATGCTTGTATTGGGTCAAGCATTGATATCCTGGGTCCATTTTTAATAATGGCTTATGGACCTTTCCTCCAGGAACTTGTCCAAACCTTTTTTAAACCCAGCTACACTAACAGCTCTTACTACATCCTCTGGTAACAAATTCCAGAGTTTGATTACACATTGAGTGAAAAGATATTTTCTCTTATTTGTCTTAAATAATTTACCCTATAGCTTTACATATCCCCAGGAGCCCAGGTGCAGAAGCGTGAGAGTTTGGAATTTTGCGGAGTGGCAAACAGATCTATGTTTGGAGTTCCCCAGGTCCAAAAGATGAAGGAGGCTGTCTCTGGATGGAGAGAGCATTCATGGGGAAGAAGGATTCGATGCAATTTATCTGCCAAAACATTTTGTTCTCCTTGGAGGTATATCTGATGAGCAATGGCAAAGGACCAGAAATGAACGGCTTCCTTGCAGAGGGGCGAAGAGCCTGCTCCGCCCTGCTTATTGACATAGAACATGGCCACCTGGTTGTCCATCTGGACCAGGACCGTGTGAGATTGTAGATGATTCTGAAAAACCCTGAGGGCATTGGAGACAGCATGAAGCTCCAATAGATTTATTTGGAGTCGGGACTCCTGTTCTGACCAGAGGCCCTGAGTAGAGAGAGCGCCCAAATATGCCCCCCAACCCAGTTTGGAGGCATCCATCGTCAGGGTGCACTGATGTGGAGGCATCTGAAAAGGTGACCCAATGAGGAGATTGTGTGGGGAACATCACCACTGGAGGGATGTGACCAGAGGGGCAGTGACTCTGATCTTGTTGCTGAGATGGTTGAAAGCTTGCTTCCACTAAGAGGCAAGTGCCCATTGGGCTGTGCACATATGTAGATGGGCGTATGGTACCACATGTACTGTTAAGGTCATATAACTTATAAGTTTCAGCATTTCCCGGGCAGTTAAATGGTCTCTGAGTTGCGCCTGGGATGCTAGCTCCATGAGGCGTACACAACGGGGTTGGGGTAGGAATGCCCTGGACTGTTGTGTGTCTAATAGAGCTCTGATCTTTATCTTTATCTTTATCTGCAGAATTTGATGAACCGCCCAGGCCGAAGCATCAGGGCGGTGTACAATACAACTCTAGTGACTGAGTAGAAGCGAGATGGGATTTGGAAGATTTAGAGTAGTTATTCACCTGTAACAGGTTTTCTCCAGGAGCAGCAGGAATCAGTCCTCACATATGGGTGACGTCGACGTCGGCGTCGACGGAGCCCTCGTGCGGAGCATTTCCCCAGCTTTCAAAGAAAGCCTTTGGGAATTGCAGCACGCATGCACGGTCCTCTTCTCGCCCAAGGGTGCCATCTTGCTCAGTCTGATGACATAGCTAAAAGACAGCAAAAAAGTAGCAAAATAAAACATATGACTGCAACTCCAAGGGGAGGAGGGAGGGTTGTGAGGACTGATTCCTGCTGCTCCTGGAGAACACCTGTTACAGGTGAGTAACTACTCTTTCTCCAGGACCAAGCAGGAAGTCAGTCCTCACATATGGGACTCCCCAGCTTAAGGCTACCGGAGACCCGAAGCGGAAAAATGAGCTCCCTCTAGCTCGTCAGCACAGAAGGAAGGAATCTTCTCTGAGAACGCTCCCGACCGGTAGCCCAACACCAGGGCCGGAGGGTAGGAGTTGCCTAAACCCCAAAGAGATTATGGAGTACTGCCTGTCCGAAAGCACTGTACCTGCGGGACTCCCTCTCAAAGCAGTAATGGGCCGCAAAAGTCTGGCTTGAAGACCAAGTAGCGGCCCGGCAGATGTCCGCCAACGGAACAGAGCGGAGATGAGCCACTGACGCATCCTTCGCCCTGACACGACCCTCCAACGAGAGGCCGGCTGCCCCATAAGCCCAGGCGATACAGTCAGCGACCCATATGGGCAACGTACGCTTGGAGACAGGGAGCCCCAACTTAATGGGGTCAAAAGAAATGAAAAGCTGAACAGCCTTCCGATGCTCCCGCGTACGGTCAAGGTAGAAGGATAACGCCCTCCTACAGTCCAGGGTATGCAAGACCATCTCAGCCCGGTTGGCATGCGGCCTGGGAAAGAAGGTCGGAAGAACCACCTCCTGATTGAGGTGAAAAGGTGAGACAACTTTAGGAAGAAACTTAGGGTGAGTCCGCAGGACTACCCTATTCCTGTAGCACCTACTGTAAGGAGGATCAGACACTAGTGCCTGCAGTTCCCCTCACTCGCCTAGCAGAGGTGAGAGCTACCAGAAATAAAGTTTTCCAGGAGAGAAAACGGAGAGGGCAGGTAGCCATAGGTTCAAAAGGCGGACAAGTAATCCGCTGTAAGACCACATTCAGATCCCACTCAGGGGCCGTTGGACGCAAAGGAGGCTTAAGCAGAAGAAGGCCTCGGAAGAAACGAGCCACCAAAGGGTGGTTGGAAAGAGGCCTGCCGTCCACCGGCGAGTGGTGTGCTGAGAGAGCACTAAGGTGAACACTGACAGAGTTAGACTTAAGGCCCAAATTGGAGAGGTAGAGCAAATATTGCAATACTACCGCTACCAAGCATGAGAAGGGATTCTCACTGTGCTGAGAACACCATGCGGAGAATCTACGCCACTTAAGAGCGTAGGATTTCCTGGTGGATTGACGCCGAGAGGCCAAGACTACATCTTCCACCTCTCGAGGAAGTAGTAGGGGAGCTAGGAATACCTTTCAGCAGCCAGGCCATCAGATGAAGGGACTGGAGGTTGGGGTGCAAGAGAGTCCCCTGATCCTGAGACAGGAGATCGTGTTGAAACCCCAGAGGAATAGGTGTGTCCACCGCCAGCTGTAGCAGAAGCGGGAACCACGGTTGCCTCGGCCACCTGGGGGCTATGAGAATCAATGAAGCCCCGTCCCTGAGGACTTTGAACAGCGTTCTGGACACTAGTGGTGTGGGAGGAAACGCATACAGTAGAGGCCTGTGGACCACAAGATCAGAAACGCATCCGCTGCTACTCTGATAGGATGCGGTTGTCTGGAGCAAACTCTCGGGAGTTGCCAGTTCAGAGGACTGGCGAAGAGATCCATGGTGGGGAGCCCCCACTTGAGAAAGACCTGCTGTACCACCAATGGGTTCAATCTCCATTCGTGGGATTGCAGGATCCAGCTCAGTCTGTCTGCCAGGCAATTTTCCTGACCTGGGAGGTAGACAGCCTTGAGAAGGATTCCGTGATGGACAGCCCAAGAGCACAGTCGTTGTGCCTCCTGACAAAGAAGGAAGGAGCCTGTGCCTCCTTGTTTGTTCACACAGAACATGGCAACTTGATTGTCCGTCTGGACCAGTACAGACTGGTGAGAGGAAGGCTCTCAGAGCGAGGCGTATCGCCCGTAGCTCCAGGAAGTTTATCTGTTGAGTAGCCTCCCAAGGGGTCCAGAGACCCTGAGTACATGTCCCTTGGCAATGTGCTCCCCAACCGAGAAGAGAGGCATCTGTTGTCAGCACCTGAGTATGCGGAGGGGATTGAAAAACCACTCCGAGTACCAGATTCGGAAGATGAAGCCACCATTGCAGAGAGGAGAACAGGAGGTCGGATATCTTTACTGAGTCCGCTAGGCCCCCTGTGGCTTGATGCCACTGAGTGCGAAGGCTCCACTGAGCAGGGCACATGTGCAGGCGGGCATTGGGGGTGACATGAACAGTGGAAGCCATATGGCCGAGTAGTCTCAGGAATTGCTTGGCAGAGACCAGGGAATTGCTGCGAAACTGGCTGGCCAGATTCATCAGCCTGTGGGCCCTGTCCAGAGGCAGAAAAGCCTTTGCTTGAAGAGTATCTAGTCTGGCCCCTATGAACTCCAGGTTCTGGGACGGGAGCAAAGTGGACTTTGCGAAGTTTATGACAAACCCCAAGTGCTGAAGCAGAGTCACAGTGCGAAGGGTGGCCTGGTTGGCCTCTTGGGAAGATTGGCCCCTGATGAGCCAGTCGTCCAGGTACGGAAACACAAAAAGACCCTGAAGCATCAAGTAGGCCGCCACCACTGCCAGGCACTTGGTGAACTCCCTGGGAGCGGAGGACAGGCCAAAGGGTAGTACTCTGTACTGATAGTGGTTTCCTCCCACAACAAACCTGAGATATTGTCTGTGGTCTGGATGGATAAGGATGTGAGTATACGCATCCTTTAGATCTAAGGAGCATAGCCAGTCTCCCTGCTGGAGGTAGGGCAGCAGAATTCCAAGGGTAAGCATCTTGAACTTTTCCCTCTCCAGGAACTTGTTGAGGTTTCGCAAGTCTAGGATGGGTCTGAGGCCTCCTGTTCTTTTTGGTATGAGAAAGTACCTTGAATAAAAGCCGTGACCTCTCAGGTGGTGGGGCACCGGTTCCACAGCCTGATCCTTTAGCAGACTTGCTAACTCCTGAAGGAGTAGGTCCCTGTGCAGAGGGGGTCTTGGAGGCTCCCCTGGAAAATAGGAGGGAGGTACCTGGTGAAAATGGAGAAGATAGCCCTTTTGGACTATATGAAGAACCCAGGTATCAAATGTGACGGCTGACCACCTGTGGGCAAAGTGGGCCAGCCAGCCTCCTGTGCTGAGAGAAGCCAGCTGAGGAGAAGAGGCTATACTGTCTGAGTCAAAAAAAACCACCCTGCTGAGCTGGGGCCGGTGTTGGTGGCTTGGGGGCCTTCTGCCTACGGGACCCTTGACCCTGCCCCTTGGCCTGCTGACCCTGTTGGGGAGCTGCAGAGGCCTGATAATGAGGGTATTGTTTATAGGCAGACGACTTCCTCGGGTAAAAGGACTTTTTTCCTGAGCCCTTCTTCTTCTGAGTTTTTCTGGACAGCCTAGTCCTGGTCAGAGTCTCGGTCTTGAGTTCTGCAGCCTTTTCAGCCATGGGCTTGCCAAAGAGGTTTTCACCTCGGCAGGGGACATCGACCAACTTGTCCTGGACCCATGGCTCGAGGCCGGATGACGGTAGCCAAGCCTGTCGGCGGGCACCGATGCCGGCCCCGGCTACTCGGGCCGAAGCCTCAAAGCCATCGTAGGCTGCTCGAGAGATAAACTTCGAGCACTCTTGAATACCGGTGGACAAGGCCTGGAACCTCTGCAAAGGTTCCTCGGAGAGACCAGCAGAGAACCCGGCAATCTCCTTTGCCAGGTCCCGGAGGTACATGCCCATGTAGAGCTGGTAAGTCTGGACACGGCAAGCAAGCATAGAGCCCTGGAAGCAATTCTTACCGAGGGCATCCAGGTTCCGGGCCTCCCGGCCGGGAGGCACCGAAGAGTGCATCTTCTGACTTTTCAGTCGATGCATGGCCGATTCCACAACCATGGAGTGGTGCGGTAATTGTGCCTTCTGGAACTCAGGGCTCTTGCGGACTCGATAGATAGAATCGACCCGCTTGCTTAACACCAGCGTCGAGGCCGGGGTCTCCCACATGCGGAAGAGCAGCTGCTCCAGCATCGGAGGAACCGGAACAGTAAAGGCCTCCTTCGGGGGAAAATCATACTGGAGGGCCTCGAGCTCTTCGGCTCCTCTGCGGGATCTGCGGGGAAGGCCAAGGTCTTGGCCATATCCCGCACGAAGTCCGAGAACCGGGTATCCTCCGGTGGGGATCGTCTCCGAGGTTCAGACTCGGGCGAGTCCGATGGGACACACCGAGTCCGATGAGTGTCTGGTGACTCTTCGTCCTCCGTCTCCCAGCCCGACTCCTCGGAGGAGGAATCGAGCGGCTCCGGTCGGGCATGCACCGATGCCCTCTGCCCCGATGACCTCGGCCCCGAACGGGAGGTCGAGGGAGACCGTGGCCGAGGATCGACTCGAATCCGCATGGACTCGAGGATCGGCTCGGCCTCCGGGGTCGACTTGGACGTCGAGGTCCCGGTGGTCGGGGCAGATGCACCGGTGAGACCGGCGATCAATGCCCGCTGCTGTTCCATGAAGGCAGCGAAGCTGCTCTCCAAGGCCGTCAACCTGAGTCCGAACTCAGGAGACCCAGCAGCCCCCGACGGCGTCGGGCCCGACGTCGGCTCCCTCGGAGAAGAGTCCACGAGGACAACAGCACTTACGTGTCCAGGAGACTCCATCTCGACACGAGGATGCTTGGCAGGCTTCTCCGACTCCGAAGACCTGGGACGGCTATCGGGGCTATGCGACCTGGCCCTCGAGGAACCAGGAGCGTCCACCGACGCCGCCCTCGCGGGTTTCTTCTTCCTGCGATATTCCCGCGAAGGAGACCCCCGCTCAGAGGAACCCCGACGCTGCTCGGGGCCGGAGTCCCTAGACGTCGAGGCCTCTGACGAGGTCCGGGCCCGGCCGGACGGACGCAGAGTCAGAAAAAATTCTATCCTTCTGGTGCTGCCGACTGCTCAACGCCTTCGAGGATATTTTGCCACACGGACCACAGATCATCGGGTCATGATCGGGTCCGAGGCAACGGAGGCAGCAGTCGTGTGTGTCAGTAAGAGACATAAGTTTCTTACACCGATCACATTTCTTAAACCCGCTTGTAGCCATCGGGGGGAAAAAGGGCCCCTGCTAGGTCAAAATACCAGGCTGCCAGGGAAAAAAGAAAAAAGGCGCGAATGCCAGTCACAAAGGACAAAAACCAAAAAAAAGAGAGAAAAGGACTCGATACCGGCGTATCGGTCCGAGCGTGAAAAGGATCCGCGTCGAACCGGAGAAAAAAAGAGAAAAATAGGGAAAATCAACATTTTCCTCGCGGAAAAACGAACTACGTCTGCCGGGCTCCGCGGAAAAAAGAAGACTGAGCAAGATGGCACCCTTGGGCGGGACGAGGACCGCGCATGCGCGCTGCAATTCCCAAAGGCTTTCTTTGAAAGCTGGGGAAATGCTCCGCACGAGGGCTCCGTCGGCGCCGACATCACCCATATGTGAGGACTGACTTCCTGCTTGGTCCTGGAGAAATAACAAATCCTAAGTGTTGCAATACCTGCATTGTATGAAGGAGAGACAGGTGAACCTCATGGGAGATGCCCGTCTTTATGAGCCAGTCATCTAAGTAAGGGAAGACAAATATCCTGAGAGATCTTAGATATGTGGCTATGACTGCCATGCACTTTGTGAAGACTCTTGGGGCAAAGGCGAGTCCGAAAGGAAGGACTCTATATTGTATTGTCTACCTTGAAATATGAAGCGTAGATATTTCCTGTGTTCTGGATGAATGAGGATATGCGTATATGCTTCTTTTAGATCTAGAGAACAAAACCATTCGTGACTCTGGAGGTAGGGAAGGAGGGTCCCTAGGGAGACCATCCTGAACTTCTCACGGACTAGAAACTTGTTTAGATTTTTGAGGTCCAGGATGGGTCCGTACCCTCTGCTCTTCTTTGGTATGAGAAAGTATGGAGAATAGAAGCCCGTTCCCTGCTGAGGTGTTGGAACCTCCTCTATGGCAGCCTGTGATAGAAGAGAAGGCACCTCCTGCAGCAGGAGAGCAGTGAGAGGGGGCTGAGAATGATATTCCCCTACCAGGGTGGATGGAGGCAGGGTGTGAATATGAAGACTGCACCCATCCTTGACTATGGTTAGAGTCCACTGCTCTGAGGTGATGAGATGCTATCTGTTGGCATAATGACAGAGTCTGCCTGCTATGTGGAGGGGGTGGGGAATCTCCAGAGGCAGGGTGGCTATGTTCTCTAGGAAAATGTAAAAAAAACAGGAGCAGATTGAGTCTGCGGCATTGGGTGAGCCTTAGGAGTCTGGGGATTCTTCTGGTGTTGTTTGGGAGGCTGCTGCCTCTTTTGAGGACCCTGAGGTTGGTACTGAGAAGCAGGGGTATAAGAAAGATAAAACTACTTCTTCTTAGCAATGAAATTTTTCTTTGAAGATTCTTTTTTCCTAGCAGGGTTGGCTGTAGTCTTAGAAAGCCTGTTTAGAGTGATATTCTTAGATTCCAACTGAGAAGCTTTATCCTGCCAATAGGTTTTCATCTGTGCATAATATTGCCCAGTTTATCCTGAACCCACTGTTCAAGATCTGATGCTTGCAGCCATTCAATCCTACGTGCACCAATACAAATGGAAGTGGCTCTGCTGGTACATTCAAAGGAATCAAAGATTAAGACATTCTGGATGTGTCTAACCAATTTGAGATAGTCACCTCTCTTATCATCTGGAAGAAGAGGGGCCATGGTCTCAAGATCCCTGGTTCCTCCCTTGAGGTACATACCCATATAGAGAATGTATGAGTTTATCCTGGCTGAAAGCATTGAAGCCTAAAAACATCGATCCCCAAAAGCATTGAGGGTTCTCGATTCTTTACCTGGTGAGTTAGAAGAATGGATCTTAGAACTCTTAATGTGGCGCATTGCCGATTCCACCACCATCGAACAGTTGGGAAGCTGTGTCTTGTGGAAGTCATGACACTTGGGTACTCGATACATGGTATCAAGACGTTGAGCATGGGGTGAAATAGTGAGGGGAGTTTTCCACATCCAGAGCATGAGATCATGCAGAATGCAGTGAATCAGAAGTGTAGCCACCTCCTTAGGAGCTGTCGGATATTGGAGGATCTCTAATTCCTCTGCTCTGGGCTCTTTCTAGTAGGTCACTGTTATAGAGAGACCCCTAGCCAGATCACGAATAAACTCCTGAAGAGACATGTCCTCGGGAGGGGACATGCGCCATTCTAACGAGGGAGAAGGATCCTCCGGTAGACTTTGTAGTCATTGGGCAAATCGGAATCAGAAGATTCGAAGTATCAGCGGGAACGATGTTCCTGTTCCAATAAGCCCCAATACCGATTAAAGTCAGCATGGGCAGCAGTGGACCTTGCGGCATCTATTTTTTATTTATTTATTTTTTTAAATGCTGTCAAGTCAGTGCTGACTCCTGTAGGGAAAGAAAATGCTCTGGAAGATGTCCGAATGCCTCTCAAGATGGGATCCACTTGAGATTTGTCCTGAGTTGAGTCCTCTTGATCCACAGAGTCAGAAATGTGAAGGGCATCCACAATCTGTACGATCAGAGCAGGAAGCTCACCTTTGTGGAAGAGGCGAACATCTTGAATGTCCTCCAAATTGTCACATTAGTCTTCTAGTGGCAAACGTTCCCCCTCTTCACGGCCAGAAGTGCTGGAAAGGCTCTGATCGTAGTCCGAGTCCTCCTCCCTGGCAGAATTTCTGTCCCCTGAAGCCTAGATAACTTCCTTGGGTGGGCGGTCATGGTCCGGAGTTACCTGATGTTCCCTAAGGCATTTCTGAGAGGGCTATCTGAGGATACTTTAGGGGGCCGAGGAGGCAGGGCATGAGAGGACGCAAGTTCAGCACACCAGAAGTCCCATGCCCACCTGAAAAGAGCCATGAAAGCTTGCTCCAACGATGGCTGTTTCTGTGCCTGTGAGTGCGGCAGTAGAAGAGGGAGAGGAGTGAACCCAATGGGATCTGAAGGCAGTGGGGGCCTCGATGGCGTGAGGGTAGATGTGGGCCCTGAAGAAACCCCGCTAGCAGATGGAGGAGACAAGGGATCTTAGTCGAGGCCTTGACAGGCCGATCCCTTGCGGCCAGAATTCTGTGCCATCTGTGAGGGCCCTCCTGGGTCTGAAGAACAGGCCATGCAGAGTCTGTCAATCAAATAGTGGTGTTTGCAGCTGCAAGCTAGGCATTGCTGGAAAGAGGAAGGGCATGTTTCGCCTGTTATAGACAACGACCCCAAACCCTTGCTGGAATAGCCACAGGAGTTGGAGAAGAGGCCTGGGAACGCTGAAAAAGTCTGTTCAAAATGGCTGCTGGGAGTGCACCGCAGCCATGATGCAGACCCATAGGAGCAGGAAAATGGTGGGAAGAGGATTTGATCAGCGTAGCTTGAGAGCAGACTGTTGCAGGCACTATGGCCCTAGATCCCAAGAACTACCCTCTTTAGCAGTAAGATCGGCAAGATTGGCAGGGGCGGGGGGAGGAGGGCTGATACCATTCACTGCAATTCCTCCGATGCATTCAGGCCAGCTGGAGAGCCAAAGGACTTCAGAGTTGTGCAGAGCAGCTAAAACTGCAATTAGAGACCATTTTATTTATTTTTTACAAAATAAAAAAAGCTGTTGATGTGCTCTGGGCTGCCTTTACTGGGCAGGGAACACTAAAGGAGGATTCATCAGGTGAGGCACTACTGATCCTCTTGACCATGAGCTCCCCCTCCCCTTTCCTGGGCAGCTACCCTGATCGGGAGCTGAGCCCTCAAAGTGTGTGGGGAAGGGGCACCTCGCGTGCACCCTAGAGACCTCCACATGAAAAAAATATTCACTGGCAAGATTGTTTATAGTGTCAGTCAGGAGCAACAGAAAAAGAGAACCATCATCTGCTGGAGACAGAGAAATACTGAAGGTGATCCCTAGGGGAGCTGGTACATGGACCAGGGCAGAGGTCTGAAGCTTCTGGTACTTTCTTTTTCTCCAACATCTGCTGGCAGGGGGACATAACCCACTAGTCTGGTCTGGTCTAGCAGGATGATGTGGAAATAACTAGATAATGTTTCTAAGAGAGTTACCCTGCTGGTGACCTTTCGTTCAGAATTAAAAAACAGTTCCATATTGAAATTATATTTTGCCAACAAGGTGGCTCTCTTTTGTGGCCAATCGATCAGTATTTTTCCAGATGTAGCCAAAGCTATACAGCTACGTCAGGATGCGTACGTCTTGAAGCGCTATACAAATGCTCAGTAGTAGTAGCAATAGTAGTTTTTCAATTAAAATCTAAGGTTTTGGCTATTGGAGCTACTTTTTATTTAAAGTATATACATATATTTTCGTGGATGTTTCACAATTACAGAATTTTCTTTTCTGGAAATAAAGTTAGATGGGTGGAGTTGATTCATTGTTAATCTGCAGATGAGGAAGTAAAAAAAGATTTCTATTGTTTAATTAGGTTGCCTTTATCCAGTTTGTTTATTTTATTTATTTAGCTGCGTTTATATACAGCTTTTCTCCAGTTCAAAGTGGTTTATATCGAACAAGGAATAACAGGTTACATTGAACATCCTATTAACTTATGTACATTTAGCATGGTGTTAGCTATACAGACAGGTAGTAGGTAACTTATTTACAGGTACATATCAAGTCTGAAAGTTGGACATTAACTTATTTGCAATGGGGGAAGTAATTTCCTTAGAAATTTAGTTTATTTACGTGGAGATGGTCAGCATTTACAGGAATAGTAAAGCTCCTTACAAGAAGTCAGACCTAAATCAATGTATTATGAACTCCTTACTTAAGTAATTGAATAATGCAAAATAATAACAATGCTCGATAGTCCAAAACAATGTGCAACTAGTACCAGCTATAGGCAGAATAAGAGGAAAATACCTCAGATGCCCCCTGAGGCTCCCAGCACATTAGCATTAAGATTTAATGAGAGCTTTTTCAGACTGTTGATGCATTGAGTCAACCCCCCCCCTTTTTGTGAGTTGCATATGATTTGACTCAGGGGGGCAACTGAGGTCTTTTCTACTCATTCTGCCTATAGCTGGTACTAGCTGCACACTGTTTTGGGCTATTGAGCATTTGTATTATTTTGCTTTATTCAACTGCTTAAGTAAGGAGTTCATAATATATCGATTCAGTATTTACAGGATATAAGTAGGCGGGAATGTGGTTTCTGGTGGGGGGAGGGGAGGGGAGATGTCATAGGGGGTTGTTTCAAGTGGGGAGGGTTATGACGAGGGGCAAAAGTATTCAACAAAGAGGTATGTCGAACCGTTTCAGAAAGGTGAGGAGGTCGATGGGGTTAGCTGGGTGTCATCCTCTGATGTGGACTAGTGCAATCATCTATTAATTTTTTTTTTTCTGAGGAACAGTATGATTATTTCTTCCTTATGGTTGCATAATGTAACATGTTTAAAATCTTCAATTTAGGAAAAAAAAACCCATAGGGTCAATATTCGAAAGGCAGTTACACAGTTTATAGACCCGTAAACCAAGTAACTGCTGCTGAATGTGATATTCAACGGCACTAACACGGTCAGTGCCGCTGAACACCCCCCCCCCCTTCTTCTTTACACACCCCGATGCTAACCGCTTAGCATCAGGGTGTGTAGGAGGCATTCTGGGGAGGAGCGGAGGTAGCGACAATCCCTAACCAGGCAGCAGCGATACTGCACCTGCCCGGTTAGGGACCTGTGGCAAAAAGGTAGGCAAGGAAAACCCTCGCCTATTTTTAAGCCATAGGAACTAACTGGGCAGCATGCAATATCGCTGCTGCCGGGTTAGCTACTGAGGCTTGCGGGCATGTACAACAAACCCAGATATTCAATGTCAGGACCACATATGACCCCGGCGCTGAATATCCGGGGTTAAGGGTATGCAGGTATGGCAATGCACCGTAGTGGCCCATACATCTCAGTGGAAACAAATCCAGACAAAGTCTGGCTTCTCACCCTCTTCCTTGTATCTAGACTCACCTGGTACATGTGCAATCAATGTGCTATCCAAAACAACAACACACAGCCGGCAGAAGAATCAATAACATTATAAAACCAACAAACGGAGGCAGCAAGTCAGTTATCAATGGAGCAGGCAGACCTCATGAAGACTAGAGCATTAGCTATGAGCCCTGACTGCAGAAGCAGGTCATATTACTAACAAACTTGTCTAATCAGGAGCAAGACAGAGCAGTCTTCTGTTCCCTCAAAACCTGAGAAATCCTGAATCTTGCAATAGGTCTGCAGGGAAAGAGGTAGAGGAGGAACGTCAGTGCCTGAGATCCTGGTACTGGCCTCAGTCTAAAAAGGGAAGGGCATAAGCCACTATGCAGATGGATGGGGAGAGTGACACATAACCTCCAAGGTCATTCTCTCAGTATTTGATATGTCTGTACAATATTATTATTACCTCAGGACTGATCTGGGCAGGAACACTGGCAAATTCTGGGTTGGAAGCGAAGGCACTGAGGTTATCCACAGCCTCGATAAGGGGCATAGTTGCTGCTTGGCACTTTTCACGGTTTTCTTCATTAAAAGCTCCATCTAGCGCCTAAAGGAAAAAGAAAACACAAACCAAATCATACAGGTTCAGTTTGAGTGCACTTGGCTCTAATGTGACATTAAAAGAACATAAACGGTACAAGTAATGAATGACAAGCAGGATAAAAAGAACACAAGCATAAGACACTGAGGGGAGGACAGCTAGGACACATCAGAATTTAAGAGAGAAAAGGAAGGGTGCTGAAAGAGAAGTCAAACAGGAGATGGAAAAGGCAGAGTGGGTGAACATAAGATATGCCATACTGGGTCAGACCAAGGTCCATCAAGGCCAGTATCCTGTTTCCAGCTATGACTAATCTACATCACAAGTACCTAGCAGTTTCCCCAAAAGACGCAGGTTCCACAATACTTGTATTGCAGCAAGCAGTGGATTTCCCAGGAAGAAGGCACAAGCACAGAATGAGAGAAGGGTGGGTGGGTGAAAGAGCAGTTACTCACCTCTAAAAGGTGATCTCCAGGAACAGCAGGAATTTAATCTTCACATAAGGGTGACGTCGGTACTGACAGAGCCCGCACTCTGAGATTGTGGCTGAGAAAAGAGATTAAATGAAACTCTATAACTCCTAGGGGAGGAGGGAGGGTTGTGAAGACTAAATTCCTGCTGTTCCCGGAGATCACCTGTTACAGGCGAGTAACTAGGTTTTCTCCAGGAACAAGCAGGAATGTAGTCTTCACATATGGGATTCCCTAGCTCCCAAATGCCACATCAGTGACCACAGAACCGGTGGAGGTTTGCCACAGAGTAGGCATGATGAGGTCACGGATCCGACATGGATTTCAGGTATAGTGTAGTTCTTACCTGTAACAGGTGATCTTCGGGAACAGCACGAATCAGTCTTCACATATGGGAGACATCAGCATCGACACAGCTCAGCGCAGGAACATTCCCCAGAATCCAACAGGAATGTTTTTGGCTGCCCTACCACCTTCCCTTCATGTCTCCTCAATCAGGTGAATAGCGGAGAAAAGTAAAAAGAAAAACATTATGGACAACAACTTCAAGGGAGGTGAGTGGATTGTGAAGACAGATTCCTACTGTTCCCAGAGATCACCTGTTACAGGTGAGTAACTACACTATCTCCAGGAACAAGCAGGAAGTCAGCCTTCACATATGGGACTCCCTAGCAGATGAACACCTTATGAGAGGGAAGGATTCCGATTCCGCAAAGGTCGCAGCTTGTTCGGAGCACTCCTCGGAAGGTGGTCAGATGGGCGATGGGCAAGCTGTTTAAATCTGAAACAAGTTACGTAGTAGAGATTGACTAAATTGAGCATCACTTCTGGAATCCTTATCCAAGCAGCAGCAAGCTGCAAAGGTGTGCAGTGAAGACCATATGGCTGCATTGCAGATGTCTGAAATTGACATAGATCAGAGGTTGGCTACTATAGCAGCCATGGCACGGACATTATGTGATGTTACATGGTTTTGTAGAGAGAGACTCACTTGCGAGTAAGCAAAGGATATGCAGTCTACAATCCATTTAGAGAGCGTTCTCTTGGAAACTGGTAACCCCAAATGGCTGTGGTCAAAGGGGACAAACAGCTGAGAAGACTGACGATGATCCTTGGGGCAGTCGATATAGAAAGCAAGTGCTTTCTTACCATCAAGAGAGAGTAGTTACTCACCTGTAACAGGTGTTCTCCAGGAGCAGCAGGAATCAGTCCTCATATATGGGTGACATCGGCGCCGACGGAGCCCCCATGCGGAGCATTTCCCCAGCTTTCAAGGAAACCCTTTGGGAATACAGCGCGCATGTGCGGTCCCCTTCCCGTCCAAGGGTGCCATCTTGCTCAGTCTGATGACATAGCTAAAAGACAGCAAAAAACAAAATGAAGTATATGACTGCAACTCTAGGGGAGGAGGGAGGGTCGTGAGGACTGATTCCTGTTGCTCCTGGAGAACACCTGTTACAGGTAACTACTCTTTCTCCAGGACCAAGCAGGAAGTCAGTCCTCACATATGGGACTCCCCAGCTCTAGGCTACCGGGAACCCCAAGCTGAAAAATGGCTCCCTCTGAAGAGCCTCAGCATCCGTGATAAGAATATCCTCTGAGAACGGCCCCGTATGGTAGCCCAACACAAGGGCCGGAGGGAAGGAGCTGCCTAAACCTCAAAGAGATTACGGAGTACCGCCTGTCTGAAAGCACTGTCCCTTCGGTACTCTCTCTCGAGACAGTAGTGGGCTGCAAAAGTCTGGCTTGAAGACCAAGTAGCGGCCAGGCAGACGTCTGCCAACGGAACAAAGCAGAGATGAGCTATTGACGCGGCTTTCGCCCTGACACGGTGGGCCGTGACTCGACCCTGCAAGGGGAAGTCGGCTGCCTTGTACGCCCAGGCAATACAATCTGCTACCCAAGTGGACAACGTACGCTTGGAGACAGGTAACCCCAGCTTATTAGGGTCAAAGGAGATGAAGAGCTGAGTAGCCCTTCGATGCCCCCTCATACGTTCTATGTAAAAGGACAACAACCTCTTACAGTCCAGGGTATGCAAGAATGTTTCAGCCCAGCAGGTATGCAGCCTGGGAAAGAAGGTCGGAAGAACCACCTCCTGGTTGAGGTGAAAAGAGGAAACCACTTTTGGAAGGAACTTTGGATGGGTCCATAAGACCACCCTGTTCCTATAGAACCGTGTATACCTTCTATCAGAAACCAGAGCTTGTAGTTCACTCACACGTCTGGCCGAGGTGAGAGCTACCAGGAAGAGCGCTTTCCAAGAGAGGAAGCACAAATGGCAAGTAGCCATCGGCTCAAATGGTGGGCGAGTAAGTTGCTGCAAGACCACATTCAAATCCCACTCAGTTGCCGGTGGACGCACCGGAGGCTTGAGTAGAAGCAGACCTCTAAGAAATCTGGACACCAAGGGGTGTACCGACAGAGACTGTCCCTCCACCGGTGAGTGGTGCATGGATAGAGCACTGAGGTGGACCCGAACAGAGTTAGACTTAAGGCCTAGGTCTGACAGGTGAAGTAGATACTGCAGTACTACTGGCACAAAGCTAGAGAAAGGATCTTCATTGAGCTGAGCACTCCATACCGTAAACCTATGCCACTTCAGGGCATAGGACTTTCTGGTGGACTGCCTCCTAGAGGCCAAGACCACCTCCTCAACTTCCTTAGGTAGAAGTAAGGGAGCTATCACTATCCTTTCAGCAGCCAGGCCATCGGATTGAGGGATCTGAGATTGGGGTGCAGAAGGGAACCTTGATCCCGAGAGAGGATATTGGGTTGCAACCCCAGAGGGAATGGAGTTTCCACCGCCAACTGCAGCATAAGTGGAAACCACGGTTGCCTCAGCCATCTGGGGGCTACCAGAATCACCGAGGCCTTGTCCCGGAGAATCTTGAACAGAGTTCGGGCCACCAGGGGCGTGGGAGGAAACGCATACAGGAGGCCCGTAGACCAAGAGATCAGAAAAGCATCTGCTGCCATTCTCAGGGGATGCGGCTGTCTGGAGCAAAACCTGGGCAGCTGACGGTTCAGTGGACTTGCAAACAGATCGATCGATGGGAGTTTCCATCGTAGAAAGATCTGCTGGACCACCAATGGATTCAACTGCCATTCGTGGGGCTGGAGAATCCTACTTAGTTTATCTGCTAAGAAGTTCTCCTGACCAGGTAGATAAACTGCTTTGAGAAACATGCCTTGTTTGACTGCAAAGGACCTGCGCCTCCTGACATAGGAGTCTGGATCCTGTGCCCCCTTGCTTGTTCACATAGAACATTGCTACCTGATTGTCTGTTTGAACTAAGACAGACTGGTGAGAGAGGGCATGAGAAAACGTCTGTAGAGCCAAACGGAATGCTCGCAGCTCCAAAAGATTGATCTGTTGTGTGGCCTCCCAAGGAGACTAGAGGCCTTGAGTGCACGTACCCTGGCAATGTGCACCCCGGCCCTTTAAGGAAGCATCGGTCATCAGCACCCTTGTATGTGCTGGGGCCTGAAAAGGTACCCCCTGAGAAGGTTTGGGAGATGTAGCCACCCACTGCAAGGAGTCCAAAAGTGGTTTGGACATCTTTACTCTGTCTCGGAGGTTGCCTGTGGCCTGTGCCCACTGAGCTCTGAGGCACCACTGAGCAGCCCGCATGTGCAGACGGGCATTCGGAGTCACGTGTACCGTGGATGCCATGTGGCCCAGGAGCCGCAGGAAGTGCCTGGCAGATACCTGAGAATTGCTTTGGAACTGGTTGGCCAAGTCCATCAGTCTGTGGGCCCTGTCCTTGGGCAAGTAAGCTCTTGCCTGCAGTGTGTCTAATCTTGCCCCTATAAACACTAGGTTCTGTGCAGGGAGCAAAGTGGACTCTGCATAGTTTATGACAAAGCCCAGATGCTGAAGAAGAGAGACAGTGCGAAGAGGGGCTTGTCTGGCCTCCTGGTGAGACTGGCTCCTGATGAGCCAGTCGTCCAGGTATGGGAAGACAAAAATTCCCTGATTCCTGAGATAGGCCGCCACCACAGCCAGGCATATGGTGAAAACTCTGGGGGCGGAAGTTAGGCCAAAGGGAAGTACTCTGTACTGGAAATGGTTTCCTCTCACCACAAATCTGAGATATTGTCTGTGGTCTGGATGGATGAGGATGTGAGTATAAGCATCCTTTAGGTCTAAGGAGCATAGCCAATCCCCCTGCTGGAGGTAGGGCAGCAGTATCCCAAGGGTAAGCATCTTGAACTTTTCCCTCTCCTGAAACTTGTTTAAGTTTCACAAGTCTAGGATAGGCCGGATGCCTCCTGTCCTTTTTGGTACCAGGAAGTACCTGGAGTAGAAGCCTTGCCCTTTCAGGTGATGAGGCACCGGTTCCACCGCCTGTTCCTTTAGAAGACTTGACAACTCCTGAAGGAGGAGGTTTCTGTGCACAGGGAGTCTTGGAGGCTCCCCTGGAAAGTAGGAGGGGGTAGCTGGTGAAAGTGCAGCATGTATCCTTTCTGGACTATGCTTAGTACCCAGGTATCCCCTGTGATGGCTGGCCACCTGTAGGCGTACAGGGTCAGCCGACCTCCTATGCTGAGTGGAGTCAGCTGTGGAGAAGAGGCTATGATGTGGGAGTCAAAACCCCACTCCTTGCTGCGCAGGAGCCGGAGCTGGCGGCTTGGGGGTCTTCTGCCTACCGTGCTCATGCTCCTTGCCCCTTGGCCTGCTAGCCCTGTTGGGGAGCTGGAGAGGCCTGATATTGAGGGTAGGATTTGTAGGCAGCACCCTTCCTTGGGAAAAAGGGCTACTTTCCCAAGCCCTTCTTTTTCTGAGAAGGGCAGAAGTCTTCCTGGACAGCCTTGTCCTGGTGAGAGTCTCAGTCTCGATTTCCGCAGCCTTTTCAGTCATGGGCTTACCGAAAAGGTTTTCACCTCGGCAAGGGACATTGACCAATTAGTCCTGCACCCATGACTCCAGGTCTGATGACTGTAGCCAGGCCTGACGGCGTGCACCGATGCCGGCCACGCCTACCCAGGCCGAAGCCTCAAAGCCATCATAGGCTGCTCGAGAGATAAACTTCGAGCACTCTCGAATCCCTGTTGACAAAGCCTTGAACCTCTGCAAAGGTTCCTTGGAGAGGCCAGCTGAGAACTCAGCAATCTCCTTTGCCAGGTCTCGTAGGTACATGCCCATGTACAGCTCGTACGTCTGGACACGGCAAGATAGCATAGAGCCCTGGAAGCACTTTCTACCGAGGACATCCAGGTTCCGGGCCTCCCGGCCGGGGGGCACCAAGGAGTGCATCTTCTGACTCTTCAGACAGTGCACGGCCGATTCCACAACCATGGAGTTGTGCGGTAGCTGCGCCTTTTGGAACCCAGGGCTCTTACAGACTCAATAAATGGAATCGAACCATTTGCTAACAACCGGCGTCAAGGCTGGTGCCTCCCACATGCGGAAGAGCAGCCGTTCCAACATCGGAGGAACCGGTACAGTAAAGGCTTCCTTCGGAGGAAAGTCATACTGGAGGGCATCGAGCTCCTCAGCTCCTCCTTGGCATCCGCAGGGAAGGCCAAGGCTTTAGCCATGTCCCTCACGAAGTCCGAGAACTGGGTATCCTCCAGGGGGACCGTCTCCGAGGCTCGGACTCCGGTGAGTCCGAAGGGATGCACCGGGTCCAGAAGGTGTCCGGGGACTCTTCGTCCTCTGTCTCACACGCCGACTCCTCCGAGGAGGAATCGGGCGACTCTGGCCATGTGGGCCTCGGTGCCACCCGCCCTGATGCCGAGGGTATCGGCCCCGCACGAGAGATCAAGGGAGACCTTGACCGAGGATCGACTCAAGACTTCATTGACTCGAGGATCGGCTCGGTCTCCGGGGTCGACTTAGACGTCAAGGTCCCGGTGGTCGGGACAGATGCACCAGTCAGACAGGCGATCAGCACCCACTGCTGTTCCATGAAGGCAGCCAAGCTGCTCTCCAAGGCCGTCAACCTGAGTCCAAGCTCAGAAGACTCAGCAGCCCCCGACTCAGGCCCCGACAGCGTCGGGCCCGACGTCAGCTCCCCCAGAGGAGAGTCCACGAGATGCACTTACGTGACCCGGGGACTCCGGCTGCACACGAGGTAACTTGGACAGCCTCTCCGACTCCGAGAACCTGGAGCGGCGGTCAGGGCTACGCAACCTGGCCCTCGAGGAACCAGGAGCCTCCACAGATGCCGCCCTCGCGAGCTTCTTCCTTCTGTGCTCCCGGGTGGGAGACTCCCTCTCAGAGGAACCCTGACGGCGCTCAGGGTCAGACTCCCGAGATGTCGAGGCCTCTGATTAAGTCGGGGCCCAGCCGGATGCGGAGTCAGAGAAAATTCGCTCACGTTGATGCTGACAGCTCCGAAGTGCCTTTGACGACATCTTGCTGCACAGGCCACAGGACAGCGGGTCATGGTCGGCCCGAGGCAACGGAGGCAGCAGTCATGTGTGTCGGTGAGAGACATACGTTTCTGTGCACTGATCACACTTTTTGAACCCGCTCGCAGCCATCGGGGGAAAAAGGGCCCCAGCAAGGTCAAAAGACCGGGCAGCCATTGAAAACACAAAAAGAGCGCAAACGCTAGTCACGAAGGACAAAAAATGAAAATCAAAACTCCGGACTCGATACCAGTGTATCGAGCCCAGGCGGGAAGGGGAACCGGCATCGAACTGGATAAGATACAGCGAAAATCGCAGAAAAAAAATCAACTTTTCCCGGGTGACATGAACTCACGTCCGTTGGGTTCCGCAGAAAGAATAGTTACTCACCTGTAACAGGTGTTCTCCAGGAGCAGCAGGAATCAGTCCTCACATATGGGTGACAACGACGTCGATGGAGCCCCTGCAGAGCATTTCCCCAGCTTTCTATGAAAGCCTTTGGGAATACTGCACGCATGCGCGGTCCTCTTCCCTCCTAAAGGTGCCATCTTGCTCAGTCATATGACAAAGCTAAAAAACAGCACACAAAAATGTAAAATAAACTATGTACAACTGCAAATCACAGGGGAGGAGGGAGGGTTGTGAGGACTGATTCCTGCTGCTCCTGGAGAACACCTGTTACAGGTGATTAACTACTCTTTCTCCAGGACCAAGCAGGAAGTCAGTCCTCACATATGGGTGACTCCCAAGCTCTGGGCTACCAAGAAACCCAGGCTGAACAAGAGCACTCCCTCTAGTCCCAGCATCAAAGAAAAGCTTTTCACTGAAAGAACCTCCACCGGTAGCCCAACGGAGGGCTGGAGGGCAGGAGTTGCCTAAACCTCAAAGAGATTCCGGAGTACTGCCTGCCCAAAAGCATTGTCCCTACGGGACTCCCTCTCCGGGCAGTAATGAGCTGCAAAAGTCTGGCTTGAGGACCAAGTTGCAGCCCTGCAGATGTCTGCCAACGGTACAGAGCGGAGATGAGCTACTGAGGCAGCCATTGCCCTGACACGATGGGCCATGACCCGACCCGACCCGATCCTGCAAGGGAAGGTCAGCCGCCCTGTAAGCCCAGGTGATACAGTCAGCCACCCATATGGACAAGGTACGCTTGGACACAGCTAACCCCAAATTATTAGGGTCAAAAGAGATGAAGAGATGAGTAGCCCTTCTATGTCCTTGCGTACTGTCAAGGTAGAAGGATAAGGCCCTCCTACAGTCCAGGGTATGCAGGACTGCTTCAGCCTGGCTTGCATGAGGCCTAGGGAAGAATGTTGGAAGAACCACCTCCTGGTTGAGGTAGAAAGAGGAGACAACTTTAGGGAGGAACTTTGGATGAGTCCTAAGGACTACCCTGTTCCTATAGAAGCGGGTGTAAGGCCTGTCACAGACTAGGGCCTGAAGTTCACTCACCCATCTGGCCGAGGTTAAGGCTACTAGGAAGAGTCTTCCAGGAAAGGAAGCGGAGAGGACAAGTAGCCATCGGCTCAAAAGGTGGGCGAGTCAGTTGCTGCAAGACCACATTCAACTCCCACTCAGGGGCTGGAGGACAGACAGGAGGCTTGAGCAAGAGCAAGCCTCTGGGAAACCGGCACACCAAGGGGTGAACCGATAGCGAGTGTCCTTCCATCAGTGAGTGGTGAGCTGCTAGAGCTGAGAGGTGGACCCGAACAGAATTGGACTTAAGGCCCTGACTGGATAAGTGCAGCAGGTACTGAAGCACCACTGGTATAGTACAGGAGAAAGGATCCTCTGAACGCAGCTGACATCATATAGAAAACCTCTTCCACTTCAGGGCATAGGTTTTTCTAGTGGACTGCTTCCTAGAGGCCAGGACGACCTCTTCAACTTCAGGAGGTAGGCCCCAAGGAGCCAAAACTACCCTTGCAGCTTCCAGGCCCTCAAATTGAGAGATTTGAGATTGGGGTGCAGAAGCGACCCCAGGTCTTGAGAAAGAAGGTCGGGTAGCAACCCTAGAGGTAGTGGAGTGTCCACTGCTAGCTGAAGCAGAAGTGGGAACCAAGGCTGTCTCGGCCACCTGGGGGCTACCAGAAGGACCGAGGACTGGTCCTTAAGAACCTTGAACAGGGTTCGGGCCACCAGAGGTGTGGGAGGAAACGCATACAGGAGGCCCTGGGACCAGGAAATCAGAAAAGCATCTGATGCTAGCTGCAGAGGATGCAGTTGCCTGGAGCAGAACTGGGGCAGCTGTCTGTTCTGGGGACTGGCAAAGAGATCTATGGATGGAAGTCCCCATCTCAGGAAGATCTTCTGAACTACCATGGGATGGAAATTTTGTTTATTGACACATGCAACAGAAAAACAAACAAAAAGCAAAAACAATCACCCCAACCAAGTCCCACCCCCCCCCAAAACCCCCACCCCCCCCGACATAGCACAAAACAAGTATCACAAACCGCCCCCCGTGACCCACCTCCCCAGACCCACCACCAACCCACACGTGCCCCTTCTTCCAACAACAAACCCCAAAAAGTCCCTGACAATGTCCATGTCCCCTCCCCCCCCTCAGTCCAATGTCCATACTCGACCCAACCTCCCCCTGCAAGAACACCCCAGCGCAGTCCACACATTGTCCGTCTTGCCATCCCTGAACCCCTGCCCCGCACAACACTCCCCACCAGTCCAAATGTTCATTCTGTCTGACTCTCAGACTCCCTCCCCCCAACCATCCAGAGACAGAGCCCCCTATCCCCATCCCTCCCCCTTCATGTAGCAGCTTCCCCCTCCCTCCAACCCGATCCCTGCCTCCTCCCCATCCATCCCATAGAAACCAACACCTCAAAAGCAAAACCTCCCCACCCCCCTCCCCCCAAACAAAAACATAAGGGCCCCTTGAGCCCATCCCCAACACAATCCCACCAAAACAAATCATAACTAATCATACAAATCAAAAGCTAAATACAAAAGAGAAACATAACCCCTGTGCTGCCCTGCAATCCAGACAGCGGAGCGGGATGCCCAGGACACAAAAAGAACAAACATAAACACCAACAACAAAAATTGGGACGGCCACCCCTCTAAGGAGAAAGGGAGAGCGGACAACCGGTCAAACCCCTCAAGCAGCACCAGCTCACCCCCCCCCCCCCTCCCGGGAGAAAAACACCCCAAAATCATACCGGGATGTAAACCCCAGGGAAGGGAAACCAACCCTTCCTATCACACCCCTCCCCCCAGGGAAACAAAACAAACCTCAAAGTTCTACAGGGACGAGAACCCCAGGGAACCCCTCCCCCTCACGGGGGGCGAAGGGTGAGGTGACGCCACAGACGCTCCCAACGATGAGCCTCCACCACCCGCCTTTCACGTTGTGCCATGCTGGACACTTCCTCCAGAATGTCCCACACCACCTCGTCGAGGGGCAGGACCAACCCCCGGGTCGAGACATGACAGCGCGCTTGCCACAGGTGGTAGCGCACTACGGCCGTGACGAGGTAGAGGGTCCCGGAGTCCTGCCTTAGAGGAAAGGACCAGGCCCCGTACACCCACTCCGCATACGTGAGGAGGGAAAGGTCGCGCAGGTGAAGAGCAGCGGACACCAACCGGCAGGCCTCCACGTTGAAGGGGCACTGCCGGAGGAAATGGTCCATGGTCTCCGTCTGCCCTTCACAACCGGCCCTCGGACAGACCCGCTCGGCCTGTGACCTGTACTTGAGGTTGTCCCTCACGTACAAACGCCCGTGGAAAGACAACCAGGCCACATCCCGAACCTTCTTCGGTAGCCGAGGGGAGTTCAACAGCCGAAGGCCCCGCTGCATCACATCCGCTGGACAGTCCCGCAGGGCCCACCGTGGTTGAAAGTGGGAGGCGAGTACCATCCGGTACAATCCTTTCCGCCCCAAGGACTGGGCGAGCGGGTCGGTCACCCCCCACCGCCGAATGAGCCCCACCATCGCAAATACGTACGATGGGGCCTGTTCCCCGCTCCGGCGCACACGTGGGACCGAGGACGCCCCCTCCCACTGCTCCCAGAAGCGGGAGAACCATTCCCGATAGGAGGCCACCCACCAGATCCTACCCCCTTCCCGCATCCTACCCAAGTGGAACGCCATAGACAAGACTGACAGGAAGACAAGGGGGTGCAACATACCCAAACCGCCCTCTGCCCGATCCAGGCAAACGATGTTGCGCTGGACGGGGTTCAGGCGGTTACCCCACAGGAAACAGAAAAAGACGGCACAGACAGACGCCTGACGGGATGACGGAAGGACGAAGACCGTGGCCACGTGCAGAAAGAGAGGAAGCAGAAACGTCCCGAGGAGTTTGATCTTCTCCTCGTACGTACACCTCCACCCCCTCCACCGCAGCACCCTACACCGTGCAGTCTCAAGACAACGGTCCCAATTGGCCTCCGCACAGTCCTCTGACCCGAAGACGAGGCCCAAAACGCAGACCTCCCCCACGGGAGGAGGAAAGGGGGCGCAGGAAGGCGGGGAGGCCTCCGAGGGGCCCAACCACAGCGTCTGGCACTTGCTGTGGTTGACAACAGAGTGGGCTACCTCCGAGTACTCCTCCACGGCCTCCCGCAGGGCCTCTACCCCTTCAGTGCCGTCCACGTAAACTGAGATGTCGTCAGCGTAGGCAACGACGGACACCGGGGGCGCACCAGGCGCCTCCAGGCCCTGTAACCCACCTGAGGACAATCTCCGGAGGAAGGGGTCGAGGGAGAAGACATACAGCAAGGGGCTCAAAGGGCACCCCTGCCGCACCCCCGAGGCGACACCAAACGGCCGTCCGAGCCACCCGTTAATAAACGGGAAGCTCACCCCCCCTCGGTACAGCGCCTGCACGACGAAGAGGAAACCTGCGGGGAGGCCGAAGTGCTGGAGCACCACCCACAGGTACCGGTGACTTACGCGATCGAAGGCCTTGGACTGATCCAAGGAGACCAACCAGTGGTCCCGTTGGAGCGACCGGCCTCTCTCCACCACCTCCTGGACTGTGGCGACAGCGTCCAGAACCCCTCTCCCCCGAACGGAACAATACTGGGAAGGGGACAGCAAAACGCCCGACACCTCCACCAGTCGGTTGGCCAAACACTTGGCCAGGATCTTCTGGTCCGCGTTCAGAAGAGAGAGCGGCCGCCAAAAGTCCAAGGAGCTATCGTCCTTCCCCTTGGAGAGCAGCAGCAGGACAGACTCGCGAAATGACCGCGGGAGAAACCCCGTATCCATGATCTCCTGAAACAGAGAGGTCAGGAAGGGGGCCAGCTGGGCGATGAAAGTGCGATAGAACTCCACAGGGAGCCCATCGCGCCCAGGCACCTTCCCCAACGGCATGGCACGAATCGCCCTCTCCACCTCCACCTGCTGAATCGGAGCAGCGAGTGCAGCAACCTGTGCCTGAACCACAGCCGAATACACCGGGGGAAGGCCCAAGTACTCTCGGATATGGGTGAGGTCCACGGGGCGATCCCCAAACAGGTCCGAGAAGTATTCCCCCACCATCCGCAAAAGGTCCTCCTGGGAGGTATGAATGGTACCGTCCTCGCCCCGCAGGGCCATGACCTCCCGACGCCGAACCCTCTCCTTGCAAGTCAGGAAAGGGTCTGGGGCGGCGACCCCACCGGCCGCCCCCTCGAAGCATAGGGAGGCATGGCGATCGTAAAGCAGGCCACGGAGCTGGACTCGCACCTCTTCCACCTCCTCCCGCGCTGCCCCTCGGGATACCAAACGATCCAGCGACCTCCGGAGGACAGTGTAGGTGAGGTAGCGGGATCGAGCCATGGAGGTACCCCGGGAACGGAAGAGTTGGCGGGCACGCGTCTTCACCTCGTCCCACCAAGCGCCACGGGAAGGAAAAACACCCAGCAGGGTTTCCTGGTCTGCGAGAAAGGCCAAGAACTCCTGGACCACCTCTGATGTTGCCAACAACTGCACATTCAGTCTCCACAGGTCAGGACCCCTGCTGAGCTCCTCGTGGTTAGCCAGGAAGGACACGGAGAGGACGCAGTGGTCCGAAAAGTCAACCGCCTGCAACTGCGGAGGGGAACACTCTACCCGGGCACTCACATATATCCGATCGATACGACTCCTGCAGGTCCCATGGTAGTAGGTGAACCCCGGCGACCGTGGAAAGGCCCGGTGGAAAACATCCACCAGGTCAGCCGTCCGGGTCATCTCAGCCAAAAAGAGGCCCTCGTAACTGGGTGGGCAACGATCCCCCCCTCGGTCCTGCAAAAAGGTGGTGGTGTTGAAATCCCCGGCGAGGACCACCAAACGGGAGGTGTGTAAGTAGGGGCGGATGACCCCAAACAGGGTCTTCCGCGCCAACTTAGACTGGGGGCCGTAGACCACCACGAAACGAAACCGATGAGGCCCGCAGTAGCCGTCTAAGAGCAAACACCGGCCCTGCTCCAGTTCCCACACGTACTGCACCTGAAATCGGTTAGACGTGAACAAAACCGCCACTCCTGCGTAGGGCTGTGCCGCAAGCGACCAGTATGAAGGGCCCCACCTCCACTCCCGCTTTGCCCGATGAAGGCTAGCGAGCGAGGTGAGCCTGGTCTCCTGCAAGAAAATGACATCCAGCCCACTCGTGGAAAGAAAATCATAGGCCGTAGCCCGCGCCTGGTCTGAGAAAATGCTGGCCACGTTGATGGTGGCGCACGAGAACGCAGGAGTGCACGCCATGCCTAGTTCGTGTGCAGTGACCCTTTCCTCCTCTTCTCACCATACCCGGGATCCCCGGAATCCCGCTTGCAGGACAAGCCCGTGAGCTGGAGCAACTCCTCACGGTCCACGTCGACCACCTCGAGGATCTCCTCCCCCTCCTGCTCGACCCTGTCACCCCACGAGGTGCTGGTGCCCCTGAAACCACCAGGCAAAGCTGTCGCAGGGGCTAACCCAGTTCCCATGGGGCGAGGGGGCACGGACAGGTCAGGGGTCGGAGGAATGATCTCCTCCGTGGGGTCCACCACCGGTGCCTCCCCCCCCCTCCCTGGACAAAGACTGAGACAACGTACCAGTGCCCACCCTCGCGGGGGAGGCCGGGACGGCCGGGTCAGCAGGGGGCTCCTGCGAAGGCCCATCACCCAACTGCGGGGGCAAAGACCCGTCCTCCCTCACCCGTCGGGCGCCAGTATCCCCCTTGTTTGGAGGACCCTGACCGCGGCGCGCCTTCGTTACTTTGTAAGGCCGCCGCTGAGGAAGAGGGGCCGCCCCTGCCGCTAACCGCTCCGAGCGCCGCACAGGAAGCCCTGCCTCCACAGGCAAGCCCTCATCCACCTCAGCCGCATCAGCAGCCAAAAAGACGAAACGGTTGATGTCCAACACGGGCTCTGCATCCAGCAACGGGGATGTCTCCCGTTTCTTCCTTTTGGACTTGCCACCCTTGGAAGGGACCGTGGTCCATTCCTCAGGTGGCACCACCCGCAACCCACTATCCTGTCGTGATACATTAACCTTCACCACATCAACCCTCTCCTCCTTCCTACCCGAATCCCCTCCCCCTGGTGGCTCCCTCGGCTCGATGGACTCCTCCACCCTAGGGCCCTTGGACTCCTCCTGAGGGAGAGGGGCTTCCACGACCTCCTCCCGCACAGGAGCCCGAGGTGGAGTGACGGCATCCCCCCCCAGTCCATTGTGTGATGCGGAGGGGCAGCGGGCAAAGGGGTGGCCCAACTCCCCGCAAAGGTTACACCGAATAAGCAAACACCCGGCCGAGGCGTGACCCCGTCCACCACAACGGGTGCAGACCTGCTCAGGACAGTTCATGCTCAAATGGCGGAAGGAGCCACAGCGGTGACACTCGCGGGGTTGCCCGGGGTAATAGCACAAGATGCGATCCTGACCGAGAAAACCAGCCGAGGGCACGTGCTGCACCACATTTCCCACCTCACGCAAACGGATCCTGCCCTTCCACGACCTGTCCCACACCCCTAGGGGCCCAGCGCCCTTAACCAGGGGTGCGAGGAGCACCGCATGGCGCGACAACCAAAACTGGATGTCCTGCCCTGGGAGCGACTCATTCCGGGATAGGATGGTCACAGGTACTGTCCCTTGGCGAGAGATAGGCACAACACGAAAGTCAGCCCACCCTCCCTGCCCCCTCTGCTGCTGGTATCGGTCCCAGAAAATCTCCAGCCCCCGTCTCAGCATGAAACTAACATCATACTCAATGGTGTTGTTCATGTGGATAAAGGCATAGAGATCTCCCGGGAGAAACCCCAGCCCAAGGACCATCCTCAAGACCTGTTCCCTGGCTGGAGGGGGCCCCTCCCCAGCCCACCGGATCTGCGCCACGTTGCGCCGTTGGACCTCACCCCCTACCCCTCGGAACCCTCCCTACCTCCTCCCCCTCCTGCGGGACCATTCCCCTGGGAACCCCCCTCCCCCCACCTGACGTCCCCGGAGTGGTGCCCGACCCCCTCAGAGCCTCCGCAAAGGTACGGGGGGGGGGGAACCGACCCCCCAGCCCCCATCCCCTGCCCTCCTTGGTCTTCCCCTGCATCCACCTGCGGGGGACCCTGCTGCTGGTCTGCAGGATCCACAACCGCCTCACAGGGGGCTACCTGGGGACTGGGCAAGGTCAGCTCCGCAAACACGGAATCAGGGATACTATCCCGTCCTGATCCCTGGGTGCCACCGAGAACCTCCGGAGCACCCCTTGCTGTTATTTCTGGCTGCTGCCGAAAGGCAGCAAAGGCCCCGGGAGGGCCCGTCGGGGTCTCTAAAGCCAATTGCAGGGCGTCACGGACCTGGTTCTCGGTAACACCCAGGGGACCAGAAAGCCCCCCCAAACCTCCATCCCGGGTTCCTGACCCAGCGCAAGGCTCCTGGGTCTCGGCCACCACTACCGGGGACAGACCCCGCTCCCCTCCAATCCCGGGATCCAGGTGGACCACCCCATCCCCTAACCCCACTGAAAAAGGACCCGTCCCCCCTTCAGGCCAAACCCCGATCGCCGTCCCCACGACAAGATCAGTCGTCCGCGCCCCCTTCCCCCCCGCCAGACCCTCCACCGACCCACCGTCCGCTACCCCCTGTATGGCTACCGGCAACAAGGCAGGACCATCCCGGGACAGAAGGGCAGGTCCCCCTATAACTAAATCCCCCAAACCTCCGCCCCCCTGCCCCCCGTCACTCCCAGGTCCTACCTTATTGTCAGTGCCAGACGTGGCACAGGGGTCCGGAACCTCATGGCCGGTAGCCAGGGCTCCAGCAGGAAGGGCGGACGCCCCCTTGCGAGCCAGGCTTCCCTCGGCCACAGCAATAGACAAAACAGGTATCTGTGCAGCCCGCTCAGCCGATCCAACTTGTAAAGACAGTGGAGGAACGGTCTTCCGGACCCCCTTGGGGGCTAAAGAAAAAGAAAAACAACCCCTCCCCTGCCCTGTCCCTTTCCTGTGCCCTTCCGGCGCCAAACAGCCACCTCAGGGAAAGCTGGATGGCCATCCTGCAGCTGTCTGGAAGCCGGAAGGGCAGCCATACCAGGGGACTCCTGCCTCCCAACCTCCCCCCCACCAGAAGCCTGCCCAGGAATCCTGGCAGGCACACAAACAGAAGATGTGACATCCACAGACCCCCGACGCTGCAGAACCGGATTACAAAAAGTGGGATCAGCCACCCGCTGCACCCCCAGTGGCACAGCAAGCTGGGGAAGAAGTGGAGAATCCTCCGTTGCTGTTCTTTGACCCTCCATCGGCAGCAGCGCAACAGACCCGTGATGATGCTCCCACTTCCGGGAGAACCCGGAAGAGACAGGCTCCTGCAGTCGGCGTCCATCACAGCTCCCCACCAAACCCGGGGAAAGCCCCACGAAAACCTCCTCCGGCAGGGCACGGCCGTCAGCTGTAGAGATGGCACGGCAGGAACTCCGGCGGCCATCTTGGATATCGCAGGCAACCGGAACAGACGGCTGGAAGGCGGTCAGAGAGGCACTCCCGACCCCACGAGCCTGCTGCTCACCGCGGCGATATCCCAAGCAGGGGACCAGCAGCTCTTCTTCATCTACCGATGCGGCAACCTTCTTCTGCTCCGGTGGATCGTGTGGACCTGTAGCTCCGCCCCCGAACATCCCGTCTGCACCGGCCACCAAGGAAACTGGAAATGGGTCAGGAATATTCTCAACAGCATTCAGGGAGGTCCCCTCAGATGGCCCATATACAGCAGGCACCGGCAGGTAAGAGATTCGTTCTGCAGGAACACGGGGGGAGGGGAACTGGCTGCCCCCTGATGCACCCTGGACGGGTAAGGGTGGTGGAAAGGACCTGGGAAGGTCCACCCGTCGTCCCACCCCGGGGGCCCCCCCTGAACTGTACCCTTTACTGCCCAACGATCATAAGCCTGATAGAGCTCCTTGAGGGACCCACAACCCTGGGATTTCAAGGAATAAAGCTGATGATATCGGTCCCTCAGGGCCCGCTTTACCCCTTTTCGATAGGTCTTGTAGGCCACCCATTCTTCATTGGGAACGGTGGCCTCCAGGCTCTCCAGGTGGGAGAGCTGGGCCTGCAGCTGGGCCGCCTCCTCCTGGAGACCCCGAAGCCGCCGCACCGCCGCCACGATTTCGTCTGGGGCCCTAGCTGGCTGCTGGTAGGAAGGCAGGCCCGACCCTCCGTCCTCATCCTCACTGGAGGAGGTAGAGGCCTCCTCCAGGACCCGAGGCGGAGGGGGGGAACCCACCTCCTCCAGTGCCATACTGCACGGTCCTCCAGGGTCTCCCCAGGGCCTCTCCCTGCTGCCACCCAGCCTCCACACCCTGCCTGGGGAGGAGACAGGAGCCTCCTCCCTGGGGTAGCGGGCCCAAACCTCCATACCTGTGGGTCCCTCCTCCCTGGCCAGGCACAGTCCAACCTGGGGGGTCCCCCACCCGGGGTGCCGGCTGTTCCAGGCTGCCGGTTCCTCCATCCAGTGTCAGAGTAGGAGGCCCACCAGGCTTGGTAGGCCTCTGGGCCTGGGCCTCTCCTGCTGGAGGTGGCCCAGGACCCGACATCCAAGCACAGTTAGGTAGCTAGACTCCTCCCCCTAGCAGGAGCTCTCCAGAGCAGGTCCTCTCACCACGACAGCTGAACAGGAAGTGGGTGGAGCTGCCACTCGTGGGGCTGCAGAATCCTGCTCAACCTGTCTGCTAGGTAATTTTCCTGGCCAGGGAGATAAACCGCCTTGAGCAGCATACTGTGCTTGAGCGCAAACAAGCAAAGGTCCTGCGCCTCCTGACAAAGGAGCTTGGATCCAGTGCCTCCCTGTTTGTTCACATAAAACATGGCTACCTGATTGTCTGTTTGCACTAAAACAGACTGGTGAGCCAGGGTTTGAGAAAAAGTCTTGAGGGCTAAGCGAATAGCCCGAAGCTCCAGTAGATTGATCTGCTGCTGGGCCTCCCAGGGAGACCACAGGCCCTGGGTGCACTTGCCCAGACAGTGTGCTCCCTAGCCCTGTAGAGAGGCATCGGTGGTCAATACCACTGTGAAACCAGGTGGCTAAAAAAGGCATCCCTTCCAGTAAGTTGGGGGGGATGCAGCCACCAATGTAGGGAGTGCAGGAATGGTCTGGACACCCTTAATCTGTTTCTGAGGCTCCCTGAGGCCTGCGACCACTGAGTTCTGAGGCACCATTGCGCAGGCCTCATATGAAGCCTGGCATGGGGTGTGACATGCACTGTCGAAGCCATGTGGCCAAGAAGCCTCAGGCAGAGCCTGGCAGAGACCAGTGACCTGCTGAGAAACTGGTTTGCCAAGGTCATCAGTCTTTGGGCTCTGTCTTCTGTCAGTCTTGCCCCTATGAACTCTAAGTTTTGGGAGGGGAGCAAAGTGGACTTTGCGAAGTTTATGACAAACCCCAGATGCTGTAGTAGAGAAATCGTTCGGAGGGTGGCTTGCCTGGCCTCCTGGCACGTCTGACCCCTGATGAGCCAGTCGTCCAGATAGGGGAAGACAAAGATACCCTGATTTCTCAAGTAGGTCGCCACCACTGCCAGGCATTTGGTAAAGACTCTGGGGGCGTAGGTGAGGCCAAATGGCAGCACTCTGTACTGACCATGGTTTCCTCCCATAATGAACCTGAGGTACTTTCTGTGGTCTGGATAAATGAGGATGTGAGTGTACGCATCCTTTAGATCTAAAGAGCATAGCCAATCTCCCTGCTGGAGGTAGGGCAGAAGTGTTCCAAGAGTAAGTATCTTGAACTTTTCCTTCTGTAAGAACTTGTTGAGATTTATGAGGTCAAGAATAGGACTGAGATCCCCTGTTCTCTTTGGTACTAGGAAGTACCTGGAGTAAAACCCGTGACCTTGCAGGTGGGGAGGCACAGGCTCCACCGCCTGGTCTCGTAACAGACCCTGGAGCTCCTGCAGGAGGAGGGGCTGTATGGAGAGGAGGCCTTGGAGGCTCTCTTGGAAAATAGGGAGAAGGCAACTGATGGAAATGAAGCAGGTAGCCCTTGTGGACTATGCTTAAGACCCAGTTGTTCCCTGTAATGGGTGGCCACCGGTGGGCAAACAGGGCTAGGCGACCTCCTGTGCAGGGATGGGACAGCAGAGACGGAGAGGCTATACCTTGGGAGTCAAAAACCCCCACCCTGCTGAGTAGAAGCAGGAGCCGGAGGCTTGGGGGCTTTCTGCCTACGAGGCCCATGTCCCTGCCCCTTGGCCTGCTGACCCTGTGGGGGAGCGGGGGAGGCCTGGTAAGGTGGGAACTGTTTGTAGGCAGTCGCCTTCCTCGGGTAAAACGACTTTTTACCCGAGCCCTTCTTCTTGTGTGAAGGGCAGAAGTCTTTCGAGACAGCCTTGTCCTCGTGAGGTGCTCGGTCTCGAGCTCAGCGGCCTTCTCGACCATGGGCTTGCCAAAAAGGTTTTCACCTCGGCAAGGGACATCGACCAACTTGTCCTGAACCCATGGCTCGAGGTCCGATGACTGCAGCCATGCCTGGCGTCGAGCCGCGATGCCGGCAGCCGCAACACGGGCCGAGGCCTTGAAGCCATTGTAGGCCGCTCGGGACATGAACTTAGAGCATTCCCGGATCCCCGGTGAGAAGGACTTGAACCTCTGCAAAGGTTCCCCGGAAAGACCAGCAGAGAACCTGGCAAGCTCCTTTGCCAGGTCCCGCAAGTACATGCCCATGTACAGCTGGTAAGACTGGACACGGCAAGCAAGCATCGAGCCTTGGAAGCACTTTCTACCGAACGCATCCAGGTTACGGGCCTCCCTGCCAGGGGGCACCGCGGAGTGCATCTTCTGACTTTTCAGATGATGCATGGCTGATTCCACCACCATGGAATGGTGCGGTAGCTGTGCCTTTTGAAAACCAGGGCTCTTACGGAGTCGATAAATGGAATCGACCTGCTTGCTCAGAACCGGCGCCGAGGCTGGTGCCTCCCACATCCGGAAGAGGAGCCATTCCAGCATCGGAGGAACCGGCACAGTAAAGGCCTCCTTCGGAGGAGAGTCATACTGGAGGGCCTCGAGCTCCTCGGCTCGATGCTCCTCCTTGGGATCCGCTGGGATCGCCAAAGCAGTGGCCATATCCCGCATGAACTCTGAGAACCGGGTATCCTCCCGAGGGGACCTACTCCGGGGCTCAGACTGCGGTGAGTCCGACGGGACGCACCGAGTCTTGAAGGTATCGGGGGACTCCTCATCCTCCGTCTCCCAGGCGGACTTGCCTTAAGAGGAGTCGGGCTCCGACCGCGCGGGGCACAGCAGCACCCGCCCTGACGCCGAAGGAAACAGCGTCGACGCCCTCAGTCCCGAAAGGGAGGTCGAGGGTGTGACCACGACCGAGGACGACCTCAAGCCTTCATGGTCTCGAGTATCGGCTCGGTCTCCGGGGTCGACTACGATGTCGATGTCCCGGTGGTCGGGGCAGATGCGCCAGCAAGGCTGGCCATCAGCACCCGCTGCTGATCCATGAAGGCAGACAGTTTGCACTCCAAGGCTGTCAGCCTGAGACCCAGCTCAGGAGACTCAGCAGCTACCGACTCGGGCCCCGGCAGCGCCGGGCCCGATGTCGACTCCCTGGGAGGAGAGTCCTCGAGGAGAACAGGACTTATGTGTCCAGCAGACTCCGGCTCCACCCGAGGTACTTTTGACGGCTTCTGCTGTTCCACGGGCCCGGGACGGCGGTCTTGGGTCCGAGACCTAGCCTTCGAGGAGCCAGGGACCTCCTCCGACGCCACCCTCGTGAGCCGCTTCTTCCTCTTTCGCTCCCGCTCGGGGGACCCCCCTATCCGAGGAACCCCGACGATGCTCGGGGTCAGACTCCCGAGACGTCAAGGCCTCAGACGAGGTCTGGGCCCGGCCGGAGGCCAAATCAGAGAAAAGCCTTTCCTTCTGGTGCTGACGACTTCGCAGTGCCTTAGTGGACATTTTTCCACACAGTCCACAGATCTTAGGATCATGATCAGGACCGAGGCACCAAAGGCAGCAGTCGTGTGTGTCGGTGAGAGACATTAGTTTCTTGCACCGATCACACTTCTTAAAACCACTGGAAGCCATCGGGGAAGAAAGAGTCCCCGCGAGGTCAAAGGACCGGCCTTCCAGGGAAAAAGAGAAAAAAGGGCGCGAACGCCAGCCACGAAGGGCAAAAAACGAAAAAGAAGAATCGGGCTCGATACCGGTGTACCGAACCCGGCGGGAGAGGAACCGGTAGAAAAAAAGAGCAAAAAATTGCTAAAATCTGATTTTAACCGGGAAAAACAGGACATACGTCCGACGGGCTTCACGGAAAAAAAGAGACTGAGGTAAGATGGCACCTTTAGGCGGGAAGGGAACCGCGCATGCATGCCTGCATTCCCAAAGGCTTTCATTGAAAGCTGGGGAAATGCTCCGCTGGGGCTTCATCGGCGCCGATGACACCTATATGTGAGGACTGACTTCCTGCTTGGTCCTGGAGAATTATGTTTAGTTACCTGAGATCCATGGGAGGAAGATGAGGCCCTGGAGGACGGCGATGCAACAGACGACACATCTGAGGGAAATAGGGTGCTAAGTTTAGCAGCTCAGTTCTGCCGGCCCCTTTTTGACATCATTCCACAGGAGAGGCACTCTGAAATAGAGTGGTCAGGACCTAAACATTTGAGACACCAATCATGGGTGTCAGTGATGGAAATAGTACCACCACATTTAGAACATTTCTTAAAACCTGAAGTAGGTTTTTCCATTTTTAAGGAAACAAATTGGGCCTAGTGCCCAAAAAGGCGCCTAGCACCAAGGAAAAAAGTTTCTAAAGTAAAACACCTCAGAAACTATAATTTTATTTTATTTTTTAAAAAGAAAGAACCGGCGGTACCGGTATGGCATCGAAGGAAGGCAGACGCAACCACAAAAACAAAGACTAAAGACAAAATTTTTCTGCGGTGACAGGGTATGTGACCTGTTGGCTCCGCGGAAAACGAAGAACTGGAGAGGGACAGTTAGAAAGGCGGGAAGGCAGCACACAGGCGCTGTGGGATGCTCCCAAAAGCTTTCCTATTGGATGCTGGGGAGCGTTCCCGCGTGGGCTCCATCAGTACCAACGATACCCATATGTGAAGACTACATTCCTGCTTGTTCCTGGAGATAAGTCTGTCTTTTTGCAGATGACACCAAAATTTGCAACAGAGTGGACTCCCCTCAGGGAGTGGAGAACATGAGGAAAGATCTACAAAAGCTGGAAGAATGGTCTAATGCTTGGCAGTTAAGATTTAATCCGAAGAAGTGCAGTGTCATGCACTTGGGAAGCAGTAATCCAAGAGAATTGTATGTGATAGGGGGTGAGAGATTGATGTGCAAGGACCAGGAGAAAGACCTTGATGTTATTGCTTCTGATGATCTCAAGGTGGCGAAACAGTGTAACAAGGCGGTGGCTAAAGCCAGAAGGATGCTGGGTTGAATACAGAGAGGAATTACCAGCAGAAAGGAAGAGGTACAAATGCCACTGTACAAGTCGCTGGTGAGGCCACACTTGGAATATTGTGTTCAGTTTTGGAGGCCGTATCTCGCAAAGGATATAAAAAGGCTGGAAGCGGTTCAGAGGAAGGAGACCAAAATGATTTGGAGCCTGTGTTAGAAGACTTATGAGAAGAGACTTGAAGACCTAAATATGTACACTCTGAAGGAGAGGAGGGACAGGGGAGATATGATTCAGACCTTTAAATACTTAAAGAGTATTAATGGACAAGCAAACCTCTTCCAAAGACGGGGAAGCTGTAAAACTAGAGGGCAAAACATGAAGCTGCAAGAGCGTAAACTGAAAGGCAATGTCAGGAAATACTTTTTCACTGAAAGGGCAGTGGATGCTTGGAATGCCATCCCGATGGAAGTGGTGGGGGCAAACACAGTGACAGAATTCAAAATGGCATGGGACAGATATAGTGTATCCCTTTATAGCAACAGGGTAAATCAAAATAAGCATAACTATCTCTTATATCTGAACAAACAGGGATGACCTACACAGAGCGCTGGGTACTCCCCTAAACAAAGACATAGGAAGAGGTGACTTGCCCGGAGCGGCGTGCACCTACTCTTCCCGCCTTGCTGGGCAGACTAGATGGACCATGTTGGTCTTTATCTGCCGTTATATACTATGTTACTATGAGAAGAAGCTTGCTGTGGAAGAAAAAAACATAGTAAAGACGTTTTTAAGTACATTCTTAGCAAGCGGAGAGATTGAATGAATTCTTTCCTTTGGTATTTACCGAAGATGATATAGGACGTTACCCTTGACTGAGATGGTATTTAAAGGTGATGCATCAGAAGAAATGAAAGAAATATTACAGCTATTTGCTAAACTAAACAGTAGCAAATCACCTGGACTGGATAGTATACACCCGAGGGTGTTGAAAGAACTGAAATATGAGATTGCAGACCTATTATACGAAATATGTGAACTATCATTAAAATCATTTGTAGTACCAAAAGATTGGCGACTGGCCAATGTGATGCCAATTTTTAAAAAGGGTCCCAGGGTTGATCCTGGAAAATACAGGCTGGTGAACCTGACATCAGTACCGGGCAAAATGTTAGAAACCATTATAAAGAAAACAATTACTGCACATGTCATGGTTTAATGGGAGAAAGCGAACTAATCTGTTATATATTTTTGAAGGTGTGAATAAACAGACAGACAAAAGTGACGCTGGTCCAAATAGTGCATCTAGATTTTCAGAAAGCCTTTGATAAGGTCTCTCATGAGAGACTCTTGGCGAAGTTAAAAAGTCTTGGGATGGAAGGCAGTGTACTATAGTGAATAAGGATCTGGTTAAAAGATAGAAAGCAGAGGGTAGGACTGAACCGCCAATTTTCCCAATGGAGAAAGGTGAATTTGTGCTGGGTCCGCTGCTTTCTAACATATACGTAAATGACCTGGAAATGAGAATAAAGAGTGAGGTAGTCAAATTTGCAGATGACACAAAATTATTCAAAGTTGTTAAACCCAAGATTGTGAAAAATTTCAAGAGGACCTTGATAAATTGGAAGACTGGACATTCAAAAGGCAGATCAAATTTAATGTAGACAAGTGCAAAGTTATGCACCTAGGAAAGAACAACCCAAACTATGGCTACACGATACAAGGTTTCACATTAGGAACCACCACCCAGGAAAAGATTTAGGAGTCTTAGTGGATAACACGTTGAAACCCTCCGCCCAGTGTGCAGCGGCGGTCAAGAAGGCAAATAGAATGCTAGGAATCATAAGGAAAGGAATGTAGAATAAAAAAAGGATATTATAATGCCTCTGTATCGCTCCATGGTGCAACCGCACCTTGAATATTGTGTTCAGTTCTGGTTGCCTCTAAAATGCTTGTATGCAAATGACAGAAGACTAAAAAAATAAGATGGGAGAGTTAGAATATGTAGCACTACATGAGAGGTTTTATATAATTGATATCTCAGACACATGGTGGAAGGAGGACAACCAATGGGATACTGTGATACCTGGGTACAAACTATATCGTAATGATAAGCAGATCAAATTGGTGGTGGGGTTGCAATCTGTGTTAGAGAGGGCATTGAATCACAAAGGATTAAAGTTTTGCAGGAAACAAAATTCACTGTAGAATCTCTATAGATTCAAATTCCATATAAAAAGGGGAAGGCGATGGCAGTGGGGGTGTACTATCGACTGCCTGGCCAGAGTGAGTGAGCAAATGGATGATGAAATGCTCAAAGAAATCAGGGAAGCGAACAAAAGTTACAGCGCAGTAATAAAAATGGGTGATTTCAATTACCCCGGTATTGACTGGGTCAGTGTCACGGCAGGACATGCTAGGGAGATAAAGTTTCTAGATGAAATAAATGACTTCTTGGAGCAACTAGTATGTGAACCGACCAGAGGGGAAGCCATTTTGGACCTAGCCCTTAGTGGAAAGCAGAGTTACTTACCTGTAATAGGTGATCTCTGGGAACAGCAGGAATAAGTCTTCACATATGGGTACGTCGGTACCGATGGAGCCTGCGCGGGAACGCTCCCCAGCGTCCAAAAAGAAAGCTTTTGGAAGCATCCCACACGCATGCGCGCTGCCTTCCCGCCCATTCACTTCCCTCTCATCAGTTGGGTTTGTAGCTGAGACCAAAGGAGGAAAGTAGACAAATTAAAGAGAGAGAGAGAGAAACAACTCCTAGGGGAGGTGGATGGGTTGTGAAGACTTATTCCTGCTGTTCCCAGAGATCACCTGTTACAGGTAAGTAACTGTGCTATCTCCAGGAACAAGCAGGAATGAGTCTTCACATATGGGGACTCCCAAGCTAGAGATGCCTAGAGGAGGTCCCAGCATGTTGCAAATCTAATCGATGGGCCATGCTATTTTCCAGAACCTCAGGCATCCAAGGGATGGAGGGTAGGAGTTGAACTAAAAAGGGTGTGCTGTGGATCAGCTTGACTAAACAAGGCGTCTAGAGGGGAGTCCTTGTTTAGATCATAAATGTTAGTAAATATTGGATTCCAATTTTCTAATGTGGACCTTAGTCAAAAGTATTGCGAAAGTATTTGTTGAGGCTAATATGGTCTGGTGTTAAGAGCCAGTACATTATCCTCAAAGAAAATACCTTACTGTGAAGTAGAGGAAAAATATTTTTGCAATACAGGCAGAGGTCAGGAGCCTAAATGGCTAGAACTAATCCCAGAAGAAAAAACTGGGGTTGGACTTTGGATGAGAAGTTAAAGCTTCTGTAGGCCAAAGTTTGAAGCTCTTTGTCCTTGGAGCAGAAAAAAGGCTCTAGGAAAGAGAGGAGATAAATCTGACTGGTTTGCAGAAAAAGGATGGGTCTAAGACCCCTCTATCCAAATGAAAGAAAGAAACATTTGTAGTAGGCGGTGTAGCCTCCAATTTCTTGGAGATCAGTAATGTCTTCCCTAAGTGATGTCACTTAGGATGATGACTTTACATGGACAGCTTCAGATGTAACGTAACCGGAGAGGTTTCAGTAAAAGAAGGTAGTTTCTAATTACCATTGAAATTGGTTGTCCATTTAAAACCCTATGGCATGCTGGAACAGCATTAATATGGACAGTAACAAATCTTTCAGAGTGAGATATGTGTATTTATATAAACATATATATGTTTATATAAATACACATATCTCACTCTGAAAGATTTGTTACTGTCCATATTAATGCTGTTCCAGCATGCCATATATATATAAAGAGAGACTCAATAACAAGAAGGGGTAAGACCCGCCTGAGAATATGGATAGAGAACCCCTTACTGGTTACACGTGGAAGAACCATGAAGAAGGTTACCTGGAAACCAGTGGAATGTTCCTAGTCAGAAGGATAGGTCTAGATTTCTTTAAAAATTCTAGACTTTGAATAACCAGAAATGGAGATCTACGTAAAAGGGTGCAGAGAAATCCTTAGTTTTAAGACAACAAGTCTGGATCCTTCTACAACTTCAGTGTGGAGAAAAAGACGCAATAAAAGGGAATACCATATTTGCCCGTTTATGAGGGCAATATGAGTATAATGCGTTCTTTGTTCAGCATAAGCTCCAATGAAGTATTGGGAATTAGAAGGAATGTACTAGACAAGGACCGACTGCAGTGAAAAGAATTGCATCCCTGTTGGAAGAGTTCCACTGGAGATGTGGAACAACTCAGGGAATTAAGCAATTCTTTATGCCTTCATGTGATCTGAGCCATGGTTCATTTTCCCTAAAAGGAAATTTTAAGGAAGATGGTAAGAGTAGGAAAAAAACGGTCATGTGGGAGCATGACTGGGCAAAGCCTTTTAACCATCTGGAAGTTACCCACCAGGAATGGCTCTGACGCTCTCTGGCAAAGGCCCATAGTTGCAGAGCTTTTTGTAGAATTGCAGAGAGCATGTTGTAGGTTGCTTAGGTGAGATCTGGCTGTTTAATTACCAGTGTGCAACCTAATCTATTCTGTGGGAGCCAAAGAATTGAAGATGGCTAAGAATAGTAGACAGGCTGGTTGCCTGCAACGATAAATTGTTCAAGTAGGTTTTAGAACCTCTCTTGGAATTATTTGTTATTAAGGCAGCAGAAGAGGGTAGGTCCTATAGATTGGAAAAGGACCGACAGACATAATTAGAAGTGATAAAACTCAATTATGGTCTGATAAGCTGTCTTAAAAGAAATATTTGAAAAGATTGCAGAGGGGAGAAACTCTGTATGGAAATCACTTACTGGAGTAGGTATTGAAGACAATCCTATGGCTTAAAAGGTAAGCCCTCCAGTCAAATAGTATCACTCTTAGAGTGAAAATCTCAACTAAGAGGAATAGAAAGTAATACAGAGTTGGGAAGACTTACAATTTGATAAGTCTCTGAAAAAGATAAAGCTCCCCTGCAGTCAAAAGTATGAGATATCCTCGTATAGGACAACTGTCAAGGTGAAGGGCATAGCGTACCTTGTAATTAGCTGCAACTCCTCTGTTTATTTTAAAAGGAGAGGAGAAAACCTGTTACCTGTAGGGCATGATTATCCTTAATATCTCTAAGAGCTAAAATAATGGATTGCTCTTGGCAAGAGATTCATGCCAAAAGTGGAGGATTGAGCCAGTGTATCACTGACCTCTCAGTAAGGATGAGAAGAACTGTAAATGCTTCTGTTGTTAAGAAGTAGCGGTTCTGAAGCTCAACAGGAAAAAGAGATTTAATGAATAAAATATCAGAAATCCTGCGACTGCTGAGTTTGCTGAGCTTGTTGAGGCTTTGGTTTTCTTAGCCTGGTATGATGTTGCCCTTCTTTGGAAACATCTGCATGATGGCTAGAAGATGAATAAAACTTTTTCCCTTTAGGGGGATAAAGTTTGTTAGGAGATTTTTTACTAGCTGGGATAGAGGAAAGTTTTGACAATCCTCTGAAAGCAACAATATCAGTGTTTAACTGATTAGCTTGGAAAAAAACATCCTTGTTAAAGAGATTTTCACCAGTACAAGGAGTATTTCCCAGACTTTCTTGTACCCATTTGTCCAAGTCTGAAGCATGGAGCCAGGCCATTCGTCGTGCTCCTATGGCTATAGCAGAGGTTCTGCTAATAGACTCAAAACAGTCCAGGGAAGCACGATTAAGGAATATGGAGACATTTTGAGCATGACTGACTAATATGAAAAAGTCTGCTCTTTTATGCTCTTGAAGAAAAGGGTTCAAAAGTTTTAAGTTCTTTGTGACCTCATCAAGAGATAATCCCATATAGAAAATATATGAGATAATTCTTGCTGAAAGCATGGATGCCTGGAAGCATCGACATCCAAAGGCATCTAAAGTCCTAGACTCACGACCTGGCGGATAAGAAGAGTGCTTCTTTGCACTCTTAATACGCCTCATTGCTGATTCTACAACAATAGAATGGAAGGCTACTCCTATGAAGAGAGGCTACAAAGGTTAGGGCTCTTCAACCTGGAAAAGAGACGGCTGAGGGGAGATATGATAGAGGTCTATAAATTAATGAATGGAACGGGTAAACGTAGATCGATTGTTTACGCCATCAGAATATAGAAAGACTAGGGGACATGTAATGAAGCTACAGAGTAAACTATTTAAGACAAATAAGAGAAAATATTTTTTTTCACTCAACGTGTAATCAAACTCTGGAATTTGTTACCGGAGGATGTAGTAAGAGCTGTTAGTGTAGCTGGGTTTAAAAAAGGTTTGGACAAGTTCCTGGAGGAAATGTCCATAAACCATTATTAAAAAGGGACCCAGGATATCAATGCTTGACCCAATACAAGCATTGTGGATCCTGTGTCTTTTGGGGATACTGCTAGGTATGTATGACCTAGATTGGCCACTGTTGGAAACAGGATACTGGGCTGGATGGACCTTGGTCTGACCCAGTATGGCTTATCTCATGTTCTTATCGGGAGGGCATTCCAAGCATCCACCACCCTCTCAGTGAAAAAGTATTTCCTGACATTGCCTTTCAATTTACCCTCTTGCAGCTTCAAGTTATGCCATCTAGTTTTACACCTTCCCCGTCTTTGGAAGAGATTTGTTTGTTCATTATTTCTCTTTAAGTATTTAAAGGTCTGACTCATATCTCCTCTATACCTTCTCTCCTCCAGAGTGTACATATTTAGGTCTTCAAGTCTCTTCTCATAAGGCGAACTGAAGCAGGCTCCAAATCATTTTGGTCACCTTTCTCTGAACAGTTTCCATTCTTTTTACATCCTTTGCAAGATATGTTTTCCAAAACTGAACACAGTATTCCAAGTGAGGCCTCACCAGTGACTTATACAGTGGCATTAGTACCTCTTCCTTTCTGCTGGTAATTCCTCTTTGTATGCAGCCCAACATCCTCCTGGCTTTTGCCACCGCCTTGTTGCACTGTTTTGCCACCTTGAGATCCTCAGAAATAATCACACCAAGATCCTTCTCCTGATCCATGCACACCAACCTCCCGCCCCTTATCGCATACATTTCCCTTGGATTTCTGCTTCCCAAGTGCGTGACACTGTACTTCTTAGCATTAAATCTTAATTGCCAAGCATTAGACCATTCTTCCAGCTTTTGTAGATCTTTCCTCATGTACAGTAAAAAAACTATTTTCTCTTATTAGTCTTAAATAGGTAACCCTGTAGCTTCATTGCATGTCCCCTAGTCTTTCTATATTTTGATGGCGTCAATAATTGATTTATGTTTACCCGTTTCACTCCAATCATTAATTTATAGACCTCTATCATATCTCCCCTCAGCCATCTCTTTTCCAGGTTAAAGAGCCCTAACCTTTTTAGCCTGTCTTCATAGCAGTATCCTTCCATCCCCTTTACCATTTTGGTGGCTCTTCTCTGTACCTTATCTAATAACGCTATATCTTTTTAAAGATAAGGTGACCAGAATTGCACACAATATTGAAGGCATGGTCACACCATGGAACGATACAGAGGCATTATAATATCCTTTTTTATTCTACATTCCTTTCCTTATGTTTTCTAGCATTCTATTTACGTTCTTGGTTGCCGCTGCACACTGGGCAGAGAGTTTCAACATCTTATCCATGACGACGCCTAAATGTTTTTCCTGGGTGGTGGTTCCTAATGTGGAACCTTGCATTGTGTAACCATAGTTTGGGTTGCTCTTTCCTAGGTGCATAACTTTGCATTTGTCCACATTAAATTTCATCTGCCATTTGGATGCCCAGTCTTCCAGTTTATCAAGATCCTCTTGCACTTTTTCACAGTCCTCATGGGTTTTAACAACTTTGAATAATTGTGTGTCAACTTTAAAGTTGATTACCTTACTCGTTTTTCCCATTTCCAGGTCATTTCTGAATATGTTATAAAGCAGCGGACCCAGCACAAATCCCTGGAGTACTCCATTATTGACCTTTCTGCTTTGGGAAAATTGGCCATTTAGTCCTATCCTCTGCTTTCTATTTTTTAACAAGTTCTTGATCCACAATAGTACACTGCCTCCTATCCCATAACTTTTTAATTTCGCCAAAAAGTCTCTCAGGAGAGACCTTGTCAAACACTTTCTGAAATCTGAAAATCCAGATACGCTATATCAACTGACTCACCTTTGTCCACCTGTCTATTCAAACCTTTCAAAAAAACATAACAGATTAGTAAGACAAGACGTTCCTTGGCTAAAGCCATGTTTGCTGTCTCCCATTAAGCCATGACCATCTACATGTTTACAAATTTTGTACTTTATAATGGTTTCTGCCATTTTTCCCGGTACTGATGTCAGGCTCACTGGTCTGTAGTTTCCCAGATCACTCCTAGAACACTTTTTAAAAATCGGCATTACATTGGCCATCCTCCAGTCTTCAGGTATTACAGATGATTTTAATGATAGTTCACAGATTATTAACGCCTCTGCTGATACAGTTGCATTGGCTACCCATCCAGGCTAGAATAGTTTTCAAGACCTTGATAATCACTTTTAAAGCTGTTAACAATCTCTCATCTGCATCCTTATCCTCCCTCATCCATATCACATCCCCAAATAGAGCAAGAAGATCCACGTCTATAAACTCTCTAAAAGTCCCGAAGGCACTAACTGCTTGCACTAAATCGACAGCCAACAGAGCCTTTAGTCTCAGTGCCCCAAGATGCTGGAATGCATTACCCCCTGATATCCGGGCTATTAAGAGCCTACCACAGTTTAGGAAAGCCCTCAAATGCCACCTCTTCAACAAGTACCCAACAACATCCCCTAGAGCCCAAAGACACCCAGCGATACCATTTTCAGACAAATTTATGGTATCTCAACAACACACCAAGTTTGATACTCAAACCCATAGTGATGTTTATGTTTCTATGCTTTTGCTAACAGCGGTTTGACCTGAAGCAGGGGGTTTATGGAAACACCCCCGAAACGTGACACGTCGGAGAATAATCGGACCTGCTGTGTATAGCCTATGCTGTTAAAGCTAAGTACCAGCCATTTTTTGAAAGAGCTGTTTTAAAAGTTATAATATGATTAAAAAGGACGGGCCACGGCGGTAGAAGGTGTTTTCCCTTTCAACTTAGCTGGCCATTCCAACAAAAAGATTTAAGATATTTTCTGGTTTCTTTCACTGAGTTTTGGGGTTATTAGGTTCAATTTGTACTCAGGGTGAAGGTGTTTTGGTTATTACTGCATTTTTCTTTTAAGCAATTTGAAGCATTAGATGGATGAGTTGAAGGAAGGCTTGTTTGCACTCTGCTATGGACAAAGAGAGACCATTTACCTGACCTTCTGAGAGTGGGAACATGCACACAAAAGTGCACTGAAGTTCTCATTTGACCCGTGAGATCGAGCATGGTGAGGAAATTTCCTTCTCTGATGGTCACTATGACTGACCGGAGGGTCTCCATGTGAAAATAGAGGACCTTCAGGCAACAAATGACATGTTTGAGATCCAAGATAGGCTGGAAGAAGCCTTCCTTTTTGGGGACCACGAAATATATGGAGTATCGACCATAACCACACTGGTCTAGAGGCACTGTCAACACGACCTACAGGTCCTACAGACGTAGGTGGGTTTCTTGAATGGCCCAGACCTTGTGAGGGACCTTGATCTGATGAAGGCCTCTGCGAGGGGTCGGGCAAATTCGAGTGCGTACCCCTCTCTGATTATCTCTAGAATCCAGTGGTCGGAAGTGATCCGGGCTCAGGCAGGGTAGAAATCCCACAGATTACCCCCTATGGAACTTGCCCCCACCCAGGCCCCCCTCGCTTCATTGTGGCAGCAGAGAAAGAGGAGTAAAAACCCCTGCTGGTTCCTCGAAAGTCTTGAAAGGCCTGCCCCCAAAAGGGAAAATGTCCCCTCTGATAAGGCACAAAGCGAACAGCACAGAAGCGCCGAAAGTCTCGCAAATGGTCCCGCACTGGCACAGATGCAGAGTTAAGCTTCTGTTTATCCTTGTGGAGTCTGCCTCGCCCAAATCCTTTATCAACTTTTCCGGAGCTTCTCCGAACAAGAGGGTAAAATTAGACTTACCTGCTAATTGTTGTTCATGGAGTGGACACAGTCTAGTCCCGAAACCTCTGGGTTGCCCATCTCATCTAGCAGCTTGGAGACTGAGAAACTCCTTCTTTTGTGACATCACCAGTATATCTCCCCGGAGTCCGCCTCCTGTCACCAGTACCCTATTGACAAAGCAGGGTAGCATTCTCCGAAATGCTTCCTGTTCCACGCGCAGGACCCAAAAGGCAGGCAGAGCTCCGGAGTCTCAATGCGTGGATGAGACAATGGTGCAGAGATGAGGGTTTTCGATTTGTTAGGAACTGGGGAAAATTCTGGGGAAAGGAGGGGCTCTTCCGAAGGGATGGGCTTCACCTTAACCAGGATGGAACCAGTCTGCTGGCATTAACCTTTAAAAAGAAGATAGAGCAGCTTTTAAACTAGATATTAGGGCAAAGCCGACAGTCGCCCAAGAGCGGATGGTTCGGAAGAATGTATCTTTGAAGGATACTACCAAAAGCAGAGAGGTTCCACAAAAGTGTAAAGTAGCCCAAATGCCCTCAAGTATGGAGCAGACAGAGCTTAAAGATCCCAAATTACCCATGTCTAACAACAGCCAAATTAATATGAATAAAATACATTCTCTAAAATGCTTGTATGCAAATGCTAGAAGTCTAAAAAATAAGATGGGAGAGTTAGAATATATAGCACTAAATGAAAGGTTAGATATGATTGGACTATCAGAGACATGGTGGAAGGACGACAACCAGTGGGACACTGTGATACCTGGGTACAAACTATATCGTAATGATAGAGCTGATCAAATTGGTGGAGGGGTTGCTCTCTATGTTAGAGAGGGCATTGAGTCAGAAAGGATTAAAGTTTTGCAGGAAACAAAATCTGATGTAGAATCTATATGGATTGAAATTCCATGTAAAAGGGGGAAGGCAATGGCAGTGGGGGTGTACTATCGACCGCCTGGCCAGAATGAACAAATGGATGATGAAATGCTCAAAGAAATCAAGGAAGCTAACAAAAGTTACAGCACAGTAATAATAATGGGTGATTTCAACTAACCCGGTATCGACTGGGTCAGTGTCATGTCAGGACATGCTAGGGAGATAAAGTTCCTAGATGAAATAAATGACTGCTTCTTGGAGCAGCTGGTTCATGAACCGACCAGAGGGAAAGCCATATTAGACCTAGATCTTAGTGGAACACCAGATCTAGTGCAAGAGATAAGGTTGTTGGGGCCACTTGGCAATAGTGATCATAGCATGATCGCCTTTGATTTAATTAGTGGAGGAGGGATAGTAAGGAAATCCACAGTACTACCTTAACTTTCGAAAGGGAGACTATGATAAAATGAGGAAAACAGTTAAGAAAAAACTAAAAGGAGCAGTTGCAAAGGTTAAAGACGTACATCAGGCTTGGCTGTTGTTGAAAAATACTATCTTGGAAGCCCAGACCAGCTGTATTCCACGCTTTAAGAAAAGTGGAAGGAAGTCCAAAAAACTGCCAGCATGGTTTAAAGGTGAGGTCAGAGAGGCTGTTGTTGCCAAAAAAGCATCTTTCAGGAAATGGAAAAAAGAGCCAAACGACGAAACCTGGAAACAGCACAAGCACTTGCAAGTCAAATGCAAGGCATTGATAAGGCAGGCAAAGGGAGAATTTGAGAAGAAGCTTGCTGTGGAAGCAAAAACGCGAAGTAAAGACCTTTTCAAGTACATTCGTAGCAAAAAACCTGTGAGTGAGTCAGTTGGTCCATTAGATGATAAAGGAGTTAAAGGAGCACTAAGAGGCGACAAGGCGATAGCGGAGAGACTGAATGAATTCTTTGCTTCAGTCTTTACTGAGGAAGATGTAGGGATGTTACCCATGACTAAAGTGGTATTTAAAGGTGCGGAAGAATTGAAGGAAATATCGATACATCGGGAAGATGTATTACAACTATTAGATAAGCTGAAGAGTAGCAAATCACCTGGGCTGGATGGTATACATCCAAGGGTGTTGAAAGAAATGAAATACGAGATTGCAGATCTGCTATTAGTAATCTGTGAACTATCATTAAAATCATATCTAATACCTGAAGACTGGAGGATCGTCAATGTAACACCAATTTTTAAAAAGGGTTCCAGGGGTGATCCGGGAAACTATAGACCGGTGAGCCTGACGTCAGTACCAGGAAAAATGGTAGAAACCATCATAAAGAATAAAATTACTCAGCATGTAGATAGTCATGACCTAATGGGAGACCGTCAACATGGCTTTAGACAAGGAAGATCTTGTCTTACTAATCTGTTACGTTTTTTTGAAGGAGTGAATAATCAGGTGGACAAAGGTGAGTCGGCTGATATTGTGTATCTGGACTTTCAGAAAGCCTTTGACAAAGTCCCTCATGAGAGACTTTTGGCGAAACTAAAGAGTCATGGGATAGGAGGCAGTGTACTATTGTGGATCAGGAACTGGTTAAAAGACAGAAAGCAGAGGGTAGGGCTAAATGGCCAATTTTCCCAATGGAGAAAGGTGAATAGTGGTGTACCCCAGGGATCTGTGCTGGGTCCGCTGCTTTTGACATATTCATAAATGACCTGGAAAGTGGAATAACCAGTGAGGTTATCAAATTTGCAGATGACACAAAACTATTTAAAGTTGTTAAAACCCAAGAGGATTGTGGAAAATTGCAAGAGGATCTTGATAAAATGGAAGACTGGGCATCAAAATGGCAGATGAAATTTAATGTGGACAAGTGCAAGGTTAGGCACCTAGGGAAGAACAACCCAAACTATGGTTACACGATGCAAGGTTCCACATTAGGAACCACCACCCAGGAAAAAGATTTAGGCGTCATTGTGGATACCATGTTAAAACCCTCAGCCCAGTGTGCAGCGGCGGCCAAGAGAGCAAATAGAATGCTAGGTATCAAAGGAATGGAAAATAAAACAAAAGATATTATAATGCCTCTATATCTTTCCATGGTGAGACCGCACCTTGAATATTGTGTGAAATTCTGGTCGCCGTATTTTAAAAAGGATATAGCGATTTTAGAAAAGGTTCAGAGAAGAGCCACCAAAATGGTAAAGGGGATGGAAGGATACTCCTATGAAGAAAGGCTAAAAAGGTTAGGGCTCTTTAACCTGGAAAAGAAACGGCTGAGGGGAGATATGATAGAAGTCTATAAATTAATGAACGGAGTGGAACGGGTAAACGTAGATCGATTGTTTACCTTATCAGAATATAGAAAGACTAGGGGACATGCAATGAAGCTACAGGGTAAACTAAGGGGCTTGTTTACAAAGCCGCGGTAGCGGTTTGCGATCGTAATCGGAGCCGCGGCCCCATTGATTTCAATGGGGCCGCGGCTGCGATCGCGATCGCGAACCACTACCGCGGCTTTGTAAACAAGCCCCTAAGACTAATAAAAGAAAATATTTTTTCACTCAACGTGTAATCAAACTCTGGAATTTGTTACCGGAGGATGTAGTAAAGGCTGTTAGTGTAGCTGGGTTTAAAAAAGGTTTGGACAAGTTCCTGGAGGAAAGGTCCATAAACCATTATTAAGAAGGGACCCAGGATATCAATGCTTGAACCAATACAAGCATTGTGGAACCTATGTCCCTTGGGGAAACTGCTAGGTACATATGACCTAGATTGGCCACTGTTGGAAACAGAATACTAGGCTTGATGGACCTTGGTCTGACCCAATATGGCATATCTTATGTTCTTATGTAAAGCAGACTCACCGGAGAAACAAGTACGAATTTACCAACAACAGTAAACTAATCCGAGCAACAGAAGCTCGCAAACAGTGATAGAGGACTCGAAACCCCCAAAGACTGTGACTGAAAACTTGAACAGGCCACTCCTTCACTCTCAGAAAGAATAGCAAGCCTGAATCGAAATAAATGGTCCCAAAAATCGTCCAATCCCTTTCACTTAATTCCCTTTCTATTTTTGTTTTTTTTGTTTTTTTTTTTCGCTGTGCGGAAATCATTAATACTAGAAGATCTCTTACCTGTGAACCTTGCCGCCACTTCAGGCTGCTCTATGTGCAAGAACACTGGGGGGGGGGGGGGGGATACGGGACTAGACTGTGTCCACTCCAGGAACAACAATTAGCAGGTAAGTCTAATTTCACCTTCCTGATCATGTCCCCAGTCTAGTCCCGAAACCTCTGGGTCTGTACCAGAGCAGTGAACAAATACTCAATTACGGGAGGGACCTGGCAGGCCAGCCTGAAGAACTGCTGACCCAAACGAAGCCTCCTCCGCCATCTGCACATCCAGGCGATAGTGTTGAACAAAAGAATTCAAAGACGATCACGTCGCCGCCTTACAAATCTCCCCCGGCGAAACCAACCGAACTTCCGCCCAGGAAGTAGCCTGAGCCCTGGTGGAGTGAGCCTTCAACCCTTCCAGCACAATTCTGCCGTTCAAGACATAGGCCGAAGCAATGGTCTTCTTAATCCAGCGCGCGATCGACGCCTTGGAAGCTGCCTCACCTTTTCTCGGCCCCGCGAAAAGAACAAACAGCCTATCGGACTTCCGAAAAGCCGCTGTCCGGCTAAGATACTTCTTCAACACCCGCCGGACATCCAAGAGGTGTAGCCTCCTTGACGAGGGACCATCCTTTTCTGTGGCAAAGACCGGTAGGGAAATATCTTGGCTCACATGAAAAGCCGAGACCACCTTAGGAAGAAATGCTGGAACAGTGCGCAAAACCACCTTAGCCGCAAAGAAAGAGAGATAAGGCTCCCTGCAAGGGAGAGCCTTCAATTCTGAGACTTGTCTAGCTGAACAGACTGCCACCAAAAACACCACCTTCCAAGTGAGATCCTTGAGCGCCAAACGCGCTAACGGCTCAAAGGGTGCTCATTCCAATGCCTCCAAGACAAAGGGAAGATGCCACTTAGGAAAAACTTGCCGAGCCGGAGGCCTCACCAGCAGCCCTCAAGAACCGCTTCACATCGCGTTGAACTCCGAGCGACTGACCTGCCACTCGGCCTCTGTAACATGACAAGGCCGCCACCTGATCCCGTGGGAAGCCGCCGCTAGCCCTTTGTCGAAGCCATCCTGTAAGAATTCCAAGATCTGGGGAATAGAAGCCTTTAACGCCTCGCACTTCCTTACCCCGCACCACGCCTCGAAAATTCTCCAGACCTGCACATACGCCAGAGAGGTAGAGCGTTTCCTGGAATTCAACAAGGTAGCAATCACTGCCAACGGTACCCCCTGGATCTTAACCGAGCCCGCTAAAGAGCCAGGCCATAAGAAAGAACCGACTCACGTGCGGCATGACCAGGGGCCCTTGCATTAACAGGTCTGCTCTGCAGGGAAGACGCCAGGGCTTTGCCACTAACAACCTCACTAGGTCGCCATACCAGGGACGACGCGGCCAATCCGGCGCTATCAGAATTACCGTGCCTCTGAACTTCTCTACTCTTTGAAGCACCCTTCCTATCAGAACCCAAGGAGGAAAGATGTACAACAGCTGACCCTCCGGCCAGACTTGCATGAGGGCGTCCAAGCCTTCCGACATCCTTTCCCTGCGTCTGCTGAAGAAGCGACTGGCCTTTGCCGAGGCGAGGGTCGCCATAAGATCCATGACCGGCGATCCCCACCTGCGGACCACCATCTCGAAGACCTCGGGATGTAGAACCCATTCCCCCGGGTCCACCGTCACCCTGCTGAGAAAATTGGCCTCCACATTGTCCACTCCCGCTACATGTGCTGCCGACAGGTCCAAGAGATGTACTTCCGCCCAGCCGCAGAGGGCTTCTGCTTCGCCCTCAAGCGCCACACTGCTGGTGCCTCCTTGTTTGTTGACGTAGGCCACTGCCGTCGCGTTGTTGGACAACACCCGGACCGCTTTTCCTCCGAGGAACGTCCGAAATTCCTGCATTGCCAGAAACACTGCTCTCAACTCCAACCGGTTGATAGGCCACGCCTTTTCCTGAGAGTTCCAACGCCCTTGCGCAAACCTGCCCTGGCAATGCGCTCCCCAGCCCAGGAAACTGGCATCAGTCATCACCGCCACCCAGTCTGGGACCTCCAGGGACTTTCCCCGCTCCAACAAGCTGGGGACGCAACCACCAGCGCAGCGCTTGACGAACCCCCTCCGGACAGACTAGTTTCCAAGACAGAGGATCCCGCTGATGCGACCACCGGCGAAGCAGTGCCCTCTGCAAGGGTCTCATGTGAGCTCTCGCCCAGGGCACGGTCTCTATAGCTGCCGCCATGGTGCCCAATAACTGTAGGTAAGACCACGCTGTGGGAGCTTTGGCCGACAAAAAACTCTCCACCAGACTCCGCAGCACCTGTGCTCGCTGCCCTGTTAAGAACACTCTCCCGCTCTGAGTGTCGAAGCGCGGTCCTAGGTACTCCAGATCCTGGGAGGACCACAAGTGGCTCTTTGCTCATCAACCCGAGACTTTCCAAGAACGCTACCACCCGGGACGTGACCCGCTCGCTCTCGGGCTGCGATTTCGCTCGGATTAACCAATCGTCTAGGTAAGGATGCACGAGAATGCCCTCCTTGCGCAGCGCCGCCGCTACTACCACCATAACTTTGGTGAACGCTCTCGGGGGCATGGCTAGGCCGAAGGGTAACGCTTGAAACTGATAATGACCGAACGGCACCGCGAACCTCAGAAACTGGTGATGGTCCGCCCTTATGGGAATATGAAGATAGGCTTCTGACAAGTCCAGGGACGTGAGAAACTCCCCTTTCTGCACCACCACTATTACTAATCTCAGCGTTTCCATGTGAAAATGCGACAGCTGCAGACAACGATTGACGCCTTTGAGATCTAGAATCGGCCGAACCCCTCTGTCTTTTTTTGGAACGACAAAGTAGATGGAGTACCGACCGCGACCGCATTGGTCCGAGGGCACGGGAACTATCGCTCTGAGGTCCAGCAGCCTCTGCACCGTCTCCCGGAGAGCAGCACACTTTGCTACTGACTTGCCGGGAGACTGTATGAAGGCCTCCCGCACTGGCCGCAAGAACTCCAGAGCGTAGCCTTCGCGAATGATTTTGAGAACCCTTTGGTCTGAGGTGATTTGGACCCAGGCAGGATAAAATTCCTGCAAACGCCCCCCTACCAGAGCTAGGGGTGCCTGGGCCCCCCTCATCTCATTGTGGCTTTTTGAAGCTAGAAGCGGAGGAGGAAGAGGGACCGAAACCCCTCCCTGCCCCGCGAAACCCCCGGTTTCTATTGGGAAAACGTCCCCTCTGCGCCGAAGCGAACAGTTGGGACTGGAAACGGCAGAAATCCCGGAAGTGCCCCCTGCCTCCGGGTGCGCCCCGATACGGCTTGGGCTTATCCTCTGGTAACCTACCACCTTTGGACTCCCCGAGATCCTTCACCAGCTTCTCTAAGTCCTCTCCGAACAGCAGACGACCCTTAAAGGGCAGCTTACTTAACCTAGCTTTAGAGGAACTATCTGCCGCCCAATTGCGCAGCCAGAGATACCGTCGTGCTGCCACCGCTGACGCCATACTTTTAGACAGGCCCCTCATAAGGTCATAATGAATATCCGCCAGGTAGGCCGCTCCGGACTCTAATCGGGAAGCCTCGCTCGCCAGGGCACTCGGCTGCCCCTCCTGGACTTGCTGGGCCCAGCGAAGACAGGCACTAGCTACCCATGCTCCGCACACAGCGGCCTGCAGAGAAAGGGCATTGACATCGAAGACCTGCCTTAACAAAACATCCAATTTCCTGTCTTGACCATCTTTGAGGGCCGCACTGCCCTCCACCGGTATAGTCGTCTTCTTAGTAACCGCCGAAACGGCCGCGTCCACCTTCGGCGATTTAAAAACCTCCTTATCCTGGTCCAACAACGGATACAGGCGACCCATAACTCGGGACCCATTCAAAGGCGCCTCAGGCACGTTCCACTCTTCTTGAATCATTTCCTGAAACACCCTGTGCATCGGGAAAGCTGTCTGGGTCTTCCTAAACACCTGCAATAAGGGATCCTCCAGCGTATCAACCCCCGCAGTCCCCGGCACGGGCATATTGAGTACCTTTAGGGTCTCAACAATGAGAGCAGGCAGCTCCTCCTTTCTAAAGACCCTGACAATTCTAGCCTGATCTTCCCTTTCAGAGATCTCCCCTTCTTCCAGCTCTTCATCTACGGCCAAACTGCGATCCTCCTCATCTGACAACGGACCCTCCGAAGCTTCAGATTGGACGCTCAACTCCTCCTCACCACGGGGCTGCTTGCTCCCGCTCGGGGTAACCTCTAATCTCACGGTCGACTGACGCTTCTTTGCACCTTTGGTCTCCGTCACCAGCCTCTGCTGCAATGCACCGCCCAGAACCGTCTGCTGAAGCAGAGCAATGAACTGCTGCGAGAAGATGTTAGCCAAGTCTGCCGGGAGGGCCGCCTGCGAGGCGGAGACGCCCGGGCCGGAGGATGGACCTGCCGTCGGCTCCCCCTCCAATAATTCGGTGACTAGAGGGGCCGAGGGCTCCAAAACACCCTCCTGAGTTTCAGCCGCCAGCGAGGGGGCCCGATTCAACTCCACCGCTTCCCCCACGCAGCCCTGACAGACTCCGGCGCTAGAGACTTTCCTGGCACTACAGACCACGCACTGTGCCTTGGAAGGCATTGCTGACACAATGCCCTCTGCCCTTGTGGCCCCTTAACCAGTCGCAGTGCCCGGACAGCTAGAGCACAAGCCACCCAATCTGCTGATACAGAGCAAAACCCCAAAGCCTGGCAGAAGACACAGGCACAGGCTCTGAACGGCACGTTCCGGTTGTTTTTTTTTTTTTTTTTTACAAACACATAACAGCAAACGGGTCTAAGCGCTGTAAAAAGAAAAATCAACGAAACTGTCCCGGGCGGCTGCCCGACCACGCGGGCGCCGCGCGGTCAGGCTGACCGTTAAAAGCGTGCCAAAATCGCGTGAGCATAAAAGGGCCTACGCTGCAGTCACTAACTCTTACCTCGAGGGCCTGTGAGGCGAGACAGCAGCGCGTTTAGATGAATCGCGCCTTCTGCCGCCCTAGGAATGCTCAGTCGTTCCGGCTTCAATCAAGCAGCCTGCTTACCAAAAAGTATAAAGCAGGCTGCGGGCGGCGGGAAAGAGTCGCCGGGCGCGCTGGCAGGCAGAACTTCTGCGCGGCGCCGGCAGACTCTGTGTCCAACTCTGTCAGCTTTCACCCCCTGAGCTGAGTACCGGCACTACACTGCCACCGGACACAGCCTCCGATCCGTCCTTTCACCCCCACAGACAGGTAGCGGGAAAGAAGAGGGGAAGGTGTGTGGGGGGGGGAAATCAAAATGAAAAAGCCTGGCTGTGCAAGCTGTCAAGTCACAGACTCTTAAAGGAACAGAACCCCTTTAATCAAAGGACTCCTAAGACCCCCCAAAATAATATATAGCTTTAAAAATAGAATAAAACAAAATTAGACTCAAAAAATAGACTATCCTTAATCGTTTCTCCAGTGAGCCCAGACCCTTCGGGCTCCCATCTATCCAGCTGCTTGGAGATTGAGGTAACTGGTGACAGGAGGCGGACACCGGGGAGATATATACTGGTGATGTCACAAAAGAAGGAGTTTCTCAGTCTCCAAGCTGCTAGATGAGATGGGCAACCCAGAGGTTTCGGGACTAGACTGGGGACACGATCAGGAACTTACCCTTTAACGGGAGCCTGCTCAAACAGGACTTGGAGGAGACATCGGCCAACGAATCACGCTGCTACATATAACATCGAGCAGCAACAACAGACGCCCCACTCATCCTGAATCATCTGCTTAATCACCCGATGCAGAGGAAACTCCCTGACAGCCTGGAAACTCGCCTGAGACTCCCTGACAGCCTGGAATAGGGGATCTTCCAAAGGCTCGTCCTTGAGTGGAACACCTGTAGTCATATGAAGCGTCCTCAAGAACTGGGAGATTAGCACCACCAATTCTTCTCGGTGGAATTGAAGGGATAATCAGTCTAAGTGTGGATTTCAGGCTTGCTCTATTTATTTTATTTTTTTATTTAGACAGTTTTGTCTTATCCTTCAATCAAAGCGGTCACAACACAATTGGGAGATACATTTAACATGCAGGGATATGAGACACATACACTAATACTTACAGGGAACATGGGCAATGGAGGGTTAAGTGGCTTGCCCAAGACCACAAGGAGCATCTGTGGGACTAGAAACCCCAGTCCTTCCGGCCCAAGGTTGCTGTCCTCTAGTGGGATTTGAACCCCCGACCTTCCGGCCTGAAGTACCTTGCCCCAACCACTAGGCTACTCCTCCCTCCTGCTCTATAGGTTTGCTTTGTATGATTGCACCTTTACCTGCCTGAAAATATACATAGTAACATATGATTGGCACAAGGAAGACATGCATGTGGGCTAGCGAATCAGAGTATTATGTGGCCTTGTATAAGACAGCCTAGGGAACCATACTTTGTGCAGAAGTGTGCAGAGTCTTTTTGGGCCCAGTGGCAAGAGAAAATACAGGCCATGCTGGAAGCAAAGACCTTTTACATACAAACTCTGGGCCCTGAAGATAACAGACAAGTGCCAGAAGACGAGTTCCAAGAAATGGAAAGGCATGTACAAGGGGGATTCTGATAAGCTGACCTTAAGTAAACCTTGAAATACCAACTGTTGTTTAGTAATCTGTTGCTTGGTGATAAACATAGGAGGGGTCTGAGGGTTGCACTGGCAGAAGTTCTCTGACTTTGCAGGTTTTTTGCAAGTTTGGCCAATGATGTCAGTAATTCAGAATGTTGCTATAGAGAGGTATATAAGAGTGCTACTGTAGAGCATCGGGGGCAGCCTTCTTTTCCCCACTGTACCATAGGGTTAAGAACGTTGTCCACACCTGGGTCCCTCAGACAGACATTTGTGTATCTGTGCTTGCAGTTTTTGCTTGTACTGAATAAAGGAATTTTGCTGACAAGTGACTGGGATCTGAGTTTTTCTTTTATTTTTCTGGTGTACGGCTCCCATATACCCAGGCAATCTTGGTGAAAAATTAGGGATCCTTTTGTAGGTCTGACCCTTCCTACAGAATACATGCACAATCTGAGTCTCCTCCACGTGTGGGATATCACCTTCCTCAAGTTTGGCCGACTCAGCATCCAGGTCTGCCTCTGCGTTTGGGTCCTCCATTTTGTCAGAGTGGAGGACCCCTATATCCACCCAAGGATCACCTTCCAGTTGCCTAGGCTAGGACCAGGCTCCTCTTCAGCCGATATACCTAACAGGGCCTCGGGCAGCGCTCTCTTCTTAGCTCTCTCCTGAACCCCGGAGGGTACCTCCTCCCCATGCTGTCTCATGAAGAAAGCATAGTTACTCACCTGTAACAGGTGCTCTCCGGGAACTGCAGGAATTTAGTCTTCACATATGGGTATCGTCGGTACCGACGGAGCCTGCGTGGGAACGCTCCCCGGCGTCCAATTAGGAAGCCTTTGGGAGCACCCCACAGCGCCTGCGTGCTGCCTTCCCGCCTTTCCCAACCATCTCTCTCCAGTTGAGTTTAAAGCTGAGACAAAGAGAGAGAGAGAGGGAAAAAGAAAAAGAGAGATAGAGAGATACAACTCCTAGGGGAGGTGGGTGGGTTGTGAAGACTAAATTCCAGCTGTTCCCGGAGATCACCTGTTACAGGTGAGTAACTATGCTATCTCCAGGAACAAGCAGGAATGTAGTCTTCACATATGGGGACTCCCTAGCTACAGATGCCAGGGAGAAACCCCAGAAGTTGTGTGCCCTTTTGAAAGGGCTCCACTTCCCCCCATGGATCTCTGGCATCCTACCAGGAATGGTGGGTAGGAGTTGATTAAGTATGGAACAGGTCTTGAAGAACAGCCTGACCAAACAAGGAATCCCGGCGGGAGTCCTTGTCCAAGCAGTAATGGGCTGTGAAGATATGAACCGAGGCCCAGGTAGCTGCTCGACAGATGTCGTCGATAGACACAGAGTGAAGATGAGCCATAGAGGCTGCCATGGCTCTCACATTGTGTGCTGTGACATGCCCTTCAAGAGGAAGGTTCTTACTCTGATAGGCAAAAGATATAAACTGTGCAATCCAGTTGGACAGTGTCCTTTTGGAGACTGGAAGCCCTAAATGACTAGGATCAAAAGCAACAAAGAGTTGGCAGGACTTTCTATGTTGCTGCGTCCTTTGCAAGTAAAAGGCCAAAGCTCTTTTACAGTCCAAAGTATGAAGATTCCTTTCTCCATTAGAGGCATGAGGCCTTGGGAAAAAAACAGGAAGGTAAACTGCTTGGTTTAAATGAAAAGGTGAAACCACCTTTGGCATAAAGTGAGGATAAGTCCTAAGGACTACCATATCATAATGGAACCTTGTATAAGGAGAATCAGCAACCAATATTTGCAACTCACTGATGCGATGTGCTGATGTGATTGCAATAAGAAAAATAACCTTCCAGGAAAGGAATTTTAAAGAGGTAGTAGCTAATGGTTCAAAAGGCAGCTTCATGAGCTGGCCAAGAACCAGATTTAAATCCCATGCCACCGGTGTTGGCTTAATGAGAGGCTTAGTTAGAAGAAGGCCTCTCATAAATCTCGCTATGATAGGATGAGAGGAAATAGGTTGCCCATTTAAAGGTTTGAGAGAAGCTGCAATAGCACTCAAATGAACTCTCACTGAATTGGTCTTAAGCTCTGCATTAGACAAATGAAGGAGATATTCCAGTAATGATTCCAGAGGTATTGCAAGAAGGTTAAGACCCTTCTGCGAACACCATATAGTAAACCTTTTCCATTTGAAAGCATAAGAGCGTCTTGTGGATGGCTTCCTGGAAGCATAAAGGATATCCTTTACTTGCTTAGAAAGGCTAAGACCATGAAGTTCTAGGCTTTCAGCAACCAGGCCCTGAGATGTAGAGACTGGGGATTGGGATGCTACAGCATCCCGTCCTCCTGGGATAGGAGATCTGGAGCAGATCCTAGCTCCAGAGATGAGCTTGAGAGAGATGTAAGAGCAGAGGGTACCACACTTGTTGTGGCCAATGTGGGGCTATGAGAATCATACGGCCTCTGTCTCGCTGAAGCTTGAATAGGGTTCTGGGAATTAGGGGAATGGGTGGAAAGGCATACAGAAAGTCCCGACCCCAATGGAGAAGGAAGGCATCCCTGGCCTGACAACCCTGAGCCGGAATTCTGGAACAGAACTGGGGAAGTTTGGCATTCAGCGGACTAGCAAAGAGGTCTATGTCCGGGGTTTCCCAAAATTGGAAAATTTTGGCCACCTGGTCTGCATGGAGAGACTATTCGTGTGGAAGCAGAACTCGACTGAGTCTGTCTGCCCAAGAGTTTTGAATGCCTGGAAAGCACAGTTACTTATCTGTAACAGGTGATCTCTGGGAACAGCAGGAATAAGTCTTCACATATGGGTATCGTCGGTACCGACGGAGCCTGCGCGGGAACGCTCCACAGCATCCAATCAGAAAGCTTTTGGGAGCATTCCACAGCGCCTGCGTGCTGCCTTCCCACCTTTCCCAACTGTCTCTCCTCAGTTGAGTTTTAAAGCTGAGACAAAGAGAGAGAGAGAGGGAAAGTAAAGAGAGATAGAGAGATACAACTCCTAGGGGAGGTGGGGGGGGGGGTTGTGAAGACTTATTCCTGCTGTTCCCAGAGATCACCTGTTACAGGTAAGTAACTGTGCTATCTCCAGGAACAAGCAGGAATGAGTCTTCACATATGGGGACTCCCTAGCTTTAGATGCCAGGGAAAGACCCCAGAAGTTGTGTGTCCCTAGGACAGGGCTCCACTTCCCCTTATGGATCTCTGGCATCCCATCAGGGATGGAGGGTAGGAGTTGATTAAGTATGGAACAGGTGTTTGAGAACAGCCTGACCAAACAAGGCATCCCGGCAGGAGTCCTTGTCCAAGCAGTAATGGCATGTGAAGGTATGAACAGAGGCCCTAGTGGCTGCTTGACAGATGTCGTCAATAGACACAGAGTTCAGATGAGCCATTGAGGCTGCCATGGCTCTCACATTGTGAGCTGTGACATAGCCCTCCAGAGAAAGGTTCTTGCTCTGATAGGCGAAAGAAATACACTGGGCAATCCAGTTAGATAGTGTTCTCTTGGAGACTGGTAGTCCCAAATGAGAAGGATCAAAGGCAACAAAGATCTGAGAGGACTTTCTATGTTGCTGTGTCCTCTGTAAGTAAAAAGCTAGAGCTCTTTTACAGTCCAGGGTATGAAGATTCTCTCTGCACTTGATGCATGAGGTCCTGGAAAAAAGACAGGTAGGTAAACCTCTTGGTTGAGGTGAAAAGGCGAGACCACCTTAGGCATAAAATGTGGATGAGTCCTAAGGACTACCTTGTCATGATGGAACCTTGTATAAGGTGGATTAGCTACGAGTGCTTGCAATTCACTAATACAACGTGATGTGATTGCAATGAGAAAGATAACCTTCCAAGAAAGGTATTTCAAGGAGGTGGTAGCTAAAGGTTCAAAAGGCGGCTTCATAAGCTGACCAAGAACCAGGTTCAAGTCCCATGCCAACGGAGGTGGTCTAATGGGAGGCTTTATTAAAAGGAGGCCTCTCATGAACCTTGCTGCAAGAGGATGAGAGGAAATAGGTTGTCCATTTAGAGGCTTAGGGGAAGCTGCAATAGCACTCAAATGGACCCTTACTGCATTTGTCTTAAGGCCTGCATCAGACAGATGGAGGAGATACTCCAGCAAAATTTCAGAGGTATGGCAAGGGGGTTAAGACCTTTCCCAGAGCACCAGATGGTAAACCTCTTCCACTTGAAAGCATAAGAACGTCTAGTGGAAGGTTTTCTGGAAGCATAAAGAACATCTTTCACCTGTTGAGAAAGATGAAGATCTTGGAGATCTAGGCCTTCAGCAACTAAGCCCTGAGATGCAGAGACTGGGGATTGGGATGCCATAACTTTCCGTCCTCTTGAGATAGGAGATCTGGAGCAGACCCTAACTCCAGGGAGGGAGCTTGAGAGAGATGTAGAAGCAGAGGGTACTACACTTGCCGTGGCCAATGTGGAGTTTGAGAATCATGTGGCCTCTGTCTCTCTGAAGCTTGAACAGGGTTTTGGGAATCAGGAGAATGGGTGGAAAGGCATAGAGGAAGTCTTGACCCCAGTGAAGGAGGAAAGCATCCCTTGCCTGAGCTCCCTGAGCCGGAGCTCTGGAACAGAACCGGGAAAGTTTGGCATTCCACGGACTTGCAAAGAGGTCTATGTCCGGGGTTCCCCAAATCTGAAAAATCCTGGCCACCTGGTCCACATGTAGGGACCACTCGTGTGGAAGCAGAACTCAACTGAGCCTGTCTGCCCAAGAGTTTTGAACGCCTGGAAGATAAACTGCCAGAAGATGAATCTGATGCTCTCTGGCGAGGGCCCACAGTCGCAAAGCTTCGTTGCAAAGCGACAGAGAGCCAGTTCCCCCCTGCTTGTTCACATAGAACATGGCTACCTGATTGTCCGTGTGGATAAGGACTATCTTGTAGCTGAGTAGGGAGTGGAACACACGCAGAGCAAGGAAGATTGCTCTGAGTTCCAAGAGATTGATATGTAGACAACTCTCCTGTGGGGACCAGATCCCTGGGTGGAGAGGTCTTGTAGATGAGCTCCCCACCCCATTGGAGAAGCATCTGTTGTGAGAGTTGCTTGGGGTAGAGACTGCTGAAAGGGGGACCCCAGCAACATGTTTGAGGGGACTTCCACCACTGGAGGGACAAAATGAGGCGACTTGTGTTTGCTATTTTGTCTGACAGGGAGTGTAATGCCTGGGTCCATTGGGTGGATAAAGTCCACTGAGCTGCCCTCATGTGAAGGCAAGCATATGGAACCACATGCACGGTGGATACCATGTGGCCTAGTAACTGTAACATTTCTCAAGCAGTTAAGTGGGGCTTCAACCCTGCTTGAGAAGCTAACTGCACCAAGCAAAGGCAACGGGCCTGGGGGAGATAGGCCCTTGCCCTTGTGGTATCCAGCAACGCCCCTATAAACTCCACGGACTGAGTAGGGGTCAAATTGGATTTTGGGATGTTTATTACCAGCCCTAAATACTGAAGGATACGCATTGTGCAGGTTAGAGAACTCTTGGCCTCTGACTGAGTGGGAGCTTGAATGAGCCAGTCGTCCAGATAAGGGAAGACGAATATTCCCAGAGTGCGCAGAAATGCAGCTACTACTACCATGCATTTCGTGAATACCCTTGGTGCAGAGGCCAGACCAAAAGGGAGCACTCTGTATTGATAGTGCTTCTCTTGAAAAAGGAACCAAAGGAACCTTCTGTGAGTTGTATGGATGAGAACATGGGTGTACGCATCCTTGAGATCTAGAGAACAAAGCCAATCCTGACTTTGACGAGGAATCTGTTCAATTCTCTGAGATCTAAGATAGGTCTGTAGCCCCCTGTTTTCTTTGGAATAAGAAAATAGGGGGAGTAGAAACCTGTGCCCTGTTGATGAAGAGGCACTTCCTCTATTGCCCCCAGAGTGAGAAGGGTGGCAATCTCCTGCCCCAACAGGTTGAGGAGGGAGGTTGGAGAACTGAACTGGTGCACTCTTGTGGGAGGGGGCAAGCTTGAGAAATGAAGTTTGTACCCCTCTCTTATGATGGAGAGTGTCCAATGCTCTGCTGTAATTTGCCCCCACCTGGGAGCAAAGTGACATAACCTTCCTGGAATGGTGGAGGGCTCTGGTCCTTCCAGAGCCAGGAAGGCTAAGTTCTCTAGCGGAAAGTCAAAGGCCCTGAGGGGGCTGCGGTTGCTGGGTCGGTGGAGGCCTAGCAGCCTTTGCTTTGCTTTGTTTTGTTTGGATGATTGCTGATGTTTGGTAGGGAACTGAGCTGCAGATGATGCCCGCTGACCATAAGAAGGATAGAATCTTCCCTTTTTAGAAAAAGGTGCTTTCTTGAACAACCTTTTCTTAGCCGGAGCAGCTGTGGACTTGGAGAGTCTATCCAAGGCAGAATTTTCAGCATCCGATTGGCTTTTGCTTGCCAATCTTTACCAAACAGGTTTTCACCTGTACAAGGGATATTTCCCAATTCATCTTGAACCCAGATCTCCAAATCAGATGCTTGAAGCCAAGCAATTCTACGTGCACCTATGGCAATAGCTGAGGCTCTGATTACACATTCAAAGGAGTCGAAGGCTGCAAGGTTGGAGAATTTGGAGATATCTTGGGCATGTTTGAGCCAAGAGAGAAAGTCCTGTCTTTTATCTTCAGAAATGAAAGGACTTAAAGTCTGCAAATGATCAGTGACTTCTTTTAAGAACATTCCCATGTAAAGACTATAGGAATTAATTCTCGCAGCAAGCATGGAAGCTAGGAAGACTCTTCTTCCAAAAGCATCCAGGGTTCTACATTCACGTCCTGGAGAATTAGAGGCATGTCTTTTGGCACTTCTAATCTTTCTCATAGCAAACTCAACCACAATAGAGTGGTGAGGAAGTTGAGTTTTATGGAAACCAGGACAAGGAGGGACACGATACATTGTATCCAACCTGCGAGAATGTGGGGAGGTGGTCAGAGGTGCTTCCCACATTCTCAACATGAGATCATACAAAATCTCATGAACAGGCAAGGTAGCTGCCTCTTTAGGAGTTTTAGGGTATTGTAAAATATCTAACTCCTTGGCTCTGGGTTCTGTCTCAGGGGCCACAGTGATGGAAAGGCCCCGGGCCACCTCCCTGATGAAGTCTTGTAAAGACAAGCCCTCTGGAGGAGACATCCTTTGTTTAGGAGAGGACTCCTCCTGTGGAAGAAGCATCACTGCATCGACCAACTCTTCAGAATCCTCAGAGCCCTCAGAGAAATCGAAGTATCGTCTGTCCGGATGCTCTTGTAAAGCCCGATATCTGTACCGACCGGGATCGGTATCGGGAATAACCGGTACCGGGGTATCGGTACCGGAGGGCTTCAGAGGACAGAGTACCGGCATAGCAGACACCGAAGCCGATATCTATGCCACCGGTACCGGAATATGTACCGATGGTGATGCTAGAGCCGATACCGGCGGAGTAGTCTGTTGCGGTACCACGGGCGTCGATGCCACAAGGAAAGCCGCCAGACTGCGTTCTATGGACAGAATCCTCTGATCCATCGATGCCACCAATGCTTGGAAGTCGGTACCGGTGGAAGCCACCGGTACCCCAGAGCATGGCACCAGGAGATCTGTCGAGGCCACGCCATCGAGATCATCCTGGAACCCCGATGATGATGCTTTAGAGGCCGAAGCCTCCCGGCCAGGGTAATTTTGCCGGTGCAGAATCCTCGAGGGCAACGCCAGAGGCATCTCGATGCTTAGAAGGAGATCTACCCTTCAAGGACCGGCTGGATTTATGTTTAGTTACCTGAGATCCATGTGAGGAAGAAGAAGCATTTAACCTCCCCCCATAAGCCCTGCCCTTATGTTTGCTTTTCTTTCTTACTCTTTTTTCTGACCTGCCCTTATTGTCTTGTCTTTTGTTTTATTTGTCTTGTCATTTTCTTCTCTCCTTTACTGTTTTAATTTGATGGCGTTCTTTTCTTATTTCTGCAGCCTGTAATTTTAATTGTGAACCACCCAGATGCCTAATTTGGTGTGGGTGGTATATCAAATTTTAATAAAACATAAAACATAAGCCCTGGAAGACGTCGATGCCACCGAAGTCGCATCAGAGGAAGACAGGGTACTGAGCTTGGCAGCTCGGTTCTGCTGACCTCTTTTAGACATCATGGAACAGGACATACAATCTGTGATGGAATGGTCAGGACCTATGCTTTGGCTTGAGCGGTATATCAAATGTAATAAACATAAACAAACATTTTAGACACCAGTCATGGGTGTCGGTGACGGAAATGGTACCGCCACATTTTGTGCACTTCTTAAATCCTGAGGCAGGCTTTTCCATGTTAAGGAAAAAAAAAAAAAAGTTTGGTTTTTTTTTTAAACAAGAAGAAAAAAAAAAGACCGGCGGTACCGGTAGAGCGTCAAAGAAGGCAGACGCGACACAAAAAGAATAAAGAAAAAATAAAGAAATTCTTCTGCGGTGACAGGAACACGACCCGGCTGGCTCCGCGGAAAAAGAAGAACTGAGGAGAGACAGTTGGGAAAGGCGGGAAGGCAGCATGCAGGCGCTGTGGGATGCTCCCTAAAGCTTTCTGATTCGACGCTGGGGAGCGTTCCCGCGCAGGCTCCGTCGGTACCGACGATACCCATATCTGAAGACTCATTCCTGCTTGTTCCTGGAGATGATACACTGCAAGGAGATGAATCTGATGCTCTCTGGCGAGGGCCAAAAGTCGCAAAGCTTCGTTGCAGAGAGACAGAGAGCTTGTTCCGCCCTGCTTGTTCACACAGAACATGGCTACCTGGTTGTCCATTTGAATTAGGACAGTTTGTAGCTGAGCTGGGTGTGAAACACTCGAAGAGCAAGAAAGATTGCTCTGAGCTCTAGGAGATTGATGTGTAGATCAGTCTCCTGTGGAGTCCAGGTACCCTGGGTAGAGAGGCCTTGCAAATGGGCTCCCCAACCCACCTGTGAGGCATCTGTTGTTAGAGTTACTTGAGGTGGGGGTTGCTGAAAAGGGGACCCCACCAACAGATTGTGGGGTAACTGCCACCATTGGAGACACACAATAAGACGATCTGAGGGTGCTATTTTCTCTGACAGGCAACCTGACGCCACTGGGCTGCCCTCATATGGAGGTGGGCATAAGGGACCACATGCATGGTGGATGCTATGTGGCCTAGCAATTGTAACATTTCCCGAGCAGTGAGGTGAGACTTTAGCATTGCTTGGGAAGCTAACTGCACAATGCGAAGGCAGCGGGACTGTGGAAGATAGGCCCTTGTCTGTCTGGTATCCAGCAGGGCTCCTATGAACTCTAGAGACTGAGTGGGAGCTAGGTTGGATTTTGGGAAGTTTATGACAAGTCCCAAATATTGAAGGATACGCATTGTGCGAGATATAGAAATCCTGGCCTCTGGCTCTGAAGGGGCTCGAATGAGCCAATCGTCCAAGTAAGGGAAGACAAATATTTTTAGGGTGCGGAGAAATGCTGCCACCATAGCCATGCATTTTGTGAACACCCTTGGTGCCGAGGCCAGGCCAAAAGGAAGAACTCTGTATTGGTAGTGCTTTCCTTGAAAAAGGAACCAAAGGAACTTCCTGTGAGTTGGATGGATGAGAACATGGGTGTACGCATCCTTGAGATGTAGAGAACAAAGCCAATCCTGACTCTGAAGGTATGGCAGCAGAGTTCCTAGAGAAATCATTTTGAATTTCTCCTTGAACAGGAATTTGTTCAATTCCCTGAGGTCCAAAATAGGTCTGTATCCCCCTGTTTTTTTTGGGATAAGGAAATAGGGGGAGTAAAACCCTGTACCCTGTTGATGACCTTTTCAATGCCTCGTTGGAGTCGGGAGTGGTGCCAAAGGACTGGAGAGAGGCTCATGTGGTGCCTTTACACAAAAGCGGAAGTAAGGATGTGGTTGAAAACTACAGGCCGGTTAGTTTAACTTCGGTGGTGAGTAAATTATTGGAAACGCTGCTGAAAGAGAAAATAGTGAGGTTTCTGGAGTCCAGCGGATTACAGGATCCGAGGCAGCATGGATTCACCAGAGGCAGGTCTTGTCAGACAAATCTGATTGATTTCTTTGACTGGGTGACCAGGGAGTTGGACCGAGGGAGAGCTCTAGATGTGGTGTATTTAGATTTCAGTAAAGCCTTTGACACTGTTCCTCACAGGCGACTTATAAACAAACTGAGCACCCTAGGAATGGACCCTAAAGTTACTGCTTGGGTTAGAAATTGGTTGGGTGGGAGGCGACAAAGAGTACAAGTAAATGGAGCTCACTCTGAGGAGAAGGATGTTATCAGTGGTGTGCCCCAGGGATCTGTCCCTGGTCCGATTCTTTTTAACATCTTTGTTAGTGATATAGCGGAAGGGCTGTCGGGTAAGGTTTGCCTCTTTGCGGATGATACCAAAATCTGCAATAGAGTAGACACCCAGGAAGGTGTAGATAACATGAGGAGGGATCTAGCTAAGCTTGAAGAATGGTCTAGAATTTGGCAGCTGGGATTTAATGTTAAAAAATGTAAGGTCATGCATTTGGGCTGCAGCAATCCAAGGGAGCAATATAGTATAGGAGGTGAAGTACTTCTGTCCACTAAAGAAGAGCGGGACCTAGGCGTGGTTGTGGTCTGATGATCTTAAAGTAGCTAAACAGGTAGAAAAGGCGACGGCAAAAGCTAGAAGGATGCTTGGGTGCATACGGAGAGGAATGGCTAGCAGAAAAAAGGAGGTGATAATGCCTCTGTATAAGTCTTTGGTGCGACCTCATTTGGAGTATGGTGTGCAATTCTGGAGACCGCACCTTCAAAAGGATGTGAACAGGATGGAGTCGGTGCAGAGGGTTGCTACTAAAATGATTAATGGGCTTCATTATAAAGCATATGAGGACAGACTTAAGGATCTTAATATGTACACCTTAGAGGAAAGGCGGGATAGAGGTGATATGATTGAGATGTTTAAATACCTCCGTGGCATAAATGTTCAGGGAGAGAGCCTCTTTCAATTGAAAGCAAGTTCTGCTATGAGGGGACATGGGGTGAGGGTGAAGGGAGATAGATTCAGGAGTGATATGCGGAAATATTTCTTTACAGAAAGAGTAGAGGATCCATGGAATAGTCTCCCAGTGGAGGTGATAGAGATGAGGACAGTAACTGAATTCAAATAAGCATGGGACCAACACAGAGGATCTCTAAAGGTAAAAAGTGGACTGTTGTAGTTGTTGTTATGGAAGGACAGACTAGATAGGCCATGTGGTCTTTTTCTGTCATCATGTTTCTATGATGAATGGGTACTTCTTCTATTGCCCCTTGGGCAAGACGTACAGTGACCTCTTGATCTAACAGGTTGATGAGAGAGGTCTGAGAATTGAACTGTCTTACCACTGTGGGAGGGGGTATGCACAGAAAGTGCAGCTTGTACCCCTCTCTTATAATGGAGAGTGTACAATGCTCTGCTGTTATCTGCTCCCATCTGAGGGCAACGTGACATAACCTTCCTGGAATGGTGGAAGGCTCCGGTCCATTGAGGGCCAGGAAGGCTAAGTTCTCTAGATGAAAGTCAAAGGCCTTGTGGAGGCTGAGACTGCTGAGACGTTTGAGGCTTGGCAGTCTTTGCTTTCCTTTGTTTAGGTGGTTGCTGACCCTTTCGGACAAGCTGACCTGCAGAATGTCCCTGTTGGGAATAAGAGGAATAAAATCTCTTCTTTTTCGAGAAGAAAGGCTTCTTGAAAGATTTCTTTCTGGCAGGATCAGCTGTGCCTTTGGATAGCCTATCCAAAGTAGAGTTGTCAGCATCCATCTCATTGGCTTTTTCTTGCCAATTCTTGCCGAATAGATTCTCACCTGTACAAGGGATATTTCCCAGTTTGTCCTGCACCCAGATCTCCAAATCGGATGCCTGGAGCCAGGCAATTCTTCGTGCACCTATGGCAATGGCAGAATTTCTGCTTATGCACTCAAAACAGTCAAAAGCTGCACGATTGACAAACTTTGAAACATCCTGGGCATGTTTAACCAGTGTGAGAAAATCCTGCCTTCTGTCCTCAGGAAGAAGAGGCCTCCAAACCTCGAAATCTCCTGTGACCTCTTTAAGAAACATTCCCATATATAAAATATAGGAACTGATCCTGGCAGAAAGCATGGAAGCCTGGAAGGTACAACGTCCAAAGGCATCCAAGGTCCTACACTCACGTCCTGGAGGATTAGAGGCATGCCTCTTTGAACTTCTGATCCTTCTCATAGCTGACTCCACCACAATGGAGGGGTGGGGAAGCTGAGTTTTTTGGAAGCCAGGACAAGGAGGGACTCGATACATAGTATCCAGGCTGCGAGAGTGAGGAGAGGTGGTAAGAGGTGTCTCCCACATTCTCAACATGAGATCATCTAAAATCTCATGGATAGGTAAGGTAGCCGTCTCCTTAGCAGCTTTGGGATATTGTAAAATCTCCAACTCCTTAGCTCTGGGCTCTGTTTCAGGAGTCACAGTAATGGACAACCCACGAGCCACCTCCCTGATGAAATCCTGAAAGGAAATATCTTCTGGAGGAGAGATCCTACGCTTAGGAGAGGAAGGCTCCTCCAGGAGAAGTATGCCGGTACCGGCAGAGCTGTCAGAATCCTCTGAGTCCTCCGAGGATTCGAAGTGTCGTCTGTCCGGATGCTCTTGAAGAGCCCGATACCCGTACCGACCGAAGTCGGTACCGGGGGTAATCGGTACCGGTGTATCGGCACCAGAAGGCATCACATGACTGGGTGCCGGCAAAGCCGATACCGATGTCGATGCTATCGGTACCAGTGCTGGTACCGATTGAACCGTCTGACGCGGTTCCGAGGGCGTCGATGCCGCAAGGAGAGCCGCCAGACTGCGTTCAATAGCCAGGAACCTCTGGTCTATCGACGCTGCCGATACCTGGGTGTCGGTACCGGACGCAACCGGTACCCCACAGCATGGCACCAGTAGTTCTGCCGAGGTCGAGGCCTCGAGAACATCCTGGATCCCCGATAATGCTTTGGAAGCCGAAGCCTCCCGCCGGGGCAATTTTGCCGGTATGGAACCCTCAAGGGCAATGCCAGAGGCATCTCGATGCTTAGAAGGAGATCTACCCTTTGAGGACTGGCTGGACTTATGTTTAGCTACCTGAGATCCATGGGAGGAAGACGAAGCCCTGGAAGACGTCGATGCCAGAAAAGCTGCATCGGAAGGAAAAAGGGCAATGAGCTTGGAAGCTCAGTTCTGTCGACTCCTTTTGGACATCATGGCACAAGCCATACACTCGGAGATGGAGTGGTCAGGACCTAAACATTTAAGACACCACTCGTGGGTGTCGGTGACGGAGATGGTACCGCCACACTTGGTGCAATTGTTAAAACCCGAGGCAGGTTTCTCCATAGTGGAGGAAATTTTGGGCCTAAGGCCCAAATTGGCATGCACCTGCAAGAAAGTTTGGAAAAAGGAATATAATTTTTTTTTTTTTAAAAAGAAAGAAAGAACCACCGGCGGTATCGGTCTAGCGTCGGGAAAGGCAGACGCGACCACAAAAAAACAAAAAGAATAGAGAAACAATTTTCTGCGGTGACAGGAACATGACCTGCTGGTTCCGCGGAAAACGAAGAACTGGAGAGAGGCAGTTGGGAAAGGCGGGAAGACAGCACGCAGGCGCTGTGGGATGCTCCCAAAAGCTTCCTAATTGGATGCTGGGGAGCATTCCGCGCAGGCTCCGTCGGTACCGACGATACCCATATGTGAAGACTACATTCCTGCTTGTTCCTGGAGATATCCTAACGCTGAGAAGAAGAGGAATCCTCAGGAAGAAGTACTCTGATATCAGCAGAGCTTTCAGAGTCTTCAGACTCATCCGAGGATTCAAAGTATCTCCAATCCAGGTGATCGTGCAAGGCACAGTACCAGTACTGATCGAAGTCGGCATCGGAGTGGTCCGGTACCGACCTGTCGATACCGGATGGATATGTATGACTCGGCCCCGGTAGAATACCTCTCGATGTCGATGCGGTCCGTGCCGGTACCAGTTGAATTGTTGAAGCGGTCTCAAGGGCATCGAGGCCGTGAGAAGAGCCGCCAGACTGCGTTAAATAGCCAAGAATCTCTGGTCTATCGATGCTGCCAATGCTTGGGTATCGGTACCGGAAGAAGCGGCCGGTACTCCAGAGCATGGCACCAGTAGTTCTGCCAAGGTTGAAGCCTCGAGAACATCCTGGAGCCCCGTTACTGCTTTGAAAGCCGAAGCCTCCCGCCGGGGCAATTTTGCCAGTTAAAGTCCCTCAAGGGCAACCCCAGAGGCATCTCCCTGTCTGGAAGGAGATCTACCCTAGATCTAGATTTATGTTTAGTTATCTGAGATCCATGGGAGGAAGACGAAGATCTGGATGACATCGATGCCACGGAGGCTGCATCGGAGGGAAAAAGGGTGCTAAGCTTAGCAGCTCGGTTCTGCCAGCCCCTTTTTGACATCATCCCATAGGCAACACACTCTGAAATAGAGTGGTCAGGACCTAAACATTTGAGGCACCACTCATGGGTGTCGGTGACGGAGATAGTACCGCCACACTTAGAACACTTTTTAAAACCCGAAGCGGGTTTTCCAGTCTGAAGGAAAAGTTGGGCCTAGTGCCCAAAATGGCGCGTGGCACCTGCGAGAAAATTACTGGAAAAAATCCCATAAGAAAGTTTTTTTTTTAAAAGAAAAGAAAGAAGAACCACCGGCGGTACTGGTGTAGCGCCGAGGGAAGGCCGACGCAACCACAAAAAAGAAGAATAGAAGGGATTTTTTTCTGCGGTGATAGGATGTGCGACCTGTCAGCTCCGCGGAAAACGAAAAACTGGAGAGGGACAGTTGGGAAAGGCGGGAAGGCAGAACGCAGGCGCTGTGGGATGCTCCCAAAAGCTTTCCTACTGGATGCTGAGGAGCGTTCCCGCGCAGGCTCCATCGGTACCGACGATACCCATATGTGAAGACTACATTCCTGCTTGTTCCTGGAGATGAGGACTAAACCCACTTGTCTGGACTGGTTTAGCAGGACGACTTGGAATAAGAGCCACTGGGGCAAGAACATATGGGGATCATTCCCCCCCCCCCCGCCAATTCCAGCAGGAAAGCCCCCAGTAGATGTCAGGGGGGGAGGGGGACTGCTATCTGAAAAGGGACCAGGAAGTGAGTTCAGAGAGAGGGGGTGTTATCTGAAAAGGGGTCAGAGGTGGCGGATAGGGTGTTAATTTGAAAATTGATCACGTGATGTGGGTCAGTTTGAAGGACTGACACATTTCTTAAGAGACAGAAGGATTGTTTTTATCTTCTATCATTGGCCTGGCCTCTTTTAAGGGTGGCTTACTTGGGGTCCATTATCTATGCACTGATGCAGCTGGAAATATTTCACCATGGGTTAGTAAATAAGAGTCTATGGGGCTTGTTTACAAAGCCGCGGTAGCGGTTTGCGATCGTAATCGGAGCCGCGGCCCCATTGATTTCAATGGGGCCGCGGCTGCGATCGCGATCGCGAACCACTACCACGGCTTTGTAAACAAGCCCCTATGTTTCTGTCTAAGGCAAAGGAGTGTGAAGTGAATTGCCCAAGGTCACAAGGTGCAGCAGTGGGTTTAGAACACAGCTTCTCTGGTTCTCAGCTCACTACTCTAGCTATTAGGCTTCTCTTCTACTTCAGTCCAGTCATTGCAACAACAGTCATGAACAAGACTCCTTCCAGAGCCCTGAATCACTTATCACTGCTGTTACAAACCAACTCTGATTCCCTCCCCTCAGGGGGCTCTGAACACTGCCTCGGTAGCACCCCCCTATCAATCCAGGTAGTGAAGGATCAATGCTGGGTATTGTGATACAGTGGATAAAACAGAGCGTATGCAAGTTCAGGAAAGTGAAGAGCTTACCTCTGATTCAGCTGTAGGAATGAATGCAGGGCATAGGAAAACAGCTGAGCAGAAAACGCCGTTACTACAAGAAAAGCCAAAAGCTCATCAAGAGCACCTGTCCCCTAGTTCTGACATTACGTGCAGGGCTAGGAACCATAAAAGGGAGAGTTTCAGGCAGGGTAGGAGGTGCTACCAGGGGAACTGCCAGGACACCTGCAAAGGAAGTTGCAGAGGACAGCTGGGAAAGGAAGCTGAAGTCCAGAAGCCAGGAAGTGGCAGCAGTTCAGGAAGACGCTATCCACAGTCACAGAGCACAGGTCAGCTCAGAGGGAGTTTACCCAGAGGAGGGAACCTCAGACGTAGCTGTAAGATAAAGAACAGCTGGGAGCCTGACATAGAGTTTCTCAACTCACAGCCTGACTGGGAAGCCGGGGAAAGGAGCTACTACAACCCCCGAGCTAAGCATAGCACCAAGGTACAGAGAAGAGAACCTTCTGCTTTTAAAGAGAGGTTTAAAGCACATGGCTATTGTAAAGGGCGTAGCCCAGTGAATAATGCTGTAAGGGAGAGATATCTTAAACTCCCACTTTATTTATTTATTTATTTAACAGTTCTTCTATACCGCTCTATTTTAGATCAGAGCGGTTTACATTTAACATCAACTATACAACACAGGGAACTTTGAGTTGTATTTACAATAAACAGGGAGATCAACTTGGAGTAACTGGGGGAAAACTATGTACATTGTATAACTATATACATTGTATTACACTGGTACTTGATTTCAGGTAGAACATATCTACATCTTATTTACACTGGGGGTCTTAATTCTATTTCAGTGGGTACTTCTGGGCGATCAGTTGATTATCCTTTTTCATGCTGAGTCTGATTGTTTAATTGTAATGAGTGATTGTCTGAGGGGCCATATGTATGGTTATTAAGACTGGATTCCGGGTAGTATGTAGTGAACAGGTGCTGCTTTAATGCCTTCCTGAAGTGGGTTAGGTAAGTGATGTTTCGAATAGGAGCGGGGAGAGCATTCCATGCTCTGGGCGCGTAAATCGTAAAGGCCCTATTTGTTGTTGCTTTTGTGCATTTTGTTATTACTTTTGGGACCTCTAGGGTGTTTTGCATCATGGGTCTTCTATTTCTGTTCTGTGGTACTTTATGTATCATCTTGCTGAGGGCTGTGGGGGTCAGAGTGTTTGAGGCTTTGAAGGTTAAGGTTAGAACTTTGTGGAGGGTTCTTGCTTGAACCGGTAACCAGTGGAGGTTCATCAGTACTGGCGTTATGTGCTCTCTCCATGAAGCCCCTGTTAGTACTCTTGCAGCAGTATTCATTGCAAGCTGGAGAGGAGCTAGCGTTGCTTGAGGGAGACCGTGTAGAATTACGTTGGCATAGTCGAAATGTGGTAATATCAATGCCTGATAGGTCGATCGGTAGTCGCTGAAGTCAAGTAGCGGTCGGAGATGTTTTAAGGTCCTTATTTTCATGTATACTGTTTTTACTGTGTTTTTTATGTGGGTTTTCAGATCCAGTTGTTGATCCAGTGTAACGCCAAGGTAGCGTATTGTGGATTTGGTTTTCAGTTCTGTGTTGCCGATTTTTAAAGAGAGTGGAGGGGTGAAGTCCTGGTTCCTTGAGATGAAAAGGACATCTGTTTTACTGTAGTTGATTCTCATGTTTTGTGTGCTGAACCATTCTGCTACTGCCTCAAAACATCTTGTTAGAGGGGAGAGGTCTGGTTGGTTGGTTCTGAATGGGATGTATAGGAGGATGTCGTCTGCGTAGGCTAGACAGTTGACCTTGAATGAACGTGCTAGGGCACATATGGGCTGCATGTAGATGTTAAACATCAATGCAGATAGTGACGAGCCCTGTGGTACACCCTGGTTTTGTAAAAATGGTTCGGAGGTTGTGGAGCCTGACCTTATATGTTGCCATCTATTAGTCAGGTATGACTTGCACCACTTTAGGGCTGTTCCCTGAATTCCTTTCTCGCTGAGGCGTTGTATGAGGATCTCGTGACTCACCGAGTCGAAAGCCGCTGCAATGTCGAGGAATATGAGGGCGAATCCTTGATTAATTTTGTCGGTTCCAGAGACTAGATGGTCAAATAGGTTGGTGAGGAGGGTTTCAACCCCATGTGCTTCTCTGAACCCATGCTGGGAAGGATCCAGTGGGGCTTCAGTATCAATATGCTGTTGAATTTGGCGCTGTACTAACTTTTCAATTACTTTGGCAAGCATGGGGATACTTGAAATTGGTCTGTAAGATTCCACTTTTGTTGGGTCCAGCTTGTTATTTTTTAGCAGTGGTCTGATTGATGTTTGTTTCAGACTTTGTGGAAACAATCCGGTTGTAAGAGATTGGTTTATTAATTCGCTCAGATATTGGCTTAAGTCACATCGTAACTCCTTTATCCATAAAGCAGGGCATGGGTCATTGGGTGCGGTAGTGGGGTTGATTGCAGCGATAGTGTCTTCAATCTCTCTGCGTGATATTTTTTCAAATTTGGATAGTGGTGATGGTTGGGGCAAGTTATGCTGAGAGCTGTTTTCAGCGGAGCTCGAGGTTGCACCAGCCTGGGTCACTTCAGGTTGTAGGTAGTTGGTTGCAGATGTAGTAGTCTGGATCATTTTTGACTGTAAGTAGTTGGAGTATGCCTGGGGGTGTGGCTGGTCTGCGGGAGGTTCTCTTATGAGAGATTTCACTATATTGAAGAGGTCGTGGAGCTTGTTTAGTGACCGCTTCAAGATGTCGGAATGATATTGTTTCCGCTTTTTTGTTAATTCATCACGGTGTGCTCTTAGGTGAGCGATGTAAGTACCTTGAGCTTCAGCAGAGCGAGACCGACACCATCTTCTCTCGAGCCTACGCAGGCACTTGAGTGAATCTCGGAGGTCTTTGGTATACCATGGTGCGTGCTCTCGTTTCTTTGTTGTTGTTTTATTAGTGGCTGGTATGCATGCGATGGTCTTGAGGCTCTCGTCCCAGGTGGACACCAGTGCATCTAGGTTGTGTGGTATATTGTTGAGGAGTGGGAGGATCTTCTCTCGAAGCTCTTCTTTATTAAAGGGGCGGAAGCGCTTCAAGGGGGTTTCGTGGACAGTGTTGGTTTTGTTGGAGTTTTTATTGTGTGTATTAATAGGTATCTGGAATTGGATCAGGCTGTGGTCAGACCATGGCACAGGAGTTATGGTTGGTGGCATTGGTTGGGTGGTATCCGTATCTGTCTGTGGGGCAAAGATCAGGTCAAGTTTGTTTCCCTTGACGTGGGTGGGATTATTGACTAGCTGATCGTAGCCTAGTTCTTGTAACGCTTCTAGGAAAGCCGAGGCTTGAGATTCTGGTAGCGTAGGCAGGTTGAAATCACCTAGGATCCAGTTCTGGGATCGTGGTCTGTTTGAGTTGCAGGCGAGGCCCATTATCGTTGCAAGCTCCTCTGAGGATGGTGTTGGTGCTCGGTACAGTAGGTTGATCGTGCAGGTGTCATTTGTTATGGTGAGTGAGTCCAGGTGGGCTGTGCTGGTTGAGTTGCACATCTGGAAGCCTAGGCAAGTTTTGACAAGGATGAGTGTTCCTCTTCCTCTCTGATTGGTTCTATGGCATGTGTGGACTGAAAAACCTGTGGGTAACATCTGGTTGATGATTGCGTTGTCACATTCTGATAGCCAAGTTTCTGTGATCATGATATCATCAAGATCATGGGTCGTGACCAGATCGGTAATTATTGGCCATTTTGTACGTATTGACCTTGCGTTGATGAGTGCACACTTCAGGGCTTGATGGTGTTGCTGACGGTCCAAATGTGACTTCTTGAAATGTTGAAGTGGGATGTGTAATAAATGTGAGTAAGGTGCGTCGTTGGGTTCTCTTGGGGGGTGTTGGTGATTCTCCGTCCATCTTTTCCCGTCACTGTGGAGTATTGGGATGTGGTTAGTGCTTGTGTGAAAGGCTTGGGATGTAAGGGGGAGCCAGGAGGCTAGGTGTAGATACGCCAAGGCTATAAATGGGTGCATTTTGTGATGTCTTTGTGAAATAGCATGTGAGCTGTTTATGAAGAGGATCAGCAGAGAGCTGTCCTCAGACCAGGAGATTACAACCCTGGGTTTATAGAAGCTTATGCAGGAAGCAACAGTGATCTCTCGCAAGAGGTTGGGCCAGACTCCTATATAGGGGAAGAAGCTAACTCTGACGGTTTGGGAAGTGAGTCTGAAGGCATGGTCTGGGAGAATAGCAGCCACCTTACAGAGCCCATTCCAATGGACTGTAATGTATGCTGCAAGAATAACCACATTGCTTTGTGTTAACCTTTTTGGAAGAGAAATACTTTGTGAAGAATAACAAAGAAAGAAAGTTTTGTTACCCTTTTGTGCACTGCTGTGTTTAAAGTTTTGTCCTTGATGAATGTCCGTGCGGGACGGGGAATAAAACCCATGCTTTATTTTCCTTACCACTGACCACAAGACTCTGTTTTTCATTGCAAGAGCAGGGTAAAATTTCTACAACCCTAGGCAACTGCCTAATTGGGGTTTAAAGGGCTCCGACATAAGGGCCCCATCACAGTATTGAACCTAGTACACAGGATCACCATGAAGCCACTGGCCCGGCCATTTTTAATTAGAAACCAGTATCTTGTCCTTGCAGCCTCTTACTACATGTAACATCACTATTAATCTCACCTTTGGCTCCTCGGCTCACTGATCTATCTCTTTTTCCAGGTCCCCTTTCAATATTCCCCTTATTGATCTTGCCTCCACCTTTCCTACTGGACACTATTAGAAGTACCTTTCCTACTCAAACAAGGTTTCTCTTGGCTTTCTGGATTCCCTGCCCTACATGCATTTAGTCCATTGTATATACATGCTTCTCTCCAGTTGCCCTCTTCTAATTTCCATACCCTGAATCCTAATCTATTAGTGCTTGCAGGATATGGTTACCTTGATAGTCTTCACAAGGTTAGCAGTGTTATTGGCCACCTCCTTTGCAGATTGAACAAACTGCCTCTTAGCCACAGGATTGGCCGTTCTGGAGGAAGCCAGGCGGCAGGCGTTGCAAAGAGCAGATGTGTGCTTCGCTACAATAGTGGCAGCAGACAGGACCTAACAGAAGCAAATGTCACAAATTATCATCTACCAGAAAATGGGCACACTTCATAAGAGAAAAATATGAACCCAGCATTCTTCATCTCTTACCTGGGACTGCGTACAGGCTGGATCTACCAGATTCTGGCAGGCCATCTGGATTGCCTGGTTGGCTCTTGCAAACTGAGTGGGATCCACAAGTCCCTGCTGTCCAGCGTGGCTGTTTGGGTCTGAAACTCCTACGAGATAAGCTGCCTGGAAAGAAAAAAGGTAGAAATTTGGAAGTGTTCTGTGGGAGGCAGTAGCATGCAGTCAGGGCTTTCAATGGAATCAGTGAATCCCTGAGAAATTCAGCCGCTGAAGCAGATGCACTCTCATCAGCTGCATTCCCATGCTCAGCTTCAGCACAGCACAGCACAGCACAGCACAGCACAGCAAAGCACCAAGAGTTGAAGAGCATGGCAGCAGGAAGTCTGACCCACAGCCTAGGAAAAAAGTTTTAGTCTACTACTAACTCATAGAAGCAGACAAGTAGCACAGTCAGGATAGGGCAGGCTTCATGTTTTTCTCACTCATGCATAATTGCTGGAGTCTATCCATCAGCTATTCAAGACTGAGAAATGTGCAGCCACAGTGCAGCTGACTGACCCTGTCCCATTTCATGACAATGACTGTTGAGCAGATCTGGATTTTAGAAGCGGTATTCGGTGAGTTACATACAGGTACTGTAATTATTCCCTGGCTCCAGAGGGCTTATGATGTAAGTTTAGTACCTGAAGCATCGGATTGATTGAGACTCTTGCCCAAGGTCACAGGGAGGGTCAGTGGAAGAAGCGAGATTTGAGGTCTGGCTTCCCCATTTCCCTGCTGCACCCCATACTGGTGGGAGATCTGCTGTCACCGTGCAGCCGATGGACCCCAGGGATGTTTATTTATTTATTTCAGTTTTTTATATACCGCATTATTTATAATCAGCGCGGTTTACAGATGAACACAAAGACCAGAACAACAGGCTGTTCGGTATTACATATAACAGGAGTATAAACTTGGATAACATGGGAGAACTATATACATAGAATAAATATTCAATTAGTTCGATAGCATGAAAGAACTATTTACATAAAATAGCAGTAGTGCAAGGGTCAGGAGGAGATTGTGGTTAAGTTTGTGGTAATGCTATTCTATTGCACTTTATGTAGGGTAATATTTGATAAATAGGTTAAATTTGAGGGCCTTTCTGAACTGGGCTAGGTCGGTTAAGGCACGTATGTCAGGTGGTAGGGAGTTCCAGTGTTTTGGGGCGCAAAACATGAAGGCTCTATTCGCTGTTGATCGGCTGCAAGTTGTTATGGCCTTTGGCATTATTAGAGTGTTTAGTGGATAATTGGAGTAGAGGAGTGGCCTAGTGGTTGGGGCAAGGTACTTCAGGCCGGAAGGTCGGGGGTTCAAATCCCACTAGAGGACAGCAACCTTGGGCCGGAAGGACTGGGGTTTCTAGTCCCACAGGTGCTCCTTGTGGTCTTGGGCAAGCCACTTAACCCTCCATAGCCCATGTTCCCTGTAAAATAGTTATCTCCAAGTTATAATGCCCTGTTCAATGTAATTTCAGTTTGTTCAATGTAAACCGCACTGATGCAGAATAGCGCGGTATATAAGAGAATGCAAATAAATAAAATAAATAAATAAATAAATTGTCTTCTGGATCTTGTTGGTGGTACAGTTTGTATGAGATCAGTTAGTGAATTGGCTGACAAGCCATGGATGGCCTTGTACGTGAGAATCAGCGTTTTGAATATGAGCCTGGCTTGTATTGGGAGCCAGTGAAGCTGCTTGAGGATTGGTGTCACATGATCGCTCCCGGACGCTCCTTGTAGAACCCTTGCAGCAGAATTCATAGCAAGTTGTAGAGAACTTAGGGTGGATTGTGGGAGACCTTGTAGAATTGAGTTGGCGAAATCGAAATGCGGCAAGACACTGTGGGTCGGAGGGGGCTTACACTTCTATAAGAGACTTGCTAGCTACCAGGCAGTGTACCAAAAGCTGTCTGACAGGAGACTTAGGAGCCTAAATATGTATATCTTAAAGAGGAGAGAAGAGAAGGGGGATATAGAGCACAAAAGGACCTCAAGGACTTCTGCAAATCCCTCAAAACCCACTTATTCATGGCCTCATATGAAAAAGCACCTTAACTCCCAATCCACGCAGCCTTGCTGACACAGCCACCATACCCAAACATCTCAGACCTGGGACCCAACCCCCAGAAATATATGTATGTCTTGTCACCTTTGTTTAATGTAGATCCCTTGTCATATCCCCAACCACTTTGAATGAAGGATAAGGTGGTATATAAAACTGGCTAAATAAATAAATATACCTTGATGACATTTCCTCTTTGGACACTTCACTGACAAGACATAACTACATGATTCTATATTCCACCATACCCCTGGCTACCTAGTACCCCATGTTATAGTTAAGTTCTTAAGTTCTCTGTAACTGTAACTGCAACTCAATTGAATTTAGTAGTTGTTCTCTGTAAACCACTTTGGCCTAAAGGCGGTATAGAAAACTTGTTAAATAAATAAATAAATTGCAAAGTTAAATTTGCATGTTACTTAGTTTAAGTAGGAGGAGTGGCCTAGTGGTTGGGGCAAGGTACTACAGGCCGGAAGGTCAGTGGTTCAAATCCCACTAGAGGACAGCAACCTTGGGCCGCAAGGACTGGGGTTTCTAGTCCCACAGGTGCTCCTTGTGGTCTTGGGCAAGCCACTTAACCCTCCATTGCCCATGTTCCCTGTAAGTATTAGTGTATGTCTCTCATATCCCCTCGTGTTAAATGTATCCCCCAACCGCTTTGACCCGGTGAAAAGCGGGATATAAATGCTGCTAAATAAATAAATAAGTATGCTCAATGTAAAGCCCTGTTCAGCCTTGTTGTTCATTACGTAAATCGCTTTGACATACAGATATAGCGGTATATAAGAATAGTTAAATAAGATATTAATAAGGAACAAGCAAACGTTTTTGAGTGGAAATGAAATTGTATAACTAGCAGTAATGGATAATAAAGTTCAAAGGGGATAGATGCAGAAACATTTCATTTTTTATTAAAATTTTTAGCCCACCCATCATAAACCTCTAGGCAAGTAATATACATCCACAGCAAAATAAATTAAAAATAAAATTGAATAAGACAAACAACAAAACAATAACAAATGCAAGAGAGAAAAAAAATATGTCTTCCATTTTTTCTTAAAATTTCAAAAGCCTTCTAAGACCAGCAATAATCAGGAAGTGAATTCCACAAATCTAGACCCACCATTATACATCTTAATTTTCTAAGCAGAATTTTATTTATTTATTTATTTATTTAGACAGTTTTGTATACCACCTTATCCTTCAAACAAAGTGGTCAACACAATTGGGGGATACATTTAACACGAGGGAATATGAGACACATACACGAATACTTACAGGGAACATAGGCAATGGAGGGCTAAGTGGCTTGCCCAAGACCACAAGGAGCATCTGTGGGACTAGAAACCGCAGTCCTTCCGGCCCAAGGTTGCTGTCCTCTAGTGGGATTTGAACCCCCGACCTTCCGGCCTGAGGCAACTTGCCCCAACCATTAGGCCACTCCTCCCACCATTATAAGAACATAAGAACATAAGATATGCCATACTGGGTCAGACCAAGGTCCATCAAGCCCAGTATTCTGTTTCCAACAGTGGCCAATCTAGGTCATACGTACCTAGCAGTTTCCCCAAGGGACACAGGTTCCACAATGCTTGTATTGGTTCAAGCATTGATATCCTGGGTCCCTTCTTAATAATGGTTTATGGACCTTTCCTCCAGGAACTTGTCCAAACCTTTTTTAAACCCAGCTACACTAACAGCCTTTACTACATCCTCCGGTAACAAATTCCAGAGTTTGATTACACGTTGAGTGAAAAAATATTTTCTTTTATTAGTCTTAAATAGTTTACCCTGTAGCTTCATTGCATGTCCCCTAGTCTTTCTATATTCTGATAAGGTAAACAATCAATCTACGTTTACCCGTTCCACTCCGTTCATTAATTTATAGACTTCTATCATATCTCCCCTCAGCCGTCTCTTTTCCAGGTTAAAGAGCCCCAACCTTTTTAGCCTTTCTTCATAGGAGTAGCCTTCCATCCCCTTTACCATTTTGGTGGCTCTTCTCTGAACCTTTTCTAAAATTGCTATATCCTTTTTAAGATATGGCGACCAGAATTGCACACAATATTCAAGGTGCGGTCTCACCATGGAACGATATAGAGGCATTATAATATCTTTTGTTTTATTTTCCATTCCTTTCCTTATCATACCTAGCATTCTATTTGCTCTCTTGGCCGCCGCTGCACACTGGGCCGAGGGTTTTAACATGGTATCCACAAGGACGCCTAAATCTTTTTCTTGGGTGGTGGTTCCTAATGTGGAACCTTGCATCGTGTAACCATAGTTTGGGTTGTTCTTCCCTAGGTGCATAACCTTGCACTTCTCCACATTAAATTTCATCTGCCATTTTGATGCCCAGTCTTCCAATTTATCAAGATCCTCTTGCAATTTTCCACAATCCTCCTGGGTTTTAACAACTTTAAATAGTTTTGTGTCATCAGCAAATTTGATAACCTCACTCGTTATTCCACTTTCCAGGTCATTTATGAATATGTCAAAAAGCAGCGGACCCAGCACAGATCCCTGGGGTACACCACTATTCACCTTTCTCCATTGGGAAAATTGGCCATTTAGCCCTACCCTCTGCTTTCTATCTTTTAACCAGTTCCTGATCCACAGTAGTACACTGCCTCCTATCCCATGACTCTTTAGTTTTGCCAAAAGTCTCTCATGAGGGACCTTGTCAAAGGTTTTCTGAAAGTCCAGATACACAATATCAACCGACTCACCTTTGTCCACCTGTTTATTCACTCCTTCAAAAAAACATAACAGATTAGTAAGACAAGATCTTCCTTGTCTAAAGCCATGTTGGCTGTCTCCCATTAGGTCATGACTATCAATATGCTGAGTAATTTTATTCTTTATGATGGTTTCTACCATTTTTCCCGGTACTGATGTCAGGCTCACCGGTCTGTAGTTTCCCGGATCACCCCTCGAACCCTTTTTAAAAATTGGTGTTACATTGGCGATCCTCCAATCCTCAGGTATTAGAGATGATTTTAATGATAGTTCACAGATTACTGATAGCAGGTCTGCAATCTCAAATTTCAGTTCTTTCAACACCCTTGGATGTATACCATCCGGCCCAGGTGATTTGCTACTCTTCAGTTTATCTAATAGTTGTAGGACATCTTCCCGATGTATCGATATTTCCTTCAATTCTTCCACACCTTTAAATACCACTTCAGTCGTGGGTAACATCCCTACATCTTCCTCAGTAAAGACTGAAGCAAAGAATTCATTCAGTCTCTCCGCTATCGCCTTGTCGCCTCTTAGTGCTCCTTTGACCCCTTTATCATCTAATGGACCAACTGACTCTCTCACGGGTTTTTTGCTACGAATGTACTTGAAAAGGTCTTTATTTCGCGTTTTTGCTTCCGCAGCAAGCTTCTTCTCAAATTCTCTCTTTGCCTGCCTTATCAATGCCTTGCATTTGACTTGCCAGTGCTTGTGCTGTTTCCAGGTTTCATCATTTGGCTCTTTTTTCCATTTCTTGAAAGATGCTTTTTTGGCAACAACAGCCTCTCTGACCTCAGCTTTAAACCATGCTGGCAATTTTTTGGACTTCCTTCCACTTTTCTTAAAGCGTGGAATACAGCTGGTCTGGGCTTCCAAGATAGTATTTTTCAACAACACCCAAGCTTGATGTACGTCTTTAACCTTTGCAACTGCTCCTTTTAGTTTTTTCTTAACTGTTTTCCTCATTCTATCATAGTCTCCCTTTCGAAAGTTAAAGGGTAGTACTGTGGATTTCCTTACTATCCCTCCTCCACTAATTAAATCAAAGGCGATCATGCTATGATCACTATTGCCAAGTGGCCCCAACACCCTTATCTCTTGCACTACATCTGGTGTTCCACTAAGGACTAGGTCTAATATTGCTTCCCCTCTGGTTGGTTCATGAACCAGCTGCTCCAAGAAGCAGTCATTTATTTCATCTAGGAACTTTATCTCCCTAGCATGTCCTGTTGTGACACTGACCCAGTCGATGCCGGGGTAATTGAAATCACCCATTATTATTACTGCACTGTAACTTTTGCTAGCTTCCTTGATTTCTTTGAGCATTTCATCATCCATTTGTTCATTCTGGCCAGGCGGACGATAGTACACCCCCACTGCCATCGCCTTCCCCTTTTTACATGGAATTTCAATCCATAGAGATTCTACAGCAAATTTTGTTTCTTGCAAAACTTTAATCCTTTCTGACTCAATGCCCTCTCTAACATAGAGCGCAACCCCTCCACCAATTTGATCAGCTCTATCATTTCGATATAGTTTGTACCCAGGTATCACAGTGTCCCACTGGTTGTCCTCCTTCCACCATGTCTCTGATATTCCAATCATATCTAACCTCTCGTTTAGTGCTATATATTCTAACTCTCCCATCTTGTTTTGTAGACTTCTAGCATTTGCATACAAGCATTTTAGAGACTGTATTTTATTCATATTAATTTGGCTATTGGTAGACATGGGTAATTTGGGATCTTTAAGTTCTGTCTGCTCCATACTCGAGGGCATTTGGGCTACTTTACTCTTTTTTGGAACCTCTCTGCATTGTTTGGGGTAGCTCATAAAGCTGTATTAGTGACAATTCAGTAGTAGAATCACCATATATGTACACACTTATGAAATTTTTAAATTCGGTTTGATAACTCATATAAATAAATACCAAGGAACATTTATTTTACGTAATGAAAACATATTTGCTAACCCAAGAGTGTCTCCCTCTTGGCGGACAAAGCATTGCTGCTCAGCTGTAACACATGTTTCTGTAGATAGCAGGACTGATCAGGCAGTGAGTGGCATCACATATCACTGGGACAGAAAGTTCTCCCAGTGTAAAGTTCAAAGCATGCATAAGCTTTCCTGGGTGCAGCAACTCAATCAGTTCCACAGCTAAAGAATTAATGCAGCTCTCAGGAAAGTAGGAGGGATTTTGAACCTGATCAATCCTGCTATCTATGGAAAACACCTGCTAGAGATGAGCAACAGTGCTTTTCGCTCTGACAAACAGGACAGAGTTAGACACGTAAGGTGAAATTAGGCCTTTCCTGCTAATTTTCTTTCCTGGAGTCCCTCCAGTCCAGTCCAGATGAGTGGGTTATGTTCATCCACCAGCAGAGGGAGACTGAGAAACTAGGGTTGCCAACTGGCCGGTTTTCAGCCGGCCTGGCCGGTTTTTCCACGGCCAGGCCAGCTGCCGGCGCAGAGGCAAAACCGGCCCTTTAAAAGCCGTTTTTTTTGCTCTGGCCGCAAGATCGGGAGCGGCCAGAGCAAAACAACCGGCTTTTCTCCTCCGCTTCAGAGGGAGCCGGGGAAGCCCGCGCGAGGCCCCGGCTCCCTCTGAACAGCCACCAGCGTGAAGAGCCTTTACCTTCACGCTGGCGGCTGTTCCTGTGAAGCCGCGAATGCTGGGAAAGGTTAAAGGTTGCCCTTTAACCTTTCCCAGCATTCGCGGCTTCACAGGAACAGCCGCCAGCGTGAAGGAAAAGGCTTTTCACGCTGGTGGCTGTTCAGAAGGAGCCGGGGCCTCGCGCGGCTTCCCCGGCTCCCTCTGAAGCCTCAGACAGCCGCGATGCTGGTCGGGGGGGGGGGGGCAAGGACTGCATTGGCTGTGATGGGTGGGACCTGGACTGGAAAAGGGCTAAGGGGGGGGGGGGACGTGGACTGGAAAAGGGCTAAAGGGGGGGACTTGGACTGGAAAAGGGCTAAGGGGGGGGGACTTGGACTGGAAAAGGGCTAAAGGGGGGGGGGGACTTGGACTGGAAAAGGGCTAAGGGGGGGGACTTGGACTGGAAAAGGGCTAAGGGGGGGGACTTGGACTGGAAATAGGCTGTGATGGGGGGGGGACCTGGACTGTAAAAGGGTTATGGGGGGGGGGACATGGACTGGAAATGGGTTGTGATGGGGGTGGAGGGGACCTGGACCAGAAAAGGGCTATGGGGGGGGGGAGGGAAACTTGGACTGGAAATAGGCTGTGATGGGGGGGGGGGGACATGGAAGGGAAATGGGTTGTGGAGGGGACCTGGACTGGAAAAGGGCTATGGGAGGGGGGGGGAACTTGGACTGGAAATGGGCTATGGTGGAGGAAGGGGGATCTTGGACTGGAAATAGGCTGTGATTAGGGGGGCTAGGACTGCAAATGGGCTGTGATGGTGCGGGGGGACTCGGACTGCAAATGGGCTGTGATGGTGCGGGGGGACTCGGACTGCAAATGGGCTGTGATGGTGGGGGGGGGGGCCTAGGACTGGAAATAGGCTGTGATGGGGGACTTGGACTGGAAATGGGCTGTGATTGGGGGGGGGGGGGAGCTAGGACTGGAAATGGCCTGTGATGTGAGGGCTAGCACTGGAAATGGGCTGATGAAGAGCTGGAATAGGACTGGAAATGGGCTGATGGGGGGCATGGGAGAATGGGACTAGAAGGGAGTGGATGCTGGGTGGGCCTAGAACTATAAGGGAATTGATTTGGGGGGAGGACTAGAATGGATGGGGAATGAGAATGGAGAGGGGAAAAAATATTTTGTGTGGAAGAAAAGTCTATGATGGGCCGGTATTGGGAGAGTAAGAGGGGCTTGAGAATGGAAGGGTGAAATTTAAACGGATGATAAAGGAATAAGGAAAGAATTGGGGGAAAGAGCAAAAGGGAAACAATCAGTATGTTAAAGCAGAAATAGAGAGAGAATGGAAAACATCTAAAAGAGAAGAAAGGACAAATGGATAGCTTGCAGAAGACACGAAGAAACCAGAAGAAAGTGACTGGAGCAATTGCAACTGAAAAATAAAACGCCCAAACAGAAGGTAGAAAAATACTTTTTATTTTGAATTTATTAACTGGAATATGTCTGGTCTGGGAAGTGTGTATTGCTAACATCTTTGCGTTTTTGTTTAGTGCAAGAGGAAATTACTTTATAGTTTTATTTCTCCAGTGTTGTACATTTCATGTTTGGATTTTGGGGTTCCCAGTTTAATTATTATCTGACCAAGGAAGTTAGCCTACACGTATCCTCGGTAATTTTTGTGGGTGGGGCTGGGGGCGGGGCAGGGGTGGGACTAGGGGCGGAGAATGGGTGGAGCATGGCGAGCCACAGGTGTCGGGTTTTTCTCGGTGAAAAAGTTGGCAACCCTATGAGAAACACCAACCTAAAGCTCCTATAAATAGTCTGGGCTGTTAGCTCACAGCAACAATGAAACTTGAAGGACTACCAAAAGGAACTACAACTGGAAAAAACAATCTACACTTGTAAGTATTCACATCTGGGAAATTCTCTAAATCTTGGGAAAAGGGAATTCTTTGGGTTATAGCTGATAAATCTGTATATTTTAGAATCCAGTCTATTGGTTAACTTAGTCAGGGCCTAGTACTAGCACAGAGCTTTAAGTTTAAATTTAAAATCCAGTAGGCAGCTTTTAGTTTTAAGATTTTAATTTAAATTTAAAACCCAGAAGAGAGCTTTTAGTTTAAATTTAAAAGTGAGCAGAGAGCTTTTAATTTGAATTTAAAACTCAGTCAGGGCCTAGTATCAGCAGAGAGCTTTTAGTTTAAATCAAATCAAAGTATAGCTTAGCATAGAAGTAAGAATAGGGTAAATATTCTTTGAGTTAAAAGAAACAAATTCTTTCTAGAGACTTTTACAAAGAGGCCTACCAGTTAGGAGGCAAGAGATCTGGAAATTTGTTTTAAATAGGTGTTAAAGCCAAGCAAAAGATCAAAGGAGCAATTTAAAAGGATCCCTCTACCAAACAAGGACTGTGTAAATCACCCAGGAAACTGTTAACAGATTACCATAGAAGCACAGGTCTGGGACCTGTGTAGCAATAGAGCCTTTACTAAGTGTTAATTTCCTCTTACCCACTCTGACTCCCACCCACCCCAGGCATAATTGTAGCTTTATATGCTCTTAAACCTATTGAAGGGAGAGAAGTGGTCAAATTCACTTCAGCTTCAGCTGGTTATCCTCACCAGGAATAGATTAATTAATTAAACTTAAGGTGAAAAACATCCCTTAAACTTAACTAGTATAGTTGAATCAGTACAAGTATCCCTAGCAACTTTAACTAAACAACTTAAATAGCTAAACAAAACCTTAAAATTAAGATGCAGACAGTTATCCAGCAGCGAGATGGGAGCTACACAGTCTTTTGCATTGAGTGTCACATCTACAATAATCTCCCAGTTGGTGAGGGCTCTTACGTGTGCACTAAGTGCAAGGAGCTCTTTGCTTTAGGGAACAAGTCTGACCTCTGGAGGCTAGAGTAGCAGACTTGGAGGACATAAGGAAGACAGAGAAGTATATAGATGAGACCTATAGGGACGCAGTACTGGAGACCCACCTCCAGTCTGGCAGCCTCTCGGTTGCAATTGAGGAGAGAGAAAGCAGAGCATCGCCTAGGTATGGCAGGAAGTGATCCTGTAGCTGGGACCTGTCTGCCAGGAGATGTAAAACCTTCTCGCACTGAGGCGGTATCTTCAGGGCCATGTGCCCATGAGGGAAGGGTTAGAACAGCTGTTATAGTTGGTGATTCAATCATTAGACACCTATAGAGCAAGGTGGCTGGCAGATGTGAGGATCAGCTGGTAATATGTTTGCCTGGTGCAAAGGTAGCGGACCTCATTCGTCATCAGATAAGGTTTTAGATAGCACTGGGTAGGAGTCTGCTGTCTTAGTACATGTTGGCACCAATGACATAGGAAAGTGTGGGAGGGAGGTTCTGGAAGCCAAATTTAGGCTTTTAGGTAGGAAGTTGAAATCTAGAACTTCCAGGGTAGCATTCTCTGAAATACATTCCATTCCACGGGCATGACCCAAAAGGCTCTGGAATCACAATGTATGGATGAGACGATGGTGCAGAGAGGAGGGTTTTGGATTTGTTAGGAACTAGACAACATTCTGGTGAAGGGAGGGGCTTTTCCAAAAGGATGGGCTCCACCTGAATTGGGATGGAACCAGGTTGCTGGCATAAACTTTAAAAAGGAGGTAGAGCAGCTTTTAGACTAGATAACAGGGGAAAACCGACAGTCTCCCAAGAACGAATGGTTCAGAAGAATGTATCCTTGAAGGATACTAGCAAAAGAAGGAAGGTTAGGGCATCCCGACAGAGAGATTCCAAATAAAGATAAAAGTAACCCAGATGCGCTTAAGTACAGAGCTGAAAGATTCCAAATTACCCCTGCCTATTGATAACCAGATTAATAGGAATAAAATACAACCTCTAAAATGCCTGTATGCAAATGCTAGAAGTCTAAAAAATAAGATGGGAGAGCTAGAATATATAGCATGAAATGAAAGGATAGATATGATTGGCATCTCAGAGACGGGTGGAAAGAGACAGCCAATGGGACACTGTGATACCTGGGTACAAAATATATCGCAATGATAGGGTAGATCAAATTGGTGGAGGAGTTGTACTCTATGTAAAAATGGGAAGGCGATGGCAGTGGGGGTGTACTATCGACTGCCTGGCCAGAATGAACAAATGGATGATGAAATGCTCAAAGAAATCAAGGAAGCTAACAAAAGTTATAGCGCAGTAATAATAATGGGTGATTTCAATTACCCCTGTATCGATTGGGTCAGTGTCACGGCAGGACATGCTAGGGAGATAAAGTTCCTAGATGAAATAAATGACTGCTTCCTGGAGCAGCTGGCTCATGAACCGACCAGAGGGGAAGCCATATTAGACCTAGTTCTTAGTGGAACACCAGATCTAGTGCAAGAGATAAGGGTGTTGGGGCCACTTGGCAATAGTGATCATAGCATGATCACCTTTGATTTAATTAGTGGAGGAGGGATAGTAAGGACATCCACAGTACTACCTTTTAACTTTTGAAAGGGAGACTATGATAAAATGAGGAAAATAGTTAAGAAAAAACTAAAAGGAGCAGTTGCAAAGGTTAAAAACTTACATCAAGCTTGGGTGTTGTTGAAAAATACTATCTTGGAAGCCCAGACCAGTAGTATTCCATGCTTTAAGAAAAGTGAAAGGAAGTCCAAAAAACTGCCAGCATGGTTTAAACATGAGGTCAGAGAGGCTGTTGTTGCCAAAAAAGCATCTTTCAGGAAATCGAAAAAAGAGCCAAACAACGAAACATGGAAACAGCACAAGCACTGGCAAGTCAAATGCAAGGCATTGATAAAGCAGGCAAAGGGAGAATTTGAGAAGAAGCTTGCTGCGGAAGCAAAAACGCGAAATGACTTTTTCAAGTACATTCGTAGCGAAAAACCTGTGAGAGAGTCAGTTGGTCCATTAGATGATAGAGGGGTTAAAGGGGCACTAAGAGGCGACAAGGCGATAGCGGAGAGACTGAATGAATTCTTTGCTTCGGTCTTTACTTAGGAAGATGTAGGGATGTTACCCATGACTGAAGTGGTATTTAAAGGTGCGGAAGAATTGAAGGAAATATCGATACATCAGGAAGATGTATTACAACTATTAGATAAACTGAAGAGTAGCAAATCACCTGGGCCAGATGGTATATATCCAAGGGTGTTGAAAGAACAGAAATATGAGATTGCAGACCTGCTATTAGTAATCTGTGAACTATCATTAAAATAATCTCTAATACCTGAAGATTGGAGGATCGCCAATGTAACACCAACTGTTTCCCTCCAGCGTTATTTCCTCACTTATAATGTAATATTCTTTTTCTTAGTTGGATTCTCCCTCTCTTTGTGGGCTGTGGTAGGAACAGGTTTTTGTTTTGATTTCCTGTTATATTAATTACATGTGGGGTTGGATGTTTGCTGACCTATGTAACCTGTTTCCTTTATTTTCCATTCAAGTGTGTTTTGCTTGGATTTTTTGTAAAAATCAATAGAAAATTAAAAAAAAAAAAATCATCTCTAATACCTGAAGATTGGAGGATTGCCAATGTAACACCAATTTTTAAAAAGGGTTCCAGGGGTGATCCGGGAAACTACAGACCGGTGAGCCTGATGTCAGTACCGGGAAAAATGGTAGAAATCATCATAAAGAATAAAATTACTCAGCATGTAGATAGTCATGGCCTATTGGGAGACAGCCAACATGGCTTTAGACAAGGAAGATCTTGTCTTACTAATCCGTTATGTTTTTTTGAAGGTGTGAAAAAAACAGGTGGACAAAGGTGAGTCGGTTGATATAGTGCATCTGGAATTTCAGAAAGCCTTTGACAAGGTCCCTCATCAGAGACCTTTGGCAAAACTAAAGAGTCATGGGATAGGAGGCAGTGTACTACTGTGGATCAGGAACTGGTTAAAAGATAGAAAGCAGAGGGTTGGGCTAAATGGCCAATTTTCCCAATGGAGAAAGGTGAATAGTGGTGTACCCCAGGGATCTGTGCTGGGTCCGCTGCTTTTTGACATATTCATAAATGACCTGGAAAGTGGAATAACGAGTGAGGTTATCAAATTTGCAGATGACACAAAACTATTTAAAGTTGTTAAAACCCAAGAGGATTGTGAAAAATTGCAAGAGGATCTTGATAAATTGGAAGACTGGGCATCAAAATGGCAGATGAAATTTAATGTGGACAAGTGCAAAGTTATGCACCTAGGGAAGAACAACCCAAACTATGGATACACGATGCAAGGTTCCACATTAGGAACCACCACCCAGGAAAAAGATTTAAGCGTCATTGTGGATAACATGTTAAAACCCTCGGCCCAGTGTGCAGCGGCGGCCAAGAGAGCAAATAGAATGCTAGGTATCATAAGGAAAGGAAAATAAAACAAAAGATATTATAATGCCTCTATATCGTTCCATGGTGAGACCGCACCTTGAATATTGTGTGCAATTCTGGTCGCCGTATCTTAAAAAGGATATAGCGATATTAGAAAGGTTCAGAGAAGAGCCACCAAAATGGTAAAGGGGATGGAAAGATACTCCTATGAAGAAACGCAAAAAAGGTTATGGCTCTTTAACCTGGAAAAGAGACGGCTGAGGGGAGATATGATAGAAGTCTATAAATTAATGAACGGAGTGGAACGGGTAAACGTAGATCAATTGTTTACGTTATCAGAATATAGAAAGACTAGGGGACATGCAATGAAGCTACAGGGTAAACTGTTGTTGTTGTTAAGTGCCGTCGAGTCTGAGTCGACTCATGGCGACCCTCTGGATAGCTATCCTAAATTGTGTTCGGTCTTGAGTCAGGCGGCTCATTGTTGACAGACTGGTACGCGTAGCTGCTGTTATTGTATCAATCCATCTCATTGCTGCCCTTCCTCTTTTGCGCTGTTCCTTCTCTAATGATCTCTCTTCGCATGATTGTTCAACCAGAAAGGATTACAAAAATAAATCAAAACAATTGTTTAATGATTTCCTCCAGAGGGGATACCCCCAGAAAGTGGTTAAACAAGCATACCTTAGAGCTTTATATAACCATAGGGGAGTATTGTTGACGACACAATCCACTCGAAATAAGCAGCAATTTGAGAGTACGCAGGTTAATTTGGTTACTAGATACGCCCCATTAAGTTTTGACATTCAGCGGGTTATTAAACGGCATCAGAATGTACTAGCTGTGGTACCCGGTTTAACAGATAAAACGATTCGCTGTGTGTGGCAGAGGGATCGAAACTTGAAGGAATGGTTGAGTCCAGCAGCAGTAATGTCAACGAATAATTCCACATATTCTAGAATAGCACGGGGACACCACAGATGCGGAACCTGTGATATCTGTGATGTTCAGTAGATGCCACACAGTTTGAGTATAGGGGGCAGAAGTTTTCGTTGCGTCATAGTACCACCTGTGATTCAAGTGCGGTGGTTTATGTTATTGTTTGCCCGTGTGGGTTAGCGTATGTCAGGAAAACAATCCGTCTGTTCAGGGCCCGCATGCGAGAACATAGAAGCCGTTTGCAACGTAAAATAATGGAAGCCCCGATTGTACGTCATTGTATAGCTCATGGGCATGTGTTTGAGCAGCTCCATTGTTTGTGTCTAGATAAGGTCAACGCGGGGAGTAATACTAGGTCTTTAGATCATACTTTGATAATTAGGGAACAACGTTGGATACATCGGCTACAAACCGTGGAGCCGTTATGTTTGAATGTCACCACTGAATGGTTGGCGTGTGTACGGTGAACTGATAGTTAGGTGGATGTGGTAGATAGTTTCGTCTGGGTTGCCAATGTTGAGGTTTTGGATAAACTAATATGGTAGCTATATGGATAGGAGTTTTGTTGGGGGCAGGTGATTCTGGTAAGGATTGGAGGTTGACAGTATGACGTCATTTGACAGAAGTTGTGGTGATTGAAGAGCAGGATGGATTCCAGGTGAGGGTAAGAGGTGGTCTTCTTTAAAAGCTGACAGGGGAGCTGCATTCCGCATGTGCGGCGTCTGAAACCCCGAGCCGATAGTAGTGTGTCAATATGAGAAGTATACCGGAGGAATTTTGAAACACAAAGGCAGCAGAAAAGGTAGACTGTGAGATGTTTTTATGTAGTGTTTTGAATTTTAAAATGTAGTTGGTGTAGGGAGTATTTTATAGAGTAGAAAATATGGTTTATAGGGGTCATTTTTTGTCTTTAAACAGTACGTGAAAAAGCAATGACAAATCCCCTGAGGAAACTGAGACCGTGAAACGCATATACGGTACCTTACGCAAGCGTCGGGATCAACATAGAACGAGGAACAGAGAAGTACAAGACTGTTCAGTGGGGAATCATCAGCTGAGTGATAGGATTTGCATGTGGCTATAGAGTGCATTCATTCAAGCTTTAAGATCCCCAACGTTATTGTACCTCGTTTGTGATTTGAAGGTCGTTGATGCAAAATAAGGCACATGTTTACTCGTAGGCGTAAGCCCTTGAGTTAAGTGCCGAATTAAGTCTGAGACCTTCTTTACATTGCTAAATTGTGCTAGAATACGTAAGATTTCAGTAATTGAGAAATTTTCTGAAGTGATCAGGTTTATATCCCAAGTCACTTGTATGTTGTATTGAACGACTTATTTGTTGGAGGAGCTAATCACTAGGCATTTGGCAAAGACCCTGTGAGTCAAAGAGAGAACCTTGTATTGACAGTGGTCTGCATGAGAGAACAGTCAAGCTTTAATTAATATTTGGAAGGTGCCCTGATTCAATTCTTACTTTGCCTCTCTGGACATCCCACTCCATCAGGTTGGTGCCATTATAGAAAACATCTGACATCTCTAATGTTTAACCTGAATTTTCTTAACAATGGTCAGCAGCAACAAGCAGCTCTCTGTTGGTCTCAAAATACAACTGGGGCAATATTTCTAAATTATCCATAAGATATTTCTTCCTGAAGCAGGCTGGTATGGATCTGAGCCAGGCAATTCCACTGCAGGGGCCCATCTGGTGGCCAGGTGAGGAACTTCAGCCAGTAGCCTATTTTTACTATGCTGAGGACTCAGGAATCTGTGGTGGTCTCTTCCCAGTACGTAGAGCAATATGTTATGAAGAAATACCAGTTGTGCCAGTGGCAACAGTCATAAGGAAGATTGTTGTTTTGTTGAAGCAGGCATAGCCTACTTCTTTTGTACTCTGTGTTGTTGTAAGAGTTTAATGAAAATAGGATGTTGCACCTGCTGGGTCTGCCTCTGGTAGGGGCAAGGAGGTTGTTCTATGGTTACTAATAGCTTTGAGATGAGCTGATATGTTTAAAGGATAAGCTAATTGTTGGCAGAACAGCAGAAAAATGTTTTAGAGTAAAGCAATGATCTTTTATATCTGCTGTCTTTTTCAACTTTTCTTCAAATGAGGTGTATCCTACGCTAGAAGCATTTGCCAGCTTGGTGTGGACATCTTCACACAAACTGGAAGCATGCACTCAAGTCAGATACCAGGCAACAATGGCTAAAGCAGAAACTCTGTCGAAAGTGTTGAAGAAGTCCTACGCTGTATGCACAGAACTCCCCTCCTGTACCAACTACACTGGTTGCCAATTACTTCATGAGCTAAATACAAATCAGCCCTTGCCATCTTCAAAATAAAAAACAACCTAACAGCCAGAGGTTTGCAGGACCTTATCTGTAACGAACCCAATAACAGACCTAAGAAACGCAGCAACATCAATACCATACCTACACCCTACCTGTTCACTAAGGCCAAAAAATCAACTGCGAAGAGGGCCCTCTCTCTTGCCACTCCCACTATTTGGAACACTCTTCCAGAAAAAATAAGAACCTCCTCAGACTTAAATGACTTTCGGAAACAGCTCAAGACCCTCCTCTTCATCGAGCACTTCAATGAACATTCCTAACTCCACACCATTACTCAAATCCCATGTCCACCCCACATGACCAGTTGCATATACATTACATTGTACATGTTATACTTTAACACGCCCAGTTTCCCTCCTCCCTTTGTTTGCTAAGAAAGCTTTCTGTAATGGGATAAATTTTTAATTGTTTTTCTTGCAAGTTCTCTGTAAAATTGAAGTTACAATGTAAATCGCCTTAATTTTAAGATAAGGCAGTATAGAAAAATTGTTAAATAAATAAATAAGGCACATCTCTGACTTATCAGCTGAGGCTGAGCCTTTTCTGAGAGGCTGGATGAGACACTTGTACTGGTTCTTGGCTGAGTTATTTTCTATCATTTTTGTAAGTGATATCATGGAAAGGCTGTCAGTTAAGATGTGCCTCCTTGTGGATGATACCAAAATATGCAATAAGGTATATATACATCTTGGACGGTGTGCATAATATGAGGAGAGATCTAGCAAAACTCAATGAATGGGGTAGAACTGGTAGCTAAGATTTAGTAATATAAAATGCAGGATCATGCACTTGGGTTGCAACAGCAGGACAAAATAAAGGGTGAAGTACCTCTGCATACAAAAGAAGAACTGGACCTGGGGATGGTCATATCTGATGGTCTGAAGGTGGCCAAAGAGACAGCAAAGGTATGGTAGAAGTCAAAAGGAAGTTACAGTGTCTCTGTACAAGTTTCTGGTGATACCTTGTTTCGAGTGCTGCATACAATTCTGGAGACCGCACTTTCAAAAAAATATACCACTACTACTAGTGATCATTTGTATAGTGCTACAAGGCGTACGCAGCGCTGTACAGACACATGTAAGAGATGGTCCCTGCTCAACAGAGCTTACAATCTAGTCAAGACTGACAACAGCTAAGGACGAGGACACATCTAGGGGAATGGTAAGGAAACACACAGGAGACTAAGCAGATCAGGATCCAAAACCAGCCTCAAAGATGTGAACATTCTGCCTGGAGAAGGCGCCTGACGTACAGACTCAGGTAGTTTGTTCCAGGCATAAGGAGCAGCACGGTGGAAGGATCAAAGTCTGGAGTTGGCAGTAGAAGAGAAGGGCACAGATAGAAGCGATCTGCTAAAAGAGCTGAGATCCTGAGGTGGAGTGTAGGGTGAGATAAGAGAGGAAAGGTAGTGAGGAGCAGCAGAATGAGTGCACTTATAGGTCAGTCGGAGAAGTTTGAAATGAATACAGAAACAGATAGGAAATCAATGAAGCAACTTGAGAAAAAGAGGTAATATGAGCATATCGAGGCTGGCAGAAGATTAGCCGCACAGCTGAGTTTTGAACAGATTGAAGGGGAGAGAAATGACTCAGAAGGAGACCAGCAAGGAGGAGATTGCAGTAGTCTAGATGGGAAGTGACTAAAGAGTGGATAAGTGTCTTAGTAGTGTGTGTAAAAAGGAAGGAACAAGTTTTGCTAATGTTACAGAGAAAGAAGTGAGAGGTTTTTGCAATTTGTTGGATGTGTGCAAACAAAGAGAGACTAGAATGAAAGATGACCCTAAGGTTGCAAACTGAGGAAACAGGGAGGAGCGTAGTGTTATCCACCGAAACAGAGAAGGGAGGAAGAGGGGAGGTGGTTTAGAGGGAATGAGGAGGAGCTCAGTTTTGGCCATGTTCAGTTTCAGATGGCGGTGAGACATACAGGCAGCAATGTCGGATAAGCAGGCAGAAATCTGGGCCTGGAGTCCTGGAGAGATTTCAGACATAAAAAGGTAGATCTGAGAATCATCAGCATAAAGATAGTACTGAAAACCATAGGAGGAAATAAGTGCACCAAGGGACTGAGTGTAGAGAGAGAAAAGGAGAGTTCCCAAGACAAAGTCCTGAAATACACCAACTGATAGCGGGATGGCGGTAGCAGAGGAACCACCAGAGCCTACACTAAAAGTGCGATGGAAGGGATAAGAAAACCAGGACAGAACAGAGCCCCTAAATCCAAGTGAGGATGGGGTATCGAGGAGCAGGTGATAATCAATAGTGTCAAAGGCAGCAGAAAGGTCAAGAAAGATGGCATCAGTCCAGACAGTGGCTAATAAAATGGTTGGTGATCATCATCACAAAACATATGGGGGCAGATTTAAAGATCTAAATATGTATATGTTAAAAGAAAGGTGGGAGAGGGGAGATATGATGGAGACAGTTACTGTAAATATCTCTGTGGCATAGATGTTTATTGTTTATTATGCCGCTTCTTCATAACAGCAGGGCGGTTTACAAAAGAGTGCTGGCTGTGAGCCAGGAAAAGAGAAAAGAATTCATAGTGAGGGAAAGAGAGAGTGAGAAGGGACAGAACAGTAAGAGTAGTTAACAGGGACCAAGGATGGTCAGGAAGTGGTAGATGGCAAGTCAAAAGCAGTTTGGAAAAGGTGGGTTTTGAGGAGTGCCTTAAAGTTGGGAAAAGATGGTTCTTGGTGTAGTGTGGGTGAGAGGGAATTCCAAAGGGACGAGCCTAGGAAGAAAAAGGCAGAATGCCGAGTAGACTGGAGGTGGGCACGAGAGAGAGATGGAAGGACCAGGAGATTGATGTGAACTGAGCGGAGGCTGCAGGAGGGGATGTGGAATTGGAGCAAGTCAACCAAGTATTGCGGGCCGTTTGAATAAACAACATGATGAGTCAAAGTCAGAATTTTGTATTGAATGCAGTAGGCAAGGGGAATGCACAGGAGAGACTCTTTCAATTGAAGGTAAGCTCTGCTACGAGAGGGCATAAGATAAGGGTGAAAGGGGATAGACTCAGGAATAATATGCAAAAATGTTTCTTTACAGAAAGAGTAGTTACTCACCTGTAACAGGTGTTCTCCAGGAGCAGCAGGAATCAGTCCTCACTTATGGGTGACGTCGGCGCCGAAGGAGCCCACGCGGAGCAATTTTCCCCAGCTTTCGAAGAAAGCCTTTGGGAATTGCAGCACGCATGCGCGGTCCCCTTCCCACCCAAGGGTGCCATCTTGCTCAGTCTGATGACATAGCGAAAAGACAGCAAAAAAAGAAGTTAGCAAAACCATATACTAAGAATGACTGCAACTCCAAGGGGAGGAGGGAGGGTTGTGAGGACTGATTCCTGCTGCTCCTGGAGAACACCTGTTACAGGTGAGTAACTACTCTTTCTCCAGGACCAAGCAGGAAGTCAGTCCTCACTTATGGGACTCCCAAGCTTAAGGCTACCGGAGACCTCAAGCCTAAAAGAGCTCCCTCAAGCTCAACAGTATAGAAGGAAGGAATCTTCTCTGAATACGAATCCGGCCGGTAGCCCAACACCAGGGCCGGAGGGTAGGAGTTGCTTAGACCTCAAAGAGATTGTGGAGGACTGCCTGTCCGAAAGCACTGTCCCTGCGGGACTCTCTCTCCAGGCAGTAATGAGCCGCAAAAGTCTGGCTGGAAGACCAAGTAGCGGCCCGGCAGATGTCTGCTAACGGAACAGAGCGGAGATGAGCCACTGACGCAGCCTTCGCCCTGACACGGTGAGCCGTGACTCGACTCTCTAAGGAGAGGCCGGCTGCCCCGTAAGCCCAGGCGATACAGTCAGCTACCCAGATGGACAAAGTACGCTTAGAGACGGGTACCCCCAACCGATTGGGGTCAAAAGATACAAAAAGCTGGACAGCTTTCCTATGCTCTCGCGTACGGTCAAGGTAGAAGGATAAGGCTCTTCTACAGTCCAGGGTGTGCAGCACAGTTTCAGCTCGGCTGGTATGCGGCCTGGGAAAGAAGGTCAGAAGGACCACCTCTTGGTTGATGTGAAAATGGGAGACCACCTTTGGAAGAAATTTAGGGTGAGTCCGTAGGACAACCCTATTCTTGTAGAACCTAGTGTATGGGGGCTCCGACACTAGGGCCTGTAGTTCACTGACGCGCCTAGCGGAGGTAAGGGCTACCAAGAAGAGAGTTTTCCAGGAGAGGAAACGAAGAGGGCAGGTAGCCATGGGTTCAAAAGGCGGACTGGTAAGCCTTTGCAGAACCACGTTGAGGTCCCAGTCAGGAGCTGGAGGGTGCAACGGAGGCTTAAGCAGAAGGAGGCCTCTGAGAAAACGCGCCACCAAGGGGTGCGAGGAAAGAGGCCGGCCTTCCACCGGCGAATGATGTGCGGAGAGGGCACTGAGGTGGACTCTGACCGAGTTGGATTTGAGGCCCAGATCAGAGAGGTGAAGCAAGTATTGCAGTACCACCGATACTAAACAGGCGAAGGGGTCCTCAGAGCGCTGAGAGCACCAGACCGAGAAGCGACGCCATTTAAGGGCGTACGACTTTCGGGTAGAAGGACGCCGAGACGCTAGGACGACGGCTTCCACTTCCGGAGGTAGCAGAAGCGGAGCTAGGACTACCCCTTCAGCAGCCAGGCCATCAGGTGCAGGGCCCGGAGGTTGGGGTGCAGGAGAGTACCCTGATCCTGGGTCAGGAGATCGGGCTGAAACCCCAGAGGAAGAGGGGTGTCCACCGCTAGCTGTAGAAGTAGAGGGAACCACGGTTGCCTCGGCCACCGGGGCGCTACCAGGATCACGGAGGCCATGTCCTGGACCACTTTGAACAATGTCTGGGAGACCAGTGGCGTGGGAGGGAAGGCATACAGTAGGCCCGTGGACCATGATATGAGGAAGGCATCCGGCGCTACTCTGAGAGGATGCGGGTGCCGAGAGCAGAACCTGGGAAACTGCCGGTTCAGGGGACTGGCAAAGAGATCCACGGTGGGGGAGCCTCACCGGCGGAAAATCTGCTGGACCACTGCGGGGTTCAGCCTCCATTCGTCCGCCAGGCCATTCGTCCGTTCAGCCTCCATTTGTCCGCCAGGCCATTGTCCTGCCCGGGCAGGTAAACAGCCTTGAGGAGAATGTTGTGACCGACTGCCCAAGAGCACAGCCTCCGAGCCTCCCAACATAGGAGGGAGCCCGAGCCCCCCTGTTTGTTCACGTAGAAATGGCAACCTGATTGTCCGTCTGCACCAGCACAGACTGACAAGACGTGAGGTGAGAGAAGGCCCGCAGAGCTAGGCGGATCGCCCGCAGCTCCAGGAAGTTTATCTGCTGGGCGGCTTCCCAAGGTGTCCAAAGGCCTTGAGTGCACATCCCTTGACAATGCGCTCCCCATCCCAGGAGAGAGGCATCTGTCGTGAGCACCTGGGACGGTGGAGGAGACTGAAAAGTCATGCCGAGTACCAGATTGGGCAGGTGAAGCCACCATTGCAGAGAGGAGACCAGGCGGTCGGAAATCTGTATTAAGTCCGTCAGCCTCCCTGTGGCCTGATGCCATTGAGTGCGAAGGCTCCACTGAGCAGGTCGCATATGCAGACGGGCATTCGGAGTGACATGGACCGTGGAGGCCATGTGACCGAGCAGTTGCAGGAATTGTCTGGCAGAGGCCGGTGACGCGCTGTGGAACCTGCCGGCCAGAGCTATGAGCCTGTTGGCCCGTTCCAGATGCAAGAAGGCCCGAGCCTGCAGAGTGTCCAGCCGTGCTCCTAGAATTCGAGATCCTGAGAGGGGCGCAAAGCGGACTTTTCGAAGTTTATGACGAAGCCCAAGTGCTGAAGCAGAGCCACTGTGCGTTGAGTGGCCTGAGTGACCTCTAGGGAAGACCGTGCCCAGATGAGCCAGTCGTCCAGGTAGGGGAAGACGAAGAGGCCTTGAAGCCTCAGGAAGGCTGCCACCACTGCCAGGCATTTCGTGAACACCCTGGGAGCAGAGGATAGGCCAAAGGGCAGTACGCGGTACTGATAATGATTCCCTGCCACCACAAATCTTAGATATTGCCGGTGGTCCGGATGAATAAGGATGTGGGTACAAGCATCCTTTAGATCCAAGGAGCATAGCCAATCTCCCTGCTGGAGGTAGGGCAGTAGGATTCCAAGGGTAAGCATCTTGAACTTTTCCCGCTGCAGGAACTTGTTGAGGTTGCGTAAGTCCAGAATGGGTCTGAGGCCTCCTGTTCTCTTTGGAACCAGGAAGTACCTTGAGTAAAACCCGTGACCCCACAGGTGTTGGGGCACTGGCTACACAGCCAGTTCGTGAAGCAGACTTTGCAGCTCCCGAAGGAGTAAGTCCCTGTGTAGGGGGGGTCTTGGAGGCTCCCCTGGAAAGAAGGGGGGGCACCTGGTGAAAATGCAAGAGGTAGCCCTTTTGAACCACCTGCAGCACCCAGGAATCGGATGTTATGGCAGACCACCAGTGGGCAAAGTGGGTCAGCCGGCCCCCCGTGCTGAGCGAAGGCCACTGAGGGGGAGAGGCTATGCTGGCATAGTCAAAAACCCCCACCCTGCTGGGCCGGGGCCTGCGTGGTGGGCTTGGGAGCCTTCTGCCTATGGGATCCATTACCCTGCCCCTTAGGCTGCTGTCCCTGATGGGGGGCAGCTGAGGCCTGATATTGTGGGTGGTGTTGTTTATAAGCAAACACCTTCCTCGGGTAAAAAGGCTTTTTCCCCGAGCCCTTCTGTGAAGGGGCAGAGGTCTTTCTGGATAGGCGAGTCCTGGTGAGAGTCTCGGACTCGAGCTCCGCCGCCTTTTCAGCCATGGGCTTGCCAAAGAGGTTTTCACCTCTGCAAGGGACATCGACCAACTTGTCCTGCACCCATGGCTCGAGGTCGGACGACTGAAGCCAAGCCTGACGGTGAGCCCAGATGCCGGCTCCGGCTACTCGAGCCGATGTTTCGAAGCCATCGTAGGCTGCTCGAGAAATGAACTTCGAACACTCTCGAATCCCTGTGGACAAGGCCTGGAACCGCTGCAATGGTTCCTCGGAGAGACCAGCAGAGAACCCCGCAATTTCTTTTGCCAGGTCTCGAAGATACATGCCCATATATAGTTGGTATGTCTGGACTCGACAAGCAAGCATAGAGCCCTGGAAGCACTTTCTACCGAGGGCATCCAGGTTTCGGGCCTCTTTACCCGGAGGCACCGAGGAGTGCATCTTTTGACTCTTAAGTCGATGCATGGCCGATTCCACCACCATGGAATGGTGTGGCAGTTGTGCCTTCTGGAACCCGGGGCTCTTGCGGACTCGATACATGGAATAGACCCGCTTGCTCAGCACCGGCGTCGAGGCCGGGCTCTCCCACATGCGGAAGAGTAGCCGCTCCAGCATCGGGGGAACCGGTACAGTAAAGGCCTCCTTTGGGGGAGAGTCATATTGGAGGGCCTCGAGCTCTTCGGCTCGAGGCTCCTCCTCTGGATCCGCGGGGAAGGCCAAAGCCTTGGCCATATCCCTCACGAAATCGGAGAACCAGGTATCCTCTGGGGGGGACCGCATCCGAGGCTCCGACTCGGGCGAGTCAGAGGGGACGCACCGAGTCTGAAAAGAACCGGGTGACTCGTCCTCCTCCGTGTCCCAGCCCGACTCCTCCGAGGAGGAATCGAGTGGCTCCGTGTGGGCGAGAGCCGGGGATCTCCACCCCGACGCCGAGACCGGCGTCGAGGACCTCGGTCCCGAACGGGAGGCCGAGGGAGACCTAGGTCGAGGATCGACTCGAGCTCGTATGGACTCGAGGATCGACTCGGCCTCCGGGGTCGACTTGGGCGTCGACGTCCCGGTGGTCGGGGCAGATGCACTGGCGAGGCCGGTGATCAATGCCCGCTGCTGGTCCATGAAGGCAGCGATACTGCGCTCCAAGGTCGTCAATCTGAGACCAAACTCAGAAGACCCAGCAGCCCCCGACTTGGGCCCCGACGGCGTCGAGCCCGACGTCGGCTCTCCCGGAGGAGAGTCCAGGAAGAATACAGTACTCACGTGTCCAGGCAACTCCACTTCGAGACGAGGAAGCTTCGAAGGCCTCTCCGCCTCCGAGGACCCGGGGCGGCCGACGGGGCTATGCGACCTGGCCCTCGAGGGACCAGGAGCGTCCTCCAACGCCACCCACGCGGGCTTCTTCTTCCGACGGTGTTCCCGGCCGGGGGACCCCCATTCAGAGGAACTCCGACGGTGCTCGGAGCCGGAGCCACGAGACGTCGAGGCCTCTGACGAGGTCCGGGCCCGACCGGACGCAGGGTCAGAGAAGATTCGTTCCTTTTGTGACTGCCGACTCTTCAACGCCTTCGAGGACATCTTGTTGCACGGACCGCAACTCATTGAGTCATGTTCGGGTCCGAGGCAACGGAGGCAGCAATCATGCGTGTCGGTAAGAGACATAAGTTTGACACAACGATCACACTTTTTAAACCCACAGGCAGCCTTCGGGGGAAAAAGGGCCCCGGCAAGGTCGAAAGACCGTGCTGCCAGGGAAGAAGGAAAAAGTGGCGGGAACGCCAGTTGGAGAGAAAAAAATTATGTGAATGGACTCGATAGGGAATATCGAGGCTGGGCGGGGAAGAGGACACACGAACCGAGAAAAATAACAAGAAACAAAATAAAAGAAATCAACTTTTTCAGCGGCGATAACAAACTACGTCTGTAGGGCTCCGCGGAAAAAAGGAGACTGAGCAAGATGGCACCCTTCGGCGGGAAGGGGACCGCGCAAGGGTGCTGCAATTCCCAAAGGCTTTCTTCGAAAGCTGGGGAAAATTGCTCCGCGAGGGCTCCGTCGGCGCCGACGTCACCCATAAGTGAGGACTGACTTCCTGCTTGGTCCTGGAGAAAGAGTGGTAAATGCGTGAAATAAACTCCCAGTGGAGGTGGTAGAGACTAATAAGACTAATAAGAGAACATATTTTTTAACTGAACGCATAATCAAACTCTGAAATTTGTTACCAGAGGATGTAGTAAAAGCTGTTAGTGTAGCTGGGTTTAAAAAGCGTTGTTACTCAGGTGATCTCCGGGAACAGCAGGAATTTAGTCCTCACATATCGGTATTGTCGGTACCGACGGAGCCTGCGCGGGAACGCTCCCCAGCGTCCAATTAGGAAGCTTTTGGGAGCATCCCACAGCGCCTGCGTGCTGCCTTCCCGCCTTTCCCAACTGCCTCTCTCCAGTTGAGTTTAAAGCTGAGACAAAGAGAGAGAGAGAGAGGGAAAGAGAAAGAGAGAGATAGAGAGATACAACTCCTAGGGGAGGTGGGTGGGTAGTGAGGACTAAATTCCTGCTGTTCCCGGAGATCACCTGTTACAGGTGAGTAACTACGCTATCTCCAGGAACAAGCAGGAATGTAGTCCTTACATATGGGGACTCCCTGGCTTTAGATGCTAGGGAGAGACCCCAGAAGTTGTGTGCTCCTGTGAAAGGGCTCCACTTCCCCCCATGGATCTCTGGCATCCAACCAGGGATGGTGGGTAGGAGTTGATTAGGTATGGAACAGCTGTTGGAGAATAGCCTGACCAAACAAGGCATCCCGGCGGGAGTCCTTGTCCAAGCAGTAATGAGCTGTGAAGGTATGAACCGAGGCCCAGGTGGCTGCTCGACAGATGTCGTCGATAGACACAGAGTGCAGATGAGCCATTGAGGCTGCCATGACTCTCACATTGTGAGCTGTGACATGGCCCTGCAGAGGAAGATTCTTACTCTGACAGGCAAAGGAAATACACTGAGCAATCCAGTTAGACAGTGTCCTCTTGGAGACTGGAAGTTCCAAATGAGAAGGATCAAAAGCAACAAAGAGTTGAGAGGACTTTCTATGTTGCTGTGTTCTAAGTAAGTAAAAGGCTAAAGCTCTTTTACAGTCCAAAGTATGACGATTTCTTTCTGCATTAGATGCATGAGGCCTTGGAAAAAACACAGGCAGGTAGACCGCCTGGTTCAAATGAAAAGGCGAGACCACCTTTGGCATAAAGTGTGGATGAGTCCTAAGGACTATGTTGTGTCACCACGTGGCCAGCCCTCCGCCTAGGGCGCAGAGGGTTGGTCTGCCATGATAATCCTCTATTCAGAAAGTGAGACTACAGCTGTGGCTCTTGCAAGGCCTCTTGAGAGTTGTAGTCCTTTTTTTTTTAGCTCTCTGATAAAGAAGCAATTGTATTCCGAGTGTTTAAGGCAAAATGACAAGGATTTATTCCCCTCACAAATAGAACTTTGGTGAAGAACAAAAATAGGACAGTCTCCAGGAGTTTAGCATGAGGCTTATATACAATAACTAAGGTAATTGCTTATTCACTCTCTGGTTCCAAAACATGCAGAGCTCGTTGCAAGTACAAAATGGAAAACAAAACAGCTTCTCACAGCAAAGAAAAATAGTTCCTATTTCTTTGCTGTTTCTCAGCACTTTTACTTCAAGGCTTAACACAGTGACTCAATGTTGTCAGCCAAACAAAGCGTGCAATCCATTTGCATATCTGCTACTTCATCAACATTAGAGTCTATTTGCATATCTTCTGTCTCAGGACTAACAGCGTTTGTCTGCAAACTGTTACTATGGGATTTAAGATAACTTCCCTCTGTAAACTCAGGTGTTTTCCCTTTCCACAACTCAAAACAGCAAGGGTTTAAAATACCTGTTGCTCTGGAGTTTCTTCTTTGGCTCTCCTCTAATTCTTGGCAGCTATGAGGAAATACTTTTGTGCTGGGCTCCCACCTGTGCAAACTCTGAAGGCTTCCTTCTGACTGAAGGGCTCCCTGCTCTCTCCGTTCCAGCCAGTTCCTGGTCACAGGGCGTGCCTTCCCTCCTCCTAGTCTGCTGGCTTTTCTCCCAGACCTGTAGGTAGTTTCTTTACCCGGTATCCAACTCTCAGGAGTTTCTGAGCCTCTCCAAACCCGTCTTACCGGAGGTCTCTCCTCTCTCCTGTCTTTGCTGTCCAGGACTCCTCTTTCTCCTCCTTTCCTTCCTTGTGTGGCTTCTTTTCCTTCTCTGCCACAACTCCAACTTTCTCTGATGCCACGGCTCCAACTGCCGTCCGAACTGCAATTACCACTCCAGCCTCCTCTCCAGCTTCCTTTCTCTCCTGCTTCTCCTCCCCTTTTCCTAGGAGCTAATGACGAGATTTTATAATTCTGTTCCCCTGGGCTTGGCTCTGCTCTCAACCTGAACAGGTGTGATTGATCAAACTCCAGGCTTGCTGCTACGTCAGAGCTTGGGCGTGTCAGCTCAGCTCCTGTCTTTCTCTGTTTACCTTTTCTTTGTAAACAGTGAGCCATGTGTTCTAGCTGCCTGTCAGTTTTAAAAGTGGAATTTTCCTTTCTCTCTATTTCCATGGGCTCCGTAGGGGTCTCTACATCACACGTCATGATGAAACCTTGTATAAGGTGGATCAGCTACTAATGCTTGCAACTCACTGATGCGACGTGCTGATGTGATTGCAATGAGAAAAATAACTTTCCAAGAAAGAAATTTCAATGAGGTAGTAGCTAAGGGTTCGAAAGGTGGATTCATAAGCTGACCAAGAATCAGGTTTAAGTCCCATGCCACAGGTGGTGTCCTAATGGGAGGCTTAGTTAGAAGAAGGCCTCTCATAGATCTTGCTACAAGAGGATGGGAGGAAATAGGCTGTCCATTTAGAGGCTTGAAAGAAGCTGCAATAGCACTCAAATGGACTTTTACTGAGTTAATCTTAAGTCCTGCATTTGATAAATGACGGAGATACTCCAGTAATGATTCCAAAGGTATCGCAAGGGGCTTGAGGCCCTTTTGCGAGCACCATATGGTAAACCTTTTCCACTTGAAAGCATAAGAGCGTCTTGTGGAAGGCTTCAAGGAAGCATAAAGGATATCCTTTACTTGCTGAGGGAGGTTAAGATCATGAAGATCTAGGCCTTCAGCAACCAAGCCATGAGATGCAGAGACTGCTGATTGGGATGCCATAACATTCCGTTCTCCTAGGACAGGAGATCTGGAGCAGACCCTAACTCCAGGGAGGGAGCTTGAGAGAGATGTAGAAGCAGAGGGTACCACATTTGCCGTGGCCAATGTGAAGCTATGAGAATCATACGGCCTCTGTCTCTCTGAAGTTTGAACAGGGTTTTGGGAATCAGGGGAATGGGTGGAAAGGCATACAGGAAGTCTTGACCCCAGTGAAGGAGGAAAGCATCCCTGGACTGAGAGCCCTGAGCCGGAATTCTGGAACAGAACCGGGGAAGTTTGGCATTCAACGGACTTGCAAAATGTACGGGGTTCCCCAAATTTGAAAAATCTTGGTCACCTGGGTCTGCATGTAGAGACCATTCGTGTGGAAGCAGAACTCGACTGAAGTGGTATTTAAAGGTGCGGAAGAATTGAAGGAAATATCGATACATCGGGAAGATGTCTTACAACTATTAGATAAACTGAAGAGTAGCAAATCACCTGGGCCGGATGGTACACATCCAAGGGTTATGACACCGCCCGCCCCTTAACCTTGAGGGTTAAGGAGGGGTTGCCTTGTTATGCCCTTGAGGCAGTTAGTTGTAGTTGTGTTATGCTTCGAGCAGTAAGGCTGGCAAGAGTTATTTATTTACATGAGGTTTATTTTTTTCATGTGGCTCATATTGCCATTGTGCAGTTCAAAAGAAGATTACAGACGGTGCAGAAGTTTAAACCAAATAAAACAGGATTAACTGAAACTTTGCCTGACTGGCTTTAAATGCTGTATTTCTTCACATTCCTTTCATGTGCTTTTAACATACAGGCTGATAACAGAAAAGTCCTTCACTAATGATGCTCAGGTTCTGTCAATCACTAGTAGTGCTCTAATTCAGTTTCCCTCCACAAGCTTTCTTGTGTCGGTCAACGTTACGTCACTGTTATATTACTTCATATACCAGCACAATCCTCTCTCTGCTTAATTGCCTCTATCAATTAAACAGGTAGAACAGTCCATCATCATCTCATCATCATCAGCAGGGGAAAACACAGAATTATGAACAGAGTTTTCTTCCTTACAGCCAGTAACTGGAACACTGTGGTTAAAACTCTTCTTCTGTTCTAAATAATCCTGGAACTCTTTAAGAAGTGATTCAGCATGAAACCTTTCTTCATTGAGCTGTCTTCCTGTCCCCTCGGTGAATAGGTATTGACTGAGCCTATCTATCTCAGGCTGCTTATCAGGTTTGTTTGCATTTGGAAAACATACATGTGCTGGGCTTTCATTAGCTCCCCACCTTTCCCTGCACGTGGGTGCTGTACATTCAAACTTAGTAGTGCTAGGAGAATATTTAAAAGCATGTATATCAGCCCTGTCCTGGCTAGGTGACTCAGCTAGTTTAAAAGAATAATTATTGTCATTCAAAGCTTCTCTTTTCTGACACCAGCTGCCACCATCTTGACTGGCTTTGCTTTTAAAAGCAGAACATAGACTTTCTGGCTTTAGAGCATAAACTCCTCTTTCTCTGGGTACCTTATACAGGAGCTTCTCCCTGGGAGGATTCTTTATCCTTCTGCCTTTGTTCCCCAGCTCTGCCTGGTCCTGTAGCCTTGGGTTTCTCAGCGTTCTAAAGGAGCTCTGCCTCCAGCAGTTTCCTTCCTCATCTGAATGCTGCTCCAAGCTATCTTCCAGCTGCAGACTGTTAGGGAAATTATCACAGCAAGGAAACCTCCGTTGCTCTCTTGTCTTCTCTCTCTGGATCTCTCCTTGGATCCCCGTCTGGATCTGCGTCTGCCCGTGGATCTGCCTCTGCCTTTCACTTCCTGGTTCCTGTGTATTTAACCAGGTGCTTCTAGCCTGCACTGCCCGCCTCCCCTTGGGGCGTGCCCAATCACAAGCCTTCCTACTCTCCTCCCTCGAGGTGAGCTGTTTTGCTTGATTGAAACTGTGTTTTTTTATTTCTGCAGAGAAATCCCTGCTTTCTCCTGCAGTACCGGCTTCTACCACCGGCTGCTCACTTGTATCCATCTGTTCCTGAGGAGCTACTGTGTCACAGGGTGTTGAAAGAACTGAAATATGAGATTGCAGACCTGCTATCAGTAATCTGTGAACTATCATTAAAATCATCTCTAATACCTGAAGATTGGAGGATCGCCAATGTAACACCAATTTTTAAAAAGGGTTCCAGGGGTGATCCGGGAAACTACAGACCGGTGAGCTTGACGTCAGTACCGGGAAAAATGGTAGAAACCATCATAAAGAATAAAATTACTCAGCATGTAGATAGTCACAACTTAATGGGAGACAGCCAACATGGCTTTAGACAAGGAAGATCTTGTCTTACTAATCTGTTATGTTTTTTTGAAGGAGTGAATAAACAGGTGGACAAAGGTGAGTCGGTTGATATTGTGTACCTGGACTTTCAGAAAGCCTTTGACAAGGTCCCTCATCAGAGACTTTTGGCAAAACTAAAGAGTCATGGGATAGGAGGCAGTGTACTATTGTGGATCAGGAAATGGTTAAAAGATAGAAAGCAGAGGGTAGGGCTAAATGGCCAATTTTCCCAATGGAGAAAGGTGAATAGTGGTGTACCCCAGGGATCTGTGCTGGGTCCGCTGCTTTTTGACATATTCATAAATGACCTGGAAAGTGGAATAACGAGTGAGGTTATCAAATTTGCAGATGACACAAAACTATTTAAAGTTATTAAAACCCAAGAGGATTGTGGAAAATTGCAAGAGGATCTTGATAAATTGGAAGACTGGGCATCAAAATGGCAGATGAAATTTAATGTGGACAAGTGCAAGGTTATGCACCTAGGGAAGAACAACCCAAACTATGGTTACACGATGCAAGGTTCCACATTAGGAACCACCACCCAGGAAAAAGATTTAGGCGTCATTGTGGATACCATGTTAAAACCCTCGGCCCAGTGTGCAGCGGCGGCCAAGAGAGCAAATAGAATGCTAGGTATGATAAGGAAAGGAATGGAAAATAAAACAAAAGATATTATAATGCCTCTATATCGTTCCATGGTGAGACCGCACCTTGAATATTGTGTGCAATTCTGCTCGCTGTATCTTAAAAAGGATATAGCGATTTTAGAAAAGGTTCAGAGAAGAGCCACCAAAATGGTAAAGGGGATGGAAGGATACTCCTATGAAGAAAGGCTAAAAAGGTTAGGGCTCTTTAACCTGGAAAAGAGACGGCTGAGGGGAGATATGATAGAAGTCTATAAATTAATGAACGGAGTGGAACGGGTAAACGTAGATCGACTGTTTACGTTATCAGAATATAGAAAGACTAGGGGACATGCAATGAAGCTATAGGGTAAACTATTTAAGACTAATAAAAGAAAATATTTTTTCACTCAACGTGTAATCAAACTCTGGAATTTGTTACCGGAGGATGTAGTAAAGGCTGTTAGTGTAGCTGGGTTTAAAAAAGGTTTGGACAAGTTCCTGGAGGAAAGGTCCATAAATCATTATTAAGAAGTGACCGAAGATATCAATGCTTGACCCAGTACAAGCATTGTGGAACTTGTGTCTCTTGGGGATACTGCTAGGTACATATGACCTAGATTGGCCACTGCTGGAAACAGAATACTGGGCTTGATGGACCCTGGTCTGACCCAGTATGGCATATCTTATGTTCTTATGAGTCTATCTGCCCAAGAGTTTTGTATGCCTGGAAGATACACTGCCAGGAGATGAATCTGATGCTCTCTGGCGAGAGCCCATAGTCACAAAGCTTCGTTGCAAAGCGACAGAGAGCCTGTTCCCCCCTGCTTGTTCACGCAGAACATTATTTTATTTATTTTATTTAATTGGATTTTTATACCGCCTTATCATACAATCAAAGCGGTTTAACAAAAGAGAAAATTAGTAATAGTGAAAAAATCTGTGATAATATATACATAGTTTGTAAATATATGATTAAATGTCTTGGGAAAAGGTGCACTATATATATTGTGAGCTATACTATAAAGTGAGCTATTGTACAATGTATATATAAATAATTGCTTTCTTAAAAATTAATTAGTTGATTGCATGACCGTAGTGCTCCGTAAACAAAACTGTTTTCAGTTGTTTTCTAAAGTCTTTGATGTCCTGAGCTGCTCTCAGATCATTAGGTAGGGAGTTCCAGATGGAAGTCGCAGCAAACGAGAAAGCTCTCTCAGAGGTCTCCTTGCGTGTTTTTCTGATGTCATTTGAGGAGCTGATTCTATTTTCAGATACACTTCTCCTAGGTCTGTTGCTAATATCTGACCGGATAAGATACGTCAGACTTTTTGCAGAACATTGTTGCTTTATGGCTACTTGATTGTCCGTATGAATGAGGACTGTCTTGTAGCTGAGCAGGGTGTGGAACACTCGAAGAGCAAGGAAGATTGCTCTGAGCTCCAAGAGATTGATATGTAGATGAGTCTCCTGTGGAGTCTAGGTGCCTTGGGTGGAGAGGTCTTGCAGATGAGCTCCCCAACCAATCGGAGAAGCATCTGTTGTGAGAGTTGCCTGGGGTAAGGGTTGTTGAAATGGAGACCCCAGCAACAGGTTTTGAGTGGACTGCCACCATTGGAGGGACAAAATAAGGCGATTTGTGTTTGATATTTTGTCTGACAGGCACCCTGATGCCTGGGTCCACTGAGTGGATAAAATCCACTGGGCTGCTCTCTTATGGAGGCGAGCATAAGGAACCACATGCACGGTAGATGCCATGTGGCCTAGTAGTTGTAGGATTTCTCGGGCAGTGAGATGAGGCTTCACCATGCAAACTTCACCAAGCTAACTTCACCATGCAAAGGCAACGGGCCTGGGGAAGATAGGCCCTTGCTTTTCTGGTATCCAGCAAAGCTCCTATGAACTCTAGAGACTGAGTGGGAGTTAGACTGGATTTTGGGATGTTTATGACAAGACCCAAATACTGAAGGATACGCATTGTGCAAGACAGAGAAGTCCTGGTCTCTGACTCTGATGGGGCTCGAATGAGCCAGTCGTCTAAGTAAGGGAAGATGAATATCCCTAGAGTGCGGAGAAATGCTGCTATTACAGCCATGCATTTCGTGAACACTCTTGGTGCTGAGGCCAGGCCAAAAGGAAGCACCCTGTATTGGTAGTGCTTTCCTTAAAAAGGAACCGAAGGAACTTTCTGTGATTTGGATGGATGAGAACATGTGTGTACGCATCCTTGAGATCTAGAGAACAAAGCCAATCCTGACTCTGAAGGTATGGCAGCAGAGTTCCTAGAGAAATCATCTTGAATTTCTCTTTGAACAGGAATTTGTTCAATTCTCTGAGGTCCAAAATAGGTTTGTATCCCCCTGTTTTTTTTGGGATAAGGAAATAGGGGGAGTAAAACCCTGTACCCTGTTGATGAATGGGTACTTCTTCTATTGCCCCTTGGGCAAGAAGCATAGTGACCTCTTGATCTAACAAATTGATGAGAGAGGTCTGAGAATTGAACTGTTTTACCATTGTAGTGCAGCTTGTACCCCTCTCTTATAATGGAGAGCGTCCAATGCTCTGCTGTTATCTGCTCCCACCTGGGGGCAAAGTGACATAACCTTCCTGGAATGGTGGAAGGCTCTGGTACGTTAAGGGCCAGGAAGGCTAAGTTCTCTAGATGAAAGTCAAAGGCCTTGTGGAGGCTGAGACTGCTGAGACGATTGAGGCTTAGCAGTCTTTGCTTTCCTTTGTTTAGGTGGTTGCTGACCCTTCCGGGTAGGCTGACCTGCAGAACGTCCCTGCTGGGAATAAGGAGGATAAAACCTCTTCTTTTTTGAGAAGAAAGGCTTTTTGAAAGATTTCTTTCTCGCAGGATCAGTTGTGGCTTTGGATAGCCTATCCAAAGTGGAGTTGTCAGCATCTAATTCATTGGCTTTTTCTTGCCAATTTTTGCGAAACAGATTCTCACATGTACAAGGGATATTGCCCAGTTTGTCCTTCACCCAGAGCTCCAAATCGGATGCCTGGAGCCAGGCAATACTACATGCACCTATGGCAATGGCAGAGGTTCTGCTTATGCACTCAAAACAGTCAAAAGCTGCACGGTTGACAAACTTAGACACATCCTGGACATGTTTGACCAGTGTGAGAAAATCCTGCCTTCTATCCTCAGGAAGAAGAGGGCTCAAAACCTCTAAATCTCCTGTGACTTCTTTAAGGATCATTCCCATATATAAAATATAGGAACTGATCTGTAACTGAGATCCAAGATGGCGGTTTGAAGCGTTTGGGCTCCAGATGTATTTTTCCTGATGGGACAGCCACGCAGACCTCTACGCCAGTTGCGGGTCCAATTGATTCCTTTGTGGTGCGTTTGGTTGAGCCGCAGCCTATGTCGGGGAGCGGTGGCTCGGCGGGAGACAGTCTTGGGCTGGGTAGCTCAGCGTCTCCAGTAAGCGGTGATTCTAAGCCCCCGGATCTATGTAGGGACTCGAAGCAGCCTTGCCTGGAGTTAGTTCGGCCGAGTTGGGAGGTGTCGGTACCTCCAATGATGGGAAGCCTTGATACCTCACTGGGGTCGCCGGCTTCTAGCAGGTTAGAGGGTGGAATTCCCTCGGATGGGCAAGATTTACATGTTCTGCACGAGTCTTCGAACCCTGTTGTAGCAGCGTCTGATGACGCCGGTTCTCTCCCTATTCGATCCTTGTCCCCTGGTGGGGTATTGCCTGACATTCAACGTGGGATTGGATTTTCTTTTTCCCTGCCACGTCCGGATCATTTCACCCCAGAATTTATTTGGATTGCGATAAATCAGCTTGGTGAAGCGTTTACTCTACAACTTAAAGGAACTCAAGAACAGGTCGTATCTAATTCTTCAAGTATTTCAAAGTTGGAGCAGGATTTTTCTTCGTTGAAGCAAGCAGTGGATGAAGTTTCCGTTAAAAGTTATCAGTTGGAGACTTTATCTGAATCCTTTATTAAAGATTCCAATCAGCTAAAAATTCGGATGGAACAATTTGAGAATGTTTCTAAGTTAGCAAACCTACGTTTGATTAACTTTCCCAATATGCCTAATGTTTCTCCTAAGGAAATGTTTAAATCTTACTTGGTGGAGAATCTGGGGGTTCCTGTTGATTCATGCCCCCCTTTGGTTAAAGCTTATTACCTACCTGATATCCGGAGCTCGCTAGCCTCTTCAGAGACTGTGAGTAAGGGATTGGAGGTACTAAATGTTTCTGAAATGTTGGAAACTTCGGATTCTTTTTTGGTAAAACCTGCGACCTGTATTGTTACCTTTGCATTAGTTTCTGATCGTGATTGGTTACTGCGGATTTTCTTTAAGAAAAGGAATGTATTATTTAAGGGGTGTTTAGTCCGTATATTTCCTGATCTAGCTAGAGAGACCAGGCGACGTAGGAATGAATTTTTGATCCTGCGTCCGAGGGTCCTACAGCTTGGAGGTTTATTTTTTCTGAAATACCCATGTAAATGTCAGGTAAAGATCCAGGGGAATTCCTATGTTTTTATGTATCCTTCTCAATTAATTTCCTTTCTTAATTCTCGTGGTTCCTAGGGGGAGCATAAGAGGGTTCTTAGTAAATGAGTAGATGTTATATAAGCGATGGTTGTTTCGCAAATTTCCTTAGTATATTACTTAAATTGTTTTTTCTTTTTGCTTGCCTTATTGGATCTCCCTTTTGTGGGTTGTTTGAGGGGTTCATTTGTGAATTGTTTTCCTTTTATTCTTATTTGTATTTTTCTGCAATGTTCCCCTTTTTCTATGCAAGTATTTTTGGTTGTAGATTTATTTGAAATCATTAAAATAAATAAAAAAAAAATATAGGAACTGATCCTGGCAGAAAGCATGGAAGCCTGGAAAGTACAACGTCCAAAGGCGTCCAAAGGCATCCAAAATTCTACACTCACGTCCTGGAGGATTAGAGGCATGTCTCTTTGCACTTCTGATCCTTCTCATAACTGATTCCACTACAATAGAGTGGTGAGGAAGCTGAGTTTTCTGGAAGCCAGGTCAAGGAGGGGCTCGATACATGGTATCCAGTCTGCGAGAGTGAGGAGAGGTGGTGAGAGGTGTCTCCCACATTCTCAACATGAGATCATGTAAAATCTCATGAATGGGCAAGGTAGCTGCCTCCTTAGGAGCTTTTGGATATTGTAAAACCTCCAACTCCTTAGCTCTGGGCTCTGTCTCAGGAGTCACAGTAATGGACAACCCACGAGCCACCTCCCTGATGAAATCTTGAAAGGAGATATCTTCTGGAGGAGACATCCTACGTTTAGGAGAGGAAGGCTCCTCCGGGAGAAGTATCCCGGTACCAGCAGAGCTATCAGAATCCTCTGAGTCCTCCGAGGATTCGAAGTATCGTCTGTCCGGATGCTCTTGAAGAGCCCGATACCCGTACCGACCGAAGTCGGTACCGGTGTATCGGTACCAGAAGGCATCGCATGACTGGGTGCCGGCAAAGCCGATACCGATGTCGATGCTATCGGTAACTGTATTGACACCGGCATCGGTGCCGGTACCGGATGAATCATCTGACACGGTTCTGAGGGCGTCGATGCCGCAAGGAGAGCCACCAGACTGCATTCAATAGCCAGGAACCTCTGGTCTATCGACGCTGCCGATGCCTGGGTGTCGGTACCGGAAAGAGCCGGTACCCCAGAGCATGGCACCAGTAGTTCTGCCGAGGCCGAGGCCTCGAGAACATCCTGGATCCACGATAATGCTTTGGAAGCCGAAGCCTCCCGCCGGGGCAACTTTGCCGGTATGGAACCCTCAAGGGCAACGCCAGAGGCATCTTGATGCTTGGAAGGAGATCTACCCTTTGAGGACCGGCTGGACTTATGTTTAGTTACCTGAGATCCATGGGAGGAAGACGAAGCCCTGGAAGACATCGATGCCACCGAAGCTGCATCGGAGGGAAGAAGGGCACTGAGCTTGGCAGCTTGGTTCTGTCGACCCCTTTTGGACATCATGGCACAAGCCATACACTCGGAGATGGAGAGGTCAGGACCTAAACATTTAAGACACCACTCGTGGGTGTCGGTGACAGAGATGGTACCACCACACTTGGTGCATTTTTTAAAACCCGAGGCAGGTTTCTCCATGGTGGAGGAAATTTTGGGCCTAAGGCCCAAAATGAACTTAAGAACATAAGATATGCCATACTGGGTCAGACCAAGGTCCATCAAGCCCAGTATTCTGTTTCCAAAAGTGGCTAATCTAGGTCATACGTACCTAGCAGTTTCCCCAAGAGACACAGGTTCCACAATGCTTGTATTGGTTCAAGCATTGATATCCTGGGTCCCTTCTTAATAATGGTTTATGGACCTTTCCTCCAGGAACTTGTCCAAACCTTTTTTAAATCCAGCTACACTAACAGCCTTTACTACATACTCCGGTAACAAATTCCAGAGTTTGATTACACGTTGAGTGAAAAAATATTTTCTTTTATTAGTCTTAAATAGTTTACCCTGTAGCTTCACTGCATGTCCCCTAGTCTTTCTATATTCTGATAACGTAAACAATCGATCTACGTTTACCCGTTCCACTCCGTTCATTAATTTATAGACTTCTATCATATCTCCCCTCAGCCGTCTCTTTTCCAGGTTAAAGAGCCCTAACCTTTTTAGCCTTTCTTCATAGGAGTATCCTTGCATCCCCTTTACCATTTTGGTGGCTCTTCTCTGAACCTTTTCTAAAATCGCTATATCCTTTTTAAGATACGGCGACCAGAATTGCACACAATATTCAAGGTGCGGTCTCACCATGGAACGATATAGAGGCATTATAATATCTTTTGTTTTATTTTCCATTCCTTTCCTTATCATACCTAGCATTCTATTTGCTCTCTTGGCCGCTGCTGCACACTGGGCCGAGGGTTTTAACATGGTATCCACAATGACGCCTAAATCTTTTTCCTGGGTGGTGGTTCCTAATGTGGAACCTTGCATCGTGTAACCATAGTTTGGGTTGTTCTTCCCTAGGTGCATAACCTTGCACTTGTCCACATTAAATTTCATCTGCCATTTTGATGCCCAGTCTTCCAATTCATCAAGATCCTCTTGCAATTTTCCACAATCCTCTTGGGTTTTAACAACTATAAATAGTTTTGTGTCATCTGCAAATTTGATAACCTCACTCGTTATTCCACTTTCCAGGTCATTTATGAATATGTCAAAAAGCAGTGGACCCAGCACAGATCCCTGGGGTACACCACTATTCACCTTTCTCCATTGGGAAAATTGGCCATTTAGCCCTACCCTCTGCTTTCTATCTTTTAACCAGTTCCTGATCCACAATAGTACACTGCCTCCTGCGCGTGCACCCGGAAAAAAAAGTTTGGAAAAAAAGAATAGTATATATAAATTTTTATTTTTTTTTTAAAGAAAGAGAGAAGAACCGGCGGTACCGGTGTAGTGTCAAGGAAGGCAAATGCGACCACAAAAAACAAAGAATAAGGAAAAATAATTTTCTGCGGTGACAAGAACACGACCTGCTGGCTCTGCGGAAAACAAAGAACTGGAGAGAGGCAGTTGGGAAAAGCGGGAAGGCAGCACGCAGGCACTGTGGGATGCTCCCAAAAGCTTCCTAATTTGATGCTGGGGAGCGTTCCTGTGCAGGCTCCGTCGGTACCGACGATACCCATATGTGAGGACTACGTTCCTGCTTGTTCCTGGAGATAAGGTTTGGACAAGTTCCTGGAGAAAAGGTCCATAAACCATTATTAAAGGGGACCCAGGATATTACTGCTTGCCCCAATACAAGCATTGTGGAACCTGTATCCTTTGAGGAAACTGCTAGGTACTTGTGACCTAAACTGGCCACTGTTGGAAACAGGATACTGGGCTTGATGGACTTTGGTTCGACCCAGTATGACATATACTATGTTCTTATCCGAATTCAAAAAAGCATGGGACAGAGGATCTCCAAAGGAGAAAAGGGGACTATTGTGGCTGATATGGAAGGGTAGACCAGATGGCCATGTGGTCTTTTTCTGCAGTCATGTTTTTAACGTTTCTAAATAATATATTACCTTGTTCCATTGCTGGCCTGATTGATTTTTTTTTCCTGAAGGAGGGGCCAGCTGGAGGAGAAGAGCAGAATTTTAAAAAGTAAAAAAAACGCAACTGCAAGCACAATTGTGGTAGAGGAGCTGCAAGTGGGTTGTCACTGCTGTAGGGAGCAGTGGCAGACAAGGGTTTCTTTAAAAGCTGAACGTGCAGCAGCAATCGCAGCCGGCATCAGAGAGCTGTGGTGATGTTGTGTCAGTGGTGGGGACCCGGGAGGCGTGAGGAGAGCAGAGGAAAGTAGGGCGGAACACTAGCAGCCACAAACGGGCCTGGGCTCTACTCCGGAGGTTAGGAGAACTGCTGGAATAGGCCCAGGGCCTCCTTATAGCAAGTTATGGGGGCAGAGCTGGCCTTAAAAGGCCTTCCGCACCCTAAGAGGCTGGGTCCAGCCCGGTGAGTGACAGAACCCTCCTGGGAGGGGGGGGGGGGGCAGGGCTAGAAGAGAAAGAGGTAGGCAAGGTTGGAGAGGAGACCTAGGTAACTGGATGACGCAGGCTGAGCTCATTCAGCCCTAAAGCACCCAAGGTATAAATATCCCACTGCCCCTACATGCAGCACAGCGTAAGCCCAGGCTTCGGAGTGTAAGGTGTGGAGATGGAGAGGTTGTCTCTGCAGCAGTGCCTGTGATGTATAGGAATGGAGGGGGTGCTTATGAAGGGGTCTGTGATGTATGGGATGAATGAGAGGGAAGGAACAGAGGAGGGTGTCAGCATATATCAGCATGACATTCTCAGACATGGTGATTGCAAGCAACTTTGACCCTTTGATGATGTCAGTCTCCAGACTTAATGAGCGTAGTTTACCTGATGAGATTAGCTCTGACCCCCTGGTGATGTCAGTCTCCAGACTTAATGAGCATAGTTTACCTGATTAGTCTGAAGGACAAACATCCCCTCCTTGCTAATCAAGTGATAGCAGACCTCAAACAAACCAAATTATGACAAAGGGAGGTGCTGAAGAATTTCACTATAAATACAGAGAAACACAAAATATCTGTCTCTTCCTATTTCATCGGACACTCCTTACACCCCACCCTTCTCAACCTCTCTTCCTACTCATTGAACACCCACTTCTTACCCCCACCCTTCTCTCTCTCTCTTCATTGAACACACACTCCTTACACCCCACCCTTCTCTCTCTCTCTTCCTATTCTCTCTCACCCACACACAGACAGACACACAGATGCATTGAAGTACACTGAAACAGCTTTATAACAACCTTCTACCTCTGCTCTATACCTATGTAATAAGCCTATTTCTATATAAAAACCTTTTTCAAGCCACACCTGTTTGGTTGTCTTATTATGCTACAAACCCTACTGTCTCCGTGAAATGAACCCAGGACCAAACGGAGCGTAACCGAAAGTAGAGAGCGGTGAAAGATTACATTTTATGGGGGCTCATCTCAGTTTCTCAGTGGATCTCCAGCTGGGTAAGTAGCAATTTTGTTTTAAACATTAAAGTGGATTTCAGACAGGGTGCGACAGGAAAATCAAAAGCCCTTGTGACCATTTACAATTTTGGGTTACAAGCTGGATGACACATTAGTGAAAAGACTCTGTAGACAGGCAGAGTGCCACTATTTTGTGAAATGTTCCAGTGATACCTTTGTTTTGTGGGTTAGACAAGGTGAGATTTTTATTGTCAAAAGGCTCTGTAATAATCCTGAATTTTAATTTTTACCTACACCTAGGGACATTACATAGGGTGGCTTGCAATTGTCTTATTTTTATGTATAGGCTTGCTACAGATTTTCCTATAGTATTTGAGCTGCTAAGAAAAGACAGAGTTACACAGTTAAACATTCCCTCATTGAATACAATATACATCTTTACCGGTAACGCTACTTTACCTACTGTCCCTCTGCCTTTTATTTCTCAGTCTCCTGCCAGTATGTATCTTGGTGAGGGCAGGCTTAAAGTTTGTTGCAACTGATACAGTATCTGACAATTCTGTTAATCTCCTAACAACCTTCTTACTATAATTTCACCCTAAACTTCCACCCTATTAAAAGGTAGTAAGCACTTTTTATTCAGGTATAATTTTAAGGCATGGTCTTTATGCCAGTACTCTTTACTGAACACCCATAAAATTTAAGTCATTCCAACTATAATTCTAAGTCTCACTTCTTCATAAAAATGAGCATTCCTCCTTCCAAGGTTGCACATTGAGATAGTCACATAAAACCAAATAAAAACATAATAAGCGTAGGCCCCTGTACCACTACAGTCTTTCTACAGTCTCAAATATGGAAGCTTTTGATTTTAAAGAACTGAAAGAAATAGTACTGACATACTGTAAGAGAAAAGGTGGTCCTTTTGAAGGGGAATTCCCTAAGGCATCATGATATAATATTCAAAGACAAATGTTAAACCATTATCAAGAATTCAAAAAGAAAACAAATAAAAGAAAATGCCTTTTTATCCAAGGCATGTGCAGGGGGCTCATTAGCATGAAAGAGGACAATACTGAACTGACTACTCAGTGTACACAATTAACCAAAGACCTGGAGGAAGCACAAATTTGCATTTCCATGCAACGGGCTCAGGTGTTACAAGCCACAAATTCCTTTATAACTGTTAGTGAGCAATTAGAAGCACTTAAACTTGAATTGAGGCACGTTAAGGATGAATTGGCCTCTGAAAGACAAAAGAAATATAAGCCCTGGCCAACAACCATTTTTCCCTCAGCCCCCCCTGCCTATGACACGCCCTATAAGCCAGGCATCTAAGCTATTGAGAAACAAAAGAATACATAAGTATGTATAGCTGGGCTTAGGAATGGGAAAAATAAAGAGGAAAACAGCACAGAGGAAGACAATCCTAATAGTTTATCTCAGCCAGAACAGAGCAATAACCAGGACCTGTGTCAGGAGGATAATTCAGATGACTCAGACCCGGCACCCAGTACCGAACTCAGAGCACCAGTTAAAGTGATGCTGCAGGACTCATTAAAAGATAGGGACAATGAAAGGATAGTTGAGAAAACTGGCTCTATGCCTTTTAATGTTAATGAATGGTGCAAATGGGTCACTGATATTCTGATTCACTGGGGTCTAGGGAAATACAGAAGAAAACAATCAGACTTTGATAGACTTATGCATCTGGCTCTAGGGCCACACTATTACAGGGTTGGCTCTCTCACTCACCCTTACTAGTTGGTTAAAAGGGGTATTGAGAAACTATTTCACTGTTCCCCAATTTAAGTATTTAAAATTATTTCACCTCTACCAAACGATACACTGGAACAGTTTGCATATAGAGCCTGGATTTTAAATGCAGTTCTTAATGAGCAGGAGTCTTGGCCCAATGCAGAAGATTATGGGGAGAGTACGCATAAGGCATTTTTATTAGAATTACTATCCCCTGAGATTACAAAACACCTTCTGTTATTCTCTGAAGACCCTAAAGCAACCCCTTTTGATACTTTAATGCTCAGAATTGGGTCTGTTTGGAAGACCCAGCCCTTGCAGGTCATAACAGTATCAGAAGCACGGAAGTGGCAAGCTGAGGGATCCTCTCAATACACAAAAAACACAAAGGATACAGAGGACACACACCTTGGAGAGGACAAGGCAGAGGCACTTTTAGAAATTCCTCAGGTTACATTCCCTTTCAAGAGATCAAAGCACAGAGAGATGGATTAGAAAAGGAGAAAATTAAATGGGAACAGGACAAACACATACTGCAGGTAGAAATAGATAAATTAAAACAGGACTTACAAGCAGCACAGGACAAACACAAGGCTAGTGCATAGGAGTGTCCTGACCTCCTGGGTTCAGATATCAAAACGTCTCAAGCCTTCATAGCCCAGCCTGCCTCCGTTCCCTCAGCAGAGGACTCGATTCCAGAGCCTCTGGATGATGAAACAGATACAGGCCCAGAATACAGTTTAAGGCTTGTAACATCCTTGATAATGGACTCTTGTGGACGCCCCAATGTTATCAGCAGAATAGGGGGTCAGGATAAACTAGCTTTGATTGACACAGGGGCTGGAATTAGTTTTACAAACAGAGCTTCTCCCACTGCAGATCAGGAAAATATGGAAATTTATGAAATTCAAGGAATTAATGACACAGCTTCCAAGGGTGTGGCTATCCCAGTTAAATGGGGTATCCCTGTGCACAGTGAACAAAACAAGGACATGTTGGAAACCACTGCCTCCACTATAGTGAACACACCAAAAGAAATCATTGGAATTGACGTTCTCAAACAGTTAAATTTGGTGGTGGATATGGCTAATCTCAAATTGTGGCAGTATTCAGGAAATTCAAGTGCCTCTAAAACTTTAGTGCATGAAGTCTGTCAGACGGCTGCCTAGGGTGAGAACTTACACAATCTTGACGATGCATATATTCATATGATTCTTGCAAGGTATTGTGGGTATTGTAGTTCATTCACTCCCAAACACAGCTGATGACAATAATTTGAGTTGTGAAACCAAGTGGTAAGATCAATAAAATACTTCTTTTATTGATGGGGTTTAATTCACCCAGCACATGTATGCTTGATAGCACTATAAATGAGGTTACTTGCTTGCAGTGTTTAAAAATGGATAACAAAAAGTCACAAAGTAAACCAGAAAACAACCTTCAGCTTGTCAGGCAATTAGCTAATGTTTTCTTAGCAAGTAATTACCAAATACAAAGGCACAAAGTAAAGAATAAACTTTGCTGGTTAGGTTAACTTCTGCTTATTTTCCACGCCGATCTCAGCAGTGATTCTCCCTTGCTCACACACACAATCAGGTGCAGCCCTAATTACTATCAATGGACCAGCTGTAAGCCTTTAGCTAGCTGGCTGCTACTGTGTGAGCCCAAATCCTGCTTTAAGAGCTGTTTGCAGTGGAAATAAAGAACAAAGTTAGGTTTCTTTGGGATGGCTGATGTGTTTGCTCATAGAAAACTAGCAATAGCATTTAGATAAAGAACAGTCCATGTAAATAGTTTCATCTGCTGTATTTCCCCCTGCATCAACAATCATAGGGTCAATATCATACATTGGCACAGATGAGTCTTTCATTAAGGCACTATCATGAGAATGCTTATTCCCTTGCTGCCATTCTCTATTACAGATAGGGTCTGGATCAGTGTTCATACCTGAGCCCGTCCTGCTATCATTATTTCTCTCTGTATAGCCTGGCCAATATGTAATCCAATTCTGATGTCCAGCCTTCCAATCTTGATCCCTGGACACTGGATCTTCTCTCACATACCTTCTGGCCTTGGTCTGAAAGTCCCTTCCACATGCAGTCTTCTCTCTTCCAGGTAGCCACTGGTGATTCCTATCTCTGCCACTCCATTCCTCTGGCTGAATCCAGTCCAATGGACTCTGCTGGCTTTTGGAATACCTCCAAGTATGAGTACTGCCTTGGAATCTCCCAGACCTTCCAATGGCCTTTCTTCTCTTCCTTCCAGAGAGTTTCCTTCTCTCTCTATCTGCGTGGCTTTTGCTGAAGCTGTTCTTCCAACTGTTGCTGAAACTATTTCCTGAAGAATAAGCTCTATTCTTATTCTTTCCTAATGTGTGCTGCTCCCTAACACAGCGCAGCTGTCTTGAATCAGGCCCTGCCCTTTGAGATGAGTGCTTAGGGATTACCTCATAGCTCTCTTGATTGCACACACATTCTCTCACTTCAGCCCCTCTCATGGCTGCTGGAAACCTGGTGCATTCTGGGACTGGTAGTCTTTTATGTGAAAACTCTGTTTTCTCACTTCTACCAGAACTGACAGGTTGCTTGTTCAGAGTCACATCATCTTTTCTATAGCTCCTACCTGAGCTATGATAAGCTTCCTTATCACAAGTCATTCCCATGCAGTTAGCAACTCAGTGCACCAAGGCAGCTCAGCAGTATGATCTGCGTGTAATTCCCTCAGAGGTGGCTGATATTCCAGTCTGGGCACAAGACAAGTTAGATTGTAGGAAAATGCACACAGAAATACTGTTCGAAAGCGAGGATCCTCCACCACAGAAACAATATATTGATGGTAGTAGCCAATGTGAAGGAGGCAGAAGACTAGCAGATTTTGCAATTGGACCCAAATAACCAAGTGGTACTGCAGAGACAGTATTCCTGTGGGTCAACGTCAGCACAGTACTGTGAGCTGGCTGCTTTTGTGGCTTGTATGCAACAATATCAGGATTCACACCCAGAGATACAAATCATTTTAGATTCTGATTATGTCTTTAAAAGTGCCATTGCCCTGTTACCCTGGTGGCTGGCAAATAAATTTAAATCTACAGATGGGTCCCCGGTGAAAAATTCATCACTGTGGACTATGGCACAAGAATTGAGTGAGAAGTTTCAGAGAGTACAGTTAATTAAAGTGAAGGCACATAGGAAGAAAGGCCCTTTAGTGAAACGAAACACATTAGCAGACTCACTAGCCAAGGAAGCATGCCATGTAGGCCTCATATGGCCCTGGTATGAGCAGACACGCATGGTTGTTATTGCTACACGTTCCACAGATTATGATCAGATAATACCACCAGATTACTTCGTAGCACTGCAGACAAAGGACCCTGAACTTTCCACTTTGAGGAAGCTTGTGCAGGACGCCCCAGATAACCTATATCAGCACACACCCTTTCTCACACTCACTATAGAGAAAGACATTATATGTGCAAAAAGAGAGGAAGGCTTGGTTATAGCTATCTCCAGAGCTCAAGGTAAAGAGTGGATGCATTGCGTTCATGGTGCGGGCCCTATGGGACACCCTAAAGCAGAAAAAATGCAGACTATCCTTAATAGGTTGGTATGGTGGCCAGAAATGAAACATGATATACAGGATCATGTTTCCTCCTGTGTAATCTGTGCTTCATTTGGGAGGCAACCTAAAAAGAGAAGGGGACAGTTAATGAGAGCACCTCCTCGTGGCCCATTTGAGTGATTGCAAATAGATCATGTGGGCCCTCTTCCGTTAAGCCTATACCAGATCCTAATGCCCGACAACCAGCAGTATTGGAAACACATCACCCAGTTGAAACCATATGGGTAATACGTGTTTTATCAGTCTTTGTTTTCAGATACCACCTGACAACAGCACGGACAGCTGCTTTCTGAAGACAGCACGGATAGCTGCTTTCTGAACAAAAGTCACTTGAGGATGGTAACTATTTACTTCTGCTGTATAGTTGATGTGTCCTATATACTGGACATGTGTCTAATAGTTATGTAAATAAATAGTAAACATTATTTCTGTGGTTGCATAGTATAAGTGGGGAGCACTAGTTTACCCCCTAGTAGAGTGAAACGAGTCAGCTTTTATTATGTCTCGGTTTCCTGTTGTTCTTGTATCTGCTCTCTTCTACCCAAGTCTCATTACAGGAACTATCATCCGAATATACACAATTGGCTGGGCTAACTCCACAGGTGGGGTATATCGCTATCAAGAAATACCCCCACCTTTCCCGGAAGGAAAGGATCTGGTCATCCTGAGTTTCTGTTCCATCAGGACAAGCCAGTGTTCTACTCATTAAACATCACTCAAGTACAGTGGGCGCCACCAGTTTCCACTTCTCTAGAAAGGACACAAGACTAAACAATACCTGGTGCAGTCATACACCACTGGTCTCCATCAACATTAACGGGACAACTTATTCCACACCGCTCGTTACCAATGACTCTATGGACATTCCAGACTGTATCTCATATGCTGTGCATCCATTACCACGTGGCATGGGAGAAGAGACATTACATAAACTGCTCAACTTTACAGAACTCCATGCCTATATTGATCACCTTAAAACAACATCCACTGAAGTGAATCACACCATCGCTTATGAGAATGGTCACATTCGACAAACTGTTGAACACTTGCTACAAGATGCTCATGCGTCTGTGTGGGAATTGTTATTTGGTTACTCACCTACTGCTGATCATGTCTTTAATGTTTTTATTCACCCTATTATTATTTTAACTGCTGTACAAATATTACTATGCATTATCATAATTTTCCTGTGTTGTAAAATGAAACACATGTACATGTCCTTGCAGCGCATGTCCTACAGAATACCATCAACTTTTTAAGGTAGTTACACTGAATTTCTCCAGCATCTACCTCTACATCCAGGCTCATCTGACCTGCTAATTTGGCTAACTGGGCATTTCCTACTACATGGAATACCAGAGTCAGCTGCAGTCTGGTATTGCTTCCTACCCTCACTCATAGCATCCTGGGACCTTTCAGCTTTAACCTCCTCAGAAATTCCTGCATCCCTTATGCACTGTTCATTCTCTCTAAGACAGGCACTGAGGTGGCATATTGGGTTCCCCCCCCCCAGTAGTGGTTGCCCTACCTAAGACACGAGGTTTAGACTCATAATGGGACTTGCTGATCTCTAGAACACTAGAGACAGTACTGTGCAGGACAGGGGACCTGCTGGACACAGCAAGGTATTTAATACAGGAGGTATTAGACAAGCTGCCTACTGTCATGTATGTAGTAATGGCAGCTGGGACAGGTACCACAGGTTTGCTTCCACCATTTCCAGGCACAAATAATAACTAAAAATAAAAAAAGGTGTGGGAGATGTCAGCATACATCAGCATGACATTCCCAGACATGGTGATTTGACCCTCTAGTGATGTCAGTCTCCAGACTTAATGAGCATAGTTTACCGATTAGTCTGAAGGACAAATAGCCCCTCCTTGCTAATCAAGTGATAGCAGACCTCAAACAAACCAAATTATGACAAAGGGAGGTGCTGAAGAATTTCACTATAAATACAGAGAAACACAAAATATCTGTCTCTTCCTATTTCATCGGACACTCCTTACACCACATCCTTCTCTCCCTCTCTTCCTAGTCATTGAACACCCACTTCTTACCCCCACCCTTCTCTCTCTCTCTTCCTATTCATTGAACACACACTCCTTACCCCCCTCTCTCTCTTCCTATTCATTGAACACACATTCCTTACCCCCCCCTCTCTCTCTCTTCCTATTCTCTCTCACCCACACACAGACAGACACACAGATGCATTGAAGTACACTGAAGCAGCTTTATAACAACCTTCTACCTCTGCTCTATACCTATGTAATAAGCCTATTTCTATATAAAAACCTTTTTCCAAGCCACACCTGTTTGGTTGTCTTATTATGCTACAAACCCTACTGTCTCTGTGAAATGAACCCAAGACCAAACAGAGCGTAACCGAAAGTAGAGAGCGGCGAAAGATTACAGAGGGTATCTGAGGTTGGGGGCTGGGGTGTGTGATGCAGGGCTCTATAGGGTTGGGGGTTGCTTGTGGGAGCTGGAGGCTGTGTCTATGATGTGTGGGATGGATGAGGTGAGGGGATTATGGGGGTGACTGAGGTTCAGAGATGGAAGGATATCTGTGCGAAATTGGGGGAGGGAATATCTATGAGGTGTGAGATGGATGAGGGGGAGAGGATTATTAGTGGGGATGGAGGGGTGTCTGTGGTGCTGGGGTGTCTTATATTTATTTATTTATTCATGGGACTTGCTATACTGCTCTTTGAACAGGGAAATCCTCAAGGTGGTTTACCTTTGCAGTGAAGTGTGGGGATGGAGAAGGTTGTCTAAGGGGCAGTGGACTGACGGGGGTGGGAGGAGAGGTCTGCAAGGTGGAAGGGGCTAGAGCTGGTGAAGAGATGAGTGGCAGAAGATGGTGGATGAAGGTTGAGGGGGCAAATATAGAAGGTAGAAATAAGGAACTAGGGAGTGGGTGAAAGATAGGATATAGGAACAGGAGAAAGAGAGAGACAACGAGGGCAATGGGAGCATTAAAGAGGGGATACAAATGGGAGATGGAAAGCTGGTAAATAGGTGAAAGGAAAAAAGTGGGAGACTAAAGGACTGGAGGGTGAGAGAAAAGGAGAGTGAGGTGTAAAATCTAGATATGAGTGGATAGAGAGGCAGAGAAGAGAAATGGGGAAAAAAGATAAAAATAAAAGATCAGTATCAAAGAGAAGAAGACAGGAGGCGAGAGAAATACATGGATAGGAGTCGCTGAGAAGAAAGACACCAGGAAAGCAGAAAAGAGAGATTGGAACCAGCTCAGTTAGATAACAGAGGTAGAAAGCATTATTTTATTTTCAATTTAGTGAATGGAATATGTCCGTTTTTGCAATTAACATGCTGTCTTTAAATGCATTTCTTTCTATTTCTCTGGTGTAGCACCACATGGAGCGTCTGGTTTCCCGGACTTTCAGTTTAATTTTTGTCTATATTTTATTTATTTATTTATTTAACAGTTTTTATATACCGCGCTATTTATCATCAGTGCGGTTTACATTGAACATAAATTACCTAGACAGAAAAACTGAAATAGGTTTACAGATAACAGGAAGTATGAACTAGGTTTGAACTGGGGAAAACTATAAATTATTATTTACAATATACCGTAAATATATATTTCTATTTTTAGCTCGTGATCCCTTATTCTCTACTTGGTGAGAGTTTATCTGTGTGCTCAGTGTGTACCTGAGGCCAGAGGTTTCTATACAAGGATCTGTAGTAATCTGGCTGGTTCAGTTTTCCTGGATATTCTACAGCTCACAGCAGTATTTATATAGTGCTGCCCTTTCCTACGTAGACTCCTTCTTGTGGAAGTTTGGGACGTTACTGCTGTAGTGCAATGTATAGGTCCTGTGCTGGTATGTGTATGGATATTCTACAGCTAGTGCTGCCCTTTCCTACGTAGACTCCTTCTTGTGGAAGTTTGGGACGTTACTGCTGTAGTGCAATGTATAGGTCCTGTGCTGGTATGTGTATGGATATTCTACAGCTAGTGCTGCCCTTTCCTACGTAGACTCCTTCTTGTGGAAGTTTGGGACGTTACTGCTGTAGTGCAATGTATAGGTCCTGTGCTGGTATGTGTATGGATATTCTACAGCTAGTGCTGCCCTTTCCTACGTAGACTCCTTCTTGTGGAAGTTTGGGACGTTACTGCTGTAGTGCAATGTATAGGTCCTGTGCTGGTATGTGTATGGATATTCTACAGCTAGTGCTGCCCTTTCCTACGTAGACTCCTTCTTGTGGAAGTTTGCGAAGATACTGCTGTAGTGCAATGTATAGGTCCTGTGCTGGTATGTGTATGGATATTCTACAGCTAGTGCTGCCCTTTCCTACGTAGACTCCTTCTTGTGGAAGTTTGGGACGTTACTGCTGTAGTGCAATGTATAGCTCCTGTGCTGGTATGTGTATGGATATTCTACAGCTAGTGCTGCCCTTTCCTACGTAGACTCCTTCTTGTGGAAGTTTGGGACGTTACTGCTGTAGTGCAATGTATAGCTCCTGTGCTGGTATGTGTATGGATATTCTACAGCTAGTGCTGCCCTTTCCTACGTAGACTCCTTCTTGTGGAAGTTTGGGACGTTACTGCTGTAGTGCAATGTATAGGTCCTGTGCTGGTATGTGTATGGATATTCTACAGCTAGTGCTGCCCTTTCCTACGTAGACTCCTTCTTGTGGAAGTTTGGGACGTTACTGCTGTAGTGCAATGTATATAGGTCCTGTGCTGGTATGTGTATGGATATTCTACAGCTAGTGCTGCCCTTTCCTACGTAGACTCCTTCTTGTGGAAGTTTGGGACGTTACTGCTGTAGTGCAATGTATAGCTCCTGTGCTGGTATGTGTATGGATATTCTACAGCTAGTGCTGCCCTTTCCTACGTAGACTCCTTCTTGTGGAAGTTTGGGACGTTACTGCTGTAGTGCAATGTATAGCTCCTGTGCTGGTATGTGTATGGATATTCTACAGCTAGTGCTGCCCTTTCCTACGTAGACTCCTTCTTGTGGAAGTTTGGGACGTTACTGCTGTAGTGCAAAGTATAGGTCCTGTGCTGGTATGTGTATGGATATTCTACAGCTAGTGCTGCCCTTTCCTACGTAGACTCCTTCTTGTGGAAGTTTGGGACGTTACTGCTGTAGTGCAATGTATAGGTCCTGTGCTGGTATGTGTATGGATATTCTACAGCTAGTGCTGCCCTTTCCTACGTAGACTACTTCTTGTGGAAGTTTGGGACGTTACTGCTGTAGTGCAATGTATAGGTCCTGTGCTGGTATGTGTATGGATATTCTACAGCTAGTGCTGCCCTTTCCTACGTAGACTCCTTCTTGTGGAAGTTTGGGACGTTACTGCTGTAGTGCAATGTATAGGTCCTGTGCTGGTATGTGTATGGATATTCTACAGCTAGTGCTGCCCTTTCCTACGTAGAGTCCTTCTTGTGGAAGTTTGGGACGTTACTGCTGTAGTGCAATGTATAGGTCCTGTGCTGGTATGTGTATGGATATTCTACAGCTAGTGCTGCCCTTTCCTACGTAGACTCCTTCTTGTGGACGTTTGGGACGTTACTGCTGTAGTGCAATGTATAGCTCCTGTGCTGGTATGTGTATGGATATTCTACAGCTAGTGCTGCCCTTTCCTACGTAGACTCCTTCTTGTGGAAGTTTGGGACGTTACTGCTGTAGTGCAATGTATAGCTCCTGTGCTGGTATGTGTATGGATATTCTACAGCTAGTGCTGCCCTTTCCTACGTAGACTCCTTGTTGTGGAAGTTTGGGACATTACTGCTGTAGTGCAAAGTATAGGTCCTGTGCTGGTATGTGTATGGATATTCTACAGCTAGTGCTGCCCTTTCCTACGTAGACTCCTTCTTGTGGAAGTTTGGGACGTTACTGCTGTAGTGCAATGTATATAGGTCCTGTGCTGGTATGTGTATGGATATTCTACAGCTAGTGCTGCCCTTTCCTACGTAGACTCCTTCTTGTGGAAGTTTGGGACGTTACTGCTGTAGTGCAATGTATAGCTCCTGTGCTGGTATGTGTATGGATATTCTACAGCTAGTGCTGCCCTTTCCTACGTAGACTCCTTCTTGTGGAAGTTTGGGACGTTACTGCTGTAGTGCAATGTATAGCTCCTGTGCTGGTATGTGTATGGATATTCTACAGCTAGTGCTGCCCTTTCCTACGTAGACTCCTTCTTGTGGAAGTTTGGGACGTTACTGCTGTAGTGCAAAGTATAGGTCCTGTGCTGGTATGTGTATGGATATTCTACAGCTAGTGCTGCCCTTTCCTACGTAGACTCCTTCTTGTGGAAGTTTGGGACGTTACTGCTGTAGTGCAATGTATAGGTCCTGTGCTGGTATGTGTATGGATATTCTACAGCTAGTGCTGCCCTTTCCTACGTAGACTACTTCTTGTGGAAGTTTGGGACGTTACTGCTGTAGTGCAATGTATAGGTCCTGTGCTGGTATGTGTATGGATATTCTACAGCTAGTGCTGCCCTTTCCTACGTAGACTCCTTCTTGTGGAAGTTTGGGACGTTACTGCTGTAGTGCAATGTATAGGTCCTGTGCTGGTATGTGTATGGATATTCTACAGCTAGTGCTGCCCTTTCCTACGTAGACTCCTTGTTGTGGAGGTTTGGGACGCTACTGCTGTAGTGCAATGTATAGGTCCTGTGCTGGTATGTGTATGGATATTCTACAGCTAGTGCTGCCCTTTCCTACGTAGACTCCTTCTTGTGGAAGTTTGGGACGTTACTGCTGTAGTGCAATGTATAGGTCCTGTGCTGGTATGTGTATGGATATTCTACAGCTAGTGCTGCCCTTTCCTACGTAGACTCCTTCTTGTGGAAGTTTGGGACATTACTGCTGTAGTGCAATGTATAGGTCCTGTGCTGGTATGTGTATGGATATTATACAGCTCACAGCAGTATTTATATAGTGCTGCCCTTTCCTACGTAGACTCCTTGTTGTGGAAGTTTGCGAAGTTACTGCTGTAGTGCAATGTATAGGTCCTGTGCTGGTATGTGTATGGATATTCTACAGCTAGTGCTGCCCTTTCCTACGTAGACTCCTTCTTGTGGAAGTTTGGGACGTTACTGGTGTAGTGCAATGTATAGGTCCTGTGCTGGTATGTGTATGGATATTCTACAGCTAGTGCTGCCCTTTCCTACGTAGACTCCTTCTTGTGGAAGTTTGGGACGTTACTGCTGTAGTGCAATGTATAGGTCCTGTGCTGGTATGTGTATGGATATTCTACAGCTAGTGCTGCCCTTTCCTACGTAGACTCCTTCTTGTGGAAGTTTGGGACGTTACTGCTGTAGTGCAATGTATAGGTCCTGTGCTGGTATGTGTATGGATATTCTACAGCTAGTGCTGCCCTTTCCTACGTAGACTCCTTGTTGTGGAAGTTTGGGAAGTTACTGCTGTAGTGCAATGTATAGGTCCTCTGCTGGTATGTGTATGGATATTCTACAGCTAGTGCTGCCCTTTCCTACGTAGACTCCTTCTTGTGGAAGTTTGGGACGTTACTGCTGTAGTGCAATGTATAGGTCCTGTGCTGGTATGTGTATGGATATTCTACAGCTAGTGCTGCCCTTTCCTACGTAGACTCCTTCTTGTGGAAGTTTGGGACGTTACTGCTGTAGTGCAATGTATAGGTCCTGTGCTGGTATGTGTATGGATATTCTACAGCTAGTGCTGCCCTTTCCTACGTAGACTCCTTGTTGTGGAAGTTTGGGAAGTTACTGCTGTAGTGCAATGTATAGGTCCTGTGCTGGTATGTGTATGGATATTCTACAGCTAGTGCTGCCCTTTCCTACGTAGACTCCTTGTTGTGGAAGTTTGGGAAGTTACTGCTGTAGTGCAATGTATAGGTCCTGTGCTGGTATGTGTATGGATATTCTACAGCTAGTGCTGCCCTTTCCTACGTAGACTCCTTGTTGTGGAAGTTTGGGAAGTTACTGCTGTAGTGCAATGTATAGGTCCTGTGCTGGTATGTGTATGGATATTCTACAGCTAGTGCTGCCCTTTCCTACGTAGACTCCTTCTTGTGGAAGTTTGGGACGTTACTGCTGTAGTGCAATGTATAGGTCCTGTGCTGTGGTTTTCACTTTTATTTTTTGTTTCCTGTGTGGAGTCAACAAGAGGGTGTTGGCAGGGGGGAACGGTAAGGGAAAATGGATAGTCTTTAAGGTTTGCAGTTTTCTGTTCTTGATGCTGCATGGACTTGTCGTAAATTTCAAATATTTTATTGGTTCAGATTCAAGGAAATCTTAAACTTTAAGAGAATATCAGTTTAGTTTTGCATTGTGGCTTGATAGCTTCACTGTTACTGATTTCTGTGTTTTTCCAGCCTACATATCCTGATTTAAATTTCTAGCTGCAAGGATTTTTTTTTCTCATTTTATATTTTCCTTCTTTATCATTAAGCTGATCACAGCACTGATCAAATAAATCCACTCGCCGTTGTTGTTATGCAAGTATTTATGCAAATGAGACCTTGGGGATGCAAAGTTATGCAAATGAGTCCCCACAAAAAGTCTCCACACGTGGCTCTGCATCACCCTTGGGCCGCCCCTGAACTGAGGAGTAATCCCAGGAAATACTTCTTTATGAAAAGGGTACTGGATGTGTGAAACAGCCTTTCACTCGAGGTGGTGGTGATTAGGATGGTGTCTGAATTTAAGAAAACGTGCGACAAATACAGAGTATTTTAGAGCTTAGCAGTTGGTGCAGAAGGTAAACAGGAAGTTCTCTCAGCCAACCTGAAAGCTTCCTCAGTGCTGCCTTTGTAATAGCTGTAAGCTACCTGGCTCTAGTATCATATGACGCATATGAGGTACAGTACCTGAGCAGCTGCTTCGGTCAGGCCACAGAGTGCCTTGGAGGCCACACTGACAGACTCCCCAAATTCTGGGAGGTTACTGTTCTTGGCATTCTGGGAAATGCCAGCCATGGATTCACCCAGGACCTGCCAAAAAACAACATATTTATCACTGTGGCAACACATTCACAAATTGCCAAACCACTAAAATCTCTTGAACCTGAATCAGAAAGAGAAGAGAGACAGGGTACAGATGTGACAGATAAGCAGCAGTCGTATATACAGAAGAAGCCTCCAACTATCTTGGACCAAATTTATTTTATTTTTTGTTTAAAATTGTTTATATTCCATTGAAGCACAGTTGTTCTTGGCAGATTACAAATGCATTTATTTATTTGCATTTACAGTTGTAGTCAACATTATTGGCACCCTTGCATTTTAGGTATGTTGTGTACAATAGCTTGAGAAATAATTGGAAATATTCCAACTGGATGTCATCATATTTTAATAGCATGTTCAAAGGCATACAACAATGTGAAGCACCACCACAAATTAGCAATGATTTCCAGCTTAAAACAAAACAATTCAATTCATTTTACTTAGCTGAAATAATGCTTGTTGTGGCTCTCAAACAATGATGTTCCGTTGGGCACTGCAACACAACGCCATGTTTCAAGCTCTTCGTCCTCCTGGCTCTTTCTCAAGCAATGTGACCCATTCGTACTTCCTTTTCCAGTGTTTATATTATTCCAGAGAATCAAACAGCATACAGGGGTGTCCTACACGGAGCAGTAGGTTCACTCCTAAAACAAAGACATGGGGAGGGGTGGCCTGCACGGAGCATCAGGTGCACCTACTCTTGCCATCTTACTGGGCAGACTAGATGGACCGTACTGGTCTTTATCTGCCATCATTTACTATGTTACTATCAAACATAGTCCTATTTAGAACAGAGGCCAATAGAAAAAGGGAAGGGGGTAATCACTGATGCAATGACCACCAATCAATCTCCGAATTGAACCCATATGGAGACATAGATTGTAAAGAAAACATCCAACGCTGTTCCTTATGATGCAGTTTACTAACCTGATCTCCCCCGCCTTTTGAAAATGTTTTTTGGACGATATTCTTTTTGTATGGACAGGACCACTTAATGATTAAAACATGTTCTTGAATTGGATTAATACATTGAACAGTAAAGCACAGTTACTTACCTGTAACTGGTGATCTCTGGGAACAGCAGGAATAAGTTTTCACATATGGGTACGTCGGTACCGACGGAGCCTGCGCAGGAACGCTCCCCAGCGTCCAGGAAAGAAAGCTTTTGGGAGCGTCCCACGCGCATGCGCGCTGCCTTCCCGCCCATTTACTTCCCTCTCATCAGCTGGGTTTGTAGCTGAGAACGAAGGAGGGAAGTAGACAAATTATTTTATTTTATTTATTTATTTAACTGTATTTATATCCCGCTTTTCACCGGGTCAAAGCGGTGGAACATATAACAGGGGGGGGGATCAAATGTGTGGGGGGGGGGCCATCACCAGGGGCTCAACATTGATGATTTTGGGATGAACATAGAGACTGACAAGATAGCATAGTTACTGGTTTGGAGTACTTGGAGAGGAATAGGGGGGGTTCCTATTCAGAGATGTTCTTGGAATAGGATGGTTTTTAGCTGCTTTTTGAATGATGGGAGGTCACCGTTGATCCTGATGTGGTTTGGTAGAGAGTTCCAGAGGGATGGAGCATAGAGTTCAAAGGCTCTGTTGCAGGTCCGTTGTGTTGCTTTGGTTCTTTTGTGGGGGATGGCAACGGAGCTGTTGGAGGATTGTCTGGTTGTTCTGCTGTGGGTTGGGCGAGGCAGTAGGGCGTGGAGTGGGGTGCCCTGTGTTTGGTGGATGGTTTTGTGGGTGAGTAGAAGAGTTTTATACTTGATTCTTGCTTCGATGGGGAGAATATGAAGATCTCTCAGAATTGGGGTGATGTGGTCTCGTTTCTTTGCATTGTGAATTATTCTTGCAGTGGTGTTTAGGGCAGTTCGGAGGGGATTGGTCTGTATGGCGGGTAGGCCATGGTAGATTATGTTGCAATAGTCCAGATGAGGTAGTGTTAGAGCTTGCATTACTGTCCTGAAGTCTTGCGGCTCGAGGAGGGGTCGGAGGCGTTGTACCGTTTTGGCCTTGTGGAATACAGTTCTCGTGGTCTTGTTGATTTGCTGCTTGAGGGTTAGGGCTTGGTCAATGATAATGCCGAGATATCTTATGTGTGGTTGTATTTGAATTTGTGTGGTTCCCATGGTGAGGTGAGTGGGTGGTTTGAAGTCTGGGTCTTTTGTCACTATAAGAGCTTCGGTCTTCTTTATGTTAATGGATAAGTTGTTCTCTTGTAGCCAGTTGGATACATTGGTGAAGCAGGTTGATAGTTGGTCGTTTGTTGGGTCCGTGGTTGTGATTGGGGCGTAGAGCATTATGTCGTCGGCGTATATGTGGAAGTTGACATTGTGAGTGCGTATGACTGAGCAGAGTGGACGGAGGTAGATGTTGAAAAGCATGGCTGATAGTGTGGATCCTTGAGGTACTCCTTGATGTTGCTGGAAGGGGGGTGAGGTTGAGGTTTTGGTGCGGATCAGTTGCTGTCGGTTGGTTAGGTAGGATCTGAACCATTGGAGTACAGTATCTTTGATCCCAATTGTTTGGAGTCTGTGGATGAGGGTGTTGTGGGAGATGGTGTCGAATGCTGCTGATATATCCAGAAAAATTAGGATGTATCCGGAGTGTTTCTCTTGGGTTCCTATGATGAGGGTGTTCATCAGCATGGTCATTAGGGTCTCGACCCCATGTAATGGTCGGAATCCGTGTTGCTGCGGGTCCAGTATGTTGTTAACGTCTAGGTGTTCTTGAAGTTGACGTTGGATTATCTTCTTGATTATCTTTGCGGTGAGCGGGAGGCTTGCTACGGGCCTGTAGGAGGTGGGGTCTAGGGGATCTAGGTTGTGCTTTTTTAGGGTTGGTCGGATGATTGTGGTCTTAAGGGCGTCTGGCATATGTCCTTGTTTAAAGGATTCATTTACGATGTGGGTTAGTGGTACACTGAGGTCTTCTTTGGTTTTCTTTATCTAGTCGGCAGGGCAAGGATCCAGCGGGGAAGTGGTGGTGTTCAAGCAGGAGATGGTGGAAGATATTTCTTCTTTTGAGAGAAAGAGAGAGAGAGCAACTCCTAGGGGAGGTGGGTGGGTTGTAAAGACTTATTCCTGCCGTTCACAGAGATCACCTGTTACAGGTAAGTAACTGTGCTATCTCCAGGAACAAGCAGGAATGAGTCTTCACATATGGGGACTCCCAAGCTAAGATGCCTGGAGGAGGCCCCAGCATGTTGCAATGTAAGATGGGCCATGCTTATCCCTCAACATAAGGCATCCAAGGGATGGAGGGTAGGAGTTGAACTAGAAAAGAAAAAAGAGATGCTGTGGGACAGCTTGACTAAATAAGGTATCCAGAGGGGAGACCTTGTGTAAATCAGAAATGTTGTTATTGTTAAGTGCCGTCGAGTCGGAGTCGACTCATGGCGACCCTCTGGATAGCTATCCTAAATTGTGTTCGGTCTTCAGTCAGGCGGCTTATTGTTGACAGACTGGTACCCATAGCTGCTGTTATTGTATCGATCCATCTCATTGCTGGCCTTCCTCTTTTGCGTTGACCTTCTATCTTGCCAAGCATGATGTCTTTCTCTAATGATCTCTCTCTCCGCATGATGTGTCCAAAGTATGAAAGTCGAAGTCTTGTCATCTGAGCTTCTAAAGAAAGCTTAGGTTTGATCTCCTCTAGTACAGACTGGTTTGTTCTTCGGGCAGTCCATGGTATACACAATATTCGCCGCCAGCACCATAATTCAAAGGCATCAATTTTCTTCCTGTCTATCTTTTTCACTGTCCAGCTTTCACATCCATATGATGTTATATGATGTTATTGAAAATACCATGGCTTGAACAAGTCGAATTTTTGTATGGATTAGAAAAAATATTGGGTCCCAATTTTCTAATGTGGATCTCACTCAAAAATATTGCAAAAATAATTGTTTAGGGTAATATGGGTCTGTGGTTGAGAGCCAGTACATTGTCCTCAAAGAAATTCCCTCAATGTGAAGTAGAGGGAAAAAAATAAATTTTGCAATACAGGAAGAGATGAGAAGCCTTAATGGCCAGAACTAACCCCAGAAGAAAGTACTGGGGGAGTTCAATGAGGTTGGACTTTGGAGAAATAGCTAAAGCTGCTGTAAAGTTCAAAAAATTGAACTTCTTGTCCTTGGAGCAGAATAAGGTCCTAGGAAAGAGTGGAGATACTCTGACTTGTTTGGAGGAAAAAGGTAGAAATACCCCTTTATTCCAAAGAAAGAAAGGTATTTGTACTAGGCGTTGAGCCTCCAATTTCTTGAAAATCAGTTAAGTCTTTCATAAGTGATGTCACTTATGATGATGACCTTACATGTAGAGCTTCAGATGTGACGTAGCCTAAAAGGTAATAGAAGGTATTTCCTCATTTACCATAGAAATTGGTTGTCTATTGAGTGTTATGGTATGCTGGGGCAGCATTAATATGGACAATAAACCAATTTTCCAAAGTCAGATGTTGTATAGAGATTGACACAATAACAAGAAGGATTAAGACCTACTTGAGAATATTGATAGAGAATCTGTTTGGTTAAATATGGAAGAACTAACAGAGAAAGTTTCGTGGAAATTGGTATTATGTTCTTCACTTACAGGGATAGGACTAGACTTCTTGAAAAGATCTAGCCCCTGAATAATCAGGTCTCGAGATGTACGTGAATGAGTGCAGAGGAGATCCTTAGTCTTAAGACAGCAAGTCTGGTTCCTTATCGTCACTCCAGTCCAGTCCCTTTACTTCAGGGTTACGCAACCCTTCCAGCAGCTTGGAGGCTGAGCCCAACCTTTTTGGGATGGAGCGGTATATATACCACTGGTGCCACCCACCAACTCCAGTATACTCAGCCTCCAAGCAGCTGGAGGGTTCCGTAAGCCTAGGGCTTACTGGAGTCCTACCTTCTCTTAAATTTGGCTAATTTTTAACTTTATTTTAACTTTTATTTTAACTTATCTCTACTTTAAATCTTATTTATTTTCTCTATCGTTTTCTGTTTCCCCCCCCCCCCCCCCCCCCGGCCCGAGGACCGGAGGTGTTACCATCTTGCCTGCAGCAGCGAGCAGGGGAATCAGGAGCCTCTCGCTGCTGGCTAGGCCTGCTGCTCCTCTTTAGCTCTCCAGAAGGCCTGCGTCCTCGCGCCGAAGCCCCCCCCGGTGGCTGAGCGCTGGAGGAAACGGAAAGCGGAAGAGCGATTTTCAGCGCGCAGGCTTGATCGCTCCTTACCCCCGAGTCAGCTGAGTGCAGGGGCGAGCTCCGGAGACGCGATCGCAGCGCCGGTAAACAGACCGCATTCCAGGCTGCGCAGGGCACGTCCTTTCTCTGCCCTTTCTCCTCAGTCGGAGGACTCAGAGAGGCGCTGAGACCAGTCGCGTTCCTCCGTTCAGAGCTCCACGTGGCCGCGGCCTGCCACGTGTTGAGCCAACGGTGCAGGAATCGCCGCTCCAGTCCGGGAAACAGCAGAAGCCTACACAAAAAAATCGCAAGTACTCAGCTCATGGGCTGTAAGGAGATTGTAATTGCTGGTTTAATTCTCTGTTTTATTTAATTCTTGTTTATTCTCCAGTTATTTCAGGGGAGTTCGTTGCCTTATCCCTGGTACAGGAGAGAGCAATGCAGGGGGTTTAAAGTTAATTTTAAAGTTACTGTAATTATATTTTAATTATATTTTTATTTCAAATTTAAAGTTTATTTCTGGTCAACGGGCTGCCTAGCGGAGAGCTTCAGTTTTCTTTGAGGATATCCCCTGGAGAGCATGACTGGCAAGTCAAGGTGCCCATCTTGTGGCACTCGTAGGGGTACTGCATCTGAGGCAGGAGTCTGCAGGGGCTGCGCTGCAGTAGCCACCTCAGTAGAACAAGAAATCAGCCTGTCCATGGCCCAATCATCCCAGGGGTCCTCGGATCCTATGGAGGGGGAAGTAGCGTCCCAGTTATCCCTTCCCTCTCGCTCGGAGGCACCCCCTCCTCCGCTCTCCCCCTCCGCCCTTCCCTCTGGGGAGGGGGGAGTCGGAGATTTCTTCTCCCCTAACTTCGTGCTCTTGTTACACCAAGCCTATTGCATGCGCAAGCAGGGGCTTGGGACAGGGGAGGGGGGCTCGACAACCGAAGGCAGAGTAGCTAGACCCCTGAGGGCAAGCGTTCAGGACTCAGGAATACCCCCAAAGCGCCCCAGACTGTTGAACGAGGAGCCACTCTCTTCTCTTTCCCAGGGCACCCTAGAAGAGGAGGGCTCTGAAAAGGATTTAGAGGAGGAAGAGGAGGAGCTGGAAGAAGGGGAGATCCCTGAGGAGGACCATTCTCGCATAATTAGAGTTTTCCGACGAGAGGAGCTGCCTGCCTTAATTAATGATTCCCTGAAAGCTCTCAACGTTGCCTCAGATACCCCAGAGGAAGATGAGGCATTGGAGGATCCCTTAATCCAGGCCATCAGGAAGTCCCAGAAGGTTTTTCCAGTCCACAGAGTGGTATGTCAGATAGATGATACAGGAGGAATGGGATCAGCCTGAGTCAGGGTTAAGAGGGGTCCGGGCCATGTCCCGCCTCTACCCTCTCCCTGAATCTGACAAAGAGCTGCTGAAGTCCCCCAGGGTAGATGCGGCGGTATCAGCAGTAACAAAGAAAACTACTATCCCAGTTGAGGGCAGCGCGGCACTGAGGGATCCCCAGGATAGGAAATTGGACACGCTCCTAAAACAAGCCTTTGATGTGAGCGCTCTGGCCTTACAAGCTTCAGTTTCAGGGGCCTGGGTGGCGCGGGCCTGTTTGAGGTGGGCTCAGCAACTCCAGGCAGAGGAGGTCTCCGCCGAGGGGTCATTAGCCAACGCGGCGAGGTTGGAATCCGGTACGGCCTTCTTGGCGGATAGTCAGTATGACCTCATCCGCAGCTTAGCTAAGAACATGGCCTCGGTGGTGGCAGCCAGACGCTATTTGTGGCTAAGGAATTGGGCTGCCGATGCTTCCTCCAAAACTCGCCTGAGTCGTCTGCCCTTCAAAGGGAAGCTGTTATTCGGGGAGGACTTAGATAAGCTGGTAAAGGACCTGGGCGAATCCAAGGGCGGCAGGCTTCCGGAGGACAGGCCGAAACAAGCGCGGCCCTTAGCCCCAGCACGGAACCAACCTAGGGATCCCCGGAGGTTTCATTCGACAAGACCGAACCCCTTTCTTAGGGGTCGTTTTCCCGGTAAGGGACAAAACTTCCGAGGTTTTCGGGGATCAGGGAGAGGTTTCTCCGCCTCCTCCTTATCCTCGGGCCCCAGGAAACAACAATGAGATTCCGGGGGTCCAGGAGGGCGGGATGCCGGTAGGCGGTCGCCTGAGGCATTTTCTTCCCGCCTGGTCCCGGGTCACGTCCGATCAATGGGTTCTGGAGGTGATCCGAGAGGGATACGCTCTCGAATTTGCAAAGCAAATACCTCCAGCATTTGTTCAGTCACCTTGCGGTTCTCCAACAAAAAGAGCGGCTATAGAAACACCACGGTCCCGTCTGTTACAGCTCGGGGCCGTGGTGCCCGTCCCGCCAGGCCAGTACGGTACAGGTCGGTACTCGATTTACTTCGTGGTCCCAAAGAAGGAGGGGTCCTTTCGTCCGATCCTGGATCTAAAGCAGGTCAATCGATGTCTCAAGGTGCCACACTTCAGGATGGAAACCCTACGGTCGGTTATAGCGGCCGTAAGGGGCGGGGAGTTCCTAACAGCACTGGATTTGACAGAGGCCTATTTGCATATCCCAGTCAGAAGATCCCATCAGCAGTTCCTGAGATTCGCAGTGCCTCGGGGCCATTTTCAGTTTCAGGCGCTGCCCTTCGGCCTAGCGACTGCGCCAAGGACGTTCACCAAGGTGATGGTTGTAGTAGCGGCTGCACTACGAAAGGAGGGAATCCTGGTGTACCCCTACTTGGACGACTGGCTCATCCGGGCAAAGTCGGAAGAGGAAAGTCGCTGGACAACAGCCAGAGTGATACAGGTTCTGGAGAACTTGGGGTGGGTCATCAATCGCGCAAAGAGCAGTCTGGTACCCTCCCAAGAGCTCGAGTATCTCGGAGCAAGGTTCCACACAGGCAGGGGCAGGGTCTTCCTGTCCTGCACAAGGGTAAGGGACCTAAGGCTCCTAGTCACGCAGTTCATGACCAGGCGACTTCCTTCTGAGTGGCATTACCTGCAACTACTGGGAACCATGGCGGCAGCCATAGAGGTAGTTCCGTGGGCCAGGGCGCACATGCGTCCTTTACAGCGATCTCTGTTGCGTCGGTGGTCCCCACAACAGCACCCTTTGTTCCTTCAGCTACCCTGCGCCCCTCGAACCAAGCAGTCCTCCACTGGTGGAGGTGCCCAAGGAACCTGAATCGCGGAATGCCCCTCGAGCCTCCACAATGGTTGCTCTTGATGACGGACACCAGTCTAGCAGGCTGGGGAGCACATTGCGAGGACCAGTTTGTCCAGGGGCGTTGGACGGCGTTGGAATCTCAATGGCCTATCAACCGTCTGGAATTGAGGGCAGTCACTCTGGCACTCAAGGCCCTCGAGTCTTCAGTGCTAGGAAAGGCAATTCGGGTACTCTCCGACAATGTCACCGCGGTGGCCTACATCAATCATCAGGGCGGCACCAGCAGTCCAGCCTTGGAGAAAGAGGCGGACGCACTGTTCCAGTGGGCAGAACTTCGCTTGGAAGCACTCTCAGCACAGCACGTGGCCGGCACGGACAACATCACCGCCGATTACCTCAGCAGGTGCAAGATAGACCACGGGGAGTGGGAACTGCATCAGGAAATCTTCGATCAGATAGTAGCTCTTTGGGGTCCTCCAGTCTTGGACCTCATGGCTCGGTTCTCATCCGCCAAAGCAAGCCGATTCTTCAGCCGACGGAAAGAAAGGATGTCAGAAGGCCTAGACGCCCTGGCCCAGAAGTGGCCCTCGGAGGGTCTCCTTTATGTCTTTCCCCCTTGGGCACTGATAGGGAAAGTCATCCAGCGGATAGAAGCTCACCAGGGCCTAGTAATCCTCATTGCCCCGGACTGGCCCCGTCGCCCCTGGTATGCGGATCTGGTAAGGATGATCGCCGACCGTCCCTGGCGGCTTCCCAACAGGAGGGACCTTCTGAGGCAAGGCCCGGTCCAGTCCAGATGCCACACGTGGATCGATTCTCGCTTACGGCTTGGCTATTGAAAGGGCACGGCTCTTGAAGCGCGGCTACTCGGCGGCAGTAATCACCACCCTGTTGAGCGCTAGGAAGCGCTCAACTTGCCTCTCTTATGTGAGAGTGTGTCGCATCTTCGAGGCATGGTGTGCGGAGCGCCGGAGGAAACCCCTGGCAACCTCGATCCCGGAGGTACTGGAATTTTTGCAAGCCGGATTCGACAAGGGCCTAGCGCATAGCTCCCTCCGAGTCCAACTGGCGGCCATCTCTTGCTATAGGGGTAAGGTCTGCGGGAAGCCTTTAGGAGCACACGCGGACGTTTCCAGGTTCCTGAAAGCGGTCAGACGGCTCCGTCCGCAGAGGAGATCGGTCATCCCCCCTTGGGACCTCAACCTGGTACTAAACACACTAGTCACGGAACCTTTCGAACCAATGAAGAAGGCCTCCTTGAAGGATCTGACTCTGAAGACAGTCTTTCTGGTTGCCATTTGCTCGGCCAGGCGGGTCTCCGAATTACAAGCCCTGTCTTCTCGGCCGCCCTTTCTGTCCTTTCTCAAGGATAAGGTAGTCCTTAGGACGGTTCCCTCGTTCTTGCCTAAGGTCATCTCCCCCTTTCATGTCAACCAATCGATCACTCTCCCGTCTCTTCCGGCGGAAGAGCTAGGAGGGGGAGATAGTAGGCTCCTCCTACTCGATGTCCGCAGGACATTGAAGCGTTACCTCTCCCGCACAGCCCCCTTCCGGAAGTCCGAACGACTGTTCGTACAGTTTGGGGCTCCCCACAAAGGGGAAGCGGCGGCCAAAGCCTCAATCTCCAGATGGATCAGGGAGACGATTGCCTCCGCCTATATCCTCAAGGGGAAGCAAGTTCCAGGAGGGCTGCGCGCCCACTCAACTAGGGCACAGGCCACCTCTTGGGCAGAGTTCAGTTTAGTTCCTCCGCTGGACATCTGTAGGGCGGCGACCTGGTCCTCCCTGCACTCCTTTACCAAGCACTATAGACTGGACGTGCAGAGTGCTACGGACTCCAGGTTTGCGCATGCTGTTCTACGTTCCGGAATGGCGGATCCCACCCGGGCTGGTACTGCTCTGGTACTTCCCTGAAGTAAAGGGACTGGACTGGAGTGACGATAAGGAAGAAGTAATTAGATCTTACCTGCTAATTATTGTTCCTGAAGGAATGGCAGTCCAGTCCCTGTTCCCTCCCGAGGTTGCCATTCCGGACATTTTTCTCAGGGTCGGGCTTCGGCCCGAGGACGGACACAGGTCTGTCTGGAGGGTCACTGGGGTGAGAGGACCGTGCAGTAGCAGGTATTCTGCCTCCGCCCTTGACCCCTCCTCATTCTTTCTCATTTTCATTCTCATTCTCTCTCATTCTTTCTACTCCCGTGGAAAAAAAAAAAAAAAAAAGGGGGTACATCTAATATGGTTGGATTGGGGTGTTTTTTGTTCCTTTATGCTATTTTGGAATGTTTGTTCAAGTCTGCTTTTGCAGTAGGTTACTGGAGTTGGTGGGTGGCACCAGTGGTATATATACCGCTCCATCCCAAAAAGGTTGGGCTCAGCCTCCAAGCTGCTGGAAGGGTTGCGTAACCCTGAAGTAAAGGGACTGGACTGTCGTTCCTTCAGGAACAATAATTAGCAGGTAAGATCTAATTACTTCATCCTTCTATAACTTCAAATAGTAGCTGGAGAAAAAGACGCAATATTAGGGGATACCATGTTTGCCTCTCTACGAGGGCAATATGAGTATCATGCGTTCTTTGTTCATTATAAGCTACCATGATGTATGGGAATTAGAAGGAAAGTAGTGAATAAGGACCAACTGCAGTGAAAAAAATGCATCCCTGTTGTAGAAGTTCCAGTGAGATGTGGAACGAACCAGGGAATTGTGCAATTTTCTACACTTTCACGTGGTCTAAACCCTGATTACTTTTCCTTAAAAGGAAATTTTAAGGAATATGGTAAGAGTAGGCCAGAAACCAGTCATGTAGGAGCATGACTGGCAGAGTCTACCAGCTGAAGCCCTTCTTAACCATCTGGAAGCTACCTACTAGGAGTAGCTCTGAAGCTCTCTGGCAAAGGCCCACAGTTGCAGAGCTTTGTTGTATAATTGCAGAGAGCATATTGTAGGTTGCTTAGATCTTGCTATTGAATTGCCAGTGTGCAACCTAATCTATTCTGTTGGAGCAAAAGAGAATTGAAGATGGCTAAGAATAGTAGACAGGCCTGATGCCTGCAACAATAAATAGTCCAAATGGGTTCTGGACCTCTTTTGGAATTATCTGTTATTAAGGCAGCATAAAAAGTTAGGTCCTATAGATTGGAGAGGACCGACAGACATAATTTGGAGTAGTGATACCCAATTTCTGTCTGAAAAACTGCCTTAAAAAAGTATCTGAGAAAGTTAGCTCAAATATACACAGAGAAGAAGATGAACCATAAAGGGGGAGAAAAGACTCTGTATGGAAACTACCTACTGGAGTAGGTATTGAAGAAAATCCTATGGCTTAGAGAATAAGCCCTCCAGTTGATTAGTAGTACTCAGAGACTGAATGTCTGGGCTAAGAGGGATAGAAAGTAATACAGATTTGAGAAGACTTACAATTTGGTAAATCTTTGAAGAGATAGAATCCCCTTGCAGTTAAAAGTATGAGATAGCCTCGTACAGGAAACTGTCAAGGTGAAGGACATAGGTCACCTTGTTGTTTAGTGCTCCTTCTGTTTTAAAAAGGAGAAACCTGTTATCTCTGAGGTATGATAGTCCTTAAAAGCTCTTAGAGCTAAAAGGATAGATTTCTCTTGTAGCAAGAGATTCATGTCCAGAGGCGAGGACTGAGTCAATGTATGACTGATATCTCAGCATGGATGAGATGAATTTTAGATGCTTCTGTTGAAAAGAAGTATGCTCAAAAGTTCGAAACCTGACACAGAAAAGTAAATAAAACATCAGAAACCCTGCGACTGCTGGGTTTGCTGAGCCTGTTGAGGTTTTGATTTCGTTAGCCTGGTGTGATGTTGCCCATCTTTGGAAACATCTGCATAATGGGTAGAAGATGGATAAATCTTTTTTCCCCAAGGGGGATAAAGCTTTTTAGGAGATTTTTTATTAGCTGGGATAGAGGAAAGTTTTGACAATCCTCTGAAAGTAATATCATCAGTGTTTAACTGATTAGCTTGAAATAAAGCATCCTTGTTAAAGAGATTTTCACCGGTACAAGGAGTATTCCCCAGCCTTTCTTGTACCCATCTGTCCAAGTCTGAAGCTTGGAGCCAGGCCATGCGTCGTGCTCCTATGGCTATAGCAGAAGTTCTGCTAATAGACTCAAAACAGTCCAGGGAAGCACGATTAAGGAACCTAGAGATATTTTGAGCATGATTGACTAGTAAGAAATAGTCTGCTCTTGAAAAGAAGGGTTCAAAAGCTTTAAGCTCTTTGTAACCTCTTCAAGAGATAATCCCATATAGAAAATATATGAGATAATTCTTGCTGAAAGCATGGATGCCTGGAAGCATCGACGCCCAAAGGCATCTAAAGCTCTAGACTCATGACCTGGTGGATAAGAAGAGTGCTTTTTTGCACTCTTAATACGCCTCATTGCTGATTCTACAACAATAGAATGATGAGGAAGTTGAGTCTTGAAAACCTGGAGAAGGTGGCACCTTGTAAAAGGAGTCAAGTGTCTTAGAATGTGGTGATACCGTTAAAGGAGTTTCCCACATTCTTAAAAGGAGATCTTGTAAGATCTGATGCAAAGGAATGATCTCCTTTGGAATACAGGTGGATTGCAGGGTCTCTGAATCCCCTGGCAAGGACTCTTTACCAGGTATAGAAATGGCAAGTAACTTTGCCATATCAAGCAAAAAAGCTTGAAAAGAAAACTCCCCTGAGGAGGATCCTCTAAAATGAGGGGTAAAGGCTAGATTTGTGGAAAAATCAGCCTTGGTACTGATGGATTCATCGCAGTCCTCAGGATCGGAAGACTTGAAAGGATGAAGCATCAGATTTTCTTTAAAGCGATGTCTTCGATACCCGAAGTCGATACCGAGACGAGTCGGTACCGAATCCTCCATGCTAGAGATGGATTCCAGGCTCGGCATCGAAGGAAGCGAGTCTGTCGAAGCAAGCATGGGCGGTACCGACACCGATACCGATGCCGATACCAGTACCAGTACTGAAGCCGATACCGATACTGGAGGAACGGTCTGCAGCAACTCCAGCGGTACCGAGGTAACCGAGAGCGCTAGACTACGTTCATCGGTGAGGAGTATTTCATCCATCACCATAGCCGATGCCGGGGTGTCGGTACCGCCCGAAGCGGCCACAACCACCGAGCATGGCCCAGGTATGTTCTCCGAGGTAGGAACCCCGGAAACAACCTGAAACCTGTGATAAGGAAGCTTATCATAGCTCAGGAAGGAGCTATAGAAAAGGTGAAGTGACTCTGAACAAGCAACCTGTCAGTTCTGGTAGAAATAAGAAAACAGAATTTTCCCATAAAAGACTACCAGTCCCAGAATGCACCAGGTCTCCAACAGCCATTAGAGGAGCTGAAGTGGGGAAACGTGTGTTCAATCAGGAGGGCTATGAGGTAATCCCTAAGCACTCATCTCAAAGGGCAGGGCCTGATTCAGCACAGCTGTGCTGTGTTAGGGAGGAGCACTCATCTAAGCAGAATAAAGGTAGAGTTTATTCTACAGAGAATCAGCTTGAGCTTGATCATCTTCATCATCAGGAGGATCATCAGAAGCAGAAGCCAAACTGGACGGACAGAGAGGGAAAGAAACGCTTTGGAAGAAAGAGGAGAAAAGCCTTTGAGAGGTCTAGAAGAGACCAGAGCAGTACGTATACTGGGAGGCATTCCAAGGGCCAGCATACACCATTGGACTGGGGAAAGTCAGAGGAATGGTGCTGCAGAGCTAGGAATCTCCAGATGGTACCTGTGAGGGAGACGGCTGCACGTGGAAGGGACCCTAAGACCCGTGCCAGAAGGTATGTGACGAGAGATCCAGTGTCCAGGGATCTGGATTGGAAGGCTGGACATAAGAACTGGACTACATACTGGCCAGGCTATATAGAGAGGAACTCTAACAGCAATGGAAGCTCAGGTATGAACACTGATCTATGCCCTAGCTATAACCTTGAAAGACAGCAGGGAAACAAGTATTCTCCTGAAAGTGCTCCATTGGGAGATTCATCTGTGCCAATCCATGATATTGAACCCATGCTTGTTGAAGAAGAGGGGTGATAGCAGATGAAGAATCTGTTTACATGGACTGCTCTCTGTCTAAACTCCTTTGGTGATTTTCTGTTATAAAGTACAGCAACCATCACAAAGAAATACAAACTTGTTCTTTAATTTACTCAGAAAAGCTCCTGGGTAGGATTTTTAGCCACGCAGTAGAAAGCAAGCCAGCTAAGGGGTTTCAGCTGGATAACTGCTAGCAATTGAGCCTTACCTAATTGCTTGTGAGCTCTGAGAGAATCACTTCTGAATCTATGCGTGAAGATATAAGAAGTTAACCTGAAAAGAACAGTTTTTCTCTTCTTTGTGGCTTTTGTTTGTTGTTTGATACATTGCTAAGAGAATATTAGCTAAAGCCTACAGAAAAGACCAGTTTGTTGCCAACCAGGTCTTATTTCTTTTGCTTTGATTGCCTGACAAGTTCAAATGTTATTTCCCTATTTTGTTTTTCCAAGTTTAACACTGAAAGCAAGTAACCTGATTTATGTGCTACCAAGAATATCTGTGTTGGGAGAAATAACCCCATAAATAAATATCTTATTGGCTTTACACTTGAGCACAACTAAATTATTGTGAGCAGATGTGTCTGGTGTGAATGGACTGCATTGACCACAATCCCTTGCAAATCATATTGACATATGCACTTGCCAAGACTGTGAACGTTCTCACCCAGGCAGCCGTCTGACAAACCCCTTAATGAAGGAAGGAAGGAAGTAGCTGAAAAAGTGAAGAAAAAGAGGGAGGCCTTCATGAAATACAAGAGATCACAGAGAGAGGAAGACAGGCATCTGTATTTGGAAAAACTTAGAGAAGCTAGCAAAGCAGTCAAGAAGGAAAAGATTCAAAAGGAGGAGGAAATAGCCAATGCAATAAAATGGGGGGATAAGACATTTTTCAGATTGTCAGATGGCTGCCTGGGTGAGAATCTTCACACTCTTGGCAAGTGCATATTTCTATATGATTTGCAAGGTATTGTGGGCAATGTAGTTCATTCACACCAGACACAGCTGCTGACAATAATTTAGTTGTGCTCTTGGGTAAAGACAATAAGATATTTATTTATGGGGTTATTTCTCCCAACACAGATATGCTTGGTAGCACATAAATTAGGTTACTTGCTTTCAGTGTTAACTTGGAAAAACAAAGTCAAAATCAGGAAAACAACAAATGAAAAGCCACAAAGCAAGAAACAAACTGTTCTTTTCAGGTTAACTTCTGATTACTTCCCACATAGATACAGAAGTGTTTCTCTCCTAGCTCACAAGCAATTAGGTAAGGCTTAATTGCTAACAGTCACCAGCTGAAACCTCTTAGCTGGCTTGCCTTCCACTGTGTGGGTCAAATCCTGCTTCAGGAGCTTTTCTGAGTAGATTAAAGAACAAATTTGTATTTCTTTATGATGGTTGCTGTACTTTATAACAGAAAGTTACCAACGGAGTTTAGACAGAGAACAGTTCATATAAATAGGATCCTCATCTGCTATTATTACCCCTTGTTCAACAAGCATGGGTTCAATATCATGGATTGGCACAGATGAATCTTTCAATGAAGCACTTTCAGTAGAATACTTGTTTCCCTGCTGTCTTTCAAGGTTATAGCTAGGGCATAGATCGGTGTTCATACCTGAGCTTCCATTGCTGCTAGAGTTCCCCTCTATATAGCCTGGCCAGTATGTAGTCCAGTTCTTATGTCCAGCCTTCCAATCCAGATCCCTGGACACTGGATCTCTCTTCACATACCTTCTGGCACAGGTCTTAGGGTCCCTTCCACGTGCAGCCGTCTCCCTCACAGGTAGCCTCTGGTGATTCCTAGCTCTGCAGCACCATTCCTCTGGCTTTCCCCAGTCCAATGGTGTATGCTGGCCCTTGGAATACCTCCCAGTATACGTAATGCTTTGGACTCTTCTAGACCTCTCAAAGGCTTTTCTCTTCCTTCTTCCAAAGGGTCTCTTTCCCTCTCTGTCCGTCCGGTTTGGCTTCTGCTTCTGATGATCCTTCAAATGAAACTGATGATCAAACTCAAGCTGATTCTCAGGATACTGAGGACAAATCTCTAGATATCCAAGGTGATCATGAAGATGGTCATCTGTAGAATAAACTCTACTCTTATTCTGCTTAGATGAGTGTTCCTCCCTAACACAGCGCAGCTGTGCTGAATCAGGCCCTGCCCTTTGAGATGAGTGCTTAGGGATTACCTCATAGCCCTCCTGATTGAACACACGTTTTCTCACTTCAGCTCCTCTCCTGGCTGTTGGAAACCTGGTGCATTCTGGGACTGGTTGTCTTTTATGGCAAAATTCTGTTTTCTCATTTCTACCAGCACTGACAGGTTGCTTGTTCAGAGACACTTCACCTTTTCTATAGCCCCTTCCTGAGCTATGATAAGCTTCATTATCACAAGATATATTAGTGAGAAGAGGAAGGGCAAAAGTGGTATTGTCAGACTCAAGGGTGCAGGGGGGGAATATGTAGAAGCTGATAAGGATAAAGCGGAATTGCTTAACAAATATTTTTGTTCTGTGTTCACAGATGAAGAACCAGGAGCAGGACCTCAGAAAACACCCACAAATAAGAACAGAAGCGAGGGACATCTTGAACAATTTTCAGAAGACTGTGTTCGTGAGAAACTAGCTCAACTTAAAGTAGACAAAGCGATGGGACCGGATGGGATACACCCTAGAATACTGAGGGAACTTGGGGACGTTCTAGCAACTCCACTGACTGACCTTTTCATAGTAACATAGTAGTTGACGGCAGATAAAGACCAGCATGGTCCATCCAGTCTGCCCAGCGAGATGGCAAGAGTAGGTGCACCTGTCGCTCCGCGCAGGCCACCCCTCTCCATATCCTTGTTCAGGGGTAAACCCACCACTCCATATAGGACACCCCTAAGACGTTATATGGTTCGGAAGTTAGATGGTACCGTTTATTTTGTTTTTTTTTACTATTTCTATAAAGGGATCCTCTGTGTTTGTCCCATGCCTTTTTGAATTCCGTCACCGTGTTCGCCCCTACCACTTCCATCGGGAGGGCATTCCAAGCATCCACCACCCTTTCAGTGAAAAAATATTTCCTGACATTGCCTTTCAATTTACCCCCTTGCAGTTTCATGTTATGTCCTCTAGTTTTACAGGTTCCCCGTCTTTGGAAGAGGTTTGTTTGTTCATCATTTCTCTTTAAGTATTTAAAGGTCTGAATCATATCTCCCCTGTGCCTCCTTTCCTCCAAGGTATACATATTTAGGTCTTCAAGTCTCTTCTCATAAGGCTTCTGACGCAGGCTCCAAATCATTTTGGTCGCCTTCCTCTGAACAGTCTCCAGTCTTTTTACATCCTTTGCAAGATATGGTCTCCAAAACTGAACGCAGTATTCCAAGTGAGGCCTCACCAGTGACCTATACAGTGGCATAAGTACCTCTTCTTTTCTGCTGGTAATCCCTCTTTGTATGCAGCCCAACATCCTCCTGGCTTTTGCCACCGCCTTGTCGCACTGTTTTGCCACCTTGAGATCAGCAGAGATAATCACACCAAGGTCTTTTTCCTGAACTGTGCATACCAACCTTTCTCCCCCTATCTTGTACATTTCTCTTGGATTTCTGCTACCCAAGTGCATGACACTGCACTTTTTTGCATTAAATCGTAGTTGCCAAGCTTTAGACCAGTCTTCCAGCTTTTGTAGATCTTTCTTCATGTTAACCACTCCCTCAGGGGAGTCCACTCTGTTGCAAATTTTTGTGTCGTCTGCAAAAAGACAGACTTTTCCATTCAGTCCTTCAGCAATATCACTCACAAATACATTGAACAGTGCCGGGCCCAGGACCGAACCCTGGGGCACCCCGCTAATCACCTTCCTCTCATCCGAGTGAGCTCCATGTACAATCACCTTCTGTCGTCTGTCAGTCAGCCAATTTCTAATCCAGTTTACCATCTTGGGACCCATCCCCAAGCTACTGAGTTTGTTGATAAGCCTCCTATGAGGAACAGTATCAAAGGCTTTGCTGAAATCCAGGTAGATGACATCCATTGCATGCCCCTGATCTAGTTCCCTCGTCACGCAGTCAAAGAACTCGATCAGATTTGTCTGGCAAGATCGTCCTTCGGTAAAACCATGTTGCCTCGGGTCTTGCAAGCTGTTGGTTTTCAGAAAGTTCACTATTCGCTCTTTCAGGAGCGCCTCCATTACTTTTCCTGCCACCGAGGTAAGGCTCACGGGTCTGTAGTTTGACACTTCTTCCCTGTCACCACTTTTGTGTAGAGGTACGACATCAGCGATTCTCCAGTCCTGAGGAACCTCTCCTGTTTCCAAGGATCTGTTAAAGACATCCTTTAACGGTCCTGCAAGAACCTCTCTGAGCTCTTTCAGTATCCTGGGATGTATCCCATCCGGTCCCATGGCTTTGTCCACTTTCAGTTTAGCAAGTTGTTCTAACACCTCTTCTGCTGTGAATGGTGTGGTATCTACTTCATTCCCATTTTTATATTTGGGAGTCACAGCTGGTCCATCCCCAGGATCTTCTTTAGTAAACACAGAGCAGAAGTAATTGTTTAGCAATTTTGCTTTTTCAGTGTCACTTTCCACGAGTCCATTCCCAGCACTTCTGAGTCCTGCAATTCCAACTCTGATCTTTTTCCTTTCCCGAATATACCTGAAGAAATTTTTGTTGCCACCCTTAACATCTTTAGCCATCTTTTCCTCTGCCTTTGATTTTGCTATCCTTATTTCTCGTTTTGTCTCTTTGAGTTTGATCCTGTATTCATTTCTGTGTTCTTCTGTCTGCAAGCTTTTGAATTTTGCAAAAGTTGTGTTTTTTGCCTTTATATGAGCAGCCACCTCTTTGGAAAACCAAATAGGTTTCCTTCTCCTCTTGCTTTTATTTACTTTTCTTACATATTTATCTGTTGCTCCTTTCAATGCCTCCTTTAGTTTAGCCCATTGCAATTCCACTTCCTTTATCTCAGGGGTCTCAAACTCAAATTGCTTTGAGGGCCAAATGAGGACTTGTAAAGTAACCCGGGGGCCGCATAAGACGCGGGGCCTCATTTGCATAAGGGACCTCATTTGCATAAATATTTGCATAATGTTACCATACACTAACTTTTAGTAAACATGCCTCTTTAATGAGTATGGATAAAGAAAGACTAAAAGATTTAGAAACAAGAAGACAATAATTAAACTGGGAACCCCAAAAACCAAACTTGGAATGTACAACAACACTGTAGAAATAAAACTATAAATTAATTTCCTCTTGTACTAAACAAAGCGCAAACATTAATGATGCACATTTCCCAGAGCTGACATATTCCAGTTAATAAATTCCAAATAAAGAGATATTTTTCTACCTTTTGTGCATTTTTTTCAGTTGCAATTGTTCCAGCCACTTTCTTCTGGTTTCTTCATGTCTTCTGCTAACTCTCCATCGTCTGCTTCCATTTGCCCTTTCTTCTCTCCTAGTTTTTTTTCCATTCTCTCTCTACATCTGCTTTAACATACTAATCTTTCTCCTTTTTCTCTTTCCTCATTCCTATTTCATCCACTCAAATTTTACCCCTCCATCCTCAATCCCCACTTACTCTCACAATACCTGGCCAATTGTAGATTTGTCTTCTCTCCCAGACAAAATATTTTTCCCCTCTCCATTTCACTTTCCCAGCTCCATCCCATTCTAATCCTCCCCCAACATCAGCTCCCTTCTAGTTCCAGCCCACCCAGCATCCGCTCCCTTCTAGTCCCTGCATCAGTCCATTTCCAGTCCTATCCTAGCCTCACCATCAGCCCATTTCCAATCCTAGCCCCCCATCAGCCCATTTCCAATCCTAGCCCCCCATCAGCCCATTTCCAATCCTAGCTCCCTCCCCTCACAGCCCATTTCCATTCCAAGCCCCCCTCCCCATCAGCCATTTGCAGTTCAAGCCCCCTTCCACTCAGCCCATTTCCAGTCCTAGCAACCCCCCCAGCACATTACCAGTCCTAGACCCCCCATAGCCCATTACCAGTCCTAACCTCCCCATAGCGCACTTCCAGTTTTACCCCCCATCACCCCATTTTCAGTCATAACCCCCCCTGCCAATAGCCCACTTCCAGCCCTAACCCCCATTACCCCATTTCAGTCAGCCCCTCCATAGCTCATTACCAGTCCTAACTCCCCCCATCAGCCCACCTCCAGTCCTTCCTAACCCCCACCTGCCCATTTCCAGTCCTAGCCCCCACCATAGCCCATTTCCAGTCATAACCCCCCCCTGCCTATAGCCAATTTACAGTTATACACCCCCCCTGCATATAGCCCATTTCCAGTCCTACACCCCCCCTGCCAATAGCCCATTTCCAGTCATACCCCCCCTGCCAATAGCCCATTTCCAGTCATACCCCCCCCTGCCAATAGCCCATTTCCAGTCATACCCCCCCCCTGCCAATAGCCCATTTCCAGTCATACACCCGCCCTGCCAATAGCCCATTTCCAGTCATACCCACCCCCCCTGCCAATAGCCCATTTCCAGTCATACCCACCTCCCCTGCCAATAGCCCATTTCCAGTCATACCCCCCCCCTGCCAATAGCCCATTTCCAGTCATACCCACCCCCCCTGCCAATAGCCCATTTCCAGTCATACCCCCCCCCCTGCCAATAGCCCATTTCCAGTCCTACACCCCCCCCCCCCCCCCGGTAAATAAAAAAAACAACCTGGCTTCTGCTGCTGCTGCAGCAGAAAATCAGCTGTCCCGCGGTCCCTTTCCCTCTGCGCGAGAGCCCTGAGTGTGCTTCCTCTGCGGCGTGCTTTTTAAGCCGCGAAGAGAGTATTTCCCTCTCGCGCGGCTTAAGCCTATTCACTTTTCAAGCCTCGCGAGAGGGAAATACTCCCTTCGCGGCTTGAAAAGCACGCCGCAGAGGAAGCACATTCAGGGCTCTCGCGCAGAGGGGAACGGGCCGCAGGACAGAGCAGCAGAAGCCAGTTTTTTATTTTTTTAAAATTGACCGTCGATTCTGCCGTTGCCACGGCGGCAACGGCAGAAGCAGAAGCCGTCGCGGGCCGCACAACCTTCTCCCGCGGGCCGCATGCGGCCCGCGGGCTTGAGACCCCTGCTTTATCTCTTCCCACCCCGTCATCTCCTCCTTTACATACTCTGCCATTTGATTGAAGTTAGTGTATTTGAAGTTTAGGACTCTGAGCTTGCTATGATTGGCCTGTGCCATGGCTTTTATTTCAAACCACACCGTGTGATGGTCGCTGTTGCTCACAGGGGCACTCACGCAGACATTTGACACACTATCACTGTTGGTGAGCACTACATCCAGCGTTGAGCTTTCCCTGGTTGATTCCATCACCATTTGTCTAAATAATGCATCTTGGAGAGCATCCACAATTCTTTTGCTTCTTTCCAGATGTGCAGAAGGAGTAATCCAATCCACATCAGGTAGATTAAAGTCACCCAATATGATTGCTTCCCCCTTTGATGCTATCTTGGCAATATCTCTAATCAATTCATTGTCTCTCTCTTCAATTTGAGTCGGAGGTCTATAGACTACAGCAATATGGATGACAGTGCCATCTCCTCTCTCCAACGCAATCCAGAGCGCTTCTTCTTTTCCCCATGTCCCCTGCATTTCAGTAGCTTTAATATTGCTTTTGACATACAAGGCTACTCCTCCTCCTTTTCCATTTTCTCAGTCCCTCCTGAATAGATTATAGCCAGCTATGGCTATATCCCAATCATGTGATTCATTAAACCATGTTTCTGTAATGGCCACAATGTCCACGTCTGTTTCCACTGTTAGGGCTTCCAGGTCTGGAATTTTGTTGGCTAGGCTTCGAGCATTTGTGCTCATTGCTTTCCAGCACTTTCCTGGCTTGTGTGTATTTTGCATTGATTTTGTTCTGCCCACTTCCTCCCACATGTTTTTGATGTGTGGTTTAAAAGTGTGGCTGTTTCTGATGTTGTTCTGCTTTTGTTGGGGGTGGCATGCAGATGTTGACCTTCCACATCCGTCACCCCCTTTTCCTAGTTTAAATGCATGTCCACATACTGCCTGAATTTTTCACTTAGGATTCTTTTCCCTGTGGAAGAGAGATGTAGTCCATCAGCACAGTATAGTCTCTTGTTGATCCATCTGTTGTCCCAGTTGCCAATAAATCTGAATCCTTCTTTTCTGCACCAGGTCTGGAGCCATGTATTAAAGCTGTTAATGCGATGCAGTCTTTTTGTCCCCTTACCAAGAACAGGTAGAACCTCTGAGAATGCAACAGTGTTAACAACGTGCTTGAGTTTCTCCCCCAGAGATTGGAAGTCCTTTTGGGCTGTAGAGGCACTGTTCCTAGCCAAGTCGTTTGTGCCTAGGTGGATAATAACATCAAGTTTGGAATGTTCACTTTTTGCACTAAGTAATTCAACAACTTGGTTTGTATTCCTGCTGGCTGAAGAGCCTGGTAGGCACATGACTATCTTCTCTCCTTTGAACTGTGTTCCCAAGTTGGTGCCTCTGATGATGGAATCTCCAATTAGTAGTAGTTTTCTGCTTGGTGAGGTTTTCTTCATATTTAATGCTTTAGCAGGGGATTGGGCATTGTCTGACTCATTTAAAGGCCCTTCAGGTTCTTTGAATTGGGCATCCTCATTAGCCAAGGCAGAGAAGGCATTGTGCAGGGATATCTCTTGATGTATAGGATGTCTTTGTGTTACAGGTCGCAATCTACCAGAACCCACTGTGATCCATTTGTTCCTGGGGCGTTTGGTTCTTTGTGGGAGCGGTGGTGGAGTTTGTTCAGTTTGTATCCTAGGAGAGGTGCGCTTCATTGCAGCCAGTTCCTCCCTCAGTAGAGATACTTCTATATGCATGGCAGCTAGGTCTTTCCTTAGTAGACTTAGTTCTTCATGCATGGCAGCTGACTTTAGACATATAGGACAAGCTCTTAGTTTCCAAATGATTTGTCTTTGAATGAACGTACCGCAGTTATTGCACTGAATACACGACATGTTTATGCAGTCCCAGAAGAGGAAGAAGAAGAAGAAAAGAAGAATACGATGTGGCTTTTAACCCAAGTTTGGAATGATAGATGGCACGTCTGTGACCACTATATAGGCAATGTAGCCCCTGGGGTGGGTGGGGTGAGGGGTAGGGTGGGCGGGAACCTAAGTGTCACTAGCTAGTAGGCTGTTCCTGAACTATTGGCACACACAATGGAGTAAAGTAAGGAACCCACCACTGAGGACAATTAGAAAAAAAGACAAATATGGGGAGACAGACTCACAATTATTTGGAGACAGACTCAGTTATGCAGCAAACACAGCAAAAATCTCCTTTTGGGAGAGCTCTAAAACAGCACTCCTCCTCTTGCAGAACAGAAGGCAATGTAAGCAAAACAGAAGCAATGCCTCGTTGGAGTCGGGAGTGGTGCCAAAGGACTGGAGAGAGGCTCATGTGGTGCCTTTACACAAAAGCGGAAGTAAGGATGTGGTTGAAAACTACAGGCCGGTTAGTTTAACTTCGGTGGTGAGTAAATTATTGGAAACGCTGCTGAAAGAGAAAATAGTGAGGTTTCTGGAGTCCGGCGGATTACAGGATCCGAGGCAGCATGGATTCACCAGAGGCAGGTCTTGTCAGACAAATCTGATTGATTTCTTTGACTGGGTGACCAGGGAGTTGGACCGAGGGAGAGCTCTAGATGTGGTGTATTTAGATTTCAGTAAAGCCTTTGACACTGTTCCTCACAGGCGACTTATAAACAAACTGAGCACCCTAGGGATGGACCCTAAAGTTACTGCTTGGGTTAGAAATTGGTTGGGTGGGAGGCGACAAAGAGTACAAGTAAATGGAGCTCACTCTGAGGAGAAGGATGTTACCAGTGGTGTGCCCCAGGGATCTGTCCTTGGTCCGATTCTTTTTAACATCTTTGTTAGTGATATAGCGGAAGGGCTGTCGGGTAAGGTTTGCCTCTTTGCGGATGATACCAAAATCTGCAATAGAGTAGACACCCAGGAAGGTGTAGATAACATGAGGAGGGATCTAGCTAAGCTTGAAGAATGGTCTAGAATTTGGCAGCTGGGATTTAATGTTAAAAAATGTAAGGTCGTGCATTTGGGCTGCAGCAATCCAAGGGAGCAATACAGTATAGGAGGTGAAGTACTTTTGTCCACTAAAGAAGAGCGGGACTTAGGCGTGGTTGTGTCTGATGATCTTAAAGTAGCTAAACAGGTAGAAAAGGCGACGGCAAAAGCTAGAAGGATGCTTGGGTGCATACGGAGAGGAATGGCTAGCAGAAAAAAGGAGGTGATAATGCCTTTGTATAAGTCTTTAGTGCGACCTCATTTGGAGTATGGTGTGCAATTCTGGATACCGCACCTTCAAAAGGATGTGAACAGGATGGAGTCGGTGCAGAGGGTTGCTACTAAAATGATTAAGGGGCTTCATTATAAAGCATATGAGGACAGACTTAAGGATCTTAATATGTACACCTTAGAGGAAAGGTGGGATAGAGGTGATATGATTGAGATGTTTAAATACCTCCGTGGCATAAATGTTCAGGGAGAGAGCCTCTTTCAATTGAAAGCAAGTTCTGCTATGAGGGGACATGGGATGAGGGTGAAGGGAGATAGATTCAGGAGTGATATGCGGAAATATTTCTTTACGGAAAGAGTAGTGGATCCGTGGAATAGTCTCCCAGTGGAGGTGGTAGAGATGAGGACAGTAACTGAATTCAAAAAAGCATGGGACCAACACAGAGGATCTCTAAAAGTAAAAAGTGGACTGTTGTAGTTATGGAAGGACAGACTAGATGGGCCTTGTGGTCTTTTTCTGTCATTATGTTTCTATGTTTCTAATGCTTTGGAGCCCGAAGACTCCCGCCGGGGCTTTATTGCCAAAATGTCCTCGAGGGCAAGGATGGAGCCATCTCGAAACTGGAAAGGAGATCTACCACTCGAGGACTGGCTAGTCTTTACAGACTTTTGTTTGGTTACCTGATCCTGTGGAGATATTCTAGCTGGTGACATCGAGAGCGATGTGAACCGGGTATCAAGTTGTGCTCGATTCTGAAGATTTCTTCTGTTTGAGGTCCAGCAGGAAAGACACTCCAGTGAGCAGTGGTCAGGACCCAAACATTTAAGACACCAAGTATGGGTGTCTGAAAAAATATTTGTACCGCCACACTTAGAACATTTTTTAAGGATAGTGGCTGGCTTTTCCATAACAGAAAAAATAGAGGCCCAGTGGCCTAGCAAAGCGTCAGACACTAAAAGGGAAAAATTTCTGAAGAAAGAAGAAATTCTTTAGAAAAAAGAAAGAAAAGCACCGGCGGTACCGGTGTCATCGGGGAAAGGCAGACGCGACCACAAAAAACTAAGAATAAAAGAACAATTTTCTGCGGTGACAGGAATACGTCCTACCGGCTCCACGGAAAACTGATGAGAGGGAAGTAAATGGGCGGGAAGGAGCGCGCATGCACGTGGGATGCTCCCAAAAGCTTTCTTTCCTGGAAGCTGGGGAGCGTTCCCGCGCAGGCTCCGTCGGTACCGACGTACCCATATGTGAAGACTCATTCCTAATTGTTCCTGGAGATTATACAGTTTGCACCCAGATACCACAAGGATCATATTGAATTTTTGGACTTATGGATCTACAAGGATGGGAGTAAGTTTCAACACTACTCTGTATCGTAAACCGATTCAGTGAAACACTTTATTACAGTAAGAGTAGTTACTCACCTGTAACAGGTGTTCTCCAGGAGCAGCAGGAATCAGTCTTCACTTATGGGTGACATCGACGCCGATGGAGCCCCCGTGCAGAGCATTTCCCCAGCTTTCTAAGAAAGCATTTGGGAATACTGCATGCATGCGCGGTCCCCTTCCCGCCTAAAGGTGCCATCTTGCTCAGTCTGATGACATAGCTAAAAAACAGCACACAAAAATGTAAAAATGAACTATTTATTTATTTATATTCTCTTATATACCGCGCTATTCTGCATCAGTGCGGTTTACATTGAACAAACTGAAATTACATTGAACAGCGCATTATAACTATGTACAACTGCAACTCCCAGGGAAGGAGGGAGGGTTGTGAGGACTGATTCCTGCTGCTCCTGGAGAACACCTGTTACAGGTGAGTAACTACTCTTTCTCCAGGACCAAGCAGGAAGTCAGTCCTCACTTATGGGACTCCCCAGCTTCAGGCTACCAGGGACCCAGAGCTGAAAAATGAGCTCCCTCTAGCCGCAGCATCAGAAAAAGGATTTCACTGAAACACACCCCAACCGGTAGCCCAACCAGAGGGCTGGAGGGTAGGAGTTGCCTAAACCTCAAAGAGATTCCGGAGCACTGCCTGACTGAAAGCACTGTCCCTACGGGACTCCCTCTCCAGGCAGTAATGGGCCGCAAAAGTCTGGCTTGAGGACCAAGTTGCAGCCCTGCAGATGTCTGCCAATGGTACAGAGCGGAGATGAGCCACTGAGGCAGCCACTGCCCTGACACGGTGGGCCATGACCCGACCCTGCAAAGGAAGGTCAGCTGCCCTGTAAGCCCAGGTGATACAGTCAGCCAACCAGATGGACAAGGTACGCTTGAAGACAGGTAACCCCAAGTTATTAGGGTCAAAAGATACGAAGAGCTGAGTAGCCCTCCTATGCCCCTGCGTACGTTCAAGGTAGAAGGATAAGGCCCTCCTACAGTCCAGGGTATGCAGGACTGTCTCAGCCCGGCTGGCATGGGGCCTAGGGAAGAACGTTGGAAGAACCACCTCCTGGTTGAGATGGAAAGAGGAGACAACCTTTGGGAGGAACTTAGGATGAGTCCTAAGGACTACTCTCTTCCTACAGAAGCGAGTGTAAGGCCTGTCACAGACCAGGGCTTGAAGCTCACTCACTCGCCTGGTCGAGGTCAGGGCCACAAGGAATAGAGTCTTCCAAGAAAGGAAGCGGAGAGGACATGTAGCCATCGGCTCAAAAGGTGGGCGAGTCAGTTGCTGCAAGACCACATTCAACTCCCACTCAGGGGCTGGTGGACGGAGAGGAGGCTTGAGCAAGAGCAAGCCTCTGAGAAACCTGGACACCAAGGGTGAACCAACAGAGAGTGTCCTTCCACCAGTGAGTGGTGAGCTGCTAGAGCAGAGAGGTGGACCCGAACAGAATTGGACTTAAGGCCCTGATTGGACAAGTGCAGTAGGTACTGAAGCACTACAGGCACAGTGCAGGCGAAAGGATCTTCCTTGCGCTGCTGACACCATAAGGAGAACTTTCTCCACTTTAGGGCATAGGTTTTTCTGGTGGATTGCTTACTGGAGGCCAAGACCACCTCTTCCACTTCCTGAGGCAGGCCCCAGGGAGCCAACACTACCCTTGCACCCTCCAGGCTATCAAACTGAGAGATTTGAGATTGGGGTGCAGAAGGGAACCCTGATCCGGAGAGAGAAGATCGGGTTGCAACCCCAGAGGGAGTGGAATGTCCACTGCCAGTTGAAGCAAAAGTGGGAACCAGGGCTGCCTCGGCCACCTGGGGGCTACCAGAAGTACCGAGGCCTTGTCCCTTAGAATCTTGAACAATGTCCGGGCCACCAGAGGTGTGGGGGGAAACGCATATAGGAGGCCCTGGGACCAAGAAATCAGGAAGGCATCCGCTGCTAACCTCAGGGGGTGCGGTTGCCTGGAACAGAACCTTGGTAGTTGGTGATTCAGGGGACTGGCAAAGAGATCCATGGATGGAAGTCCCCATTCAGGAAAATCTTTTGAACCATCAGTGGGTGCAGCTGCCACTCGTGAGGCTGCAGAATCCTGCTTAACCTGTCCGCCAAGAAGTTCTCCTAGCCAGGGAGATACACAGCTTTGAGGAACATGTTGTGCTTGAGCGCAAAGGAACACAGGGCCTGTGCCTCCTGACACAGGGGCCTGGACCCAGTGCCTCCCTGTTTGTTCATATAAAACATGGCCACTTGGTTGTCCGTCTGAACCAGAACAGACTGGTGAGCCAAAGTGTGAGCAAAGGTTTTGAGGGCTAACCGGATAGCCCGAAGCTCTAGTAGGTTGATCTGTTGCGTGGCCTCCCATGGAGACCATAGTCCTTGAGTGCACTTTCCCAGACAATGCGTACCCCAGCCCTGCAAGGAGGCATCTGTCGTCACCACCACTGTGGGGACAGGCACCTGAAAAGGCACCCCTGAAGCAAGTTGGGGGGGTGTAGCCACCACGGCAGGGAATTCAGGAAGGGTTTGGATACCCTTACTTTGTCTGCTAGGCTCCCTGTGGCCTGCTTCCACTGAGTTCTGAGGCACCATTGTGCAGGCCTCATGTGGAGGCGGGCATTGGGGGTCACATGTACTGTCAATGCCATGTGGCCTAGGAGCTGTAGACAGAGTCGGGCAGAAACCCTTGGCATGCTGAGAAACCGGGAGGCCAACTCCATGAGCCTTTGCGCCCTGTCTGCTGGCAAGTAAGCCCTTGCCTGTAGAGAGTCCAGGCGCGCCCCTATAAACTCTAGGTTCTGGGAGGGGAGCAAAGTGGACTTTTCGAAGTTTATGACAAAGCCTAGGTGTTGAAGGAGTGACACAGTTCGAAAGGTGGCCTGTCTGGCCTCCTGGTAAGTCTGACCCCTGATGAGCCAGTCGTCCAGATAGGGGAAGACAAAAACACCTTGAGTCCTCAAGTAGGCCGCCACCACAGTCAGGCACTTTGTAAAGACTCTTGGGGCGGAGGTTAGGCCAAAAGGTAGTACTCTGTACTGGTAATGGTTTCCTCCCACAATGAACCTGAGGTACTTTCTGTGGTCTGGATGAATGAGGATGTGAGTGTACGCATCCTTGAGATCTAAGGAGCATAGCCAATCTCCCTGCTGGAGGTAGGGCAGAAGTGTTCCAAGAGTAAGCATCTTGAACTTTTCTTTCTCCAAGAACTTGTTGAGGTTCGTGAGGTCTAGACTAGGCCTTAGGCCACTGGTTCTCTTTGGCACGAGGAAGTACCTGGAGCAGAAACCAAGCCCCTGCAGGTGAGGAGGTCCAGACGTAGACCTTGAAGTTCTTGAAGAAGGAGGTCTGTGTGTAGAGGAGGTCTTAGAGGCTCTCCTGGGAAGTAGGCAGGGGGCAACTGCTGGAAATGGAGCTTATAGCCTCTGTGTACTATGCTCAATACCCAAGCATCCCCTGTAATGGGCGGCCACCTGTGGGCAAACAGGGCTAGATGACCTCCTGTGCAGGAATGGGGCAGCAGAGGTGGAAAGGCTATGCTGTGGGAGTCAAAAAAACCCTCCCTGCTGAGTAGGAGCAGGAGCCAGAGGCTTGGGGGTCTTCTGCCTACGGGGCCCATGTCCCTGCCCCTTGGCCTGCTGACCCTGCTGGGGAGGCCTGGTACTGAGGGAAAGGTTTGTAGGCAGGTACCTTTCTCGGGTAAAAGGGCTTTTTCCCCGAGCCCTTCTTTTTGTGAGAAGGGGCAGAAGTTTTTCTGGACAGCCTTGTTCTAGTCAGGTGCTCAGTTTCGAGCTCAGCTGCCTTCTCGGCCATGGGTTTGCCAAAAAGGTCTTCACCCCGGCAAGGGACATCGACCAACTTGTCCTGCACCCAGGGCTCGAGGTCCGATGACTGCAGCCATGCCAGGTGTCAGGCTCCGATGCCGGCTGCCGCTACACGAGCCGAAGCCTCGAAGCCATCGTAGGCCGCTCGGGAAATGAACTTCGAGCAGTCCCGGATTCCTGAGGACAAAGTCTGGAACCTCTGCAAAGGTTCCCCGGAGAGGCCAGCAGAGAACCCGGCAATCTCTTTTGCCAGGTCTCGTAAGTACATGCCCATGTACAGCTGGTAGGACTGGACACGGCAAGCAAGCATTGAGCCCTGGAAGCACTTTCTGCCAAAAGCATCCAGGATCTGGGCCTCCCTGCCGGGAGGCACCGCAGAGTGCATCTTCTGGCTCTTCAGACGATGCATGGCCGATTCCATCACCATGGAATAGTGCGGCAGCTGTGCCTTCTGGAATACAGGGCTCTTATGGAGTCGATAGATGGAATCGACTCGCTTGCTCAAGACCGGCATCGAGGCCGGTGCCTCCCACATCTGGAAGAGGAGCCGTTCCAGCATCGGAGGGACCGGCACAATAAAGGCCTCCTTCGGAGGAGAGTCATACTGGAGGGCCTCGAGCTCCTTGGTTTGAGGCTCCTCTTCAGGGTCCGCGGGAATAGTCAATGCCTTGGCCATGTCCCTGACGAACTCCGAGAATCTGGTGTCCTCCGGTGGGGACCTACTCCAGGGCTCGGACTGCGGTGAGTCCGAAGGGACGCACCGAGTCCGAAATGTATCGGGGGACTCCTTGTCCTCCATCTCCCACATGGACTCATCTGAAGAGGAGTCGGGGGGCTCCGACCACACGGGTCTCGGTGGCACCCGCCCCAACGCCGAAGGCACCGGCGTCGACGCCCTTGGTTCCGAGCAGGAGGTCGAGGGTGACCGTGACCGAGGACGACTTCGAGCCCTCATGGTCTCGAGTATCGGCTCGGTCTCCGGGGTCGACTTCGACGTCGATGTCCCAGTGGTCGGGGCAGATGCACCAGCGAGGCTGGCCATTAGTACCCGCTGCTGATCCATGAAGGCAGACAGTCTGCACTCCAAGGCTGTCAGCCTGAGTCCAAGCTCAGGAGACTCAGCAGCCACCGACTCGGGCCCCGGCGGCGCCGGGCCCAACGTCGGCTCCCTCGGAGGAGAGTCCACGAGGACTACAGGACTTACGTGTCCGATGGTCTCTGGCTCCACACGAGGCATTTTGGACGGCTTCTCCTGTTCCAAGGGCCCGAGACTGCGGTCGGGGGTCTTAGACCTGGCTCTCGAGGAACCAGGAACCTTTTCCGATGCTGCCCTCACGAGCCGTTTCTTCCTCTTACATTCCCGATCGGGGGACCCCCTGTCCGAGGAACCTCGGCGATGCTCGGGATCAGACTCCCGAGACGTCAAGGCCTCAGACGAGGTCCGGGCCCGGCCGGAGGCAGAGTCCGAGAAAATCCTCTCTTTCTGATGCTGACGGCTTCGAAGTGCCTTGGTGGACATTTTGCCACACGGGCCACAGATCTTAGGATCATGATCTGGGCCGAGGCACCAAAGGCAGCAGTCATGTGTGTCGGTGAGAGACATCAGTTTCTTGCACCGATCACACTTTTTGAAACCACTGGAAGCCATTGGGGAAAAAAGGGCCCCCGTGAGGTCAAAGGACCAGCTGTCCAGGGAAAAAGCAAAAAAGGGCGCGAACGCCAGCCACGAAGGGCAAAAACCGAAAAATAGAAGACGGGCTCGATACCGGTGTACCGAACCCGGCGGGAAGGGGAACCGGCGTCGAACCGGAGAAAAGGAACCAAGTAATAGCAGAAAAAACATTAACTTTTCCGGGTGATACGGAGAGACGTCCGATGGGCTCCAAGGAAAAAGAAAGACTGAGCAAGATGGCACCTTTAGGCGGGAAGGGGACTGCGCATGCACGCAGTATTCCCAAAGGCTTTCTTAGAAAGCTGGGGAAATGCTCCGCACGGAGGCTCCATCGGCGTCGATGTCACCCATAAGTGAGGACTGACTTCCTGCTTGGTCCTGGAGAATAATAGTTACCATCCTGGTCCTTTACGCAGGGGATTACCTTTAGGTCAGTTTTTACGGATCAGACTGTTATGCACAACTCTTTCAGAATTTTGTAAACATGCTTTTAAATTAAAAATCCAATTACAAGTTTGTGAGTATCCACTACATCTGATTGATAAAGCATATAAAAGAGCTTTGCATAATAATCCCGAATGGTGGCAAGATCAAAACAATTCGGACAATGACAAAGAACAACTTAAATCATTTTATTGGGTTTCTCCCTTACATGCCAAACACTACTGAGGTTACCCACATTCTAAAATCCCATTGGCCTATTTTGTCTCTACATGATTGTTTTCAACGACCACTTATGATGGCCTACTGAAGGAGTTCAAATATTAGTGACGTAGTTGTAAGAACTTCTCTATCTCTTAAGAGGGATGTAGGTTTTCAAGGCAAAGACCATAACGCTTGTGGTTCTTGTAATTTCTGTGCAACAAACATCGAGGGTGATAATTGGACTGATCTACAATCAGGAAGAACCTATGACTTGTATTACAATACCACCTGTTTGTCTGCATTTGTAGAATACCTTATTCATCTGCCCTTGTCAAATGAAATATATGGACATGATTTCCTGATCCATTAAAAAACGGTTACAAGAATATCGCTCATGTATTAACTCTCATATTTTTACAGCCCCACTGGTTCTTCATTGTCTTCAATTAGGACACCATTTTGAAGATTTGAGATGGTTGGTGCTTGACGCTGTCCCTGTTTTTTCATGCGGAGATCGGGTTAGTAAATTGCATCATAAGGAACAGCATTGGATTTTTTCTTTACAATCTAAGTCTCCATATGGCCTCAATTTGGAGACTGATTGGTGGTCATTGCATCAGTGATAACCTCCCCACCCTTTTTCTATTGGCCTCTGTTCTAAATAGGATGTCTAGTAGTTTGATTCCAACCTATGTGCTGTTTGTTTGATTTTCTGGAATAATATAAACACCAGAAAAGGAAGTACGCATGCTTAGCATATATTTCAGCGGTATCCTCAGGCTTCCTCAGCTTCGCTTCAACAATATAGTTAGCTTGTATCCCAACACCTTTCTTAGGTGCCTCCGTCACGTTTCACTTTTACAAGTTTCATCAGGGGATTGCTAATGGCTCCTATTTCGGATAATACCACTGAAATATAAGCATACTGTGGAAATGTGTTTATAATAAGAGATACGAGCCACAGAGAATTTCTCTGGAGCAGTCTTCTCATTATGTTAAAAACAGTGGGTCACAAGCTTCGGATGTTTATACTCTTTTAGTATTACAATAGAAATAGTTTGAGAAAGGTCACTGATGATAATGGGCACAAGAGTTGGATGTACTTCAAGTCTAAAAACTGGTGCCACTAAATCTGAGACCTTTCACAATATAGAGTAGTGACCATAAGAGTGAAATTGTTTGGAAAACATCTAGACCCCTTGAGATAAGAATTGAGTGATTTTTCATTTAGAAAAGATGGACAGAAGGGTATTGGGAGGATGGAGTTGGATTCTAATCCCCAAACAGGTGCTGGAGTACAGATTGGCCAAAGTTACTGTTGTGTCGGGAATCCTCTTCCAGGCAGTAGTGAGACGTGAACATGTAGAATGGAGCCCACATTACAGCCCTGGACATTTCCTCCTTAAGAACATAATATCAGAACATAAGATATGCCATACTGGATCAGACCAAGGTCCATCAAGCTCAGTATTCTGTTTCCAACAGTGGCCAATCCAGGTCACAAGTATCTAGCGGGTTCCCAGAAAGAAACACATGCTTGTCCCGGGGCAAGCAGTGGATTTTGTGGGTCCTCTTTTATAATGGTTTACAATGGTCAATGCAGATACTTCCATGTGCGGCACTGCAAACATGGGTGCCATGCGATCTTTGAGTGCCTTTAGGGGCAGTTTCTCCTTGGTTGCCGATTCTGAAGGCTCAGAGGCCTGAATAACTTCGATTGATGTACCCGCAGCTGTGCGGGGGTATCGGCGGCTTTGGCTCGGTTATTGGAAGGCTGTTGGTGTCTCTCCAAATCCTTGGAGGTTGAGCAGTCCTCCCTGCGTGGCACCTTCAAGGAGCACTTTGGCAGTCCACCATCACTCTTGACACCCCATCGGAAAGGGTTCCGAAGCTGATGCACTTGGACCTTTTCTTGGTGCTCGATCCGAGCACCCTGTAATGTCATTGGGGGCGATGTTAGTTCCCTCCTTGCCAGGAGGTCAACCAATGACCAATGGTCCAGGGCAGTGCGGGTGCTCAGCTCCGACTGAGCTTGAGAGGCCCTCAATGCTGATGCCCCTCCAACATCCTGAACGCCTTCGAAGGCATGGAGGCCAAATATGTCGATGCCGATGGACCGGCTGTGGTGTGCCAAGCAGAGTTCCCTGCTGTTTTTCACAACCCTAAAGGCCTCTACTTGTCATCTGCTGGTACAAATTACAAGGCGGCAGCTGATGATCGGGCCCGAGCACTGGAGGCACCAATTGTGGTTTTCCGTAACGGAAATGGTCAGGGCACACTTGGTGCACTTCTTAAATCTGCTGGTCATTTTTTGCAACATATTTGGAAATATAGCCATGACAAAATCAAACAGCTTGATGGTGGAGAACCCGTCCGGGGTATAGACAGTGTTGCTGGATAATACTTGAAAAAAATACAAAGGGAGACAAAATCAATCGACAAGAATGTGGCAGCTGACAGGAAAACCAAAGCAGAAAAAATTAAAGCATTTAAGTACCCATGAAGGGGAGAAGTGTTTGCCGACAGTGAGCGATACCGAAACACATCTGTGGGACTCCGCGGAAAAGGCAAAATTAAACCTACCTGCTGTCTTTCCATGAATCCCTCCAGTCCAGTCTTGACGAATGGGTGCTTCTCCAACTTCAGCAACTGAGAACTGAGCATGTCATAATTCTGATCTCCTACATAAGAGCTCCCTCTTCAGCTCCAGGATCCAGTATTCTATTGACAAAGCAGTACAACAAGAGCATATCCCAAAACTAATAAACCTGAATCTCTCTAGGATACTGACAAAACTGTCCCTTGGAGACCAGAGAAGCATGTACATGAAAGGACTACCATGCAAAGCCAGAGCTGCCTGGCAAACAGCAGCGCCCATGAACTGAGAAGAGCCTCCAAAGAGAGAATATTGTTCACTTTTTCTTCTGAATATCTCCTTTATTTATATTTTGCTCGGTATTTATGAGACATCAACAACCTGACTGATTCTGGGAGGGAATGAAACTGGACTGGAGGGATTCATGGAAAGACAATTAACAGGTAAGGTCTAATTTCACCTTCCATATCATCCCTCCAGTCCAGTCCAACGAATGGAATGTACCAAAGGATTACATGCATGAGAGGGAGCCGCGAGCACTCATGCCAAAAAAACCTGTCTCCTCCATCGCTTGTACATTTAGATGACAGTGGCGAGCAAAGGTATGCAGCAACGCTCGTGCCACTGCCTTACAAAATGTCCACTGGTGGAACCTGACCGTGCTCCACCCATGATGCCCCGAAGGCTCGAGTCGAATGGGCTGGAAGTCCTGCTGATACCCTTCTGACTCTGCCACCAAGATAGACTCCTTCACCCAGCATGCTCTAGTAGCTTTTGAAGCTGCCTCTCCCCTGCAAGGACCCACGAAGAAAACAAATAAACAGTCTTCTTTACGGACTGGCGCCGTCAGTCTCAGACACCGACATAGCACTCTGCGCACATCAAGCTTGTGGAGCTGCTGGTCCTCCTATGAGCTCCCCAAACTCGGGAATGGAAGGAGAGACACTATCTGATTGACAGGAAGAACAGAAACCACCTTAGGTAAGAAGGACGGCACCTGTCACAACATGACTTTCTTCTTTGATAAGATGACAAAAGGCTCTCGGCACGACAGCACTTACAACTCTGAAATCCAGAGAGTAGAGCACATGGCCATGAGGAAAGCGTAGTTACTCACCTGTAAAAGGTGTTCTCCAGGAGCAGCAGGAATCAGTCCTCACATATGGGTGACGTCGGTGCCGACGGAACCCCCATGCGGAGCATTTCCCCAGCTTTCAAAGAAAGCCTTTGGGAATGCAGCGTGCATGCGCGGCCCCCTTCCCGCCCAAGGGTGCCATCTTGCTCAGTCTGATGACATAGCTAAAAGACAGCAAAAAACAAAATGAATTATATGACTGCAAATCCAAGGGGAGGAGGGAGGGTTGTGAGGACTGATTCTTGCTGCTCCTGGAGAACACCTGTTACAGGTGAGTAACTACGCTTTCTCCAGGACCAAGCAGGAAGTCAGTCCTCACATATGGGACTCCCCAGCTTAAGGCTACCGGGGACCCAAAGCAGAAAAAATGAGCTCCCTCTAGAGCCTCAGCATGTGTGAAAAGAATCTTCTCTGAGAACGCCCCCGAACGGTAGCCCAACATCAGGGCAGGAGGGTAGGAGTTGCCTATACCTCAAAGAGATTATGGAGTACCGCCTGTCCGAAAGCACTGTCCCTGCGGGACTCCCTCTCGAGGCAGTAGTGGGCCGCAAAAGTCTGGCTTGAAGACCAAGTAGCGGCCCGGCAGATGTCTGCCAACGGAACAGAGCGGAGATGAGCCACTGACGCAGCCTTCACCCTGACACGGTGAGCCGTGACTTGAACCTGCAAGGAGAGGCCAGCTGACCTGTACGCCCAGGCGATACAGTCTGCTACCCAAATGGACAGTGTACGCTTGGAGACAGGTAACCCCAACTTATTAGGGTCAAAAGAGACAAAGAGCTGAACAGACCTTCGGTGTCCCTGCGTACGGTCAAGGTAGAACATAAGAACATAAGATATGCCATATTGGGTCAGACCAAGGTCCATCAAGCCCAGTATCCTGTTTCCAACAGTGGCCAATCTAGGTCATACGTACCAAGCAGTTTCCCCAAAATACACAGGTTCCGCAATACTTGTACTGGGTCAAGCATTGATATCCTGGATTCCTTCTTAATAATGGTTTATGGACCTTTCCTCCAGGAACTTGTACAAACCTTTTTTAAATCCAGCTACACTAACAGCCTTTACTACATCCTCCGGTAATAAATTCCAGAGTTTGATTACACGTTGAGTGAAAAAATATTTTCTTTTTAACGTAAACAATCGATCTAGGTTTACCCGTTCCACTCCGTTCATTAATTTATAGACTTCTATCATATCTCCCCTCAGCCGTCTCTTTTCCAGGTTAAAGAGCCCTAACATTTTTAGCCTTTCTTCATAGGAGTATCCTTACATCCCCTTTACCATTTTGGTGGCTCTTCTCTGAACCTTTTCTAATGATATATCCTTTTTAAGATACGGCGACCAGAATTGCACACAATATTCAAGGTGCGGTCTCACCATGGAACGATATAGAGGCATTATAATATCTTTTGTTTTATTTTCCATTCCTTTCCTTATGATACCTAGCATTCTATTTGCTCTCTTGACTGCCGCTGCACACTGGGCCGAGGGTTTTAACATGTTAACCACAATGACGCCTACATCTTTTTCCTGGGTGGTGGTTCCTAATGTGGAACCTTGCATCGTGTAACCATAGTTTGGGTTGTTCTTCCCTAGATGCATAACTTTGCACTTGTCCACTTTAAATTTCATCTACCATTTTGATGCCCGGGCTTACAATTTATCAAGATCCTCTTGCAATTTTCCACAATCCTCTTAGGTTTTAACAACTTTAAATAATTTTGTCTAATCTGCAAATTTGATAACCTCACTCGTTATTCCACTTTCCAGGTCATTTATGAATATGTCAAAAAGCAGCGGACGCAGCTCAGATCCCTGGGGTACACCACTATTCACTTTTCTCCATTGGGAAAATTGGCCATTTAGCCCAACCCTCTGCTTTCTATCTTTTAACCAGTTCTTGATCCACAGTAGTACACTGCCTCCTATCCCATGACTCTTTAGTTTTGCCAAAAGTCTCTGATGAGGGACCTTGTCAAAGGTTTTCTGAAAGTCCAGATACACTATATCAACCGACTCACCTTTGTCCATCTGTTTATTCACACATTCAAAAAAACATAATAGATTATTAAGACAAGATCTTCCTTGTCTAAAGCCATGTTGGCTGTCTCCCATTAGGCCATGACTATCTACATGCTGAGTAATTTTATTCTTTATGATGATTTCTACCATTTTTCCCTGTACTGACGTCAGGCTCACCGGTCTGTAGTTTCCCGGATCACCCCTGGAACTCTTTTTAAAAATTGGCGTTACATTGGCGATCCTCCAATCTTCAGGTATTAGAGATGATTTTAATGAAAATTCACAGATTACTAATAGCAGGTCTGCAATCTCATATTTCAGTTCTTTCAACACCCTTGGATGTATACCATCCGGCCCAGGTGATTTGCTATTCTTCAGTTTATCTTATAGTTGTAATAAATCTTCCCGATGTATCGGTATTTCCTTCAATTCTTCTGCACCTTTAAATACCACTTCAGTCATGGGTCACATCCCTACATCTTCCTCAGTAAAGACTGAAGCAAAGAATTCATTCAGTCTCTCCACTATCGCCTTGTTGCCTCTTAGTGCCCCTTTAACTCCTCTATCATCTAATGGACCAACTGACTCTCTCACAGGTTTTTTGCTACAAATGTACTTGAAAAAATCTTTATTTCGCGTTTTTGCTTCCACAGCAAGCTTCTTCTCAAATTCTCCCTTTTCCTGCTTTATCAATGCCTTGCATTTGACTTGCAAGTGCTGGTGCTGTTTCCAGGTTTCGTCGTTTGGCTCTTTTTTCCATTTTCTGAAAGATGCTTTTTTGGCAACAACAGCCTCTCTGACCTCACCTTTAAACCATGCTGGCAGTTTTTTGGACTTCCTTCCACTTTTCTTAAAGCGTGGAATACAGCTGGTCTAGGCTTCCAAGATAGTATTTTTCAACAACACCCAAGCTTGATGTAAGTCTTTAACCTTTGCAACTGCTCCTTTTAGTTTTTTCTTAACTATTTTCCTCATTTTATCATAGTCTCCCTTTCGAAAGTTAAAAGGTAGTACTGTGGATTTCCTTACTATCCCTCCTCCACTAATTAAATCAAAGGCGATCATGCTATGATCACTTTTGCCAAGTGGCCCCAACACCCTTATCTCTTGCACTAGATCTGGTGTTCCACTAAGGACTAGATCTAATATGGCTTCCCCTCTGGTCGGTTCATGAACCAGCTGCTCCAAGAAGCAGTCATTTATGTAATCTAGGAACTTTATCTCCCTAGCATGTCCTGCCGTGACACTGACCCAGTCGATACTGGGGTAATTGAAATCACCCATTATTATTACTGTGCTATAATATTTGTTAGCTTCCTTGATTTGAGCATTTCATCATCCATTTGTTCATTCTGGCCAGGCAGTCGATAGTACACCCCCACTGCCATCACCTTCCCCTTTTTACATGGAATTTCAATCCATAGAGATTCTACAGCAAATTTTGTTTCCTGCAAAACTTTAGTCCTTTTTGACTCAATGCCCTCTCTAACATAGAGCGCAACCCCTCCACCAATTTGATCAGCTCTATCATTACGATATAGTTTGTATCCAGGTATCACAGTGTCCCACTGGTTGTCCTCCTTCCACCATGTCTCTGATATTCCAATCATATCTAACCTCTCATTTAGTGCTATATATTCTAACTCTCCCATCTTATTTTTTAGACTTCTAACATTTGCATACAAGCATTTTAGAGACTGTATTTTATTCATATTAGTTTGGCTGTTGGTAGACATGGGTAATTTGGGATCTTTAAGCTCTGTCTGCTCCATACTCGAGGGCATTTGGGCTACTTTACTCTTTTTTGGAACCTCTCTGCTTTTGGTAGTATCCTTCAAGGATACATTCTTCCGAAAAATCCGCTCTTGGGCGACTGTCGGCTTTCCCCTATTATCTAGTTTAAAAGCTGCTCTATCTCCTTTTTAAAGGTTAATGCCAGCAGCCTGGTTCCATCCCAGTTAAGGTGAAGGCCATCCCTTCGGAAGAGCCTCTCCTTTCCCCAGAATGTTCCCCAGTTCCAAACAAATCCAAAACCCTCATCTCTGCACCATTATCTCATCCACGCATTGAGACTCCGGAGCTCTGCCTGCCTTTTGGGTCCTGCACGTGGATCGGGAAGCATTTCGGAGAATGCTACCCTGGAAGTTCTGGATTTCAACTTCCTAACTAAAAGCCTAAATTTAGCCTTCAGAACCTCCCTACCACATTTTCCTATGTCATTGGTACTGACATGTACCAAGACAGCAGACTCCTCCCCAGCACTATCTAAGACCTTATCTAGATGGCGCGTGAGGTCCGCTACCTTCGCACCAGGCAGGCATGTTACCAAGCGATTATGGTCCGCTACCTTCGCACCAGGACAACGCCCTCCTACAGGGTATGCAAGACTGTCTCAGCCCGGCCGGCATGCGGCCTGGGAAAGAAAGTTGGAAGAACCACCTCCTGATTGAGGTGGAAGGAGGAGACAACCTTGGGAAGGAACTTAGGGTGAGTATGTAAGACTACTCTGTTCCTATAGATCCTAGTGTATGGTGCCTCTGACACCAGGGCTTGAAGCTCACTTACTCGCCTTGCTGAGGTAAGAGACACCAAAAACAACGCTTTCCAGGAAAGAAAGCGCAAAGGACAAGTAACCATAGGCTCAAATGATGGGCAAGTAAGTTGTTGCAAGACCACATTCAAATCCCACTCAGGGGCAGGTGGACGAATTGGAGGCTTAAGCAAAAGCAGGCCTCTGAGGAAGCGAGCTACCAAAGGGTGGCTTGAGAGAGACTGACCCTCCACCGGTGAGTGGTGCGCTGAGAGAGCACTGAGGTGGACCCTAACAGAGTTGGATTTAAGGCCTAGATTGGACAGGTGCAGCAAATACTGCAGCACCACTGGTACCAGGCATGAGAAAGGATCCTCCTTGTGCTAGGCACACCAGGTGGAGAACCTACGCCACTTAAGAGCATAGGACCTCCGAGTGGACTGCCTCCTAGAGGCCAAGACCACGTCCTCCACTTCCCTAGGCAGCAGTAAGGGTGCTAGAACTACCCTTTCAGCAGCCAGGCCATCAGATTGAGGGACTGGAGATTGGGATGTAAGAGAGATCCCTGCTCCTGAGACAGGAGATCGGGTTGCATCCCCAGAGGAAGAGGAGCGTCCACCGCTAGTTGTAAAAGAAGTGGAAACCACGGTTGCCTTGGCCATCTGGGGGCCACCAGGATCACAGAGGCCTTGTCCCAGATCACTTTGAACAGTGTTTTGGGAACTAGAGGCATGGGAGGAAATGCATATAAGAGGCCTGTAAACCATAGTATGAGAAATGCATCCACTGCTACTCTGAGAGGATGCGGTTGTCTGGAGCAGAACCTGGGCAGTTGACGGTTCAGTGGACTGGCAAACAGATCCATGGTGGGAAGACCCCATCTGAGGAAGATCTGTTGAACTACCAGAGGATTCAACTGCCATTCGTGTGGCTGTAGGATCCTGCTCAACTTGTCTGCCAGGTAATTCTCCTGTTCAGGGAGATAGACCACCTTGAGAAGTATGCCATGCTTGACTAACCAGGAGCACAGGTCCTGTGCTTCCTGACAAAGAGGTTGGGAGCCTGTGCCCCCCTGCTTGTTCACATAGAACATAGCAACTTGATTGTCCGTCTGGACTAAGACGGACTGCTGAGAGAGGACATGAGAGAAAGTCCGCAGGGCTAAGAGGATCGCTCTGAGCTCTAGGAAATTGATTTGCTGTGTGGCCTCCCAAGGAGACCACAGGTCTTGAGTGCATGCTCCTTGGCAATGTGCACCCCAACCTTGAAGAGAAGCATCGGTTGTCAACACTTGAGAGTGTGGGGGTGCTTGAAAAGGCACCCCTTGCAGTAGATTCGGGAGATGAAGCCACCACTGCAGAGAGTCTGCCAGTAGATTGGACACCCTCACTTTGTCCGTCAGATTTCCTGTGGCCTGCAGCCACTGAGTCCTTAGGCCCCACTGAGCGGGCCTCATGTGCAGACGGGCATTTGGAGTTACATGGACCGTGGATGCCATGTGGCCTAAGAGCCTTAGGAATTGTCTGGCAGAGACTAGAGAATTGCTGTGGAACTGTCTGGCCAGATCCATTAGTCTGTGGGCCCTGTCCGCGGGTAAGAAAGCCTTCGCTTGATGGGTGTCTAGTCTTGTTCCTATAAACTCCATGTTTTGTGAGGGGCGCAAAGCGGACTTTGCAAAGTTTATGACAAAACCCAGATGCTGGAGAAGAGACACAGTACGGAGGGTGGCTTGATTGGTTTCCTGTGGAGACTGATTCCTGATGAGCCAGTCGTCCAGGTATGGAAAGACAGAGTCCCTGAACTCTGAGATAGGCAGCCACCACCGCCAGGCACTTGATGAAAAACCTGGGGGCGGAGGTTAGGCCAAAAGGGAGTACACTGTACTGGTAATGGTTACCTCCCACCACAAATCGGAGATATTGTCTGTGGTCTGGATGAATAAGGATGTGAGTATAAGCATCCTTTAGGTCTAAGGAGCATAGCCAATTTCCCTGCTGGAGGTAGGGCAGCAGGATACCAAGGGTAAGCATCTTGAACTTTTCCCTCTCAAGGAACTTGTTGAGATTGCGCAAGTCTAGGATGGGCCTGAGGCCTCCTGTTCTTTTTGGTACCAGAAAGTACCTGGAATAGAAGCCTTGACCTCTCAGGTGGTGAGGCACCGGTTCCACCGCCTGCTCCTTTAGAAGACCTGCTAACTCCTGCAGGAGTAAGTCCCTGTGCAGAGGGAGTCTTGGAGGCTCCCCTGGAAAGTAGGAGGGAGGTACCTGGTGGAAGTGGAGGAGATAGCCTCTCTGGACTATGCTTAGCACCCAGGTATCCCTTGTAACGGCTGACCACCTGTGGGCATACAGGGTCAGCCGGTCTCCTGTGCTGAGAGGGGCCAGCTGAGGAGGAGAGGCTATGCCACTGGAGTCAAAACCCCGCTCCCTGCTGTGCAGGAGCTGGAGCTGGTGGCTTGGGGGTTTTCTGCCTACGGGGCCCATGTCCCTGCCCGTTGGCCTGCTGACCCTGTTGGGGAGCTACAGAAGCCTGAAAGTGAGGGTATGATTTGTAGGCAGATGACTTCCTTGGGTAAAAGGTCTTTTTTCCCCGAGCCCTTCTTTTTCTGAGAAAGGGCAGAGGTTTTCCTGGACAGCCTTGTCCGTGTGAGAGTCTCGGACTCGAGTTCTGCAGCCTTTTCAGCTATGGGCTTGCCAAAGAGATTTTCACCTCGGCAGGGGACATCGACCAACTTGTCCTGAACCCACGGCTCGAGGTCCGATGACTGTAGCCAGGCCTGACGGCATGCACCGATGCCGGCCGCAGCTACTCGGGCCGAAGCCTCGAAGCCATCATAGGCTGCTCAAGAGATAAACTTCGAGCACTCCCGGATAACCGATGACAGAGCCTTGAACCTCTGCAAAGGTTCCTCGGAGAGACCAGAAGAGAAGTCGGCAACCTCCTTTGCTAGGTCTCGAAGGTACATGCCCATGTACAGCTGGTAGGTCTGAACACGGCAAGCAAGCATTGAGCCCTGGAAGCACTTTCTACCGAGGGCATCCAGGTCCCGGGCCTCCCGGCTGGGAGGCACCAAGGAGTGCATCTTCTGACTCTTCAGACGATGCATGGCCGATTCCACAACCATGGAGTGATGCGGTAGCTGTGCCTTTTGGAACCCGGGGCTCTTGCGGACTCGAAAGATGGAAATGACCCGCTTGCTCAGAACCGGCATCGAGGCCGGCGCCTCCCACATGCGGAACAGCAACCGTTCCAGCATCGGAGGAACCAGTACAGTAAAGGCCTCCTTGGGGGGAGAGTCATACTGCAGGGCCTCGAGCTCCTCGGCACGAGGCTCCTCCTCGGGATCCGCGGGGAAGGCCAAGGCCTTGGCCATGTCCCGCACGAAGTCTGAGAACCAGGTGTCCTCCGGGGGGGGGGGGGGGGAACGGCGCCGGGGCGCGGACTCCAGTGAGTCCGAAGGGACACACCGGGTCCGAAATGTGTCCAGGGACTCCTCGTCCTCCGTTTCCCAGCCTGACCCCTCGGAGGAGGAATCGAGCGGTTCCGGTTGGGCAGGCACCGATGCCATCCGCCCCAACGCCGAGGGTACTGGCGTCGATGACCTCGGTCCCGAACGGGAGGCCGAGGGAGACCTCAGTCGAGGATTGACTCGAGAGCGCATGGACTCGAGGATCGGCTCGGCCTCCGGGGTCGACTTGGACGTCGATGTCCCAGTGGTCGGGGCAGATGCACCGGTGAGATTGGCGATCAGTGCCCGCTGCTGTTCCATGAAGGCAGCCAAGCTGCTCTCCAAGGACATCAACCTGAGTCCGAGCTCAGGAGACTCAGCAGCCCCCGACGACGTCTGCTCCCCCGGAGGAGAGTCCACGAGGACTACAGTACTCACGTGACCCGGGGACTCCGTCTCTACACGAGGTTGTTTAGCAGGCCGCTCCAACTACGAAGACCCAGGACGGCGCTCGGGGCTATGCGACCTGGCCCTGGAGGAACCAAGTGCGTCCACCGACGCCGCCCTTGCGGGTTTCTTCTTCCTGCGATCCTCCCGTGAGGGAGACCCCCTTCTCAGAGGAACCCCGGCGATGCTCGGGATCGGAGTCCCAAGACGTCGAGGCCTCTGACAAAGTCCGGGCCTGGCCGGACACAGAGTCAGAGAAGAGTCTTTCTTTTTGGTGCTGCCGGCTCCTCAATGCCTTTGAGGATATTTTCCCACAAAGGCCACAGATCATCGGGTTATGATCGGGCCCGAGGCAGCGGAGGCAGCAGTCATGTGTGTCGGTGAGAGACATAAGTTTCTTACACCGATCACACTTTTTAAACCCGCTGGCAGCCATCGGGGGAAAAAGGGCCCCTGCGAGGTCATAAGACAGGGCTGCCAGTGAAAAATAGAAAAATGGCACGTACGCTAGTCACTAAGGACAAAAACCGAAAAATGAAGTCCGGGCTCGATACCGGTGTACCGGGCCCAGGTGGGAAAGGGAAACCGGTGTCGAACCGAAGAAAAAAAGGAACCAAGCCGAAAAATCTACTTTTTCCTTGGGTGAAAACAAAACACTTCCGTCGGGCTCCGCGGAAAAAAGAAGACTGAGCAAGATGGCACCCTTGGGCGGGAAGGGGAACGCGCATGCGCGCTGCATTCCCAAAGGCTTTCTTGGAAAGCTGGGGAAATGCTCCGATTGGGGGCTCCGTCGGCGCCGACGTCACCCATATGTGAGGACTGACTTCGTGCTTGGTCCTGGAGAACACTGTTTTCAAGGTGGCATGATGCAGTGAGGCCCCGGACAATGGCTCCAAAGGAGCTGCCACCAGCTCCGACAGTACCAGACTGAGATCCCAGGGGGCACCACTGGGCATACCGGCGGCTGGATCTGCTTCATTACTGACAAGAACTGGATCACATCCAAATGGGTCGCCGGTGTCCGGCCCCGAACTCGCCCTCTAATGGGTGAGGGCCACTACCTGCACCTTTCAGAAATGAGTACCAACCCCACTCTCCAAGCCATCCTGTAGGAATGAGAGAATCTCTGAGATATCTGCTGCAAAAGATCGAACCCTCTTTCGACTCCACCCGCTCTCTAATACTTGCTAGAAGCACATATAGGTCAGCTTAGTGGACTTCTTTCTGGCTTGTAGGAGGGTGGCAATGACTGAGGCCAAATATCCTTTACGCCTCAATCACGCCCTCGCAAGGGCCATGACATAAGTGAAAATAGATTCCCTTGCAACAGCAGTACTGGACACTGCATAGATTGCTCCGGTAGGCAAGCCGCCATAGCTCGTCCGCCAGAAGCTGTACCAGGTCCACATACCATGGTCTGCGGTGCCAATCCTGGGCTATCAGAATCACCTGTCCCCAGTGCACTTCTATACGCTGCAAGAGCAGCCCGATCAGCCGCCTGCATGGATACACGTACAGGAGACTGTTCCTCGGCTACTATTGTGCTAGGGCATTGAACCCTTTGGGCATGTGCTCCTTGCACCGGCTGAATAACCTGGCCACAATGGCGTTGTCAAATGATGCCATCAGATCCATGACACCCAAGTACAAAAACGTAGCACAAAGAAGGAAATGCTTAAAAAGTATTTTATTTTCATCAAAATTGCGTGCCAAATACCCTACACCGGCTGTGTTTTGTCACAACTTCATCAGGGGTATTGGCATACTAGAATTATAAAACAAATAAAAAAACACACAAAAAATTACATTAAAAAATTACATTAAAAACATAAATGATAACTAATAAAATATATGAAATGTGTAAGAGGAAGGAATTAATATAATACGCATATGAATTACTGCATAATACATACATATATACTAAAACAATAAAATCCATTAAGATCTTTAATGTCAAGTGAAACACTTTGAATAAATGATGAGACAACAAATACCTCTCTTAGCTATCTTGTATGGTATTTGACGATTTTTCTTTAGATGATTGTAACGATTATGCACAATTGTCATATACTAAAACATTAAAATTATAAAATAACAATAAATAAAGCATAGTTTCTCACCTGTAACAGGTGATCTCTGGGAACAGCAGGAATTTAGTCTTCACATATGGGTATCGTCGGTACCGACAGAGCCTGCGCGGGAACGCTCCCCAGCGTCCAATTAGAAAGCTTTTGGGAGCATCCCACAGCGCCTGTGTGCTGCCTTCCCGCCTTTTCCAACTGCCTCTCTCCAGTTCTTCGTTTTCCGCGGAGCCAGCAGGTTGTCGTTCCTGTCACCGCAGAAAATTTTCTAATTGGACGCTGGGGAGCGTTCCCACGCAGGCTCTGTCGGTACCGACGATACCCATATGTGAAGACTACATTCCTGCTTGTTCCTGGAGATACCAATTTATCGGAAGTTAAAACAAAAACGATTAAAGCATATGACCAAGAGATAAACGAATAAAAAAAATAAATAAAAAGATAAAAAAGGGAGGATAAAATGGGGTACGTTTTTGTACTTGGGTTCCTGGTTTGCGTGGCACAGTGCTTTTTTGCTGGTACGATCAGATCCATGACAGACATGTCCCAATGTCTTGTAATACTGTGAAACCTGGTCTCATTCAGCTCCCATTCACCTGGATCCAAGTAGTGACGTCTGAGAAAAATTGGCCTGTATATTTTCCTTACCGGTGATATATGCTGCTGAAAGAGTGGTGAGCCACTGCTCTGCTCACAGGAGTAGAGGCTGAGCCCCCTCTGCCAGAGTTGCGGTCCCCATGCCTCCTTGGCAGTTGATATAGGCTACTGTGATCACATTGTCCGAATACATTCACACTTCTTTTCGCTAGATCAGTGGCTGTAAGAATTGGAGGGCCAGAAACACTACCCTCAACTCTAGCTGATTGATGGGCCAAGTGCTGTCCTCTGGGGACCACTGCCCCTGCCTCACCTGTGATTGACAATGAGCTCCCCATCCCCTCTCTGTTATCAACAGAATCCAATCCAGTGGCTCCAGGGACTCCCCTGTCACCAAATGTTCTCGCTGTAGCCACCAATCCAAACTTTCCCGAACTGAGTCCGGACAAAACAGCTTGTGTGAGAAAGGCTGGCTCTGTGGAGACCAGCACACCAGCAGTGCCCAGGAGTACTTGGAGTTTGCGCCCAAGGCACCAATTCCAATGCTGCCACCATGGATCCTAACAGTTGCAGATAATACCAAGCTGTTGGTTCTCTCATAGCCAGAAACTGGCAAATCTGATGCCGGATCTGTTGTATCCTGTCCTCTGGAAGTGAGACGAGACCCAATTCTACATCAAATCTTGCCCCCAGGTCACCAACTGCTGGTCAGGTTGCAATTGACTTGGCCAGATTGACCACCCATCCTGGACTCTGAAAGGACAGCGCCTCCTGTTCCATCTTTGCTTGACTCCACCAGTCATCCCAGTATGGATAGACCATGATGCCCTCCTTCCAAAGGGAAGACGCCACTACCAACATCACTTTTGTGAAGGTGCACAGAGTCATGCCTAGCCCAAAAGGCTCTTAGTAATGGGTCTTTATTACAGAGTGTGCATGCACTGAGTCAACTCAAATACACTCCAAATATATCAAAAATATCAAAAATAGTAGACAATATATTCCAAGTCTCTCAAACAGGTACTTCGTTTGTTAAGGTACAACCACAATCAATCACACAAGGTCTCAGACTTAATGGTGCCATGGCCAAAGCTGACAAATAGCGGCACTCAATTTGCATCAATGACCTTTTTATGTTCTTTTCAAATAACAAGGTGTACTTTCAGAATCTTTTGTCCTGCTGAAAGTGAATACTTGCATGTGTAACTCATTTTCTCATAAGGTTAGAACAATTTACTATGCAGATGTTCTTATCTTGTTCGCTGTATCAAAAAAAATGTGGCCAAAAAACTCTTCTCAATTAATGGAATCTCCCAACGCCGTCAACAGGCACTGCCTACGCGTTTCACAACGCGGTTCATCAGGGGCTATTAGTTAAATGCCAAACGTTCACACCAACAGCTTGTCACCAACCTATCAACAAATAAAAAGAAAAATAACTCCTCGATCTATTCTTGCATCATCTACCAAATTATACTCCTCTCACATTAGAATATTAGTATAGCGACACATCTCCAGCTCACAAACTTACAGAATGCTGCCCGCGTTCACCTCCAATGCCAAGACCGCTGCTTGTCAATTGTAATGAACATAACCAGGTGGAAATGCCGCGCATGCGGGCTAAGACTTTCACCTGGGCTTTAAACTAAAATCAAAATCTACGCACAACGTGATGACTTCAGTGTTCTCTACCCAATCCCCAAAGAGACCGGCTTCAAACAACACCCCCCAGAGATGTAATAAACAGATGTATACTGTCTGAAAAACATCACTGAATGCACATAATTAATACATCGATCAGGCCATACAGGCCCTCCAATCGATGCTTCCATTTAACCCTCCCGAAGCTACGGAATCAAGTTCAAAAATCCATCTTTGTTCTCTAACGGTGAGCCATTGATCTACAGACTTTCCCAGCTGGCCCCTATTCACTCTTATCTCCGTCCGTTATTATCTCAGATTCCCTCTTACCTCAAAGATACGACTGATTTTCTTGGGCTATTGGCGAACAATCATAGTTGGGCCGATCATGATAATATTCTGTTGGTGACACTAGATGTGTGTTCACTATATACGAGCATTCCTCAAGTTGCTGCTTTTGACACAGTAAAGTTTTATTTACATTCCCGGGGAGATCTTAGTGAGGAACAACTGGCCTTCATTCTACAGTTGGCACACATTGCCATTTTTCAAAATTATTTTGGGTTTGAGGGCACTATTTATCATCAATTGTCGGGAGTGGCTATGGGTGCTACGTGCGCTCCATCCATAGCCAATCTCTATATGGCCCGCTATGAGGAGCAGTGGCTCCAATCTAGTCCCTACAAGCATCACATTAAGCTATGGAGTAGGTTTATTGAGGACATTTTTTTGCTTTGGGAGGGTACGGTTCGGCAGTTTGAGGTTTTTCACCAGTGGCTAAACCAATGTGACACTAATATCAAATTTACCTATGAACATAGTAGGGTTGAAATAACTTATCTTGATGTTAAAATCACTAGGCGTCAAGGGTTTTGGGCCACTACTGTTTTTCGTAAGTCAATTGATCGGAATACATTTCTACATTTCAAAAGTGCCCATCCACCCCGCTTGAAAACAGGCCTGCCGTTCTCCCAATTCCTTAGGTATAGGAGAAATTGTTCGGATCGACAGGATTATAAAGCACAGTCGCAACAGCTGATCACCAACTTTGTTGGCAGGGGATATCCGCCTCCGATAGTTAAGAAGGCATATCAGAGGGCCTTGAATAACAACCGAGATTTGTTATTACAGAGTGCATCTCGATCAGACACACAGTTGGATGACAGGAATGTAAATCTCATTACTCAGTATTCGCCGCTTAGTCGGTCCATTCAACATATTCTGAAGAAGCATAGTTCAGTGTTACAGATAGTTCCCGCCCTCCAACGTAAAGCTATTAGATGTGTTTGGCAAAGAGGGAAGAATCTCAAAGAATATCTAACCCCTTCGAGGTTGAGGAGTAATGTTTCCCAGATGACAGCTGGGGGGGTTTTAGTGGGACACCGAAAGTGTGGTAAGTGTAACATTTGTTTGATTACTAAGGAGGTGAATACCTTTTACCATCGGGGCAAAGAATATCAATTGCGACATTCTTCAGACTGTGAGTCCACTCATGTAGTTTATATAGTGCAGTGCCCTTTGTGATAAGGAAGCTTATCATAGCTCAGGAAGGAGCTATAGAAAAGGTGAAGTGACTCTGAACAAGCAACCTGTCAGTTCTGGTAGAAAAAAGAAAACAGAATTTTGCCATAAAAGACTACCAGTCCCAGAATGCACCAGGTTTTCAACAGCCATTAGAGGAGCTGAAGTGAGGAAACGTGTGTTCAATCAGGAGGGCTATGAGGTAATCCCTAAGCACTCATCTCAAAGGGCAGGGCCTGATTCAGCACAGCTGCGCTGTATTAGGGAGGAGCACTCATCTAAGCAGAATAAGAGTAGAGTTTATTCTACAGATGACCATCTTCATGATCACCATGGATATCCAGAGAATTGTCCTCAATATCCTGAGAATCAGCTTGAGTTTGATCATCAGTTTCATCTGAAGGATCATCAGAAGCAGAAGCCAAACCGGACGGACAGAGAGGGAAAGAGACCCTTTGGAAGAAGGAAGAGAAAAGCCTTTGAGAGATCTAGAAGAGTCCAAAGCAGTACGTATACTGGGAGGTATTCCAAGGGCCAGCATACACCATTGGACTGGAGAAAGCCAGAGGAATGATGCTGCAGAGCTAGGAATCACCAGAGGCTGCCTGTGAGGGAGACGGCTGCACGTGGAAGGGACCCTAAGACCTGTGCCAGAAGGTATGTGAAGAGAGATCCAGTGTCCAGGGATCTGGATTGGAAGGCTGGACATAAGAACTGGACTACATACTGGCCAGGCTATATAGAGAGGAACTCTAGCAGCAATGGAAGCTCAGGTATGAACACTGATCTATGCCCTAGCTATAACCTTGAAAGACAGCAGGGAAACAAGTATTCTCCTGAAAATGCTCCATTGAGAGATTCATCTGTGCCAATCCATGATATTGAACCCATGCTTGTTGAACAAGGGGGAATAATAGCAGATGAGGATCCTGTTTATATGGACTGCTCTCTATCTAAACTCCGTTGGTAACTTTCTGTTATAAAGTACAGCAACCATCACAAAGAAATACAAATTTGTTCTTTAATCTACCCAGAAAAGCTCCTGAAGCAGGATTTGACCCACACAGTAGAAAGCAGGCCAGCTAAGGGGTTTCAGCTGGATAACTGCTAGCAATTAAGCCTTACCTAATTGCTTGTGAGCTAGGAGAGAATCACTTCTGTATCTATGTGGGAAGTAATCAGAAGTTAATCTGAAAAGAACAGTTTGTTTCTTGTTTTGTAGCTTTTCATTTGTTGTTTTCCTGATTTTGACTTTGTTTTTCCAAGTTAACACTGAAAGCAAGTAACCTAATTTATGTGCTACCAAGCATATCTGTGTTGGGAGAAATAACCCCATAAATAAAAATCTTATTGGCTTTACCCAAGAGCACAACTAAATTATTGTCAGCAGCTGTGTCTGGTGTGAATGAACTACATTGCCCACAATACCTTGCAAATCATATAGATATATGCACTTGCCAAGACTGTGAAGATTTTCACCCAGGCAGCCGTCTGACACCTTGTCAACTATTATATGTGGGGAAAACTAGTAGGGCATTTAAAACTCGTATGATAGAACATAAGAGCCGGCTCAAAAATCAGATAATAGAGGCGCCTATGATACAGCACTGTCTGTTACAAAAGCATTCTTTTGAAGACTTACAGTGTTTTTGTATAGAGGTTGTGAATAGGGGCCAGCTGGGAAAGTCTGTAGATCAATGGCTCACCATTAGAGAACAAAGATGGATTTTTGAACTTGATTCCGTAGCTCCGGGAGGGTTAAATGGAAGCATCGATTGGAGGGCCTGTATGGCCTGATCGATATATTAATTATGTGCATTCAGTGACGTTTTTCAGACAGTATACATCTGTTTATTACATCTCTGGGGGGTGTTGTTTGAAGCCGGTCTCTTTGGGGATTGGGTAGAGAACACTGAAGTCATCACGTTGTGCGTAGATTTTGATTTTAGTTTAAAGCCTAGGTGAAAGTCTTAGCCCGCATGCGCGGCATTTCCACCTGGTTATGTTCAGTACAATTGACAAGCAGCGGTCTTGGCATTGGAGGTGAACGCGGGCAGCATTCTGTAAGTTTGTGAGCTGGAGATGTGTCGCTATACTAATATTCTAATGTGAGAGGAGTATAATTTGGTAGATGATGCAAGAATAGATCGAGGAGTTATTTTTCTTTTTATTTGTTGATAGGTTGGTGACAAGCTGTTGGTGTGAACGTTTGGCATTTAACTAATAGCCCCTGATGAACCGCGTTGTGAAACGCGTAGGCAGTGCCTGTTGACGGCGTTGGGAGATTCCATTAATTGAGAAGAGTTTTTTGGCCACATTGTTTTTGATACAGCGAACAAGATAAGAACATCTGCATAGTAAATTGTTCTAACCTTATGAGAAAATGAGTTACACATGCAAGTATTCACTTTCAGCAGGACGAAAGATTCTGAAAGTACACCTTGTTATTTGAAAAGAACATAAAAAGGTCATTGATGCAAATTGAGTGCCGCTGTTTGTCAGCTTTGGCCATGGCACCATTAAGTCTGAGACCTTGTGTGATTGATTGTGGTTGTACCTTAACAAACGAAGTACCTGTTTGAGAGACTTGGAATATATTGTCTACTATTTTTGATATATTTGGAGTGTATTTGAGTAGCCCAAAGGACTGACATGCAAGCCCTCTGGAACGAAAGGAGAAGCTGCTGTTCCTGTCAGCTTGTGCCGCCAGTGAAAGATAGGTCCTTTGTAAATAAACCAATACTGATCCTTCAGCTCATGCACACACACACCCCTGAAGCTTGAGCTCTGCTCAGTTCGGCTCTGATGTGAGTAACCAATAGGCAGCATGGCATGTCTAAGTACATAGAAATGGCAGATCACACCAGGCAACCACTGCTGCTCCTCAGAAAATGATAGAATTGCCTTGAGCAAGAACGCCTGCTTTGAGGGCATCCCATCTTCAGTATTCAATAAAGTTATTACATTGATGCCCTTGACTGCATAAACAGCCTGAACATCAGAAACGTCATTCAAATAAGACATGACTTGTACCACGGGAACTACCTCTATTTCATTTAAGTCATACAGTGCACATTAACTACTTATATATGGATGTATTTATTTATTTATTTATTTATTTGCATCTCTTATATACCGCGCTATTACAATCAGTGCGGTTTACAGTGGAACAGAACATAAAACAATGTAGCAGTTACATTGGGTTTACAATAAAACATGGGATACAAACTTGGAAAAACAGGGGATAAACTATGTACAGTGTTATAGAAGTGGAGGATTAAAGATCAAATGAGGGCATGGTTAAGGGTTGTAATGTAAAGAGTGGATATGTAACAGGAGGGGTATCAGGCTAACGGTTTTTTGTAGTTGGGGTTGCGTTAATTGTGAATCTTGGAGAGTACGTGTATTATGTCGGGGTTGGCTAGGGGGGATAAGATCGGAATAGTGTTTTAGGAAAAGATGGTGTTTGATAGCCTTTTTGAACGAGATTATATTGGTAATGGAACGAATTTCTGGGGGGAGGGAGTTCCATGCTCCTGGTACAAATAGTGAAAAGGCTCTATTGGATGTTGTCTTTGAACATTTTGTGATTGCTTTAGGCACTTCTAATTTGTTCAAGCATGACGAGCGTCTGTATCTGTTTGGTGGTATATATGTACTTCATGTATAGCATTTGACTCATGTACATCATTTAGATGACTTACGTCATATATATCATTTAAGCTATTTCCCATTCAAGGCATTTACCTCATATAGATCAGTTATTTCAGGTATGTCAATTACATAGTGTAGGCCATTTCCTACATATAGTCCATGTATTGCAGACACATCAGTTATGTGAAATGCTTCAGAGAGCGCCTCTCACACTTTCACTTTATTTATGTTGTGCCATCTTTCTCCCTAAGTACGCCAACAGGCCTGGAAGGAAGGGTAGAACGGACATTTCTGCTGAAAACCCCAGGAAACAAAATAAACATCCCAAAATAAAGCAAAATAACAGCTAAATACCTTCTCTAAGGCGACCAAGGGACGTGCCCCCTTGAGGACCACTTCAGGGACCTCTCATTCTGCTTCAATCATCGTTTTAATCACTCTCTGACTTAGAATATGGAAGTTCAGCAATCTGAAAGGAAAATCCGGATCTCTATGGTTGAGAGGTGAGGGTAGTCCAGCCGGGGGGAGGGGGGAAAGGACCTGAACCACCAGGTATTTAACCCCTTGGGGCCCACCAGACCCACCAAAGGATCCTGGTATTAGACAGGCCTCCTGCAGCTCTGTCAGCCCTTTCACTCAACAGTTCTGAGAGAGAATAACCCAGTTTAAGACTAGAAGACTTCTGTTTCCTTTCTTAGCCTTTTCTGCCCAATTAGTCCTAATGCTCCTAACCTAATTTGTAGGAGTATCACTCAGAAAACTTCCCTAACCCTAGGGATGTGTCTTCAGCTGCTGAGAACTGAGAATACAGGATCCTGGATCTGAAGAGGGAGCTCTAATGTGGGAGATTAGAATTCTGATATGCTCAGTTCTCAGCTGCTGAAGGTGGGGGAAAACCCGTTTGTTGAGACTGGATTGGAGGGATGATATGGAATGAAAGACTTTGAGATGATGGTGCTGCTGCTGCGGCGGCAGGCAAGAAAGAGGCACACAGGTGCTATGGAACCTCCCAAAAACTTCCAACAGAAGCTGGGGAGCTTTACGCATGGGGCTCTATTGGGGACGTCACCCATATTTGAGGACTTACTTCCTACTTGTCCATGTAGAAAGGGACATCATGGTATCTGAGGGCCCTCGAAAGGGCTGTATCTTTGGCCTTGATTTTGAGAAGGGAACAGACTACTTCCCTGGCTGGTAATGCCTGCAGTCTCAAAAGTGGGAATGAAAAGAAGAGGATGAGGATGAAAAAGAGCACCTGGAGGTATTTCTAGGCTTATCTTCAGGCAAACGCTATGGTTTGACCTTGCCCAAATCCTTCACCAACTTTTCAAGATTTTTTCCAAACAGAAGCTTGCCTTTGAATGGGAGCTTGGAAAACCTAGTCTTCAAAGCTGAATTTGCAGCTCAGTGACAAACATACAACCTCCTTAGGGCTACTATAGTAGCTGCAATTTCCCTAGTGGCCAGCCGCAGGAGATTGTACATCATATCTGCTAGAAAGGCCACAATGGACTCAAGAAAGTGGAGGAAGAATCTTCCAGCAAGAACTGAACCCAGAGCAGAAGGGTGCGAGCTGCCAGGCCTCCACAAACTGAAGCCTGAAGGAAGAGGCTGAGAAAATAGTTTCAAGAGACCTTCAACATTCGTATCCTTCTGAGCACGTAGGGCCGCACCACCCTCCACCAAAATAGTGGTCCATCTTGTAGCAGTTCTCACCAATGCATCAACCTAGAGAAATCACAGCCACTTATCCAAGTAAACCTTAATCCAGGCATAGAGCCTGCCCAAGAGTTTGACACTTCTCAGGGAGGTATCAGGTGAATCCTACTCAGCAATTCTTTCCAACTCCATTAGAAAAGGAAAGGTTCTGGAGGGTGTGCAAATGCCCACAAGGACAGGATTCGCTTGTGATTTGTCCTTTTCCTCCTCAGGCAAATGAGATATCTAAAGAGATGATGTAATTTGAGAGATCAAAGCAGGCAGCTCATGCTGGTGGACATTTAAGGAGTCGTCTTCTTCCTTGGGAAGAGGTGGGGGGAACAACTCTCCCTCTTCCCTACTAGACATGCTTCCTGAACTTCCCAAGTACAATTCTTCATCTCTGTCTTCCTCCAAAGCCTTATATTTTATTTTATTTATTGATTTAAAAGGATTTATATACTGCTTTATCCTGAAATCAAAGCAGATTACACATTCAACAAATCAAGTGTCAGGGTGCTTGGGTGTGGGCATGCAGTAATAAATGGATAAGTGTGTGTGTGAGCGGTGTGAAATTGATTGCGTGGTGAGCTATATACAGTGTGAGCTGTGTACAATAAATATTTACAGTTTTACATTTTGTTGGGCTGAGAGAGAGTTCATTTAGACAGTTCATGTTATGTCCTTGTAGTGGTCTGTGAAGAGCATAGTTTTGAGCATCTTCCGTAAGTCTTTGAGGTCTTTTTGTTGATTTCTGGGGGTTTCGGTGATTCGGGTAGTTGGTGGTCATCATTGAATTGTTCAATGAATAGGGTGATTTTTAGTAGTTTCCTTATAGAGCTCTCTCTCATCTCAAAAATGAATGGGGAGATTTCAGACCCTTGTCCACAGCCTCAAGTGGGTGCAAATGCTTCCATGATGGTCCCGAGTCTTTTGAAGAGCTCTGAGAGGTTGAAGGACCAGCCATTTACTGAAGTGAAGGCTGAGAGTAGACCCACTGAGGCCCACCTACCAAAAGGACCACACACATGATGGAAAATCTGTAAAATTCTGCAGGAATATGTTATAAGGAGGTCTGGGCAGCAACCCCAGTGTAAGGAAGTCCAGTCATAGAAGCCAGGGTCTTTGGGAGCAAAATTGGAGGAGGAACATGATCCGTACTAGTCTCTAAAATGGCAGGCATTCAAGCCTTGACAGGAGGTCCAGCAGATCAAGGGAGAACCAGGCCCTGATACTCACAATGCACGCTATCTGGCCGTCTCCCCTGAGATGGCAGCATAGGATGCACAAATATTGTCCAGTAAGAAGTGCTGGCACTTGCCACAACCCTAGTAGCGTTGCGTGCAGTTTGGCATTGGGACGCAAAGGCTGCATACACAGCAACATGCAGTGCAGCACTGACCGGCCCTTTTCCAGCCCCTGGACACAAAGGGCGGAGGGAAGGAGTTGCAATATTCCCCAAAGAGGTAATGAAGTACTTTTTGGCCAAAGGTGCTATTGTGCCATGAGCTCTCCTCCAAGCAGTAATGCACTGTGAAGGCGTGGACCGAAGACCAGGTGGTGGCCTGGCAGATGTCTTGCAGGGGAACCGTGCGCAGGTGAACCACCAAGGCCGCCATGGCACACACATTATGTGCGGTAACATGACACTCCAGACAGAGCTCGGTCTGCTCATAGGCAAAAGAGATGCAGTCTGCCAACCAGGTATGTTTATGTTCACTATATTTGCTTGACTACCTTTCAGGGAACCAACAAGGTGGTGTACAGATTAAAAACAAGACATAAATCAAAATATCTTTATCTTTATTCCAACATTTGATAGACCGCTTTGGCCGAAACATTAAAGCGATGTACAATAAAAATCAAAAGTCAACACTGCAAACCATAGAAAAGGAACACCATAAAATGACAGGAAAGAAAAGGACAGGACAAGTAAATAATAACCATATATATAGACCAAGGACAAATAATGACAATACACATGGAAAGGACAATACACAAGGACAATAATGACAATTCACATGGAAAGGACTCTATAAAATGATAGGGCAGGTACATAAACCATACAGAGAATCGTACTTCAAAATCGGAAAAGGTGAAAACGTGGGGGATTGGACAGAACTGGTGAGCAGGAGGAAATCAGGGGACTGATAGGTCAAAGGCAAATGTAAAAAGCTGGGTTTTTAGAAGAGAAGAGAATTTGGAAAATGAAGGCTCCAATCTGAGGACAGAGGGAAGGGAATTCCAGGATGTGGGAGCCATAAAGTAGAAAACTAATGATTGGGTGGAAGTAAACCGGGCTTAGGAAACTGAGGGAAGGTGAAGATGATTTCCGTGGATGCTATGGAGGGCATAGTGAGGGGAATGAAGGAGCAAGGAATCAGAAAAATAACAGAGGGAACCAGCATGCAATGCATGGTGAAACTGGGTAAATATTTTGTACTGAATGTGAAAGTGCACAGGAAGCCAGTGATAACAGATAAAGAGCAGTGTAATAGATTCAAAACGTGAGGTAGATGAGAGGACACATACGGCAGTTTTTTTAATACATTGTAATCTGTGTAAATGGTATTGGGGAAGACCAAGGTAAACGGTATTACAGGTAGACAGGGTACGCTTAGAGACCGCAACCCCGAGCCTGTTGATGTCATAGGAGATGAACAGTTTTGACGAGCAGAGATGAGCCTGTGTGCTCTGGAGGTAGAAGGCCAGCACCCTCTCGCAATCCAGGGTGTGCAGTGAGGCCTCCGCTCAGGGTGCGTGAGGCCTGGAGAAAAAGGTGGGAAGGACCACCTCTTGATTCATGTGAAAAGTGGACACCATCTTAAGCAGGAATTTTGGCTGAGTCCAGAGAACGACCCTGTTTTTGTGGAACCTGGTGTATGGGGCGTGGGCCACCAACACCTGCAACTCACTAACTCTGCTGACTGAAGGGAACAGTTCCAGGAACACTACTTTCCACGACAAGAACTTGAGATGGCACGTAGCCAGAGGCTCAAAAGTGGGAGCCATCAGCTTCCTGAGGACAACGTTTAGGTCCCATGCCACCGGCAGTGGGCAGATGGGGGGCCAAGAGAGGAGAAGCCCCCTCATAAAACGGTCCACAAGGGGGTTGCACAGAGACGGGCTGGCCGTCGACAAGGTGGTGATGCACTGGCAGGGCACTGAGGTGTACGCTGAAAGAATTGAATTATAGACCAGCCCAGGAGAGGTGCAGCAGATACAGGGTAGTTACTCACGTGTAACAGGTGATCTCCGGGAACAGCAGGAATATAGTCTTCACATATGGGAATAGACGGTACCGATGGAGCCTGCGCGGGAACGCTCCCCAGCGTCCAATAGGAACGCTTTTGGGAGCATCCCTCAGCACATGCGCGCTGCCTTCCAGCCTTTCCAACTGTCTCTCTTCAGTTAAGTTTGTAGCTGGGTGAAAGGATAGAGGGAGAGAGGAAAGAGACAAAGAGAGAGAGAGAGACAACTCCTAGGAGAGGTGGGTGGGTTCTGAAGACTAAATTCCTGCTGTTCCCAGAGATCAGCTGTTACAGGTGAGTAACTACACTATCTCCAGGAACAAGCAGGAATGTAGTCTTCACATATGGGGACTCCCTAGCTGAAGATGTCAGGGAGATAGCCCCAGGAAGGTGCCAAACTAACAAGGTAGGCATCCTTCCTCCCATGGATCTCTGGCATTCCACCAGGGTTGGTGGATAGGAGTTGAATTAGGTCTGAAAGAGATTTTGAAGAACAGTTTGGCCAAAGAAGGCATCGTGATGGGAGGCTTTATCCAGGCAGTAGTGGGCTGTGAAGGTGTGTACCGAAGCCCAGGTGGCTGCACGACAAATGTCATCGATAGACACAGAGTGGAGATTAGCCATAGAAGCTGCCATGGCTCTCACATTATGAGCTGTGACATGGTTCTGAAGAGGAAGACCCTTACTCTCATAAGCAAAGGATATGCATTGGGCAATCCATTTAGATAAAGTTCTTTTGGAGACTGGAAGTCCCAAATGACTAGGGTCAAAAGCTATAAAAAGTTGTGAGGACTTTCTATGTTGCTGTGTTCTTTGTATGTAAAAGGCTAAGGCCCTTTTACAATCCAAAGTATGAAGGTTTCTTTCTGCATTAGAGGCGTGAGGCCTCAGAAAAAATACAGGAAGATAAATTGATTGGTTTAAATGAAAAGGTGAAACTACCTTTGGCATAAAGTGGGGGTGAGTTCGAAGAACAACCTTATCATGATGAAACCTAGTATAAGGAGGATCAGCCACTAAAGCTTGCAATTCACTAATGCGACGGGCAGAGGTGATTGCAATTAGGAAGATGACCTTCCAGGTCAAAAACTTAACGGCTGTAGTGGCCAAAGGTTCAAAAGGCGGTTTCATGAGCTGCCCGAGAACTAGATTTAGATCCCCTGACACCGGTGATAGCTTGATGGGAGGTTTAGTTAATAAAAGGCCTCTCATAAATCTTGATAGGAGTGGATGAGAGGAAATTGGTTGTCCATTTAGAGGCTTATAAGAAGCTGCAATTGCACTAAGATGGACTCTCACCGAATTGGTCTTTAAACCAGAATTCGATAAGTGAAGGAGATACTCTACTATCGATTCTAAGGGTATGACCAGGGGTTTAACCCCTTCCTGAAGCACCATATAGTAAAACGTTTCCACTAGAAGGCATAAGATCTTCTTGTGGAAAGTTTCCAAGAAGCCAGAAGGATATCTTTTACCTGCTGGGACAGCTTGAAATCTTGGAGGTCTAAGCCTTCAGCAACCAGGCCGTGAGGTGCAGGGACTGGGGATCCGGGTGCCATAGTGTCTCGTTCTCCTGGGAAAGGAGATCTGGAGCATGCCCTAACTCCAGAGGTGCCGCTTGAGAGAGATGTAGAAGCAGGGAATACCACGTTTGGCGTGGCCATCGTGGCACTATGAGAATCATGCGACCCCTGTCTCTCTGAAGCTTGAAGAGTGTTTTGGGGATGAGGGGAATGGGTGGGAAGGCATAAAGGAAGTCCTGACCCCAATGAAGGAGGAAAGCATCCCTTGCCTGACAGTTGTGAGCCGGAATCCTGGAACAGAACCGGGGAAGTTTGGCATTCATAAGAACATAAGATATGCCATAATGGGTCAGACCAAGGTCCATCAAGCCCAGTATCCTGTTTCCAACAGTGGCCAATCTAAGTCATACGTACCTAGCAGTTTCCCCAAAGGACACAGGTTCCGCAGTGCTTGTATTGGGTCAAGCATTGATATCCTGGGTCCCTTCTTAATAATGGTTTATGGACCTTTCCTCCAAGAACTTGTCCAAACCTTTTTTAAACCCAGCTACATTAACAGCCTTTACTACATCCTCCGGTAACAAATTCCAGAGTTTGATTACACGTTGAGTGAAAAATATTTTCTTTTATTAGTCCTAAACAGTTTACCCTGTAGCTTCAATGCATGTCCCCTAGTCTTTCCATATTCCGATAACGTAAACAATCGATCTACGTTTACCCGTTCCACACCATTCATTAATTTATAGGCTTCTATCATATCTTCCCTCAGCTGTCTCTTTTCCAGGTTAAAGAGCCCTAACCTTTTTAGCCTTTCTTCATAGGAGTATCCTTCCATCCCCTTTACCATTTTGGTGGCTCTTCTCTTAACCTTTTCTAATAACTCTATATCCTTTTTAAGATACGGCGACCAGAATTGCACACAATATTCAAGATGCGGTCTCACCATGGAACAATATAGAGGCATTATAATATCTTTTGTTTTATTTTCCATTCCTTTCCTTATGATACCTAGCATTCTATTTGCTCTCTAGGCTACTGCTGCACACTGGGCCGAAGGTATTAACATGTTATCCACAATAACGCCTAAATCTTTTTCCTGGGTGGTGGTTCCTAATGTGGAACCTTGCACTGTGTAACCATAGTTTGGGTTGTTCTTCCCTAGGTGCATAACTTTGCACTTGTCCACATTAAATTTCATCTGCCATTTAGATGCCCAGTCTTCTAATTTATCAAGATCCTCTTGCAATTTTCCACAATCCTCTTGGGTTTTAACAACTTTAAATAATTTTGTGTCATCTGCAAATTTGATAATCTCACTCATTATTCCATTTTCCAGGTTATTTATGAATATGTCAAAAAGCAGCGGACCCAGCACAGATCCCTGGGGTACATCACTATTCACCTTTCTCCATTGGGAAAATTGGCCATTTAGCCCCTCTGCTTTCTATCTTTTAACCAGTTCCTGATCCACAGTAGTACACTGCCCTCCTATCCCATGACTCTTTAGTTTTGCCAAAGGTCTCTGATGAGGGACCTTGTCAAAGGCTTTCTGAAAGTCCAGATACACTATATCAACCGACTCACCTTTGTCCACCTGTTTATTCACACTTTCAAAAAAACATAACAGATTAGTAAGACAAGATCTTCCTTGTCTAAAGCCATGTTGCCTGTCTCCCATTAGGCCATGACTATCTACATGCTGAGTAATTTTATTCTTTATGAGGGTTTCTACCATTTTTCCCCGTACTGACGTCAGGCTCACCGGTTTGTAGTTTCCCGGATCACCCCTGGAACCCTTTTTAAAAATTGGTGTTACATTGGCGATCCTCCAATCTTCAGGTATTAGAGATGATTTTAATGATAGTTCACAGATTACTAATAGCAGGTCTGCAATCTCATATTTCAGTTCTTTCAACACCCTTGGATGTATACCATCCAGCCCAGGTGATTTGCTACTCTTCAGTTTATCTAATAGTTGTAATATATCTTCCCGATGTATCGATATTTCCTTCAATTCTTCCACACCTTTAAATACCACTTCAGCCATGGGTAACATCCCTACATCTTCCTCAGTAAAGACTGAAGCAAAGAATTCATTCAGTCTCTCCGTTATCGCCTTGTCGCCTCTTAGTGCCCCTTTAACTCCTCTATCATCTACTGGACCAACTGACTCTCTCACAGGTTTTTTGCTACGAATGTACTTGAAAAAATCTTTATTTCGCGTTTTTGCTTACACAGCAAGCTTCTTCTCAAATTCTCCCTTTGCCTGCTTTATCAATGCCTTGCATTTGACTTGCCAGTGCTTGTGCTGTTTCCAGGTTTCGTCGTTTGCCTCTTTTTTCCATTTCCTGAAAGATGCTTTTTTGACAACAAGCGCCTCTCTGACCTCACCTTTAAACCATGCCGGCAGTTTTTTGGACTTCCTTCCACTTTTCTTAAAGCGTGGAATACAGCTGGTCTGGGCTGCCAAGATAGTATTTTTCAACAACACCCAAGCTTGATGTAAGTCTTTAACCTTTGCAACTGCTCCTTTTAGTTTTTTCTTAACTATTTTCCTCATTTTATCATAGTCTCCCTTTTGAAAGTTAAAAGGTAGTACTGTGGATTTCCTTACTATCCCTCCTCCACTAATTAAATCAAAGGCGATCATGCTATGATCACTATTGCCAAGTGGCCCCAACACCCTTATCTCTTGCACTAGATCTGGTGTTCCACTAAGGACTAGGTCTAATATGGCTTCCCCTCTGGTCGGTTCATGAACCAGCTGCTCCAAGAAGCAGTCATTTATGTCATCTAGGAACTTTATCTCCCTAGCATGTCCTGCCGTGACACTGACCCAGTCAATACCGGGGTAATTGAAATCACCCATTATTATTACTGCGCTGTAACTTTTGTTAGCTTCCATGATTTCTTTGAGCATTTCATCATCCATTTGTTCATTCTGGCCACTGCCATCACCTTCCCCTTTTTACATGGAATTTCAATCCATAGAGATTCTACAGCAAATTTTGTTTCCTGCAAAACTTTTATCCTTTCTGACTCAATGCCCTCTCTAACATAGAGCGCAGCCCCTCCACCAATTTGATCAGCTCTATCATTATGATATAGTTTGTTTAAAGGTATCACAGTGTCCCACTGGTTGTCCTCCTTCCACCATGTCTCTGATATCCCAATCATATCTAACCTCTCATTTAGTGCTATATATTCTAACTCTCCCATCTTATTTTTTAGACTTCTAGCATTTGCATACAAGAATTTTAGAGACTGTATTTTATTCATATTAGTTTGGCTGTTGGTAGACATGGGTAATTTGGGATCTTTAAGCTCTGTCTGCTCCATACACGAGGGCATTTGGGCTACTTTACTCTTTTTTGGAACCTCTCTGCTTTTGGTAGTATCCTTCAAGGATACATTCTTCCGAACCATCCGCTCTTGGGCGACTGTCGGCTTTTCCCTATCTCCTTTTTAAAGGTTAATGCCAGCAGCCTGGTTCCATCCCGGTTAAGGTGAAGCCCATCCCTTCGGAAGAGCCTCTCCTTTTCCCAGAATGTTCCCCAGTTCCTAACAAATCCTAAACCCTCATCTCTGCACCATTGTCTCATCCACGCATTGAGACACCGGAGCTCTGCCTGCCTTTTGAGTCCTGCACGTGGAACGGGAAGCATTTCGGAGAACGCTACCCTGGAAGTTCTGGATTTCAACTTCCTACCTAAAAGCCTAAATTTAGCCTCCAGAACCTCCCTACCACATTTTCCTATGTCATTGGTACCGAAATGTACCAAGACAGGAGACTCCTCCCCAGCACTATCTAAGACCTTATCTAGGTGGCGCGTGAGGTTCACTACCTTCGCACCAGGCAGGCATGTTACCAGGCGATCCTTACGTCCACCAGCCACCCAGCTATCTCCATGCCTAATGATCGAATCACCAACTATAACAGCTGTCCTAACCCTTCCCTCATAGGCACATGGCCCTGGAGAAACGTCCGCGGTGTGAGAGGATTTTACATCACCTGGAGGACAGGTCCTAGTTACAGGATCACTTCCTGCCACACCAGGGTGATGCTTTCCTGTCACGTGACCTCTCTCCTCCATGGCAACAGGGATGCTGCCAGACTGTTGGTGGGACTTCAGGACTATATCCCTGTAGGTCTCGTCTATGTACCTCTCTGTCTTTCTTATGTTTTCCAAGTCTGCTACTCTAGCCTCCAGAGAACAGACTTGTTCCCTGAGAGCAAAGAGCTCCTTGCACCTATTGCACACGTAAGACCTCTCACCAACTGGGAGAAAATCATATATGTGACACTCAATGCAAAAAACTGGAAAGCCCCATCTCACTGCTGGACTGCTGTCTGCATCTTTAGTTTTAAGTTTTTGTTTAGATCTTTAAGTTCTTTACTTCCTAAGGGTTGCTATGGATATTTATACTAATAAAACTGTACCTAATACGTTTAATATACCTTGTTCACCTTAAATTAATCTCAGATCCTTAGTGTATGACTGATTTGGGTAACGAGCTGCACCTGAGAGCACCCCCTGTCTTTTTAAGATGTGTAAGTACCTATAAAACTACGATTATTCCAGGGGTGGGTGGGTGTGGGGAAGGTGGGAGGGAAATAACACTTATTAAAAGAGGGCTGCTACACAGTACCCTGTCCTCTGCTGCTGAGGTAAGCTATATTGTTATCTGATTTTAAATTTTAAATTATAGCTCTTTGCTGCTGCTAGGCTCTAACTTATTATGAAATTTAAACTACAAGCTCTCTGCTGGGTTCCAAATTTAACCAGAAAGCTCTCTTCTGTGTTTTAAATTTAAACTAAAAGTACTTTGCTGATACTACGCCCTGAGTGACTATTAATTTAAACTACAAGCTCTCTGCTGGGTATGATATGTAACCAGAAAGTTTTCTTCTGTGTTTTAAATTTAAACTTAAACTGCTGCTACTAGGCCCTGACTAATTTAACAAAAAATAGTGGGTTCACAGATTAATTAGCTTTAATACAAAGAATTCCTTACAGAAAATTCCCAGAAGTATTTATTTATTTATTTAACAATTCTTATATACCGCGCTATTTCTCATCAGTGCGGTTTACATAGAACAATAAACACTTGGACATACAAATAGTCCTACGTTTACATAAAACAGGATTTTGAACATGGATTAACTGGGGAAACTATATACATTTGAGATTTAGCTACAGGTAGTTAACAGGTTGGGCTCGTAAGAAGGATTTGCTGTCAAGTTTAGCTTACAGCGTGTTTGTACTCTGTTAGGTAAAGAACAGTTAGAGAGCTGTAATATCGTATGTGGTAGAATTAGATTGTAGTTTTATTGTGAATGTAGTTTCAATTGCCATATATGAGTGAGTGTTGGGTGGGGGGGGGGGGGGGGGGAAAAAACCAGGCTGTGTAAAGTGCATGAGGAACAGGTGATGTTTGATGGCTTTTCTAAACTGCATGCGGTCTTTGATTGCTCTTATGTTAGAAGGGAGTTTGTTCCAACATCTGGGGGCATAGCTTGTAAATGCCCTATTGATGGTTGATTGGTTAAGTTTTATAGACTTGCTTGGTATGACCAGGGTGTTTTCAGCAAGAGCGCTTCTGGATCTGTTATTGGGGGTATGAATGATTAGATCAACAATTGAGGAGGGTGATGTCTTATTGAATGCTTTAAAGGTGATGAGGAGGGTTTTGTATAAGATTCTACAGTTTATTGGGAGCCAGTGAAGCTCTTTTAGTATAGGTGAGATGTGGTCCTTCCTGGATGCTCCGCACAGAACACGAGCCGCTTCATTCATGGCTAACTGAAGTGGGTTGAGGGTATTCTTTGGGAGGCCATGTAGTATTATATTAGCGTAGTCAAAGTGAGGTGTTACTAGGGCTTGCAAAACTGTTCGAAAGTCGTCAGTTTCCATCATGGGTCTCAGGTGGCGGAGGGTTTTGATTTTGAAGTATATAGATTTTACTGTTCGTTTGATGTGGTCTTTGAAGTCCAAGTGTTGGTCTAATATTACTCCTAGATAGCGTATGTTGGATTTGACCGGAAGTTCTATGTCTCTAACTTTTAGTGTTGATGGCGGGGAGAAGTCTTTGTTCCGTGTGACAAAAAGCACTTCTGTCTTCTTGAAATTTATACGTAGATTCTGACTGAAGAGCCAATCTGTTATTGCATTGAAGTACTTAATTAACATTGTGAGATCTGGGCATGCGACCATTATAGGTGTGAATAACAGAACATTGTCTGCGTACATGAGGCAGGATATGCCGAAGGAGCGGGTTATGTCGCAGATTGGTTGCATATAAATATTGAAAAATAGTATATACTCACAACTGCAGATCTCTCTCCAGAAGTAACAGTCCCCTTTTGTAGTCCTGCAAGACTTCCTAAGTGGACTTGCAAAGAGGTCTATGTCTCAAGTGCCCCAGAGATGAAATATCTTTGCCACCTGGTCTACGTGGAGGGACCACTCGTGAGGCAGCAGTACTCGACTGAGTTTGTCTGCCCAAAGGTTTTGAATGCCTGGAAGATATACTACTAGAAGGTGAATTTGATGCTCTCTGGCGAGGGCCCACAGTCGTAAAGCTTCATTGCATAACGACAGAGAGCCTGTTCCGCCCTGCTTGTTCACATAGAACATGGCTACTTGATTGACCTTCTGGATTAGGACTGTCTTGTAGCTGAGCTGGGTGTGGAACACTCAAAGAGCTAGATAGATTGCTCTTAATTCCAGGAGGTTTATGTGCAAACCAACCTCCTCTGAAGTCCAGGTGACCTGGGTAGAGAGATAATTCAGGTGTGCTCCCCAACCCGCCTGTGATGCATCTGTTATAGTTCAATATTGTTCTTGTTATGTTGTTATATTTCATACAATTCTTGTTATAATGTAATATAGTTCCATAAAGTTCTATGTATCTGTTTGATTGTTGTTGTAATGTAAACCGCTGCTGATCCTTGGAAGCAGCGGTATATAAAAGCTGTTCAAATAAAATAAATAAATAAATAAATCTGTTGTTAGGGTGGCTTGAAAGAGGGGTTGATGGAAAGGAGACCCCACTGGCAGATTTTTTAGTTATTGCCACCATTGGAGGGACAAAATTAGTCATTGAGAGATTGTTATTTTGTTGGACAAATGACCCGTGGCCTGTGTCCACTGTGTGGAGAGGGTCCACTGAACTACTCGCATGTGGAGGCGAGCATATGGGACTACATGAACTGTGGATGCCATATGTCCCAGTAACTGCAGTAGCTCCCGAGCAGTGAGGGAGGATTTGCCTGCTGCTTGAGAAGCTAGTTGCATTATGCGAAGACACCGGGCTTGTGGAAGGAAAGCCCTTGCCTGTCTGGTATCCAGACAGGCTCCTATGAATTCTAGGCATTAGGAAGGAACTAGTTGAGATTTTGGGAAGTTTATTACCAATCCTAAGTATTGGAGGATTTGCATTGTATGGGACAGTGCAGTGCTGGCCTCTGCAACTGTAGGGGCTTGAATGAGCCAGTCGTCTAAGTAGGGGAAGACGAAAATCCCCAGGGTTCGTAGAAATGCAACTACTACTGCCATGCATTTCATGAATACCCTTGGTGCTGAAGCCAGACCAAAAGGAAGAACCCTGTACTGGAAATGTCTTCTCCTGAAAAGGAAACGTAAAACTTTCCTGTGATCTGGATGGATGAGAATGTGAGTGTATGCATCCTTTAAGTCTAGAGAGCAAAGCCAATCCTGGCTTTGAAGGTATGGCAGAAGAGTTCCTAGAGAAATCATTTTGAATTTCTCTCGAAACAGATATTTGATCAATTCTCTGAGGTCTAGAATGGGTCTGTGTCCCCTGTTTTCTTTGGAATAAGGAAATAGGGGGAGTAGAACCTTGTACCCTGATGGGGAATGGGTACTTCCTCTATTGCCCCTTGGGCAAGAAGTGTGTAGACCTTGTGATCTAGCAGATTGTCTGCAAAGGTTTGTGAATTGAATTGCTTTAGAATTGTAGGAGGGGGCATGCTGTGAAAATGAAGCTTGTACCCCTCTCCTACAATGGGCAAAGTCCAATCTTCTGCTGTTATCTGATGCCATCTGTTGACAAAATGGCATAACCTGCCCGGAATATTGGGGGGTTGGGGACCCCTCAGAGGCAGGGAGGCAAAGCTCTCTAGGAAGGAGTCAAAGCCCTTGAGGGGGCTGAACCTGGAGAGATGGTTGGGCTCTCGGCCTTTTGGCTTCTTTTGCTGTCTAGTTTGTCCCTTTTGGGCAACCTGACCTGGAGTTTGACTCTGCTGGGTATAGGAAAGATAAAACTTCCTCTTTTTGCTAAAAGAGGGTTTTTTATAAGGCTTCCTTTTGGCTGGAGTGGCTGTAGAGTTTGACAATTTTTTTAAGGTAGAATTGTCAGCATCTAACTTGTTAGCCTTTTCCTGCCAGTTCTTGCCGAAGAGATTCTCCCTTGTGCAAGGAATGTTACCTAACTTGTCCTGTACCCAAGTCTCCAAGTCTGATACCTGTAGCCAGGTAATCCGTCGTGCGCCAATGTCAATAGCAGAGGTTCTGCTGATGCATTCGAAGCAGTCAAAGGCTGCACAATTGACAAACTTGGAGACATCCTCAACATGCTTAACTAGAGCAAGAAAATCTTGTCTCTTATCTTCTGGGAGAAATGGGCTCATAAGCTCCAAGTCTCCTGTGACTTCCTTGAGGAACATTCCCATATATAGGATATATGAACTGATCCTAGCTGAAAGCATAGAAGCTTGAAAAGTCCTGCGTCCAAAAGCATCCAGAGTCCTGCATTCACGACCTGGAGGATTGGATGCATGCCTCTGCACTTTTCATCCTACACATGGCTGATTCCACTACCATTGAATGGTGTGGCAGCTGAGTTTTCTGAAATCCAGGACATGGCGGAACTTGATACATACAAATGGCCAATTTTCCCAATGGAGAAAGGTGAATAGTGGTGTACCCCAGGGATCTGTGCTGGGTCCGCAGCTTTTTGACATATTCATAAATGACCTGGAAAGTGGAACGAGTGAGGTTATCAAATTTGCAGATGACACAAAACTATTTAAAGTTGTTAAAACCCAAGAGGATTGTGAAAAATTGCAAGAGGATCTTGATAAATTGGAAGACTGGGCATCAAAATGGCAGATGAAATTTAATGTGGACAAGTGCAAGGTTATGCACCTAGGGAAGAACAACCCAAACTATGGTTACACGATGCAAGGTTCCACATTAGGAACCACCACCCAGGAAAAAGATTTAGGCGTCATTGTGGATACTATGTTAAAACCCTCGGCCCAGTGTGCAGCGGCGGCCAAGAGAGCAAATAGAATGCTAGGTATGATCAGGAAAGGAATGGAAAATAAAACAAAAGATATTATAATGCCTCTATATCGTTCCATGGTGAGACCGCACCTTGAATATTGTGTGCAATTCTGGTCGCCGTATCTTAAAAAGGATATAGCGATTTTAGAAAAGGTTCAGAGAAGAGCCACCAAAATGGTAAAGGGGATGGAAGGATACTCCTATGAAGAAAGGCTAAAAAGGTTAGGGCTCTTTAACCTGGAAAAGAGACGGCTGAGGGGAGATATGATAGAAGTCTATAAATTAATGAACGGAGTGGAACGGGTAAACGTAGATCGATTGTTTACCTTATCAGAATATAGAAAGACTAGGGGACATGCAATGAAGCTACAGGGTAAACTATTTAAGACTAATAAAAGAAAATATTTTTTCACTCAACGAGTAATCAAACTCTGGAATTTGTTACCGAAGGATGTAGTAAAGGCTGTTAGTGTAGCTGGGTTTAAAAAAGGTTTGGACAAGTTCCTAGAGGAAAGGTCCATAAACCATTATTAAGAAGTGACCAAAGATATCAATGCTTGACCCAGTACAAGCATTGTGGAACTTGTGTCTCTTGGGGAAACTGCTAGGTACATATGACCTAGATTGGCCACTGTTGGAAACAGAATACTGGGCTTGATGGACCTTGGTCTGACCCAGTATGGCATATCTTATGTTCTTATGTTCCTACAGTGAGGAGAAGTAGTCAGAGGTGTCTCCCACATTCTGAACATCAAGCTATGCAGAATTTCATGGACAGGCAGAATGGCTGCCTCCTTAGGAGCTTTAGGATATTGGAGAATTTCCAATTCCTTTGCTCTGGGTTCGTCTTCAGGAGCTACTGTGATTGAAAGACCTTTGGCCATATCACAGATGAAATCCTGAAATGACATGTCCTATGGAGGTGACATTCTGCATTGGGGAGAAGAGGGATCTTCTAGGAGAAACCCTCTAGTGCCAGCAGAATTGTCAGAGTCTTCGGAATCGGAAGAATCGAAGTATTCCTGACCACGATGCTCTTGCAAAGCATGATCCCGGTACCGATCGAAGTCGGTACCGAGCTGACCCTGTACCGCTTTGTCAATTTCAGTACCGGTATCATCGGCATCGGTACCCGTGGGACCACCGGTACCGCAGCTGAAAGAAGAGCTGCGATGCTGCGCTCGATAGTGAGGAACCTCTGGTCTATCGACGCTGCCGATGCCTGAGTGTCGGTACCGGTAAGGACAGCTGGAACCCCTTAGCATGGCACAGGTAGTTCTTGCGAGGTTGAGGCCTCGAGAACATCCTGAAGCCCCATCGATGCTTTGGAAGCCGAAGCCTCCCGCCGGGGCTGTTTTGCCGGTGTGGTTCCCTCAAGGGCAATGCCAATAGCCTCTCGATGCTTAGCAGGAAAGCTACCCTTTGAGGACCGGCTTTTATGTTTAGTTACCTGAGATCCATGGGAGGAAGAAGAGGCCCTTGACGATGTTGATGCAATGGATCTGGCATCTGAAGAAAAGAGGGTAGCGAGCTTTGCAGCGCGGTTCTGTCTTCCTCTTTTAGTCATCCCCATGCAGGAGAGACATTCAGTTGGAGAATGTTCAGGTCCTAAACATTTCAGACACCAGTCATGGGTGTCAGTGACGAAAATGGTACCGCCACACTTAGTACATTTTTTAAAACCACTAGCTGGTTTTGACTTGATTTAGGAATATGGGGCCTAGTGCCCAAAATGCCACCTAGCACCAAAGAGAAAAGTTTCTGAAAAGAAACAGTCTAAAGCCTAAGGTTTGGGGGGGGGGGGGGGTTGTATGAAAAGAAAAGAACCGGCGGTACCAGTAGGCATCGTGCGGTCGGCAAACGCGACAACAAGAAAAGAAATTTAAAGACGGAATTTTCTGCGGTGACAGGGAATAGATCCTGCCGGCTCCACGGAAAACGAAGAACTGAAGAGGGACAGTTGGAAAGGCGGGAAGGCAGTGCGCATGTGCTGAGGGATGCTCCCAAAAGCATTCCTATTGGATGCTGGGGAGCGTTCCCGCGCAGGCTCCGTCGGTACCGACGATACCCATATGTGAAGACTACATTCCTGCTTGTTCCTGAAGATTGTAGGATGTCCTGCACCGAGCAAGAGAAAGGGTTGAGATTCCTGTCTGCACACTAGACCAAAAATCTATGCCATTTGAAAGCAGAGTCCTTATGCGATGCCAGTAAGATGTCCTCCACATCCTGGAGAGGTAGAGATGTGCTAGGGAGCCGTTCAGCAGGCCTATGGGGTTACATTTATTTATTTTATTTAGTATACATTTGTATACCGCTACTTCCTACGATCATGGACTGTCGAGGACATGTGCCCCAATAGGCACAGTAGGAGATGGGCAGATGTCGATGAGTGATCCTCTAACTCTATTGCTACAGTCGCCTGATGCTGCGTTCTGTCCAGAGGGAGGAAGGCTCTGGCCTGAGAGTAGTCTAGAAGAGCTCCTATGAACTCCAGACGCTGGGTCGGTAGCAGATGAGACTTTTGGAAGTTGATCACAAACCCCAGATGCTACTGCACCCTGATGGTGCGGTGGACCGCATGATGCACCCTCCTCTGGCGAGCTGGGCTTCAGGAGCCAGTCATCCAGAGAGGGGAAGAAAAAGACTTCCGACAAGAGGAGGTCAGAGGCGACTACCACCAGCCACTTGGTGAAAACCCTAGGGGTGAAAGAGAGGCCAAAAGGGAGCACCCAATGCTGGTAGTGGCAGCCTCCGATGATGAAGCAGAGGTACTAACGGTGCCAGGGATGGATCAATATGTGGGTATAGGTATAGAGTAGTTACTCACCTGTAACAGGTGTTCTCCAGGAGCAGCAGGAATCAGTCCTCATATATGGGTGACATCGATGTCGATGGAGCCCCTGCGGAGCATTTCCCCAGCTTTCTATGAAAGCCTTTGGGAATACTGCACACATGCGCGGTCCCCTTCCCGAATAAAGGTGCCATCTTGCTCAGTCAAATGACATAGCTAAAAAACAGCACACAAAATGTAAAAATGAACTATATACAACTGCAATTCCCAGGGGAGGAGGGAGGGTTGTGAGAACTGATTCCTGCTGCTCCTGGAGAACACCTGTTACAGGTGAGTAACTACTCTTTCTCCAGGACCAAGCAGGAAGTCAGTCCTCACATATGGGTGACTCCCTAGCTCTGGGCTACCAGGAACCCAGGCTGAACAAGAGAACTCCCTCTAGTCCCAGCATCAAAGGAAGGCTTTTCACTGAAAGAACCTCCACCGGTAGCCCAACAGAGGGCTGAAGGGCAGGAGTTGCCTAAACCTCAAAGAGATTCCGGAGTACTGCCTGGCCAAAAGCACTATCCCTACGGGACTCCCTCTCCAGGCAGTAATGGGCCGCAAAGGTCTGGCTTGAGGACCAAGTTGCAGCCCTGCAGATGTCTGCCAATGGTACAGAGCGGAGAAGAGCTACTGAGGCAGCCATTGCCCTGACACGGTGGGCCGTGACCAGACCCTGCAAGGGAAGGTCAGCCGCCCTGTAAGCCCAGGTGATACAGTCAGCCACCCAGATGGACAAGGTACGCTTGGACACAGCCAACCCCAAATTATTAGGGTCAAAAGATATTAAGAGCTGAGTAGCTCTTCTATGTCCCTGCGTACGGTCAAGGTAGAAGGATAAGGCCCTCCTACAGTCCAGGGTATGCAGAACTGCTTCAGCCTGGCTTGCATGAGGCCTAGGGAAGAATGTCGGTAGAACCACCTCCTGGTTGAGGTGGAAAGAGGAGACAACCTTTGGGAGGAACTTTGGATGAGTCCTAAGGACTACCCTGTTCCTATAGAAGCGAGTATAAGGCCTGTCACAGACCAGGGCCTGAAGCTCACTCACTCGCCTGGCCGAGGTTAGGGCTACCAGGAAGAGCGTCTTCCAGGACAGGAAGCAGAGAGGACAAGTAGCCATCGCCTCAAAAAGTGGGCGAGTCAGTTGCTGCAAGACCACATTCAACTCCCACAAAGGGGCTGGTGGACGGAGAGGAGGCTTGAGCAAGAGCAAGCCTCTGAGAAACCTGGGCACCAAGGGATGACCCGACAGAGAATGTCCTTCCACCAGTGAGTGGTGAGCTGCTAGAGCTGAGAGGTGGACCCGAACAGAATTGGACTTAAGTCCCTGATTGGATAAGTGCAGCAGGTACTGAAGCACTACTGGTACAGCACAGGAGAAAGGATCTTCTGTACGTAGCTGACACCACAGAGAAAACCTTTTCCATTTCAGTGCATAGGTTTTCCTAGTGGACTGCTTCCGAGAGGCTAGGACAACCTCCTCAACTTCCTGAGGTAGGCCCCAGGGAGCCAAAACTACCCTTGCAGCCTCCATGCCATCAAATTGAGAGATCTGAGATTTGGGTGCAGAAGGGAACCTTGAGTCTGAGAGAGAAGTTCAGGCTGTAACCCCAGAGGCAGTGGGGTGTCCACTGCCAGTTGAAGCAGAAGTGGGAACCAAGGCTGCCTCGGCCATCTGGGAGCTAACAGCAGAACCGAGGCCTTGTCCTGTAGAATCTTGAACAGGGTTCAGGCCACCAGGGGCATGGGAGGAAACGCATACAGGAGGCCCTGGGACCAGGAAATCAGAAAAGCATCTGCTGCTAGCCACAGAGGATGCGGTTGCCTGGAGCAGAGCCTTGGCAGCTGTTTGTTCAGTGGACTGGCAAACAGATCTATGGATGGAAGTCCCCATTTCAGGAAAATCTTCTGAACCACTAAGGGATGGTATCCAGTATTCTCCCCAATAATCAACTGTTTTGAAGCTGTAGCCGAATGGTTGCTATCACAAAACCTTAGGATTAACCACAACAAAACTGACGTTCTTTTTGTCACAAGGAACCGTAAGTTCATACCTCCTCCATCACTACTCGTCAACAACGTGGAGTTGAAAGCAAAATCTACAATCCGTTACCTTGGCATCACATTGGATCAACACCTGAACATGACAACACATGTCAAGAACATCACAAAAACTATATATTATAAGATCAAATCGTTACGTCACCTCCGCCCCCTACTAGATCCTACAGACTTCCGAACAACCTTCCAGGCATTAGTCCTCCCACACCTGGATTTTGCCAACATCATCCTCCATGGCCTCCCTAAATCAACTTTAAATCCGCTCCGCCTAGCCATGAATACAGCCGCCAGAGTCCTCTCCGGCTCATCAAGATCTGAACATATAACACCCATCATGAAAGAACTGCACTGGTTACCATTACATGCCAGAATCCAGTATAAGTCTTTAGTTCTTACTTTCAAGGCCCTAAATAACTACCCCCCTACGCCAATCAGCAAACTTATCCATGGCACCCTGGAAAACAGAAAAAGGAGAACTACATCATTGAACACCTTAATAGTCCCAAAAATAATAACGAAGTGCACTAAGGCCACCTCCAACAGGGCTTTCTCCTTATTTGCACCTCTAAACTGGAATGCACTACCGCACGAAATCCATGCTATCAAAAACCTAATCCTATTCAGAAAAGCATTGAAATACCACTTATTCACAAAATGCTACCCAGAAGTCAACCTAGCCATTAACAATACTAGCACCTCAATACAACCAGAAAAGGGCTAGTTGGTCAATCTTCTCTCTAGTCCTATTAGTCAACCACATTGCAACATCTAAATCATGTTTTATATCACTGTATATATTATTTAAGTCAATCTGTACATAGTTCCCCCGGTTGTCCTATGTTGAATCTTCCTGTTCAATGTAAAACTCAATGTTACTTGTATGCATTGTAGTATGTTCTTGTTTCAATGTACACCGCACTGATTGAAATAGCGCGGTATAGAAGAATTGTTAAATAAATAAATAAATAAATAAATAAATGGAGCTGCCATTCGTGGGGCTGCAGAATCCTGCTCAGCCTGTCTGCCAGGTAGTTTTTCCTGGCCAGGGAGATAAACAGCTTTGAGAAACATGTTGTGCCTGAGAGCAAACAAGCAAAGGTCCTGTGCCTCCTGACAAAGGAGCCTGGACCCAGTGCCGACCTGCTTGTTCACATAAAACATGGCTACTTGGTTGTCTGTTTGTACTAAGACAGACTGATGAGCCAGGGTTTGAGAGAAAGTCTTGAGGGCTAAGCGAATAGCCCGGAGTTCCAGTAGATTGATCTGCTGCGTGGCCTCCCAGGGAGACCACAGGCCCTGGGTGTACTTGCCCAGACAATGTGCTCCCCAGCCCTGCAGGGAGGCATCTGTGGTCAACACCACTGTGAACCCAGGAATCTGAAAAGGCACCCCTTGCAGTAGATTGGGGGGGTGCAGCCACCAGCATAGAGAGTTCAGGAATGGTCTGGACACCCTTACTCTGTCTCTGAGGCTTCCTGTGGCCTGCGTCCACTGAGTCCTGAGGCACCACTGTGCAGGCCTCATATGGAGCCGGGCACTGGGAGTCACATGTACTGTCGAAGCCATGTGGCCGAGAAGCCTCAGCCAGAGTCAGGCGGAAACCAGTGACCTGCTGAGAAACTGGTTTGCCAAGTATATCAGTCTTTGGGCTTTGTCTTCTGGCAAGAAAGCCTTTGCCTACAGAGAGTCTAGCCTTGCCTCTATGAACTCCAAGTTCTGGGAGGGGAGCAAAGTGGACTTTGCGAAGTTTACGACAAACCCTAGGTGTTGAAGGAGAGAAATAGTTTGGAGGGTGGCTTGCCTGGCCTCCTGGCACGTCTGACCCCTGATGAGCCAGTCGTCCAGATAGGGGAAGACAAAGATACCCTAATTTCTCAAGTAGGCCACCACCACTGCTAGGCATTTGGTAAAGACCCTGGGGGCGGAGGTGAGGCCAAAAGGTAGCACTCTGTACTGATAATGGTTTCCTCCCACAATGAACCTGAGGTACTTTCTGTGGTCTGGATGAATGAGGATGTGCGTGTATGCATCCTTTAGATCTAAAGAGCATAGTCAATCTCCCTGCTGGAGGTAGGGCAGAAGTGTTTCAAGAGTAAGCATCTTGAACTTTTCTTTCTCTAGGAACTTGTTGAGATTTCTGAGGTCGAGAATAGGCCTGAGGCCACCGGTTCTCTTTGGTACGAGGAAGTACCTGGAGTAGAAACCGTGACCTTGCAGGTGGGGAGGCACAGGCTCCACCGCCTTGTCTCGCAACAGACCCTGAAGCTCTTGAAGGAGGAGGTCTGTGTGGAGAGGAGGCCTTGGAGGCTCTCCCGGGAAGTAAGGAGGAGGCAACTGATGGAAATGAAGCATATAGCCCTTGTGGACTATGCTTAAGACCCAACTGTCGCCTGTAATGGGTGGCCACCTGTGGGCAAACAGGACTAGTCAACCTCCTGTGCAGGGGTGGGATAGCAGAGATGGAGAGGCTATGCCTTGGGAGTCAAAAAACCCCAGCCTGCTGAGTGGGAGCAGGAGCCGGAGGCTTGGGGGCCTTCTGCCTACGGGGCCCATGTCCCTGCCCCTTGGCCTGCTGACCCTGTGGGGGAGCTGGGGAGGCCTGGTAAGGTGGGAACTGTTTGTAGGCAGTCACCTTCCTCGGGTAAAAGGACTTCTTACCCGAGCCCTTCTTTTTATGAGAAGGGAGAGAAGTCTTTCTGGACAGCCTTGTCCTCGTGAGGTGCTCAGTTTCAAGCTGTGCGGCCTTCTCGGTCATGGGTTTGCCAAAAAGGTTCTCACCTCGGCAAGGGACATTGACCAACTTGCCCTGAACTCATGGCTCGAGATCCGATGACTGCAGCCATGCCTGGTATCGAGCCGCGATGCCGGCTGCCGCAACACGGGCCGAGGCCTCGAAGCCATCGTAGACAGCCCGGGACATGAACTTGGAGCATTCCAGGATCCCCGAGGACAAGGACTTGAACCTCTGTAAAGGTTCCCCGGAGAGACCAGCAGAGAACCCGGCAAGCTCCTTTGCCAGGGCCTGCAAGTATTGTCGTCAGCACTCCCTGTTGGCCAATGGCTGTAAGGGTAGGCTGAGCATTTTTATTGTTTCAAGGAGGAAAGGGCTCTTTAAGGCCAAGTGCAGGTTGGTCTTTGTAGTCCAGCTCCTTGTATGAACAAATTGTATAAGCCAAATAGAGGGTATTAAGGCTTTTATTTCCCCTTTAACGCAAAGGCTCAGTAAGGCACAGAAATAAAGAAAGTCTTTTCTTTCAGGGTTCCAGCAAACATAAGCAAGAAGAAAAACTGTTACAAGTTTCACAGTTGATTGGAGAGATTAACTGAAAGATTCTCTTACTTCAGAGCAACTTAAATAAGCAAAACAGTTCTCCGGCACTTAGCACAAAACATGAGCATTCTCAAAGCAAAAAGGTCTGTTCAATTCACAGTTCTGCTAATGACTCAAGGCTACTAACAATACACAAGGTACAGTCCATTAATTCATCTGGAGGCATGGGAATAGGATTCTCTAGGTCTATTTCCATGGACTCTGGTTCACTGGCCTCTCCCTCTGAATTGGATGTTTCCCTTGCTGCTATACTTTCCCAGACTTTGTCTCTGTTTGCTTGCTTCAAATAGGGCTGGTTCTAAGGCTCTCAAACGTACATGGCCTGTTCTTCTGCCCTTAGATACTGGGTTGTAAAACTCTGACTTGTTTCCTTTTCTCCCCCACTGAGCATCTGTTTCACCAGAGCTTCTAGGAGATAAACTTTCTTTTATAAATGAAGTGGCACCATACCTGGGCTTCCTCCTGTAGCCGGTATAACTGGAGCTTGCTCTCTCAGGCACCTCTCTCTGGAGACAGGCTTTCTCTTGGAACCTTCTGAGCTGTGCTTGACCTTTCTGTAGTTCAGGAAAACCTGGTGAGGAATCCGGATTTCCTTGCTTCTGGGTAAAGGTAGCTCTGCTATCAGAACCTTTCCTTCTTGTACCTCTTAATCTTGATTCAGACTCCTCCGGTGAGCGTAGGCCTCTCTCAAAGCATGGCTTTCTCCTCCCAAGCTCTTTGCCTCTGTGGTCCTCTGCTACAGAGTCTCTCTCCAGACTGACTCTCCTCGAGCTGTCTTTCTTTCTGACTTTCTCTGCTCCTTTTCCAGCACTTACTGTTCTGGGCGTTCTGCTTGACCCAGCTATGCTGCTTGGGCTGGAGGTATCACTCCTTCCACCTGAAGTGCTTCTCCTGGCAGTCTCTCTCTGGACTGTCCCTCTCTGGACTGCTTTCCTCCAGACTGCTTCCCTCTGAAGTGGTTCCTTCTCCTGGCCTGCTTTCCTCTGGACTGGTTCCTCCTGCTGGCCTGCTTTCCTCTGGACCGGTTCCCTCTGAACTGGTTCCTTCTCCTGGCCTGCTTACCTCTGGACTGGTTCCTCCTGCTGGCCTGCTTTCCACTGGACTGGTTCCTTCTGCTGACCTGCTTTCCTCTGAACTGCCTTTCTCTTATAAAGGCATTCTACCTTTGAGTTTCCCGGGCTTGTCGTCACGTGCAGCTGATTAGCTCTTACATAATCAGTGGCTGGGTGTGTTAACTCAGCCTCAGAAGTTTTTCTCCTGCTCCCTCTAGCTGGCTGCAAGGTAATTGCATCCTCTGCACATCAACAGCTCTGTGAAAGACAGGGTTTTTTTCTAAGTCTGCACTCTCAGTAGCTTCAGCTTCATGACAGTATATGCCCATGTACAGCTGGTAAGACTGGACACGGCAAGCAAGCATCGAGCCCTGGAAGCACTTTCTACCAAACGCATCCAGGTTTCGGGCCTCCCTGCCTGGGGGCACCGCGGAGTGCATCTTCTGAATTTTCAGACGATGCATGGCCGATTCCACCACCATGGAATGGTGTGGTAGCTGCGCCTTTTGAAACCCAGGGCTCTTCCGGAGTCGATAAATGGAATCGACCCGCTTGCTCAGAACCGGCGCCGAGGCCGGTGCCTCCCACATCCGGAAGAGGAGCCGTTCCAGCATCGGAGGAACCGGCACAGTAAAGGCCTCCTTCGGAGGAGAGTCATACTGGAGGGCCTCGAGCTCCTCAGCTCGAGGCTCCTCCTCGGGGTCCGCAGGGATCGCCAAAGCAGTGGCCATATCCCGAACGAACTCCGAGAACCGGGTATCCTCCAGGGGGGATCTACTCCGGGGCTCAGACTGCGGTGAGTCCGACGGGACGCACTGAGTCTTGAAGGTATCGGGAGACTCCTCGTCCTCCGTCTCCCAGGCGGACTCGTCCAAAGAGGAGTCGGACTCCGACCGCGCGGGGCCTGGCAGCACCCGCCCCGACGCCCTCGGTCCCAACCGGGAGGTCGAGGGTGACCGCGACCGAGGACGACCTCGAGCCTTCATGGTCTCGAGTATCGGCTCAGTCTCCGGGGTCGACTTCGACGTCGATGTCCCGGTGGCCGGGGCAGATGCGCCAGCGAGGCTGGCCATCAGCACCCGCTGCTGATCCATGAAGGCAGACAGTCTGCACTCCAAGGCTGTCAGCCTGAGACCCAGCTCAGGAGACTCAGCAGCCACCGACTCGGGCCCCGGCAGCGCCGGGCCCGACGTCGGCTCCCTGGGAGGAGAGTCCTCGAGGACAACAGGACTTATGTGTCCAGCAGACTCCGGCTCCACACGAGGTACTTTTGACGGCTTCTCCTGTTCCACGGGCCCGGGACAACGGTCGGGGGTCCGAGACCTAGCACTCGAGGAGCCAGGGACCTCCTCCGGCGCCACCCTCGCGAGCCGCTTCTTCCTCTTTTGCTCCCGCTCAGGGGACCCCCTATCCGAGGAACCCCGACGATGCTCGCGGTCAGACTCCCGAGACGTCGAGGCCTCAGACGAGGTCCGGGCCCGGTCAGAGACCGAATCAGAGAAAAGCGTTTCCTTTTGGTGCCGACGACTTCGCAATGCCTTAGTGGACATTTTGCCACACGGTCCACAGATCTTAGGATCGTGGTCAGGACCAAAAAACGCAAAGGAATCGCAGGAAATAGCAAGAAAAAATCTATCTGTTTTCCGGGTGAACTAGGACAGACGTCTGACGGGCTCCACGGAAAAAGAGAGACTGAGCAAGATGGCACCTTTAGGCGGGAAGGGGACCGCGCATGCGTGCAGCATTCCCAAAGGCTTTCATAGAAAGCAGGGGAAATGCTCCGCAGGGGCTCCATCGACGTCGATGTCATCCGTATGTGAGGACTGACTTCCTGCTTGGTCCTGGAGAACTTTGAGATCCAAGGAGCACAACCAATCTCCCTGCTGAAAGGAGGGCAGCAATGTTTCAAGGGATAGCATCCGGAATTTCTCCTTGACTAGAAAGCGGTTTAGGTCCCGCAGATCCAGGATGGGCCGAAAGTCTCCTGTCTTTTTTGGGACAAATAAGTACCAGGAGTAGAACCCCATGCCCCAGAGGGGCCGAGGGACTGGTTCTACTGCCTGATCCTCAAGCAGGGACTCGAGTTCCTTCTGCAGGAGCTCTCCTTGCAGTGAGGTCATAGGAAGTACCCCTGGAAAAAAGGGAGGAGGCATCTGATCGAAGTGCAGAAGGTTAACTTCCCGCACCACCTGCAGTATCCAGGCGTTGGTGGTGATGCTCAGCTAGAGGGGAGCGAAGTAAAGCAGATGTGGTCCTGTGTGCCTTGGGCCCTGGTTCTCGGGGGCAAGAGGAGTTATGCCCAAGGAGTGAAAAGCCATCCCCAGGCCGCAGCTGGGGTGCTGTTTGGGGCTTGAGGGCTTTCTGCTTATGGGGACCATGAACCTGGCCCTTGGCCTGCTAACCCTGTTGGGGAGCCTAATGGGATGGAAACTGAGGGTACTTTCCGTAAGCCTTTTTCGCCTTTGGGTGGAAGGGCTTTTTCCCCAAAGCCTTCTGGCAGGAAAGGTCAGCACTCCTCCAGGACAAGTTGGTCCTGGTCATAAACTCTGACGCCATGTCAGTCATGGGTTTGCCGAAGAGGCTCTCTCCTTGGTAGGGGACATCGGCCAGTTTGTCCTGTACCCATTGCTCCAAGTCTGAGGACTGTAGCCAAGCTAGGTGGCAGGTACTAATGCCCACCACAGCCACACGAACCACAGACTCAAAGCTGTCATAGGCTGTTCAAATCTGGAATTTGGAGCATTCCTTGACCGAGGAGATGAGGATCCAGAAGTGCTCGAGAGAGTCGTCTGCCAGCCCAGCTGAGAACCCAGCGAGCTGCTTCACGAGGATCCTCAGGTACATGCCCATTACAGTTGGTAAGCCTGGATGCGGGCCGTGAGCATCAAGCCCTGGTAGCACTTTCTGCCAAACCCATTTATGATGCAAGCCTCCCTAGCAGGGGACACATAGGAGTGCATCTTCTGACTCTTTATTCGATGCACAGCCAACTCCACCACCATGGAGTTGTCAGGCAGTTGTATCTTCATAAAGCCCAGCTCTTGCCAACTCGATACCGGGAATCGAGTCACCAGCTCACTATTGGTACCATCATCGGGTACTTCCAAATCCTGGACAGCAAGTGCACCAAAGCTGGGAGGAACTGGAACTATCAGTACCTCCCTCAGAGGTGCCTCGTACTGGAGGATCTCCAAGTCAGCACGAGGCTCATCCTCTGGTTCTGCCACGAAGGACAGGACATTCGATATCCCCCAGACAAAGTAGAGGAACACGAGGTCCTTGGGTGGGGGACCTCCAGCGCTCCTAAGGTGGAGGTGATTCAGAGGGGACATCCCTGTGTAACATGGTGTCAGGCGACTCATCATTGGTCTCCCAGCATAACTCAGAGTCAGATGAGACCTCGAGGCCCGGACAGTCATCAGGGCAATGAGCCGCCAGCGCCGAGAGAGAGCAAGGTGTCCAATGAGCCAACCCAGAGGTGATTGGGGGCAAGTTGAACCTCGAGCGGGAGGCCAACTGACGTGGCTCCAAGCGAGGGAATCGTAACAGCACTGGCTGGAGATACTTGCAGTGGTGGGTCCTGTTGTTGGCACCGACAACCCGAAAGCTCCGGGCATCAGGCCCCGTTGTGCCTCAAGGAAGGCAGCCAGGCTGTGTTCCAAGGCCACCATCCCGGCTATGATGCCAGTAGGCTCCAGAGTGACCAATTTGGGCCTCAAACGCATTGAGCCCGAAATCGGTTCCCTCGTAGGGGAATCACAAGTGGTGATCATGTCAGAGGACGAACCCCGAGCGCCACGGTGGGAGTCTCCTCCAACTGGGGCAGCTTCGAGGGCCGCTCCCAGCCATCGCCTCAGTGTTGGGTCAAGGACTCGGAGGCCGGGTATCGGAGGTCTTATCCTCCACTCTAGGATCAGACTTCGTCTTGGATGATGTTTTGGACCCACAGGGATCGTGCCTGATCCGAGGCTCCGAGACCTCTGGGCTCAGATTGAGCACGTACACATGATGCCGAGTTGTCAAATGCAGTCTCTGAGGACAGCAATTCCAGACTCAATGCTGGCACCACAGCAGAGGCCTCTATAAGAACATGCCATACTGGGTCAGACCAAGGTCCATCAAGCCCAGTATCCTGTTTCCAACAGTGGCCAATCTAGGTCATAAGTACCTAGCAATTTCCCCAAAAGACACAGGTTCCACAATGCTTGTATTGGGTCAAGCAGTGATATCCTGGGTCCCTTTTAAATGGTTTATGGACCTTTCCTTAAGGAACTTGTCCAATTTTTTTAAAATCCAGCTAAACTAACAGCTTTTACTACATCCTCAGGTAATAAATTCCAGAGTTTGATTACTCGTTGAGTGAAAAAGCATAGTTACTCACCGGTAACAGGTGATCTCCGGGAACAGCAGGAATTTAGTCTTCACATATGGGTATCGTCGGTACCGACGAAACCTGCGCTGGAATGCTCCTCAGCATCCAATTAGAAAGCCTTTGAGAGCATCCCACAGCGCCTGCATGCTGCCTTCCTGCCTTTCCCAACTTCCTCTCTCCAGTTGAGTTTAAAGCTGAGACAAAGAGAGAGAGAGGGAAAGAGAAAGAGAGAGAGATACAACTCCTAGGGGAGGTGGGTGGGTTGTGAAGACTAAATTCCTGCTGTTCCTGAAGATCACCTGTTACAGGTGAGTAACTATAATATCTCCAGGAACAAGCAGGAATGTAGTCTTCACATATGGGGACTCCCTAGCTTTAGATGCCAGGAAGAGACCCCAGAAGTTGTGTGTTCCTGTGAAAGGGCTCCATTTCCCCCCATGGATCTCTGGCATCCAACCAGGGATGATGGGTAGGAGTTGATTAGGTATGGAACAGGTGATGGAGAACAGCCTGACCAAACAAGGCATCCCGGCGGGAGTCCTTGTCCAAGCAGTAATGGGCTGTGAAGGTATGAACCGAGGCCCAAGTGGCTGCTCGACAGATCTCGCCGATAGACACAGAGTGCAGATGAGCCATTGAAGCTGCCATGGCTCTCACATTGTGAGCTGTGACATGGCCTTCCAGAGGAAGGTTCTTATTCTGATAGGCAAAGGAGATATACTGTGCAATCCAGTTGGACAGTGTTCTCTTGGAGACTGGAAGTCCCAAATGAGAAGGATCAAAAGCAACAAAGAGTTGAGAGGACTTTCTATGTTGCTGTGTTCTTTGTAAGTAAAAGGCTAAAGCTCTTTTATAGTCCAAAGTATGAAGATTCCTTTCTGCATTAGATGCATGAGGCCTTGGAAAAAACACAGGCAGGTAGACCGCTTGGTTAAGATGAAAAGGCAAGACCACCTTTAGCAACGTGTGGATGAGTCCTAAGGACTACCTTGTCATGATGAAACCTTGTATAAGGTGGATCAGCCACTAATGCTTGCAACTCACTGATGCGATGTGATGTGATTGCAATGAGAAAGATAACTTTCCAAGAAAGGAATTTCAAGGAGGTAGTAGCTAAGGGTTCGAAAGGTGGCTTCATGAGCTGGCCAAGAACCAGATTTAAGTCCCATGCCACCGGTGGTGGCTTAATGGCAGGCTTAGTTAGAAGGCGGCCTCTCATAAATCTTGCTATGAGAGGACGGGAGGATATAGGTTGCCCATTTAAAGGCTTGAAAGAAGCCGCAATAGCACTTAAATGGACTCTTACTGAGTTAGTTTTAAGTCCAGCATTGGATAAATAAAGGAGATACTCCAGTAATGATTCCAGAGGTATCACAAAGGGGTTAAGACCCTTCTGCGAACACCATATGTTGAAACATTTCCACTTGAAAGCATAAGAGTGTCTTGTGGAAGGTTTTCTAGAAGCATAAAGGATATCCTTTCCTTGCTGAGGAAGGCTAAGATCCTGAAGATCTAGGCCTTCAGCAACGAAGCCCTGAGATGCAGAGACTGGGGATTGGGATGCCATAACATTCCGTCCTCCTGAGACAGGAGATCGGGAGCAGAGCCTAACTCCAGGGAGAGAGCTTGAGAGAGATGTAGAAGCAGAGGGTACCACACTTGCCATGGCCAATGTGGAGCTATGAGAATCATACAGCCCCTGTCTCTCTGAAGCTTGAACAGGGTTTTGGGAATCAGTGGAATGGGTTGAAAGGCATACAAGAAGTCTTGACCCCAATGAAGGAGGAAAGCATCTCTGGCCTGAGAGCTCTGAGCCGGAATTCTGGAACAGAACCGGGGAAGATTGGCATTCAACGGACTTGCAAAGGGGTCTATGTCCGGGGTTCCCCAAATTTGAAAAATCTTGGCCACCTGGTCTGCATGTAGAGACCATTCGTGTGGAAGCAGAACTCAACTGAGTCTGTCTGCCCAAGAGTTTTGGATACCAGGAGATGAATCTGATGCTCTCTGGTGAGGGCCCATAGTTGCAAAGCTTCGCTGCAAAGCGACAGAGAGCCTGTTCCTCCCTGCTTGTTCACGTAGAACATGGCTACTTGATTGTCCATATGAATGAGGACTGTCTTGTAGCTGAGCAGGGTGTGGAACACTCGCAGAGCAAGAACGATTGCTCTGAGCTCCAAGAGATTGATGTGTAGATGAGTCTCCTGTGGAGTCCAAGTGCCTTGGGTTGAGAGGTCTTGCAGATGAGCTCCCCAACCCACTGGAGAAGCATCTGTTGTAAGAGATACCTGGGTAAAGGTTGTTGAAATGGGGAACCCAGAAACAGGTTTTGAGTGGACTGCCACCATTGGAGGGACAAAATAAGGTGATTTGTGTTTGCTATTTTGTCTGACAGGCACCCTGATGCCTGGGTCCATTGAGTGGATAAAGTCCACTGGGCTGCTCTCATATGGAGGCGAGCATAAGAAACCACATGCACGGTAGATGCCATGTGGCCTAGTAGTTGTAACATTTCTCAAGCAGTGAGATGAGGCTTTAGCACTGCTTGAGAAGCTAACTGCACCATGCGAAGGCAACGGGCCTGGGGAAGATAGGCCCTTGCTTTTCTGATATCCAGCAAAGCACAGTTACTTACCTGTAACAGGTGATCTCTGGGAACAGTAGGAATAAGTCTTCACATATGGGTATCGTCGGTACCGACAGAGCCTGCGCGGGAACGCTCCCCAGCATCCAATAAGAAAGCTTTTGGGAGCATCCCAAGGCGCCTGCGTGCTGCCTTCCCGCCTTTCCCAACCGCCTCTCTCCAGTTCGAGATTTAAAGATGAGACAAAGAGAGAGAGAGAGAGAGAGGGAAAGATAGACAGAGAGATACAACTCCTAGGGGAGGTGGGTGGGTTGTGAAGACTTATTCCTGCTGTTCCCAGAGATCACCTGTTACAGGTAAGTAACTGTGCTATCTCAAGGAACAAGCAGGAATGAGTCTTCACATATGGGGACTCCCTAATTGCAGATGCCAGGGAGAGACCCCAGAGTTGTGTGTCCTTGAAAAGGGCTCTACCTCCCCCCATGGATCTCTGGCATCCAACCAGGGTAGGTGGGTAGGAGTTGATTAGGAATGGAACAGGTGTTTGAGAACAGCCTGACCAAACGAGGCATCCCGGCGGGAGTCCTTGTTCAAACAGTAATGGGCTGTGAAGGTATGAACCGAGGCCCAGGTGGCCGCTCGACAGATCTGGTCGATGGACACAGAGTTTAGATGAGCCATTGAGGCTGCCATGGCCCTCACATTGTGAGCTGTGACATGGTCCTCCAGAGAAAGCGTAGTTACTCACCTGTAACAGGTGTTCTCCAGGAGCAGCAGGAATCAGTCCTCACATATGGGTGACGTCGGCGCCGACGGAGCCCTCGCGGAGCAATTTTCCCCAGCTTTCAAAGAAAGCCTTTGGGAATTGCAGCGCGCATGCGTGGTCCTCTTCCCGCCCAAGGGTGCCATCTTGCTCAGTCAGATGACATAGCTAAAAGACAGCAAAAAATTAGCAAAAAAACGAAAGCATAGAACTGCAACTCCAAGGGGAGGAGGGAGGGTTGTGAGGACTGATTCCTGCTGCTCCTGGAGAACACCTGTTACAGGTGAGTAACTACGCTTTCTCCAGGACCAAGCAGGAAGTCAGTCCTCACATATGGGACTCCCAAGCTTAAGGCTACCGGAGACCCTAAGCGCAAAAATGAGCTCCCTCAAGCTCAGCAGCCCAGAAGGAAGGAATCTTCTCTGAATACGTCTCCAACCGGTACCCAACATCCGGGATGGAGGGTAGGAGTTGCCTATACCTCGAAGAGGTTACGGAGGACTGCCTGTCCGAAAGCACTGTCCCTGCGGGACTCCCTCTCCAGGCAGTAATGGGCCTCAAAAGTCTGGCTTGAAGACCAAGTAGCGGCCCGGCAGATGTCTGCCAATGGAACAGAGCGGAGGTAAGCCACTGACGTAGCCTTCGCCCGGACACGATGGGCCGTGACTCGACTTTCCAACGAGAGGCCAGCTGCCTCGTAAGCCCAAGCGATACAGTCAGCAATCCAGATGGACAGGGTACGCTTGGAGACAGGGAGCCCCAACTTATTGGGGTCATAAGAGACGAAGAGCTGAACAGCCCTTCTGTGCTCCCGCGTACGGTCAAGGTAGAAGGTTAACGCCCTTCTACAGTCCAGGGTATGCAGGACCATTTCAGCTCGGCTGGAGTGTGGCCTGGGAAAGTAGGTCGGAAGCACCACCTCCTGGTTGATGTGAAAAGGGGAAACCACTTTGGGAAGAAACTTAGGGTGAGTCCGTAGGACTACCCGGTTCTTGTAGAACCTAGTGTACGGAGGATCAGACACCAGGGCCTGCAGTTCACTAACGCGTCTAGCAGAAGTGAGGGCTACCAAGAACAAGGTTTTCCAAGAAAGAAAACGAAGTGGACAGGTAGCCATAGGTTCGAAAGGCGGACAGGTAATCCGCTGTAAAACCACATTGAGATCCCAGTCCAGGGCTGGGGGGCGCAAAGGTGGTTTAAGGAGAAGGAGGCCTCTGAGAAAACGAGCCACCAGAGGGTGGCTAGAAAGAGGTCTGCCATCCACCGGCATGTGATGCGCAGAAAGAGCACTGAGGTGGACCTTGACCGAGTTGGACTTAAGTCCAAGATTGGAGAGGGAAAGCAAGTACTGCAAGACCACTGATGCTGAAGAGGAGAAGGGATCTTGAGACTGCTGAGCACACCAGGCGGAGAACCGACGCCACTTAAGAGCGTAGGACTTCTGGGTGGAGGGCCGCCTGGAGGCCAAGACGACCTCCTCCACCTCTGGAGGTAGGCAGAGGGGAGCAAGGACTACCCTTTCAGCAGCCAGGCCATCAGATGAAGCGACCGGAGGTTGGGGTGCAGGAGAGTCCCCTGATCCTGTGACAGGAGGTCGGGCTGAAACCCCAGAGGAAGAGGGGTGTCCACCGCCAGCTGCATTAGAAGCGGGAACCAAGGTTGTCTCGGCCACCGGGGAGCCACTAGGATCATCGAGGCTTTGTCTCTGAGAACCTTGAAGAGTGTCCGAGACACCAGCGGCATGGGAGGAAAGGCATATAAGAGGCCTGTGGACCATGGAATCAGAAAAGCATCCGCCGCTACTCTGAGAGGATGCGGTTGTCGAGAGCAGAATCTGGGAAGTTGCCTGTTCAGAGGACTGGCAAACAGATCTATGGTGGGGAGGCCCCACTTGAGAAAGATCCGCTGAACCACCATCGGATCCAGCCTCCACTCGTGTGGCTGGAGGATCCTGCTCAGCTTGTCGGCCAGGTAATTTTCTTGACCTGGGAGATAGACAGCTTTGAGGATAATTCCATGGTGGACAGCCCAAGAGCATAGTTTTTGTGCCTCCTGACAGAGAAGGAAGGAGCCTGTCCCGCCTTGCTTGTTCACATAGAACATTGCAACCTGATTGTCTGTCTGTATCAGCACCGACTGATGGGAAATCAGGTGAGAGAATGCTTTGAGCGCTAGGCGGATGGCTCTGAGCTCCAGGAAGTTTATCTGTTGAGCAGATTCCCAAGGAGTCCAGAGACCCTGAGTACATGTCCCTTGGCAGTGTGCTCCCCAACCCAGGAGAGAAGCATCGGTCGTCAGGACCTGAGAATGTGGAGGGGGCTGAAAAGTCACTCCTAGTACTAGGTTGGGCAGATGAAGCCACCATTGCAGAGAAGAGACCAGCCGGTCGGAGATCTGTACGGAGTTCGCTAGGCTCCCAGTGGCCTGATGCCATTGTGTGCGAAGGCACCATTGAGCAGGTCGCATGTTCAGGCGGGCATTGGGGGTCACATGGACCGTGGAAGCCATATGGCCGAGCAGTCTCAGAAATTGCCTGGCCGAGACCAGGGAATTGCTGTGAAAGTGGCTGGCGAGATCCATGAGCCTTTGGGCCCTGTCCAGAGGCAGGAAGGCTCGCGCCTGAAGAGTGTCCAACCTGGCGCCGATGAATTCGAGATCTTGAGAGGGGAGCAAAGAGGACTTTGCGAAGTTTATGACAAATCCCAAGTGCTGGAGTAGAGTTACAGTGCGATGAGTGGCTTGAATGGCTTCGTGGGCTCTGATGAGCCAGTCGTCCAGGTAGGGAAACACAAAAAGGCCTTGAAGTCTCAGATAGGCCGCCACCACTGCCAGGCATTTGGTAAACTGGGGGCGGAGGACAGGCCAAAGGGAAGTACTCTGTACTGGTAATGATTTCCCCCCACCACAAACCTGAGATATTGTCTGTGGTCTGGATGAATAAGGATATGAGTATACGCATCCTTTAGATCCAAGGAGCATAGCCAGTCTCCCTGCTGGAGGTAGGGCAGCAGGATTCCAAGGGTAAGCATCTTGAACTTTTCCTTTGCAACTTTTCCTTTCCTTTTGTTGAGGTTTCGCAAGTCCAGGATAGGTCTGAGGCCTCCTGTTCTTTTTGGTATCAGAAAGTACCTGGAGTAAAACCCCTGACCTTTCAGGTGGTGGGGCACCGGTTCCACAGCCTGTTCCTGAAGGAGACTCGCTAACTCCTGAAGGAGTAAGTCCCTGTGCAGAGGGAGTCTCAGAGGCTCCCCTGGAAAATAGGAGGGAGGTACCTGGTGAAAGTGAAGAAGATAGCCCTTTCGAACTATGTGAAGTACCCAGGTATCCGTGGTGATGTTGGACCATCTTTGGGCAAAGTGGACCAGCCGGCCTCCTGTGCTGAGAGAAACCAGCTGAGGGGGAGAGGCTATGCTGATGAAGTCAAAAACCCCCACCCTGCTGAGCAGGGGCCGGTGGTGCAGGCTTGTGGGCTTGCTGCCTACGGGACCCATTACCCCGGCCTGCTTACCCTGTGGGGGAGCTGGTGAGGCCTGATACTGAGGGTAGTATTTATAGGCAGCTGCCTTCCTCGGGTAAAAGGGCTTTTTCCCCAAGCCCTTCTTCTTTTGAGAAGGGGCAGAGGTCTTCCTGGAGAGACGAGTCCTGGTGAGAGTCTCGGTCTCGATCTGTGCAGCCTTCTCATCCATGGGCTTGCCAAAGAGGTTATCACCTCTGCAGGGGACATCGACCAACTTGTCCTGCACCCATAGCTCGAGGTCGGACGTCTGAAGCCAAGCCTGGCGGCGTCCACCGATGCCGGCTGCGGCTACTCGAGCCGATGCCTCAAAACCATCGTAGGCTGCTCGAGAGATAAACTTTGAGCACTCTCGAATACCAGTTGACAAGGTTTGGAACCTCTGCAAAGGTTCGTCCGAGAGACCAGCAGAGAACCCGGCAATTTCTTTAGCCAGGTCCCAGAGATACATGCCCATGTAGAGCTGGTAGGTCTGGACTCGACAAGCAAGCATAGAGCCCTGGAAACACTTCCTACCGAGGGCATCCAGGCTTCGGGCCTCCCTACCGGGGGGCACCGAAGAGTGCATTTTTTGACTCTTAAGTCTATGCATGGCCAATTCCACCACCATGGAATGGTGCGGTAGTTGTGCCTTTTGGAACCCGGGGCTCTTGCGGACTCGATAAATGGAATCGACCCGCTTGCTTAACACCGGCGACGACGCCAGGCTCTCCCATATGTGGAAGAGAAGTCGTTCCAGCATCGGAGGAACCGGTACAATAAAGGCCTCCTTCGGGGGAGAGTCATATTGGAGGGCATCGAGTTCCTCGACGCGAGGCTCCTCCTCGGGATCCGCGGGGAAGGCCAAGGCCTTGGCCATATCCCGCACGAAGTCCGAGAACCGGGTATCCTCCGGGGGGGGACCGTCTCCGAGGTTCGGACTCGGGGGAGTCCGATGGGACACACCGAGTCCGAAAGGAACCAGGTGACTCTTCGTCCTCGGATTCTCAGGCCGATTCCTCGGAGGAGGAGTCGAGCGGCTCCGGTCGGGCGGGCATCGATGCCGTCCGCCCCGACGACCTCGGTCCCGAATGGGAGGCCGAAGGAGACCGTGACCGAGGATCGACTCGAGCCCTCATGGACTCGAGGATCGGCTCGGTCTCTGGGGTCGACTTGGAGGTCGACGTCCCAGCGGTCAGGGCAGAAGCACCGGCGAGGCCAGCGATCAATACCCGCTGCTGGTCCATGAAGGCAGTCAGACTGCTCTCCAAGGCCGTCAACCTGAGTCCGAGCTCAGGAGACCCAGCAGCCCCCGACTCGGGCCCCGACGACGTCGGCTTCTTCGGAGGTGAGTCTACGAGGACAACAGTACTCACGTGAGCGGGCCAGTCCATCTCGAGTCGAGGATGTTTGGAAGGCCTCTCCACCTCCGAGGACGCGGGACGGGAATCGGGGCTATGCGACCTGGCCCTCGAGGAACCAGGAGCGTCCACCGATCCCGCCCTCGCGGGTTTCTTCTTCCGATGATGGTCCCGGGTAGGAGACCCCCTTTCAGAGGAACTCCGACGATGCTCAGGACCAGAGTCCCGAGACATCGAAGCCTCTGACGAAGTCCGAGCCCGGCCTGAGTCAGAGAAGATACGCTCCCGCTGATGCTGCCGACTCCTCAACGCTTTAGAGGACATTTTGCCACACGGACCACAGATCATCTGGTCATGATCGGGTCCGAGGCAGCGGAGGCAGAAGTCGTGCGTGTCTGTAAGAGACATGAGTTTCTTACAGAGGTCACACTTTTTAAAGCCGCTGGCAGCCATCGGGGGAAAAAGGGCCCCTGCGAGGTCGAAAGACCGGGCTGCCAGTGAAAAAGTAAAAAGGCGCGAAATCTGCCACGAAGGACAAAAACCGAAAAATAAAGAACGGACTCGCAACCGGAGTCGCGAGTCCGGGCGGGAAAAGAACCGGCGTCGAACCGAAGAAAAAAGAGAAATAAAGAGAAATAATCAACTTTTCGGCGGGGATTCACAGACAACGTCTGTAGGGCTCCGCGGAAAAAAGAAGACTGAGCAAGATGGCACCCTTGGGCGGGAAGAGGACCGCGCATGCGCGCTGCAATTCCCAAAGGCTTTCTTTGAAAGCTGGGGAAAATTGCTCCGCGAGGGCTCCGTCGGCGCCGACGTCACCCATATGTGAGGACTGACTTCCTGCTTGGTCCTGGAGAAAGGTTCCTACTCTGGTAGGCGAAAGAAATACACTGAGCAATCCAGTTGGACAGTGTTCTCTTAGAAACTGGAAGTCCTAAATGAGAAGGATCAAAAGCAACAAAGAGTTGAGAAGACTTTCTATCTTGCTGTGTTCTTTGTAAATAAAAGGCGAGAGCTCTTTTACAATCCAAAGTATGAAGATTCCTCTCTGCACTTGACGCATGAGTTCCTGGAAAAAAGACAGGTAATATACCTCTTGGTTCAGATGAAAAGGCGAGACCACTTTGGGCATAAAGTGTGGATTGGTCCTAAGGACTACCTTATCATGATGGAACCTTGTATAAAGCACAGTTAGTTACTTACCTGTAACAGGTGATCTCTGGGAACAGCAGGAATAAGTCTTCACATATGGGGTACGTCGGTACCGACGGAGCCTGCACGGGAATGCTCCCCAGCATCCAATCAGAAAGCTTTTGGGAGCACTGCCTCTCCTCAGTTGAGTTTCATAGCTGAGACAAAAGGAGAGAAAGAGGAAAGGAAGATAGATAGATAGATACAACTCCTAGGGGAGGTGGGTGGGTTGTGAAGACTTATTCCTGCTGTTCCCAGAGATCACCTGTTACAGGTAAATAACTGTGCTATCTCCAGGAACAAGCAGGAATGAGTCTTCACATATGGGGACTCCCTAGCTAGAGATGCCAGGGGGAGATCCCATAAAAAGTGTGTCCCTGGATCAGGACTGCAGTTCCCACACATGGATCTCCGGCATCCCTTGAGGGATGGTGGGTAGGAGTTGAAAGGAGAGGAGCTGTAAGGAAACAGCAAAGCTAAGGACTACAGGAGAGGAGTCCTTGGTATGTATGATAAGTACCATTAAAATTATTTAATGAATAATCACGAAATGGATCTTACCTACTGGATTGTAGGAAGTAGAGAGCGTGATGGAGTCTACTGGAGATTCAGTAGAGGATCCTCAAGGTGACCTCACGCAGTGAGGGTGAAGGTCCAAATCTGGAATTGGCAGGTGACCCAGGTGTCAACTGGGGTAGTATAAGAACGGCAGATCTTCAGTGGAAAGCTTTATGGAAAAAAGCTGAAAACTCTTAACTACAGAGTCATTGACATTGAGGAGTAAAAGAGGAAGACTGACCGATTTGGACAAGTAGCCCAGTCCTGGAGGGAAGACGAGGTATGGAAAAAAGCCCGTATTCCCAAGGAGGACAGATGTGTGAAGGGCTGAAAGCTCAGAACTACTGAAAATCTACACTGTCTTTCCTAGCTGGTGAGAGATAGGAAAGATATTGAAGCATGATGCTTCAGGGATAGCGAGTCCTAGAGTAAAGTGGAAGCTGCAAGTACCACAGTAGTGGTTTTATGCATGAGAGCCCCTACATACCGAGGGACAGTACGAAGATATGCAAACGCACTGTCTGGAACCTCTAAGAAGGTAAAAACCTTTATAGCAGAGATAGTTAGGGAGATAGTATGTAATACATATCTACCTAAAAAAGCATCTCGACAGATACATATATAGAGGGATATATATTGTGGTGATGCGGGTGCAGCACAGCCCTGGGAAAGAGAAAAAAAAGAAGGTTTTTTCCATAAATGGGGGATGGGCTCACCTAAGCATAGGTCCCAAAGTGAAACTAATACTGAAACACACACTTGCAAAGCTAGTCTGAAGCCACGCCCACTCTCCAGGGCAACTGCAGGGAGAGAGAGGGTGGGGCCAGAGAAGGAAGCAAGCTACCAGGCATTTAAACTGCGTCACTCAGCAAGTGAAGGAGGGCAGAGAATTCAAGGAGTTCCGGGAGTCCAGAGAAGCCAGGAGAGGAAACAGCACTGCAGGGCTGAAAGACCTGGGGATTCCAAAAGGACCAGCCAGAACTGCCAAGGCGAGTGGCAGGGCCAGAGGAAAGAAAGGAGCTGGGGAGAGTTCCAGGACTACAGTTCTGACTCGGAGGCCAGCAGCACAAACTCTGAGCAACTGTCCAAACATTTCAGAAAGCCTAGTAAGGGAAGGACGTCTGCAAGCAAGGTAAACCAAACATTACCTCTATATGATTCAGTAAGGGGAAGAAGGGCAAGTGTTTCTGACATAGTTCCAAAGGGAAGAAGGAATCTCCAGTGGGAGAAACTTTTTAAGCTTTTAAAGAAAGTGAAGCTAGAAATCCCTGAACGTGTCCCAGACCCCGAGCCTTGCAGCACAGAGGAGGAAATGGAAGTTGAATTTTACCAAGGGAATTCAGAGTCCTCTGATGAGTCCATGGAATGTGCTTTTTGTATGAGCAATGTTTAGAAGTTTTATTGATTGCTGAGAAGGAAAATATAAGAGGTATTTCTGCCAAGTACATGCCATTGAGAAGGGCAGATAAAAAGGAAGAAACCTCAAGTTTTAAAACAGCCATTCTACTAATACTGGAAGTGTGTTAACTGCTGTTTAGTTTCCAGGCTAAGAGGCAGCGTGTAATCACAAGCTGGTTTGTAGCAGCTGAGAGAAACTGAGAAGAGTAGCTGGACTGTGCATGTAACAGTGAGTTTAAACTGTTTTGCTTTAGTGGCAAAGAATTTAACTAAAAAGGCAAAGAGTGAAGAAACTGCTTTGCCAAAGCAGTTACGTGTCTCTTTTGGAAAGCTTTTTGTTTTGGAGAAAATATCCTTTTTCTGTTGGTGTTTTGGGAACCTTTACCAAGGCCTGTTGCTAACTTGATGCAAAGAAAATAAAAATTTATAACAAATTTTCCTGTGTCGGCCTAATCCACTTGGACTGCTTTCAAAAGCCCCACAACTACACTAATAGGGCCTCAGCTACTACGCTGAAGCATGGACACAAGTATGATGGCCCGTCGCCTAGTAGGGCAAGGCGGCGTCACAATATATATATATGTATATATATGTGTGTGTGTGTATATATATATATATAGGGGCATAACCCATGCACACACAGCTTACAGACATATGTATGTATAGAAATAGTAAAGATATATACATACATGAATATGTAAGTTTGAAGATACATGTCTGCAACTAAGCCCCATAAGAACATTCACATGAGAGTTGTGAAGGAGAAAGATTCATCTAATAACAAGAAGGTGGAACCTACTTGAAAAGATATATAGAAAATCTATTCCTCCTGGGCTAAGAGGGTGCGGGAATGCTATCCAGTGAAATAACCAGGATGGTTGCTGAAAAAACTGAGGATAACATCAGTCTGTAGAGAGCAAGTCGTGAGTTCTGTAGAACTCTGACATGGTAAATGGACAGAAAACGCATAGAGGGAGATACCAGGATGACCCACTGGAGGGACACAGGGGTATCATGCGTTACTAGTAGAATATGTGCTGTCCATGAGGAGTAGGATAGCATAAGGCCAAGCTGTAAGGAAAAAAGAGCATATTCCTGCAGGATTGGGAAACTCCTTGGACATTCACGCAGAAAAAGCTTATATCCTGTATTATAATAGGAGACAAGAGGGTGTGGAGAACCCTCACAGTCATGGAAAATGACTGATAAGCCTTTTTTACTATATGGAATAGCCATCAGAGACAAAGTTTAATGCTCTCTAGCAAGGGCCCATAGTAGAAAGCTTCTCTGAAGATTGCAGAGTGCATTATGCAGGAGAATTAGGAGATAAAACTGACGGTAGGTCAGCTGTGTTGCCAAATCCAAGGAAATGGAGATGGCGAGAAAGAAGATAATGTAAGAAGCCTGAAGTGAGTAGGATTATCCAAGATAGATGAGGACTATCTTGGAATCACTACTAAGGCTAGAAAGACTGGAACTTGTGGAAAAGTACCAGTAGATCAATCACTGGAACTCCTGCATGAACAGCAACTGAAAGAGACAGCAGAGGGAATCTTCCTGTGAAAAACACAGAGAGAAAAGACAAAGGGAGAGGAGTAGTCCTGTCCCTGTCTGATAAGCTGTCCAGAGAATTTATTCAAAGAAAAAACTCTACACTGGAATGAAAGGTGTACAGTATGGTACCACTCAATCAGGAGAAAACCTGGATGAGAGGGTAGAAAAACAGGAACTGAAGGGTGACTTACCATATGGTGAGTCAGCTGAAGAAAAAAATGTTTATGTTGGGACAGAAACTATCATGGGATAGTAGTTAACTTCTCTTCTTGGTAGGAAGAAGAGGAGAAATCTGTAACCCATAGACAAGAATATCCTGACAGTTCAGCACATCCTGAAGAAAGGAAGCCATGTGTAGAGCTTTAAAGAAAAAAACAGTGAACAAACTTCTGCTAAGAAGAGGTTAACTGTAGGTTGCAACCTTCAGGAACCTATGGTTGCTGGGTATGCTCAGACTGGCTAGAGTTTGGATTCTTCAGACCAGGACGAGGTGTCCCCTGCTTGGGTACATCTGGATGATGGGCAGGAGAAGAGTGAAACCTTCTTTTCTTAGGGAAAGAAGGTTTGGAAGGACATTTCCTACCTCCTGGGGAAGAAGGCGGCTTAGGATGGTTTCCAGAACCAGGGAAGTCAGTGGAGCAGAGAGCAACCTGACGTAAAGCCTCCTTATTGAAGAGATTTTCTCCAGTACAAGGAGAATTACCCAGTGTGTGTTGTGTCCATCTGCTCAAGTCTGAAGCCTGGAGCCAGGCTCTACGACGTGCTCCTATGGCAATAGCAGAGGATCTGCTAACAGATTCAAAAGAGTCTAGAGAAGCACGAGAAAGAAACCAAGAAAGATTCTGGCTATGACTAAGAAGTAAGGAATAGTCTGCAGCCTTAGGCTCTGATAGAAAAGGAGTCAAAAGAGATAATTTCTTTGTGACCTCCTGGAGAGATAGACTCATATAAAAAATATAAGAGATAATCCTTGATGCCAGTATAGATGTTTGGAAGGTTTGACGTCCAAAGGCATCAAGTGCTCTAGATGTACGACCTGGCAGATAAAAAGAATGCTTCTTCTTGCTTTTTACCTTCCTCATTGCTGATTCCACTACAATGGAATGATGGGGAAGTTGAGGCTTTTGAAACCCTGGAGAGGGGGGCACCTGATACAGAACATTAGTTGCTGTAGAAGGTGAGGGAACCCTTAAAGGTGATTCCCATATTCTCAGAAGAAGATCCTGCAAAGAATGATGTAAAGGAAGCATTATATTTTCCGTTTCTGCAGGAGAGCCTCGAGTAGGATCATAGCCAGGGATAGGAATAGCAAGAAACATTGCCATGTCAAAGAGAAATTTCTGAAAAGAGGGATCTCCAATGGGAACTATCCCTGGGCAGGCTAAGGTTGAAGGAGCAGCCTGAGCACCAGAGGATGTATTGGTCCGGTGCAGAAAAAGAACCCCACTAGATGGATAGTGGTACTGGTAGTCACGATTTGAGGCAGTCAGTACTGCATCGTCCATGAGACGGTAACGCCCTCGAAGCAGTCATCGGAGTCTGCTCAAGCGGTACCGAGGCAACCAGAAACGCTTGGTGAATATCCTCGGTACTGCGTATCCGGAAATGACAAAGGGTCGGTTCCGAGACGCGTCGGTACCCAGTCATCTAGAATAGATATCGATTCCAGACTCGGCATCGAAGGGAGCGAGTCCATCGATGCATGTCTAGAGGGTACCGACGTCGGTGGTGGTATCGGCGATGTTGTCGATACAGGAATGTCGGTCCGGGTCGTATCGATCGGTCCCGAAGGTACCGAGAACGCCCGATGACGATCCCTGGTGAAGAGTGGATCACTCAACACCGGTGCCGATGCCAGGGTATCGGTACCGCTCGAAGCGGATGCCACCACCGAGCATGGCTCAGATACAGGAAAGTCAGTCTGGGACGTATCGATCGGTCCCGAAGGTACCGAGAACGCCAGATGACGATCCCTGGTGAAGAGTGGATCACTCAACACCGGTGCCGATGCCGGGGTATCGGTACCGCTCGAAGCGGATGCCACCACCGAACATGGCTCAGGTATGTTCTGTGAGGGGTGAGCCCCAGGAACAACCTGAAACCCCTGAAATGCTCTGGAGCCCGGAGACTCCCGCCGGGGTTTTAATGCCAATGGGGTCTTGAGGGCAAGGCCGGAGCCGTCATCATGCTTGGCATGAGACCTACCACTCAAGGATTGGCTAGTCTTAACAGACTGTTTGTGGGTTACCTGATCCTGTAGAGAAGAAAAGGCCGGTGCCCTCACTCCGGGAGGGAAAACGGTATTGAGGGAAACTCGAAAGAGGGAAGTTCTTCTCACAGTTTTGCAGCCTGATTGTTCAGGGGAAAAAGGGTCAGGACCCAAACAGGTTAGACACCAGGCATTGGAGTCTAAAAAGAAAACTGTGCTTCCACAGTGAATGCACTTCTTAGGAGAAGGCGGCTCCATGATGGAAAGGACTTGTAGGCCCAAAACATTTAAGACAGAAACTGAGGGAAAAATTTCCCTGAGTTTAAGAAAAGGAAAAGAAAAACCCACCGGCGGTACCGGTGGCGGCGGGAAAAACAGCCGCGAGCACAACAAAAAAAAATAAAGAATTTGAAGAAAAAAGTTTCTGCGGTGACAGGAGGACGTCCTGCCGGCTCAGCGGAAAAACGAAAACTGAGGAGAAGCAGTGGAAAAGGCGGGAAGGCAGTGCGCAGGTGCGAGGGATGCTCCCAAAAGCTTTCTGATTGGATGCTGGGGAGCATTCCCGTGCAGGCTCCGTCGGTACCGACGTACCCCATATGTGAAGACTCATTCCTGCTTGTTCCTGGAGATGGTGGATTAGCCACCAAGGCTTGCAATTCACTGATGTGGCGTGCTGAGGTGACTGCAATGAGAAAGATAACCTTCAAAGAAAGAAATTTCAAGGAGGTGGTGGCTAAAGGTTCAAAGGGGGGCTTCATAAGCTGGCCAAGAAGCAGATTTAAATCCCATGCCACTGGAGGTGATCTAATGGGAGGTTTAGTTAAAAGAAGGCCTCTCATGAATCTTGCTATAAGAGGATGAGAGGAAACAGGCTGTCCATTGAGAGGCTTGAGGGACGCTGCAATAGCACTCAAATGGACTCTTACCGAATTTGTTTTGAGGCCTGCATGGGAAAGATGCAGAAGATACTCTAGTAAAGAATTCAAAGGTATTGCAAGAGGGTTAAGACCCTTCTCTGAACACCAAATGGTAAATCTTTTCCATTTGAAAGCATAGGAACGTCTAGTGGAAGGCTTTCTAGAAGCATGAATAATATCTCTGACTTGTTGAGAGAGATGGAAAACTTGAAAGTCTAGGCCTTCAGCAACCAGGCCCTGAGATGGAGAGACTGGGGGTTTGGGTGCCACAACGTTCCGTCTTCCTGGGAGAGAGGTTCTAGAGCAGAGCCCAACTCCAGGGACGGAGTTTGAGAGAGATGCAGAAGTAGAGGGTACCACACTTGGCGTGGCCAATGTGGTGCTATGAGGATCATAGAACCTCGGTCTCTCTGAAGCTTGAAAAGTGTTTTGGGAATTAGGGGAATGGGTGGAAAGGCATAAAGGAAGTCTTGACCCCAGTGAAGGAGGAAGGCATCCTTGGCCTGAACTCCCTGACACGGAATCCTGGAACAGAACAGGGAAGTTTGGCATTCCACGGACTTGCAAAAAGGTCTATGTCCGGGGTTCCCCAAATTCGAAAAATCCTGGCTACCTGGTCCCTGTGGAAGGACCATTCGTGTGGAAGCAGAACTCGACTGAGTCTGTCTGCCCAAGAGTTTTGAACACCTGGAAGATATACTGCCAGAAGATGAATGTGATGCTCTCTGGTGAAGGCCCACAGTCGCAAAGCTTCGTTGCAAAGCGACAGAGAGCCAGTTCCCCCCTGCTTGTTTACATAGAACATGGCTACTTGGTTGTCCGTGTGAATGAGGACTGTCCTGTAGTTGAGCAGGGAATGGAACACTCTGAGAGCTAAGAAGATTGCTCTAAGCTCCAAGAGATTGATGTGGAAAGAAGTCTCCTGTGGAGACCAGATGCCCTGGGTGGAGAGATCTTGCAGATGAGCTCCCCAACCCATTGTAGAAGCATCTGTTGTGAGGGTTGCTTGGGGTGGTGACGGTTGAAAAAGGGACCCCAACAACAGATTTGGAGAGGACTTCCACCACTGGAGAGACCAAAAGAGGTGACTGGAGTTTGCTATTTTGTCTGACAGACAACCTGATGCCTGAGTCCATTAGGTGGACAAAGTCCATTGAGCTGCCCTCATGTGAAGGCGAGCATATGGAACCACATGCACAGTGGATGCCATGTGGCCTAAGAGTTGTAATATTTCTCGAGCAGTTAAATGGGGTTTTAACTGTATTTGGGAGGTTAACTGCACCAAGCGTAGGCAACGGGCCTGAGAAAGATAGGCCCTTGCAGTTGTGGTATCCAACCAAGCCCCTACAAACTCGAGGGACTGAGTAGGGGTGAGATTGGATTTTGGGATGTTTATTACTAGTCCCAAATACTGAAGGACACGCATTGTGCAGGTTAGACAAGTCTTGGCCTCTGCTTGAGATGGAGCTCGAATGAGCCAGTCGTCCAGATATGGGAAGACGAATATTCCTAGAGTGCGTAGAAATGCAGCTACTGCTGCCATGCATTTCATGAACACCCTTGGTGCAGAGGCCAGACCAAAAGGAATCACCCTGTATTGGTAGTGCTTTCCTTGAAAAAGGAACCGAAGGAACCTTCTGTGAGTTGGATGGATGAGGACATGGGTGTACGCATCCTTGAGATCTAGAGAACAAAGCCAGTCCTGACTCTGAAGGTATGGAAGCAGAGCACCGAGAGAAATCATCTTGAATTTCTCCTTGAATAGAAATTTGTTCAATTCTCTGAGATCTAAGATGGGTCTGTAGCCCCTGTTTTCTTTCGAATAAGAAAATAAGGGGAGTAGAACCCTGTGCCTTGTTGAAGAAGAGGTACTTCTTCTATTGCCCCTTGGGCAAGAAGGATGGCAATCTCCTGACCTAGAAGGTTGAGGAGAGATGTTGGAGAATTGAACTGTTTCACCATGGTGTGAGGGGGAAAGCTTAAGAAATGAAGCTTGTACCCTTTCCTTATGATGGAGAGTGTCCATTGCTCTGCTGTGATTTGCTCCCATCTGGGAGCAAAGTGAGTCAACCTTCCTGGGATGGTAAGGGGCTCTGGTCCTTCCAGAGCTAGAAAGGCTACGTTCTCTAGTTGCAACTCAAAGGCCCTGAGGAGGCTGAGGCTGCTGGGCCGTGGAAGGCCTAGCAGCCTTTGACTTGGCCTGTTTAGGTGGTTGCTGTCGCTTTGCAGCAAAACGACCTGCAGAAGATGCCTGCTGACCATAAGCAGGATAGTATCTTCCCTTTTTGGAAAAAGATGTCTTTTTGAACAATCTTTTCTTAACAGGAGCAGAGGTAGACTTTGAAAGTCGATCCAAAGCAGAGTTTTCAGCTTCCATCTGAATGGCCTTTGCTTGCCAATCCTTACCAAAATGGTTTTCACCTGTACAAGTGAGGTTTCCCAATTCATCTTGGACCCAGAGCTCCAAATCAGAAGCTTGTAGCCAAGCAATTCTGCGTGCCCCTATGGCAATAGCCGAAGCTCTGCTTACACACTCAAAAGAGTCAAAGCCTGCACGGTTGGAAAATTTGGAGACATCTTGGGCATGTTTGAGCCAAGTGAGAAACTCCTGTCTTTTATCCTCTGAAATGAAAGGGGTTAAAGTCTGCAGATGATCTGTGACTTCTTTTATAAACATTCCTATATAGAGACTATAGGAATTGATCCTAGCAGCTAGCATAGCAGCTTGGAAAACCCTTCGGCCAAAAGCATCCAGGGTCCTGCATTCACGCCCTGGAGGATTAGATGAGTGTCTTTTTGCACTCTTTAGCTTCCTCGTGGCAGACTCTACCACAACAGAGTGGTGAGGAAGCTGAGTCTTGTGGAAGCCAGGACAAGGAGGGACACGATACATGGTGTCTAACCTGCGATAATGAGGAGAGGTGGTGAGAGGTGTCTCCCACATCCTCAACATGAGATCGTACAGAATCTCATGAACAGGTAAAGTAGCTGCCTCCTTAGGAGTTTTAGGATATTGTAAAATATCCAACTCCTTGGCTCTGGGTTCTGACTCAGGGGCCAATGTGATAGAGAGGCCCCTAGCCACTTCCCTAACAAAGTCTTGAAAAGACAAGTCTTCTGGAGGAGACATTCTTCGTTTAGGTGAAGAAGACTCCTGAGGAAGAAGTATCGATGCTTCTACAGAACCCTCAGACTCATCAGAGTCCTCAGAGGAATCAAAGTATCGCCTGTCTGGATGCTCCTGTAAAGCCCGATAACCGTATCGAGTGGGATCGACATCAGGAGTAATCGGTACTGGTTCGGTACCGATGGGCATCATAGGACAGGGTACCATTGCAGACGACACCGAAGCCGATGTCGATTCAATCGGTACCAGTACCGGGAGCGATGCCGGTACAGGAGCCGGTACCAGCAACGGGGACTGTTGCGGTACCGGAGGTGTCGCAGCCTGTATGAAAGCCGTTAAGGTACGCTGCATGGTCAGAATCTTCTGATCCATCGACACCACCAAAGTCTGGATGTTGGTGTCAGTGGGAGCCACCGGTACCCCAGAACACGGCAACAGGTGATCTGTCGAGGCCGAGCCATCGATGTCAACCTGTGACCCCATAGATAAAGCTTTGGAAGCCGGAGCTTCCTGCCAGGGTAATTTTGCCAGTGCGGAATCTTCGAGGGCAAGCCCGGAGGCATCTCGATGCTTGGAGGGAGATCTGCCCTTCGAGGACTGGCCAGATTTATGCTTGGTTACCTGAGATCCATGGGAGGAAGAAGCAGCCCTGGAAGACGTCGATGCCACCGAAGCTGCATCAGAGGGAAACAGGGTACTGAGCTTGGCTGCTCGGTTCTGCCGACCTCTTTTAGACATCATGGTACAGGACATACAATCCGTGATGGAATGGTCAGGTCCCAAAAACTTTAGACACCAGTCATGGGTGTCGGTGACAGAAATAGTACCGCCACATTTTGTGCATTTTTTAAACCCAGAAGGGGGTTTTCTCCATGAGGAAAATATTTTTAGGCCTAGGGCCCAAAAACTGAAAATGCACAGTAAAGATTAAGCGTTTTGGTTTTTTTTTGAAAGAAAGAAAAGAAAGACCGACGGTACCGGTCCGACGTCGAAGAAGGCAGACGCGACACAAAAGAATAAAGAAAAAATAAAGAACTTCTTCTGCGGTGACAGGAACATGACCTGCTGGCTCCGCGGAAAAGAAGAACTGGAGAGAGGCGGTTGGGAAAGGCGGGAAGGCAGCACGCAGGCGCCGTGGGATGCTCCCAAAAGCTTTCTTATTGGACGCTGGGGAGCGTTCCCGTGCAGGCTCCTTCGATACCGACGATACCCATTTTATTTATTTATTTATATTCTCTTATATACCGCGCTATTCTGCATCAGTGCGGTTTACATTGAACAAACTGAAATTACATTGAACAGGGCATTATAACTTGGAGATAACTATTTTACACGGGACATGGGCTATGGAGGGTTAAGTGGCTTGCCCAAGACCACAAGGAGCATCTGTGGGACTAGAAACCCCAGTCCTTCCGGCCCAAGGTTGCTGTCCTCTAGTGGGATTTGAACCCCTGACCTTCCGGCCTGAAGTACCTTGCCCCAACCACTAGGCCACTCCTCCACTCCATATGTGAAGACTCATTCCTGCTTGTTCCTAGAGATAGCTCCAATGAACTCTAGAGACTTAGTGGGAGTTAGACTGGATTTTGGGATGTTTATGACCAGACCAAAATACTGAAGGATATGCATTGTGCAAGATAGAGAAATCCTGGCCTCTGACTCTGATGGGGCTCGAATGAGCCAGTCGTCTATTTAGGGGAAGACGAATATTCCTAGAGTGCGAAGAAGTGCTGCTACCACAGCCATTCATTTCGTGAACATCCTCAGTGCTGAGGCCAGGCCAAAAGGAAGCACGCTGTATTGATAGTGCTTTCCTTGGACAAGGAACCGAAGGAACTTTCTGTGAGTTGGATGGATGAGAACATGAGTGTACGCATGCTTGAGATCTAGAGAACAAAGCCAATCCTGACTCTGAAGGTATGGCAGCAGAGTTCCCAGAGAAATCATCTTGAATTTCTCTTTGAACAGGAATTTTTTCAATTCTCTGAGGTCCAAAATGGGTCTGTGTCCTCCTGTTTTCTTTGGGATAAGGAAATAGGGGGAGTAAAACCCTGTACCCTGTTCAGGAATGGGTACCTCTTCTATTGCCCCTTGGGCAAGAAGCATAGTGATCTCTTGATCTAACAGATTGATGAGAGAGGTTTGAGAATTGAACTGTCTTACCATTGTGGGAGGGGGAATGCAAATAAAATGAAGCTTCTACCCCTCTTTTATAATGGAGAGAGTCCAATGTTCTGCTGTTATCTGCCCCCATCTGGGGGCAAAGTGACACAACCTTCCTGAAATGGTGGAAGGCTCTGGTCCATTGAGAACCAGGAAGGCTAAATTCTCTAGATGAAAGTCAAAGGCCTTGTGGAGGCTGAGACTGCTGGGACGGTTGAGGCTTAGCAGTCTTTGCCTTCCTTTGTTTAGATGGTTGCTGACTCTTCCGAGCAGGCTGATCTGCGGAAGGTCCCTGCTGGGAATAAGAAGGGCAAAACCTTTTCTTTTTTTAGAAGAATGGTTTCTTGAAAGATTTCTTCCTTGCAGGACCAGCTGTGGCTTTGGATAACCTATCCAAAGTGGAGTTGTCAGCATCCAACTCATTGACTTTCTCATGCCAATTTTTGCCGAATAGATTCTCACCTGTACAAGGGATACTGCCCAGTTTGTTCTGCACCCAGAGCTCCAAATTGGATGCCTGGAGCCAGGCAATTCTATGTGCACCTATGGCAATGGCAGAGGTTCTGCTTATGCACTCAAAACAGTCAAAAGCTGCACGACTGACAAATCTGGAAACATCCTGGGCATGTTTAACCAGAGTGAGAAAATCCTGCCTCTTATCTTCAGGAAGAAGAGGGCTCAGAACCTCTAAATCTACTGTGACTTCTTTAAGGAACATTCCCATATATAAAATATAGGAACTGATCCTGGCAAAAAGCATGGAAGCCTGGAAAGTACAACGTCCAAAGACATCCAAGATTCTACACTCACGTCCTGGAGGATTAGAGGCATGCCTCTTAGAACTCCTGATCCTTCTCATGGCTGATTCCACTACAATAGAGTGGTGAGGAAGCTGAGTCTTCTGGAAACCAGGACACGGAGGGACTCGATACATAGTATCCAGTCTACGAGAGTGAGGGGAGGTGGTAAGAGGTGTTTCCCACATTCTTAGCATGAGATCATGTAAGATCTCATGGATAGGCAAATTAGCTGCCTCCTTTGGAGCTTTGGGATATTGAAGAATCTCCAACTCCTTTGCTCTGGGCTCTGTTTCGGGAGCCACAGTAATGGAAAGAACTCGAGCCACCTCCCTGATAAAATCCTGAAAGGAAATATCTTCTGGAGGAGACATCCTACGTTTAGGAGAGGAAGGCTCCTCCGGGAGAAGTATTCCGGTACCGACAGAATCATCAGAATCCTCAGACTCCTCCGAGGATTCAAAGTATCTTCTGTCCGGATGCTCTTGTAGAGCCCGATACCCGTACCGACCGAAGTCATTACGAGGGGGAATCGGTACCGGTGTATCGGTACCAGAAGGCATAGCATGACTGGGTGCTGGCAAAGCAGACACCGATGTTGATGCCGATGCTGTCGGTACCGGTACCGATACCTAAGGCCCAAAATGGTGCGTGCACCTCGAAAAGAAACGTTTGGAAAAAAATACTAAATATATATATATATATATATATATATATATTTCTTTTTTTTTTTTAAGAAAGAAAGAAAGAAGAACCGGCCGTACCGGTAGTGTCGAGGAAGGCAGACGCGACCACAATAAAGGAGAATAAGAAAAAAAATTTCTGCGGTGACAGGAACAATGACCTGCTGGCTCCGCGGAAAACGAAGAATTGGAGAGAGGCAGTTGGGAAAGGTGGGTAGGCAGCACGCAGGTGCTGTGGGATGCTCCCAAAGGCTTTCTAATTGGACGCTGGAGAGCGTTCCAGCACAGCCTCCGTCGGTACCGACGATACCCTTATGTGAAGACTACATTCCTGCTTGTTTCTGGAGATAATATTTTCTCTTATTAGTCTTAAATAGTTTACCCTGTAGCTTCACTGCATGTCCCCTAGTCTTTCTATATTCTGATGAAATAAAGCATAGTTACTGACCTGTAACAGGTGAACAGCAGGAATTTAGTCTTCACATATGGGTATCGTCGGTACCGATGGAGCCTGCGCGGGAACGCTCCTCGGCGTCCAATCAGAAAGCCTTTGGGAGCATCCCACAGCGCCTGCGTGCTGCCTTCCAGCCTTTCCCAACTGCCTCTCTCCAGTTGAGTTTAAAGCTGAGACAAAAAGAGAGAGAGAGGGAAAGAGAAAGAGAAAGATAGAGAGATACAACTCCTAGGGGAGGTGGGTGGGTTGTGAAGACTAAATTCCTGCTGTTCCCGGAGATCACCTGCTACAGGTGAGTAACTATGCTATCTCCAGGAACAAGCAGGAATGTAGTCTTCACATATGGGGACTCCCTAGCATTAGATGCCAGGGAGAGACCCCAGAAGTTGTGTGTCCCTGTGAAAAGGGCTCCACTTCCCCCCATGAATCTCTGGCATCCAACCAGGGATGGTGGGTAGGAGTTGATTAAGTATGGAACAGGTTTTGAAGAACAGCCTGACCAAACAAGGCATCCCGGCAGGAGTCCTTGTCCAAGCAGTAATGGGCTGTGAAGGTATGAACCGAGGCCCAAGTGGCAGCTCGACAGATGTCGTCAATAGACACAGAGTGCAGATGAGCCATTGAAGCTGCCATGGCTCTCACATTGTGAGCTGTGACATGGCCCTCCAGAGGAAGATTCTTACTCTGATAAGTAAAGGAAATGCACTGAGCAATCCAGCTGGACAGTGTTCTTCTGGAGACTGGAAATCCCAAATGAGAAGGATCAAAAGCAACAAAGAGTTGAGAGGACTTTCTATGTTGCTATGTTCTTTGTAAGCAAAAGGCTAAAGCTCTTTTACAGTCCAAAGTATGAAGATTCCTTTCTGCATTAGATGCATGAGGCCTTGGAAAAAACACAGACAGGTAGACCGCTTGGTTTAAATGAAAAGGCGAGACCACCTTCGGCATGAAGTGTGGATGAGTCCTAAGGACTACCTTATCATTTGATTTCCCCCCCCCCTCCCCCCCGGTTATATGTCCCACCGCTTTGACCCAGTGAAAAGCGGGATATAAATACAGTTAAATAAATCAATCAATCAATCAATCAATCATGATGGAACCTTGTATAAGGTGGATTAGCTACTAGTGCCTGCAGTTCACTGATGCAGCGTGCTGATATAATTGCAATGAGAAAGACAACTTTCCAAGAAAGGAATTTCAATGAGGTAGTAGCTAAGGCTTCGAAAGGTGGCTTCATGAGCTGACCAAGAACCAGGTTTAAGTCCCATGCCACCGGTGGTGGCTTAATGGGAGGCTTAGTTAGAAGGCGGCCTCTCATAAATCTTGCTATAAGAGGATGGGAGGAAATAGGTTATCCATTTAGAGGCTTGAAAGCAGCTGCAATAGCACTCAAATGGACTCTTACTGAGTTAGTTTTAAGTCCTGCATTGGATAAATGAAGGAGATACTCCAATAATGATTCCAGAGGTATCGCAAGGGGGTTAAGACCCTTCTGTGAACACCATATGGTAAACCTTTTCCACTTGAAAGCATAAGAGCGTCTTGCAGAAGGCTTCCTGGAAGCATAAAGGATATCCTTTATTTGCTGAGGAAGGTTAAGATCATGAAGATCTAGGCCTTCAGCAACCAAGCCCTGAGATGCAGAGACTGGGGATTGGGATGCCATAACATTCCGTCCTCCTGAGACAGGAGATCTGGAGCAGATCCTAACTCCAGGGAGGGAGCTTGAGAGAGATGTAGAAGCAGAGGGTACCACACTTGCTGTGGCCAATGTGGAGCTATGAGAATCATACGGCCCCTGTCCCTCTGAAGCTTGAACAGGGTTTTGGTAATCAGAGGAATGGGTGAAAAGGCATACAGGAAGTCTTGACCCCAATGAAGGAGGAAAGCATCCCTGGACTGAGAGCACTGAGCCGGAATTCTGGAACAGAACCGGGGAAGTTTGGCATTCAACGGACTTGCAAAGAGGTCTATGTCCGGAGTTCCCCAAAATCGAAAAATCTTGGCCACCTGGTCTGCATGTAGAGACCATTCGTGTGGAAGGAGAACTTGACTGAGTCTGTCTGCCCAAGAGTTTTGTATGCCTGGAAAATACACTGCCAGGAGATGAATCTGATGCTCTCTGGCGAGGGACCATAGTTGCAAAGCTTCGTTGCAAAGCGACAGAGAGCCTGTTCCCCCCTGCTTGTTCACGTAGAACATGGCTACTTGATCGAATGAGGACCGTCTTGTACCTGAGCAGGGTGTGGAACAGTCGAAGAGCAAGGAAGATTGCTCTGAGCTCTAAGAGATTGATATGTAGATGATACCCTTGTGGAGTCCAAGTGCCTTGGGTGGAGAGGTCTTGCAGATGAGCTCCCCCAACCCACTGGTGAAGCATCTGCTGTAAGAGTTGCCTGGGGTAAGGGTTGTTGAAATGGCAACCCCATCAACAGGTTCTGAGTGGACTGCCACCATTGGAGAGACAAAATAAGGTGATTTGTGTTTGCTATTTTGTCCGACAGGCACCCTGATACCTGGGTCCATTGAGTGGATAAATTCCACTGGGGTGCTCTCATATGGAGGCGAGCATAAGGAACAACATGCACCGTAGATGCCATGTGGCCTAGTAGTTGTAACATTTCTCGGGCAGTGAGATGAGGCTTTAGCACTGCTTGAGAAGCTAACTGCACCATGCGAAGTCAACGGGCCAGGGGAAGATAGGCCCTTGCTTGTCTGGTATCCAGCAAAGCTCCTATGAACTCTAGAGACTGAGTGGGAGTTAGACTGGATTTTGGGATGTTTATGACCAGACCCAAATACTGAAGAATATGCATTGTACAAGATAGAGAAGTCCTGGCCTCTGACTCTGATGGGGCTCGAATGAGCCAGTTGTCTATTGTGATAAGGAAGCTTATCATAGCTCAGGTAGGAGCTATAGAAAAGATGATGTGACTCTGAACAAGCAACCTGTCAGTTCTGGTAGAAGCAAGAAAACAGAGTTTTCACATAAAAGACTACCAGTCCCAGAATGCACCAGGTTTCCAGCAGCCATGAGAGGGGCTGAAGTGAGAGAATGTGTGTGCAATCAAGACAGCTATGAGGTAATCCCTAAGCACTCATCTCAAAGGGCAGGGCCTGATTCAACACAGCTGCGCTGTGTTAGGGAGCAGCACACATTAGAACAGGATAAGAATAGAGCTTATTCTTCAGATAACAGCTACAGAGGGAGGAAGAGATACAGAGACAGCAACGGCTACAAGCACCAGTATCACCTGGAGAAACAGAAGCCAAGCCAAGCAGATAGAGAGAGAAGGAAACTCTCTGGAAGGAAGAGAAGAAAGGCCATTGGAAGGTCTGGGAGATTCCAAGGCAGTACTCATACTGGGAGGTATTCCAAAAGCCAGCAGAGTCCATTGGACTGGATTCAGCCAGAGGAATGGAGTGGCAGAGATAGGAATCACCAGTGGCTACCTGGAAGAGAGAAGACTGCATGTGGAAGGGACTTTCAGACCAAGGCCAGAAGGTATGTGAGAGAAGATCCAGCGTCCAGGGATCAAGATTGGAAGGCTGGACATCAGAATTGGATTACATATTGGCCAGGCTATACAGAGAGGAATAATGATAGCAGGAGAGGCTCAGGTATGAACACTGATCCAGACCCTATCTATAATAGAGAATGGCAGCAAGGGAATAAGCATTCTCATGATAGTGCCTTAATGAAAGACTCATCTGTGCCAATGTATGATATTGACCCTATGATTGTTGATGCAGGGGGAAATACAGCAGATGAAACTATTTACATGGACTGTTCTTTATCTAAATGCTATTGCTAGTTTTCTATGAGCAAACACATCAGCCATCACAAAGAAACCTAACTTTGTTCTTTATTTCCACTGCAAACAGCTCTTAAAGCAGGATTTGGGCTCACACAGTAGCAGCCAGCCAGCTAAAGGCTTTCAGCTGGTCCATTGATAGTAATTAGGGCTGTACCTGATTGTGTGGGTGAGCAAGGGAGAATCACTGCTGAGATCTGCGTGGAAAATAAGCAGAAGTTAACCTAACCAGCAAAGTTTATTCTTTTCTTTGTGCCTTTGTATTTGGTAATTATTTGCTAAGAAAACATTAGCTAATTGCCTGACAAGCTGAAGGTTGTTTCTGGTTTACTTTGTGACTTTTTGTTATCCATTTTTAAACACTGCAAGCAAGTAACCTCATTTATAGTGCTATCAAGCATACATGTGCTGGGTGAATTAAACCCCATCAATAAAAGAAGTATTTTATTGATCTTACCACTTGGTTTCACAACTCAAATTATTGTCATCAGCTGTGTTTGGGAGTGAATGAACTACAATACCCACAATACCTTGCAAGAATCATATGAATATATGCATCGTCAAGATTGTGTAAGTTCTCACCCTAGGCAGCCGTCTGACACTATGTAGGGGAAGACAAATATCCATAGAGTGCGGAGAAATGCTGCTACCACAGCCATGCATTTTGTGAACATTCTTGCGCCACCTAGATAAGGTCTTAGATAGTGCTGGGGAGGAGTCTGCTGTCTTGGTACATGTCGGCACCAATGACATAGGAAAATGTGGTAGGGAGGTTCTGGAGGCTAAATTTAGGCTTTTAGGTAGGAAGTTGAAATCCAGAACTTCCAGGGTAGCATTCTCCGAAATGCTTCCTGTTCCACGCGCAGCACCGAAAAGGCAGGCAGAGCTCCGGAGTCTCAATGCGTGGATGAGACAATGGTGCAGAGATGAGGGTTTTAGATTTGTTAGGAACTGGGGAACATTCTGGGGAAAGGAGGGGCTCTTGCGAAGGGATGGGCTTCACCTTAACCGGGATGGAACCAGGCTGCTGGCATTAACCTTTAAAAAGGAGATAGAGCAGCTTTTAAACTAGATATTAGGGGAAAGCCGACAGTCGCCCAAGAGCGGATGGTTCGGAAGAATGTATCTTTGAAGGATACTACCAAAAGCAGAGAGATTCCACAAAAGAGTAAAGTAGCCCAAATGCCCTCAAGTATGGAGCAGAAAGAGCTTAAAGATCCCAAATTACCCATGTCTAACAATAGCCAAATTAATATGAATAAAATACATTCTCTAAAATGCTTGTATGCAAATGCTAGAAGTCTAAAAAATAAGATGGGAGAGTTAGAATATATAGCACTAAATGAAAGGTTAGATATGATTGGAATATCAGAGACATGGTGGAAGGAGGACAACCAGTGGGACACTGTGATACCTGGGTACAAACTATATCGAAATGATAGAGCTGATCAAATTGGTGCAGGGGTTGCTCTCTATGTTAGAGAGGGCATTGAGTCAGAAAGGATTAAAGTTTTGCAGGAAGCAAAATCTACTGTAGAATCTATATGGATTGAAATTCCATGTAAAAGGGGGAAGGCAATGGCAGTGGGGGTGTACTATCAAGCGCCTGGCTAGAATGACCAAATGGATGATGAAATGCTAAAAGAAATCAAGGAAGCTAATAAAAGTCATAGCACAGTAATAATAATGGGTGATTTCAACTACCCCCGTATCGACTGGGTCAGTGTCACGTCAGGACATGCTAGGGAGATAAAGTTCCTAGATGAAATAAATGACTGCTTCTTGGAGCAGCTGGTTCATGAACCGACCAGAGGGGAAGCCATATTGGACCTAGTCCTTAGTGGAACACCAGATCTAGTGCAAGAGATAAGGTTGTTGGGGCCACTTGGCAATAGTGATCATAGCATGATCATCTTTGATTTAATTGGTGGAGGAGGGATAGTAAGGAAATCCACAGCACTACCTTTTAACTTTCGAAAGGGAGACTATGATAAAATGAGGAAAACAGTTAAGAAAAAACTAAAAGGAGCAGTTGCAAAGGTTAAAGACATACATCAGGCTTGGCTGTTGTTGAAAAATACTATCTTGGAAGCCCAGACCAGCTGTATTCCATGCTTTAAAGAAAAGAGGAAGGAAGTCCAAAAAACTGCCAGCATGGTTTAGAGGTGAGGTCAGAGAGGCTGTTGTTGCCAAAAAAGCATCTTTCAGGAAATGGAAAAAAGAGCCAAACGACGAAACCTGGAAACAACACTAGCACTGGCAAGTCAAATGCAAGGCATTGATAAGGCAGGCAAAGGGAGAATTTGAGAAGAAGCTTGCTGCGGAAGCAAAAACGCGAAGTAAAGACCTTTTCAAGTACATTCGTAGCAAAAAACCTGTGAGAGAGTCAGTTGGTCCATTAGATGATAAAGGGGTTAAAGGAGCACTAAGAGGCGACAAGGCGATAGCGGAGAGACTGAATGAATTCTTTGCTTCAGTCTTTACTGAGGAAGATGTAGGGATGTTACTCATGACTGAAGTGGTATTTAAAGGTGCGGAAGAATTGAAGGAAATATCGATACATCGGGAAGATGTATTACAACTATTAGATAAACTGAAGAGTAGCAAATCACCTGGGCCAGATGGTATACATCCAAGGGTGTTGAAAGAACTGAAATATGAGATTGCAGACCTGCCATTAGTAATCTGTAAACTATCATTAAAATTATCTCTAAAACCTGAAGATTGGAGGATCGCCAATGTAACACCAATTTTTAAAAAGGGTTCCAGGGGTGATCCGGGAAACTACAGACCGGTGAACCTGACGTCAGTACCGGGAAAAATGGTAGAAACCATCATAAAGAATAAAATTACTCAGCATGTAGATAGTCATGACCTAATGGGAGACAGCCAACATGGCTTTAGGCAAGGAAGATCTTGTCTTACTAATCTGTTATGTTTTTTTGAAGGAGTGAATAATCAGGTGGACAAAGGTGAGTCAGTTAATATTGTGTATCTGGACTTTCAGAAAGCCTTTGATAAGGTCCCTCATCAGAGACTTTTGGCAAAACTAAAGAGTCATGGGATAGGAGGCAGTGTACTATTGAGGATCAGGAACTGGTTAAAAGATAGAAAGCAGAGGGTTGTGCTAAATGGCCAATTTTCCCAATGGAGAAAGATGAATAGTGGTGTACCCCAGGGATCTGTGCTGGGTCCGCTGCTTTTTGACATATTCATAAATGACCTGGAAAGTGGAATAACGAGTGAGGTTATCAAATTTGCAGATGACACAAAACTATTTAAAGTTGTTAAAACCCAAGAGGATTGTGGAATATCCCTGGACTGCCCAGACCTTGCCCCCTTGACTAAGTGTTTCAACGCAATATCCAAATGGCTCCTCTCTCAAAATCTGCGCATCCAACACAAGAAAACGGAGGTCCTGTTCATCTCCAGAAATCCTGAGTTTACACCACCCAGCTACTTGGAAGTGGACAACGCCGAATTGCAAGTAAAATCAACTATAAGTTATCTCGGAGTCACATTGGATCAGAACCTCAACATGCGGCAACACATAGCCAACACTGTAAGAGCGATCTACTTCAAGATTAGATCCCTTAGACACCTACGCCCTTTACTCGAACCAGGCGACTTCCGCACCATTTATCAAGCCCTCATCATTCCTCATTTTGATTATTCAAACGCCATCCTACAAGGATTCCCTCAGGCCACCTTACATCCCATGCAACTTGCCATGAACAATGCAGCGCGGATTCTCCTCAGAACGCCAAGAAGAGAGCATATCACACCCCTCCTGAAACAGCTTCACTGGCTCCCCATTCAAGCCAGGATCAGTTTCAAAACCCTAGTGATGACATTCAAGGCCATCAAGGGGCTCTCCTCCTCTTCACTATGTGACCTCATCCAACCACCTACACCCAACAGGCTAAGAAGAACCGCAGTAGCCAACATGCTAGTGATACCGAGAGACACGACAAAATGCTCCAAAGCAACATTGAATAGAGCCTTTAGACTATGCGCCCCAAGTCTCTGGAACTCCCTACCACCACACATCAGAGCAATGCCCAACTTGAGCCAGTTCAGGAAGGCCTTGAAACACTTCCTCTTTATCAAATACCTCACTGACTGCCCCGAATCCCAGCCACCAAGTATGATCAATACCCAATAACTCCATCTGACATGTATATAGTTACCCTATTCAATGCGCCGCATATGTATATAGTTTACCCTGTTCTCCAAGTTACTTGTTCCTGTTCAATGTAATGACCTGACTTTTGTTTATTGTCGGATACCATTTGTTTTATGTAAACCGCGCTGATCGCAAATACTGCGGTATATAAGAAATGCAAATAAATAAATAAATAAATAAAACTGCAAGAGGATCTTGATAAATTGGAAGACTGGGCATCAAAATGGCATATGAAATTTAATGTGGACAAGTGCAAGGTTATGCACCTAGGGAAGAACAACCCAAACTATGGTTACACGATGCAAGGTTCCACATTAAGAACCACCACCCAGGAAAAAGATTTAGGTGCCATTGTGGATACCATGTTAAAACCCTCGGCCCAGTGTGCAGCGGAAGCCAAGAGAGCAAATAGAATGCTAGGTATGATAAGGAAAGGAATGGAAAATAAAACAAAAGATATTATAATGCCTCTGTATCGTTCCATGGTGAGACCACACCTTGAATATTGTGTGCAATTCTGGTCGCCGTATCTTAAAAAGGATATAGCGATTTTAGAAAAGGTTCAGAGAAGAGCCACCAAAATGGTAAAGGGGATGGAAGGATACTCCTATGAAGAAAGGCTTAAAAGGTTAGTGCTCTTTAACCTGGAAAAGAGACGGCTGAGGGGAGATATGATAGAAGTCTATAAATTAATGAACGGAGTGGAACGGGTAAACGTAGATTGATTGTTTACCTTATCAGAATATAGAAAGACTAGGGGACATGCAATGAAGCTACAGGGTAAACTATTTAAGACTAATAAAAGAAAATATTTTTTCACTCAACGTGTAATCAAACTCTGGAATTTGTTACCGGAGGATGTAGTAAAGGCTGTTAGTGTAGCTGGGTTTAGAAAAGGTTTGGACAAGTTCCTGAAGGAAAGGTCCATAAACCATTATTAAGAAGGATATCAATGCTTGAACCAATACAAGCATTGTGGAACCTGTGTCCCTTGGGGAAACTGCTAGGTACATATGACCTAGATTGGCCACTGTTGGAAACAGAATACTGGGCTTGATGGACCTTGGTCTGACCCAGTATGGCATATCTTATGTTCTTATGTTCTTATGGAGCTGAGGCCAGGTCAAAAGGAAGCACCCTGTATTGGTAGTGCTTTCCTTGAAAAAGGAACCGAAGTAATCTTCAGTGAGTTGGATGGATGAGAACATGAGTGTACGCATCCTTGAGATCTAGAGAACAAAGCCAATCCTGACTCTGAAGGTATGGCAGCAGAGTTCACAGAGAAACCATCTTGAATTTCTCTTTGAACAGGAATTTGTTCAATTCCACAGGTCTGCAAAATTTTTTTTTTTCGAGAGCTGTTTTGGTTATTCCACGTAATCTTTATGTTTTTTGGTGCGCTGAATCCGAAAATGACCTCCATTTTGTCATAGGACATCACGTTTCATGACAATTTAGGTAATTATGTTAAATAAGGCAATATCTCAAAATAAATGGAAATAGACTTATAAAATTAAAGTTTTATTACAATATTTTCATGAAAATCCTTTTTTGAACTGAAATGAACTCACCTACACAAACTAAACTCGATTCTTCTTCCTTGTGAGGCTCCTCTTGGTGCATTTACGCTTGTGAGTAGCATCTGGAATGTCTCTCTGAAGCATCCAACAGTAGTCTGCCATCACTGTAATGCTCCATTTTCCCTGGTATCTCCTTTCCATCTCTTTAATGTCTTGGTGGAATCGTTCACCTTGTTCCTCACTCACAGCTCCCAAATTTTCAGGAAAGTAGTCAAGGAGGGACTGGAGGAAATGCACTTTCAAACTCATCAGGCAACCTAAAGCTTGAAATGCTTTCAGCATTCGTCCGACGATCTTTTTGTAGTGAGGATCTTTGTTATTGCCTAAAAATTTCTGTATGACTTCTTTAAATGCAATCCACCCTTCTTTTTGAGGATCCATCATGGTATTGGCAAACTCTTGATCAACTATAAGCCTTCTAATGTCTGGTCCGACAAACACACCTTCCTTCAATTTTGCCTCCGACAGGCCTGGAAACTTGGTGACCAAGTATTTGAAGCATTCTCCATCTCTTGGAAGTGATTTTATGAATTGCTTCATCAATCCCATTTTTATGTGGAGAGATGGTAGAAGAACTTTATGGGAAGGTACCAAAGTTTCTCGGAGGACATTTTTTTCACCGACTGTTAGTACCCTCAGCTGCCAACTCTTCTTGGTCCAGTGATTTTGTCGGTCTCATAGACACAGAAAACAAGGATATTTGGTATACCCAGCTTGTTGCCCGAGCAGCATGCACAAGACCTTCAAGTCCCCACACACTTGCCAACCATGGTCTTCATATTTAAGTTTACGAAGAACCAATTCCAAGTTCTCGTAGGTTTCCTTCAAGTGTACGGAATGACCTACAGGTATGGAAGCGTAAAAACCGTTGTGGAGTAAAACTGCTTTGAGACTTCTTTTTGAAGAATCTATAAAAAGACGCCACTGCTCTGAATCATATTGGATTTTAAAATGACCTGTCAGACCTTCGATATCGATGCAATAAACCAACTTGTCTTCCTGGGCGAAGTAAGGAACGAACTCCTTTACACGATGTCTGAACCATGAAGATGACACTCCTGGCAACAATAAATTCCTGCTTTTCAGCCTTGATCCGAGTAACTCAGCGGCATCTTTGGGAAGATTCAAGTCTCTTACCAAATCATTAATCTCCTCCTGAGAAAACAATTTTGGTCTTGTATCATCTTCAAAGTCAGAACTTGATTCGTCATCTGGTTCAGGTATGACTTCACCTTCATCGGAGCTAGGTATCTCTTCCAAGGTAGCAAGGGGCTTGGGTACTGGTATATCTGTGCCATGGGGGATGGGACGAATTGCCGAGTGAAGATTGGGGTATGAAATGGAATGCTTCCATTTGGAATTAAATCCTTTCACATCGCATGAAAGAGTAGTTACTCACCTGTAACAGGTGTTCTCCAGGAGCAGCAGGAATCAGTCCTCACATATGGGTGTCATCGGCGCCGATGAAACCCCAGTGGAGCATTTCCCCAGCTTTCTATGAAAGCCTTTGGGAATGCAGGCACGCATGCGCGGTTCCCTTCCCACCTAAAGGTGCCATCTTACCTCAGTCAAATGACATAGCTAAGAATAGCACACAAAAATGAAAAAATAAACTATGTACAACTGCAACTCCCAGGGGAGGAGGGAGGGTTGTGAGGACTGATTCCTGCTGCTCCTGGAGAACACCTGTTACAGGTGAGTAACTACTCTTTCTCCAGGACCAAGCAGGAAGTCAGTCCTCACATATGGGTGACTCCCCAGCTCTGGGCTACCGAGGAACCCAGGCTGAACAAGAGAACTCCCTCTAGTCTAGGCAGCAAAGAAAGGCTTTTCAAGGACACAACCTCCACCGGTAGCCCAACAGAGGGCAGGAGTTGCCTAAACCTCAAAGAGATTCCGGAGTACTGCTTGGCCAAAAGCACTGTCCCTACAGGACTCCCTCTCCAGGCAGTAATGGGCCGCAAAAGTCTGGCTTGAAGACCAAGTTGCAGCCCTGCAGATGTCTACCAAGGGCACAGAGCGGAGATGAGCCACTGAGGCAGCCATTGCCCTGACTCGATGGGCCGTAACCCGACCCTGCAAAGGAAGGTCAGCCGCCTTATAAGCCCAGGTGATACAGTAAGCCACCCAGATGGACAAGTTATGCTTGGACACAGGCAACCCCAACTTATTGGGGTCAAAGGAGACGAAGAGCTGGGTAGCCCTTCTATGTCCCTGCGTACGGTCAAGGTAGAAGGATAAGGCCCTCCTACAGTCCAGAGTATGCAGGACTGCTTCAGCCTGGCTGGCATGAGGCCTAGGGAAGAATGTTGGAAGAACCACCTCCTGGTTGAGGTGGAAAGAGGAGACAACCTTAGGGAGGAACTTTGGATGAGTCCTAAGGACTACCCTGTTCCTATAAATCCTGGTGTAAGGCCTATCACAGACTAGGGCCTGAAGCTCACTTACTCACCTAGCCGAGGTAACGGCTATCAGGAAGAGTATCTTCCAGGAGAGAAAGCGTAGTGGGCAAGTAGCCATAGGCTCAAAAGGTGGGCGAGTCAGTTGCTGCAAGACCAGATTCAGCTCCCACTCAGGGGCAGGAGGACGGAAGGGAGGCTTGAGCAAAAGCAAGCCCCTAAGAAAGAGGGACACCAAGGGGTGACCAGATAGAGAACGTCCCTCCACCAGAGAGTGGTGAGCTGCTAGAGCTGAGAGGTGGACCCGAACAGAATTGGATTTAAGGCCTTAATTTGACAAGTGCAGTAAGTAGTGAAGCACTACTGGTACAGTACAGGAGAAAGGATCTTCTGTACGGAGCTGACACCACAAAGAAAACCTCTTCCACTTTAGAGCATAGGTTTTCCTAGTGGACTGTTTCCTAGAGGCTAGGACAACCTCCTCAACTTCCTGAGGTAGGCCCCAGGGAGACAAAACTACCCTTGCAGCCTCCATGCCATCAAATTGAGAGCTTTGAGATTGGGGTGCAGAAGGGAACCCTGCTCCTGTGAGAGAAGGTCGGGTTGCAACCCCAGAGGTAGTGGAGAATCCACCGCCAGTTGAAGCAGAAGAGGAAACCAAGGCTGCCTCGGCCACCTGGGAGCCACCAGCAGGACAGAGGCCTTGTCCTGAAGAATCTTGAAGAGAGTTCGGGCCACCAAGGGCGTGGGAGGAAACGCATAGAGGAGGCCCTGAGACCAGGATATCAGAAAAGCATCCGCTGCTATCCGCAGAGGATGCAGTTGCCTGGAGCAGAACTTTGGCAGCTGCTTGTTCATTGGGCTGGCAAAGAGATCTATCAAAGGAAGACCCCATTTCAGGAATATCTTTTGAACTACTGAAGGATGCAGCTGCCACTCATGGGGCTGCAGTATTCTGCTTAATCTGTCCACCAGGTAGTTGTCCTGGCCTGGAAGGTACACAGCCTTGAGGAGCATGCTGTGCTTGAGGGCAAAAGAACAAAGGTCCTGAGTCTCCCGACAAAGGAGCCTGGACCCAGTTCCGCCCTGTTTTTTTCACATAAAACATGGCAACTTGGTTGTCTGTCTGAATCAGGACAGACTGGTGAGCCAGGGTAGGAGTGAAAGCTTTGAGTGCTAATCGAATAGCTCTCAATTCGAGGAGATTGATCTGCTGTGCAGCTTCCCAAGGAGACCACAGGTCCTGGGTGCACTTGCCCAGACAATGAGCTCCCCAGCCTTGCAGGGAGGCATCTGTTGTCAGCACTACCGTGTACCCTGGAGTCTGAAAAGGCACCCCTTTTTAGCAGATTGGGTGGGTGTAGCCACCAGTTGAGGGAGTGCAGAAATGGTCAGGACACCCTTATCCGGTCTCTGGTTCTTTTGCTCTCGCCATACCATAGGAATCCCATAACGGAAAGATTTTTTCTTACCCTTGAACCAATTTCGGAGGTCCTCAACACACCGTCTGCACACTTTATGAGGCGCCCAGACTTTATCTTGATCTCCAATTTTTAGTCCAAAGTATGCAAAGTATACTTTTTTCACAAAGTCTGTAATATTCTGCTGTTGCTTCAACACTATATATTCACCACAGATGAAACAGAAACTGTCTGGCGAATTAATACACTTTTGCGGAGCCATAACATAATGGTTGAAGAATGACTAGCTAACACGAATTGCGATGAAAAAGTGTGAACAGCCTAGAACCAAGAACCTGATGATGATTCGTGCACAAGTGTGGCATGCAGGAGAGAGCAGTTCTGTGTTTGTACATGAGATGTCACAGTGCTGGCCACGCCCCCCTGCACTGACCGGAGCTGCTGCTATCTGCCCTGTGTCTCCCTCCCACTGGATTCTTCAGGAAAGATTAACCCCTTCTACCATTAGAAGCACGGACTTAAAACTTGCTTAGCTTATGTATATACTGCTGACCATCAGATTAACAGTGCTATATTTTTTTTACATAACTCGGACAACCCCTTTAAAGTTTTTTAGGCATTTTATATCTTAAATGCACTTATGTGAATTAATTAATAGTAATTTGAAAAAATTTGATAAATTTGAAGACAATTTTGCATGTTGTGGCAAATCATGACGTCTAGGAGTTTTTTCAATATTTTATATGTTTTCAGCACACCAAAATACATGGAAATTAGATGAAATAATCAAACAGCTTTTTAGTCGCAGACCTGTGTTCTCTGAGGTCTAAAATAGGTCTGTGTCCCCTTGTTTTCTTTGGGATAAGGAAATAGGGGGAGTAAAACCCCATACCCTGTTGAGGAATGGGTACTTCTTCTATTGCCCCTTGGGCAAGAAGCATAATGGCCTCTTGATCTAACAGGTTGGTGAGAGAGGTCTTGGAATTGAACTGTCTTACCACTGTGGGAGGGGGCATACACAGAAATTGAAGCTTGTACCCCTCTTTTATAATAGAGAGTGTCCAATGTTCTGCTGTTATCTGCCCCCATCTGGGGGCAAAGTGACACAACCTTCCTGGAATGGTGGAAGGCTCTGGTCCATTGAGGGCCAGGAAGGCTAAGTTCTCTAGATGAAAGTCAAAGGCCTTGTGGAGGCTGAGACTGCTGAGACGGTTGAGGCTGAGCAGTCTTTGCTTTCATTTGTTTAGGTGGTTGCTGACTCTTTCCGGCAGGCTGACCTGCAGAACATCCCTGCTGGGAATAAGACGGATAAAACCTCTTCTTTTTTGAGAATAATGGTTTCTTGAAAGATTTATTTCTTGCAGGATTGGCTGTGGCTTTGGATAAACTATCCAAAGTGGAGTTGTCAGCATCCAACTCATTGGCTTTCTCTTGCCAATTTTTTCCGAATAAATTCTCAACTGTACAAGGGATATTGCCCAGCTTGTCCTGCACCCAGAGCTCCAAATCGGATACCTGGAGCCAGACAATTCTACGTGCACCTATGGCAATGGCAGAGGTTCTGCTTATGCACTCAAAACAGTCAAAAGCTGCACGACTGACAAATTTAGAAACATCCTGGGCATGTTTAACCAGAGTGAGAAAATCCTGCCTTTTATCTTCAGGAAGAAGAGGGCTTAGAACCTCTAAATCTCCTGTGACTTCTTTAAGGAACATTCCCATATATAAAATATAGGAACTGATCCTGGCAGAAAGCATGGAAGCCTGGAAAGTACGACGTCCAAAGGCATCCAAGGTTCTACACTCACGTCCCGGATGATTAGAGGCATGCCTCTTTGCACTCCTGATCCTTCTCATAGCTGATTCCACTACAATAGAGTGGTGAGGAAGCTGAGTCTTCCGGAAACCATGACAAGGAGGGACTCCAATCATGATATCCAGTCTACAAGAGTGAGGAGAGGTGGTAAGAGGTGTTCCCCACATTCTTAACATGAGATCATGTAAGATCTCATGGATAGTCAAAGTAGCTGCCTCCTTAGGAGCTTTGGGATATTGAAGAATCTCCAACTCCTTTGCTCTGGGCTCTCTTTCAGGAGCCACAGTAATGGAAAGACCTCGAGACACCTCCCTGATAAAATCCTGAAAGGAGATATCTTCTGGAGGAGACATCCTGCATTTAGGAGAGGAAGGCTCCTCCGGGAGAAGTATTCCGGTACCGACAGAACTGTCAGAATCCTCGGACTCCTCCGAGGATTCGAAGTACCTTATGTCTGGATGCTCTTCAAGAGCCCGATACCCGTACCGACCGAAGTCGGTACTGGGGTGAATCGGTACCAGTGTATCGGTACCAGAAGTCATCGCATGACTGGGTACCGGCAAGGCAGATACCGATGTTGATGCCGATGCTGTCGGTACCGGTATCGGTGCCGGCACCAGTTGAACTGTCTGACGCGGTTCCGAGGGTGTCGATGTCGCATGGAGAGCCGCCAGACTGCGTTCAATAGCCAGGAACCTCTGGTCTATCGACGCTGCCGATGCCTGGGTATCAGTACCGGAAGCAACCGGTACCCCAGAGCATGGCACCAGTAGTTCTGCCGAGGTCGAGGCCTCGAGAACATCCTGGAGCCCTGATAATGCTTTGGAAGCCGAAGCCTCCCGCCAGGGCAATTTTGCCGGTACAGAACCCTCAAGGACAACGCCAGAGGCATCTCGATGCTTGGAAGGAGATCTACCCTTTGAGGACCGGTTAGACTTATGTTTGGTTACCTGAGATCCATGGGAGGAAGACGAAGCCCTGGAAGATGTCTATGTCAGAGAAGCTGCATCGGAAGGAAAAAGGGCGCTGAGCTTGGCAGCTCGGTTTTGTCGACCCCTCTTGGACATCATGGCACAAGCCATACACTCGGAGATGGAGTGGTCAGAACCTAAACATTTAAGACACCACTCATGGGTGTCGGTGATGGAGATGGTACCGCCACACTTCATGTACTTTTTGAAACCCGAGGGTTTTTCCATAGTGGAGGAAATTTTAGGCCTAAGGCCCAAAATGGCGCGTGCACCTGGAAAAGAAAAGTTTGGAAAAAAAATAGTATATATATATATATATATATTTTTTTTTTTTTTTTAAAGGAAAGAAAGAAGAACCGGTGGTACCGGTAAGCGTCGAGGAAGGCAGATGCGACCACAAAAAAGAAAGAATAAGGAAAAGATTTTCTGCGGTGACAGGAACAACGACCTGCTGGCTCCGCGGAAAACGAAAAACTGGAGAGAGGCATTTGGGAAAGGCGGGAAGGCAGCACGCAGGCACTGTGGGATGCTCCCAAAGGCTTTCTAATTGGACGCTAGGGAGCGTTCCCGCGCAGGCTCCGACAATACCCATATGTGAAGACTACATTCCTGCTTGTTCCTGGAGATACAATCGATCTACGTTTACCCGTTCCACTCCATTCAGTAATTTATAGATCTCTATCATATCTCCCCTCAGCCATCTCTTTTCCAGGTTGAAGGGTCCTAACCTTTTTAGCCTCTCTTCATAGGGATATTCTTCCATCCCCTTTACCATTTTGGTGGCTCTTCTCTAGACCTTTTCTAATAACGCTCCGAGCCAAAAAGCTCCCCCCGCTGCTTTTCACTATTCCTCCGGCTCTTGCTTGACATCTGCAGGCAGAGCGGGCAAATGGAATCATCGTAATCCGCATCGAGGCACTTGATACAGCAACTGTGACAGTCTGTTATGGACATGGTATGGGGCATTTGTCATATGCTTAAATCCACTGACCCAAGACATAGCAGGGAAAACGGCATGAGGTCAAACTCAGACAACTCGGTAAAGGAGGGCATGAGAAGAAACCCGCACACCGAAAAAGAAAAGAAAAAGGACCCAAGAAAAAACGCAATGCCGAATTGAGGGAGGGCTCGGGCGGCGAGATGATGACCGGGAACCAATTGGCAAAAAGAGCAAAAATGCTAAGATAAGTGTTAGAAAAAAAATCAACGTTTATTGGGGATGAAAAATAGAACATCTGAAGAGCTCTGCGGAATAAAGAAGACTGAGGTAAGATGGCACCTTTGGGTAGGAACGTGATCGCACATGCACAGTCTAACTCCCAAAAGCTTTCTTTGAAAGCTGGGGAGTGAATTCTCACGGGCTCAGTTGATGCCGACGTCACCCATATGTGAGGACTGGCTTCCTGCTTGCTCCTGGAGAAAGATATATACATAGATAAATATATACAGGCTCATTCCAAGCCATGAATAGCGGGGATGGACGTCTCATTGGGATGTCCATCCCCGCTATTCGTGCTCCCTCCCGCCAGCATCTAGCTTCCCTGCCGATTGTACGGGGAAGCTAGACGGGGGCGGGAAAGGGGAGGATCAGAGGCAGCGTTAGGGCGGGGAGTGAGCAGTCGCCGACCCCAGATGTACAGGGGCAATTCTAATGTCGGCCTTTTACATCCAGGACCACTGACCTGAACGGAGAAGTTATTCCAACTCCAAGGTGGAATAACTTCCCTGGACGTTGGGGATCGGCAGGCCCGAGGCCGGGAAAGGGCGGCAGGGGGCAGAGAGCATTCCCCGCAGCCCGATCCTGGCCCTGGGAGGCCAAATTGGTGGTCGGGCTGCGGGGAATAAACTGTTTATTCCGGTGGCTGGCATCGTGGTTTTTGAATGGAGCCGCGGTGCCATGGCAACCAGATGCCATGGCGCCACAGCTCCATTTAAAAGCCCTGACTGAGTTAGGTGGGCAATGCCTGAACATTTAGGACGGGCTGAATCACAGTCCCAGCTTGCACGTACAGGTCTGATCGCAATTCCGATCCTGCAGGGCTAGACATGCCCCATGGGATCAGAATCGCGACCTCCTCTGTACGTCCATTCAAACTGGACATACAGATGGGGTTTACGTCCAGAATAGAATGAGCCCGATACTGTATATAGATTTTTAAAATACTAAATGTTATGACAGAAAAGACAAATTAAGGGAATAGAAAGAATTTAAAAAATATGGCAGGGAGAGGAGTCGCAAGCCACGAAGATCAGGCCACCTAGAGCTCAACCAAACAAAACTGGTAGAGAGCCTAGTCCCCCTATTGGGAGCAAGAAACTCCAGAGGGGTATTCAAGAAAATGCTCTGGAGACCTCCTCTGATCAGGCCGAAATGGAAGGTGCTCCATAGGATGGCTGTCAGGAGCCCATAAATACAGTTGCACCAGTCCAACAACCACCATCTACTTCAGACAGAGAAATGCTGGAGGATGCCCTAGATGCACCAGCCTTAGTAGCACTGGAATCTTCTATTCTTTCTCAGTCTCCATCATCTGCTGGCAGGGGGACATAACCTACTTGTCCGGACTGGTCTAACAGAAAGCTTCCTACTGTATATTATAACATCCATCTCACCACTTCAGCATCAAAAATGTTCCTTGCCCCAGGACCAACAGACATTTTGGACCCTAATGGTCTAGAGAGAGTAAACCATGATTTCCCAAATCACTGAAAGGGTAAAAGACCAAGACGGAATGCACCAGTTTACAATATCACCATGGTTACCCCTGAGCACTACGAAGCTGTCTCTGTAAATCTGACATATGAGCACATAGGCCTGGTGAATACCTACTCAATTAATAAAAAATTCCCAGTGATTCATGAGGATAATCTCTTTAACGAGGTGGATAGACTGTGAAGGCACATAGCACATACCTTGCACCTATTTTAAACGGAGAATGAAAACTTTGGTTATTTAATGAGCTCGTCACCAGAATGTAAGCCAGTGGTGATACATTATTGCAATTTCTCATTCAGTACTTTGAATTATTTATCTATTCAGGATTCATTTTTTGTTATCTAGTTTTGTTCAAAACTGACCATTTGCCAATATGGACTATTTGATCAAATGGTCTAATGGCCTATGGGGTCAATAGTCAGGACGGCCAACATTTAAGTTAAGCACCAGCCTCCTAGACATTAATCCTGGGGCAATTTGTGGGGAACAATCTACACTCCTCCCTGCACTCCTGGTCATTAATCCTTGATCATTCAATGGAGACATTCTGCACTCCTCAATGCACTTTCCGATCATTAATCCCAGCGTGCTACATGGAAACATCCTGCATTCCTATCCTCCCCGTCATTAACCCTGAGCCACTAATCCATGAAGATGTCCTGACTCCTCACTATCCTCACGTATCACTAACATTTAGGTCATTCCACTGTAGAAGTTTTTCCCTTCATGTTTCCTGATGCAGGGAAGGATAGAGACTTGTGCTTTGCTATCCTGATATGAGAAACGGACTCACCTTGGAATTCTCCATCACGCTGTCCAAGCAGTCGAAGTAGGAGAGATCATTCACAGCTTCTGTGGGATTCTCTAGCATTTCACGCACCGTCTGTATGAAAGCAATACACAGATGAACAAAGAAGGTAATTTGTATATACACAAAATCATGAATTCAAGGACAATCCTAGCACATTCCTTCAGATACTACTGACTGCTCAAAACTGCCTTCTCTCATCCCTCACAGCTTTTTACATTTTCTCTTATATATTTTTATATATATATATATATTTTTTTGTTGTTTGTTTGTTTGTTTTTTAGTTTGGATTTAACTTGTGCTATTTTACATTCAGGTATGGCAGACTGTTTCACAATGTGGTGAAAGACAAGAATTATAAAATATAGAAAAAAAAGTTTAAAAAAATTCCCAGTTTCTTGTGTCAGTCATTACTGTCTGGCTCGCCACTGTTTCCATTTCAGTTTTTGTCTGCATATTTCTAATCTTTGGTAACTGATTCACTACTTGATGGGGAGTCTGTGTGTATGTGTGAGAGACTGAGGTAGAGGATTCTGCTAAACTGTAGACTCTGTAGCAATTTGTGGCAGTTCAATTTTTCCTTTTTTTCCCAATCAGAAGTGTACTGCTGTTCTAGGGCAGGTGTGAACAAACATTTTGCCCAACAGATGCACAGATACACTGGGAGCTATAAATGGGGAGGGGGGTCTTTTACTAAACAGTGCTCTAGCATGTGCTAAAGGAGCCCTAAAGCACATTTTGTCAGCTTGCGCGGGGCTATTCCCATGCTAACTATGCAACCTGCGTTAAAAGGACACGTGTGGGAGGGTTAGGGGTGCACAGTGGGCATAGTGAGTTCTGTGCAGCTGGCGCAGGGTAAATACTATGTGCTAATTACATCCCATGCGATTAGCATGGGTTCACCTAATGCCACTTCAATGGTGAAATTAAGCCTTACCTGCTAATTTTCTTTCCTTGAATCCCTCCAATCCAGTCCAGACTCTTGGGTTGTGTCCCACTTCCAGCAGATGGAGACTGTCTATCAGACGTCTGTAATGTCACAGCATAAGGGAGCAGGACCACCCCCTCCTAAGTCAGTAGCATATGGCAAAGCAGAAAAGAAAAACTCCAAACTCAAACCATTTATACTCCTCCCAAAGGATGATCCGCTAAACAACTAGACCCCTATCAAGATACCGACATCCTCAGTGTTAACTGATGGCCTCTATTAGGCCACTGGGTTCTCATCACAGACCACCCACCAGGGAAACCTCACACTATACTCTCAGAGGGCGTGTTTTGGACTGGATTGGACTGAAAAAACTCAAGGAAAGAAAATTAACAGGTAAATCCTAATTTCACATTCCAAATCATTCCTCCAGCACAGTCTAGACTCCTGGGATGTATCAGAGCAGTAGGTCAAGAGAGGTAAGGACCCTTGAGGTTAGCCTATAACACCTGCGCCTCGAACTGTGTATCTCCTCGTGCCTGCACGTCCAAACAATAATGTCGCGCAAAAGTATGCAACAACAGCCAGGTAGCTGCCTTGCAGATCTCCACTGGAGGTACAAAACTGAACTTGGCCCAGGAAGAATATAGAAGTTATCAGAATATAGAAAGACTAGGGGACATGCAATGAAGCTACAGGGTAAACTATTTAAGACTAATAAAAGAAAATATTTTTTCACTCAACGTGTAATCAAACTCTGGAATTTGTTACCGGAGGATGTAGTAAAGGCTGATAGTGTAGCTGGGTTTAAAAAAGGTTTGGACAAGTTCCTGGAGGAAAGGTCCATAAACCATTATTAAGAAGGGACCCAGGATATCAATGCTTGACCCATTACAAGCATTGCGGAACCTGTGTCTTTTGGGGAAACTGCTAGGTACGTATGACCTAGATTGGCCACTGTTGGAAACAGGATACTGGGCTTGATGGACCTTGGTCTGAACCAGTATGGCATATCTTATGTTCTTAAGAAGCCTGTACTTTCATAGAATGCACCCAAAGCCTGCAGGCAGCGGCCACTCCCGGAGAAGATGCACCGAAGAGATGGCCTCCTTTATACAGTGAGAGATGGACGCCTCTGAGGCCGCCTCTCCTTGCTGTGGCGCTCCAAAAAGAACAGTCAATTGGACTTATGGAAAGCCTCTGTGCACTGAAGATACCAGCGAAGCGCCCTACGAACATGCAGTTTGCGCAGCTGCAGATCGGCCGAATCTGAAAACCCCGACAGGATCATCGCCTGGGTTCACATGAAAGGCAGAAATCACCTTAGACAAGAAGGACAGCTTTGTGCGCAATGTTACTTTTTCCTTGGAAATAGGAGAAAAGGCTCCCGACAGGAGAAAGCCTGTAACTCCGAGATATGCTGAGCAGAGCAAATCGCCACCAGAAAAAACACCTTCAAGATGAGGTCCTTGAGGGTCACACTCCCCAAGAGCTCGTACGGTGTCTCCGCCAACGTAGATAATACCAAGTAGAGATCCCAGGACAGAACAATTGCATGCATGGGTGGACATAGGAACACAAGAAATGCCATGCTGGGTCAGGCCAAGCTCCATCAAGCCCAGTATCCTCTTTCCAACAGTGGCCAATCCAGGTCAAAAGTACCTGGCAGGTTCCCAAAAAGGCACACTGGATCCACAATACTCGTGTCGGGGTAAGTAATGGATTTCCCAGATCCTGTTTTAAAATGCTGTATGGATCTTTCCCCAGGAACTTGTTGAAACCTTTTTTTAAACCCAGTTACACTAAACAGCTTCTACTACATCACTCGGTAACAAATTCCAGAGTTTGATTACATTTTGAGTAAATTAATTTTTTCTCTTATCAATTTTAAATGGGTTATATTATATTATAGTTTCATTACATGTCCTCTTGTCTTTCTACTTTTTGATGGCGTAAAAGAAACAATCTACGTTTACCCGTTCCACTCCATTCATTAATTTATAGACCTCTATCATATTCCTCCTCAGCCACCTTTTTTCGAAAATGAAGAGCCCTAACCTTTTAAGCCTCTTCTTATAAGGGGTAATTCTTCCATCCCCTTCACATTTTTATTGCTCTTCTCTGTAACTTTTCTAATTCTGCTTTATCCTTTTTAAGATATGGCAACCAGAATTACACACAATACAGAGGCATTATAATATCCTCGGTTTTATGTTTCACCCCCTGTAAGAACTTGGCCACGTCTGAGTGGGCTGACAGGGAGACCCCCTGCACATGCCCTCAATAGCAGGCCAATGTGGCTACTTGCACTCACAAGAAATTGAAGGCCAATCCCTTTTCTACTCCGACCTGCAGGAACGCCAGTATCTGTAGGATAGATGCTTAGAGTACCTGCAGCCCCTAGCTCATGCACCAATCTTCAAACACACACCAGACTCTGACATACGCCAGAGAGTTGGACCTCTTACAAGCCCGCAACAAAGTGGAGATCACCTGTGAAGAATACCCTCTCTTCCTCAATCGAGCCAGACCATAAGCAAGAATTGACCCACTTGCAGCATGAGAACTGGGCCTTATGACAACAAGTTAAATCAACTCAGAAGGCACCAGGGTGACCACACCACCAGATGGGTTAAGTCTGCATACCAGGGCCTCTGAGGCCAATTTGGAGCTACCAGAATCACCTAGCCGTGGTGTACGGCTATCCTCTGAATCACTCTGCCTAAGAGCGGCCATGGTGAGAAGACATAAAGGAGCCCCTGCGATGGCAAGGGCTGCGTTAGGGCATCAAGATCCTCCAACATTCTCTCTCATCATCGACTGAAGAAGTGAGAGTCCATGGCATTGTCCACTGATGCCATGAGATCCATCACTGGCATTCCCCACCGTTGCATTATTGTGCGAAACACAGAGTCCTCCAGAGTCCATTCTTGTTAGCGACTGAGGAAGTCAGCTTGGACATTCTCATTTTCTGCCATGTGCATCGCCGACAGTGCCAGGAGATGTTGCTCCACCCACTGAAGCAGCAGCATGAAATCCTCTGCCAGGACTGAGATCTCCAGGCCCCCCCCCCTGGCGAATGATGTAGGTTACCATGGTGGCACTGTCCGAGAATACATGCACCGCCTTCTGCCAAATCAGCGACTGGAAAGCCTGAAATGCTAGAAACACCACCCGCATCTCTAGGCGGTTGATGGACCACTGTATCTGCTCCTCTGATCATTGACCCTGAGTCACATGGGCTAGGCAAGGAGCCCCCCAGGCCGATAGATTGGTATCAGTTGTCACAGTTATCAACTCCGGAGGTTCCAGTGGTAGTCCCTTCCAACAGGTTCGCCGTATCCAACCACCAATGTAGACTGAACTTGACCTCCAGGGGTGTGGTGAGTCTCTTGGACAGCAAGTGAATCTACGGATACTACTGTGAGAGTAGCAACCTCTGCAGAGACCTCATGTGAGCTTGAGTCTACGACACCAGATTGAACATCACCGCCATTAATACTAGTACCTGAAGGTACGACCAGGCTGAAGGAGCTACATGCCACAAGAATTGCTGAATCTGCCCCTGTATCTTCACAGCCTGCTCCAGCGGGAGATACACATGAACGATGGCAGTATCGAAACATGTCCCCAAATAAAGGAGATCCTGAGTCAAGGTCAATCTGCTCTTGTCTAGATTGACCACCCAGCCGAGCCCCTGTAGCTGCAGATGTGTATTATTGTGGGCTGTGTCTGTCTGCGTGTTCTGGGTTGCATCTCTCCTCTGCATCTCCTTTTGGGTTCTGGTGTACAGCTGTATAATTCTTTGTCCTGAAGTCCTGGTGATTGGCTGGTCTCAAACCCTGTATGTCATCTTTAGCCAATCCAGTAACAGCTAATAGGTGGTCCTTCTGCAAACAAAGGTCCATGTTTGAAAGGTGCTGAGATGCCAATCGATACATTGTCACGAATACTAGTAGCACAGTGAAGATCTCAGTAATGTTCTTCTGCATGTAGCCAGCTTGAAAATATACTTCTAAACTGGCAGAATTTTTTGATCTACAAGTTTTAATGCTGAGTTGCAACAAAACATGTATCCATCTTGTTTAATTCAGTCTTTGGTTCAGAGCAAGCCCCATAGTTAAGGCTTTGGTTCAGAGCAGACTCCATCTTGTAACAGGAAGCCATGCTAGTGGTTTAGGCATTCGTTTCTGAACAGGTACCAGCCATACAATGCGCAGAGCCCTGTTGACATACTTGAGGTCGAGAATGGGCCAGAAGGACAATTCACTTCTTGGGAACCATAAAGTAGATGGAGTAACGATTGATACCTAACTGGTCTTCAGGGACTGGCACTGCTGCTTACATAGGGACATGCAGAGCGATAAGAGGAAGGCATCGGACAAAGGCCACTTGAACTCCAGTGTGTAGCCCTCGTGAATGATTTCAAGGATCCATTGGTGTAATGTAAGCTGGACCCAGGTGGGGTAGAAGTGGTGCAGCCTGTCGCCCACTGGTAGAGGCCCTGCCTGAGCTCCCCGCATCTCAGTGGGATTTATTTGCGCCAGCAGTTGCAATGGAGAAGCCGCCCCTTCCACCCCTGCGACTGCCCTGAAAGAACTGTCCTTGCCTTGCTGGTAAGAAGCAAACCGATTCCCTCAAAACTGATGGCTTCTCAAAGAGGGAGCAGACTTACCCACATTCAGCTTGTCTCCCAGAAACTGAGCAGTTTTGGCTTCACCAAGGTCCTTAACAAGCTTGTCTAAAGCCTCACCAAACAAGAACCTACCCTTAAATACTAACCGACTAAGGCCAGCATTCGACGAGATGTCTGTGGACCAATTACAGAAACAGAGAAAGCGCCTCACCGCCACCACCACTGAGGCCATACACTTAGATGAAGCTCTCAGGTCATCATATAAGACATCTTCCAGATGCACACAGCTTGAACCCAATTTGGCCTCCTCGGGAGAAGCTTGAGTCCCTGAGAACCTCTGCAACCATCTCATGCAGGCTCTCATGACATATGCTCTGCATACTGAAGCTTGGAGTGACAAGGCATTCACCTCAAAGGCCTGCTTCAATAAGGTCTCTAATTTCTTCTACTGTGCATCTCTGAGGGCTGCTCCACCTTCCATAGGGATGATAGTCTTCTTCATAACCACCATCACTAAGGCACCATAGTAACATAGTATATGACGGCAGATAAAGACCAGTATGGTCCATATAATCTGCCCAGCAAGTCGGCAAGAGTAGGTGCACCTGCCACTCCGTGCAGGTCGCTCCTCCCCATGCCTCTGTTTAGGGGTGTAATCACCACTCCATATAGATCATGTTATGTCCTCTAGTTTTGCAGATTCCCCATCTTTGGAAGAGGTTTGTTTGTTCATTAATAATCTAAGTATTTAAAGGTCTGAATCATTTCTCCCCTGTACTTCCTCTCCTCCAGAGTGTACATATTTAGGTCTTCAAGTCTCTTCTCATAAGTCTTCTGACACAGACTCCAAATCATTTTGGTCGCCTTCCTCTGAACTGTTCTCAGTCTTTTTATTTTATTTATTTATTTTATTTATTTATTTATTTTATTTATTTAACATTTTTTATATACCGCACTATTCATCATCAGTGCGGTTTCATCATCAGTGCGGTTTACATTGAACAACAACATACCTGTCAATACATGACTGATCTAGGTTTACAGATAACAGGGAGGATAAACTGGGTGTAAACTGGGGATAACTATCTACATAATTATACATAATTATATATACATTAGATAGGTTATATTTTTATATCTTTTGCAAGAGATGTTCTCCAAAACTGAAAACAATATTCCAAGTGAGGCCTCACCAGCGACTTGTACATCGGCATTAGCGCCTCTTCCTTTCTGCTGGTAATTCCTCTCTGTATGCAACCCAGTATACTTCTTGCTTTGGCCACTGCCTTGTCACACTGTTTCGCCACTTCGAGATCATCAGAAATAATCACTCCGAGGTCCTTCTCCTGGTCCGTGCACACCAACCTCTCGCCCCGTACTGCATACAATTCCCTTGGATTGCTGCTTCCCAAGTGCATGACACTGCACTTCTTCACATTAAATCTTAACTGCCAAGCATTAGACCATTCTCCCAGCTTTTGTAGATCTTTCCTCATGTTATCCACTCCCTCAGGATAGTCTACGCTGTTGCAAATTTCGTGTCATCTGCAAAAAGACAGACTTTTCCATTCAGTCTTTCAGAAATATCACTCACAAATACATTGAAAAGTACTGGACCCAGAACCGAACCCCGGGGCACATCGCTAATCACCTTCCTTTCATCTGAGTGAGTACCGTTTTCAATCACTTTCTGTCATCTGTCAGTCAACCAATTTCTGATCCAGTTCACCACCTTGAGAACCATCCCCAAGCTGTTGAGTTTATTGATAAGCCTCCTATTTGGAACATTATCAAAGGCTTTGCTGAAATCCAGGTAGATCACATCCATCACATGCCCTTGATCTAGTTCTCTGGTCACTCAGTCAAAGAACTCAATAAGATTTGTTTGGCAAGATCGTACTTTGGTAAAACCATGCTACCTCAGATCATGCAAATTGTTGGTTTTGAGAAAGTCCACTATTCACTCTTTCAGGAGCACCTCCATTACTTTTCCTGCCACCAAGGTAAAGCTTACTGGCCTGTAGATTCTCACTTCTTCCCTATTACTTTTGTGAAGAGGTACCCCATCAGCCCTTCTCCAGTCCTGTGGAACTTCTCCTGTCTCCAAGGATCTATTAAAAACTTCCTTTAATGGCCCTGCAAGAATCTCTCTGAGCTCTTTCAGTATCCTGGGATGTATCCCATCTGGTCCCACAGACTTGTTCACTTTCAGTTTTGCAAGTTGTTCTAATACATCATCTTCTGTTAATGGTGTGGTATCTATTCCATTCCCATTTGTATATTTGTCAATCAAAGGTAGTCCTTCACCAGGATTTTCTTTAGTAAAAACCGAGCAGAAGTATTTGTTTAGCATTTTCGCTTTTTCAATGTCACATTCCACAAATCCGTTCCCAGCACTTTTGAGTCCTGGAAGTCCACCTCTGATTTTCCTCCTCTCCCAAATATACCTGAAAAAGTTTTGTCGCCACTCTTCACATCTTTAGCCATCTTTTCTTCTGCCTTTGATTTTGCTATCCTTATTTCTCTTTTTTGTACAGCAAGACAGGACAAGGAAAAGTATTACAATGACACATGCAAGGAAATAGAAGCAGAAACTATTAAAGGAAGAACAAGATAGGCTTTCCTAAAGCTACGAGAGTTAAAGAAAAAATTCCAGCCTCGAATTGGAATGTTACAAGATGCTCAGGGTTCTATGTTGAATGATGCTGAGAAGATCAAGAAAAGGTGGAAAGTATATACAGAATTTTTATATGATAAAGATCAAGTGGACCAACAGCCATTTCAACCTGTACCTTATGATCAGGAACCATTGGTGATGAAAGAAGAAGCTGAAGCAGCATTGAAAGCCTTATCAAGAACAAAGCACCAGGCATTGATGGCATTTCCATAGAAGTATTACAGCAATCTAATGCAGCTGTTACCATACTTACAAGGGTCTGCCAGGAAATTTGGAAGACAACATCATGGCCAAGAGACTGGAAAAGATCTGTGTTTATACCAATACTAAACAAAGGTGATCCAACTGACTGTGGAAATTATCGCACAAACGCTGTGATCCCACATGCCAGCAAGATTCTACTGAAGATTATTCAACAGAGACTACAGCCATACCTGGAACAAGGATTACCTGAAGTGCAAGCAGGGTTCAGGAAAGGGTGAGGAACGAGAGACATCATCGTGGATGTGAGATGGATCCTTGAAAAAACTAAAGAATACCAAAAGGATATCTATTTGTGCTTTATAAACTACAGCAAGCCTTTTGACTGTGTAAACCATGAGAAACTTTGGGCCACATTAAGAAGCATAGGTATACCAGAACACCTGATCGTTCTCTGTACATTGATCAAGAAGCAACAGTTTGAACGGAATAAGGAGAAACAGAATTTATTTATTTATTTATTTAGCGTATATTTGTATACCGCTACTTCCAGCGATCAGGAGCGGTTTGATTATGCGAAACGGGGAAATGTCGGATCAATGACAAAATTTCAAGTATTACAGCGTGATTTACAAGATTATAAACTAAGGTTGACAGAACAAAGACAAGCATTTTCACAATATGTGCAACAAGATTCATGGGATATGCACAACACACAGTTGGGAGGGGGGGAGGGGGAGATTTACATATATACAATTTACACTTGATTACATTTTGGTACCTAAGTATACTTTACACTTGACTACATTTTGGTTTTGTAGGTATTGGTTGAGATGCCTTACTGTTCAGGAGATGTTGTAGGCCTGTTGAAATAAGTACGTCTTTAGTTTTTTTCTGAAGACCATCAGGTCATCGATTAAGCGCAGCTCAGGAGGGAGTTGGTTCCAGAGTGTGGGGGCAGTATAGGAGAATGCCCTGTTGCTTGTGGCTGGTTGGTTTAAATGGTTTAAAATAATGGTTTAAAATAAGCAAAGGTGCACAACAAGACTGCATACTTTCCCCCTACGTGTTTAATTTATATGCAGAACAAATCATCAGAGAAGCAGGATTGTATGAAGACAACAGAGGTGTGAAGATTGGTGGAAGACTCATCAACAACCTTCGCTCCGCTGATGATACCACATTACTGGCTTAAAGTGAAGATGATCTGAAACATTTGCTTCTCACACTCAAGGAACATAGTCTCAAAATGGGCCTGCGCCTTAATGTAAAGTCTGGACACGGCAAGATAGCATAGAGACCTGGAAGCACTTTCTACCAAGGGCATCCAGATTCCGGGCATCCCGGCCAGGGAGGCACCGAGGAGTGCATCTTCTGACTCTTCAGGCGGTGCATGGCTGATTCCACAACCATTGCATCCACAACTATGGAATCCGGTAGACAGTACCACAACAGCCCCTTCAGCTACCTAACTAGTGCAGTACAACGGAATCCTACTGTACAGGACCGTCAAGATGTAAATAGTTACCCAAGTTTTTATCCGAGTTATAGTACCTGTTCCTTGTAAACACAGATCAGCCAATGAAATGTGTAAGTTTTATTTTTCATGTAAACCGCACTGATGTTGAATAGCGCAGTATATAAGAATCTGTAAATAAAATAAATAAATAAATAAATAAAATAATGGAATTGTGCGGTAGCTGCGCCTTTTGGAACCCAGGGCTCTTATGGACTCGATAAATGGAATCGACCCATTTGCTAAGAACCGGCGCCAATGCCGGTGCCTCCCACATACGGAAGAGCCGCCGTTCCAGCATCGGAGGAAGCAGTACAGTAAAGGCTTCCTTCGGAGGAAAATCATACTGGAGGGCATCAAGCTCCTCGGCTTGAGGCTCCTCCTCAGTGTCCACAGGGAAGGCCAAGGCTTTGGCCATGTCCCTCATGAAGTCCGAGAACCGGGTATCCTCCAGGGGGGACCGTTTCCGAGGCTCAGACTCTGGTGAATCCGAAGGGATTTATTTATTTTATTTATTTAGCTATATTTATATACCGCTTTTCACCGGGTCAAAGCGGTGTTACATGGGGTGGGAGAATTAAGTACAGGAGTGGGGCCATCACCGGGGAGGCAACATTGATGATTTTGACATAGGGAAGACTTTGGACGTAGGACAAACGTTGGACATAGACAGGATAGAGTAGCTTTGAGTTAGAGGATCAATGTGGATGAAATCAGGGGTTTGTGGGTTTTTCGGTGGGGTTCGAGTTGAAGTATTCCTGAAAAAGGATGGTTTTTAGCTGTTTTCTGAAAGATAGTAGGTCAGCATTGCTTCTGAGATAGCTCGGTAGAGAGTTCCATAGGGACGGAGCATAAAGTTTGAAGGCTCGATTGCAGGTCCGTTGTGAGCATTTGGTTCTTTTGTGAGGGACGGTGAGGCAAATGCTGGAGGTTTGTCTAGTGGATCTGCCATGGGCTGGACGAGCCAGTAGGGTGCGAAGCTGGGTGTCTTGTGTTTGATGGATAGCTTTGTGGGTGAGCAGGATGGCTTTGTATTTTGTCCGTGCTTCGAGGGGGAGAATATGTAGTTCTTTCAGAATTGGGGTGATATGGTCGGTTTTCTTTGCCCTCTGAATGATTCTCGCAGTGGTGTTTAATGCAGTTCGGAGGGGGTTGGTGTGGGTAGCTGGAAGGCCATGGTAGATTATGTTGCAATAGTCCAGATGTGGGAGTGTCATGGCTTGCATCACTGTTCGGAAGTCTTGATGTTCCAGGAGGGGTCTGAGACGTTGCACTGTTCGCGCTTTATGAAATATAGTTCCGGCGGTTTTAGTGATCTGTTGCTTTAAGGTGAGGGCTTGGTCAATAATAATGCCCAGGTATCTTATCTGTGGTTGTATTCGGATGCTTGTAGTTCCAATGATGAGGTGTGTGGGTGGTGTGAAGTCAGGGTCCTTTGTCACCATGAGGGCTTCAGTTTTCTTTATGTTGATGGATAGGTTGTTTATTTGTAACCATTCAGAGACTGCGGTGAAGCATGCTGATAGGTGGTTGTTTGTGGGGTTTGTGGTTGTAATGGGGGCGTAGAGCATGATGTCGTCAGCATAGATGTGGAAGCTGACGTTGTGGGTGCGTATGACGGTGCAGAGTGGCTGGAGGTAAATATTGAAAAGCATGGCTGATAGTGTGGATCCTTGGGGTACTCCCTGGTGTTGTTGGAATGGGGGGGGAAGTTGAGGTGCTGGTGCGGATGAGTTGTTGTCTATTTGTCAAGTAGGATTGGAACCACTTCAGCACGGTGTCCTTGATCCCAATAGTCTGTAGTCGGTGTATGAGGATGTTGTGGGAGATGGTGTCAAAGGCTGCCGATATATCGAGGAAGATCATGGCGTATCCGGATTGTCTCTCTTGAGTTCCTGTGAGGAGGGTGTTCATCAGCGTGGTCATGAGGGTCTCGACTCCATGTAGCGGGCGGAAGCCATGCTGTTGAGGGTCCAGTATGTTCTTAACATCCAGGTGTTCCTGAAGCTGCTGCTGGACGATCTTCTCGATTATTTTGGCTGTGAAAGGTAGACTTGCTATGGGTCTGTAGGATGTAGGGTCAAGAGGGTCCAGGTTTTGCTTTTTCAAGGAAGGTCAGATGATCGTGGTTTTAAGTGCGTCTGGCATGTGTCCTCTGGAGAAAGATTCTTTGACAATACGGGTTAGTGGTGAGCTCAGTTCGTTTTTTGATTTCTTTATCCAGTCAGTGGGGCATGGGTCCAGCGGTGAGGTGGTAGTGTGGAGGCAGGAGATAGTGGCTGAAATTTCTTCTGTTGATGTTTCTTTGAAGGTAGACCAGTCACTGTGCAGGTTGGGGTGGAGGTTTTCCGTGGTTGACTGTGCGGTTAGGTGTGGGATTTGTGGTTGTTGTAGCTGTTTATATTGACGGGCCAGTAGTTCTGGTGGGATCTGCGGTAATTGGTCAGAGCTGTGTGGTGTTTTTGTCAGCTTTTTGACTATCTGAAAGAGCTCTCGATGTTTGTTTATGGAGGTATTGATAATTTTCATGTGGTAAATTTTCTTCGCTTTGTCAGTCTCATAGTGATACGCGTTGAGTTCGTAAAGGTATGTTATTTTGCATTTTCGTTGTTGGTTTTCCTCCATTTTCTCTCAGTTTTCCTGAGTTTTGTTTTTAGCTTTCGGAGACTGGGAGTATACCATCTCGCCCTTTTGGAAGGGGGTCTGGTGCTGGTTATGTTTGTAGACGCTTCAGACGCTGTGGAGATTGTAGTATTCCAGTTGTCTATGAGGTCATTGATGTCATTGGAGTTCGTTTGTAGTTTGGGATGCACCGGGTCCAGAAGGCGTCCGGGGACTCCTCGTCCTCCGTCTCCCACGCCGACTCCTCCGAGCGGCTCCGGCCGTGTGGGCCTCGGTGGCACCCGCCCCGACGCCGAGGTCACCAGCTTCGACGACCTCTGCCCCGCAAGGGAGGTCAAGGGGGACCTTGACTGAGGATCGACTCGAGACTTGATGGACTCGAGGATCGGCTCGGCCTCCGGGGTCGACTTAGACGTCGAGGTCCCGGTGGACGGGGCAGATGCACCAGTCAGACCGGCGATCAGCACCCGCTGCTGTTCCATGAAGGCAGCCAAGCTGCTCTCCAAGGCCGTCAGCCTGAGTCCAAGCTCAGGAGACTCAGCAGCCCCCGACTCAGGCCCGATGTCGGTTCTCCCGGAGGAGAGTCCACGAGCACAACAGAATTTACATGACTCAGAGACTCCGGCTCCATGCGAGGTAGTTTGGACGGCCTCTCCGACTCCAACAGCCCAGGGCAGCGGTCAGGGCTACACGACCTGGCCCTCGAGGACCCAGGGGCCTCCACCGACGACGCCCTCACGAGCTTCTTCTTCCTTTTGTGCTTCCGGGTGAGAGACCCCCTCTCAGAGGAACCACGATGGCGCTCGGGGTCAGACTCCCGAGATATCGAGGCCTCTGACGAAGTACGGGCCCAGCCAGACGCGGACTCTGAGAAAATTCTTTCACGTTGATGCTGACAGCTCCGAAGTGCCTTCGACGACATTTTACAGCACGGGCCACAGACCAGTGGGTCATGGTTGTGCCCGAGGCATCGGAGGCCGCAGTCATGTGTGTTGGTGAGAGACATAGGTTTCTTGCACCGATCACATTTTTTGAACCTGCTGGCAGCCATCGGGGGAAAAAGGGCCCCTGAAAGGTCAAAAGACCAGGCTGCCAGTGAAAACAACAAAAAAGGCGCGAACACTAGTCAAAAAGGACAAAAACCGAAAAAAGAAATTCTGGACTCGATACCAGTGTACCGAGCCCAGGCGCGAAGGGGAAACGGCGTTGAACCGATTAAGAAAAAAGCGAAAATCACAGAAAAAAATCTACTTTTCCCGGGTGACATGAACTCACGTCCCTTGGGCTCCGTGGAAAAAGAAAGTCTGAGCAAGATGGCACCCTTGGGCAGGAAGGGGACTGCGTATGTGCGCTGCATTCCCAAAGGCTTTCCTTGAAAGTTGGGGAAATGCTCCTCATGAGGGATCCGTCGGCGCCGACGTCTCCCATATGTGAGGACTGACTTCCTGCTTGGTCCTGGAGAAGCAAGGAATTCCCCCTTGTGGTCCTCTTTGGATCACTGATCGAAGTGTTTCCATCCTGAAGTGAGGTATCCGAAGGTTTCTGTTCACTCCTTTTAGGTCTAGGATCGTGCAAAAGGAACCTTCCTTCCTGGGCACCACGAAATAGATGGAGTAACGACCGGTATCTCTCTCAGCAAGTGGAACTGGTCGAATGGCGTATAAAAGAAGGAGACGACAGATGGTGGAGCGAATGGCTGCCCTTCTTCAGGGTGTCCCGCCTAGTGAAAAAAGGAAAGCCTCGGGAATGGGCTGTCGACATTCGAGAGCATAGCCTCGGGAATTAATGTCCAGGACCCACTGATCTGAGGTGATGAGGGCCCACTGCCGAGAAAATAGCGCCAACCGTCCTACCGGTGGTGGCGTTTCGGGTGGACTGCCTGCTCCGTTAGCGGGAAGATCGTGTAGCGCTGGAGAATTTGGCTGGGGTCATGTAGAACTCATTCCCCTTTCAGGCACCCAGAAAGGGTTGCAACTTCTGACCGAAGCGACCAGACCTAACTGAGGCTGACGGCCTACCAGGACAGTAGTGACGGGCGTTACGAAACTTGGATGTGCGCCGCGCAATAAAAGTGCTGTGACGAACGGCGCGTGGACAACTTAGGCTTATCTTCCAGCAGACACTGGGGCTTAACTTCACAAAGGTCTTTGAATAGCTTTCCAAGACCCTCGCCAAAGAGAAGCTTCACCTTAAAGGGAAGCTTACAGAAGCGTATCTTTGAAGTAGCATCAGCCGACCACTGACGAAGCCAGAGCCATCGATGAGCCACAGTGACCGCCGCCACCGACCGAGCTGAGAGACGCAGTAGATTGTAGAAGGCATCCGCCAGAAAGGCCATGACCGATTCCAAGTGAGCCAGCGCTGGATCCTCTGGCAGGCGCTGAATCCAACGAAAAAGGACCCGGGCCACCAGAGTGTCTATTTGCTGAAATGGGAGTATAAGGTTTCTGATGAAGCAACCATTAAATACCTTTATGGAAATGGGTAAAGAGGGCAACATCTGGAAAATAGTGTGCATAAATGCTCGTAGCATGGAAAATGAGATCCCAGATGTCGAGGCTTTAATGGGAGAGGCTGACTTTGATTTAGTGGCAGTAACAGACATTGTTCACTGACAACCATGACTGGGATGGAACTATACCTGGCTATACTTTATTCAGAAAGGACAGGACAGGAAGAAGGGGAGGAGGAGTGGCAGTATATGCAAAAAATAATATTAAAGCTATGGAAATACAGGGCTTAAAATGGAGAGAGGAGGCACTGTGGATTAAACTACAAAGAGGGAAAGAGAAATCCATTTGCATTGATGTGCTATACAGACCTCTTAGAGGGAGAAGAAGTGGACAGAGATTTAATAGAAGACAAATGCAACATTGCCAGGAAAGGGGAAGTGTTTCTGGTCGGGGATTTCAATATTCCAGATGTTGATTGGCGCATCCCTGCTGCAGTATCAACTAGAAGTAAGGAGATCCTGGATTCTCTACAGGAAGAACTATTCAAGCAACTGATAACAGAACCCACACGTGAAAGGGCCATACTGGACTTGGTGCTTACCAATGGTGAAAGTATTTCTGATGTTATAGTGGGAGATCATCTCGCATCCAGTGATCACCAGATGGTGTGGTTCAATATTACAACTAGGGCTGATAAAATCCATTCAAAAGTGAGGGTCTTAGACTTTAGGAAAACTAACTTTGCCAAGATGGGACAATACCTCAAGAAGTCGTTAGCGGGATGGGAACAGCTGAGGGATATAGAAAAACAGTGGGCAAAACTAAAAGGGGATATTTTAAGGGCAATCAACCTTTTTGTTAAAATGGTAAATACAGGTAAAAGGAAAAGGAGACCACTATGGTTCTCAAACGAAGTAGCTGAAAAAGTGAAGAAAAAGAGTGAGGCCTTCATGAAATACAAGAGATCACAGAGAGAGGAAGATAGGCATCTATATTTGGAAAAACTTAGAGAGGTTAGCAAAGTAGTCAAGAAAGCAAAAATTCAAAAAGAGGAGGAAATATACAGTACAATACAATGGGGGGGATAAGACATTTTTCAGATATGTTAGTGAGAGAAGGAAGAGCAAAAGTGGTATTGTCAGATTCAAGGGTGAAGGGGAGGAAAGCACAGTTACTTACCTGTAACAGGTGATCTCTGGGAACAGCAGGAATAAGTCTTCACATATGGGTACGTCGGTACCGACGGAGCCTGCGCGGGAACGCTCCCCAGCTTCCCAAAAAGGAAAGCTTTTGGGAGCATCCCAAAGCGCCTGCATGCTGCCTTCCCGCCTTTCCTAACCGCCTCTCCTCAGTTCGAGTTTTAAAGCTGAGACAAAAGAGAGAGAGAGAGGAAAGGAAAGACAGATAGAGAGATACAACTCCTAGGAGAGGTGGGAGGGTTGTGAAGACTTATTCCTGCTGTTCCCAGAGATCACCTGTTACAGGTAAGTAACTGTGCTATCTCCAGGAACAAGCAGGAATGAGTCTTCACATATGGGGACTCCCTAGCTAAGATGCCTGGGAGAACCCCAAGGATATGAAACCCTGGGATCCCAGGCATCTATCCAGGGATGGAGGGTAGGAGTTGATTAAGAATGGAACAGGTGTTTGAGAACAGCCTGACCAAACACGGCATCCCGGCGGGAGTCCTTGTCCAAGCAGTAATGGGCTGTGAAGGTATGAACCGAGGCCCAGGTGGCTGCTCGACAGATCTGGTCGATGGACACAGAATTTAGATGAGCCATAGAGGCGGCCATGGCCCTCATATTATGGGCTGTGACATGGCTCTCCAGAGAAAGGTTCTTACTCTGGTAGGCGAAGGAAATACACTGAGCAATCCAGTTGGACAGTGTCCTCTTAGAGACTGGAAGTCCCAAATGAGAGGGATCAAAAGCAACAAAGAGCTGGGAAGACTTTCTATGTTGCTGTGTTCTTTGTAAGTAAAAGGCAAGAGCTCTTTTACAATCCAGAGTATGAAGATTCTTCTCTGCACTTGATGCATGAGGAGCTGGAAAAAAGACAGGTAAATATACCTCTTGATTAAGATGAAAAGGTGAGACCACTTTAGGCATAAAGTGTGGATTGGTCCTAAGAACTACCTTATCATGATGGAACCTTGTAAAAGGTGGATTAGCCACTAAAGCCTGCAGCTCACTGATGTGGCGAGCTGAGGTGACTGCAATGAGGAAAATAACCTTCCAGGAAAGAAATTTCAAGGAGGTGGTGGCTAAGGGTTCAAAAGGAGGCTTCATAAGCTGACCAAGAACCAGATTTAAATCCCATGCCACCGGAGGAGGCCTAATGGGAGGTCTAGTTAAAGTTAGGCCTCTCATGAATCTTGCAATAAGAGGATGAGAGGAAACAGGTTGATAGGCTTAAGGGATGCTGCAATAGCACTCAAATGGACCCTTAATGAATTCGTCTTAAGGCCTGCATCGGAAAGATGCAGGAGGTATTCCAATAGAGAATTCAAAGGTAGTGCTAGGGGGTCGAGACTCCTTTCAGCACACCAAATGGAAAATCTTTTCCATTTAAAAGCATAGGAACGTCTAGTGGAAGGTTTTCTGGAAGCATGGAGGATATCCTTCACTTGTTGAGAAAGATTCCAGCTTTGAAGGTCTAGGCCTTCAGTAACCAAGCTCTGAGGTGAAGGGACTTGGGGTTTGGGTGCCACAAAGTCCCCTCCTCCTGGGACAGAAGGTCTGGAGCAGCTCCCAAGTCCAGAGAGGGGGCTTGGGAGAGATGCAGAAGTAGAGGGTACCACACTTGGCGCGGCCAGCGTGGAGCTATGAGGATCATAGATCCTTGATCCCTCTGGAGTTTGAACAGAGTCTTGGGAATCAAGGGAATGGGTGGAAAGGCATACAGGAAACCCTGACCCCAGTGAAGGAGGAAGGCATCCTTGGCCTGAACTCCCTGACATGGAATTCTGGAACAGAACCGGGGAAGTTTGGCATTCCACGGACTTGCAAAGAGGTCTATGTCCGGGGGTTCCCCATTCTTGGAAGATTCTGAGTACCTGATCCATGTGCAGGGACCATTCGTGTGGGAGCAGAACTCGACTGAGTCTGTCTGCCCAAGAGTTTTGAATTCCTGGGAGGTATACTGCCAGGAGATGGATTTGATGCTCTCTGGTGAAGGCCCACAATCTTAAAGCTTCGTTGCAAAGCGACAGAGAGCCAGTTCCTCCTTGCTTATTTATGTAAAACATGGCTACTTGATTGTCCGTATGAATGAGGACTGTCTTGTAGCTGAGCAGGGTATGAAAGACCTTGAGAGCTAGAAAGACTGCTCGAAGCTCCAAGAGATTGATATGAAGAAAGGTCTCCTGTGGGGACCAAGTGCCTTGGGTGGAGAGGTCTTGTAGATGAGCTTCCCAACCTGTTTGGGAGGCATCTGTTGAGCGAGTTACTTGGGGCAACAATTGTTGGAAGGGGGACCCCCAGCAACAGATTTTGAGTGGACATCCACCACTGGAGAGACCAAAAGAGACGTTTGGAGGTTGCTATTTGGTCTGAGAGAGCTCCTGATGCTTGAGTCCACTGGGTGGACAAAGTCCATTGGGCTGCTCTCATATGTAGGCGAGCATAGGGTACCACATGCACTGTGGAAGCCATGTGGCCTAGCAGTTGTAGCATCTCCCGGGCAGTTAAGTGGCTCTTTGATTGAACCTGAGAGGCTAACTGCACTAGGCGTAGGCAACGGGCCTGAGGAAGATAGGCCCTTGCAGTGGTAGTATCTAGCCAGGCCCCTATGAACTCTAGGGACTGAGTAGGGGTGAGCTGGGACTTTGGGAGGTTTACCACAAGTCCCAGATACTGTAGAATGCGCCTTGTGCAGTCCAGGGAAGTCTGGGCCTCTGACTGAGATGGAGCTCGGATGAGCCAGTCGTCCAGGTATGGGGAATACAAATATTCCCAGAGTGCGTAGAAATGCAGCTACTGTTGCCATGCATTTGGTGAACACTCTTGGGGCAGAGGCCAGACCAAACGGAAGCACCCTGTATTGATAATGTTTTCCTTGGAAAAGAAAACGGAGGAATCTTCTGTGAGATGGAAGGATGAGGACATGTGTGTACGCATCCTTGAGATCTAGAGAACAAAGCCAATCCTGACTTTGAAGGTATGGAAGGAGAGTGCCCAGAGAAAGCATCTTGAACTTCTCCTTGCATAGAAATTTGTTCAATTCCCTGAGATCTAATATGGGTCTGTATCCCCCTGTCTTCTTTGGAATAAGAAAATAGGGGGAGTAAAACCCTGACCCTTGTTGAAGAAGGGGAACTTCTTCTATTGCCCCTTGGGCAAGAAGGGTAGCCACCTCTTGACCTAGAAGATCGAGAAGAGATGTGGGAGAATTGAAATGTCTCACCATGGTGTGGGGAGAAAGGTCTGAGAAATGAAGTTTGTAGCCCTCTCTTATGATGGAGAGGGTCCACTGCTCTGATGTAATCTGCTCCCATCTGGGAGCAAAATGAGCTAACCTTCCTGGAATGGTGAGAGGTTCTGGCTGCTTTAGAGCCAAAAAGGCTAAGTTCTCTAGCATCAAGTCAAAAACCCTGAGGAGGTTGGGCCTGCTGAGTTGCAGCAGCCCCTGTAGTCTTAGGCCTGGCCTGTTTAGCTTGCTGACGCTTAGTAGCAAAGCGACCTGTAGAGGATTGTTGGCCAGAAGTAGAAGGGAATCTGCCCTTTTTGAAAAAAGACTTCTTGAAGGGTTTTTTCTTGGCAGGAATGGAGGTTGACTTTGAAAGTCTATCCAGAGCAGAATTTTCTGCATCCATTTGAGTGGCTTTTATTTGCCATTCTTTGCCAAAGAGGTTTTCACCTGTACAGGGAAGATTTCCTAATCCATCTTGGACCCAGGGTTCTAAATCAGAAGCCTGGAGGCCAAGCAATTCTGCGAGCAGCTATGGCAATGCCAGAAGCTCTGCTGGTACCTTCAAAGGAATCAAAGGCTGCCCTGTTGGAAAACTTTGAAATGTCTTGAGTATGCTTAAGCCAAATGAGGAATTCATCCCTTTTATCTTCTGGTAGAAAAGGGAGGAAAGTGTGCAGGTTTATCTGCAACCTCCTTTAGAAACATACCCATGTAAAGACTATAGGAATTGATTCTGGCAATAAGCATACTGGCTTGGAAGATTTTCCTACCAAAAGCATCCAAGTCCTGCATTCTCTTCCTGGAGGAGCAGAAGAGTGTCTCTTTGTACTCTTTATCCTCTTCATAGCTGACTGCACCACAATGGAATGGTGAGGAAGCTGTGTTTTATGAAAACCAGGACAGGGACACGATACATAGTGTCCAATCTGCGAGAATGAGGAGAGATAGTGAGAGGAGTCTCCTATAAATCAATCATGTGTTCATAAAGAATCTCATGAATTGGTAAGGTGACTGCCTCTTTAGGAGCCTTAGAATAACCCAAAATATCTAATTTTTTTGCTCTAGGCTCTGATTCAGAGGATACTGAACTAGAAAGACCTTTAGCCACTTCTCTTATGAAGTCTTGAAAGGACAAGTCCTCTGGAGGAGACATTCTTCTTTTTGGAAAAGAAGGCTCTTCAGGAAGGGTTATAGATACCTCAGCAGACTCCTCTGATGTATCAGAATCACCAGAGGAATTGAAGTACCGTCTGTCAGAGTGCTCTTCTAACGCTCGGTACGCGTATCGAGCAGTATCGACATCGGGCGTCATCGGAACCGGATCGGTACCGATGAGCAGCCCTGGACAAGGAACTGCTGCAGTCGGTATCCTGGTCGATGCCGATGCAGTCGGTACCGGTATCGGCGCTGGCACCGGTACCCGAGTCGATACCGACAACGGAGTTTGTTGTGGTATCAACGGCGTCGCAGCTTGGATGAAGGCACTGATAGCCTGCTGCATGGACAGAACATTCTGATCCATCGACGCCATGAATGCCTGGAACTCGGTACCGGAAGGTTGTGCCGGTACCCCAGAGCATTCTAACAGGTGATCGGTCGAGGCCGTGTCATCGATGTCAACCTGTAACCCCATAGGTGGAGCTTTGGAAGCCGGAGCTTCCCGCCGGGGTTGTTTTGCCGGTGAAGGATCCTCGAGGGCAAGCCCGGAGGCATCTCGATGCTTAGAGGGAGATCTACCCTTCGAGGACCAGCTGGATTTATGTTTGGTTACCTGAGATCCATTGGGGGAAGAAGCAGCCCTGGAAGACGTCGATGCCACCGAAGCTGCATCAGCGGGAAACAGCACATGGAGCTTAGCTGCTCGGTTCTGTAAACCCCGTTTAGACATCAGAGAGCAGGACGGACAATCCGAAATGGAGTGTTCAGGACCCAAACATTTAAGACACCATTCATGGGTGTCTGTAACAGAAATAGTACCGCTACACTTAGTGCATTCCTTAAACCCGGAGGCTGGTTTTTCCATGAGGAAAATTTCTTGTGAGGCCTAAGGCCCAAAAAGAGAAATACACTAAGTGAGGGAAAAATATATAGTTTTTTATTTTTTATTTTTTTAAAGAGAAGAAAGAAAAGACCGGCGGTACCAGTCCGGAGTCGGGGAAGACAGACACGCGACCAAAGAAAGAAAATAAAATAAAGAACTTCTTCAGCGGTGACAGGGCTCGACCTGCTGGCTCCGCGGCAAAGAAGAACTGAGGAGAGGCGGTTAGGAAAGGCAGGAAGGCAACGCGCAGGCGCTGTGGGATGCTCCCAAAAGCTTTCCTTTTTGGGAAGCTGGGGAGCGTTCCCACGCAGGCTCCGTCGGTACCAACGTACCCATATGTGAAGACTCATTCCTGCTTGTTCCTGGAGATTATGTAGAAGCCGATGAGGACAGAGCAGAATTGCTTAACAAATATTTCTGTTCTGTGTTCACAAATGAAGAACCAGGAGCAGGACCTCAGAAAACACTCACAAACAGGAAAAGAAGTGAGGGACATCTTGAACGATTTTCAAAATACTGTGTTTGTGAGGCACTAGCTAAAGGTAGACAACGCGATGGGACCGGATGGGATACATCTGCGAATACTGAGGGAACTTGGGGACGTTCTAGAAGCTCTACTGACTGACCTTTTCAATGCTTCATTGGAGTCGGGAGTGGTGCCAAAGGACTGGAGAGAGGCACATGTGGTCCCTTTACACAAAAGCGGACGTAAGGATGTGGTTGAAAACTAGAGGCCGGTTAGTTTAACTTCAGTGGTGAGAAAATTATTGGAAACGCTGCTGAAAGACAAAATAGTGAGGTTTCTGCAGTCCAAAAGATTACTGGATCCGAGGCAGCTTGGATTCACCAGAGGTAGTTGTTGTCAGTCAAATCTGATTGATTTCTTTAACTGGCTGATCTGGGAATTGGACCGAGGGAGAGCCCTAGATGTGGTATATTTAGATTTCAGTAAAGTCTTTGACAACGTCCCGCACAGGCGACTTATAAACAAACTGAGCACCCTAAGGGATGGGCACTAAAATTACTGCTTGGGTTAGAAACTGGGTGACTGGGAGGCGACAAAGGGTACAGGTAAATGGAGTTTAGTTTGAGGAGAAGGAGATTACTAGCGGTGTGTCCCACGGATCTGTCCTTGATCAGATTATTTTTAACATCTTTGTTAGTGATATTGCAGAAGGGCTGTCGGGTTAGGTTTGCCTCTTTGCAGATGATATCAAAATCTGCAATAGAGTAGACACCCAGGAAGGTGTAGATAATATGAGGAGGGAGCTTGAAGAATGGTCTAGAATTTGGCAGCTGAGATTTAATGTTAAAAAATACAAAGTCATGCATTTGAGCTGCAGCAATCCTAGGGGGTGAAGTACTTCTGTCCACAAAAGAAGAATGGGACCTAGGTGTCATTGTGTCTGATGATCTTAAAATAGTTAAGCAGTAGAAAATATGACAGTGAAAGCTAGAAGGATGCTTGTGTGCACAGGGAGAGGAATGGCCAGCAGAAGAAAGGAAGTGATAGTGCCTCTGTATAAGTCGTTGGTGTGGCCTCATTTGGAGTATTGTGTGCAATTTTGGAGGCCACACTTTCAAAAGCATATAAACAGGTTGGAGCTGGTGCAGAGGGTGGCTACTAAAATGGTTAGTGGCCTTTGTAATAAAGCATGAGGACAGATTTAAGGATACTTTAGAGCTGGGGTCACCAACCTCCAGAGGGCCGCGGGCCGCACAGCCGACTACCGGGAGCCTCGCGGGCCGCACCCCCCTTCTCCCCGCCCCCGCGAAAAAAACAACAAACGCAAAATTATGAAAACAATGGCTGATCACCTTTATTGAATTTAATGAGATGGCTGATGATTCATGCTAGCAGACAAACGCTTAAAGTCCGGCTTCACAGATGACACTGCCAGGAGAAGGGACGCTTTCAGGTGGTCGTCGGTGAGCTGCGAGCGCGTGGATACAATGGCGGGAATCCTTGGCGGGCCGCACGTAATGTTAACCGGGGTAGAGCCTCGCGGGCCGCACGAAGGGACCTCGTGCCGCAGGTTGGTGACCCCTGCTTTAGAGTAAAGGCGGGATAAACGTGATACCTCTGTGGCATAAATGCCTCTTTCAATTGAAAGTAAGCTCGGCTACGAGGGGACATAGGATGAAGGTGAAGGGGGATAGATTCAGGAGTAATATGCGGAAATATTTCTTTACGGAAAGAGTGGTGGATCTGTGGAATAGTTTACCAGTGGAGGTGGTAGAGATGAGGACAGTATCTGAATTCAAAAAAGCATGGGAAAAGCACAGAAGATCTTTAAAGGAAAAAAGGACACTGTTGTAGTGATTGATATGGATGGGCAGACTAGATAGGCCATGTGGTCTTTTTCTTCAGTCATATTTCTAGGTTTCTATTGGGGTTCTGCCCAAATCTCTATAGTTATAGACCCCAGACCTCATTCCCATAACAGGGAATGTTAAATAATACCAGTGAATAATTTTAACTATATTTTTACCGGACTGTGGGAGAGACTGGAGGGTAAAACTGGCTTAGGGTTTCTTTATTGCATATGGGGCCTTTCGAGATTTTTCTTTTTGTGCCTTTATAGCCAGCTTGAAGCTCCTACATGAGCTCTGTGTCAGGCCAAGGTATGCATAGCCTAGGGTGTGCTCTATTTAGGGGAATGTTTCATATTTCTTGGAGACCTTTTTCCCTGCAAAATCATAATTTTGTTCTAGTCCAGACTTCTTTGTTAAAAATCAGCCTCTACTCTTGTAATTCCATGAGGATGGTAAGGATTGCAAAATTTGTCAGAATTCACAAGCCTGGGAGGATGGATGCACCCCCGCCCCTGCCAATCGCTCCCCGTTCCTCCCAGCACATAATGTAACATAGGGGTAGGAGAATCAGTACTTTAAACCAAGTCAGTCCCCTCCCCTGCATAGTCTTACAGTGTTCCATAGCGTCAAAACTTGAATCTGGCTCTGGTGGTAGGAGGCAGCAAATGCGACATGAAGTGCTGCTCTACTCCTCCTACTGGCCAAAGGAGAGGATTAGAGCAGGACGAGGAGAGGGGGGACAAGGAGATGACTGGCTCAGGGCAGGGAAGGAGGAGATGCTCCGGCAGTTCTAGTATCATCTGGGCTTGCCTTGCTTCTCCTCCAGGTGACAGTAACCCAGGTACCACAGCTCTGGCTTCAGCCCAGATTCTTCCTCTCTGCTTCTGTGGGATGCATCTAATTCACTCTCTTGTCTCTCAAGCCAGGCCACCCATCATTTGCTACATTCATGCCTGATCCTGTCTTTCTCTTGCCAGTTGCAATTATTAGCACTGCCTTTACTAACAAAGAACAATCCCATATTACTCTTTACAACAGTTCAGCCCCAAACTTTAGAATGGATTTTTATAGGAAAAAGCACAGAGACCTGTTCTGAATGAGGCAGAAGAAGCAGGGTTAGTGCCCTGGAAGCAGAAAGGCCCGTCAGTCCACATTAAGTCCTAATTTCAGGCTGAACTCTCTCTCTATGCATGTAGTCTACTCACCTCCAGTTCTCGCAGAGCGTTATCACACTCCTTCTGTCCAGGTGCCTGCTGGGTGCACATGGTGATCAGCTGATTAATACTGTCCGTGACTGCGCTGCCAAAACAAAAATGCAAAATTCACACACACGAGGCAAGGTAATCTCACAGTGAAACCTCTTTTAATCTATCAGGGTAGAAAAAGTATTCAAAGAACAACCAGAAGAGCACCAATATAGGATGCTTTGGAGGGTCTTTGACTGGGCTCAGAAAAAGCGTAGTTACTCACCTGTAACAGGTGTTTTCCGGGGACAGCAGAAACCAGTCCTCACATATGGGTGACGTCTGCACCGATGGAGCCTTCATGGAAGAATCCCCCCAGCTTTCAAAGAAAGCCTTTGGGAGATGCCACCACGCATGTATGGTCCCCTTCTCGCCCAAGGGTGCCATCTTGCTCAGTCAGATGACATAGCTAAAAGACAGCAAAAAATAAAAGATGGCAAAGGAGCAACTTCAAGGGGAGGAGGGAGGGTTGTGAGGACTGATTCCAGCTGTCCCCAGAGAACACCTGTTACAGGTGAGTAACTACGCTTTCTCCGGGAACAAGCAGGAAGTCATTTCTCACATATGGGACTCCCCGGCTACAGGCTACCGAAAGCCCATAGCAAAAATAGGGGCTCCCTCATGGGGAGCCGCAAGAAGCAGCAAATTAGCCTCTGTACACAGACCATAGTAGGACCACTGCGTCCGTTGAAACCGGTACTCCGGTAGCCTGAACACAGAAGGGTCGGAGGGTAGGAGTTGCCTAAACCCCAAAAAGGTTACGGAGCACAGCCTGGCCAAAGTCACTGTCCCATCGGGACTCTCTTTCCAGGCAGTAATGGGCTGCGAAGGTATTTATTATTTATTTATTACAAATTCTTATATACCGCGCTATTTAGAATCAGCGCGGTTTACATTGTAACAACATTTTGCTTAGAACAAGATCTTTTGCTTACATTATAACAGGGATTATAACTTGGAGGTAACAGGGAAACTATATACAGTTCAAACCAAGGGGCTTATAAATTATTTAAGTCATAGTATGTAATAGAATCGTAATGTGTCATGCTGACTGCGAAAGTTCGTAATGGTGAGTTTTGTTTGTAGAACATTTGGGTTATGTTGTTGGTACGTCAGATGCAGTGTGGGTGAGCTGGGGTGTTGGATGTGAATGTATTAGGTTAGTGTGGGTAAAATGAAGGCAGAATAAGTGATATTTAATAGCTTTTCTGAATTGGGAGAGGTCAGTAATTGATCTTATATGAGGTGGGAGATTGTTCCAGCACTTAGGAGCATATAGTGTGAATGCTCTGTTTCTGGTTGTTTGAGTACATTTAGTGTACTCAGGTGGTGTAGATAACGTGTTGATAGTTGTTGACCTTCTTAACCTGTTAGTGGGGGTATTGGTCAGGAGTGATGAGAGGGATGTGAACATAAGAACATAAGATATGCCATACTGGGTCAGACCAAGGTCCACCAAGCCCAGTATTCTGTTTCCAACAGTGGCCAATCTAGGTCATATGTACCTAGCAGTTTCCCCAAGAGACACAAGTTCCACAATGCTTGTACTGGGGTCAAGCATTGATATCTTCAGTCACTTCTTAATAATTTATTTATTTATTTATTTATTTAGCTGTATTTATATCCCGCTTTTCACCGGGTCAAAGCGGTCAATCGGGAGATACATTTAACACGAGGGGATATGACACACATACGCTAATACTTACAGGGAACATGGGCAATGGAGGGTTAAGTGGCTTGCCCAAGACCACAAGGAGTGCCTATAGGACTAGAAATCCCAGTCCCTCCGGCCTGAGATTGCTGTCCCCAGGTGGGACTTGAACCCCCGGCCCTCCGGCCTGAAGTAACTTGTCCTAACCACTAGGCCACTCCTCCCTTGGTTTATGGACCTTTCCTCCAGGAACTTGTCCAAACCTTTTTTAAACCCAGCTACACTAACAGCCTTTACTACATCCTCCGGTAACAAATTCCAGAGTTTGATTACACGTTGAGTGAAAAAATATTTTCTTTTATTAGTCTTAAATAGTTTACCCTGTAGCTTCATTGCATGTCCCCTAGTCTTTCTATATTCTGATAACGTAAACAATCGATCTACGTTTACCCGTTCCACTCCGTTCATTAATTTATAGACTTCTATCATATCTCCCCTCAGCTGTCTCTTTTCCAGGTTAAAGAGCCCTAACCTTTTTAGCCTTTCTTCATAGGAGTATCCTTCCATCTCCTTTACCATTTTGGTGGCTCTTCTCTGTACCTTTTCTAAAATCGCTATATCCTTTTTAAGATACGGCGACCAGAACTGCACACAATATTCAAGGTGCGGTCTCACCATGGAATGATATAGAGGCATTATAATATCTTTTGTTTTATTTTCCATTCCTTTCCTTATCATACCTAGCATTCTATTTGCTCTCTTGGCCGCCGCTGCACACTGGGCCGAGGGTTTTAACATGGTATCCACACTGACGCCTAAATCTTTTTCCTGGGTGGTGGTTCCTAATGTGGAACCTTGCATCGTGGAACCATAGTTTGGGTTGTTCTTCCCTAGGTGCATAACCTTGCACTTGTCCACATTAAATTTCATCTGCCATTTTGATGCCCAGTCTTCCAATTTATCAAGATCCTCTTGCAATTTTTCACAATCCTCTTGGGTTTTAACAACTTTAAATAGTTTTGTGTCATCTGCAAATTTGATAACCTCACTCGTTATTCCACTTTCCAGGTCATTTATGAATATGTCAAAAAGCAGCGGACCCAGCACAGATCTCTGGGGTACACCACTATTCACCTTTCTCCATTGGGAAAATTGGCCATTTAGCCCTACCCTCTGCTTTCTATCTTTTAAACCAGTTCCTGATCCACAATAGTACACTGCCTCCTATCCCATGACTCTTTAGTTTTGCCAAAAGTCTCTGATGAGGGACCTTGTCAAAGGCTTTCTGAAAGTCCAGATACACAATATCAACCGACTCACCTTTGTCCACCTGTTTATTCACTCCTTCAAAAAAACATAACAGAGTAGTAAGACAAGATCTTCCTTGTCTAAAGCCATGTTGGCTGTCTCCCATTAGGTTGTGACTATCTACATGCTGAGTAATTTTATTCTTTATGATGGTTTCTACCATTTTTCCCGGTACTGACGTCAGGCTCACCGGTCTGTAGTTTCCCGGATCACCCCTGGAACCCTTTTTAAAAATTGGTGTTACATTGGCGATCCTCCAATCTTCAGGTATTAGATATGATTTTAATGATAGTTCACAGATTACTGATAGCAGTTCTGCAATCTCATATTTCAGTTCTTTCAACACCCTTGGATGTATACCATCCGGCCCAGGTGATTTGCTACTCTTCAGTTTATCTAATAGTTGTAAGACATCTTCCCGATGTATCGATATTTCCTTCAATTCTTCCGCACCTTTAAATACCACTTCAGTCATGGGTAACATCCCTACATCTTCCTCAGTAAAGACCGAAGCAAAGAATTCATTCAGACTCTCCGCTATCGCCTTGTCGCCTCTTAGTGCTCCTTTAACCCCTTTATCATCTAATGGACCAACTGACTCTCTCACAGGTTTTTTGCTACGAATGTACTTGAAAAGGTCTTTATTTCGCGTTTTTGCTTCCGCAGCAAGCTTCTTCTCAAATTCTCTCTTTGCCTGCCTTATCAATGCCTTGCATTTGACTTGCCAGTGCTTGTGCTGTTTCCAGGTTTCGTCGTTTGGCTCTTTTTTCCATTTCCTGAAAGATGCTTTTTTAGCAACAGCCTCTCTGACCTCACCTTTAAACCATGCTGGCAGTTTTTTGGACTTCCTTCCACTTTTCTTAAAGCGTGGAATACAGCTGGTCTGGGCTTCCAAGATAGTATTTTTCAACAACACCCAAGCTTGATGTACGTCTTTAACCTTTGCAACTGCTCCTTTTAGTTTTTTCTTAACTGTTTTCCTCATTTTATCATAGTCTCCCTTTCGAAAGTTAAAAGGTAGTACTGTGGATTTCCTTACTATCCCTCCTCCACTAATTAAATCAAAGGCGATCATGCTATGATCACTATTGCCAAGTGGCCCCAACACCCTTATCTCTTGCACTAGATCTGGTGTTCCACTAAGGACTAGGTCTAATATGGCTTCCCCTCTGGTCGGTTCATGAACCAGCTGCTCCAAGAAGCAGTCATTTATTTCATCTAGGAACTTTATCTCCCTAGCATGTCCTGACGTGACACTGACCCAGTCGATACCGGGGTAATTGAAATCACCCATTATTATTACTGCGCTGTAACTTTTGTTAGCTTCCTTGATTTCTTTGAGCATTTCATCATCCATTTGGTCATTCTGGCCAGGTGCTCGATAGTACACCCCCACTGCCATCGCCTTCCCCCTTTTATATGGAATTTCAATCCATATAGATTCTACAGCAGATTTTGTTTGCTTTGATTGCTTTAAATGCCAGGATTAACGCCTTGTAGGTGACTCTGCATTGTACTAGTAGCCAGTGAAGGTCCATAAGTATGGGAGTTATGTGGTCTTTTTTGGAGATGCCACAGAGAATGCGGGCTGCTGTGTTCATGGCTATTTGAAGAGGATTGAGAGTGCTCTTGGGTAGTCCATGTAGGATGATGTTGGCATAATCAAAGTGTGGTAGTACGAGTGACTGGAATATTGTTCTGAAGTCATTTGGGGCTAGTAGAGGTTTCAGGTGACGTAGTATCCGTATTTTATTGTATATGGATTTAGTTGTATTCTTTATATGCTCTTTAAAGTTGAGCTGCTGATCTATTGTAATCCCCAGATATCGTATTACAGACTTACATGGGAGTTCAGCGTCACGAACTTTCAATGAAGCAGGAGGAGAGAAGTCTTTGTTCTTGGTTACGAAAAGGACTTCAGTTTTTTTGAAGTTTATGCGAAGATTTTGGGATAGGAGCCAATCAGTAATTGCATTAAAGCATTCAATAAGTGGGACAAGGTTTGGCTTCTTGATCTTAATTGGAGCGAAAATTAACACATCATCAGCATAAATCAGACTGGATATGTTAAAAGAACGGATAATTTCACAAATGGGTTGCATATAGATGTTAAAGAGTAGGGCCGAGAGGGATGATCCCTGGGGTACTCCTTGTTGCTGATGGAAAAGTTCAGATGTTGAGGAGCCTATCCGTACTTGTTGCCAATGGCTCATGAGATAGGATTTACCCCATTTCCAGGCAAGGCCCTGAATTCCCTTTTCCTGGAGGCGGGAGAGGAGTTGTACATGGTTAACAGAATCAAATGCAGCCGCTATATCAAGAAATATGAGTGCGAATCCATTCTCAATCTTGTCAATACCTCTGGACAATGTATTAATGAGTATAGTTAGTAGAGTCTCTACGCCATGTGACTCATGGAAACCATGCTGACAAGGATCAAGAGGGGCTGATATGTCAATGTGTTGCTGTAGTTGCATTTGCACCACTTTCTCTATGAGTCTGGCTAGATAGGGTATACTTGAGATTGGGCGGTATGAGTCAGTCTTTGCTGGGTCCAGTTTGTTGTTTTTCAGGAGAGGGCGTATGGAAGTTTGTTTCAGGGTTTCTGGGAAAGTTCCTGTCGTGAAGGAGAGTTCCATGATGTAGACTAGAGTTGAGCTGAGTTCCACATGCATTAATTTGATCCAGTGGGCAGGACAAGGATCATTAGGTGCCGTAGTGGTGTTAATGATGGCAATAAGGTCAGCAATGTACTTCTCTGTCGGAGAGGTGAATTTTGTCAATGGTTGATGTATCTGGGGGAGGAAACACCGTGTGGCATTTTGTGTAAAGTTTGTTTTTATAATTTTAGATTGCAGGTGTTCAGCGAAGGCCTGGGGTTGCATAGAAACTGTTTGATTACAGGAAGGTGTCTTAGTTAGTGCTTTAGCAATGCTAAAGAGGTCACGTGGTTTATTTAACGATCTAAGGAGGGTGTCAGTGTGGTGCTCTCTCATTTTTTTATAAATTTTCTCACGGTGTTGCTTCAGAGTGTTCTCATAAGCTGATTTGTCAGATGTGGATCGAGATCTGCGCCATTTTCTTTCTTGCTTCCTTAGAAATTGAAGCGATGCACGTAGTTCATTGGAGAACCACGGGGCTGGCTTTCTGCTTCGTGGTTGTTTGTTGGATGCTGGTGATGCTTTGGAAGAGGGTAGACGTGAGCAAGAGGTAAGGATGGAGTTCCATCTATGGATCATTTCATCAAGGCTCTGCGCTGGTTGACTGAGTGCTGCTGAGGAAGTCATCTCTATCCAAGGATTTGAAACGAGTTTTTGCTCCCGAAGAGGTTGAGTTTGCTTGGTTGTTTGAAGTTTGGGTATGCTGGTATGGGATTTGGAAGGAGATTACATTATGGTCTGACCATGGAACTGGTGTGGAGGATAGGAAGATATTCTTGATCAATTCAGATTGAGGGGCAAAGATGAGGTCAAGGGCGTTTCCCTTGAGATGTGTTGGGGAGTTCACCAGTTAGGTATAACCAAGGTCTTTCATAGTACCGAGGAATGTATCAGAGTAGGTAGGCTGCAATGAGGCGAGGTTAAAATCCCCAATAAGCCAATTAGGTTTGCTTGGGCTTCCAGGGTTACAGGCGAGGTCAATAATGTTGGATAGATCTTCTGGAGGTGAAGAAGGAGCTCTGTAAATAAGATTTATGCTGATATATTTATTGGTGATAGATAATGTTTCCATGTGCAGGATACTCATTGTAGCTAGCGATTGGAGCTGGAGATTGCTTTTTGAGAGGATGAGGACTCCTCCTCCTTTCCGGTCGCTTCTATGACAAGCGTGGGGGATGAGTTGATTTATGATGACAGTATCCGTGTCTGATAGCCAGGTTTCTGTGACCATGAGGATATCAAGGTTCTTGGTGGTGATAAGATCTGCGATTGCTGGCCATTTTTTTCGGATTGAACGTGAGAGCACAATTTAGGTTGTCTTGCAGAAGGATGTTTTTAGGCTCCAGACTAATGGAATTGTTAATGGAAATATATAGTAAGTGCGAATGCCTAATATGATGTGCATGTGGTTGTGTGTGGTGTGAACTGCTACTGTTTCTCCTTCCCAGGCTATGCAGGATAGGGATATAGTTATGGGTGGTTGATAAGGCTGAGATATTCTGAATGGTGTCAGCTAGGAGATAAAAGCTGAAAATAGCAATTAAGGAGTTGGCCATGTTAGGGTGCTAGGCTAGTGAACAATAGTATAACAATAATATATTGATTCAAATCACAGTGGTAAGCAATTAGAAGCAGTATATTGGTGGCTGATAGAGATAAATCTACTGAAAACAGTATAGTGATATAGAAGCAGAATCTACTGACAATAGTATAGTAGTAGAAGAGCAGAGATAAGTTGCTGGCAACAGTACAATGGTAACTAGTACTAATAATAAGGCTACTGTCAACAGTATAGTAATTAAGTAGCTACTGGCAACAGTAAAGTAATAATAATAAGGCTACTGATAACAGTATAGTAATTAGGTATCAGTCAGGCTACTGACAACAGTACAATGGTGACTATTACTAGTAAGGCTACTGGCAATAGTGTAGTAACTAAGTAGCAATGATATGCGGTGGCTATAATTACGAGGTTATACTTGCAAAGCAGCAGGGGAGAACAATTGTCTGGTGAGAGATGTTGGTTCAGGTCCTTGTTGCGTGGTGTCTGCTTGCTGGTGTTGGGCTGTTCGTGGGAGTATGGCTATGAATGTGCCGTTGGTGAGCGAGCTCAATCTCAGGGGAGCTCAAGCTGCTGGATGATTAAGAGATAGTTCTGGATTTTACCAGCCGTTGGACTGTGTGGGCCAACTGCCTAAGGGCCACGCCAAAGGGACCTCTAGCAAGGCCCTCAGGCACGGGCCCACAAGGCGCGCCCGGTGGTGTTCTCTTTTATTTGTGCAGAACTGCCCTGATTGGGCAGCGGAGGTGATGGGACGTCCGGCGATGCGGCCCTGGTCAGCACGAGGCACAGTCCCTCCTGGGATCTGTGCAGAGCAGAAGAGGACGATCTCTGGTCCGGCGCTCTCCTTTATTTGTGCAGAACTGCCCCGATTGGGCAGCGGAGGTGATGGGACGTCCGGCGATGCGGCCCTGGTCAGCACGAGGCACAGTCCCTCCTGGGATCTGTGCAGGGCAGAAGAGGACGATCTCTGGTCCGGCGCTCTCCTTTATTTGTGCAGAACTGCCCCGATTGGGCAGCGGAGGTGATGGGACGTCCGGCGATGCAGCCCTGGTCAGCACGAGGCACAGTCCCTCCTGGGATCTGTGCAGGGAATGGACTGAAGACCAGGTGGTAATCCAGCCGATGTCCACCATCGGGATAGAGCGCAAGGTTTACCACCAAGGCCACCATGGCCCTTACATGGTGTGCCGTGATGCGGCCTTCCAGCAGGAGCCTCGCCTGCTCATAAGCGAGGGCGATACAGTCTGCCACCCATGTGGATAGTGTATGCTTAGTCACCACCTCTCCCAGACGGGGTCGTAGGAGATGAAAAGATGAATATAGGACAAAGCCCTCTTACAGTCAAAGGTGTGGAGGACCGTTTCCATCCGACTGGAGTGAGGTCTGGAAAAGAAGGTGGGGAGCACTACTTCCTGGTTGAGATGGAAGGGCGACACTACCTTCGGCAGGAATTTGGGGTGCGTGCGAAGAAACACTCTGTTCTTGCAGAACTTGGTATAGGGCGCCACCACCACGACGGCCTGAAGCTCGCTAACTCTGCGAGCAGAAGTAAGCGCGACCAGGAAAACTACCTTCCAAGAGAGGTAGCAAAGGTGGCAGGTAGCCAGAGGTTCAAATGGCAGGCGAGTGAGCTGCCACAACACTATGTTGAGATCCCAATTGGCTGCCGGAGGGTGAACCGGGGGCTTTGATAAGAGCAGGCACCGAAGAAAAACGTGTTCGGCGCACCAAACAGAGAACCAGCGCCATTTAAGGGTGTTAGCCTTCCTAGTAGAGGCCTTGCAAGAGGCCAATAGAATGCCTTCCACCTCAACCAGACGGTTGAGATGGGTCAGTCATCCTCTCAGCAGCCACGCTGTCAGCGACAGGGACACCAGAGTGGGGTGCAGGAGAGAGCCCCCCTACTGAGATAGGAATCCTGCGGCGGTCTGCAAGGGGATGGGGGTCTCCACCATCAACTGTAGAAGCAGCGGGAACCATGATTGCCTGGGCCACCAAGGAGCTATCAGGATGAGCGAGGCCCTGTTGCGGAGGGTCCTGATCAAGGTCTTGATGATCAGCGGTGTAGGAGGGAAGATATACATGAGGCCTTCCGACCATGAGATCAGGAACGCGTCCGCTGCCACCCTGGAGGGGTGGGCCTGCCGGGAGCAGAAGCGGGGCAACTGAAAGCTGTCCAGGCTGGCAAACAGGTCCATCACGGGTTCCCCCCAGAGCCAGAAAAGCCGACTGGCTTCCTTCAGATCCAGCCGCCACTCATGCGTCTGGAGAACTCTGCTGAGCCTGTCAGCCAGCAGGTTATCCTGGCCTGGCAGGTACACTGCCCGCAGGAGGATACCCTGTTGGATTGCGTACAAGCAGAGGAACAGTGCCTCCTGACAAAGGGTGAGAGACCCCGTGCCCCCTATTTGCTCACATAGAACATCGTCACCTGGTTTTCCGTCTGGACCAGCACCGGCTGGTGATGCAGGTGGTGACAGAAGACCCTCAGGGCTAGGTGTATGGCTCGGAGCTCCTGGATATTGATATGCTGGGTGCTCTCGTCTGCTGACCAGTTGCCCTGGGCACAGAGATCACCACAGTGGGCTCCCCAGCCGAGCAGGGAGGTGTCCGTGGTGAGGACCTTTGATGGGCTTGGGGCCTGAAAAGGCATGCCTGCCTCGAGATGCTGAGGAGACTGCCACCAGACCAGAGAATCCGCCAATTGGCAGGTCACAGAAACTCTGTCTCAGAGACAGCCCGTGGCCTGAGACCACTGGTCCCGGAGACACCACAGCGCCACCCTCATATGGAGGCAAGTGTCTGGGGTGACGTGGACCATGGAGGCCATGTGCCTGAGGAGGCACAGGAGAAGTCGAGTGGGCACCGAGGGACAGCACTGTACGTCCAAAGCAAGAGTCCTGAAACAACTGGCTCAATCTCTGGGCAAGAAAGTCTTCAACTAGAAAGTGTCAATCTTTGCCCCAATGAACTCCAGACACTGTGTCGGGAGGAGATGAGATTTGGGGTAGTTTATGACAAAGCCCAAGTGTTGCAGAACCTGGATGGTGCATGCGGTAACCTGCTGCACCTCTGAGGCCATGACTCCCTTTATGAGCCAATCGTCCAGGAAGGCAGTCATGACCACAAGGCATTTTGTGAAAACTCTTGAGGCAGAGGCTAGGCCAAAGGGGAGCACCCTGTACTGAAAGTGCCTGCCTCCTACTACAAACCGAAGATACTGCCTGTGATTGGGGCGGATGAGGATGTGGTATAAGCATCCTTGAGGTCTAAGGAACAAAGCCAGTCACCCTGCTGGAGGTAGGGCAGCAATGTTCCAAGGGAGAGTATCCTGAACGTCTCCTTATAACTGTTGCCAGCCTTATTGCCAAAACTTTCTCATTTAATTTGATATCAAAGTTAAGCAAGGAAATAGGACGATACGACCCTACCAGCAAGAGGTCTTTACCCAGCTTAGGAATCAACGTGAGATGGGCATGGTTACTTCCCCAGCGGAAGGCCCCTCTTTCCGCCCTCCCATTAAAGACCTCCGCCAGCATGGGGCTCACAGGTTCATCAAGAAGTTTATAGAACTCGGCACCCAAGCCATCCGGTCCAGGTGATTTATTACAACTAGCTGCAGAAATCGCGGAGGATATCTCTTGCACGGTTATAGGTTGCTCTAAGAGCTCTCTCTGTTCATCAATAAGCTGCGGCAGATTCAACGTTTTCAAATACTCATCGAGCTCCACTGTGGGCGCGGGTTGTGCCTTATATAAGTCCTGAAAAAAGTTCCGAAAGGCCCGGACAATTTCAACGGACTCTTTTTTCAGCCATCCCTGTTCATCCCTGACGGCCGTCACTAACGAGGAACACCGCTGACCCTTCAAACATCGCGCCAGTAGCTTCCCCGGCTTGTTCCCATAGCAATGTAGCCGATATTTATAATAAAGGACGGATTTCTTGGCTCTCTGATGCAATAACTCATTAAGATCCACCTGAGCTTCCCAAAGCTTTTTCTTATTCACAGACGTTGGGCTACAAGCACACAGCCTTCTCAAACTAGTAACCAGGCGTTCTAAACCAATTATTCGTTCCGCTATCAGCCGACGTTTCCGAGCTGCAAACCCAATAATGTCGCCCCGTAACACCACTTTTGCCGTCTCCCACAACAATTCAGGGTCCCCACCGTGGCACTGGTGGTCAACTCACAAACTCCCGCCAACGCTGCTTCAAAAATTGTTAAAATCGAACATCCTGACATAGCCCCAGGGGAAGCCGCCACAGTCGCGTCTGGGTATGAGCCACCCCCCATTGCAGCTCCATCCCGACCATTGCATGATCTGAGATTTCCAAGGGGCCTATCTGCACCTCCCCCGTATTAGCAAACAAGGCCCCTGACACTAGGAGATAGTCAATTCGAGCGCTGGATCCGTGTGCCCGGGACTGATGAGTAAAGTCCCTTTCCAGGGGGTGTAATAAACGCCAAGGATCGACCAGGCCGAGTCTGCCGCGAAAGCGCTGTAACATCCGCGTCATCGGAATCCTATCCCTCGCCTCTCCCCCTCTAGAGGTGTCAAGGTCTACATCTAGAACCCCGTTAAAATCTCCCGCCAGAATCAGCAGGAATTCCGGAAGTTGTTCGATTTTAGAGGCAAGGCCATTATAAAAGCCAGGGTCCATCACATTAGGACAATACAGATTCCCAATAATCACAGGCTTCCCTTCCAGTCTACCAGCCAGCAGAAGAAAGCGCCCGTCCTCCGATGCAACAACTTTTTCCATGGCAAAGCGGACCCGCTTATGGAACAAAATTACTACTCCCCCCTTTTTCCCTCGCGCAGGGGATCCCCACACCTGCCCCACCCAGCCCCTACAAAGTTTACCATGCTCTTCCTCCGACTGATGTGTTTCTTGTAGAAGGGCAACATCACACTGTTGTCTGGCCAAGGCCTGCAATATTTTATACCGCTTAATTGGAGTCCCCAATCCACAAACATTCCAGGTAATAACCTTCAGTGGCATGGGGCAGTGTCAAGATCCAGCCAAGCAGAGAAACCCAGTCTCAGCAAGGGAGTTCCCCCAGCCTGGAACAACCCCCCAACAATCAACAGATCAGTACAGAGCTGCTTACAAGAAAACAATGGAGTGTGTGCTATCCCCTCCCCTCGCCTCCCCCCCTCCCAACTATCCCCCCTTGCCCCCCCACCACTTGACCATCAAGTCCACCCACAGGTTGGACAACTTCCCTATAGCAATCGGGACTGCCCCAAGCGTCCCCGAGCTCAACAGTGAGCCTAACCCTCTTATAACATGCATCTCTCTTCCTAACCTCTATAATATGGGTCCCACAGTACTCCCCACTCCCCCCTCCTCTCCTCCCTAGGAATACGGCACTCCCTAATTACCTTCACTTGCCCTGATTAGCCAATACTAACAAATCACCCCCCTCCTATTCATTGAGCCCCAATTTACTTTCCCCCCCCAGTGTCCTTTAACCCCTTCGTCCCCCACCCGGTACTTGTACCCCTTCTCAGTGGCAATCCCCCAGTTAGAACCCAAGATGCCTATTTTCTATTCCTTTTGACCACAGTGGTCCACTTTATCGGGTGCCCCAACCCTATTATCCCCCAATGAGACCAAACCATATCCCCCCTCCGATCAAACTCTGGGGGATAGCCATCTTACTGTGAACAATATCACATATAGGATCGCCAGCAAGCCTCTAGAGGCCACCCATGAAAAGGAGCAAAACAACAGTAAGTAGCATTGGCATAACCTAAAATCCACTCATCCTCTCCATCTAGGGCCTACCCCCCAACACACATACCTTCCCACATTCATCCCCCCAATCATCCTGTTTTACCTAATATCAACCGCCTACATGAAAACAGACTCCTGGGTGAAAAGCTGTTAAATCTCAGGGTCAATCCCCTCACATCCCTCCAAGATCACTTGTGTTAGACCCATTACCACCAGAGTCGCCTACGCCAGATTTCTTGGTTCTCAGTGGCGCATTCGGTGTAATAATCCTCCCCTCAAGATCAACAAACCGATCTGCAACCCTGCACCCCGTCAGCTCGCCATCCGGGTCTTAACTAAGATTAGGAATAGACTTAGGAGTTAGGAATAGGGCCAGCACGCACATCCATTAACCCTTCACAATATATCCCGATAGTAGGGGGAAGAGAAAAAAGGAAGGGAGCAGAGAACCACATAGAAAGCAGAGGAAATTATTATAAAGACAAAATAAAAACCCCCTTTCTCTCAAGATCAGCCAACAACCCCACCTAACTACTCATTCGCCCGTTCCAGACATTTCCCACAAAAATCAGGGAAACTGCCCTCACATTACGATCCATAGGGCAAGTTAAACATGGCAACAATGAAACAATATAATCATTAAAACATTCACATAAGGGATCAGCTTAAACACTGTAGCCAAATGTGCCAGGCCACAACTTAAACAAGGCAGGAGATGTAACAGTGTAACAACTGAATCCATGAGGAGAGCAACCGCTACAGTTCAGGCCCCAGCTAGGCCCTTGAGCCTCTCTCTTTTAGCAAGACAGCAAGCCTCCATCCGTGCTGGTATCACAGGTCTCACGGGGGCGAAGCAGCCTGAGCGTTCAAGGTTCCTAGCAGAGATGTAGCCGCCGCCGGTGTCGTCAGGTAGCGTGTCTGCCCATGGACCTCCACCCGCAGTCGGGCAGGATAGAGCAGTGAGAAGCGCACGCCTTGATTTCGCAGCTGTGTGCAGACCCCTGAGAAGGCCCGTCGCTGCTGGCTCACTAAAGCTGAGTAATCTTGGAACACAAGGATTTGTGCTGAGTCCTGTTGCTGCATATTTTGGCCCCGAGCCATCCTCAGCACCACCTCTTTTTGCCGATAGTCTAGAAATCAGGCTATGACCGCTCTCGGACGCCTCAGCTGGTCTCGCCGCTGGCCCAACCAATGCACGCGCTCCAGCTTTATGGGGTCCACGCTTTTACCTTGCAGCAGTTTCTCAATCCAGGACTGCAGGTAATCAAAAAGGGCGCCATCTGCCATGCTCTCCGGTATCCCGATAAAGCGTAAGTTCTTTCGTCTCCCCCGATTTTCGAGTTCATCCAGCTTGTCACCCTGTTGCTTTACTCGAGTCTCTAGGGCCTCTACTTTAGTTTCCAGGGAATGCTGGGCGTCTTCTATATCCGAAACGCGGGCCTCCACCTGGTCCATCCTCCCTGTAAACTCAGTGAGGTTTTGGCTGATATTCTGGATCTGATCCGCCAGCTCTTGAAAGCGGGTATCCAGAGCCTGGACCACCGCAGCACTCACTTCTTTCACCAGATCAGGGGTACCACTGGATTTCGGGCTGGCTGGCGCTCCTTCTGCCATTTTACCCTCGATATTTATTTATTTATTTAACTGCATTTATATCCCGCTTTTCACCGGGTCAAAGCGGTGAAACATATAACTTAGGGGGGGGGGCAATTTTCAGGGTGGGGCCATCACCACGGGCAACAATTAATGATTTGGGTAGACATAGACATGTATATTTCTGCTGAATCTAAGCATTGGGTCATGCGGATGGGGTGGTATTTCTGTTCAGAGATGTTCACTGAATAGGATTGTCTTCAGCTGTTTCTTAAATGATGTGATGTCAGCGTTCTTCCTGATGTGGTTTGGTAGAGAGTTCCAGAGGAATGGAGCATAAAGTTCGAAGGCTCTGTTGCAGGTCCGTTGTGTGGATTTGGTTCTTTTGTGGGGGACAACAATAGAGTTATTGGAGGAATGTCTGGTTGGTCTGTTGTGGGATGGGCGAGGCAGCAGGGAGTGGAGTGAGGTGTTTCTTGTTTGGTGGATAGTTTTGTGGATGAGTAGGATAGCTTTGTACTTGATTCTTGCTTGTATTGGAAGGAAGTGGAGGTCTCTTAGGATTGGGGTGATGTGATCCCGTTTTTTTGCATTCTGAATAATCCTTGCTGTGGTGTTTAAGGCAGTTCGGAGGGGGTTGGTGTGTGAGGCAGGAAGTCCATGATATATTATGTTGCAGAAATCAAGATGAGGGAGTGTCACAGCTTGCATTACTATCCTGAAGTCATGAGGTTCTAGGAGGGGTCGGAGGCGTTGAACAGTTTTGGCTTTGTGGAATATCGTCCCAGCGGTTTTGTTGATTTGTTGTTTAAAGGTGAGAGCTTGGTCGATGATGACGCCTAGATATCTTATTTGTGGCTGGATTTGAATTTGCGTGGTTACCATGTCGAGGTGGGTAGGTGGTTTGAAGTCGGGTTCTTTCGTCACTATAAGGGTTTCGGTTTTCTTTATGTTGATGGATAGGTTGTTCTACTGTAGCCAGTTGGCCACGTCGTTGAAGCAGGCTGATAGCTGGTCGTTTTTTGGGTTGGCGGTTGTAATTGGTGCGTAGAGCATTATGTCGTCTGCGTAGATGTGGAAATTGATGTTGTGGGTGTGTATGATTGAGCATAGTGGACGGAGATATATGTTGAACAGTATGGCTGATAGGGTGGACCCTTGGGGTACTTCTTGGAGTTTGTGATAAGGAAGCTTATCATAGCTCAGGTAGGAGCTATAGAAAAGATGATGTGACTCTGAACAAGCAACCTGTCAGTTCTGGTAGAAGCAAGAAAACAGAGTTTTCACATAAAAGACTACCAGTCCCAGAATGCACCAGGTTTCCAGCAGCCATGAGAGGGGCTGAAGTGAGAGAATGTGTGTGCAATCAAGAGAGCTATGAGGTAATCCCTAAGCGCTCATCTCAAAGGGCAGGGCCTGATTCAACACAGCTGCGCTGTGTTAGGGAGCAGCACACATTAGAACAGGATAAGAATAGAGCTTATTCTTCAGATAACAGCTTCAGGGAGAGCTTCAGCAACAGCTACAGAGGGAGGAAGAGATACAGAGACAGCAACGGCTACAAGCACCAGTATCACCTGGAGAAACAGAAGCCAAGCCAAGCAGATAGAGAGAGAAGGAAACTCTCTGGAAGGAAGAGAAGAAAGGCCATTGGAAGGTCTGGGAGATTCCAAGGCAGTACTCATACTGGGAGGTATTCCAAAAGCCAGCAGAGTCCATTGGACTGGATTCAGCCAGAGGAATGGAGTGGCAGAGATAGGAATCACCAGTGGCTACCTGGAAGAGAGAAGACTGCATGTGGAAGGGACTTTCAGACCAAGGCCAGAAGGTATGTGAGAGAAGATCCAGTGTCCAGGGATCAAGATTGGAAGGCTGGACATCAGAATTGGATTACATATTGGCCAGGCTATACAGAGAGGAATAATGATAGCAGGAGAGCCTCAGGTATGAACACTGATCCAGACCCTATCTATAATAGAGAATGGCAGCAAGGGAATAAGCATTCTCATGATAGTGCCTTAATGAAAGACTCATCTGTGCCAATGTATGATATTGACCCTATGATTGTTGATGCAGGGGGAAATACAGCAGATGAAACTATTTACATGGACTGTTCTTTATCTAAATGCTATTGCTAGTTTTCTATGAGCAAACACATCAGCCATCACAAAGAAACCTAACTTTGTTCTTTATTTCCACTGCAAACAGCTCTTAAAGCAGGATTTGGGTTCACACAGTAGCAGCCAGCTAGCTAGAGGCTTACAGCTGGTCCATTGATAGTAATTAGGGCTGCCCCTGATTGTGTGTGTGAGCAAGGGAGAATCACTGCTGAGATCGGCGTGGAAAATAAGCAGAAGTTAACCTAACCAGCAAAGTTTATTGTTTTCCTTGTGCCTTTGTATTTGGTAATTATTTGCTAAGAAAACATTAGCTAATTGCCTGACAAGCTGAAGGTTGTTTCTGGTTTACTTTGTGACTTTTTGTTATCCATTTTAAACACTGCAAGCAAGTAACCTCATTTATAGTGCTATCAAGCATACATGTGCTGGGTGAATTAAACCCCATCAATAAAAGAAGTATTTTATTGATCTTACCACTTGGTTTCACAACTCAAATTATTGTCATCAGCTGTGTTTGGGAGTGAATGAACTACAATACCCACAATACCTTGCAAGAATCATATGAATATATGCATCGTCAAGATTGTGTAAGTTCTCACCCTAGGCAGCCGTCTGACAAGTTATTGGTAGGGGGGCGAGGTTGTGGAGAGGGTGCGGATCCGTTGCTGTCTGTTGGTTAAGTAGGATCTGAACCATTCCTTCCTTCCTTCCTTGGCGGCTTCGATGCCATTGGGTTCCATGCCGTTAAGAAACTGCTCCCAGCACAAAATAACCCCCGTGTTTTGAGAGAGATAAATTTGTGGTTAGTGCCCACTTTTATAGAGATCTATAGCCGTTTTGTTGGGCAGAGTACCCGGAGCTGACCGTAAGCGATCCGATCAGCTCATTGCCAAACCGGAAGATGAACAACCTCTTTTTAAAAGGAGCAGTAGTAGACTTTGAAAGTCTATCTAAAGCAGAATTTTCAGCATCCATCTGGTTGGCCTTTGCTTGCCAATCTTTGCCAAACAGGTTTTCCCCTGTACAGGGGAGGTTACCTAGACCATCCTGTACCCAGGATTCCAAATCAGAGGCTTGCAACCAAGCAACTCTGCGTGCACCTATGGCAATAGCAGAGGCTCTACTGGCCCCTTCAAAAGAGTCAAAGGCTGTTGTTGTTAAGTGCCGTCGAGTCGGAGTCGACTCATGGCGACCCTCTGGATAGCTATCCTAAATTGTGTTCGGTCTTCAGTCAGGCGGCTTATTGTTGACAGACTGGTACCTGTAGCTGCTGTTATTGTATCGATCCATCTCATTGCTGGCCTTCCTCTTTTGCGTTGACCTTCTATCTTGCGAAGCATGATGTCTTTCTCTAATGATCTCTCTCTCCGCATGATGTGTCCAAAGTATGAAAGTCGAAGTCTTGTCATCTGAGCTTCTAAAGAAAGCTTAGGTTTGATCTCCTCTAGTACAGACTGGTTTGTTCTTCGGGCAGTCCATGGTACACACAGTAATCGCCGCCAGCACCATAATTCAAAGGCAGCAATTTTCTTCCTGTCTATCTTTTTCACTGTCCAGCTTTCACATCCACATGATGTTATTGAAAATACCATGGCTTGAACAAGTCAAATTTTTGTATGGAGAGAGACATCTCTGCTCTTGAGAATCTTATCTAGGTCTTTCATAGCCATTCTGCCAAGAGCAATGCGTCGTCTGATTTCTTGACTGCTTGTCGCTTCTTTATTGATAGTTGATCCAAGTAGGTTAAAGTTATTCATGATTTCAATTTCTTCTCCTTCGACGATGAACCTGTTGATTATGCCAGTTGTCATGATCTTTGTCTTCTTTACATTAAGGTGCAGGCCCACTTTGAGACTATGTTCTTTGATTGTGAGAAGCAAATGTTTCAGATCATCTTCACTTTCCGCCAGTAAGGTGGTATCATCAGCATAGCGAAGGTTGTTGATGAGTCTTCCACCAATCTTCACACCTCTGTTGTCTTCATACAATCCTGCTTCTCTGATGATTTGTTCTGCATATAAATTAAACAGGTAGGGGGAAAGTATGCAGCCTTGTCTTACACCTTTGCTTATTTTAAAACATTCTGTTTCTCCTTGTTCTGTTCGAACTGTTGCTTCTTGATCAATGTACAGATTGTGCAAGAGAACGATCAGGTGTTCTGGTATACCCATGCTTCTCAACGTGGCCCAGAGTTTCTCATGGTTTACACAGTCAAAAGCTTTGCTATAGTCAATAAAGCACAAATAGATATCCTTTTGGTATTCTTTAGTCTTTTCAAGGATCCATCTCACATCTGCAATGATGTCTCTCGTTCCTCGCCCTTTTCTGAACCCTGCTTGCACTTCAGGTAGTTCTTGTTCCAGGTATGATTGTAGTCTCTTTTGAATAATCTTCAGTAGAATCTTGCGGGCATGTGGGATCAGAGCGATTGTGCGATAATTTCCACAGTCAGTTGGATCACCTTTCTTTAGTATTGGTATAAACACAGATCTTTCAATGCTGCTTCAACTTCTTCTTTCATCACCAATGGTTCCAGATCATAAGGTACAGGTTGAAACGGCTGTTGGTCCACTTGATCTTTATCATATAAAAACTCTGTATATTCCTTCCATCTTTTCTTGATCTTCTCAAAGGCTGCACGGTTGGAAAACTTGGATACATCCTGTGCATGTTTAAGCCAGGTGATAGATTCTTCTCTCTTATCTTCTGACATAAAAGGAGATAAGGTTTGAAGATGATCTGTAACTTCTTTTAGAAACATCCCCATATAGAGACTATAGGAGTTGATTCTGGCTACAAGCATACTAGCCTGGAAGATTTTCCTGCCAAAGGCATCTAGGGTTCTGCATTCTCTTCCTGGAGGAGCAGAGGAGTGCCTTTTTGTACTCTTGATCTTTTTCATAGCAGACTCTACCACAATGGAGTGGTGAGGAAGCTGAGTCTTATGAAACCCAGGACAAGGAGGAACACGATACATGGTGTCCAACCTTCTAGAATGAGGGGAGGTAGAAAGAGGAGTCTCCCATATGCCCAACATGTGATCATAAAGAATCTCATGTATTGGTAAGGTGGCTGCCTCTTTAGGAGCCTTAGGATATTGAAGGATATCTAATTTTTTGGCTCTAGGTTCAGTTTCAGAGGTCACTGAGATGGACAGGCCTTTGGCCACCTCCCTAATGAAGTCCTGAAAAGACAAGTCTTCAGGAGGAGACATTCTCCTTTTTGGAGAAGAGGGTTCCTGAGGAAGGATCCCCGATGCTTCAATTGAGACCTCTGAAGTATCAGAGTCTTCAGAGGAATCGAAGTATCGACTGGATGCTCTCGCAGAGCCTGATACGCGTACCGGGAGGTATCGACATTGGGAGTAATCGGTACCGAGTTGGTGCTGATAGGCATCACTGGATAGCGTACTGCTGCCGTCGATGCTGATGTCGATGCAAGCGGTACTGGTATCGGAACCGATTTTGGATCCGGTACCGGAATCGGTACCGGTACCGACAATGGGGTTTGTTGTGGTACCGTAGGCGTCGCAGCTTGTATGAATGCCGTGATGGCACGCTGCATGGTCAGAATATTCTGATCCACTGACGCCACCAAAGTCTGGATGTCGGTACCGGTGGTAACCGCCGGTACCTCAGAACATTGTAACAGGTGATCGGTCGAGGCCGAGCCATCGATGTCAACCTGTGACCCCATAGGTAGAGCTTTGGAAGCCGGAGCCTCCCGCCGGGGTAATTTTGCCGGTGTGGATTCCTCAAGAGTAAGCCCGGGGGCATCTCGATACTTAGAGGGAGATGAACTCTTTGAGGACCGGCCAGATTTAAGTTTGGTTACCTGAGATCCATGGGACGAAGAAGAAGCCCTGGAAGATGTCGATGCCACAGAAGCTGCATCGGAGGGAAACAGGGTACTGAGCTTGGCTGCCCGATTTTGTAACCCTCTCTTAGACATCATGGAACAGGACTCACAATCCGCAATGGAGTGGTCAGAACCTAAACATTTTAGACACCAGTCATGGGTGTCAGTGACAGAAATAGTGCTACTGCACTTCGTGCATTTTTTAAACCCGGAGGTGGGTTTTTCCATGAGGAAAAATATATCTGTAGGCCTAAGGCCCCAGAAGAAAAAATGCACTGAAAAGTGTAGTAGTTTTTTTTTTGTTTTTTTTTTAAAAGAAAGAAAAAAGACCGGTGGTACCGGTGCGGAATCGAGAAGGCAGACACGCGACTCAACATTCCTCTCCAAACCATCAAAGGGATACAAGAAGAGAAGTGTCATCACCAACGCCTACTGAAATGTGCGCTGATAAATGCCAGATCAGTACGATCTAAATGGCCCGCAGCCATTGACCTGATACCCCAATATAATCTCGACATCTTGATGATCACTGAGACATGGCTATCCGACTGTGACAACGTACTACTAAATCAGATGCTACCACCAGGATTTGTGATATACGCATCCCACAGACCCAGTCAGAAAGGAGGCGGAACCCTCATCCTAGCCAAAGCTGATCTACACTTCAAGATGTCCAACTCCTCTAGCTCAACTCATCTTGACTCCCTCACTATAGCTAACGAGCTCTGCACAATCAACCTTTTCTATCGGGCACCCTCCCACTCTCCAGATGATCTTCCAACTATAATTGAGCAGGCATGTACTACATCCACCTCACGCTCACCAAGTTGGCTAATCGGTGATTTCAATCTCCCATCTCTTCAAGACAGTCATTCAGCAGCATTCCTTGACGCCCTGGAGGATCTAGGTTACAAACAGTTTGTCGATTCCCCCACCCACACTAAAGGTGGCAAACTAGATCTCATTTTCGCACCTCTCTCCAACGCCATAACACCCCTAACTCTTGCACTATCTGTAATACCAGTACCCTGGTCGGACCACAGTCTTCTCAGTTTCAATATACCCATTAATACATCCCACAAAACCAGAAAGTCTTCTAACACATCTGGATCCCACACAACCCGCTTTAGACCACTCAACCAGAGCGTAGTCCTAGAGAATCTCAGACCTCTCATGGCCAACACTACCATGGACTTAGATGATCTCGTATCTAAATGGGATGAAAACCTGAGAGCTGCCTCCTGCCCATCACTCACCGAAAAGAGAATTCGAAAACGTGAACATACTCCATGGTTCTCCACAGACCTTCGCACATCCCTCCACCATCTACGCAAACTTGAGCGAAAGTGGCGACGAACTCATTCTCCTGAGGCGCTGGTATCATATAGCTCATACCTAACTACCCACCGAGCAAAGATAGCACAGAGCAGGAAAACTTACCACACAGACTTAATAAAACGCTCCTTCAACAAACCACATGCATTGTTCAGCATAGTAAAGTCCATAACAGGTGAACCGGTCTCAGCACAACCCCCTATGCCTCAGCCGCAGGACTACGCAAACTACCTGCAATCAAAGATGATTAAAACCAACACAGACACAAATGTCAATAACGCCACCACTTCACCCAAGGCATCCCAGGCAATGCCACTACACAACTTCTCCACTGTATCAAATAGTGAGGTTGTGAACATTATTGCCTCAATCAATCCCAGTACAGCTCCTAACGACCCATGTCCAGCCAGCTGGATCAAGGACATGCGACATGACCTCAGTCAAATATTGAGCAAAATACTGAACCAGTCCTTCTCAACAGGTTCCTTCCCGCAGAATCTAAAACGCACTTCCATCAAGCCCCTACTGAAAAATAATAAACTGGACCCATCCAAAGTTGATTCCTTCAGGCCTATTTCGAGCATCCCACAGCTTGCAAAAATCATTGAGAAGGCTGCCCAACAACAAATCCAACATCATATTGACACTGAAGCACCACTAGATCCATCTCAGCATGGCTTCAGGGAAGCGCATGGAGTCGACACAGTCCTTACAACCCTGTTCAATGTTCTGGTATCAGGAATAAATAACATACAACAGGGTTTCGTCCTCATTTTCCTGGACATCTCCGCCGCTTTCGACTCTGTGAGTCATGACATACTCCTACAACGCTTGAAAGATAAGGGGATTCAAAGCACAGCACTCGAGTGGTGTAAATCCTACTTATCTAACAGGTGGCAACAAGTAAAAACAGGCCACGAATCCTCAGAACCATTCCTGCAATCACAGGGAGTACCCCAAGGATCGTCCCTATCGGCACTAATGTTTAATATCTACATGCAGCCGATATGCGACTTGATCAGATCCTTTAATGTACAATGTCTCGCATACGCAGACGACATCCTCCTATATATGCCGTTCACAATTGAACACCCAGTATTCTCCCCAATAATCAACTGTTTTGAAGCTGCAGCCGAATGGTTACTATCCCAAAACCTTCGGATTAACCACAACAAAACTGACGTTCTTTTTGTCACAAGGAACCGTAAGTTCATACCTCCTCCATCTCTACTCGTCAACAACATAGAGTTGAAATCAAAAGCCACCATCCGTTACCTCGGCATCACATTGGATCAGCACTTGGATATGACAACGCATGTCAAGAACATCACAAAAACTATATTACAAGATCAAATCGCTACGTCACCTCCGCTCCCTACTTGATCCCACAGACTTCCGAACAACCTTCCAGGCATTAATCCTCCCACACCTGGATTTTGCCAACATCATCCTTCATGGCCTCCCTCAATCAACTTTGAACCCGCTCCGCCTAGCCATGAATACAGCCGCCAGAGTCCTTTCTGGCTCATCAAGATCTGACCATATAACACCCATCATGAAAGAACTGCATTGGTTGCCATTACATGCCAGAATCCAGTATAAATCCTTAGTCCTTACTTTCAAGGCACTAAATAACTGCCCCCCTACGCCAATCAGCAAGCTCATCCATGTCACCCTGGAAAACAGAAAAAGGAGAACCACATCAATGAACACCTTAATAGTCCCAAAAATAATAACGAAGTGCACTAAGGCCACCTCCAACAGGGCCTTCTCCTTATTTGCACCTCTAAACTGGAATGCGCTACCTCACGAAATCCGTGCTATCAAAAACCTAATCCTATTTAGAAAGGCATTGAAATACCACTTGTTTACAAAATGCTACCCAGAAGTCAACCTAGACATTATCAAAACTAGCTCCGCAATACAACCTGAAAAGGGCTAGCTGGTCAACCTTCTCTCTAGTCCTATTAGGGAACCACATTACAACATCCAAACGAGTTTCATATTACTGTATATATAACATTAAGTTAATCTGTACATAGTACATTAAGTTAATCTGTACATAGTTCCCCCGGTTGTCCTATTGTTGAAGTTCCCTGTTTAATGTAAAACTCAATGTTACTTGTATGCATTGTAGTATGTTCTTGTTCATTGTACACCGCACTGATTGTAATAGCGCGGTATAAAAGAATTGTTAAATAAATAAATAAATAAAGAAAAATAAAAGAAAATAAGAAATTCTTCAGCGGTGACAGGAAACACGACCTGCTGGCTCCGTGGAAAAGAAGAACTGGAGAGAGGCAGTTAGGAAAGGCGGGAAGGCAGCGCACAGGCGCTGTGGGATGCTCCCAAAAGCTTTCCTATTGGACGCTGGGGAGCGTTCCCGCTCAGGCTCCGTCCATACCGACGATACCCATATGTGAAGACTCATTCCTGCTTATTCCTGGAGATCAAGATAACAATGAATAAATACGGTAACGAGAAGAACTAATTACAAAGATCAAAGATCAACTATTTACATATGAATTTACAATGAGCCATATGGTTGTGTAAAAGAATTTGAGAGTTGCAGAAGGAATAGGGAGGAAGGTGTAAAGGTTATGAGCTAAGATGGAAGGGAAAAATGTTCAAGGAAAAGATGGGTTTTTAACTTTTTTCAGAACTCAGAGTGGTTTGAACAGTTCCGAAGTTCGTGAGGAAGGGAATTCCATAAGGATGGAGCATAGAGGGAGAAGGCCTTGTTACTTGTAGATTGTTTGCAGTGTCTCTTGTTTATAGGGATGGTCAGTATGCGGAAAGAGTACCGGTGCGATATCTGAGGTGAGTATCAAACTCGGAGAGAAAAATAAACTTTTTCAGGGACAAGCCAGCTCTGCGGAAAAAAGGAGACTGAGCAAAATGGCACCCTTGGGTGGGAAGGGGACCCTGCATGTGTGGTGGCATCTCCCAAAGGCTTTTTTTGAAAGCTGGAGGGATGCTTCTGCGAGGGCTCCGTCAGTGCTGACATCACCCATATGTGAGGACTGACTTCCTGCTTGTTCCTGGAGAAAGCATTTTTAGAAGATATTATCTACTATGTCTAAACTTTTATGATGGGCCCAACGAAAGAGTTCAGAGCATCAAACATGTATTATTCTCCCAAAGATAGAAGTTGTCTTGTGCGTCTAAAAATTGGCGCACAGTTATTGCAGCATCTTGTTCAGACGTCATAAATTTGCCTTCTAACTTTCTCCTTTCTCCCTCTCTTGAGGAACAGAATGGAAAGGAAATCATTCATTCATGGGATTTGTTTGACTTCTCCAAACTCCTCATTATGCAGTTGTGCACCTTATGTCTTCCACCACCTTATCAAAAAGTGCATTAGACTATCTAAGACACTAAAATGCTTCCCCTTCAGAATCCCTTACACAAGATTCATGCTGGGTCTCATCAGAGGAAAAGGGGGACTCTTCTGCTGGGGGACTTAACCATTCAAATGGTGGTCACCATGTTGGCCCCACAAATTAATTAATTTAACAGGTTTTTTATATCACTTTATCATTTCCGGCTGTTTACATTGTAACTTAAACCTGGTAATATACATTAAACAGGGACATTGATAACTTCAATTTTTCTGAGGCAATGAAGAGTTAAGTGACTTGCACAAGGCCACAAGGAGTGCTAGTGGGAATCAAACCCTGGTCTCTTGGTTCCCAAGCAAATAATTTAATATCTCGGAGACAAGAGGAGAAGTGAGTAAAACTTTACATCTGCAAACATCTCTCTCAAATCACCCTTGAGTCTGTGCTTCTTTTGTGCCAAGAACCAGAGAAAGCAAGTACTTTTCTCATCAGCACTGCATTGATTTATTTAAACAGGTTTTCTATACTGCTTTATCATTTCCATCAAAGCAGTTTACATTGTAACTTAAACCCGGTAATGTACATTAAACAGGGACACTGATAACTTAGATTCTTCTGAGGCAATGGAGGATTAAGTGATTTTCCCAAGGCCACAAGAAGTGCTAGTGGGAAATGAACCCTGGTCTCTTGGTTCCCAAGCCAGTGCTTGAACCACTAGGCTACTCCTCCACACATTGCCAGACCATCATCGCCCATGATGGATACTGGCACTCAATGCTACTTGTGTTACCTAAACACCACCCCTGACTTACCGGGCAGCTGCTGCCAGTTGATTCTTGAGGTTGGGGGCTGTAGGGTCTGCAGACAAGGCCTTAGCAGCCAGCAGAAGTTTGCTGGATGACATCGAGATGCTCTTTAGATTTGACACTACCTGGGCCTGGTCTTCCTTATTCTGCAAGTAACCAATGACATAAGACTTTTGTTATCAATGCAAACTGCCTCTTAAAGACGAGATACTTGAATCAGTAGTGCTCTGCGCATAAAAGGTAGTTACTCACCTGTAGCAAATGTTCTCCGTGGATAGCAAGAATAAGTCCTCACGTATGTCCCCAACGGAGCTCCATGGGAGAAAGCGCCCCAGCTTCTATTGGAAGCTTTTGGGAGGCTCCACCACATCTCCAACCTGCCTGCTGTTGCGGCCCTATCTTGATCCAGTCTGATAACATAACTGTAACAGAAGACAACTCTTTGGGGAGGTGGGAGGGTTGTGAGGACTTATTCATGCTGTCCACGGATAACACCTGCTACAGGTAAATAACTATGTTTTCTCCATGGACAAGCAGGAATGAGTCCTCATGTATAGGACTCCCAAGCTACTGGCTACCGAACACCGAGGAAACAACCAAGAAGCCCAACAGGGGCAGAACTCAACTGCGGTATGGCAACGGGCCAGATGGCTAACTAACATAAGAACATAAGATATGCCATACTGGGTCAGACCAAAGTCCATCAAGCCCAGTATCCTGTTTCCAACAGTGGCCAATCTAGGTCATATGTACCTAGCAGTTTCCCCAAAAGAGACAGGTTCCGCAATGCTTCTACTGGGTCAAGCATTGATATCCTGGGTCCCTTCTTAATAATGGTTTATGGACCTTTCCTCCAGGAACTTGTCCAAACCTTTTTTAAACCCAGCTACATTAACAGCCTTTACTACATCCTCCGGTAACAAATTCCAGAGTTTGATTACACGTTGAGGGAAAAAATATTTTCTTTTATTAGTCTTAAATAGTTTACCCTGTAGCTTCATTGCATGTCCCCTAGTCTTTCTATATTCTGATAACGTAAACAATCGATCTATGTTTACCCGTTCCACTCCGTTCATTAATTTATAGACTTCTATCATATCTCCCCTCAGCCGTCTCTTTTCCAGGTTAAAGAGCCCTAACCTTTTTAGCCTTTCTTCATAGGAGTGTCCTTCCATTCCTTTTACCATTTTGGTGGCTCTTCTCTGAACCTTTTCTAATAACTCTATATCCTTTTTAAGATACGGCAACCAGAATTGCACACAATATTCAAGGTGCAGTCTCACCATGGAACGATATAGAGGCATTATAATATCTTTTGTTTTATTTTCCATTCCTTTCCTTATGATACCTAGCATTCTATTTGCTCTCTTGGCTGCTGCTGCACACTGGGCTGAGGGTTTTAACATGTTATCCACAATGACGCCTAAATCTTTTTCCTGGGTGGTGGTTCCTAATGTGGAACCTTGCATTGTGTAACCATAGTTTGGGTTGTTCTTCCCTAGGTGCATAACTTTGCACTTGTCCACATTAAATTTCATCTGCCATTTTGATGCCCAGTCTTCCAATTTATCAAGATCCTCTTGCAATTTTCCACAATCCTCTTGGGTTTTAACAACTTTAAATAGTTTTGTGTCATCTGCAAATTTGATAACCTCACTCGTTATTCCACTTTCCAGGTCATTTATGAATATGTCAAAAAGCAGCGGATCCAGCACAGATCCCTGGGGTACACCACTATTCACCTTTCTCCATTGGGAAAATTGGCCATTTAGCCCAACCCTCTGCTTTCTATCTTTTAACCAGTTCTTGATCCACAGTAGTACACTGCCTCTTATCCCATGACTCTTTAGTTATGCCATTATACAATACAATACTATATACAATAGCAGTGATTCTCTCTCCGCCCCCCCAACCCTTTTTTATTGTAGCCTGGATAAAAAAGAATGTGCCTGGAAAGGATGAAGTTGGATACTAATCCCCAGAAACATTCCTGAGTACAAATTGGCTGAAGTTGCTGTCGGATCGGGAATCTCCATCTAGACAGTAGTGAGATGTGAATGTGTGGACTGAAGACCACGTTGTAACCCTGCAGATCTCTTCCACGGACACCGAGCACAAGTTGGCCACCAACGTGGCCATAGCTCTAACATAATGAGCCGTGACATGACCATCAAGGCTCAGCGAAAGAGGTACAGTCTGCTAGCCAAATTGAAAGAGAGCCTTTGGAAACGGCAACCCCTAGCTTCCTGAGGACAAAAGAAACAAAAGGTTGGATGGACTTTCTATGGGCTTGTGTCCACTCCAAGTAGAAGTCTAAAGCTTGCTTGCAGTCCAATATGTGCAACTTAGCTTCCCTTTTGGGAGCATGAGGTCTTGGGAAAAATGTTGGAAGAACAAATGATTGATTAAAGTGGAAATCCGATACCACTTTTGGACAGAATTTAGGATGAGTACAAAGGACCATTCAAGTGGAATCTGGTGTAAGGCGGATGAACTACTAGAGCCTGAAGATCGCTCAATCTGTGTTCTGAAGTGACCGTCACCAGAAATAGCGCAGTTACTCACCTGTAACAGATGTTCTCCAGGAACAGCAGGAATCAGCCCTCACATATGGGTAACGTTGGCGCCAGAGCCCACGTGGATTTGGGATATACTACCACACATGTATGGGGTCCCCTTCCCACCCAAGGGTGCCATCTTGCTCAGTCAGATGACATAGCTAAGACAGCAGTAAAATGCAGTTACTCACCTGTAACAGGTGATCTCTGGGAACAGCGGGAATTTAGTCTTCACATATGGGTGAAGTCGGTACCAATGGAGCACACGCAGGAACACTCCCCAGGTTCCAATAGGAAAGCCTTTGGGAGCATCCCACTGTGCCTGCACTGCTGCTCTCCAGCCTTTGTGACTTTCCCTCCTCAGTTGATTCTGTAACTGAGATAAGGAGAGAAAAGAGAAACCCAACTCCTAGGGAAGCAGTGCAGGTTGTGAAGACTAAATTCCTTCTGTTCCCAGAGATCACCTGTTACAGGTGAGTAACTACGCTATCTCCGGGAACAAGCAGGAATGTAGTCTTCACATATGGGACTCCTTAGCTCCCAGATGCCAGAGAAATGACCCCAGAATTGGTTTATTTGCCTCATAGCAGGCCTCAAGAGGTCATGGATCCTTCATAGATGTCTGGTATCAGTAAGTTCCAGGACAGAGGGTAGAAGTTGCCCTAAATCTGAAAGAGGTGCTGGAATGCAGCCTGACCAAACATGGCATCCCGGTGGGAGTCCTTGTTAAGACAGTAATGAGCAGAAAAGGTATGTACCAAAGACCAGGCAGCTGCTTTGCAGATTTCACCAATGGCCACAGAATGTAGGTTTGCCGTGGAGCCAGCTACGGCACAAATATTATGGGCAGTGATATGCCCCTCAAGAGATAGTCCTGACCTGTCTTAAGCAAATTAGATGCACTCTGCTATCCATTTGGATAGAGTATGTTTAGAAATTGGGAGACCCAAATGGCTAGGGTCAAAGGAAATGAACAACTGCGAAGCCCTGTGGTGCTCCCGAGTTCTTTGAAGACAAAATGCTAAGGCATGCTTGCAGACAAGGGTGTGCTGGGTTGCCTCTGCTCTAGAGGACTGTGGTCTAGGGAGAAAGACAGGAAGGTAAACTGATTAAATGAGATGGAAAGGAGACACCACCTTTGGCATGAAATGGGGGTGAGTCCTAAGGACCACCTTCTCATGGTGGAACCAGGTGTAAGGTAGATCTGCCACCAAAGCCTGAAGCTCACTGATGTGGCTAGCTGTAGTGAGTGCAATTAGGAAGATAACCTTCCAAAAGAGAAACTTTAGTGAGGTTGTGGTGAAAGGTTCAAAAGGCGGCTTGAAGAGCTGCCCTAACATGACATTAAGATCCCATGCCATCGGTGGTGGTCTGATGGGAAGCTTGGTCAATAAGAGCCCTCTCATGAAACGTGCCACAAGCAGTTGTGAGGAGTTAGGCTGCCTATCCAAGGAATGGTGAGAAGCAGCAATTGCACTAAGGTGAACCCTCACCGAATTTGTCTTGAGACCAGAGGACAAAGATGAAGGAGATACTGAAGGAGAGCCTCCACAGGAGCTGAGAAGGGATTAAAATGCTTCTGGGAACACCAGGTGGAGAACCTATGCCACTTGAACTCATAAGAACATCTGGTGGATAGTTTCCTGGAGGCTAGCAGGATCTCCTTTACTTGCTGAGGAAGGTTAAGATGTTATAACACTATGCTTTCAGCAGCCAAGTCATGAGATGGAGAGCCTGCAGATTGGGATGAAGTAGCATCCCTTCCTCCTGGGAGAGGAGATCGGGAACTGATCTGAGACTCAGGGGGCGAGTCTGGGAAGGACGTAGCAGGAGAGGAAACCACAGTGACGTGGCCAGCATGGGGCTATGAGGATCATGTGGCCCCTGTCTGCTTGAAGCTTGAAAAGCATTTTAGGAATCAGGGGTATGGGAGGAAAAGCATACAGGAAATCCCGACCCCAGTGAAGGTGGAAAGCATCCACATGTTGGAAGGTGGACATCGGGGTTCTGGTGCAAAAACTAGGAAGTTAGGCATTTTGTGGAGTGGCAAAAAGATCTATCTCCAGAGCTCCCCAGGTCTGAAAGATGAAAAAGATTGTCTCCTGATGGAGGGACCATTCGTGTGGAAGGAGGATCTGACTCAACCTGTCTGCTAGGACATTTTGCTGTCCTGGCAGATATCACGCTTTGAGGTGTATACGGTGAGCAATGGCAAAGGACCAAAGATGGAGAGCCTCCTTGCAGAGGGACCAAGAGCCCGTTCCTCCCTGCTTGTTCACATAGAACATAGCTACCTGATTGTCCATCCGGATGAGAACTCTGTGACCCCGTAGTTGTTGTTGAAACACCTTGAGGGCATTGAAGATAGCATGAAGCTCCAGTAGTTTTATCTGAAGCTGAAACTCCTGCTCCGTCCAGAGGCCCTGAGTGGAGAGAAAGTCTAAGTGGGCTCCCCAGCCCAGTTTGGAGGCATCTGTTATCAGGATGCATTGATGTGGAGACATCTGAAAAGGTGACCCTACAAGGAGATTTCCTGGGGTAGATTACCATAGAAGGGAGTCAGTACGGTCTGTGACTTGAATCTGGTCCCGGAGAGCCCCAGAGACCTGCCTCCACTGGGAGGTAGTCCATTGAGCTGTCCGCATGTGCAGATGGGCATATTTATTTATTTTTATCTATTTATTTACATTTTCTTATATACTGTGCTATTCAACATCAGTGCGGTTTACATGGAACATAAAACATACACATTGCAATTACTGAACTGTGCTTACAAGGAACACGTATTTAAACTTGGATAACTTGGGTAACATATGGAACCACATGCACTGTACAGGCCATTTGGCTTAGAAGTTGCAGCATCTCCCTGGCCGAGAGATTCTTTCTGAAGAGCACTTGCGATGCGAGCTGCACTAGACAAGTACAACGGTTCTGGGGTAGGAAGGCCCTCTCAGCCGAGTGTCCAGAAGAGCTCCTATGAATTCTAGTGTTTGAGTGGAAGCTAGATGGGATTTTGGAAGATTTATTACAAATCCCAGCTCTTGCAGTACCTGCATTGTACAAAGGAGGGATAGGTGAGCCTCCTTTGAGGTGGCTGCCCTTATCAGCCAGTCGTCTAAGTAAGGGAAGACGAATATCCTGAGTGTCTTTAGATATGCAGCTACGACTGCCATGTACTTTGTGAAGACTCTTGGGGCAGAGGCGAGTCCAAATGGAAGGACTCTGTATTGATAGTGATTTCCCTGGAAGATGAAGCATAGATACTTCCTGTGTTCTGGATGAATGAGGATATGTGTATATGCTTCCTTTAGATCTAGAGAACAGAGCCAGTCCTGACTCTGGAGATAAGGCAGAAGAGTTCCTAGTGAGACCATCTTGAACTTCTCCCGGACTAGAAACTTGTTTAGGTTTCTGAGGTCTAAGATGGGTCTGTATCCTCTGGGGGTTTTTTTCGTATGAGAAAGTAAGGAGAATAGAACCCATCCCTTGCTGTGATGTTGGAATCTCTTCTATAGCACTCTGTGAAAGAAGAGAGGTGACCTCTTGTAATAGAAGAGCAGTGAGGGGTTTGAGAATGATATTCCCCCACTAGGGTGGAGGAGGGGGTGCTTTGTAAATGAAGCTTGTATCCCTCTCACACTATAGTTAGCTTCCACTGCTCTGAGGTTATGAGATGCCATCTGTGGGCATAATGACAGAGTCTGCCTGCTATTTATTTATTTTTATTTCTTATATACCGCACTATTATAATCAGTGCGGTTTACATTTGAACAGAACATACAAGAATGCAACAAGTTACATCGAGTTTTTACATTGAACAGGGAAAGTAAACATGGAAGAAAAACCGAGGGAAACTATGTACATATTATATACAAATTATGGATACTCTTACGAAGGAAATCTAGAAAACTTTACCTAGAGGCCTGGGCTCATGGGTCAGAGAAGCAGATAGGGGAAAGAGTTGGTTAGTTGGTTAACCATTATCTACAGGAGGATGATCTAAGGGACGGGCTAGGTAGGGAGGTAAGGTGATGGCAGTATGAATACCGGGATTGGTGTCAGGGTAATGTTGTAAGAATAGGTGCTGTCTGAGGGCTTTTCGGAATAGCCAGGTTTGAGATGGCCCGGATTTCAGCTGGGAGGGCATTCCATGCCATAGGTGCAAAAATGGAGAAGGCTCTACTTGCTGTTGACTTCCTACATTTTATCAATAATTTCGGGACTTCGAGTGTATTCATCGATGTGGTTCTCCTGGTTCTGTTGTCTGGTGTGCTGTGGAGAAGTTCACTGATGGGCGTGGGGGGATGGTTCTTAAGGGCCTTGAATGTCATGACTAGAGCCTTGAAATGGATTCTGGCCCGCAGCGGAAGCCAGTGTAGGTTCTTTAGAACTGGCGTTATGTGGCCTGATCTTGAGAGCCCTGCCAGTACCCTTGCAGCTGAGTTCATGGCAAGTCGTAGCGGGTTAAGAGTCGACTGTGGAAATCCAAGTAGGATAATGTTAGCAAAGTCGAGGTGTGGGATGACTAAGGCTTGGAAGGTTGAACGGTAGTCAGGGAAGTCAAGAAGTGGGCAGAGATGGCATAGTGATCGGATCTTATGATATATTGCTTTAGTTGTGTTTATGACATGTGCTGACATGTCAAGACGCTGGTCGAGGGTAATGCCCAGGTAGCGAATTGTAGATTTGGACTTCAGTTCAATGTTATTGACTAGAAGTGAGGAAGGTGGCGTGAACTTCTGGTTTCGCAAGATGAATAGTACGTCTGTTTTGCTGTGGTTAATACGTAGATTTTGAGAGAGGAGCCAATCTGCTACCGCTTCAAAGCATCTTGTAATTGGAGAGAAGTCAGGATGATCGATTTTAAACTGTGTACATGAGGATGTCGTCTGCATAGGCAAGGCATTGGACATTGAAGGAACGGATTAAAGCACAGATGGGCTGCATGTAGATGTTAAACATTAATGCCGAGAGGGAAGATCCCTGACGTACACCTTGCTTCAGTGAGAATGGTTCAGAGGTCTTGGAACCTGCTCTGACTTGTTGCCATCTGTTACACAAATAGGATTTACACCAGGCTAGTGCTGAGCCTTGTAGTCCTTTATCTTTGAGGCGAAATAAAAGTGTTTCGTGATTCACTGAATCAAAGGCGGCTGCTATGTCTAAGAAGATAAGGACGAATCCATGGTTGATATTGTCAATTCCTGTGACTAGGTTGTTGAAGAGGGTTGTGAGGATGGTGTCCACGCCGTGAGCTTCCCTGAAGCTATGTTGGGATGGGTCCAGTGGTGCAACAGTATCAACATGGTGTTGGATTTGTCGCTGGACTACCTTCTCCATAATTTTGGCAAGCAGTGGGATGCTCAAAATTGGTCAGAAGGACTCAACTTTAGATGGATCGAGCCTACTATTCTTTAACAGGGGGCGGATTGATGTGTATTTTAAGCTTTGAGGGAAGGATCCTGTTGTGAGTGATTGATTCAAGATTCTGCATATAGTTGGGCTGAGGTCATGGCGCAGCTCTTTAATCCAGCTTGCAGGGCAAGGATCATTAGGAGCAGTGGTGAGGTTAATAGATGAGATGATATCTAAAATTTCTTTGTTGGATACCTTGGAGAATGACAGCAGAGGAGTTGGTTGGGAGGGTCCGTGTGGGGTGGAGGTAGATAAGATGGTTGCATTCATGTTGTACTTGGTCTGTATCACCTTCGATTGAAGGTAGTTAGAATAGTCTTGCGGCTGGGGCATGGTTGGTTGGGCTAGTGCTGGATCGCCAGTTAGTGACTTTACAATGTTGAATAAGTCGTGAGGTTTGTTTAATGATCGCCTTAGTAATTCTGAGTGATACTGTTTTCTTTTTTCCATGTTTTATTGTCGGTGGGCTTGCAGGTGAGTGGAGTATGCACCGAGTGCCTCGGGAGTCCGGGTGTGGCGCCACTGTCTCTCGAGCTTACGTAGGTGGAGGAGCGATGATCGCAGATCCTGGGAGTACCATGGTGCGTGTTCACGTTTCGCATGGTTCGTGTTGATGGATGGAAGGCAGGCGGCCGCTCTGAGGGTGTCATCCCAATTGGATACCAGTTCATCTGGATCGAGGGATTCATTGGCAAGGAGAGGTAGGATCTTCTTAAGAGCCTTATCCTTAACAAGGGGTCAAAAGCGTGTTGTTACTGTTCTAGTAGGGGAACGTGCTTTGTTGCTGGAAATGCTGAGATCGTTGGTGGGTATGTGAAATAGGAGTAAATGATGGTCGGACCAGGGTACAGGTGTTATGGAGAGTAGCAAGCTCTGGGAGGGATTGACGGCAGTCTGTGGTACAAAGATCAAGTCCAGTATACCACCCTTGTTATGAGTGGGGAAGCTGATGAGTTGCGTGTAGCCCAGCTCATTCATTGCATCAATGAATGCTGTTGAATGCGTATCATGTAGGGAGGGCAGGTTGAAATCTCCCATCAGGAAATTTAGGGCGCGTGGGTTTATGGAGTTACAAGCTAGGTCGATTATTGATGGAAGGTCATCTGGAGATGAAGTTGGGGCTCGGTACAGTAGGTTAATTGAACAGTGTTCATTCGATATGGATATTATGTCCAGATAGGTGGAGCTAGTGGTATTGCTTAGTGTAAATTGAAGTTCGGATCTGGCAAAGATGAGTGTACCGCCTCCCCTCTGCTATGTGGAGGGGGTGGGGGTTCTCCAGAGGCAGAGTGGCTATGTTCTCTAGGAAGAAGTCAAAAACCAGGCACAGATTGGGTCTGCGCAGCTGGCTGAGATTTAGGAGCCTGTGGCTTCTTCTGTTGCTTGGGAGACTGTTGCCTCTTCTGGGTACCCTGAGGTTGGTACTGAGAAGCCTGGGGGTAAGAAGGGTAAATTTTTTCTTCTTACCAAAGAAAGCTTTCTTTACAGCTGCTTTCTTTTTAGCAGGATTGCCAGTGGCTTTGGAAAGCCTTTTGAGAGTGGTATTCTCAGATTCTAACTGAGAAGCCTTATCCTGCCAATTCTTCCCAAACAGAATCTCTCTTGTACAGGGAATATTACCCAGTTTGTCTTGAACCCACTGTTCACGGTCTGATGCCATGCAATTCTGTGTGCACCGATGCAGACAGATGTTGCTCTGCTAGTGCACTCAAAACAATCAATCAAAGGTGCCCTATTGACAAACTTTGAAACATTTTAGGCATGTTTAATCAATGTAAGACAGTCTGCCCTCTTATCATCTGGGAGAAGAGGAACCATCGATTCCAGATTTCTAGTTACTTCCTTAAGGAACATACCCATATAGAGTATGTAAGAACTTATGTGGGCTGAAAGCATGGAAGCCTGAAAACATAGACATCCAAAGGCATCGAGGGTTCTTGATTCCCTACCTCGGTGATTGGAGGAGTGCATCTTAGAACTCTTGATTCAATGCATAGCCGATTCCATCACCATTTAGTGGTGTGGAAGCTGTGTTTTCTGAAAAACGAGACTTTCTGGTACCCGATACATGGTATTGAGTCATCGAGTATGGGGGGAAATGGTGAGAGGCATTTCCCACATCCAGAGCATGAGGTCCTGGAGTATACGATAAATAGGCAAAGTAGCCGCCTCCTTTGTAGGATACTGGAGGATTTCCAATTCCTCTACTCTGGGATCTTTCTCAGATGTAAGTATAATGGAAAGGCCCCTCACCATATCCTTGCTCTTGAAAAGACATATCTTCGGGAAGGGACATGCGCCATGCGGTGACAGTGCAGGTTCCTCCGGAAGACTTTGCATTTCTCGGGTATTGATCGATTCATCATACAAATAATTAGAATCAGTAGAGTCAAAGTATCAGCATGAGCAATGTTCATGCTCTTGTAAGCTCCGGTACCGATCAAGATCGGTATTAGCCGGAGAAATCTTTCTGACCAGTACCTCAGAACTGGGAACGGACTCGAGGGCCGGTATGGGCGGGAGTGTGGCGAGCGGTGTGAAATCTGATGCTGACTGCATTGGCATCACCATCGGTACCGGTGTTGGCAGAACCACTAGTAATGTTCTAACCCGTACCGATGCCGCCAGTAGAGTTGCTAGACTCCGCTCAATGGCCAGGATACGCTGGTCCATAGAGCCCGCTGATGCCTGGTTATCGGTACTAGAAGCATGGGCTACTGTCCCAGAGCATGGCACCAGGAGCTCTCCTGAGGTGGAGGCCTCGGGAGCATCCTGGAACCCATCGGTGGCCTGGAGGGGAGGTCCTCCCACCGGGACTGTTTGGCCGGTCGATCCACTTCCAGGGCAATGCTCGAGGCACCTCTATGCTTAGATAGAGATCTACCCTTGGGAGGACGGCCTGTTTTCGATGAAGACTTGTGTTTCGATACCTGAGATCCATGAGAGGAAGACAATGCCCTCAACAAAGTTGAAGCGAGTGAAACCGCACCTGAGGCAAAGAAGGAGCTGAGTTTTGTGGCCCGATTCTGTAGGCCTCTCTTTGTCATCTTCTTACATAGAGGACATTCAGATGGTTGGTGATCTGGGCTGAGGCATTTGAGACAACAGTCATGGGTATCAGTAGCAGAGATAATGTTACAACACTTAAAACATGACTGAAAAAACAGTCAGTGGTTTTAAAAAATATCGGTAGACTGGATGGAAGGCCTAAGGCCTAAAATGGCATCGATGCACCTGAAGGATTTTTTTTTTTAAGAAGAAAGAAAAGTAACAGGATCAAGGATGTCAGTTCCGGCATCGACAGGAAGGCAGACGCAACCACAAAAAAGAACAAAAAAAAGAAGAAGAAAGGAATTTTCTGCGGTGACAGGATTTGCTTCCTGCTGGCGCCGCGGAAAACGAAGAACTGAGGAGGAAGGGTCACAAAGGTGGGATGCTCCCAAAGGCTTTCCTATTGGATGCTGGGGAGCATTCCCGTGCGGGCTCTGTCAGTACCGATGTCACTCATGTGTGAAGTCTACATTTCTGCTTGTTCCTGGAGATAAACTAAAACAAGGTAAGGAGGCAACTCCCAGGGGAGCAGGGAGGGTTATGAGGATTGATTCCTGCTGTCCCTGGAGAACACCTGTTACAGAGTAACTACGCTTTCTCCAGGAACAAGCAGAAAGTCAGTTCTCACATATGGGACTCCCTATCTCCAGGCTTACGAGAACCGAACCACAACAGCATCAACGGCGACCAATCGGGCAGCCAGGAGTTGCAGAAGGTGAGTCCCCACTGAGACACTCTGCAGACCCTAGCATCCAGCAACACTATCACTCCGGTAGCCTGAACATAGAAGGGTCGGAGGGCAGGAGTTGCCTACACCCCGAGAATATTACGGGGTACTGCTTGACCAAAGGCACTGTCCCTGTGGGACTTGCTTTCCAAGCAGTATTGAGCTGCGAACATATGAACTGAAGACCATGTGTCAGCCTTGCAGATTTCCGTCACCGGCACTGAGTGGAGGTTGGCCACCGACGCGGCCATCGCCCTCATGCTGTGATCCGTTACTCGGGGGAGATGCCAGCTCGCTTATAGGTGAAGGCAATACAGTCTGCCACACAAGTGGATAGAGTTTGCTTAGTCACGGAGAGCCCCAGTCTGCTGGGGTCATAAGACATAAAAGGTTGAGGAGCTTTTCAATAGGCTTGAGTCTGCTGTTGTGGTAGGCCATGGCCTATATAATAGCCTGTACATGTATGAGAGGCCTGCAAGCTAGGCCTGAGTCCCCACCCCCACTTAGAAAGCGTAGTTACTCACCTGAAACAGGTGTTCTCCAGGAGCAGCAGGAATCAGTCCTCACATATGGGTGACGTCGGCGCCGACGGAGCCCTCGCGGAGCAATTTTCCCCAGCTTTCAAAGAAAGCCTTTGGGAATTGCAGCGCGCATGCGCGGTCCCCTTCCCACCCAAAGGTGCCATCTTGGCCAGTCTGATGACATAGCGAAAAGACAGCACAAAAATTTGCAAAAACTAAATCATATGACTGCAACTCCACGGGGAGGAGGGAGGGTTGTGAGGACTGATTCCTGCTTCTCCTGGAGAACACCTGTTACAGGTGAGTAACTACGCTTTCTCCAGGACCAAGCAGGAAGTCAGTCCTCACATATGGGACTCCCAAGCTCAAGGCTACCGGAGACCCCAAGCACAAAAATGAGCTCCCTCTAGCTCAGCAGCACAGAAGGAAGGAATCTTCACTGACTATTCTCCAACCGGTAGCCCAACATCCGGGATGGAGGGTAGGAGTTGCTTAAACCTCGAAGAGATTACGGAGGACTGCCTGTCCGAAAGCACTGTCCCTGCGGGACTCCCTCTCGAGGCAGTAATGGGTTGCAAAAGTCTGGCTCGAAGACCAAGTAGCGGCCCGGCAGATGTCTGCCAATGGAACAGAGCGGAGGTAAGCCACTGACGCAGCCTTCGCCCGAACCCGATGAGCCGTGACACGACTCTCCAACGAGAGGCCTGCCGCCCCATAAGTCCAAGCGATACAGTCAGCTACCCAGATGGACAGAGTACGCTTGGAGACAGGGAGCCCTAATTTATTAGGGTCGTAAGACAGGAAGAGCTGGACAGTCTTACGGTGCTCCCGCATACGATCAAGGTAGAAGTTCAGCGCCCTTCTACAGTCCAGGGTATGCAAGACCATCTCAGCTCGGCTGGAGTGTGGCCTGGGAAAGAAGGTCGGAAGCACCATCTCCTGATTGATGTGAAAAGGGGAGACCACTTTTGGAAGAAACTTAGGGTGAGTCCGCAGGACTACCCTGTTCTTGTAGAACCTAGTGTAAGGGGGATCAGACACGAGGGCCTGCAGTTCACTAACGCGTCTAGCGGAAGTGAGGGCTACCAGGAATAAGGTTTTCCAAGAAAGAAAACGGAGAGGACAGGTAGCCATGGGTTCAAAGGGCGGACAGGTGATCCGCTGTAAAACCACGTTCAGGTCCCAGTCGGGGGCTGGGGGGCGCAAAGGTGGTTTAAGGAGAAGGAGACCTCGGGAGAACCGCGCCACAAGAGGGTGGCCGGAAAGAGGCCTGCCTTCCACCGGCACATGATGTGCAGAAATAGCACTGAGGTGAACCTTGACCGAGTTGGACTTAAGTCCAAGATTGGAGAGGGAAAGCAAGTACTGCAAGACCACCGACACCGAGCAGGAGAAGGGGTCTTGAGACTGTTGAGTACACCAGGTGGAGAAGCGATGCCATTTAAGGGCGTAGGATTTCCGGGTAGAGGGTCGCCTGGAAGCCAGCACGACCTCTTCCACCTCCGGAGGCAGCAGGAGGGGAGCAAGGACTACCCTTTCAGCAGCCAGGCCATCAGATGAAGAGATCTGAGGTTGGGGTGGAGGAGAGACCCCTGATCCTGGGTCAAGAGATCGGGCTGAAACCCCAGAGGCAACGGAGTATCTACCGCCAGTTGCATCAGAAGCGGGAACCACGGTTGCCTGGGCCACCGGGGCGCTATCAGGATTAGCGAAGCCTTGTCCTGGAGAACCTTGAAAAGTGTTCGAGACACCAGCGGCATGGGAGGAAAGGCATACAGAAGGCCCGTGGACCATGAGAGCAGAAAAGCATCCGCCGCTACTCGGAGGGGATGCGGTTCCCGAGAGCAGAACCAAGGAAGTTGCCTGTTCAGAGGACTGGCAAATAGATCCAGCATGGGGAGGCCCCAGTGGAGAAAGATCCTTTGAACCACCAGCGGGTCCAATCGTCACTCGTGTGGTTGGAGGATTCTGCTCAGTTTGTCTGCCAGGTAATTTTCTTGACCTGGGAGGTAGACAGCTTTGAGGAGGATCCCTCGGCTGACGGCCCAAGCGCAGAGCTTTTGCGCTTCCCGACAGAGAAGGAAGGAGCCCGTGCCCCCCTGTTTGTTCACGTAGAACATGGCCACTTGATTGTCCGTCTGGACGAGGACGGACTGGCGAGCGGTAAGGTGGGAGAAGGCCCGGAGAGCCAGGCGGATCGCTCTGAGCTCCAGGAAGTTGATCTGCTGGGCAGATTCCCACGGGGTCCAGAGCCCCTGAGTACATGCCCCTTGGCAATGTGCTCCCCAACCCAGGAGAGAAGCGTCGGTCGTCAGTACCTGAACCGGCGGGGGAGACTGAAAAGGCATTCCGAGCACTAGGTTGGGCAGATGAAGCCACCACCGTAGAGAAGAGACCAGCGGGCCGGAGATTCGTACTGAGTCCGCTAGTCTCCCCGAGGCCTGACGCCATTGTGAGCGAAGGCACCATTGAGCAGGCCGCATATTCAGGCGGGCATTGGGGGTCACATGGACCGTGGAAGCCATATGGCCGAGCAGTTGCAGAAAATGCCTGGCCGAGACCCGGGAGTGGCTGCGAAAGCGGCTGGCGAGAGCCATGAGCCGTTGTGCCCGGTCGAGCGGCAGGAAGGCTCGCGCTTGAAGCGTGTTTAACCTGGCGCCGATGAACTCGAGATCCTGAGAGGGGAGCAAAGTGGACTTTTCGAAGTTTATGACAAAGCCCAAGTACTGGAGTAGAGTCACAGTACGTTGCGCGGCGTGAGAGGCCTCCGTGGAGGACGGTGCTCTGATGAGCCAGTCGTCTAGGTAAGGGAAGACAAAGAGGCCTTGAAGCCGGAGATAAGCCGCCACCACTGCGAGACATTTTGTGAAGACTCGTGGTGCGGAGGATAGGCCAAAGGGCAGTACTCTGTACTGGTAATGATTGCCTGCCACCACAAACCTTAGGTATTGTCGGTGGCTTGGATGGATGAGGATGTGAGTGTAGGCATCCTTTAGATCCAAGGAGCATAGCCAATCTCCCTGCCGGAGGTAGGGCAGCAGGATTCCAAGGGTAAGCATCTTGAACTTTTCCCTTTCCAGGAACTTGTTGAGGTTCCGCAAGTCCAGGATGGGTCTGAGACCCCCAGTTCGCTTTGGTACCAGGAAGTACCTGGAATAAAAGCCTTGACCTCTCAGGTGGTGGGGCACTGGTTCCACCGCCTGTTCCCGAAGAAGACTTGCCAACTCTTGAAGGAGTAAGTCCCGGTGGAGAGGGGGTCGCAGAGGCTCCCCTGGAAAGTAGGGGGGAGGTACCTGGTGGAAGTGTAGAAGATAGCCCTCTCGGACTATGTGGAGCACCCAGGTATCGGACGTGATGTTGGACCACCTGTGGGCAAAGTGGACCAGCCGGCCTCCCGTGCTGAGAGACACCAGCGAAGGGGGAGAGGCTATGCTGAAAGAGTCAAAAACCCCCACCCTGCGGAGCAGGGGCCGGTGGCGCAGGCTTGGGGGCTTGCTGCCTACGGGACCCGTTACCCCGTCCCTTGGCCTGCTGACCCTGTTGGAGAGCTGCTGAGGCCTGATAATGGGGGTAGTGTTTATAGGCAGCCGCCTTCCTCGGGTAAAAGGGCTTTTTCCCCGAGCCCTTCTTCTTCTGGGAAGGGGCAGAGGTTTTCCTGGAGAGCCGAGTCCTGGTGAAAGTCTCTGTCTCGAGCTGTGCAGCCTTTTCGTCCATAGGTTTGCCAAAGAGGTTTTCACCTCTGCAGGGGACATCGACCAACTTGTCCTGTACCCAGGGCTCGAGGTTGGATGACTGAAGCCAAGCCTGTCGGCGGGCCCCGATGCCGGCTGCGGCTACCCGAGCCGATGCCTCGAAGCCATCATAGGCTGCTCGAGAGATAAACTTGGAGCACTCCCGAATACCGGTGGACAAGGCCAGGAACCTCCGCAAAGGTTCCTCGGAGAGACCAGCGGAGAATCCGGTTATTTCTTTAGCCAGGTCTCGGAGATACATGCCCATGTAGAGCTGGTAAGTCTGGACCCGACAAGCAAGCATAGAGCCCCGAAAACACTTCTTACCGATGCCATCCAGGCTGCGGGCTTCCCTGCCGGGGGGCACCGAGGAGTGCATCTTCTGGCTCTTGAGCCGATGCATGGCCGATTCCACCACCATGGAATGGTGCGGCAGCTGTGCTTTTTGGAAGCCAGGGCTCTTGCGGACTCGATAGATGGCATCGACCCGCTTGCTCAACACCAGCGACAACGCCGGACTCTCCCACATGCGGAAGAGAAGTCGTTCCAGCATCGGAGGAACCGGTACAGTAAAATGCTCCTTTGCAGGAGAGTCATACTGGAGGGCATCGAGCTCTTCGGCTCGAGGCTCCTCCTCGGGATCCGCAGGGAAGGCCAAGGCCTTGGCCATATCCCGCACGAAGTCCGAGAACCGGGCATCCTCCGGAGGGGACTGTCTCCGAGGTTCGGACTCGGGGGAGTCCGAAGGGACACACCGAGTCCGAAAAGAATCAGGCGACTCATCCACCTCGGATTCCCAGGCGGGGGTCGGCGTCGACGACCTCGGCCCCGAACAGGAGGCCGAAGGCGACCGCGACCGAGGATCGACTCGAGCCCGCATGGACTCGAGGATCGGCTCGGTCTCCGGGGTCGACTTAGACGTCGACGACCCGGCGGTCAGGGCAGAAGCGCCAGCGAGGCCAGCGATCAATGCCCGCTGCTGGTCCATGAAGGCAGCAAGGCTGCTCTCCAAGGCCGTCAACCTGAGTCCGAACTCAGGAGACCCAGCAGCCCCCGACTCGGGCCCCGACGTCGGACCCCTCGGAGGCGAGTCCACGAAGACAACAGCACTTACGTGAGCAGAGGAGTCCATCTCCAGTCGAGGCTGTTTGGACGGCCGCTCCAGCTCCAAAGACCCGGGACGGCTGTCGGGGCTATGCGACCTGGCCCTCGAGGAGCCAGGAGCGTCCACCGACGCCGCCCTCGCGGGTTTGTTCTTCCGGTGATGTTCCCGAGTAGGGGACCCCCTCTCAGAGGAGCTCCGACGGTGTTCAGAGCCAGATTCTCGGGACACCGAAGCTTCTGACGAGGTCCGGGTACGGCTGGGGTCAGAGAAGATTCTCTCCCGCTGATGCTGCCGACTCCGCAAAGATTTCGCGGACATCTTGCTACAGGCCCCACAGATCATTTCTTCATGATCTGGGCCCAGGCAACGGAGGCAGCAATCATGTGTGTCGGTAAGAGACATCAGTTTCTTACACTTAACACACTTTTTAAAGCCACTGGCGGCCATCGGGGGAAAAAGGGCCCCTGCGAGGTCGAACGAGCGGGCCGCCAGGGAAAAAGTGAAAAAACGCGAATTTGTCACGAAGGACAGAAAAACCGAAAAAGAAGGGGAGGCCTCGCAACCGGCGTCGCGAGGCCGGACGGAAAAAGGACCGGCGTCGAACCGAAGAAATACTTAAAATAAGAAAGAAAATCAACTTTTTAGCGGTGACTGTTAGACAACGTCTGTAGGGCTCCGCGGAAAAAAGAAGACTGGCCAAGATGGCACCTTTGGGCGGGAAGGGGACCGCGCATGCGCGCTGCAATTCCCAAAGGCTTTCTTTGAAAGCTGGGGAAAATTGCTCCGCGAGGGCTCCGTCGGCGCCGACGTCACCCATATGTGAGGACTGACTTCCTGCTTGGTCCTGGAGAAATAGTAGTGCTGAGAAAGATCAAAGTCAGTGAAGGTCTGAGGATCTGCCTTAAACCGCTCTAAACTGCTTTTGATAAGTTTGTGTTAATCCTTATTCAATTCTTTTATGCTGATGATAGATATGTTCCAGTGTTTTGCATTCTCACATTCTCTGAGCCTAGAAATGACCTTGTAGTACAGGGGTCACCAACCTGCGGCCCGCGGGCCGCATGCGGCCCACGAGGTCCCTTCGTGCGGCCCGCGTGGCTCTACCCCGGTTAACATTACGTGCGGCCCGCCAAGGATTCCCGCCATTGTATCCACGCGCTCGCAGCTCACCGACGACCACCTGCAAGCGTCCCTTCTCCTGTCAGTGTCATCTGTGAAGCCGGACTTTAAGCGTTTGTCTGCTAGCATGAATCATCAGCCATCTCATTAAATTCAATAAAGGTGATCAGCCATTGTTTTCATAATTTTGCGTTTGTTGTTTTTTTTCGCGGGGGCGGGGAGAAGGGGGGTGCGGCCCGCGAGGCTCCCGGTAGTCGGCTGTGCGGCCCGCGGCCCTCTGGAGGTTGGTGACCCCAGTTGTAGTAGGAATGTATTTATGTATAGAAACTGAGCCTTTGTTAGAATAGCCTGAGAAGGGGGAACAGGGTGTTAGGCCCAGAGAGGGTCCCCGATTGGATAGATGCAGGGGGCGTTGGGACCAATAGAAAGTTTGCCTGTATCAAATTGTGAAACTTGCATATAAGGAAGTTGTTCCTGTTCTCCATTGCTCAGTCCTTTTTAAAGCTTGACTCTCTGAGCCCTGTGCACAATAAATTGGCTTGGATCTTTGAAATGACTCCTGGTATTATTTATTGCATGCTTATCAGCTGCTACACTGTAAGTAGAGGACAGGGCCCATTTGCAATCTAGTGTATGAAGTACTAGTTCCTCCTTGCCAGCGTGAGGCTGCGGGAAGAAGGTAGGGAGGACCACCTCTTAGTTGAGGTGGAAAGGAGACATTACCTTTGGAGGAATTTGGAGTGTGTGCGGACAACTACCTTGTTCTTGCGTATATGGTGGATCTGCCACCAGGGCCTGGAGTTTGCTCACTCTTTGAGCGGACATGAGGGCCATCTGTAAGGCCACTTTCCAAGACAGGTACCATAGATAGCAAGTGGCCAGGGGCTCGAATGGCAATTTGGTGAGCTGGGAGAGCACCACATGAGGTCCCACTCTGCTGCTGGAGGCCAGAGAGGGGGCTTAGATAATTGGAGTCCCCGGAGGAACCTGGAGACCAGGTGCTGGCTTGAGAGGGGTTTTCCCTTGACAGGGTGATGGTAAGCAGCTATGGCGCTCAGATGTATCCTCACCGAGTTATATTTCAGCCCGGTGCGTGACAGGTACAATAGGTACTGAAGTACTATTTGCATATGGCAGGAGAAGGGATTCTACTCCCTTTCCACACACCAGGTGGAGAACCTTCTCCACTTAAAGGCATAAACCCATCTGGTGGAGGGTTTTCAGGGGGCCAGTGGGATCTTCTTGACTTCTCCTGGAAGATTGAAAGGGGCCAACGCTACCCTTTCAGTAGCCATGCTGTTAGCATTAGCGACCCCAAATTGGACTGCAGAAGAGAGCCCTCCTCCTGGGACAGATTGTCCAGGGCTCAGCCCCGGTACTGGGAGTGCCACTGACAGAGAAAGAATCAGAGAAAACCAAGGTTTCCTGGGTAACTTGGGGGTAATCAGTATAACTGATGCCCTTTCACTTTGAACCTTGAAGAGGGTCCTAGCGACCGGGGGGGGGGGGGGGGCGGTGGGGACACAAAGAGTAGGCTCTTGGACCATGAGATCAGGAAAGCATCTGCTGTCACTCTCTCCAGGTGTGACTGACAAGAGCAGAAAGCAGGGTAGCTGCGTGCTGTCCGGAGAGGCAAATAGGTCCATCACAGGCCTGCCCCAGAAGTGGAAGAGCTGTTTCGCTACTCTGGGGTTTAAGCGCCACTCGTGTGAGCAAGGACTCTGCTCAGCCTGTCCGCTAGGTAGTTGTCCTGGCCCGGGAGGTACACCGCTCGCAGAAGCATACTGTTGCATGCTGCAAAGGAGAAGAGAGCCACCGCCTCCTGGCAGAGGGAGTACGAACCTGTGCCCTCCTTCTGCTGATATAAAACATGGCGACCTGATTGTCTGTCTGGATCAGTACAGGCCGGTGTCACCGGCGGTGGTGGAATGCTCGTAGAGCCAAGAAGATTGCCCTGAGCTCCAAGAGATTGATCTGTAGGAGTGACTCCTCCTGAGACCAGCTGCCCTGTGAGCAGCGGTCTCCACAATGTGCCCCCAAATGCAGGAGGGAGGCGTCTGTGGTCAGGGTCCTCTGCAGCTTGGGTGCCTGGAAGGGCATTCCCGCCTGGAGGTGGCAAACGTTTTGCCACCAGTTCAGAGACTCCATCAGTTGGCGGGTAATCCTGAAGCTGTCCCGTACCCTGCCCGTGGCCTGAGTCCACTGTGAGCAGAGGCTCCACTGGGCTGACTACAGATGTAAGTAGGTGGAGGGCGTGTCATGGACCATCGAGGCTATATGGCCCAGCAGATAGAGGAGACGATGAGCCGGCACTGACCAGCAGCATTGTACCTCTCCTGCCAGTTGCCTGAGACATTCTGCCCTTTCTCTTGGGAAGACGGCCTTGACCTGTAACGTGTCTAACTGAGCAACTATGAATGCCAGGCTTTGGGCTGGAGAGAGATGGGATTTGGGGTAGCTGACGATGAACCCCAGGTACTGTAGAAGGAGGGTTACACACTCTGCGGCCTGACTGACTTCTGAGGCTGTACCACTCTTGATGAGCCAGTCGTCTAGGCAGGGGAAGATGAAAGCCCCTTGCAGGCGCAGGTGGGCAGCTACCACTGCCAGGCATTTGGTAAAGACACTTAGTGAGGAGGCCAGGCCGAAGGGTAGCACCCTGTACTGGTAGTGCCCTCCCCCCACCACAAACCGTAGGTACTGCCTATGGGAGGGGTGGATCAGGATGTGAGTGTATGCATCCTTTAAGCCCAAAGAGCACAGCTAATTTCCCTGGTGGAGGTAAGGCAGCAGTGTTCCAAGGGAGAGCATCTTGAACTTCTCCCTCACCAGAAACTTGTTTAAGTTTCTCAGGTCTAGTATGGGCCTGAGGCCCTCAATTCTCTTTGGGAGAAGGAAGTATCTGGAATAGAAGCCTTTTCCCCATAGATGTTTGGGAACAAGCAGTACAAGCATTGTGGAACCTGTGTCTTTTGGGGAAACTGCTAGGTACGTATGACCTAGATTGGCCACTGTTAGAAACAGGATACTGGGCTTGATGGACCTTGGTCTGACCCAGTATGGCATATCTTATGTTCTTATGTTCTAACAGGCTCTACTGCGTTGTCCCTGAGCAAACCTGCAAGCTCTGAGAGCAGAAAGGTCTGGTGAAGCAGAGGTCACACCGGCTCTCCTGGGAAGAACCTGAGTGGTTCCTGCTGTAGGTGGAGGAGGTATCCCTCCCCTACCACTTGCAGTACCCACTGGTCCGAGGTGACCTTGTCCTACCTATGGGTGAAGAGTGCCAGGTGGCCCCCTGTGAGCTGGTGAAGGTCTCCTGGGGGAGGGGAGGCCTTGCCCTGGGAGTCAAAAGCTCCCCCCTGGTTCGGTGGAAGCTGGAGCTGAGGGCTTCTGTGCCTTCGGTTTTTGAGCTCCCTGACCTTGTCTTTCAGGGTGAGAACCTTGTTGCTGGCCTGAGAAGGGCTGGTAGTGGTGACTCTGATGAATGGGTCCCTTTTTCCTGATGGTTTCTTACGGGGAAAGGATGAGGTCTTTTTGGAGAGCTTGTGACGAGTCACCATGTCAGCCTCAATCTCGGCTGCCTTGTCGGCCATAGGCTTGCCAAACAGGTTCTCCCTGGTGCAGGAGACATCAAGCAGCTTGTCTTGGACCCATTGCTTGAGGTTGGAAAACTGCAGCCAGGCTTGGCACTGGGCGCCGATGCCAGCCACTCCTACTCGAGCCACTGATTTGAAGCCATCATAGGCCACCCGGGAAAGCATAGTTACTCACCTGTAACAGGTGATCTCCGGGAACAGCAGGAATAAGTCTTCGCATATGGGTAAACGTCGGTACCGATGGAGCCCGCGCGGGAATGCTCCCCAGCTTCCCAAAAAGAAAGCCTTTGGGAGCATGCCCACACGCATGCGCGCTGCCTTCCCGCCTATTCACTTCCCTCATATCAGTTGAGTTTGTAGCTGAGATCGAAGGAGGGAAGTAGACAAATTAGAAAGAGAGAGATAGATAGAACAACTTCTAGGGGAGGTGGGTGGGTTGTGAAGACTTATTCCTGCTGTTCCTGGAGATCACCTGTTACAGGTGAGTAACTATGCTATCTCCAGGAACAAGCAGGAATGAGTCTTCACATATAGGGACTCCCAAGCTAAAAGATGCCTAGAGGCGGCCCCAGCATATTGCAAATCTAATGGATGGGCCATGCTTTCTTCCTAGAACCTCAGGCATCCAAAGGGATGGAGGGTAGGAGTTGAACTAAAAAGGGTGCTGTGGAACAGCTTGACTAAACAAGGTATCCGGGGAGGGGCCTTGTGTAGACAAAAACTGTTAGTAAGTGAAAACCAAGTCCTAATTCTTGAAGTGGATCTTACCCAAAAGTATTGCGAAGGTATTCGTTGAGGCTGATATGGGTCTGTTATAAAGAGCTACTATATCATCCTCACAAGGAATTTGTTTACTGTGATAAGTACAGGAAATAAAATTTGCAATACAGTTAGATATAAGAAACCTTAATGGTTTGAATCAACCCCAGAAAACACTGGGTGAGTTTTATATGAGGTTGGGACTTTGGAGAAAAGCTAAAGCTTCTTTAAGTCCAGAATCTAAAAGAAACTTTCTTTCCTTGGAGCAGGATAGTGCCCTAGGAAAGAAAAAATAAGCTAAAACTGACTGGTGTGGAAGAAAAAGCAAAACTGCCTTTTCCAGACAAAGAGGATGGGTTTTTAGAACCCCTCTATCTAGATGAAAAAATATTGTATTAGGCGGTTTCGCCCCAATTTCTGAAGATCTGTAATGTGTCTTTCATAAGTGATCGCACTTAGGATAAGGACTTACATTGAGAGCTTCAGATGTAACGTAACCAGATTATGATAGTAGATGTAAAAAGTGGTTACGGTAATGAAGGTCTTTCTCTATTTTACCAGAGAAGTTGGTTGTCCATTTAAAAATTGATGGTATGCTCTAACAGCATTAACCTGGACAGTAAACAATATTTCAGAGCCAGATTTTATAAGAGATTCGTGTGATAACAAGAAGGGTAAGACCTTCTTGAGAATACTTACTGAAAATCACTTATTAGTGAAAGTGTGTGGCAAAGTCAGCTATCCTGAGAGTGGGGGAGGTGAGAAGCATAACGAATTCACCCAAGTTAACGGTCCCCTTCTAGGACTGCAGGGAGAGAAAGCCACAGCCAGGTTTCAAAGACAGAAAACCCCCAGCTGGAACAGGTTTCAGCCGATGACTGATAAAGTAAGAAAGAGGGATTGCAAGCACGAGGACCAAAGCCCTTACTTTAACAAGTGCACTGATTATTCTAATATCAGAAGGCAGGGGGATTACCAACACCTGGGAAAGAAAGAGGTGGGGTTAGAATCCTGGAGGTATAAGCCTGGGTTAGATTATGCAGAGAGAGGGAGACGAGAAGGAGAGCAGCCGGGACAGAAGCAGAGAGAACGAGTTGATTCTTGGAGAAGAGCTGAGCTACCCAGAGCTGAGAGAGCTGAATTCCCGGCAACAGGTTGGCAACAGAGGTGGGGACCAGGAAGTGGAGAAGCTTTCAGACCACCAGGGAGGTTGTCAGCTGAGCAGTCTGACCAGGTCGGTGAGTCAGAACACATGCAGTTGGGGGAAGAAGATTGCTTTATGGATTGCTCTCTATGCCAAGCTCTAGACAGGAGGTCTTGAGGAAAAGCTAGCCCTGAGAGAAGTAATTCTCCTTGGAAGTTAACCATATGGCACAAGCAGTGTGGAGGTAAATTCCTGTCTGTTTTAAAAGGGAAATTTACTGCAACGTAGCCTGATCAGGAAGCTCTGATTCATGCTTGTTTGTCACCTGTGTTTGAACTGTGCAACAGCAAGAAAAGCCAAGTTAGCTGCTAAAAGAGTTTTTGCTTGCTCCTCTCCTATATGAAAAGCCTGCTAAGAGTTTTGATAACAGCTTGGAATGTTTGTTTTGTTCTAAGTTTGGTTTCGCGTAGAAATGCAGCCTAGAGAGGTTTTTGAGGCTGGCAGAAACCAAACTGCTGTAGAAGAATTAAGCCTGAATTTTTCTTTATGCTCTGATTAACAAGGACTAAAAAGGAAAGTGGCAGCCTAGTTTTTGAGGCAATTGCTTCTGCAAGTAAGAGGACTTTAAAAAGCCATTTCTGAGTTCTTTTGGTTTGTTTGCCATTATTTGCTGTACCTTAAGCAAATCCTACAGTTATAATCATGTAAATGATACCTTGAACCTGCTGTGTTTTGTGTTATGGAAATAAATTTTCTGTTACAAGCCTTACCCTCGGTTACCTCAACTACAAACCTTCTACTTAAAGCACCAACATATTTTAGCAGTACTACACTTCCCAGAAGCCAACACGAAGAAATAGGCTGCTAGGAGCTGATAGAAGAAGGAATCCTCAACCACCACGCCCCTCGACCACTAGAGGCAAGTGGCTTCGGGCATTGTGCTTGTGATAAGTGTAAGAATGATATGCAAGGTTTCATGGAAACCAGTAGAATATTCTTACTTGCAGGAAAAATCTAGGTTTTAAAAGTCTAGTCCTTGAAAAACCAGGTCTTGAGACGTACGTGAAGGAGTGCAGAGGAGATCCCTAATCTTAAGTCAGAGGATCTGGGTCCTTCTATAACTTCAGTGTGGTAGCTGGAAAGAAAGACGCAGTGTAAGGGGATACCATATTTGCCTTTCTATGAGGGCAGTATGAGTATCATGCGCTCTTTGTTCATTATCAGCTTCAATTATCAGATAAGGACCGACTGCAGTGATCAGGAATGCATCCTTGCTGTAAGAGTTCCACTGAAGAAGTGGAATAACCTAGGAAGTTGTGCAACTCCCTAAGCTTTCATGTCGTCTAGGACCTGGTTCCCCTCCCTTAAAAGGAAATTTAAGGAAGATGGAAGGGATAACGGAATCAGTCATGAAGAAACATGATGGGTAGAGCCCATCAGTTGAAGCTTTTCTAACCACCTGGAAGCTACCTACCAGGAGTGAACTCTGACGCTCTCTGGCAAAGGCCCATAGTTGCAGAGCTTTATTGCATAGTTGCAGAGAGCATGTTGTAGGTTGCTTAGGTGAGACTTGGCTGTTTGATTGCCAGTGTGCAACCAAATGTATTCTGTTCAAGCTGAAATAGAATTGAAAATGGCTAAGAATAGAAACACAGGCTTCTTTTACCTGCAATGATAAACTGTCCAAGTGGGTTCTAGACCCTCTCTTGGGCCATTTGTTATTAAGACAGCAGAAAGAACCATCAGGCCCTATAGTCTACAGACAAAATTAAGAGTGGTAATACTAAAATTTTGTCTAATAAGCTGTCTTAAAAAGAAGTATTTAAAAGATCAGCTCAAAGATAAGCAGGCAGTGTAGATTAAGCAGAAACTCATGTGTCTGATGAACAGAATAACCCTGGGTAGGGATTCCCAGAATGCTATTGTGTATTTGGTAACAACCGTAGTGCAAAGAGAACTCCAAGGAGGAAAACTCTGTATTGGAAAGACTTACTGGAGTAGGAATGGAAGAAATTCCTACAGCTTTAGTGAAAAAGCTCTCCAATTGAATAATGTTCCCCTTGGAGACTAAATGTCCCACATGAAAGGGATAAAAAACAATAGAGTTGAAAAGACCTACAATTTGGTAAGTCCTTGTAGATGAATAGTTAGAGTTCTCTTGCAGTTTAAACTATGAGACATCCTCTTACAGGTAACTGTAAAAAGGTGAAGGATATAGTTCCCCTTGTTGCTAAGTTTCCTACCCCCTCCCCCCCCCCTTTTTTTTTTTTTAAACAGGGGGAGCAGAAACTTGTTACCTTTAGAGCATGATTGTTCTCAATAACTCTTAGAGCTAGGAGAGTGGATTCCCTTTGTAATAAGAGGTTCATGTCCAGAGGTAAAGAGCTGACTCAGTGAGTCACTGCTGTCTCAGTCTGGAAGAATCAAATTTAAATGCCTGTTTTGATAAAAAGGCAGGGTTATAGGTTCTGAATTTCATACAGAAAGAAGAAAAGACTAAGCAAATAAAATATCAGAAACCCTGCAGTTACTGGGTCTGCTGAACCTGTTGAGGTTTTGGTTTTCTTAGTCTGGTTTGATGTTGCCCTGTTCGGGAAACATCTGCATGATGGGTAGAAGATGGATAAAATCTTTTTCCCCTAGGGGAATAAAGTCTTCTAGAAGATCTTTTAATAGCTGAGATAGAGGAAATTTTTGACAGTCCTCTGACAGTAGGCTTATCAATGTCTAACTGACTTGCTTGAAATAGCCAATCCTTGTGGAAGAGATTCTCTCCAGTACAAGGACTATTTCCCAGCTTTACTTGTACCCATTTATCCAAGTCTGAAGCTTGGAGCCAGGCAATACGTCGTGCTCCTATGGCTATGGCAGAAGTTCTGCTAATAGACTCAAAGCAGTCCAAGGAAGCACGATTAAGGAATTTAGAGATATTTTGAGCATGTTTGACTAATAATAAATAGTCTGCTCTTTTATGTTCTTGAAGAAAAGGGTTCAAAAGCTTTAAGTTCTTTGTAACCTCTTCAAGAGAGAATCCCATATAGAAAATATATGAGATAATTTTTGCTGAAAGCATGGATGCTTGGAAGCATCGATGCCCAAAAGCATCTTAAGGTTCTAGACTCACGACCTGGCGGGTAAGAAGAATGCTTTTTTGCACTCTTAAAGCGCCTCATTGCTGATTCTACTACTATAGAATGATGAGGAAGTTGAGTCTTTTGAAAACCTGGAGAAGGTGGCACTTTATACATAGTGTCAAGTCTTTGAGAATGCGGGGATACCGTTAAGGGGGTTTCCCACATTCTTAATAATAGATCCTGTAAGATCTGATGTACAGGAAGCATAAACATCTCCTTTGAAGCCCAGGGGTATTGCAGAGTTCCTGAATCCCTTGGTATAGACTCTTTCTGAGGTATGGAAATGGCAAGTAGCTTTGCCATATCAAGCACAAAAGCTTCAAAGGAAATCTCTTCTGAGGGGTACCCTCCAAATTGAGGGGTAAAAGCTGGAACTGGTGAAAGTTCAGCTGTGGTACTGTGATAAGGAAGCTTATCATAGCTCAGGTAGGAGCTATAGAAAAGATGATGTGACTCTGAACAAGCAACCTGTCAGTTCTGGTAGAAGTGAGAAAACAGAGTTTTCACATAAAAGACTACCAGTCCCAGAATGCACCAGGTTTCCAGCAGCCATGAGAGGGGCTGAAGTGAGAAAATGTGTGTGCAATCAAGAGAGCTATGAGGTAATCCCTAAGCACTCATCTCAAAGGGCAGGGCCTGATTCAAGACAACTGCGCTGTGTTAGGGAGCAGCACACATTAGAACAGGATAAGAATAGAGCTTATTCTTCAGATAACAGTTTCAAGAACAGCTTCAGGAAGAGATACAGAGGGGAGAGCTTCAGCAACGGCTACAAGCACCAGTATCACCTGGAGAAACAGAAGCCAAGCCAAGCAGATAGAGAGAGAAGGAAACTCTCTGGAAGGAAGAGAAGAAAGGCCATTGGAAGGTCTGGGAGATTCCAAGGCAGTACTCATACTGGGAGGTATTCCAAAAGCCAGCAGAGTCCATTGGACTGGATTCAGCCAGAGGAATGGAGTGGCAGAGATAGGAATCACCAGTGGCTACCTGGAAGAGAGAAGACTGCATGTGGAAGGGACTTTCAGACCAAGGCCAGAAGGTATGTGAGAGGAGATCCAGTGTCCAGGGATCAAGATTGGAAGGCTGGACATCAGAATTGGGTTACATATTGGCCAGGCTATACAGAGAGGAATAATGATAGCAGGAGAGGCTCAGGTATGAACACTGATCCAGACCCTATCTATAATAGAGAATGGCAGCAAGGGAATAAGCATTCTCATGATAGTGCCTTAATGAAAGACTCGTCTGTGCCAATGTATGATAGTGACCATATGCTGATTGATACAGCAGATGAAAATACAGTTTACATGGACTGTTCTCTATCTAAATGCTATTGCTAGCTTTCTATGAGCAAACACATCAGCCATCACAAAGAAACCTAACTTTGTTCTTTATTTCCACTGCAAACAGCTCTTAAAGCAGGATTTGGGCTCACACAGTAGCAGCCAGCCAGCTAAAGGCTTTCAGCTGGTCCATTGATAGTAATTAGGGCTGCACCTGATTGTGTGTGTGAGCAAGGGAGAATCACTGCTGAGATCGGCGTGGAAAATAAGCAGAAGTTAACCTAACCAGCAAAGTTTATTCTTTTCTTTGTGCCTTTGTATTTGGTAATTATTTGCTAAGAAAACATTAGCTAATTGCCTGACAAGCTGAAGGTTGTTTTCTGGTTTACTTTGTGACTTTTTGTTATCCATTTTAAACACTGCAAGCAAGTAACCTCATTTATAGTGCTATCAAGCATACATGTGCTGGGTGAATTAAACCCCATCAATAAAAGAAGTATTTTATTGATCTTACCACTTGGTTTCACAACTCAAATTATTGTCATCAGCTGTGTTTGGGAGTGAATGAACTACAATACCCACAATACCTTGCAAGAATCATATGAATATATGCATCGTCAAGATTGTGTACGTTCTCACCCTAGGCAGTCGTCTGACAGTACCCATGGATTCATCCCAGTCATCGGAATCGGAAGACTTGAAAGGATGAAGCACTGGATTTTCTTTAAAAAGATGTCTTCGGTCCGCTCGAGGTCGGTACCGAGCCGAGTCGGTACCGAATCCTCTATGCTTGAGAGCAATTCCAGGCTCGGCATCGGGGGAAGCCAGCCCGTCAAAGGAGACATCGAATGTACCGGTAGCGGTGCCAATGTCGATACCGACACGTGCACTGATGCCGATGGCAATGCCAGCACCGGTAGCGATGCCCATACCGGCATCGGAACCAACACCGGCACCGATACCGACACCGGCATTCGGGGGACGGTCTACAGCGACTCTAGCGGTACCGAAGTAGCTGAGAGATTCGCTAGACCAATTTCGATGGCGAGGAGTCTTTCATCCATCACCATAGCCGATGCCGGGGTACTGGTACTGCTCGAAGCGGCCAGATCCACCGAGCATGGCACAGGTATGTCCATGGAGGTAAAAACATCGGGAACAACCTGAAGCCCCGATAATGCTTTGGAGCCCGAAGACTCCCGCCAGGACTGTATTGCCATAATGTCCTCAAGGGCAACGCCAGAGGCATCTCGATGCTTAGAAGGAGATCTACCTCTTGAGGACTGGCTAGTCTTAACAGACTTTTGTTTGGTTACCTGACCCTGGGAGGAAGAAGAAATTCTGGCTGGTGACATCAGGCCTGATGTGAACCGGGTATCGAGTTGTACTCGATCTTGAAGAGTTATTCTAGTTAAACTCCTGCAGGGGAAACACTCCATCGAGTAATGGTCAGGACCTAAACACTTTAGACACCAGTTATGAGTGTCTACTAATTTAGTTGTACCGCCACACTTTGAGCATTTCTTAAGGATAGTGGCTGACTTTTCCTTGAGGAAAGGATAGAGGCCTAGTGGCCAAAATACTTCAGCACTAAGTAGGAACGAAAATATTCTTTAGTGAAAAAGGAAAATTTTCAGTAAAAAGAAAGAAAAGCACCGGCGGTAGTGGTGGGCGTCGGACGAAGGCAGGCACGACCACAAAAAATAAAAATAAAAAAGAAGAATTTTCTGTGATGACAAGGACATGTCCTGTCGGCTCCGCGGAAAACAAAGAACTAATGTGAGGGAAGTGAATAGGCGGGAAGGCAGCGCGCATGCATGTGGGCATACTCCCAAAGGCTTTCTTTTTGGGAAGCTGGGAAGTGTTCCCGCGAGGGCTCCGTCGGTACCGACGTTTACTCATATGTGAAGACTCATTCCTGCTTGTTCCTGGAGATAAGAACTTAGAACAGTCCTTGATCCCAGAGGTCAGGGATCGGAACCGTTGGAGGGGTTCCCATGCAAGCCCCGCTGAAAACACGGACAGCTCCTGGGTTAAGGCCTTCAGGTGCATCCTATGTACAGATCATAGACTTGAATCCGGCAACTGCACCCAAGGGCATCGAGGGCTCTGGCATTCCTTCTTGGAGGCACATTTAAGGAGTGGCTCTTCTGGCTCTTAAGTTTCTGAATGGTCAACTTGACGACCATGGAGTTATGTGGGAGTTGGGGCTTATGGAATCCCGGGCCCTTCCAGACATGGTACATGGCGTCGAGGCACCAGCTTACCACTGGCACAAATGCGGGTGTCTCCCACATTCTGAGTAGCAGCTGCTCGAAGATTGGCTGCACGGTCACCATGAGAGTTTCCTTGGGTGGAGACTCATACTGGAAAATCTCCAGTTCCTCAGTGCATGTATTTTCCTCCGCCTCAGTTTGCACCAAGAGGGCTCTGGCCATATATCCTTGACAAAGTCATGAAAAGCCACATCCTCCGGAGGAGAATGGCACCAGGGGAGACGGGTCCAAGGGAATATCTCGGTGCCGTTTGGTTTCCGGGGACGCCTCATCATCCCTCTCCCACTTGGAGTCAAGGGGTGACGACGAGTACGAGGCTCTGAGACTCATAATATCGAGGCTGGCATCGAGTGGCTAGCGGCCTCCGGAGGATCTGGGGTCTGAGTCGCGTTAACTGGCCGGAGAGGATTGGATGCCCGAGGAACAGGACCAAGATCCCAACCGGCGTGGAGGGCTTACCCGAGGCCAGTGGCACTTGGCTCGATGACTGGGGACTCCCCCGCAGTCGGGGACCTGGTCGTCGGGGCAGATAATATGGACGAACCAGCCATCACTGCCTGCTGCAGGGCCAGGATAGCAGTGATGTTCTGCTCCAAGGCCACCATTCTGGTTTCCAAGCCAAAAGGCTTCGCAGCTTTCGACGTGGGCCCCAAGGATTTTGGGCTTGGCTCCGGCACTCTCACGAGTTCATCCTCGACAAGGACTATGGTCTCGAGGAACCTCGCATGGTCTTTGCTGGCTGGGGAATCCTTCGTGAGGACCTTGGTAGGGTGCTTCTCGGAGCCGCCCAAGACCCTCCAGGCTATTTTACTGGGTTTCTCAGGTGCAACCTCTGTGGACTTCGAGAAGATCCCGGACCTCGAGAGAAAGAAGAAATAATCCTCAAAGGCGCCGCCACCACAGGACTCCAAGGATGCCCGAGTCTCACAGGAAGTGCTGGGCTTGGAGCTCGGCATTGGGGCAGCTGGTGTAGAGTTGGACTTGGGGAACAGTTTTTAATGCAACTCCGACCTCTTTTTATTGGTTTTAGAAGTCATGGCCTGTCACTGGTCGCAGGAGGTGCTGTCATGGTTTGGGCCCAGGCAACACAGGCAGCAGTCATGGGTGTCGGTAACTGACATGGTTTGACTGCAGCGGTCACATTTTTTAAACCCACCGGGAGACACAGTGGGGGAACACCTGGCCAGGTTTGACGACAACCGGGCAAAAAAGGGGGCTAACGCCGGTCGAGGCACAACTCAATCAAAAAGACACAGCACCGGGGTCTGCTCCAGCTCGAGGCGGGAAGAGGAACTGGTACGCAAACCAGGAAACTAACTTTTTTAAGGATAATTAGCGAGGATTTTTCCGAGGAAAAAGGACAGATATCCGTTGGGTTTTACAGAAAAAAGGAGACTGAGCAAGATGGCATCCTTGGGTGGGAAGGGGACTATGCATGCATGGTAGCATGTCCCAAAGGCTTTCTTTGAAAGCTGAAGAAATGCTCCATGTGGGCTCCATCGGTGCAGACATCACCCATATGTGAGGACTGATTCCTGCTTGTTCTGGAGAAAATACCTTCCAGGTCAAGAACTTCAGAGGACAGAAATTGAGTGGCTCAAAGGGAAGCTTTCATGAGCTGCACAAGAACCACACTTTGGTCCCAAGACACTGCAGGAGACTTATAGGGAGGCTTCAAGAGAAGCAAGCACCGCATAAAGCGAACAACTAAAGGCTGTATCAAAATGAACTTTCCTTCCACACCTCGATGATATGCTCCAGTAAAACCGAGGTGGATCTTGATGGAGTTGGACTTAAGTCCAGACTCGGAGGGGTGTAGAAGGTATTAAGCATTTTTTGTGTGGAACAGACGAAGGGATCTAGGGCCTGGCCCTCATACCAGACAGCAAACCTCTTCCACTTGCAAGAGTAAGACTTTCTCATAGAGGCCCTCCTGAAGGCCAAAAGGACATCTGTTACACTCTCCAGCAGTTTGAGCTCAGACAATATTAGCTCTCAACATCCACTCAGTGTGGGCTAAGGATCGGATGTTGAGGCTGTCACGAGGTGGATTCAGCAGAGCCCATGGAAATAGGCAGAAATGCAGGCAGTGAAGCTGACACTGACACTTCAGAGAAGCACATGTCAGGAAGTTGCTATAGGCAACACAAACAAATCAGGTCATGAGCTATAGAAACACGCCCAAGCAGCAGGAAGGCTGAGGGATCATTAAGTGATGAAAGCCAGCTGGGAGTGGGTGGAGTTGAGACACACACAGATAAACCTAACGCACGTGTAGTTAGTAGAAGAGAAGGCAGAACGAGAACAAGCAGCTTTGGTAGAACAGAGAGACCGGAGAATGCAGCAGTTACAGGAACTTCTGGAAAGTTAAGAAACTTTGCTTTTACAGAGAATTCAAGGAGCCCAAGGCGTTCTGGGGAAAGCCCGGGTTGGAGTGAAGCCATTGAGAGAGCTGGAAGGTTGTACTCCACGGCTGAGAGAGAGAGCCCAGGTGACTGTTATAGAAAGCAGTGCACAGAGACGTCAAAGCTCAGCAAAGGTTATCCAGAAGGTAACAGAGAATTCAGTTTGGAAGCCAGATTGAGAAAGTCTGAGAAAGCTACTTACCCAAACAACAGGCACAGGAAAGGTAAAGTATTTTGGCCTGAAGATATTCACATATCTGGGGGAAAGTTAAAAGGCAAAACCCGTAGAAAGCTTCTGTCTTGTTCTACTCCGGTGACTGCAGCTGTACCGAGAAGCCTTAGTCAGAGAGAGCCAGAAGGTAAGCTGATTACTTCTAATAGAGGGAGAAGTGAATACAATAACTTCCCATATGGTTATCAGCATTGGAAGGGCTCCCAGGCAAGATACTCCAGTGAATGTGGTAATTGTCTTTCACACACTTTCACGGAGGGAGAAAGAGAGTCTCTGTATGATAGGGAGAGACTGTTTAATAATATTCCTAGCTGTTCAAAGGAAGAATTGTTAGAAGCAGAAAGTGAAGATATGCAATGTGAAGTACAAGGGGACCAACCTTTTATTGAATGCATGGACTGTACGCTCACAATCGCAGATAATATCTCCTCTCTGTGTTGAACAAGCTGTGAAAACTTGCTAACCGTTGAAGCAGCAAAGAAAAGGTTTTGTTTGCTTGGAAAAGTTGCTAACCATTGAAGCAGCAAAGAAAAGGTTTTGTTTTGGAAAAGGACTGTTTAAAATACCTTTGTATTGAGTATTAAGAAGCTGAAGATAAGCAATTTTTGTTCACGTTTGTTTCTTTATTTTGTGCCCAAAGTGGGTCTGTCTACTTTATTTTTACCACTAAAAGAATCCTCCCGGAAGGGGAATAAAACCTGTCTTTAAGCCTTACCACATGTGCACAACTCATTCTTTTGACTGGCTGGTGAAAACTACAAATCCCAGAGTGCCTAGCAAGGCTCTCTACACCTTTTCAGGCTGGTTAAACACAAGGCCTCAGCGTAATACCCTGCTTCTACCTGTAGGGTCACGCGCTGGGTGACAAGGCGCAACATTGTCCCATCTTTCTGCATTATGAGATCAAGTGTGTGGCTAAGTCATAGAGGCTCATGACTAGAGAGCTGTAGCAAGAGAGGAAACCATAGCTGTCTGGGCCAGTAGGGAGCAATGAGAATAATCATGCTGCTGTCTATTTTGAGCTTCAGGAGGGTCTTTGCAATAAGAGGTATTGGAGGATAAGCGTACAGAAGACCTTCCCCTCTAGTGAAGGAGGAAAACATCTGATGCTAGTCTGCTGTGTGATCTTACTCTGGAGCAGAACTGATCTACCTGGGCATTCTGCGGGGTGGCAAACAGATTTATTGAGGGGCGCCCCACTCTCGAAAGATCCGATTCACAACCTCCCTGTCCAGCATCCACTTGTGCGGCTGGAGGACTCGACTCAGTCTGTCTGCCCGAGTGTTTTGCTCGCCTGACAGGTACTTGGCTCTCAAGTCCATCCCATGCACGATGGCAAACTTCCACAATCTGACGACTTCCCAACACAAGAGGTATAAACCTGTTTCTCCCTACTTGCTGATGTAGAACATGGCGACCTGACTGTTGGTCTGAATTAGAACAATTTGGTCGGCTAGTCGATCTCGGAAAGCCCCCGTGTTCGCCGCTGCTCTTAGTTCCAAAATGTGTATCTGATGGATACTTTCTTGGATGGACCAATCACCCTGCGTGTACCACCCATCAAGATGAGCTCCCCACCCCAACTGGGATGCGCTGGTCATCAGAGCTTTTTGAGTGGAGTAATTTGGAAAGGAAGACCCTGTCCACCATGCAATGACTGAATGAGAGGGGCGGTGACACACAGATGATCCCTGAGTCGACTTGTAGCTTGGGAACTGTCCCACAGGTAAGGCACGAAATCACGTAGGTATCAAAAACACAGTCCAAAACGTGATAGTAGTGGAAAAACAAATTTATTCAAATTGATTCGAATTAAAAGACCTAAAGCCAACCCGACACAGGCCGTGTTTCGCAAACCTTTGTCAGGGGTTGATCTGGCAGGTACTAAAACATAAAAAACATACAAATTAAACTTAAAAAACATAATTTGATAATGTAACGTGAAAGAACAGATTGTCATATAAATAATATAATACCCATGCATAAATAAAGTCATCACATAAATATAATAAATAATTAAAAATATATATATAATATACAGCAAATGAGAAGGGTAAAAATGTGAATAACACACATATATATATAAAAAAAGGTTAAAAACATATTTAGTAAACCATATATTACAATTGATTATAAATAAAAACCTAAATAGAAACAAATTAAGACAGGGATGTGAAGCCAAATACATTGCATAACAACAATAAATACCTTTATGTATGACAATGAAGACTGGTTTAAATATACCATAGATCCTTTTATCTATTTATTTTTTTATTTATGTAGATAGGATACTAGCCATTTTTATCCAACACATGGTAACATCCTTTGGATCTATATACAAGATTTTATATCTCTAGTATTTTTTCAATATTTGTCCTTCCATTGTGGTTTCCCTATACTGCATTAGTTTTTCATTGAGTTTTTTCACTCCTGCTGCTTTCTTTCTATGCTCCATTGGTTAACTAGTAGATATATATTTTACTTTTTTTACTTATTTATTTGTTGGGAATTTATTTTAGCCACACAACTATGATTTCCTGTGAAGGCCATATGCTGCTGGGTCTTCATTGTCATACATAAAGGTATTTATTGTTGTTATGCAATGTATTTGGCTTCACATCCCTGTCTTAATTTGTTTCTATTTAGGTTTTTATTTATAATCAATTGTAATATATGGTTTACTAAATATGTTTTTAACCTTTTTTTATATATGTGTGTGTTATTCACATTTTTACCCTTCTTATTTGCTGTATATTATATATATTTTTTTAATTATTTATTATATTTATGTGATGACTTTATGCATGGGTATTATATTATTTATATGACAATCTGTTCTTTCACATTACATTATCAAATTATGTTTTTTTAAGTTTAATTTGTATGTTTTTTATGTTTTAGTACCTGCCAGGTCAACCCCTGACGAAGGTTTGCGAAACACGGCCTGTGTCGGGTTGGCTATAGGTCTTTTAATTCGAATCAATTTGAATAAATTTGTTTTTCCACTACTATTACGTTTTTGACTTGTAGCTTGGGTCCATTGAGTCCTCAGAGTCCACTAAGCTTGCCTCATCTGGAGAAGTGCTAAGGGTGTGACATCCACACAGCTGCACATATAGTCCAGTAAACATGAACACATTACACCCTTCCTAGAACAGCTCCACTGGAAGCCCCTCCCTAGCAGAATTAAATATAAGACATTGCTCCTAATGCACAAAGAACTACATTCACATCCAGCCACTCTCCTCCAATCCCTCCTTCAGGAGTTCACTACAAACAAACTAAGAAGACCTGCTACAACCAACGAGCTCAAAATACCACAATCTAAAACAAAGCTTAATCAACAAATTTGTCGAAGAGCATTTGAACTCTCCACGCCATTCCTTTGGAACTCCTTGCCTGACACAATACTTCCCCCCTTTAGCAAACACTTGAAAACCCATTTATTCTCTGGTATAGCTATCCTAATTGTACATAGTTCATTGATGAAAATAACTAGCTATTATACATATTATGTAATTAATGAGCTAATTGTTATGGAAACCTGTTATCTGTTAACTAAGATGTTTATACTGTTTTACATACTAAAATGTTTATCTGGTCCATGTAACTAATGTTTTGTTCGATGTAAACCGCTTTGACCCGGTGAAAAGCGGTATATAAGCTTAGTTAAATAAATAAATGCACTGTGGAGGCCATGTAGCCTAGCACAGTAAACAATTTTAGAGCTGTTACCTGTTGAATCACTTGAGTTTCCCACACAAGTGGCATCAATTTGTGAAGTCGATCATGCGGTAGGAAAGCTCTTGCCTGAGTTGTTTTGAGCAGGGCTCCAATGAATTCCAAATGTTGGGTGGGCTGAAGGTGTAATTTTGGGTAATTTACTACACCCCAAGTAGTTCCAACATCCGAATGATCAATCGTGTTGATTCTTAGACTCCTTTCGGAGTGACATTCTTGATCAGCCAATGGTCCAGGTAGGGGAAGACAAACACGCCCCATGCCCAGAGGTAAGCAGCTATTACTGCAAGGAACTTTGTGAAGACATGTGGTGCTGAGGCTAAGCCAAATGGCAACACTCTGTACTGGAAGTGTTGTACCCCCAGGACGAATCTGAGATACTTCCCATGAGCAGGATGTGTCTGTATGTGGGTGTAGGCATCCTTGAGATCCAGAGAGCATAGCCAATCTCCTTTTTGAAGGTAAGGAAACAGGGTGCCTAGAGAAATCTTTCTGAACTTTTCTCTCACCAAGTACGGTTTATATCTCTTAGGTCTAGGATAGGACGGTATCCCCCTGTTTTCTTGAGTATCAGGCGGTACATGGAATAAAACCCCCAACCTCTTTGCTCTGGTGGCACAAGCTCTATCACGGGATCTGATAAGAGGGCAGGGATTTCTCCCTGAAGCTGTTCTTGATGCAGAGGGTCGAGATGATGCACCCTCGGGAGACAATTTGGTGGTAGTTCCAGTAAGTGTAGTTGATAACCTCATTCGATGAACTGCAGAACCAGTGAGTCTGAGATTATGAGGGGCCACCCTTTGTGCAAAAAGAGTGAGCCTTCTCCCCGACTGGAGGATTTTCTATGGCAGTTGTTGGAAGATTAGCTATGTTCCACAGGAACCAGCCAACTGCCCACCTCAGGTTTTGGTTGAGGAGTCGGCTGGACCTTTTGAGGCTTCTCATGCTGTTGCTGCTGGCAAAGGGCCTGTTTGGGTTGGGAAGTTTGGTGCCTCAGGAAAGAACCTACGCCTACAAGGGTAATAGATCTTTTTCTGGTTTCCACCTTGATATCTCCTACGATAGGAGGCATGCTCAGAAGTGCGCCTGGAGAGCCTGGTAAGAGTAACATGCTGTTTTTCAATATGACCAGCTTTCTCTTCTATCTGTTTCCAGAAGAGATTCTCTCCACAGCATGGAATGTCTATCAGATTGTTTTGCACTGACTGTTCCAGGTCTGACGACTGAAGCCAATTGAGTCTCCAAGCACCAATACCAATGAAAGCACTCCTGGATGCCATCTCGAAGCTATCATAGGTCAGTTGGACAATGAACTTTGAGCAGTCCTTGCTGAGGACCACTAGAGAATGATGCTGATCCAATTTCTCAGGAGGGAGGAACAGAGCCAGATCAGTCAAGTCGCATATGATGTTATTAATGCCCATGTAGAGCTGGTAAGAGGCCACACGGGCAACAAGCATGGAATTCCGGAAACATCTTCTCCCTAAAGAGTCCAATGTCCGAGCCTCCCTGCCTAGAGGTGCTGAGGAATGAGTCTTGGTACTTCTGATTCTCTTTAGGGTACATTAGACCATCAAGGAATAGTGTGGAAGCTAAGGCTTCTTGAATCCGGGAGCCCTCTGAACTCTGTACATGGAGTCAAGCCTTCTACTAACTGGAGGTACAGTGAGGATGTTCTCCCATATTCTCATCTGTACCCTATGCAGAATGCGGTGCACAGGCACTATCACTGTTTCCTTAGGGGCCAAGGAGTACTGTAGGATCTCCAACTCCTCTGCCCTGGGTTCATCCTCATTCTCCAAAGAAAATGGAATGGCCTTGGCCATATCCCTCACCAACTCTTGGAAGGTCATGTCCTCAGGAGGGGACTTGCTTCACTTATGAGATGGAGAAGGGTCCAACGGGAGTTCAGAGGACCTGCCCTCTGACAAATCCTCTGATTCCACGTCGGTAACACAGACTTCTAAGTCTTTGTCTGGATCACTCTCCTGCTTCGAGGGGATCAGGAGCTCCTTCGGAAGCAATGATGCACTGATATCATTTTAGATCTCGAGAGTGTATTCAACCCCGAGATGCTAGATAGGAATATTGGCCAGGCAGGCACCAGTGTCAGGGTCCTTCGATGCCTTGATTCCTCTTCTCTCCAATACCAATACTGCTGAGTGAACTCTTGCACTATTATTCTTAAGGCTAAAAAGATAGCAATGCACTGCCAAAAGACTGAACTCACCTCAAATCTAGCAATGAAGCAAGCTCAGGAGAATAGTGTTCTTAATTGATGTTTTGTCAGCCCACTGCCTGTAAAGCGGGTTCTGCAACTTGGAAATCATAATCTGGTGGAGTAGTCTATAGTTTCTCACAAGATCTTCAAAAATAATTTGTGTGACAGTGCTGCACAGCACTTAAAAGACTGGCCCAGTTGCGCTGAAGAATGACATCTGAGAGATACAAGCTCCAATTTAATGCAGTAGCATGGCAACGTAGTAAGCAGTAAGCTTCAAACTCCACCGGTTCCTCATTAAGTGGCGTTTACAGCTGCTGCCTGATGCTCTGATCCTCACCAGAGACCATCCCAACCGATGATTTAAAAGTTGATCTGCTTCCACCAGCAGCTGAGAAAGGAGGATTGAGCAGCACAGACAGAGGATTAAGCAGCAAGAGGGAGGAGTGGTCTAGTGGTTAGGACAAGGTACTTCAGGCCGGAGGGCCGGGGGTTCAAGTCCCACCTGGGGACAGCAATCTCAGGCCGGAGGGACTGGGATTTCTAGTCCTGTAGGCACTCCTTGAGGTCTTGGGCAAGCCACTTAACCCTCCATTGCCTATGTTCCCTGTAAGTATTAGCGTATGTCTCTCATATTTATTTATTTATTTATTTATTTTAGCTGCATTTATATCCCGCTTTTCACCGGGTCAAAGCGGTCAATTGGGGGATACATTTAACACGAGGGAATATGAGTGGAGGGAGGAGTGGCCTAGTGGTTGTGGCAAGGTACCACAGGCCGGAAGGTTGGTGGTTCAAATCCCACCAGAGGACAGCAACCTTGGGCCGGAGGGACTGGGGTTTCTAGTCCCACAGGTGCTCCTTGTGGTCTTGGGCAAGCCACTTAACCCTCCATTGCCCATGTTCCCTGTAAGTATTAGCGTATGTCTCTCATATTTATTTATTTATTTTAGCTGCATTTATATCCCGCTTTTCACCGGGTCAAAGCGGTTGGGGGATACATTTAACACGAGGGGATATGAGACACATACACTAATACTTACAGGGAACATGGGCAATGGAGGGTTAAGTGGCTTGCCCAAGACCACAAGGAGCACCTGTGGGACTAGAAACCCCAGTCCCTCCGGCCCAAGGTTGCTGTCCTCTGGTGGGATTTGAACCACCAACCTTCCGGCCTGTGGTACCTTGCCCCAACCACTAGGCCACTCCTCCCTCCACTCATATTCCCTCGTGTTAAATGTATCCCCCAATTGACCGCTTTGACCTGGTGAAAAGCGGGATATAAATACAGCTAAATAAATAAATAAATAAAATAAACACAGACCTGTGCACATCTAAGGCCCGCTGAGCACAATCGCATGTGCTCCGAAAATCGCATGGGCTCCATATTCTGCCAGCTCCCCATTCAAACTGCCGCTGTCACCATCTGCTGAGTTATTATGAGATTGCTTGCCCCTGCTGAGCTCTTTATTTGCAGTGGCAGTACCAATGATTTGCCTCAAGGAGCACCCGACAAAAAGAGCAATATTCACCAGAGAGGGGACCGCTGCCTGCCCGCACACATATGTTCTCCCTGACAGAAATCAGACCACACTGGGTCAGCTTCGTAAGTGCTTCTCCAGATGACATCAAACGGTATATTCACCAGTGACCTGCTTCAGTTGTACCTTCAAGGGACATCAGAACCAGAGACTGAAAATAGGAACAACAACTGTCTATTTTCATGAAACTAAAAACTTTACATCATAGCCAGATGGGAAGACAACTCTGTCAGATTTAAAGTGTAAATGTTCACAGCTTCAAACTAGACAACTGAGCAATGTATCGGCAACATAGCTAAGAAGGCAGTTTTGGCCTTCTCTCCCAGCTGCCCTGAGGACCGGCATCATCTTAGATGACCGACAGCACCATTTTATGACTGGCAACTAAATGAATCATGAGCAAAACAAACTGCTCATAAAGGGAACAGAAATTTATAGAAACATATTAATTAACAAACTAAGGGGTATGTTTACTAAACCGTTTTAATGTTACCGGCGCTAGTTGCAGCGTTAATGTGAAGAATGCCATATAAGATAGTGGGCGTTCTGGCGGCAATGTAGCAAGAATCTGTATCGCGCGATAGAGGGTGCCTTGGCTCATTAACGCGCGGTAACCTTAAGTCCATACCAGCGCTGTGCTAGAAGCTATAGAGATGTAGCCCGCTGGTTATGACAGATGTCATGAGTTCATTCCCACGGTGGTGTTATTTAATAAGGATGTCTGAGGGATTTCCTTTTAATTTGAACCAGTGCTGCCAGCAAAAACACCCTCACAGTGCCATAACCTAAGGTGCCTCATAAGGCGCCCCAAAGGGCACATTATAAAGTGCCCTGTCCACCAAGGCACCTTATAAAGTGCCCTATAGGGCGCCTTATGAGGCACCTTAAGGTTACGGCACTGTGAGGGTAGTTTTGCTGGCAGCACTGATGTAAATTTAAAAGAAACCCCTCAGAGAGCCTTAATAAAGAACACCACTGTGGGATTGAACCCATGACCTCTGCCTCCACAGTCATTGTAGTAACCAGTGGGCTACAGCTCTATAGCTTCTAACACAGCGCTGGCTGGCTACAGAAAGACTGCAGGTCACTGCACACACAGTCTGCTGTGGTTACCAGGATAGGGTATACTCACCCGTACCCATGATGCACTGCACATGCAGATCAGCAATCTACATCTGATCACAAGATGGGGTATGCGCCTCCACAGCACCTCGGCCTGGTAGGGGGAACTGACCGTGTGTGTTACTGGCACAGAGTAGCTACAGACCGTGACACTGTGCGGTTCCTGTGCTCATCCTGAGGGTGAGGTGGGGCACCCAGCACCAGGTCCGCAGCACCTGGCTTGGCTGAGATAGGCTGTGCTGCAGGTCCCCATCAGTGCCAGTGTGTGACAGGTAGTCCTTGCAGACACACCTATAATACACCTGTGTCCATCTGTATTTCCCAGTCATGTCTAGCCCTTGTGGACTATGATGCACCCAGAATAGTGGATAACCTGTGTAGTTTCCATGGTCACATGTTATAGGAGAAGGGTGCTGTGTGGACCCAAAAGCAGATTATGTAGCACCACCCAACCGCCCTCTCTGAGTCAGAGTGGGGGACAGGATCTCCCACCAACAGATCCATACTCTACACCGGAGGCAGTAGAGGGGACAACCACCCCAGTCCTGCTGGGGAATAGGCACCCTCCAGGGCAGTCAATGCAGATCTGTACGTATTTCATAGGACACTGGCAGACAGGCAGTAGGCCTCGAAAAGCTCAGCTGCTCCCCACCGCAATCTGACATTCACCAGCAGAGGGCACAGTCAGTCCCCACCCACTGCACTCTGCAAGGTGTTCCAGCCATACACATGCTAACTGCAGACAGTCTGTTAGCTAGTACATAGTGCATGTTCCTGGAGGAACTGTTTGCCCCCAAAAGTGGGATGTAAGCACACACACCAAGCAAGTATGTCAGTGATTGGGCCCCAAAAAAGGGGACTAATAGATATCACTTGAGAGAAACACTGTATAGCACAGTGATGGCTAACCTTTTTGAGCCCGAGTGCCCAAACTGCCGCACAAAACCAAAGAATTTCCTCAAAGTGCCAGCACGTCATTTGCATAAGTGGTCTTATTTGCATAAATATTTGCATAATGTTACCATACACTAACTTTTAGTAAACATGTCTCTTAATGAGTGTATGGATAAAGAAAGACTAAAAGATTTCTACATTACTATAATCCAGTGCCAACCGCCAGGCACATTAGGAACTACTACAAACGCTGCCCATTTAGAACCCACAGCAAACCCGCCGTATCCTGACAGCATTACCAGGACTCACAAAGCACCATACCCTACCTATCAAAAGGCAACACTGCAAATATTAAACCAATACATTTCAGAGAATACTGGGGAAAGAGAACAAGTGGCAACGTCAAATAGGAATTTCCTCTTGTACCAAACAAAGCGCAGATGTTAATGATGCACATTTCCCAGAGCTGACATATTCCAGTTAATAAATTCAAAATAAAGAGATATCTTTCTACCTTTTGTGCATTTTTTTTCAGTTGCAATTGGTCCAGCCACCTTCTTCTGGTTTCTTCATGTTTTCTGCTAACTCTCCATCGTCTGCTGTCCATTTGTCCTTTCTTCTCTCTTCTAGTTTTTTTTCCATTCTCTCTCTCTCTACATCTGCTTTAACATACTAATCTTTCTCCTTTTGCTCTTTCCTCATTCCTATTTCATCCACACAAATTTTACCCTCCATCCTCAATCCCCAATTACTCTCCCAATACCTGGCCAATTGTAGATTTTTCATCCCTCCTACACAAAATATTTTTCCCCTCTCCATTTTACTCTCCCAGCCCCATCCCATTCTAATCCTCCCCCAACATCAGCTCCCTTCTAGTTCCAGTCTCACCCAGCATCCATTCCCTTCTAGTCCCTGCATCAGTCCAAGTCCCTTCATCAGCTCATTTTCAATCCTAGCCCCCCCATCAGCCCATTTCTACTCATTTCCTAGCCCCACCATCAGCCCATGTCAAATCATAGCTCCCCTCCACTCAGCCCAATTCCAGTCCAAGCCCCCCCATGAGCCTACTTCCAGTTCTAGCCCCTCCATGAGTCCATTTCAATTCAAGCCCCCACCACAGCCCATTTCCAATCTTAGCTCCCCCCAACAGCCCATTTCCACTCCTATCCTAGCTGTTCCATCAGCCCATTTTCAGTCCTAGCTCCCTTCCCTCACAGCCCATTTCCATTCCAAGCCCCCTCCCCATCAGCTATTTGCAGTTCAAGCCTCCCCTTCCACTCAGCCCATTTCCAGTCCTAGCAACACCCCAACCCATTACCAGTCCTAGCCCCCCGTCAATCAACTTCCAGTCCTAACCCCCATCACCCCATTTTCAGTTTAAGCCCCCCCCTATAACCCTTTACCAGTCCTAACCCCCCATCAGCCCATTTCCAGTCAGCCCCCCATAGCCCATTGCCAGTCCTAAACCCCCCCATCAGCCCACAGCCCATTACCAGTCCTAACCACATCAGCCCACCTCAAGTCCTAACCCCTCCCCATCAGCCCATTTCCTGTCCTAGCCCCCCCCCCATAACCCATTATCAGTCCTACACCCCCATCAGCCCACTACCAGTCTTAACCCCCCCATAGCCCATTACCAGTCCTAACCCCCCCCATCAGCCCACTACCAGTCTTAACCCCCCCATAGCCCATTACCAGTCCTAACCCCCCCATCACCCCATTTCCAGACAGCCCTCATCAGCTCATAGCCCATTGCCAGCCCTCATCAGCCCACAGCCCATTGCTAGTCTTAACTCCCCCCCATAGCCCACTGCGTCTTAACCCCCCTCCCCAGCCCACTGCCAGTCTTAACCCCCCCTCCCTAGCCCAGTGCCAGTCTCAACCCCCTCCCTCCCTCCCTCCCTCCCTAGCCCATTGCCAGTCTCAACCCCCTCCTCCCTCCCTAGCCCATTGCCAGTCTCAACCCCCTCCCTCCCTCCCTAGCCCATTGCCAGTCTTAACCTCCCTCCCTCCCTAGCCCATTGCCAGTCTTAACCCCCCTCCCTCCCTCCCTCCCTAGCCCATTGCCAGTCTTAACCCCCTCTCTCCCTCCCTCCCTAGCCCATTGCCAGTCTTAACCCCCCTCCCTCGGCTCATGGCAATAAAAAAAAAAAAAAAAGCTGCCCGCTGCCGCCGCGGCGGCATGGAGTGTCCCGCGGGGCTCCCTCTGCCCGGCGGGACTCTCCCGGCGCTGCTCAGCCCCTCTCTGCCGGCTTGCAGAGACGCGAAGGGAGAGAGAGTCTCCCTCGCGTCTCTCTTAAGCCCCTGCGGGCTTAACAGAGACCCGAGGGAGACTCTCCCTTCGCGTCTCTGCAAGCCGGCAGAGGGGCTGAGCAGCGCCGGGAGAGTCCCGCCGGGCAGAGGGAGCCCCGCGGGACACTCCATGCCGCCGCGGCGGCAGCGGGCAGCTTTTTTTTTTTAATGTGCGACCTTCCCGCGTGCCAGCTGCAAGGCCTTCGCGTGCCACAGCTGGCACGCGTGCCATAGGTTCGCCATCGCTGGTATAGCACTATGGGGGAACTTAGCCATGCCATGGTCACTGCTCAGTCAGGGTGAGAGTGACCTCCCAGCAAGACATGCTGTGGCCACCCTGTCCGTGCAGGTGGTGGTCGGGCACTACAATGTCCCAGCCATTGCCCTATGCCCTGTGCAGATGCATCCTGCCCAGACCGCAGTGTCCGGGACATACCCACAATACCTTGCTCCTCATTATGCACATTGGCAGGCTAACACTGGAAACAGTGCAAGCACTGGGGGCTCAAGTAAGGTGTAGGCAGCCACAAAACACTGGACAGACATACACACACTCCCACACCTATTTAATCATTGTGCAAAGATAGCGGTGGTTGGCAGCCCTGGCCGCCACACCAGTCCTGGGCACAGTACAGGCATTGCTAAGGTATGCAGGTGCTAGTATTGGTAGCTGCTGCTCCGCGCAGGGTCCAACAGCCTGACTCTCCATGAGGCTTTGGATAGTGGAGCCTGTGGGAGTGGGTATTTGTGCCCCTGTTGGCGGATACTCTAGGGCAGTGGTTCCCAACTCCGGTCCTGGAAGGCCAAACACCATTCAGGTTTTCAGGCTGTCCCTAATGAATATGCATATACATTTGTATTCAATGGGGGCACTGCATAGCAATGCATCTCATGCATATTTATTAGGGACAGCATTAACTCCTGAATGGTGTTTGGGCTCCAGGACTGCAGTTGGGAACCTCTGCTCTAGAGACTGCACATGTTTATGGTGTATGTGCACTGTAGGGTAAAATATAGGGACATGGTCTGCGGGAGCCACAGCTGGGACTTGAACCTGTGACCTTCTGCCCCTGAACACACTGGCTGTGTGTACTGCACCAAAGAGGCAGGTCATTCCCTGGGGATACCATTACTGTTCATCAGACAGCCTTGTCTGCTGCACTGCATGCCACCCACCTGAACTGGGCTTGGCTTTGGTGTGCTGTGGGCAGGTGCCACTGCCCCCTCCACCACCAGCACCCCTCTGCCACCATGCTGACATGCCCTTATGCCAGTGGTGCACAGTCCCAGGCCATCCAGTGTGCCGGTAGGCGGCTGCCTATGGTGTGGGATCTGGGGTAGGGGTGCCTACGTAGACATCCGCACTTCCCCCCAGCACCGCTTGTCTATGTTATGTGACCTTTGGGGTACCTACTGGGTACTGTCCCCTGGGACACCGTGGGACACACACTCGTGGGCATGTTTGACTTTGGTCAGTTGCTGTCCTGCTGATTTTCAGTTTCTGTGTTCCTATGTGCCACCTAGGCATCTGCCTAGTCCACCCTGTGCCCCAGCTGCCCCACTGCATGTCCCGCCTTCAGCCCCCTGTACCCCATTTGCAGCCTCACCGTCGTGCCCTTTCGTACTTGGACACTATGCTGTTGCTGCACTTGTATCACTACTATCACTTTTCTTGGTTTCCCTGCCTTTGCTGTACATTACTGACTGAAATGGTTTCTCTCTCCTGCAAATGTGCCTCTAACGCGAGGCTTTCACTGACATTAATTTTCAGAGCTTCATTTCACAGCGTTAGTGTGCCTGGAGCCTCTCCCAGCCCACTGACCCCTTCTCTCTGCGCTCTGGAGAGACGTACTCCACCCTCTGTGCGCCTTAACGCTGCCGGAGACGTTATCGAGCGATAAGTAAAGTTATCGCAAGGTAAATCGCGCAATAACGTCGCCACTGCAACGTTAGCGCTGTTTAGTAAACATACCCAAGAATTTTCAACTGTTTCTGATTGTAAAAGTTCAGCTAGTATGTACAAAACAATTAGTAACAATCATCCCTCGCCCCTCTCTCTGATAAAAGCTTACCCTCCTACACGCTCCTCTCTCTCTCTATAAGTATCTTGCTCACCTATACACCCACCTCTTCATGAAGATTACCCCTCAATCCCCTCCTCCTACCTTAATTATTTCTTCTATCCTCTTCTTGCCTCTCCATCTTTTCCTATCACTTTTTCTTCCTAATATTTAAAATCCCTAATTGTCTCCCCTCATACCTCCAACTTCAACCCCCACCCTCCTCATTTCTTCCCCTGTCTTGTTCTTGAGCTTCACCTTTTGCTTCCTCTCATTCATCCTTCTCTTCTCTCTCAAAGAAGCTCAACCTCATTTCTGCCTGTACCCCACACTCTTCTGCTCCTTCTTTCATCTGGTGTTATTGCTCCCCTAGATTTTTCTCTCACTCCCATGACAGTTCCCCACGCAACTACTCCGATCTCATTCATATTCTCCTCTCTCCCCTTCTCATGTGCCTTAAAGAATGCACACTCTAATAAACTTGCATTCACTCATGATCTCTTTATCTCTAATGTTCTTCATCTTCTGGCTTTAACTCCTCCCTGATGACTCAGCTTCAGTCGTTGCCCTCTGTCATGGCAGCTACCAATTCTCCCACATGCCTGATCTCAGTGACCGAGGTGGTGGCATTGGGTTCCTACTCTCTCCTTTCTGCCAATTTCAACCGCTCCCTTCTGCTTCAGTCCCACTATTTTTCCTCCTCAGAAGTCCACTCCATCCACCTTGTTAATCCATTACCTCTCCGGATAGCTACTATTCATCGACCCCTAGACAAGTCCACTTCTACCTTTCACACTGACTTTGACTCGCGGCTTTCCTTCTTTCTCGATTCATTTTTCCCTTCCCTTATTCTCAGTAATTTTAATATTCATGTTGATAACGCCTCTGACCCTTATACTTTAAAGTTCCTTTCCCTTACCTCCTCATTCAATCTCCAACTTTGCTCTACTGCACCCATTCACCATTAGGGTCACTGCCTTGACCTTGTTTACCTTCTAATTTCTGTACCTCAGTTCTTCCCTTATCTGATCATCACCTGTTCAACTTCACTCTTCATCAATCCCTGCCTCAATCTCGTCCAGATTCCTCTAACCTTTTTAGAAATCTTCATGCTATCGACCCATTGACTCTTTATTTATTTATTTACATTTTCTTATATACCACGCTATTCAGCATCAGTGTGGTTTACATGGAACATCAGAACTTACACATTTCAAACGTTGATCTGCGTTTACAATGAACAGGTAATTGAATTTGGATCATAACTAGGGCAACTATTTACATCTTGACAATCTAGTATAGAATATTTCCACTACTGTCTCACCTCCTTTTTCCTCCGCTATCTCATCTAAGGCTGTACTTTCCTATAACTCTGTACTCTCCTCTGCTCTAGATGCTCTTGCTCCACCCATACGATGTCCTGTAAGGTGCACTATACCTCAGCCCTAGCTTTCTTCAACTACCTGTTAACTTCGATCCTGTGCCCGCTCAGCTGAGCGCATTTGGTTCAAATCCTGCACCTTTGCTGACTTTCTTCACTTCAAATTCATGCTTGCCTTTTTCCAGTCAGCTTTACACTCACCAAGCAAAATTACTATGTCCATCTGACTAACTTTTTCTTCTGACCCTCGCCGTCACTTTTCAACTCTCAACTCTCTCATCAAGGTGCCTCCACTTCCAACCCCTTCTTCCCTTTCTGCCCAAACATCGGCTGACTACTTCCATGACAAAGTCCAGAAGATTACACTCCCAATCCCCACGAGTTCTGATCCATTCCCTCTTCCCCCTCTTAACTCCTAACTCTCTCCCTAAACCTCTGCTACCCACTCTTCCTTCTCTAATATCTCCTACGAGGAAACCTCTCATCTTCTCTCCTCTTCTAAATTCACTATCTGCTCCTCTGATCCTATCCCCACTCATCTCCTCAACTCCATCTCCTCCACTGTCATCCCTTCCATCTCTCACATTATCAATTGTGGCAAGGAGGCCTATCCAGAGTCCAGGGGAGGACAAAGAGACAGGGAATTCACCCTAGTAAAGGGCCCCCTTTACTCAAGTCAAAGTAGGAAAGCCATAAACACCTCCAGGGATCAGAAAACTTCCACGTGGACCACATTTCATACTCTCCCTAGTGGAATGAAGGGGAGAGGATACAAGGCTCAGAACCCTTTAGGCAGTGAATGCTTCAAGCACTCAGGTGCCCGGAGTCAGGCTGATTGCCGTCACCTGAGTAGGGTGGGGTTGGAGCTAGATCCCTGGAAGTATAAACCCAGAGCAGAGTATGATTTAGTGGAAAAGGAAAGGAGGAGAGGAGAAGCAGGAAGCCAGGCTGAGCAGAGCAGAGGAGAGGAACGGAGCTTCCAGCTGGAGAGAGTGCTATTTGGCATGTAGCACGGCTGCAGGAGAGTTTGGAGCCAGGAACAAGAGAGACTCCAAGATCCCCTGGGAGGCTGTTAGCTGAGCATGCTGAGCAGGAAGGGGAGACAGAGGCTATGCAACTGGGAGAGCCCGAGGTGAAGCTGATTGAGGAGGACACTCCCATGAACTGTTCTTTGTGCCAAGCTATAAACCTGGGGAACGTAGAGAAGGCAAGCCAGTCCTGAAAGAAGGTTATCCAGGAAAAAGGTACCCTTATCCCACAAGCAGGGTGGCGGTGTTTCCCTTGTGTTTATAAAAGGGAAGTTTACCACAGACTTTAAATGTGCTTTTTGTTTGGTGCTTTAGCCAGCAAAGCTAAGAAGGGAATACAATTAGGCTTGCTGGTAAAGACGGTGTATCCTGCAATAGAGAGAACCTTTAAAACTGCATTTTGTGGTTGGATATGTTTTGGACAATTTTTGCTTCCAAGAGTCCTGAACCAACAATCCTGTGGGTGGTATGATCGAACCATTGTGTATATAAAAATAATAAATTTCTGTCATTTGCCTTACCTACTTGAGCCTGACTACAGCTTTCTGCACGGTGCACTCATACAGCTGAATAAGGACTACATTTCCCAGAGGGCATAGCAAGGAAATAGTTTAAAAAAAAAAGCTGAAAAAGCATTCAGCAGAAAGTTCCTTCAATAATCCACGCCCCTCTAACCTAGAGGCGAGTGGTGGTGGCGTGACACAATCTATCGCGCTCCTCTGCAATTGTCCCAATAGCCTTCAAGCATGCTGTTGACACACCTCTCCTCAAGAAACTTTCACTAGACCCTATCTGTCCTTCTAATTATTGACCTTTCTCCCTACTCGCCTTCATTTCAAAACTTCTTGAACATACGGTTCACTGCCATTGCCTTTACTTTCTTTCCTCTCAAGCCTTTCTGAATCCACTGTAATCTGGCTTTAATCCTTTATATTCTACTGAAATGGCTTCTTGCCAAAGTCTCCAGAGACCTGTTCCTGGCAAAATCCAAAGGCCTTTACTCAATTCTCATCCTTCTTGCTCTTTCTGCTTCTTTTGACACTGTTGACCACCACCTTCTCCTTGATACTTTGTCCTCACTTGGCTTTAAGGGCTCTGTGTGATCCTGCCTCTCTTCTTATATCTCCCACCACTCTTTCAGTGTTCACTCTAGTGGATCTTCTTCTACTGCTATCAGTTGGTGTACCCAAGGGTCTGTCTTGGGCCCACTCCTTTTCTCTCTCTATACCCAGTCCCTTGGTGCATGCATCTTCTCCCATGGCTTTCAGTTAACACTTTTATGCTGATGACTCTCAGATCTATCTTTCTACACCTGATATCACTCCGGCAATCCAGGCCCGGATATCAGCCTGCCATTCTAATATCGCTACTTGGATGTCTCACCATCGTTTGAAATTAAATATGACCAAAATCAAGCTTTTTATTTTTCCCCCTAAACCCACTTCCTCCCTTCCTCCTTTCTCAGTCTCTGTGGATAACACTCTTCTACTCCCTGCTTCCTCAACCCACAACCTTGGGGTCGTCTTTGACTCTTCCTTCTTCTCCACACACATCCAATTGATAGCTAAAAACTGTCATTTCTTTCGCTACAACATCCTTCCTTTCTGAACACACTACTAAGACACGTATCCAGTCTTTAGTCACCTCCCATTGTGACTATTGCAATCTCCTTCTTGTAGGTTATTTATTTAACATTTCTTATATACCGCCTTTCATGATATCAAGGCGGTTTACATTGAACAAACTGAAATTACATTGAACAGGGCATTATAACTTGGAGATAACTATTTTACAGGTCTCCCCCTGAATCATCTCTCTCCCCTTCAATCTGTTCAAAGCTCAGCTGTGCGGCTAATTGTTTGCCAGGCAAGATATGCTCATATAACCCCTCTTCTCAAGTCACTTCATTGGCTCCCCTTCCGTTTCCCTATCCAGTTCAAACTTCTCCTTCTGACCTATAAATGCTTTCATTCTGCTGCTCCTAAGTACCTTTTGCTATCTCATCTCTCCCTACATCCCTCCTCGTGAATTCTGCTCTTCTGGTGGATCTCTTCTATCTGTCCCCTTTTCTTTCACTGCCAACTCCAGACTCTGATCCTTTCACCTTGCTGCTCCTTATGCCTTGAACAAACCACCTGAGTCTGAATATCAGGCTTCATTCTCTGCCCCTTTTCAAATCCATGCTAAAGGATCATCACTTTGAGGCAGCTTTTGGATCATGATCCGCTTAGTCTCCTATATGTCTCCTTACCTTTTCACAGCTGCATTCTTGTCCTCACCTGTTGCACTGTCTGTTCTAATTAGATTGTAAGCTCTGATAAGCAGGGACCATCTTTTATATGTTTCTGTACAGCATTGTGTACACCTTGGAGTGCTATATAGATGTTCAATAGTGGTAGTAGTAGATGCCTCTCTCGCAGGCAGGGCATGGGTCTCGAGGATCGGCTGTACGGTGGCCGATGTCGATGCAGCCAACAACCAAGGCCCCAGTATGCTGCATCACCAACAGCACTGCGATTTGTTCCTTGACTGTTTGCAGAAGGCACTTCTCCATGGCTGCCAATTCCAAAGGCTATATAGGTCCTGAGCAACTTTGACTGATGTACCCGGTAGGTATACAGGGATATCAGTGGCTGTGTCTCGGCTGTCCGGTAGGCTATCGGTGCCCCTCCAATATCCTGGAGGATGAGTTCTCCTTCCTTTGGGTACCTTGAGAGGCGCATGCACACAGACCCCCATTAGCCTTGATGCCATGCCTTGATGGGCTCCGATGCTGATGCACCAGAGTCTTTACCCAATGATTGGCATGGGCACCCCTCAACATCAAAGATGATGTGGTTGAACCCTTCCTCGTCTTCAGGTGGAGATCGAACGAAGGCTGATACTCCGGGACACTATGGGTGCTTGGCTCTGATTGAGTTTAATATCCCCTTGGCGTCGATGCACTGCCAGTGTCCAATGCAGCCTTGGAAGCCATAGACACCACTGTAATTGAGGCTGATGACGATGAATCGGACTTCTGAGAGCCAAAAAGTGTTTATACTGCTTCTCACGACCCTTGAGTCCTCCTTTTGTCATCTGTGAATACAAATTACTAGACAAAGGCTGATGATTGGGTCCCAGGCACTGTAGACACCTAATATGGGTGTCTGTGACGGATATGGCCCTACAGCACCTGGAGCATTTCTTGAACCTGTTGATGTGTTTCTGGGACATGTGTCCGGAAAAATAGCTGTGGCAAAATCTAATGACCCATTGACTAGGTCCGAGGACTGCCAGAGCAACAGCACCGGGACGGCCGAGGTGCCATGGCAAGAATAAAATTAATGATCAAAGGAGAAAAAAGTAAAAGGGAGGAGAGAACCACAGCAGCTAGGCAATTGGGATGAAAAACCCAAGGAGAAAAGACCACATGAGTGGAAAATACAGACGTTTACTAATGGAGGTTTCTGAAATGGAGGAAAGGAGGGATGGGGAGATATGATTTACACCTTTAAATACTTAAAGAGAAATAATGAACAAACAAACCTCTTCCAAAGATGGGGAAGTTGTAAAACTAGAGGGCATAACATGAAGCTGCAAGGGGGTAAATTGAAAGGCAATGTCAGGAAATACTTTTTCACTGAAAGGGTGGTGGACGCTTGGAATGTCTTCCCAATGGTAGTGGCGGGGGCAAAGTGGAGTGGAGGAGTGGCCTAGTGGTTGGGGCAAGGTACTTCAGGCCGGAAGGTCGGGGGTTCAAATCCCACTAGAGGACAGAAACCTTGGGCCGGAAGGACTGGGGTTTCTAGTCCCACAGGTGCTCCTTGTGGTCTTGGGCAAGCCACTTAACCCTCCATAGCCCATGTTCCCTGTAAAATAGTTATCTCCAAGTTATAATGCCCTGTTCAATGTAATTTCAGTTTGTTCAATGTAAACCGCACTGATGCAGAATAGCGCGGTATATAAGAGAATGTAAATAAAAAAATAAATAAAATGGCATAGGACAGACACAGTGGATCCCTTTACAGCAGTGGTTCTCAACCTTTTTTGTATCGTGACCCCTTTTACCATTGGTCAACTTGTGGTGACCCCCAATGATAAAATCAAATGTGTCTCTCTTCCTTTACCGTTAACGCATTGTCGCTGTAATCATTTGTTGAATTATTAATATATTATAGGCCTTTGCAATATGTTTTTATTTATAAAATTTACTTATTTAAACCACAATAATTAATCACAATAACAAGTAACAATATTTGATTTCAAAATTATGATGATTTTGTAGTCAAATCACTAATATGAAATAAAATAATTTTTTCTACCTTTGTTGTCTGACCAATTTATTCTCTGATCATGCTGGTCCCGATCTGAGGCTTCTGCTTTCCTGTCTTCTCTTAGCTCTCTTTCTGTGGTCTATGGTCCATCTGCCATTTCTTATCTCTTCTTTCATTTTCTTCACTTCTTTCCATCAGCCTATTTCCAGTCCCAGTAACTCTCCCCAGTATCAGCCCCTTTCCAGTCCTCACTCTCAGTACCTTCCATTGTCAACTTGCATTCCCATGACTGCCACTGGTGTCCATTCTCTTCCAGTCCCCCTCCTTCCCCACTGACCAGTCCCTTCTAGTACAAATACCATGGCAGCCCCTCTCAGATCCACTCCCTTCCAGTTCCATTCTCCCATCCCCTCGTATCAGCCAATTTGTAGCCTTAGCCCCCAGTTTTCTTCCAGGGCCAGCAGCTCTATCCTCCCCTCCCCACAATCAGTCCATTCCCAGTCGAAGCCCCCCAATCAGCTCGCTTCCAGTGCTAGTCCCCCCCTCAACCCCATTACCAGTGCTAGCCTCCCCTAATCAGCCCAATACCAGTCCTACCACCCCATCAGCTCATTACCAGTCCTAGCCTTCCCTAATCAGCTCATTTCCAGTGCTAATCCCTCCTCAACCCCATTACCAGTGCTAGGCTCCCCTAATCAGCCCATTACTAGTCCTACCCCCCCCCATCAGCCCATTTCCAGTCCTAACCTCCTCGATCAGCTCATTTCCAATGCTAGCACCCCATCAGTCCATTACCAGTCCTACCCCCCCTATCAGCACATTACCAGTCCCAACCCCCCTTGATCAGTCCATTCCCAGTCCTAGCCCTCTCTAATCAACCCATTACCAGTCCTAGCCCCAGCCCCCCCCATCTGCCCATTATAATCCTAACCCGCACTGTCTCTCCCCTCTGTCCAGCATTTATCCCCCATCTGTTCAGTATGTCCCCGTCTCTTCCCTTTGTCCATGTCAGCCTCCCTCCCTCCCTCCATGTCAGCCCCCCTCCCTCCCTCCATCAATCCATCCCTCCATGTCAGCCCTCCCTCCCTCCGTCCATGTCAGCCCTCCCCTCCCTCCATGTCAGCCCCCCTCCCTCCCTCCATCCATCCATCCCTCCATGTCAGCCCCCCTCTCTCCCTCCATCCTTCCATCCCTCAATGTCAGCCCCCCTCCCTCCCTCCATGTCAGCCCTCACTCTGTCCATGTCAGCCCCCTCCCTCCCTCCATCCATCCATGACAGCTCCCCCTCCCTCCCTCCCTCCCTCCATGTCAGCCATCCCCTCCCCCTCCCTCCCTCCATCCATGTCAGCCCTCCCTCCCTCCATGTCAGCTTCCCTGTCCATGTCAGCCCCCCTCCCTCCATCCATCCCTCCATGTCAGCCCCCTCCCTTCCTCCCTCATTTCATCCCCATTGCAGGTTCCCTGCCCCCTCCTCCCCTCTCCCTGTCTGCCTGCTACTGCCCTGTTCTTCTGCAGCAGTGGCTCCCTGTCTCTTAGGGAACCGCAGCTGTGCCTGTGAAGCTGTTGCGGAGCCTTCCAGTCTCTCGACGGGCTCCGTGCAGCATTGTCCCGCCTCCAAAGGAAATGGTAAACAATTTCCTTTGGAGGCGGGATAATGCTGCACGGAGCCCGTCGAGAGGCAGGAAGGCTCTGCAACGGTTTTACAGGCATAGCCGCGGTTCCCTAAGAGGCAGGGAGCCACGGCTGCAATAGAAGGGAAGCGATGAGTTTGCCGCTGCTGAGAAGCGGACTCGGCAGCAGCAGCAACTTGTGCACTTTTTTTTTTTTTTAACGGCAGAGTGAGGCGACCCCCCCTAAATCCTGTGGCGACCCACGTGGGGGTCGCTACCCACAGATTGAGAACTGCTGCTTTACAGCAACAGGATAAAATCAAAATAAACTGAACTATCTAATTTCTCAACAAATAGGGGTGTCCTACACGGAGCGGTGGGTTCACCCCTAAACAAAGACATGGGGGGGGGGGTGGCCTGCACGGAGCAGCAGGTGCACCTACTCTTGCCATCTTACTGGGCAGACTAGATGGACCATACTGGTCTTTATCTGCCGTCATTTACTATGTTACTATGTCCATGGGGCTCCACAGAAAACAAAAGACTGGATCAAAATGGCAGCACAACGAGCAAGTGAGAAGGAGGTGCGCAGGCATGGTGCAGCCTCCCAAAAGCTTCCAATAGAAGCTGGGGAGCGCTCTCCCACGGGGCTCCATGGAGATAGTATGGCTTCAGCTTACTAAGACAGCACATGAAAGCAAGTCCTCATCCTGGCAGAGGTAATGTACCACAAGCCAACCTTTTCCTGAAGCAAAACTGCTGATGCAAAGTTGAGTGGAGATTCACCTAAAAATGATTAAATTGATCTGTATGCTGCTGCTTAACAACGACAGACATTGTAATTACCCACATAATGGAAAGGATAATGGTAAAGCTTCTTGGAGATGTAAGAAGATGATCCGAAGGCCGAAAGAAGTAGGACCCAGGAGGAGACTGGAAACTACAAGCCTGTTCATCTGACCTCAGTGGTAAAAACTGTAATTTCTAGAATCCAATGGATTACAGGGCCTGAGATAGCACGGTTTTACTAGAGGTGGATCTTGTCAGACAAATCTGATCAATTTCTTTCACATTAGAGTTGGACTGGGGAGGGGGGGCATGTCAGATTTATTCCACGGCTTAAGAAAATCGAATGAAGGCCAAATGACTGCTGGAATAGTTTAAATGTCTGGTCAGAAAGGCTGTTATAGTAAAAAAAAAAAAAAAGTGCCTTTGAGAAAATGGAAGAACAAGCCCAATGACAAAAATCTGAAACAAACACTGGCAAGTTAGATTCAACACAACATGTTTATAAGCAGGCAAAGAGAGAAGAGACTTGAAGATCTAAATATGTATACCTTAGAGGAGAGGAGGGACAGGGGAGGTATTATGCAGACCTTTAAATACTTAAAGGATATTAATGAACAAACAAACTATTTTAAAAGAAGGGGAGACTATAAAACTAGAAGGTATGTGATGAAGCTGCAAGGTGGTAAACTTAAAAGCAACATCAGGAAATAGTTTTTCACTGAAAGGCTGGTGGATGCTTGGAATGCCCTCCCGATGAAGGTGGTGGGGGGCAAATACAGTGACATAATTCAAAATGGTATGGGAAAGACATAGTAGATCTCTTTATAGCAAGAGGATGAAATCAAAGCAAACTTAAATATCTTTTATACCTCAATAAATAGAGGAGGGGGGGTGAGGCCTGCATGGGGCAACTTCCCCGTCTTTGGAAGAGGTTTGTTTGTCCATTAATACTCTAAGTATTTAAAGGTCTGAATCATATCTTCCTGTTTCTCCTCTCCTCCAGAGTGTACATATTTAGGTCTTCAAGCCTCTTCTCATAAGTCTTCTGACGCAGACTCCAAATCATTTTGGTCGCCTTCCTCTGAACGGCTTACAACCTTTTTATATCCTTTGCAAGATATGGTCTTCAAAACTGAACACAATAATCCAAGTGATGCCTCACCAGCAACTTGTACAGTGGCATTAGTACCTCTCCCTTTCTGCTGGTTAATTCCTCTCTGTATGCAACCCAGCATCTTTCTGGCTTTTGCCACTGCCCTGTCACACTGTTTCATCACCTTGAGATCATTAGAAACAATCACTCCGAGGTCCTTCTCCTGGTCCGTGCACACCAATTTCTCGCCCTCTATTGCATATATTTTCCTTGGATTGCTGCTTTCCAAGTGCATGACACTGCACTTCTTCACATTAAATCTTAACTGCCAAGCATCAGACCATTCACCAGTTTTTGTAGATCTTTCCTCATGTCTCCCACTCCTTCAAGGGAGTCCACTCTGTTGTAAATTTTCATGTCATCTGCAAAAAAACAAACTTTTCCATTCAGCCCTTCGGCAATATCACTCACGAATATATTGAAGAGTACCAGTCCCTAGACCAAACCCTGGGGCACACTGCTAATCACCTTCCTTTCATCAGAGTGAGTTCCATTTACCGTCACCTTTTGTCGTGTCACACTCAACCAATTTCTCATCCAGTTCACAATCTTGGGACGCATCCCCAAGCTGTTGAGTTTACTGATAAGCCTCCTATGAGGAACAGTATCAAAGGTTTTGCTGAAATCTAGGTAGATCACATCCATCGCATGCCCTTGATCTAGATCTCTGGTCACCCAGTCAAAGAACTCAATCAGATTTGTTTGGCAAGATCGTCCTTTGGTAAAATCATGTTGCCTCTGATCATGCAACCTGTTCAAGGAAATCCACTATTCGCTCTTTCAGGAGCGCTTCCATTACCTTTCCTGCCACCAAGGTAAGGATGACTGGCCTGTAGTTTGTCGCTTCTTCCCTATTACCACTTTTGTGGAGAGATACCACATCAGCCCTTCTCCATTCCTGTGGACCTTCTCCTGTCTCCAAGGATCTATTAAAAACATCCTGTAAAGGCCCTGCAAGAATCTTTTTCAGTATTCTGGGGTGTATCCCATCTGGTCCCATAGACTTGTCCAATTTCAGTTTTGCAAACTGTTCTAACACATCATCTTCTGTGAATGGTGTGGTATCTACTCCATTCCCATTTGTATTTTTGTCAATCACAGGTGGTCCTTCTCCAAGGTTTTCTCTAGTGAAAACAGAGCAGAAGTATTTGTTTAGCACTGTCGCTTTTTCCATGTCACTTTCCACAAGTCCGTTCCCATCACTTTTGAGCCCTGCAATTCCACCTTTGATTTTCCTCCTCTCCCGAATATACATGAAAAAGATCTTGTTGCCACACTTCACATCTTTAGCCATCTTTTCCTCTGCCTTTTATTTTGTTATCCTTATTTCTCTTTTTGTCTTTTAGTTTGATCTTGTATTCTTTTCTGTGCTCCTCTGTTTGCAAGCTTCTGAATTTTGTGAAAGCTGTATTTTTTGCATTTGTGCAGCCACTTCTTTGGAGAATCAAATAGGTTTCCTTTTCCTCTTGTTTTAATTTACTTTCCTTACATATGTATCTGTAGCATCTTTTCTTGCTTTCTTTAGTTTAGCCCATTGCAATTCCACTTCCCTTAACCCCTCCTACCCTACCAACTCCTCCTTCAGGTACTTGGCCATTTTACTGAAGTCAATGTTTTTGAAGTCTAAGACTTTGAGTTTGTTGTGATTGGATTCCACCTTGACTTTTATCTCAAACCACACCATGTGATGATCGCTGCTGCTCACATGGGCACCGACCTGGATATTTGACACACTATCTCCATTAGTGAGCACTAAATCCAGCATGGAGCTCTCCTTGGGTCAGTTCCATCACCACTTGTTTAAGTAACACATCTTGGAAGGCATCCACAATTTTTTTACTTCTTTCCAGATTTCCAGAAGGAACACCCCAATCCACATCGAGTAGATTAAAGTCACCCAATATGATCATTTCCCCCTTCATGATTATCTTTGCAATATGAACAATCAATTCGCTATCCATTTCTTTGGTTTGAGTTGGAGTAGATCACATCAGCATGGATGACAGTGCCATCTCTTCTTTCCAACTCAATCCAGAGCGCTTCTTCTTTTCCCCACGTCCCCTACATTTCAGCAGCTTTAATACTGCTTTTAACATACAGGGCTACTCCTCCTCCTTTTCTACCCTCTCGATCTCTCCTAAATAGATTATAGCCAGCTATGGCTATATCCCATTCATGTGACTCGTTAAACCATGTTCCTGTAATGGTCACAATGTCCAAGAGGTATGTTTACTAAAGCGCAGTAACGCAGCATCAGTAATGTTAACGCGGGTTAACGTTACATCCAGTAACGTTAACACGCGATAACTTTACCAGACGCAATGTTAACGCGCGTTAACATTACCGGCAGTGATAACTGTCCTGGAGGGCGGAGAGAAGGGGTCAATGGGTGGGGAGTGGGTGGGGAGAGGCCCCTGCTACACTAACGCTGTAACATTACCGCTGGGACATTACCGCGATTGAAAACCTGTCGGTAAATGCACATTTGCAGGAAAGAGAGACCATTTCAGTGTTAGCAATGTACAGCACAGACAGGGAGCCCAAGAAAAGTGATAGTAGTGCTACATGTGCAGCAACAGCATAGTGCCCAAGTATGAAAGGGCACTATGGTGATGCTGCAAATGGGGCATAGGGGCTGCAGGCAGGACATGCAGTGGGGGCAGCTGGGGCACAGGGTAGACTAGGCAGATGTCTAGGTGGCACATAGGAATGCAGAAACTGGAACTCAGCAAGACAGCATCTGATCAAGATCAAACATACCCAGGAGTCTGTGTCCCACAGTGTCCCATCCAGGGGACATTACCCAGCAGGTACCCCAAAGGTAACATAGGTACCACAATGCATGAAATAGGACAATCAGTGCACATCTGGAGACCACTCGAACAAGGGTCTACAGACCTTCCCCAGGATGCATCCCAAATAGATCAGAAACCCAGGTAAATGAATACCTTTTGCTGCAGCCCGTAGGAAGGCATTGCAGGGTCTGACCACATGTTGTCTGAAACTATCTACACCCAGTAGGCCAAACCGGGTACACCGTACTGTAGTTGCATGCTCTAGCCTTTCCACAGTCTGACGACATAATACAATCTACCTACATTTACCAGGTCCACCCTAGACAATAGTGGCTAGATCACCAACCTGACACCCCCGAGCCGTCTCCTCCCGGAATGGCAGGCACATAACATTGGCAGGCAGTGCCGGGGGGAAGTGTGGATGTCTATGTAGGCACCCCTACCCCAGACCCCACACCCTAGGCAGCCACCTACCTGCAAATTGGATGGCCTGGGACTGCGCACCACCAGCATATGGGCATGCTAGCATGGTAGGGGAGGGGTGCTGGTGGTGGAGGGGGCAGTGGCATCTGCCCACAGCAGACCAAGTGAATCAGTGAACAGTACATTCCAAAAAATATCATAGACATTGATCAGCGCTGTCTTCTTAAAAACAAGCCTTACCAGGCCACACACTGCAGACCAAGGCCAAGCCCTGTTCAGGTGGGTGACGTGCAATGCAACAGACAAGGTCTGTCTGATGAACAGTCATGGTATCCCCAAGGACTGACTTGCCTCTGTGGCAACAGTATGGTACAGTACACACAGCCAGTGTGTCCTGGAGCAGAAGATCACAGGTTCAGGTCCCAGCTGTGGCTCCTGCAGACCATGTCCCTACATTTTACCCTACATAGCACATACAACATAAACATGTGCACTCCCTAGAGCATCGGCCAACAGGGGCACAAACACCCACACCCACAGGCTCCACTATCTAAAGCCTCATGGAGAGTCAGGCTGCTGGGCCCGGCACGGAGCAGCAGTTACCACCAAAGCACTACTACTAGCACCTGCATACCTTAGCAATGCCTGCACTGTGCTCAGGACTAGTATGGCGGGCAGGGTGGCCAACCATCCCTATCTTTGCACAATGCTGAAATAGGAGTGGGAGTGTGTGTATGTCTATCCATTGTTTTGTAGCTGCCTACTCCTCACTGGGCCCACAATGCTTACACTGTTTCCATTGTTAGCCTGCCAAAGTGCATAATGAGGAGCAAGATATTGTGGGTATGGCCCGGACAGGGCGGACTAGGCAGGATGCATCTGCACAGGGTGTAGGGCAATGGCTGGAACACTGTAGTGCCCGACCACCACCTGCATGGACAGGGTGGCCACAGAATGTCATGCTGGGAGGGCACTCTCACCCTGACTGAGCAGTGACCATGGCATGGATAGGTTCCCACAGAGTGCTATACAGTGTTTCCCCTCAAGTGATATCTGTGTGTTCCCTGTTCTGGGGCACAATCACCGAGATACCTGCTTGGTATCTGTGCTCACATCCCACTTCTGGGTGCACATAGTTCCTCTGTGAACATGCACTGCGGACTGTCTGCAATTAGCATGTGCATGGCTTGAACACCTTGCATGATGCAACAGGTGCAGACTGACTGTGCCCTCTGCTGGCCGTGGTGGGGGGCAGCTAAGCTTTTCCAGGCCTACTGCCTGTCTGCCAGTGTCCTTGTGACATATTCAGATTTGCATCAACTGCCCTGGACAGCACCCTTTCGCCAGCAGGACTGGGGTTGCTGGTCCCACAGCTCTTCATCATGTCCCTCTACTGCCTCCATTGCAAAGATGTAGAATGTGGGTCTGTTGGGGGCAGATCCTGTCCATCACCTTGACCCAGAGAGGGCGGTTTGGTAGCTGGTGCTACATAATCCGCATGTGAGTCCAGACACCCCCCTGCTCTTATAAGAAGTGACCATGGCAACCATACTGGATATGCACTATTCTGGGTGCGTCATGGTCCACAAGGACTAGACATGACTGGGGAATACAGATGGACATAGGATTATCCTAGGTGTGTCTTCAAGGAATACCTGTCACACACTGGTACTGATGGGGACCTGCAGCAAAGCCTATCTCAACCAACCCGGGTACAGTGGACCTGGTGCTGGGCGCCCCACCTCACCCTCAGGGTAAGCACAGAACCCGCACAATGGCATGGTCTGTAGCTACTCTGTGCCAGTATCACACACAGTCAAGTCTCTCCTACCAAGCTGAGGTGCTAGAGAGGTGCATACTCCATCTGGTGATCAGATGTAGACTTCTGTTCTGCATGTGCATTGCATCATGGGTACTGGTGGGTTTACCCTATCCTGGCACACAGCAGGTGTTTTGTGTGGTGCCCTGCAGTGTTCTTATATGCAGCCATTGCTGTGGAACTCACCATGGTGGTGTAGCCTACTGGTTTGTGCAATGACTTTTTGGCCAGTGGTCATGGGTTCAATTCCTCTTTGTTCTCTTTTTTTATGCCCGTCCTACACAACTACTTGTCATTCCTGTAACAGTCGTATCTCTGCAGATCTGTGCTGCCAGCACATAATTCCCTCATCACAGTTGCCAGCCATCCTTCTGTCCGTCTATCTGCGTCTGTCAGCTGTGTAGCGTCCTGTCTTCATGTGCAGGCTGCCACCCCATGTCCTGCACTGGTACCCTTTTCTGCACTGCAGCTCTTCATGCTTGCCTCTCTTGTGTCTGCTCTGCATGGCACTACTATCCTCTGTCCTCCTATCATTGCAAATATCTTGCCACCTCTACCTCCACTGGAGGACACGTATTCCCATCCTCTGCCACCCACTGTCATTGTAGCACTTTACATTGCCAACACCCTGTGCATCGGTACAGCTGCCTCCGATATGTTTGCCCATTTTACCGGCTGCCACATAGGCTGCACGCAGATTTGGCAGGTCCATCAGCTCCCACCTCTCCTTCCTTCCATCACTTGGTCCATTGCCTTTCCTTAGTGCTCTGTGCAGTGTTAGGGTTACATCTGTTTTTTGGCCTTACATTTCATGCTTGTCAACTTGGGGCACCTTACTGCCCTTAGGGCACCATATCTTGGGTCACCTTAACATCCTTAGAGCACCTTAACCTAGGGCACCTTATACGGTACCTTAGGTTAAGGCACCCTATAAGGCGCCTTATAAGGTGCCTTAACCTAAGGTGCCGTATAAGGTGCCCTAGGTTGACGCGCCTTATAAGGCGCCTTATAGGGTGCCTTGTTTGTCAGCCTTAACGTGCAATGTCCCGTTAATGTGCGATAACTGGCAAAGGTGCCCTTTACCACAAGTTAAACAGCCACTGCTACCTTAACGCCGGTACGCCCACTTCCTTTTATGGCGTTGGTAACGTTACCGCTACACTTAACGTCGGTAACGTTACCGCGCCTTAGTAAACATACCCCCAAGTCTATTTCCACCATTAGGGCTTCCAGATCAAGAACTTTGTTGGCTAGGCTTTGAGCATTTGTACTTATTGCTTTCCAGCATTTGTTGAATGGCTTGCCTGCCTTTTGCATAGGTTTTGTTCTATACTTCTCTTCCCGCTTGCCATTGATGTGTTCAGAAGTGTGGTTGTTTCCACTGTTGTTTTGCTTTTGCTGGGAGTGACGTAGTGAACTTATCCTTCTCCATCCGTCACTCCCTTTCCCTAGTTTAAATGCCTTTCCACATAATGCTTGAATTTTTCACTTAGGATCCTTTTCCCTGCAGCGGAGAGATGTAGTCCAAAATAAGAACCTTAGTTCTGAATATTACAGATGTGGTGAACATTATTGGCACCATTACAGTTCAGGTATGTTGTGTATCATATCTTGAGAAATAATTGGAAATATTCCAACTGTATCTCATCATAATATTTTAATAGTATGTTCAAAGGTATACAACAACAAAAAAGATGTCTGTATAACTTAGACATAATAATTACTGAGAAAAAAATATATAACCTGGATAGGATTAATGGCACCCTTCACTAATATTTGGTTTCACAACCCTTAGCAGTGATGACAGCCTCCAAATGTTTCTTGTAACTATCTATAAGTTTCTTACATCTGTCTGCTGGTACTTTCTCCCATTCTTCAACTGCGATTTGTTCCAGCTTATGAATGTTTCCAGGATTCCTTTTACCAATGGCAAATTTCAGCTCTTTCCAAAGGTTCTCAATTGGATTGAGATCAGAAGTCATTGCTGGCCAGTTTAAAAAAGTCCATTTGTTCCTTTTTAACCATTCTTTTCTACCTTTGGATGTATGTTTTCCATCACTGTCCTGCTGGAGGAGCCATGACCTTCGACCCAGACCCAGCTTTCTGACACCAGGTAGCACATTTCGCTCCCAAATACCTTGGTAGTCCTCTGACTTCATGATTCCTTTAATATGTTCCAGGACTCCAGTTCCTGAGGCAGCAAAACAGCCCCACAACATTATAGAACCTCCACCATTTTTAGCTGTAGGAAGAGTGTATTTTCCTTATAAGTTTCATTTCTTCACCTGTAAATGTATCACTGGTCTTCATTGCCAAAGAGCTCAAGTTTGGTTTTATCTGTCCACGGAACATTTTCCCAGAAGGATTGTGGTTTCTCAAGATGAATTTGGGCACAGATCAGGCGTGACTTTTTATGTTTGTCTTTGAACAGTGGGAGTCCTCCTTGCCCTTCACCCATGAAGTCCTTCTTTGTTTAGTTCATGGTGTATGATGCAGATTGAAACGACCACTCCAGATTGCTGCAAGTCAGCTTTAAGCTCTTTGGATGTTGTACGTGGTGTTTTTCCAACAGTTTGCACTAACCTTCGAAAACCTCTTAGATTAATTTTCCTCTTCCCACCACATCCTGGAAGGTTCTTGATAGCTCCATGAGCAGAAAACTTCTTAACACTGAACTGTAGACACAGGAAATTTGAACTCGCTTGAAAACACTAATCTAAGAGGGAAAGAAGGTAAGATCTGCTGGCATGGCAGGAACTGAAACAGAAAAGCTGGATAAATCATGAAAAACACTAATACATAATGAAAGAAAACGTGTCTGTGGGGCTGCATGGAAAAAATGGACTGAGAATCAGATGGTGCCGCAGTGGTGGGCGGGAAAATGCACACATACATGGTGGTGCTTCCAAAAGCTTCTAGAAAGAGCTGGGAATATTCACATCTGGAGTTCTGTCGGATAACGTCACCCATACATGAGGACTTTTTTCCTGCTTGTCCATGGAGAATATCTCTATGTGGATGAGAGGTTTATAAGAAGGATTAACGTACTATAGAGCTCATTTATTTTTCTTGATCTTATTCTTCATTTAATAGATTTAAGGTATTTCAGATCAGCAGAAAAGATACTGGTACAGGCACAGTGTAGGACAGAAGTAAATGCAAACAATAAAGCACTTGGGATGTGATGCTCTGTGGGGAGTCAGACTGACCAAGACTGCATTATATCCAATGTTTATGCATTGAAATTCATACTTAATCATGAGTGCATAAAAGCTACACATAGAGGATAAAGCACACAACTGAACAAGTAGCGGGACCAATTATTCAGTTAATCGTATAGCTATGACCAGATACAACAAGCAAGAAAACAATTGCAGCCATGCTCTTACCGGAGACTGCCCTGCCATCTCCACACCAGCTTCCAGGAACTCATTGAAGTCCTGTCCATATTTTCCAGAGGCTTTTGCAAGGTCCTGAGGGGTTCCACGAGATGCCTGTACCAATTCATTGGCAGACTGATTCAAGCCAGCTGCTGCACGATTCAGCTGACTCTGGGCCTCTTGGAAATTCTTGGTGCTGGGTGGGAACTACACCATGAGCAAAAGAGAAGTAGCAATAAGGAACTGGAGTGAAACTCTCAGAGAGTTATCAACATAGCAGATAAACAAATGATAAGAGACAAAAAGAGGGAGGCAGAAAAGAAGTAGGAAAATGTAAGAATACAAGAGGAGAATGAAAAGTGGGGAAAGGAGAGAATAAGGAAAGTAAGCAAAAGATAAGGGAAGAATGAAAAAGAAAAACTGGCAAAAAATATGGAAAGAAGAAAAAAGCAGGAAATAGATGATGATAAGAATAGGATACAGAGAGAGATAAGTAGTAAGGGTAAGAAACAAAGGAAGAAAAGCATACTGATAAGAAAGCCTAGGGACTCACCGAATCTGCCAGCAACTTCTTACTGGCTTCCCCGACGGTTCGAATAGCAGCATCCACATCCCGCTGTCCAGGCAAGCAATTCACGCACCGGTTAAGAGCCTGCGATACTGCTTTGCCAACCTGCAATCACAGCATTCTTCTTTTGGAAATGAATTTGCAAATGTAACAAAGGAAAACTCACACGGCTCAAATGAATCAACAGGTTTCAATATAAGATACGGCTAATTTTGAAGATTTGTTCCACTTTTTAAAATCCCCTCTTTGAAATGGAAAATTGTTTTACCTTGTCAATTCCTGTTCTATTTATTTTCAAACTAGTCTATACCATAGGGCAATGGTTCTCAACCCAGTACTCGGGGCACACCAAGGCCAGTCGGATTTTCAGGATACCCACAATGAATATACTTGAGATAAATTTGAGTAACCTAATGGTTAGAGCACTGGCTTGGGAACCAAGAGACCAGGTTTCAGTTCCCACTAATACTCCTTGTGGCCTTGGGCAAGTCACTTAACCCTCCATTGCCTCAGAAAATTCCAAGTTATCATTGTCCCTGTTTAATGTACATTATCAAGTTTAAGTTACAATATAAACCACTTTGATTGAAATGATAAAGCGGCATAAAAGACCAAATAAATAAATATTTGCATGTTCTGCCATACATTATATGTAAATCTATCTCATGGATATTCATTCTGGGAATCCTGAAAACCCGACTGGTCTAGGTGTGCCCAAGGACTGGGTTGAGAACTGCTGCCATAGGATATGCTCTTTGCAGATACAGGATCAAGTCCATGGAATTACAGCTAATGGGAGCAGCACTTTGCATTGGGTAAATGCTAGGATTTCCCTATGCACAAGGGTATTCTGGTTGTAGAGAGGAATGCACTCAAGCTGTAGGATAGCTTGTCTACCGGTGGAACAGAGGATCTCTAGGCCCCGCAGCCAGGACCCTAGGCTGGTGAGGTGAGGGGATCTGGGGGAAGGACTTGGACCACTGAGTACTGCACCTCAACAACCAACAGCAGCCATGCTCACAGCTCTGGGTTCCCCACAGAGCGTAACCAATTCTTGTGAGTCCTCTCACTGCCCCTTTTCCTCTTCTTTTCATTTGGGATGCCTTTTTTTTTTAATGCCCTACAATGGAGTCCAGACTACACAGACCCACCATCCACCATCTGCAGGAGACTGAGAAAATACTGGAGTGACAGGGCTGCACAGAGTCTTTATGTGGCGACATTATCAAAACCAGTGTTTTCTCAGTCTCCATCTGCGGGTGATGGGGCATAAACCCATGCGTCTGTACTGGACTACAGAGACAATGAGGAAGGTGAAATTAGGCCTGTCGTGCTAATTGGCTTTCCCTGAGAATCTGCAGTCGTCCCGACCTCTGGGTTGTCGCTCCTCGCCAGGAGCTTGGAGACTGAGCATGTCATCTTTGATGACATCAGTATACAAAGGCAGATGGCACCATCTATCAGCCCCAGTAAATTATTGGCAAAAGCAGACTCACGGAAGCAACAGTTAAGATGACGATATACAGTGAAAGTTAAATATGATAATACTATAATCCCCCAAAAAACAGGCAAGCCAAATCCTCCCCAAACGAAGAAGCTTACCCATCGACTCTCAAGAGCACACCTGTCCACTATAACTGAAGTCACAACCTCTGTTCCAAGTGCCATCTAAGAAAACTATACTACAACCACCAATTTGTTTTTGTTTTGTCTCCTAAATTTGTGCTTAGAGAAAACCTCAAAAGAATAAGGCGATGCCCCCAATGGAGCTCCCATGTCTTGAGAGCTGTCATTCCAAGACCACCAGATTGCCAATATAAAGATGAGCTTCTTCAGGCCAGGATCATTACAGTTGAAGAACCAGTGAGGGTCCGAGACTGAACGGGAGATACTCAAGGAAAGCCAATTAGCAGGTAAGGCCTAATTTCACTTTCTTCATTGTCCCCCCAGTCCAGTCCCAACCTCTGGGATGTACCATAGCAGTACTAACCTCGTAAGGGACCTGTGAGCTGACCTGAATCACTGCTGACTCGAACCTCGCATCTCCCGTCGCCTCTACATCTAGGCGATAATACCTCACAAAGGTATGCAGAGATGACCAAGTGACAGCCCTGCAGATATCTCCCAGTGGAACCAGGCTAGCCTCGGCCCATGATGCAGCCTGTGCCAGGGTCGAATGAGCCCTCAACACTGCAGGCAAATCTCTGAGTTGCAGCAGATAAGCCGAGGAAATGGCTTCCTTCACTCATCTAGAGATACAGGCCTTCGAAACAGCCTCTCCTTTATGCGGTCCTCCAAACAGGACAAATAGACGATCTGACTTCCGAAACAGTTCTGTCCTCTTCAAGTAACAATGCAACATCCAGCATGTAAGGGTGGGGTCCTTTTCCCTTCCCGGCACTTATATCACTTACCCTGGGACGTCCGTTTATCCTCGGGGCCGAGGAATTACCTTACCTTCTCTGTCTGGGATCCCAGGGGAACAAACATATACACACACACTCGCACATAAGTAGCATGTAAGTTTATTCCAACAGTTAAAGAGGGCGGTTCATCTTTTATACATTTACAAAACATATTCATATGCCATTCACCCATCCTCTGAGACCCACCACAGCTTATCAGTAACTATGCAAATGCGAGTCGTCTCTGAGTAGAACAATCAAGTTAGCTTAGTACAGCACATTCCTTTCCTTATATAGGCATATACAGGATTGCCATCTTCCCTCTTACGGGCCTTGAATCCTTCTGTATGTACACTTAAACTAACCCTTATTTCCCTTATCACAGCACATGACCAGAAGGCACAGGAGCAGGTCTGTAGGCACCTCTCACACCCCCGAGAATACTGGCAGCATGACGGCTGATTCAAATAAAAAGCTGAGAGCACCTTGGGCAGAAACGAGGGTACCGGTCTCAAAACCACCTTCTCCTTGAAGATGGAGAGAAAGGGCTCCCAACACAATAGAGCTTGAAGCTCGGAAATCCTCCGGGCGGAGCAAATAGCCACCAGAAACACTGTTTTCAGCGTCAAATCCTTAAGTGAGCAAGCACTCAGAGGCTCAAAAGGCACTTCTGTCAGCACAGATAAAACCAGGTTAAGGTCCCAAGGAGGCACTACCAACTGTACAGGAGGATGCACCTGCTTAACTGCTCTAAGAAAACAAATGACGTCCGGATGGGCCCCCAAGGAGACCCCTTGGACCCTACCGCAAAAACAGGTTATCGCCGCCACCTGTATCTGCAGCAAACTGCAAGCCAGGCCCTTCTCCAGACCCTCCTGTAGAAAAGTCAGTATCTCCTGCACGGACGCTGACTGAGGGCAACAATTATTCTTCATGCACCAGGCCTCGAATACTGTATCCTCCCGACTTGGACAAAAGAAAGCAAGATGGACTGCTTATGGGCCTTCAATAATGTCAAGATCACCGGGGCCAAATAGCCTTGTTTCCTCAACTGAGTTCTTTCAAGAGCCAGACTGTAAGCGAGAATTGATCCACTTGAGGCATCATGACCGGTCCCTGTAAAAGGTCATGCCGGAGGAGCAGACGCCATGAATGGTCCACTGTCAGTCTGATCAGATCTGTGTACCATGGTCTCAGTGGCCAATCGGGAGCAATGAGAATGACTAGGCCTCGCTGCTCCCCGATACTCTGCATTATTCGCCCTATGAGTGCCCACGGGGGAAAGACAAAGCAGGCCGTCCGTGAGCCAGTGTTGCATCAAGGCATCCAGCCCTTCCAACATTCATTCTCTCCTTTTGCTGAAGAAACGGGCTGCCTTGGTGGAAGTGAAGGTCGCCAACAGGTCCATGATTGGTGGACCCCACCGCTTCATCACCTGCACAAACACACCCTTGCTGAGAGACCACTTCCCAGGGTCAGGGAAAAAACTACTGACATAGTCGGCAGTTACATTCACTGTTCCTGCTACATGAGCCGCCGAGAGCACCTGAAGATTGTCCTCTGCCCATTCCAACAATGGGCCTATCTCACTTTCTAGCTGCATGCTGCTTGTGCCTCCCTGCTGACTGATATAAGCCATTGCAGTGGTATTGCCTGAAAACATCCTTACTGGCTTCCCGTGCAATAGGGTGTGAAACCTCTGCAGTGCTAGGAACACCACTCTCATCTCCAGCCGGTTGATGGGTCAGGCACTCTCTTCCAGGGCCCAATGGCACTATCCGGTCCTGACAATGGGCCCCCCAGCCTAAGAGACTGGTACCATCATCAATGGGACCCAGATTGGTGTCTCCAGGAACATCCCAAATAAGAGCTTCTCTGGCCATAACCAACACTGGAGCACAGAAGGTGTAGCTCTCGGAGAGGGCAATGGGTGTGGGAAAGGGTGGCATTGAGCCGACCACCTCCACAACAGGGCTCTCTGTAAAGATCACATGTGGACCCAGGCCCAAGGCACCAACTCGATGGACGTCATCATGGATCCCAAGACCTGAAGATAATGCCATGCTGTAGGAATCTTCATCCTGAGGAACTGCCTCACTTACTACTGCAATGTCTGCATCCTCTCTACCGGCAAGGACACCCTGCCTATGTCCATCTGGAAGCTGGCCACCAGATATATCAGGTCTTGTGATGGCAATAGACTCCTCTTTGCAAAATTGACGACCCAGCTGAGGCTCTGCAGGAACTCCATGACTCTTGCTGTGGCTCGCTTGCTCTCCTCTTTGGACTTTGCCCTGATGAGCCAATCATCTAGGTAAGGATGCATCATAATCTCCTCCAGAAGAAGAACTGCTGCAACCATGACCATGACCTTGGTGAATGTTTGAGGAGCAGTCACCAGGCTGAAGGGCAACACACAAACTGCTGATGCTCGGGACAAATCAGAATGTGCAAGTAGGCCTCTGAGATTGAGGGAGGTCAGGAATTCGCCTTCCCTGATAGCCACAATGACGGACCTGAGGGTCTCCATGTAGAAACAGGGTACCCTCAGGCACAGATTTACATGTTTGAGATCCAAGATGGGTCGAAAAGCATAGCTACTCATCTGTAACAGGTGATCTTCAGGAACAACAGGAATTTAGTCTTCACATATGAGTGACGTCGGTGCCAACGGAGCCCGTGCAGGAACGCTCCCCAGCATCCTATAGGAAAGCCTTTGGGAGTACTCCACTGTGTCTGCGTGACTGCCTTCACATTCTTCTGACTTCCTCTCTTCAGTTGGGTTTGTAGCTGAGAAGGAAGAGTAAAAATAGCCCTACAACTCCATGGGGAGGAGGGTAAGTTTTGAAGACTAAATTCCTGCTGTTCCCGGAGTTTGCCTGTTACAGGTGAATAACTATGCTATTTCCAGTAATAAACAGGAATACAGTCATCACATATGGGACTCCCTAGTTCCCAGATCTTCAAGATACTTGGAAACCAGGTCAGAAAGGCTGGACTGGAATCCATTGGACAAAGATATTCCCACCATGGAGATCTGGAATAAACAGTATGGGCAGGGGGAGGGGTTGTAGCTATGTTCCAAAGAGATGTTGGAGAACCGCCTTGCCGAAGGCAGCATTCTGGCAGGAGTCCTTGTCCAAGCAGTAGTGGGCGGCAAGGTATGGATGGAGGACCAGGTTGCTGCCAAGCTTATTTTGTCAATGGCTACTGAGCATAGGTTGGCTACCAAAGTTGCCATGGCTCAGACACTGTGAGCAGTGACGTGCTCTGTGAGGGAGAGTCCTGCTTTATCATAAGAAAAGGTGATGCAGTCTGTTACAGGAAGCTCCAAGGGAGTGGTGTCAAAGGAAATGAATAATTGTGAGGACTTGAGGAGATCCTGAGTCCTCTGTAGATACAAGGCCAGGGCTCGTTTGCAATCTAGAGTTTGTAGGGTTGCCTCTGCACGGAAAAAGTGCGGTCTTGGGAAGAAGACCAGAAGTATTACCGATTGATTGATTGATGTGGATGGGCGATACCATTTTTGGTAGAAAGTGAGGGTGTGTCCATAGGTCAACTTTGTCATGATGGAATTTGGTGTATTGTGGATGAGCCACCAGGGCTTGAAATTCACTGATGTGCCTGGCTGAGGTCAGTTTAACTAGGAAGATGACCTTCCAAGACAAGTACCACAGGTGAGCGGTAGCTAGGGATTCAAATGGGGGTTTGAGAAGCTGAGCCAAGACCATGTTGAGATTCCATGCCATTGGAGGTGGTCGAATGGCTGGCTTAGAGAGGAGGAGGCCTCTCAGGAAATGTGCCACTAGAGGATGCGCAGAGATGGAATGACCATCGACTGGTTTGTGAAAAGCCGCAGTGGCACTGAGGTGAACTCAGACCGAATTGGTCTTTAGTCCTGAGGAGGACAAGTGCAATAGATATTGCAGTAGTGCAGGCACTGGTGCGTCAAAGGCATACAGGTTATTGCGTGAGCACCACAATCCAAATCTGTGCCATTTGAACGCATAGGCCCATCTGGTGGAGGACTTTCTGGAAGCCAGGAAGATGTCTTTTACTTCTTGCGGAAAGTGGAGATGCTGAAGCATCACTTCTTCAGCAGCCATGCAGTCAGATGGAGGGATTGCAGGTTGGAATACAGGACTGTTCCATTGTCCTGGGATAGAAGACCTGAATTGCAGCCCAGACGGATTGGTTGCATCTGTTGAAAAAGGGGAAACCAGGGTTGATGGGGCCAGAAGGGGGCTATGAGAATCATAAGTGCCTCCGTCGAGCTGGAGTTTGAAGAGGGTCTTTGGTAATAGGGGTGTGGGGGGAAATGCATAAAGCAGTCTCTGTTCACAATTTAAGTAAAAAGCATTGTTTGCTTGGCTTAGCTTGGACGGAACTCTGGAACAGAACTGCAGGAGTTTGCTGTTCTATGGAGTGGCAAAGAGGTTGATGACTGGAGTTCCCCAGACTTTGAAGATCTATGCCACTGAGCAAGGATCTAGACTCCACACATGTGTATGGAGGATGCGACAGTCAGTCCACCAGGTGATTCTGATCACCAGGAAACAGTAGGAGCAGCAGGAATCAGTCCTCACATATTTATTTATTTATTTTTATTTATTTAAACATCTTTTATATACCGCTACCTTCCATTGATCAGGTGCGGTTTACATAAAACAGTCAAGGAAACAGGATAACATATCTGTTTTTACATTAAACATTGCAGGAATTATGTACATTTTAACTCTGACAATTAACTTAGGTGAACTATGTACAATCAACTATGTACAGTAAGCAAAAGTGATTTCAACGAGAGGGGTAGTTATATATAAACATCATAGGCGGTGTTAAAGGTCATGATATCATGGGACATTGTGGTATTAGGCTCAATGTGTTATGTAGTTATCCCTTTTCATTTTGGTGTTGGGAATTCGCCAGTGGACCGTAGTAGGAGATAAAGAGGTGAGTTTTTAATGTTTTGCGTAGGTCTTTGAGCTCGGTTAAGGCTCTGATTTCGTCAGGTAGTGAGTTCCAGAGTATAGGGGCTGCATGGGAAAACGCTTTTTTATTGGTTGTTTTTTTAGTCTTTGTGAACTCTTTTGGAATCTTTAATTTATTGACGTTGCCTCTTCTCTGAGTAGATTGGGTGTGTCCTTAGTGAGAAGTTTATTTAGTGTAGCTGGGGCGGTGTTATTTAAGGCTTTAAAGGTGGTTATTATTAATTTATAGTTTATTCTGCATTGAATAGGGAGCCAGTGTAGTTTGGCTAGATAGGGTGAAATGTGCTCAAATGGGTGTACCTTCATTATGGTTCTGGCTGCAGCATTTTGGGCCAGTTCGAGCCTTTTGATGTTTTGGTTAGTTGTACCTAGTAGAGAGAGGTTGGCAAAGTCAAAATGTGGTGTGATAATAGCTTGAATGATGCTCAGGAAGTCTTGCAGGTGTACCAGTGGGCGTAATTGTTTTAATACTTTGAGTTTAAAGTATATTTCCTTCATAGTATTTCTTATGTGGGTGTTCATACTAAGGTGTGTATTTAAGATAACCCCTAGGTATTTTATCTCATTTTTTATGTGAATGTCATGTTTCTGAAGTGAAATGTGGGTAGGGGGAGTGTAAGATTTGTTTTTAGTTACAATCAATATGTCAGTTTTGGAATGGTTAATTTATTTTATTTATTTATTTTTATTTAGTACACACTTATATACCGCTGCTTCCAATATAAAGATTGTGGGCTTCTAGCCAAGTGACGGCGCCGACAGAGCCCTCGTGCGGAGCATTTCGCCAGCTTTCAAAGAAAGCCTTTGGGAATTGCAGCGCGCATGCGCGGTCCCTTTCCCACCCAAGGGTGCCATCTTGCTCAGTCTGATGACATTGCTAAAATACAGCAAAAAATTAGCAAAAACAAATCATATGACTGCAACTCCAAGGGGAGGAGGGAGGGTTGTGAGGAGTGATTCCTGCTGCTCCTGGAGAACACCTGTTACAGGTGAGTAACTACTCTTTCTCCAGGACCAAGCAGGAAGTCAGTCCTCACATATGGGACTCCCCAGCTTAAGGCTACCGGAGACTTCAAGCGGAAAAAATGAGCTCCCTCTAGCTTGTAAGCACATAAGGAAGGAATCTTCTCTGAGAACGCCCCCGACTGGTAGCCCAACACCAGGGCCGGAGGGTAAGAGTTGCCTAAACCCCAAAGAGATTATGGAGTACTGCCCGTCCGAAAGCACTGTCCCTGCGGGACTCCCTCTCAAGGCAGTAATGGGCCGCAAAAGTCTGGCTTGAAGACCAAGTAGCAGCCCGGCAGATGTCTGCCAGCGGAACAGAGCGGAGATGAGCCACTGACGCTGCCTTCGCCCTGACATGATGAGCCGTGACTCGACCCTCCAATGAGAGGTTGGCTGCCCCATAAGCCCAGGCAATACAGTCAGCGACCCACATGGACAAAGTACGCTTGGAGACAGGTAGCCCCCAACTTATTGGGGTCAAAAGAAACGAAGAGCTGAACAGCCCTCCGATGCTCCCGCGTACGGTCAAGGTAGAAGGACAACGCCCTCCTACAGTCCAGGGTATGCAAGACCATCTCAGCCCGGTTGGCATGCGGCCTGGGAAAGAAGGTCGGAAGAACCACCTCCTGATTGAGGTGAAAAGGTGAGACAACCTTAGGAAGAAACTTAGGGTGAGTCCGTAAGACTACCCTATTCCTGTAGAACCTAGTGTAAGGAGAATCAGACACTAGTGCCTGAAGTTCACTCACTCGCCTAGCAGAGGTAAGAGCTACCAGAAATAAGGTTTTCCAGGAGAGAAAACAGAGAGGGCAGGTAGCCATAGGTTCAAAAGGCAGACAAGTAATCGGCTGTAAGACCACATTCAGATCCCACTCAGGGGTCGGTGGACGCAAAGGAGGCTTAAGCAGAAGGAGGCCTCTGAGAAAACGAGCCACCAAAGGGTGGATGGAAAGAGGCAGTGCTCTCTCAGGTGAACTCTGACAGAGTTAGACTTAAGGCCCAGATTGGAGAGGTAAAGCAAATATTGCAATACTACCGCTACCAAGCACGAGAAGGGATTCTCGCTGTGCTGAGCACACCATGTGGAGAATCTACGCCACTTAAGAGCGTAGGATTTCCTGGTGGATTGTCGCCTAGAGGCCAAGACCACATCTTCCACCTCTCGAGGCAGTAGGAGAGGAGCCAGGACTACCCTATCAGCAGCCAGGCCATCAGATGAAGGGACTGGAGGTTGTGGTGCAAGAGAGTCCCCTGGATCCTGAGACAGGAGATTGTGTTGAAACCCTAGAGGGAGAGGGGTGTCCACTGCTAGCTGCAGCAGAAGCGGGAACCACGGTTGCCTCGGCCACCTGGGGGCTATCAGAATCAATGAAGCCCCGTCCCTGAGGACTTTGAACAGCGTTCTGGACACTAGTGGTGTGGGAGGAAACGCATACAGCAGGCCTGTGGACCACGAGATCAGAAACGCATCCGCTGCTATTCTGAGAGGATGCGGTTGTCTGGAGCAAAATCTCGGGAGTTGCCGGTTCAGAGGACTGGCGAAAAGATCCATGGTGGGGAGGCCCCACCTGAGAAAGATCTGCTGAACCACCAACGGATTCAATCTCCAATCGTGTGGTTGCAGGATCCTGCTTAGTCTGTGTGCCAGGTAATTCTCTTGACCTGGGAGGTAGACAGCTTTGAGAAGGATTCCGTGATTGACAGCCCAAGAGCACAGCCGTTGCGCTTCCTGACATAGAAGGAAGGAGCCTGAGCCTCCTTGTTTGTTCACGTAGAACATGGCAATTTGGTTGTCCGTCTGGACCAGTACAGACTGGTGAGAGGCGAGGTGGAAGAAGGCTCTCAGAGCTAGGCGTATCGCCCGTAGCTCCAGGAAGTTTATCTGTTGAGCAGCCTCCCAAGGGGTCCAGAGACCCTGAGTACATGTCCCTTGGCAATGTGCTCCCCAACCGAGAAGAGAAGCATCTGTTGTCAGCACTTGAGATTGCGGAGGGGATTGAAAAACCACTCCGAGTACCAGATTCAGAAGGTGAAGCCACCATTTCAGAGAGGAGACTAGGAGGTCGGATATCTTTACTGAGTCCGCTAGGCTCCCCGTGGCCTGATGCCACTGAGTGCGAAGGCTCCACTGAGCCGGCCGCATGTGCAGGTGGACATTGGGGGTGACATGAACCGTGGAAGCCATATGGCCGAGTAGTCTCAGGAATTGCCTGGCAGAGACCAGGGAATTGCTGTGAAACTGCCTGGCCAGATCCATCAGCCTGTGGGCTCTGTCCATAGGGAGAAAAGCCTTCGCTTGAAGAGTGTCTAGTCTGGCCCCTATGAATTCTAAGTTCTGGGACGGGAGCAAAGTGGACTTTGCGAAGTTTATGACAAACCCCAAGTGCTGAAGCAGAGCCACAGTGCGAAGGGTGGCTTGATTGGCCTCCTGGGAAGATCGGCCCCTTATGAGCCAGTCGTCCAGGTACGGAAACAAAAAAAGACCCTGAAGCCTCAGGTAGGCCGCCACCACTGCCAGGCACTTGGTGAACACCCTGGGAGCGGAGGACAGGCCAAACGGTAGTACCCTGTACTGATAGTGGTTTCCTCCCACAACAAACCTGAGATATTGTCTGTGGTCTGGATGAATAAGGATGTGAGTATAGGCATCCTTTAGATCCAAGGAGCATAGCCAGTCTCCCTGCTGGAGGTAGGGCAGAAGGATTCCAAGGGTAAGCATCTTGAACTTTTACCTCTCCAGGAAATTGTTGAGGTTGCGCAAGTCTAGGATGGGTCTGAAGCCTCCTGTTCTTTTTGGTACCAGAAAGTACCTGGAATAAAAGCCGTGACCTCTCAGGTGGTGGGGCACCGGTTCCACAGCCTGATCCTTTAGCAGACTTGCTAACTCCTGAAGGAGTAGGTCCCTGTGCAGAGGGAGTCTGGGAGGCTCCCCTGGAAAATAGGAGGGAGGTACCTGGTGAAAATGGAGAAGATAGCCCTTTTGGACTATATGAAGAACCCAGGTATCTGATGTGATGGCTGACCACCGGTGGGCAAAGTGGACCAGCAGGCCTCCTGTGCTGATGTGAGCCAGCTAAGGAGAAAAGGCTATGCTTTCTGAGTCAAAAACCCCCACCCAGCTGAGCAGGGGCCGGTGTTGGTGGCTTGGGGGTCTTCTACCTACGGGGCCCTTGACCCTGCCCCTTGGCCTGCTGACCCTGTTGGGGAGCTGCAGAGGCCTGATAATGAAGGTATTGTTTATAGGCAGATGACTTCCTCGGGTAAAAGATCTTTTTCCCCGAGCCCTTCTTTTTCTGAGAAGGGGCAGAGGTTTTCCTGGACAGTCTAGTCCTGGTGAGAGTCTCTGTCTCAAGATCAGCAGCCTTTTCAGCCATGGGCTTGCCAAAGAGGTTTTCACCTCGGCAGGGGACATCGACCAACTTGTCCTGTACCCATGGCTCGAGGTCGGATGACTGTAGCCAAGCCTGTCGGTGGGCACCGATGCCGACCCCGGCTACTCGGGACGAAGCCTCGAAGCCATCGTAGGCTGCTCGAGAGATAAACTTCGAGCACTCGAATACCAGTGGACAAGGCTTGGAACCTCTGCAAAGGTTCCTCAGAGAGACCAGCAGAGAACCCGGCAATCTCATTTGCCAGGTCTCGGAGGTACATGCCCATGTAGAGCTGGATACGGCAAGCAAGCATAGAGCCCTGGAAGCACTTCTTACCGAGGGCATCCAGGTTCCGGGCCTCCCGGCCGGGAGGCACCAAGGAGTGCATCTTCTGACTTTTCAGTCGATGCATGGCCGATTCCACAACCATGGAGTCGTGCGGTAATTGCGCCTTTTGGAACCCGGGGCTCTTGCGGACTCGATAGATGGAATCGACCCGCTTGCTTAACACCGGCGTCGAGGCCAGGGTCTCCCACATGCGGAAGAGCAGCCGCTCCAGCATCGGAGGAACCGGAACAGTAAAGGCCTCCTTCAGGGGAGAGTCATACTGGAGGGCCTCGAGCTCTTCGGCTCGAGGCTCCTCCTCGGGATCCGCGGGGAAGGCCAAGGCCTTGGCCATATCCCGCACGAAGTCCGAGAACCGGGTATCCTCCGGTGGGGATCGTCTCTGAGGTTCGGACTCCGGCGAGTCCGATGGGACACACCGACTCCAATGAGTGTCGGTTGACTTTTCGTCCTCCGTCTCCCAGCCCGACTCCTCGGAGGAAGAATCGAGCGGCTCCGGTCGGGCAGGCACCGATGCCCTCCGCCCCGACGCCGAGGGTACCGGCGTCGACGACCTCGGCCCCGAACGGGAGGTCGAGGGAAACCGTGGCAGAGGATCGACTCGAGCCTGCATGGACTCGAGGATCGGCTCGGCCTCCGGGGTCGACCTGGACGTCGAGGTCCCGGTGGTCGGGGCAGATGCACCGGCGAGACCGGCGATCAATGCCCGCTGCTGTTCCATGAAGGCAGCGAAGCTGCTCTCCAAGGCCGTCAACCTGAGTCCGAGCTCAGGAGACCCAGCAGCCCCCGACTCGGGCCCCGACGGCGTCGGGCCCGACGTCGGCTCCCTCGGAGGAGAGTCCACGAGGACAACAGCACTTACATGTCCTTGAGACTCCATCTCGACACAAGGATGTTTGGCAGGCCTCTCCGACTCCGAAGACCCGGGACGGCTATCGGGGCTATGCGACCTGGCCCTCAAGGAACCAGGCACGTCCACCGACGACGCCCTCGCGGGTTTCTTCTTCCTGCGATGTTCCCGCGAAGGAGACCCCCGCTCAGAGGAACCCCGACGCTGCTCGGGGCTGGAGTCCCGAGACGTTGAGGCCTCTGACGAGGTCCGGGCTCGGCCGGACGCGGAGTCAGAAAAATTCCTATCCTTTTGGTGCTGCCGACTCCTCAACGCCTTGGAGGACATTTTGCCACACGGACCACAGATCATCGGGTCATGATCGGGGCCGAGACAACGGAGGCAGCAGTCATGTGTGTCGGTAAGAGACATAGGTTTCTTACACCGATCACATTTCTTAAACCTAGCTGGGTGGCTGGTGGACGTGAGGATCGCCTGGTAACATGCCTGCCTGGTGCGAAGGTAGCGGACCTCACGCGCCATCTAGATAAGGTCTTAGATAGTGCTGGGGAGGAGTCTGCTGTCTTGGTACATATCGGTACCAATGACATAGGAAAATGTGATAGGGAGGTTCTGGAGGCTAAATTTAGGCTTTTAGGTAGGAAGTTGAAATCCAGAACTTCCAGGGTAGCATTCTCCGAAATGCTTCCTGTTCCACGCGCAGGACCCAAAAGGCAGGCAGAGCTCTGGAGTCTCAATGCGTGGATGAGATAATGGTGCAGAGATGAGGGTTTTGGATTTGCTAGGAACTGGGGAACATTCTGGGGAAAGGAGGGGCTCTTCCGAAGGGATGGGCTTCACCTTAACCAGGATGGAACCAGGCTGCTGGCATTAACCTTTAAAAAGAAGATAGAGCAGCTTTTAAACTAGATATTAGGGGAAAGCCGACAGTCGCCCAAGAGCGGATGGTTCGGAAGAATGTATCCTTGAAGGATACTACCAAAAGCAGAGAGGTTCCACAAAAGAGTAAAGTAGCCCAAATGCCCTCAAGTATGGAGCAGACAGAGCTTAAAGATCCCAATTTACCCATGTCTAACAATAGCCAAATTAACATGAATAAAATACATTCTCTAAAATGCTTGTATGCAAATGCTAGAAGTCTAAACAATAAGATGGGAGAGTTAGAATATATAGCACTAAATGAAAGGTTAGATATGATTGGAATATCAGAGACATGGTGGAAGGAGGACAACCAGTGGGACACTGTGATACCTGGGTACAAACTATATCGAAATGATAGAGCTGATCAAATTGGTGGAGGGGTTGCGCTCTATGTTAGAGAGGGCATTGACTCAGAAAGGATTAAAGTTTTGCAGGAAACAAAATCTGCTGTAGAATCTATATGGATTGAAATTCCATATAAAAGGGGGAAGGCAATGGCAGTGGGGGTGTACTATCGAGCACCTGGCCAGAATGACCAAAAGGATGATGAAATGCTCAAAGAAATCAAGGAAGCTAACAAAAGTTACAGCGCAGTAATAATAATGGGTGATTTCAATTACCCCGGTATCGACTGGGTCAGTGTCACGTCAGGACATGCTAGGGAGATAAAGTTCCTAGATGAAATAAATGACTGCTTCTTGGAGCAGCTGGTTCATGAACCGACCAGAGGGGAAGCCATATTAGACCTAGTCCTTAGTGGAACACCAGATCTAGTGCAAGAGATAAGGGTGTTGGGGCCACTTGGCAATAGTGATCATAGCATGATCGCCTTTGATTTAATTAGTGGAGGAGGGATAGTAAGGAAATCCACAGTACTACCTTTTAACTTTCAAAAGGGAGACTATGATAAAATGAGGAAAACAGTTAAGAAAAAACTAAAAGGAGCAGTTGCAAAGGTTAAAGACGTACATCAAGCTTGGGTGTTGTTGAAAAATACTATCTTGGAAGCCCAGACCAGCTGTATTCCACGCTTTAAGAAAAGTGGAAGGAAGTCCAAAAAACTGCCAGCATGGTTTAAAGGTGAGGTCAGAGAGGCTGTTGTTGCCAAAAAAGCATCTTTCAGGAAATGGAAAAAAGAGCCAAACGACGAAACCTGGAAACAGCACAAGCACTGGCAAGTCAAATGCAAGGCATTGATAAGGCAGGCAAAGAGAGAATTTGAGAAGAAGCTTGCTGTGGAAGCAAAAATGCGAAATAAAGACCTTTTCAAGTACATTCGTAGCAAAAAACCTGTGAGAGAGTCAGTTGGTCCATTAGATGATAAAGGGGTTAAAGCAGCACTAAGAGGCGACAAGGCGATAGCGGAGAGACTGAATGAATTCTTTGCTTCGGTCTTTACTGAGGAAGATGAAGGGATGTTACCCATGACTGAGGTGGTATTTAAAGGTGCGGAAGAATTGAAGGAAATATCGATACATCAGGAATATGTCTTACAACTATTAGATAAACTGAAGAGTAGCAAATCACCTGGGCCGGATGGTATACATTCAAGGGTGTTGAAAGAACTGAAATATGAGATTGCAGACCTGCTATCAGTAATCTGTGAACTATCATTAAAATCATCTCTAATACCTGAAGATTGGAGGATCGCCAATGTAACACCAATTTTTAAAAAGGGTTCCAGGGGTGATCCGGGAAACTACAGACCGGTGAGCCTGACGTCAGTACCGGGAAAAATGGTAGAAACCATCATAAAGAATAAAATTACTCAGCATGTAGATAGTCACAACCTAATGGGAGACAGCCAACATGGCTTTAGACAAGGAAGATCTTGTCTTACTAATCTGTTATGTTTTTTGAAGGAGTGAATAAACAGGTGGACAATGGTGAGTCGGTTGATATTGTGTATCTGGACTTTCAGAAAGCCTTTGACAAGGTCCCTCATCAGAGACCTTTGGCAAAACTAAAGAGTCATGGGATAGGAGGCAGTGTACTATTGTGGATCAGGAACTGGTTAAAAGATAGAAAGCAGAGGGTAGGGTTAAATGGCCAATTTTCCCAATGGAGAAAGGTGAATAGTGGTGTACCCCAGGGATCTGTGCTGGGTCCGCTGCTTTTTGACATATTCATAAATGACCTGGAAAATAGAATAACGAGTGAGGTTATCAAATTTGCAGATGACACAAAACTATTTAAAGTTGTTAAAACCCAAGAGGATTGTGAAAAATTGCAAGAGGATCTTGATAAATTGGAAGACTGGGCATCAAAATGGCAGATGAAATTTAATGTGGACAAGTGCAAGGTTATGCACCTAGGGAAGAACAACCCAAACTATGGTTACACGATGCAAGGTTCCACATTAGGAACCACCACCCAGGAAAAAGATTTAGGCGTCATTGTGGATACCATGTTAAAACCCTCGGCCCAGTGTGCAGCGGCGGCCAAGAGAGAAAATAGAATGCTAGGTATGATAAGGAAATGAATGGAAAATAAAACAAAAGATATTATAATGCCTCTATATCGTTCCATGGTGAGACCGCACCTTGAATATTGTGTGCAATTCTGGTCACCGTATCTTAAAAAGGATATAGCGATTTTAGAAAAGGTACAGAGAAAAGCCACCAAAATGGTAAAGGGGATGGAAGGATACTCCTATGAAGAAAGGCTAAAAAGGTTAGGGCTCTTAACCTGGAAAAGAGACGGCTGAGGGGAGATATGATAGAAGTCTATAAATTAATGAACGGAGTGGAACGGGTAAACGTAGATAGATTGTTTACCTTATCAGAATATAGAAAGACTAGGGGACATGCAATGAAGCTACAGGGTAAACTATTTAAGACTAATAAAAGAAAATATTTTTTCACTCAATGTGTAATCAAACTCTGGAATTTGTTACCGGAGGATGTAGTAAAGGCTGTTAGTGTAGCTGTGTTTAAAAAAGGTTTGGACAAGTTCCTGGAGGAATGGTCCATAAACCATTATTAAGAAGTGACCGAAGATATCAATGCTTGACCCAGTACAAGCATTGTGGAACTTGTGTCTCTTGGGGAAACTGCTAGGTACATATGACCTAGATTGGCCACTGTTGGAAACAGAATACTGGGCTTGATGGACCTTGGTCTGACCCAGTATGACATATCTTATGTTCTTATGTTCTTAGCCATCGGGGGAAAAAGGGCCCCTGCTAAGTCAAAAGACCAGGCTGCCAGGGAAAAAAGAAAAAAGGCGCGAACACCAGTCACAAAGGACAAAAAACGAAAAAGAGAGAAAGGACTCGATACCGGCGTATCGGTCCGAGGGGGAAAAGGATCCGGCGTCGAACTGGAGAAAAAAAGAGAAACAACAGGGAAAAATCAACTCTTTCCTCGGGGAAAAACGAACTACGTCCGTCGGGCTCCGCGGAAAAAAGAAGATTGAGCAAGATGGCACCCTTGGGCGGGAAGGGGACCGCGCATGCGCGTTGCAATTCCCAAAGGCTTTCTTTGAAAGCTGGGGAAATGCTCCGCACGAGGGCTCCGTCGGCGCCGACGTCACCCATATGTGAGGACTGACTTCCTGCTTGGTCCTGGAGAATATACACTGCATGAAGGTGTATGTGGTGAGAGATAACATAAAAAACAAAACAAAACCCCAAAGTGCAATATGTAACCCATAACTAAAATTTTATCCCACTGTCAAAATTCCACATCCAGAGGATCGAGCTGGATGTCAGAAAAGAAGTGAAATAACGTGGGGTCATGCCAGATCAGTCCCTAAACATGTTATCACACATAAAATCAGCTACTAAAGCCATCTATTTCAAACTACGTATGATACAACACCTCAGACCTCTTCTAGAAAGCTATAACTTTAGATCTATCCTACAGGCTTTAATCATACCTCATTTTGATTTTTGTAACAGTATCCTGCAAGGACTGCCTAAGAAAACAACCCAACAACTCCAGTTTGCACAGAACCTTGCCGCCACTGTTCCCTCTAAGCTGTGCGCGTGTGCGCGCGCACACACCTTGCCAAGTGAGCGCACATACTTTACAACAGAGCGCACAAAAATTATGGTTCTGATTCTGATAGAAAACAACACAAACGTCTTAAACTTTAAAAGTTGTTGTGTATTTATGGTTTTCACAAGTTCTACAATATTTTCTAGTGCAATCAATGTGGTGTACATACTGTATTCTGACGTATAGTCAAATTTTAAAGTATATAACTCCGAGTGTCGTTATGTGGCACACAAAAATTTAACCTTCCTTCAAAGGCTGCACAGCTGATATTTTATGCGCACAGAAAATTAGAGGGAACGTTGCTTGCCGCACGTATAATTTATAAAGCTCACCATTCAGACCATATCACCCCACTTCTTCACAAGCTACAGAGGTTGCCCATACCAAGCAGAATAAAATACAAATACCTGATGATAGTCTTTAAACTCCTCAACAACATAGCCCCATCATATCTATCCTCCCTGTTCATTACATCCTCTACCACATACAAGCACCTAGCTGTTTGAGAGGTGGTCTTGAAACAACTGCAGGGCATTTTTGATTGCTCAAAGTTCCAACAAGTTGATCTGTAAGGATGACTCCTGAGTCGTCCACAGGCCTTATTTATTTATTTATTTATTTATTTATTTACATTTCTTATATACCGCACTATTTGACATCAGCGCGGTTTACATCAAACAAAACATTTCAGTACACAAAAATGTCTGAGTTACATTAAACAGGGTTAACAACTTGGATAACAGGGTAATTTTACAACTCAGGTGCCTTGGGTGGACACTGACTCCAGGTGGGTTCCCCAACCCAGTTTGGATGCATCTGTGGTTAGGGTGTGCTGAGGTTGAGGCATCCGAAAAGGTGACCCTACCAGCAGGTTGGCAGGGGTGCCCCACCATAGGAGGGATTGGACTAGTGGGTGGGTGATCTGAATGATGTCCCGTAGGTGTCCTGTGGATTGTATCCATTGGGATGCTAGGGTCCATTGTGCTAGGCGCATATGTAGTCTTGCATATGGCACCATGTGCACTGTGGATATCATATGGCCTCAGAGACAAAGGAAGCCTCGAGCTGTCGAGCTGGTCTGTTGACGCATGTGGGCGACTGGGATTATTAGTCGGTCCATACGGTCTAGTGGCAGAAAAGCTCTGAATAGCTGAGTGTCTAGCATTGCCCCTATGAATTCCAGTCTTTGGGTTGTGATTAGATAGGACTTTGGGAAGTTTACTACAAATCCCAGGTGTTACAGCATTGCAAGAGTGGTTTTGAGGGTGCAGAGCTCTCCTGGAGAGTCTGCTTTTATCAACCAGTCGTCTAAGTAAAGGAAGACGAAGATCCCACTGCCTTGCAGGTAGGTTGCCACTAGTGACATGCATTTGCGAACAGCCTGGGAGCAGATGCTAGTCTGAAGGGGAGGACTCTGTACTGGTAGTGAGTCCCCTGAAAGGCAAAGCGAAGATATTTCCCGTGTCCTGGATGTATCGGGATATGGGTATATGCATCTTTGAAATCTAGGGAACAGAGCCAGTCTTGTTCCTGCAGATAGATTAGGAGCGTTCCGAGGGAAATCATTTTGAACTTCTCCTTTACCAGGAATTTGTTGAGATTTCGGAGGTTAAAGATGGGCTATATCCCCCTTGACGTCTTCGGTATGAGGAAAGGAGAGTAGAAGTCCTTGTGAAGTTTTTGCTGTGGAACCTCCTCTATGGCACCCTCTGTGAGCAGGTTGGAGATTTCCTCTTTGAGTATGGTCCTGAGGATAGGTTAGAGAGGATATCTGCCTCTGAAGTGAGGAGGGGGATTTTGTTTGAAGTTTAGTTGGTACTCCTCCTGAATGATTCTTGGGGTCCACTGTTCTGAGACGATCATTTGCCAATGGGTGGCAAAGGAACAAAGTCAATCTGCTATTTTGGTTGAATTGGGCCTTTGCAGGGGTAAGACGACCATGTTCCCCAGGACTGAGTCAAAAGCTGGGTGTTGCTCGTGGCTGAGCTGCTGGCTGTTTAGCAGTTCTGGGCTTCTTAGCAGGGTTAGGCCCCTGTTGTTTGCCTTGAGGCTGGTAAGAGAGTTGTGAATAAGAAGGGTAGAACCTCTTCTTTTTAGGATACAAGGGTTTCTTTGTTGCTGGTTTCTTTTTGGAAAGGTCAGCAGCCTTTCTGGGGAGCCTCTTTCGAGTGTTATCATCAGTTTCAAGCTCTCCAGCTTTTTCTCTCCAGTTTTTAACAAAGAAATTTTCCCCATTGTAGGGGATGTTACCCAGTTTGTCTTGGACCCATTGTTCTAGATCTGAAGTCTGTAATCATGCTAGTCTTTGAGCACCGATGGCAATAGCTGATGCTCTACTGGTGGATTCATATGCATCGAAGGCTGCCCTGTTCACAAATTTTGAGACATTCCAGCTATGTCTCAAAAGTTTATTTATTTATTTACGGTCTCTTCTATACCGCGCTATTCGACATCAGTGCGGTTTACAATGAACATAAAATTACACATTTCCTTGGGTACTCTGTGTTTACAATGAACAGGAGTTTAAAACTTGGATAACAGGGGGTAACTATTTACAATCTTGAAACAAGGTGGGGTTCACATCGTTTTGTCTAGTCGTGTGAGTTTTGTGTTGTAACTATGGATGGGGCTGATATAGCATTGTTTATCGGGTAGTGCAGGAGGAAGAGGTGGTGCTTCAAGGCCTTCCTGAACTGGAATAGGTCAGGAATTGCACGGATGTTGGGAGGCAGAGTATTCCAGCATCTGGGCGCACAGAATTTGAAGGCTCTGCTTGCTGTTGATTGGGTACATTGGGTTATTACTTTGAGACTGACAGTATATTGAGTGCTACTGATCTTCTGGGCCTGTTAGTGGGATTGGTCTGGATCAATTCAGATAATGATGAAGAGGAAAGCCCATGAATGGCTTTGAATGTCAGCAGTAGGATTTTGTACTTAAGTCTGCTATGTATCGGGAGCCAATGGAGGTGCTTCAGTATGGGCGTCACATGGTCATTCCTGGATGCACCGAATAGGACCCTCGCTGCGGTGTTCATTGCAAGTTGCAATGGATTCAGAGTGGTTTGGGGGAGCCCGTGTAAGATCACATTAGCATAATCAAAATGTGGTATGATCAGCGCCTGGTAAATTGTCCTAAAGTCTTCTGGTTTCAGCAAGGCTCGTAGGGGTCTGAGGGATCATATCTTATGGTACACCACCTTAACTATGTTGCCTATGTGTAACTTCATATCCAGCCTCTGGTCTAAAGTGACACCAAGGTATCTGATCGTGGGTTTGGTCTGGAGGTCCGCTTCCTTGACACTTAGAACGGGTGGTGTGGAGAAGTTTAGATTCCTTGTAATGAACAGTACTTCCGTTTTTTTGTGTTGGATCCTGAGGTTTTGGGTTTGGAGCCAGTCGGATACGGCGTTAAAGCAATTTGTTATGTTTATGTTTATGTTTATTAAAACTTGATTGACCGCCCTTCAAATAAAATCAAAGCGGTTTACAATAAGTAAAAACCAATAAAAGCAAGGCACAAGGCCGGAAAAGGAAAAGAAATTACAATTTGTAAAAGCAAAGTGGGTTAAGGAACAGTAGAGGAAGGAGAGTAGAGCTACAAGGGGGAAGGGGAGGTGGGGAGGTTAAAGGCTAGGGAAAAAAGGTGGGTTTTTAGCTGTTGTTTGAATGCTGCATAGCAGGGTTCAAGGCGGACAGAAGTGGGAAGGGAGTTCCAAAGTGCGGGGCCTATGAAGAAAAAGCTGAGGAGCGGGTGGATTGAAGATGGGCGGCGGAAAGGGGGGGGAGGGTGAGACGGTTTAAATGGAACGAGCGGGGGGTATGTCTGGGGGTGTGAAATTGAATAAGATCAGCTAAATATTGTGGGGTACTGGTGTGTAGGGCTTTATGAACCAGGGTGAGTAGCTTATATTGGGAGCGAAAGGGAACAGGTAACCAGTGTAGATGGATGAGAAGAGGGGTTATGTGGTGATAAGGGGATGAATGAGAGAGAAGGCGAGCTGCGGTGTTTTGGATTCTCTGAAGGCGGTGAAGTTGGGAGGAGGCCAGGCCGATTAGGATAGAATTAGAAAAGTCGACCCGGGACATAACTAGAGAGAGAAGTAGAGTGGAGAGAGCGGAAGGGGCGAGGAAGGGACGAATGGCGCGAATTTGACGTAAGAGATAGAAAGAGGTTTTGGTAATGTGAGAGATATGAGCGTGAAAGGTAAGGTCTGAATCAAAGAGGACACCGAGATAGCGGTTAGTGGCGAGAGGTTTGGATTCTCCGTTGAGAAAGGCATATATAGCAATACGTCGTCTGCGTATATCAAGCAGTTGACACTGAATGACCGGATCAGGTTGCATATAGGCTGCATGTATACGTTGAACATCAGGGCCAAGAGGGAGGAGCCCTGCGGGACACCTTGCTTCTGGTGGAAGGGATCTGATGAGGTTGCCCAGGAACGAACGTGCTGCCATCTGTCCGAAAGGTAGGACTTGCACCAGTCCAGTGCTTTATCAGTGATCCCCTCTTCCCTGAGATGTTCCAGCAGAAGCTCATGGCTTACCGAGTCAAACGCAGCTGCAATGTCCAAGAAGATGAGGACACACCCCTGATGAATGCTGTCAATTCCTGTTATGTTGTTGATGAGTGTGGTAAGGAGCGTTTCGACTCCATGGGCCTCTCTGAAGCCGTGTTGGCAAGGGTCCAGAGGTGCAGAGGTTTCAATGTGTTCTTGAATTTGCATCTGTACTTCCTTTTCAATTATTTTTGCTAGCAAAGGTATGCTAGATATCGGTCTGTATGAGTCTGCCTTCTGGGGGCCGAGCTTGCTGTTTTTTAGTAAAGGTCTTATGGACGTGCGCTTTAGGGATTGCGGGAATGTACCTGTTGTAAAGGATTGGTCCATGATTTGGGCTATGGTGGGGCTAAGGTTAGATCATAGGTCTTTAATCCAGAATGCCGGGCAGGGGTCGGTTTGGGCAGTGGTTGTGTTGATTGCTGCTATGGTGTCCTCAATACGCTGTTTGGGAGGTGTGGAGAAGATGGTGAGAGGTGTTTGATAGTTCGGCTTGAAGGAGACTTCAGGTGCTGGGGCGATGTTGGTCTGGCATAGTTTGGATAGTAAGTAGTCCGCAAATCCTTGAGGGTGGCTCCCAGTTGTTTGCTCTGTGGCTGGCTCCTTTGTCAGGTTCTTGACAAGGGCAAACAGGTCGTGTGGTTTGCTCAGCGATCGTTTTAGCATGTCCGTGTGGAATCGCCGCATGCTTGCTGTTATCGCTTCGCGGTGCACTGTCAGGTGGGAGATATATGCTCTTTTATCATCAGCTGTGTGTGAACGGCGCCAGTGGCTCTCCAGTTTCCTTAGGCGGGTAAGAGAGGATTTCAGCTCAGCGGAGTACCAGGGTGAGGATGCTCGTTTCCCAAGAGTTTTGTTAGATGGCGGGCATAGTGCAAGTGAGCTGAATGTTTCATTCCATTCAGAGACCAAAACCTCAGGATCATGTGTTGCCGAGGTGAGTAACGGGTATACTGTGCTTAGTATCAGTTCCTTATTGAACGTTTGAAATCTTCGCGGTGGTGCATTGGGGTGGCCGCTTACTGTTCTGACTTCCTTCTGGTTGTGTGTGGGCAGGGGAATTTGGAATGTGATCAACTTGTGGTCAGACCAGGGAACTGCAGTAATTGATATCTCAGGGGTCATGAGTGAGTTGACGGTTTCCTGGGGCTTCTTGACCTCTGGGATGAATGGAAGGAAGGCTACCCAACCCTTATTAATTTCCTTAAGGAACATTCCTACGTATAAGGTGTAGGAAATGATCCTACTTGCCAGCATAGAGGTGTGGAACGACCGTCGAGCAAAGGTACTGAGGTTCCTCGATTCCCTGCCGTGTCTTCCCACTTTTGATGTGGCACATTGTTGATTCAACTACCATCGAGTAATGTGGTAGTTGTATCTTTTGAAAGCCGGGGACCTCTGGTATTCAATACATTGTATCGAGGCATCAGTTGATGAGCGAGACTGTAAGCAGAGTTTCCCACATGTGAAACATCAGGTTATGTAGAATCTTATGAACTGGTAAGATCGTTGCCTCTTTCTGGGCCGTGGGGTACTGTAGAATCTCCAGTTCCTCCACCTGGGGCTCCGGTTCTGCCGCGACAGGTACTGATAGTCCTGCTGCCATGTCCCAAATAAATTCTTGGAAGGACATGTCTTCCAGTGGGGACCTTTTGGTGGGAGGTGGTGCTTGGAGATGATGGCTCCGATACCGATACCATATCCAGTAGTTCCTCAGAGTCGATGGACCGATGGTCTGAACTGGAGGCCTCAGACTTTGAGCTCAGTAGAGTTGTCAGTGCTGATGACCGTGTGAATGGTGCTGGCGGTACCAGTCATGCTCGATGTCCTCCCCTTGCTATCTTAGCAGTGGTGCCGAACCTGGAATCAACCAAGTTGATGGGGCTCCACGCACCAGTCCCAGTGGTGGAGCTGAGGCATAGGGGATGTAGACAGCAGGTAGTAGCACCGGTAGCGATACCAATGTCAGTACAGATGTTGCTTTCGCTGTTGGTGCCGATGTCGATTCCGATGTAAGCGGTCTTGGAGTCATCGGTGCCTATGGTACCGAGGCTGCTAGGAGAACCGCTAAAATCTTCTCGAACCCATGTTGCTGAAAGTCGAGAAGTTTGTGCCTTTCGATATGGTCTTGCAGTTGGTGCTGTACTGTTTTCTCAATGATCTTTGCCAGGAAGGGAAGGCTTGCAATTGATCTGTATGATGAGGGATCAGAGGGATCAAGGGTGGGGGGGAGGTTTAAGGTTGGGCGAATGGAGGAGGTTTTCAGGCTTGCGGGCATGCCATGTTAAAGAGATTGCTGGTGTCTGGTCTAGAGACAGAACGGGGCTTGCAGCCACCGTACCAGAGCATGGCACCAGTGGCTCTGCCGAGGTCGAGGCCTCCCGATTCCGCACAGAGGCTTTGGAGGACAAGTCCTACTGCTGAAGGTGTTCAGTTTGACAGCCAGCTTCAGAGGATGTCTTCAGGGAGACTGTGTTTTGAACGGGACCTCTCCTTCGATCCTCTCAATGTCACTTTGGATTCCTTGGATGAAGCTTCAGACTCCTTCGGATCCCGAGGAGATTTTAGTGGGATCTCAAAGTCTCAGAATCTGAACTATGTTTTGAGATCATCGAGGTTTTAGATACTTTTGAAGCTGATGAAGTTCGGGAAGATGTCGATGCCACTGAGACTGAATCCAATGGGAAAAACTCTGACAACTTTCTGGAATGGTTTCCTAGACCTCTCTTAGTCATCTGCTTACAGAGGGAGCAAGAGTCTGGGTCATGGTCAGGACCAAGGCACTTGAGGCAGCACTCATGTGCCCATGACAGAAATTGTCCAGGAACACTTAGTGCATTTCTTAAAACACCAAGGTGTTTCTCCATGTTGGACAGGATAGGCCTAAGACCAATGCAGGGCACGAGGCCCTCTAAGGAAAAATGAACAAATATACGAGGTAAAAAGAAATAAAAATGAAAGTACCGGAATCGGGGATGATGCCAGTTGAAAAACGGGAAGGAAGAAGCACTATTCTGAGAAAAATTTTCTGTGGCAACAGAAAAAGCAAAATTACTGATCTTGCTGGCTCCGCGGAAAAAGAACCACTGAGGAGAGAGGAGTCAGAAGAGCAGGAAGGCAGTCACGTAGGCGCAGTGGAGTACTTCCAAAGGCTTTCCTATAGGATGCTGGGGAGCATTCCAGCGTGGGCTCTGTCGATGCAGACGTCACCCATATGTGAAGACTACATTCCTGCTTGATCCTGGAGATAAAGCCTTCATTTCTGGGGACCATGAAATAAATGGAGTATCGACCATAGCCGCATTGGCTTTGGGGGACCTCCATGACGGCCTTCAAATGATGAAGCTGCCTGAGGTTGTCCCACATGGTCATGACCTTGCTGGGTATTTTCAGGGACACTGGACAAAGGCATACGCAAGTGGATGGGCACATTCTAGCACGTATTCCTCTCTGATGATTTCTAAGACCCACTGGTCGGAGGTGGTCCAGGCACAGGCAGGGTAGAAAACCTGCAGCTGACTTCCAACAGGACCCAACTCTGCCTGGGCCCCCCTCACTTCATTGTGTCTTCTTGGTTGTGGCAGAGGAGGAGGAGTAAAATCCCCATCCTGCTCCTTGAAAACCACGAAAGACCTGCCCTCGAAAAGGAAATTGCCCTTGAAAAGGAAAACAGCGAGGAAGCAGCGGAAATCCCACGGCTAAACTCGCACTGGCACGGACTAATTCACTGACTTCTGCTCATCCTCAGGGAAACAACCACCACCCTAGACTCCCCCAGGTCCTTTACCAACTTATCTAGCACCTCTCCGAACAGGAGTTTACTCAAATGGGATTTGGAGGAGACATCTGCCAACCAATTACACAACTACAATTAGCAGCGTGCAGCTACTACTGAGGCCATACTCTTGGATAGACCCCTAATGAGGTCTTAGAAGGCATCCGCCAAGTAGGCTGCACCACACTCCAGTTTAGCCGCCTCCAGTGGTGGAGTTTGTGCCTCACCAACACTGTCCAAGATTCCCTGCGCCCATCTCAAACATGCCATTGCTACAAAAGCTCCACACACGTATGCCTGTAAGGACAGAGCATTAATGTTGAATGCTTGCTCTAACATCCTGTCCTGTACATCTTTAAGGGCGTTACTACCTTCCACTGGAATAGTGGTCTTAGTAGAAACACAGAAACAGGACGGTAGAAAAAGACCACATGGCCTATCTAGTCTGACCCTTCCATATCAACCACTACAAGAGTCTCCTTTTTAGTGATCGCTGATACTGCTGCATCCACCTTAGGGGAGTGCAGGATCTCTCTCTCCTGCTCCTGGAGAGGATAGAGCTACGCCATGGTCTGTGTTCCTCTTAGGGCAGCTTCTGGAACAAAGATTCAAAAAGAGGAGGAAATAGCCAATGCAATAAAATAGGGGGATAAGACATTTTTCAGATACATTAGTGAGAAGAGGAAGGGAAAACGTGATATTGTCAGACGCGAGGGTGAAGGGGAGGAATATGTAGAAGCTGATGAGGATAAAGTGGAATTGCTTAACAAATATTTCTGTTCTGTGTTCACAGATGAAGAACCAGGAGCAGGACCTCAGAAAACACCCACAAACAGGAACAAAAGCGAGGGACATCTTGAACAATTTTCATAAGACTGTGTTTGTAAGAAACTACCTCAACTTAAAGTAGACAAAGCAATGGGACCGGATGGGATACACCCTAGACTACTGAGGGAACTTGGGACATTCTAGCAGCTCCACTGACAGACCTTTTCAATGCCTCGTTGGAGTTGGGAGTGGTGCCAAAGGACTGGAGAGAGGCTCATGTGGTGCCTTTACACAAAAGCGGAAGTAAGGATGTAGTTGAAAACTACAGGCCGGTTAGTTTAATTTCAGTGGTGAGTAAATTATTGGAAACACTGCTGAAAGAGAAAATAGTGAGGTTTCTGGAGTTCAGCGAATTACAGGATCCGAGGGAGCACGGATTCACCAGAGGCAGGTCTTGTCAGACAAATCTGATTTATTTCTTTGACTGGGTGACCAGGGAGTTGGACCGAGGGAGAGCCCTACATGTGGTGTATTTATTTATTTACATTCTCTTATATACCGCGCTATTCTGCATCAGCGCAGTTTACATTTAGATTTATTTCGATTTCAGTAAAGCCTTTGATACTGTTCCTCACAGGTGACTTATAAACAAACTGAGCACCCTAGGGATGGACCCTAAAGTTACTGCTTGGGTTAGAAATTGGTTGGGTAGGAGGCGACAAAGAGTACAGGTAAATGGAGATCACTCTGAGGAGAAGGACGTTACCAGTGGTGTGCCCCAGGGATCTGTCCTTGGTCCGATTCTTTTTAACATCTTTGTTAGTGATATAGTGGAAGGGCTGTCGGGTTAAGGTTTGCCTCTTTGTGGATGACCCCAAAATCTGCAATAGAGTAGTCACCCAGGAAGGTGTAGATAACATGAGGAGGGATCTAGCTAAGTTTGAAGAATGGTCTAGAATTTGGCAGCTGGGATTTAATGTTAAAAAATGTAAGGTCATGAATTTGGGCTGCAGCAATCCAAGGGAGCAATATAGTATAGGACAGGGGTGGACAATTCCGGTCCTGGAGAGCCGCAGACCAGTCAGGTTTTCATGAAGTCCCTAATGAATATTGTGATAAGGAAGCTTATCATGACAGAGGAGAAAGGGATAAAGGAAAAGAATTCACCCTTATAAAAGGACCTATTTTGCAAGGTCAGAGAAACAAAACCCAAATCACACCTAGAAAGCAGGAAATTCCCAGATGGGATAGGTTTCAGAGTTCCCCTAGTGGAGAAAAGGAGAGGGAATACAGACCCAGGATAAAGAACCCTTACGTCACTGAGTTCCCTAATTACCCAGCTGCCAGGAGGCAAGCTGATCTCCGTCACCTGAGAGGAGAAGAGGTGGGGCTGGAGCCTTGGGGATTTAAGTCTAGATAGAGAAAGAAGCAAGGGAGAGGAGGAGGAGAGTCCCAGAGAGAGACCCAAGCAGAAACACTAGCTGGAGGACAGGACGAGGAAGCACAGGAGAATGGTGGCCAGAGCATGAGAAAGGAGAAGCTGCTACAAGCCCAGGCCGAGGTATGAGCCTTGAAAGCTTGTCTAATACAGAGCAGTGCAGAGTTGCAAGGGATACTCTCAGCTCTAACGGAAGGCAGTCAGCTGAACCCTGTGAACTGGAAGGAGAGGTAGAGCCTATGCAACTAGGTGAACCAGACCTAGCTGTGAATGACGAAGACTCATACATGGATTGCTCCTTGTGCCAATCCCTTTACTGCAGAGGGACTGAAAGAAAACCACCCTTAAGAGAAAACCTTCAGAGTCAGGTAACCTTGAAAGCCTGTAGATGGTTTTGTGCATGTCCTGTGTTAAAGAAGAAATATGTTTGCTGAGAAAGCAAGAGCAAGCTGAAGCTCTCTGATTGTGCTTGATAAACACCTGATATCCAGAGCAGTGCACCGGCAAGAAGCCGAGCTAATGGTGAAAGGAAGGAAAGTTTTTGGCTTTGTTTTTGAATATTCCTAAAGCATGGATAGAGCATTATTTGCTTATGAGAAGTTTTTGTCCTGTTAAAAGTTTTACTTTGTTTGTAAGGAGACAAAACAGCCTGGAAGTGTTTGGGACTATGAGAACAGAAAACTGCCATTGAGAAATGCTGTTTTTGTTTGCTTTAAACAGCAATGCTAGCCAAGCTGGTAGCATAACACTCCCCTGTTCTACCCTTGTAACATTACTTTCTTAACATAGCATCATGTAAACTGTACATAGTTTCCCCTGTTCTTTCCAAGTTGCTCTCCCTGTTCGATGTAAACTCGGGAGTGCCCCGAGTCGTTTGTTGACTGTAAACCGCACTGATGATAAAGAGCGCGGTATAAAAGAAATGCTAAATAAATAATAAATAAAATAAAAATAAATAAAAGGCTTTTCCTTTGAGTTGAAGAACACTATAAGCTGAAAATTTGCTTTGAGTTTATTTATGTGGAGTGGAGGAGTGGCCTAGTGGTTGGGGCAAGGTACTTCAGGCCGGAAGGTCGGTGGTTCAAATCCCACTAGAGGACAGCAACCTTGGGCCGGAAGGACTGGGGTTTCTAGTCACACAAAGGAACCAGTCAGTTAAAGGCTAAAAGGTGAAACCTTCTATGATAACCATGCCCCTCCATACTGGAAGTAAGGGGCAAGGGCGTGACAATATTCATGGACCTATTTCCATACAATGGAAGGCAGTGTATGCAAAAAGATCTCATGAATATTCATTAGGGACGTCATGAAAACCTGACTGGTCTGCGGCCCTCCAGGACCGGAATTGCCCACCCCAGGTATAGGGGGTGAAGTATTTTTGTCCACTAAAGAAGAGCGGGACCTAAGCGTGGTTGTGTCTGATGATCTTAAAGTAGCTAAACAGGTAGAAAAGGTGACGGCAAAAGCTAGAAGGATGCTTGGGTGCATACAGAGAGGAATGGCTAGCAGAAAAAAAGGAGGTGGTAGTGCCTCTGTATAAGTCTTTGGTGCGACCTCATTTGGAGTATAGTGTGCAATTCTGGAGCCCGCACCTTCAAAAGGATATAAACAGGATGGAGGCGGTACAGAGGGTGGCTACTAAAATGGTTAGTGGTCTTCATTATAAAGCATATGAGGACAGACTTATGGATCTTAATATGTACACCTTAGAGGAAAGGCGGGATAGAGGTGATATGATTGAGATGTTTAAATACCTCCGTGGCATAAATGTACAAGGGGAGAGCCTCTTTCAATTGAAAGCAAGTTCTGCTACGAGGGGACATGGGATGAGGGTGAAGGGGGATAGATTTATTTATTTATTTATTTAACATTTTTTTATATACCGTCTTTCTGCAAATCAAGGCGGTTTACATAGAACATATCATGACAGTATATTTCAACTGTTTACATATAATAGAACAGGGGGAGGAGTTTTCATAATAGCAAAGTCCGAGTTGCAATACCGAGTGTCCCTAACCAGGAGCTCCCAACATCTAGACACTATAACGATCGCAAATAGAAGCAACTCTATCAATCTCATCTATTCAGCACCAAACGCAGTATCAGAAGATCTCTCAGATATAATAAACTTAGCCTGCAATTCTGACAGACCCAACAAACCAAACTGGTTGTTAGGTGACTTTAACCTTGCCTCTCTACATCACGACTTATCCAGTACATTCCTCGATGCCATGACAGACCTTGGATACAAACAAATCGTGCACAACCCCACACACAAACAAGGGAACATCCTCGATTTGATATTCGTTCCATCAGCAGTCTCAAGCTTATATAATTACACCAAACCATCTATTATCCCAGTCCCTTGGTCAGACCATAGCCTGATCTTATTCCAGATTCCAACAAATTCAAACACACTCGCCCAGCCAGTCACCTCAACAACAAGCGCAAGGCGATTTAAGCCATTCGACATAGAGACCCTCACTAAACAAGCATTGCCAAAACTATCCAAGCCAATGGACAATCTAAACGAGCTAATCTCTAACTGGAACGACACTCTCTATCAATATGCCCATCAACCAAGCATGAACAAGAAGCTCCCATCCAGGAATCGCTCCAATAAAAAGCAGGATGCCCCTTGGTTCTCTCCAGAACTACGTACATCTCTACTCCAATTAAGGAAGTTAGAAAGAAAATGGAGACACACCCACAACAGCCAGGATCAAGAAGAGTATCTCACCCACCTCAAAAAGCACCGCGAACTAACTTGGACTACAAGGAAAGAATTCCACTCCAACCTTCTCAGCAAAACAATAAACAGACCACGCGATCTCTTCAATTTAGTAAAAACATTAACCAAAGATCCATCGCCACCTCATCAAGAATCTGTACAACCACAGCTATATGCTAATTTCATCCAAGCCAAAATGGTCAAGGCGAACACAACGCCATCGCAAATACTAATCCAACTCCCGCAAGCTCAAGCATCACTCGATAAATTCTCACCACCATCAAGAAAAACCATCGAAGAAATTATCGCTACCATAAACACCACCACAGCACCAAATGACCCATGTCCAGCACACTGGATCAAAACCTTACGTGCCGAGCTTAGCCCTTACATAGCTAAGATCGCAAATATCTCCTATCTAACTGGGATCTTCCCTACCGCCCTTAAACAAACATCAATTCGCCCTCTGCTAAAAAACAACCTAATGGACCCAACGAAGGAAGAGTCCTACCGCCCAATCTCCAGCATTCCCTATCTAGCCAAGATACTTGAAAAGGAAACTCAGAGACAGATCCAACACCACATTGACACAGCAGCCCCGTTAGACCCATGCCAACATGGATTCCGAGAAGCTCACAGAACAGAAACACTCATGACTTCACTACTTAACAAACTCATTTGTGGGATTGACAACATTCACATGGCCATTGCAATGATTTTTCTGGACATATCAGCGGCATTCGACTCAGTCGACCATAAGATTATGCTAGCTAGACTTCATGAAAAAGGCATCCGTAACCAAGTCTGGAACTGGTGCAAATCTTACTTAGATGAGCGCTGGCAACAGGTCCGTACAGGCAACATTACATCTGAACCCTTCAAACAGAAACAGGGAGTACCTCAAGGCTCATCTCTATCTGCGTTGCTTTTTAATATATACATGCAACCAATCTGCCAAATCACCAGAGACTTCGGTATATCCTGCCTACTATACGCGGATGACGTGCTAATATTCACACCGATCAATATATCAAACCCTGACTACTCTCCATTAATCAACTGTTTCAACACAATAACCGACTGGCTTCTCAATCAGAACATGAGAATAAACTTCAAGAAAACCGAAGTACTCATAGCCACAAGAAACAAGCAATTTTCTCCACCAACCACCCTCATAGTAAGAGATGCAGAACTCCCAATCAAGGCCTCCATAAAGTACCTCGGTGTGATACTCAACCAAAAACTCAATCTTAAAGAGCACATAAAGAACACGGTAAGGTCAATTTACTACAAGCTAAAAACACTGCGACACCTGAAACCAATGATGGAGACAAAGGACTTCCGTACAGTCTTCCAAGCAATAGTCACACCGCATTTTGACTATGCGAATATCATCCTTCATGGCCTCCCCAAGAATACACTAAATCCACTTCAACTGGCGATGAACGCGGCAGCCCGCATCTTATCTGGAGCTTCTATAAAAGATCATATAACACCAATACTGATCGATCTGCACTGGCTTCCGATAAACTGCAGAATAACATACAAAACCCTCCTCATCACATTCAAGGCTATTAATAAATTATCTCCTGCATCGATCTCAAATCTCATCACCCTGACACCAAACAACAGACCCAGGAGACTAGTAGCAGAAAACACACTAGTTACTCCTAGTATCTCCACAAAATGGACACAACAAACTACTAACAGAGCTTTTGTGTCCTATGCTCCCAAGTGCTGGAACAATCTACCTCCAAACATCAGATCAATCAGGGATATCACCCAATTTAGAAAGTCCATCAAGCACTATTTATTCACTTTGCACTTCAGGCTACCGTACACACAATAGAACCGGCTCTCGCCCACTCAGATAACTCCTACACATAACAGCAATCCAGAACAAAGGATCAAAATGTGAAAACACTGTATTCTGGTCAAATATCGAATCTTGATGTAACCTATTCAATGTATATATAATTATGTATAATTATGTAGATAGTTATCCCCAGTTCACACCCAGTTTATCTTCCCTGTTATATGTAAACCTAGATCAGTCATGTATTGGCAGGTATATTGTTGTTCAATGTAAACCGCACTGATGAATAGTGCGGTATATAAAAAATGTTAAATAAATAAAATAAATAAATAAATACATGGAACAATATAATAAAGATACAAAGGTATAAATGTGAAACTATTTACAACGATCAACTAATTACATAGTTATATACAGGTACAGCATGGCTGCAGGATTGAGTTTGAGAGGGCAGAGATGAGGGGTTGAAGACAGAGGACTGAGGACTATGGTGGTAGGGAAAAATGTTCCGGGAAGAGATGGGATTTCAGCATCTTTCTGAACTCAGAGTGTTCAGAGCAGTTTCGTAACTCATGAGGTAGGGCATTCCATAAGGATGGGGCATAGAGGGAGAAGGCCCGGTTACATGTAGATTGTTTGCTATATCTCTTATTTGTTGGGATGGTAAGTAGGTTTTTGGTAGTGGAGCGGTGTGCTCTTTTATTGTTGATGGAGGATAGGAGCGGGGAGAGGCATGGAGCTGACTCGTTGGAGATGATTTTATGTGCGAGGGTAAGTACTTTGAATTTAACTCTGGATTTAGGAGAGATTTAGGAGAGATATGCGTAAATATTTCTTTATGGAAAGAGTGGTGGATCCATGGAATAGTCTCCCAGTGGAGATGGTAGAGATGACAGTAACTGAATTCAAAAAAGCATGGGACAAACACAGAGGATCTCTAAAGGAAAAAAGGGGACTGTTGTAGTTGTTGATATGGAAGGACAGACCAGATAGGCCAATGTGGTCTTTTTCTGTCATCATATTTTTGTTTCTATCCTATTCATCCTGTATCATCTGCTTAATATCCGGATGCAGCAGAAACACCAACTGAGACTTTCAGATGACTTGAAACAGTGGATCCTCCAACGGATCGTCCTCTTATGGAACCCCCTACAGCCATGTTAATTGTCTTCAGGGACTGGAATACGAGTGCCGCCAACTCTTCCAGGCAGAACAAGCGCACAATGCGACACCACTCCTGCGGGATCTCACCTTCCTCAAGATCCCCCGGCTCGGCCCCGAGGTCATTCTCACTGTCCATGTCTACCAGATATTCCAAGTGGAGGGACCTCGTATCCTCCAAAGGGTCACTATCCAATCACCAGGCTCTTCCTCAACTGCCACACTTGACAGGGCCTCAGGCATTCTTCTTGGCTCTCTGTGGTGCACCAGAGGGGATCTCCTCCTCTCACTGCTTGATGAAAAATGCCTTATGCATGAGGAGTACAAACTCGGAAGAAACATCACCCCCTCCCCCCCCAGTCACTAACCGCAGCCGGGACAGACCAGGGTCCATTGGGCCCAGTGTCCTGTATTCCGGAAGCGGCCAGTCCTGGTCACGGGTACCTGGAAGGTTCCCAAAAAGGTACACAGATTTCACAGTTTCTCCTCCTTATCCTTTTTCCCACCTTTAATTAGTATGACCCTTCCTTGTCTATGGCATTGGACTTCCATTCCTTCTGGTCTTCTTTTACTTGTTTTTATTATGAACCGCCCTGCTGACTCGCTTGAAGGGAGGTATATCAAATTTTAATAAACATAAACCTAGCCCCAAAATCCGTACCCTGTTGTGAATGTACATCCAGACAGTAATAATGAATAAAGGAATGAAGGGACGACCGGGTTGCCACCTTACAAATGTCCTGGGGTTAAAGGTGAGGTCAGAGAGGCTGTTGCCAAAAAAACAACTTTCAGGAAATGGAAAAAGGAGCCAAATAGCGAAAACGGGAAACAACATAAGCATTGGCAAGATAGAGACAAAGCATTGATAAGGCAGGCAAAAAGAGAATTTGAAAAAAAGCTAGCAGTGGAAACAAAAACACATAATACAAACTTTTTAAAGTATATTTGTAGCAAAAAACCTGTGACTCATTTGGACCATTGGATGATACAGGGGTAAAAGGGGTGCTAAGTGAGGACAAGGCCATAGCTCAGAAACTGAATGAATTTTTTGCTTCAGTCTTTATTGAAGAAGATGTAGGGAAGCTACCCATCCTGAAATTATATATAAAGGTGATTTATCAGAATAACTGAAAGAAATATCAATAAACCGGGAAGATGTATTACAACTATTTGATAAGAGGAAGAGTAGGAAATCAGCTGGACCACATAGTATACATCTGAGGGTATTAAAAGAACTGAAATATGAAATCTATTAGTAATCTGTGAACTATCATTAAAATCATCTGTCGGATGGGAAAACTGGAGAATGGCCAATGTAACGCCAATTTCTAAGAAGAGCTCCAGGGGTGATTTGGGAAACTACAGACCGGTGTTTCTGGCATCAGTACCGGGAAAAATGGTAGAAACCATTATAAAGAATAAAATTACTGAACATGTAGATAGTCATGGCTTAATGGGAGAAAGTCAACATGGATTTAGTAAAGGAAAGTACTGTCTTACTAATCTATTATATTTTTATGTGAATAAACAGATAGACAAAGGTGAGTTGTCAACCTCCTCTAGCAGCTTTGGAGACTGAGAAACTTCACTCTTGTGATGTCATCAGTATATAAGGGCTGGCTCCACCTCCATCCTCCAGTTTACCTATTGACAAAGCAGACTCACCGGAGCAACAAATTACAGCAACATGCTTTATGACATCAAGGACCTCAAAAATGAAAGTAAAAACAGATAGCCAGTCAGCATTAACTTTACATATTATGAGGATTGTAATGCAGCGAGGGCTGATGAAAGCCCAGAGGAGAAAAAAGAAGCTGTTTTTCAGAAAAAAAAAGATGTGCACAAGTTGCAATATTCGCAGGAACCAGCTAGAGGGAGCAGGAGGGCATTCAGAGAGACTAAAGGGCCACGCCCAGCTGGTCACGAGGAACTGACAACCAGTTCCCAATCCTCAAAGGCAGGAGTGCTTTATAAGGGGAGAGTGGAAGACTGGAGAGGACAGAGGTTGAAGTGGAAACCTGATTTCTCCGGAGCTAGAGGATCACCAGGAGTGAGAGGTGACTCACCAGGAGCTGAGGAAGGACTTAAGGAGGGACCAGCTCAAGATAGAGAGAGAGCTGTTTGCCCGAAGAGGCAAAAGCACTGTACTAATTGCAAGCAGAAGCCAAAGGAGAACCAGCTGGAGAAGCTAAGCCACGCTGAGCAGGAAAGCCAGGAGCTGAGCTTATGCAGAAGCAGGCGCTTACCAGGAGAATGGGTTCAAAGGCTGCAAGGTAAACCAAACTTTCAAAGAAAAGGATTTCATCAAGCTGCTGTGAGAGGCAAGCAATTGAAGAAAGCCATTTACCTGCTTGTTGCTGCAATACAAAGTATGTAACATAGTAACATAGTAGTTGACGGCAGATAAAGACCAGCATGGTCCATCCAGTCTGCCCAGCAAGATGGCAACAGTAGGTGCACCTGTCGCTCCGCGCAGGCCACCCCTCCCCATATCCTTGTTCAGGGGTAAACCCACCACTCCATGTAGGACATCCCTATTTGTTGAGACGTTATATGGTTTAGAAGTTAGATGGTACCGTTTATTTTGGTTTTTTCCTATTTCTGTAAAGGGATCCTCTGTGTTTGTCCCATGCCTTTTTGAATTCCGTCACCGTGTTCGCCCCTACCACTTCCATCGGGAGGGCATTCCAAGCATCCACCACCCTTTCAGTGAAAAAATATTTCCTGACATTGCCTTTCAATTTACCCCCTTGCAGTTTCATGTTATGTCCTCTAGTTTTACAGGTTCCCCGTCTTTGGAAGAGGTTTGTTTGTTCATCATTTCTCTTTAAGTATTTAAAGGTCTGAATCATATCTCCCCTGTCCCTCCTTTCCTCCAAAGTATACATATTTAGGTCATAAGGCTTCTGATGTAGGCTCCAAATCATTTTGGTCGCCTTCCTCTGAACAGTCTCCAGTCTTTTTACATCCTTTGCAAGATATGGTCTCCAAAACTGAACACAGTATTCCAAGTGAGGCCTCACCAGTGACCTATACAGTGGCATAAGTACCTCTTCTTTTCTGCTGGTAATTCCTCTTTGTATGCAGCCCAACATCCTCCTGGCTTTTGCCACTGCCTTGTCGCACTGTTTTGCCACCTTGAGATCAGCAGAGATAATCACACCAAGGTCTTTTTCCTGAACTGTGCATACCAACCTTTCTCCCCCTATCGCGTACATTTCTCTTGGATTTCTGCTACCCAAGTGCATGACACTGCACTTTTTTGCATTAAATCGTAGTTGCCAAGCTTTAGACCAGTCTTCCAGCTTTTGTAGATCTTTCTTCATGTTAACCACTCCCTCGGGGGAGTCCACTTCTGTTGCAAATTTTTGTGTCGTCTGCAAAAAGACAGACCTTTCCATTCAGTCCTTCAGCAATATCACTCACAAATACATTGAACAGTGCCGGGCCCAGGACCGAACCCTGGGGCACCCCGCTAATCACCTTCCTCTCATCCGAGTGAGCTCCATGTACAATCACCTTCTGTCATCTGTCAGTCAACCAATTTCTAATCCAGTTTACCATCTTGGGACCCATCCCCAAGCTACTGAGTTTGTTGACAAGCCTCCTATGAGGAACAGTATCAAAGGCTTTGCTGAAATCCAGGTAGATGACATCCATTGCATGCCCCTGATCTAGTTCCCTGGTCACGCAGTCAAAGAACTCGATCAGATTTGTTTGGCAAGATCGTCCTTCGGTAAAACCATGTTGCCTCGGGTCTTGCAAGCTGTTGGTTTTCAGAAAGTTCACTATTCGCTCTTTCAGGAGTGCCTCCATTACTTTTCCCACCATGATAAATATATGCCTATGAGGAAAGCTATAAATGGTAAAGCTGCTATAAAACCTCTAAGAAGAGAGAACACATTTAATCCTAATACAGCACGTGGCCAATGCCCTAGGCTAGGCCAAGAACATTGGCAAGTACTGCAAGAGATATACAAAACCCCTGGAGGTGTTTCCCAAGAGACTAGGGATACAGAGTCAGACATATCTGATTATGAGCCAATGCAAGTGGAACTGGTAGGAGAATTATCAGACCAGGAAATGGATTGTACTCTCTGTGTGTCTGGTAGAATAGAGTCTTTGCCAGACTTGTGAATTGCTTGAATTGCTAACCGAGCATTCTTTAATTGACTAAGCACTGCTATTCCTGTGAAATTCAACAGTTTTGCTTTAAACCCTGAGTTTTCTTTCTTACCTGAATTAAGGACATTTACTTTGAGTTGTAACCCAACAATTGGAACCACTGTGTAAAGGGAATAAAAGCCTTCTTTTTCCCACCACTCTGCTTTAATGGTTTCTTTAAAGATTGGAGCTAAAAACTACAAGGACCAAGTGCCTTTTGGCCCTTAAAAGACTCTCCTATCTTAATATTAAATTTTTTATGTCCCACCTGCCCTGGCGTCCACTGGCCACCAGGGAGACGTGCCGACAGGATACACCGATAGAATCTTAAAACTTAATGGATAGACCTCACTCGCAAGGCTGGACACATCTGAAACACCCGTTGATCCCAACGTACATCCCCGGTACCATCAAGACGTTTCACACAAACGGTTTCTTCAGGGGATCTTGCCAAATCTAAAAAACAAACAAAACAAACCACCATCATCCTAATCCCACCTACAGACTATGTTCACTTTACACAAACCCATGCCCATAAACAGGAACACCACCAAAACCTTACCGCAAATGCTGCCCGCGTTCAATTAAATGTCGGCTCGCTGCTGCTCTCCGTCAATCGGGAGCTATACCCGCCTTCCTGGACAAAAAATGCCACGCATGCGGAATAACGACCGCGACTCCATTTTTAAAGCTCCTAGAAAAGATGACACTGACCTATAAAGAACTACCACGTCATAAATTATACCAAATCGCGCACGGAACATAGAAAATATTCATAGAAAATGCCCTTACCCTGACACAGACATAAAGCACCAGCAGTCTACTACCACTACCATATCACAACCAGCACTAAACTACAGACATGCCGCCCAGTCAATACTACTATTTAAGCCGAACGGGGCAAGAGTATTCAAACAATAGATCAAGCTCTGTTCCACCTTAATCAGAACCTGATCCATCGTCCTTCCCATACTTCCCCGGACGACCTGATCCAAACACAGGCAACGCAACTGCTCAAAAATGTGAACACAATGTGAAACAATAGGAGCCTCTAGAATCTTACGATGTAAACGGCTACGATGCTCACGCATCCGCGTACGGAAAGCACGCGTAGTTTTTCCTATGTAACACAACACACAAGGGCACACTATAGCATAGACAACATTGCACGAATCACAAGTGGTGGAACGTTTCAATCTAATCCGGACCCCCCGATACTCAAATTCAGTAGCCGGGATAGTGATCCCACAAACGTTCCACCACTTGTGATTCGTGCAATGTTGTCTATATGCTATAGTGTGCCCTTGTGGGTTGAGTTACATAGGAAAAACTACGCGTGCTTTCCGTATGCGGATGCGTGAGCATCGTAGCCGTTTACATCGTAAGATTCTAGAGGCTCCTATTGTTTCACATTGTGTTCAACGGGGCCACATTTTTGAGCAGTTGCATTCCCTGTGTTTGGATCAGGTCATCCGGGGAAGTATGGGAAGGACGATAGATCAGGTTCTGATTAAGGTGGAACAGAGCTTGATCTAGCGTTTGAATACTCTTGCCCCGTTCGGCTTAAATAGTAGTATTGACTGGGCGGCATGTCTGTAGTTTAGTGCTGGTTGTGATATGGTAGTGGTAGTAGACTGCTGGTGCTTTATGTCTGTGTCAGGGTAGGGGCATTTTCTATGAATGTCAGGTGCTTCTTTGTTTTGGGTGGTTAACTCTTGTATCTTGGGCTTCTTGTAATAGAGGTATGTTTAGTGGGTTTTATGTGGAACCTTGGTGCAACAAGGAGGGTGTTCCGTGCGCGATTTGGTATAATTTATGACGTGGTAGTTCTTTATAGGTCAGTGTCATCTTTTCTAGGAGCTTTAAAAATGGAGTCGCGGTCGTTATTCCGCATGCGTGGCATTTTTTGTCCAGGAAGGCGGGTATAGCTCCCGATTCACGGAGAGCAGCAGCGAGCCGACATTTAATTGAACGCGGGCAGCATTTGCGGTAAGGTTTTGGTGGTGTTCCTGTTTATGGGCATGGGTTTGTGTAAAGTGAACATACTCTGTAGGTGGGATTAGGATGATGGTGGTTTGTTTTGTTTGTTTTTTAGATTTGGCAAGATCCCCTGAAGAAACCGTTTGTGTGAAACGTCTTGATGGTACCGGGGATGTACGTTGGGATCAACGGGTGTTTCAGATGTGTCCAGCCTTGCGAGTGAGGTCTATCCATTAAGTTTTAAGATTCTATCGGTGTATCCTCATAATATGGAAAGTTAATGCTGACTGGCTATCTGTTTTTACTTTCATTTTTGAGGTCGTTGATGTCTTAGTGTCATGGCTTGCATTACTGCTCTGAAGTCCTGTGGTTCAAGGAGAGGAAGTAGGAAGGGGGGTAGCTAGTGGAAGTGGAGCATGTAGGCCTTCTGGACTATGCTCAGTACCCAGGTATGCCCTGTGATGGCTGGCTACTTGTAGGCGTACAGGGTCAGCCGACCTCCTGTGCTGAGCCAGCTGCGGAGAAGAGGCTAATGCTATGGGAGTCAAAACCCCGCTCCCTGCTGTGCAGGAGCCAGAGCTGGCGGCTTGGGGGGTCTTCTGCCTACGGGGCCCATGCCCCTGCCTCTTGGCCTGCTGGCCCTGTGGGGGAGCTGGAAAGGCCTGATATTGAGGGTAGGATTTGTAGGCAGCATCCTTTCTCGGGAAAAAGGGCTTCTTTCCCGAGCCCTTCTTTTTCTGAGATGGGGCAGAAGTCTTCCTGGACAGACTTGTCCTGGTGAGAGTCTCAGTCTCGATTTCCGCAGCCTTTTCAGTCACGGGCTTACCGAAAAGGTTTTCACCTTGACAAGGGACATCGACCAACTTGTCCTGCACCCATGACTCCAGGTTTGATGACTGTAGCCAGGCCTGACGGCATGCACCAATGCCGGCAGCGGCTACCCGGGCCGAAGCCTCAAAGCCATCATAGGCTGCTCGAGAGATAAACTTTGAGCACTCTTGAATCCCTGTTGACAAAGCCTTGAACCTCTGCAAAGGTTCCTCGGAGAGGCCAGCTGAGAACCCGGCAATCTCCTTCCTTTGCCATGTCTCGTAGGTACATGTCAATGTACAGCTGGTAGGTCTGGAAACGGTAAGATAGCATAGAGCCCTGGAAGCACTTTCTACTGAGGGCATCCAGGTTCCGGGCCTCCTGGACGGGGGGCACCAAAGAGTGCATCTTCTGACTCTTCAGACGGTGCATGGCCGATTCCATAACCATGGAGTTGTGCGGTAGCTGTGCCTTTTGGAACCCAGGGTTCTTACGGACTCGATAAATGGAATCGACTCATTTGCTAAGAATCGGCGTCGAGGCCGGTGCCTCCCACATCCGGAAGAGTAGCCGTTCCAGCATCGGAGGAACCGGTACAGTAAAGGATTCCTTTGGAGGAAAGTCATACTGGAGGGCTTCCAGCTCCTCGGCTCGAGGCTCCTCCTCGGCATCCGCAGCGAAGGCCAAGGCTTTGGCCATGTCCTTCACGAAGTCCGAGAACTGGATATCCTGCGGGGGGACCGTCTCCGAGGCTCAGACTCCGGTGAGTCCAAAGGAACGCACCGGGTCCGGAAGGTGTCCGGGTACTCCTCGTCCTCCGTCTCCCACACCGATTCCTCCGAGGAGGAATCGAGCAGCTCTGGCTGTATGGGCCTTGGTTCCACCCGCCCCAACGCCGAGGGTATCGGCGTCGATGACCTCGGCCACGCATGGGAGGTCAAGGGAGACCTTGACCGAGGATCGACTCGAGACTTCATTGACTCGAGGATCTGCTCGGTCTCCGGGGTTGACTTAGACGTCGAGGTCTCGGTGGTCGAGGCAGATGCACTGGTCAGACCGGCGATCAGCACCCGCTGCTGTTCCATGAAGGCAGCCAAGCTGCTCTCCAAGGCCGTCAACCTGAGTCCAAGCTCAGGAGACTCAGCAGCCCCCGACTCGCCCCACACGTCGGCTCCCCTGGAGGAGAGTCCACGAGGACAACTGCACTTACGTGACTCGGGGACTCCGGCTCCACACCAGGTAACTTGGATGGCCTCTCCGACTCCGAGAGCCCGGGACGAGTGTCAGGGCTACGCGACCTGGCCCTCGAGGAACCAGGAGCCTCCACCGACGCCGCCCTCGCGAGCTTCTTCTTCCTTCTGTTTTCCTGGGTGGGAGACTCTCTCTCAGAGGAACCCCGACAGTGCACAGGGTCAGACTCCCGAGATGTCGAGGCCTCTGATGAAGTCTGGGCCCAGCCGGACACGGAGTCAGAGAAAATTCACTCACGTTGATGCTGACGGCTCCGAAGCACCTTGCCACACATCTTGCCGCACGGGCCACAGGCCAGCGGGTCATGGTCGGGCCCGAGGCAACAGTCAAGTGTGTCGGTGAGAGACATACGTTTCTTGCACCGATCACACTTTTTGAACCCGCTGGCAGCCATTGGCGGAAAAAGGGCCCCTGCAAGGTCAAAAGACCGGGCTGCCAGTGAAAACAAAAAAAGAGCGTGAACGCTAGTCACGAAGGACAAAAAACGAAAATCAAAACTCCGGACTCGATACCGGTGTACCGATCCCAGGCGGGAAGGGGAACCGGCATCGAACCGGATAAGACATAGCGAAAATCGCAGAAAAAAATAAACTTTTCCCGGGTGACATGAATTCACATCCGTTGGGCTCCGCGGAAAAAGTAAGACTGAGCAATATGGAGTGGAGGAGTGGCCTAGTGGTTGGGGCAAGGTACTTCAGGCCGGAAGGTCAGGGGTTCAAATCCCACTAGAGGACAGCAACCTTGGGCCGGAAGGACTGGGGTTTCTAGTCCCACAGGTGCTCCTTGTGGTCTTCGGCAAGTAACTTAACCCTCCATAGTCCATGTTCCCTGTAAAATAGTTATCTCCAAGTTATAATGCCCTGTTCAATGTAATTTCAGTTTGTTCAATGTAAACCGCACTGATGCAGAATAGCGTGGTATATAAGAGAATGTAAAATAAATAAATAGATATGGCACCCTTGGGCGGGGAAGGGGACCGCACAGGTGCGCTGCACTGCCAAAGGCTTTCTTTGAAAGCTGGGGAAATTCTCCACACAGGGGCTCCGTCGGCGCCGACGTCACCCATATTTGAGGACTGACTTCCTGCTTGGTCCTGGAGAATGGATATTTTTTGGCTGGAAGTGTAACCCCTGAAAAAGCTGTTTTTAGTGAAACAAAGATCTTTGTAGGGTTATTCTGAGAAATGGTATGGCGGTGGGATTATTCTGAGAAATGGTATGGCGGTGGGGTTATTCTGAGGAATGATATGGTGGTGGGGTTATTCTGAGGGATGGTATGGTGGTGGGTTTACTCTGAGGAATGGTATGGTAGTGGGGTTATTCTGAGGAATGGTATGGTGGTGGGGTTATTCTGAGGGTTATTCTGAGGAATGGTATGGTGGTGGGGCTATTCTGAGGGTTATTCTGAGAAATGGTATGGTGGTGGGGTTATTCTGAGGAATGGTATAGTAGTGGGGTTATTCTGAGGAATGGTGTGGTGGGTTTATTCTGAGGGATGGTATGGTGGTGGGGTTATTCTGAGGAATGATATGGTGGTGGAGTTATTCTGAGGAATGGTATGGTGGTGGGGTTATTTTGAGGAATGGTATGGCGGTGGGGTTATTCTGAGGGATGGTATGGCGGTGGGGTTATTCTGAGGGATGGTATGGTAGTGGGGTTATTCTGAGGAATGGTATGGTGGTGGAGTTATTCTGAGGAATGGTATGGCGGTGGGGTTATTCTGAGGAATGGTATGGCGGTGGAGTTATTCTGAGGAATGGTATGGTGGTGGGGTTATTCTGAGGGATGATATGGCGGTGGGGTTATTCTGAGGAATGGTATGGTGGTGGGGTTATTCTGAGGATTATTCTGAGGAATGGTATGGTGGTGGGGTTATTCTGAGGGATGGTATGGTGGTGGAGTTATTCTGAGGAATGATATGGTGGTGGGGTTATTCTGAGGAATGGTATGGTGGTGGGGTTATTCTGAGGAATGGTATGGTGGTGGAGTTATTCTGAGGAATGGTATAGTAGTGGGGTTATTCTGAGGAATGGTATAGTAGTGGGGTTATTCTGAGGAATGGTGTGGTGGGGTTATTCTGAGGGATGGTATGGTGGTGGGGTTATTCTGAGGAATGGTATGGTGGTGGGGTTATTCTGAGGAATGGTATGGTAGTGGGGTTATTCTGAGGAATGGTATAGTAGTGGGGTTATTCTGAGGAATGGTATGGTGGTGGGGTTATTCTGAGGAATGGTATAATAGTGGGGTTATTCTGAGGGATAGTATAGTAGTGGGGTTATTCTGAGGGATGGTATAGTAGTGGGGTTATTCTGAGGAATGGTATAGTAGTGGGGTTATTCTGAGGAATGGTATGGTGGTGGAGTTATTCTGAGGAATGGTATGGTGGTGGGGTTATTCTGAGGAATGATATGGTGGTGGAGTTATTCTGAGGAATGGTATGATGGTGGGGTTATTTTGAGGAATGGTATGTATGGTGGTGGGGTTATTCTGAGGAATGGTATGATGGTGGGGTTATTCTGAGGAATGGTATAGTAGTGGGGTTATTCTGAGGAATGGTATGGTGGTGGGGTTATTCTGAGGAATGGTATGATGGTGGGGTTATTCTGAGGGTTATTCTGAGAAATGATATGGTGGTGGAGTTATTCTGAGGAATGGTATGGTGGTGGGGTTATTCTGAGGATTATTCTGAGGAATGGTATAATAGTGGGGTTATTCTGAGGAATGGTATAATAGTGAGGATTATTCTGAGGAATGGTATAATAGTGGGGTTATTCTGAGGAATGGTATAATAGTGAGGATTATTCTGAGGAATGGTATAATAGTGGGGTTATTCTGAGGAATGGTATGGCGGTGGGGTTATTTTGAGGAATGATATGGTGGTGGGGTTATTCTGAAGAATGGTATGGTGGTGGGGTTATTCTGAGGAATGGTATAATAGTGAGGTTATTCTGAGGAATAGTGTGGTGGGGTTATTCTGAGGAATGGTATGGTGGTTGGGTTATTCTGAGGAATAGTGTGGTGGAGTTATTCTAAGGAATAGTGTGGTGGGGTTATTTTGAGGAATGATATGGTGGTGAGGTTATTCTGAGGAATGGTATAATAGAGGGGTTATTCTGAGGAATGGTATAATAGTGGGGTTATTCTGAGGAATAGTGTGGTGGGGTTATTCTGAGGAATGATATGGTGGTGGGGTTATTCTGAGGAATGGTATAATAGTGGGGTTATACTGAGGAATGGTATGGTGGTGGGGTTATTCTGAGGAATAGTGTGGTGGAGTTATTCTAAGGAATAGTGTGGTGGGGTTATTTTGAGGAATGATATGGTGGTGGGGTTATTCTGAGGAATGGTATGGTGGTGGGGTTATTCTGAGGGATGGTATGGTAGTGGGGTTATTCTGAGGGATGGGATGGTGGTGGGGTTATTCTGAGGGATGGTATAATAGTGGGATTATTCTGAGGAATGGTATAGTAGTGGGGTTATTCTGAGGGATGGTATGGTAGTGGGGTTATTCTGAGGGATGGTATGGTAGTGGGGTTATTCTGAGGGATGGTATAATAGTGGGGTTATTCTGAGGGATGGTATGGTAGTGGGGTTATTCTGAGGAATGGTATGGTAGTGGGGTTATTCTGAGGAATGGTATGGTGGTGGAGTTATTCTGAGGAATCGTATGGCGGTGGGGTTATTCTGAGGAATGATATGGTAGTGGGGTTATTCTGAGGAATGGTATGGTGGTGGGGTTATTCTGAGGGATGGTATGGTGGTGGGGTTATTCTGAGGGATGGTATGGTGGTGGGGTTATTCTGAGGGATGGTATGGTGGTGGGGTTATTCTGAGGAATGGTATGGTGGTGGGGTTATTCTGAGGAATGGTATGGTGGTGGAGTTATTCTGAGGAATAGTGTGGTGGGGTTATTCTGAGGAATAGTGTGGTGGGGTTATTTTGAGGAATGATATGGTGGTGGGGTTATTCTGAGGAATGATATGGTGGTGGGGTTATTCTGAGGAATGGTATAATAGTGAGGATTATTCTGAGGAATGGTATAATAGTGGGGTTATTCTGAGGAATGGTATAATAGTGAGGATTATTCTGAGGAATGGTATAATAGTGGGGTTATTCTGAGGAATGGTATAATAGTGAGGATTATTCTGAGGAATGGTATAATAGTGGGGTTATTCTGAGGAATGGTATGGCGGTGGGGTTATTTTGAGGAATGATATGGTGGTGGGGTTATTTTGAGGAATGATATGGTGGTGGGGTTATTCTGAGGAATGGTATAATAGTGGGGTTATTCTGAGGAATGGTATAATAGTGGGGTTATTCTGAGGAATAGTGTGGTGGGGTTATTCTGAGGAATGATATGGTGGTGGGGTTATTCTGAGGAATGGTATAATAGTGGGGTTATTCTGAGGAATGGTATGGTGGTGGGGTTATTCTGAGGAATAGTGTGGTGGAGTTATTCTAAGGAATAGTGTGGTGGGGTTATTTTGAGGAATGATATGGTGGTGGGGTTATTCTGAGGAATGGTATGGTGGTGGGGTTATTCTGAGGGATGGTATGGTAGTGGGGTTATTCTGAGGGATGGTATGGTAGTGGGGTTATTCTGAGGGATGGTATAATAGTGGGATTATTCTGAGGGATGGTATGGTAGTGGGGTTATTCTGAGGAATGGTATAGTAGTGGGGTTATTCTGAGGGATGGTATGGTAGTGGGGTTATTCTGAGGGATGGTATGGTAGTGGGGTTATTCTGAGGGATGGTATAATAGTGGGATTATTCTGAGGGATGGTATGGTAGTGGGGTTATTCTGAGGGATGGTATGGTAGTGGGGTTATTCTGAGGAATGATATGGTGGTGGAGTTATTCTGAGGAATGGTATGGTGGTGGGGTTATTCTGAGGAATGATATGGTGGTGGAGTTATTCTGAGGAATGGTATAGTAGTGGGGTTATTCTGAGGGATGGTATAGTAGTGGGGTTATTCTGAGGAATGGTATAGTAGTGGGGTTATTCTGAGGGATGGTATGGTGGTGGGGTTATTCTGAGGAATGGTATGGTGGTGGGGTTATTCTGAGGAATGGTATAATAGTGGGGTTATTCTGAGGAATGGTATGGTGGTGGGGTTATTCTGAGGAATAGTGTGGTGGAGTTATTCTAAGGAATAGTGTGGTGGGGTTATTTTGAGGAATGATATGGTGGTGGGGTTATTCTGAGGATTATTCTGAGGAATGGTATAGTAGTGGGGTTATTCTGAGGAATGGTATAGTAGTGGGGTTATTCTGAGGGATGGTATGGTGATGGGGTTATTCTGAGGGATGGTATGGTGGTGGGATTATTCTGAGGAATGATATGGTGGTGGGGATTATTCTGAGGAATGGTATAATAGTGGGATTATTCTGAGGAATGGTATGGTAGTGGGGTTATTCTGAGGGATGGTATGGTGGTGGGATTATTCTGAGGAATGATATGGTGGTGGGGATTATTCTGAGGAATGGTATAATAGTGGGATTATTCTGAGGAATGGTATGGTGGTGGGGTTATTCTGAGGATTATTCTGAGGGATGGTATAGTAGTGGGGTTATTCTGAGGAATGGTATGGCGGTGGGGTTATTCTGAGGAATGGTATAGTAGTGGGGTTATTCTGAGGAATGGTATAGTAGTGGGGTTATTCTGAGGGATGGTATGGCGGTGGGGTTATTCTGAGGGATGGTATGGTGGTGGGGTTATTCTGAGGAATGGTATAATAGTGGGGTTATTCTGAGGGATGGTATGGTGGTGGGGTTATTCTGAGGAATGGTATGGTGGTGGGGTTATTCTGAGGAATGGTATAATAGTGGGATTATTCTGAGGAATGGTATGGTGGTGGGGTTATTCTGAGGAATGGTATGGTGGTGGGGTTATTCTGAGGAATGGTATAATAGTGGGATTATTCTGAGGAATGGTATGGTGGTGGGGTTATTCTGAGGAATGATATGGTGGTGGGGATTATTCTGAGGAATGGTATAATAGTGGGATTATTCTGAGGAATGGTATGGTAGTGGGATTATTCTGAGGAATGGTATGGTGGTGGGGTTATTCTGAGGAATGGTATAGTAGTGGGGTTATTCTGAGGAATGGTATGGTGGTGGGGTTATTCTGAGGAATAGTGTGGTGGGGTTATTCTGAGGAATGGTATAATAGTGGGGTTATTCTGAGGAATGATATGGTGGTGGGGTTATTCTGAGGAATGGTATGGTGGTGGGGTTATTCTGAGGAATGGTATAATAGTGGGATTATTCTGAGGAATGGTATGGTGGTGGGGTTATTCTGAGGAATGATATGGTGGTGGGGATTATTCTGAGGAATGGTATAATAGTGGGATTATTCTGAGGAATGGTATGGTAGTGGGATTATTCTGAGGAATGGTATGGTGGTGGGGTTATTCTGAGGAATGGTATAGTAGTGGGGTTATTCTGAGGAATGGTATGGTGGTGGGGTTATTCTGAGGAATAGTGTGGTGGGGTTATTCTGAGGAATGGTATAATAGTGGGGTTATTCTGAGGAATGATATGGTGGTGGGGTTATTCTGAGGAATGGTATAATAGTGGGGTTATTCTGAGGAATGGTATAATAGTGGGGTTATTCTGAGGAATGGTATGGTGGTGGGGTTATTCTGAGGAATGGTATGGTGGTGGGGTTATTCTGAGGAATAGTGTGGTGGGGTTATTCTGAGGAATAGTGTGGTGGGGTTATTTTGAGGAATGATATGGTGGTGGGGTTATTCTGAGGAATGATATGGTGGTGGGGTTATTCTGAGGAATGGTATAATAGTGGGGTTATTCTGAGGAATGGTATAATAGTGGGGTTATTCTGAGGAATGGTATGGTGGTGGGGTTATTCTGAGGAATAGTGTGGTGGGGTTATTCTGAGGATTATTCTGAGGAATGGTATGGTAGTGGGGTTATTCTGAGGAATAGTGTGGTGGGGTTATTCTGAGGAATAGTGTGGTGGGGTTATTTTGAGGAATGGTATAATAGTGGGATTATTCTGAGGAATGGTGTGGTGGGGTTATTTTGAGGAATGATATGGTGGTGGGTTATTCTGAGGAATGGTATGGTGGTGGGGTTATTCTGAGGATTATTCTGAGGAATGGTATGGTGGTGGGGTTATTCTGAGGAATGGTATAATAGTGGGGTTATTCTGAGGGATGTTATGGTGGTGGGGTTATTCTGAGGAATGGTATGGTGGTGGGGTTATTCTGAGGAATGGTATGGTGGTGGGGTTATTCTGAGGAATGGTATAATAGTGGGGTTATTCTGAGGAATGGTATGGTGGTGGGGTTATTCTGAGGAATAGTGTGGTGGGGTTATTCTGAGGGATGGTATGGTGGTGGGGTTATTCTGAGGAATGGTATGGTGGTGGGGTTATTCTGAGGGATGGTATGGTGGTGGGGTTATTCTGAGGGATGGTATGGCGGTGGGGTTATTCTGAGGAATGGTATAATAGTGGGGTTATTCTGAGGGATGGTATGGTGGTGGGGTTATTCTGAGGAATGGTATAATAGTGGGGTTATTCTGAGGAATGGTATAGTAGTGGGATTATTCTGAGGAATGGTATGGTGGTGGGGTTATTCTGAGGAATGGTATAATAGTGGGGTTATTCTGAGGAATGGTATAATAGTGGGGTTATTCTGAGGAATGGTATAGTAGTGGAGTTATTCTGAGAGATGGTATGGTGGTGGGGTTATTCTGAGGAATGGTATGGTGGTGGGGTTATTCTGAGGAATGGTATTGGTGGTGGGGTTATTCTGAGGAATGATATGGTGGTGGGGTTATTCTGAGGAATGGTATGGTGGTGGGGTTATTCTGAGGAATGGTATGGTGGTGGGGTTATTCTGAGGAATGGTATAGTGGTGGGGTTATTCTGAGGAATGGTATGGTGGTGGGGTTATTCTGAGGAATGATATGGTGGTGGAGTTATTTTGAGGAATGATATGGTGGTGGGGTTATTCTGAGGAATGGTAAGGTGGTGGAGTTATTCTGAGGAATGGTATAGTAGTGGGGTTATTCTGAGGAATGATATGGTGGTGGGGTTATTCTGAGGAATGGTATAGTAGTGGGGTTATTCTGAGGAATGGTATGGTAGTGGGGTTATTCTGAGGAATGGTATAATAGTGGGATTATTCTGAGGAATGGTATAGTAGTGGGGTTATTCTGAGGAATGGTAAGGTAGTGGGGTTATTCTGAGGAATGGTATGGTAGTGGGGTTATTCTGAGGAATGGTAAGGTAGTGGGGTTATTCTGAGGAATGGTATAGTAGTGGGGTTATTCTGAGGAATGGTATAGTAGTGGGGTTATTCTGAGGAATGATATGGTGGTGGAGTTATTTTGAGGAATGATATGGTGGTGGGGTTATTCTGAGGAATGGTAAGGTGGTGGAGTTATTCTGAGGAATGGTATAGTAGTGGGGTTATTCTGAGGAATGGTAAGGTAGTGGGGTTATTCTGAGGAATGGTATGGTAGTGGGGTTATTCTGAGGAATGGTAAGGTAGTGGGGTTATTCTGAGGAATGGTATAGTACTGGGGTTATTCTGAGGAATGGTATAGTAGTGGGGTTATTCTGAGGAATGGTATGGTGGTGGGGTTATTCTGAGGAATGGTATAATAGTGGGATTATTCTGAGGAATGATATGGTGGTGGAGTTATTCTGAGGAATGGTATGGTGGTGGAGTTATTCTGAGGAATGGTATAATAGTGGGGTTATTCTGAGGAATGGTATGGTGGTGGGGTTATTCTGAGGAATGGTATGGTGGTGGGGTTATTCTGAGGAATGGTATAGTAGTGGGGTTATTCTGAGGAATGGTATGGTGGTGGGGTTATTCTGAGGATTATTCTGAGGAATGGTATGGTAGTGGGGTTATTCTGAGGAATGGTATTGGTAGTGGGGTTATTCTGAGGAATGGTATGGTGGTGGGGTTATTCTGAGGAATGGTATAGTAGTGGGGTTATTCTGAGGAATGGTATAGTAGTGGGGTTATTCTGAGGAATGGTATGGTGGTGGGGTTATTCTGAGGAATGGTATAATAGTGGGGTTATTCTGAGGAATGGTATGGTGGTGGGGTTATTCTGAGGAATAGTGTGGTGGGGTTATTCTGAGGGATGGTATGGTAGTGGGGTTATTCTGAGGGATGATATGGTGGTGGGGTTATTCTGAGGAATGATATGGTGGTGGAGTTATTCTGAGGAATGGTATGGTGGTGGGGTTATTCTGAGGAATGGTATGGTGGTGGGGTTATTCTGAGGAATGGTATGGTGGTGGGGTTATTCTGAGGAATGGTATTGGTAGTGGGGTTATTCTGAGGAATGGTATGGTGGTGGGGTTATTCTGAGGAATAGTGTGGTGGGGTTATTCTGAGGGATGGTATGGTAGTGGGGTTATTCTGAGGGATGGTATGGTAGTGGGGTTATTCTGAGGGATGGTATGGTGGTGGGGTTATTCTGAGGAATGGTATGGTGGTGGGGTTATTCTGAGGAATGATATGGTGGTGGGGTTATTCTGAGGAATGATATGGTGGTGGAATTATTCTGAGGAATGGTATGGTGGTGGGGTTATTCTGAGGAATGGTATGGTGGTGGGGTTATTCTGAGGAATGGTATGGTGGTGGGGTTATTCTGAGGAATGGTATGGTGGTGGAGTTATTCTGAGGAATGGTATGGTGGTGGGGTTATTCTGAGGAATGGTATGGTGGTGGGGTTATTCTGAGGAATGGTATAATAGTGGGGTTATTCTGAGGAATGGTATGGTGGTGGGGTTATTCTGAGGAATGGTATAATAGTGGGGTTATTCTGAGGAATGGTATGGTGGTGGGGTTATTCTGAGGAATGGTATAATAGTGGGGTTATTCTGAGGGATGGTATGGTGGTGGGGTTATTCTGAGGAATGGTATGGTGGTGGGATTATTCTGAGGAATGATATGGTGGTGGGGTTACTCTGAGGAATGGTATGGTGGTGGGGTTATTCTGAGGAATGGTATGGTGGTGGGGTTATTCTGAGGAATGGTATGGTGGTGCAGTTATTCTGAGGAATGGTATGGTGGTGGGGTTATTCTGAGGAATGGTATGGTGGTGGAGTTATTCTGAGGGATGGTATGGTGGTGGGGTTATTCTGAGGGATGGTATGGTGGTGGGGTTATTCTGAGGGATGGTATGGTGGTGGGGTTATTCTGAGGAATGGTATAGTAGTGGGGTTATTCTGAGGAATGGTATAGTAGTGGGGTTATTCTGAGGAATGGTATAGTAGTGGGGTTATTCTGAGGAATGGTATTGGTAGTGGGGTTATTCTGAGGAATGGTATGGTGGTGGGGTTATTCTGAGGAATGGTATGGTGGTGGGGTTATTCTGAGGAATGGTATAGTAGTGGGGTTATTCTGAGGAATGGTATAGTTGTGGGGTTATTCTGAGGAATAGTGTGGTGGGGTTATTTTGAGGAATGATATGGTGGTGGGGTTATTCTGAGGAATGATATGGTGGTGGGGTTATTCTGAGGATTATTCTGAGGAATGGTATGGTGGTGGGGTTATTCTGAGGAATGGTATGGTGGTGGGGTTATTCTGAGGAATGGTATGGTAGTGGGGTTATTCTGAGGAATGGTATGGTGGTGGGGTTATTCTGAGGAATGGTATGGTGGTTGGTTTATTCTGAGGAATGGTATGGTGGTGGGGTTATTCTGAGGAATGGTATAATAGTGGGGTTATTCTGAGGAATGGTATGGTGGTGGGGTTATTCTGAGGAATGGTATAATAGTGGGATTATTCTGAGGAATGGTATGGTGGTGGGGTTATTCTGAGGAATGGTATAATAGTGGGGTTATTCTGAGGGATGGTATGGTGGTGGGGTTATTCTGAGGAATGGTATGGTGGTGGGATTATTCTGAGGAATGGTATGGTGGTGGGGTTACTCTGAGGAATGGTATGGTGGTGGGGTTATTCTGAGGAATGGTATGGTGGTGGGGTTATTCTGAGGAATGGTATGGTGGTGGGGTTATTCTGAGGAATGGTATGGTGGTGGAGTTATTCTGAGGAATGGTATGGTGGTGGGGTTATTCTGAGGAATGGTATGGTGGTGGAGTTATTCTGAGGGATGGTATGGTGGTGGGGTTATTCTGAGGGATGGTATGGTGGTGGGGTTATTCTGAGGAATGGTATGGTGGTGGGGTTATTCTGAGGGATGGTATGGTGGTGGGGTTATTCTGAGGAATGGTATGGTGGTGGGGTTATTCTGAGGAATGGTATAGTAGTGGGGTTATTCTGAGGAATGGTATAGTAGTGGGGTTATTCTGAGGAATGGTATTGGTAGTGGGGTTATTCTGAGGAATGGTATGGTGGTGGGGTTATTCTGAGGAATGGTATAGTGGTGGGGTTATTCTGAGGAATGGTATAGTAGTGGGGTTATTCTGAGGATTATTCTGAGGAATGGTATGGTGGTGGGGTTATTCTGAGGAATGATATGGTAGTGGGGTTATTCTGAGGAATGATATGGTAGTGGGGTTATTCTGAGGAATGATATGGTGGTGGGGTTATTCTGAGGGATGGTATGGTGGTGGGGTTATTCTGAGGAATGATATGGTGGTGGGATTATTCTGAGGAATGGTATGGTGGTGGGGTTATTCTGAGGAATAGTGTGGTGGGGTTATTCTGAGGAATAGTGTGGTGGGGTTATTCTGAGGAATGATATGGTGGTGGGGTTATTCTGAGGAATGGTGTGGTGGGGTTATTCTGAGGAATGGTATAATAGTGGGGTTATTCTGAGGGATGGTATGGTGGTGGGGTTATTCTGAGGAATGGTATAATAGTGGGGTTATTCTGAGGGATGGTATGGTGGTGGGGTTATTCTGAGGAATAGTGTGGTGGGGTTATTCTGAGGAATGATATGGTGGTGGGGTTATTCTGAGGGATGGTATGGTGGTGGGGTTATTCTGAAGAATGGTATAATAGTGGGGTTATTCTGAGGGATGGTATGGTGGTGGGGTTATTCTGAGGAATGGTATGGTGGTGGGGTTATTCTGAGGAATGGTATGGTGGTGGGGTTATTCTGAGGATTATTCTGAGGAATGGTATAATAGTGGGGTTATTCTGAGGAATGGTATGGTGGTGGGGTTATTCTGAGGAATAGTGTGGTGGGGTTATTTTGAGGAATGATATGGTGGTGGGGTTATTCTGAGGAATGATATGGTGGTGGGGTTATTCTGAGGAATGATATGGTGGTGGGGTTATTCTGAGGAATGGTATGGTGGTGGGTTTACTCTGAGGAATGGTATGGTGGTAGGTTTACTCTGAGGAATGATATGGTGGTGGGGTTATTCTGAGGAATGGTATAGTAGTGGGGTTATTCTGAGGAATGATATGGTGGTGGAGTTATTCTGAGGAATGGTATGGTGGTGGGGTTATTCTGAGGGATGGTATGGTGGTGGGGTTATTCTGAGGAATGGTGTGGTGGGGTTATTCTGAGGAATGGTATGGTGGTGGGGTTATTCTGAGAATGATATGGTGGTGGGGTTATTCTGAGGAATGATATGGTGGTGGGGTTATTTTGAGGAATGATATGGTGGTGGAGTTATTCTGAGGATTATTCTGAGGAATGGTATGGTGGTGGGGTTATTCTGAGGATTATTCTGAGGAATGGTATAATAGTGGGGTTATTCTGAGGAATGGTATGGTGGTGGGGTTATTCTGAGGAATAGTGTGGTGGGGTTATTTTGAGGAATGATATGGTGGAGGGGTTATTCTGAGGAATGATATGGTGGTGGGGTTATTCTGAGGAATGATATGGTGGTGGGGTTATTCTGAGGATTATTCTGAGGAATGGTATAATAGTGGGGTTATTCTGAGGAATAGTGTGGTGGGGTTATTCTGAGGAATGGTATGGTAGTGGAGTTATTCTGAGGAATGATATGGTGGTGGGGTTATTCTGAGGAATAGTGTAGTGGGGTTATTCTGAGGAATAGTGTGGTGGGGTTATTCTGAGGAATGGTATAGTAGTGGGGTTATTCTGAGGAATGGTATGGTGGTGGGGTTATTCTGAGGATTATTCTGAGGAATGATATGGTGGTGGATTCAGTGGTGAGTGTAGCAGCGGTGCCTGGATTCTCGGCGTCCTGTGCAGGAGTGTTTGAAGCTTAGAGTGATGCAAGCTTGAAGAGCTGCTGAAGAGTTTGAATAGCTGCTGTGCTAAGTATGGGGCTGCAGGCAGGCTTTGAACTGTGTTTGAGAAGTTTTGTGACTGCTCCTTTCTTTATTCCTTTATAGGTGGCCGTTATGTTGGTTTGTGATTCCAGTTTAAATAACTCCCATAGAATTGGGGCTATAATACCATTTGAGTAGTTATTACTGTCAGGGCACCCTGGGGTATCTTCTGCTGTACATGTTGTTTAGAGTTTTTTAAGTATTTTGTAATAAAAACATTTTTGAAATTCATTGATGGGAGGAGATTTTTCAACCTATGATGTGGAGCTGTTTGTTCCCCTATGGCTTTGAGTAGCCACATAGAGGGAGGTTAAGTTATCTGAGGCTTTTTTCCTACCCATTGTTTAGTCTGTTTGTCTACTCACTACTGAGTCTCTGCTGATTGTTTGTGGTTGGGATTAAGTTCATGTTAAGTGTTCAATTCCCTCTTCTGTGTAAACTCAATGTTGTTTGTATACATTGCAGTATTCTTGTTCGATGTACACCGCGCTGATTTTAATAGCGCGGTATAGAAGAAATGTTAAATAAATAAATAAATAAGTGATTTATATACATTAAAAATCTGTTTTTGAATTATACGGTGGGAGAAGGATTTTTGGTCTGTGAGTGTGAGGAGTGGGATAAGCATTATGGAATCTGTACCTTTTGGGACCCTGACAGGTATCTGTGACCTGGATTGGCCACTGCTGGACACAGGATACTGGGTATGATGTATGCTTGGTTTCTTATGCTCTTAGTTGTCTTACCTGAGCAAGTCGCTGCTGGCTCTCGGGATCTCCTGGCTTACCCACAGCCTTCTTTGCCTCCTCGATCAAGTTGCCTGCTTTGTCCATCACATCATTGGCACATTCCAGCATAGCGCTCTGTACTTGGGGATCAGAGGTGTTCGCAGCGACGCCCCGTGCAGCCTGGCTCAGAGAACGCAAAGCCTGGGCTACATCCCGCGCAGCAATCCCTAAAGGTTACAAGAGAAATGAACAGTAATGCAGGTGGTTTGCTGAGAGCCCGTAGTAGTGCAGGGAGTAAGTTCATGTCCCAGTACCGCACCTTACGACACCAGTCTCCTCCTCCATACCTGTATAGTTCTCATTGCCCTGCGTCACCTCTCCCAAGAGCTGGGCAATGGCTGAGCTCACAGCTTTTGTACTGTTCCCCAAGTCCTGGGCACATTTTTCCATCTGTAGGGATAGAAGACATGATATAAATTACTCAGAATAACTGGTACATTTTCACTGTTTTCACAAGTCACATGCTGCATCCATACAGCCCTTTCATGTGTCTGTACACTGCACCACTTCTACTATTAGAACTACTAAGAGTTGGTACGAGCTTGACAAGGTAAAATTTGCCTTATTTGAGAGATGTTTTCCAAAAACTTTCTGAGCTCAAGTCCATCATCAATATGGTGGCAGTTTCTGACAGGTTAGATTGTACAATCTGGGATGGAAACTAGCAATGACACAGAGAAACATGTCAACAAAAAATGACTATATGGCTCATCTTGTCTGTCCTTCAATATCAATTACTACAGTCCTTTTTTCCTTTAGAGAGCCTCTGTGTTTGTCCCATGCTTTCTTGAAGTCAGATACTGTCCTTGTCTCTACCACCTCCACTGGGAGACTATTCCATGCATCTACCACTCTTTCCGTAAAGAAATATTTCCGCATATTGCTCCTGAGTTTATCCCTTTTTACTCTCATCCTATGACCTCTCGTGGCAGAGCTTGCTTTCAATCAAAAGAAGCTCTCCCCTTCTGCTTTTATGCCAGGGAGGTATTTAAATGCTGCTATCATATCTCTTCTATCCCGCCTTTCCTCTAACATATACATATTAAGATCTTTAAGTCTCTCCCTATATGCTTTATATTTGTTGCCGGAGGATGTAGTAAAGGCTGTTAGTGTAGCTGGGTTTAAAAAAGGTTTGGACAAGTTCCTGGAGGAAAGGTCCATAAACCATTATTAAAAAGGGACCCAGGATATCAATGCTTGACCCAATACAAGCATTGTGGAACCTGTGTCTCTTGGGGATACTGCTGGGTACGTATGACCTAGATTGGCCACTGTTGGAAACAGGATACGGGGCTTGATGGACCTTGGTCTGACCCAGTATGGCATATCTTATGTTCTTATGAAGACCAATAACCATTTTAAGTAGCCACCCTCTGCACTGAGTCCATCCTGTTTATAGTATTTTGCAACTGCGGTCTCCAGAATTGCACACAATACTCCAAATGAGGTTGCACCAAAGACTTATACAGAGGTACTATCACCTCCTTCTGGCTTTCGCCGTCGCCTTTTCTACCTTTTCTACATGGATTACTTGTGCTGCAAAAAGTGTTCTTACAGTATCTTTAATGTTCTCAGAATGGACAAGGCCTTGTTTGAACAGTAAGGGCATGTAAAAAATACAATCTGAGATACCCTGAAGCATTACCAGGGGAATGCATGAACGAAGGGGGGGGGGGGATATTCCAAGGCATTTACACAGTTTGCAGACTTGCAAACCGTGTAAATGCCACCGAGCTGGATATTCAGCGGTGCTAACACAGTTAGTGCCGCTGAATATCCGTGGGCGCTGCCAACCCGATGCTAACCAGTTAGAATCTGGGCATGTTTGGAGCATTCCGGGACAGAACCTGTTGCTAGCCGGGCAGCAACGATATTGAGCCGCTGCCTAGTTAGTGACATGCAGCTAAAATAAAGCGTAGCTATCTGGCCCTGGCAATGAATATCCAGGTCAGCCACTTCTGCCGATTGGTAACCGGGCAGCAGCGATATTGAGCCGCTGTCCAGTTAGCAATATGCGGCAAAGGTTAGGCCTGGGTTATGCACCTGGATTGTGCTGCATATTGCTAACCGGGAAACGGCTCAATATCGCCACTGCCTGGTTACTGATCATTGCCACCTCCACTCTTCCCTGGAAGGCCTCGGACACTAAGCGGTTAGCATCGAGGTGTGTGGTGCTGCCAGCCGCAGATATTCAGCAGCACTAACCACGTTAATCACTTGAAATATCGGGCCCACTATCAATAAGAGAAGAAAGCAGCAAACTGCAGTTAAACTTCCTAAGTAAGCCTTGAGCACTGCAGTAAAGTGGATATTTGGATTTTTAGATGAGATACACCTTAACATGGTAACCAACTTCTGCTGATGTTTTTGGTTGTCTCGTTACTGCCATGTGCTCCCCTGTATGCCATACATGCCCCACATGTATGCCACAGTCTCCTTGCATGCCCAGTAGGACATGGTATCTAGAGGGTGCAATACAACTACAGCTGTTTTAGTTTCACATGGGGTAAGTCACTCACTTTCAATAACAAGGATTCCATCTGCCACAAAGGCAGGATCTGACTCACCGTTTCCCCGGGAAGAGGCTTTAATTTTCCCTCTCTGGCAGCAGCCTTTGCCTCCTGTAAGTCTTGTTCAAGGTTACGGATTAGGTTCAAAGCAGAATCAATTTCTAGAGGGCCACATGCTTCCTGAGCCTAAAAGAGCAAAATACATAAGACTTTAATAGAATCAGTGACCATTATGCACAAACAACAGCCTCATACTACAGACAACTCTAGTGAATGTGTAGTTACTTACCTGTAACAGGTGATCTCCAGGAACAGCAGGAATTTAATCTTCAGATATGGGTGATGTCGGTACCAATGGAGTCTGCGCAGGAACGCTCCACAGCGTCCAAAAGGAAAGCTTTTGGGAGCATCCCACTGCGCCTGCGCTGCTGCCTTCCTAACTCTGCTTCCTTAGTGGAGTTTGTAGCTGAGAGAAAAGGAGAAAAAAAGAAAACCTACAACTCGTAGGAGGGTGGACTGTGAGGACTAAATTCCTGCTGTTCCCGGAGATCACCTGTTACAGGTGAGTAACTATGCTATCTCCAGAAACAAGCAGGAATGTAGTCTTCACATGTGGGACTCCCTAGCTCCCAGATGCCAGAGAAAATGACCTCAGAACCGGTAAGTTTGCCTCAGGGTAGGCTTCCAGAGGTCATGAATCCTCCATGGATGTCTGGTATCGTTAAATTCCGGGACAGAGGGTAGGAGTTGTCCTTAAATCTGAAAGAGGTGCTGGAGAACAGCTTGACTAAACATGGCATCCCTGTGGGAGTCCTTGTCCAGACAGTAATGAGCAGCAAAGACCAAGTTGCTGCTTTGCAGATTTCATCAATGTCTACAGAGCGGAGATCTGCCGTCAAGGTGGCCAAGACACGAACATTATGGGCAGTGACACGACCCTCAAGGAATAGTCCTGCTTTATCATAAGCAAAAGAGATACAATCTGCTATTCATTTAAAGAGAATACGTTTGGATATTGGAAACCCCAGGTGACTAGGGTCAAAGGAGTTGAACAACTGGGATGCCTCGCAGTGCTCTTGAATCCTTTGAAGATAAAATGCTAAGGCACATTTGCAGTCAAGAGTATGGAGGGTTGTCTCAGCCCTAGACAAATTTGGTCTAGGAAAAAAGACAGGAAGGTAAACTGACTGATTCAAATGAAAAGGAGACATCACCTTTAGCATGAAGTGGGGGTGAGTCCTAAGTACGACTTTGTCATGGTGGAACCCTGTGTAAGGTGGGTCTTCCATCAAAACTTGAAACTCACTAATACATCTAGCTGAAGTGAGGGCAATAAGGAAGATGACCTTCCATTTATTTATTTAGCTGTATTTATATCCCGCTTTTCACCGGGTCAAAGCGGTCAATTGGGAGATACATTTAACACGAGGGGATATGACACACATACGCTAATACGTACAGGGAACATAGGCAATGGAGGGTTAAGTGGCTTGCCCAAGACCACAAGGAGTGCCTATAGGACAAGAAATCCCAGTCCCTCCGGCCTGAGATCGCTGTCCCCAGGTGGGACTTGAACCCCCGGCCCTCCGGCCTGAAGTACCTTGTCCTAACCACTAGGCCACTCCTCCCTTGTTATGTTAGAAACTTTAGCGAGGTCGTGGCCAAGGGTTCAAACGATAGCTTAAAAAGTTGCCCTAGAACGACACTGAGATCCCACACCGCCAGTAGGTGGTCAGATGGGAGGTTTGGTCATCAAAAGGCCCCTCATGAAGCACGCTACAAGCGACTGTAAGGAAAGCACAGTTACTTACCTGTAACAGGTGATCTCTGGGAACAGCAGGAATAAGTCTTCACATATGGGTACGTCGGTACCGACGGAGCCTGCACGGGAATGCTCCCCAGCATCCAATCAGAAAGCTTTTGGGAGCATCCCTCGCGCCTGCGCGCTGACTTCCCGCCTTTTCCACTTCTTCTCCTCAGTTGAGTTTCATAGCTGAGACAAAGGAGAGAAAGAGGAAAGGAAGATAGATAGATAGATACAACTCCTAAGGGAGGTGGGTGGGTTGTGAAGACTTATTCCTGCTGTTCCCAGAGATCACCTGTTACAGGTAAGTAACTGTGCTATCTCCAGGAACAAGCAGGAATGAGTCTTCACATATGGGGACTCCCTAGCTATAGATGCCAGGGGGAGATCCCATAAAATGCGTGTCCCTGGATCAGGAGTGCATTTTTCACCCAGGAATCTCCGGCATCCCATGAGGGATGGAGGGTAGGAGTTGAGAAGAGAGGAGCTGTAAGGAAAAACAGCGAATCTAAGGACTACAGAAGAGGAGTCCTTGGTAAGTATGATAAGTATCATTAAAATTATTTAATGAACAATTATAACATGGAGCTTACCTACTGGATTGTAGGAAGTAGAGAGCAGGATGGAGTCTACTGGATATGCAGTAGCGGAATCCTGAAGGTGACCTTACAGCAGTGAGGATGAAGGTCCAAACTTGGAATTAGCAGGAGACCCAGGTGTCAACTGGGGCAGGATAAGAACGGCAGGTCTTCAACGGAAAGCTTTATGGGGAAAGCTGAAAATTCTTTTAGGTACAGAGTCATTAACATTGAGGACTAAAAGAAGAAGACTGATAGCACCACAGCAATGGTTGTGTGCATAAGAGCCCCCACATACTGAGGAACAGTATGAAAATATGGAAGCCCACTGTCTGGAACTTCTAAGAAGGTAAAAATTTTTTATAGCATAGACAGTTAGGGAGATAGTATGTAATACATATTGACCTATAAAAAGCCTCCCAACAGATGCATATATATATAGGGGGATATATATACCTATATATATGTATATATAGTGTGATAAGGAAGCTTATCATAGCTCAGGAAGGAGCTATAGAAAAGGTGAAGTGACTCTGAACAAGCAACCTGTCAGTTCTGGTAGAAATAAGAAAACAGAATTTTCCCATAAAAGACTACCAGTCCCAGAATGCACCAGGTTTCCAGCAGCCATTAGAGGAGCTGAAGTGGGGAAACGTGTGTTCAATCAGGAGGGTTATGAGGTAATCCCTAAGCACTCATCTCAAAGGGCAGGGCCTGATTCAGCACAGCTGCGCTGTGTTAGGGAGGAGCACTCATCTAGGCAGAATAAAGGTAGAGTTTATTCTACAGATCCTCATTATCCTGAGAATCAGCTTGAGCTTGATCATCAGTTTCATCTGAAGGATCATCAGAAGCAGAAGCCAAACCGGACGGACAGAGAGGGAAAGAAACCCTTTGGAAGAAAGAGGAGAAAAGCCTTTGAGAGGTCTAGAAGAGTCCAGAGCAGTACGTATACTGGGAGGCATTCCAAGGGCCAGCATACACCATTGGACTGGGGAAAGCCAGAGGAATGGTGCTGCAGAGCTAGGAATCTCCAGACGGTACCTGTGAGAGAGACGGCTGCACGTGGAAGGGACCCTAAGACCCGTGCCAGAAGGTATGGGAAGAGAGATCCAGTGTCCAGGGATCTGGATTGGAAGGCTGGACATAAGAACTGGACAACATACTGGCTAGGCTATATAGAGAGGAACTCTAACAGCAATGGAAGCTCAGGTATGAACACTGATCTATGCCCTAGCTATAACCTTGAAAGACAGCAGGGAAACAAGTATTCTCCTGAAAGTGCTCCATTGAGAGATTCATCTGTGCCAATCCATGATATTGAACCCATGCTTGTTGAAGAAGGGGGAATGTTTGCAGATGAAGAATGTGTTTATATGGACTGCTCTCTGTCCAAACTCCTTTGGTGATTTTCTGTTATAAAGTACAGCAACCATCACAAAGAAATACAAACTTGTTCTTTAATCTACTCAGAAAAGCTCCTGTGTAGGATTTCTGGCCACGCTGTAGAAAGCAAGCCAACTAAGGGGTTTCAGCTGGATAACTGCTAGCAATTGAGCCTTACCTAATTGCTTGTGAGCTAGGAGAGAATCACTTCTGAATCTATGTGGGAAATTATCAGAAGTTAACCTGAAAAGAACAGTTTTTTTTCCTTTCTTTGTGGCTTTTCGTTTGTTGTTTGATATATGCTAAGAAAACATTAGCTAATGCCTGACAAGTTCAAAGGTTGTTTTCCTTATTTTGTTTTTCCAAGTTAAACACTGGAAGCAAGTAACCTGATTTATGTGCTACCAAGCATATCTGTGTTGGGAGAAATAACCCCATAAATAAATATCTTATTGGCTTTAACACTTGAGCACAACTAAATTATTGTCAGCAGCTGTGTCTGGTGTGAATGAACTACATTGCCCACAATCCCTTGCAAATCATATAGAGATATGCACTTGCCAAGACTGTGAAGATTCTCACCCAGGCAGCCGTCTGACAAATGGCGTAGTTTTTCGGATTGCTTTTGCACAAAGGGGATTTACTTGCTGAGGATTACAACTAAAGTTTAAGTTTAAAGCTGGAAAAAAAGATTTTCCCTCAACTGCACTTTGGAGGAGAAGTGGTGGTTCCAGGAAGCTGTCCCAGGAGGAAAAGACCCTGTGCAGAGCTGGATTCATCACTGACACAAGGTAATAAGTACCTGGGCATGTCTAGTGGTGGATGGGAGTAAGGCAAAGGGGTAATTGAAAAAAAAAAAAAAAGTAGAAAAAAAACCACACCTGTTTGGAAGGTGGTGCACTTTGTTGTTTTTTTTTTGTTTCTTGCAGGGATCAAGATGGATCCGAGGGAGATGGCTAGCTGGATGGCAGCCCAGTTTAGCAGGCAACAGGAGCTAGCACAGCAGGCTCAGGACACTGCTATGAAAGCCTTAATGGAACAGCAGAGGCCAGTGCTTGATCTGGTGCAAGCCCTAGTTAAGCTGCGGAACCAAAGTGGAACAGATGCAAGACCAGCAGTAAATACTGGTACACCACATGTGGACAGTGTGGGACTCAATCAAGGGATTGGGGCATTTAGTTTTGGGAAGCTAACTCCAGATGATAATGTTGATGATTTTCTAGAGTCTTTTGAAAGAGTGGCACAAGCTTTAGCATGGCCAGAGACCCAGTGGGCAGTAAGGCTGGCAGCCTCATTAACTGGAGAGGCGCTTGCAGCTTACACAGCAATGCCAGCAGCCCAGGCTTTGAATTATAAGGATGTAAAGGCTGCTATTAGAGATCACCTAGGGTTGTCTATTTCAGAGTATAGGCGAATGTTTAGAGCTACTACATTGAGAGTGGGTGAAACACCCAGGGCTCTGAGTCAGAGAATCAGAGGTTTAGCTGTAAAGTGGTTGGAGCCTGAGCAAAAGACGGTAGAAATGTTATTAGACATTATAATGCTTGAACAATTTATGTCTGCGGTCCCTAAAGATTTGCACACTTTCCTTATACAGCAAAATTGCCAAAATCTTGGAGAGGCAACCATGCTAGCAGAGAGATTCTTGGAAGCCACGCAGGCTTGCCATAGAATGGGTGGCCCTCTGAAGATTGGTGCTGAGGCAAGATGTGCTGTATCAGAAAAGAAAATAATTAAAAATGTTTCTGAAAATGAATGTACTGTATCAAACCAGATGACACAGTGGAGTAGAAAGAAATGTTTCAAGTGTGGAAAATGGGGACATTTAGAAAAGGGATGCCAGTCACACACTAGCTTAGTAGGTGTGGATTTAAAACAGCCCAAAGAAGGATTTCTTTTGATGGTTGATGTGCAAGGAATTACCACAAATGCTTTGTTAGACTCTGGGGCAGACCAGAGTATGATGTCAAAAAGGCTTTGGAAGAGGATAGAGCCCCAAGAAGGATTTGTGCCTAGAACCCCTGAAAGCCAAGTTCACATCAGATGCATTCATGGTGCTGCAACATCATATCCCACCTATAGGCTAAAGGTTAAGTGCCTGGGGGAACAAGAGGAAGTCCTGTTAGCAGTGGTGCCTAGGCTACCCTTTGATTTGGTTCTAGGAAGAGACTGGCCAAGATTTAAGCAGGGTCTAGTGGAAGGACTAGGAAAGAAGGAGGGAGAAGGTTAATGGTAATAGCTCCCGGGCCTTTATTTGGAAGTCCTCAGACCCCAGCTAAAAAGATGGTTAAGCGTCCAGAAGACCAAGCTACCCCAAAGCAGACATTCGTCCTAAAGTACCATAGGGTCACAGAGAAGGCCCAAGCTCCTAAGCGGGCAACCCCTCAAGCTGCTGGGTTTGACCTGTGCAGCATAGAAAATGTGACTGTACCTAGCCAAGGGAGAGCCCTGGTTGACACCGGTCTCCAAGTGGAAATACCTATTGGATGCTATGGGAGAGTAGCCCCAAGGTCCGGATTAGCCCTTAAATATTTCATCGATGTGGGTGCGGGAGTAATTGATCCCGATTACAGGGGCAATATTAAAGTTCTGCTATTTAATTTTGGACAGAATGATTATCACGTGAAGACAGGAGACAGAATTGCCCAATTGATCTGTGAGAGGCTGGGTTTTCCACCTGTGGAGGAGGTCACATCCCTGGAGAATTCTGAATGTGGAACCAAAGGCTTTGGTTCTACTGATGTCAAAGGGGTTAAAAGCCTAGCTGCCACCTGTGCCCGAGAGAGGGAGGTGAATGAAGAGGAAGATTTGGGACCCCAGGTATCTGATTGTAAAGAAAAATCAGAGCCCCAAATAGGTGAGGACCTGACAGTGGTACAACAGGAAGAAATTAGGAAGTTGCTTAAAGAATTCCCAGATGTGTTGACACCCATACCTGGGGAGACACATTTGGTTGCCCATGAAATAATAACTCCACCTGGGAAATTAGTTCGTCAAAGGCCATACCGCTTGCCTGAAGCCAAGAGACAGGAAGTAGTGGCACAAGTCCAGGAGATGTTGGACATGGGAGTAATAGAGGAGTCAAAGAGTCCCTGGAATAGCCCCATAGTCCTGGTGCTGAAGCCTGATGGATCTTTAAGATTTTGTATTGACTTCCGGCAGGTAAACGCCATATCAGTTTTTGATGCATATCCAATGCCAAGAATTGAAGAGCTGTTGGACCAGCTGGGACAGGCTCAATACTTAACCACCCTTGATATGACAAAAGGATATTGGCAAATCCCTCTCACCAGGGAGTCGAAGCCGAAGACTGCGTTCAGCACCCCCGTTGGCCTTTTCCAGTTCAAGAGGATGACTTTCGGACTGCATGGAGCAGCGGCTACCTGCCAAAGGTTAGTGGATCAGGTACTTCGACCCCACCAAAATTATGCTTTTGCATATATGGATGATGTCATAATCCATAGTAACACCTGGGCGGAGCATCTAAAGAGGATCAGGGCAGTCTTGTGCTCCATGAAGCAAGCGGGAATCACTTTAAACCCGAAGAAGTGTGCCTTTGCAAATAGGGAGGTAAAATACCTGGGCCACCTAGTGGGAAGAGGAAAAATTAAACCTCTAATGAGTAAAGTAGATAGCATCAGGAATTTTCCTCCTCCAACAACAAAGAAACAACTAAGAAGTTTCTTAGGACTTATTGGATATTACCGCAGATTTATACCGCAATTTGCAGAGAAAAGTGCAATGTTCATGGATATGCTGCGGAAGAATTGTCCAAACCAGCTAAAGTGGACACCTGAAGCTGAAAAAGCGTTTTCAGTCTTAAAAGGAAAATTGTGTACAGGACCGGTACTGAAAGGGGTGGACTTCAAGAAACCCTTTCTGGTTCAAATGGATGCATCGGATGTAGGGCTAGGAGCGGTTCTATCCCAGTGTCATGAAGGGGAGGAGCATCCTGTGATGTACCTGAGCAGGAAGTTGTCACCAGCTGAACAAAAGTATTCCACAATAGAAAAAGAATGTTTAGCTATTAAATGGTCAGTGGAGGCGTTAAGGTTTTACCTTACAGGGAGAAAGTTCCAGTTGGTCACAGACGATGCCCCACTTAAGTGGTTGCAGCAAATGAAGAACCACAATGCCAGGTTGACACGCTGGTACATGGCCTTACAGGCATTTGATTTTCAAGTTGAACATCGTGCTGGGAAGTTACACAAGAATGCGGATGCCCTTTCCCGTATTACGGACTGTAGAGAAGAAGTTTCACCAGTGACACCAGTCCGTAATAACTTAAGCAGGAGGGTATGTGATAAGGAAGCTTATCATAGCTCAGGAAGGAGCTATAGAAAAGGTGAAGTGACTCTGAACAAGCAACCTGTCAGTTCTGGTAGAAATAAGAAAACAGAATTTTCCCATAAAAGACTACCAGTCCCAGAATGCACCAGGTTTCCAGCAGCCATTAGAGGAGCTGAAGTGGGGAAACGTGTGTTCAATCAGGAGGGCTATGAGGTAATCCCTAAGCACTCATCTCAAAGGGCAGGGCCTGATTCAGCACAGCTGCGCTATGTTAGGGACAAGCACTCATCTAGGCAGAATAAAGGTAGAGTTTATTCTACAGATCCTCATTATCCTGAGAATCAGCTTGAGCTTAATCATCAGTTTCATCTGAAGGATCATCAGAAGCAGAAGCCAAACCGGACGGACAGAGGGAAAGAAACCCTTTGGAAGAAAGAGGAGAAAAGCCTTTGAGAGGTCTAGAAGAGTCCAGAGCAGTACGTATACTGGGAGGCATTCCAAGGGCCAGCATACACCATTGGACTGGGGAAAGCCAGAGGAATGGTGCTGCAGAGCTAGGAATCTCCAGACGGTACCTGTGAGAGAGACGGCTGCACGTGGAAGGGACCCTAAGACTCGTGCCAGAAGGTATGTGAAGAGAGATCCAGTGTCCAGGGATCTGGATTGGAAGGCTGGACATAAGAACTGGACTACATACTGGCTAGGCTATATAGAGAGGAACTCTAACAGCAATGGAAGCTCAGGTATGAACACTGATCTATGCCCTAGCTATAAACTTGAAAGACAGCAGGGAAACAAGTATTCTCCTGAAAGTGCTCCACTGAGAGATTCATCTGTGCCAATCCATGATATTGAACCCATGCTTGTTGAAGAAGGGGGAATGTTTGCAGATGAAGAATGTGTTTATATGGACTGCTCTCTGTCCAAACTCCTTTGGTGATTTTCTGTTATAAAGTACAGCAACCATCACAAAGAAATACAAACTTGTTCTTTAATCTACTCAGAAAAGCTCCTGTGTAGGATTTCTGGCCACGCTGTAGAAAGCAAGCCAACTAAGGGGTTTCAGCTGGATAACTGCTAGCAATTGAGCCTTACCTAATTGCTTGTGAGCTAGGAGAGAATCACTTCTGAATCTATGTGGGAAATTATCAGAAGTTAACCTGAAAAGAACAGTTTTTTTCCTTTCTTTGTGGCTTTTCGTTTGTTGTTTGATATATGCTAAGAAAACATTAGCTAATGCCTGACAAGTTCAAAGGTTGTTTTCCTTATTTTGTTTTTCCAAGTTAAACACTGGAAGCAAGTAACCTGATTTATGTGCTACCAAGCATATCTGTGTTGGGAGAAATAACCCCATAAATAAATATCTTATTGGCTTTAACACTTGAGCACAACTAAATTATTGTCAGCAGCTGTGTCTGGTGTGAATGAACTACATTGCCCACAATCCCTTGCAAATCATATAGAGATATGCACTTGCCAAGACTGTGAAGATTCTCACCCAGGCAGCCGTCTGACAATAGTTATGTGTAAAGATATATATATATATATATGAGGGCATAAAGTATGCACACACAGCTTACAGACATATGTATGTAGATGCATATATAGAGATATATACATACATGAATATGAGTCTGAAGATACATGTCTATCACTAAGCCCCATAAAAACATTCACATGGGGAATGTGAAGGGGAAAGATTCATTCAATAACCAGAGGGTGAAACCCACTTGACAGATATATAGAGAATCTATTTCCGTGGGCTAAGAGGATGCAGGAATGCAATCCAGTAAAATAACCAGGATGGTTGCGTGAAAAACAGAGGATAATATCAGTCTGTAAAGAGCAAGTCGGGAGTCCTTTAGAACTCTGACATGGTAGATGGGTAGAAACGCATAGAGAAGATACCAGGAGGACCCACTGGAGGGACATAGGGGTATCATGCGTTACTAGTAGCCTTGGATATTCACGCAGAAAAAGCTTATATTCTGAATTATAACAGGAGACAAGAGGGTGTGGAGAACCCTCACAGTCATGGGAATGATTTATAAGCTTTTTTCTACTATATAAAATAGCCCTCGGAGTTAAAGTTCAATGCTCTGTAGCAAGGGCCCGTAGTAGAAAGCTTCTCTGAAGATTGCAGAGAGCACTGTGCAGGAGAATTTTGAGATAAAACTGACTGAAGTCAGGTGTGTTGCCACATCCTAGGAAAAGGAGATGGCTAAAAAGAAGATAATGTGAGAAGCCTAAAATGAGTAGGATTATCCAAGATAGATGAGGACTAGCTTGGAATCACTACTGAGGCTAGACAAAAATTGTGGAAGATAGACTGGAACCTGTGGAAAAGTACCAGTAGTTCAAGCACTGGAACTCCTGCATGCACAGCAGCTGAAAAAGACAGCAAAGAGAATCATCCTGTGCAAAACAAAGAGAAACAGACAAAGGGAGAGGAGATATTCCTGTCCCTGCCTGATGAGTTATCTTGAGAATGTATTCAAGGAAACAAAAAGTCTACACTGGAATGAAAGGCTAGAGAAGCTTTTCAGTATGATACCACTCAGTCAGGGGAAACCCTGGATGAGAGGGTAGAGAAAACAGGCAATTGGAGGGTGACTTACCCATATGGTGAGTCAGCTGAAGTTAAAAATGTTCATGTTGGGACAGAAACTATCATGGGATAGTTGCAACTTCCCTTCTTGGTAGTAAGAAGAGGAGAATTCTGTAACCCATGGACAAGAATATCCTGACAGCTTAGCATACTGAAAAAGGAAAACCCCAGTGTAGAGCTGTAAGAAAAAACAGTGAACAAACTTCTGCTAGGAAGAAGTTAACTGTAGATTGCAACCTTCAGCACCTATGGTTGCTGGGTATGCTCAGACTGGCTAGAGTTTGGAAACTTCAGACTAGGACGAGGTGTCCCTTGCTTGGGTACCTCTGGATGATGGGCAGGAGAAGAATGAAACCTTCTTTTCTAAGGGAAAGAAGGTTTGGTAGGACATTTCCTACCTCCCGGGGAAGAAGGCGGCTTAGAATGGTCTGCAGAACCAGGGAAGTCAGTGGAGCAATGAGCAACCTGACGTAAAGCTTCTCTATTGAAGAGATTTTCTCCAGTACAAGGAGAATTACCCAGTGTGTGTTGTGCCCATCTGCTCAAGTCTGAAGCTTGGAGCCAGGCTCTACGACGTGCTCCAATGGCAATAGCAGAGGATTTTCTAACAGACTCAAAAGAGTCTAGAGTAGCACGAGAAAGTAACCAAGAGATATTCCGGCTATGACTAAGAAGCAAGGAATAGTCAGCAGCCTTAGGCTCTGACAAAAAAGGAGTCAAAAGAGATAATTTCTTTGTGACCTCCTGGAGTGTTAGACTCATATAAAATATATAAAAAATAATTCTTGATGCCAGCATAGATGTTTGGAAGGTTTGACATCCAAAGGCATCAAGTGCTCTAGATGCACAACCTGGCGGATAAGAAGAATGCTTCTTTTCTTGCTTTTTACTTTCCTCATTGCTGATTCCACTACAATGGAATGATGGGGAAGTTGAGTCTTTTGAAACCCTGGAGAGGGGGGCACCTGATACAGAACATTAGTTGCTGTAGAAGGTGAGGGAACCCTTAAAGGTGATTCCCATATTCTTAGAAGAAGATCCTGCAAAGAATGATGTAAAGGAAGCATTATATTTTCCTTTTCTGCAGGAGAGCCTTGGTTAAGATCACAGCCAGGGATAGGAATAGCAAGAAAGGTTGCCATATCAAGGAGAAATTTCTGAAAAGAAGGATCTCCAATGGGAACCATCCCTGGGTAGGCTAAGGATGAAGAAGCAGCCTGAGCACCAGAGGATGTACTGGTCTGGTGCAGAAAAAGAACTCTACTAGATGGATAGTGATTCTGGCAGTTACGATTTGAGGCAGTTAGTACTGCATCGTCCATGCCAGGTATCGATTCCAAACTAGGCATAGAAAGGATCGATGGTACCGATGTAACTGCAGGAATCGACATCGATACCGATACCGGCAGCTGAGGCGGAATCGGAGACGGTAATGTCATCGAGGCAGTCATCGGAGGCTGCTCAAGCGGTACCGAGGTAACCAGAGGGTCTTGGTAAATATCCTCGGTACTGCGTATCCGGAAACGATAAGGGTCGGTTCCAAGACGCGTTGGTACCAATCATCTAGACTAGATATCGATTCCAGACTCGGCATCGAAGGGAGCGAGTCTATCGATGCATGTCTAGAGGGCACCGACGTCGGTGGAAAGTCACTCAGGGTGGTATCGATCGGTCCCGAAGGTACCGAGGAGGCCAGATGACGATCACTGGTGAAAAGTGGAACACTCGACACCGGTGCCGATGCCGGGGTATCGGTACCGCTCAAAGCGGATACCACCACCGAGCATGGCTCAGGTATGTTCTATGAGGGGTGAGCCCCAGGAACAACCTGAAACCCCTGAAATGCTTTGGAGCCCGAAGACTCCCGCCGGGGTTTTAATGCCAATGGGGTCTTGAGGGCAAGGCCGGAGCAGTCATCATGCTTGGCATGAGACCTACCACTCAAGGATTGGCAAGTCTTAACAGACTGTTTGTGGGTTACCTGATCCTGTAGAGAAGAAAACCCCGGTGCCTTCACTGCTGGAGTGAAAACGGTATCGAGGGAAACTCGAAAGAAGGAAGGTCTTCTCACAGTATTGCAGCCTGATGGTTCAGGGGAAAAAGGGTCAGGACCCAAACAGGTTAGACACCAGTTATTGGAGTCTAAAAAGAAAACTGTGTTTCCACAGTGAAGGCACTTCTTAGGAGAAGAAGGCTCCATGATGAAGAGGCCTTGTAGGCCCAAAAAATTAAGACAGAAGCAGAGGGAAAAATCTCTCTGAGTTAAAGAAAAAATAAAAGAAAAAACCACCGGCGGTACCAGTGGCGGCGGGAAAAACAGCCGCGACCACAAGAAAACAAGAAAAGAAGAGTTTAAAGAAAAAGGTTTCTGCGGTGACAGGAGGATGTCCTGCCGGCTCCGCGGAAAAACGAAAACTGAGGAGAAGTGGAAAAGGCGGGAAGTCAGCGCGCAGGCGCAAGGGATGCTTCCAAAAGCTTTCTGATTGGATGCTGGGGAGCATTCCCGTGCAGGCTCCGTCGGTACCGACGTACCCATATGTGAAGACTCATTCCTGCTTGCTCCTGGAGATATGGGCTGTCCATCCAGGGGATGATGAGAGGCTGCAATTAGGTGAACTCTTACCGAGTTGGTCTTGAGGACAGGTGGAGGAGATACTTGAGGAGTGCCCCCACTGAAGCCGAGAAGGAACTGAGATCCTTCTGGGAACACCAGTGAGAAAATCTATGCCATTTGAAAGCACATGAACGCCTGGTAGATGGCTTTCCAGAGGCTAACAGGATCTCCTTTACCTCCTGAGTAAGGTTAAGATCTTGCACTGCTATGCTTTCAGCAGCCATGCTGTGAGGTGGAGAGACTTCAGACTAGGATGGAGCAGCATCCCCTCCTCCTGAGAGAGGAGATTTGGAGCAGATCCGAGATCTAGGGGTTGAGTCTGAGACAGATGTAGAAGGAGAGGAAACCACGATTGATGTGGCCAGCATGGGGCTATGAGCATCATGCAGCCCCTGTCCGCCTAGAGCTTGAAAAGCATCTTGGAGATTAGGGGAATGGGAAGGAAAGCATACAGGAGCCCTCAACCCCAGTGAAGGTGAAAAGCATCCACTTGCTGATTGTCTGACATGGGAGTCCTGGTGCAGAAGCGAGGAAGCTTGGTATTCAACGGTATGACGAACAGATCTATTTCTGGAGTCCCCCAGGTCTGAAAGATGAAGGATGCTGTTTCTGTATGAAGAGATCATTCACGGGGAAGAAGGATCAGGTTCAATTTGTCTGCCAAGACGTTTTGCTCCCCTGGAAGATACACAGCTTGGAGATGTATCTGATGAGCAATGGCAAAGGACCAGAGGATGAAGAGCCTCCCTGCAAAGGGGCCAAGACCCTGTTCCTCCCTGCTTGTTCACATAGAATATGGCCACTTGATTGTCTGTCTGGACCAGGACCCTGCGGGATCTTAGATGCTCCTGAAAGACCCAGAGGGCGTTGAAGATAGCCCAAAGTTCCAGTAAATTTATCTGGAGTTGCAACTCCTGTTCTATCCAGAGACCACCCCAGCTTGGAGGCATCCATCATCAGGATACATTGATGTGGAGGCATCTGAAAAGGTGACCCAATGAGGAGATTCTCTGGGGAACACCACCATTGAAGGGATGTGGCCAGGGGGGCAGAGACTCAGATCTTGTCGCTGAGACGACCTGAGGCTTATTTCCAATGGGAGGCTACAGCCCATTCGGCTACATGTATATGCAGAAGAGCATATGGTACTATATGTACTGCTGAGGTCATATGACCTAGAAGCTGCAGCATTTCTCAGGCAGTTAGGTGAATGAGATGAGAACAGCGGGGTTGGGGTAGAAACACTCTTGACTGCTGAGAGCTCCTATGAACTCTAGTGTTTGAGTAGGAGCGAGATGGGATTTTGGAAGATTTATCACAAATCCTAAATGTTGCAGTACCTGCATGGTACAGGAGAGAGACAGGCCGACCTCCTGAGAGGTGCCTGCTTTTATGAGCCAGTCATCTAAGTAAAGGAAGACAAATATCCCTAGAGATCTTAGATATGCAGCCACAACCGCCATCCACTTTGTGAAGACTCTTGGGGCAGAGGCGAGTCCGAAGGGAAGGACTTTGTATTGATAGTGTCTTCCCTGAAACATGAAGCGTAGATATTTCCTGTGTTCTGGATGAATGAGGATATGTGTTATGCTTCCTTTAGATCTAGAGAACAGAGCCAGTCCTGACTCTGCAAATAGGGTAGGAGGGTCCCCAGAGAGACCATCTTGAACTTCTTGCAGACAAGAAACTTGTTCAGGTTTCTGAGGTCCAGGATGGGTCTGTATCCTCCGGTTTTCTTTAGGATGAGAAAGTATGCAGAGTAGAAACCCATTCCCTATTGAAATGTGGGAACCTCTTCTATGGCACTTTGCAATGGAAGAGAAGACACCTCCTATAGTAGAACAGCTGTGAGAAAGGGCTGAGAAGGATATTCCCCTACTAGGGTGGAGGGAGACAGATTTTTTAGATTAAATCTGTACCTCTCTTTCACTGTGGTCAGCGTCCACTGCTCTGAAGTGATGAGATGCCACCTGTGGGCATGACGACAGAGTCTGTCGACAACGTGGAGGTGGGGGTTCTCCAGAGGCAGAGTGGCTATGTTCTCTACAAAAAAGTAAGCAACCAGGAGCAATTTGAGTCTGCGGAGCTGGTGGAGTCTTAGGAGCCTGTGGCTTCTTCTGTTGTTTGGGATGATGCTGCCTCTTCTGAGCACCCTGAGGTGGGTATTGAGAAGCAGGGGTATAAGAAGGGTAAAACTACTACTTCTTACTGAAGACAGACTTCTTTGCAGCTGCTTTCTTTTAAGCAGGGTTGGCAGTAGTCCTAGAAATAGGTCAATTTTGTGCTCCAAAACTTAGTACCCCTACAGTTCCAAAACGTTTCTCAACTTAACTGTTCATCAAAAATATGGCTAGGTCTCAGACTTCCCGGCACTTTCTTGGCATTCTGTCAGTGAACCAACAGAGCCGTGCCAACTAGCATCAACGACCTGCCAGAATGGTGAACAGTTTACAATGTATATAAAGACTATTTAACACACTTAAAACATTACATAATTAAAGTGTAGCCAATTATCTTCAAAAATGGCTCAACTATCAACCCTACCAAGGTGTACAAACAAATGACATATGAAAAAATCTAAAATGTATCAAAATGAAAATTCCTAACAATTTCCTCAGAGTCCCAATGAATGTTCCCAAAGTCCAAATGAGCGTTCCCAAAGTCCAAATGAATGTTTAATGACACGAGATGTTTCAATTAATGTTGAAAGGAAGCACACCATTATCCGGAGCGCGGTAAACAAGATTTATTTATTTTATTTATTTATTTACATTCTCTTATATACCGCGCTATTCGGCATCAGTGCGGTTTACATTGAACAAACTGAAATTACATTGAACAGGGCATTATAACTTGGAGATAACTATTTTACAGGGAACATGGGCTATGGAGGGTTAAGTGGCTTGCCCAAGACCACAAGGAGCACCTGTGGGACTAGAAACCCCAGTCCTTCCGGCCCAAGGTTGCTGTCCTCTAGTGGGATTTGAACCCCCGACCTTCCGGCCTGAAGTACCTTGCCCCAACCACTAGGCCACTCCTCCACTCCACTCCACTGTATACAACACATAAATCCGAGAAAAAATCTCGGATTTGTGTGTTGTATACATTAGTACGATCACACGTCTACCAAATCTTGTTTACCGCGCTCCGGATAATAGTGTGCTTCCTTTCAACATTAATTGAAACATCTCGTGTCATTAAACTTGTTCCAGCTGATTGTCATCCCATAGTTACCTAGAAAGTTAGAAAACCGCCGCATAGTGAGCATGCGCGGCGTCTTTGGTAAAAAACGTCTTGGTAAAGGTGAAAGACAGCAGCTGGTTTGTGAACACGGTGAGTGCTTCTTTTTCAAAAAAAGACTTTCCAAAAAAGACTTTTCAAAAGACTATACGTTAATTTTGATGTGATATGGATGGAATGGTAAAAATGAATTGAGGTGACAACTCTATATCGTTAAATACTTTGTTCTTCTACTTGTAGAAAGACCGGCATAGTGCAAATAATAAACCCCTTGAGAAAACCTTGGAGTGAAACGCACCAGCGCAAAGGTTGGCGTTGGGGAAACACGGCTCACTCAGATAAGTACCACTCTGTTCAAGAAATATTGTCAAGTTGAAAAAAACTCTAGTGGTGATATTATCTGTTTGGAGCCCTGCACTATTAAGTTTACTATCAGCAACAAAAATGGGTCATTGATGCAAATGTGAGCTTTCGGTGTGAAGTTTCTTTAAAACCCGATAAATCAGCTCCATGTTAGTCTGAGACCCAGTTGCTAACAAAGAAAATATACCTCTTATGGTGAGAATGTGGAGCGTGTAGTTTGATTGTTACTGTAGAGTATTTCACAGCTCTGAAAAGTGATCACACCAATTTTTTGTTGGTACCAGTATCCTATTGACAAAGCAGACTCTCCGGAGAAACAAGTAAGCATTCAAGAACAACGTACATACCTAATACCTAATGAGGAAGAACACTTGAGAATCCCCCCTTCAACACCGTGACTGTAAACTTGTAGAGGCCACCCCTTCTTCCCCAGAAAGGACAGAAAGGAGAGAAAGCCCCATCAAAACAAATAACACTTAATGCTACTCCTCTCGCACTGCGCCTCCTGTTGCAACCTGTCTTCCTATCTTTTGCTTTCTTTTTTTTTTTTTTTTTATACAGCGAAAGGAGATGTGACTCACCTGTGACTGCACAGCCACTTCAGGCTACCGTTCGCCCAAGAACACTGGGAGGGATACGGGACTAGACTGGTTCCACTCCAGGAACAACAATTAGCAGGTAAGTCTAATTTCACCTTCCTGATCGTGCCCCCAGTCTAGTCCCGGAACCTCTGGGTTAGTACCAGAGCAGTGAAAACACTTAAACATGGGCGGGACCCGGCATACCAGCCTGAAGAACTGCTGATCCAAAAGAGGATTCCTCCGCCCTTTGCACGTCCAGCCGATAGTGCCGAGCAAAAGAATGTAACATCGACCACTTCGCCGCCTTACAGATCTCCGCCGGAGAAACCGACCTAACCTCCGCCCAGGAAGTAGCCTGGGCTCTGGTAGAGTGGGCCCTCAACCCTTCCGGGATCCGTCTACCACACAACACATAAGCCAACACGATAGCTTCTTTGATCCAGCGCGCAATCGACGCCTTTGACGCCGCTTCTCCTCGGCGCGGACCAGCAACAAGGACAAAAAGCCTATCCAACTTCCGAAAGGGCGCCGTCCGGCGCAGATACTTTTTCAAAGCCCACCGGACATCCGACAGATACAGCTTCCTTGTTGCCTCTTCCCTGGCCTCTGAAAACACCAGCAAGGAAATTTCCTGGTTCACATGGAAAGCCGAGACCACCTTCGGCAGAAAGGCCGGAAAGGTTCTTAAGACTACCTTAGTCGGAAAAAAGGAAAGATAAGGCTCCCTGCAGGAGAGAGCCTGCAGCTCCGACACTCGCCTCGCCGAACAAATTGCCACTAAGAATACCACCTTCAGCGTAAGGTCCTTAAGCGACGCACGCGCCAGCGGTTCGAAGGGCGCTTGCTTCAAAGCGTCTAGGACGAAGGGAAGATGCCACTTAGGAAAGACCTGTCTAGACAGCGGCCTAACATGCGACACTGCTCTTAGAAAACGTTTCACATCACGCTGACACCCTAACGACTGACCTGCTACCCTACCCCTGTAACAGGCCAAAGCCGCCACCTGAACACGCAACGACGCCGCCGCGAGGCCCTTGTCGAAGTCCGCTTGCAGGAAGTCCAAGATCTGGGGGACAGAAGCCTTCAACGCCTCGCACTTCCTCGCCCCGCACCATGCTTCAAAGATTCGCCACACACGCACGTACGCTAAAGACATGGACCGCTTCCTGGACTTCAATAGAGTAGCAATAACTGCCGCCGAGTAACCCCGGGATCTCAACCGAGCCCGCTCAAGAGTCAAGCCGTAAACGAGAATTGGTCCACGTGCGGCATCACCAGGGGTCAATGCGTCAGCAGATCCGGCCTGCAGGGGAGCCGCCAGGGCTTTGCTATTAGCAGCCGCACCAGGTCTCCGTACCAGGGACGACGCGGCCAGTCCGGCACTATGAGAATCACTTGTCCGTGGAACTTTTTTATGCGCTGCAGAACCCTTCCTATCAGAACCCAGGGTGGAAAAACGTACAGCAGCTGACCCGCTGGCCAGACCTGCATAAGAGCATCCAAGCCCTCCGACATCCTCTCTCGGCGCTTGCTGAAGAAGCGGTTGGCCTTTGCGGAGGCTAAGGTCACCATAAGATCCATGACCGGTGTTCCCCACCGGCGAACCACCATATCGAAAACCTCGGGATGCAGGACCCATTCGCCCGGGTCCACCATCACCCTGCTGAGGAAATCGGCCTCCACATTGTCCACCCCTGCCACATGCACTGCCGACAGGTCCGAGAGATTCACCTCCGCCCAGTCGCACAGGAATTCGGCTTCGGACTCTAGCGCTACACTGCTGGTGCCTCCTTGTTTGTTGACGTAGGCCACTGCCGTCGCGTTGTCGGACAACACCCGGACCGCCTCCCCCCCCGAGGAACGACCGAAACTCCTGGAACGCCAGGGACACCGCTTTTAATTCCAACCGGTTGATTGCCCATATCCTTTCCTGAGGGTTCCATTGCCCCTGCGCAAATTTGCCCTGGCAGTGAGCTCCCCAGCCCAGCAAGCTGGCGTCCGTCATCACTGCCACCCAGTCTGGAGCTTCCAAAGATTTTCCTCACTCCAATGACTTGGGAAGTAGCCACCAGCGAGTTGCCGCGACAGAGGGTCCCGCTGATGCGACCATCGGCGAAGCAACGCCCTCTGCAAGGGCCGCATGTGCACTCTTGCCCACGGCACTTTCTATCATCGCCGCCATGGTGCCCAGCAACTGAAGGTAACGCCACGCTGAGGGAGTCTTGAGACCCAAAAAACTCTTGACAAGTCTGCGCAGGCCCTGAGCTCGCTGCTCCGTCAGAAACACTTTCCCTTTCTGAGTGTCGAAACGCGCTCCCAGGTATTCGAGATTCTGAGAAGGTCGCAGGTGGCTCTTCGTCAAATTGACTATCCACCCGAGGCTTTCTAAGAATGCGACCACCCGGGCCATAACCCTTTCGCTCTCGGCCTGTGATTTTGCTCAAATTAGCCAATCGTCCAAGTAAGGATGCACAAGGATACCCTCCTTGCGCAGTGCTGCCACGACCACCACCATCACCTTGGTGAATACTCTCGCCGCAGTCGCTAAGCCGAACGGCAACGCCTGGAACTGAAAATGACCGAACGGAACCGCGAACCTCAGAAATTTGTGGTGCTCCGCCCTGACTGGAATATGCAGATAGGCCTCTGACAGATATAGAGACGTGAGAAACTCCCCTTTCTGCACCGCCACGATGAAGGAGCGTAGTGTTTCCATGTGAAAATGCGACACCCGCAGACGACGGTTGACGCCTTTGAGATCTCGGCCGAATCCCGCCGTCCTTCTTCGGGACAACGAAGTAAATGGAGTACCGATCGCAACCGTATTGGTCCCCGGGAACGGGAACAATTGCCCTGAGGTCCAGGAGCCTTTGCACTATCTCTCGTAGCGCTGCACATTTTGACACGGACTTACCGGGAGACTGCACGAAGGAGACCCGCACTGGACCCAAGAGCTCCAGAGCGTAGCCCTCTGGAATGATCTCCAGAACCCATTGATCTGACGTAATTTGGGCCCAGGCAGGATAGAACTCCCGCAACCGCCCCCCTACCGGCAGTGGGGGCGCCTGGGCCCCCCTCATCTCATTGTGACTTTTTGAAGCTAGAAGAGGCGGAGGAAGAGAAGCCAAAACCCCTTCCCGCCCCCCGGAAACCTCAAAACGCCTGGTTTCTGTTCGGAAAATGCCCCCGCGGTCCAGAGCCGAACCGCTAAGAGCGAAAACGATGAACATCCCCGGAGGTGCCCTCTCCCCCCTGGAGCACCCTGAGACGGCTTAGGCTTATCCTCTGGCAGTCTGCCGCCCTTGGACTCCCCGAGGTCCTTCACTAACTTCTCCAACTCCTCTCCGAAGAGCAACCGGCCCTTAAAAGGTAGCTTACTCAACCTAGCCTTAGAGGAACTATCCGCCGCCCAATTGCGGAGCCACAAGTACCGCCGCGCTGCAATCGCCGAGGCCATACTTTTAGACAGACCCCGCCATAAGGTCATAGTGAATATCGGCCAGGTAGGCTGCCCCGGACTCCAAACGCGCAGTCTCCCCCGCCAACGGACTCGGTTGCCCCTGCTGAACTTGCTGAGCCCAGCGAAGACAGGCTCTAGCTACCCACGCTCTGCAAACGGCTGCCTGAAGCGAAATAGCATTGACGTCGAAGACTTGTCTTAACAAAACATCCAGCTTCCTGTCTTGAATATCCTTGAGAGCCGCAATGCCCTCAACAGGAATCGTCGTCTTCTTGGTCACAGCCGAAACGGCCGCGTCCACCTTCGGCAATTTGAAGACCTCCTTATCCTGATCCAATAACGGGTACAGACGACCCATTACTCTAGAACCTTTCAAGGGAGCCTCCGGAACATTCCACTCCTCCTGAATCATCTCTTGAAAAACCCTGTGCACAGGAAAAGCCGTTTGGGTCTTACGGAACACCTGCAACAAGGGATCCTCCAATGTATCATCCACCGCAGCCCCAGACACGGGCATATTGAGCGCTTTTAGCGTCTCCGAAATGAGAGCCGGCAGCTCCTCTCTCCTGAAGACTCTTACCACTCTAGCCTGTTTTTCTCTCTCCGAGATCTCCCCCTCTTCAAGTTCTTCCTCTAACAGGACACTGTGATCTTCCTCATCGGAAAGAGGACCTTCAGAAACCTCTGAAAGGTCCCTCAATGCTCCGTCCGTACGGGGTCTCTTCTCCCCACTCAGGGCAGCCACCGAGGGCAGAGGTGCTGGACGTTTCCTCGCCCCGCTGACCTTGGTTGGCAGGTTCTGCTGAGCAGGACCGCCTAACACCGCCTGCTGAAGTAGGGCCACAAACTGCGGAGAGAAAATGGCCGAAAGGTCCGCAGGGAACGCCGCTTGTGCGGAGGGAGCGACCCCCGCTGACGAGGGCCCTGGCACCAGGTCCTCCTGCACCATCTCAGGGGCTGTAGAGAGAGAGGGTTCAGAAGCACCCTCCGCAGGGCCCGACAACATCCCTGAGTCCAGGTGCGAGCCCTCCGTCTCCCCCACGCAGGCCTTACAAACCCCCGCGCGGGAGACTTTTTTAGAACCGCACACCACACACTGCGGTTTGGAGGGCATGGTACCCCTGGTCAAAACTGGCTTCCAACCCCCTATCTCCCTGAGGGGAAAGCCGACTCAGCACGCTAGGGAGCCGCGAAACTGCAGTGATCCAGAGAGCAAAATCAAGAGCCGTTAAGGCCCAGTAGGTCACTCTTCGTGGTCCTTGTTTTTTGTTTTTTAAGCCTCAACTGAGGATGGACTATAATTTAGCAGACAATGCACCCTTCGGGGCTTGCTTGCAGTGCACACGGCCGCCATGCGACTGGGCCGCCCGTCAAAAGCGCGCCAAAACACACTGCCTAACAAAGCTGCCTGCGCTTCCCCCAACGCTTACCTCGTGTCGCTGAGAGGCGCTGCCCGATGCCCTCGAGTACCTGTGTCTGCCGACGGCCCCTCTGAGCGCGAGCTTCTTCGGTCCCGGTCTCCCGATGCAAATATCAAAAGTGAAGGAGCAGGGCCCTCACGGCGTGCAAGTGACCAGGCGCGCTAGCAGGCAAGACTTCTGCGCGGCTCTGGCAGCCTCTGCTTAGGGAACGCTCAGCTGACTCCTACACCTGCAAACACCGGGACTGCCACTGTCAGTAAGGGGCCCCGCGGAGGCAGGTAAATACAGGCCCGAATCCCAAGAAGGCAGAGCAATGAGGGAGGGGAGGGGGGAAAGTGAAGGAGGTAGGAGGGAGAGAATAGAGGGAGAAAAGCTGGCCTGCTGCAAGCTGTCAGGTCCCAGAGGCTTAAAGGCACCGGACTCTTTCAATTTAACAATAACACCCCCAAATTTAAACTAGTCGAAGTCTGGTGAACCTTAATCATTTCTCCAATGAGCCCGGACCCCCCCGGGCTCCCATCTATCCAGCTGCTTGGAGACTGAGGTAACTGGTGACAGGGGGCGGACACCGAGGAGATATACTGGTGATGTCACAAAAAGAGGAGTTTCTCAGTCTCCAAGCTGCTAGATGAGATGGGCAACCCAGAGGTTCCGGGACTAGACTGGGGACACGATCAGGAAAGGGGTGTTTCCTACATGTGGAGCATGAGATCATGGAGAATGCGGTGAATTGGAAGTGTGGCCGCCCCCTTAGGAGCTGCAGGGTATTGGAGAATCTCCAATTCCTCTGCTCTAGGTTCTTTCTCGGATGTCACTACGGAAAGACCCCTCACAAAGTCTCAAATAAATTCTTGAAAAGACATATCCTCAGGAGGGGACATGCGCCGTTCCGGAGAAGAAGGATCCTCCAGTATATGCTGAAGTCTTCAGGAATCGGGCACTTCATCATCGGAAGAATCAGAATTGGAAGACTCGAAGCATCAATGTGCTCAATGTTCTTGCTCCATTAAGGCTCCATACTGACTAAAGTCAGCGTCAAAGTGAGGGAGCTGCCTGGATGAACCCCCGGTACTGGGGATGGATTCAAGAGCAGGCATGGGGGTAGTGCATTAAGCGGCATATAAGTGGGCATGGTTTGCATTGGTACCGTAGACAGTACCAGTGTCAGTGGTACCACCGGTAAAGATTTGACTGGAACCGAAGCTGTCAGTAGAGCTGCTAAGCTCTGCTCAATGGCCAGGATACACTGATCCATAGAGCCCACCAATGCTTGGTTATCAGTATCGGAGATGCAGGCTACCATCCCAGAGCATGGCACAAGGAGCTCTCCAGAGGTGGAGGCCTCGGGAGCAGCCTGGGACCCCTTGATGGCTTTGGAGGAAAGTTCCTCCCGCCAGCGTAATTTGGCTAGCCAATCCACCTCCAGGGCAACACTCAAGGCATCCCTATGCTTAGACAGAGATCTACCCTTGGGGAAACAGTTCTTCTTTGAAGAAGAGTTATATTTCGATACCTGAGATTCATGAGAGGAAGACGATGCCCTCAATGACATCAATGTCAAAGAAACCGCATCTGAGACAAAGAGTGTGCCTAATTTAGCAGCTCAATTCTGTAGGCCTCTCTTTGTCATCTTTTTTACATAGAGGACACTCTGAAGACTGGTGGTCGGGACCAAGGCATTTGAGACACCAGTCGTGGGTATCGGTAGCCGAAATGGTATTGTCACACTTAGAACATTTTTTAAAACTACTAGCTGGTTTCTCCATAGTTTCGGTAGACAAAATGGTAGGCTTAAGTTCTAAAATGGCATTAATGCGCCCAAGAAAATGTACTACTTTTTTTTTTTTTTTTTTTTTAAATTACAGGAAAAAAAATAGAAAGAAAGGAAAAAAACGATAGAAGCCAGTTCCGGCATCGACTGGAAGGCAGACGCATACCACAAAAAATAAAACAAATGTAATGAATTTTCTGCAGTGACAGAATTTGCTTCCTGCTGGCTCAGAAGAAAACGAAGAACTGAGGAGGGAGAGTTGGGAAGGCAACAACGCAGGCGCAGTGGGATGCTCCCAAGGAGCGTTCCCGCGCGGGCTCCGTCGGTACCAACGTCACCCATATGTGAAGACTACATTCCTGCTTGTTCCTGGAGATCATCTCCGACTGCTGTACAATGACCTTAAAGCAAGTGACAACATGCTTGATGGCCTTAAAACCAAAACATTCATAAGCATGTCACTCAAAGGGCTCTCCACTGCCATGAGAAAGATCCTAGGGTCTTCAAACAACCCCTACTGACTCAGGAAGGAGGGCACATTGTTCACAGCTACAAAGAAGGGAATAAATGGAATCTGAAAGGCACTGCAATAGACAGACACAAAGTGATTCTGGAGGACTAACTGTCCAAACCTACCTTCACATCAGAAGTCCTTTTCCAAACAATTGTAGGATGTGAATGTTTGGCTAATGTTCATGATACAGCTCTCCAAATCAGCTCCATGGAATGTGACTTCAAGGGGGCTTCCAACACAGCCATGCTTCACATATTATGAATCCTGTCATGACCCTCAAGAGTCAGATCTTCTAGGGCAGTGATGGCTAACCTTTTTGAGCCCGAGTGCCCAAACTGCCGCACAAAACCAAAGAATTTCCTCAAAGTGCCAGCACGTCAATTAAACCTTAACAACAAGATTTTAGTATCTAAAAACTCTTTATAAAGTTGCCTGAACTATGTAACATCATTTGTAAAGGTTGGAATCTTTGTATTGTCAGAGAATCAATTTGATTCTCTCTCTACATCTGCTTTAACATAATAATCTTTCTCCTTTTGCTCTTTCCTCATTCCTATTTCATCCACTCAAATTTTACCCCTCCATCCTCAATCCCCACTTAGTCTCCCAATACCCGGCCAATTGTACATTTTTCTTCCCTCCCACACAAAATATTTTTCCCCTCTCCATTTCATTCTCCCAGCCCCATCCCCTTCTAATCTCCCCCAACATCAGCTCCCTTTTAGTTCCAGCCCCACCCAGTATCCGCTCCCTTCTAGTCCCCTCATCAGTCCATTTCCAGTCCTAGCTCCCCCATCCATTTCCAGTCCTATCCGAGTCCCTTCATCAGCTCATTTCCAATACCAGCCTCCCATCAGCCCATTTCTAGTCCTTTCCTAGCCCCACCATCAGCCCATGTTAAATCCTAGCTCCCCTCCACTCAGCCCATTTCTAATCCAAGCCCCCCATGAGCCTACTTCCAGTTCTAGCCCCTCCATGAGTCCATTTCAATCCAAGCCCCCACCACAGCCCATTTCCAATCTTAGCTCCCCCCAACACCCAATTCTCAGTTCTATCCTAGCCCATCCATCAGCCCAGTTCCTGTCCTAGCTCCCTCCCCTAAGAGCCCATTCCAAACCCCCCTTCCCATCAGTTATTTGCAGTTCAAGACCCCTTCCACTCAGCCCATTTCCATTCCAAGTCCCCCTCCCCATTAGCTATTTGCAGTTCAAGCCCCCCACTTCCCCTCAGCCCATTTCCATTCCAAGCCCCGTCCCCATCAGCTATTTGCAGTTCAAGCCCCTCACTTCCCCTCAGCCCATTTCCATTCCAAGCCCCCACCCCAACAGCGATTTGCAGTTCAAGCCCCTTCCACTCAGCCCATTTCCAGTCCTAGCAACCCCCCCAACCCATTACCAGTCCTAGCCCCCCATAGCCCACTCCCAGTCCTAATCCCACCAGCCCATTTCCAGTCCTAATCCCCCATCACCCAATTTTCAGTTTAAGCCCCCCCATAGCCCATTACCAGTCCTAACCTCCCCATCAGCCCACTCCCAGTCCTAATCCCCCATCACTCAATTTTTAGTTTAAGCCCTCCCATAGCCCATTACCAGTCCTAACCCCCCATCAACCCACTTCCAGTCCTAATCCCACCAGCCCATTTCCAGTCCTAATCCCCCATCACCCAATTTTTAGTTTAAGCCCCCCCAGCGCCCATCACCACTCCTAACCCCCCCCCAGCGCCCATCACCACTCCTAACCCCCCCAGCCAGCCCAGTGCCCATCACCACTCCTAACCCCCCCAGCCAGCCCAGTGTCCATCACCACTCCTAACCCCCCCCAGCCCAGCCCATCACCACTCCTAACCCCCCCAGCCCAGCCCAGCCCAGCCCATCACCACTCCTACCCCCCCCCCCGCCCCGCCCATCACCACTCCTAACCCCCCCCCCCCCGCCCCGCCCAGGCCATCACCACTCCTAACCCCCCCCCAGCCCAGCCCAGGGAAAATTAAAAAAAAAAAGAAAACCTGTCTGCTGCCGCTGTCGAGGCCGCCGCGGCAGAATCGAGCATGCCGCGGGGCCCCCCTGTACCCGGCAGAGCCTGCCCTCCCCGTAGCAGCTCTCTCTTTGGAGCTGCAGTCAGACGCGCCGGCTTGCAGAGCGCGAGGGAAGAGTTTCTCCCTCGCTGCTCTGTTAAGCCCGCGGGGGCTGATGGGAAGTTCCCATCAGCCCCCGCGGGCTTAACAGAGTCGCGAAAGGGAAACTCTTCCCTTCGCGCTCTGCAAGCCGGCGCGTCTGACTGCAGCTCCAAAGAGAGAGCTGCTACGGGGAGGGCAGGCTCTGCCGGGTACAGGGGGGCCCCACGGCACGCTCGATTCTGCCGCGGCGGCCCCGACAGCGGCAGCAGCAGACAGGTTTTTTGTTTTTTTTTTTTCAATTTTACTTTTAGAAAAGAATGTTTTTTGCGCGGGGCCCCCTGAAATGCGGGGCCCTGTGCAAAAAACATTCTCGCTCAATGGACGGGCCGGCCCTGCCAGCACACTCACCTCCCGCCGCGCCGCATATCTTAATTGCGGACCTTCCCGCATGCCAGCTGCAAGGCCTTCACGTGCCACAGCTGGCACGCGTGCCATAGGTTCGCCATCGCTGTTCTAGGGCATAAGTAAGGATATGTTCTCTGCTAGCCAACTGGATATTCAGTGGTGGTGAGTAGTGCTTGTAAGGCAGCTAGCATCACCACTGAAGTCTAAGCCCAGATATTCAATGCCGGGGTCATATCCAGACAGCAGCACTGAATGTCCAGGTTCACTGTAGAACTTAGAAGCTAACTGGGCAGCGGCGAGAAAAATAAGGGCAGTTCCTTTACCCATGTGTCGCAAACTGGGCAGCAGTTCATTATTGCCGCTGCCCATTTAGTGACAGGTGCCGCCTCCACTCTACCCTGATGCTAAGCATGTAGCGGTGGCACCTGGATATTCAGTGGCATTTATATGGTTTGCAAGTTGTGTGTAAATGCTTATGAATATCCCCACCCAGCATGTACGGAGTTATGGCAGTCCCCAGCTTAATGGGGTCAAAAGAAACAAAATGCTGGGTGAACCTTTTAAGGTTTTAGCCCACTCTAAATAGAAGACCAAGGATTGTTTCCAATTGAGTGTACAAGGCGCTTTCACCTTTGGGAATGTCGCGTGGGAAAAATGCTGGTAGGACAATTACCAATTAAGATGGAAAATCGACATGGCATTAGGAAGGAATTTTGGATGTATGCGCAAAACCATTCTATCATTGAAAAACTTGATGTAAGGTGGATAAATCGCTAGCGTTGAAGCAAATTTTGTAAGCCAAAGTTAATGCCATAAAAAACAAGACTTTCTAGATCAAGTATTTCAGATCTCGGGAGTCTAGTGACTCAAAAGAGGTTTTTAGCAACTGGGTTAGAACAATGTTGAGGCCTCAAGGCACAGTGGATGACATGATGGGAGGCTTCAACAGAATCAAGTCCCGTGTAAAACAAACTAAACAGAGGGTTTCTTCAGAGACAAGCAGGGGAATGTAGGCAGACTCTGATTGTGAAGTGCCTTCTGAACTAAGTTGCCTGGGTTCTCTCCCAGCTCAGCAAAGTCTTTGGACCTCTCAAAGCATACATGTGCCCTTCCTACCTGCTTGCCTCCATGACATAAGTTCATAATGTAGCTGAGAACAGTTCTATGTGATGTATATTCTCTTCTGAAAGGTTGATTCCCATAGTTTGAATCTGTTTCTTTTTTCTTTTACAGAGATGGCAGGATGACAAGTGTGACTGCATGCCCCTGCTGTCTATGGAGAACCCCTGTTACAGGTAAGCAACTACGCTTTCTCTGGAGATAAGCAGGGGTATGCAGGCACATTCTATGGTGAATCCAGAATTAAGGGCCACCTCCTGTAACATTTTGAACTGTGGCCCGAGAGTGGAGATGGGAGGCGAAAAAGAGAATTAGATTGCTTAGAGGTTACAGAGGACCGCCTGTCTGAAGAAAGTCTTGTGCCAAAGAACGGTTCAAACTCTAGTGTTTTGTAAATGTGTGGAGGGTCATCCAGGTAGCTGCTCTGCAGATGTCCTGTGCAGAGACTGAAGCTAAACTAGCTATGGAAGCTGCAGTAGCTTTGAGGTTGTGAGGCCCTATGCATCCAGAGGACTGTATTTGGACCTGTTTTGTAGCAGAAGTAGATGCAGTCCTCTATCCAGGAAAAAATGGTCTACTTGGACGCTGGTTGTCCTGGGCTATTAGGATTAATTGTTACGAAGAGCTGTGTCAACTTGCACTCAGATGCAGTGTGATGAAGGCAATATAAAAGAACTCTTCTACAGTTGAGTGTATGAAGGATCTCCTCCAGAGATCCCCTCAGCTGATTCAGAAAGAAGGCGGGTAGGACAAGGGGCTGACAGATGTGGAAATCTGATAGAATTTTCGGCAGGAATTTGGTGCGAGCCTGGAGGACGACCTTGTCATGAAGAACTGTGTAGGGAAGATAATGCACTAAGACCTGAAGTTCCTCAATTCTTCTGGCTGACATAATACCAGGAAGAATGTTTTCCACGTGAGATGTCTGAGGGAAACGGTCACCAGAGGCTCTAAGGGTGCCTGCATGAGTCCTAAAAGAACAATGTTTAGGTCCCAGGCAGACCGGTGATTTAGTGTTCATGAGATTTTTCATGAATCTGGCCACTAAGAGATGCATGGAAATGGAGTTGCCATCAAGGGGAGCGTGTGAAGCCACAATAGCAGACAGGTGAGAGCCAACAGAGTTTGTCTAGAGGCCAGAGTTGGCACTATCCTTAAATGGTTCGCCTCCTACTTAACAAACAGAAAACAGCAAGTCAAATATGGCACAAAGAGATCAAAGACTATTTCTCAGACCCAAGGAATACTGCAGGGCTCATCTCTTTCATCAACCTTATTCAGTATATACATACAGTCCTTATGTGCTACAATAAAGGATCACAACATCCAATACAATATCTACACGGATGATATCATGATTTATGCACCCTTCAACACCAAGCATCCTGAGCACTCACAACTAACAAACTGTATGGAGGCAATGATATAATGGTTAGGGAAGCAAAATTTAACTGTAAACTATAAAAAGACAAAAGTCATATATGTCACCAGGAGCATCATATTTACACCACCTGCAACAATAAAAATACAAAACAACAAACACAGTCAAAAATGAGGTAAAATACCTAAGGGTCAAACTGGACCACACAATAACCTTTAAAAAGGAGATAGAGCAGCTTTTAAACTAGATAATAGGGGAAAGCCGACAGTCACCCAAGAGCGGATGGTTCGGAAGAATGTATCCTTGAAGGATACTACCAAAAGCAGAGAGGCTCCAAAAAAGAGTAAAATAGCCCAAATGCCCTCGAGTATGGAGCAGACAGAGCTTAAAGATCCCAAATTACCCATGTTTACCAATAGCCAAATTAATATGAATAAAATAAAGTTTCTAAAATGCTTGTATGCAAATGCTAGAAGTCTAAAAAATAAGATGGGAGAGTTAGGATATATAGCACTAAATGAGAGGTTAGATATGATTGGAATATCAGAGACATGGTGGAAGGAGGACAACCAGTGGGACACTGTGATACATGGGTACAAACTATATCGTAATGATAGAGCTGATCAAATTGGTGGAGGGGTTGCGCTCTATGTTAGAGAGGGCATTGAGTCAGAAAGGATTAAAGTTTTGCAGGAAACAAAATTTGCTGTAGAATCTCTATGGATTGAAATTCCATGTAAAAAGGGGTAGGCGATGGCAGTGGGGGTGTACTATCGACCACCTGGCCAGAATGAACAAATGGATGATGAAATGCTCAAAGAAATCAAGGAAGCTAACAAAAGTTACAGCGCAGTAATAATAATGGGTGATTTCAATTACCCCGGTATCAACTGCGTCAGTGTCACGTCAGGACATGCTAGGGAGAAAAAGTTCCTAGATTAAATAAATGACTGCTTCTTGGAGCAGCTTGTTCATGAACCGACCAGAGGGGAAGCCATATAATATTCCCCTCTGGTCAGTTCATGAACCAGCTGCTCCAAGAATCTCAGCTGAAGTTCCACTGTGCATAGTTCAAACCCAATGGCAGGGTAAGACAAACTACTGCTACTACAATTAGCAGGTAAGTCTAATTTAATCTTCCTTATCGTCCCTCCAGTCTAGTCCCAGAAACTCTGGGGATGTAACAGAGCAGTAAAAGAATTCAACGGGCGGGACCTGCTAGACCAGCCTGAAGCACAGCTGCTCCAAAACAGGTATCCCTATTCGCCTGTACATCCAGACGGTAATGCTTGACAAACTAATTTAATGACGACCACGTCGCTGCTTTACAAATTTCTACTGCCGGAACAAATTTGGTCTCCCTCTTGTCAGTCCCATGGTCTGACCATAGCCTAATAAAACTCTGGCTGCCCATCCAGCAGACTCAAGCAAGATGTCAATCCACTACCGACGCCTACCCGAAAGCAAGATTCCGTCACTTCAGCAAGGAAGAGATACTTAACAAAACCTTACCCCTGTTCAACATTACTGAGACCAAGCTCGAGGAAATGCTCTCCGCTTGGAACAAGAGTCTAAACTCCATTGCTAACAAACCAAATATATGGCCGCCTCCCGATCCTCTCCTGTATCCAACTGTTGCTGCTCCATGGCCGAAGCTTGGCTACAGCTCCTACAGACCCCTGTGTCCGAAACTGTAGATCTCTTTACCCCACGGAGTAAACACAATGTCTTCGCAGGCATCTTGACCCCTTGCCACTCGGCCCAAATGCCTTTGAAGCCCCTCACCGAAGCAAAGACTCTTCCAAGGGGCCCCCAAGCAGTAGCCCCGCTGAAACAGCCCGGGAATCCTGAGGCATGGGTTCTTTTTTTTTTTTTACAAAACTATCCTAGAAACGAGCAGGGGACGTCCTGAGCTGAATTCTGAAGAAATAAAATAAAAACGAAGCTCTGCTGCCAAATTAATCGTGCTTGTATCCCCGCAGCTGCTACCGGCTTTTCCCGCGCGAATCACACGCGGCGCGGGCCTGCTGCCAGATCAGGCCGCGAAAAATGAAATAATTTCTGCTAATGCTTCCGCAGCTTACCTGACCGCTCTGAGCAACATCCTCAGCACATTCCCGTTGCAGCCCTCGAGAACGGCTAGCTGACACTCCCCGGGTCTGCTGTTCACCGGTCCGACCCCGCGAGTAGTGAATCAGCGTGCTGCGCTGCGGCCGCGGCTCCCCTCTGACTTGGCACCCGAGCGCTGACCGGCAAGACCTCTGTGAGGCGCTCCAGATGCCCCCCTTCACGGTTGCTTACCCTTCCAGCCAAAACAGGCTACAACCAGAGTCTGCTCCCCCTGCTTCCAGCACGCTATCGAGAAGAGGAAGGGGGAAGGGGAGAGAGGTCTCTAGCAGTTCAAATTTAAAGGTATATTACCTCAAAAATTAAACCCTTACCAATTGTATTGGAAAAGAACATAAATCAAATGAAAACCAATTTAGAACCCAAGAAATTAATCTAACTCCAACTAAATGTCCTTAATTGTTCCTCTAGTGAGCCAGGAACCTCAGGCTCACATCCTCCATCTGCTTGGAGACTGAGATAACTGGAGTGAGGAGGCGGTGCCTATGTCCTTATATCAGTGTCATCAAAGAATGACGTTTCTCAGTCTCCAGGCTGCTGGAAGAGGAGCACAACCACAGAGTTTCCGGGACTAAGGAAGACAAACTACTGCTATAGCAAAGCACACCACAGTTCAGCAAGCTAGATGAAAGTCACCAAACAACCCACAGATCATTCAGTCCTTGAATGATCTGGTTTTGAGGGACCGGTCAATGACATCGCTAACAATAGCTGATGTACTTCCTGAGACAGTTGGGATGCATGATGTTCCAGAGGTTTCTTGTTGTAAGGGGCCGGCCGGGTGGGTGACAGACTAAAGGAAATTGATTTTACATCCGGTCTGGATGACGCGGAGCACCCAGCAGTCTGTGGTTATGGATTGCTATGCCTCTCTGAAGTGTCTGATCCACCCTCCTACCGGCAGGTAGTCAAAAACTAGGGATAGGTTTGAGGATGCTAGCTTGCGGAAGCAGCTGTAGTTTTCTCGCTCACTGCCAAGGGCGCTGGTTGTAGGGCTAAGTGGAGAGATGCTGCACCAACGGTCTGGAGTAAAGTTGGTACCTATGACAGAAAGAATTACTGAAAATACTGGAAGTAATAAGTTCGGAGGAAAGGTGGAACCTGAGTTTGGCAAGCTTGTGTGATGGGCTCCACAGGTTGAGTTGCCAGTTTACTGACTGGGTAGCAGTAATCTTTCATCTCTGAGACGGCTTTCTTGCACTTCTTTCTACACACACTACTAAGACACTTATCCACTCTTTAGTCACTTCCCATCTAGACTACTACAACCTCCTCCTTGCTGGTCTCCCTCTGAATCATCTCTCTCTTCTTCAATCTGTTCAACACTCTGCTGCGCAGCTAATCTTCCGCCAGCCTTGATATGTTCATATATAACCCCTCTTATCAAGATTCTTCACTGGCTCCCTATCTGTTTCCGTATCCAGGTCAAACTTCTCCTACTTCCCTATTAGTGCATTCACTCTGCAGCTCCTCACTACCTTTCCTCTCTTATCTCTCCTACACCCCTCTCCAGGAACTCGCTCTTCTAGCAAATCCCTTCTATCGGTGCCCTTCTCTTCCACTGCCAACTCCAGACTGTGTTCCTTCCACTGCTGCTCCTTGTGCCTTGAACAAATTATCTGAGTCTGTGCATCAGGATTCATCTCTGTCCCTTTTCAAATCCAGGCTAAAGACTCAGCTCTTCGAGGCGGCTTTTGAATCCTGATCTGCTTCGTCTCTTATGTGTTTTCTTACCATTCCCCTTGACATTTCCTTGTCCTCAGCTGTTTGTGTTGGCTGTAAGCTATGATGAGCAGGGACTGTCTTTCACATGTGTCTGTTCAGCACTGCGCAGGCCCTGTAGCACTATACAAATGATCAGTAGAGTAAATGGGGCTAGGATATATCTACAGGAATGGTAAGAAATGGGGCTAGGATATATCTACAGGAATGGTAAGAAAATACACAGGAGGCAAACAGGAGACTAGGGGGATCAGGATCCAAAAGCAATCTCAAACAAGTGAGTTTTTAGCCTGGATTTGAAAAGCACCAGAGATGAAGACTCAGGTAGTTTGTTGAAGGCATAAGGAGCAGCAAGACAGAAAGATCGAAGTCTGGAGTTGGCAGTGGAAGAGAAAAGCACAGATAGAAGGGATCTGTCAGAAGGGCAGCATTCCCGAGGAGGGGTGTCGGGAGAGCTAAGAGAGGAAACGCGTAATTTATGAGTTTGCAGTTAAAGTAAACCAAATTAAAATAAAATAAAATACTAGAATCATGGAGACATAACTACCCTCACCTTCTGTGCCGCTGTGCGTAGTTCGGCCAGCGCTGCTGCCAGGTTCTTGGTGCACTGGCTAAGTTGCATGGCAGAGGCTTGGTCTGTGATGGTCGGAACAGTGGCTTTTCCTGCAGCAACCATCTTTCCACCGGGCTAGCGGAGAAAACAATGGACAGGAATAAGATAAATGTATTACAGATCCAAAACCGTACGATGCAAGATCAGAATTCAAAAAATGCTCCCACATGTATAGGCAGAAAAATGTGAGAAGGTCTATTCAGGGATAGATTAAGAACAATGAGATGTCCTCCCTCGGATACAGAAAAGGAGGAGAAAATTAACACTCAACTTAGATAAAGGCTAAACAAGTAACTGACAACATAAAGCACAAACCTTCCACATAAATAGACCACACACATAGCGCAAATGAAAAGACTTTCCAATCTCTTATGCCTTAATACCTTCCTCTTGTATATAGTTGTATCTGTTATGTACTATATTATACCTTCCTCTTGTATATAGTTGTATCTGTTATGTACTATATTATGTACGTTAACACCATTTTCTGTTAGTTAATTGTTTTAACTCAGTTCCAGTTAAATTTGTTTAATTTAAGATACTTTAAGATGTTCTATGTATATCTAAGATGTTCTATGTAAAACAAATTTCGATTTGTTAATAGTTGTTATTTGTACACCGCAACTGATCTCTGGAAGATGCGGTATAAAAATGAATGTTAAATAAATAAAAATAAAATAAATAAATAAACATACCTGCAAGTTCTGGCAGCAAGAGTATTAATGCATGCACTCAGATAAGGTGAGAGGCACTACTATACATAGTACCACACCAGCACAAAGCTCTGGCAACGAAAGAGTCAGGTAGGAAAGGCCATCATTACATGCAGTAACGTACCTGAAGGAAGCTCTGGCACTGAGAGACGGGTAAGAAAGGCCATCATTACATGCAGTAACGTACCTGAAGAAGCTCTGGCACTGAGAGACGGGTAAGAAAGGCCATCATTACATGCAGTAACGTACCTGAAGAAGCTCTGGCACTGAGAGACGGGTAAGAAAGGCCATCATTATGACATCTGAAGAATCCTCCAAGAAGGCGGTTAAATCTTGAGCAACAGACTGATCAGAAGGAGCCAAAGCCCCTTCTTCAGAGAGCATCGCTCAACCGCCAGAAGAAAAGGAATAAACCTGAACTACATCTAAAGAGCCTTTCAATTGTAATATCTCAGAAAAATATTTCTGCAACAAAATTTCAGGAGACAGCAAATGAGTTGAGGGAAAATTAAGAAAACGTAGGTTTCTAGCCCGATGCTGATTTTCCAACAACTCCACGCGGTATGAAACAGTGGATATATCTTTAAGTAAAGAAAGATTTGTATTTGAACCAGCTAGGAGGTGGGAATCAACACGGGCAGAAATCTGAACCAAGGAATTTAACGGTTTATCAACAGCATTAAATTTGTCGACTACATTGCTCGTAAAACAATACAATGATGAAACAGTAGATGTTAAACGCTTATCAATTTGTTGAATTGCAGATGTCTTCAGATGTCATAACCAAGCGCTGCACTGTTGTTGCAACTTTTGGCTCTGAATCTGTTAAGTTATCTGTGCTTAGAGCTTATTTCAAGCACAGGGATGCTTTATTTTGTGGTTTTAAACTCCAAGTTTTTCCGGATGTTGGCCGTGCAACGCAGCTTAGACGTAAACAATTTTTGGAGTTGAGAACTAGAGTTGTTGCTTTGGGAGCGTCTTTCTTTTTAAAGTTTCCCTGTCGCTGCTTGGTTATTCACCAGGGGCAAAGTTATGCTTATACTGATGTGGAACAGTTACAGAAATTTTTGATTGCGAGGGAATTGGCTGAAAAGTAGGGTGGCGGGTTTGTTTTTTCTCTATGCTCCCTTACGTGGAGTTGTAAAACTCTTAATTGCTATCATTATTTGTATTTTCTTGATATCTTGATTATCTCTCCTTGATGTGTATTGATTTTCTTTAGTGTACTCTTGTTTGAATTGTATCCGGTTTACTTGGATTTGTTTTCCTTTGTCAGTTTGTATTCAGGAAAGAAAAACCTTAAATAAAAGATTAAAAAAAAAAAAAAAGAAAGGCCATCATTACATGCAGTTAACATACCTGAAGGAAGCTCTGGCACTGAGAGACGGGTAAGAAAGGCCATCATTACATGCAGTAACGTACCTGAAGGAAGCTCTGGCACTGAGAGACGGGTAAGAAAGGCCATCATTACATGCAGTAACATACCTGAAGGAAGCTCTGGAACTGAGACGGACGGGTAAGAAAGAGTAGTTACTCACCTGTAACAGGTGTTCTCCAGGAGCAGCAGGAATCAGTCCTCACATATGGGTGACGTCGGCGTCGACTGAGCCCCCATGCGGAGCATTTCCCCAGTTTTCAAAGAAAGCCTTTGGGAATGCAGGCACGTATGCGCAGTCCCCTTCCCGCCCAAAGGTGCCATCTTGCTCAGTCTAATGACATAGCTAAAAGACAGCACAAAAAGAAAATGAACTATATACAACTGCAACTCCAAGGGGAGGAGGGAGGGTCGTGAGGACTGATTCCTGCTGCTCCTGGAGAACACCTGTTACAGGTGAGTAACTACTCTTTCTCCAGGACCAAGCAGGAAGTCAGTCCTCACATATGGGTGACTCCCTAGCTCTGGGCTACCAGGAACCCAGGCTGAAAAATAGAGCTCCCTCTAGAGCCCCAGCAACAGTGAGAGAATCTTCTCTGAGACCACACCTGAACGGTAGCCCAACACCAGGGCCGGAGTGTAGGAGTTGCCTAAACCTCAAAGAAATTACGGAGTACCGCTTCCCCGAAAGCACTGTCCCTACGGGACTCCCTCTCGAGGCAGTAGTGGTCCGCAAAAGTCTGGCTTGAAGACCAAGTAGCGGCCCGGAAGATGTCTGCCAACGGATGTGAGCTACTGATGCGGCCTTCACCCTGACTCGGTGAGCCGTGACTCGACCCTCCAGGGAGAGGCCGACTGCCCTGTACGCCCAGGCGATACAGTCTGCCACCCAAATGGACAACGTACGCTTAGTGACAGGCAACCCTAATTTATTAGGGTCAAAGGAAATGAAGAGCTGAGAAGCCCTTCTATGCCCCTGCGTATGTCCTAGGTAAAAGGACAGCGCCCTTCTACAATCCAGGGTATGCAAGACAGTTTCGGCCCTACTGGCGTGCGGCCTGGGAAAGAATGTCGGAAGGACCACCTCCTGGTTGAGGTGGATGGAGGACACTACCTTTGGAAGGAACTTAGGATGAGTCCGCAAGACTATCCTGTTCCTATAGAACCTGGTATACGGCCTATCCGAAACCAGGGCCTGAAGCTCACTCACCCACCTAGCCGAGGTGAGTGCTACAAGGAACAACACCTTCCAGGAGAGGAAGCGTAAATGGCAGGTTGCCATCGGCTCAAAAGGTGGGCGAGTCAATTGCTGCAAGACCACATTGAGATCCCACTCAGTGGCCGGTGGACGAATAGGAGGCTTAAGCAGAAGCAGACTTCTGAGAAAGCGAGACACCAGAGGGTGGCCTGAGAGAGATTGGCCATCCACCGGCGAGTGGTGAGCTGAGAGGGCACTGAGGTGAACCAGGACAGAGTTGGACTGAAGTCCTAGGTTGGAAAGGTGGAGCAGGTATTGTAGCACCACCTGGACAGAGCAGGAGAAGGGGTCCTCTTGCTGTTGAGAACACCAAGTAGAGAACCTACGCCACTTCAGAGCATAGGCCTTCCTAGTGGAATGCTTCCTGGAGGCCAACACCACCTCTTCAACCTCCCTTGATAGGAGCAAGGGAGCAAGGACTAGCCTTTCAGCAGCCAGGCCATCAAATTGAGGGATTTGAGGTTGGGATGCAAGAGGGACCCCTGATCCTGAGTCAGGAGGTCGGGTTGCAACCCCAGAGGAAGTGGAGTATCCACTGCCAACTGCAGAAGAGGGAACCATGGCTGCCTGGGCCACCTGGGGGCTATCAGGATCACCGTGGCTCGGTCCTGCTGGATTTTGAATAGAGTCCGAGCCACCAGAGGTGTGGGAGGAAAGGCATACAGCAGGCTCTCTGACCAGGAGATCAGGAATGCATCTGGCGCTGTTCTCAAGGGATGCGGTTGCCTGGAACAGAACCTGGGTAGTTGCCTGTTTAGCGGACTGGCAAAAAGATCCATGGTCGGGAGACCCCACTTCAGAAAGATCTGTTGAACTACCAGAGGATCCAACTGCCACTCGTGAGGCTGCAGGAGAACCAGATCTCCTAAGTACTTAGCGTAATAAAAAGGAAACCAAAAAGTAAAATCAATCATTACTATAGAGATCTGGCGTTTCTACGTGTTTCAAAGCATTATTAGCCGGTTTCTAGACCACATATTTTTATATAGTAATATGTTTTAGTATGTTTAAACGTTTTTTATATAAGACAGCATTTGAATAGCAATGATTGATTTTACTTTTTTGTTTCCTTTTTATTACGCTAAGTACTTAGGAGATCTGGTTCTTCGAAGCACACGCATACCACGGCTGTTTGAGTTTTATATGCCTTTGTGCCAAATTTACATTGGTATTGGCCTGTATCCTGTGGTGCCATCACACATCATTGAGTGTGCCCAAATAACCCCTGATGAAGTTCAATACGAAACACGGTCCTGTGTTGGGTTTAGGCCACTGATTTTAAAGATTAATAAAATTGTTGTGTGAACTTTCTGCCCACTTTTTCCAGTTTGGTTCTTTCTCTGCAGGGATATGGTTCTGCAGGTGGCCTGCCTGGCCTCTTGTGGAGACTGGCCCCTGATTAGCCAGTCGTCCAGGTAAGGGAACACAAAGATCCCCTGGTTCCTAAGTTAGGCCGCAACCACTGCCAGGCATTTTGTAAAAACCCTGGGGGCGGAGGTGAGGTCAAAAGGAAGCACTCTGTACTGGAAGTGCTGTCCTCCCACCACAAACCTGAGGAATTGTCTGTGACTTGGATGGATGAGGATGTGGGTATAAGCATCCTTCAGGTCTAAGGAGCATAGCCAATCTCCCTGCTGGAGGTAGGGCAGTAAGATCCCAAGGCTAAGCATCTTGAACTTTTCCCTCTCCCGAAACTTGTTCAGATTTCTAAGGTCGAGGATGGGTCTGAGGCCTCCTGTTCTTTTTGGTACCAGGAAGTACCTCGAGTAGAAGCCTTGCCCTTCCAGGTGGTGAGGCACTGATTCCACCGCCTGGTCCCTTAGTAGACCTTCCAACTCCTGAAGGAGTAAGTTTTTGTGCAGAGGGGGGTCTTGGAGGCTCCCCTGGAAAGTAGGAGGGGAGTATCTGGGTGAAGTGAAGCAGATAGCCCCTTTCGATGATGCTTAACACTCAAGTATCCCCTGTGATGGCTGGCCACCTGTCTGCGTACAGGGTCAGCCGACCTCCTGTGCCCTGGAGAGGAGGAGAGGCTATGCTGGCATAGTCAAAAACCCCCTCTCTGCTGAGCACGAGGCGGAGTAGGCGGCTTGGGGGCCTTCTGCCTACAGGGCCCATGACCCTGCCCCTTGGCCTAATGGCCCTGTTGGGGAGTTGCAGAGGCCTGGTAGTGAGGGTAGGTTTTGTAGGCAGCGGTCTTCCTCGGGTAAAAGGTCTTTTTCCCTGAGCACTTCTTCTTCTGAGAAGGGGCAGAGGTTTTCCTGGACAGCCTTGTCCGGGTAAGAGTCTCGGTCTCGAGTTCTGCAGCCTTTTCGGCCATGGGCTTGCCAAAGAGGTTTTCACCTCGGCAAGGTACATCGACCAACTTGTCCTGTACCCACGGCTCAAGGTCCGAGGATTGTAGCCAGACCTGGCAGCGTGCACCAATGCCGGCCCCTGCTACACGGGCCGAAGCCTCAAATCCATCGTAGGCTGTTCGAGATATAAACTTCGAGCACTGTCGAATACCAGAAGACAAGGCCTTGAACCTCTGCAAAGGTTCCTCGGACAGACCAGCAGAGAACCCGGCAATCTTCTTTGCCAGGTCTCGAAGGTACATGCCCATGTACAGCTGGTAGGTCTGGACACGGCAAGCAAGCATAGAGCCCTGGAAGCACTTTCTACCGAGGGCATCCAGGTTCCAGGCTTCTCCTGCCAGGAGGCACCAAGGAGTGCATCTTCTGACTCTTCAGGCGATGCATGGCCGATTCCACAATCATGGAATGGTGGGGTAGCTGTGCCTTTTGAAACCCGGGGCTCTTGCGGACTCGATAGATGGAATCGACCCGCTTGCTTAGAACCGGCATCGAGGCCGGCACCTCCCACATGCGGAAGAGCAACCGCTCCAGCATCGGAGGAACCGGGACAGTAAAGGCCTCCTTAGGAGGAGAGTCATACTGCAGAGCCTCGAGCTCCTCGGCTCGAAGCTCCTCCTCGGGGTCCGCAGGGAATGCCAGTGCCTTGGCCATGTCCCTTACGAAATCCGAGAACCTGGGGGGTGGAGCCTGATGTCCAGCGGGTAAGACGCTTCGCGCTGAAGCTCCCGAGAGGCCTACTCAGAATCCTGACTTAATACCTACCTAAACTTAATACTTTGCTCCGAACTTACCGGGGTACCTCGGGGGGGATGGCGGCCCACAAACCAGCGCGCTTAGACTTCGGGTCTCCCTCTTCTTCACACGGAAAACGCTCCAAAACAGAGTTGTCTTCCCCACAAAAGACAGTTCCACTTCGGGAAAACCCCGAAATGCAACAGGAGATCTTGGAGGAAATACGCGGTGTGAAGGAACTGGTACAGTCCAACGGAGAGGCGCTCCGAGCCATGCGGGAAGACTTTGGTGTGCTTCAGGACCGGCTTGAAGGTCTTTCACTACGGCAGGACAACATGGCGGGGGTCCTCGACTCGCACGCGGTGCGTTTGGTGAAATTGGACAAGGCTGAGCGTCAGATACAGAATCTTCAAAAAGAGTTAGAGGATAGCAACAATCGAGCCCGTCGCAACAATGTAAGGCTCATTGGAGTACCGGAGGGGGCCGAAGCAGGAGATATAAAAGAATTCCTGGTCAAAACTCTTCCCTCCTTGCTGAAGATTACTTTTCACAGAGATCTGGAAATTGACCGAGCACATCATGTTCCTACCAACATGGCGCTCAATCGGACGACCCCCCGGCCTATCATCTTTCGATTACTGAGATATCAACAAGTTGAGCAGATTCTCAATGCTGCCCGGGCGAATCATCATTTGGAGTTTGAAAGTCACAAAGTCTCCTTCTTCCCTGACTTGGCAAAGCCCACAGTTGACCGTCGGAAGAGACTCCTTGCTTTTCGCCCTAGACTTCAACAGCTACAGGCTCGCTTTGGTCTATTGTATCCAGCGAAGCTCAGAGTGACTCTCCATAACCAAACTAGAACATTCGAAGATCCTGATCTACTAGCAACATTTTTAGATTCCAAAGAAGCAGACCAGATGCGCTAATCCAACAACTTGGATCTGTAACCCGCCGGATCTGCCCGCCATTTTGAATGGCCCGACGCGATGATCACCGCCTGGAACAGAGACTGCCTGGACTTTTCTTTCTGTCTATATATAGCTTTCTTGGTCTCCTATCCCTCCACGATGTGCACCTCGGTTGGATTCGGAACATGCACAGCTATACAGGTTATATGTTTCAATTAGGCCTTCTCTGGGGTTTCTCCCCGCAGACACATGGTCGCCAGTAATTTCTGGGGTTCTGCTTCTTCTCTAATGCACTTCGGTGCCTATTTTTTTATATGGGGCGCTTCATTGTTTAAACATGAGCTTATTTTCTATCATGTCATGTGTACAGCCATATACAGTTAATATGAGGGACATTGTGAAATTATGTGCGTTATCATGTTCTTTTTCAGAATTATTAACTTTACTGAATGGCCTTATGTAAGCTCTTATCACTGAATGTAAAAGGCATCAATAGTCCAATCAAAAGAAAGAAAATCCTTAGCTATCTTAATCATGAGCATGCTGATTTAGTGTTTCTTCAGGAAACGCATTTAAACTCCACTGAAACACTGAAACTCAATGCTAAGCCTTACATGGTGGCTGCCTACTCTCCCGCCGTTTCCAAACGGTGTGGGGTAGCCATCTTGGTTAAGAAGTCTTTGCAAGCTACTGTACTGGATACTAGCTCTGATAAGGAGGGTAGATGGGCCCGTGCACACCTTAAGGTTGGAGATAGTGAAATCACGTGTATTTGTATTTATGCTCCGAATGTAGATAACCCTGCTTACTATGCAAGTATTGCGCAGTTGGCACAGGCCTCTGCCAATACTCCATTAATACTTGGCGGCGATTTCAACCAAGTACTTGACCCTTTGATAGATAGACAGCCGCCTAGAACGAGTGGTCCACCCAAGAGTCTTGATACCCTTACAGCTCTGATGAAAGATCTTGCGTTAGTAGATATATGGAGGCTGCTTCACCCCTCTGACTTAGAGTTCACCTTTTTCTCAGCCCCCCATCACTCACAATCTAGAATAGATTTTTTTCTTATCTCCAAAGCACTGATACCCCAAGTAGACACGGCTAGGATTCATCCTCTCCATATTTCAGATCATGCTGCCATATCTTTCTCATTACATGTCACTACGCCAGGTGAACATCCCCGTGCTTGGTTTTTTGATGGATCCCTACTAGACCAAACAGATTTTCAGGTTGACATAAAGGCCGCTATCCAAGACTACTTTCATTTTAATTCACCCCATGACACTGCGAGCTGGGCTTGGTGGGAGGGTTTCAAGGCGTCTATCCGTGCAACTATAACTAGCTATCAAATCCGACAGGGGAAACAACGAAAGCAACATTTACTGATTCTAGAACAACAGATACAAGCTGGAGAGCGTCTTCTCACGTCCCGTACTGACCCATGTATTTTACTTCGCTTACAACATCTTCGTTTTCAATACAATCAGCTTTTATATACCGCCGCTGCCAAAAATATAGAATCTCAACAAGGGATGTACTATCGGGAAAATAACCGTGCTGGCAAATTGCTAGCCAATGCCCTGAAAGGTCAAAAAGAAGCCAAGCGTGTTACCGCTCTCCGCAATCCGTCGGGGGGGAGTTTGGTTACTAAAGATACAGAAATATTAGAACTCTTTCGTGATTTTTATACTCGGCTTTATCAATCTGAATGTGATTTCGAGCCAGAAGTATTTGAACGCTTACTATCAGGGGTACAGCGACCGACCCTATCTGACGAAGATAGAGAGGCCATGGACAAACCATTCACTTTATCAGAAATTCAATCGGCACTCAAGAGATGTGCCACAGGTCGAGCCGCAGGCCCGGACGGTCTCCCAGCTGAATTCTACAAAACTTTTAGCGCTGACTTAGCTCCGTTTTTGAAACTTTATTTTTCTGCACTGGCCGAGGAGGGATCTCCCTCTGGATCCTTCTCAATGGCTAATGTAGTAGTTTTTGAGAAAGAGGGGAGAGATCCGCAACTAACAGCTAATTATCGTCCAATTTCCCTACTAAACGCAGACTATAAAATATTTGCCACCATTCTCTCCACCCGGCTCTCTGACAAGATGTCTACTTTAATACACCCAGATCAATGCGGTTTCATTCCCGGTAGATCAACTGCTGATAATGCTAGGACCCTATGTCATGTACTGACTGCCGCAGTTAATCTTGATCGACCATTGGTTGGCCTCTCACTTGATGCTGAGAAGGCCTTCGACCGCTTAGAATGGCCCTTCTTGTTTGCAACTCTTCGCTGGTACGGATTCGGAGAAGGCTTTCTCCGTTGTCTCCAAACCATGTATGCACAGCCCACTGCTAGTATCTGTGCTAATGCTTTAAAGTCTCAGCCATTTCCCCTGCAACGAGGTACTCGCCAGGGATGCCCACTGTCTCCACTTCTTTTCGATCTCGCACTCGAACCCTTAGCTTTACTAATCCGGCAATCCAAGGACATTCATGGAGTCCCTTTCTCTCATAGGGAAATCAAAATATCAGCGTATGCTGATGACCTGATGCTCTTTGTCTCCCTAGACTCAGTACCGGCTGTCCTAGAGCAAATTGGTAAATATTCACAACTCTCGGGCTATAAGATAAATTGGACCAAATCGGTTGCCTTTCCACTAAATCCTTTGATCCATCAGGCAGATATGCAATCCTTTCCCTTTTTATGGCAACCTCGCATGGTCAAATACCTTGGGGTGCACTACTGCTCTCCTTTAGAAGACACCATCACCTTTAATGCTAAAGACTTAACCTCTAAGGTCCGGGCGCTTACTCAACGCTGGACTCCTTTAACACTTACTTGGTGGGGCCGCCTAGAAACCATTAAAATGATGATTGTTCCCAAAGTGAACTACATTTTAGAAATGTTGCCATGTCTCCTACCTCGACGTACATATAAAGACTTAGAGGGTCTTCTGACTAGATACTTATGGCAAAACAAGACACCTAGGATAGCGAAACATAAGTTACAAGCAGATAAAGAAAATGGTGGTGTCCGATTCCCTGATTTCCTGAAATACCATCACTCTTTTCTTCTCAAACAAGGTGCTCGTTGGCTGGAAGACCTAACACCGAATAGACCAGTGTGGCTAGATATAGAGGAGGACCTTTGCAAACCAATCCCTCTTACTTATCTCCCTGGTATGACTCTCCCATCAGACTCCCACTATCCACCAATGCTCTTAGACACTTTAGGTGCCTTTAATACCCTTGAGCAGTCTCTAGACTCCCGACTTTGTCCGCTAGATAGACTCCCGCTTTGGCACAATGCTCGATTTCAAATACAAAATAAACCGATGGCGTGGAGCCCCTGGTACACTAGGGGCATTTGGATCCCTAACCAGCTGTTCTCTGATGGTCGCTGGAAGACTTTTAGTGAATTACAAATTGAATTTGGTCTCCCAGCGAAACACTACTTTCAGTTGGTGCAACTTCAGCATTGTCTTCGGAGTGCTAAGGTGCTCCCGCCATCGGAATCCCATACCCAAGGATTATCGGAGATTATCCGCTCTATCGGGAGCTTATCGGGTGTAGCATCTAACTTTTACAAAACTTTATGTAATACTGCAAATAGAGGCACTCCTATAGCACAGAAATCCTGGGAGCGGGAAATGCATGTAACTTTGACCCCGGAGCAATGGAGCCTAGTCTGGAGTAAGGTGACACGGGTCTCTCGATCCGCCTCACTCACTCAGACACTTTTCTTTCTAGCCCACCGATGTTTCTATACTCCTGACAGGTTAGCCAAATGGAACGCCACCCAGAGCAATAGATGTTGGACATGCCATGCGGCCATTGGTTCACTCACTCATGTTATGTATGAATGCACCGCATTACAGTATTACTGGAGTCGGGTCTGGGGTCGTATTCAATCTATTTTACACTTTCAAGAGCCCCTCTCTTGGAAGATAGTGGGACTCCGCTCAGCTGCGGGGATCCCCTCTCTTCCCAAATCGGCTTACTTCCTTTTAGACTTTATGCTGGGCATAGCTATTTCCCTAATTACGAAATACTGGAAAAATAGCTCCCATCTGAGCCCCAATGAATGGTGGAATCATGTCTGTCTCTACAGTAAATATGAGCAAATACCTCGTATGTTAGCTTCTTCCGCTCAGACCCCCCACCACTTGTCTAAATGGAAGATGCTCAACGACTATGTTCAAACTGCTCAATGCTCTCATATGACTGTTTAAATCTATGTAAATCTCTGTCACATGATCATTCTGTATCGCAGATAATATTTCTGTTTGTTTTGATGTACAAGTACTGTTGTTTGTAAGCGCTCACACGATGATACTTATCAGCTTAGAGAAGAAGCATAGGGGTGGGGGGTTATTGGGGTTGCTTTTCTTTATTGTATGTTTGTATTTGTTTCCTTTGGTGTGTTGTTTCTTTTTGCTTGTTGTAAAATGAAAATAAAAGTTAAAAAAAAAAAAAAGAAATCCGAGAACCTGGTATCCTCCAGAAGGGACCTTGTCCGAGGCTCAGAACCCGGTGAGTCTGAAGGGACGCACCAAGTCCGGAAGGTGTCAGGGGACTCCTCCTCCTCCGTTTCCCACGCTGATTCCTCCAAGGAGGAATCGAGCGGCTCCGAGTGGGTGGGCACCGACGCCATCCGCCCCGATGCCGAGGGAACCGGAGTCGACGACCTCGGTCCCGAATGGGAGGCCGAGGGTGACCTCGGCCGAGGATTGACTTGAGTTCGCATGGTCTCGAGGATCGGCTCGGCCTCCGGGGTCGATTTGGACGTCGATGTCCCGGTGGTCGGGACAGATGCGCCGGTGAGATCGGCAATCAGCACCCGCTACTGCTCCATGAAGGCAGACAATCTGCTCTCCAAGTCCGTCAATCTGAGTCCGAGCTCAGGAGACCCAGCAGCCTCCGACTCGGGCCCCGATGACGTCGGGCCGAAGTCGGTTCCCCCTGAGGAGAATCCACGAGTACTACAGTACTCACGTGACTTGGGGCCTCCGACTCTACACAAGGATGCTTTGCAGGCCTCTCCGACTCCGAAGACCCGGGACGGCGATCTGGGCTATGCGACCTGGCCCTCGAGGAGCCAAGAGCGTCCACTGATGCTGCCCTCGCGGGTTCCTTCTTCCTTCGGTGCTCCCTCGAGGGGGACTCCCTTTCAGAGGAGCCCCGACGATGCTCGGGGTCAGCCTCCCGAGACGTCGAGGTCTCTGACGAAGTCCGGACCCGTCCAGAGGCAGATTCAGAGAAGATCCTCTCACGCTGGTGCCGACGGCTCCGTAATGCCTTGGAAGATATTTTGCCACAGGGACTACAGACCGTAGAATCATGGTCTGGCCCCAGGCACCGGAGGCAGCAGTCGTGTGTGTCGGTGAGAGACATCAGTTTCTTGCAACGATCACACTTCTTAAAGCCGCTGGCAGCCATCGTGGGAAAAAGGGCCCCTGCAAGATCAAAAAATTGGGCTGCCAGGGAAGAGAAAAAAGGCGCAAATGTAGTCTCTAAGGACAAAAAACAAAAAAAGAGATCTGGGCTCGGCACCGGTGTACCGAGTCCAGGCGGGAAAGGAACCGACGTCGAACCGAAGAAAAAACTCGACCCAACGCAGAAAAATCAACTTTTTTCACGGGTGACAAGGACAGGCATCCGTAGGGCTCCGCGGAAAAAAGAAGACTGAGCAAGATGGCACCTTTGGGTGGGAAGGTGACCGCGCATGCGTGCCTGCATTCCCAAAGGCTTTCTTTGAAAGCTGGGGAAAGCTCCACATGGGGGCTCCGTCGACGTCGACGTCACCCATATGTGAAGACTGACTTCCTGCTTGGTCCTGGAGAAAGGCCATCATTACATGCAGTAATGTACCTGAAGGAAGCTCTGGCACAGAGAGACGGGTAAGAAAGGCCATCATTACATGCAGTAACATACCTGAAGGAAGCTCTGGCACTGAGAGGGACGGGTAAGAAAGAGTAGTTACTCACCTGTAACAGGTGTTCTCCAGGAGCAGCAGGAATCAGTCCTCACTTATTGGTGACATCGACGTCGATGGAGCCCCAGTGTGGAGCAATTCCCCAGCTTTCTAAGAAAGCCTTTGGGAATACTGCGCGCATGCACGGTCCCCTTCCCGCCTAAAGGTGCCATCTTGCTCAGTCCAATGACATAGCTAAAAGACAGCACACAAAATGTAAAAATAAACTATGTACAACTGCAACTCCCAGGGGAGGAGGGAGGGTTGTGAGGACTGATTCCTGCTGCTCCTGGAGAACACCTGTTACAGGTGAGTAACTACTCTTTCTCCAGTACCAAGCAGGAAGTCAGTCCTCACTTATGGGACTCCCCAGCTTCAGGCTACCGGGGACCCAGAGCTGAAAAAATGAGCTCCCTCTAGCCGCAGCATCAGAGAAAGGATTTCACTGAAAACATACCCCCACCGGTAGCCCAACCAGAGGGCTGGAGGGTAGGAGTTGCCTAAACCTCAAAGAGATTCCGGAGCACTGCCTGACCGAAAGCACTGTCCCTACGGGACTCCCTCTCCAGGCAGTAATGGGCCGCAAAAGTCTGGCTTGAGGACCAAGTTGCAGCCCTACAGATGTCTGCCAACGGTACAGAGCGGAGATGAGCTACTGAGGCAGCCATTGCCCTGACACGGTGGGCCGTGACCCGACCCTGCAAGGGAAGGTCAGCTGCCCTGAAAGCCCAGGTGATACAGTCAGCCACCCAGATGGACAAGGTACGCTTGGAGACAGGTAACCTCAAGTTATTAGGGTCAAAAGATACGAAGAGCTGAGTAGCCCTCCTATGCCCCTGCGTACGTTCTATGTAGAAGGATAAGGCCCTCCTACAGTTCAGGGTATGCAGGACTGTCTCAGCCCGGCTGGTATGGGGCCTAGGGAAGAACGTTGGAAGAACCACCTCCTGGTTGAGATGGAAAGAGGAGACAACCTTTGGGGGGAACTTAGGATGAGTCCTAAGGACTACCCTGTTCCTATAGAAACGAGTGTAAGGCCTGTCACAGACCAGGGCTTGAAGCTCACTCACTCGCCTGGCCGAGGTTAGGGCCACAAGGAAGGCCAAGAAAGGAAGCGGAGAGGACAGGTAGCCATCGGCTCAAAAGGTGGGCGAGTCAGTTGCTGCAAGACCACATTCAACTCCCACTCAGAGGCCGGTGGACGGAGAGGAGGCTTGAGCAAGAGCAAGCCTATGAGAAACCTGGACACCAAGGGGTGAACCGACAGAGTGTCCTTCCACCAGTGAGTGGTGAGCTGCTAGAGCAGAGAGGTGGACCCGAACCGAATTGGACTTAAGGCCTTGACTGGACAAGTGCAGTAGATACTGCAGCACTACTGGTACAGTGCAGGCGAAAGGATCCTCCTTGCGCTGCTGACACCACATGGAGAACCTTCTCCACTTCAGGGCATAGGTTTTCCTGGTGGATTGCTTCCTAGAGGCCAAGACCACCTCTTCCACTTCCCGGGGTAAGCCCCAGGGAGCCAACACTACCCTTGCAACCTCCAGGCCATCAAATTGAGAGATTTGAGATTAGGGTGCAGAAGGGAACCCTGATCCTGAGAGAGAAGATCGGGTTGCAACCCCAGAGGTAGTGGTGGTTCCACGGCTAGCTGAAGCCGAAGTGGAAACCAGGGCTGCCTCGGCCACCTGGGAGCTATCAGAAGTACCGAGGCCTTGTCCCTTAGAATCTTGAACAAGGTTTGGGCCACCAGAGGCGTGGGAGGAAACGCATACAGGAGGCCCTGGGACCAAGAAATCAGGAAGGCATCCACTGCTAACCTCAGGGGGTGTGGTTGCCTGGAACAGAACCTGATGATTACAAAAATGGAGTCTTGCCCGCCCTTCCCTGTTGTACCTGAACCAAACATAAACACCTGAGTTGTTCAAAAATATGGTTTTCTCGTAAGCAATGTGTCACTAGGGGAGCCTCAAGCACCTTGCAGTGTAGGCGACTACGGTGTTCCCTTATCCGTACCCGAAAGGGTCTAATAGTTTTCCCTATGTAACACAGTCCGCAGGGACAAACTATCGCGTAAACTACATTCCGGGAATCACACGTAGTGCTATGTCGTAATGAAAAGGCTACCCCCTGATATTCAAACTGTGAAGTCGTAATGGTAATATCGCAAATGTCACAGCCCCCGCAAGGCCTATGCCCCCCTTGCTGGCTCCTTACTATGTTTTCTCTTGCCGGTAAGACTGCCGGGCTCAACCACTCTTTTAAATTACGGTGCCGTTGCCAAACGCAACGTACCTGTTTATCTTGAAGTCCGGGTACTGCCTTTAACACATTTCCATGTTTTTTAAAAATCTTCTGAATTCCTATACTCAACGGTGAATATTTCGAAATAAAATTAACACTCATGTCGTCGAACTCGTCCGGCTTGTGGGGGGGCTTTGCAGCTAGTAAGGCTGCCCTATGGTTAAACAATGCCCATGAATAGGCTCTTCTTAGGATCGGACGGGGATAGCCCCTTTGTTCAAAATCACTAAGTAACTGTTTAGATTTACTTTTATACTGTATTTTGTTGGAGCAATTTCGACGAAAGCGTAAAAATTGAGAGAAGGGTAATCCCTCCTTCAGATACAACAGGGACGGGCGGGCAAGACTCTTGATCAAGTATTAATATTGCAAGAACAACGTTTGATTTACACATTTAATACGTTGGAGCCTAAGGGTTTAAATAATGTAATTGAGTGGACAGCATGTATTTAATTATCTAGAGTTTTATTAAATAGTACCTATCTATAGTTTGCCCTTACGACAGCGTTTATAAGTTTTAGAGCGGGTTTCATTTTACATCGTAGTGCTACACTTGTTCTTCAACGGTGCAGAGGGTGTTGTGCTTCAATTCGATGGGAAGTTCTACTTTATTATGGTGATTGTTTTGAGGGACCAATGGTTGAATGTAATATATTGATGTAATATATTTAATTGTATATAGTTATCCCCCAGTTTGCACCCAGTTTACCTTCCCTGTTATCTGTAAACCTAGATCAGTTATATATTGACAGGTATGTTGTTGTTTAATGTAAACCGCACTGATGATGAATAGTGCGGTATATAAAAACTGTTAAATAAATAAATAAATAAATAAATAAAATAAATGTTCCTTTAAGATAGGCGACAGCTGTTCGTGTTTGGTTTTCCCGGGTCCTTTAAATGTGGAGGCCGGGGGGTCTTTCTGACATGCGCGGCGTTTTTTGGCAGAACCGTTAGTGATTTCCCTATCTTCGGGAATACAGCAAGACTGCAGAGTGGGAAAGCGTGGGCAGCATCATAGGTGAGATTTTACATTTTACAATTTTCTAGGTGGTTTTATAGAAGGAGACAGGGGTAAAAAGGTGTAGGTTCATAGTGATTTCTTATTCTGCTTATTTGTAGATTGACTACGATCCCCTTAGGAAACATTTATTGTGAAACGTCTCAGTGGTACCGGGGATTGACGTTGGGATCTGAAACAGCAATCTGGAAAACAGATTCTTTTCACTGGAGGAAGTCCTCGTTATGAATATTTTTTAAGTCTGATAACTTAACCAATTGTATGCTTCTAGTGAATCGATATTGTGGAATAGGGTTCTGTTTGCATTTAACTGGGGTCATTGATGTGATCATGCAATTAGCTTCATTTGACGTGAGTCTATGAGGCTTTGTTATTGCTTAACTGAGACCCCAAAAGAAATTGTAAGGAAATCAGCTGAATTCTCTAATACTCTAATCCAGAATATAATGATGGTGAACGAAAAAATATTTTTGTAATCATCGAGTGATCGTTCAAACAATAAGGCCCATTAATTTTTGTGTTGGAACAGAACCTGGGCAGCTGCCGGTTCAGGGGACTGGCAAAGAGATCTATGGATGGAAGTCCCCATTTCAGGAAAATTTTCTGAGCCACCAAGGGGTGTAGTTGCCACTCGTGGAGTTGCAGAATCCTGCTCAACCTGTCTGCCAGGAAGTTTTCCTGGCCAGGAAGATAAACAGCCTTTAGAAACATGTTGTGTTTAAGAGCAAAAGAGCAAAGGGCCTGTGTCTTTCGACACAGGAGCCTGGACCCCGTGCCTCCCTGTTTGTTCATATAGAACATGGCCACTTGATTGTCCATCTATACCAGAACAGACTGGTGAGCCAAGGTGTGAGAGAAGGTTTTGAGGAATAAGCGAATAGCACGGAGTTCCAGAAGGTTGATTTGCTGTGTGGCCTCCCATGGAGACCACAGGCTCTGGGTGCACCTGTCCAGGCAATGTGCGCCCCAGCCCTGCAAGGAGGCATCGGTCGTCAACACCACTGTGGAAACAGGCACCTGAAAAGGCACCCCCTGTAATAAGTTGGGGGGGGGGGGTGTAGCCACCACTGTAGGGAGTCCAGGAATGGTTTGGACACCCGCACTTTGTCTGTGAGGCTTCCTGTGGCTTGTTTCCACTAAGTTCGGAGACACCATTGTGCAGCCTGTCAGATGGCTGCCTGGGTGAGAATCTTCACAGTCTTGGCAAGTGCATATCTCTATATGATTTGCAAGGGATTGTGGGCAATGCAGTTCATTCACACCAGACACAGCTGCTCACAATAATTAGTTGTGCTTTTGGGTAAAGCCAATAAGATATTTATTTATGGGGTTATTTCTCCCAACACAGATATGCTTGGTAGCACATAAATCAGGTCACTTGCTTCCAGTGTTTAACTTGGAAAAATAAAATCAAAATCAGGAAAACAACATTCAAACTTGTCAGGCATTAGCTAATGTTTTCTTAGCATATATCAAACAACAAACGAAAAGCCACAAAAAAGAAAAAAACTGTTCTTTTCAGGTTAACGTCTGATATCTTCCCACATAGATTCAGAAGTGATTCTCTCCTAGCTCACAAGCAATTAGTTAAGGCTCAATTGCTAGCAGTTATCCAGCTGAAACCCCTTAGCTGGCTTGCTTTCTACTGTGTGGGTCAAATCCTGCTTCAGGAGCTTTTCTGAGTAGATTAAAGAACAAGTTTGTATTTCTTTGTGATGGTTGCTGTACTTTGTAACAGAAAATCACCAAAGGAGTTTGGACAGAGAGCAGTCCATATAAACACATTCTTCATCTGCAATCATTCCCCCTTCTTCAACAAGCATGGGTTCAATATCATGGATTGGCACAGATGAATCTCTCATTGGAGCACTTTCAGGAGAATACTTGTTTCCCTGCTGTCTTTCAAGGTTATAGCTAGGGCATAGATCAGTGTTCATACCTGAGCTTCCATTGCTGTTAGAGTTCCTCTCTATATAGCCTGGCCAGTATGTAGTCCAGTTCTTATGTCCAGCCTTCCAATCCAGATCCCTGGAGACTGGATCTCTCTTCACATACCTTCTGGCACAGGTCTTAGGGTCCCTTCCACGTGCAGCCGTCTCCCTCACAGGTAGCGTCTGGAGATTCCTAGCTCTGCAGCACCATTCCTCTGGCTTTCCCCAGTCCAATGGTGTATGCTGGCCCTTGAAATGCCTCCCAGTATACGTACTGCTCTGGACTCTTCTAGACCTCTCAAAGGCTTTCCTCTTCCTTCTTCCAAAGGGTTTCTTTCCTTCTCTGTCCGTCCGGTTTGGCTTCTGCTTCTGATGATCCTTCAGATGAAACTGATGATCAAGCTCAAGCTGATTCTCAGGATAATGAGGATGATTCTCTGTAGAATAAACTCTACCTTTAATCTGCCTAGATGAGTGCTCCTCCCTAACACAGCGCAGCTGTGCTGAATCAGGCCCTGCCCTTTGAGATGAGTGCTTAGGGATTACCTCATAGCCCTCCTGATTGAACACACGTTTCCCCACTTCAGCTCCTCTAATGGCTGTTGGAAACCTGGTGCATTCTGGGACTGGTAGTCTTTTATGGGAAAATTCTGTTTTCTTATTTCTACCAGAACTGACAGGTTGCTTGTTCAGAGTCACTTCACCTTTTCTATAGCTCCTTCCTGAGCTATGATAAGCTTCCTTATCACAAGCCTCATATGGAGGCGGGCATTGGGGGTCACATGCACTGTCAATGCCATGTGGCCCAGGAGCTTTAGACAGAGTCTGGCGGAGACCTGTGGCCTGCTCAGAAACTGGTTTGCTAAGTCTATGAGTCTTTGAGCCCTGTCTCTGTGCAAGTAAGCCTTTGCTTGCAGGGAGTCCAACCTTGCCCCTATGAACTCTAGGTTCTGGGAGGGGAGCAAAGTGGACTTTGCGAAGTTTATGACAAACCCTAGGTGTTGAAGGAGGGAGACAGTTCTGAGGGTGGCTTGCTGGGCCTCCTGGGAAGTATAACCACTGATGAGCCAGTCGTCTAGGTAGGGGAAGACAAAAATACCCTGAGTCCTTAAGTAGGCCGCCGCCACCACCGTCAGGCACTTTGTAAAGACCCTTGGGGCGGAGGTCAGGCCAAAGTGCAGCACTCTGTACTGGTAATGGTTTCCTCCCACACTGAACCTGAGGTACTTTCTGTGGTCTGGATGAATGAGGATGTGAGTGTACGCATCCTTTAGATCTAAGGAGCATAGCCAATCTCCCTGCTGGAGGTAGGGCAGAAGTGTTCCAAGAGTAAGCATCTTGAACCTTTCTTTCTCCAAGAACTTGTTGAGATTCCTGAGGTCGAGAATAGGCCTGAGGCCCCCGGTTCTCTTTGGTACGAGGAAGTACCTGGAGTAGAACCCGTGACCCTGCAGGTGGGGAGGTACAGGCTCCACCGCCTGGTCTAGCAGCAGACCTTGAAGTTCTTGAAGAAGGAGGTCTGTGTGCAGAGGAGGTCTTGGAGGCTCTCCTGGGAAGTAGGTAGGAGGCAACTGCTGGAAATGGAGCATATAGCCCTTAAAGACTATGCTTAATACCCAAGCATCTCCTGTAATGGGTGACCACCTGTGGGCAAACAGGACTAGGCGACCTCCTGTGCAGAGATGGGACAGCAGAGGTGGAAAGGCTATGCTGTGGGAGTCAAACCCCCCCCTCCCCTGCTGAGTGGGAGCAGGAGCCGGAATTGGGGGTCTTCTGCCTACGGGGCCCATGTCCCTGCCCCTTGGCCTGCTGACCCTGCTGGGGAGCTGGGGAGGCCTGGTACTGAGGGAAAGGTTTGTAGGCAGCCGCCTTCCTCGGTTAAAAGGACTTCTTACCTGAGCCCTTCTTCCTCTGAGAAGGGGCAGAGGTTTTTCTGGACAGCCTTGTCCTAGTGAGGTGCTCGGTTTCGAGCTCAGCCGCCTTCTCGGCCATGGGTTTGCCATAAAGGTTTTCACCTCGGCAAGGGACATCGACCAACTTGTCCTGCACCCAAGGCTCGAGGTCCAATGACTGTAACCATGCCTGGCATCGGGCCCCGATGCCGGCTGCCGCTACATGGGCCGAAGCCTCGAAGCCATCGTAGGCCGCTCGGGACATGAACTTTGAGCATTCCCGGATCCCCGAGGACAAGGTCTTGAACCTCTGCAAAGGTTCCCCGGAGAGGCCAGCAGAGAACCCAGCAAGTTCCTTCGCCAGGTCCCGTAGGTACATGCCCATGTACAGCTGGTAAGACTGGACAAGGCAAGCAAGCATCGAGCCCTGGAAGCACTTTCTGCCGAAAGCATCCAGGTTCTGGGCCTCCCTGCCGGGAGGCACCGCAGAGTGCATCTTCTGGCTTTTCAGACGATGCATGGCCGATTCCACCACCATGGAATGGTGCAGCAGCTGCGCCTTCTGGAAACCAAGGCTCTTACGGAGTCGATAAATGGAATAAACCCGCTTGCTCAAAACCGGCGCCGAGGCCGGTGCCTCCCACATCCAGAAGAGGAGCCGTTCCAGCATCGGAGGAACAGGCACAGTAAAGGACTCCTTCGGAGGAGAGTCATACTGGAGGGCCTTGAGCTCTTCAGCTCGAGGCTCCTCCTCGGGGTCCGCGGGAATCGCCAAAGCCTTGGCCATGTCCCTGACGAACTCCGAGAACCTGGTGTCCTCCGGAGGGGACCTACTCCGGGGCTCAGACTGTAGTGAGTCCGAAGGGACGCACCGAGTCCGAAAAGTATCGGGGGACTCCTCGTCCTCCGTCTCCCACGCGGACTCATCCGAAGAGGAGTCGGGGGGGCTCCGACCGCGCGGGCCTCGGTGGCACCCGCCCCGACGCCGAAGGCACGGCGTCGACGCTCTCGGTTCCGAGCGGGAGGTCAAGGGTGACCGTGACCGAGGACGACCTCGAACCTTCATGGTCTCGAGTATCGGCTCGGTCTCCAGGGTCGACTTAGACGTCGATGTCCTGGTGGTCGGGGCAGATGCACCAGCAAGGCTGGCCATCAGTACCCACTGCTGATCCATGAAGGCAGACAATCTGCACTCCAAGGCAGTCAGCCTGAGTCGAAGCTCAGGAGACTCAGCAGCCACCGACTCGGGCCCCGGCGGCGCCGGGCCCGACGTCGGCTCCCTAGGAGGAGAGTCCACAAAGACAACAGGACTTACGTGTCCAGCGGGCTCCGTCTCCACACGAGGCATTTTGGACAGCTTCTCCTGCTCCAAGGGCCCGGGACGGCTGTCAGGGATCCGAGACCTGGCCCTCGAGTAACCAGGGACCTCCTCCGACGCCGCCCTCACGAGCCATTTCTTCCTCTTACATTCCCGATCAGGGGACCCCCTGTCCGAGGAACCCCAGCGATGCTCAGGGTCAGACTCCCGAGACGTCGAGGCCTCAGACGAAGTCCGGGCCCTGCCAGAGGCAGAGTCATAAAAAATCCGTTCTTTCTGATGCTGGCGGCTTCGTAGTGCCTTGGTGGACATTTTGCCACACGGGACACAGACCTTAGGATCATGATCCGGTCCAAGGCAATGAAGGCAGCAGTCGTGTGTGTCGGTGAGAGACATCAGTTTCTTGCACCGATCACACTTTTTGAAACCATTGGAAGCCATCGGGGTAAAAAGGGCCCCCACGAGGTCAAAGGACCGGCCTTCCAGGGAAAAGACAAAAAGGGCGCAAACGCCAGCCACGAAGGGCAAAAACCGAAAAATCGAAGACGGGCTCGATACCGGTGTACCGAACCCGGCAGGAAGGGGAACCGGCGTCGAACCGGAGAAAAAACACGATGAAATCGCAAGAAAAAACGTCAATTTTTCAGGGTGACACGGACAGACGTCCGGTGGGCTCCACAAAAAAAGATGGCACCTTTAGGCGGGAAGGGGACCGCGCATGCGCACAGTACTCCCAAAGGCTTTCTTAGAAAGCTGGGGAATTGCTCCGCACGGGGGCTCCATCGACGTCGACACCCATAAGTGAGGACTGACTTCCTGCTTGGTCCTGGAGAAAGGCCATCATTACATGCAGTAACATACCTGAAGGAAGCTCTGGCACTGAGAGGGACGGGTAAGAAAGGCCTCATTACATGCAGTAACATACCTGAAGGAAGCTCTGGCACTGAGAGGGATGGGTAAGAAAGCCCTCATTACATGCAGTAACATAGCTGAAGGAAGCTCTGGCACTGAGAGAGACGGGTAAGAAAGGCCATCATTACATGCAGTAACATACCTGAAGGAAGCTCTGGCTGGCACTGATGAGAGCGAGCTGGGCACTAGGACTGTCAGGCTGAGACTGACTACCTCGCACGCCTTGAACAAGCATTGGTATCTGATCGGCTACCACCTGCAGTTCATGGAACAGGAAAATCAAATCCCATTATCACACTAAGGACAAAGCTAAGAGTATCACTCCCCTCCCTTCCCCAATCCAACACAACAGCATGAATATCTGCATTTGGGTTTCAGATTTAATTATTTGCATTTTTCAAGGCCGAGCTACAATTCAAGTACTGCAGATATTTCCCCTCCCAAAAGGACTTGCAGTCTAAGTTGTACTGGAAGTAATAGAGGGTCTATGGGATTTGAACCCCACTTTAACCCCTAGGCCTCCTTGGCTCTGCCTAATCCTACAACTCATTCTCCTCATCCTCCTAATCCCACAGTTCTGCACAAGTATTTGTTGAGAGGGACTTGAAATGGGGTACCAGAGACCTTTGAAAGAGTTAATATGGAGAATGGCTTAGAATTCACTAGTGGCATCATTCTCCTCATCCTCCTAATCCTACAACTCAACAGGGGCATCATTCTCCTTATCCTTCTAATCCTACTGCTCTGCACACCCTCCTAATCCTACAACTCAACAGGGGCATCATTCTCCTCATCCTCCTAATCCTACAACTCAACAGGGGCATCATTCTCCTTATCCTTCTAATCCTACTGCTCTGCACACCCTCCTAATCCTACAACTCTGCACACCCTCCTAATCCTACATTTCAACAGGGGCATCATTCTCCTTATCCTTCTAATCCTACTGCTCTGCACACCCTCCTAATCCTACATTTCAACAGGGGCATCATTCTCCCTATCCTCTTAATCCTACAACTCAACAGGGGCATCATTCTCCTTATCCTTCTAATCCTACTGCTCTGCACACCCTCCTAATCCTACAACTCTGCACACCCTCCTAATCCTACATTTCAACAGGGGCATCATTCTCCCTATCCTCCTAATCCTACAACTCAACAGGGGCATCATTCTCCTCATCCTTCTAATCCTACTGCTCTGCACACCCTCCTAATCCTACAACTCAACAGGGGCATCATTCTCCTTATCCTTCTTATCCTACAATTCAACAGGGGCATCATTCTCCTTATCCTTCTAATCCTACAATTCAACAGGGGCATCATTCTCCTTATCCTCTTAATCCTACAACTCAACAGGGGCATCATTCTCCTCATCCTCCTAATCCTACTGCTCTGCACACCCTCCTAATCCTACAACTCAACAGGGGCATCATTCTCCCTATCCTCTTAATCCTACAACTCAACAGGGGCATCATTCTCCTTATCCTTCTAATCCTACTGCTCTGCACACCCTCCTAATCCTACAACTCTGCACACCCTCCTAATCCTACATTTCAACAGGGGCATCATTCTCCCTATCCTCCTAATCCTACAACTCAACAGGGGCATCATTCTCCTCATCCTCCTAATCCTACTGCTCTGCACACCCTCCTAATCCTACAACTCAACAGGGGCATCATTCTCCCTATCCTCTTAATCCTACAACTCAACAGGGGCATCATTCTCCTTATCCTTCTAATCCTACTGCTCTGCACACCCTCCTAATCCTACAACTCAACAGGGGCATCATTCTCCCTATCCTCTTAATCCTACAACTCAACAGGGGCATCATTCTCCTCATCCTTCTAATCCTACTGCTCTGCACACCCTCCTAATCCTACAACTCAACAGGGGCATCATTCTCCTCATCCTCTTAATCCTACAACTCAACAGGGGCATCATTCTCCTCTTCCTACTGCACACCCTCCTAATCCTACAACTCAACAGGGGCATCATTCTCCCTATCCTCTTAATCCTACAACTCAACAGGGGCATCATTCTCCTCATCCTCTTAATCCTACAGCTCTGCACAAGTATTGCACTATTCCCCAAACCTAAATCTCTGCATGAGTATCATGCTCCTCTCCGTCCTAATCCTACAAGTCTACGAGTGCTACTGCCTCCCTCTCCTAAGGCTGTTACAGTTCTCCGTATCATCCCTCTTCTCTTCCGTACCTTGCAATATGGCATAAACATCTTTTCCCTCCCCTCATATTAATCCCCTCCCCTCCTCATCTTATGGCACAGAATGAGTATCTCTCCAGTGATCCTCCTCTTACAATACAAAAGAATCATTCCACTCCTCCCTCAAACACAGAAACTGCTTCGCACTCTTCTCCACCTTAGACTCAAAGAGTACTGTTCCCCTCCACCACCTTATCTTACAGGCCTGGAGTACTGCTCCCTTCCCTACCTCACCTCACTGCCCAGGAGTACTGTTCCCCTCCACCACCTTATCTTACAGGCCTGGAGTACTGCTCCCTTCCCTACCTCACCTCACTGCCCAGGAGTACTGTTCCCCTCCACCACCTTATCTTACAGGCCTGGAGTACTGCTCCCTTCCCTACCTCACCTCACTGCCCAGGAGTACTGTTCCTCCCCCACCTTATCTTACAGGCCTGGAGTACTGCTCCCTTCCCTACCTCACCTCATTGCCCAGGAGTACTGTTCCTCCACCACCTTATCTTAAAGGCCTGGGGTACTGCTCCCTTCCCTACCTCATCTCACTGCCCAGGAGTACTGTTCACCTCCACCACCTTATCTTACAGGCCTGGAGTACTGCTCCCTTCCCTACCTCACCTCACTGCCCAGGAGTACTGTTCCTCCCCCACCTTATCTTACAGGCCTAGGGTACTGCTCCTTTCCTTACCTCACCTCACTGCCCAGGAGTACTGTTCCTCCCCCACCTTATCTTACAGGCCTGGAGTACTGCTCCCTTCCCTACCTCACCTCACTGCCCAGGAGTACTGTTCCCCTCCACCACCTTATCTTAAAGGCCTGGGGTACTGCTCCCTTCCCTACCTCACCTCACTGCCCAGGAGTACTATTCCTCCCCACTTCATCTTACAACCCAAAAGGAGTACTGCTTCCTTCCCCTGCCTTACCATACAGCCAGGAGGTACTGCTCCCCTCTGCTACCACACTTTACCCCCCCAAGAATACTGCCCCCGCCCCTACCTTACCTTACAGCCCAGAAGTTCTGCTTCCCTTCCCCACCTTATCTTACAGGCCTGCAGTATTGCTCCCTTTCCCTGCCTTATCTTACAGCCCAGGAGTAATACTCCCGGTCTCACACCTCACCTTACAGTTTGGAGTACTGCTTCCTTCGCACCTCACCCTACAAGCCTGGAGTACTGCTCCCATCCTCCGCTTTATCTTATAACACAGGAATAGTGCTTCCCTCCCCCACCTCACCACCCAGGAGTAGTGCTTCCCTCCCCTACCTCACCTTTCAGGCCTGGACTACTGCTCTCTTTCCCCACCTTACCTTACAGCCCAGGAGTACTGCTCCCCTCCCCCACCTCACCCTACTGTCCAAGAGTACTGCCCCTCCCCCTTCTTTCCTTACAGCCCAGCAGTACTGCTTCTCTCCCTACCTTACCTCATAACCCAGGAGTAATGCCCCCCTCCCCCACTTCACCTTATAACCTAGGAGTACTGCTTCCCTCCCCCACCTCACATTACAGGCCAGGAGTACTGATCCTCTTCCACACCTTGCCTTAAATCCTAGAAGATCTAAGCCTCTCCCCTACCTCACCTTAAAGTCTATTACTACTGCTCCCTCCCCTACCTCCCTCTACAGCCCAGGAATACTACTTCCCTCCCATACAGCTCACGAGTACTGCTCCCTTCCCCATCTTACTCTACAGCCCAGGAGCCCTGCTCCCCTCCCCACCTCACCTTACAACCTAGGAATATTGCTTTCCTCCCCAACTTCACCTTGTAGCCCAGGGGTACCGATTCCCTCCCCCGCCTCACCTTACAGCTCTGTACCAGCTGTTGCTGGGCTGCAGGATTCTTGTTTGAAGAGGCTGCATGCTGGGCGGCAGCAATGGTCTGGGTGGCTGATGCTGCGGCTTGCTTTGCTGCATGCTATGTCAAAACAAAATCAAGATTAGAGGGGAGATCTCAGAGAAGGAATTTGCTTGAACTGTTCACCTCATCACTGGCTTCATGGGAGTTGGGAGCGTAACCACAGTTACGAGGAAGAGAGGAGCAAAGGGGTAGGAGATGTTACATGTGAGGTGCTGTGTACATCTAGCGGTGCTAGAGAACTGATATGTAATAGTGGTAATAGAAGCAGTAAGCATCATGCAGCAGGGGAATGCGAGAAAAGGAGATGGGGTGGGGGAGAAGCAGATACTGTGGTTGGGAGTGAAGCAGTAGAGACGTGGTGGGACAGAGTTGTAGGAAGAGTTGGAGGGTGTAGAAGGAAGCAGGGCATCAGAAGAATGACGACAGCGGAGCAATAAAGAAGCAGCAAAGATAGGAGTAGGCATGGGGAGAGAAGCAAGTGATGGAACTGGAGCAGGGGGCGAGAATGGAAGGGAGTGATGGAACTGGAGCAGGGGGGCGAAGATGGAAGGGAGTGATGGAACTGGAGCAGGGGGCGAGGATGGAAGGGAGTGATGGAACTGGAGAAGGGGGGCGAGGATGGAAGGGAGTGATGGAACTGGAGCAGGGGGCGAGGATGGAAGGGAGTGATGGAACTGGAGCAGGGGGCGAGGATGGAAGGGAGTGATGGAACTGGAGCAGGGGGGCGAGGGTGGAAGGGAATGATGGAACTGGAGCAGGGGGCAAAGAGGGAAGGGAGAGATGGAACTGGAGCAGGGGGAGTGAGGATGGAAGGGAGAGATGGAACTTGGGAAGGGGGAGTGAGGCTGGAAGGGAGTGATGGAACTTGAGCAGGGGGAGTGAGGATGGAAGGGAGAGATGGAACTTGGGAAGGGGGAGTGGGAAGGGGGAGTGAGGATGGAAGGGAGTGATGGAACTGGAGCAGGGGGGCGAGGTTGGAAGGGAGTGATGGAACTGGAGCAGGGGGCAAAGATGGAAGGGAGAGATGGAACTTGAGCAGGAGGAGTGAGTATGGAAGGGAGTGATGGAACTGGAGCAGGGGGGCGAGGATGGAAGGGAGTGATGGAACTGGAGCAGGGGGCGAAGATGGAAGGGAGTGATGGAACTGGAGCAGGGGGCGAGGATGGAAGGGAGTGATGGAACTGGAGCAGGGGCGAGGATGGAAGGGAGTGATGGAACTGGAGCAGGGGGACGAGGGTGGAAGGGAATGATGGAACTGGAGCAGGGGGCGAAGATGGAAGGGAGTGATGGAACTGGAGCAGGGGAGTGAAGATGAAAGGGAGTGATGGAACTGGAGCAGAGGGTGAAGATGGAAGGGAGTGATGGAACTGGAGCAGGGGGAGTGAGGATGGAAGGGAGTGATGGAACTGGAGCAGGGGGTGAAGATGGAAGGGAGTGATGGAACTGGAGCAGGGGGAGTGAGGATGGAAGGGAGTGATGGAACTGGAGCAGGGGGAGTGAGGCTGGAAGGGAGTGATGGAACTGGAGCAAGGGGTGAAGATGGAAGGGAGTGATGGAACTGGAGCAGGGGGAGTGAGGCTGGAAGGGAGTGATGGAACTGGAGCAGGGGGAGTGAGGCTGGAAGGGAGTGATGGAACTGGAGCAGGGGCTGAAGATGGAAGGGAGTGATGGAACTGGAGCAAGGAGTGAAGATGGAAGGGAGTGATGGAACTGGAGCAGGGGGTGAAGATGGAAGGGAGTGATGGAACTGGAGCAAGGGGTGAAGATGGAAGGGAGTGATGGAACTGGAGCAGGGGGCGAGGATGGAAGGGAGTGATGGAACTGGAGCAGGGGGCGAAGATGGAAGGGAGTGATGGAACTGGAGCAGGGGCGAAGATGGAAGGGAGTGATGGAACTGGAGCAGGGGGAGTGGATGGAAGGGAGAGATGGAACTGGAGCAGGGGGAGTGAGGATGGAAGGGAGTGATGGAAGGGAGTGATGGAACTGGAGCAGGGGGAGTGAGGATGGAAGGGAGTGATGGAACTGGAGCAAGGGGTGAAGATGGAAGGGAGTGATGGAACTGGAGCAAGGGGTGAAGATGGAAGGGAGTGATGGAACTGGAGCAGGGGGTGAGAATGGAAGGGATTGAGGGAACTGGAGCAGGGGGTGAAGACGGAAGGGAGTGATGGAACTGGAGCAGGGGGGCGAGGACGGAAGGGAGTGATGGAACTGGAGCAAGGGGTGAAGATGGAAGGGAGTGATGGAACTGGAGCAGGGGGTGAAGATGGAAGGGAGTGATGGAACTGGAGCAGGGGGGCGCGGATGTAAGGGAGTGATGGAACTGGAGCAGGGGGGCGAGGATGGAAGGGAGTGATGGAACTGGAGCAAGGGGTGAAGATGGAAGGGAGTGATGGCACTGGAGCAGGGGGTGAGAATGCAAGGGAGTGATGGAACTGGAGCAGGGGGTGAAGATGGAAGGGAGTGATGGAACTGGAGCAAGGGGTGAAGATGGAAGGGAGTGATGGAACTGGAGCAGGGGGTGAAAATGAAAGGGAGTGATGGAACTGGAGCAGGGGGGCGAGGACGGAATGGAGTGATGGAACTGGAGCAGGGGGTGAAGATGGAAGGGAGTGATGGAAGTGGTGCAGGGGTGAAGATGGAAGGGAGTGTTGGAACTGGAGCAGGGGGTGAAGATGGAAGGGAGTGATGGAACTGGAGCAGGGGGTGAAAATGAAAGGGAGTGATGGAACTGGAGCAGGGGGGCGAGGACGGAATGGAGTGATGGAACTGGAGCAGGGGGTGAAGATGGAAGGGAATGATGGAAATGGAGCAGAGGGTGAAGATGGAAGGGAGTGATGGAACTGGAGCAGGGGATTGAGGATGAAAGGGAGTGATGGAAATGGAGCAGAGGATGAAGATGGAAGGGAGTGATGGAACTGGAGCAGGGGGTGAGAATGAAAGGGAGTGATGGAACTGGAGCAGGGGGGCGAGGACGGAAGGGAGTGATGGAACTGGAGCTCTGATGAATATTTAAGGCAACAGGCAGAAGACACCAGCATCTCACCTCCAGCTTGTGGACTAGTTTCTTCTTGATGGCGTTCTGTGCTGCTGCGTTGGTTGCCATGCGCAGACCCTCAGCTGCTTCTCTCAGTTTCTGCTGCTGTTCCTCACTGTCTGGGTGGGCTGCAGCCCCCTGACACACCAAAAGCAAGGCAGGAAAAACATATATCTCTGTACAGTGTATGAAGGCTTACAAAATCCATGTAATGACAGCCTGCTGGATCGACCTGCTGAACAGCTCTACAGTTCCTGAACTCTGCAGGTTCCCCTCCAATCATATTCCTACTCTCCATCCCCCTCATGGGGTCACTCCAACCAAGGTTCTGCCCTCCCCTTCTCCAAAGGCTTTCCTACATCCACAATACCTTGTTCTCTCTAGGCTCTCCTCATTTTTCTCATCTCTCTTTGCCTGCAAGTTCCCCTCCCTAATACGATCCAACTATTCCTTACTTATAAGCTCTCCTTCATACACTGTCTTACTTTTCTTTCCCCTGCAGGCTCTTCACTGTAAACACCCCCCCCCCCCCCCCACTACTCTCTAATCTCCCTACTCATATCTTTCTCTCCTAGAGCAGGGACTCTCAACCCAGTCCTTGGGACACACCTAGCCAATCAGGTTTTCAGGATAACCACAATGAATATGCGTGAAAGACATTTGTATATAATGGAGGCAGTGCGTGCAAATCTATCTTATGCATATTCATTGCTGTCATACTGAAAACTTGACTGGCTAGTTCTGTCCCGAGGACTGTGTTGAGAACCCCTGTCCTAGAGGATCCCTTGCACTTTAAGCCTTGAGGCCCGTCATCCAGCAGGCTCCCCATTGACTTATCCCCTCATGTGCCTGGAGATCATTATAGTGAGGTCTTATACCTTAGCAGCTTCCACCATCTTGGCTGTGGCATCAGCCAGGATCTTGGCAGCACTGAGCAGTTTGCGTGAGTTCTCCAGGTCAGATTCTCCTTCGGCATCAGCTTTTATGGCATTGACAAGGTCAGAGGTTGCCTGAGCAAGAATACGAGCCTGGCGTACCATTTCACCTGAAAACAAAGCCCACACGTTTTCAGCTAATATTTATTAAGTTTTATGTTGTCTTATTTGAAATGTTATAGACATGCACTGTTGACTTCTTGTCCAACCTATCTGCTCCTCTAGAGATCCACAGAGCTAACATAAGATGAAGGCTGATGAATTATGGTAGGAAGAGAGTTATATTTCACAGGCATGTTCACTGTATAGCCACACAATAACACACCTTCACAGTATTAGCAGTACAAAATATGTCTACAAGGTATATACAGAGCTGAAAAGACTCCAAAACAGTAACAGAGTCCTTCCAGTGGGGGAAGACAGAAACTGTTTTAAGGCCAGGTTTACATAGAGATAAGATTAACAAATGCTTCCCGAGATCCTCAGCGAGCTGAGATACAAACATTATTAGAACTGCTCATGCAGAAAAAAGGGGAAGGGCAGCTTGATGCCATATAGCCTGACTAGAAGGCATAAATAAAGTCAGGCCAGTAAAGGAGGAGAGTTTAAGAAATCAGGGACAATATCATTATCAGAGGTATTACCTGCGTATGTGAGAAGAGAGGAGAAGATAGATTGCACTAGAACTTTTCATACTTGGCTGAAGAGCTGATACAAAAAGAGGGCTACAGATATGTTGGAAGTAGAAGTGATTAAAGACTGTACTTGAGGAATAGCCTCCATATATCAGAGAGAAACCGATATTCAAAGTGATTGACGCAGAGCTAACCGCATTAATCACAGTGAATGGGATATTCAGCGACACTAACGCAGTTAGAATATCCACACTGCCAGTTTTACATGCCCCGCTGCCAACCACTTAGCACTGGGCATGTCAGGAGTGTTCCAGGGCGAAGCACAAGCGGCCATATTGAGCCGGTACCCAGTCTGCGATATGCAGTGAAGGCCAGGCACAAGAAACTCTGACCTTTTACTGCATATCATCAACCGGGTACCCAAATTGACTGGTAACAATTGCCGGTAAGATTACAAGCCAGTCTTCTATGAAGACAGGTTCGATACCTGAGATCCTTGGAAGAAAGACAAAGCTCTCGATGACGTTGATACTAAAAATACTGCATCGGAGGCAAAGAGAGTGCTCAGCTTTGCAGCTCGGTTCTGTAGGCCTCTCTTTGTCATCTTCCTACAAAGAGGACATTCTGACAGTTAATGATCCAGTCCTAAGCATTTCAGACACCAGTCATGGGTGTCTGTGGCCGAAATGGTACTGCCATATTTGGAACACTTCTTAAAACTACTGGATGGTTTTTCCTTTTTGTCTGTGACAAAAGGGGAGGCCTAAACCTAAGATGGAATTGATAAGCCGGAAGTAAAGAAATAATTCTTCCCCTCACAGAGATTTTTTTTTTTTTTTAGAAAGTACCAACGGAGGGAGTCGGTACCAGCGTCGACCAGAAGGCAGACAGAACTACAAAGAAAATAAGAAAAGACACATTTTCTGTGGTGACAGAAATTGTTTCTTGTCGGCTCCGTGGAAAACAAAGAACTGAGGAGAGAAAGCTGGAAAGGCAGGAAGGCAGCTATGTAGGCGCAGTGGGATGCTCCCAAAGGCTTTCCTGTTGGACTCTGGGGAGCGTTCCCACACGGTCTCTTGTCGGTACCAACATCACCCATATGTGAAGACTACATTCCTGCTTGTTCCTGGAGAATGGAAAGGACTGGGGCTCCCTGACTTACAAATCTATAATGTGGCTACTCTTAAGAAATGGGAGTATGAGATACATGCAGGGGGAGACCAATACGTGCCCCGACAGTTCTTTGACCACAGAACTGCCAAATACAGGTGTAAGAACCTTCTGCAGGGGACTCCAGTGGGGTACACTAGGCAATTGAGGGGCACTACTTTTCTGGGCCTGCTGCAGAAAGCTTGTATGAGGCGGCGGGAGCGGATAGGTGGGGCAAAGGGTCGTTCCCCGTTCCAGCAGTTAGTAGAAAACTCAGAATACTCCCTGGGGATGGATGGTGATGTCTTCTACTTGTGGGAGCACAACGGTTGCAACTCAGTGGGGCAGATGATGAACGTAGGAAAGGAATGTTTCCCATCCTTTGAGGGCATACAATATAAACGCCAACTTCCCAACTCACATTTCTTTGCCTACTTGCAATGTCGACACTATGTCACAGTACTAATAGTACTACCACTGAACATTTGCATAGCGCTACAAGGCATATGCAGCACTGCACAGACGCATGTAAAAGTCAGTCTCTGCTCATCGGAACTTACAATCTAAAAGAGGCAGACAACACAGAAGCTGTAGACATGTGATACAGCTAGGGGGAATGCTAAGGAAGCAAAGGAGATCAGGTGAGTCAAGATCCAATAGCGGCAGCAAAAAGGTGAGTTTTCTGCCTGGATTTGAAAAGGGTCAGAGAAGGCGCCTGATGCACAAACTCAGGTAGATTGTTCCAGGCATAAGGAGCAGCAAGGTGAAAGGAGCAAAGTCTATAGTTGGCAATAGAAGAGAAGGGCACAGATAGAAGAGATTTGCCACAAGAATGGAGTTCCCAAAAAGGGGTATATGTAGAAGCTGATAAGGATAAAGCGGAATTGCTTAACAAATATTTTTGTTCTGTGTTAACAGATGAAGAACCAGGAGCAGGATCTCAGAAAACACCCACAAATAAGAACAGAAGCGAGGGACATCTTGAACAATTTTCAGAAGACTGTGTTCGTGAGAAACTAGCTCAACTTAAAGTAGACAAAGCGATGGGACCGGATGGGATACACCCTAGAATATTGAGGGAACTTGGGGACGTTCTAGCAACTCCACTGACTGACCTTTTCAATGCCTCGTTGGAGTCGGGAGTGGTACCAAAGGACTGGAGAGAGGCTCATGTGGTGCCTTTACACAAAAGCGGAAGTAAGGATGTGGTTGAAAACTACAGGCCGGTTAGTTTAACTTCGGTGGTGAGTAAATTATTGGAAACGCTGCTGAAAGAGAAAATAGTGAGGTTTCTGGAGTCCAGCGGATTACAGGACCCGAGGCAGCATGGATTCACCAGAGGCAGGTCTTGTCAGACAAATCTGATTGATTTCTTTGACTGGGTGACCAGGGAGTTGGACCGAGGGAGAGCTCTAGATGTGGTGTATTTAGATTTCAGTAAAGCCTTTGACACTGTTCCTCACAGGCGACTTATAAACAAACTGAGCACCCTAGGGATGGACCCTAAAGTTACTGCTTGGGTTAGAAATTGGTTGGGTGGGAGGCGACAAAGAGTACAAGTAAATGGAGCTCACTCTGAGGAGAAGGATGTTACCAGTGGTGTGCCCCAGGGATCTGTCCTTGGTCCGATTCTTTTTAACATCTTTGTTAGTGATATAGCGGAAGGGCTGTCGGGTAAGGTTTGCCTCTTTGCGGATGATACCAAAATCTGCAATAGAGTAGATACCCAGGAAGGTGTAGATAACATGAGGAGGGATCTAGCTAAGCTTGAAGAATGGTCTAGAATTTGGCAGCTGGGATTTAATGTTAAAAAATGTAAGGTCATGCATTTGGGCTGCAGCAATCCAAGGGAGCAATACAGTATAGGAGGTGAAGTACTTTTGTCCACTAAAGAAGAGCGGGACCTAGGCGTGGTTGTGTCTGATGATCTTAAAGTAGCTAAACAGGTAGAAAAGGCGACGGCAAAAGCTAGAAGGATGCTTGGATGCATACGGAGAGGAATGGCTAGCAGAAAAAAGGAGGTGATAATGCCTCTGTATAAGTCTTTGGTGCGACCTCATTTGGAGAATGGTGTGCAATTCTGGAGACCGCACCTTCAAAAGGATGTGAACAGGATGGAGTCGGTGCAGAGGGTTGCTACTAAAATGATTAATGGGCTTCATTATAAAGCATATGAGGACAGACTTAAGGATCTTAATATGTACACCTTAGAGGAAAGGCGGGATAGAGGTGATATGATTGAGATGTTTAAATACCTCCGTGGCATAAATGTTCAGGGAGAGAGCCTCTTTCAATTGAAAGCAAGTTCTGCTACGAGGGGACATCGGATGAGGGTGAAGGGAGATAGATTCAGGAGTGATAGGCGGAAATATTTCTTTACAGAAAGAGTAGTGGATCCATGGAATAGTCTCCCAGTGGAGGTGGTAGAGATGAGGACAGTAACTGAATTCAAAAAAGCACGGGACCAACACAGAGGATCTCTAAAGGTAAAAAGTGGACTGTTGTAGTTGTTGTTATGGAAGGACAGACTAGATAGGCCATGTGGTCTTTTTCTGTCATCATGTTTCTATGTTTCTATGTATAGAGAGAGATAAGAAAGAAAAGGTAGTGAGGAGCTGCAGAATGAATGCACTTAAATGTCAGCAGGAGAAGTCTGAACTGGATGCAGAAATGTATAGGAAGCCAATGAAGAGACTTGAGAAGAGGGGTAATATGAGCATGACAAGGCTGGTGGAAGATTAGCCATGCAGCAGAGTGCTGAACAGATTGAAGGGGAGAAAGATGACTCAGAGGGAGACCAGCAAGGAGCAGGTTACAATAGTCCAGACGGGAGGTGACCAAGGAGTGGATAAATGTCTTAGTAGTGTGTTCAGAAAGGACCGGGTGAATTTTGTTGATGTTGTGGAGAAGAAATGGCAGGTTCTAGCTATCAGTTGGATGTGTGTGGAGAAGGAAACAGAGTCAAAGACAACCCCAAGGTTGCGAGCTGAGGAGAAAGGGAGGAGTAGGGAGTTATCCACAGAGACAGAGAAAGGAGGAAGGGGAGAGGAGAGTTTAAGGAGAAAAATAAGAAGCTCAGTTTGGCCCATCTTCTGTTTCAAGCAGCAGTGAGACATCCAAGCAGCAATGTCAGAAAGGAAAGCAGAGATCCAGGCTTGGACTGCAGGGAAATTTCAGGTGTAGAGAGAGACAGATCTGGGAATCATCAGCATAAAGATGGTACTGAAAGCCATGGGAAGAGATGAGTGCACCAAAGGACTGGGTATAGAGAGAGAAAAGGAGTGGACCCAAGACTGATCCTTGGGGTACACCAACTGAGAACGGGATAGCAATAGAGGAGGAGCCACCAGAACAAACACTGAAGAGCGATGGGAGAGATAACATAGTTACTCACCTATAACAGGTGATCTCCAGGAACAGCAGGAATTTAGTCTTCACATATGGGTATCATCGGTACCGACGGAGCCTGCGCGGGAACGCTCCCCAGCGTCCAATAGGAAAGCTTTTGGAGCATCCCACAGCGCCTGAGTGCTGCTTTCCCGCCTTTCCCAACTGCCCCTCTCCAGTTGAGTTTATAGCTGAGATAAAGAGAGAGAGAGAGGGAAAGAGAGAAAGGGAGATAGAGAGATACATCTCCTAGGGGAAGTGGGCGGGTTGTGAAGACTAAATTCCTGCTGTTCCCGGAGATCACCTGTTACAGGTGAGTAACTATGCTATCTCCAGGAACAAGCAGGAATGTAGTCTTCACATATGGGGACTCCCTAGCTACAGATGCCAGGGAGAAGCCCCAGAAGTTGTGTGCCCTTTTGAAAGGGCTCCACTTCCCCCCATGGATCTCTGGCATCCTACCAGGGATGGTGGGTAGGAGTTGATTAAGTATGGAACAGGTGTTGAAGAACAGCCTGACCAAACAAGGCATCCCGGCGGGAGTCCTTGTCCAAGCAGTAATGGGCTGTGAAGGTATGAACCGAGGCCCAGGTAGCTGCTCGACAGATGTCGTTGATAGACACAGAGCGAAGATGAGCCATAGAATCACTTTTCTAAGCTTATCTCTTCCTCAGCAAACTCTAAACGTCAACTGTATCGCATTCTTCATTCCATCTCTACCCCCTCGACTTCTCCGATCCCTAATACCACAGTCCCCGCTTCTCCCTCTTCTAGCAACCCCGCCCCCTCTGCTTTGGCTTCTCATTTTGCCGCCAAGGTTCACTCTATCCGACAACTTTTCCCCACGTGTCCTCCTCCTCTCTCTCCCTCTCCCCGGTTTCCTCTGCATCTGTGGTCTCCCCAAGTATCCCTCCCCTTTCCCATTGCTGGTCCATCTTCCAACCCATTACCCTTCCAGAATTGACCAAGGTTCTTACTACTACTCGGAAAACCACCTGTCCCTCTGATCCTATCCCTTCACAGTGGCTCTCTGAGTCCACTCTGGCCCTGCTCCCTTTGGTCCTCTCCATCTTTAACACTAGTTCGTTGTCTGGCACCTTCCCCTCACATTGGAAGCATGCCCTGATATGTCCCCTCCTGAAGAAAGCCTCTCTGGATCCTTCCGTACCCTCTAACTGGCGTCCTATCTCTAATCTCCCCTTTCTATCTAAACTTCTCGAAAGATTGGTCTTCTCTCAGCTTTCTGCTCACCTCGAGGCCTCCCTGGTTCTTCACCCCCGTCAATCTGGTTTTCGTCCCAGTCACAGTACTGAAACTATCCTCATCTCCTTTCTTAACGAGTTGTATGTTGCTCACAACCACGGTTCTATATCTATAGCTGTTTCACTTGACCTATCTGCTGCCTTTGATGTTGTCGATCACCGCACTCTCCTCTTGAGGCTTAGTTCTATTGGTCTTTCGGGTTCGGTCCTCCATTGGTTTCATTCCTTTCTTTTTAATCAGTCTTTTTCGGTAATCTCTGGTTCTGACTCCTCCTCCTCAACACCTCTTCACTGTGGTGTCCCTCAGGGTTCAGTACTAGCACCCCCTTCTGTTCAACATTTTTCTGGCCCCTCTTGCTTTACTTATCCAGCAGCATGGTATCTCAGCGTATTATTACGCAGATGATATTATTCTTCTTTTTCACACTAGCTTTCTCACTCCTGATATTGGCCCCCTTAATGTCTGTCTCTCTGCTGTTTCTTCTTGGTTTTCAGAGAACTTCCTACATGTTAACTTGTCAAAAACCTCAGCTATTTGGTTCACTGCTGGTGCTCCTACTCCTACTCTTGCTCCATCTCTTTCTGCTGGTCCTATCCCTCTTGTTACATCTTTGCGTTATCTGGGTGTCACACTGGATTCAGCCTTAACCTTCAAAGATCACATTTCTTCTGTTGTTCAACGTTCTTTCCGTACACTGAGGCAACTTCATGCAGTCCGGCATTTTCTCTCACCCTCTTCTCTAACTACACTGCTTCTCTCTCTTTGTCGTTTCTCGTTTGGATTACTGTAACACATCTTTGGCTGGTCTTCCTCTCACTCAGCTCCGTCGACTCCAGTTAGTTCACAACACTGCTGCCCGTCTTCTGACTCACACTTCCCGATCTGCTCATGTCACCTCTCTTCTTATTCGTTTACATTGGTTACCTATTCCATTTCAAATTCAATATAAGATCCTCATTTTTGCACACAGATCTCTGCACACTGGTGTCCCACGCTATCTCTCTGATTTAGTTCATTTCCATTGCCCCTCCAGAGCTCTTAGATCGATCCATGCTAATCGCCTATTTCCCTCACAGGCTCACCTCGAATCCATACGTTCTTCTGCCTTTTCTTTCTCGGTCCCCGTCTCTGGAACTCGTTGCCATCAGCACTACGTCTGGAACTCTCATTTCACACCTTCAAAGCCAAACTTAAGACTCACCACTTTTGCACAGCTTTTGATCTTCCTCCCCCTCCTCCTTCCGCTGACAATTGACGGTATTCCCTCCCTCTACTACTATCTATTCTATCGCATTGTCTTCTACTGCTATCCCTTATCTGTAAACAAATGGCGTTCCTTTTCCTGTTTCCTTTTTCTCCAGTAGTATCCTTTTGTTTTATTGTAAACTGCCATATACCTTTTGGTTCAGGCGGTATAAGTAGTTTTAAATAAAGATAAAGATTAAGATAGAGGCTGCCATAGCTCTGACATTGTGCGCTGTGACATGGCCTTCAAGAGGAAGGTTCTTACTCCGATAGGCAAAAGATATACACTGTGCAATCCAGTTGGACAGAGTCCCTTTGGAGCCTGGAAGCCCTAAATGACTAAGATCAAAAGCAACAAAGAGTTGAGAAGACTTTCTATGTTGCTGTGTTCTTTGCAAGTAAAAGGCCAAAGCTCTTTTACAGTCCAAAGTATGAAGATTCCTTTCTGCATTAGAGGCATGAGGCCTTGGGAAAAAAACAGGAAGGTAAACTGCTTGGTTTAAATGAAAAGGTGAAACCACCTTTGGCATAAAGTGAGGATGAGTCATGATGGAACCTTGTATAAGGAGGATCAGCCACCAATGCTTGCAATTCACTAATGCGACGTGCTGATGTGATCGCAGAAAAATAACCTTCCAAGAAAGGAATTTTAATGAGGTAGTAGCTAATGGTTCAAAATGCAGCTTCATGAGCTGGCCAAGAACCAGATTTAAATCCCATGCCACCGGTGGTGGCTTTAAGGGGAGGCTTAGTTAGAAGAAGGTCTCTCATAAATCTCGCTATGATAGGATGAGAGGAAATAGGTTGCTGATTTAAAGGTTTGAGGGAAGCTGCAATAGCATTCAAATGAACTCTCACTGAATTGGCCTTAAGCCCTGCATTGGACAATTGAAGGAGATATTCCAGTAATGATTCCAGAGGTATTGCAAGAGGGTTAAGACCCTTATGCGAACACCATATGGTAAACCTTTTCCACTTGAAAGCATAAGAGCGTCTTGTGGATGGTTTTCTGGAAGCATAAAGGATATCCTTTACTTGCTGAGAAAGGTTAAGACCGTGAAGTTCTAGGCTTTCAGCAACCAGGCCCTGAGATGTAGAGACTGGGGATTGGGATGCCACAGCATCCCATCCTCCTGGGATAGGAGATTTGGAGCAGATCCTAACTCCAAATATGGAGCTTGAGAGAAATGTAAGAGCAGAGGGTACCACACTTGTCGTGGCCAATGTGGGGCTATAAGAATCATACGGCCTCTGTCTCTCTGAATCTTGAAGAGGGTTCTGGGAATTAGGGGAATGGATGGGAAGGCATACAGGAAGTCCCGACCCCAATGGAGGAGGAAGGCATCCCTGGCCTGACAACCCTGAGCTGGAATTCTGGAACAGAACCGGGGAAGTTTGGCATTCAGCGGACTTGCAAAGAGGTCTATGTCCGGGGTTCCCCAAAATTGGAAAGTTTTGCCACCTGGTCTGCATGGAGAGACCATTCGTGTGGAAGCAGAACTCGACTGAGTCTGTCTGTCCAAGAGTTTTGAATGCCTGGAAGATACACTGCAAGGAGATGAATCTGATGCTCTCTGGCGAGGATCCAAAGTCACAAAGCTTCGTTGCAAAGCGACAGAGAGCCTGTTCCACCCTGCTTGTTCACATAGAACATGGCTACCTGGTTGTCCGTTTGAATTAGGACAGTTTTGTAGCTGAGCTGGGTGTGAAACACTCGAAGAGCAAGAAAGATTGCTCTGAGCTCTAGGAGATTGATGTGTAGATCGGTCTCCTGTGGAGTCCAGGTACCCTGGGAAGAGAGGCCTTGCAAATGGGCTCCCCAACCCACTTGTGAGGCATCTGTTGTTCGAGTTACTTGAGGTGGGGGTTGCTGTAAAGGGGACCCCCACCAACAGATTGTGGGGTAACTGCCACCATTGGAGAGTCAACATAAGACGATCTGAGGTTGCTATTTTGTCTGAAAGGCAACCTGACAACTGAGTCCACTGCGTGGATAGAGTCCACTGGGCTGCCCTCATATGGAGGCGGGCATAAGGGACCACATGCACGGTGGATGCCATGTGGCCTAGCAATTGTAACATTTCCCGAGCAGTGAGGTGAGACGTTAGCATTGCTTGGGAAGCTAACTGCACAATGCAGTTAGGGACTACCACTGCACAATGCAGTTAGGGACTACCACTCCAAAGTAATAAATCTGGCTATCAACCGCCCTAGAGAACTATTTGCAATCGTAAAAACTTTGACAAAAGCTAAAGACACAGAGCCAAAACAATCAGTAATAAGCATACAAACTTTAGCAACCCACTTTGAAGAAAAACTAAAGTGCAAACTTAACACCATACCAGCGACACTACCTCCAAACACTGAATTTAATAACATTTGGACAACCTTTCACACGACAGATCAAACACACCTCCTTAGGATCATAACATTAATCAACACCACAACTTCTCCACTCGATCCATGCCCTGTGTCATGGATCAAATGTACAAAGGAAGAACTAGCTGAAAACATTCAACACATGGTGAATCAATCCCTCTCCCAGGGCATCATGCCCAACACCCTAAAACTCACAACGCTTCGCCCAATAATAAAAACAATAAACTTGACTCAAAAGACCCAAACTCATACAGACCGATAGCCAGCATTCCATTTATAGCTAAAATAATAGAAAAAAACTGTTCAATTACAACTACAAGACCATATTGATGAGCACAAACCCTAGACTCACACCAGTTTGGTTTCCGCCCCTTCCACGGTGTAGAAACCCTTTTAATTACACTGATGGACTTCCTCATCAAAGGTACAGATGACAACAGTCAAGGCTTCCTACTCCTTTTCATAGACATTTCTGCCGCCTTTGACAACATCAATCACCTTACTCTGATCAATAGACTAGAAAACTTAGGAATAGGTGGGACTGTCCTCAAATGGTTCAAATCTTACATCACAAATAGACTAATACGTGTTCAAATAGACCAAGAAGCATCAGAAACCTTCCCCCAAGGACAAGGAATACCCCAGGGATCAGCACTTTCTGCCCTCCTTTTCAACCTGTACCTACAACCCATTACAAAAATATTTAGAAAACACAAGATTAGTCACTTTATCTATGCTGACGACATCATGCTCGCTCTCCCCATAACCACCAAAAACCCTAATTACGACACCCTATCTGAATGCATGGCTGAGACCACCTCTTGGACGGAAACCAACTACCTCAGCATCAACCTCAAAAAAACGGAAGCAATGTTCGTAACAAGATCATCCATGACCGAGGACAATTATCCAACATCAATCTCAATTAACAATACAACTATACCTGTTAAAAAAGAGGTAAAATACCTAGGTGTAATAATTGATCATACACTCACCATGCTACCACACATAAAGCAGACAGTAAAACCATATTCTACAAACTCAAAACCATACAACACCTAAGGCCCCTCCTTGACACACATGACTTTAGATCAGTTGTTAATACACTCATTACCCCCCACTTAGACTATTGTAATAGTCTCCTAATTGGCCTACCACAAAAAAATACCTACCTATTACAAAGAGCCCAGAACATCTGTGCAAAAGTAGTTACTAAAGCCCGCCTAGTAGACCATGTAACCCCTATACTGCTGGAACTACATTGGCTTCCTATAAACAGCCGAATCAGATATAAAATTCTCCTAACCACCTTCACGCTCCTAAATGACATCGCCCCCTCACATCTATCCACACTAATACACGCCCCATCTGAAACAAGAGCTCGTAGACTAAACGCAGCCCACTCACTTGAGATACCAAAAACATTCATGAAAACTAAAAAATCCACCAGCACCAGGGCCTTCACATTCACTGCCCCCATGCTCTGGAATGATCTCCCAATAGACCTTCGCATCATAAAAGACCTCTCCCAATTTAGGAAAGAACTCAAAACATACCTATTCTCTGAACACTTCGAAATCCCCTACCCCCCCAAGTTCAACCCCGCAGCATCCACAGACACAAAGCCCTTAAAATCACAATCAACTAACCATACACAGACCTACCACAGACACACTGAAAACTCACGAAAAATGGAAATAAATTCCACCACTCCCACATGACTAATGAAAGCTTCACCCTGTAATTCATTGTATATAACCTTTGGTAAATATCCATTGTAAATAGTTTTTGGCAGTTCCTCGCCTCATTATCTGTAAAAAGTTAGAAAACTCTGTTTAATATAACAATTACAGAAGTATACAAAAGTATACAAAATGTAAATAGTTCCTGACAGTTCACCGCACTATTATCTGTAAAAAGTTAGTAATTTCTGTTCTATGTAATGTATACAGAAGTATACAAAATTGTTAACTTGTTCCATGTAAACCGCCCCTGATCTCTGGAAGGGGCGGTATAGAAGAAATAGATAAATAAATAAATAAAATGCGAAGGCAGCGGGATTGTGGAAGATAGGCCCTTGTCTGTCTGGTATCCAGCAGGGCTCCTATTTATTTTATTTTATTTATTTATTTAAAAGTATTTCTAAACCGTCTTATCATAAAATCAAGGCGGTATCACAACAATACAATCAAAGTATGTGGGGGAATTTCATGCAGTGAAGGGGGGTATAATGTGCGTGTGGGGGGAAGATTTTGCAGTGGCTGTATTGTTTAAAATGTGCGTGGGTGTGAGGGGTATAGATTAGGGTGGGCTATGTACAGTGTGCGCTATGATACAGCATGTTCTATATTACAAGGTACAGTCCGGATAGGGCTTGAGTTAAATCCTGGGCCGTTGTGCAATCTCTCGTCAGGGTTGGGGGGGCCTTTGTTGGTTAGTCCTTGTTGATTAAGTGACGTGTCCATAATGTTCTATGAACAGCGTTGTCTTCAGCTGTTTGCGGAAGTCTTTGAGGTCCGTTGTCGATCTCAGATCGTCTGGGAGGGAGTTCCAGATAGTTGGGGCTGCCAGGGAGAGGGCTCTTGCTGTAGTGTCCTTTCGTGTTTTTCTGAAGTCTCTCGGGGTGTTGACTCTGTTGGAGGTTCCTTTTCTTCTTGGGCGGGTGCTGGTGTCTGGGTGAATGAGGGTGTGCAGGCTGTTGGCTGAAATGTGGTGCTTGATTTTGAATATGTTTATTATTGTTTTGTATTTGATGCGTGAGCTGATCGGGAGCCAGTGGAGTTCTTTGAGAACTGGGGTAATGTGTTCGTGTCTTGCTGAGCCTGAGATTATGCGTGCTGTGGTGTTTTGGGCTAGCTGAAGAGGTTTGAGGGTTTGTTTTGGTAGGCCAAGGAAGATGGGGTTGCAGAAGTCCATTAATGGTGTGATGAGTGCCTGGCATACAGTGCGGAAGTGTTCTGTGTTGAGGGGGGGTTTAAGCCGTCTGATGATTCTCATTCTATGATATGCATTCTTGACTGTTCTGTTGACATGTGACTTGAGATTTAGTTCGTTGTCCAGGGTTACTCCAAGGTATTTTACTTCGGATTTTATTGGAATGGTTGTGTCTGTTATCCTGATGTCCGGTGGTTGGATGAAGTCAGGGTTGCGAGTGATTATTAGTGCCTCAGTCTTGTTGTAGTTGATTGAGAGGTTGTTGTTCGTACACCAGTTTGTCATTTGTGTTAGGCAGTCGGTTATTTTCTTGTAGTCTGGGTTGTTGGTTGAGATAGGTGTGTATATCATGATATCGTCTGCATAGATTGTGTATTGAATGTTGTTCGCTTTCAGGATGTCGCATATAGGCTGGATGTAAATGTTGAACAGCAGTGCCGAGAGGGCGGACCCTTGAGGTACTCCTTGGCGGACTTTTATGGGTTGAGAGGTGTTGTGGCCTATCTTGACTTGGATCTGCCTGTCAGTGAGGTAGGATTGGAACCATTTTAGCATGGTACCATGAAGTCCGATTTTCTTTAGTCTTTCCAGGAGGATAAGGTGGTCAACTGTGTCGAAGGCGGAGGAGATGTCGACGAAGATCATTAGGATACCTTTAGTGTTGTCGTCTATGTTGTCGTCTAGTGTTGTCCTATGAACTCTAGAGACTGAGTGGGAGCTAGGTTGGATTTTGGGAAGTTTATAACAAGTCCCAAATATTGAAGGATACGCATTGTGTGAGATAGAGAAATCCTGGCCTCTGGCTCTGATGGGGCTCGAATGAGCCAATTGCCCAAGTAAGGGAAGACAAATATTTTTTTTTCTTTTTTTTTTAGGAAAAAAGTCGCCCCAAGAGCTACCACCTGCGGTTTCAGCAGCAAAAACTGCTTATGCCGAACCTGTGTAAAGCGACAGACATCTGGGGAGATCTGGATGGTATGACCACAAAAGAGAGCGAGCCGATGTTTAAAGACAAATATTTTTAGGGTGCAGAGAAATGCTGCCACCACAGCCATGCATTTTGTGAACACCCTTGGTGCTGAGGCCAGGCCAAAAGGAAGAACTCTGTATTGGTAGTGCTTCCCTTGAAATAGAAAGCGAAGAAATCTTCGGTGAGTTGGATGGATGAGAACATGAGTGTACGCATCCTTGAGATCTAGAGAACAAAGCCAGCCCTGACTCTGAAGGTATGGCAGTAGAGTTCCCAGAGAAATCATTTTGAATTTCTCTTTGAACAGGAATTTGTTCAATTCTCTGAGGTCCAAAATGGGTCTGTGCCCTCCTGTTTTCTTTGGAATAAGGAAAAAGGGGGAATAGAACCCTGCACCCTGTTGATGAATGGGTACTTCTTCTATTGCCCTTTGGGCAAGAAGCAGAGTGACCTCGTGATCTAACTGGGAGTTGAGAGAGGTCTGAGAATTGAACTGTCTTACATGCTGAGGAAGTGAAGCTTGTATCCCTCTCTTACAATGGATAGAGTCCAACTTTCTGCTGTTATCTGCCCCCATCTGGGGGCAAAATAACATAACCTTCCTGGAATGGTGGAAGGCTCTGGCCCGTTCAGGGCCAGGAAGATAAAGTTCTTTAGATGGGAGTCAAAGCCCCTGTGGAGGCTGAGTCTGCTGAGCCGGTTGAGGCTTAGCAGTCTTTCTTTTTCTTTGTTTAGGTTGCTGCTGACCCTTTTGGACAGAATTTATTTTTTTTAACATTGCTTATATACCGCCTTTCATGATATCAAGGCGGTTTACATTGAACAAACTGAAATTACATTGAACAGGGCATTATAACTTGGAGATAACTATTTTACAGGGAACATGGGCTAGGATTGACCTGAACGATTCCCTTGATGGGTATAGGAGGGGTAGAACTTCTTTCTAGTGAAGAATGATTTTTTGGAGGACTTTTTCCTTGCAGGATCAGCTGTAGATTTTGATAATCTATCCAAGGTGAGATTATCAGCATCTAACTCATTAGCTTTCTCTTGCCAATTTTTGCCAAAGAGATTCTCTCCTGTGCAAGGAATATTCCCCAGTTTGTCCTGTACCCAAAGTTCCAAGTCAGATGCCTGGAGCCAGGCAATCCTACGTGCGCCTATGGCAATAGCAGAGGTTCTGCTTATGCACTCAAAACAATCAAGAGCTGCACGATTTACGAATTTGGAAACATCCTGAGCAAGTTTGTTAAGTTCAAGATAATCTTGTCTCTTATCATCAGGAAGGAGAGGGTTCATAAGCTCTAGATCTCCTGTAACTTCCTTAACGAACATTCCCATATATAAAATGTAGGAACTAATCCTGGCAGAAAGCATAGAGGCCTGGAAGGTTCGACAGCCAAAAGCATCAAGAGTTCTACATTCGCGTCCTGGAGGATTAGATGCATGTCTTTTTGCACTCTTGATCCTTCTCATAGCTGATTCCACCACCATGGAATGGTGGGGCAGCTGAGTTTTTTGAAATCCAGGACAGGGACTCGATACATGGTATCGAGCCTACGAGAATGAGGAGAAGTGGTGAGAGGTGTTTCCCACATCCTTAGCATGAGATCATGTAAGATCTCATGAATAACTGAACCAAAGGGTATACACCCGCCTTCCTTTTATTCACGTAGTGACTTCTTTTATATCACTAGAAGGTCTCAGACTCTACAGCATTAAGCTAGAATAAAATAAGCAGCAGTTTAACACTCAAGAGAGAGACCATATATATCTGTCAATAGATCTCATGAATAGGCAAAGTAGCTACCTCTTTGGGAGCTTTAGGATACTGTAGAATCTCTAGTTCCTTTGCCCTAGGCTCTGTTTCAGGCATCACTGATGGAAAGACCTCGAGCCAAATCCCGGATGAAATCCTGGAAGGATATATCCTCTGGAGGAGACATCCTACGTTTAGGAGAGGAAGAATCCTCAGGAAGAAATACTCTGGTATCGACAGAGTTCTCAGAGTCTTCAGACTCGTCAGAGGATTCAAAGTATCTCCTGTCCGGGTATTCGTGCAGCGCACAATACCGGTACCGATCAAAGTCGGTATCGACAGGGTCCGGTACCGACTTGTCAGTACCGGAGGACACAGCATGCGTCGGTAGCGGTACTTCACCTGCCGACGTCGATGCAATTGGCCCGGTACCGATGTAGGAGTCAGTACCGGTACCGGTTGAATTGTCTAAAGCGGTTTTGGGAGCATCGATGCAGAGAGAAGAGCTGCAAGACTGCATTCAATAATCAAAAATCTCTGGTTTATCGACACCGCCGATGCCTAGGTATCAGTACCGGACAAAGCAGCCGGTACCCCAGAGCATTTATTTATTTATTTATTTATTTTATTTAACAGTATTTCTAAACCGCCTTATCTTAATAATCAAGGTGGTATCACAGCAAGCAATCAGGTAAAGTGTGTGTGTTGTACATGCAGTGAGGATAAAACTTAGTTGTGTGAGGGATGTGTTGGGTGCTTGATTTGTTTGAGCTATATACAGGGTGGGCTATTTACAGTGGTGCTAGAATCATATTTTATATATATTCAGTTGTTTGGGAGGATTGGAGTGCTGTTATCCATTCTCTTAGGTTATGTGATGTGACCATAGTGCTCTATGAACAGCATGGTTTTCAGTTGTTTTCAGAAGTCTTTGAGGTCTGGAGTTGCCCTTAGATCGTCCGGTAGATTGTTCCATATTGTTGGAGCAGCCATGGAGAGAGCTCTGTCTGTTGTGTCCTTGCGTGTGTGCTTGTACTCATTTGGGGTGCTGACTCGGTTGCGTGTTTGACTTCTTCTGGGACGTGCGCTGGTTTCCGGTTGTATGAGCAGGTGGAGGCTGTTGGCTGATGTGTGCTTTTATCTTAAATAGGTTTATGATAGTCTTGTATCTGATGCGAGCAATGATTGGGAGCCAGTGTAAGTCCTTTAGTGTAGGTGTGATGTGCTCCTGCCTTGCGGCTCCGGATATGATTCGAGCTGCAGTGTTTTGTGCCAGCTGTAGTGGTTTGAGAGCTTGTTTTGGTAGTCCGAGGTATATCGGATTGCAGAAGTCCAGTATTGGGGTTATCAGTGCTTGACAGACTGTACGGAAGTGTTCTGGAGCGAGGAGTGGTTTCAGAGCATGATACCAGTAGTTCTGCCGAGGTTGGGGCCTCGAACATCCTGGAGCCCCGATGATGCTTTGGAAGCAGAAGCCACCCGCCGGGGCAATTTTGCCGGTGTGAGTCCCTCAAGGGCAACGCCAGAGGCATCTCGATACTTAGAAGGAGATCTACCCTTTGAGGACCAGCTAGATTTATGTTTAGTTAACTGAGATCCATGGGAGAAAGACGAAGCCCTGGAAGATGTTGATGCCACAGATGCTGCATCGGAGGGAAAAAGGGTGCTAAGTTTAGCAGCTCGGTTTTGCCGACCCCTCTTCGACATCATCCCACAGGCAACACACTCGGAGATAGAGTGGTCAGGACATAAACATTTGAGGCACCACTCATGGGTGTCGGTGATGGAGATGGTACCGCCACATTTGGAACACTTTTTAAAACCCAAAGCGGGTTTTTCCATTGTAGAGGAAAGTTGGGCCTAGTGCCCAAAATGGCGCGTGGCACCAGAGGAGAAAAAAGCTGGAAGACTCCAGGAAAAATTTCCTTTTGTTTTTTTTTTAGTTTGTTTTTTTAGGAAAAGAAAGAAAGAACCGGCAGTACCGGTGTAGCGTCGAAGAAAGGCAGACGTGACCACAAAAAAGAAGAATAAATGGGATATTTTCTGTGGTGACAGGAAGTGCGACCTGCCGGCTCCGCGGAAAACGAAGAACTGGAGAGAGACAGTAGGGAAAGGCGGGAAGGCAGCACGCAGGCGCTGTGGGATGCTCCCAAAAGCTTTCTAATTGGATGCTGGGGAGCGTTCCCGCGCAGGCTCTGTCGGTAACGATGATACCCATATGTGAAGACTACATTCCTGCTTGTTCCCAGAGATAAGAATACCTATCCACACTCTTCACCAAAGAAAACAACAACCGCAACCAATGCAATCGGAACAAAAACAAACTCACTAGTCCAAAAGATTTCAGGAAATCCAAACAGACAACTACCAACAAGGCTTTCTCCCACACTGCCCCTAATCTTTGGAACGCCCTCCCCGACCACCTCAGAGAACTAACTGACCTACAAACTTTCAGAAAGAATCTCAAAACCCATCTTTTCACTCTCCACTTCGGCATTAACGAGAAACACATACACCAACTACATCCCCTTCCCTAACTCAACCTTAAGCCAGGACAACCTCTAAGAACATAAGATATGCCATACTGGGTCAGACCAAGGTCCATCGAGCCCAGTATACTGTTTCCAACAGTGGCCAATCTAGGTCATACGTACCTAGCAGTATCCCCAAAAGACACAGGTTCCACAATGCTTGTATTGGATCAAGCATTGATATCCTGGGTCCCTTTTTAATAATGGTTTATGGACCTTTCCTCCACAAACTTGTCCAAACCTTTTTTAAATCCAGCTACACTAACAGCTCTTACTACATCCTCTGGTAACAAATTCCAGAGTTTGATTACACGTTGAGTGAAAAAATATTTTTTCTTATTTGTCTTAAATAGTTTACCCTGTAGCTTCATTACATGTCCCCTAGTCTTTCTATATTCTGATAGCGTAAACAATCGATCTACGTTTACCCGTTCCACGCCTTTCATTAATTTATAGACCTCTATCATATCTCCCCTCAGCCGTCTCTTTTCCAGGTTGAAGAGCCCTAACCTTTGTAGCCTCTCTTCATAGGAGTAGCCTTCCATCCCCTTTACCATTTTGGTGGCTCTTCTCTGTACCTTTTCTACTAATGCTATATCCTTTTTAAGATACGGCGACCAGAATTGCACACAATATTCAAGGTGTGATCGTACCATAGAACAATACAGAGGCATTATAATATCCTTTGTTTTATTTTCCATTCCTTTCCATATGATACCTAGCATTCTATTTGCTTTCTTGGCCGCCGCTGCACACTGGGCGGAGGGTTTTAACATGTTATCCACGATGACTCCTAAATCTTTTTCCTGGGTGGTGGTTCCCAATGTGGAACCTTGCAACCATAGTGTGGGTTGTTCTTTCCTAGGTGCATAACTTTGCACTTGTCCACATTAAATTTTATCTGCCATTTGGATGCCCAGTCTTCGCATTTATCCAGATCCTCTTGCAATTTTCCACAATCCTCTTGGGTTTTAACAACTTATACTTTTGCGTCATCTGCAAATTTGATAACCTCACTCGTTATTCCCTTTTCCAGGTCATTTATGAATATGTTAAAAAGCAGCTGACCCAGCACAGATCCTGGGGTACTCCGCTATTCACCTTTTTCCATTGGGAAAATTGGCCATTTAGCCCTACCCTCTGCTTTCTATCTTTTAACCAGTTCCTGATCCACAATAGTATATCACCTCCTATCCCATGACTTTTTAGTTTTGCCAAAAGTCTCTGATGAGGGACCTTGTCAAAGGCTTTCTGAAAGTCAAGATACACTATATCAACCAACTCACCTTTGTCTACCTGTTTATTCACACCTTCAAAAAAATATAACAGATTAGTAAGACAAGTTCTTCCTTGTCTAAAGCCATCTTGGTTGTCTCCCATTAAGCCATCACTATCTACATGCTGAGTAATTTTGTTCTTTATGATGGTTTCTACCATTTTTCCCGGTACTGACGTCAGGCTCACCAGTCTGACGTTTCCCGGATCACCCCTGGAAACCTTTTTAGAAATTGGCGTTACATTGGCCATCCTCCAATCTTCAGATATTACAGATGATTTTAATGATAGTTCACAGATTACTAATATCATGACTGCAATCTCATATTTCAGTTCTTTCAACACCCTTGGATGTATACCATCCAGTCCCGGTGATTTGATACTCTTCAGTTTTATCAAATAGTTGTAATACATCTTCCCGGTGTAGCGATATTTCTTCCAATTCTTCTGCAGCATCATCTTTAAATACCACTTCAGTGATGGGTAACATCCCTACATCTTCCTCAGTGAAGACCAAAGGAAAGAATTCATTCAGTCTCTCCGCTATAAGACTTGTTCCCTCTTACTGCCCCTTTTACCCCTCTATCATCTAATGGTCCAACTGACTCTCACAGGTTTTTTGCTACGAATGTACTTGAAAAATGCACTTTATTATGAGTTTTTGCTTCCACAGCAAGTTTCTTCTCAAATTCTCTCTTTGCCTGCTTTATCAATGCCTTGCATTTAACTTACCAGTGCTTGTGCTTTTTCCAGATTTCGTCATTTGGCTCTTTTTTCCATTTCCTGAAAGATGTGTTTTTGGCAACAACAGCCTATCTTACCTCACCTTTAAACCATGCTGGCAGTTTTTTGGACTTTCTTCCACTTTTCTTAAAGTGTGGAATACAGCTGGTCTGGGCTTAAACAACACCCAAGCTTGATGTAAGTCTTTAACCTTTGCAACTGCTCCTTTTAGTTTTTTCTTAACTATTTTCCTCATTTTATCATAGTCTCCCTTTCGAAAGTTAAAAGGTAGTAATGTGGATTTCCTTACCATTCCTCCTCCATTAATTAAATCAAACACAATCATGCTATGATCACTATTGCCAAATGGCACCAACACCCTTATCTCTTGCACTAGATCTGGTGTTCCACTAAGGACTAGGTCTAATATGGCTTCCCCTCTGGTAGATTCATGAACCAGCTGCTCGAAGAAGCAGTCATTTATTTCATCTAGAAACTTTACCTCCCTAGCATGTCCTGCCGTGACACTGACCCAGCCAATACCGGGGTAATTGAAATCACCCATTATTATTACCGTTCTGTAACTTTTGTTAGCTTCCCTGATTTCTTTGAGCATTTCATCATCCATTTGTTCATTCTGGCCAGGCAGTCGATAGTACACCCCCACTGCCATCGCCTTCCCCTTTTTACATGCATTTTCAATCCATAGAGATTCTACAGCAAATTTTATTTCCTGTAGAACTTTAATTCTTTGTGACTCAATTCCCTCTCTAACATAGAACGCAACCCCTCCACCAATTTGATCAGCTCTATCATTACGATATAGTTTGTACCCAGGTATCACAGTGTCCCACTGGTTATCCTCCTTCCACCATGTCTCTAAGATACCAATCACATCTAACTTCTCATTTAGTGCTATATATTCTAACTCTCCCATCTTATTTTTTAGACTTCTAGCATTTGCATACCAGCATTTAAGAGAATGTATTTTATTCATATTAATCTGGTTATCGGTAGGCAGGGGTAATTTGGAATCTTTAAACTCTGTCTGTTCTGTACTCAAGGGCATTTGGGCTACCTTTGTCTTTATTGGAACCTCTCTGCTGATGTGCCCTAACTTCATTTTTTTGGTAGTATCCTTCAAGGATACATTGTTTTGAACCATGCGCTCTTGGTCGACTGTCGGCTTTCCCCTATTATCTAGTTTAAAAGCTGCTCTATCTCCTTTTTAAAGGTTAATGCCAGCAGCCTGGTTCCATCCCGGTTAAGGTGAAGCCCATCCCTTCGGAAGAGCCCCTCCTTTCCCCAGAATGTTCCCCAGTTCCTAACAAATCCAAAACCCTCATCCTTACACCATTACCTCATCCACGCATTGAGACTCTGGAGCTCTGCCTGCCTTTTGGGTCCTGCGCGTGGAACAGGAAGCATTTCGGAGAACGCTACCCTGGAAGTTCTGGATTTCAACTTTCTATCTAAAAGCCTAAATTTAGCCTCCAGAACCTCCCTACCACATTTTCCTATGTCATTGGTACCGACATGAACCAAGACAGCAGACTCCTCCCCAGCACTATTTAAGACCTTGTCTAGGTTTAGCTAAGGGCCTCTCAGAAGATCCTCTTGATCCTAACCCATCGCCAAGCTACAGTGGTTCTCGTAGCCAGGAACTTGTCCCATGAGGAAGATGAGAACCACCAGAGGGGTACCTCCTATATGCCCTGGGGGTCTCAGATGGCAAAGCTGCACTGAAACCAGTCTCAAACTGGCCAAGAGCTGTAGGCCTTAAGGAACAGAAAGGAGGACCATCTGCTGGAGACAGAGAAATACTGAGAGCATCCTCTAGCTGTGCTAAGTTTTATGCCAGTGGTGATGTCACGGCATAGTTTTGCTTTCTTTTCTCTGTCTCCCATCTGCTAACAGGGGGAGATAATCCACTAGTCTGGACTGGTCTAGCAGGAAGATCTGGAAAAGATGTGAGTACTACAGGTGATGCTCGGGAAGAGCCACACTAACTGGGACAGGACTTACCTGCATCTCCCATGGAGCTGAAAATGTTTTCTGTAACATTCAGGATGGTGTCTGTGGCCACGTCGTAGCGTCCTATAGGCTGCCCACCCGTGGCGTACTGCTTGATGTGCTGCAGCAAGTCATTGAGCGCCTGGGTTACAGCAGTAGCAGCCACGCCCACCTGCTTCAGGAGATGACTGTCACTTGTGGCTGCCTGTGATGCCTCCACGCAGCCTTCCACAGACTTTGCAACCAGCTTCCCTGCCTCAATTAGCTGCTCCTGACAGACAGGGGAGCTGATGGTGGGAGCAACAACCTACAGTGCAAGAGAAAAGATGAACTGTTAAACACCAAGCTTGTGGCTGTGCATGATACAATAACTATTTATTTATTTAATGTCCTTTCTATACCGCGCTCTTTGGAATCAGTGCGGTTTACATTCAACAAAATTTGTACAGTGCAGGCGGATCTCCACTGGACTTACAATGAATAGGTATTATAATTTGGAACTAACGAGGGTAACTATGTACAGGCTAAGCGATCGGTCACAGGTGGCCGGGTCAGCTGGCAACTATTTACAGGTTGTCTTACTATATACAGGTTGTTCGCCCAGATTGCGGATGTACAGTATTACTCGGCGACTATTTGCGATATTAGGTGGCTATATACACATTGGCATCTGTCACACATTGGTATCATTCACAGTATTAGGTCGCTATATATACATTCAATATACTGGGTGTATCATTGAGCTGGAGAGTGGGGCTGCAAACATATGGTGTGGGTGCGCTAGGGGTGATGTCCTGGTTGTTGAGTGTGGTTGATCGTGGTATGTCATTTGTATGGGGTGACGTCCTGGTTGTTGAGTGTAGTTGGTTGTGGTATGTCATTTGTATGGGAGTAGTGATGGAGGAAGCGATGGTGCTTCAGTGACCTCCTGAATTGGGTGTGGTCGGTGATGGCCCGGATGGCGGGTGGAAGGGCATTCCAGCATGTAGGTGCATAGACTACAAAGGCTCTGCTTCTTGTTGCCTGCGAACATTTTGTTATTGCGTTTGGGATTATCAGAGTGTTGGCAGCGAAGGATCTCCTGGCTCTGTTGGGGGGGATGGAGTGGATGAGGTCTGTGAGGGAGGTGGAGGAGCACTTATCGATGGCTATTAACACTTATCATTTTAATAGTGCAACTAGGCTGGTCGATCACATTTTACTGGTTCTGTGCAAGATGCAAAGCATTATGAATTTGAAAACTTGATAGACCGTCTTTCAAGTAAAGCAACAAAGCAATGTAAAAACACATTTTGCAAATTGCAATGTGTGCTTCAAGTCAATGCTGACTCCTGGAGACCCAGAAGTTCTTGGATTTTCTTGGCAGTGTGACCTGAAGTAGATTTTCTGGCCTTTCTTCTGAGGCATTGGAGGGGTAAGTAACTTGCCCAATGTCACAAGGAGTGCCAATGAGAATTGAATCCTGATCTCTTGGTTACCAAGCCAGTGCTTTAACCACTAGGCTACTCCTCTACTCCATATTTTAAAAAATAATAATATGGTCTAAAGGTAAGAAAACAGAGAAGGGAGGAAAAGAGGGAAAAGGGGAGATAGATCTATTACAAGTTAATTTAAAAGGCAATCAGCCCTCAAATGCCTGGACAAGAAAACCAGAATCTCAGAAGTGACGACGCTATTCTAGGATCCCTGGTGCTGGATAATATCATCGCCTCAGGGCTGTGACCATGCACAGACATGGTACTGTTCAGCTCAGAAGAAGGGCTAAGGTGTATTTCAGTAGTCCTGAACAGGTGTGGCACTGCCTGAAATTCTAGTCCAGACCAGTGCCTGGGCTCTGCTCTCAGTATCACACAGCAGCACAAGTCCAAGAGCAGTGGCTCTGCAATGAGCATGCGAATAGTCAGACATACCCCTCCTTCCTAGCGACCGCATGAGCCCCCGACTGTGGAAATTAATGGGCAGCATGCAGAGCACAGATACCTGGGACCTGCTTTGTGCAGCCAACACATTGCACACACCACCACCACTTCCCCCTCCTCCCTCTCTCAAGCCTCCTCTATGTCTCGACAGCCTCTGTGTCATCCCCAAGCTGTGTGAGACAGGAAGAGCACACAATGAGCAGAAGCTGAGACTCACTGAGAGTACAGCTCTGGCAGTCACATGTGGCTCGTACTGCACAGTTCTCCTGCATATAAGCAGGGCTGGAATCTGGGAGTATAGAGTTCTGCTTTTATCATGATACAGATTATCAGCTGAGAGCTGGAGATGGCATCTGGGACCAAAGAAGATGTGGAAAGTCTAAGTTACCAGGTTCTCTTCTTACCTTGGTGCAGGTAACTAGCTGTGAGGTGGAGAGCATGCATTGCACGGCTGCTGCGATGACCAAGGACTGCAAGACAGAGGGATGTAGAAAGTCTAGGCTACCAGGTTCTGTTCTTACCTTGGTGCAGGCAACTAGCTGCGAGGTGGATAGCGCACACTGTGTGGCTGCTGCAATGACCTGGGACTGCAAGACCGAATCCTCTGTCTTCTGAGCCACGTTTTTGGCTTTGAGAACAAGTGCGGCTGCAGCACTGGCCACAGCTTTGGCTAGCTGCATAAGCATGTCCTGCAGGGAGAAAACAAATGAACTTCAGTGAGTACCAGCAACAACATGAAATATTAATCCCACACCTGATCCAGGAGCGTCCTCTATCATGTACAGAGAGGAACAGGAGAACACTGATATACAGTAGCAGACAAATTTGAACTTCATCTCCCTCACATACGAAGCCCGACACCTTTCAAAACACAGACATCCACACAGTGCGCCTCAGACACACAGGCACTCACAAGCACATCACCGCTGCATGTTCAGTCCAGCACTCAGCAGAAGGGTCACTATTTAACTTTCATCCTAGAGACTGGATGTTTGAAACGAAATGCATTTTTCAGCAGCACTTTCCGTATAGTGCCAGATTAACAGCCGGTTATACATTTAACTTATACCTGCTATTAGATAACTTACGCATTTACGCATCCAGAGGCTGAATTTCATCACACACAGTGACATTTCCTCTAGCTGTTAATTTCCTTTCCTTCAATCCTCCTAGACCAGTCCCGACAAGTTGAGTATGTTCTCCAACCAGCAGACAGTGACAGCACATTTATTTATTTATTTGTATATTTAAGCAGTTTTATATACCACCTTATCCTTAAATCAAATGACAAGCTTCAGTAATGTCATCACCTTGGTAAGTAGTGGTGCAGTTATGGAACGTGCCAGTATGACTGCTGCTATGCAGATGTACGAGCAATAAAAAAAAATCTTATTATAAACCATGTTCAATAAGAACACCACTTTCCTACAGGAAACCAACTTTCTGCAAACCAGAAACAGAATACACTTATTTGCTAACTTGAGAGATAAAAGAAATCCCAACCCACAGGCTCAGTCTTCCACGACTAGTCCTGGATTGGCCTCGCAGGATTCAAGAAAAGAAAATTAACAGGTAAGGAAAAATTCACTTTCCTTTTCATCCTGCTGCTAGACCAGTGTACATACTCAAGCAGTTAGGACCAAGGATGGGAGGAAGACAACGTCCCTTTGAGGACTCTCTTCACTGGCACCTACTTCCAACCTACAGTGTTTCACAAAAGTATGCAACAAAAATGAAGTCGCTACCTGCAAATACTTTTCAGACCCACTGCTTTGGCCTTGCCCAGGACAATGGATGACCTCTACCAGAACTTGCTTGTGATTCAACAATTAGGTGAAGTAACGATTTCCTTGTTCAAGACAGCAATGGAATATTTAGAAGCTGCCTGTCCCATCCGAGGGTTATTGGAAAGGGCAAAAATGTGGCCCGAGAAACAAAGAGATTTTTCATCTTCAAGTAGCTCAGCAAAACTCTTCTGACATCCAATACCTGAAGCTGTTGAAGATCAAATGGAGATAGGACTTTAGGCAGAAAGGATGGCACTATATACAGAGACAGTTCTGAACAAAAAGGAAAGCTATGGATCTCAGCACAAGGGAACCGGCAGTTCCAAAATGCATCTAGCAGAAGAAACTGCAACCAAGAGCACCACTTTTGGCGTGAAGTCTTTAAGGATTTCCTGCCAAAGAGGCTCAAAGGGAGCAGTCGCTAAGGCCCACAATACAAAGAACAAGTCCCATTGCAGGGCCATAGGCCGCTGAGATGGATGAATCCATCTCACTCCTTTAAAGAAACATCCTAGTGAGATGCTAAGGAAACAGTCTGGATCCACTCTTGTAACCAGACTTCAGAGAACTGTGTGTAAGACCGCCATCAAGTCCCACCTGTAGAAAAGGCCAGGATGGAGGCAACATCAGTTTTCCAAGCCATCAGGGAACTGAAACACCAAGACTAGAGAACTTACCACAGCTGAACACAAGCCAAGGGAGTAGATGACCTACGCGTCTTAAGAAGAGTGGCACCCACTGCCAGCAAGGGAAACTAGATCTTATCTGATAAAGAGTAGTTACTCATCTGTAACAGGTGTTCTCCAGGAGCAGCAGGAATCAGTCCTCACATATGGGTGTCATCGACGCCGATGAAGCCCCAGCGGAGCATTTCCCCAGCTTTCTATGAAAGCCTTTGGGAATGCAGGCACGCATGCGCGGTTCCCTTCCCACCTAAAGGTGCCATCTTACCTCAGTCAAATGACATAGCTAAGAACAGCACACAAAAATGAAAAATAAACTATGTACAACTGCAACTCCAAGGGGAGGAGGGAGGGTTGTGAGGACTGATTCCTGCTGCTCCTGGAGAACACCTGTTACAGGTGAGTAACTACTCTTTCTCCAGGACCAAGCAGGAAGTCAGTCCTCACATATGGGTGACTCCCAAGCTCCGGGCTACCGAGGAACCTAGGCTGAACAAGAGAGCTCCCTCTAGTCTCAGCAGCAAAGAAGGTTTCAAGGACACAACCTCCACCGGTAGCCCAACAGAGGGCAAGAGGACAGGAGTTGCCTATACCTCAAAGAGATTCCGGAGTATTGCTTGGCCAAAAACACTGTCCCTACGGGACTCCCTCTCCAGACAGTAATGGGCCGCAAAAGTCTGGCTTGAAGACCAAGTTGCAGCCCTGCAGATGTCTACCAAGGGCACAGAGCAGAGATGAGCCACTGAGGCAGCCATTGCCCTGACACGGTGGGCTGTAACCCGACCCTGCAAAGGAAAGTCAGCCGCCTTGTAAGCCCAGGTGATACAGTCAGCCACCCAGATGGACAAGGTACGCTTGGACACAGCGAACCCCAACCTATTAGGGTCAAAAGAAACGAAGAGCTGAGTAGCCCTTCTATGTCCCTGCGTACGGTCAAGGTAGAAGGATAAGGCCCTCCTACAATCCAGGGTATGCAGAACTGCTTCAGCCTGGCTTGCATGAGGCCTAGGGAAGAATGATGGAAGAACCACCTCCTGATTGAGGTGGAAAGAGGAGACAACCTTTGGGAGGAACTTTGGATGAGTCCTGAGGACTACCCTGTTCCTATAAATCCTGGTGTAAGGCCTATCACAGACCAGGGCCTGAAGCTCACTCACTCGCCTAGCCAAGGTAAGGGCTATCAGGAAGAGAGTCTTCCAGGATAGGAAGCGTAGAGAGCAAGTAGCCATCGGCTCAAAAGGTGGGCGAGTCAGTTGCTGCAAGACCACATTCAACTCATTTAAAAAATGTGGAAAGTGCGGCATCTCTGCAAATACCAAGCCATGATGTTACCTGTTTAAGTGTATATAGTTCTCCCCTGTTCATACCCAGTTTACTTTCCCTGTTATCTGTAAACCTATGTCAGTTTTATATTGATAGGTATATGTTGTTTAATGTAAACCGCACTGATGATGAATAGTGCGGAATATAAAAACTGTTAAATAAAAAATAAATAAACTCCCACTCAGGGGCAGGAGGACGGATTGGAGGCTTGAGCAAAAGCAAGCCCCTGAGAAAGCGGGACACCAAGGGGTGAACCGACAGAGAATGTCCTTCCACCAGTGAGTGGTGAGCTGCTAGAGCTGAGAAGTGGACCCAAACAGAATTGGACTTGAGTCCCTGATTGGACAAGTGGAATAAATACTGAAGCACTACTGGTACAGTACAGGAGAAAGGATCCTCTGCATGAAGCTGACACCACACAGAAAACCTTCTCCATTTGAGAGCATAGGTTTTTCTAGTGGACTGTTTCCTAGAGGCTAGGACAACCTCCTCAACTGCTGGAGGTAGGCCACAGGGAGCCAAAACTACCCTTGCAGCCTCCAGGCCATCAAATTGAGAGCTTTGAGAATGGGGTGCAGAAGGGAACCCTGATCCTGAGAGAGCAGGTCGGGTTGCAACCTCAGAGGGAGTGGGGGATCCACCGCCAATTGAAGCAGAAGTGGAAACCAAGGCTGTCTCGGTCACCTGGGAGCCACCAGCAGGACCAAGGCCTTGTCCTGAAGGATCTTGAAGAGAGTTCAGGCCACCAAGGGCGTGGGAGGAAACACATACAGGAGGCCCTGAGACCATGGAATCAGAAAAGCATCTGCTGCCATCCGCAGAGGATGCGGTTGCCTGGAGCAGAACTTGGGCAGCTGTTTGTTCAGTGGACTGGCAAACAGATCTATCCAAGGGAGACCCCATTTCAGGAAGATCTTTTGAACTACTAAGGGATGCAGCTGCCACTCGTGGGGTTGCAGAATCCTGCTCAACCTGTCGGCCAGGTAGTACTCCTGGCCTGGAAGGTAGACAGCCCTGAGGAGCATGTTGTGCTTCAGGGCAAAGGAACAAAGGTCTTGAGCTTCCCGACAAAGGAGCCTGGACCCAGTCCCGCCCTGTTTGTTCACATAAAACATGGCCACCTGGTTGTCTGTCTGAACCAAGACAGATTGATGAGCCAGGGCAGGAGAGAAAGCTTTGAGAGCTAGGCGAATAGCCCTGAGTTCCAGGAGATTGATCTGCTGTGCCGCCTCCCAAGGAGACCACAGGCCCTGGGTGCACTTGTCTTGACAATGAGCTCCCCAGCCCTGCAGGGAGGCGTCGGTGGTCAGTACCACCGTGTACCCAGGAATCTGAAAGGGCATTCCTTTTAGTAGACTGGGTGGTTGCAGCCACCAGCTGAGGGAGTTCAGAAATGGTCTGGACACCCTTACTCTGTCCCTGAGGCTGCCTTTGGCCTGTGACCACTGAGTCCAAAGGCACCACTGTGCAGGCCTCATATGGAGCCTGGCATTGGGGGTCACATGTACTGTCGAAGCCATGTGGCCTAGAAGCCTCAGGCAGAGTCTGGCAGAGACTAGTGATCTGTTCAGAACCGGTTTGCCACGGCTATTAATCTTTGTGCTCTGTCTTCTGGCAAGAAAGCGTTTGCCAGGAGAGAGTCCAGCCTTGCACCTATGAACTCCAAATTCTGGGAGGGGAGCAAAGTGGACTAAGTTTATTACAAATCCTAGGCTTTGAAGAAGAGCAATAGATCTGAGGGTGGCTTGTCTGGCCTCCTGGCACGTCTGACCCCTGATGAGCCAGTCATCCAGATAGGGGAAGACAAAAATTCCCTGATTTCTCCTCAGGTAGGCCGCCACCACTGCCAGGCATTTGATAAAGACCCTGGGAGCGGAGGTGAGGCCAAAAGGTAGTACTCTGCGCTGATAATGGTTCCCTCCCACAAGGAACCTGAGGTACTTTCTGTGGTCTGGATGAATGAGGATATGAGTGTACGCATCCTTTAGATCTAAGGAGCATAGCCAATCTCCCTGCTGGAGGTAGGGGAGAAGTGTCCCAAGAGTAAGCATCTTGAACTTTTCTTTCTCTAGGAACTTGTTGAGGTTCCTGACATCCAGAATGGGTCGAAGGCCACCGGTTCTTTTGGGCACCAGGAAATACCTGGAGTAGAATCCGTGACCTTGCAAGTGGGGAGGCACAGGCTCCACCGCCCTGTCCACCAACAGACCTTGAAGTTCCTGAAGGAGAAGGTCTGTGTGCAGGGAAGGCCGTGGAGGCTCCCCTGGAAAGTATGGTGAAGGCAGTTGGTGAAAATGTAGTGCATAGCCCCTGTGGACTATGTCCAACACCCAACTGTCCCCGGTGATGAGGGGACACTGGTGGGCAAAGAGGGCGAGGCGACCTCCTGTGCAGGGTTGGGATAGCAGGGATGGAGAGGCTACGCTCAAGGAGTCAAAAACCCCCACCCTGCTGAGTGGGAGCAGGGGCCGGAGGCTTGGGGGTCCTCTGCCTACAGGGCCCATTACCCTGCCCCTTGGCTTGCTGACCCTGGGGTGCAGCTTGGGCAACCTGATACTGAGGGTACTGTTTGTAGGTAGTGCCCTTCCTCAGGTAAAAGGGCTTTTTACCCGAGCCCTTCTTATGAGAAGGGGCAGAGGTCTTCCTAGACAGCCTTGTCCTGGTAAGATGCTCGGTTTCGAGCTGAGCGGCCTTCTCGGTCATGGGCTTGCCGAAAAGGTACTCACCTCGGCAAGGGACATCGACCAACTTGTCCTGAACCCATGGCTCGAGGTCCGATGACTGCAGCCATGCCTGGCGTCGAGCCGCGATGCTGGCTGCAGCAACTCGGGCCGAAGCCTCGAAGCCATCGTAGGCGGCGCGGGACATGAACTTCGAGCAGTCCCGAATCCCCGAGGACAAGGACTTGAATCTCTGCAAGGGTTCCCCGGAGAGACCAGCAGAGAACCCGGCCAACTCCTTGGCCAGGTCCCGCAAGTACATGCCCATGTACAGCTGGTAAGACTGGACACAGCAAGCAAGCATCGAGCCCTGGAAGCACTTTCTACCGACGCCATCGAGGTTCCGGGCCTCCCTGCCGGGGGGCACCGCGGCGTGCATCTTTTGACTCTTCAGGTGATGGAATGGTGTGGTAGCTGTGCCTTCTGAAAGCCAGAGCTCTTCCAGAGTCAATAGATCAAATCGACTCGCTTGCTGAGAACCGGTGCCGAGGCCGGTGCCTCCCACATCCGGAAGAGGAGCCGTTCCAGCATCGGAGGAACCGGGACAGTAAAGGCCTCCTTCGGAGGAGAGTAATACTGTAGGGCCTCGAGCTCTTCAGCTCGAGGCTCTTCCTCGGGGTCCGCCGGGATAGCCAAGGCAGTGGCCATATCCCGAACAAACTCCGAGAACCGGGTATCCTCCGGAGGGGATCTACTCCGGGGCTCAGACTGCGGTGAGTCTGATGGGACGCACTGAGTCTTGAACGTATCGGGGGACTCCTCATTCTCCATCTCTCAGGCGGACTCGTCCGACTAGGAGTCAGGGTCCGACCCCGCGGTGCCCTAGAGCACCCACCCCGACGCCGGAGGAACTGGCGTCGACGCCCTCGGTCCCGAACGGGAGGTCGAGGGAGACTGCGACCGAAGTCGACTTCGAGCCATGTGTAGGTCCCTCAGAATTGGGGTGATGTGGTCTTGTTTCTTTGCATTCTGAATAATTCTCGCTGGGGTGTTCAAGGCAGTTCGGAGGGGGTTGGTCTGTGTGGCGGGTAGTCCATGGTAGATTATGTTGCAGTAGTCCAGGTGTGGGAGGTGTCATAGCTTGCATTACTGTCCTGAAGTCTTGAGAGTCGAGGAGAGGTCGGAGACGTTGTACTGTTTTAGCTTTGTGGAATATCATTCCGGTGGTCTTAGCGATTTGTTGCTTGAGGGTTAGAGCTTGGTCAATGATGATGCCCAGATATCTCATTTGTGGCTGTATTTGAATTTGCGTGGTTCCCATGTTGAGGTGTGTGGGTGGTTTAAAGTCCAGGTCTTTTGTCACTATAAGAGCTTCAGTTTTCTTTATGTTAATGGACAGGTTGTTCTCTTGTAGCCAGTTGGCTACATCAACGAAGCAGGCTGATAGCTGTTCATTTGTTGGGTGCGTGGTTGTAATCGGGGCATATAGTGGAGGAGTGGAGGAGTAGCCTAGTGGTTGGGGCAAGGTACTTCAGGCCGGAAGGTCGGTGGTTCAAATCCCACTAGAGGACAGCAACCTTGGGCCGGAAGGACTGGGGTTTCTAGTCCCACAGGTGCTCCTTGTGGTCTTGGGCAAGCCACTTAACCCTCCATAGCCCATGTTCCCTGTAAAATAGTTATCTCCAAGTTATAATGCCCTGTTCAATGTAATTTCAGTTTGTTCAATGTAAACCGCACTGATGCAGAATAGCGCGGTATATAAGAGAATGTAAATAAATAAATAAATAAAATATAGCATTATATCGTCAGCATATATGTGGAAGTTGATGTTGTGGGTACGTATGACTGAGCAGAGTGGCCAGAGGTAGATGTTGAAGAGCATGGCTGATAGTGTGGATCCTTGGGGTACTCCTTGATGTTGCTGGAAGGGGGGCGAGGCCGTAAGCAAGAACCGATCCACCTACGGCATTAACACGGGACCTTGGCTCAACAGATTGACTCGAGTGGGCAGCCTCCATAGAGGCACCACTAGAAGCCGCATCAGATCCGCATACCATGGCCGTCTGGGCCAATCCGGAGCAATGAGAATAACCTTCCCATTGTACCTCGTCATTCTCCGAATGACCCGCCCTAACAGTGGCCATGGGGGAAACATGTAAAGCAGCTCTCCCGACGGCCAGGGCTGCACCAGGCTGTCGAGTCCTTCTGACATGTGCTCTCTGCGCCTGCTGTAAAACCGAGCCGCCTTGGTATTGGCCAGGGTAGCCATGAGATCCATGACTGGCTGACCCCATTGTACTGTGATTTCGTGAAAGACCGCCAAGTTCAGCTCCCATTCTCTGGGATCCAGTACATTTCGACTGAGATAGTCGGTCTGAATGTTGTCCTTTCCTGCTACATGTGCTGCCGAGATCACTAAGAGATGAACCTCCGCCCACTGTAACAACCACTGACTCTCTTCTAGCAACACCGCACTGCCCGTGCCTCCTTGCCTGTTGATGTAGGAAACCATCACCAAATTGACGGAGAACAGACCGACAAAATCTTGCAGAGCAAAACGCACCGCTCTCAGCTCTAAATGACTGATCGACCAACTGCTCTCCTCTGCAGACCAGATCCCCTGCGTTATTTGTGACAGACAATGAGCCCCCCAACCGGAAAGACTGGTGTCCGTTGTGAGAAACACCCACTCCGGGAGCTCCAGAGGTACGCCCGCTTGAAGATGCGCCGGAACCAACCACCACTGTAGACTGTTGCGCACTTCTCCCGGACATACCAGCCTCTGAGAAAGAGGATGATCCTGCGGAGACCATCTGGAAAGTAACGCTTGCTGAAGCGGACGCATATGAGCTCTGGCCCATGGAACAAGGTCCAGGGCCGCCGCCATTGAACCCAACAACTGTAAGTACCTCCAAGCCGTTGGAGCCTTCATTCGCAAGAACGCCGCTACCTGAGCCAGAATCTTCTGCACCCTGTCCGTAGGAAGGAACACCGACCCTATCTCCGTGTCGAATAAGGCCCCAAGATGTGTCAACTGTTTCACCAATTCAAAATTACTCTTTGCACAGTTGATGACCCAACCTAGCTGTTCCAGGAACTCCACTACCCGAGAGGTTGCTGTGATTGATTCCAATATAGACCCTGCTCGGATCAGCCAATCGTCCAGGTAGGATGCACCTGAATTCCTTCCTTCCGCAGCGCCGCTGCCGCCACCACCATTACCTTGTTGAAAGTCCGAGGCGCTGTAGCCAGTCCGAATGGCAATGCTCGGAACTGAAAATGACCCATGGGAACTGCAAAGCATAGAAACCTTTGATGATCCCTTCTGATCGGAATGTGCAGATAAGCTTCAGTTAGATCTATGGACGAAAAGACTTCCCCCGGCTTTACCGCCCAGATAACCGATCTTAAGGTTTCCATCCGAAAATGAAGCACCCTCAAGCAGCGGTTCACGTGCTTGAGATCCAGAATTGGCCGAAAAGATCCTTCTTTTTTGGGGACTTCAAAATAAATTGAGTATCGACCTAAGCCTCGAGGTACTGGCACCACCGCTTGAAGGCGCAACAAGCGCAGTAGCGTGTCGCTAACCGCTGCCCTCTTTACTTGAGGGCCACACGGGGACAACACAAAAGCTTCCGCCAGCGGGTGAGCAAACTCTAGCGCATAGCCCTCTCAGATAATCTCCAGAACCCACTGGTCCGTAGTTATGGCGGCCCAGGCGGAGAGAAATCCCTGCAAACGTCCTCCTACCGGAATCTCCACCTAGACCAGCCTCCCTTCATTGCAGTTTCTTAGCAGAGTTCTGCTGGGCATTAAAATAGCCCCTGCCGAACCCCCTGGCCCCTCGTAAGGACTGCCCTCTGGCCACAAAACGGCCTCGTTGATAAGGCGCAAAGCGAGGCCCTCGGAACCTGCGAAAATCTCTTCCTTAACCTCTCTCCATCGATCCCATCTTTGCCGCTCTCGGTCGGTCCTCGGGAAGCCGAATCCCTTTGGAATCTCCTAAATCTTTCACAATTTTCTCCAATGCTTCTCCAAAGAGCAACTTGCCCTTGTAGGGAATCTTACTGAGGCAAGACTTAGAAGACGCATCCACCGCCCAATTTCTTAGCCAGAGAAATTGTCTAGCGGCAATCATTGACGCCATTGACTTCGCTGATATCTTTACCAAATCATAGAAAGCGTCTGCCAAATAAGCTGCCGCCGACTCCAGCTTCGCTCCTTCTGAGGAAGATTCCTCCTCCTTATCCAGGCCTGGTTCCCCTTGTAGCCAACGGATAGAGGCCCTTGACACATACGCCCCACAAACCGAAGCCTGCCAGAGCTAGAGCACTGGAATCAAAGGCCTGCTTCAGAAGTGCCTCTAACCTACGATCCTGAAGATCCTTAAGGGCTGTACCTCCTTCTACCGGAATTGTCGTCTTCTTGGTGACCGCTGAAACAAGCGCATCCACCTTAGGCATTCGCAACAACTCCTTCTCCTCCTGGGGAACCGGGTAAAGACGCACAATGGTGCAACCCCCTCTCAGGGTAGCTTCAGGGCATTCCCACTCTGATTCTATCATCTGTTTAATTACCCTGTGTATTGGGAAACAGTGCTGTTCTGTTTTAAATCCCTGCAACAAGGGATCCTCTAGTGGCTCCTGCTTAACCGCCAGGAGCACTATATTCAACGCTGTGAGAGACTGAGCGATCAAAGCCCCCAGCTCCTCCTTCCTAAACACCCTGAACACATTCAGATCTTCGCCTGGCCCAATCTCACCTTCCTCCAAATCCCCTGGCCAGGAGTCCAAACCTGCCTCAGAAAGAATCTCTCCTTCCGCCATCTGAGAAATAGAGAACTGAGGCCCGAAGCCATCAAAGCCTGCCTCTAAACCCTTGACTTTAGTAGAGACCCCCTCCTCCGGGTCTGCCATCTTGGACTCCCCCTTCTGAGATTTTAACAGGCTGGGAGCAGACGGGTTGCCTAATGACTGAGCCATCTTTAATACATAAGCATTATGCAGTGCTAATATAAATTCTGCTGAAAACAATGAGTCCAAGGTTCCCTGCACTCCAGGCGACGGCTGCTGAACCGGCACCTCAGCAGGAGGTACTTTGTGAGACTGACTTTTTCTTTCCCGCTTTTGCCTGAAGCGTGGGAGAAATGGCAGGCTCAGCCAAAATGGCTGCCGTTCCCGCTTTTTCCAACAAGCCTTGAGGCCTCTCCACAATCTACTCTGCAGAGAACTTGTGGTTCATAACCCCGTCTGCACTTGATTCTAAAACCAAAAACTCCGATCAACACCTACCGGCTCCCGACTAGCACGGCGATTCAAAACCGGACAGCACGCTGCCAATGCCGGTAACCCTGATCACTGAAACAAAGAGCTGTAAAACAACTCCGCAATGTGCTAAACCCCTTCCGACAAAACTAAGCCTCTGCCCCGCTGTTGCTCTCCTACCTAAGAGAAATGCGTTGGAGCTCCTGCTCTCCGCTTTTCCGCTGCTAGCGGACACACGGAGACTGAAGCGATTGGAGGCAGGGAAGAGGATTCTGGGGCTCCCAGCTCCTTCCCCAACCCCCCTGAGCGATGGATCCTCAATTTGAGGCAGGCTCTGCCCCTTCTACCGCTTAATTCTTTCTCAAAAACAAAAATAGAGTGAAACATGTAAATTTATGAGCCAGCGTGTATGTAAATTTATATTTATGTCGGAAGATTAGCCATGAGGTTTAAATAGCCTCTCGAAGCTACACTTCCATTTTGCTCAAATGTTTATGAGCCCACTTCGGAGCCATAGGTAAACCACCATAATAAAGTGCTACCTACATAAAGATACCGTGTTCGTGATCCAATAAAAACTATGTAAAAATCCAGACAGAAAAATCAGAAGAGTACTTATCTCAACTGTTCGTTTCAAACTTCTTCACAGACTTCACACAGAATAAACCGCAGTTATAAACAAGTACACAGTACTGCGTTTCGGGCAAATGCAAACTTTGTGCCCTGTCTTAACGCTTCATTTAACTGCAACAATAGAACGGTCTCCCGGCTTGTCCTCTCCTTCAAGACGCCGGCACTCAGGTGGACCCTTACAGAGTTAGACTTGAGGCCTAAGTCAGAGAGGTGGAGCAGGTACTGCAACATCAATGGTACAAGGCAAGAGAAAGGGTTTTCATTATGCTGGTTACACCACACCTCAAATCTATGCCACTTGAAGGCATAGGTTTTCCTAGTGGACTGCCTCCTTGAGGCCAGTAACACTTCTTCTACGTTCTTAGGTAGGAGGAGAGGAGCCAGCACTACCCTTTCAGCAGCCATGCCATCAGGTTGAGGGACCTGAGGTTGGGATATAAGAAACAGCTCTGTCCCTGGGACAGGAGGTCAGGCCTTGTCCCCAGAGGGAGTGGGGTCACCACTGCCAGCTGGAGGAGAAGCGGGAACCAAGGTTGTCTTGGCCATCTGGGAGCTACCAGAATGATCAAGGCCTTGTCCTGAAGGATTTTGAACAGGGTTCGTGCCACCAGAGGAGTGGGAGGAAACGCATACAGGAGGCCCACCGACCAGATCATCAGAAATGCATCTGCAGCCATCCTTCGGGGATGTGGCTGTCTGGAGCAAAACTTGGACAACTGATGATTCTGCGGACCGGAAAAGAGGTCTATGGGACGGATATCCCTAGCACTGGAAGATCTGCTTGCTACTTCCGGATTCAGTTGCCATTCATGAGGCTGAAGAATTCTGCTTAGTTTGTCTGCCAGGTAGTTCTCCTGGCCTGGCAGGTAAACAGCCTTGAGAGACATACCCTGTCTGATGGCAAAGGAGCATAGGTCCAGTGTTTCCTGGCACAGGACACAGGACCCTGTCCCTCCCTGCTTGTTCATGTAGAACATAGCCACCTGATTGTCTGTTTGCACGAGAACAGACTGATGTGAGAGAACATGGCAGAAGACTTGAAGAGCTAGGCATATCACTCGGATCTCTAAGAGATTGATTAGTTGTGTTCCCTCTTTGAGGAGACCACAACCCAAGTGCATGAATCCCCACAGTGGGCTCCCCAGCCCAGTAGGGATGCATCTGTCGTCAGGACTCTTGAGTACTCTGGAGGTTGGAAAGGCACTCCTCCGAGCAGGCAGGTTGGGTAGGTGAAGCCACCAGACCAACGACTTTAGCAGTTGTTTGGACACCCTTATCCTGTCTCGGAGTCGCTCAGTGGCCTGCGTCTACTGATCCCGGAGGCACCACTGAGCTCGTGTTGAGCCGGGTGTTTGGGGTCACATGCACTGTGGAGGCCATGTGTCCTAAAAGACGCAGGAAATGCCTTGCTGATATCTGAGACTTGTGGATGATTTGGCGCACTAGCTCCAGAAGCCTCTGTGTCCTGTCGTGTGGCAGGTAAACCTTTGCCTGAAGGATGTCCAGTCTCACCCCTATCAACTCTAAGTTCTGTGAGGGGAGCAAGGTGGACTTTGCCTGATTTATGACAAAACCTAGATGCTGCAGTATGTTGATAGTTCGAGTTGTGGCCTGTTGGGCCTCCTGAGGCGACAGGGCCCTGATGAGCCAGTCATCCAGGTATGGGAAGACAAAGATTCCCTGGTTTCTGAGAAAAGTGCGTGTAGGCATCCTTCAGGTCTAAGGAGCATAGCCAATTTCCCTGGTGGAGGTATGGCAGCAAAATTCCAAGGGAAAGCATCTTGAACTTTTCCCTCACCAGGAACTTGATTAAGTTTCACAGGTCGAGGATGGGCCTGAGGCCTCCTGTTCTCTTTGATATCAGAAAATACCTGGAGTAGAAGCCTTTCCCCGTTTAGTCTGTGGGGCACTGGCTCCACCGCCTGATCCTCTAGAAGACCGGAAAACTCCTTCAGGAGGAGGTTCCTGTGTAGAGGGGGTCTTAGAGGCTCTCCCGGAAAGTAGGAGGGGGGGTACCTGATTAAGTGGAGCAAATAGCCCTTTTGGACTATTTGCAGGACCCAGGTGTCTGTGGTGACTGCTGGCCACCTGTGGGTGTACAGGGCCAGCCTTCCTCCTGTGCCAAGTCTCACCCCTGGCTGCAGAGAGACCATGCTGTGGCTGTCAAAAACCCTCAACTAGCTGGGAGGGAGCTGGTGCCTGGGACTTGGGGGTCTTCTGCTTACGCGGGCCATGCCCATCCCTTGGCCTGCTGCCCCTGATGGGGAGCCAGGGAGGTCTGGTGAGTGGGGTAGTTGCGGTAAGCACTACCCTTCCTCGGGAAAAAGGGCTTTTTATTTTTTATTTTATTTTTATTTAACATTTTTTATATACCGCACTATTCATAATCAGTGCGGTTTACATTGAACAACAACATACCTGTCAATACCCGAGCCCTTCTTTTTAGAAGGGGCAGAAGTCTTTTTAGAGAGTCTTCTCTGGATCAAGTACTCGGACTCGATTTCCGCAGCCTTCTCAGTCATGGGTTTGCCAAACAGGTTCTCACCTCGACAGGGGACATCGACCAACTTCTCCTGCACCCATAACTCTAGGTCCGACGACATTAGCCATGCCTGGCGTCGGGCACCGATGCTGGCTGCGGCTACTCGGGCCGAAGCCTCGAAGCCGTCATAGGCTGCTCGAGACAAACTTCGAGCACTCTCGAATCCCCGTGGACTAGAAAAAGGGACTGCTACTTTTGGAGAGAGATCTGCAATTGTGAATATATAATTCTGGGAATTTTCTGAAAGGACTTCTTTGTATTAAATTAATCTGTGAACCCAGTGGTTTTTGTTAAATCAGTCAGGGCCTAGTAGCAGCAGTTTAAGTTTAAATTTAAATTTAAAACACAAAAGAGAGCTTTCTGGTTAAATTTGGAATCCAGCAAGCTTGTAGTTTAAATTTAATAGTCACTCAGGGCCTAGTATCAGCAAAGTACTTTTAGTTTAAATTTAAAACACAGAAGGGAGCTTTCTGGTTAAATTTAGAACCCAGCAGAGAGCTTGTAGTTTAAATTTCATAATAAGTGAGAGCCTAGCAGCAGCAAAGAGCTGTAATTTAAATCAAATCAGTATATAACTTAGCATAAAAGGCAAAATAGGGTCAGTACTCTTCAGCAACAAATAAAGTCTTCTAGAGACCTTTACAAAGAGGCCTTCTACCTAGGGGGCAAGAGACCTGTGAAACTTTTTCAATAGGTGTTAACACCAGGTGGCAGATCAAAAGCCATTTTGAAAGACTCCTTCTATCCAAGCAAGAACTGTTAATCACCCAGGAAGTTGGTCACAGCTTACCTCAGCAGCACAGGGCAGGGTACTGTGTAGCAGCCCTCTTTTAATAAGTGTTATTTCCCTCACTCCCTCCCTAACACCCACCCATCCCTGGGTTAATCGTAGCTTTATAGGTACTTACACATCTTAAAGGAAAGGAGGTGCTCTCAGGTGAAGCTCGTTATCCAAATCAGTCATACACTAAGGACCTGAGATTAATTAAGCTTCAGGTGAACAAGGTATATTAAACGTATTAGGTACAGTTTTATTAGTATAAATATCCATAGCAACCCTTAAAAAGTAAAGAGCTTAAAGATCTAAACACAAGCTTAAAACTAAGACGCAGACAGCAGTCCAGCAGCGAGATGGGGGCTTTCCAGTCTTTTGCATTGAGTGTCACATGTATGATTTTCTCCCAGTTGGTGAGAGGTCTTACGTGTGCACTAGGTGCAAGGAGCTCTTTGCTCTCAGGGAATGAGTCCATTATCTAGAGGCTAGAGTAGCAGACTTGGAAAATATAAGAAAGACAGAGAGGTACAAAGACAAGACCTACAGGACTGAAGTCCCACCTCCAGTCTGGCAGCATCCCTGTTGCCATAGAGGAGAGAGGTCACGTGACAGGAGAGCATCACCCTGGTGTGGCAGGAAGTGATCCTGTAACTAGGACCTGTCCTCCAGGTGATGTAAAACCCTCTCGCACCAAGGAAGTTTCTCCAGGGCCATGTGCCCATGAGGGAAGGGTAAGGACGGCCGTTATAGTTGAAGGATACTACCAAAAGCAGAGAGACTCCAAATAAGAGTAAAGTAGCCCAAATGCCCTCGAGTATGGAGCAGACAGAGCTTAAAGATCCCAATTTACCCATGTCTACCAATAGCCAATAGAATATATAGTACTAAATGAGAGGTTAGATATGACTGGAATATCAGATACATGGAGGAAGGAGGACATCCTGGGTACACTGTGATACACTGGGTAGAAACACTGATACCTGGGACACTGTGATACCTGGGTACAAACTATATCGTAATGATAGAGCTGATCAAATTGGTGGAGGGGTTGCGCTCTATGTTAGAGAGGGCATTGAGTCAGAAAGGATTAAAGTTTTGCAGGAAACAAAACTTGCTGTAGAATCTCTATGGATTGAAATTCCATGTAAAACGGGGAAGGCGATGGCAGTGGAGGTGTACTATTGACTACCTGGCCAGAATGAACAAATGGATGAAGAAATGCTCAAAGAAATCAAGGAAGCTAACAAAAGTTACAGCGCAGTAATAATGGGTGATTTCAATTACCCCGGTATCGACTGAGTCAGTGTCACTGCAGGACATGATAGGGAGATAAAGTTCCTAGATGAAATAAATGACAGCTTCTTGGAGCAGCTGGTTCATGAACCGACCAGAGGGGAAGACATATTAGACCTAGTCCTTAGTGGAACACCAGATCTAGTGCAAGAGATAAGGTTGTTGGGGCCACTTGGCAATAGTGATCATAGCATGATCGCCTTTGATTTAATTAGTGGAGGAGGGATAGCAAGGAAATCCACAGTACTACCTTTTAACTTTCGAAAGGGAGACTATGATAAAATGAGGAAAATAGTTAAGAAAAAACTAAAAGGAGCAGTTGCAAAGTTTAAAGACTTACATCAAGCTTGGGTGTTGTTGAAAAATACTCTTGGAAGCCCAGACCAGCTGTATTCCACACTTTAAGAAAAGTGGAAGGCAGTCCAAAAAACTGCCAGCATGGTTTAAAGGTGAGGTCAAAGAGGCTGTTGCCAAAAAAGCATCTTTCAGGAAATGGAAAAAAGAGCCAAACAACGAAACCTGGAAACAGCACAAGCACTGGCAAGTCAAATGCAAGGCATTGATAAGGCAGGCAAAGGGAGAATTTGAGAAGCTTGCTGCGGAAGCAAAAACTTGAAATAAAGATTTTTCAAGTACGTTAGTAGTAAAAAACCTGTGAGTCAGTTGGTCCATTAGATGATAGAGGGGTTAAAGGGGGACTAAGAGGCGACAAGGCAATAGCGGAGAGACTGAATGAATTCTTTGCTTCAGTCTTTACTGAGGAAGATGTACGGATGTTACCAATGACTGAAGTGGTATTTAAAGGTGCGGAACAATTGAAGGAAATATCAATACATCGGGAAGATGTATTACAACTATTAGAAAAACTGAAGAGTAGCAAATCACCTGGGCCGGATGGTATACATCCAAGGGTGCTGAAAGAACTGAAATATGAGATTGCAGACCTGCTATTAGTAATCTGTGAATTTTCATTAAAATCATCTGTAATACCTGAAGATTGGAGGATCGCCAATGTAACGCCAATTTTTAAAAAGGGTTCCAGGGGTGATCCAGGAAACTACCGACTGGTGAGCCTGACGTCAGTACCGGGAAAAATGGTAGAAACCATCATAAAGAACAAAATTTACTCAGCATGTAGATAGTCATGGCCTAATGGGAGACAGCCAACATGGCTTTCGACAAGGAAGATCTTGTCTTACTAATCTGTTATGTTTTTTTGAAAGTGTGAATAAATAGGTGGACAAAGGTGAGTCGGTTGATATAGTGTATCTGGACTTTCAGAAAGCCTTTGACAAGATCCCTCATCAGAGACTTTTGGCAAAACTAAAGAGTCATGGGATAGGAGGCAGTGTACTATTGTGGATCAGGAACTGGTTAAAAGATAGAAAGCAGAGGGTAGGGCTAAATGGACAATTTTCCCAATGGAGAAAGGTGAATAGTGGTGTACCCCAGGGATCTGTGCTGGGTCCGCTGCTTTTTGACATATTCATAAATGACCTGGAAAAGGGAATAACGAGTGAGGTTATCAAATTTGCAGATGACACAAAACTATTTAAAGTTGTTAAAACCCAAGAGGATTGTGGAAAATTGCAAGAGGATCTTGATAAATTGGAAGACTGGGCATCAAAATGGCAGATGAAATTTAATGTGGACAAGTGCAAAGTTATGCACCAAGGGAAGAACCACCCAAACTATGGTTACACGATGCAAGGTTCCACATTAGGAACCACCACCCAGGAAAAAGATTTAGGTGTCATTGTGGATAACATGTTAAAACCCTCGGCCCAGTGTGCAGCGGCGGCCAAGACAGCAAATAGAATGCTAGGTATCATAAGGAAAGGAATGTAAAATAAACCAAAAGATATTATAATGCCTCTATATCGTTCCATGGTGAGACCGCACCTTGAATATTGTGTGCAATTCTGGTCGCTGTATCTTAAAAAGGATATAGCGTTATTAGAAAAGGTTCAGAGAAGAGCCACCAAAATGGTAAAGGAGATGGAAGGATACTCCTATGAAAAAAGGCTAAAAAAGTTAGAGGCGGCTAAGGGGAGATATGATAGAAGTCTATAAATTAACGAACGGAGTGGATCGGGTAAACGTAGATCGATTGTTTACGTTATCAGAATATAGAAAGACTTGTGATAAGGAAGCTTATCATAGCTCAGGAAGGAGCTATAGAAAAGGTGAAGTGACTCTGAACAAGCAACCTGTCAGTTCTGGTAGAAATAAGAAAACAGAATTTTCCCATAAAAGACTACCAGTCCCAGAATGCACCAGGTTTCCAACAGCCATTAGAGGAGCTGAAGTGAGGAAACGTGTGTTCAATCAGGAGGGCTATGAGGTAATCCCTAAGCACTCATCTCAAAGGGCAGGGCCTGATTCAGCACAGCTGCGCTGTATTAGGGGGGAGCACTCATCTAGGCAGAATAAAGGTAGAGTTTATTCTACAGAGAATCATCCTCATTATCCTGAGAATCAGCTTGAGCTTGATCATCAGTTTCATCTGAAGGATCATCAGAAGCAGAAGCCAAACTCCTTTGGTGATTTTCTGTTATAAAGTACAGCAACCATCACAAAGAAATACAAACTTGTTCTTTAATCTACTCAGAAAAGCTCCTGTGTAGGATTTCTGGCCACGCTGTAGAAAGCAAGCCAGCTGAGGGGTTTCAGCTGGATAACTGCTAGCAATTAAGCCTTACCTAATTGCTTGTGAGCTAGGAGAGAATCACTTCTGAATCTATGTGGGAAGTTATCAGAAGTTAACCTGAAAAGAACAGTTTTTTTCTTTCTTTGTGGCTTTTCGTTTGTTGTTTGATATATGCTAAGAAAACATTAGCTAATGCCTGACAAGTTTGAATGTTGTTTTCCTGATTTTGATTTTGTTTTTCCAAGTTAAACACTGGAAGCAAGTAACCTGATTTATGTGCTACCAAGCATATCTGTGTTGGGAGAAATAACCCCATAAATAAATATCTTAGTGGCTTTAACACTTGAGCACAACTAAATTATTGTCAGCAGCTGTGTCTGGTGTGAATGAACTACTTTGCCCACAATCCCTTGCAAATCATATAGATATATGCACTTGCCAAGACTGTGAAGATCCTCACCCAGGCAGCCGTCTGACAGACTATGGGACATTTATTTATTTAACCAGTTTTGTATACCACCTTATCCTTCAATCAAAGTGGTTGACAAGACAACAAAGGACTTACATGTTGAGGGCATGGGAAGATCAAATACAATACATTACAATATTAATACAGTACAAACAGTAAATTATAATATTATCTCATAGTGAAACTAGATATACAAGTTGATCAATTTAAGTTATTTGACCAAATGATTCTATGAATAAATAAGTCTTTAAAGATATGGACATGCAATGAAGCTTCAGGGTAAACTATTTAAGACTAATAAAAGAAAATATTTTTTCACTCAACGTGTAATCAAACGCTGGAATTTGTTACCGGAGGATGTAGTAAAGGCTGTTAGTGTAGCTGGGTTTAAAAAAGGTTTGGACAAGTTCCTGGAGCTAAGGTCCATAAACCATTATTAAGAAGGGACCCAGGATATCAATGCTTGACCCAGTACAAGCATTGTGGAACCTGTGTCTTTTGGGGAAACTGCTAGGTACATATAACCTAGATTGGCCACTGTTGGAAACAGGATACTGGGCTTGATGGACCTTGGTCTGACCCAGTATGGCATATCTTATGTTCTTATGTGGAGAAGGCCTTGAATCTCTGCAAAGGTTCCTCGGAGAGGCCAGTTGAAAACCCGACAATCTCCTTTGCTGGGTCCTGTAAGTGCATGCCCATGTACAGCTGGTATTGTTTGGACACGGCAAGACAGCATCGAGCCCTGGAAGCAGTTTCTGCCGAGGGTGTCCAGGTTCCGGGCTTCCCTCCCAGGAGGCACCGAGGAGTGCGTTTTCTGGCTCTTGAGCCTTTGCATGGCCGATTCCACAACCAAGGAGTTGTGCGGCAGCTGTGTCTTCTGGAACCCAGGGCTCTTGCGGACTCGATAGATAGAATCGACCCGCCTGCTGAGAATCGGCATCGAGGCCGGTGATTCCCACATACGGAACAGCCGCTGTTTCAACATCAGAGGAACCAGTACATTAAGAGCTTCCTTCAGGGGAAAATCATACTGGAGGGCGTCGAGCTCCTCGACTCGAGGCTCCTCCTTAGTGTCCACCGGGAATGCCAAGGCCTTGGCCATGTCCCTGACGAACTCCGAGAACCGGGTATCCTCTGAAGGGGACCTTCTTTGAGGTTCGGACCCTGGTGAGTCCAATGGGATGCACCGGGTCCGGTGGATGCCCGGCGATTCTTCATCCTCCGTTTCCCAGGCCGAGTTCTCCGAGGAGGAATCGATGGGCGCCGGTCGTGAGGGCTTCGGCATTGACCGCCCCGATGCCGATGGCACCACGTCGATGACCTTGGTCCTGAACGGGAGGTCGAGGGAGACCTCGGCCAAGGATCAACTCGAGCTCAAAGTGTCTCGAGGATCAGCTCGGCCTTCGGGGTCGACTTGGACGTCAAAGTCCCGGGGCAGATGGACCGGTGAGACTGGCCATCAGTGCCTGCTGCTGCTGCTCCAAGAAGGCAGACATGCTGCGCTCCAAGGCCGCCATTCTGAGACCAAGCTCAGAAGGCTCCGCAGCCTCTGGCTCGGGTCCCGACGCCAGTTCTTCCGAGGGAGAGTCCACGAGGACAACAGCTGTTACCTTCCTCGGCATTTCCGGCTCTGTGCAAGATACCTTGGCAGGCCGCTCCAACTCTGTGGACCCGGGCGGCGGTCAGGACTCCGCGACCTGGCCTACGAGGAACCAGGTCTATCATAGGCATCCAACGACGCCACCCTCGCAAGCTTCTTCCTTCGGTATTTCAGGGAGGGAGACCCCCGCTCAGAAGACCCACGACAATGTTCTGAGTCAGACAGCTCCCGAGACGTCGAGGTTTCTGACGAGGTCCGGACCCAGGTGGATGCGGACTCAGAGAAAATCCTCTCAAGCTGCTGCAGCCTACTTCTTAGTGCCTTAGAAGACATATTGCTGCACGGGCCACAGGCCATCGGGTCATGGTCGGCTCCGAGGCAGCGGAGACAGCAGTCATGTGTGTCGGTGAGGGACATCAACTTTTTGCACAGATCAAAAAAGAAAACGGCCCCTGCAAGGTCAAACGACCGGGCTGCCAGTGAAAAAGAAAAAAGGCGCAAACCCTAGTCACTAAGGGCAAAAAACGAAAAATAGGGACCGGATCAGATACCAGTGTACCGAGCCGAGGCGGGGAGGAAAACCGGCGTTGAACCGGGTTGAAGAAAAGAATCTTTTGATGAGTTGACGCACTTTTTCCACGAGGGAATTCGGACCACGTCCATTGGGCTCTGCGGAAAAAGGGAGACTGAGCAAGATGGCACCCTTGGGCGGGAAGGGGACCGCGCATGCGTGATGCAATCCCAAAGGCTTTCTTTGAAAGCTGGGGGAATTGCTCCGCATGGGGCTCCGTCGGTGCCGACGTCACCCATATATGAGGACTGACTTTCTGCTTGTTTCTGAAGAAATGTGTCTACCACAAAGGAGGCATTAGATGCCAGCCTAATGGCCTCAGAGCTATCAAGCAATTGCTGTAACCACTAAGGAGTGCCCTAGCAACAATGCCAGCATAGAGTGCCACCTGGATTCCCAGAATGGAGGCAGAGAAGGCATTTTTAAGGAGAGCTACTACTACTACTGATCATTTGTATAGTGCTACAAGGCATATGCATTGCTGTACAGACACATCTAAAAGCTTACAGTCTAGTCAAGACCGACAACACAACAGTTGAGAACAAGGATATATCTAGGGGAATGGTAATTGAACCTACTCTTCATTGTAACAGTGGTCTAATTTAGTTATGGCTTAAGGACACTAAAAGGCTGATTCAATTCCCCTTGGATAGAGTGGATATAGTCAAGACATAACCCTGGTGCCTTTCAGCATCACCTCTGGGCCATATCTGGCACTGCTTCCAGGTGGGGATCAGAAATGCACAGTACTGCCATGGAATCTGCAATCAAGGACAAACGTTCCTCCCAGCAGAACAAGTGTATCACAATCAAATCCACTCCTCCTCTCTCTCAACTTTCTCTCCCAAGATATCCTCAGGGGACTGGCTACCTTGGAGAGAAAACTATCCTCCTCTTCTCCCCAATCCTAGTTGTCTCCTCTTGAGGGGAATACAACAGGCCTCACCAAGCCTTTCCCCAGGAAGAGTTTCGGCCCCCCTGGCAACAACAGGCTGTCCCCCCCTGCAGAGGGCTGTTGAGCACATGGATTTGGACACAAATGATTGACAGACTGCCAGTACTGCTTGAAAACAGCATTTAAACTGCTTCAGCAACTGATGCTCAACACCAATTATAACAATAGATAGAAGACTCTCTTAATGATCAAATGATCATAACACCACATGTCTGGACCACCTTGATGAAATCTCTCACAAATTCATTCAAAACATTGTATTCTCCATTAATACCACCACCTCCCCCCTTGACCCATGCCCACCCAGCTGGATCAAAGCCACCCTACTTGAATTTGCACAGTTCCTAGCCAAACTCACTCATATCTCTCTTCAATATGGCTATCTTTCTTCCTCCTTTAAAACTGCTTCATTTCAACCTCTCCTAAAAAATACCCCACCTAGACCCATCCTCTTACAGACCCATCACCAGTCTTCCATTCCTCTCCAAAATAATAGAAAAAGCAGTCCAAACACAGCTAAAAGTTCACCTTGATTTACACTCCCCACTTGACCCACAACAGCATGGCTTTCGTCCTCAGAATGGAGTTGAGACCCTCCTAACCTCTCTACTCAACAACCTCATAAAAGGAACCCAGAACCTACACCATGGCTTCATTTTGATTTTCCTCAACATCTCTGCTGCCTTTGACACTGTTAACCATTCCACCCTCCTCCTACATCTCCAATCAATCGGAATACAGGGTTCTGTAGTAAAGTGGTTCAAAAACTATCTTCACAACAGAACACAGTCGATAAGAATTGGTTCATTCACCTCATCCCCCTACAGTCTAACCCAAGACGTTCCACAAGACTCCTCCCTCTCTGCCCTCCTCCAACATTTACTTGCAGCCCCTCTGTAACATCATAAAATCACACAACACCTCCGCCACCTCCTCGCCCACTCCAACTTCCAATCAGTCCTTCAAGCTCTAACAATGCCCCATGCCAACTACTGTAACGCAATATATCAGGGACTCCCCAAATCATCACTCCACTCCTTCAAATGGCACAACACTGTTGCTAGAATCATCACAAATACACCCAAACATAAACACATCACCCCTATCCTACGGCACCTGCACTGGCTCCCACTACAAAGCAGGGTAACAAATAAAATTGCACTAATGGTGCATAAAACCCTTTTCCATCATTCCACCTACCACCTCAGCACCCTCATCACTCTACAAAAATCAATTAGACCCAGAGAAACCTCCATCTCGAATACACTTTCTACCCCACAATCCATGACAAAGAGTATCCAAATAGCCTCTGCCAGAGCCTTTGAGTACTAAGCCCCAACCACGTGGAACTCCCTCCCAGACATCAGAAATACTACAAATCTTCTAAACTTCTGGAGACTACTCAAAACACATCTTTTCACCCTCCATTTCACTACCCCACTAACTCTACAACTAAACAATCTTTTCAAACACACACACTCAGCTAAAACATGCCAAGACCATGTTACAAGATATTACTATACGTATGTATAGCTTATCCTGTATATAGTTATCTCCCTATTGCCCCATCCTAGTTTTTTGTACAAAGTTATAATGTTCTATGTAAACGTTCTCTGTATTATCTCCAGTTTATTGTAAACCGCTTTGACCTCTGCAAAAAGCGGTATATAAACCCAGTCAAATAAATAAATAAGGGGCCCTCCTGCAACCATTTGTCCTGATCTGCAGTGGTCCCAGACCTATCCCACTCTCTTTTCGCCTCTTCTCTGCAAGAGCATGTGGTCATCTAAGACGGCCATGGGAAAAACAGAAGAGGCACAGGGTCACCACAATTTTGGCTTCGGGTCCTCAATCAACAAAACAACCTTGCATAGAGTCTCCTCCGTTGCACTTGAAGCATTAGAAATCGGCTGTGCAACTAATGTGACAGCGCCAGGGACCTGACATCGCAGTGCTGACAACTGCCTTGCAAAAAAAAACCCAAAACTATATGTTGCACTGGCTGAACTCCAGCCCCTCCTGCCAAATGGGGAAATCCTCTTACCAGATGCACAGCAGCCTGCTGTGTTGCCTACAGTTACTGCACTCTGTTTTGTTTTGCTTTTTTAAATCTGCTTTATTAAACAGAAGCTGGGTTTCCTGCAGAAATAGCAGTTACTTACCTGTAACAGGTGATCTCTGGGAACAGCAGGAATGAGTCTTCACATATGGGTACGTCGGCACCGACGGAGCCTGAGCGGGAACGCTCCCCAGCTTTCCAAAAAAGGAAAGCTTTTGGGAGCATCCCACAGCGCCTGCGCGCTGCCTTCCCGCCTTTCCAACCGCCTCTCTCCAGTTCGAGTTTCAGAGCTGAGACAAAGAGAGAGAGAGAGGAAAGGAAAGAGAGATAGAAGATACAACTCCTTGGGGAGGTGGGTGGGTTGTGAAGACTTATTCCTGCTGTTCCCAGAGATCACCTGTTACAGGTAAGTAACTGTGCTATCTCCAGGAACAAGCAGGAATGAGTCTTCACATATGGGGACTCCCCAACTAGAGATGCCGGGGAGATCCCCAGGGTTGTAGACCCTGAGAAGGGCCCTACCTCCCCCTTGGATCTCAGGCATCTAAACAGGGATGTAGGGTAGAAAAGGTGTTTTAGGACAGCCTGACCAAACAAGGCATCCCGGCGGGAGTCCTTGTCCAAACAATAATGGGCCGTGAAGGTATGAACCGAGGCCTATGTGGCTGCTCGACAGATCTGGTCGATGGACACAGAATTTAGATGAGCCATAGAAGTTGCCATGGCCCTCACATTGTGAGCTGTGACATGGCCTTCCAGAGAAAGGTTCTTACTCTGGTAGGCGAAAGAAATACACTGCGCAATCCAAGTGGACAGTGTCCTTTTAGAGACTGGAAGTCCTAAATGAGAAGGATCAAAAGCAACAAAGAGTTGGGAAGACCTTCTATGTTGCTGAGTCCTTTGTAAGTAAAAGGCAAGAGCCCTTTTACAATCCAGGGTATGAAGATTCCTTTCTGCACTTGATGCATGAGGACCTGGAAAGAAGACAGGTAAATATACCTCTTGGTTCAGATGAAAAGGTGAGACCACTTTAGGCATAAAGTGTGGATTGGTCCTGAGGACTACCTTATCATGATGAAACCTTGTATAAGGAGGATTAGCCACCAAGGCCTGTAGCTCACTGATGCGGCGAGCTGATGTGACTGCAATGAGGAAAATAACCTTCCAGGAAAGAAATTTCAAGGAGGTGGTGGCTAAGGGTTCAAAAGGTGGCTTCATAAGCTGACCAAGAACCAGATTTAAGTCCCATGCCACCGGAGGAGGCCTAATGGGAGGTTTAGTTAAAGTTAGGCCTCTCATGAATCTTGCAATAAGAGGATGAGAGGAAATAGGCTGTCCATTGAGAGGCTTAAGGGATGCTGCAATAGCACTCAAATGGACTCTTACTGAATTCGTCTTAAGGCCTGCATTGGAGAGATGCAGGAGATATTCCAATAGAGAATTCAAAGGTAGTGCTAGAGGGTCAAGACCCTTCTCAGCACATCAAATGGAAAACCTTTTCCATTTAAAAGCATAGGAACGTCTAGTAGAAGGTTTTCTGGAAGCATGGAGGATATCCTTCACCTGCTGAGAAAGATTCCAACCTTGAAGGATTAAAACTTCAGCAACCAAGCCCTGAGGTGAAGGGACTTGGGGTTTGGGTGCCACAAAGTTCCCTCCTCCTGGGACAGGAGGTCTGGAGCAGTTCCCAAGTCTAGGGAGGGAGCTTGAGAGAGATGCAGAAAGCACAGTTACTTACCTGTAACAGGTGATCTCCGGAACAGCAGGAATTAGTCTTCACACGTGGGAGACATCGCCGACGGAGCCCGCATGGGAATGCTCCCCAGCATCCAATCAGAAGGCCTTTGGGAGCATACCCCGCGCCTGCGCGGTGGCTTCCCGCCCTTCCTACTGCCTCTCCCCAGTTCAGTTTCATAGCTGAGCCAGAAGGAGAGGAGAGGAAGGAATAGATACAAAAAAAGAGATACAACTCCTAGGGGAGGTGGGCGGGTTGTGAAGACTAATTCCTGCTGTTCCGGAGATCACCTGTTACAGGTAAGTAACTGTGCTATCTCCAGGAACAAGCAGGAATGAGTCTTCACACGTGGGGACTCCCAAGCTGAGGATGCCCGGGGAGGTCCCATAAGCGCAGCCCAAGACGGGATGGCATTTGCCCAGCCTAAATCCCCGGCATCCCCTGAGGGATGGAGGGCAGGAGTTGAATAGAGGAACAGCGAATCTACAGACTACAGAGGGAGTCTTTAGAGTGCAGAACAGGTAACAGTAAGATACAGCAAAAAAAACCCCAGGCTACGGGAAGAGTAGCCAGAGGGATGCACAAATAGTATCAGTAAGCATTTAATGAGTAAATGCCCTAGTACCATGTAGAGCTTACCGGCCACTAAGTTTTAATGAAGTAATGGTGTGGAACCCCGTAGGGCTTACCTACCAGGTTGCCGGAAGCAGACCTGTGGTGAAGGCACCGTAGACACAGTAGCGAAGTCGTCAAGGAAACTTCGCCGCAGCGAGGAGGAAGCTCCAAATCCGGAAGGCTAGGAGATCCAGGCGTCAGCTGGGTCAGGAGAAAGACGGCAGGTCTTCCAGGAGGCTTAGTGCAAGCTGAGCACTCCCTTAGGAGTAGAGTCCAGAACTCAGAGGACTAACAGTAGAAGACTGGCCAAACCAGAGAGCCCATTCCGGAGAAGAGTAGGGGTGCACCCCGGAGCAGAAGGAGTACACAGGCTACCCTAGCGAGAGATAGGGAGACAAGGGTCCGAACCCCCGGGAGGAGGACCTAACTGAAAAGGAGCTGTAGACTCCACAGCGGTAGAGTACCACCAGTCCGCGGCCCAATTGAGGAATAGGCAGGCGGACTGGCCGGACCCCGGGGGGGGGGGTGAGTACAGGCCATAGGGAAAAAGGCGGTATAGCACAGGTACTGCGGGCATCCCCTCAATATCCGCCTATCGCGCAGGAGATATCTAGTATATCTAAGCCGGTGGGCATGAGGGCGCCCACTCCGGTACTAATGCAGGTATGTCGAGGGGCCTACCTCCCTGCGCATCACCCTGGTAAGGCGGATCTGCCATCGATCCACAGAGCGTCCACCTGGAAGGTGGCAGCAAGATCCGTCAGTAGAGGGATCTATTCCAGAGGACAAGGGCAGATCGGTACCACCAACAGCGCGGTAGCGTGGGGGACAGGGGATAGCATCAGTCTGGTAGAACGCCACAGGGGCTGGAGGCCCTATATGTGTCCCCAGGACCTGCACGCAGAAACTCGCCCCCGTCCCCGCACAGACGGGGGACAGGAAGGTAATTCCGGTACGGAAGCAATCAACAGGGGGATACCGGCTGAGAAGGGTTCGGAGACGTACCGAAGGGTAAGAAGTTGGCCGTTGGCCATAGCTATCATGGAATAGAGGTGGTCTCCCTACCAACGGAAGGAGAATACCCGAACCCCTAGATAAGCCTCCGAACCATTTGCAACTGAACGAGCCCCCGAGCAGAGCTCAATTTTTAAACGTCCGATAAGAGGGTTAAGTGCAGGCAGCCGCCTGCCTGAGCCTAAAAATGCTTAGAAGGAGAGTCCTGGCGCGGGCCCGGGGGCATCAACCCGGGGTGAGAGGCCCCTTGCCTAGGCGCGCCTGGAGGGTGGGCGGAGGTCTGATATTTCCTCTTCCTAGAGAGGCGTTTACCGCCGCCGTGGGGCCGGGCCCTAGGCTGACTGCTAACCCTGGGAAGGTTAGCGAAGCACTGTGCGACCTGACGCAAGGCTTCGCTGTTGAAGAGGTGATCTCCGTCGCAGGGAGAATTACCCAGGTTGTGCTGTGCCCGTCTACACAACTCGGACGCCTGCAGCCATGCTGTACGGCGTGCTCTAATGGCAACAGCAGAAGCTCTGCTGACCGACTGGAAGGAGTCCAGCGAAGCACGAGAAAGGAACCTGGAGATGTTCCTGCAGTGATAAAGGAGCAGGGAATATTCAAAGGCCTTGGTCGCCGATACGAAGAGGGATAACCGAGACAACCTCTCGGTGACCTCCTGCAGCGACAGACTCATATAAAATATATATGAGATAATTCTGGCTGTCAGCATAGACGTCTGGAAAGCTTGCCGTCCTAGAGTATCTAGCGTCTTTGAGGCGCGGCCTGGGGGGCGAGAAGCATGCTTCTCTTTGCTTCCGGCCTTCCTCAGCGCCGATTCTACCACAATGGACCGATGTGGAAGCTGCTGCTGCCGAAAACCCGGGGACGGAGGCACACGGTAAAGAGCCTGCATCGCAGTCGACGGTGCCGGAACCCTCAAAGGCGACCGCCAAGCCCCCAGCAAGAGATCCTGCAGGGAGGGATGCAGAGGAAGCATCACGGCTGCCTGTTCCTCAGGGCCCGGGCTCGGGCCCGGGATAGGGATGGCCAGCAAGTCCGCCATGTCAAGGAGGAAATCCTGAAAAGGTGGCTCTGCCGGAAGAGTTATGGCGGGGGAGGCTGCCAGGGCACACAGAGGCCGCTCGGGCCGATGCCCGCTAGGCATAGGAGGGGACCAACTGCTCCGGATCGGGGCAGTCCCCATGGCGTCGTCGGCTCCTGGGATTGATTCCAAACTAGGCATCGAAGGGGTCGATGGCACCGACAGCGCCGCAGGAATCGGCCTCGGCCCCGAACCCGGGGGTGGCGCTGCTCCCTGCAATCGAAGCGGAGGGCAGGGGCCAGCGGTCTCCGCTCTGCGTCGCGGGAGGGGACAGGGACTGATCCCGAGACGTGTAGTGTCCAAGCTTTCAAGGCTGGATACCGACTCCAGGCTGGGCATCGAACCGAGCGAGGAGATCGACTCCCTTCCAGAGGGCCCTGGTGGGGGCGACCGCGCCGGTGGTGGAAAACCCGGAGCGCGGATCGGAACCGCACCGATCGGTGCCGCGAGCATCACGGGTCCCCGAGGGCGGAGCTCGGTGGAGAGGGGGTCATCAGACGCCGGCGCCGATGTCGATCGGCGGGCACTGCCCGAAGCCAGGCTCCCTCTCGCACCCGTTCGACCCGGAGAGAAACCCTCCCGGGGCATACGGCCCGTCCCCGAGGAGACCCCAATCACCCGACGACGAGTCCCTGCGGGGGTGCAAAGCCCCTGCGCCGACGTCGGTGTACCGTTGCGGGGCGGCGCAGATCCAGATCGGATCGAAGCGGTCGAAGGCCCCGAGGCCCCTTCTCTAGGAAAAAACGGGGCCCTCGACGGCCGCGTCGATGCCAGGGAGTCGTCCGAGCGCTGGCCGACACACCCCGAGGTCCCCGGGGAAGGTCGATGGCGGCCCCTCGTGCTCAACGCCCCTGCCGTCGCCGGCGGAGCAGCGCCGCCCGAACCCGGTACCACCCTTGCGCAGGGCTGGGAAAACGGCGACCCGGCGCGGGTCGAAGCGAGCGGCCCCGAGGGGAGGGAGGCCCGATGACCATCCCCGGCGTGGGGCGGAACCACCGACACCCGCGCGCTCGAAGCGGGTACTACCCCACGCATGACCTGAACGTAGGGCCGTCAGACCGTGTCGAGTCGATCGGCCCCCAAGGTAGGGAGGACAGCGGCCGGCGATCCCCGGTGGGGAGCTGGTCACTCGACGCCGACGGGTCAGCACCGCCCAAGGCGAATACCGGCCCCCTAGGAAGGCCATACCGGTGCGAGTCGGTCGGCCCCGGAGGCACCGAGGACCTCAGCCGCCAATCCCCGGTGAGGAGCGGAACGCTCGACACCGACGCCGAGGGGTCGGTACCGCCCGAAGCGGGCACTGCCCACGCGCATGGCAGGGATGGAGGAATGCCAGACTGGACCGAGTCGATCGGCCCCGGAGGCGCCGAGGACAGCAGCCGACGATCCTCGGTGAGGAGCGGAGCGCTCGACACCGACGCCGACGCCGATGCCGGGGGCTCAGTACCGCCCGAAGCGGCTACCACGCCCGAGCATGGCTTGGATGTAGGGATGTCAGACCCGGTCGAACCAGTCGGCCCCGAAGGCGCCGAGGACACCGGCTGACGATCCCTGGCGAAGAGTGGAACACTCGACGCCAACGCCGATGCCGGGGAATCGGCACCGCTCGAGGCGGGTACCTCCCTCGGGCATGGCTCGGGAATGTTCTGTGAGGAACGAACCTCAGGAACATCCCGAAACCCCGTAAATGCTTTGGAATCCGAGGACTCCCGCCGGGGTATATCAGCCAAGGAGGACTTGAGGGGTTGGCCGGAGCCGTCGCCATGCCTCGCATGAGACTTGCCCCTCAAGACTCGGCTAGTCTTAACAGACTGTTGTGTGGTTACCTGATCCTGGAGAGAAGAACAACCAGACAACCGCGCCCTGGGCGCAAAGACGTCGTCGAGGGATACCCGAAAGAGGGAGGGTCTTCTGCTGACACTGCAGCCCGGGGAATCCGGGAAAGAGGGGTCAGGCCCCACACAGGAGAGGCACCAGGCATTGGAGTCCACGTGGAAAATGGAGTCCCCGCCATGAGGCTGGGGGGAAGAAGGCTCCATGCCCCGGTCCTCAGCGCCCAGAGGGGGTGACGAAAATTAAATGAAAATAAAGAAAAGGGGGGGGGCACGGAGGTGTCACCGTCGGCAGGAAAGCCGCGACTACAGAAAAACGGAAAAAAATTTCTGCGGTGGCAGGAGGGACGTCCTGCCTGCTCCGCGGAAAACGAAAAACTGGGGAGAGGCAGTAGGAAGGGCGGGAAGCCAACGCGCAGGCGCGGGGTATGCTCCCAAAGGCCTTCTGATTGGATGCTGGGGAGCATTCCCATGCGGGCTCCGTCGGCGACGTCTCCCACGTGTGAAGACTCATTCCTGCTTGTTCCTGGAGATGTAGAGGGTACCACACTTGGCATGGCCAGCGTGGAGCTATGAGGATCATAGATTCTTGATCCCTCTGGAGCTTGAATAGAGTCTTGGGAATTAAGGGAATGGGTGGAAAGGCATACAGGAAGTCTTGACCCCAGTGAAGGAGGAAGGCATCCCTGGCCTGAACTCCCTGACACAGAATTTTGGAACAGAACCGGGGAAGTTTGGCATTCCACGGACTTGCAAAGAGGTCTATGTCCGGGGTTCCCCACTCTTGAAAGATTCTGAGTACCTGGTCCATGTGCAGGGACCATTCATGTGGAAGCAGAACTCGACTGAGTCTGTCTGCCCAAGAGTTTTGGATTCCTGGAAGGTATACGGCCAGGAGATGGATTTGATGCTCTCTGGCGAAGGCCCACAATCTTAAAGCTTCGTTGCAAAGCGACAGAGAGCCAGTTCCTCCTTGCTTGTTTATGTAAAACATGGCTACCTGATTGTCCGTATGAATGAGAACTGTCTTGTAGCTGAGCAGGGTATGAAAGACCTTGAGAGCTAGAAAAACTGCTCGGAGCTCCAAGTGGTTGATATGTAGAGAGGTCTCCTGTGGAGACCAAGTGCCCTGAGTGGAGAGGTCTTGTAGATGAGCTCCCCAACCTGTTGGGGAGGCATCTGTTGTGAGGGTTTCTTGGGGCAACAACTGTTGGAAGGGGGACCCCAGCAACAGATTTTGGGTGGACTTCCACCACTGTAGAGACCAAAAGAGGCGCCTGGAGGTTGCTATTTTGTCTGTCAGACCCCCTGAAGCTTGAGTCCACTGGGTGGACAAAGTCCTTTGAGCTGCTCTCATGTGAAGGCGAGCATAGGGGACCACATGCACTGTGGATGCCATGTGGCCGAGCAGTTGTAGCATCTCCCGGGCAGTTAAATGGCTCTTTGACTGAATCTGGGAGGCTAACTGCACTAGGCGTAGGCAACGGGCCTGAGGAAGATAGGCCCTTGCAGTGGTAGTATCTAGCCAGGCCCCTATGAACTCTAGGGACTGAGTAAGGGTGAGCTGGGACTTTGGGGATTTACCACAAGTCCCAGATACTGCAGAATGCGCCTTGTGCAGTCCAGGGCAGTCTGGGCCTCTGACTGAGATGGAGCTCGGATGAGCCAGTCGTCCAGGTATGGGAATACAAATATCCCCAGAGTGCGTAGAAATGCAGCTACTACTGCCATGCATTTCGTGAACACTCTTGGAGCAGAAACCAGACCGAAAGGAAGCACCCTGTATTGGTAATGCTTCCCTTGGAAAAGGAAACGGAGGAACCTTCTGTGAGATGGATGGATGAGGACATGGGTGTACGCATCCTTGAGATCTAGAGAACAAAGCCAATGCTGACTCTGAAGGTATGGAAGGAGAGTGCCCAAAGAAAGCATCTTGAATTTCTCCTTGCATAGAAATTTGTTCAATTCTCCGAGATCTAATATGGGTCTGTAGCCCCCTGTTTTCTTTGGGATCAGAAAGTAGGGGGAGTAAAACCCTGACCCTTGTTGAAGAAGAGGTACCTCTTCTATTGCCCCTTGGGCAAGAAGGGCAGCCACCTCCTGACCTAGAAGGTCGAGGAGAGATGTTGGAGAATTGAAATGTCTCACCATGGTGTGAGGAGGAAGGTTTGAGAAATGAAGTTTGTACCCCTCCCTTATGATGGAGAGGGTCCACTGCTCTGTTGTAATTTGCTCCCATCTGGGAGCAAAGTGAGCTAACCTTCCTGGAATGGTGAGAGGCTCTGGCTGTTTCAGAGCTAGAAAGGCTAAGTTCTCTAGCATCAAGTCAAAAGCCCTGAGGAGGCTGGGTCTGCTGAGTTGCAGCAGCCCCTGTAGGCTTAGGCCTGGCCTGCTTAGGTTGCTGACGCTTAGCAGCAAAACGACCTGTAGAAGATTGCTGGCCAGAAGCAGGATGGAATCTGCCTTTCTTGAGGAAAAAAAGACTTCCTGAAGGGTTTTTTCTTGGCAGGAATGGAGGTTGACTTTGAAAGTCTATCCAAAGCAGAATATTCTGCATCCATTTGAGTGGCTTTTATTTGCCAATCTTTGCCAAACAGGTTTTCTCCTGTACAAGGAAGATTTCCCAAGCCATCCTGGACCCAAGATTCTAGATCAGAAGCTTGGAGCCAAGCAATTCTGCGTGCAGCTATGGCAATGGCCGAAGCTCTGCTGGCACCCTCAAAGGAGTCAAAAGCTGCACGGTTGGAAAACTTTGAAATATCTTGAGTATGCTTAAGCCAAATAAGAAATTCTTCCCTTTTATCCTCTGGAAGAAAAGGGAGGAAAGTGTGTAGCTTATCTGCAACTTCTTTCAGAAACATCCCCATATAAAGACTATAGGAGTTGATTCTGGCAATGAGCATACTGGCTTGGAAGATTTTCCTACCAAAAGCATCCAAGGTCCTGCATTCTCTTCCTGGAGGAGCAGAGGAGTGTCTTTTTGCACTCTTTATCTTTTTCATAGCTGACTCCACCACAATAGAATGGTGAGGAAGCTGTGTTTTATGAAAACCAGGACAAGGAGGGACACGGTACATGGTGTCCAACCTACGAGAATGAGGAGAGATAGTGAGAGGAGTCTCCCATAAGTCAATCATGTGATCATAAAGAATCTCATGAATTGGCAAGGTGACTGCCTCCTTAGGAGCCTTGGGATAACCTAAAATATCTAATTTTTTAGCTCTAGGCTCTGATTCAGAGGTTACTGAAATAGAAAGCCCTTTAGCCACTTCTCTTATGAAGTCTTGAAAGGACAAGTCTTCTGGAGGAGACATTCTTCTTTTTGGAGAAGAAGGCTCTTCAGGGAGGGCTATGGATTCTTCAGCAGACGCCTCCGATGCATCAGAATCTTCGGAGGAATCAAAGTATCGACTGTCAGGGTGCTCTTTCAAAGCTCGATACGCGTACCGAGCCGTATCGACATCGGGCGTTATCGGTACCGGTTCGGTACCGATGGGCAACCCTGGGCAGGGAAGCGCTGCATTCGACACCATGGCCGATGTCGATGCAGTCGGTACCTGGGCTGATACCGACAACGGAGTTTGTTGTGGTATCAGCGGCGTCGCAGCTTGAATGAAGGCTGTGATAGCCTGCTGCATGGATAGAACATTCTGATCCATCGACGCCATGAATGCCTGGAATTCGGTACCGGAAGGTTGTGCCGGTACCCCAGAGCATTCTAACAGGTGATCGGTCGAGGCTGTGCCATCGATGTCAACCTGTAACCCCATAGGAGGAGCTTTGGAAGCCGGAGCTTCCCGCCGGGGTACTTTTGCCGGTGCAGGATCCTCGAGGGCAAGCCCGGAGGCATCTCGATGCTTGGAAGGAGATCTACCCTTCGAGGACCGGCTGGTTTTATGTTTGGTTACCTGAGATCCATGGGAGGAAGAAGCAGCCCTGGAAGACGTCGATGCCACTGAAGCTGCATCAGAGGGAAACAGAACATGGAGCTTGGCTGCTCGGTTCTGTAAACCTTGTTCGGACATCAAGGAGCAGGACGAACAATCCAAAATGGAGTGGTCAGGACCCAAACATTTGAGACACCATTCATGGGTGTCGGTAACAGAAATAGTACCGCTGCACTTAGTGCATTTTTTAAACCCAGAGGCTGGTTTATCCATGAGGAAAAGGTTTCGTGAGGCCTAAGGCCCAAAAAGGAAAAACACACTAAGTGAGGGAAAAAAATATGTTCTTTTTTTTTTTTTTTTTTTTAAAGAAAAGAAAGAAAGACCGGCGGTACCGGTTCGACGTCAGAGAAGGCAGACGCGCGACCAAAGAAATAAAATAAAACAAAGAACTTCTTCAGCGGTGACAGGAACACGACCTGCTGGCTCTGCGGAAAAGAAGAACTGGAGAGAGGCGGTTGGAAAGGCGGGAAGGCAGCGCGCAGCTGTGGGATGCTCCCAAAAGCTTTCCTTTTTTGGAAAGCTGGGGAGCGTTCCCGCGCAGGCTCCGTCAGTGCCGACGTACCCATATGTGAAGACTCATTCCTGCTTGTTCCTGGAGATAACTCCTTTTCTAATACCCAGAAGGGGAGGAGGAGGAAGAGGCAGGTTCCAAAACGGCAACGACAATTATTTGGGTGATGACATTACTGAAGCTATCTGCTGGTTCAGGAACATAACCCAGTCGTCTGGACTGGTCTAGCAGGATGAGAAAGAAACATTCAATAAAAACTTGTATTCTCCTGAGGCTTCCCTCCCTGTTGCATGTTCCAACCCCTGCTAAAGTTCGACTAAGAGTTAGCACCAGGCAAATTTTACCTACCTGATGCCTTCATTAGGAAAAACCTTGCTGCTGTTCCTTTGTCAAGAAAAATGTGTGAAAACCTTTAAGGATCAAAGCTTGCTTTTCCAGCAGGCCTTTGGGGTAACCATGTAGGTTAGTGATGGTTTTGACATTCTGCAGTTGACATGTATTTCTTTGTCTGTTTTATGCATAGTATTTTAGTGCAAATCACTTTGATGGCTAAATTCTCTGAAGGGCATTCAATCAGTACCGTACCTAGCCCTGAGCGAGCAGTTCAGCCGCACAGGGTGCAAAAGGATTAGGGGTGCATGTCGGGCTGCTGGCCCTGGCCCGCCCTCCCCCCGCGTTGCCCTGCTGCCAGCGCCACTTTTTTGTTTTCTCGGAGGCGGCAGCAACAGCAACAGTGAGGCAGACCTGTGTTTGTAGGCAGGTCGGGTCCCTTCTTCCCTTCTCTGATATAGGTCGCATCAGAGGAGGGAGGGACCAGGCCAGCCATTCAAATACAGGTCTTTGCAACTCCCCCACTTGAATGGCCTGGTCCCTCTCTCCTCAGACGGGACCTACATCAGAGAAGGGAAGAAGGGACCCGACCTGCCTACAAACGTGGGTCTGCCTCACTGCTGCTGTTGCCGCCGCCTGAGAAAACAAAAAAGTGGCGGTGGTGGCAGGGCAATGCTGGGGGGGGGGGGGGGGCGCCAGAAGAGGAAATAGCACAGGGCACAATTATGGCTTGGTACAGCCCTGCATTCATACTAACATAGTATATGATCGATAAAGACCAGTATGGTCCATCTAGCTTGCCCAGTAAGGTAGCTAGAGTGGTTGTAACCACCGCTCCGTGCAGGCCATCCCCTTCTATGCCTTTGTTTAGGGGTGTCCCCGCTGCTCCATGCAGGTCATTCCCTCTATCTGCTGAAGTATAAAAGATATTTAAGTCTATTTTGTTTCCATCCTCTTACTAAATACGGATCCTCTGTGTCTGTCCCATGCCATTTTGAATTCCGTCACTGTATTTGCCCACCACTTCCATTGGGAGGGCATTCCAAGCAACCGCCACCCTTTCAGTGAAAATATTTCCTAATGTTGCTTTTAAGTTTACCTCCTTGCAGCTTCATGTTATGTCCTCTAGTTTTTAGTTGTTTAGCTACTTTTATATACTGCCTTATCTGGAAGTCAAAGTGGATTACAGGTACATGAAAACTTAACTTAGCTGTACATCAAAACAAATCTGGTAACACAGCTCTAACTTTTAACTCTAACTGGGGTGTAGAACAACAAACGGAGTTAAAGTCTGGGTACCGTGCTGTTTTACAGTTTCCCCCTTCTTTTAAAATCAAATTTTAATAAATGAGTACATTTAGAATGTAGGAAAATTGTTGTAAAACTTGTAATTCATAGCCCCTCAGAAATGAGGTTGAAATACACCAAGAATTTTCCTAACGGGATTAAGCATTTTACATTTCTTGTTTGTAATGGTTATTCTTTGCTGTGCATGTTGTAAACCACTTTGGTAAGCTGTGAAAAGGGCCCATCAAATGAATAAACTGAACACTACGTGATCCAAGCACATGCCTATAAAATGATATACCGTGGACATCCGAAACAGTCTCCCAACAAAACACATAAAATCACAAGTTCAATCAAATAAAAGCAAAATGCCATACAGAGCTCAATCAAAGAAAGGTTCTTCAAGCACTGACAAGCTAAACTGCGCACATCGTAGACAGAGAACATACATGAACACGTGATATAAGCAGGTCATTCTACTTTACAGCCAGGCTAGCACTGCTTTACCAGCAGGGGGCTCTGCACAGCCAGAATCCATTTCATTGAGACTAGTCAGTATTTAAAGTAATCAAAGATCAGGAAAGCATGCACCAAATCTATTAGTTTTCAGCCCTAGATGGATTAATTCACCTCAGAAAGACCCAAGAGACCCAAGATAAAAGGCAGAGGTGAAAGCCCGGCACACGTGCGGACACAGATACTGACAGTGCCCAAGAATGAATCCAGAGTCCTTGCTACAAAAGTGAATATCCAACAAGCTGAGTGATGAGAACCCACATTCCACTTCTGAATGTCTGTCCCACGATGTGTGCACAACTGTGTAAGTATGCTCGTGACAAATGTATAATATGCAACAAGAGTTATCGAGCACCTGCTTTTGGATAGGAAAAAAATAGACAAGAATATGGAAGCGTACTTCAGTCAGTACGCAGAACTTTAAGCACACTGCTGCAGTGCACTAGTGCGACCATCCATCCCGTACTCGTGGACAGTAGTGTAAATGTGCCTGTGTGAGATAAACGTACTCTCCGTGATCGTGTGCAGCTCTGGTGCAGTACTGGGAGAGTATAAAGCTGCACCCAAGGTTTCTGCACCCTATATCTGCATGCAATAATGGAATAAGGACAGCCCTTTTACACTGGTGCAATAGGATTAAACACATCAACTGATGCTGTGCAATAGTGTAAAAATACAACACGTCTGTCTAGAATATAAATATAATCCCATGTGTATATGTGAGAGTGTAAACATACATTCTTGCAGATGTTTGACAATGTCAATATACAATGTGTGTGCTCAACTGTGCAGTTTTACACCTCCTTCTGGTGTGAAGAAACGCAAACATAAGCCTTATGGCTGTGTGTACATGCAAACCTCCTGCCGGTGTGTGACAATGCAAGCTTATATTGGGTACTGTCATGCAAAGTACAGGACTGTCTGGAAAAGAATACCCAGCAAAATTTCAGAAAGGCCGATTCGGCCACAGGCTGAGAAGAAGATTCCAACCCACAATCAGAGCATAAAGAAAAGAGCATCAAGAAGAGGGAAGGGTGGAGAAATCATTCTCCCAGGGACTCTTCCTTTACCGTCTTTTGATCAGAAGTGAAAACTGCACGAGTACCTCGCATCGCAGAAATCTGTAGGAAATCCACAAGAACAGAGCTAACAATTACTAGACTGGACAAGGTCAAGGTTACAGTGGCTGGACTAGGGGAGCCACAGAGCAAGGCTTACTGCATCAGAACAGACTGGACAAGGTCAAGGCTACAGTGGCTGGACTAGGGGAGCCACAGAGCAAGGCTTACTGCATCAGAACAGACTGGACAAGGTCAAGGCTACAGTGGCTGGACTAGGGGAGCCACAGAGCAAGGTTTACTGCATCAGAACAGACTGGACAAGGTCAAGGCTACAGTGGCTGGACTAGGGGAGCCACAGAGCAAGGCTTACTGCATCAGAACAGACTGGACAAGGTCAAGGCTACAGTGGCTGGACTAGGGGAGCCACAGAGCAAGGCTTACTGCATCAGAACAGACTGGACAAGGTCAAGGCTACAGTGGCTGGACTAGGGGAGCCACAGAGCAAGGCTTACTGCATCAGAACAGACTGGACAAGGTCAAGGCTACAGTGGCTGGACTAGGGGAGCCACAGAGCAAGGCTTACTGCATCAGAACAGACTGGACAAGGTCAAGGCTACAGTGGCTGGACTAGGGGAGCCACAGAGCAAGGCTTACTGCATCAGAACAGACTGGACAAGGTCAAGGCTACAGTGGCTGGACTAGGGGAGCCACAGAGCAAGGTTTACTGCATCAGAACAGACTGGACAAGGTCAAGGCTACAGTGGCTGGACTAGGGGAGCCACAGAGCAAGGCTTACTGCATCAGAACAGACTGGACAAGGTCAAGGCTACAGTGGCTGGACTAGGGGAGCCACAGAGCAAGGCTTACTGCATCAGAACAGACTGGTGGGGAGGCACCAGGTCAAAAGTTATTCTAGTTAAGTCTGGGAAGATACAGGGCCAAAGGTTATCAGGCTAGACAGGGAAGGTGCAGCACATCTGAGCAGGAAGGAAGCACAGCAAAGTACAGGGATTATGAAGGTATAAGGACCATAATCATCGTAGCTAGACATGGGGAGGGGGAGGGATATCACTGCTGGACTGGAAGCAGAAGGGGTAGGAGACTGGGCTACAAGTTACTGTGACTATCTGCACAGAACCATAGCTTACTGCAGCTGTACTGAGAGCAAGCATCAGCACCACTGTATAAACTCTGCAATTTGAGGTTACTCACCTCTAAATGGAGTGTGTATCACAGTTTCTCTTCTCCCCTCATTTTCTCCCTACTTCCATATCAGCAGCTTTTTAACCTTTTCTTACTCTCCTCCTTTAGATTAAGGCATCATTACAGATAAAAGCTCTTGAGAGGAACCCCTATGAGATATTCTCATAGAGTAAGTTCTGAGAAACCAGGCCGCCACCTTTCACTCATTCACAATACAACAGGTTAGAGCCTGATAACTCCTTATCACGCCAAATAAAATACAATTATGTTTTATTTAATCCAAACAAAACTTCAAAGTTTGCTTAAAATCTAAACATAAATATAGAAGAACAAAAAAGCGGAGCCTGGACTGGTATAATGAACCTTGTTTATTGCGCAATAAACAAGGTTCATTATACCAGTCCAGGCTCCGCTTTTTTGTTCTTCTATATTGTGCAGATCCTTAGCTCCTTTTTTGGTACCATTTTGAAATTATTGCATTAGCTGCAGTGACTCAAAGTGACATTTTACTTACCAAATAACGTCCTTTCCTGGAGTCCCACTAGACCAGTCCAGACAAGTGACAGAGACAGAGAAAGCGTAGTTACTCACCTATAACAGGTGATCTCCGGGAACAGCAGAAATTTAGTCTTCACATATGGGTATCATCAGTACCGACGGAGCCTGCGCGAGAAAGTTCCCCAGCATCCAATAGGAAAGCTTTTGGGAGCATCCCACAGCGCATGCGTGCTGCCTTCCCGCCTCTGTACCTCTCTCATTTCAGTTGAGTTTATAGCCGAGACCAAAGGAGAGAAGTAGAGAAAGAGAGAGATAGAGACAAACTCCTAGGGGAGGTGGGTGGGTTGTGAAGACTAAATTCCTGCTGTTCCCGGAGATCACCTGTTACAGGTGAGTAACTACGCTATCTCCAGGAACAAGCAGGAATGTAGTCTTCACGTATGCGGACTCCCCAGCTGAAAGATGCCAAGGGGTGACCGCAGCTGGCTGCGAACCCATGTGAGATGGGTCATGTTTCCTCCCATGGACCTTAGGCATCCAAACTGTGGATGGTGGGTAGGAGCTGTATTAAGTATGGAAGAGATGTTGTAGAACAGCCTGGCCAAACGAGGCATCCCGACGGGAGTCCTTGTCTAAGCAATAGTGGGCTGTGAAGGTATGTACCGAAGTCCAAGTGGCTGCTTTGCAGATGTCATCAATAGAGAGAGAACGAAGGTTAGCCGTTGAGGCTGCCATTGCTCTCACATTATGAGCCGTGACATGGCCTTCGAGAGAAAGTCCCTTACTCTGATATGTATAGGATATGCAAAATATGCAATCTGCAATCCAATTTGACAGAGTTCTTTTAGAAACTGGAAGTCCCAAATGACTAGAGTCAAAAGCCACAAAAAGCTGAGAAGATTTTCTATGCGGCTTAGTTCTTTGGAGATAAAAAACAACGGCTCTTTTACAATCCAAAGTGTGAAGATTCCTTTCCGCACTGGAGGCATGAGGCCTAGGGAAGAATATAGGAAGATAAACCGACTGGTTTAAATGAAAAGACGAAACCACCTTTGGCAGAAAGTGAGGATGAGTCCTGAGGACTATTTTATCATGGTGAAACCTTGTATAGGGAGGGTCAGCCACTAACACCTGTAGTTCACTAATGCATCTTGCAGAAGTGATGACAATTGGGAAAATAACTTTCCATGAAAGAAACTTTAGGTCTGAAGTGGCAAAAGGTTCAAAGGGCGGTTTCATAAGCTGACCAAGAACAAGATTTAGATCCCATGCCACCGGTGGTGGTTTAATGGGAGGTTTTGTTAAAAGTAGGCCTCTCGTAAATCTTGATATAAGTGGATGAGAGGAAATAGGTTGTCCATCGAAAGGTTTATGAAGAGCAGCAATAGCACTAAGATGGGCCCTAACTGAATTGGTCTTCAGACCAGAAGTTGATAATTGTAGAAGATACTCTAGTAGCAACTCTACAGGTACTAAAAGGGGGTTAAGTCCCTTTTGTGAACACCAGATAGAGAACCTTTTCCACTTGAAAGCGTAGGAATGTCTTGTGGAGGGTTTTCTGGAAGCCAGGAGGATATCCTTTACTTGCTGAGAAAGGTTAACATCCTGGAATTCTAGGCTTTCAGTAACCAGGCCCTGAGATGTAGGGACTGGGGATTGGGATGCAGTAAAGATCCGTCCTCCTGCGATAGGAGATCTGGAGCATTCCCCAACTCCAGAGGAGTAGTTTGAGAGAGACGCAGAAGAAGAGGATACCACGTTTGCCGTGGTCAACGTGGAGCTATGAGTATCATGCGACCTCTGTCTCTCTGAAGTTTGAATAAAGTCTTGGGAATGAGGGGAATGGGTGGGAAGGCATAGAGGAAGTCCTGTCCCCAGTGGAGTAGGAAAGCATCTCTTGCCTGACAGTTTTGAGACGGAATTCTGGAACAGAATCAGCGAAGTCTGGCATTCTGTGGACTTGCAAAGAGGTCTATATCTGGTGTTCCCCAGATTCGAAACACTCGAGCAAGCTGGTATGAGTGGAGGGACCACTCGTGTGGCAGCAGTATTCGACTGAGTTTGTCTGCCCACAAGTTTTGAATGCCCGGAAGGTATACTGCAAACAGTTGAATTTGTAACTCTCTGGCGAGGGCCCATATTCACAAAGCTTCACTGCATAGCGACAGAGAGCCTGTCCTGCCTTGCTTGTTCACATAGAACATAGCTACCTGATTGTCGGTTTGGACCAGTACTGTTTTTTTGCTGAGATGGCCATGAAAGACTTGAAAAGCATTGAAAATAGCTCTCAGCTCTAGGAGGTTTATGTGAAGGGAAACCTCCTGTGAGGTCCAAAGACCCTGAGTGGAGAGATCGTGCAAGTGGGCCCCCCAACCCATCTTGGACGCATCTGTCGTCAGAGTGGTTTGGCATAGAGGATTCTGGAAAGGATAGCCTACAAAGAGGTTTTCCAGGGATTGCCACCATTGCAGGGACGAAACCAGACGTGTGGTAGTTCTGATTTTGTCTGTTAGTCAACCCGAGGCTTGTGAACACAGAGGAAAGGGTCCACTGTGCTGCACGCATGTGCAGGCGAGCATAGGGAACCACATGGACAGTGGATGCCATGTGTCCCAGCAGTTGAAGCATCTCTCGAGCAGTAATGAATACCTTCATAGATGCTTGAGATGCCAGTTGTACTATACGTAGACAGCATGGCTGGGGCAGGAAAACCTTTGACTGCTGTGTGTCTAGACGAACCCCTATGAATTCTAGAGATTGAGAGGGGGTGAGATGAGATTTTGGGAGGTTTATGACCAACCCCAAGTATTAAAGAATTGTCATTGCTCGAGAGAGAACGAAGCTGGCCTCTGGAGCTGTCGATGCTCGAATGAGCCAATCATCTAAGTAAGGGAAGACGAATATTCCTAGAGTCCTCATAAATGCTGCTACCACTGCCATGCATTTTGCAAAGACTCTCGGAGCAGAGGCAAGTCCGAAAGGAAGAATTCTGTACTGGAAGTGTCTTCCTTGGATCAGGAATCGAAGGAACTTCCTGTGATCTGAGTGGATGAGAATATGCGTGTACGCATCTCTTAGATCTAGAGAACATAGCCAATCTTGACTTTGAAGGTATGGTAAAAGTGTTCCAAGCGAGATCATCTTGAACTTTTCTCGGAACAAATACTTGTTTAATTCTCTGAGGTCTAGTATAGGCCTGTGTCCCCCTGTCTTCTTTGGAATAAGAAAATAGGGGGGAGTAAAACCCTGTCCCCTGTTGGGATATGGGCACTTCTTCGATTGCTCCTTGAGCCAGAAGTGACGTGACCTCCTGCCACAAGAGGTCGGTGGCAGGGCCCTGAGAATTGAACTGTCTCAGAATTGTAGGTGGGGCAAGTTGAGGAAATGAGGCTTGTATCCCAATCTTACAATGGACAGAGTCCAATTTTCTGATGTTATTTGTTGCCATCTTTTGACAAAATGGCATAGTCTGCCTGGAATGGTCAAGGGTTCTGGACCTTTTAGGGGCAGAATGACTAAGTTCTCTAGGTGGAAGTCAAAGATCCTGAGGGGGCTGGGTCTGTTGAGCCGGCTGAGCTTTTTGAGCTTGTGGCTTTCTCTGCTGTCTGTTCTGTTGTTGTCCCTTTTGGGAAACATGAAGTGGACAGTGAGTTTGATGGGTGTAAGATTGATAAGACTTCTTTTTCTTACTGAAAAAAGGTTTCTTGAATGTTTTCTTTTTTGTTGGGTTGGCTGTAGCCTTTGACAATCTGTTCAAAGAAGTATTGTCAGATTCAAGCTGATTAGCCTTGTCTTGCCAGTCCTTACCAAAGAGATTTTCTCCTGTGCAAGGAATGTTTCCCAGTTTTTCTTGCACCCAATGTTCCAAGTCTGATGCTTGAAGCCAAGCAATAGGATGTGCTCTTATGGATATAGCAGAGGTTCTGCTAAGACATTCAAAACAGTCAAAGGTAGCACGGTTCATAAATTTAGAGACATTTCTGGGAATGTCTGACCAGAATAAGGTAGTCTGTTCTTTTTTCCTCTGAGACAGAAGGACTAATGAGCTCCAAGTCCTTTGTGACTTCTTCCAGGAACATTCCCATATACAGAATGCAGGAACTGATCCTGGCTCCCAGCATGGAGGACTGAAAACATCGACAGCCAAAGGCATCGAGTGTCCTGGATTCACAGCCTGGAGGATTAGAAGAGTGTGTTTTTGCACTCTTGATTCTTCGCATGGCCGATTCCACTACCATTGAATAGTATGGTAACTGAGTTTTTTGAAAACCAGGACAACTTGGCACTCAGTACATAATGTCCAGGCGTCGGGAATGTGAAGATATTGTTAAAAGAGTCTCCCATATTCTCAACATCAGATCGTGTAAGATTTTGTGAATGGGAAGCATAGGAGCTTTCTTGGGAGCCATAGGGTATTGTAGAATTCTTAATTCCTCTGCCCTAGGTTCTTTTTCTGGGATCACAGTGATTGCAAGGCCTTTTGCTAAATCACGTATGAAGTCCTGGAAGAACATATCTTCTGGAGGAGACAGCCTGCGTTGAGGAGAGGGAGTTGAATCTTCTAATAGATTCACTCTGGTACCAGTAGAATCATCAGAGTCATCGGAATCAGAAAACTCAAGCACCGGGTGCTCCTGTGACGTATGGTATCAGTACCGCTCAAAGTCGGTACTGAAGTGTCTCGGGTTCCTGATCCCCGATACCGGCATGGGGGGGAAGCAGTCCTGTCGAAGCAGATGATGTCGGTACCGATACCTATGGAACCCTCTGTTGCGGTCTTAGTGGTACCGAAGCTGCTAAGAGGGCCGCTAGACTGCATTCGATAGCAAGGATTCTGTGATCCATCGCTCCTGCCGATGCCTGGGTGCCGGTACCGGTGGATGCAGCCACAACCCCAGAGCATGGCACCAGTAGCTCTGCAGAGGTCGAGGCCTCTGGAACATCCTGGAGCTTCATTAATGCTTTGGAGCTCGAAGACTCCCGCCGGGGCTGTTTTGCCGGTGAAGTATCTTCGAGGGAAATGCCCGAGGCATCTCGATACTTCGAAGGAGATTTTCCCTTTGAGGACCGGCTAGTTTTACTTTTGGTTACCTGAGATCCATGGGAGGAAGATGAAGCCCTGGAAGACGTCGATGCAACTGACATCATGTCGGAGGCAAAAAGGGTACCGAGTTTTGCAGCTCTATTCTGCCGGCCCCTCTTGGTCATCCTCTTGCAGGAGACACTCTCCGTTGAACAATGTTCAGGACCCAAACATTTTAGACACCAGTCATGGGTGTCGGTGACGGAGATGGTACCGCCACATTTTAAGCATTTTTTGAAACAACTGGCTGGTTTCTCCATGCTTGAAGAAAAAAAATGGGCCTAGTGCCCAAAATGGCACCTAGCACTGAAAATAGGGGAAAAACCCTGATTTTTTTTTTTTTTTTTAGAAAGAGAAATAAGAGAACCGGCAGTATCGGTAGGCATCAAGTGAAGACAGACGCGACCACAAAAAACAAGAAATAAAGGTAGATTTTCTGTGGTGACAGGGTACCGTGTCCTGTCAGCTCCGCAGAAAACGAAGAACTGAAGTGAGAGAGGTACAGAGGCGGGAAGGCAGCACGCATGCACTGTGGGATGCTCCCAAAAGCTTTCCTATTGGATGCTGGGGAGCATTCCTGCGCGGGCTCTGTCGGTACCTATGATACCCATATGTGAAGATTACATTCCTGCTTGTTCCTGGAGAAAGATGAAACTTCTAGTAACATCATTCTGCCACTACGCTCAGTACAGCTAGGGGCCCTTGTCAAACCCATTCTGCAGGAAGGATAATAAGGATGGCAACTCCACCTTCTGAGGGAGCAAACAGCATCTGTCAAAGGTGCACCGCACTCACACATAAGCCAGACAGGTGAAATCTCACTTCGCCTTCAAGAGAGTGGAAACCACAGCCTACAAATATCCCTTGTGAAATAAATGCCACCTCTGAACGGCCAAGCCATACGAGGTGTGACAAAAAAGAAACAAGAATGTGGCAGCCACGCCCAAGACTCAATGCCAATTGGCTAACCACTTATGTCACTGTGTTGTGCAACATCTCGCCACTATTCTGCTAGAATATTTTTCATCTCTCTCATTCTGTTTTTCTTTTTCAGGTTTTTTGTAGCACGCTGCTCCATCGCTTTGTCACGCAAACTGGAGGTGGCAGAAATATGGAGCAAAGAATCAACTTGAAATTTCTGGTTAAGTTGGAGAAGGGCCCAACTGAGTGTCTCCAACTTCTCCAAAAGTCTTATAGAGAAGATGCAATGTCAAGGCCGCGAGTCTTCGAGTGGCACAAACGATTCAAGACTGGCTGCGAGGAGGTGGAGGATGACCACAAGTCAGGACGGCCTTTCACGACAAAGGAAGCTGAGAACATTGACAGAGTGAACCAGCTGGTGCGGAGGGATTGCAGATTGATGGTGCGGATGATAGCTGAGGAGCTCAGCCTGAACAGGGAGTTAGTGCGGACCATCTTGGTGCAGGAGCTGGGGATGCAGAAGGTGTGTGCCAAGATGGCGCCCAAGCTTTTATTGGATGACCAGAAGGAGCACTGGGTCAATGTTTGTCGAGACTTGCTGGAAAAGATCCAGAGTTCATTAGCCGAGTCATCACAGGAAACGAGTCTTGGGTCTTCCAGTATGACACTGAAAGCAAAAGACAGAGCCTGCAGTGGAAGACTCGACTGTCACCCAGACCCAAGAAGGCGTGTATGTCCAAATAAAGGATCAAGGTCATGCTGATCACCTTCTTCAACCAGAAGGGACTCCATCATGAGTTTGTGCCTGAGGGTCAGACAGTCAACCAGCACTTCTACCAGCAGGTCCTCAATCGCCTCTGTGACCGGGTTCGGTGCAGCAGGCGGGCTCTGTGGAGAGACAAGTCATAGCTGCTCCACCATAACAACGCGCCCGCACACACCGCGCTCAGTGTGAGGCAGTTCTTGGCCAACAAACAGATCACAGCTCTCAGCCACCCTCCTTATTTCCCAGATCTCGCACCATGCGACTTCTGGCTCTTTCCCGGGCTGAAGACTGTGCTCAAAGGAACTCATTTTGCTTCCTTAGAAGAGATCACGGCCACTGTGACGAGGGAGCTGAGGGACCTCAAGGAGGAGGACTTTACCAAGTGCATCCGTACTTGGCAGAAGCGAATGCAGAAGTGCATTAACTCTGGAGGGGATTACTTTGAAGGGGACAATGCATAATTTCTCTATAGATTTTGAAATAAAACATTTATGGGACAGTCTCGTTTCTTTTTTGTCACACCTCATATGTGAGAAGGAAACCATATCATCCATCAGGAAAGGCCCCTGGCACACATACCCCAAGCCTGAGAAACATTTACAGTGGTTGACCGTCTAGATGCCGTATCGGATCTGCAAACCAAATCCTTGTGGCCAATCTGGTGCCATCAGAATCACCAGACCCAGGTGATGCTCTGATAAAGCACTCACCCAACCAGAGGTCATGGCAAGAATACGTACAAAAGAGGCTTTCGAGAACAAGGAAGAATTGGGGCATTGATGCCCTGGGTGTCTAGCTCCTTGCACCAACTGAAGGACCTCTCCACTTTGGCAATGGCACAGGTTGCCATCAAATCCATCCAGGGACTACCCCACCAGTTCAGGATCTACTGGACTACAGAGGGCGCTAGCTCCTACTCCCCTGGATTGAGCGTGTGACGACAGCTTACTCACTCACCTGTAACAGGTGTTCTCCGGGAACACCAGGAATCAGTCCTCACACATGGGTGACGTCGGTGCCGATGGAGCCCATGCGGAGCATTTCCCCAGCTTTCAAGAAAGCCTTTCGGACATGCTACCATGCATGCATGGTCCCCTTCCCGCCCAAGGGTGCCATCTTGTTCAGTCAGATGACATAGCTAGGATGGTAGTAAACACTAAAACAAGGTAGGGAGGTAACTCCCAGGGGAGGAAGGAGGGTTGTAAGGACTGATTCCTGCTGTTCCTGGAGAACACCTGTTACAGATGAGTAACTACGCTTTCTCCAGGAACAAGCAGGAAGTCAGTCCTCACATATGGGACTCCCTAGCTCCAGTCTGCCAAGGACCGAAGCCCAACAGCACCACCGGCAACCCGGCAGGTAGCTGTAAATTGCAGAAGGTGAGTCCCACTGAGAGACTCTGCATGACCCAAGCATCCAGTGACACTGTCACTCCAGTAGCCTGAACACAGAAGGGTCGAAGGGCAGGAGTTGCCTACACCCCAAAGATATTACAGAATACTGCCTGCCCGAAGGCACTGACCCTGCGGGAATCGCTCTCTAGGCAGTAATGAGCTACAAACGTATGAATCAAAGACCATGTGGCGGCCCTGCAGATTTCCATCACCAGCACTGAGCGGAGGTTGGCCACCAACGTGGCCATGGCCCACACACGATGTGAAGTGATCAGGTGCTCAAGGGAGAGGCCTGCTCGCTCATAGGCAAAAGCAATACAGTCCACCACCCAAACAGACAGAGTTTGCTTCGTTACTGGAAACCCAAGTCTGCTGGGGTCATATGATACAAAAAGCTGAGGAGCTTTGCAATGGGCCTGAATCCTCTGCAGGTAGAAGGATAGGGCGCACTTACAGTCTAATGTATACAAAATGAGTTCCTCCATGCCCACATGGGGCTGCGGAAAATAGGTGGGAAGGACCACCTCCCTTTGCCTGCCTTATCAATGCCTTGCATTTGACTTGCCAGTGCTTGTGCTGTTTCCAGGTTTCGTCGTTTGGCTCTTTTTTCCATTTCCTGAAAGATGCTTTTTTGGCAACAACAGCCTCTCTGACCTCACCTTTAAACCATGCTGGCAGTTTTTGGACTTCCTTCCACTTTTCTTAAAGCGTGGAATACAGCTGGTCTGGGCTTCCAAGATAGTATTTTTCAACAACAGCCAAGCCTGATGTACGTCTTTAACCTTTGCAACTGCTCCTTTTAGTTTTTTTCTTAACTGTTTTCCTCATTTTATCATAGTCTCCCTTTCGAAAGTTAAAAGGTAGTACTGTGGATTTCCTTACTATCCCTCCTCCACTAATTAAATCAAAGGCGATCATGCTATGATCACTATTGCCAAGTGGCCCCAACAACCTTATCTCTTGCACTAGATCTGGTGTTCCACTAAGGATTAGGTCTAATATGGCTTCCCCTCTGGTCGGTTCATGAACCAGCTGCTCCAAGAAGCAGTCATTTATTTCATCTAGGAACTTTATCTCCCTAGCATGTCCTGAAGTGACACTGACCCAGTTGATACCGGGGTAGTTGTAATCACCCATTATTATTACTGTGCTGTAACCTTTGTTAGCTTCCTTGATTTCTTTGAGCATTTCATCATCCATTTGGTCATTCTGGCCAGGTGCTCGATAGTACTTAGTTCTTGACTAGTTCTTTTGGACGCTGGATCAAAGTAGCATATGAAATTGAATTTGATGGTCTAATTACTTCATCTGTAAAATAGGGAGTTCAGATCTAGATTCTCCAGCACAGAGCTCCTTTGGGTGTGAGGAACTGTTCAGAAAAGAAAAGGTGTAGGAGAGAGATGTGTTAGTGGTGGGAAAGGAAGTGCTGCAGGCTACAGAGAAGTTAATTGCTGTACAACAATATTGATGAACCTATTACAGTTTTATTCTACCAAAACTGAAACTGTTATCTAGTTGTTAATACTTTGTTATTTGCAATCTATATCTATTATAATTTACCTTTAGCACTAGGATGGAAAACAAGTACTTTATTGAAAACAATGTTCTAAGTGATATTTTTATGTCAGGTAGCTTTCTATGGTTAGTATGAAAGACTTTCCCCCCTTCAGAAGAAGGGGTTCTGTACTCAAAGAGTGGAGAAGAAAAGCTTATCCACCTATAGCAGCTTTTCTCTGTGGACAGTCCTCACATATGGGTGGCGTCACAGTTGGAGCCCTACATGGGGACCAGTTCCCAGCTTCTTCAAAAAACGTTTGGAGCCAGTCCCTTGCACATTTACGCCTCTTTCCTCCTGTCACCGCTGTGTGGGATCTCCTTAGTCTAGTTATAAGCTGAAGTAGACTACAAAGAGATGTGGGAGGGCTGTGAGAACATATCTTGCTGTCCACAGAGAACATCTGCTACAGGTGAGTAACTCTTGTTTTCTTCCTGGATAAGCAGTGTATTGTCCTCTCATATGAGAATCCCTACCTACATACCGCACTGATGCAGAATAGCGCGATATGTAAGAGAATATAAATAAATAAATAAATAATACATGCTACCTCCAAAAAAAGGAGGAATAAATACAACATCTTAGTGTTAGACAATGAACAAGCAGTTGCTTTTGGTGTGAATAAACAGGTAGACCAAGGTGAGACAGTTGATATAGTGCACCTTGATTTTCAGAAAGCCCCTGACAAGGTCCCTCATGAGAGACTCTTGGCCAAATTGCAGAAAGACCAGGGGACACGCAATGAAGCTACAACATAACCCATTTAAGATTAATAACAGCACATATTTTGCACTCAACACGTAATCAAACTCTGGAATTTGTTACAGGATGATGTAGTAAAAGCTGTTAGTATAGTTGGGTTTAAAAAGGTTTGGACAAGTTCCTGGAGGAAAAGTCCATAAATCATTATTAAGAGGATCCGAGAAAACTACTGTTTGCCACGGGACAAGCACTGTGGAACCTGTGTGCCTTTTGGGAACTTGACAGGTACTTGTGACCTGGATTGACTACCCCTGGAAACAGGATAGGGGGCTTGATAGACCTTGGTCTGATCAGTACAGCATTTCTTGCGTTCTTACAGAAACAAAAGACCTTTTATGAATTTTTCTTCATTTTTTGTGTTTTTCAGATTTTTGTGTTTTTTTACTTGTGGAGAGGCATCCTGAACAGAAAGAACAGGCCCCAGGGCATGTGGAATTTGATTTTCTTCCTCAAACTAATTCTGAAGAAGAGACTTACTAATCTACTGTTGCATCAGGAATCCCTTTCTAAATATTATGAGATGTGAATGTGTGGACAGAAGCCCACGTTGCAGTTTTACAAACTTCCTTCAAGAAGGTTGACCTCAAGTGGGCTACCAATGCAGCCATAGCTCTGTGATTGTGAGCCATGATATGACCTTCAAGAGTCAATGCAGCCTGGGCATGAGTGAAAGAGATGTAATCCATTAACTGTCTGGATAGAGTTCATTTGCCGATGGCAGTCCACAACTTACTAGGCTTTCTCAGGGCTTTAGTTTGCTGCAAAGATAAGGTCAAGGTTCACTTGCAGTCCAACATGTTTACTGCACTTTCCCCTTTTTGAAGACTGCAGAAAAAATGTTAGGACAACTGACTGATTAAGGTGGAACTAACCCACCTTAGGAAGGAACTTAGGAATTATACACAAAACTACTTTACTGTGGTGAAACTTGCAATGCAATGTGTGCCTTTGAGGCAATGCTGACTCCTGGTGCCCCAGAAGCTCCTGGGTTTTCTTGGCAGTGTAAGCAGAAGCAGATTGCCAGGCCTTTCTTCCAAGGCAATGGAAGGTTAAGTGACTTGCCCAAGGCCACATGGAGTGCTAGTGGGAATCGAACCCTGGTTGCTTGGTTACCAAGCCAGTGTTCTAACCACTAGGCTGCTCCTCCTCCAGCTCTTGGTGCATGGGTCCTCCTCGGACTCAGTGGGGACTGAGAGGGCTCAGGCCATGTCGGACGAGGTCGTGGAATGACACGTCCTCGGGTGGGGAATGGCATCATTGTTCCGGGGGAGATGACTCCGAGAGATGTCTCAATGTCGAAAGGTCTCGGGGAGGCCTTGATGTTGGTCTCCCAGTCTGACTCTGAGGGCATCGAGAAGTCTGAGGCTCGGAGCTCCCGCGCCTCGAGAACTGTGCCAGGCAATTGAGGCCCACTGACCGGTCTCGGGCCAGACTTCCGGAAGCTAGCAGGGGAGGACCAGACACCCGAGGATCGGGACTAGGACCTTGATCAGTGCCGAGGGTTGGCCTGAAGCCAATAGCGCTTGGGGCCCAGCTCAATGCCCAGGGACACCACCGCAGTCGGGGCAGATGATGCGGATGAACCTGACATCATCGCCTGCTGCATAGTAAGGATGGCAGAGATACTCTATTCCAGGACTGCCGTTCTAGCCTCGATGCCAGAAGGTTCCGCAGCTTTCAGCACAGGCACCGAGGATTATGGGCCCGGCGCCAGCGCTCTGACAAGTGCATCCTCTGTGAGGACCGCAGCCTCGGGGAGCCTCACATGGTCACCACCGGCCGAGGACTCTATCCTAGAGACCTTAGGAGGGCGCTGCTTGGAGTTGCCCGAGGCCCAACGCGGGACCTTACTGGGTTTCCCCAGTGAAACCTCGACTGGCTTCAAGGATTTTTTCTTTTTCTTGCCAGGGTCTGGCGTCTTTCCGGAGGAGCTGCCGCTGTGGTACTCCAAAGATGCCAGGGTCTCACGGGAGGTGCTCAGCTTCGGGCTCAGTGTTGGGGAAGCTGGAGTAGAGCCGGACTGCGGGAACATCATCTCCTGCAACTCCGACCGCTTCTTGTTGGTCCGAGGGGTCATGGCCTAACACAGGAGGTACTGCCATGATCCAGGCCAAGGCAGTGCAAGCAGCAGTCGTGGGTGTCTGTAACAGACATGATTTGACTGCAGCGATCACACTTTTTAAAGCCACCAGGAGACATGGTGGATCACACCTGGACGGGGTCGACGACCCCCGGGCAAAAAAAGGCATGAACGCCGATTGAGGCAAGCCTCAACGAGAAAAAAGAAAGGTAGGAAGAGGAACCGGTACACAAATCGGGGAAAAACTCACTAAGAGGATCATTTGTAAAGAATTTTTCCGGAGGCACAGGAAATGCATCCGTTAGGCTCCGCGGAAAAAAGGAGACGGAGCAAGATGGCACCCTTTGGCAGGAAGGGGACCATGCATGCCTGGTAGCATTCCCAAAGGCTTTCTTTGAAATCTGGGGAAATGCTCCATGCGTGCTTCGTTGGCGCCAACAACACCCATATGCGAGGACGGACTTCCTGCTTGTTCCTGGAGAAAGGGAGGAGTAGCCTAGTGGTTGGGGCAAGGTACTTCAGGCCGGAAGGTCAGGGGTTCAAATCCCACTAGAGGACAGCAACCTTGGGCCGGAAGGACTGGGGTTTCTAGTCCCACAGATGCTCCTTGTGGTCTTGGGCAAGCCACTTAACCCTCCATTGCCCATGTTCCCTGTAAGTATTAGTGTATGTGTCTCATATCCCCGCGTGTTAAATGTATCCCCCAATTGTGTTGTGACCGCTTTGATTGAAGGATAAGGCGGTATACAAAACTGTCAAAATAAATAAAATAAAAATAATGGTAAGTGAAATTTTTCCTTCTAATTCATTCTGCTAGACCAATCCAGACTAGTGGGCAGTACGAAAGCTTCTTCCCTTGTGGGCAGGAAAATACAGCTGCTTCCAAAGGTGGCTCCTAAGCAAGCTGATTCATGGGCTTCGATATCCAAGCAATAGTGACGGGCAAAGTAGACAGAGACCATCAAGTTGCTGCCTTACATATATCTAGCAGATGCAGGCTCAAGCGTGACTTTTTCTCCCAGGATGCTGCTTGAGCCTGAATCGAGTGGGCTCACAGCCCAGAAGGAACTATTTTCACCTGAAGGATATAGACCAATTCAATGACCTGTTTAATCTAATGTGCGATAGTTGCTTTGGAGACAACCGCCCCTTTATGTGGGCCAGAGGTTAAGATAAATAAATGGTCAGAGAGACGGAACGCATTGATCACCTTGAGATAGCAGCGAAGCACCCTGCTAAGATAAAAAAAGAAGGTCCTTATTGGAACCTGAGCACTGCTCCTCAGAAAAGGAGGGCAAAAAGAATGACTGATTTACGTGAAAATCAGAAAGTACCTTCAGCAAAAACGAGGGAACAGGCCGAATGGTACCCCCCGTTGGGTAAAGAGAAACAGATCCTGGAACAAGAGAATATGAAGCTCAGAGATGCGCAGAACCAAAGTCACGGCCATAAGAAGTGCCATCTTAGGAGTCAAGTCTTTCAGAGTAGCACTGCGTATGAGCTCAAAAGGTGTACTCATGAGAGTGCAGAGAAAGCATAGTTACTCACCTGTAACAGGTGACCTCCGGAAACAGCAGGAATTTAGTCTTCACATATGGGTATCGTTGGTACCAACGGAGCCTGCGCGGGAATGCTCCCCAGCGTCCAATAGGAACGCTTTTGGGAGCATCCCTCAGCACATGCGCGCTGCCTTCCCGCCTTTCCAACTGTCCCTCTTCAGTTAAGTTTGTAGCTGAGTGAAAGGATAGAGGGAGAGAGGAAAGAGACAGAGAGATAGACAACTCCTAGGGGAGGTGGGTGGGCTGTGAAGACTAAATTCCTGCTGTTCCCGGAGATCACCTGTTACAGGTGAGTAACTACGCTATCTCCAGGAACAAGCAGGAATGTAGTCTTCACATATGGGGACTTCCTAGCTGAAGATGCCAGGGAGATAGCCCCAGGAAGCTGCCACCTATAGTAAGGTGGGCCATGCTTCCTCTCATGGATCTCTGGCATCTCACCAGGGTTGGTGGGTAGGAGTTGAATTAGGTCTGAAAGAGAGAAGAACAGCTTGGCCAAAGAAGGCATCCTGACGGGAGGCTTTATCCAGGCAGTAGTGGGCTGTAAAGGTGTGTATGTACCGAAGCCCAGGTGGCTGCTCGACAAATGTCATCAATAGACACAGAGTGAAGGTTAGCCATAGAGGCTGCCATGGCTCTCACATTGTGAGCTGTGACTTGGCCTTGAAAAGGAGGACTCTTACTCTCATAAGCAAAGGATATGTATTGTGCAAACCATTTGGATAGAGTTCTCTTGGAGACTGGAAGTCCCAAATGAATAGAATCAAAAGCAATAAAAAGTTGAGAAAACTTTCTATGTTGCTGTGTTCTTTGTAGGTAGGGAGGAGTAGCCTAGTGGTTGGGGCAAGGTACTTCAGGCCGGAAGTAGGGGGTTCAAATCCCACTAGAGGACAGCAACCTTGGGCCGGAAGGACTGGGGTTTCTAGTCCCACAGGTGCTCCTTGTGGTCTTGGGCAAGCCACTTAACCCTTCATTGCCCATGTTCCCTGTAAGTATTAGTGTATGTGTCTCATATCCCCGCGTGTTAAATGTATCCCCCAATTGTGTTGTGACCGCTTTGATTGAAGGATAAGGCAGTATACAAAAAACTGTCTAAATAAATAAAAAAATAAAAAAAGCTAAGGCTCTTTTACAATCCAAAGTATGAAGGTTCCTTTCTGCATTAGAAGCATGAGGCCTCGGAAAGAATACAGGAAGATAAACTGATTGATTTAAATGAAAAGGCGAAACCACCTTTGGCATAAAGTGTGGATGAGTTCTGAGAACAACCTTATCATGGTGAAACCTAGTATAAGGAGGATCAGCTACTAAAGCTTGCAATTCACTAATGTGACGTGCAGACGTGACTGCAATTAGGAAGATGACTTTCCAGGACAAAAGCTTTAGGGTTGTAGTGGCTAAAGGTTCAAAAGGCGGTTTCATGAGCTGCCCGAGAACTAAGTTTAAATTCCATGCCACCGGTGGTGGCCTGATGGGAGGCTTTGTAAACAGAACACCTCTCATAAATCTTGATATGAGTGAATCAGAGGAAATTGGTTGTCCATTTAGAGGCTTATAGGAAGCTGCAATTGCACTAAGATGGACTCTTACTGAATTTGTCTTTAGACCAGAATTTGATAAATGAAGTAGATATTCTAGTATCGATTCCAAAGGTATCATAAGGGGGTTTAACCCCTTCTGTGAACACCATATAGTAAAACGTTTCCACTTGAAGGTGTAAGAGTGTCTTGTGGAAGGTTTTCTAGAAGCCTGAAGGATATCCTTTACCTGTTGGAAAAGGTTGAGATCCTGAAGGTCTAAGCTTTCAGCAACCAGGCCCTGAGATGCAGGGACTGGGGATTCGGGTGCCATTGCATCCCGTTCTCTTCGGAGAGGAGATGTGGAGCATAGCCTAACTCCAGAGGTGCAGCTTGAGAGAGATGTAGAAGCAGGGGATACCACGTTTGGCGTGGCCACCATGGCGCTATGAGGATCATACGACCTCTGTCTCTCTGAGGCTTAAAGAGTGTTTTGGGGATGAGGGGAATGGGTGGGAAGGCATAGAGGAAGTCGTGACCCCAGTGAAGAAGGAAGGCGTCCCTCGCCTGGCAATTTTGAGCTGGAATTCTGGAACAGAACCAGGGAAGTTTGGCATTCAGTGGACTTGCAAATAGGTCTATGTCTGGGGTTCCCCAGATCTGAAATCGACAGGCATCGACAACATCCGGCAAGGTTTTGTACTTATTTTCTTAGACATCGCTTCAGCATTCGACTCAGTAAGTCATGAACTTCTCCTCGGGCAACTGAAAGAGAAGGGCATCTGCAGCACTGCACTCGAATGGTGCAAATCATATCTGGCTGAAAGATTGCAACATTTAAAATCCGGAGCAGAACAATCAAAACCCTTCCATCAAAGGCAAGGTGTACCGCAAGGTTCCTCTCTATCATCACTCATGTTCAACATATACATGCAGCCCATCTGCAATATCATCAGATCTTTCAATGTGAACTGTTTGATATATGCAAATGACATACTCTTATACATGCCGTTCTCTACGGATCAAATGGATCTTTCCCCCCTGATAGAATGCTTCGACGCAGTTTCAGAATGGCTCCAATCTCAAAACCTTCGTATTCAACACAAGAAAACTGAGGTACTCTTCATCACGAGAGACCCCAATTTCACTCCACCACCCCATATAAGAGTTAAGGAAGCAGATCTGCAGACAAAAGACACAATAAGATACCTTGGGGTCACGTTGGACCAACGTCTTGATATGAAGTCACACATAGGCAATATAGTAAAAGCAATATACTTCAAGATCCGAACACTCAGGCATCTGCGTTCCTTATTAGATCCAGAGGACTTCCGGACTATATACCAGGCACTAATCTTACCCCACTTCGACTATGCCAACGCCATTTTACAAGGCCTCCCACAATCTACCTTGAACTCGCTACAGCTTGCCATGAATGCTGCAGCAAGGGTCCTCCATGGAGCCTCTAGGAGTGATCATGTGACGCCTATCCTGAAGCAGCTTCACTGGCTCCCCATACACGGAAGGCTTGTTTTCTAGACCTTACTACTGACCTTCAAGGCCATCAATGGTCTCTCATCCTCCTCACTTACAGAGCTCATTCACACCGTGCCACCTAACAGATCCAGAAGACCAACAGCTTTAAACTCTCTAATAATTCCGAAGGCCTTGACAAAATGCAACCTGACAACGGCAAACAGGGCCTTCAAATTTTGCGTCCCAAGATGCTGGAATGCTCTACCATCTGACATTCGTGCTATCGTTGACCTAGCCCAGTTCAGGAAGGCACTCAAATATCACCTGTTCCTCAAGTACTACCCAGTCAGCAATGAAGCCTAGATAACCCCAGCAAAGAAAGTAACCACATGTTACTTCTAGAGCTTTGTCATCACGCCTACTTGTAGATATTTTATGTAAATAGTTCACCCATGTTATCCAAGTTGGTACACCTGTTCTCTGTAAAACCGAACAGCCTGTTGTTCTGGTCCTTTTGTTTTAATGTAAACCGCGCTGATGTCGAATAGTGCAGTATATAAGAAATTGTAATAAATAAAATAAATAATAAATAAATATCTTGGCCACCTGGTCTAGGTGAAGAGACCATTCGTGAGGCAGCAGTACTCGGCTGAGTTTGTCTGCCCAAAGGTTTTGAATGCCTGGAAGATATACCACGAGAAGGTGAATCTGATGCTTTCTGGTGAGGGCACATAGTCGTAAAACTTCGTTGCATAACGACAGAGAGCCTGTTCCCCCCTGCTTGTTCACGTAGAACATAGCTACTTGATTGTCCGTTTAGACTAGGACTGTCTTGTAGCTGAGCTGGGCATGGAATACTCGAAGAGCTAGATAGATTGCTCTGAGTTCCAGGAGGTTTATGTGAAGACAAGCCTCCTGTGGAGTCCAGGTGCCCTGGGTAGAGAGATGATGCAGGTGTGCTCCCCATCCCACCTGTGATGCATCTTGTTAAGGTGGCCTGTAATAGGGGTTGTTGGAAAGGAGACCCCACTAGAAGATTTTCCAGTGATTGCCACCATTGTAGGGAGAAGATCAGTCATTGTGAGTTTGATATCTTGTCCGACAGATGTCCTGTGGCCTGTGTCCACTGTGTGGATAGGGTCCACTGGGCTGCTCGCATATGAAGGCGAGCGTAGGGCACCACATGAACCGTGGATGCCATATGTCCCAATAGTTGTTGTAGTTCTCGAGCAGTTAGGGAGGACTTCACCACTGCTTGAGAAGCTAGCTGCATTATACGAAGACAGCGGGGTTGTGGGAGAAAAGCCCTTGACTGTCTGTCTGTTATCTAGACGAACTCCTATGAACTCTGGGAATCTGCCAATTTTGCTGTGTTTGCCTCTGCAGCACATGAGAAAAGGTGAAATTAGGCCCTACCTGCTCACTGTCTTTCCTTGAGTCCCTCCAGACTAATCCAATCAAGATGTGTGGGGTTATGCACTCCTACCAGCAGATGGAGACTGAGAACAAACTGGTTTGATGAGGTCACCACATAAAGGTCCTGTGCAATCCTCCTATGACCAGTATTTCTATAACAAAGCAAAACGCCAGAAGAAACGATTATTAGACATTCTTTCATTTCATACACCACAAAATATACTTACCGAAAATCTACTCTAGATCCAAAAGGAGTTCAAAATAAAGGATATAAACCATTGCTTTTACCTTTAAGGTCTAAATATGGCCCCCAGACAGATTCATCGCCCCGCAACCTGTTGGCCACGTCAAATAAACGAGCTGTAGAATCACCATTAAGGTGTGGCGATACTGCATTAGTACATTTGCTCACTTCAAAAGGTAGACATGCATCAAAAAAAAAAAATTATATATGGGGCATGCACTAACGCTCTCATCTGAAGCTGAGCACAAACAAGAAGTATCTAGGGTGGGCTCTGGACTGGATTAGAAGGCCTCAAGGAAAGAAAATCAGCAGGTGAGACCTAATTTCGCCTTCCTCATCATCCTTCCAGTCCAGTACAGACGCGTGGGATGTAGCAAAGCAATACCTAATACTGGGAGGAAACAGAAGAGCCCGGCTTGTCATGATAACATTGCAAATATGCTATACCCCTCCTAGGTGATGGTATCCCCCTCCCCCCCTTGTATCTGTTCATTGTATCCCCCCTTTGTTTGTTGTAACCGCTTTGACCCGTGAAAAGCGGTATATAAATATGGCTAAATAAATAAATAAAATCGGCGTCACCAAAAAACACAAAATCTTCCATGCTAGAGCCTCTCAATGCCCCTCCGATGTGAAACAAGGTGAGGTATAGCACAGTTATGCTCAAGATACATGAACAAAGGACTCAGCGCCAGACTCTGCCACACGAAGAACTTGATCACAGTTGAAACCAACCAACTAACCAACTTTAGTCAATCGCCAATGGAGACATACGAGTACCGTATTTTCGCTCATATAGCGCGCGTGCTATACACTTTTTTACCTACCGCGCAACCCTCCTGCATGGTATTTGCGAGGGCGCGCTATACCTAAACTTTATTACAAGTAACCGATCCCAAAAAAGAGGCCTTACAAGAATATATTGGTTTAAAAATATATTTAATTAATTTTCATCATCCGATTCCATAAAACCTTCGAAATCACTCCCCTCATCAACATCATCATTGAAATAATTTAAAACCGTCTGGAGACGCTCTTCCATTGGCTTCAATTTATGCCCACTTGCTGTGCAACCCAGGACTACAGTGAAGCAAGCCCTCTCGTGTCCAGTTGTTGTTATTGCGACAGTTTTTGAACCCGAAGCAGCTACAGTCCTGGTTGGTGGAATGTCAAAAGACACAGGAACCTCATCCATGTTAATAACATCCATTGCCGAAATGCTGAACTCCGAAATTTCTTTGCTGACAAATGTACCGAAATCTGCCATCTTTTGTTCCCAGTCATCCGGAATCCTCTGGCCTACAGTTGTTCTTATTCGCACGGAAAGACCATTCCTCTTCATAAATTTGCAAATCCAGTTGAAACTAACGTGGAAACTTGAAATTCCTCTTTCATTGGCCTGCAGTTTTGCTTTGAATTTAATTGCGATAGTTGAGACAGCTTGATTTTGCTCCCTTCTAGACAGAATCCACTTGTTTAAGTCACTCTCTAGCTCTGGCCACTTTTCTTTGGGACCCCGACACGCACGTTTTCGTGGGTTCATCTCCTCTAGCGCCGTTCTCTCCTTTCTCCAGTCGCGAACAGATGACTCACCAACATCAAATTCTCTTGCTGCTGCTCTGTTGCTTGTTTCTTCAGCTTTTGCCACAACTTTCAGCTTGAAGTCCGCAGTATAAGACTTGCATTTAATTCCGGGCATGATGACTGGATTATAATAGAAGAGATCGCAAAGTTTTTATGTAAGGTATAATGGAACCGAGGGCCTTTTATACACCTCACAGGGCAGTCGACACATGCGCGTTATACGCGTGCGCATTATGTGAGAAATTCAATGCAGGACTGGCCAAAAATTGCGCTTTATATGTGGGTGCGTGTTATATGTGGGTGCGCATTACATGCGCAAAAATACGGTAGTCTCATTCTGTGCAACCACTCCAAAGTTCATCAAGAAGAAATGCTCTGAAGAAGTACCTTTACTGTCCAGAATAAATCTGGAAGGCCCAGCGCTTGAGCCCCCTCCTGTGCTGCTTTGCAGGCCCCCTGAGACCGGTTGCCTCAGAGACTCCTGGTAAGATCATGAACCTATGAGGCTTGCTACAGCATTTTTGTTGCCGCACAGAGGGAAACGTTACTTGCCAAATGAGATGCCACAGCTGCATGCTTATGTCGGAAACTTTCTGAAGGAGATCCCATGGAATCCCCGAGGCACGCCTGTCAATAAAAACCAGATCTCTGAAAGGAGAAGCACGCAGGACAAAGAATGAAAGTATTACAGACCATTAGAAAGGGAGAAAGAGAGTGAGAAAGACACAGAGATAGATTCTTCTACCTTCCACCCCCAAAGCAGACCAGACCATCCTCAGCATCTGAAGAATCAGCACTTCATTGAGGTTTTAACTGTGCACATCACCTCTTCTTGATGGACCAAAGAGGCCATAAAGGCTCCTGAAATGAACTAAACTAGTAAAATGCTTAACCTATACCAATGAAAGATGGAGCCGCCAACTGGCTCCTCTCCCAGAATCTGCGCATCCAACACAAGAAGACGGAGGTCTTATTCATCTCCAGAAATCCTGAGTTTACACCACCCAGCTACCTAGAAGTGGACAACGCTGAATTACAAGTAAAATCAGCTATTCGTTACCTCGGAGTAACATTGGATCAGAACCTCAACATGAAGCAACACATAACCAACACTGTAAGAGCGATTTACTTCAAGATTAAATCTCTTAGACACTTACGCCCCCTACTTGAACCAAGCGACTTCCGCACCATTTATCAAGCCCTCATCATCCCCCATTTGGACTACTCAAACGCCATCCTGCAAGGACTCCCTCAGGCCACCTTACAGCCCCTGCAACTTGCCATGAACAGTGCAGCGCGGATTCTCCTCGGCACACCAAGAAGAGAGCATATCACACCCCTCCTGAGACAGCTTCACTGGCTCCCCATTCAAGCCAGGCTAAGTTTCAAAACCCTAGTGATGACATTCAAGGCCATCAAGGGACTCTCCTCCTCCTCACTATGTGACCTCATCCAACCACCCATACCCAACAGGCTAAGAAGAACCTCAGTAGCTAACATGCTAGTGATACCGAGAGACACTACAAAATGCTCCAAAGCAACATCGAACAGAGCCTTTAGACTATGCGCCCCAAGTCTCTGGAACTCCCTGCCACCACACATCAGAGCGATCCCTAACCTGAGCCAGTTCAGAAAGGCCTTAAAACATTTCCTCTTTATCAAGCATCTCACTTACTGCCCGAACCCCAGCCACTAAGCATGTCCAATACCCAATAACTCCCTCTGACATGTATATAGTTACCCATTCATGGTTATGCATATGTATATAGTTTACCCTGTTTTCCAAGTTACTTGTTCCTGTTCAATGTAATGACCTGACTTTCGTTCATTGTCGGTTACCTTCTTGTTTTATGTAAACCGCGCTGATCGCAAATAGTGCGGTATATAAGAAATGAAAATAAAATAAATAATAAATAAACAGCCCTTATATAAAACCACGCCTCTTCTAGGGATAAACCACAAGGGAGTCGTAGAACATCTCCAATCTGAACCACAACTCCCAAGTTGGGCATCCAACCAATCACAGCAAAGCTACCATCCACACCAAGGCCTTGAAAATATCAACGTTGGTCAATGTGTTCACCCCAGAGCCCCTGGGATGCAGCGCCCGGTAGCCAAGCACTTTAAAGTCATGAGTCCAACAGGATCCCCGAGGATCCTCCACACTGAACTGGCCCCGCCCAACAACGGACAGGACCTCAGGGAGCAGGTCAAAGATTCCGAAGCATGCAGCACAATAGGAGGATTTAGCCTTCCCCACCAAAGCCAAATTCAAGACACTGGACTCTATAAAACTCTTTTCATATGACCAACTTGATGGGCTGACAGGTTTGCCAGCAACCGCCCACAGCCTTGTGGATCTGACTAGCCAAACCGGCCCCTACAACTTGTTCTTTTGGCCCAAGCAATCAAGACTTACTGATTCACGCCATCCTGCTGAAAATACACCAATAAAATTTGGAGGAAAACTGCTCTCAAGCTAGGACAGAACTTCAGGATGCGTAGCTTCACTGCTCCTCAATTAAAATCAACCGTGGGATTGCAGAGCCTCTGCCGGAATGATAGATACAATGCCACTGCACTGCCACTGCAAGTAGTTCACTGGGAACCTTGGAGTGTCATCCTCACCCCCCCACCCCCCAAGACAGCCTCACCTCGGAACAATGGGAGGAAGATACCACACACATATCAAGACCATCCCACGGTCAATCTCCTGTTCCACGTCTGGGATGGCAAGATCTACAAGGCAACTGAGACTTGAAGCTCCTATCTCAGGGAATTCCAACAGTAGGTAAGATAAACCATTCACAGTCCACATCCAACTAGCAGAGCCTCCAGTCAAGCCCAGAATGTTTGCAGCCAGTTGACCTCTACTCTGTGCATCTCGTTGTTGTTGTTTTTTTTTAATAGATATACCGCCCAAAGCTATCCCCAAACCAGCCCTTATTGGGTTAGGAGACGGAAGCTCGGCAATGAACTCGTAAAGCGCCATGCTCAACCAAAGAGTATCCTTTGAAGTATCACCAAACCTAACTTTCAGTGTAACAGCCGCTGTCCCCAAACTACATGGCACAGCTCACCTAGGAATAAGTCCCAGATAAATAATTCCAGAAGGTAGGATAGGTCCATTTAGAGGTAGGAGGAGTGGCCTAGTGGTTGGGGCAAGGTACTTCAGGCCAGAAGGTCGGGGGTTCAAATCCCACTAGAGGACAGCAACCTTGGGCCAGAAGGACTGGGGTTTCTAGTCTCACAGGTGCTCCCTGTGGTCTTGGGCAAGCCACTTAACCCTCCATAGCCCATGTTCCCTGTAAAAATAGTTATCTCCAAGTTATAATGCCCTGTTCAATGTAATTTCAGTTTGTTCAATGTAAACCGCACTGATGCAGAATAGCGCGGTATATAAGAGAATGTAAATAAATAAATACATAAATAAATCCCTGCAACCCAGGAATTTCTCTCAAAGGGCATCTGCAGAGGCCAAGACAAACTGACACTTCAAAGCTGCCACACAACCAGGACTTCAAGTCCAATCACTACTGTATGCTACAATCCTCCAAATAGAGAGGGAACACCAAAGGCACCTCCCAGACCTACAACTCAACCCTAATTGTTGCATCCTGACATAATTCTAACCTAGAGAACTGCTCTCCTGCTAACAAAAAAAATGTGGATATTTATTTTATTTATTTAACAATTTTTATATACCGTCTTTCTGCAATTCAAGACAGTTTACAAAGAACTTCACATGGCAGTATATTTCAACTGTTTACATAGAACAAGTAATAAGGATACAAGTGTAAAAAATGTAGAAAAATGAAACTATTTATAATGATCAACTATTTACATAGGTACATACAGGAATACCACATGGTAGCATGATAGAAATTGAAAAGGCAGGGGTGAGGAGGTGGAGGTGGAGGCAGAGGGCTAAGTACTAAGGTGGCAGGGAAAAATGTTCGAGGAAGAGATGAGTTTTTAACTTCTTTCAGAATTCGGAGTGGTCTGAACAGTTTCGCAGCTCATGAGGAACGGCATTCCATAAAGATGGGGCAAAGAGGGAGAAGGCCCTGTTACTAGTAGATTGTTTGCTATATCTTTTATTTGTTGGGATGGTCAGTAGGTTTTTGGTAATGGAGCGGCGTGATCTTGTGTTATTGAAGGAGGAAAGGAGTGGGGAGAGGCATGGTGCTGACTCATTGGAGATGATCTTATGTGTAAGGGTAAGTACCTTGAATTTAACTCTATATTGAATGGGGAGCCAGTGAAGATCATAGAGGACTGGTGTGATGTGGGATCGTCTGGAGTTGTTGGTTATAAGCCGAGCTATCGTGTTCTGGGCTAGTTGGAGCGGTTGCATGCTGTTCTTGGGAAGGCCATGGTAGATAAGGTTACAGTAATCAAGAGAGGGGATTGTAAGGGCCTGACAGACAGTACGAAAAGAGCCAGGGCTTAGGAGAGGTTTGAGGTTCTGAAGGATACGTAACTTTGCGTATATTGTATTAGAGGTTCTCTTTATTTGATCAGTGAAGGAGAGGTTCTGATCAAGGATAATACCAAGATATTTCACTTGTTTTTTTATAGTGAGTGAGAGATCGCCAATAGTAAGGATTGGAGGTGGGGTGTATGTGGCATTGGAAAATACTTGAAGGACCTCAGTTTTGGATTGATTAATTAGGAGGTTGTGCTGGGAGAGCCAAGATTTTAGGCTAGCTAGGCATTCACTTAGCTTAGTAAAATTGGGGTTTATAAGGTTAAATGGGGCAAAGCACATCATATCATCCGCATATAATTGGTACTGAATTCCATAGCTTTGGAAAATCTTGCAGACAGGTTGAAGGAAGATGTTAAATAGTAGAGCTGATAGACTAGATCCTTGGGGGATCCCTTGTTTTAGGATAAATGGAAGGGAGGTATCATTTCCAATATGGACCTGTTGTGTTCTGTTATCTAAATAGGAGCGGAACCAGCTTAGGGTTGTCCTATATCATGGAGTCCTATATCATGGAGTCTATTTAGGAGTTGATGGTGGGGAAGGGAGTCGAAAGCAGCGGATAAGTCAAGGAATATAAGTAGGCATCCTTGGGTAGGATTCTGGGTGTGAAGGTACAAGGAATCTAGTAGGGAGGTATGGAGGGTTTCAACTCCATGGTTCTTTTTGAAACCATGTTGGAATAAATTGAGGGGAGAGGGATCATCAATATAGTTCTGAAGTTGGGTTTGGACTAGCTTCTCGGTTATTTTTGCAAGGAAGGGGATACTAGAGATGGGTCTGTAGGAAGTAGGGGAAGTGGGGTCAAGTTTGGATCCTTTTAGGATTGGACGGATCGTGGCACACTTAAGAGGAGGTGGTACAGAACCTGTCAGGAGGGAGGTCTGTACAATATGTAGAATGTAGGGGCTGATGGAACTTCTAGTAGATTTGATCCAGGGGACAGGGCAAGAGTCAAGGGCAGAGGTAGAGGCATTTAGATCTTTGATAACATTAGTTACGTTATCTAGTGTGAGGGGATCAAATTCATTCCATGTGTTTAAGTAGGTAGGCTCATGCAGTTGGAAGCTGCAGTCAGCAATAGGTTGGGGGTTATTGGTTGAGGTGGGTGGGAGGAATTTAAAGATAAGGTGGTTAGCTATAGTTTGTGCAGATATTTTAGGTGGCTGGTCCTGATGTAGGGGTTCATTTATTAAGGATTTGGCAATGGAGAATAGCTCTCTGGGTTTATTAAGTGACCGTTGGATGATATTTTCATTATATTCTCTTTTATGGTTGAGGGTTTCGGAGCAGTAGGCTTGGAGTTTATTTGTGTAGGCGATATGTGCGTTAGGGTCTCGAGAGCGTCTCCATTTACGTTCAAGACGTCTAAGCTCTCTTTTGAGATTTCTCAGGTTTGTAGAGAACCAGGGGGCTCTTCTGCGGTGCTTTTGAGGAAATTGTTTAGATGGGAGTAGAGAGGCTGTAGATAGGATTTCATTCCATTTAGAGATGTGGGACTCTTGGTTCAGGCTCAAACTATTTAGTAGATCAAGAGATGGGATAATTTGCTCTAGAAAGTTGGCTGCGTTGAATTGTTTAAATTTACGGGTATGTTGAGGATGGGTAGGTAGTTATCTTCTGTGAGTGGAGTAGGGGACGGAGAAGAGGATGAGAGCGTGATCCGACCAGGGTATGGGTTGAATAGTGTGTAGGACCTGATTGGAGGATAATGAGTGTTGTGGGATAAATATTAGATCAAGGATATTTCCTTTGGAGTGTGTAGGTTGTTCAAGTATTTGGGTGAAGTGGAGAGCGTTAATTGCTTGGAGAAATGTAGAAGACTGTTTTGGAGCTGTAGAGTGTAAGTTTAGGTCACCTAAGATTATAAGAGGGCGTGAGGCAGGTTGGGGGGAGCAGGCTGTATCTAGGATCGTGGAGAGATCAGTTGAGTCAGTTAGGGGTGCTCTGTATAAAAGGTGGAGAGAGAGAGTAGTGTTGGAGACTCTAATGGAATCCATGCCTGAGGTAGAGGTGGATTCAACTGTAGAGAGTTGTAAGTGGGAACTCGATATAACAGCTACACCTCTTCCTCTACCATTTGTTCTGTTGCATACGTTGATTGAGTATGCTTTGGGGCATAGTTGGTTTATTAGGACCATGTCGGAGTCTTGGAACCAAGTTTTGGTGAGGCAAAGTATATCAAGGTCATAATCGGATATAAGGTCAGCAATTAAGGGGATCTTATTTCTAGCTGAGCGAACATTGAGTAGGGCACATTTGAGGGGGGATGGGGGAGGTCAGAGGGAGAATTGGGTTTAATGTTAGGATTTACACTAATTGGTTTGAGTTTACAAGTGCGGTAGTGGGGATTATAATAAGCATGGGAGAGATGTGGTGGGGTGTGCGTGTGTCTGAAGAAGTGGATTACTGGGATGGGGTGCTATGAGTCGGAATTAGAGCATAAGGGAAGGTAAAGCACAGTTACTTACCTGTAACAGGTGATCTCTGGGAACAGCAGGAATAAGTCTTCACATATGGGTACGTCAGTACCGACGGAGCCTGCGCGGGAACGCTCCCCAGCGTCCAATCAGAAAGCCTTTGGGAGCATCCCACAGCGCCTGCGTGCTGCCTTCCCGCCTTTCCAACTGTCTCTCCTCAGTTGAGTTTTATAGCTGAGACAAAGAGGGAGAGAGAGAGGGAAAGGAAGAGAGATAGAGAGAGAGAGAGAGACAACTCCTAGGGGAGGTGGGTGGGTTGTGAAGACTTATTCCTGCTGTTCCCAGAGATCACCTGTTACAGATAAGTAACTGTGCTATCTCCAGGAACAAGCAGGAATGAGTCATCACAGATGGGGACTCCCTAGCTTTTGATGCCAGGGAGAGAGCCCAGAAGTTGTGTGTCCCTGGGACAGGGCTGCACTTCCCCACCTGGATCTCTGGCATCCCATGAGGGATGGTGGGTAGGAGTTGATTAAGTGTGGAACAGGTGTTTGAGAACACCCTGACCAAACAAGGCATCCCGGCGGGAGTCCTTGTCCAAGCAGTAATGGGCTGTGAAGGTATGAACTGAGGCCCAAGTGGCTGCTCGACAGATGTCATCGATAGACACAGAGTTCAGATGAGCCATTGAGGCTGCCATGGCTCTCACATTGTGAGCTGTGACATGGCCCTCCAGAGAAATGTTCTTGCTCTGATAGGCGAAAGAAATACATGGGGCAATCCAGTTGGAAAGAGTTCTCTTGGAGACTGGTTGTCCCAAATGAGAAGGATCAAAAGCAACAAAGAGTTGGGAAGACTTTCTATATTGCTGTGTCCTCTGTAAGTAAAAAGCCAGATTCTTTTACAGTCCAGGGTATGAAGATTCCTCTCTGCACCTGATACATGAGGCCCTGGAAAAAAGACAGGTAGGTAGACCTCTTGGTTGAGGTGAAAGGGCGAGACCACCTTAGGCATAAAGTGTGGATTAGTCCTAAGGACTACCTTGTCATGATGGAACCTTGTGTAAGGTGGATTAGCTACTAGTGCTTGCAATTCACTGATGCGGCGTGCTGATGTGCTTGCAATAAGAAAGATAACCTTCCAAGAAAGGTATTTCAAGGAGGTAGTAGCTAAAGGTTCAAAAGGCGGCTTCATAAGCTGACCAAGAACCAAATTTAAATCCCATGCCACCGGAGGTGGTCTAATGGGAGGCTTTGTTAAAAGGAGGCCTCTCTTGAACCTTGCTACAAGGGGATGAGAGGAAACAGGTTGTCCATTTAGAGGCCTGAGGGAAGCTGCAATAGCACTCAGATGGACTCTTACTGAATTTGTCTTAAGGCCTGCATTAGAGAGATGCAGGAGATACTCCAGCAACGATTCCAGAGGTATTGAGCGGGGGTTAAGACCCCTTCCAGAACACCAGATGGTAAACCTTTTCCACTTGAAGGCATAAGAACGTCTAGTGGAAGGTTTTCTGGAAGCATAAAGAACATCTTTCACTTGTTGAGAAAGAGGAAGATCTAGGCCTTCAGCAACCAAGCCCTGAGATGCAGAGATCGGGGATTGGGATGCCACAACTTTCCGTCCTCCTGAGATAGGTCGTCTGGAGCAGACCCTAACTCTAGGGAGGGAGCTTGAGAGAGATGTATTTATTTATTTAACATCTCTTATATACCGCACTATTGTCATCAGCGCGGTTTACATGGAACAAATATATACATACAGAGAACTGTAATGCATTTTACAAATAACAGGGGTTTTTGAACTTGGGATTAAAGGTAAACTATATAGACTAAGTAACTATTTACAAAAAACTCTATTCACATTAGTCATATTTGGTTATCATTTGGGATTATCTTGGTCAGAAACGTGTAGGTAGTATTTTCCTATGCAAAGATTAGATTGGGAAATAGCTTAAGAAGAGGTGGTGTTTGAGGCTTTTTCTGAATTGTGTTAGGCTGACTATAGCTCTCAATTCTGGTGGGAGGGCATTCCAGGCTATTGGGGCATGGATACTGAAGGCTCTTTTAGTTGTTTCCTTAGTGTATCTGATTGCTTGTTTCGGGATTGTTAATGTATTTATAGCAGTTGATCTTCTGGATCTATTGGGGGTTTGTAGATGTACGAGGTTGATGATGGTTGATGGTGCTTGGTTGTTTAGGGCTTTGAATGTAGTGATCAGGATCTTGTAGTGAATTCTGGGGTAGAGGCTGTTGAAAGGGAGACCCCTGAAACAGGTTTTGAGGGGACTTCCACCACTGGAGGGGCCAATGTAGAAGCAGAGGGTACCACACCTGCCGTGGCCAATGTGGAGCTATGAGAATCATGTGGCCTCTGTCTCTCTGAAGCTTGAACAGGGTTTTGGGAATTAGGGGAATGGGTGGAAAGGCATACAGGAAGTCTTGACCCCAGTGAAGGAGGAAAGCATCCCTTGCCTGAGCCCCCTGAGCCGGAGTTCTGGAACAGAACAGGGGAAGTCTGGCATTCCACGGTACTTGCAAAAAGGTCTATGTCCGGGGTTCCCCAAATTTGAAAAATCTTGGATACCTGGTCCATATGTAGGGACCATTCGTGTGGAAGCAGAACTCGACTGAGTCTGTCCGCCCAAGAGTTTTGAACACCTGGAAGATAGACTGCCAGAAGATGAATGTGATGCTCTCTGGCGAGGGCCCACAGTCGCAGAGCCTCATTGCAAAGCGACAGAGAGCCAGTGCCCCCCCTGCTTGTTTATGTAGAACATGGCTACCTGATTGTCCGTGTGGACAAGGACTGTCTTGTGGCTGTGCAGGGTGTGGAAAACCCGCAGAGCAAGGAAGATTGCTCTGAGTTCCAAGAGATTGATATGTAGAGAAGTCTCCTGTGGGGACCAGATGCCCTGGGTGGAGAGGTGCTGAAGAAACATAGAAACATAGAAATATGACGACAGAAAAAGACCACATGGCCTATCTAGTCTGTCCTTCCATAACAACTACAACAGTCCACTTTTTGCCTTTAGAGATCCTCTGTGTTGGTCCCATGCTTTCTTGATGAGCTCCCCAGCCCATTGGAGAAGCATCTGTTGTAAGAGTTGCCTGGGGTAGAGGCTGTTGAAAGGGAGACCACTGCAACAGGTTTTGAGGGGACTTCCACCACTGGAGGGGCAAAATGAGGCGACTTGAGTTTGCTATTTTGTCTGACAGGCAGCCTAATGCCTGGGTCCATTGGGTGGATAAAGTCCACTGAGCTGCTCTCATGTGCAGGCGAGCATATGGTACCACATGAACGGTGGATGCCATGTGGCCTAGCAACTGCAACATTTCTCGAGCAGTTAATAGGGGTTTTGACTCTGCTTGAGAAGCTAACTGCATCAAACGAAGGCAGCGGGCCTGAGGAAGATAGGCCCTTGCCTTTGTGGTATCCAGCAGCGCCCCTATAAACTCCAGGGACTGAGTAGGGATCAAATTGGATTTTGGGATGTTTATTACCAGCCCTAAATATTGAAGGATACGCATAGAAACATAGAAACATGATGACAGAAAAAGACCACATGGCCTATCTAGTCTGTCCTTCCATAACAACACCTACAACAGTCCACGTTTTACCTTTAGAGATCCTCTGTGTTGGTCCCATGCTTTTTTGAATTCAGTTACTGTCCTCATCTCTACCACCTCCACTGGGAGACTATTCCATGGATCCACTACTCTTTCTGTAAAGAAATATTTCCGCATATCACTCCTGAATCTATCTCCCTTCACCCTCATCCCATGTCCCCTCAAAGCAGAACTTGCTTTCAATTGAAAGAGGCTCTCTCCCAGAACATTTATGCCACGGAGATATTTAAACATCTCAATCATATCACCTCTATCCTGCCTTTCCTCTAAGGTGTACATATTAAGATCCTTAAGTCTGTCCTCATATGCTTTATAATGAAGCCCACTAATCATTTTAGTAGCCACCCTCTGCACCGACTCCATCCTGTTCACATCCTTTTGAAGGTGCGGTCTCCAGAATTACACACCATACTCCAAATGAGGTCGCACCAAAGACTTATACAGAGGCATTATCACCTCCTTTTTTCTGCTAGCCATTCTTCTCCGTATGCACCCAAGCATCCTTCTAGCTTTTGCCGTCGCCTTTTCTACCTGTTTAGCTACTTTAAGATCATCAGACACAACCACGCCTAGGTCCCGCTCTTCTTTAGTGGACAAAAGTACTTCACCTCCTATACTGTATTGCTCCCTTGGATTGCTGCAGCCCAAATGCATAGCCTTACATTTTTTAACATTAAATCCCAGCTGCCAAATTCTAGACCATTCTTCAAGCTTAGCTAGATCCCTCCTCATGTTATCTACACCTTCCTGGGTGTCTACTCTATTGCAGATTTCCGCAAAGAGGCAAACCTTACCCGACAGTGCTTCCGCTATATCACTAACAAAGATGTTTAAAAAAATCGGACCAAGGACAGATCCCTGGGGCACACCACTGGTAACATCCTTCTCCTCAGAGTGAGCTCCATTTACTTGTACTCTTTGTCGCCTCCCACCCAACCAATTTCTAACCCAAGCAGTAACTTTAGGGTCCATCCCTAGGGTGCTCAGTTTGTTTATAAGTCGCCTGTGAAGAACAGTGTCAAAGGCTTTACTGAAATCTAAATACACCACATCTAGAGCTCTCCCTCGGTCCAACTCCCTGGTCACCCAGTCAAAGAAATCAATCAGATTTGTCTGACAAGACCTGCCTCTGATGAATCCATGCTGCCTCGGATCCTGTAATCCGCTGGACTCCAGAAACCTCACTATTTTCTCTTTCAGCAGCGTTTCCAATAATTTACTCACCACCGAAGTTAAACTAACCGGCCTGTAGTTTTCAACCACATCCTTACTTCCGCTTTTGTGTAAAGGCACCACATGAGCCTCTCTCCAGTCCTTTGGCACCACTCCAGACTCCAACGAGGCATTGAAAAGGTCAGTCAGTGGAGTTGCTAGAACGTCCCCAAGTTCCCTCAGTATTCTAGGGTGTATCCCATCCGGTCCCATCGCTTTGTCTACTTTAAGTTGAGCTAGTTTCTCACGAACACAGTCTTCTGAAAATTGTTCAAGATGTCCCTCGCTTCTGTTCTTATTTGTGGGTGTTTTCTGAGGTCCTGCTCCTGGTTCTTCATCTGTGAACACAGAACAAAAATATTTGTTAAGCAATTCCACTTTATCCTTATCAGCTTCTACATACTCCCCCCCCCCCTGCACCCTTGAGTCTGACAATACCACTTTTGCATGGTGCAGGTTAGAACAGTCTTGGCCTCTGATTGAGTGGGAGCTCGAATGAGCCAGTCGTCCAGATAGGGGAAGACAAATATTCCCAGGGTGCACAGAAAAGCAGCAACCACTGCCATGCATTTCTTGAACACCCTTGGTGCAGAGGCCAGGCCAAAGGGGAGCACTTTGTATTGATAGTGCTTCTCCTGGAAAAGGAACCGAAGAAACCTTCTGTGAGTTGGATGGATGAGAACATGAGTGTACGCATCCTTGCGATCTAGAGAACAAAGCCAATCCTAACTGTGAAGGTATGGCAGCAGAGTTCCTAGAGAAACCATCTTGAATTTCTCCTTGACTAGGAATCTGTTCAATTCTCTGAGATCTAAAATGTGCCTGAAGCCCCCTGTTTTCTTTGGGATAAGAAAATAGGGGGAGTAGAACCCTGTGCCCTGTTGTTGAGAAGGCACTTCCTCTATTGCCCCCTGGGCTAAAAGAGTGGCAACCTCCTGCTCTAACAGGCTGAGGAGGGAGGTTGGAGAATTGAACTGGTGCACTCTTGTTAGAGGGGGCAAGCTGGAAAAATGAAGTTTGTACCCCTCTCTTATGATGGAGAGTGTCCAATGCTCTGCTGTGATTTGCCCCCATCTGGGAGCAAAGTGACATAACCTTCCTGGGATGGTGGAGGGCTCTGGTCCTTCTAGAGCCAGGAAGGCTAAGTTCTCTAGCAGAGAGTCAAAGGCCCTGAGGGGGCTGAGATTGCTGGGCTGGAGCAGGCCTCGCAGCCTTTGCCTTGGTCTGTTTGGAGGATTGCTGACGTTTGGAAGGAAACTGAGCTGCAGAAGATGCTCTCTGGCTATAAGCAGGATAGGATCTTCCCTTTTTAGAAAAAGGTGTTTTCTTGAATAACCTTTTCTTAGCAGGAGCAGCTGTGAATTTGGATAGTCTATCCAAAGCAGAATTTTCAGTATCCATTTGATTGGCCTTTGCTTGCCAATCTTTACCAAACAGATTCTCACCTGTACAAGGGGATATTTCCCAATTCATCTTGGACCCAGGTCTCCAAATCAGATGCTTGAAGCCAAGCAATCCTACGTGCACCTATAGCTATAGCTGAGGCTCTGCTTACGCATTCAAAGGAGTCGAAAGCTGCACGGTTGGAGAATTTGGAGATATCCTGGGCATGTTTGAGCCCAGAGAGAAATTCTGGCCTTTTACTGTCCGACATAAAAGGACTTAAAGTCAGCAAATGGTCAGTGACTTCTTTTAAGAACATTCCCATGTAGAGACTATAGGAATTAATTCTCGCAGCCAGCATGGAAGCTTGGAAGACTCTTCTACCAAAAGCATCCAGGGTTCTACATTCACGTCCTGGAGGATTAGAGGCATGTCTCTTGGCACTTCTAATCTTTCTCATTGCAGACTCAACCACAATAGAGTGGTGAGGAAGCTGAGTTTTATGGAAACCAGGACAAGGAGGGACACGATACATGGTATCTAACCTGCGAGAATGAGGAGATGTGGATAGAGGTGCTCCCCACATCCTTAACATAAGATCATACAGAATCTCATGAATGGGCAAGGTAGCTGCCTCTTTAGGAGTTTTAGGATATTGTATTATATCTAACTCCTTAGCTCTAGGCTCTGACTCTAGGGCTACTGTAATAGAGAGACCCCAAGCCATCTCTCTGATAAAGTCTTGAAAAGACAAGTCCTCTGGAGGAGACATCCTTCGTTTAGGAGAGGACTCCTCCTGTGGAAGAAGCATCGCTGCATTGACAGACTCTTCAGAATCCTCAGAGTCATCAGAGGAATCGAAGTATCGTCTGTCGGGATGCTCTTGCAAAGCCCAATACCCGTACCGACCGGGATCGGTATCGGGAATCATCGGTACCGGGGTCCGGTACCGGAGGGCTGCAGAGGGCAGAGTACCGGCATGGCTGACAGCGATGCCAATGCCGATGCCACTGGTACTGGAATCTGTGCCAATGGCGATACCGGAGCCGGTACCTGCAGAGTAGTCTGTTGCAGTACCACGGGCGTCGATGCCACAAGGAAGGCCGCCAGACTGCGTTCGATGGACAGAATCCTCTGATCCATCGACGCTGCCAATGCCTGGAAGTCGGTACCGGTGGAAGCCACCGGTACCCCAGAACATGGCACCAGGAGATCTGTTGAGGCCACGCCATCTAGATCGTCCTGAAACCCCGATGATGATGCTTTAGAAGCCGAAGCCTCCCGCCGGGGTAATTTTGCCGGTGCAGAATCCTCGAGGGCAAGGCCAGGGGCATCTCGATGCTTGGAAGGAGATTTGCCCTTCGAGGACCGGCTGGATTTATGTTTAGTTACCTGAGATCCATGTGAGGAAGAAGCAGCCCTGGAAGACGTCGATGCCACCGAAGCCGCATCAGAGGGAAGCAGGGTACTCAGCTTGGCAGCTCGGTTCTGTCGACCTCTCAGACATCATGGAACAGGACACACAATCTTTAATGGAATGGTCAGGGCCTAAATATTTGAGACACTAGTCATGGGTGTCGGTGACGGAAATAGTACCGCCACATTTTGTGCACTTCTTAAATCCTGAGGCAGGTTTTTCCATATTTAAGGAAAAGGTTTTGGGCCCAAGGCCCAAAACTGAAGTACACCTGAAGAAAAATAAAAGGTCTCTTTTTTTTTTTAAAGAAAAGAATAAGAACCGGAGGTACCGGTATAGCGTCGAGGAAGGTAGACGCGTACAGAAAAGAAATAAAGAAAAAATAAGGAAATTCTTCTGCGGTGACAGGAACACGACCTGCTGGCTCCGTGGAAAAAGAACAACTGAGGAGAGACAGTTGGAAAGGAGGGAAGGCAGCACGCAGGCGCTGTGGGATGCTCCCAAAGGCTTTCTGATTGGACGCTGGGGAGCGTTCCCGCGCAGGCTCCGTCGGTACCGACGTACCCATATGTGAAGACTCATTCCTGCTTGTTCCTGGAGATGCAAGGTGATGTATAGGATAAAGAGAGCTGACCATAGCTTAAATGAGCATGGGTTAGGAAGAGCCATTCTGGGATAGGTTAGAAATACGGTGGCCAATATAGGCTATGGAATAAGGGATAATGTGTGAGTGGGGGAAAGGCAGGGACAGCAGTAGAACTGGAATAAGCGTCTGTTCAGAGGAGTTATATAAGTATCAGTAAATATCACATTAGTTAGATAGTTTTGTAGCACTAGTTGTAACAGTGTAGCATTGAGTAGTTATAATATATTGACCTGAGGAAAATCACAGCTATTAGTTTGGAACATAAGACAACAATGTGTGTAACAGTATCAGGGTGAAGAGAGTTTATTTATTTATTTATTTACATTCTCTTATATACCGCGCTATTCTGCATCAGTGCGGTTTACCATTGAACAAACTGAAATTACATTGAACAGTTGCTTACTTTGGAGCTGGATATCTTTGGATATCACCTCCAGTTAATACTGCTACATTGCAGTCAAACTAAGGGCTTTCCTCCAAACTTCTGCACAAAAAGAATCACAGACAAAGCAGGCCAAGGGTATTCTAGCTCCTGCCTTTTAGTTTCATCATAAAAGCAACCATGTAGAAAATGATATTCCCTTTAAATTTCTTTTTTTTTTTTTTATCATCAGAGGCTGGCCTCAAATCACTGACCTCTGTAGTAGCAGGCAAGCATCTTGCCAAAAGAGGTAATACTTCTCCATACCATCCGTCTAACACTGGCCAACTATATGGATACAAAAACACTGAGCCACCACTACATATCATGTGAATGAAGGCAATAAAAGGACGTTGAACCCCAAAGCTTCTGCCCAAACCTCAGATTTCGTGCTGAGCCAGTCACTGAAGAATAGGGCACCAGCTACTGCCCTTCCTGACATCCTAGGTCTTGTCCTCGTCTCCCTCCGTTAAATTGCAGCGATAATATGCACAGACACTAGCGAGTGATACTGTAACCCCTAAAAATTGATTGTCTTCAAGCAGATGCAATGGTGGAGGCTGGACCTTGACCACTCCATGTCCATTCACTAGCTCAAGTATGGCAGCAGCTATGCAATAGTGTTCAGTTTACTAAAATTTGATAAACCACTTTTCGGGGCAGCAAAGCGGTTCCAAATTAAAACAGACTGCTTGCTCTCAAGAAATGCTGAAGTATGTCAGGAAACCATTCTAAACACATCACAGGCAGCGCTAGAAACTAGCAGTGTCGCAGCCTCAGGCTTCATAACAAATCAAGTGTACACGGAAATGGCACTAATACCATACTTCTCTGCTATCTATTTTATTTAGTAGCAGAACTTTTTAAAACATTTTTTGTAAATACTACCCTACTATCTCATCCTTGTCCTGCCTCAGGCATACCAATCCAAGTGACTCTTTTTTTTTATACATAACAAGCTCATTGAAGGCAAATGGCAGCTGTTCCTGCCTAAAGATCGCCATTACACAATCCAAAAGGACATACAGGCACAACGTAGCCAAAACTGCAGAATTGCTTATGCAAATCATATTGAAGCTCCGCAGACTTTAATAATTCCCAACACAGACTTCACCATACATGCACACTCACTCCAAAGAAAGCTCAGACACTGAGGCTAGGCAAAGTTCTCTCATCCGACTACCCCTGCATGGCCAACGACACCGATCTTGCTCCCTTCGGCAGCCTCACCAGTCTGGCTGTGTGTGCTGTCGTGTGGCATGTTATGTGCTGTGGTGGCCACGCTCAACCCACGAGGCTCCCAAGTGTGGTGCAAGGCAGGCCATAATCCCACTGGGCAGCCCAGTGATCCACACACATGGTGCTTGAACCTGGAGGCCTTATACGCTGGCTGTGCTCAAACCAGGAAGCCCCACATGCTGACCACACTCCAGCTGGGAGGGAAATCACTCACCAGCTGCGCACCAGCCAGGTTAACCCATGTGCTGGCTGTGCTCACGCCGAAGACCCCATCAAACTAGAGGACTGCTGCGAACGATGGCCTGACCTAGCCTGGAAGGTCCATCCTTACCATACCAGCCACTCTTGAATGGGAGGGCAAGAGCGCTGTCCTGGCCGCATACTGCTATTTCTTTTCTCTACCACTAGCCCTATTTCCCTCTGGGCCCTCTTCCCCACTCTGGGAAGAGAAAAAGAGGAGGGTGGGGGGAAACATCACTGCTCCTCACTACCTGGGAGCCTGTGTCAGCCACCGGGGGAGGGGGGGAGAGGAACCCAGAAACACTGGGTTCTGCAGCCCTAATTCTTCTGGTTCACTAATTAATGATCTTGTACACTCAAAAATTAACCACAGGTAGTCGTTAAAAATTTTTTTCAAATCTGTACTGCTGTTGTTCAAAGCTATAGAGGGAGGAGTGGCCTAGTGGTTGGGGCAAGGTACTACAGGCCGGAGGGTCAGTGGTTCAAATCCCACTAGAGGACAGCAACCTTGGGCCGGAAGGACTGGGGTTTCTAGTCCCACAGGTGCTCCTTGTGGTCTTGGGCAAGCCACTTATCCCTCCATTGCCCATGTTCCCTGTAAGTATTAGTGTATGTCTCTCATATCCTCTCGTGTTAAATGTATCCCCCAACCGCTTTGACCCGGTGAAAAGCGGGATATAAATGCAGCTAAATAAAATAAAAATAAATAAATAAAATATAGATAAACTCAGTTAGTTACTACAGAAGGTCTCAGACTTACAAACATTGAGCCTCTACACGAAAGCTCACACGTTCTTTTAGCATCAATGACCTTTCTGATACCCTAACTTCACTTAACTACCCATCGATGACCTTCCTGATACCCTAACCTCACTTAACTACCCTTAACTACCCATCAATGACCTTCCTGATACCCTAACCTCACTTAACTACCCATCAATGACCTTCCTGATACCCTAACCTCACTCAACTACCCATCGATGACCTTCCTGATACCCTAACTTCACTCAACTACCCATCAATGACCTTCCTGATACCCTAACATCACTTATCTAATCATCAATGACCTTCCTGATACCCTAACCTCACTTAACTACCCATCAATGACCTTCCTGATACCCTAACTTCACTTAACTACCCATCAATGACCTTCCTAATACCCTAACTTCACATCAATGACCTTCCTGATACCCTAACTTCACTTAACTACCCATCAATGACCTTCCTGATACCCTAACATCACTCAACTACCCATCAATGACCTTCCTGATACCCTAACTTCACTTAATTACCCTTAACTACCCATCAATGACCTTCCTGATACCCTATCCTCACTTAACTACCCATCAATGACCTTCCTGATACCCTAACTTCATTTAACTTTCTTAAATGATTTACACGAAAGCTCACACGTTCTTTTAGCATCAATGACCTTCCTGATACCCTAACTTCACTTAACTACCCATCAAAACGTGTGAGCTTTCGTGTAAATCATTTAAGTGAAGTTAGGGTATCAGGAAGGTCATTGATGGGTAGTTAAGTGAAGTTAGAGTATCAGGAAGGTCATTGATGCTAAAAGAACATGTGAGCTTTCATGTAGAGGCTCAATGTTTGTAAGTCTGAGACCTTCAGTAGTAACTATCTGAGCTTATCTATAGCTTTAACCAACAGCAGTACAGATTTGAAAAAAAATTTTAACGACTACCTGTGGTTAACTTTGCGTGTACAAGATCATTAATTAGTGAACATTCACACTCTGTAGAAAGACCTATTTTTTAGTGTCTAATTCTTCTGGTTGGCATTGGCACTTGAGGCACTCCTACTCCTACTACTACTGAGCATTTATATGCGCTACAAGTCGTACGCAGCACTGCACAGACATAGAAACATAGAAACATGATGACAGAAAAAGACCACATGGCCTATCTACTCTGTCCTTCCATATCAACAACTACAACAGTCCACTTTTTACCTTTAGAGATCCTATGTGTTTGTCCTATGCTTTTTTGAATTCAGTTACTGTCCTCATCTCTACCACCTCCACTGGGAGACTATTCCACGGATCCACTACTCTTTCCGTAAAGAAATATTTCCGCATATCACTCCTGAATCTATCTCCCTTCACCCTCATCCCATGTCCCCTCATCGCAGAACTTGCTTTCAATTGAAAGAGGCTCTCTCCCTGAACATTTATGCCACAGAGGTATTTAAACATCTCAATCATATCACCTCTATCCCGCCTTTCCTCTAAGGGGTACATATTAAGATCCTTATGTCTGTCCCCATATGCTTTATAATGAAGACCACTAATCATTTTAGTAGCCACCCTCTGCACCGACTCCATCCTGTTCACATCCTTTAGAAGGTGCGGTCTCCAGAATTGCACACTATACTCCAAATGAGGTTGCACCAAAGACTTAAACAGAGGCATTATCACCTCCTTTTTTCTGCTAGCCATTCCTCTCCGTATGCACCCAAGCATTCTTCTAGCTTTTGCTGTCGCCTTTTCTACCTGTTTAGCTACTTTAAGATCATCAGACACAACCACACCTAGGTCCCGCTCTTCTTTAGTGGACAAAAGTACTTCACCTCTTATACTGTATTGCTCCCTTGGATTGCTGCAGCCCAAATGCATGACCTTTCATTTTTTAACATTAAATCCCAGCTGCCAAATTCTAGACCATTCTTCAAGCTTAGCTAGATCCCTCCTCATGTTATCTACACCTTCCTGGGTGTCTACTCTATTGCAGATTTCCGCAAAGAGGCAAACTTTACTCGACAGCGCTTTCGCTATATCACTAACAAAGATGTTTAAAAAAATCGGACCAAGGACAGATCCCTGGGGCACACCACTGGTAACATCCTTCTCCTCAGAGTGAGTTCCATTTACTTGTACTCTTTGTCGCCTCCCACCCACCCAATTTCTAACCCAAGCAGTAACTTTAGGGTCCATCCCTAGGGTGCTCAGTTTGTTTATAAGTCGCCTGTGAGGAACAGTGTCAAAGGCTTTACTGAAATCTAAATACACCACATCTAGAGCTCTCCCTTGGTCCAACTCCCTGGTCACCCAGTCAAAGAAATCAATCAGATTTGTCTGACAAGACCTGCCTCTGGTGAATCCATGCTGCCTCGGATCCTGTAATCCGCTGGACTCCAGAAACCTCACTATTTTCTCTTTCAGCAGCATTTCCAATAATTTACTCACCACCGAAGTTAAACTAACCGGCCTCTAGTTTTCAACCACATCCTTACTTCCGCTTTTGTGTAAAGGCACCACATGAGCCTCTCTCCAGTCCTTTGGCACCACTCCCGACTCCAACGAGGCATTGAAAAGGTCAGTCAGTGGAGTTGCTAGAACGTCCCCAAGTTCCCTCAGTATTCTAGAGTGTATCCCATCCGGTCCCAATGGCTTTGTCTACTTTAAGTTGAGCTAGTTTCTCACGAACACAGTCTTCTGAAAATTGTTCAAGATGTCCCTCGCTTCTGTTCCTATTTGTGGGTGTTTTCTGAGGTCCTGCTTCTGGTTCTTCATCTGTGAACACAGAACAAAAATATTTGTTAAGCAATTCCGCTTTATCCTTATCAGCTTCTACATATTCCTCCCCTGCACCCTTGAGTCTGACAATACCACTTTTGCCCTTCCTCTTCTCACTAATATATCTGAAAAATGTCTTATCCCCCCATTTTATTGCATTGGCTATTTCCTCCTCCTTTTGAATCTTTGCCTTCTTGACTACTTTGCTAGCTTCTTCTCTACGTTTTTCCAAATACAGATGCCTCTCTCTGTGATCTCTTGTATTTCATGAAGGACTCCCTCTTTTTCTTCACTTTTTCAGCTACTTCCTTCGAAAACCATAGCGGTCTCCTTTTCCTTTTGCCTTTATTTACCATTTTAACAAAAAGGTTGGTTGCCCTTAAAATATTCCCTTTCAGTTTTGCCCACTGTTTTTCTACATCCCCCAGCTGTTCCCATCCCACTAACGACATAGAAACATAGAAACATAGAAACATGATGACAGAAAAAGACCACAAGGCCCATCTAGTCTGTCCTTCCATAACAACTACAACAGTCCACTTTTTACCTTTAGAGATCCTCTGTGTTGGTCCCATGCTTTTTTGAATTCAGTTACTGTCCTCATCTCTACCACCTCCACTGGGAGACTATTCCACGGATCCACTACTCTTTCCGTAAAGAAATATTTCCGCATATCACTCCTGAATCTATCTCCCTTCACCCTCATCCCATGTCCCCTCGTCGCAGAACTTGCTTTCAATTGAAAGAGGCTCTCTCCCTGAACATTTATGCCACGGAGGTATTTAAACATCTCAATCATATCACCTCTATCCCGCCTTTCCTCTAAGGTGTACATATTAAGATCCTTAAGTCTGTCCTCATATGCTTTATAATGAAGACTACTAATCATCTTAGTAGCAACCCTCTGCACCGACTCCATCCTGTTCACATCCTTTTGAAGGTGCGGTCTCCAGAATTGCACACCATACTCCAAATGAGGTCGCACCAAAGACTTATACAGAGGCATTATCACCTCCTTTTTTCTGCTAGCCATTCCTCTCCGTATGCACCCAAGCATCCTTCTAGCTTTTGCCATCTCGTGTGGCTGAAGTCCACTTGTCCCTCTAAGAAGTTGGACGCCGACCGCTGGGGGTCGCATAACTAGTTAGCATGGAGGAGTCTCGTTCGTTATCGGAATTAACCAGACAAATCGCTCCACCAACTAAGAACGGCCATGCACCACCACCCACAGAATCGAGAAAGAGCTATCAATCTGTCAATCCTTTCCGTGTCCGGGCCGGGTGAGGTTTCCCGTGTAAGAGACAGTCCCTGCTCATCAGAGCTTACAATCTAGTCAAGACAAACACAGAAGGTGTAGGCAGGGATAAAACAAGAGGAAAGAAAAAGGGGATCAGGTGAGTCAAGATCCAAAAGCAGCAGTGAAGAGGTGAGTTTTCAGCCTTGATTTGAAGAGGGTTAGAGAAGGCGCCTGGCGTACAGACACAGGTAGTCTGTTCCAGGCGTAAGGTGCAGCAAGGTGAAAGAAGCAAAGTCTGGAGTTAGCAGTAGAAGAGAAGGGCACAGATAGAAGCAATTTCCTAGAAGAGCGGAGTTCCCAAGGGGGGTTGTAAGGAGAGATAAGAGAAGAAAGGTAGTGAGGAGCCGAGCCAGCACCAGAGCTAGCTGTGCCAAAACCAGTACCCCCACCATTAAGACTACATCCAGCCTGCTCCTCCAATCTGAGGAAGGATGGATGGGGAAGGGGCAGGACTTGGTATCACCAGGTTCTGCACCCCAGGGTCCGCTGCTGGCAACAGCCAACCTAAATTCACAGCTTCTTGTCACCTTCAATCCATCTCAGACTGCACAGGCTAAGACACCCTCCATCTGATGGAGACTGAGAAATACTACTCAGAGGAGGAGGGCACAGGACCCTTATGTGGTAACATCATCAAGCGAGTTTGTTCTCAGTCTCCATCTCCTGGTAGGAATGTATAACCCCATATATCTGGACTGGACTGCAGGGACGATGAGGAAAAGTTAAACTTCTTCTGTGGGCCCGACTCAGCTGTGAGGAAGAATTTGTCAAGCAGGTTCCTCCATCCTCTGGACCACTGTTTGGGTACCCTTAACCTAAACAGTCATATAACTAGGCAGCGCTTCATAACATGTATCCAGTCTCTCCACCCAGTGGATGATTAGACTGTGTAACGCTTCTCATTGGCTCTGCTTTAGCACAGGGAACAGACAGCAATGACTGACCTGGAATCGAGGGTCCGTATCACTCTCCCCAATCTGCTGAAGGAGTTCTCCACTGGCTTGCCCCACATTCCCAGCAGCCTGCAAAAGGTTTTGACGTGGCTGTAAGAAAAAAAACACTAAATTAAATATATTTTTATAAATCGGCAAGGGGAAGAATCAGGTGAGAATTTTAGCATAGTAGTTGTTCAGTCCTCCACTCAACCAACTCACTCCCTATTCTCTCTTACTCGATTTCTCCATCAACCTCTTCACTAAACCTCTTTCCAGTACCTTCACTAAGTCAAACAGCTACTGCTTCATTCCTTAAGTCCCAGGTCCCACATTCCTGCATTGCCTGGATTTCCTCATCCCCTCCCATTCCTCGGTCCTTCCCTTTACCACAATGAGCTGCTGCCTGAACTAACCCATTTTATACCTCTGTACTACCCCCGATTCTCTCTCGGTACCTCCGTGTTGACTTCTTCAACCCCACTCATTCCTCAGTCCTTCCCTATCCCTTTGCTACAGTATAGTGTTGCCTGAACTACCCCATTTTATACCTCTGTACTACCCCCGATTCTCTCTCGGTACCTCCGTGTTGACTTCTTCAACCCCACTCATTCCTCAGTCCTTCCCTATCCCTTTGCTACAGTATAATGTTGCCTGAACTACCCCATTTTATACCTCTGCACTACCCCCGATTCTCTCTCGGTACCTCCGTGTTGACTTCTTCAACCCCACTCATTCCTCAGTCCTTCCCTATCCCTTTGCTACAGTATAGTGTTGCCTGAACTACTCCATTTTGTGGGTCAGTACTACCCCTTATTCCCTCTGGTTGTCCTGGGTGTCCCCCTCCCCTTGGTGATAGCCCCTCCTTCCCCAATCCTGTATCATGGTTCTTCCCATGCCTCAATACTGCCTCCTGTCTCCATCACCTCTACCTCAGTGCTGGCAGGTTGAGCTGTTTTTAGCAGGTCTGACACGGCTCCTGCAAGGTTCTTGGCTGCTTGTAGAAGTTGTCGTCCATTCCCTCCTTCATCCTCCATCAATGCTGCCAGCAGTTTGACACCTTTTGACATCTCCGTCAAGTTGGATGAGATTGTGGTAACGGCACAGCCGACAGCTGTATAGTCTGTGTCTGCTGGGTCCCCTGCAGAGAGAGGAAAATGGGAAACCAGAGTCTTACACTGAAAAACGGGATTACACTGTGAGGAGACAGTCTTCTCAAGAGGATCAGTGAAACACTCTCAGCACAGATCCCAAAATTCACAGAGACAGTGCTGGCAATGCAGTTAACCTTTGGCACCTGTTCATTTGTAAGGAAACGAGTTAAACACGACTGGAGGGACTATAGTAGGGAGATAGTGCATTAAAGAAATTTATAAGGGCAGCAACCTTTTATGGAGCAGTCATATTCATGACCTCTGCAATCCTACCTGCCGTCAGGTTCACTACAGAGGCTGTGCCAGCAGTGATGGCATCCACCTGGGAATGGATTTCATGCTTTGACTCATCCATCTTGTTCTTTCGCCATGCCTTTGCCGCCTGCCATAGGAGAAAGAAGTCATTACTCTTTGCTATGCTGCTTCCAATTCACATCTTTGTCCCTGCATGAGAAAGATGCTCTTGATCAATCAGTCATTCAGTCTGAGAAAATATGCCACAGCATATTATGGAAATGACTGAATTTAGACAGCCCACTTTGGGTTTTGAATATAAAATTAGGCATTTTTCGAATTGCAATAGCTCTGGGGTGGTCTATGCTATCATATGCCCTTGTAATAAAATTTATAAAGGTCATACTTCTAGACCGGTAAAGGTCAGAATAATTGAACACTGTTCAGTCTTTCGTTGTCAAGTGGAACTCTCCCTTTGGCTATGCACTGGAAACAGGTGAATCATGTAACTAATCAATTAAAAGTTTTTTGTGGTGGAGATAGTAAACATGGAAACAGGAAAAGGTCCTACAAGTGTATTATATCATCGTGAACAGGAATATATTTTCCGCTGGCAAACAATGGCCACAAGGAATCTCAATCAGGAAACTGAGTGAAAGTGGCTTTATTAGATTAATTCAAAATGAATACCTGTGGACTATAAATGTTTGTGTGGTGTTAGAGGTGACTAAGGCAGATGCGTGTCATCTATATTGAGGGGTAGAAGGATAGCAAATAGCATGGTAAGAAACTGAACATATGTAAAAAGGAAATTAACAAATTATATATATATATATGCCAATGTTTTTAACTTTCGTAACATGTGTACAACGTATTTGGTTTGTAGTCTATATTTGCTTGCTGATGAAGCCTAACAGTTTTTGCGAAATCAACAGCTAGGTTGAAAAGAAGATTAACCTTTGGAAGCAGGCTGAAAAACAAACCCATGTTGTCAGATTATGAGCACTGGATGGAAAATAATATTATTCTGTGACTGTGAGTGAAATCCATTGACAAGGGAATTGTTGTTGTTAGGTGCCCTCAAGTTGGTGTCGACTCATGGCGACCCTCTGGATAGTTGTCCTAAACTGTCTTTGGTCTTCAGTCAGGTGGCTCATTGTTGATAGACTGGCACCCATAGCTGCTGTTATCTCATTGCTGGTCTTCCTCTTTTGTGGTGACCTTCTACCTTGACAAGCATGATGTCTTTCTTTAACAATTTCTCTCTTCGCCTGACGTTAAGAAAGACGAAGCCTTGTCATCTAAGCTTCTAAAGAAAGCTCAGGTTTCATCTCCTCTAGTAATGGCTAGTTTGCTCTTCGGGCAGTCCATTGTTTGCACAGTATTTGTCGCCAGCACTATAATTCAAAGACATCAATTTTCTTTCTTTATATATTTTTCACTGTCCAACTTTTGCATCCATATGATGTTATTGAAAATACCATGGCCTGAACAAGTCAAATCTTTGTATGGAGAGAGACGTCTCTGCTCTTGAGAATCTAGTCTACATCCTTCATAGCTATTCTGCCAAGAACAATTTATCGTCTGATTTCTTGACTGCTTGTCATTTCTTTTTTAGATAGTTGATCCAAGTAGGTTAAAGTTGTCAACTATTTCAATTTCTTCTCCACCAATGATGAACTTATTGATTTTGCCAGCTGTCAGGTTCTTTGACTTCTTTACATTAAGGTGCAGGCCCATTTTAAGACTATATTCTTGAGAAGCAAATTGTTCAGATCATCTACACTTTCAGCCAGTACTAATATGGTTTCACCAGCATAGCGAAGGTTACTGATGAGTCTTCCACCAATCTTCATACCTCGGTTGTCTTCACACATTCCTTCTTCTCCGATGATTTGTTCTGCATATAAATTAAACAGGTAGGGGGAAAGTATGCAGCCTTGTCGTACACCTTTGCTGATTTTAAACCATTCTGTTTCTCCTTGTTCCATTCTAACTGCTGCTTCTTGATCAATGTAAAGGTTGTGAAAGAGAACTATCAGGTGTTCTGGTATACCCATGCTTCTTAATGTGGCTCAGAGTTTCTCATGGTTTATATAGTCAAAAGCCTTGCTGTAGTCAATAAAACACATAAAGATATCCTTTTGGTATTCTTTTATCTTTTCAAGGATCCATATCACATCAGCGATGGTGTTTCTTGTTCCTCGACCTTTCCTGGACCCTGCAGGCAGTTCTTGTTCCAGGTATGGTTGTAGTCTCTGCTGAATGATCTTGAGTAGAATCTTTCTGGCATGTGGAATTCAGAGCAATTGTGCGATAATTTCCACAGTTAGTTGGTTCACTTTTCTTTAGTACTGGTATAAATACAGATCTTTTCCAGTCAGTTAGCCATGATGTTCTCTTCCAAATTTTCTGGCAAAGCCTTGTAAGTATGGTAACAGCTGCATCAGATTGCTGTAATACTTCTATGGGAATGCCATCAATGCCTGGTGCTTTGTTCTTTGATAGGGCTTTGAATGCTGTTTCGACTTCTTCTTTCATCACCAATGGTTCCTGATCTATAAAGTACAGGTTGAAACGGCTGTTGGTCCACTTGATCTTTATGGTATAATGACGCTGTATATTCTTTCCACCTTTTCTTGATTTTCTCAGCATCATTCAACATGGAATGTTGAGCATCTTGTAGCATTCCAATTCGAGGCTGGAATTCTTTCTTTAACTCTCGTAGCTTTAGAAAAGCTAACCTTGTTTTCCCTCTAATAGTTTCTGATTTAATTTCCTTGCATGTGTCATTGTAGTACTTCTCCTTGACTTGTTTTGCTCCAGGTTAGAAATCTCTGAGTTCTGCGAGTGCCTCTCATTCTCCCCTGGCTTTAGCTTCTCTGCATTTCAGGGCAATTTTCAGAGTTTCTTTGGTCATCCATTTTGGCCGTTTCTGCTTTTTCATCTTTTGTAGAGACTTCTTACTTTTTTAACACAACTTTCTTGATATCATTCCCTAACTCTTCTGGAGCTCTGTCATTTGTATCTAAAGCAGCAAATCGATTTTTCAGGCAGTCTTTAAATTCCGGTGGTATAGTCTCAAGTTCATATTTTGCTACATTCATGAGTGGCTTGCTCTTTTTAAACTTTAGCTTGAGTTTGCATACTAGTAGTTGGTTATCTGTAACACAGTCAGCTCCAGGTTTTATCTTTACTGACGTTATGGAGCTTTTCCATCGTTGACGTCCACAGATGTAGTCAATTTGATTTTTGTATAATCCATTGGGTGAAGTCCATGTGTACAGTCGCCACTTGCGATTCTGTAAGAAGGTGTTTGAGATGAATAGATCATTGGTCTTGCAGAAGTCTATCGTCTTTCTCCAGCTTCATTTCTATTGCCAAGTCCATACTTTCCAAAGACTTTGCCGACTTTTAAGTTCCAGTCACCCAACACTATCAGAATATACTATTTGCATGTTCTGTCAATTTCAGCTTGTGCTTGAGTCATAGAATTCATCAACCTCATTCTCTTCTGCAGCTGCTGTTGGGGCATATACCTGATTTATAAAAATTAAGCGTTCACTGATTGCATTGTATTTCATTACATTTTTGCAAGTTTCTTCATTATAAATACACCACCATTTCTTCTTCATCTTTCATTTCCAGCATAGTAGACCATATGATCATCAGATGCAAAGTGCCTTATGCTAGTCCATTTCAGTTCGCTGACACACAACAGATCGAGCTGTACACGTTCCATTTCATTCTTGGCCACTTCCAACTTCTCTTGGTTCATGCTTCATACGTCCCATGTCCCAATATGTAAGACATCTTTGCAGCTTCTCTCATTTCATGCGCAGCTACATCAGCAATCAGAAATCCCAAGGGCTTTGATCCAACCACATCATAAATGCTAGCTTTAAAATAGATTCGTTGGGGATGGGTGAAGAAAGCCCCCAGGTAAGTGAAACATTAAATATCTTTATAGAAATGGGTAAAAGGGGTGACATCTGGAAAGGGGTGTGTATAAATGTCCATAGCATGGTAAATAAGATCCCAGCTGTTGAGGCATTAATGGGAGAGGATCACTTGGATTTAGTGGTGGTAACGGAGACATGGTTCAGGACATCCATGACTGGGATGTAATTATACCAGGCTATACTTTATTCAGAAAGGACAGGGCAGGAAGAAGAGGAGGAGGAGGAGGAGTGGCACTATATGTAAAAAATAATATTAAAGATATAGAACTGCAGCGCTTAAAAGGGAGAGAAGAGGCACTGTGGGTTAAACTAGAAAGGAGGAAAGAGAAATCCCCATTTACATTGGCGTCATATATAGACCACCCTCACAGGGAGAAGAAGTGGACGGAGATTTAATAGAAGACATATGCAGCATTGCCAGGAAAGGGGAAGTGCTACTGATAGGGGATTTCAATATGCTAGATGTTGATTGGCGCATCCCTGCTGCAGTGTCATCTAGAAGTAAGGAGATCCTGGATTCTTTACAGAAAACTCTAGTCAGGCAACTGGTAACAGAATCCACACGTGAAGAGGCCATACAGGACTTAGTGCTTACCAATGATGAAAGTGTTTCTGATGTCATAGTGTAGCTGGGTTTAAAAAAGCTTTGGACAAGTTCCTGGAGGAAAGGTCCATAAACCATTATTAAAAAGGGACCGAGGATATCAATGCTTGACCCAATACAAGCATTGTGGAACCTGTGTCTTTTGGGGATACTGCTAGGTACGTATGACCTAGATTGGCCACTGTTGGAAACAGGATACTGGGCTTGATGGACCTTGATCTGACCCAGTATGGCATATCTTATGTTCTTATGAGATCATCTCGCTTCCAGTGATCACCAGATAATTTGGTTCAGTATTAGGACTAGGGCTGATAAAATCCATTCAAGAATGAGGGTCTTAGACTTTAGGAAAACTAACTTTACGAAGATAGGCCAATACCTCCAGGAGTCATTAGCAGGATGGGAACAACTGGGGTATGTAGAAAAATAGTGGGCAGACTTCCGGTGACGTCAGCGGACTAGATGGTAGCGGACTAGATGGTGGCGGACTAGATGGTGGCGGACTAGAGGAGCTCCGCCGCCATAGCCTGCCAAATAGGGCTAAAATAAAGCGGAAAAGAGCGCGGAGGAGGAGGCCAAAACAGGGGGAGTGAGGCTGTAATCCCCCAAGCCCAGAGGAAGCAGGAGCGAGCAGCGCACTCTGCCCAGTACTGGCGGTAGCAGCAGAAAAAGGAGTCGGGCCGGCCAGGCACGTGGATCAGCAAGTGAGTGGCTGCAGAGGCAGTGAAGAGCGCGGCAGAGCTAGAGAGGTGGCAAAGTGAAGAGGAGAGGAGTCGGGGCTAGTACGAGAAGAGCGATCGCAAGGCCGAGAAGCGGCAGTAAGCGGAAGTGCACCCCGGAGGATATCGCAGGGGTGAAAGAGCAGCCTGGGAAGAGCGTGGTGAGCAGGGGAAGGCCTGCGAAAAGAAAGGCAGCCGTAAAGGTGCTTGAGCCTGCACGTGGAGACCAGAGGCGGCTGAGGAAGGAGAGGGAGAGATCAGAGGTGAGCAGCATTCAAGCCCGGGAGGTCCAGCAGTGAAGGAGACGGGCTGTGGCAGAAGGGAGCAGTTGGGTCTGCAAGGAGCAGAGGTGGAGTGCTCGGTGCGCTGACGAAAAGGTGCAGAACACGGTGAGTGGCCCAGTCAGCAGCAAGAAGAGAAGGAGGGAAGACAGAGTCTGGATCAACTGGAGAGAGGCAGGGCTGAAGTAGCCTTGGAGTAGGGGCAGAGCGGAGCAGATCCAAAATGGCAAGAAGGAGGGAGGTCTAGCAAGTGGGAGCTGAGACGGCGGGGAGAACAGACCTGCAGTGAGAGAGAACGAATAGGTGGAACAGTAGAGTCACAATGGAGGAATGAGGCAGAGAACATCCCTGCAGTTTGTATAGCGTCCCACGGAGTGGGAGAGGAGAGTAGTAGCAGACGTGAACCAGCCACAGGCAGGGAGATACCAAATAATTGCAACATGGAGAAAGCAAAGAGAGAGGGGGCAGTGAAGAAGAAATTGGCAGAGTTTCGCTCTCCCTATGTGCCTCCCAGAAGTGGAAAGGAGGGGGAGAAGACAGGCAAGCAGAGAGGGGGCCTCTCGCCAGAGCATGAGGAGGAGATAGAAGGAGAGGAGTGCTCAGAAATGGCAGAGAAAATCAAGCAGTGGTTGATGGAATTGAAGGAGGTTTTAAAGGAGGAGATTGGAGGAGTGAAAAATGAGCTGAAAGAGACTCTGCAGTCATTTAAGCAAGATATTACGGAGCTGGGAGAGCGAGTAGAGGAGGTAGAGACCCAACTAGAAAACCACGGGGCAGAGATGGAGCACATCCAGAAAGGCTGGAAAGAGCTGAAGGCAGCGCAAGAGGAGTTGAAGGCAAAAACGGAAGACCTGGAAGATCGCTCGAGAAGGTGCAACATCAGAGTGCGGGGAGTCCCGGAGAACTCCAGATAGAAGAGTAGCGAAGTGGTGGCACAGAAAATATTTGGAGAAATCCTAAAAGAGGCGGAGTGCATGGAGGAGGAGGAAGAAATACAGGTGGAAATAGAAAGGGCCCATAGAGGGCTGGGGCCAGTACGGGACAACCGCCCAAGAGACATTGTAGTTTGCTTGGCTACATATAAGCTGAAAGAACGAATAATGGGAGCAGCGAGAAAGCTAAAACAAGTCCAGTGGGAAGGAAATAAACTGGAGCTGTTTCAAGATTTATTGCAGGGGACACTGCAGCGCAGACAAGAAATAAGAGAAGTCACGGCCTACTTGAGAAGGGCTAATTTGAGGTACAAGTGGCTGTACCCGTTTGGACTGTTGATTACAGTGCAAGGGAGATCGAGGAAAGTAAGGACAAGGGCAGAAGCATGGAAGGCACTCAGAGTTGGGAGCTGAGAATCTACCGGAGGATGCCACCAGTCCGGTCAAACCAAGGGACGACACTGCCAGTGGAAGCACGGCGAAAAGCTTGAAGTGGCACAGAGTAGCAGAAGGAGGTCGGAGATTGGCGAGACTGGCCAAGGAACAGCAGCGAGAGCGAGAGTACGAAGGAGCAGCAGGAGGAAGTGGCTGATATTACATGGACCTGAGCTGAATAATTAATATTGTGGGAAAGGATTAGGGGGATAGTACTGAATAATGGAATGGGAGGGGAGGGAGGATAGAAAGGACGGGGAGGATGGGCGGAGAAGACAAACGAAGGGGTGGGAGAAGTGGGGAGTTGGAGGGGAGTTGGAGGTGAGGGAGGGGGAGGCAGGTGAAGGTCCGATCCGAGGTCACTGTAATGGAAGTCAGATCTCCGGGTTGGAGAAGTAGAAGGGGGGGGGAGCAAGGGGGGGGAGCAAGGGGGTGGGGGGGTGGAGGGGGGCCGAAGGGAAAGTTGGAGAGAAGGGGGGAGTTGGGTTGGAGGGCACCTTGAAAATTGTCACGTTAAATGTGAAGGGGTTGAACTCACCATGGAAGAGACAGAAATTGTACAAAGAATTGGAAAGGCATAGGGCAGCGATTGTAATGTTTCAGGAGACACATTTGCTTAAAAAACATGAGGGGCTAGTGCGCCCAAAGGGATACAGAGAGTGCATTTTTGCGTCAAACTTACGAGAAAGGAAGAAAGGAGGGGTGGCGATCTTTATAGCAGGGGACTATAAAACGGAAGTGCAGACGGTGATGAGAGACAAGGTGGGGAGGTATCTATTAGTGAGTGTGAAAGTTGGAAAGGAGTGGTTTTGCATGGTGAACGTGTATGCTCCCACGGGTTCTCAGAAGGAATTCTGGGAGGAGTTGGGGAAGCAGGTGGTGGTAGCGGGGAAGGAGTATTAATATGTGGAGGGGACTTCAACATGCCATGGGAGGTGGGAAGAGACAGTACGGGGAAGAGGGAAGGGAGGAGGGCAGATAGACAAAGATACCATAGGTTTGTGAATGAGAATGATTTGGTAGATGCATGGAGATTGATGAACCCGGGTAGGAGGCAATTTTCATTTTTCTCGGCAGTGCATGGGACATACTCTAGATTAGATGTAATTTGGGTAGGGAAAGACTTGGCGGGCAGGATAAAGGAAGGAGAAATAGAGCCGATTACATAGTCAGATCATGCTCCAGTGCTGATACAGGTGAGGGTGAGGAGCGAGAACAAGGGGGGCAATATTGGAAGCTTAACGAAGGATTGTTGGAAGACGCAAGGGTGGTGAGAGAGGTGGAAAAGCTAATACCGGAGTATTTTGAAGAGAATGGGAAGGGAGAGGTAAAAGAGGGAGTGGTTTGGGATGCCTTTAAAGCAGTAGTGAGAGGGATATTGGTTAAGTGGGGAGCGCGGATCAAAAGGGAACGGAAGGAGCAGGAGTTGCAATTGAGGCGTCAACTAATGGAACTGGAAGAGAAGGATGCTCTGGGGGGGGGATAGCTAGGGGAGAGGTATTAGAAGTGAGGGCCAAATTAAACGCTTTGGAGGCGGGGCGAATAAAGCATAGATTGCAGATGCTGCGACAGAACTTTTTTGAAGGGGGCAACAAAGCAGGGAAATACTTGGCTCGGCAGGTAAAGAAGAGACAGGAAAGGAATCATATACTTCAGATTAGAGGGAGGAGGGGGGTAGTGCGGGACAATCACCAGATTAGAGAGGAATTTGTGGAGTTCTACCAGAAGTTATATGCAGCCCAAGCAGAGGGAACGGAGGGAGATATCAATGCATATTTGGATAAAGTGAGGTTGTCACGGTTGGAAGAAAGGGAGCAGGAGGATCTGGATAGGGAGATTGGGGCAGAGGAAGTGCGGAGGGCGATTAAAGGGATGAAGCTAGGGAAAGCCCCCGGTTTAGACAGGTTAACAGTGAGCTTCTATAAGAAATTTGGGAGTTTGTTAACCCAGCCATTAACGTCAGTCTTCAATGCGACACGGTGTGGGGAAAAGTTGGCAGATACAATGGGCTGGGCAGGTATCACCGTGATATACAAGGAGGGGAAAGACCCATTGGAATGTGCGTCTTACAGACAAATATCATTGTTAAACTATGATGCGAAATTGCTAGCAAAATTTTAGCGACAAGACTCAATAAGTTCTTAGGGAAGCTGGTCCATGAGGACCAAGCAGGGTTTATTCCGGGGAGGCAAGTGGCGGATAATATTCGAAAGGTACTCAATGTAATATGGGCAGCGAAGCGATCTGGGGATCCCACATTGCTGGTATCGCTAGATGCTGAAAAAGCATTTGACCAAGTGTCTTGGAAATTTCTGTTTTAGGGACTATGGGGTTTGGAACAGAATTTGTGAAGTGGATAAGGGTTTTATATGATAATCCCCAGACATGCGTGAGAGTAAATGGAGGGTACTCAAGCTTTTTTCCATTGAGGAGGGGAACGAGGCAGGGCTGCCCGTTATTGCCCTTGCTCTCTGCGCTCTCCTTGGAGCCACTGGCTGAGAGGATAAGGGCGAGCACGGAGATTAGGGGGGTGAGAGTAGGGCAACTGGAGTATCGCATGTCGCTCTTCGCAGATGACATTTTATTATCAATCACACAACCAGGGGGGACTTTACCAGCTTTAATGAGGGAGATACAGGCATATGGGCATGTGGCAGGGTTTCGAATTAACTGGGGGAAGTCAGAAATATTAAACGTGGGGGAAGAAGAGAACCAGCAGAGGGAGCTTCAGAGGAGCTTCCCGTTTAGGTGGGCAAAGGGATCGATCAAGTATCTGGGGGTTCAGGTGGGGAGGTCCCTGGAGGAACTATTTGACCTAAATTACAAAAAGCTCTTAGGCAAACTTGAGACGCAGTTGGGGGGTTGGAATAGGGGGTATTACTCTTGGTTTGGGCGGATGGTGATCATTAAGATGATGCTGCTCCCTCAATTCTTGTTTCTGTTCCAAGGGCTACCCATAGCAGTACCGAGAGGAGTATTAAAGAAGGTGCAAAAGCAAGTGGAGGGGTTTATTTGGGGGGGGTAAAAGGCCACGGGTGGCGGCGAAGACGCTGCAAGTACAAGGGATGAAAGGAGGGTTGGGGGTGCCTAATTTTGCGATGTATTATAAGGCAGCGCAGCTCAGGGCGGTATCTGCATGGATAAGAGAGCAGAATAAGCAGTGGGTAGTGTGATGAGGTAACTAGTACAGAGCCTATGTTATATGAGGAAATGGCTAGCTCAGAGCCTATCTTAATAGGAAAAGAGGAAGAGCTTACCTCACAAACACATAGGCAGCAAACATATTCAGCTTTCAAAAAGCCCAAGTATAGTGGAGAAATAGCGAGGGGAGACAGGAAACTGAGCTATATGGAGGCATGGGAAAGAGACCTAGGAGTGGAGTGGGGGGTAGAGGAGTGGGAGGAGGTGGCAAGGGGTATAGCCAAATTTACAATAGCAACGACGCTGCGAGAGAATGGATTCAAGGTGCTGAGTAGGTGGTATTTGACGCCATAGAGGCTACATAAAGCGGGGATTTTAAAGACGAACAAGTGTTGGAGGCAGTGTGGGAGAGAGGGTACATGGATGCATATGTGGTGGACTTGCCCAGTGGTTCAAAGGTACTGGGGGAGAGTTGGGGAGAATATTAATATTATAGTGGGTGACCGTATAGGGCTGACTCCTGAAATGTGTCTCCTGCAGAAGAAGGATGGGCAGTGGGAAGGAGAGTGGAATATCATTTGGTTTTGTGTTACGGTGGCCAGATGTGAAATAGCCTGGCACTGGAATAGAATGATTTTACCATCTATGGAAAGCTATGCTAAAAGATTGTCGGATATATATCTTATGTATAAAATTACAGGGGAGAAGAAGGGTAGGGGGGGACAAATGGAGAAACGTTGGGAAGGGGTATGGAGGTGGTTAAGAGAGCATAGGTGGGGGGATGGAGCAGGAGCGGAGGGGGAAGGGGAGGGGTGGGGGAGAGGGTGGGATTAGAACTAAAGTAGGCGAAGGGGTGAATGGCTTATAAGAGGGGGTAGGAAGGAAGGGGATAGAGGGGTGGGGGTAGCGGTAGAGGGCAGTGGGGGGAAGGAAGGAAGGGGGAGGAGGCTTGGGGGAAGGGGGGAAGGGGAAATAAAGGGTATGTAAGCGGGATATTAACGTTGGATTGGTTAAGGGGGGGAGGGGTAGAGGCAAATTGGGGAGGGATGATTATGGTTGAATGTAACAAAATTCCAGCACCTACACCAATTCCTGCCCCACACACCACACACACCACACACTGTAAATATTCATTTGTATAAAGTTTAATGTGTTTGCTTTAATACCTATAAATGTTATATTTACTGTTTAATGTAAATAGTTGATTTCTATTGTTCTATGTTCTATGTAAAATGTATACAAACTGTGTACATGACTGTTAACTTGTTATATGTAAACCGCCCTTGATCTCTGGAAGGGGCGGTATAAAAGAAATAGTTAAATAAATAAATAAATAAATAAAATAAATGTACCTTGCCTGATGTAATTGGAATGTTGGAAACATTAATAAAAATTTATAAATTAAAAAAAAAAAAGAAAAACAGTGGGCAAAACTGAAAGGGGATATTTTATGGGCAACCATCCTTTTTGTTAGAATGGTAAATAAAAGGAAAAGGAAAACGAGGCTGCTATGGTTCCCAAAAGAAGTAGATGAAATGGTGAAGAAAAAGAGGGAGGCCTTCATGAAATACAAGAGATCACAGAGAGAGGAAGACAGGCATCTGTATTTGGAAAAACTTAGAGAAGGAGGAAATAGCCAATGCAATAAAATGGGGGGATAAGACATTTTTCAGATATATTAGTGAGAAGAGGAAGGGCAAAAGTGGCATTGTCAGACACAAGGGTGAAGGGGAGGAATATGTAGAAGCTGATAAGGATAAAGCGGAATTGCTTAACGAATATTTCTGTTCTGTGTTCACAGATGAAGAACCAAGGAGCAGGCCCTCAGAAAACACCTACAAACAGGAACAGAAGCGAGGGGCATCTTGAACAATTTTCAGAAGGCTGTTCATGAGTAACTAGCTAAACTAAAAGTGGACAAAGCGATGGGACCGAATGGGATACATCCAAGAATACTGAAGGAACTTAGGGATGTTCTAGCAGTTCCACTGACTGACCTTTTCAATGTCTCTTTGGAGTCGGGAGTGGTGCCAGAGGATTGGAGAGAGGTACATGAGGTCCCTTTACCCAAAAGTAGAAGTAAGGATGTGATTGAAAACTATAGGCCGGTTAGTTTAACCTCAGTGGTGAGTAAATTATTGGAAACGCTGCTAAAAGAGAAAATAGTGAGGTTTCTGGAAGCCAACAGATTACTGAATCTGAGGCAGCATGGATTCACCAGAGGCAGGTATTGTCTGATTGATTTCTTTGACTGAGTAACCAGGGAGTTGGACAGAGGGAAAGCCCTAGATGTAGTGTATTTAGATTTCAGCAAAGCCTTTGACACTGTTCCGCACAGGCAACTTATAAACAAACTGGGCTTTCTAGGGATTTATTTTTATTTATTTATTTATTTATTTGGATGGACCCTAAAGTAACTAATTGGGTTAGAAATTGGTTGAGTAGTAGGCGACAAAGGATACAGGTAAATGGAGCTCACTCTGAGGACAAAGAGGTTACCAGTGGTGTGCCCCAGGGATCTGTCCATGGTTCAATTCTTTTTAATGTCTTTGTTAGTGATATTGTGGAAGGGCTGTCAGGTAAGGTTTGCCTCTTTGCGGATGATACCAAAATCTGCAATAGAGTAGACACCCAGGAAGAAGTAGATAACATGAGGAGAGATTTAGCAAAGCTTGAGGAATGATCTAGAATTTGGCAGCTGAGATTTAATGCTAAAAAATGCAGGGTCATGCATTTGGGCTGCAACCATACAAGGCAGCGGTACAGTGTAGGGGATGAAGTACTTCTGTCCACAAAAGAAGAGTGGGACCTGGGCGTGATTGTGTCTGATGATCTTAAAGTAGCTAAACAGGTAGAAAAAGTGACTGTGAAAGCTAGAAGGATGCTTGGGTGCATAGGGAGATGAATGGTCAACAGACGAAAGGAGGTGATAATGCCTCTGTATAAGTCATTGATGCGGCCTCATTTGGAGTATTATGTGCAATTCTGGAGTCTGCAAGGATATAAACAGATTGCAGTCGGTGCAGAGGGTGGCTACTAAAATGATTAGTGGTCTTCATTATAAAGCATACGAGGACAGACTTAAGGATCTTAATATGTACACCTTAGAGGAAAGGCGGGATAGAGGAGATGTGATAGAGATGTTGAAATACCTCCATGGCATAAATGCACAGGGGGAGAGCCTCTTTCAATTGAAAGCAAGCTCTGCTACAAGGATGCATAGGATGAGGTGAAAGGGAATAGACTCATTAGTAATATGAGGAAATATTTCTTTATGGAAAGAATAGTGGATCCGTGGCATAGTCTCCCAGTGGAGGTGGTAGAGATGAGGACAGTATCTATATTCATAAAAGCATGGGACAAAGATACAGGATCTCTAAAGGAAAATAGGGGACTGTTGTAGATATGGAAGGGCAGACTAGATAGGCCATGTGGTCTTTTTCTGTCATCATGTTTCTATGTTTCTACTCTGAAAAGTCCTCGGCTCCTGCCCATTAGACAGCTGAATGACTTCCGACCTGGGGGTCACATCTTCCAGCACTATAGTGCAATTTGTTTTGTTGTGACTATCCACCGGGGGATTAAAAGGCAAAGACTGTGTATGCATGAGATCAACGCTGTACCCTCTAAGACTTGCACATCTGCCCACCCCCAAATCTTTTCCACTCCTCCATGCCCAGCTGGCTGCCTGTCCTTGCCCTGCTGCTGCAACCTTTTGTGTTTTCGCGGTGGCGGCGCTGGCAGGAACTGAGCAGACCTGACTTTAAATTTAAAGAAAAAAAAAGAAAACACGCATGTCTTTCGACTCCATGCTTGCACGCAGATTTGATCCCTTCCTCCTCTTATGTAGGTTCAAATCAGAGGAGGGAGGGACCAGACCAGCCATTCAAACGTGGGTCTTTGCAACTCCCCCACTTGAATGGCTGGTCTGGTCCTTCCCTCCTCTGACACGAATGACGTCAGAGGACGGAGGGAGGAAGCACACTTGCAAGTCTGGGAGTCGGACTGCTCTTCTGCTGCTGGCGCCACCGCTGTCAAGAAAACACAAAGGTGACAGTGGCAGGGCAATGGCAGGCAGCATAGAGGGGAGGGGGAGCAAGGCCTAATCTTTTGCGCTCTGTGCGGTTGTACCGCTCGCACAGACTAAGTACGACGCTGCCTGAGATATAATATCCAATAGTCCAGTATATGTCATCAACGACAATGAAGGATTCATCAGTTGTTTAACTCGAACATGCCTTTCTGAAGAATATTCTCCTATACAGCGTAGTTACTCACCTGTAACAGGTGTTCTCCAGGAGCAGCAGGAATCAGTCCTCACTTATGGGTGACGTCGGCGCCGACGGAGCCCTCGCGGAGCAATTTTCCCCAGCTTTCAAAGAAAGACTTTGGGAATTGCAGCGCGCATGCGCGGTCGTCTTCCCGCCCGAAGGTGCCATCTTAGCCAGTCAGATGACATAGCTAAAAAAGACAGCATAAAAATTTGCAAAAAGAACATAAGCAGACGATTGCAACTCCAAGGGGAGGAGGGAGGGTAGTGAGGACTGATTCCTGCTGCTCCTGGAGAACACCTGTTACAGGTGAGTAACTACGCTTTCTCCAGGACCAAGCAGGAAGTCAGTCCTCACTTATGGGACTCCCAAGCTCAAGGCTACCGGAGACCCTAAGCACAAAAATGAGCTCCCTCTAGCTCAGCAGCACAGAAGGATAGAATCTTCGCTGAATTATCACCCACCGGTAGCCCACATCCGGGATGGAGGGTAGGAGTTGCTCAGACCTCAAAGAGATTACGGAGGACTGCCTGTCCGAAAGCACTGTCCCTACGGGACTCCCTCTCGAGACAGTAATGGACCGCAAAAGTCTGGCTCGAAGACCAAGTAGCGGCCCGGCAGATGTCTGCCAGCGGAACAGAGCGGAGGTAAGCCACCGACGTGGCCTTTGCCCGAACGCAATGAGCCGTGACTCGACTTTCTAAGGAGAGTCCGGCTGCCCCATAAGCCCAAGAGATACAGTCCGCAACCCAGATGGACAGAGTACGCTTGGAGACCGGGAGCCCCAATTTATTGGGGTCAAAAGACACAAAAAGCTGAGCAGCTTTACGGTGCTCCCGCGTACGGTCAAGGTAGAAGTTCAATGCCCTTCTACAGTCCAGGGTATGGAGGACCGTTTCAGCTCGGCTGGAGTGTGGTCTGGGAAAGAAGGTTGGAAGTACCACCTCCTGATTGATGTGAAAAGGGGAGACCACTTTAGGCAGAAATTTCGGGTGAGTCCGAAGGACTACCCTATTCTTGTACAACCTAGTGTAAGGGGGATCAGACACGAGGGCCTGCAATTCACTTACGCGTCTAGCGGAAGTGAGGGCTATCAAGAACAGTGTTTTCCAAGACAGAAAACGGAGAGAACAGGTAGCCATAGGTTCAAAAGGCGGACAGGTGATCCGCTGTAAAACCACATTCAGGTCCCAGTCAGGTGCTGGCGGGCGCAGAGGTGGTTTAAGTAGAAGGAGACCTCGGAGAAACCTCGCTACGAGAGGGTCGTTGGAGAGAGGTCTGCCGTCCACCGGCACATGATGTGCTGAAAGAGCACTGAGGTGAACTTTGACGGAGTTGGACTTAAGTCCCAGATTAGAGAGGTGTAGCAAGTACTGCAAGATCACCGACACCGGGCAGGAGAAGGGATCCTGAGACTGTTGGGAACACCAGACTGCAAAGCGACGCCATTTAAGGGCGTAGCATTTGCGGGTAGAAGGCCGTCGCGAAGCCAAGACGACCTCCTCCACCTCCGCCGGCAGGAGAAGGGGAGCGAGGACTACCCTCTCAGCAGCCAGGCCATGAGGTTGAGAGACCTGAGGTTGGGGTGCAGTAGGGACCCCTGATCCTGAGTGAGGAGATCCGGTTGTACCCCCAGAGGGATTGGATCCTCCACCGCCAGTTGCAGCAGGAGCGGAAACCACGGCTGCCTGGGCCAGCGAGGGGCCACCAGGATCATGAAGGCTTTGTCTCGGAGAACCTTGAAAAGAGTCCGAGAGACTAACGGGATGGGAGGGAAAGCGTACAGAAGGCTCCCCGACCATGAGATCAGAAAGGCGTCCGCCGCAACCCGAAGGGGGTGTGGCTGACGAGAGCAGAAGCGAGGCAGCTGCCGGTTGTGAGGACTGGCAAAGAGATCCACCGTGGGGAGGCCCCACTTGAGGAAGAGCTTCTGAACTATCAAGGGATCCAGACGCCACTCGTGCGGCTGGAGGACCCTGCTGAGTTTGTCCGCAAGGCAATTTTCGTGGCCCGGGAGATAAACCGCCTTGAGGAGAATGCCGTGACTGACGGCCCAAGAGCAGAGCTTCTGTGCCTCCCGGCAGAGGAGGAAAGGAGCCCGTGCCCCCCTGTTTGTTCACGTAGAACATGGCAACTTGATTGTCCGTCTGGACAAGGACGGACTGTTGGGAGGTCAGGTGGGAGAAGGCCTTGAGAGCTAGGCGGATCGCCCTGAGCTCCAGGAAGTTGATCTGCTGAGCAGACTCCCACGTGGTCCAGAGGCCCTGAGTACGTGCCTCTTGGCAATGTGCTCCCCAGCCCAGGAGGGATGCATCGGTGGTCAGCACCCGGGTCGGTTGAGGCGACTGGAAAGGCATTCCGAATATCAGGTTCGGCTGCCGGAGCCACCACCGGAGAGACGAGACCAGCGGCTCGGAGACGCGCACCAGGTCTGCTAGGCCGCCTGTGGCTTGTCGCCACTGCTGGCGGAGACACCATTGAGCAGACCGCATATTCAGGCGGGCATTGGGGGTCACATGGACGGTGGAAGCCATATGGCCGAGCAGTCTCAGGAAGCGCCTGGCGGAGACCAGGGGCTGGCTGCGAAAGCGGTCGGCGAGGACCATGAGCCGTTGAGCCCTGTCGAGCGGTAGGTATGCTCGCGCCTGAGGAGTGTGCAGCCTCGCGCCGATGAACTCGAGATCCTGTGAGGGGAGCAAAGTGGACTTTGCGAAGTTTATAACAAAGCCCAAGTGCTGCAGCAGAGTCACCGTGCGGCACGTGGCGTTGGTGACCTCCTGAGCGGACGCTGCTCTGATGAGCCAGTCGTCGAGGTACGGAAAGACATAGAGGCCGTGAAGCCGGAGATGGGCCGCCACCACCGCGAGACATTTTGTGAAGACTCGCGGTGCGGAGGACAGGCCAAAGGGCAGTACTCTGTACTGGTAATGATTTCCTGCCACCACAAACCTTAGGTATTGGCGGTGGCTTGGGTGGATGAGGATGTGCGTGTAGGCATCCTTTAGATCCAAGGAGCATAGCCAATCTCCCTGCTGGAGGTAGGGCAGAAGGATTCCAAGGGTAAGCATTTTGAACTTCTCCCGCACAAGGAACTTGTTGAGGTTGCGCAGGTCCAGGATGGGTCTGAGGCCCCCTGTTCTCTTCGGTATCAGAAAATACCTGGAATAAAAGCCTTGACCTCTCAGGTGGTGGGGCACCGGTTCCACCGCCTGTTCCTGCAGAAGACCTGCTAACTCCTGAAGGAGTAATTCCCTGTGCAGAGGGGGTCGCGGAGGTTCTCCCGGAAAATAGGAGGGAGGGACCTGATGGAAGTGGAGAAGATAGCCTTCTCGCACGACTTGAAGCACCCAGGCATCTGTGGTGATGCTGGACCACCTGTGAGCGAAGTGAACCAGCCGGCCTCCGGTGCTGGGAGGAACCAGCGGGGGGGGGAGAGGCTATGCTTTGTGAGTCAAAAACCCCCACCCTGCTGAGCAGGGGCTGGTGGTGCAGGCTTGGGGGCTTGCTGCCTACGGGACCCGTTACCCGTCCCTTGGCCTGCTGGCCCTGTTGGGGAGCTGCAGGGGCCTGATAATGGGGGTATTGTTTGTAGGCAGCCGCCTTCCTCGGGTAAAAGGACTTTTTCCCCCGAGCCCTTCTTTTTCTGGGAAGGGGCGGAGGTCTTCCTAGAAAGCCTGGTCCTGGTGAGAGTCTCAGTCTCAATTTGTGCAGCCTTTTCCGCCATGGGCTTGCCAAAGAGGTTTTCGCCTCGGCAGGGGACATCGACCAACTTGTCCTGTACCCAGGGCTCAAGGTCGGACGACTGAAGCCAAGCCTGTCGGCGGGCACCGATGCCGGCTGCGGCCACTCGAGCCGATGCTTCAAAGCCATCATAGGCTGCTCGGGACATGAACTTTGAGCATTCCCGAATGCCAGTGGACAAGGCCAGGAACCTCCGCAAGGGTTCCTCGGACAAACCAGCGGAGAATCCGGCTAGCTCTTTAGCCAGATCCCGGAGATACATGCCCATGTATAGCTGGTAAGTCTGGACACGACATGCGAGCATAGAGCCCTGGAAACACTTCTTACCAAGGCCATCCAGGTTACGGGCCTCCCTGCCAGGAGGCACCGAGGAGTGCATCTTCTGGCTCTTAAGACGATGCATGGCCGATTCCACTACCATGGAATGGTGTGGTAGCTGTGCCTTTTGAAAGCCAGGGCTCTTGCGGACTCGATAGATAGAATCGACCCGCTTGCTCAGGACCGGCGAGGAGGCCGGACTCTCCCACATGCGGAAGAGTAGTCGTTCCAGCATAGGAGGAACCGGTACAGTAAAGTGTTCCCTCACGGGAGAGTTATACTGGAGGGCGTCGAGCTCCTCGGCTCGAGGCTCCTCCTCGGGATCCGCAGGGAAGGCCAAAGCCTTGGCCATATCCCTAACGAAGTCCGAGAACCGGGCATCCTCCGGGGGGGACTGCTTCCGAGGCTCGGACTCCGGTGAGTCCGAGGGGACACACCGAGTCCGGAAAGAATCAGGTGACTCTTCCTCCTCAGACTCCCAGACCGACTCCAACGAGGACTCGGTGGGGTCGGCCCGGGCAGGGTGCGGCGCCAGCCGCCCCGACGCCGAGGGAGTCGGCGTCGGCGACCTCGGTCCCGAACGGGAGGCCGAGGGTGACCTCGACCGAGGATCGACTCGAGTTCTCATCGACTTGAGGATCGGCTCGGTCTCCGGGGTCGACTTGGACGTCGACGTCCCGGCGGTCGGGGCAGCGGCGCCAGCGAAGCCAGCGAGCAGTGCCCGCTGCTGGTCCATGAAGGCAGACAGTCTGCTCTCCAAGGCCGTCAACCTGAGTCCGAGCTCAGGTGACCCAGCAGCCCCCGACTCGGGCCCCGACGGCGTCGGGCCCGACGTCGGCTGTCGCGGAGGCGAGTCCAGAAGGACCACAGGACTTACCCGGGCAGGCATCTCCGACTCCAGGCGAGGTCGCTTCGGGATGTGTTCCTTCTCCAAGGACCCGGGGCGGCTGTCGGGGCTATGCGACCTGGCCCTCGCGGAACCAGGAGCGTCCACCGACGCCGCCCTCGCGGGTTTCACCTTCCGACGATGGTCCCCGGAGGGAGAACCCCGGTCGGAGGAACTCCGGCGACGGTCCGAGCTGGAGCCCTTCGACGCGGAGGCCTCCGACGAGGTCCGGGTACGGCTGGGGTCAGCGAAGATTCTCTCACGCTGATGCCGCCGACTTCTCAACGCCTTTGAGGACATTTTGCTGCAGGGCCCACAGATCAGTTCCTCATGATCCGGGCCCAGGCAGCGGAGGCAAAAGTCGTGTGTGTCGGTTAGTGACATATTTCGGTCACACCGACCACACCGCTTAAACCCACTGGCAGCCATCGGGGGAAAAAGGACCCCTGCGAGGTCAAAGGACCGGGCTGCCAGGGAAAAACCGAAAACGAAAGCTGACGAAGTCAGAAAAACCGAAAAAAGTAAGAGGACTCGTGACCGGCGTCGCGAGTCCGGGCGGGAAAAAGATCGGCGTCGAACCGAAGGAAAAAAGGATAAAATAAAGAAGAAAATCAACTTTTTCGCGGGGACAAGACGGGGAGTCTGTAGGGCTCCGCGGAAAAAAGAAGACTGGCTAAGATGGCACCTTCGGGCGGGAAGACGACCGCGCATGCGCGCTGCAATTCCCAAAGGCTTTCTTTGAAAGCTGGGGAAAATTGCTCCGCGAGGGCTCCGTCGGCGCCGACGTCACCCATAAGTGAGGACTGACTTCCTGCTTGGTCCTGGAGAAAATGTGGACTCTTAGAATACAGTAAGGTTTGAGTGCACTTTCTTCTTTATGGAGGTTTTAATGGGATTGTCACTGTGAATATTGTCACTGTGATATGTGAATTTTTGGGATATCATTCTGACTGAAATTTTGTATAGAGAAACTGTATGACCCAAATTTTAAGAATTCAAATAGTAATAATTTTTAGTATCATCATTTTGTAGTGAGATTATTCTATTATAGTTGAGCAAAAGCTATGGGAAGGCAAGAACATAGTAGAGCCAGGAGAAGAGACCTAGTGGTTAAAGCACTGGGCTGAGAGCCACAGAAGTCAGAGTTCAAATCCTGTTTCTACCACTGACATTCCCTCTGACATTGGACAAGGCCTCCTCTTACTAACACTTAGCTCGAGCACATAGGAACGTCCCTCATGAGACACTTTTGGCAAAATTAAAAAGTCATAGTAACAAAGTATATGACGGCAGATAAAGCATAGTTACTCACCTGTAACAAGTGATCTCTGGGAACAGCAGGAATTTAGTCCTCACATATCGGTATTGTTGGTACCGACGGAGCCTGCGCGGGAACGCTCCCCAGCGTCCAATAGAAAAGCTTTTGGGAGCATCCGACAGCGCCTGCGTGCTGCCTTCCCTGTCTTTCCCAACTGCCTCTCTCCAGTTGAGTTTATAGCTGAGAAAAAAGAGAGAGAGAGAGGGAAAGAGAAAGAGATAGATACAACTCCTAGGGGAGGTGGGTGGGTTGTGAAGATTAAATTCCCGCTGTTCCCGGAGATCACCTGTTTGTTACAGGTGAGTAACTATGCTATCTCCAGGAACAAGCAGGAATGTAGTCTTCACATATGGGGAATCCCTAGCTGCAGATGCCAGGGAGATGGCCCCAGAAAGTTATGTGCCCTTGAGAAAGGGCTCCACTTCCCCCCATGGATCTCTGGCATCCTACCAGGGATGGTGGGTAAGAATTGATTAAGTCTGGAACAGGTGTTGAAGAACAGCCTGGTCAAACAAGGCATCCCGGCGGGAGTCCTTGTCTAAGCAGTAATGGGCTGTGAAGGTATGAACTGAGGCCCAAGTAGCTGCTCGACAGATGTCGTCGATAGACACAGAGTGAAGATGAGCCATTGAGGCTGCCATGGCTCTCACATTGTGAGCTGTGACATGGCCTTCAAGAGGAAGGCAAAAGATATACACTGCAATCCAGCTGGACAATGTCCTTTTGGAGACTGGAAGTCCCAAATGACTAGGATCAAAAGCAACAAAGAGTTGAGAGGATTTTCTATGTTGCTGTGTCCTTTGCAAGTAAAAGGCCAAAGCTCTTTTACAGTCCAAAGTAAGAAGGTTCCTTTCTGCATTTGCGGTGTGAGGCTTGGAAAGAATACAGGAAGGTAAACTGCTTGGTTTAAATGAAAGGGCGAAACCACCTTTGGCATAAAGTATGGATGAGTCCTAAGGACTACCTTATCATGATGGAACCTTGTATAAGGAGGATCAGCCACCAACGCTTGCAATTCACTGATGCGACGTGCTGATGTGATTGCAATAAGAAAGATGACCTTCCAGGAAAGGAATTTCAAAAAGGTAGTGGCTAATGGTTCAAAGGGCAGTTTCATGAGCTGCCCAAGTACCAGATTCAAGTCCCATGCCACAGGTGGTGGCTTAATGGGAGGCTTCGTTAAAAGAAGGCCTCTCATAAATCTCGCTATGATAGGATGAGAGGAAAAAGGTTGTCCATTTAGAGGCTTGAAAGAAGCTGCAATAGCACTCAAATGGACTCTCGCTGAATTGGTCTTAAGCCCTGCATTTGATAAATGAAGGAGGTAATCCAGCAATGATTCCAGAGGTATCGCAAGAGGGTTAATTCCCTTCTGCAAGCACCATATGGTAAACCTTTTCCACTTGAATGCATAAGAGCATTTTGTGGAAGGTTTCCTGGAAACATGAAGGATATCCTTTACCTGCTGGGAAAGGTTAAGACCGTGAAGTTCTAGGCTTTCAGCAACCAGGCCCTGAGATGCAGAGACTGGGGATTGGGATGCCACAGCATCCCACCCTCTTGAGAAAGAAGATCTGGAGCAAATCCTAACTCCAGAGGCAGAGCTTGAGAGAGATGTAGGAGCAGAGGGTACCCACGGTTGCCGTGGCCATCGTGGAGCTATGAGGATCACATATGACCTCTGTCTCTCTGAAGCTTGAACAGGGTTTTGGGAATTAGGGGAATGGGTGGAAAGGCATACAGGAAGTCCTGAACCCAATGAAGGAGGAAAGCATCCCTGGCCTGACAACCTCAAGCCGGAATTCTGGAACAGAACTGGGGAAGTATGGCATTCAGCAGACTTGCAAAGAGGTCTATGTCCGGGGTTCCCCAAATTTGAAAATCTTTGGCCACCTGGTCTGCATGGAGAGACCATTCGTGTGGAAGCAGAACTCGACCAAGTCTGTCTGCCCAAGAGTTTTGAATACCTGTCAGATACACCACAAGGAGATGAATCTGATACTCTCTGGCAAGGGCCCATAGTCGCAAAGCTTTGTTGCACAGCGACAGAGAGTCTCTTCCATCCTGCTTGTTCACATAGAACATGGCTACCTGATTGTTCATTTGAACAAGGACTGTCTTGTAGCTGACCTGGGTGTGAAATACTCGAAGAGCAAGGAAGATTGCTCTGAGCTCCAGGAGGATGATATGGAGATAAGCCCCCTGTGGAGTCCAGGTACCCTGGGTAGAGAGGCCGTGCATGTGGGCTCCCCAACCCACCTGTGAAGCTTCTGTTGTTAGAGTGGCTTGGGGTGGGGGTTGCTGAAAAGGAGATCCCACCAGAAGGTTTTTGGGTGACTGCCACCACTGGAGGGACAAAATAAGGCGTTCTGAGCTTGCTATTTTGTCTGACAGGCAACCTGACGCCTGAGTCTACTGGGTAGATAAGGTCCACTGGGCTGCCCTCATATGGAGGCGAGCATAAGGAACCACAAGCACGGTGGATGCCATGTGGCCTAGCAACTAACATTTCCCGAGCAGTGAGGTGAGGTTTTAGCACTGCTTGGGAAGCTAACTGTACAATGCGAAGGCAGCGGGGCTGTGGAAGGAAGGCCCTTGTCTGTCTGGTATCTAGAAGAGCTCCTATAAACTTTAGGGATTGAGTGGGAGCAAGGTTAGACTTTGGAAAGTTTATGGCAAGTCCCAAATACTGAAGGATACGCATTGTGCGAGACAGAGCAACCCTGGCCTCTGGCTCTGAAGGGGCTCGAATGATCCAGTTGTCTAAGTAGGGGAAGACGAATATTCCCAGGTTGCAGAGAAATGCTGCTACCACAGCCATGCATTTTGTGAACACCTTGGTGCAGAGCCCAGGCCAAAAGGAAGAACCCTGTATTGGTAGTGCTTGCCTTGAAACAGGAATCGAAGGAACTTTCGGTGAGTTGGATAGATGAGAACATGAGTGTACGCATCCTTGAGATCTAAAGAACAAAGCCAATCCTGACTCCAAAGGTATGGCAGCAGAGTTCCTAGAGAAATCAATTTGAACTTCTCTCTGAACAGGAATTTGTTCAATTCTCTGAAGTCTAGAATGGGTCTGTGTCCTCCTGGTTTTTTTGGAATAAGGAAATAGGGGGAGTAAAACCCTGTACACCATTGGGGAATGGGTACCTTTTCTATTGCCCCTTGAGCAAGGAGCATAGTGACTTCTTGACCAAACCGGTCGTTGAGAATTGAACTGTCTTACTATTGTAGGAGGGGGCATGCTGAGGAAATGAAGCCTGTACCCCTCTCTTACAATAGACAGAGTCCAATTTTCTGCTGTTATCTGACCCCATCTGGGGGCAAAATGACATAACTTTCCTGGGATGGTGGAGGGTTCTGGGCCGTTTAGGGCCAGGAAGGCAAAGTTCTCTAGACAGGAGTCAAAGCCCCTGTGGAGGCCGAGTCTGCTGAGCCGGTTGAGGCTTAGCTGCTTCTGGCTTCCTTTGTTGCCTAGGTTGTTGCTGCTGTCCTTTTAGGGCAGACTGACCTGAATGAAGTTCCTGCTGGGTATAGGAGGGACAAAACATTTTCTTCTTGCTGAAGAATGGTTTCTTAGAGGATCTTTTCATTGCAGGATCAGCTGTAGATTTGGACAATCTATCCAACATGATATTGTCAGCATCAATCTCATTAGCTTTTTCCTGCCAATTCTTGCCAAGGAGATTCTCTCCTGTGCAAGGTATTTTCCCCAGTTTGTCCTGTACCCAGATTTCCAAGTCAGATGCCTGGAGCCAGACAATGCTACGTGCACCTATGGCAACAGCAGAGGGCCTGCTTATGTATTCAAAGCAGTCAAAGGCTGCACGATTCACAAACTTGGAAACATCCTGAGTATGTTTAACAAGAGCAAGATAATCTTGCTTTTAATCATCAGGAGGAGAGGGCTCATAAGCTCTAAGATTCCTGTGACTTCCTTAAAGAACATTTCCATATACAAGATATAGGAACTGATCCTAGCGGAGAGCATGGAAGCCTGGAAGGATCGGCGTCCAAAGGCATCAAGAGTCCTGGAGGATTAGATGCATGCCTTTTTGCACTCTTTATCCTTCTCATAGCAGATTACACCACCATGGAATGGTGTGGTAATTGAGTCTTCTGAAACCCAGGACAAGGAGGAACTCGATACATGGTGTCGAGTCTTCGAGAATGAGGAGATGAGGTCAGAGGTGTTTCCCACATCCTTAACATAAGATCATGCAAGATCTCATGAACAGGTAAGGTAGCTGCCTCCTTGAAGCTTTAGGGGTATTGAAGGATTTCTAATTCCTTTGCCCTAGGCTCTTTTTCAGGAGCCACTGTGATGGAAAGACCTCGGGTCACATCTCGGATAAAATCCTGAAAGGACATATCCTCTGGTGGAGACATCCTATGCTGAGGAGAGGAATCCTCAGGAAGAAGTACTCTGGTATCGGCAGAGCTTTCAGAGTCTTCAGACTCATCCGGGGATTCGAAGTATCTCCGATCCGGGTGATCGTGCAAGGCATGGTACTGGTACCGATCAAAGTCGACATCAGAGTGGTCCGGTACCGACTTGTCGATGCCGGATAGACACACATGACTCGGTCCCGGTAGAATACCTGCCGATGTCGATGCAGTCGGTGCCGGTACCGGTTGAATTGTCTGAAGTGGTTTCAGGGGCATCGAGGCCGTGAGAAGAGCAACCAGACTGTGTTCAATAGCCAAAAATCTCTGGTCTATCAATGCTGCCGATGCTTGGGTATCGGTGCCGGATAAAGCGGCCGGAACCCCAGAGCATGGCACCAGTAGTTCTGCCGAGGTAGAGGCCTCGAGAAGATCCTGGAGCCCCGTTACTGCTTTGGAAGTCGAAGCCTCCCGCCGGGGCAATTTTGCCGGTGAAAGTCCCTCAAGGGCAACGCCAGAGGCATCTCAATGTTTAGAAGGAGATCTACCCTTTGAGGACCAGCTAGATTTATGTTTAGTTACCCGAGATCCATGGGAGGAAGACGAAGCCCTGGAAGACGTCGATGCCACGGAGGCTGCATCGGAGGGAAAAAGGGTGCTAAGCTTAGCAGCTCGGTTTTGCCGGCCCCTTTCTGACATCATCCCACAGGCAACACACTCTGAAATAGAGTGGTCAGGACCTAAACATTTGAGGCACCACTCATGGGTGTCGGTGACGGAGATGGTACCGCCACACTTAGAACACTTTTTAAAACCCGAAGCGGGTTTTTCCATTTTGAGGGAAAAAATTGGGCCTAGTGCCCAAAATGGCGCGTGGCACCCGAAAAGAAAATTACTGGAGAAAGACTCCAGAAACAAAGTTCTTTTCTTTTTTTTTATAGAAAAAAGAAAAGAAGAACCGGCAGTACCGGTATAGCGTGTGATAAGGAAGCTTATCATAGCTCAGGTAGGAGCTATAGAAAGGATGATGTGACTCTGAACAAGCAACCTGTCAGTTCTGGTAGAAGCAAGAAAACAGAGTTTTCACATAAAAGACTACCAGTCCCAGAATGCACCAGGTTTCCAGCAGCCATGAGGGAGGCTGAAGTAAGAAAATGTGTGTGCAATCAAGAGAGCTATGAGGTAATCCCTAAGCACTCATCTCAAAGGGCAGGGCCTGATTCAAGACAGCTGCGCTGTGTTAGGGAGCAGCACACATTAGAACAGGATAAGAGTAGAGCTTATTCTTCAGGAAACAGTTTCAGCAAAAGCTTCAAGGAGAGTTTGAAGAACAGCTTCAGCAAAAGCCAAGCAGATAGAGAGAGAAGGAAACTCTCTGGAAGGAAGAGAAGAAAGGCCATTGGAAGGTCTGGGAGATTCCAAGGCAGTACTCATACTGGGAGGTATTCCAAAAGCCAGCAGAGTCCATTGGACTGGATTCAGCCAGAGGAATGGAGTGGCAGAGATAGGAATCCCCAGTGGCTACCTGGAAGAGAGAAGACTGCATGTGGAAGGGACTTTCAGACCAAGGCCAGAAGGTATGTGAGAGAAGATCCAGTGTCCAGGGATCAAGATTGGAAGGCTGGACATCAGAATTGGATTACATATTGGCCAGGCTATACAGAGAGGAATAATGATAGCAGGAGAGGCTCAGGTATGAACACTGATCCAGACCCTATCTATAATAGAGAATGGCAGCAAGGGAATAAGCATTCTCATGATAGTGCCTTAATGAAAGACTCATCTGTGCCAATGTATGATATTGACCCTATGATTGTTGATGCAGGGGGAAATACAGCAGATGAAACTATTTACATGGACTGTTCTTTATCTAAATGCTATTGCTAGTTTTCTATGAGCAAACACATCAGCCATCACAAAGAAACCTAACTTTGTTCTTTATTTCCACTGCAAACAGCTCTTAAAGCAGGATTTGGGCTCACATAGTAGCAGCCAGCCAGCTAAAGGCTTTCAGCTGGTCCATGGATAGTAATTAGGGCTGCACCTGATTGTGTGTGTGAGCAAGGGAGAATCACTGCTGAGATCAGCGTGGAAAATAAGCAGAAGTTAACCTAACCAGCAAAGTTTATTCTTTTCGTTGTGCCTTTGTATTTGGTAATTATTTGCTAAGAAAACATTAGCTAATTGCCTGACAAGCTGAAGGTTGTTTTCTGGTTTACTTTGTGACTTTTTGTTATCCATTTAAACACTGCAAGCAAGTAACCTCATTTATAGTGCTATCAAGCATACATGTGCTGGGTGAATTAAACCCCATCAATAAAAGAAGTATTTTATTGATCTTACCACTTGGTTTCACAACTCAAATTATTGTCATCAGCTGTGTTTGGGAGTGAATGAACTACAATACCCACAATACCTTGCAAGAATCATATGAATATATGCATCGTCAAGATTGTGTAAGTTCTCACCCTAGGGAGCCGTTTGACAAGCGTCGAGGGAAGGCAGACGCGACCACAAAAAAGAAGTATAAGAAGGGAAATTTTCTGTGGTGACAGGATGTGCGACCTGTCGGCTCCACGGAAAACGAAGTACTGGAGAGGGACAGTTGGGAAAGGCGGAAGGGCAGCACACAGGCGCTGTGGGATGCTCCCAAAAGCTTTCCTATTGGACACTGGGGAGCGTTCCCGCGCAGGCTCCGTCGGTGCCAGCGATACCCATATCTGAAGACTACATTCCTGCTTGTTCCTGGAGATACACCAGTATGGTCCATCTAGTCTGCCCAGCAAGGTGGCAAAAGTAGTATGGAATAGGAGGCAGTGTACTATTGTGGATAAGGAACTTGTTAAAAAAAAATAAAACAGAGGGTAGGGCTAAATGGCCAATTTTCTCAATGGAGAAAGATGAATAGTGGAGTATCCCAGGGATCTGTGCTGGGTCCGCTGCTTTTTAACATATTCGTAAATTACCTGGAAATGGGAATAACGAATGAGGTAATCAAATTTGCAGATGACACAAAATTATTCAAAGTTGTTAAACCCCAAGAGGAATGTGAAAAATTGCAAGAGGACCTTAATAAACTGGAAGACTGGACATCCAAATGGCAGATGAAATTTAATGTGGACAAGTGCAAAGTTATGTACCTAGGAAAGAAAAACCCAAACTATGGTTACACGATGCAAGGTTCCACATTAGGAACCACCACCCAGTAAAACGATTTAGGCGTCATCATGGATAACATGTTGAAACCCACTGTCCAGTGTGCAGTGATGGCCAAGAGAGCAAATAGAATGCTAGGTATGATAAGGAAAGGAAAGGAGAATAAAACAAAGGGTATTATAATGCCTCTGTATCATTCCATGGTGCAACCATACCTTGAATATTGTGTGCAATTCTGGTCGCCGTATCTTAAAAAGGATACAACGTTATTAGAAAAGGTACAGAGAAGAGCCACCAAAATGGTAAAGGGGATGGAAGGATACCCCTATGAAGAGAGGCTAAAAAGGTTAGGGTTCTTCAACCTGGAAAAGAGACGGTTGAGGGAAGATATGATAGAAGTCTATAAATTAATGAATGGAGTGGAACAGGTAAACGTAGATCGATTGTTTATGTCATCAAAATATAGAAAGACTACGGGACATGCAATGGTTACTAAGACTAACAAGAGAAAATATTTTTTCACTCAACATGTAATCAAACTCTGGAATTTGTTATTGGAAGATGTAGTAAAAGCTGTTAGTGTAGGTTTGGACAAGTTCCTGGAAGAAATGTCCATAGACCATTATTAAAGAGGACCCGGGATATCCACTGCTTGCCTCAATACAAGCATTGTGGAACCTGTGTCTTTTGAGGAAACTGCTAGGTATTTGAGACCTAGATTGGCCACTGTTGGAAACAGGATACTGGAGATGATGGACCTTGGTGTGACCCAGTATGGCATATCTTATGTTCTTATGAATAAAATGAGCCATGCAGCAGATAGTTTGAGCTGCATTAGCAAAAGGAACCCTCAAACTATAAGCTCTTTTGGGCAGAGACATAGTATATCTGAATAGTTATCACCACTCTGCAGTGCTGCACACGTGTGACTACTACAAAGAGTCAGGCATAATATTCATTCTGGCTGATTGTTTGTCAGCCTGTTAGCTAAGATCACATCTAAGATCATAGTTAAAACAAGAGCATTAAGCCTCCTGGTAAAAACCTCTCTCTTATTGGGATGTGCCATTAAATCAAGTTAAGCCTCCTTGAAGTTCAGAGGATATAATCTTCTTGGTTTAGAAGGGGAAGAAAGATGTCAAGGAAGTCATCATAAACTTTACAGTTCCTTTACATCTAGGATTGAAATCAATAAATACTTTATCTTTGCTCCACATCCTAGCTCATCTACATGGGCCTTTAAGAAGGAAGTTTAATTTAGAAGACCCCCCCAAAAGTATAGTCCTTATCTGTTAATTCTTAGAACCTAGGTAGAGAAGCCTATCAAGAATCGACATTTTGAGAAATCTCAAACACATCTCCACCCCTCCTCCCATTCATGGAGGGTATTTTGGAATCTGTATAGGAAAACTACCTATAGTAAAAAGATTAGTCTTCTTGGCTTGGAAGGACCCAGGAAACATCTCTTGCTTGGGAAGAAGGATGTAGCTCACAGCTAGATCTATCAAAGTAGTTCTTCGTGAGGATGATTTGCAAAGGCCTTTCCATGCAAAAAGGAAGGGTATTATTAAGTTCCTGTGGGAGAGGATTATACTTGTGCACACACTTTTGTATTCCAAAAGTATGTACATATTTTGACACTGAAAATGCATCTACTGATGCTCAGTACATTCATCCGAGTCCAGTTCCAAATGCTGGTGTTCAGAGAGTCTAAAATCCCTTAAGAGGGGCCTACATCAGACAGTGCTAGAGAGGGGATATTCCTGGTTCCTCTACCAGACACTCACCGCATCCTGTCCGAGGGGTGGTAGAGAATCAAACTCATCTAGCGTGGCTTGTGCTGCGTGTACGGCCTGCATACTGGAGTTGATGGTGCCAGTCAAGGCTTGCTGAGCTGATGTCTGCAAAACATAAGCCAGAAAATAAATTAGGAGCCAGATCTGCCCGGCAAGCTGCAAGCATAGTGATAACACTCATCATTAGTAAAGATATTTGTCTCTCATCTTTTTTACACACTTTTAGAGGAATTACAGTTTTGGTCAACATTATTGGCACCCTTACATTTTAGATATGTTGTGTACAATATCTTGAGAAATAATTGTAAATATTCCAACTGTATGTCATCATAATATTTTAACAGTATGTTCAAAGGCATACAACAAAAAGAAAAAGATGTCTGTACATCTTAGATGCAGCAATTTCTGAGGAAAAAAAACAAAATATGACCTGGATAGGATTAATGCCACCCTTTACTAATATTTGGTTGCACAACCCTTGGCAGTGATGACAGCCTCCAAACGTTTCTTGTAGCCATCTATAGGATTTGTACATCTGTCTGCTGGTAGTTTCTCCCACTCTTCAACTGCGATTTGTTCCAGCTCACGAATGTTTCCAGGATTCCTTTTACCAACGGCAGATTATGACTATACTATATCTTGTTTGAAACCCTGACTGTTTTGATTTGTTCTATGTACAAATGCTGTTCATTGTAAACTGCCCCTGCTCTCTGGAAGGGGCAGTATAAAAGTAATGCCAAATAAATAAATACATTTCAGCTCTTTCCATAGGTTCTCGATTGCACTGAGATCAGTACTCATTGTTTGTCAGTTTAAAACAGTCTTTTTTTCCTTTTTAACCATTCTTTTGTACTTTTAGATATATGTTTTGGGTCATTACCCTGCTGGAGGAACCATAACCTTTGACCCAGACCTAGCTTTCTGACCCAAGCTAGCACATTTCGTTCCAAAATACCTTGGTGGTCCTCTGAATTCATGATTCTTTTAATACGTTCCGGGCCTCCAGTTCCTAGGGCAGCAAAACAGCTCCACAACATTAAGGAACCTCCACCATATTTAACTGCAGGAAGGGTGGGGGTTTTTTTTTTGGGGGGGGGGTTAAACTTTTATGCTTCATTTCTTTGCCAGTAAATGTATTGCTGGTCTGCATCGCCAAAGAGCTCAAGTTTGGCTTCATCTATCCACAGAACATTTTCCCAGAAGGATTGTGGTTTCTCAAGGTAGGTTTGGGGAAAAATCAGGTGTGCTTTTTTTATGTCTGTCTTTGAACAGTGGGGTCCTCCTTGGCCTTCATCCATGAAGTCCTTCTTTGTTTAGTGCGTTGAAACCACCACTCCAGATTGCTCCAGGTCAACCTTAAGCTCTTTGGATGTTCTACATGGACGTTGCACTAACCTTCAAAGACTTCTTGGATTAATTCTCTTCTTCTCACCATGTCCTGGGTGGTTCTTGACAGTTCCATGAGCAGAAAATTCTTAATAACATTGGAGATGGCCTTGTACTCCTTTGAAGTGTGATATTTAATGATAATGGCTTTTCTGATGGTCTCAAGCAGCTCTCTTGTCTTCACCATTGTGAAAATGGAACAGGGAGTGAATGTGACCATTTTAAACGTTAGAGCCATCATTCATTGGTTGATTCAAATCATGTGAGTACTGACAATTGATCACAGGTGCATCTAATTTAACTGCAATGGGAATGTGGTTCTTCTGTTCAAATTGATTTGAATATTTATAAGGGTGCCAATAATTATGTCCTATATAGAATCAAATCACCAAACGTCCCTCAAAAAACAAAGCTATCACTTATTTTTGTCAGAGTACACCGAGGGAAGAGGCAACTTACATCCATCCACTCCAGCCGGTAAACTCCATTTTATTGAATATTGGTTCATTCAAATTTGGTATGAAACTTATCTTAGTGGATCCGTAACATAGCCAAAACTCCAAACCAAAAACCACAGCCAGGCAAAGTTTGAACTGTATTAGCAAAAGGAATCCTCAAACTATAAGTTCTTTTGGGCAGAGACATAGTATATCTGAATAGTTATCACCACTCTGCAGTGATGCACACGTGTGACTACTAGAAAGAGTCTGGCATAATATTCATTGTGCCTTGAAGCTTTTCCTGGCTGTGGTTTTTGGTTTGGAGTTTTGGCTATGTCACGGATCCACTAAGATAAGTTTCATACCAATTTTGAATGAACCTATAATTGAATAAAATGGAGTTTACTGGCTGAAGTGGATGGATGTAAGTTCCCTCTTCCCTCGGTGTACTCCAACAAAAATAAGTGATAGATTTGTTTTTTGAGGGACTTTTGATGATTTGATTCTATAATGATATTTATAACATCACCTTTGGGGATTTTTTGAGTGGAATAATTATGTCCTGACAATGTCCCAGTTCTATACTATTTCCTACTATTTTCTTTTTTAATTGGTCTTGTTTTATTTTATTCTTTTGTGTATCAAATATGTGTGCATATATACAATGGTGTGCACATGTCTTGCATAGGCTACATGATCAAGCTATCCTCAGCTTTATTTTGACAATCTTTCCAAATTCTGTGGCAGAATCCTAGCTTCTTATATACTGTTTTGTTGGAAATTTAATTCAACAGCCGCTTCTGCATGCAAAACTACTTGTCTGTGAACTTTTGTATGGCTGTCATAGGTAACATTGTCCCAATACGATCAACTGGGTTCTGTGTCAAAGCGGGATTGAAATGAACCAATAGAATACTGCATTTCCTCAGCCAATAGGAAGTCATATTTGATAGCTAATCAGTGCATGGTATTTTGGCAGCACACAGGGTTTACATTTAAAGTGGATTAACTGGTGTATATCATATTTGATGCTCAACGTCCTGGCATGATGAAGAGGTTGCATTTTCTATCAATGGAGGACTGAGTCTGGATAGTGGTTTTGCACAAGGAGGAATATTCCAGCCTGCAGATTTCAGCAAAGGTCGGCTGTAATCAGTGCACAGTTCTCTGCATTCTGCAAAAGCATAAGGAGAGGCGAAATCTGCAGAACTGGTATCGTAGCGGTCGGCCTAGAAACTCAACCAAGAGGGACAACAGGGCCTTGATAACGACATCTCTCAGCAACCGCAAGCTAACCTCCCCTGAGCTTCTGTGAGAATGGAAGAATTGTTCCATTGCAGTTTGAACTTCCACTGTGTGGAGACTATGCTTGGAGTATGGGTTGAAGGGCTGTAAGGCGCAGAGGATCAGAGGAAGAGATGCATTGAGTGGGCATCCAAGTATTCAAAATGGAGCAAGACTGACTGGGATGCTTTTGTCACAGGCTGCAATCAGTGACAAAAGCATGTTCTGCATTCTGGGTGACCAGGGCAAAATCTACATAAGGAGGTTTCCTCATAAAGAGTACAAACCAGAGTGCTTGAATATCTCTGTGAAGCATTCAACCAAGGTCATGATCTGGAGATACATGGCAGCCAGTGGTGTTGGAAGACTCCATATCACTGACAGGATGGTGGATGCAGCAAAATATATAGGAATTCTGCCATCAGCTGAGCAACTGTTTCCTGGCAGATATTTCTTCCAGAATGACAATGCACCTTGCCACAGAGCAAAAAAAGTCATCAACTGGAAGAAAATAAACGAAGTTCAGATCATTGACTGGCCAGCTCAATCACCCGATCTCAACCCAATTGAGAATCTTTGATACAAGGTTGAGATCGCCAAGAAGCAGCCACGGACCAAGCAAGAGCTGATTTAGTCACTGATTGCAGCCTGATATTGCATCATAACACGAGATCACCTCGTCAAACTGGTCCACTCCATGCCAGACAGATAATCGTCTGGTCAGAAAGAGCAAAGGCCGGCCCATCAAATAGTAATGGCCACCAACAACAAAAAACAGCCCTTTTCAGGGCTACCTAATGAAATTAAGAAGAAAACATGCACACTGCCAACATACACAGAAGAGAAAACAACAACGTTTTGGGCATACATTGCATCTTTGTACAAAGGTTCACAACCAAATGAACATGGGTATTAAACAATCATAAAAGAATGCTCAAATCATGGAAAATGTGTTAAATTTGTACAAAAGACAAAAGGGAAGATTGTCCCTGTGATCCAAACAACAAAAACTGCCAATTCGGTACTACCTATGCAAGACTTTCACACCACTGTAGTCCAAAGCCATTCCACTGGCCTTTTTTTAGGAGATATTGGACATTAAGGGGTTGAACTGCAAGGGTACCAATAATGTTGACCACAACTGTACAAAGTGACACACGATACAAGTTTCACAAAAAAACACAGAAAAAGACTGGGGTAAGCGTTATGGGCATTTGTCCATTAAACTAATATAAGAACACCAATCCAGTTCACGTATGAAAAACAACTTTCAGCAGGATGAACTGAACCTAGAGGTGTTTACCCACATAACCTAGAAATTAAGTTTAACTACCATATTACAGCACTTCAGAAACCTAAGGGAAGGATTTGTATATACCATTAAGTTATGAAACAATAGGTTCCTCTAAGTATTACTGATATCCAACACAGCAAGCCAAAACAATAACCAGTCTATAAAGGAATTTAGAACCAGGACTGAGAACCATCAACCCAACTTCCGAGTCTAGAACCAGGACTTCTAAAAGGCTGGGAGCCATACAGCCTACCCTCAGCCTAGAACCAAGACTTCTACAGGGCTGGAAACCATTAATCCCATCCCCAGCCTAGAACAAGAGTTCCTACAGGGCTAGGAACCATCAATCTCACTTCCAACCTAGAGCAAGGACTCCTACACAGCTGGGCTTCACAATTCCAAACCCTCAGCCTAGAACCAGGACTTCTACAGGGCTGGAAACCATCAACTCCACGCCAACCTGGAATAAGGACAGGTAAAGGACTAGAATCATCATCTCCTCTCCATGCCCTACAGGGCTAGAAGACAGCCCCATTTCATAACAGCATGCACAGAAGAAATGACGATTTGGCTAACGGAACGAAATCTGCTGATAAACTACAGTACAAGAAAACTGAAGCAATCTTCATAACAAAGAATTCTTACTACATCCCACCAAAATCAATACAAATATCACATAACTTCATAGAAGTGAAAACAGAAATCAAATACTTGGAGATATACCTTGACCAGAAACTAAACTTCCATACTCATATAACCAAGCTTACAAAAGCCGCTTGCCTCAAACTAAGAATACAAAAACTCAAACCTCTTCTAAACTCCAATGACTTCCGCACAGTCTGTCAAGCATTGATATTGCCCGTCCTGGATTATTGCAACATTATCTATCAGGGTCTACCTCTCCAGTCTATCTACCCTTTACAATTACTCCAAAATACAATGGCTCGTATTATAACTGGGAAATCAAGAACAAATCACATAACTCCGACACAAAAATAACTCCACTGGCTCCCTAAACTTACCAGAATCAAATACAAGGTTATACTCACTATCTTTAAAATTTTCCACCACTTATCACCACCTATACTACAAGCTCTCATAAGCAAAGACTCTGAAAGCAGAAGAAAAAGGAAAAACAATAAAAAATTATTAATAATACCCATAAACAAAACTAAAGCAAAACAAACAACTTACTCCATCACTCTGGAACGCACTCCCAGAAAGCCTAAGAACAATCAGTGACTCATGGGACTTCCGAAAAGCATTATAAACACACCTATTTTTGGAGTTCTATGGACCAGAGACTGAAACATCAGGCGGAACATACCCATTACAGTAAAATATGAACTCATCCACACCTCTTTTTGGACTATACCCCTGTTTCATCCAAGTACAATACCCTTGTTCTATGTAAAGCTCCTTGTTCATTGTTGAATGTAAAGCACTTTGAATATAAGAAAAGCGGTATAGAAAAATTGTTAAATAAATTTCCAGCTCTACTCATCCTGAAAGAGCCTAAAGTCAGACCACAGTCTTACCATAGCAGGTAACAGACTTACCAGAGGTGGCATGTGCCCACGATGCATCTGTCCACTGGTTATCTGTTGCTGAGCTTGTGGCATTGTGCCCATTTGGAAATTCTCTGGTCCCCCAGCACCAGATCTCATGATAGCAGGAAGGGCTACAGATCCATGTTCTACTTTTCCAACCTGGTTAAACTGCTGCTGGAGAACAGTAGACCTGTAAGGAGGAGAGTAGCCTTTGCATTATAGACCGTTCAGAGCTTTGGTCTGATGAAAAAGTCAACTTTTTTCTCTAGCCTGTTATTCACACCAGTGTACCACACATTGTGCCTCCACTTTCTGAATTCTAGAAACCATTATTAGATCTCAGCCTTGTAAGCTTTTCAAGCTGCCTCTTGCCCTAGCCCTATCCCTATCCAACTGCTAGTGCTCCATCTCGGATATTTTCAAGTAGCTTACTAGATTTTCTGACAGAGCGCATTCCTTCACAAGGGTTTCTTTAGAGGCTGGTCGTCTTCCCTTGCCACTTAGCAGAAGAACTGAAGTCAGTGACCTAGACCAGAAAGGTCTGTGACAGGGGAGCCATAGTTGTGAGTGACTGGTGTCCTAAGGAGTGAGTTAGCTGTTGGAGAGATGTCAACATCGTTTTAAGCTTTATATCTTAGAGGCATGCCATGGCATATACTGAATGAAAAGTGAAATTTCTAGATCATAACATATGTCATAGTGGGTCAGAGCAAAAGTCCATGAAGCCCATTATGCTGTTTCCAACAGTGGCTAATTCAGGTCATAACTACTTGTCAGGTTCCCAAAAGCTATCCCGATTCCATGCTGCTTGTCCAGTTGGTAAGCAGTGGATTTTCCTGGTCCTCTCTGATAATGGTTTATGGATTTTTACCTCCAGGAACTTGTGCAAACTACTTTTTAATCCACTAAAACTAACAGCTTTTACTGCATCCTCTGGCAACAAATTCCAGTGTTTCATTACACGTTGAGTGAAAAAATATTTTCTCATTAGTCTTAAATGCAGCATCATTGTGTATCCCCTATCTTTCTACATACTGGACAATTTCCAGTCTATCATTCATAACCAAGCCGCTCAACTGCACCTACGGGGTCACACTGACCATGCTGCACCATTAGACATCCACCAATACGGCTTCAAACCCAACCACAGCGTGGAAACTATACTCACATCCCTACTGAACAAAATCATAGTAATATAGTATATGACGGCAGATAAAGCATAGTTACTCACCTGTAACAGGTGATCTCCGGGAACAGCAGGAATTTAGTCTTCACATAGGGGTATCGTCAGTACCGACGGCGCCTGCATGGGAACGCTCCCCAGCGTCCAATAGGAAAGCTTTTGGGAGCATTTCACAGCGCCTGCGTGCTGCCTTCCCGCCTTTCCCAACTATCCCTCGCCAGTTGAGTTTATAGCTGAGGCAAAAGAGAGAGGGAAAGAGAGAAAGAGATAGAGAGATACAACTCCTAGGGGAGGTGGGTGGGTTGTGAAGACTAAATTCCTGCTGTTCCCGGAGATCACCTGTTACAGGTGAGTAACTATGCTATCTCCAGGAACAAGCAGGAATGTAGTCTTCACATATGGGGACTCCCTAACTGGAGATCCCAGGGAGAAGACCCCAGAAGTTGTGTGCCCTTGTGAAAGGGCTCCACTTCCCCCCACGGATCTCTGGCATACTACCAGGGATACTGGGTTGGAGTTGATTAAGTATGGAACAGGTGTTGAAGAACAGCCTGACCAAACAAGGCATCCCGGCGGGAATCCTTGTCTAAGCAGTAATGGGCTGTGAAGATATGAATCGAAGCCCAAGTAGCTGCTCAGCAAATGTCGTCGAAAGACACAGAGTGAAGATGAGCCATAGAGGCTGCCATGGTTCTCACATTGTGAGCTGTGACATAGCCTTCCAGAGGAAGGTTTTTACTCTCATGGGCAAAAGATATACACTGTGCAATCCAGTAGGACTGTATTCTTTTGGAGAATGGAAGTCCCAAATGACTAGGATCAAAAGCAACAAAGAGTTGAGAGGACTTCCTATGTTGCCGTTTCCTTTGTAAGTAAAAGGCTAGAGCCCTTTTACAATCCAAAGTATGAAGATTCCTTTCTACATTTGAGGCATGAGGCCTTGGGAAGAATACAGGAAGGTAAACCTCTTGGTTCAAATGAAAAGGTGACACCACCTTTGGCATAAAATGTGGATGAGTCCTAAGGACTACCTTATAGTGATGGAACCTTGTATAAGGAGGATCAGCCACCAATGCTTGCAATTCACTGATGCGAAGTGCTGATGTGATTGCAATAAGAAAGATGACCTTCCAGGAAAGGAATTTCAAAGAGGTAGTGGCTAATGGTTCAAAAGGCGGTTTCATAAGCTGCCCAAGAACCAAATTTAAGTCCCATGCCACCGGTGGTGGCTTAATGGGAGGCTTAGTTAAAAGAAGGCCTCTCATAAATCTCGCTATGAGAGGATGAGAGGAAAGAGGTTGCCCATTTAGAGGCTTGAAAGAAGCTGCAATAGCACTCAAATGAACTATCGTTGAATTGGTCTTAAGCCCTGCATTAGACAAATGAAGGAGATACTCCAGTAATGATTCCAGAGGTATCGCAAGAGAGTTAAAACCCTTCTGCGAGCACCATATGGAAAACCTTTTCCACTTGAAAGCATAAGAACGTCTTGTGGAAGGCTTCCTGGAAGCATAAAGGATATCTTTACCTGTTGAAAAAGGTTAAGACCGTGAAGTTCTAGGCTTTCAGCAACCAGGCCCTGAGATGCAGAAACTGAGGATTGGGATGACACAGCATCCCGTCCTCCTGACAAAGGAGATCTGGAGAAGATCCTAACTCCAGAGGCGGAGCTTGAGAGAGATGTAGGAGCAGAGGGTACCATTTGCCATGGCCAATGTGGAGCTATGAGAATCATATGACCTCTGTCTCTCTGAAGCTTGAACAGGGTTTTGGGAATTAGGGGAATGGGTGGAAAAGCATACAGGAAGTCCTGACCCCAATGGAGGAGGAAAGCATCCCTGGCCTGACAACCCTGAGCCGGAATTCTGTAACAGAACCGGGGAAGTTTGGCATTCAGCGGACTTGCCAAGAGGTCTATGTCCGGGGTTCCCCAAATTTGGAAAATATTCGCCACCTGGTCTGCATGGAGAGACCATTCGTGTGGAAGCAGAACTCGACTGAGTCTGTCTGCCCAAGTGTTTTGAATGCCTGGAAGATACACCGCAAGGAGATGAATCTGATGCTCTCTGGCGAGGGCCCATAGTCGCAAAGCTTCGTTGCATAGCGACAGAGAGCCTGTTCCGCCCTGCTTGTTCACACAGAACATGGCTACTTGATTGTCCGTTTGAACTAGGACTGTCTTGTAGCTGAGCTGGGTATGGAATACTCGGAGAGCAAGGAAGATGCTTGACCCAGTACAAGCATTGCGGAACCTGTGTCTTTTGGGGGAAACTGCTAGGTACGTATGACCTAGATTGGCCACTGTTGGAAACAGGATACTGGGCTTGATGGACCTTGGTCTGACCCAGTATGGCATATCTTATGTTCTTATGTTTTTAAGATGGCTCTAAGTTCCAGGAGATTGATGTGCAGATAGGCCTCCTGTGGAGTCCAGGTACCCTGGGTAGAGAGACCTTGCAGGTGGGCTCCCCAACCCACCTGTGAAGCATCCGTTGTTAGAGTGGCTTGGGGTGGGGGTTGCTGAAAAGGAGACCCCCCACCAAAAGGTTCTGGGGTGACTGCCACCATTGGAGAGACAAAATAAGGCGATCTGAGTTTGCTATTTTGTCTGACAGGCAACCTTACGTCTGAGCCCACTGAGTGGATAAAGTCCACTGGGCTGCCCTCATATGGAGGCGAGCATAAGGAACCACATGCATGGTGGATGCCATGTGGCCTAGCAACTGTAACATTTCTCGAGCAGTGAGGTGAGGTTTTAACACTACTTGGGAAGCCAACTGCACAATGCGAAGGCAGCGGGCCTGTGGAAGGTAGGCCCTTGTCTTTCTGGTATCCAGCAGAGCTCCTATAAACTCTAGGGACTGAGTGGGAGCAAGTCTGGATTTTGGGAAGTTTATGGCAAGTCCCAAATACTGAAGGATGCGCACTGTGCGAGAGAGAGCAACCCTGGCCTCTGACTCTGAAGGGGATCGAATGAGCCAGTCGTCTAAGTAAGGGAAGATGAATATTCCTAGGGTGCGAAGAAATGCTGCTACCACAGCCATGCATTTTGTGAACACCCTTGTTGCCGAGGCCAGGCCAAAAGGAAGAACCCTGAATAGGTAGTGTTTCCCTTGAAATAGAAAGCAAAGGAACTTTCGATGAGTTGGATGGATGAGAACATGAGTGTACGCATCCTTGAGATCTAGAGAACAAAGCCAATCCTGACTCTGAAGGTATGGCAGCAGAGTTCCTAGAGAAATCATTTTGAACTTCTCTCTGAACAGGAATTTGTTCAATTCTCTGAGGTCTAGAATGGGTCTGTGTCCTCCTGTTTTCTTTGGAATAAGGAAATAGGGGGAGTAAAACCCTGTACCCCAATGGGGAATGGGTACCTCTTCTATTGCTCCTTGAGCAAGGAGCATAGTGACTTCTTGACCTAACCAGTCATTGAGAGAGGTCTGAGAATTGAACTGTCTTACTATTGTAGGAGGGGGCATGCTGAGAAAATTAAGCATGTACCCCTCTCGTACAATAAACAGTGTCCAATTTTCTGCTGTTATCTGATACCATCTGGGGGCAAAATGACATAACCTTCCTGGGATAGTGGAGGGTTCTGGGCCGTTTAGGGCCAGGAAGGCAAAGTTCTCTAGTCAGGAGTCAAAGCCCCTGTGGAGGCTGAGTCTGCTGAGCCGGTTAAGGCTTAGCTGCTTTTGGTTTCCTTAGTTGCCTAGGTTGTTGCTGCTGTCCCTTTTGGGCAGACTGACCTAAACGATTGCCCTGCTGGGTATAGGAGGGATAAAACTTTTTCTTCTTGCTGAAGAATGGTTTCTTAGAGGAACTTTTCCTCGCAGGATCAGCTGTAGATTTGGACAATCTATCCAACGTGATATTGTCAGCATCAATCTCATTAGCTTTTTCCTGCCAATTCTTGCCAAGGAGATTTTCTCCTGTGCAAGGTATATTCGCCAGTTTGTCCTGTACCCAGATTTCCAAGTCAGATGCCTGGAGCCAAGCAAGTCTACGTGCACTTATGGCAATAGCAGAGGTTCTGCTTAAGCATTCAAAGCAGTCAAAGGCTGCACGATTCACAAACTTGGAAACATCCTGAGCATGTTTAACAAGAGCAAGATAATCTTGCTTTTAATCATCAGGAAGGAGAGGGCTCATAAACTCTAAGTCTCCTGTGACTTCCTTAAGGAACATTCCCATATACAAGATATAGGAACTGATCCTAGCAGAAAGCATGGAAACCTTGAAGGATCGACGTCCAAAGGCGTCAAGGGTCCTACACTCATGTTCTGGAGGATTAGATGCATGCCTTTTTGCACTCTCTATCCGTCTCATGGCTGATTCCACCACCATGGAATGGTGTAGTAATTGAGTCTTATGAAACCCAGGACAAGGAGGAACTCGATACACGGTGTCAAGTCTCCGAGAATGAGGAGATGTGGTCAGAGGTGTTTCCCACATCCTTAACATAAGATCATGCAAGATCTCATGAACAGGTAAGGTAGCTGCCTCCTTGGGAGCTTTAGGGTATTGTAGGATTTCTAATTCCTTTGCCCTAGGCTCTGAAAGGACATATCCTCTGGTGGAGACATCCTACGCTGAGGAGAAGAGGAATCCTCGGAAAGAAGTACTCTGGTATCAGCAGAGCTTTCATAGTCTTCAGACTCATCCGAGGATTCGAAGTATCTCCGATCCAGGTGATCATGCAAGGCACGGTACTGGTACCGATCGCAGTCAGCATCGGAGCGGTCCGGTACCAACTTGTCGATGCCGGATAGAGACGCATGACTCGGTCCCGGTAGAATACCTGCCGATGTCGATGCAGTCGGTGCCGGTACCGGTTGAATTGTCTGAAGTGGTTTCAGGGGCATCGAGGCCGTGAGAAGAGCTGCCAGACTGCGTTAAATAGTCAAGAATCTCTGTTCTACCGACGCTGTCGATGCTTGGGTGTCGATGCCAGATAAAGCGGCCGGAACCCCAGAGCATGGCACCAGTAGTTCTGCCGAGGTTGAAACATCAAGAACATCCGGGAGCCCCATTAGTGCTTTGGAAGCCGAAGCTTCCCGCCCAGGCAATTTTGCCGGTGAAAGTCCCTCAAGGGCAACGCCAGAGGCATCTCGATGTTTAGAAGGAGATCTACCCTTTGAGGACCGGCTAGATTTATGTTTATCACCTGAGATCCATGGGAGGAAGATGAAGCCCTGGAAGACGTCGATGCCACGGAGGCTGCATAGGAGGGAAAAAGGGTGCTAAGCTTAGCAGCTCGGTTTTGCCGGCCCCTTTCTGACATCATCCCACAGGCAACACACTCTGAAATAGAGTGGTCAGGACCTAAACATTTGAGGCACCACTCATGGGTGTCGGTGACGGAGATGGTACCGCCACACTTAGAACACTTTTTAAAACCCGAAGCGGGTTTTTCCATTTTGAGGGAAAAAATTTGGGCCTAGTGCCCAAAATGGCTTATGGCACCCGAGAAGAAAATTACTGGAGAAAGACTCCAGAAACAAAGGTTGCTTTTTTTTTTCTTTTATAAAAGAGAAAAGAACCACCAGCGGTACCAGTACAGCGTCGAGGGAAGGCAGATGCGACCACAAAAAAGAAGTATAAGAAGGGAATTTTCTGCAGTGACAGGATGTGCGATCTGTCGGCTCCACGGAAACGAAGAACTGGAGAGGGACAGTTGGGAAAGGCAGGAAGACAGCACGCAGACGCTGTGGGATGCTCCCAAAAGCTTTCCTATTGGACGCTGGGGAGCATTCCCGCGCAGGCTCCGTCGGTGCCGACGATACCCATATGTGAAGACTACATTCCTGCTTGTTCCTGGAGATAGCCCCCAATGCCATCTAAGAGGGAGGAGTAATCTAGTGGTTGGGGCAAGGTACTTCAGGCCGGAAGGTCAGGGGTTCAAATCCCACTAGAGGACAGCAACCTTGTGCCGGAAGGACTGGGGTTTCTAGTCTCACAGATGCTCCTTGTGGTCTTGGGCAAGCCACTTAACCCTCCATTGCCCATGTTCCCTGTAAGTATTAGTGTATGTGTCTCATATCCCTGCGTGTTAAATGTATCCCCCAATTGTGTTGTGACCGCTTTGATTGAAGGATAAGGCGGTATACAAAACTGTCTAAATAAAATAAATAAATACATACAGCATGCCCCCCCACAGAAACCAAATCCATGGTAGTCCAGCAGCCCCAATCCCCCACCCTCCTCCCAATACATTTAAGATGGAGCAGGAGTGTTGCCCACACACTCCCACCCCTGCTCCACCATCTTGAAAAATGGTGACGCCTGGCCTCACGTAGTGCATCCTGGCATACACCAGGCGTGGTCAAACGGCCATATATTCTGACCCAGCCCGATGCATCCCGGGATGCACCACACATTATCAGGTGTCACCATTTTTCAAGATGGGACGGGAGCACATGGGCAATTCTCCTGCTCCATTTTAAAGGTACCAGGAGGGGGTGGGGCTTCGGGGCCGCTGGGCCACCAGGGTTTTGGTTTCCATAAGGGGGTCAGTGTCAGGGGCACCGGCCTCCCCAACAGTATTTTCATGGCAAAACCTCCCCTCAGGTGACCCTGTTTCTCCAGTAGAGCATGCCAAACTTGCACCAACTTCTTTGTGCATGTCTTTGGCTCGCTCTCCCAGTTTAATGCTGACATTTGCGCCACAATTTAGTGCGTGGCTAATTTGCATATGTACACCTCTCCACATGCCAGCACTGAAGTCTCTGCATCAGCCCCTAAGTGTATAACTTTGCACTTGTCAACACTAAATTTCATCTTATTTATTTTATTTAACTGTATTTATATACCGCTTTTCACCAGGTCAAAGTGGGTTCCATTGAACAAAACATTTTACATTGAACCTTCATTGTACAAAAAACACTAACATTTGAACATTCTAACATTTTTAATATAACCTTTTAAGCATTTAATTAATATAAATAAATAACTATTAACATTTTAATTGATATATACATACTATTTACATTCATGGGTTATTGCAGTTGAGTTGTGTAGTTTGGGAGGTTATGTAGGGGGTTCTGTGAATAGGTAGGTCTTTAGGTGTTTGCGGAATGTAGGGAGGTTGGTGATGTTTCTTAAGGTGTATGGGAGAGAGCTCCATAGGGATGGGGTGTACTGTTCAAATGCTCTGTGATATGTTTGTTGACTGTATTTACATTTGGATTGTGGTATGTTGAGTTTACTTATTGTTTGTTATTTTGACGTCCAGTCTCCCAATTTCTCAAGATCTTCTTACAATTTTTTGCAATCCCCTTGTGATTTAACAACTTTGAATAATTTTATGTCATCTGCAAATTTGATCATCTCATTCATTATTCCCATTTCCAGGTCATTTATAAATATATACTCTCATCCTCATCACTAACAGAGTTCATCCAGACTACACCCTCCAACAGAGCCAGACGGTCTGTAGCACTCAATACCCTCGTAGTTCCAAGAGCAATTACACAATGCACCCAGTCAACAGCGGGCAGGGCTTTCAAATTCTGTGCGCCTAGATGCTGGAATAGCCTCCCCCACGACATCCGAACAATACCAGACCTACTCCAGTTTAGAAAGGCCTTGAAGCACCACCTCTTCCTCCAGTATTACCCTGTAAACAACGCAGCTATGACACCAACCTCACAAACCACGCAAAACACCCATGACTAAGACTAAGGAAGTGAATCCTAACATGTTGTAAATGTAAATACGGTAGTTACCCCAGTTATCCAAGTTTTTAACACCTGTTCACTGTAAACACAAAGTACCCCGGGAAATGTGTAATCTTTGTTCACTGTAAACCGCGCTGATGCTGAATAGCGCGGTATAGAAAAGACTGTAAATAAATAAATAAATATTAAAAAGCAGCGGACCCGGAGGCAGAGCCTAACTTCGGGCAAGATGGATATGTGAGAGCTAAGCTCCAGAGGGTAATGGTCAAGAATCCTGACTTCTGAAACTTTTAATTGAGTGGATCCTACCTACTTTGGAAGCAGTGAACTCCGGATATGTCTGGCCCCAAACCGATGCATTTGGATTACCAAGGAATGCAAAACGTCAGTGCAAAGTGAACTAAGACGAAGCCTCTCTCACCTCACAAAATGGCGGTCATCTGAGATTGTCCTGAGGCCTTGCAGGAACTTCTCGCTGAGATCCGTGCAATCAAAGACATGGTTAAATCAAACGGTGACTCGCTGAACATAATGCAGGAAGATATTAATGCTTTAAAAAATAGTTTGGAGTCGATCACGGTGATATTGGAGAAGGTGGAAGGTGTGGTGGCAACACATGGAGAGCGGTTCAGGGCCGTTGAGAAGCAAGCAAAGCTGATCTGGTCACTGCAAAGAGATTTGGAAGATGGTAACAACCGTGCTCAGAGGAACAACATTAGAATCCTGGGTGTTCCCGAAGAAGCTGAAGGAGAAGACACGTTGGCCTTTTTGCAGTCAATGATCCCAAATGTGCTGAAGGTGAAGTTTGCTATGCCTTTTGAGATTGAGCGTGCTCATTGGGTGCCTACTCAGTTCGTGGTATCAGGCAAGCATCCACGCCCAACCATTCTGATGGTCTTGTGATTTCAACAGGTCACGCACATTATGGAAGCAGCCAGATTACGCTCTCCGTTGTAATTTCAAGAACATAAACGTCTCTTCTTTCCAGATTTCGCGAAAGCAATGGTAGTTCAGAGGAAATGTTTCTTGGCGCTACACCCACGTTTGTTGCAGCTGCAGGCCTGTTTCGGGCTGCTTTATCCTGCCTGCATGAGAGTCACGCTGCATAACCAAACTAAGACTTTTGACGCTCCAGGGGAGTTGCACGTCTTCTTGGAAGATAAAGAGCTGGTGTTGATGTGGTGATGACCTTGCCTTGCAATTAGCAATGGACATAAGCCTACAGAGTTCTCTAAAGCTCTTTTACATGGGCGCTTTGACTGAGTCTGAGGTCATGGAATTGTGATTTGAATCATGCAGAGTTGATATTCAATGTGGCTCTCTTGGGGTAACTCCATGGTATCACTCTGGTCACACTGTCCTTCTCTTTTGTTCTTTGTTCTTTGCTCTTTTTTCTTTTATGTTTCTTGTTTTCTGTGCGTTTGGGATGCACTGGAGGGTGTCAGGGCATGGATAGTCATCATGATAGTCATCTATTAGACAACATTTTGGTGGTGGTGAGAATCAAGGAGGGATGTGACAAATTCTGTCTACCCTTTTGATGCCTAGGACATCTGTACCTTACCCACTCACAATCTTAAATGACAGAGGTGTAAGACAGGGGTCCCCAAATTCAGTCCTGGAGGGCCACACACCAGTCAGGTTGGCAGGATATCTCTAATGCATATATATATCATGCATATTCATTAGGGCTATCCCAAAAACCTGCCAGGGTTGCGGCCCTCCAGGACAGGGTTGGACACCCCTGGTGTAGAGCGCTGTTTTGAGTGATTTTCGGAAGTCCTTAATATCGATCATTTATCTTAAGCTGGCAGGGAGGGAGTTCCAAATGGCGGGTGCGGCCAGGGATATGGCTCTCTTTGAAGTGGTTTGCCTCATTTTGGTGAATTCTTTGGGGGTTGTGATGGTGTTCGTGGTACCTCTCCTTCTGAGTCTGAGGCTGGAGTCAAAGCTGATGATTGCCTGCAGACTGTCCGTTGAGATGTCCTGTTTGATTATGAATAGGTTCAGTATGGTTTTGTAGTGGACGCGAGACTCTATTGGAAGCCAATGTAGGAGGTTCATAATGGGGGTAATGTGGTCATGCCTTGTGGATCCAGTTATTCGCGCAGCTGTGTTCTGTGCCAACTGTAAGGGTCGGAGTGTGTGTTTTGGTAGGCCAAGGTAAATTTGGTTATAGCAGTCCAGGATCGGTGTGATGATGGCTTGGCAGACCGTTCTGAAATTTTCTTGGGAGAGGATTGGCTTGAGGCGTCTGATGATTCTAATCTTGAAGTACGTGTTTTTGACGGTTCTGCTGATCTGGGACTGGAGGTTGAGCTCTCTGTCAAGGGTGATTCCGCAGTAGCTTATTTCTGATTTTACATAAGAACATAAGATATGCCATACTGGGTCAGACCAAGGTCCATCAAGCCCAGTATTCTGTTTCCAACAGTGGCCAATCTAGGTCATATGTACCTAGCAGTTTCCCCAAGAGACACAAGTTCCACAATGCTTGTACTGGGTCAAGCATTGATATCTTCGGTCACTTCTTAATAATGGTTTATGGACCTTTCCTCCAGGAACTTGTCCAAACCTTTTTTAAACCCAGCTACACTAACAGCCTTTACTACATCCTCCGGTAACAAATTCCAGAGTTTGATTACACGTTGAGTGAAAAAATATTTTCTTCTATTAGTCTTAAATAGTTTACCCTGTAGCTTCATTGCATGTCCCCTAGTCTTTCTATATTCTGATAAGGTAAACAATCGATCTACGTTTACCCGTTCCACTCCGTTCATTAATTTATAGACTTCTATCATATCTCCCCTCAGCCGTCTCTTTTCCAGGTTAAAGAGCCCTAACCTTTTTAGCCTTTCTTCATAGGAGTATCCTTCCATCCCCTTTACCATTTTGGTGGCTCTTCTCTGTACCTTTTCTAAAATCGCTATATCCTTTTTAAGATACGGCGACCAGAATTGCACACAATATTCAAGGTGCGGTCTCACCATGGAACGATATAGAGGCATTATAATATCTTTTGTTTTATTTTCCATTCCTTTCCTTATCATACCTAGCATTCTATTTGCTCTCTTGGCCGCCGCTACACACTGGGCCGAGGGTTTTAACATGGTATCCACAATGACGCCTAAATCTTTTTCCTGGGTGGTGGTTCCTAATGTGGAACCTTGCATCGTGTAACCATAGTTTGGGTTGTTCTTCCCTAGGTGCATAACCTTGCACTTGTCCACATTAAATTTCATCTGCCATTTTGATGCCCAGTCTTCCAATTTATCAAGATCCTCTTGAAATTTTTCACAATCCTTTGGGTTTTAACAACTTTAAATAGTTTTGTGTCATCTGCAAATTTGATAACCTCACTCGTTATTCCACTTTCCAGGTCATTTATGAACATGTCAAAAAGCAGCGGACCCAGCACAGATCCCTGGGGTACACCACTATTCACCTTTCTCCATTGGGAAAATTGGCCATTTAGCCCTACCCTCTGCTTTCTATCTTTTAACCAGTTCCTGATCCACAATAGTACACTGCCTCCTATCCCATGACTCTTTAGTTTTGCCAAAAGTCTCTGATGAGGGACCTTGTCAAAGGCTTTCTGAAAGTCCAGATACACAATATCAACCGACTCACCTTTGTCCACCTATTTATTCACTCCTTCAAAAAAACATAACAGATTAGTAAGACAAGATCTTCCTTGTCTAAAGCCATGTTGGCTGTCTCCCATTAGGTTGTGACTATCTACATGCTGAGTAATTTTATTCTTTATGATGGTTTCTACCATTTTTCCCGGTACTGACGTCAGGCTCACCGGTCTGTAGTTTCCCGGATCACCCCTGGAACCCTTTTTAAAAATTGGTGTTACATTGGCGATCCTCCAATCTTCAGGTATTAGAGATGATTTTAATGATTTATGGGTATTGTGACCTCGTTGAGTTTGATGGTGGATGGGGGGGTGTAGATGGTGTTTCTGGTCATTAGTAGAGCTTCTGTTTTGTTGTAGTTTATTGTCAAATTGTTTTGTAGTAGCCATCTAGTCATTCGTTGAAGGCAGTCTGCTATTTTTGTGTAGTCTGAGTTGTCCAGGTTAATCGGTGTGTATATCATTATGTCGCCTGCATAGATGGAGTACTGTATGTTGTGTTCATTGATGATGTCGCAGATGGGCTGTATGTATAGATTAAATAGCAGTGCAGAGAGGGCGGATCCTTGCAGTACTCCTTGTTTGGCTTTGAATGGTCGGGAGGTGTTGGGGCCGCATTTGACTTGGAGCTGTCTGTTTGTGAGGTAGGAGGTGAACTAGTTCAAGGTGGTGCTATGTAGTCCTATTTGCTGGAGTCTTAATATGAGGATGTTGTGGTCTATTGTGTCGAAAGCTGATGTGAGGTCCAGGAAAATTATGATGATGCCTTTTTTTATGTTGTCAATCACTTTGAGTAGGTTGTCAAAGAGGTGTATCAGAAGAATTTTGACGCTGTGGTTTGGGCGGAACCCGTGTTGATGTTGGTATAGTGGGGCATGGTTGTTGATGTGTTCCTGTAGCTGGTGTTGTACCATCTTCTCGATGATCTTCGACATTAGGGGGAGGCTAGATATAGGCCTGAAGGCAGCTGGGTTGTCTTTATTTCTTTGGGATGGGGCGGACTGTTGCAAGCTTTCGTGCTTCCAGCATTGTCCCGAGGGTGAGGGAATTGTGCACTATGCTGTGGATACTTTTGATACGTTTGTCCTTTGCTGATTTAATCCATGTCACTGGGCATGGATCAGTCGGGGCGGTGCTGGTGTTGAACTTAGTGATTATTTGGGAGATCTGCTCCATTGACGGGATGCTGAACTCGTCCCACCTCTGGTCGGGTGTTGATGGCTTGAAAGGTGTGTTTGGAGTTGTTGTTGTGGGGATAGCGAGTTTGATTTGGAGGTAGTCCGCGAAGATCTGTGGATTTATTATTTCCTCTTTCTCTGGTGCTGGTTCCTTGGTGAGAGTCTTTACTATCTCAAATAGTTCTCTGGATCTGTTGGGGAATTTGAGAATCATGTTGGTATAGTATTCCTTTTTGTGCTGATTGATGAGTTTGTTATTTTCCTTCTGTTTTATCTGATATAGTTTCTGGGAGCTTTCAGATTTGGTGTGTCTCCAGTGTCGCTCTAGTCTCCTTAGCGCTCTCTTTTTTATTCGGATTTCTTTTGAGTACCATGGGGTGTTTCTGGTCTTAGAACGGTGGGCTTTGGAGGTCTTGGTTTCTGGGGCTTTGGCTGCCGAAGATATGATCTCGTTCCATTTTTCTATTTGGTTAGTTGAGTTGTTATTAATTGAGTTCAGGTCAGGTAGGAATTGGTCCTTCTTGAAGTTTTTAAATCTTCTGCCTGCATGATGTTTGATCTGACTATCCTTTGGGGTTGTAGACTGTATTTTGATTTTAATTAAATGGTGGCCTGACCATGGTACTGGTGATATTGCTGGGTTTGAGATGCTGTTCTTGTCTATTAGGTGGTTGGGAGCAAAGATGAGGTCCGGTGAGGTTCCATGTCTGTGAGTAGCGGCTGTGATGATCTGTGTGAATTGCAGAGAGCTCATTGCTGTTAGGAAGGATTCTGATTCTTTGCTGGATGATGATTTGAGGTTGAAGTCACCCAGTACAATCAAAGGTTTCTGACTGGTGTTTACTGCGCAGACCGCTTCCAGTATAGAAGATAGTCCGTCCGGGGAGGTATGTGGCGCTCTATATGTGAGGCACAGGGTTAGGTGTTTGTTCTCTATCGTGATTGATTCGCATTGTGTTGTATTTGACGAGGTTTTTGACTTGAATCTCAGGTTGCTTCTTGCCAGGATCAGGACTCCTCATCCTCTCTTGTGTGTGCGAGGGCAGCTGAATGCTGTGTGGGATGGGGGTATTAGTTGATTGAGGAGCACGTTGTCCGTGTGTGTGTGTGTGCCACATTTCCATGATGTAAAGTATGTTGGTCTGCTGTAATTCTATGTGGTCCGCAAGGGTGTTGATTTTGTTTCTTACTGACCTGGCATTGATGAGTTCTAAGGTGACTGGTGGTAGCATCCTTGGGAGTGTGCGGGGATTTGTTTTTGCTTTGTCATGACTTCTTTGGGAAGGTCTCCTGTGCGAAGGTTGCAGCGTTACTTGGTGCTGTGGAGTGTGGAGGTAGCTCCATGTGTGTGCTTGCATGGAGTTCGTGAGTATAGTATTGTAGGGAAACAGCTGTGTGAGGAGGAGTGCTGTGGGGATGTATCGTATGGCATGCATAATGACTCTGTAGGTGGTTACCTTGTGTGAAGTGTGGGATGTGATTTCTTGGGTGTTGTTGGGATTAATCTTTCAGGCGTCTGAGGTTCTCGTTGTTCTGGTCGAGGAGTTCATGTGGAGCTGTGCTCTTGTCGTCGTTGCAGGCTGTTTGCTGGAGAGCTCTGGTCCTGTAGGTTTATCGTTCCGCCTCCATGCCCCGCCTAAGGCGCGGGTCCGCCAGGTGCAGGCGCGCCCGTCGGGGGCGCCTGCTTTTATGCTTCTCCCACTGCCTCGATTGGGCAGGTGAGCAGGAACCTCTGAGCGGGAGGATTTCCCACTCAGGCACTCGATCCCGGTCGGGGGAGCTTCAGCAGGGACGGTGAGTGATGCCAGCCGGGATAGTGAGTGGAGCTGCTGTTCTTGTCGGGGGCACCTGCTTTTATGCTTCTCCTACTGCCCCGATTGGGCAGAAGCCTCTGAGCGGGAGGATTTCCCGCTCAGGTGCTCAACCCCGGACGGGGGAGCTTCAGCAGGGACAGTGAGTGATGCCCTCCATGCCTGTCTTGTTCCTTTGGGCTCACCCGATAAGTTCAGAGTTGGTATAGACCCCCAGGGTTTAGGTGATTTTTGATGGTTAGAATCATGTGGCTTTTTTTCTTGGCAATCTTTTAAAAGGACTATGGCCAAGGGGTGGTATTTCTGCTTGTGTTTTTTTTTTCCTTTGGGCTATAAACGTTGCTTCAATTCTGAGTGCTTTAAAGATGTGGATTGACAATATGAAATCATATGTTACAACCTGGTATATTTCTGTAACAACTGTTTATTGCAGTGTGCTATATTGTCAATATGTCTTCCTTTAAGATAGTTTCACTGAACGTTAAGGGCATTAACAACCCCATTAAGAGGAAAAAGATATTTTTATATGGGTGCAAGGAGCGTGCAGACATCCTATATTTACAAGAGACACACTGGAATATAAAGGAGTCTTTAAAATATGAAACCCTTTTCACTTGTGGCTTTCTCAGCTGCTAAAAACGGGGTTGCCATTCTAGTAAGGAAATCTTTATCCCCTACTGTGCTGCAAACAAGATCTGATATAGAAGGGTGCTGGGCAATGGCTGTTATTAAGACAGGATCCACTGAACTGGCCTTAATAAGAACATAAGATATGCCATACTGGGTCAGACCAAGGTCCATCAAGCCCAGTATCCTGTTTCCAGCAGTGGCCAATCTAGGTCATACGTACCTAGCAACTTTACGCAGCGCTGCACAGACATGTAAGAGACAGTCCCTGCTCATCAGAGCTTACAATCTAGTCAACACAGACAACACAGAAGGTGAAGGCAGGGATAAAACAAGGGGGAAAGGAAAAGAAAGGAGATCAGGTGAGTCAAGATCCAAAGGCAGCAGCGAAGAGGTAAGTTTTCAGCCTGGATTTGAAGAGGGTCAGAGAAGGTGCCTGGCGTACACACACAGGTAGTTTGTTCCAGGTGTAAGGTGCAGCAAAGTGAAAGGAGCAAAGTCTGGAGTTAGCAATATAAGAGAAGGGCACAGATAGAAGCAGTTTGCTAGAAGAGAGGAGTTCCCGAGGGGGGTTGTAAGGAGAGATAAGAGAAGAAAGGTAGTGAGGAACCGCAGAGTGAATGCATTTATAGGTCGGCAGGAGAAATTTGAATTGGATGCGGAAACTGATAGGGAGCCAATGAAGTGACTTGAGGAGTAATATGGGCATGACGAGGCTGGTGGAAAATTAGCCACATGGCAGAGTGTTGAACAGATTGAAGGGGAGAGAGATGATTCAAAGGGAGACCAGCAAGGAGTAGGTTACAGTAGTCAAGTCGGGAGGTGATTAAGGAGTGGATAAGCGTTTAGTAGTGTGTTCAGAAAGGAAAGGGCGGATTTTGCTGATGTTATAGAGAAAGACACGGCAGGTCTTAGCTATCAGATGGATGTGTGTGGAGAAAGAGAGCGAGGAGTCAAAGACAACCCCAAGGTTGCGGGCCGAGGAAACAGGAAGGAGTACAGAGTTATCCACAGAAAGGAGGAAGAGGAGGGGAGGTTTTAGGGGGAAAGATAAGAAGTATGTCTACAGGGGGAATATGACTTGCCTAAACCCTTATACTTTCAGTGGATTCAGCTGAGACATTGCATAGAGAAATCCCTTATTGATATCAGATCTCTACCTGAAGAATGGGGGTTGTTAAATGTCCGATCACTCTTGCATTTTCTTCTCTCTTCCTTTGTTCCCTTTCCCCCTCCTCCTCCTCAGCCTTCTCTCCCTCAGCTCGCCCTGCCCGTCATATCACTCCTGACTCACTTCTTCAGTTCCCCTCCTCAGATAACCTTTTTCCCACTGATTTTCCTTCGCTCCCAGTGGACCTCCAGGCTCAGTGCTGGGACACTACGCTCTCTTCTGCTCTGGGTCAGGTTGCCCCACTGCAGCTCCCATCCTCCACTTGGCGCCGCCCTAGTGCTCCATGGTTTCATCCAGGTCTCCTGATCCACCGTTCCTACCTTCGTCGGGCCACTCGCCTCTGGCGTAAGTGCCCTTCCCCAGCCACGCTATCGCACTTCCGCCACTGTCACACACACTATCGTACCCTTCTCAATTCCGCTAAGCAGGAACACTATTCTAAGCTTATCTCCTCTTCAGCTAACTCCACACGGCAACTGTTTCGCATTCTTCACTCTCTTTCCGCCCCATACGTTCCTTCTACCTCCAGGCCCACGACCCCCTCTCTCTCTTCTTCCGATCCTGTTCCTTCTGTACTGGCTTCTCACTTCGCCTCCGAAGTTCAATCTATTTGACAACTTTTTCCTGCCTGTCCTCCACCTCTCTCTCCCCTCCCTACTCCTTCTTTAGCCTCTCCTCTGTCCCCGACCTCCAGTATTCTGCCCCTTTCTCATCACTGGTCCTCCTTCCAACCCATCACTCTCCCAGAACTAACAAGGGTCCTCATCACCATTCGGAAAACTACATGTCCTTCTGACCCCATCCCCTCCCAGTGGATCCCCAAGCCCTCTTTGGCTCTGTCCCCTCTGATTCTTTCTATTTTCAACACTAGCTTGCTGTCTGGCGTCTTCCCCTCCCATTGGAAGCACGCCCTTATCCGTCCCCTTTTGAAGAAACCCTCCTTGGATCCCTCAGTTCCCTCAAACTGGCGCCCCATCTCTAACCTGTCCTTTCTCTCTAAGCTTCTCGAGAGACTGGTCTTCTCTCAGCTTTCTGCGCACCTTGAGGCTTCCTTGGTTCTTCACCCCCATCAATCTGGTTTTCGCCCTGGCCACAGTACTGAATCTATATTTCTTTTCTCAACGAGTTACACGTCGCTCACGATCAAGGTTCTCTATCTCTAGCTGTCTCACTCGATCTTTCTGCTGCTTTTGATGTCATCGACCACCGTACTCTCCTCTCACGTCTTAGCGCTATCAGTTTGTCTGGCCAAGTTCTTCACTGGTTCCACTCTTCTCTTTAATCGGTCTTTTTCGGTTCTTTCTGGTACTACCTCTTCTTCTTCAATGCCTCTTCACTGTGGTGTTCCTCAGGGGTCGGTATTGGCACCACTGCTATTTAACATCTTCCTGGCCCCTCTCTCTCTGCTTATTCAACAGCATAGTATTTCTGCGTATTGTTACGCAGATGATATCATTCTTCTTTATCACATTGATTCACTCACTCCCGATATTGGTCCCCTCAACGTCTGTCTTTCCTCTGTTTCCTCTTGGCTCTCTGATAATTATCTGCATGTTAATTTATCAAAAACTGTGGCCATCTGGTGCTCCTGTCCCTTCTCTTGCTCCACTTTTCTCAGCTGCTCCCATCCCTCTTGTCACCTCACTGCGCTATCTCGGTGTTACTCTGGATTCAGCTCCGACCTTTAGAGAGCACGTTTCCTCTGTTGTTCAACGTTCATTTCACACCCTTCGGCAACTCTGTGCAGTCCGTCCTTTCCTTTCCTCCTCTTCTCTAACCACCTTGCTCCTTTCTCTTGTCACTTCACGTTTGGATTATTGTAATGCCTCTCTAGCTGTTCTTCCCCTCACCCAACTTCGTAGACTTCAACTGGTTCACAACACTGCTGCCCGTCTCTTGACCCAAACCTCCCGGTCTGCTCATATCACCCCCCCCCCCCCTTCTCATCCGGCTACACTGGCTACCTATCCCTTTCCGTATTCAGTATAAGATCCTCATTTTCGTACATAGATCACTCCACACCGGTATACCACTTTACCGCTCCGATCTGGTCCATTTTCACTGCCCCCCAAGAGTCCTCAGATACATTCATGCCAAACGTTTACTTCTTCCCTCTCCATCCCAGGCTCGCCTTGAGTCAACACGCTCTTCCGCCTTCTTTTTTCTCGGTCCTCGTCTCTGGAATTCCCTGCCCTCTGCCCTCTGTCTGGAACTTTCTTTCTTTATTTTATTTATTTATTTAACTATTTTCTTTTATACCGCCCCTTCCAGAGATCAAGCGCGGTTCTCCGAAATGCTTCCTGTTCCACGTGCAGGACCCAAAAGACAGGCAGAGCTCCGGAGTCTCAATGCGTGGATGAGACAATGGTGCAAGGATGAGGGTTTTGGATTTGCTAGGAACTGGGGAACATTCTGGGGAAAGGCGGCTCTCTTCCGAAGGGATGGGCTTCACCTTAATCAGGATGGGACCAGACTGCTGGCATTAACCTTTAAAAAAGAGATAGAGAAGCTTTTAAACTAGAAAATAGGGGAAAGCCGACAGTCACCCAGGAGCGCACGGTTCGGACAAAGGTATCCTTGAAGGATACTACCAAAAGCAGTGAGGTTCCAAAAGGGAGTATAGTAGCCCAAATGCCCTTGAGTAAGGAGCAGACAGAGCATAAAGATTCCCCATTACCCATGCCTACCAATAGCCAGATTAATATTAATAAAATACAGTCTCTAAAATGCTTGTATGCCAATGCTAGAAGTCTAAACAATAAGATGGGAGAATTAGAATATATAGCATTAAATGAGAGGTTAGATATGATTGCACTCTCAGAGACATGGTGGAAGGAGGATAACCAGTGGGACACTGTGATACCTGGATACAAACTATATCGTAATGATAGAGCTGAACAAATTGGTGGAGGGGTTGCGCTCTATGTTAGAGAGGGCATTGAGTCAGAAAGGATTAAAGTTTTGGAGGGAACAAAATATGCTGTAGAATCTCTATGGATTGAAATTCCATTTATGAAGGGGAAGGTGATGGCAGTGGGAGTATACTATCGACCACCTGGCCAGAATTGAAGAAAACTGGTGATCTGACCACAATACCACGGCTCTTTAGGTCTCTGGTCCATCAGTAGTAAGAGACAGGCAGAGAGTAATATAGAACACAATCACACACACACAAGTGCTATTTTCTTTGAGCTCAGAGGGAAGACAATAAGCGGACTATGAACAGGCATAATTCCAGGCTTATTGAATTCAAAGTTCTCCTCATCTTCTTTTGGAGGGAACAAAATATGCTGTAGAATCTCTATGGATTGAAATTCCATTTATGAAGGGGAAGGTGATGGCAGTGGGAGTATACTATCGACCACCTGGCCAGAATGAACAAATGGATGATGAAATGCTCAAAGAAATCAAGGAAGCTAACAAAAGCCACAACAGAGTAGTAATAATGGGTGATTTCAATTACCCCGGTATCGACTGGGACAGTGTCACAGCAGGACAAGCTAAAGAGATAAAGTTTCTAGATGAAATGAATGACTGCTTCTTGGAGCAGCTGGTTCATGAACCGACCAGAGGGGAAGCCATATTGGACCTAGTCCTTAGTGGACCGCCAGATCTGGTGCAAGAAATAAGGGTGTTGGGACCACTTGGCAATAGTGATCATAGTATGATCATGTTTGATTTAATCAGTGGAGGACAGATAGTAAAGGAATCCACAGTACTACCTTTTAACTTTCAAAAGGGTGACTATGATAGAATGAGGAATATAGTTCGGAAAAAACTAAAAGGAGCGGTTCCAAAGGTTAAAGACTTACAGCAAGCTTGGGTGTTATTTAAAAATACTATCCTCGAAGCCCAGACCAGCTGTATTCCACGCATTAAGAAAAGTGGAAGAAAGTCCAAAAAACTGCCAGCATGGTTTAAAGGTGAGGTCAGAGAGGCTGTTGCTGCCAAAAGAGCAACCTTCAGAAAATGGAAAAAAGAGCCAAATGATGAAAACTGGAAACAGCACAAGCACTGGCAAGTTAAATGCAAAGCATTGATAAGGCAGGCAAAGCGGGAATTTGAGAAGAAACTTGCTACGGAAGCAAAAACACGAAATAAAGACTTTTTCAAGTACATTCGTAGCAAAAGGCCTGTGAGAGAGTCAATTGGACCATTAGATGATAGAGGGGTAAAAGGTGCAATAAGAGGAGACAAGGCTATAGCAGAGAGACTGAATGAATTCTTTGCTTCGGTCTTTACTGAGGAAGATGTAGGGGTGTTACCCAAGACTGAAGTGGTATTTAAAGGTGATACTGCAGAGGAATTGAGAGAAATATCGCTACACCGGGAAGATATATTACAACTATTTGATAAACTGAATAGTAGCAAATCACCTGGACCGGATGGTATACATCCCAGAGTGTTGAAAGAACTGAAATATGAGATTGCAGACCTGTTATTGGTAATCTGTGAACTTTCATTAAAATCATCTGTAATACCTGAAGATTGGAGGGTCGCCAACGTAACACCAATTTTTAAAAAGGGTTCCAGGGGTGACCCGGGAAATTACAGACCGGTGAGCCTGACGTCAGTACCAGGGAAAATGGTAGAAGCCATCATAAAGAACAAAATTACACAGCATGTAGATAGTCATGGCCTAATGGGAGACAGCCAACATGGCTTTAGACAAGGAAGATCTTGTCTTACTAATCTGATCTGTTTTTTTGAAGGTGTGCATAAACAGGTAGACAAAGGTGAGTCGGTTGATATAGTGTATCTGGACTTTCAGAAAGCTTTTGACAAGGTCCCCCATCAGAGACTTTTGGCGAAGCTAAAAAGTCATGGGATAGGAGGCAGTGTACTATTGTGGATCGGGAACTGGTTAAAAGATAGAAAGCAGAGGGTAGGGCTAAATGGCCAATATTCCCAATGGAAAAAGGTGAATAGTGGAGTACCCCAGGGATCTGTACTGGGTCCGCTACTTTTTGACATATTCATAAATGACCTGGAAAAGGGAATAACTAGTGAGGTAATCAAATTTGCAGATGACACAAAACTGTTTAAAGTTGTTAAAACCCAAGAGGATTGTGGAAAACTGCAGGAGGATCTGGATAAATTGGAAGACTGGGCATCCAAATGGCAGATGAAATTTAATGTGGACAAGTGCAAAGTTATGCACCTAGGAAAGAACAACCCACACTATAGTTACAAGATGCAAGGCTCCACATTAGAAACCACCACCCAGGAAAAAGATTTAGGAGTCATCGTGGATAACATGTTAAAACCCTCCGCCCAGTGTGCAGCGGCGGCCAAGAAAGCAAATAGAATGCTAGGTATCATAAGGAAAGGGATGGAGAATAAAACAAAGGATATTATAATGCCTCTGTATCGCTCCATGGTACGACCGCACCTTGAATATTGTGTGCAATTCTGGTCACCGTATCTTAAAAAGGACATAGAGTTATTAGAAAAAGTACAGAGAAGAGCCACCAAATTGGTGAAGGGGATGGAAGGCTACTCCTATGAAGAGAGGCTAAAAAGGTTAGGGCTCTTTAACCTAGAAAAGAGGCGGCTGAGGGGAGATATGATAGAGGTGTATAAATTAATGAATGGAGTGGAACGGATAAACGTGGATAAATTGTTTACGCTATCAGAATATAGAAGGACTAGGGGGCATGTAATGAAGCTACAGGGTAAACTATTTAAGACAAATAGGAGAAAATATTTCTTCTCTCAACGTGTAATCAAACTCTGGAATCGTTTACCGGAGGATGTAGTAAGGGCTGTTAGTATAGCTGGGTTTAAAAAAGGTTTGGACAAGTTCCTGGAGGAAAGGTCCATAAACCACTATTAAAAAGGGACCCAGGATATCAATGCTTGGCCTAGTACAAGCACTGCAGAACCTGTGTCTTTTGGGGAAACTGCTAGGTACGTATGACCTAGATTGGCCACTGTTGGAAACAGGATACTGGGCTTGATGGACCTCGGTCTGACCCAGTATGGCATTTCTTATGTTCTTATGTTCTTATGTTTACATGTAACAGCTTAACAGTATTGTACACATCTGTATACATTTACATTGAACAGTAGGATTCAACTATTTACATTGAACAATAAAATTTAATTTAAAGCAAAACAATCATCAAACTATTTACACATGGATATTTACAGTGGTTGTGCGTGGTGTGTAGGGCAAGTGTAGGTGTTGGAATTTATTTCCTTTTATGTCGTGAATGAGGGGTGTGAGGGGAGGGAGTCAGGCAGGGAGTTAGTTAACTGGGGTTAGAGGGTTTGTGCATGTGTGTCCATGTTTGTTGTGGAGCTGGTTTTGGGGGAGTAGGGGATTTCAAAGTGTTCAGTGAATAGGTAGGTTTTTAATTCTTTCCTGAATTGGGAGAGGTCTTTTATGATTCGAAGGTCTATTGGGAGGTCGTTCCAGAGCGTAGGAGCAACGAATGTGAATGCTCTGGAGCTAGTGATTTTCTTAGTCTTCCGGATAGCTTTTGGTGTGATAAGGGAGTGGGCTGCATTTTGTCTGTGAGATCTAGTTGTGGTTGGAGAGTGCAGTAGTGTAGATAGGTGTGAGGGGGCTATGTCATTTATGAGTTTAAAGGTTGTTAGGATAATTTTGTATCTAATTCGGCTGTTTATAGGGAGCCAGTGTAGTTCCAGCAGTATTGGGGATACGTGGTCTGTTAGGCGAGCTTTAGCAATTACTTTTGCACAGATGTTCTGGGCTCTTTGTAGAAGGTATGTGCTTTTTTGAGGAAGGCCTATTAGGAGACTATTGCAATAGTCGAAGTGAGGGGTGATCAGTGTGCTTACTACAGATCTAAAGTCTTGTGTTTCAAGGAGTGGCCTTAGGTGCTGAATAGTTCATAGAATGAACTAAGCACTAAGCACATAGAACTAAGCACATAGAACTAACAACTAAGCACTAACAACTAAGCACATAGAACTAACAACTAAGCACATAGAACTAAGCACATAGAACTAACAACTAAGCACTAAGCACATAGAACTAAGCACATAGAACTAAGCACATAGAACTAAGCACTAAGCACATAGAACTAAGCACATAGAACTAACAATGAACTAAGCACCTAAGCACATAGAAGATCATAGAATGCATCCACTACAAATGCTGTGACGGATTCTAAGCAGGACAGAGCAGGATCATCGGGATGCGACTGAAGCCAGCGCAACAAGGCTCGTGCAGCTAAATCTCCACACGCTGAGGACTGAAGAGCCAGCGAGGATGAGGAAAAGCTTGTCTTCAGAAGGCCCTCTACCTTACAATCGGTCTGGTCTCAAAGAACAGTTCCACCCTCTATGGGAATCGTTGTGTGTATTGTAATGGCTGTCACCAAAGCATCAACCTTTGGAAAGTGAAGCCACTTGTCCAGATCCTCAGGAGCCCAGGGATAATAGCAGCCCAGGCGACATGCGGAACGTAAGGAGACATCCAGAGACTCCCACTCACAGGAAACCATTTGTTGTAACTCAGAAAGGAAAGGCCTTTGATGGTTTCTTGATGCCCACAGCGATGGGGTCCACTTGAAGTTTAGCTGGATCCAGAGCTTGTTGTGCCGGCAGAGTGAAAAGGTAAAGGGCCTCAGTAATCTGAGCAATGATGACCAGGAGTTCCTCCCTTCAGAACAGACGGATGTCTCGCCCATCTCCTCTCGCCCCTAGCTCATCCTCAGATGGTGATAGCTCTCCCTCCTATCAGTCAGACTCTGAATTAAGAAAATGGTCATCAGAGAGGCATTCACCATCCTCTCTAACAGGGTACCAGTCCCCTGAGGAAGCGGAAGTACCTTTGCGCTGGACTAACAAAGAGCAGTCGAGGCTGGTCTGGAGTGCTTTCTAGCTGGAGGAGCTGACAGAATTGGTTCCGCTGTGGTGTCCAAGCACACCGTAAGTCCCAGGTTTGACAAAAAAACTCCATAAACTGCAAGTCACAGTTGGCTGGAGGAGCATGCAGAGGCTGCTGCTGCAGGCCTGATCCCTGAGGCTGAGGAGAATGCTGGACCATAGGGAAGCTGCTGTTCAGGAATGAGAACTGGAGAGGAAAACCTCCTGGGGATGAAGAGAGGCAGGAGGACACAAGTATGGAGGTGCAGAGGGGTTTAATGGGGCTGAGAAAGGAACAATTACCATAGCCTGATTTGTGGCAGAAGGCCCCCCCCCCGATCAGCCCTGCAGGTTGAGAAAAGATTTTCTGCCAAGAACAAGAAATTAGACCTTACCTGCTAATTGTCTTTCCTTGAGTTCTCTCCGGGCCAGTTCAGGACATTTGGGTGGTCAATCCGCTCCAGCAGCTGAGGACTGAAATCTGAACGTTTTCCTGGCAGTGTACCCAGCTCCCCCTGGTGTCAGCTAATCAGTCTTATGGTAACAAAGCAGAAAAATACTCAAACTATTATAGCACGGAAAACAACAAAACCTAACTAAATAGACTACTGTGTGCAGAGAACAAACCAGGTGTGCCTGAAAAAGAACAAAACTATTCCAGACAGCCATATGCACTGTAGCGTTAAACATTGGTCTTTTGTTTTTGTTTTTCTTTTTGTTTTTGTTTTTTTTTCCCACAGTTTTTATGTTTCCTAAGGGAACTCCAGCATCCCCCATCATCGAAAAACTGGACCGCTAGGGCCAACCTACCGAACACGCCTTCCGCTGTAAACCTCGCAGACAACTAGGGCGGGTCCTGGACTGGCCCGGAGAGAACTCAAGGAAAGACAATTAGCAGGTAAGGTCTAATTTCTTGTTCCTATTTGTCTCTCCGGGCCAGTCCAGGACATTTGGGAAGTACCAAAGCAGTACCTAAATACGGGAGGGTCCTGCGAGACCTGCCATAAGCGCCACAGCGCCGACCCTGGCGTCCTCCCTAGCTTGTACGTCCAACCGATAATGCCTTGCAAACGTATGCAAAGAAGACCACGTTGCCGCCCAACAAATGTCCACCAGCGGAACCAACGCATACTCCGCCCAAGAGGTTGACTGACCTCTAGTAGAATGAGCCTGAAGCCCCAACGGAACCGGTTTGCCCTTTGCTTCATATGCGGCGCGAATCACATGTTTCACCCAGCGAGCGATAGACGCTTTAGTGGCAGCCTTACCTTTTGCAGCCCCACCGAAAAACACAAATAACCTGTCTGACTGATGAAACGACTCAGTTACCTTAAGGTACCTACGCAACACTCGGCACAAATCCAGCCGTTTAAGCGACCGCTCCAAATCACTGCTCCCTAAAGTCGTAAACGTGGGAAGGGAAACGACCTGATTGACATGAAAAGGAGAAACAACCTTGGGAAGAAACGATGGTACTGGCCGCAACACCACTTTTTCTGCCGAGAAATGCAAGTACGGCTCCTTGCAGGAAAGAGCTTGCAGATCTGAAATTCGTCTAGCCGAACACAAAGCCACCAAAAAAGCCGTTTTCCAAGACAACTCTCGCAGATGCACCGACAAGCGATCTACAAACGGAGGCTCCGTTAACGCTTGCAACACCAAGTTCAAATCCCAAGGAGGAACAACTGGTCGCACTGGAGGTCTAATGTTTCTAACGGCTCTCAGAAAACGAAGAACATCTGGATGTGAAGATAGCTGCCTACCCTGCACTCTACCCCTGTAGCAGGTCAGGGCCGCCAAGTGAACTCTCAGCGTACTAAGAGCCAAACCTTTATCCAACCCGTCCTGAAGAAACCCTAAGATCTCCGGAAGCGGCGCCCCCCAGGGCTTTATCCGACGCTCGCCGCAGCACGCTTCAAACACTCTCCATACTCTAACATATGCCAACGAAGTCGACCTCTTTCTGGACTGCAACACAGTCGCTATTACTGAGCTCGAGTAACCCTTGTGTCGCAACCTTTCCCGTTCAAGAGCCAGGCCGTAAGACAGAATCGATCCACCTGCGGCATGAGTACCGGTCCTTGCCTCAAGAGATCGTAGCGAACGGGAAGTCTCCAGGGCGGAACTACGAGAAGTCGCATCAGATCGGCGTACCAAGGATGCCTGGGCCAATCCGGAGCCACCAGAATCACCGGACCTCTGTGATACGCCACTCTCTGAATGACTCTCCCCAAGAGCGGCCATGGAGGAAAGACATACAGAAGTTGATCTTGTGGCCAAGGTTGAACAAGACCGTCCAGTCCCTCGGACATGTGCTCCCTGCGCCTGCTGTAAAACCGCGCTGCTTTGGCATTGGCTTGGGTCGCCATAAGATCTAAGATTGGCTGCCCCCACCATAGCGAAATCTCTCGAAACACCGCCTCGTCCAGCTCCCACTCACCCGGATCCAGACGATGACGACTGAGATAACTGGCCTGAACATTGTCCTTTCCTGCCACGTGCGCCACCGATATCGCTAAGAGATGGTCTTCCGCCCAGTAAAACAACTGCTGACTTTCCTCTAGCAACAATGCACTGCCTGTGCCGCCTTGTTTGTTTATGTAAGACACTGTCACCTGATTGTCGGAAAAAACTCGAACCGCTTTCCCCCCCGAGCACTGCGACAAACTCCAGCAACGCAAGACGAACCGCTCTGAGCTCCAACCGATTGATCGATCAGCTCCTCTCCTCCGCAGTCCAAGTTCCTTGCGTCACCCGATCCAAGCAATGAGCCCCCCAACCGCAGAGGCTTGCGTCCGTCGTGAGCAATACCCAGTCGGGCATCTCTAGCGGGACTCCCTCTCGTAGCTGGGCCGGCACCAACCACCACTGCAAACTGAGACGCACCTCCTCCGGACAGACCAGCCTGCGGGAGAGAGGGTGATCCTGCGGAGACCAACGGGACAACAATGCTCTCTGAAGCGGCCGCATACGAGCTCGGGCCCATGGAACCAGATCTAAGGCCGCCACCATCGAGCCCAACAGCTGCAGATACCGCCAAGCGGTCGGAGCCTTCACGAGCAGAAACGCCGATACCTGCCACAGAATCTTCTGCACTCTGTCGTCTGGAAGAAAAACTGAACCTACCTCCGTGTCGAACAATGCCCCTAGGTAAGTCAACTGTCGGACTGGTTCCAAATGGCTCTTCGCATAGTTGATGACCCAACCTAACTGGCTCGAGGAACTGCAATCTACTGAGGATGCGCTGGCGTTTTTTGACTGATGAAGACAGAAGTTTGTCGGTGCAGTGAGCTGAGCGTTGAAGCAGGGCGTGTAAATGTTGGCCGCCCGAAACGCAGTGCTGTGTCTGCTATTTCGCGAATTTTGTACTGGCAATATCATCATATGTCTATCTGGATGAATCTTTAAAGCTGCTGTTGAGAATTGCTGCCTACTGCCGGATTCTGCTGGATTCAGCTAAGTTTGTTCTGTCCTGAATTTTGGCTGCTATGAGCTTCAGCATAGATTTTCAACGGCTTAATATTTTTCTTCTGGTAAATTATGACAAGATTTTTGTACAGAGTTTCATTGGTTGCACTTTTTGTAGTGTTCAACCTTATTTATTGTTAGCTCTTTAATGGGCTCAATTTAATTTGAGTAAAATGGAAGATTAGCTTCAAGAGGTGAATTTCGCTTCATGGCTATACTTCCGACATTTAATCACATGCATACACGTCAGATTTGAACAGATTTTTTCTCTATTTTGGTTTTGGAGTACAGAAATGAAGGCAGGGGCGGTTTGGAGTCGTGAACAGTTGAAGTGCCCCTGTAGACACCTTTGAAGTCTCTTTTGCTTTTTTTTTTTTAAATAAACTTTAAGCTACATAAAACAATAAAAAGGCTGGTAGGAAAAAGCAGAATATGCTGAAGTTTGAGTTATAGTGGAGGGCTACACTGCTCCTCCTGAACAGGAGCCCGTCTCTTCAGAGGTACTCTGCTGATCCTCTTGATCAGGATAAAGCATGGGGAATTTGCCAATGGGTAAAAGCACCGCAGCATGCCAAAAAGATTTCCTAAGCTAAAGTACACTGACATGAAAACCTCAAGAGAGGTAGCCAGGAGCCCAATTAGAAGTCCACCATCTGTTGAGACAGAGAAAATACTGAAGTTGACCCCTAGGGGGTACAGGGTTATCTATCAAGGGTGATGTCACTAAGCTTCTAAAAAAATTTCTGTCTCATCATCTGGACTGGTCTAGCAAGATGAACTAGAAACACCGGATTAAATAGGGATGCCAACCCGAGCGACTCTCCCTGTGCTACACTGATGCTCATGATCAAGAGCCCACCCCTAACAAAACATGGGCAACTTCAGGAAACAGATAGCTCAAAGTAGCCAGTCAATGCAACAAAGTAGTCAGAAAGGTAATAGCATACCTGAATGCATAAAGAGAGATGTTACTAGTAGAGAGAGAGAAGCAATATGTTTGTAAAGGTCACTGACAAGACCCCCATTTTGAGTACTACGTTCAATTCTGACGACTATATGTACCCTTTGGCACTGACAAGGGAGAGGCGATTCAGAGGTCTTCACAAAATGGTGCATGGATTGCACTATAAGCGATACACAGAGAGGAGGAGGGAGCTAAAGATGTGCTGTGCAGAAGAAAGAATGGAAATGCTAAGATATGATACAAACATTGAAATAGCTGGCAAACGTCAATAAAGTACTAGAAAGCGAGCATTTTCCATAGAATGGGATGCTCAGAGACAAGAGGTTGTCATATGAAGCTGCAAAGGAGAGTGAGAAATGGCTTTCCCTGAACGAGCAGTGGACACCTGAAGCAGCAGAATTCAAGCCTGCATGGCACAGACACAAAGGCATCTTATTATTTATTTATTTAACACTTTTTCTATACCGCCTTTTCATTTACATTAACTTCAGCTTTTATAAAGAACTTGCAAATGGCATGAAGAGGACCACAGAGTAAAACCTGTAACAGCAAAGTAGTAAGCCACAAAAGGGCAGACTGGGTATACTCAGTGGTCCATTTCTGCCAATATCTTTTCCTTTTCTGTGTCTTTCACTTTAGGGGCTTTGGAAGCTTCTCCACTGCTACTACTACTTCTACTTATCATTTAGTATCATTCACTTGTCATTTTGGAGGAGTAGCCTAATGGTTAGAGCCCTGGCTTGGGAACCAAGAGTACAGGGTTTGATTCCCACTAGCACTTCTTGTGGCCTTGGGCAAGTCACTTAAACCTCCATTGCCTTAGAACAATCCAAGTTTATCAATGTCCCTGTTTAATGTACATTACGAAGTTTAAGTTTCAATGTAAACTGCTTTGACTAAATGATAAATCGGTATAAAAACCTGTTAAATAAAATAACGCTGCAAGGCATATACAGCGCTGTACAGAGATATGTAAGAGATAGTCCCTGCTCCTAAAAGCTTATAGTCTGGGGGGATTAGGATATATCAAGGGCACACTGTTCCCTCTAAGCTGTGCGCTTGTGCACGCGCACACACCTTGCTGAGCGAGCGCACATACTTTACAACACAGCGCACAAAAATTACGGCTCTGATTCTGATAGAAAACAACACATAGTAACATAGTAAGTGACGGCAGATAAAGACCAGCATGGTCCATCTAGTCTGCCCAGCAAGATGGCAAGAGTAGGTGCACCTGTCGCTCTGTGCAGGCCACCCCTCCCCATGTTTTTGTTTAGGGGTGAACCCACCACTCCGTGTAGGACACCCTTATTTGTTGAGACGCTAGATAGTTCAGAAGTTAGATGGTACCGTTTATTTTGCTTTTATCCTGTTGCTGTAAAGGGATCCTTGTGTCTGTCCCATGCCGTTTTGAATTCCATCACCGTGTTTGCCCCCACCACTTCCATCGGGAGGGCATTCCAAGCATCCACCACCCTTTCAGTGAAGAAATATTTCCTGACATTGCCTTTCAATTTACCACCTTGCAGCTTCATGTTATGCCCTCTAGTTTTACAGCTTCCCCGTCTTTGGAAGAGGTTTGTTTGTTCATCATTTCTCTTTAAATATTTAAAGGTCTGAATCATATCTCCCCTGTCCCTCCTCTCCTCCAAAGTGTACATATTTAGGTCTTCAAGTCTCTTCTCATAAGGCTTCTGACGCAGGCTCCAAATCATTTTGGTCGCCTTTCTCTGAACAGTTTCCAGTCTTTTTACATCTTTTGCAAGATATGGTCTCCAAAACTGAACACAGTATTCCAAGTGAAGCCTCACCAGCGACCTGTACAGTGGCATAAGTACCTCTTCCTTTCTGCTGGTAATCCCTCTTTGTATGCAGCCCAACATCCTCCTGGCTTTTGCCACCGCCTTGTCGCACTGTTTTGCCACCTTGAGATCATCAGAGATAATCACACCAAGGTCTTTCTCCTGAACCGTGCATACCAACCTCTCACCCCCTATCGTGTACTTTTGTCTTGGATTTCTGCTACCCAAGTGCATGACACTGCACTTTTTCACATTAAATCGTAGTTGCCAAGCATTAGACCAGTCTTCCAGCTTTTGTAGATCTTTCCTCATGTTAACCACTCCCTCAGGGGAGTCCACTCTGTTGCAAATTTTTGTGTCATCTGCAAAAAGACAGACTTTTCCATTCAGTCCTTCAGCAATATCACTCACAAATATATTGAACAGTGCCGGGCCCAGGACCGAACCCTGAGGCACCCCGCTAATCACCTTCCTCTCATCCGAGTGAGCTCCATGTACCATCACCTTCTGTTGTCTGTCAGTCAACCAATTTCTAATCCAGTTACTATCTTGGGACCCATCCCCAAGCTACTGAGTTTATTGACAAGCCTCCTATGCGGAACAGTATCAAAGGCTTTGCTGAAATCCAGATAGATGACATCCATTGCATGCCCCAGATCTAGTTCCTTGGTCACCCAATCAAAGAACTGAATCAGAGGTCTTAAAATTTAAAAGTTATGATTGTAAATACTAGAAATTTCCTGTTTCATTTAGTAATCGTCCATTTTCATTTAATTTGATTAAAATCAGTGTGGTGTACATATTGTATTCTGACGTGTAGTCAAATTTTAAAGTATATAACTCCGAGTGTCGTTATGTGGCGCACAAAAATGTAACCTTCCTTCAAAAGCTGCACAGCTGATATTTTATGCGCACAGCCTACAGAAAATTAGAGGGAACATTGCAAGGGCAATGGTAAGGAAACACATCAGAGGTGAACAGACCTAGAAGGATCAGGATCCAAAAGCAGTCTCAAAGACGTGAGTTTTCAGCCTGGCGAGGGAGAGTGGTGAATGTTAATCACATGGAAAGTAACACACAAGACTGAAATCATAGACTGATCTCTATGTGTACAAAATAAGGAAAATGCTAACAGAGAAACTGGCAGAAGAATTACGATGTATGTATTTGGTGAACTTTTGCATCGTGCTACTCAGATATCATTGGACAGAAATGAAGGAACACGTTGACTGCAAGATCTGTAATTTGCTTGGACAATTCCATATAGCATCTCCTACTGGGATTTGGGGAGCTCCAAGTTTCCTCCACCCCCAGTAAGCGTAGTTACTCACCTGTAACAGGTGATCTCCGGGAACAGCGGGAATTTAGTCCTCACATATGGGTATCGTCGGCACCGACGGAGCCTGTGCGGGAACGCTCCCCAGCGTCCAATCAGAAAGCCTTTGGGAGCATCCCACAGCGCCTGCATGCTGCCTTCCCGCCTTTCCCAACTGCCTCTCTCCAGTTGAGTTTTAAAGCTGAGACAAAGAGAGAGAGAGGGAAAGGAAAGAGATAGATAGAGAGATACAACTCCTAGGGGAGGTGGGTGGGTTGTGAAGACTAAATTCCTGCTGTTCCCGGAGATCACCTGTTACAGGTGAGTAACTTATGCTATCTCCAGGAACAAGCAGGAATGTAGTCATCACATATGGGGACTCCTTAGCTTTAGGTGTCAGGGAGAGACCCCAGAAGTTGTGTGTCCCTGAACAGGGCTCCACTTCCTCCCATGGATCTCTGGCATCCTACCAGGGATGGTGGGCAGGAGTTGATTAGGTATGGAACAGGTGTTGGAGAACAGCCTGACCAAACAAGGCATCCCAGCGGGAGTCCTTGTCAAAGCAGTAATGGGCTGTAAAGGTATGAACCGAGGCCCAAGTGGCTGACCGACAGATGTCGTCGATAGACACAGAGTGCAGATGAGCCATTGAGGCTGCCATGGCTCTCACATTGTGAGCTGTGACATGGCCCTCCAGAGAAAGGTTCTCACTCTGATAGGCGAAGGAAATACATTGAGCAATCCAGTTAAGACAGTATTCTCTTGGAGACTGAAAGTTCCAAATGAGAAGGATCAAAAGCAACAAAGAGTTGAGAGGACTTTCTATGTTGCTGTGTTCTTTGTAAGTAAAAGGCTAAAGCTCTTTTACAGTCCAAGGTATGAAGATTCCTCTCTGCATTTGATGCATGAGGACTTGGAAAAAACAGAGGTAGGTAGACCGCTTGGTTCAGATGAAAAGGCGAGACCACCTTTGGCATAAAGTGTGGATGAGTCCTAAGGACTACCTTGTCATGATGGAACCTTGTATAAGGTGGATTAGCTGCTAGCGCTTGCAACTCACTAATGCAGCATGCTGATGTGATTGCAATGAGAAAGATAACCTTCCAAGAAAGGAATTTCAAGGAGGTAGTAGCTAAAGGTTCGAAAGGTGGCTTCATGAGCTGCCCAAGAACAAGTCCCATTCCACCGGTGGTGGCCTAATGGGAGGCTTAGTTAGAAGAAGGCCTCTCATAAATATTGCTATAAGAGGATGAGAGGAAATAGGCTGTCCATTTAGAGGCTTAAGGGAAGCTGCAATAGCACTCAAATGGACTCTTACTGAATTAGTCTTAAGACCTGCATTGGATAAATAAAGGAGATATTCCAGCAAAGATTCCAGAGGTATCGCAAAGGGGTTAAGAGCCTTTTGCGAACACCATATGGTAAACCTTTTCCACTTGAAAGCATAAGAGCGTCTTGTGGAAGGTTTCCTGGAAGCAAGAAGAATATCTTTCACTTGCTGAGGGATATTAAGATTATGGAGATCTAGGCCTTCAGCAACCAAGCCCTGAGATGCAGAGACTGGGGATTGGGATGTCATAACATTCCATCCTCCTGGGATAGGAGATCTGGAGCAGACCCTAACTCCAGGGAGGGAGCTTGAGAGAGATGTAGAAGCAGAGGGTGCCACACTTGCCGTGGCCAATGTGGAGCTATGAGAATCATATGGCCTCTGTCTCTCTGAAGCTTGAACAGGGTTTTGGGAATTAGGGGAATGGGTGGAAAAGCATACAGGAAGTCTTGACCCCAGTAAAGGAGGAAAGCATCCCTGACATGAGCCCCCTCAGCCGGAATTCTGGAACAGAACCGGGTAAGTTTGGCATTCCACGGACTTGCAAAGAGGTCTATGTCCGGGGTTCCCCAAAGTTGAAATATCCTAGTCACCTGGTCTGCATGCAGAGACCACTCGTGTGGAAGCAGAACTCGACTGAGTCTGTCTGCCCAAGAGTTTTGAATGCCTGGAAGATACACTGCCAGAAGATGAATCTGATGCTCTCTGGCGAGGGCCCATAGTCGCAAAGCTTCGTTGCAAAGCGACAGAGAGCCTGTTCCCCCCTGCTTGTTCACATAGAACATGGCGACTTGATTGTCCGTATGAATGAGGACTGTCTTGTAGCTGAGCAGGGTGTGGAACACTCGCAGAGCAAGAAAGATTGCTCTGAGCTCCAAGAGACTGATATGTAGATAGCTCTCCTATGGAGACCAGGTGCCCTGGGTGGAGAGGTCTTGCAGATGAGCTCCCCAACCCATTGGAGAAGCATCTGTTTTGAGAGTAGCTTGGGGTAAGGGTTGCTGAAAAGGGGACCCCAGCAACAGGTTTTCAGTGGACTTACACCACTGGAGGGACAAAATGAGGCGACTTGTGCTTGCTATTTTGTCTGACAGGCATCCTGATGCCTGGGTCCACTGGGTGGATAAAGTCCACTGAGCTTCCCTCATGTGGAGGCAAGCATAGGGAACCACATGCACGGTGGATGCCATGTGGCCTAGTAGTTTTAACATTTCTCGAGCAGTTAGATGAGGCTTTAGCACTGCTTGAGAAGCTAACTGCACCAAGCGAAGGCAACGGGCCTGGGGGAGATAGGCCCTTGCCTTTCTGGTATCCAGGAAAGTTCCTATGAACTCTAAAGACTGAGTGGGCGTTAGACTGGATTTTGGGATGTTTATTACCAGCCCTAAATACTGACGGATATGCATTGTGCAGGATAGAGAAGTCCTGGTCTCTGACTCTGTTGGGGCTCGAATGAGCCAATCGTCTAAGTAAGGGAAGACGAATATCCCTAGAGTGCGGAGAAATGCTGCTACAACAGCCATGCATTTCGTGAACACTCTTGGTGCTGAGGCCAGGCCAAATGGAAGCACCCTGTATTGGTAGTGCTTTCCCTGAAAAAGGAACCGAAGGAACCTTCTGTGAGTTGGATGGATGAGAACATGGGTATACGCATTCTTGAGATCTAGAGAACAAAGCCAATCATGACTCTGAAGGTATGGCAGCAGAGATCCGAGAGAAATCATTTTGAATTTCTCCTTGACAAGGAATTTGTTCAATTCTCTGAGGTCTAAGATAGGTCTGTAACCCCGCTGTTTTCTTTGGAATAAGAAAATAAGGGGAATAGAACCCTGTACCCTGTTGATGTAGGGGTACTTCTTCTATTGCCCCTTGGGCAAGAAGGATAGCAACCTCCTGACCTAACAGGTTGATGAGAGAGGTCGAAGAATTGAACTGCTTTACTATTGTGTGAGGGGGCATGCTTGAAAAATTAAGCTTGTACCCCTCCTTTATGATGGAGTGTGTCCAATGCTCTGCTGTTATTTGGCCCCATCTGGGGGCAAAATGACATAACCTTCCTGGAATGTTGGAAGGTTATGGTCCCCCGAGAACCAGGAAGGCTAAGTTCTCTAGATGAGAGTCAAAGGCCCTGTGGAGGCTAAGCTTGCTGGGCTGGTTGAGGCCTAGCAGCCTTTACTTTCTTTTATTTGGGTGGTTGCTGACCTTTCCTGGCAAGCTGACCTGCAGAATGCCCCTGCTGAACATAAGCAGGATAAAATTTTCTCTTTTTAGAAAAGAATGGTTTCTTGAACAATTTTCTTCTAGCAGGATCAGCAGTGGACTTGGATAATCTATCCAAGGTGGAATTTTCAGCTTCCATTTCATTGGCTTTTTCCTGCCAATCTTTACCAAACAGGTTCTCACCAGTGCAAGGGATATTTCCCAATTTGTCTTGTACCCAGAGCTCTAAATCAGATGCCTGGAGCCAAGCAATTGTACTTGCACCTATGGCCATAGCCAAAGTTCTGCTTATGCACTCAAAGCAGTCAAAGGCTGCACGGCTGGAAAATTTTGAAACATCTTGGGCATGTTTGACCAAAGTGAGAAACGCCTGTCTTTTATCCTCAGGAAGAATAGGACTTAAAGCCTCTAAATCATCTGTGACCTCCTTCAGGAACATTCCCATGTAGAGACTATAGGAACTGATCCTGGCAGAAAGCATGGAAGCTTGGAAGACCCGACGTCCAAAAGCATCCAGGGTTCTGCACTCACGTCCTGGAGGATTAGAGGCATGTCTTTTTGCACTCTTGATCCTTCTCATAGCTGACTCCACTACAATAGAGTGGTGAGGAAGCTGAGTCTTATGGAATCCAGGGCAAGGAGGGACTCGATACATAGTATCCAGTCTACGAGAATGAGGATAGGCGGTAAGAGGTGTTTCCCACATCCTTAACATGAGATCATATAGAATCTCATGAATGGGTAAGGTAGCTGCCTCCTTAGGAGTTTTAGGATATTGTAGAATTTCCAACTCCTTGGCCCTTGGCTGTTTCAGGGGCCACAGTAATGGACAGGCCCCGAGCCACCTCCCTGATAAAAACTTGGAAAGAAATATCCTCTGGAGGAGACATCCTGCGTTTAGGGGAGGAGGGCTCCTCTGGGAAAAGCATCGCTGCATCGACAGAACTGTCAGAATCCTCAGATTCTTCTGAGGAAGTATAGTCTGTCCGGATGCTCTTGAAGGGCCCAATACCCATACCGACCAAAGTCGGTACCGAGAGTAACCGGTACCAGGGTATCGGTACCGGAGGTCATCGGATGACTGGGTACCGGCAAAGCAGACACCGATGCCGATGTCGATGCTATCGGTACCGGTACCGATACCGACGCCGGAGTCAGTACCGGTGAAATTGTCTGTCGTGGTTCCGAGGGCTTCGATGCCGCAAGGAAAGCCGCCAGACTGCGTTCCATTGCCAGAACTCTCTGGTCTATCGACGCTGCCAATGCCTGGATGTCAGTACCGGAGGAGACCGCCGGTACCCCAGAGCATGGCACCAGTAGTTTTGCCGAGGTCGAGGCCTCGAGAACATCCTAGAACCCCGATAATGCTTTGGAAGCTGAAGCCTCCCGCCGGGGTAATTTTGCCGGTGCAGAATCCTCAAGGGCAACGCCAGAGGCATCTCGATGCTTAGAAGGAGATCTACCCTTCGAGGACCGGCTGGATTTATGTTTAGTTACCTGAGATCCACGGGAGGAAGAAGAAGCCCTGGAAGACGTCGATGTCACCATCAGAGGGAAACAGGGTACTGAGCTTAGCAGCTCGGTTCTGCCGACCTCTTTTAGACATCATGGCGAGCGTAGTTACTCACCTGTAACAGGTGTTCTCCAGGAGCAGCAGGAATCAGTCCTCACTTATGGGTGACGTCGGCGCCGACGGAGCCCTCGCGGAGCAATTTTCCCCAGCTTTCAAAGAAAACCTTTGGGAATTGCAGCGCGCATGCGCGGTCGTCTTCCCGCCCGAAGGTGCCATCTTAGCCAGTCAGATGACATAGCTAAAAAAGACAGCATAAAAATTTGCAAAAAGAACATAAGCAGACGATTGCAACTCCAAGGGGAGGAGGGAGGGTAGTGAGGACTGATTCCTGCTGCTCCTGGAGAACACCTGTTACAGGTGAGTAACTACGCTTTCTCCAGGACCAAGCAGGAAGTCAGTCCTCACTTATGGGACTCCCAAGCTCAAGGCTACCGGAGACCCTAAGCACAAAAATGAGCTCCCTCTAGCTCAGCAGCACAGAAGGAAAGAATCTTCGCTGAATTATCACCCACCGGTAGCCCACATCCGGGATGGAGGGTAGGAGTTGCTCAGACCTCAAAGAGATTACGGAGGACTGCCTGTCCGAAAGCACTGTCCCTACGGGACTCCCTCTCGAGACAGTAATGGACCGCAAAAGTCCGGCTCGAAGACCAAGTAGCGGCCCGGCAGATGTCTGCCAGCGGAACAGAGCGGAGGTAAGCCACTGACGTGGCCTTTGCCCGAACACAATGAGCCGTGACTCGACTTTCTAAGGAGAGTCCGGCTGCCCCATAAGCCCAAGAGATACAGTCCGCAACCCAGATGGACAGAGTACGCTTGGAGACCGGAAGCCCCAATTTATTGGGGTCAAAAGACACAAAAAGCTGAGCAGCTTTACGGTGCTCCCGCGTACGGTCAAGGTAGAAGTTCAATGCCCTTCTACAGTCCAGGGTATGGAGGACCGTCTCAGCTTGGCTGGAGTGTGGTCTGGGAAAGAAGGTTGGAAGCACCACCTCCTGATTCATGTGAAAAGGGGAGACCACTTTAGGCAGAAACTTAGGGTGAGTCCGTAGGACTACCCTATTCTTGTAGAACCGAGTGTAGGGGGGATCAGACACGAGGGCCTGCAATTCACTTACGCGTCTAGCGGAAGTGAGGGCTATCAAGAACAGTGTTTTCCAAGACAGAAAACGGAGAGAACAGGTAGCCATAGGTTCAAAAGGCGGACAGGTGATCCGCTGCAAAACCACATTCAGGTCCCAGTCAGGTGCTGGCGGGCGCAGAGGTGGTTTAAGTAGAAGGAGACCTCGGAGAAACCTCGCCACGAGAGGGTCGTTGGAGAGAGGTCTGCCGTCCACCGGCACATGATGTGCGGAAAGAGCACTGAGGTGAACTTTGACGGAGTTGGACTTAAGTCCCAGATTAGAGAGGTGTAGCAAGTACTGTAAGATCACCGACACCGGGCAGGAGAAGGGATCCTGAGACTGCTGGGAACACCAGATGGCAAAGCGACGCCATTTAAGGGCGTAGCATTTGCGGGTAGAAGGCCGTCGCGAAGCCAAGACGACCTCCTCCACCTCCGCCGGCAAGAGAAGAGGAGCAAGGACTACCCTCTCAGCAGCCAGGCCATGAGGTTGAGAGACCTGAGGTTGGGGTTGCAGTAGGGACCCCTGATCCTGAGTGAGGAGATCCGGTTGTACCCCCAGAGGGAATGGATCCTCCACCGCCAGTTGCAGCAGGAGCGGAAACCACGGCTGCCTGGGCCAGCGAGGGGGGGCCACCAGGATCATGAAGGCTTTGTCTCGGAGAACCTTGAAAAGAGTCCGAGAGACTAACGGGATGGGAGGGAAAGCGTACAGAAGGCTCCCCGACCATGAGATTAGAAAGGCGTCCGCCGCAACCCGAAGTGGGTGCGGCTGACGAGAGCAGAAGCGAGGAAGCTGCCGGTTGTGAGGACTGGCAAAGAGATCCACCATGGGGAGACCCCACCTGAGGAAGAGCTTCTGAACGATCAAGGGATCCAGACGCCACTCGTGCGGCTGGAGGACCCTGCTGAGTTTGTCTGCCAGGCAATTTTCTTGGCCCGGGAAATAGACTGCCTTGAGGAGAATGCCGTGACTGACGGCCCAAGAGCAGAGTTTCTGAGCCTCCCGGCAGAGGAGGAAGGAGCCCGTGCCCCCCTGCTTGTTCACGTAGAACATGGCAACTTGATTGTCCGTCTGGACAAGGACGGACTGTTGGGAGGTCAGGTGGGAGAAGGCCTTGAGAGCTAGGCGGATCGCCCTGAGCTCCAGGAAGTTGATCTGCTGAGCAGATTCCCACTTGGTCCAGAGGCCCTGATACGTGCCTCTTGGCAATGTGCTCCCCAGCCCAGGAGGGATGCATCGGTGGTCAGCACCCGGGTCGGCTGAGGTGACTGGAAAGGCATTCCTAATATCAGGTTCGGTTGCCGGAGCCACCACCGGATAGACGAGACCAGCGGCTCGGAGACGCGCACTAGGTCTGCTAGGCCGCCTGTGGCTTGTCGCCACTGCCGGCGGAGACACCATTGAGCAGGCCGCATATTCAGGCGGGCATTGGGGGTCACATGGACGGTGGAAGCCATATGGCCGAGCAGTCTCAGGAAGCGCCTGGCGGAGACCAGGGGCTGGCTGCGAAAGCGGTCGGCTAGGTCCATGAGCCGCTGAGCCCTGTCGAGCGGTAGGTACGCTCGCGCCTGAGGAGTGTGCAGTCTTGCGCCGATGAACTCGAGATCCTGTGAGGGGAGCAAAGTGGACTTTGCGAAGTTTATGACAAAGCCCAAGTGCTGCAGCAGAGTCACCGTGCGGGACGTGGCGTTGGTGACCTCCTGAGCGGACGCTGCTCTGATGAGCCAGTCGTCGAGGTACGGAAAAACATAGAGGCCGTGAAGCCGGAGATGGGCCGCCACGACCGCGAGACATTTTGTGAAGACTCGCGGTGCGGAGGACAGGCCGAAGGGCAGTACTCTGTACTGGTAATGTTTGCCTGCCACCACAAACCTTAGGTATTGGCGGTGGCTGGGGTGGATGAGGATGTGCGTGTAGGCATCCTTTAGATCCAAGGAGCATAGCCAATCTCCCCGCTGGAGGTAGGGCAGAAGGATTCCAATGGTAAGCATTTTGAACTTCTCCCGCACAAGGAACTTGTTGAGGTTGCGCAAGTCCAGGATGGGTCTGAGGCCTCCTGTTCTCTTTGGTATCAGAAAATACCTTGAATAGAAGCCTTGACCTCTCAGGTGGTGTGGCACCGGTTCCACCGCCTGTTCCTGCAGAAGACCTGCTAACTCCTGAAGGAGCAACTCCCTGTGCAGAGGGGGGCGCGGAGGCTCTCCCGGAAAATAGGCGGGAGGAATCTGATGGAAGTGGAGGAGGTAGCCCTCTCGCACGACCTGAAGCACCCAGGCATCTGTGGTGATGCTGGACCACCTGTGGGCGAAGTGAACCAGCCGGCCTCCGGTGCTGGAGGGGACCAGCGGGGGGGAGAGGCTATGCTGAGCGAGTCAAAAACCCCCACCCTGCTGAGCAGGGGCTGGTGGTGCAGGCTTGGGGGCTTGCTGCCTACGGGACCCGTTACCCCGTCCCTTGGCCTGCTGGCCCTGTTGGGGAGCTGCAGGGGCCTGATAATGGGGGTATTGTTTGTAGGCAGCTGCCTTCCTCGGGTAAAAGGACTTTTTTCCCGAGCCCTTCTTTTTCTGGGAAGGGGCGGAGGTCTTCCTAGAAAGCCTGGTCCTGGTGAGAGTCTCAGTCTCAATTTGTGCAGCCTTTTCCGCCATGGGCTTGCCAAAGAGGTTTTCGCCTCGGCAGGGGACATCGACCAACTTGTCCTGTACCCAGGGTTCAAGGTCGGACGACTGAAGCCAAGCCTGTCGGCGGGCACCGATGCCGGCTGCGGCTACTCGAGCCGAGGCTTCAAAGCCATCATAGGCTGCTCGGGACATGAACTTCGAGCATTCCCGAATACCCGTGGACAAGGCCAGGAACCTCCGCAAAGCTCCTCGGAGAGACCAGCGGAGAATCCGGCTAGCTCTTTAGCCAGATCCCTGAGATACATGCCCATGTATAGCTGGTAAGTCTGGACACGACAGGCGAGCATAGAGCCCTGGAAGCACTTCTTGCCAAGGCCATCCAGGTTACGGGCCTCCCTCCCAGGAGGCACCGAGGAGTGCATCTTCTGGCTCTTAAGACGATGCATGGCCGATTCCACTACCATGGAATGGTGTGGCAACTGCGCCTTTTGAAAGCCAGGGCTCTTGCGGACTCGATAGATAGAATCGACCCGCTTGCTCAGGACCGGCGAGGAGGCCGGACTCTCCCACATGCGGAAGAGTAGTCGTTCCAGCATAGGAGGAACCGGCACAGTAAAGTGTTCCCTCGCGGGAGAGTCATACTGGAGGGCGTCGAGCTCCTCGGCTCGAGGCTCCTCCTCGGGATCCGCAGGGAAGGCCAAAGCCTTGGCCATATCCCTAACGAAGTCCGAGAACCGGGCATCCTCCGGGGGGGACTGCTTCCGAGGCTCGGACTCCGGAGAGTCCGATGGGACACACCGAGTCCGGAAAGAATCAGGTGACTCTTCCTCCTCAGACTCCCAGACCGACTCCGACGAGGACTCGGTGGGGTCGGCCCGGGCAGGGAGCGGCGCCAGCCGCCCCGACGCCGAGGGAGTCGGCGTCGGCGACCTCGGTCCCGAACGGGTGGCCGAGGGCGACCTCGACCGAGGATCGACTCGAGTTCTCAGCGACTCGAGGATCGGCTCGGTCTCCGGGGTCGACTTGGACGTCGACGTCCCGGCGGTCGGGGCAGCGACGCCAGCGAAGCCAGCGAGCAGTGCCCGCTGCTGGTCCATGAAGGCAGACAGTCTGCTCTCCAAGGCCGTCAACCTGAGTCCGAGCTCAGGTGACCCAGCAGCCCCGACTCGGGCCCCGACGGCGTCGGGCCCGACGTCGGCTGTCGCGGAGGCGAGTCCAGAAGGACTACAGGACTTACCCCGGGCAGGCATCTCCGACTCCAGGCGAGGTCGCTTCGGGAGGTGTTCCTTCTCCAAGGACCCGGGGCGGCTGTCGGGGCTATGCGACCTGGCCCTCGCGGAGCCAGGAGCGTCCACCGACGCCGCCCTCGCGGGTTTTTCCTTCCGACGATGGTCCCCGGAGGGAGAACCCCGGTCGGAGGAGCTCCGGCGACGGTCCGAGCTGGAGCCCTTTGACACGGAGGCCTCCGACGAGGTCCGGGTACGGCTGGGGTCAGCGAAGATTCTTTCGCGCTGATGCCGCCGACTTCTCAACGCCTTCGAGGACAGTTTGCTGCAGGGCCCACAGATCAATTCCTCATGATCCGGGCCCAAGCAGCGGAGGCAAAGGTCGTGTGAGTCGGTTAGTGACATATTTCGGTCACACCGACCACACCGCTTAAAGCCACTGGCAGCCATCGGGGGAAAAAGGGGCCCCTGCGAGGTCAAAGGACCGGGCTGCCAGGGAAAACGAAAACGAAAGCTGACTAAGTCAGAAAAACCGAAAAAACGTTAGAGGACTCGAGACCGGCGTCGCGAGTCCGGGCGGGAAAACGATCGGCGAACCGAAAGAAAAAAAGTATAAAATAAGAGGAAAATCAACTTTTTCGCGGGGACAAGACGGGGACGTCTGCAGGGCTCCGCGGAAAAAAGAAGACTGGCTAAGATGGCACCTTCGGGCGGGAAGACGACCGCGCATGCGCGCTGCAATTCCCAAAGGTTTTCTTTGAAAGCTGGGGAAAATTGCTCCGCGAGGGCTCCGTCGGCGCCGACGTCACCCATAAGTGAGGACTGACTTCCTGCTTGGTCCTGGAGAACAGGACATACAATCCGTGATGGAGTGGTCAGGACCTAAACATTTTAGACATCATTCATGGGTGTCGGTGACGGAAATGGTACCGCCACACTTGGTGCACTTTTTGAAACCTGAGGCAGGTTTCTCCATCGTAAGGAAACGTTTTTGGGCCTATGGCCCAAAAAGCACAGTTACTTACCTGTAACAGGTGATCTCCGGAACAGCAGGAATTAGTCTTCACACGTGGGAGATGTCGCCGATGGAGACCGCACGGGAATGCTCCCCAGCATCCAATCAGAAAGCCTTTGGGAGCATCCCCCGCGCCTGCGCGGTGGCTTCCCGCCCTTCCTACTGCCTCTCCCCAGCTGAGTTTCATAGCTGAGCCGGAAGGAGAGGAGAGGAAGGAATAGAGAAAAAGAGAGATACAACTCCCAGGGGAGGTGGGCGGGTTGTGAAGACTAATTCCTGCTGTTCCGGAGATCACCTGTTACAGGTAAGTAACTGTGCTATCACCAGGAACAAGCAGGAATGAGTCTTCACACGTGGGGACTCCCTAGCTTAGGATGCCCGGGGAAATCCCATAAGCGCAGCCCAGACGGGATGGCATTTGCCCAGCCTGAATCTCCGGCATCCCCTGAGGGATGGAGGGCAGGAGTTGAATAGAGGAACAGTGAATCCAAAGACTACGGAGGCAAGTCTTTAGAGTGCAGAACAGGTACCATTAGAATACAGCAAAAAAAAAACCCAGGCTACGGGAGTAGTCAGAGGGGTGCATGAAGAGAATCATTAAGCATGTAATGAGTAAACGACCTAGTACCATACAGAGCTTACCGGCCATTAAGTTTTAATGAATTAATGGTTTAGAACCCTGTACTGCTTACCCACCGGGTTGTCGGAAGTAGTCCTGTGATGAAGGCACTGTAGACGCAGTAGCGAGGTCATCAAGGAAACTTCACCGCAGCGAGGAGGAAGTTCCAAATCCGGAAGGCCATGGGATCCAGGCGTCAGCTGGGTCAGGAGAAGGACAGCAGGTCTTCCAGGGGGCTCACGGCAAGCTGAGCACTCCCTTAGGGGTAGAGTCCATAACTCAGAGGACCAACAGTGGAAGACAGGCCGAACTAGAGAGCCTATCCTGGAGAAGAGTAGAGGTGTACCCCGGAGCAGAAGGGGTACACAGTCTGCCCTAGCGAGAGATAGGGAGACAAGGGTCCGGACCTCCGGGAGGAGGACCTAACTGAAAAAGGGGACTGTTGACTTCACAGCAGTAGGGTACCACCAGTCCGCGGGCCGATCGGGGAATAGGCAGGCGGACTGGCTGGACCCCCGGGGGGGGGGGGGGGGTGAGTACCGGCCATAGGGAGAAAAAGGCGGTAAACACAGGTACTGTGGGGATCCCCCAAAGGCGCCTGCCAAGCAGGTGATATCTAGTATATCTAAGCCGGTGGACATGGGGACGCCCCCTCCGGTACTAACGCCGGCACGCCGGGGGGCCTGCCTCCATGAGCAGCACTCAGGTAAGGCGGATCTGCCATCGATCCCCAGAATGTCCACCTGGAGAGGTGGCCGCAAGATCCGTCAGGGGAGGGATCTTTCCCGGAGGGCAAGGGCAGATCGGCGAGCTAAGAGCGCGGGGGACGGAGGATAGCATCAGTCCGGTAGAATGCCGCAGGGGTTGGAGGCCCTAATGTGTCCCCAGGACCTGCGTGTAGAAATTGTCCCCCGCACAATCGGGGGACATGAGGGTATAGTCCCTGGTGAGTATAGGGGGACTATAGCGGCTGGAGGGGAATTCCAGTACGGAAGCAATCAGCAAGAGGATACTGGCTGAGAGGGGTTCGGGGACATACCGAAGAGTAAGTAGGGTGACCGTGGGCCATAGCGATCACGGCGTAAGGTGGTATCCCTTTCCCACGGAGGAGAAGACCTGAACCCCTAGATAAGTCCCCGAACCATTTTCCAACTGGACGAGCCCCAGAGTAGAGCTCTAGTCTAAACTTCTGGTAAGGAGGTTAAGTGCAGGCAGCCGCCCACCTGAGCCTAAAAATGCTTAGTATGAGAGTCCTGGCGCGGGCCCGGGGACATCAACCCGGGGTGAGAGGTCCCTTGCTTGGGCGCGCCTGGAGGGTGGGCGGAGGACTGACATTTCCTCTTCCTAGGGAAGGGGGGTCTGGAGGGGCGTTTACCACCACTGGGGGGGGAGCCAGGCCCTAGGCTGGCTGCTAACTCTGGGAAGGTTAGCGAAGCACTGTGCGACCTGACGTAAGGCTTCGCTATTGAAGAGGTGATCTCCGTCGCAGGGAGAATTACCCAGGATGTGCTGTGCCCGCCTACACAACTCGGACGCCTGCAACCATGCCGTGCGGCCTGCTCTAATGGCAACAGCAGAGGCTCTGCTGACCGACCAGAAGGAGTCCAGCGAAGTACGAGAAAGGAACCCGGAGATATTCCTGCAATGATAAAGAAGCAGGGAATATTCAAAGGCCTTGGTTGCAGATACGAAGGTGGATAACCGAGATAACCTCTCGGTGACCTCCCGAAGCGACAGACTCATATAAAATATATATGAAATAATTCTGGCCGCCAGCATAGACGTTTGGAAGGCTTGACGTCCTAGATTATCTAGCGTCTTCGAGGCGCGGCCTGGAGGGTGAGAAGCATGCCTCTCCTTGCTTCCGGCCTTCCTCAGCGCCGATTCCACCACAATGGACCGATGTGGAAGCTGGTGCTGCCGAAACCCCGGGGACGGAGGCACCCGGTACAGAGCCTGCCATCGCAGTCGGCGGCGCCGGAACCCTCAAAGGCGACCGCCAAGCCCCCAGCAGGAGATCCTGCAGGGCAGGATGCAGAGGAAGCATCGCGGCTGCCTGTTCCGCAGGGCCTGGGCTCGGGTCCGGGATAGGGATGGCCAGCAAGTCCGCCATGTCAAGGAGGAAATCCTGAAAAGGCAGCTCTGCCGGAGCAGTTATGGCGGGAGAGGCCGCCAGGGCACTAAGAGGCCGCTCGGGCCGATGCCCGCTGGGCAGAGGAGGGGACCAACCGACCCGGATCGGGGCAGTCAACATGGCGGCGTCGGCTCCTGGAATGGATTCCAAGCTAGGCATCGAAGAAGTCGATGGCACCGACGGCGCCGAAGGAACCGGCCTCGGCCCCGAACCCGGGGGCGGCGCTTCCCCTGTGACTGGAGCGAATCCGCGGCCGCCGGAGGGCAGGGGCCAGCGGTCTCTGCTCTGCGCTGCGGGAGAGGACAGGGGCCGATCCTGAGACGTGCCGTGGCCAGGCTTTCAAGGCTGGACAACGACTCCAGGCTGGGCATCGAACCGAGCGAAGAGACCGACTCCTTCCTCGAGGCCCCCAGCAGGAGTGACCGCGCCAGTGGTGGAGATCCCGGAGCGCGGATCGGAACCGCGCCGACCGGTGCCGCGAGCATCAAGGCCCCCGAGGACGGTGCTCGGAGGAGAGGGGGTCATCTGACGCCGGTGCCGATGTCGATCGGCGGGCACTGCCCGGTGCCAGGCTCCCTCTCGAACCCGTCCGACCCGGAGAGAAAATCCTTCCAGGGCATACGGCCCGTCCCCGAGGGGACCCCGGTCACCCGACGACGAGTCTCTGCAGGGGGGGGGGGAGTGCAAAGCCCCTGCGCCGATGTCGGGGTACCGTTGCGGGGCGGCGCAGACCCAGATTGGGTCGAAGCGGTCGAAGACCCCGAGGCCCCTTCTCTAGGAAAGGGCGGGGCCCTCGACGGCCGCGTCGATGCCGGGGAGTCGCCCGTGCGCTAGCCGACATACCCCGAGGTCCCCGGGGAAGGTCAATGGCGGTCCCTCGTGCTCGACACCCCTGCTGTCGCCAGCGGAGCGGCGCCGCTCGAACCCGGTACCACCCTTGCGCAGGGCTGGGATACCGGCGACCCAGCGCGGGTCGAAACGAGCGGCCCCGAGGGAAGGGAGGCCAGATGACCATCCCCGGCGCGGGGCGGAACCACCGACGCCCACGCCCTCGAAGCGGGTACTACCTCCGCGCATGACCTGAACGTAGGGCTGTCAGACTGTCGAGTCGATCGGCCCCCGAGGTGCCAAGGGCAGCGGGCTGGCGATCCCCGGTGAGGAGCGGGTCACTCGACACCGACGGGTCGGCACCGCCCAAAGAGGATACCACCCCCGTAGGAACGCCATACTGGCGCGAGTCGGTCGGCCCCGGAGGCGCCGAGGACCGCAGCCGCCAATCCCCGGTGAGGAGCGGAACGCTCGACACCGACGCCGAGGGGTCGGTACTGCCCGAAGCGGGTACCGCCCACGCACATGGCAGGGATGGAGGAACGCCAGGCGGGACTGAGTCGATCGGCCCCGGAGGCGCCGAGGACAGCAGCCGATGATCCTCGGTGAGGAGCGGAGCGCTCGACACCGACGCCAATGCCGGGGGCTCAGTACCGCCCGGAGCGGCTACCACGCCCGAGCATGGCTTGGATGTAGGGAGGTCAGACCCGTTTGAGTCGATCGGCCCCGAAGGCGCCGAGGACACCGGATGACGATCCCTGGCGAAGAGTGGAACACTCGACGCCGATGCCGGGGAATTGGCACCGCTCGAAGCGGGTACCTCCCTCGGGCATGGCTCGGGAATGTTCTGTGAGGAGCGAACCTCAGGAACATCCCGAAACCCCGTAAATGCTTTGGAGTCCGAGGACTCCCGCCGGGGTATATCAGCCAAGGAGGACTTGAGGGGTTGGCCGGAGCCATTGCCATGCCGCGCATGAGACTCGCCCCTCAAGACTCGGCTAGTCTTAACAGACTGTTGTGTGGTTACCTGATCCTGGAGAGAAGAACAACCCGACGACCGCGCCTTGGGCGCGAAGACGTCGTCGAGGGATACCCGAAAGAGGGAGGGTCTTCTCTCGACACTGTAGCCCGGGGAATCCGGGAAAAAAGGGTCAGGCCCCAAACAGGAGAGGCACCAGGCATTGGAGTCCACGTGGAAAATTAAGTCCCCGCCGTGAGGCTGGGGGGAAGAAGGCTCCATGCCCCGGTCCTCAGCACCCGGAGGGGGCGACGAAAATTAAATGAAAAATAATTAAAAGAAAGAAAGAAAAAGGGGGGCACGGAGGTGCCACCGTCGGCGGGAAAGCCGCGACTATAGAAAAAAGGAAACATTTCTGCGGTGGCAGGAGGGACGTCCTGCCTGCTCCGCGGAAAACGAAAAACTGGGGAGAGGCAGTAGGAAGGGCGGGAAGCCACCGCGCAGGCGCGGGGGATGCTCCCAAAGGCTTTCTGATTGGATGCTGGGGAGCATTCCCGTGCGGGCTCCGTCGGCGACGTCTCCCACGTGTGAAGATTCATTCCTGCTTGTTCCTGGAGATAGGCACATGCACCTGAAGAAAAAGAAAAAAGAGAATATATATTTTTTACAGAAATAAGAAAAGAAAAAACCGGCGGTACCGGTAGAGCGTCGAGGAAGGCAGACGCGACCACAAAAAAGAAAGAAAGAAAAAAAGAATTCTTCTACGGTGACAGGAACACGACTTGTTGGCTCCGCGGAAAAAGAAGAACTGGAAAGAGGCAGTTGGGAAAGGTGGGAAGGCAGCACGCAGGCGCTGTGGGATGCTCCCAAAGGCTTTCTGACTGGATGCTGGGGAGCGTTCCCGCACACGCTCCGTCGGTACCGACGATACCCATATGTGATGACTACATTTCCTGCTTGTTCCTGGAGATCCCCTGTACCATTTCCCTAAAGCACTTATGCAGTAAGAATGCAACTGGTGCAGGCTGGGAGTTCCCCTATCAGTGCTCCTACACCAAATCCATCAGCATCTCTATGCTTCTATGTTTCTTGCTGTGACGGCTGTGACTGGAGGAGCTTGGACTCCCTCTACTCACAACCAGTGTTCCTGTTCCATTCCCTACAACTCCTATTGAGAGAGGCTGGAACAGAAAGAGCTGTAATTTCTCTATTCCCTACCTCTTCTCCCCACCAAGTCAGCACTCCTGCACCATTCACTCCAACACATCCTATTGCGATAGGTTATATTATGAACTCCCCACTACTAGCACTGTGAACCATTCTCTATGGCAACAGAAAAAACAGAACTGTAAATAAGACACATACCTCTGCTGCACACCAAATTCAGGAATGTAAATATGTTGAACCCCCTTGCTGATATATCCCTCCCACCCTCCACCCCCCACCCCCCGTAAATATGAATCGCTCTGTTTAATGTATCCCCACTTGTTTACTGTAAAGCACTTTGACCTGGTGAAAAGCGGCATATAAGCACGGCTAAATAAATAAATGGCACCTCCTACTGGCAATGGCTGGGACTACAGAAGAGGTGATCACACACCACCATCACTTCTGCAGCATTCCTTATAACACTTCCTGCTGAGAGAGACAGACTGCAGGGGGCTATAAGTTTTCTCACTCAGTGCTCCTTTAATCGAGGTATGCAGTTTGTTAACTTACTTCTTGGGGGACACCGAGTCTTCCAGCATAGTGGACTCCTCATCCCCTTCAAGGCCAAAGTGATCTTTACTTTTTTTCTGGTGAATGCAGAGAAACTCAAGTTAGTAACATTACAAATACCTGGTGCTGGTGGGGAAAAAAGATCAGATGTCCAATTTCTAAAGCTATGTACATCAGGGCTCTAGCAACGCTGTGAACAGAAAGCAGTGTGTGCAGGGCAAGTCAATCCATGGCTCTGTCTCCACATAGAAGCCACCGAGGACCTGTCAACAGAGGGCTGTGTGACCTGACTCTTTCATTCAATGTGGCTGAAGGCCCAATGTTCATGGGGTTCATGGATCTGATACTGGACGTCCTTGGGGGAGGGGACAACTGAACCAGAAGTCTGCTGGAGGGTTGGAAGCAGGGAAGAACTGGATGGCTCATGGTTGGAGGGAGAATGGAATGGAATCAGAGGTTTTGCTGGGGATGGAATGGAACTGGAGGTCTGTGAAGGAGGAGGGGAAAAATGCAAACTGGAGGTACAGGTTATGAGATGAAATACTGACTTGTGGGGGGAGTTCACTTCCCTTATGCTGTGACATCACACAAGTCTGAGGTTCTCAGTCGCCATCTGCTGGCGGTGGGATATAAGTCCAGGAGTCTGGACTGGACTGCAGGGGTGCTATGTAATGCAAACTGGAAGTAAAGGATGTTGGGAGGGTTGTGATACAGAGAATCAATGTCCAGCAGTGGCAGCATAGGAAACGGGAGAGATGAGAGGACAATAGGACACGAGACTAATCTGGAGTTAGTAAAAGCTAAAAGATAGCATTAACATTCATTGAGCCCTGCTACAGTGCATCCAACATCCTCTATCAGACTAACCTTGACGGTCTTTTATGCTACCGCTACTGCACCATTCCCATTTCTGCAATCCTGCCAATGACTCTCTCTTAATACATCGGTATCCCAGCTTAAATATGCCATGCTCCTTCTCAGCACTCCTATATCCTAATTTTAAAACATGCAATTTCCACCACTGCAGCCCTGTGCCACAATCTAAACCAATTAATGACTCTTTAGCAGGCCTGTAACCTAGCCTAAACCTACCACTGTCCCCCTTCATCCCAGTCACTATCCCACAGCAGCCCTGCATCCTAGCCTAAATCTACCATTTCCCACCTTCATCCCAGTTTCACAACCAGTCACTATCCCACAGCCGCCCTGCATCCTAGCCTAAATCTACCATTTCCCACCTTCATCCCAGTTTCACAACCAGTCACTATCCCACAGCCGCCCTGCATCCTAGCCTAAATCTACCATTTCCCACCTTCATCTCAGTTTCACAACCAGTCACTATCCCACAGCCGCCCTGCATCCCAGCCTAAATCTACCACTGTCCCCCTTCATCCCAGTCACTATCCCACAGCAGTCCTGCATCCCTAGCCTAAATCTACCATTCCCCATCTACATCCCAGTCACTATCCCACAGCAGCCCTGCATCCCAGCTTAAATCTACCACTGTCCCCCTTCATCCCAGTTTCACAACCAGTCACTATCCCACAGCAGCCCTGCATCCCAGCCTAAATCTACCACTGTCCCCCTTCATCCCAGTCACTATCCCACAGCAGCCCTGCATCCCAGCCTAAATCTACCATTCCCCATCTTCATCCCAGTCACTATCCCACAGCAGCCCTGCGTCCCAGCCTAAATCTACCACTGTCCCCACCTTCATCCCAGTCACTATCCCACAGCAGCCCTGCATCCCAGCCTAAATCTACCATTCCCCATCTTCATCCCAGTTTCAAAACCAGTCACTATCCCACGGCAGCCCTTCATCCCAGCCTAAATCTACCACTGTCCCCCTTCATCCCAGTTTCACAACCAGTAACTATCCCACAGCCGCCCTGCATCCCAGCCTAAATCTACCACTGTCCCCCTTCATCCCAGTCACTATCCCACGGCAGCCCTGCATCCCAGCCTAAATTTACCACTGTCCCCCTTCATCCCAGTTTCACAACCAGTCACTATCCCACAGCCGCCCTGCATCCCAGCCTAAATCTACCACTGTCCCCCTTCATCCCAGTCACTATCCCACAGCAGCCCTGCACCCAGCCTAAATCTACCACTGTCCCCCTTCATCCCAGTTTCACAACCAGTCACTGCCACACAGCAGCCCTGTATCCCAGCCTAAATCTACCATTCCCCATCTTCATCCCAGTTTCACAACCAGTCACTGCCACACAGCAGCCCTGTATCCCAGCCTAAATCTACCACTGTCCCCCTTCATCGCAGTCACTATCCCACAGTAGCCCTGCACCCTAGCCTAAATCTACCACTGTCCCCCTTCATCCCAGTCACTATCCCACAGCAGCCCTGCATCCCAGCCTAAATCTACCACTGTCCCCATCTTCATCCCAGTCACTATCCCACAGCAGCCCTGCATCCCAGCCTAAATCTACCACTGTCCCCCTTCATCGCAGTCACTATCCCACAGTAGCCCTGCACCCTAGCCTAAATCTACCACTGTCCCCCTTCATCCCAGTCACTATCCCACAGCAGCCCTGCATCCCAGCCTAAATCTACCACTGTCCCCCTTCATCCCAGTCACTATCCCACAGCAGCCCTGCATCCCAGCCTAAATCTACCACTGTCCCCCTTCATCCCAGTCACTATCCCACAGCCGCCCTGCATCCCAGCCTAAATCTACCACTGTCTCCCTTCATCCCAGTCACTATCCCACAGTAGCCCTGCACCCTAGCCTAAATCTACCACTGTCCCCCTTCATCCCAGTCACTATCCCACAGCAGCCCTGCACCCAGCCTAAATCTACCATTCCCCATCTTCATCCCAGTTTCAAAACCAGTCACTATCCCACGGCAGCCCTGCATCCCAGCCTAAATCTACCACTGTCCCCTTCATCCCAGTCACTATCCCACAGCAGCCCTGCACCCAGCCTAAATCTACCACTGTCCCCCTTCATCCCAGTCACTATCCCACAGCAGCCCTGCACCCAGCCTAAATCTACCATACCCCACCTTCATCTCAGTTTCACAACCAGTCACTATCCCACAGCAGCCCTGCACCCAGCCTAAATCTACCACTGTCCCCCTTCATCCCAGTCACTATCCCACAGCAGCCCTGCACCCAGCCTAAATCTACCACTGTCCCCCTTCATCCCAGTCACTATCCCACAGCAGCCCTGCACCCAGCCTAAATCTACCACTGTCCCCCTTCATCCCAGTCACTATCCCACAGCAGCCCTGCATCCCAGCCTAAATCTACCACTGTCCCCTTCATCCCAGTCACTATCCCACAGCAGTCCTGCATCCCAGCCTAAATCTACCACTGTCCCCTTCATCCCAGTCACTATCCCACAGCAGCCCTGCACCCAGCCTAAATCTACCACTGTCCCCCTTCATCCCAGTCACTATCCCACAGCAGCCCTGCACCCTAGCCTAAATCTACCACTGTCCCCCTTCATCCCAGTCACTATCCCACAGCAGCCCTGCACACAGCCTAAATCTACCATTCCCCATCTTCATCCCAGTCACTATCCCACAGCAGCCCTGCACCCAGCCTAAATCTACCACTGTCCCCCTTCATCCCAGTCACTATCCCACAGCCGCCCTGCACCCAGCCTAAATCTACCATTCCCCATCTTCATCCCAGTCACTATCCCACAGCAGCCCTGCATCCCAGCCTAAATCTACCACTGTCCCCCTTCATCCCAGTCACTATCCCACAGCAGCCCTGCACCCTAGCCTAAATCTACCATTCCCCATCTTCATCCCAGTTTCAAAACCAGTCCTATCACACAGCCGCCCTGCACCCAGCCTAAATCTACCACTGTCCCCCTTCATCCCAGTCACTATCCCACAGCCGCCCTGCATCCCAGCCTAAATCTACCACTGTCCCCCTTCATCCCAGTCACTAACCCAAAGCAGCCCTGCATCCCAGCCTAAATCTACCACTGTCCCCCTTCATTCCAGTCACTAACCCAAAGCAGCCCTGCATCCCAGCCTAAATCTACCACTGTCCCCCCCTTCATCCCAGTCACTATCCCACAACAGTCCTGCATCCCAGCCTAAATCTACCACTGTCCCCCTTCATCCCAGTTTCACAACCAGTCACTATCCCACAGCAGCCCTGCATCCCAGCCTAAATCTACCATTTCCCACCTTCATCTCAGTTTCACAACCAGTCACTATCCCACAGCCGCCCTGCATCCCAGCCTAAATCTACCACTGTCCCCCTTCATCCCAGTCACTATCCCACAGCAGCCCTGCATCCCAGCCTAAATCTACCATTCCCCATCTTCATCCCAGTTTCAAAACCAGTCACTATCCCACGGCAGCCCTTCATCCCAGCCTAAATCTACCACTGTCCCCCTTCATCCCAGTTTCACAACCAGTAACTATCCCACAGCCGCCCTGCATCCCAGCCTAAATCTACCACTGTCCCCCTTCATCCCAGTCACTATCCCACGGCAGCCCTGCATCCCAGCCTAAATCTACCACTGTCCCCCTTCATCCCAGTCACTATCCCACAGCAGCCCTGCACCCTAGCCTAAATCTACCACTGTCCCCCTTCATCCCAGTTTCACAACCAGTCACTATCCCACAGCCGCCCTGCATCCCAGCCTAAATCTACCACTGTCCCCCTTCATCCCAGTCACTATCCCACAGCAGCCCTGCACCCAGCCTAAATCTACCACTGTCCCCCTTCATCCCAGTTTCACAACCAGTCACTGCCACACAGCAGCCCTGTATCCCAGCCTAAATCTACCACTGTCCCCCTTCATCGCAGTCACTATCCCACAGTAGCCCTGCACCCTAGCCTAAATCTACCACTGTCCCCCTTCATCCCAGTCACTATCCCACAGCAGCCCTGCATCCCAGCCTAAATCTACCACTGTCCCCATCTTCATCCCAGTCACTATCCCACAGCAGCCCTGCATCCCAGCCTAAATCTACCACTGTCCCCCTTCATCGCAGTCACTATCCCACAGTAGCCCTGCACCCTAGCCTAAATCTACCACTGTCCCCCTTCATCCCAGTCACTATCCCACAGCAGCCCTGCATCCCAGCCTAAATCTACCACTGTCCCCCTTCATCCCAGTCACTATCCCACAGCCGCCCTGCATCCCAGCCTAAATCTACCACTGTCTCCCTTCATCCCAGTCACTATCCCACAGTAGCCCTGCACCCTAGCCTAAATCTACCACTGTCCCCCTTCATCCCAGTCACTATCCCACAGCAGCCCTGCACCCAGCCTAAATCTACCATTCCCCATCTTCATCCCAGTTTCAAAACCAGTCACTATCCCACGGCAGCCCTGCATCCCAGCCTAAATCTACCACTGTCCCCCTTCATCCCAGTCACTATCCCACAGCAGCCCTGCATCCCAGCCTAAATCTACCACTGTCCCCTTCATCCCAGTCACTATCCCACAGCAGTCCTGCATCCCAGCCTAAATCTACCACTGTCCCCTTCATCCCAGTCACTATCCCACAGCAGCCCTGCACCCAGCCTAACTCTACCACTGTCCCCCTTCATCCCAGTCACTATCCCACAGCAGCCCTGCACCCAGCCTAAATCTACCATACACCACCTTCATCTCAGTTTCACAACCAGTCACTATCCCACAGCAGCCCTGCACCCTAGCCTAAATCTACCACTGTCCCCCTTCATCCCAGTCACTATCCCACAGCAGCCCTGCACCCAGCCTAAATCTACCACTGTCCCCCTTCATCCCAGTCACTATCCCACAGCAGCCCTGCACCCAGCCTAAATCTACCACTGTCCCCCTTCATCCCAGTCACTATCCCACAGCAGCCCTGCATCCCAGCCTAAATCTACCACTGTCCCCTTCATCCCAGTCACTATCCCACAGCAGTCCTGCATCCCAGCCTAAATCTACCACTGTCCCCTTCATCCCAGTCACTATCCCACAGCAGCCCTGCACCCAGCCTAAATCTACCACTGTCCCCCTTCATCCCAGTCACTATCCCACAGCAGCCCTGCATCCCAGCCTAAATCTACCATTCCCCATCTTCATCCCAGTCACTATCCCACAGCAGCCCTGCACACAGCCTAAATCTACCATTCCCCATCTTCATCCCAGTCACTATCCCACAGCAGCCCTGCACCCAGCCTAAATCTACCACTGTCCCCCTTCATCCCAGTCACTATCCCACAGCCGCCCTGCACCCAGCCTAAATCTACCATTCCCCATCTTCATCCCAGTCACTATCCCACAGCAGCCCTGCATCCCAGCCTAAATCTACCACTGTCCCCCTTCATCCCAGTCACTATCCCACAGCAGCCCTGCACCCTAGCCTAAATCTACCATTCCCCATCTTCATCCCAGTTTCAAAACCAGTCACTATCCCACAGCAGCCCTGCATCCCAGCCTAAATCTACCATTTCCCACCTTCATCCCAGTTTCACAACCAGTCCTATCACACAGCCGCCCTGCACCCAGCCTAAATCTACCACTGTCCCCCTTCATCCCAGTCACTATCCCACAGCCGCCCTGCATCCCAGCCTAAATCTACCACTGTCCCCCTTCATCCCAGTCACTAACCCAAAGCAGCCCTGCATCCCAGCCTAAATCTACCACTGTCCCCCCCTTCATCCCAGTCACTATCCCACAACAGTCCTGCATCCCAGCCTAAATCTACCACTGTCCCCCTTCATCCCAGTTTCACAACCAGTCACTATCCCACAGCAGCCCTGCATCCCAGCCTAAATCTACCATTCCCCATCTTCATCCCAGTCGCTATCCCACAGCAGCCCTGCATCCCAGCCTAAATCTACCACTGTCCCCTTCATCCCAGTCACTATCCCACAGCAGCCCTGCATCCCAGCCTAAATCTACCATTCCCCATCTTCATCCCAGTCGCTATCCCACAGCAGCCCTGCATCCCAGCCTAAATCTACCACTGTCCCCCTTCATCCCAGTCACTATCCCACAGCAGCCCTGCACCCTAGCCTAAATCTACCACTGTCCCGCTTCATCCCAGTCACTATCCCACAGCAGCCCTGCATCCCAGCCTAAATCTACCATTCCCCATCTTCATCCCAGTCACTATCCCACAGCAGCCCTGCACACAGCCTAAATCTACCATTCCCCATCTTCATCCCAGTCACTATCCCACAGCAGCCCTGCACCCAGCCTAAATCTACCACTGTCCCCCTTCATCCCAGTCACTATCCCACAGCCGCCCTGCACCCAGCCTAAATCTACCACTGTCCCCATCTTCATCCCAGTCACTATCCCACAGCAGCCCTGCATCCCAGCCTAAATCTACCACTGTCCCCCTTCATCCCAGTCACTATCCCACAGCAGCCCTGCATCCCAGCCTAAATCTACCACTGTCCCCCTTCATCCCAGTCACTATCCCACAGCAGCCCTGCATCCCAGCCTAAATCTACCACTGTCCCCCTTCATCCCAGTCACTATCCCACAGCAGCCCTGCACCCTAGCCTAAATCTACCATTCCCCATCTTCATCCCAGTTTCAAAACCAGTCACTATCCCACAGCAGCCCTGCATCCTAGCCTAAATCTACCATTTCCCACCTTCATCCCAGTTTCACAACCAGTCCTATCACACAGCCGCCCTGCACCCAGCCTAAATCTACCACTGTCCCCCTTCATCCCAGTCACTATCCCACAGCCGCCCTGCATCCCAGCCTAAATCTACCACTGTCCCCCTTCATCCCAGTCACTAACCCAAAGCAGCCCTGCACCCAGCCTAAATCTACCACTGTCCCCTTCATCCCAGTCACTATCCCACAGCAGCCCTGCATCCCAGCCTAAATCTACCACTGTCCCCCCCTTCATCCCAGTCACTATCCCACAACAGTCCTGCATCCCAGCTTAAATCTACCACTGTCCCCCTTCATCCCAGTTTCACAACCAGTCACTATCCCACAGCAGCCCTGCATCCCAGCCTAAATCTACCATTCCCCATCTTCATCCCAGTCGCTATCCCACAGCAGCCCTGCATCCCAGCCTAAATCTACCATTCCCCATCTTCATCCCAGTTTCAAAACCAGTCACTATCCCACGGCAGCCCTTCATCCCAGCCTAAATCTACCACTGTCCCCCTTCATCCCAGTTTCACAACCAGTAACTATCCCACAGCCGCCCTGCATCCCAGCCTAAATCTACCACTGTCCCCCTTCATCCCAGTCACTATCCCACAGCAGCCCTGCACCCAGCCTAAATCTACCACTGTCCCCCTTCATCCCAGTCACTATCCCACAGCAGCCCTGCACCCTAGCCTAAATCTACCATTCCCCATCCCAGTCACTATCCCACAGCAGCCCTGCATCCCAGCCTAAATCTACCACTGTCCCCCTTAATCCCAGTCACTATCCCACAGCAGCCCTGCACCCTAGCCTAAATCTACCAGTCCCCATCTTCACCCCAGTCACTATCCCACAGCAGCCCTGCATCCCAGCCTAAATCTACCACTGTCCCCCTTCATCCCAGTCACTATCCCACAGCAGCCCTGCACCCAGCCTAAATCTACCACTGTCCCCCTTCATCCCAGTTTCACAACCAGTCACTGCCACACAGCAGCCCTGTATCCCAGCCTAAATCTACCATTTCCCACCTTCATCCCAGTTTCACAACCAGTCACTATCCCACAGCAGCCCTGCACCCAGCCTAAATCTACCACTGTCCCCCTTCATCCCAGTTTCAAAACCAGTCACTATCCCACAGCAGCCCTGCATCCCAGCCTAAATCTACCACTGTCCCCCTTCATCCCAGTCACTATCCCACAGCAGCCCTGCACCCAGCCTAAATCTACCACTGTCCCCCTTCATCCCAGTCACTATCCCACAGCAGCCCTGCATCCCAGCCTAAATCTACCAGTGTCCCCCTTCATCCCAGTCACTATCCCACAGCAGCCCTGCACCCAGCCTAAATCTACCACTGTCCCCCTTCATCCCAGTCACTATCCCACAGCAGCCCTGCACCTAGCCTAAATCTACCACTGTCCCCCTTCATCCCAGTCACTATCCCACAGCAGCCCTGCATCCCAGCCTAAATCTACCATACCCCACCTTCATCCCAGTCACTATCCCACAGAAGCCCTGCAACAAAGCCTAAATCTACCACTGTCCCCCGTCATCCCAGTCACTATCCCACAGCAGCCCTGCACTCAGCCTAAATCTACCACTGTCCCCCTTCATCCCAGTCACTATCCCACAGCAGCCCTGCACCCAGCCTAAATCTACCACTGTCCCCCTTCATCCCAGTCACTATCCCACAGCAGCCCTGCATCCCAGCCTAAATCTACCATTCCCCATCTTCATCCCAGTGTCAAAACCAGTCACTATCCCACAGCAGCCCTGCATCCCAGCCTAAATCTACCATTCCCCATCTTCATCCCAGTGTCAAAATCAGTCACTATCCCACAGCAGCCCTGCACCCAGCCTAAATCTACCACTGTCCCCCTTCATCCCAGTCACTATCCCACAGCAGCCCTGCACCCAGCCTAAATCTACCATTTCCCACCTTCATCCCAGTTTCACAACCAGTCACTGCCACACAGCAGCCCTGCATCCCAGCCTAAATCTACCATTCCCCATCTTCGTCCCAGTTTCACAACCAGTCACTATCCCACAGCAGCCCTGCACCCAGCCTAAATCTACCATTTCCCACCTTCATCCCAGTTTCACAACCAGTCACTGCCACACAGCAGCCCTGCATCCCAGCCTAAATCTACCACTGTCCCCCTTCATCCCAGTCACTATCCCACAGCAGCCCTGCACCCAGCCTAACTCTACCATTTTCCACCTTCATCCCAGTTTCACAACCAGTCACTGCCACACAGCAGCCCTGTATCCTAGCCTAAACTTACTACTGCCCCCTCATAGCAGCTCTGTGTCAAAATCTGAAACCAAAGCTCACCTTTTTCAAAATAATGTCAATGTAACCAGCGATAAGCTGAGCAATCTGTTCGCCTTCTGTAGTTTGCACTGAATAATACCCATCCTGATAATCTCCAAAATCCTGAAAATGGAAAATATGAAATGTCATGGATCATTCATAAAAGACGCAGACAGAGCTAACATGCTCACTCACAGTACTGGCACGCCCATAAGCAACAACCAATCACAGAATCAAACTACTCGCAGCACTGCCACTACCGCCAGTAGGAACCAATCACAGAACTGGCACGCCCATCAGCAACAACCAATCACAGAATCAAACTACTCACAGCGTTGCCACTACCGCCAGTAGGAACCAATCACAGAACTGGCACGCCCATCAGCAACAACCAATCACACAAACTACTCGCAGCACTGCCACTACAACTAGTAACAACCAATCACAGTACTTGCATTCCCATCAGCAACAACCAATCACAGAACCAAACTTCTCACAGCAATGCCACTATCACAAGTAACAATCAATCACAGAACTGACCCACCTACAGCACTTTCAGCTACAATCAAAGGACCAACTCGCTCACAGCACTAACACGCCTGTCAGCAACAACCAATCACAGATCCAACCCACTCACAACACTGCCACGGCCATTAGCAACAACCATAACCATAGAACCAGCCCAATCGCATTACTGTCACTCAGGACCGTAACAACCAACCACAGAACCTACCCACCCCTGTTAGCACGAATCACAGAACTGACCCCACTCACAGCACTGCTAATCTTGTCAGCAACAACTTATCACAAATCCAACTCACTAACAGCAGTGCCACGCCCATCTGGAAAAAAATCACATAGCCAACCAACTCAAAACACTGCCATTCCATCAGGAATCAGAGAACCTACACACTCACAGAAGTGCCACTTTCATGGAACACAATGAAGGATTAAGAGTAGTTACTCACCTGTAACAGGTGTTCTCCAGGAGCAGCAGGAATCAGTCCTCACATATGGGTGATGTCGGTGCCAATGGAGCCCCCGTGCGGAGCATTTCCCCGGCTTTCAAGGAAAGCCTTTGGGAATACAGCGCGCATGCGCGGTCCCCTTCCCGCCCAAAGGTGCCATCTTGCTCACTCTGATGACATAGCTAAAAGACAGCAAAAACGAAAAATGAAGTATATGACTGCAACTCCCAGGGGAGGAGGGAGGGCGTGAGGACTGATTCCTGCTGCTCCTGGAGAACACCTGTTACAGGTGAGTAACTACTCTTTCTCCAGGACCAAGCAGGAAGTCAGTCCTCACATATGGGACCCCCCGGCTCTAGGCTACCGGGAACCCAAAGCTGAAAAAATTAGCTCCCTCTAGAGCCTCAGCATCCGTGATAAGAATCTTCTCTGAGAAAGCCCCCGTACGGTAGCCCAACACAAGGGCTGGAGGGTAGGAGTTGCCTAAACCTCAAAGAGATTACGGAGTACCGCCTGTCCAAAAGCACTGTCCCTTCGGGACTCCCTCTCAAGGCAGTAATGGGCTGCAGTAAGTAACTGTGCTATCTCCAGGAACAAGCAGGAATGAGTCTTCACATATGGGGACTCCCAAGCTCAGATGCCCGGAGGGAGTCCTAGCATGTTGCAAGTCTAGAACAAGCCATGCTATTCCTCAGGACCTCAGGCATCCTGGGGATGGAGGGTAGGAGTTGAATACAGAAAAGAGCTGTGGAACAGCTGGCTAGAACAGGGCTTCAAAGGGGAAGACCCTGTATCAAGGGCATTTAGTAATAAAATATTGTAATCTGGGCCTCCCTTGTTTGCATTGCACAAGTGCACTGAGCTACATATGGATCTGATAGAAGAGCCAGTGAATGTGCTCAAGGGGTACCTCACTGAGAAGTAGAAGTAATAAAGTAGAACAAACAACAAGTGGAGGTCAGAACCCTTTAGGGTGAGAAAAATAGCCCCAGGGGAAAACTGGGGTAGTATGAGAGGTAGAGCTCCAGCGGAGACGCAGAAGGTACTATTAAGGAAAAGCTTAGCTGCTTTGGTCCAAAAACAGTACAAATTTAGGGCCAAGAGAAAAATTTAGTCTGACCCAACTGGACTGAGGTTGGAATCAGTCCATGTAGGGAAGAAAGGGTATGGAAAACCTTGTATTTGATAAAAAGGTAAGGACAGACTCAGGAGCGCTAAGCTTTAGAGCAACGGAAGCTCCACAATGTCTTTCCTAATTGGGGTCAATTAGGAAAGAAAGGTATATGGAGAGCTTCAGGAGTACCTAACCTGAAAAGGTTAATTACCACAGGAGTGGTTCTAGGTGTAGTCCCCTAGGTATGCTGGTACAGCATTGATAGGGTTAGTGCCCATCTGTCAGGATCATAAAGGAATGTCAGGATATCTGATCCTAACAGACAGATAGATAAGTAGATGGATACAGATCTATCTAAAAATATATCTCATTATAGGTATCTATATATATATATATTTAAATATATACACATATAGGGTATATATGCATATATCTATAAAGAGATATGTATGGGCAGAAGACACACAGATAGATATAAATCAGTATATATTGTCAGACGGCTGCCTGGGTGAGAATGTTCACAGTCTTGGCAAGTGCATATGTCAATATGATTTGCAAGGGATTGTGGGCAATGCAGTTCATTCACACCAGAAACAGCTGCTCACAATAATTAGTTGTGCTTTTGGGTAAAGCCAATAAGATATTTATTTATGGGGTTATTTCTCCCAACACAGATATGCTTGGTAGCACATAAATCAGGTTACTTGCTTTCAGTGTTAAACTTGGAAAACAAAATCAAGAAAACAACATTTGAACTTGTCAGGCAATCAAAGCAAAAGAAATAAGACCTGGTTGGCAACAAACTGGTCTTTTCTCTAGGCTTTAGCTAATATTCTCTTAGCAATGTATCAAACAACAAACCAAAAGCCACAAAGAAAGGAAAAACTGTTCTTTTCAGGTTAACTTCTTATATCTTCCCACATAGATTCAGAAGTGATTCTCTCAGAGCACACAAGCAATTAGGTAAGGCTCAATTGCTAGCAGTTATCCAGCTGAAACCCCTTAGCTGGCTTGCTTTCTACTGCGTGGCTAAAAATCCTACTCAGGAGCTTTTCTGAGTAGATTAAAGAACAAGTTTGTATTTCTTTGTGATGGTTGCTGTACTTTGTAACAGAAAATCACCAAAGGAGTTTAGACAGAGAGCAGTCCATGTAAACAGATTCTTCATCTGCTATCACCCCCCTCTTCTTCAACAAGCATGGGTTCAATATCATGGATTGGCACAGATGAATCTCCCAATGGAGCACTTTCAGGAGAATACTTGTTTCCCTGCTGTCTTTCAAGGTTATAGCTAGGGCATAGATCAGTGTTCATACCTGAGCTTCCATTGCTGTTAGAGTTCCTCTCTATATAGCCTGGCCAGTATGTAGTCCAGTTCTTATGTCCAGCCTTCCAATCCAGATCCCTGGACACTGGATCTCTCTTCACATACCTTCTGGCACGGGTCTTAGGGTCCCTTCCACGTGCAGCCGTCTCCCTCACAGGTACCGTCTGGAGATTCCTAGCTCTGCAGCACCATTCCTCTGGCTTTCCCCAGTCCAATGGTGTATGCTGGCCCTTGGAATGCCTCCCAGTATACGTACTGCTCTGGACTCTTCTAGACCTCTCAAAGGCTTTTCTCCTCTTTCTTCCAAAGGGTTTCTTTCCCTCTCTGTCCATCCGGTTTGGCTTCTGCTTCTGATGATCCTTCAGATGAAACTGAGGATATCCAAGCTGATCATGAAGATGATGATGATCCTCAGGATAATTCTCTGTAGAATAAACTCTACCTTTATTCTGCTTAGATGAGTGCTCCTCCCTAACACAGCGCAGCTGTGCTGAATCAGGCCCTGCCCTTTGAGATGAGTGCTTAGGGATTACCTCATAGCCCTCCTGATTGAACACACGTTTCCCCACTTCAGCTCCTCTAATGGCTGTTGGAAACCTGGTGCATTCTGGGACTGGTAGTCTTTTATGGGAAAATTCTGTTTTCTTATTTCTACCAGAACTGACAGGTTGCTTGTTCAGAGTCACTTCACCTTTTCTATAGCTCCTTCCTGAGCTATGATAAGCTTCCTTATCACAATATATATATATCTATATATATGTATATTGTCATGGTGTAGATCTATCAGAACCTATGGAGATAGGTAAAACTGCAGAGAATGGATCTGACACTGACAGCTCAGAGAAGCACATGGCCCAGAGTTGCTGTAGGCAATGTATACAAACAATGTCACAAGGTGGGAGAACACGCCCAAGCAGCAAGAAGGCTCAGGATTCATTAGATAATGAAGGGCAGCTGAGAGGGGGCGGAGTTCAGGCAGACACTACGACACACGCACATAAAACTAACTCACCTGAAGTTAGGAGGAGCAGAGCTGATGGAACCAGATGTGGTGGAGCAGAGAGGACGAGTGGTGGAACAAGGTGTGGATCCAGGAGAGCTGAGAGATCCAGTTCCAGAGCAACAAGGGACAACCACAGAGACTGCTCCAGAGAGCAGCATACAGACAAGCACAAGCTCAGTGACGTTTACCACGAAGGTAGCAGAGAACACAGTCTTGGAACCAGGCTTAGGAAAGCCGAGGAAGCTAGCCACCCCAGCTGCAGGCACAGAAGGGAAAAGGAGTTCTGGCCTGAAGACGTTTTCATGTCAGAGGAAAAGCTGAAAGGAAAAGGCGTAGGAACCTTCCGTCCTGGCCAAGCCCTGTTAACTCAGCTGCCAGAGTTTGTGGAGCCCTCAGGGAAGAAACTATAGAGAATGTGGTAATCTTCCATTCCACTCTGTTACTGAGGAGGAGGGGAAGTCTCAGTGCCGTGAGGAGAGACTGTTTGGCAATAGCACTTTTTACAATCCGAAAGAAGGACAGTCTGAAGGGGAATGTGAGGAAATGCAACTTGATATTCATGGGGAACAACCCTCAGATGATTGCATGGATTGTACACTCATTATTGCTGACCATATTACCTCTTTATGCTGAAGAGGCTGTTAAGACTTTCTAATAACAGGAGTGAAAGAGAAACTTACCTGTTTGTAAAAAGGACTGTTTTGAGCTACCTATTGTTCTGTTCATAGAAGCTGAAGATAGAAGCAATATTTTGGTTCCTGTTTGTTTCCTTTCTTTTGTACCAGAAGTATGGTCTTTTTGTCTTTGTTTCCATTGATATAAAATCCACCTGGAAGGGGAATAAAAGTCCTTTCTAAAGACTTACCACCTGACTGCAACTCACTTCTTTACTAGCTCGTGGGACTACAACACCCAGAGGGCAGTGCAGGGCCCTCTACACCACTCCCCTTGCTGGTTTAAGATAAGCCCCAGTGAAATACCCATGCTTATGCCTCTGGGGACCTTCGCTGGGTGACAATATATATACCTAGATGAATAGGCAGGCATATAGAGACATGTCTCCAGGTATATGGATGGAGAGATGTCCAGAGAACCCCATCCCCCCTTATAGGGAGAGAGAAAGATTTATCTAATAGCAAGAAGGTTGATACCTGCTTGAATAGATAAAATAGAAAAAATCCTCTTCTCCTGGTTATAACTGGCATAGTCAGAGGAAAGGTGTTTCAGACAGGAAGGCGGCTTAATTCTTTGCAGAACTTGAGCTCTTGAGTAACCAGGATGGCCTACGTGAAAATGGCAGAGGATAACGGCAGTCTGCAGACAGGAAGTCCAGATATCTCCAGGATTGTAGTATGGAGATTGGATAGAGGAGGCCTCTGGAGGAAGATACCCTAGTGATCCGCCTATGAGGGCAAGATGGGTATTAGGTATCCTCTAGCTGCCAGTGAAGAATTTATCTCTGACGGGAGACCCCAGGAGATATGGGCCAAGCCAGGGAATTGGCCCTTCTTTAGGCTTTCACGTATTGAAAGGCCTGAAACTTATGCCTCAAAAGATTTTTAAGATAAGATGGAAAGGGTAGAGAATACCTGCCAGGCATGAAACATGACTGGGGAAACCCCGTTTAACCATCTGAGGTTATCTGCTAGGCAAGATACTAATGCTCTCTAGCAAGGGCCCATAGTGCAAAGCTACTCTAGTAGAGTTGCAGAGAGCATGCTGCAGGTTGGGCAGAAGAAAAACTGGCTGTGGAAAGCCAGCAGGTAACCAGCTATTCTGCCAAGGGCAAGGGGCGAAGAATAGAAGTTAACCAACCAAACTGTGATAATAGGGTTTCCCAAACGAGGTTGATACCCTGCCCTAAGGTAACAAGGGGGAAGACAACTCCAGAAGGGAGAATCCCCCGGTAGAACAGGTAGAGGACCATAAGGGCTTACCCGTGTAAAAAAGTCACTCTTACAAACTAAATGTTGTAGTAAGAGGGAGGTAAGACAGAGTTGCAAGAGACCAATTATGGAGGAAGTCTCCGACAGGTAAGATGATACATGCCAATACAGGGAAAACAACTGTCTGTTAAGTATGGGCATGATCATCATAAAGACTCTTAGAGAAAAGATGTCTCATGAAGAGATATCTAGGTAGGTTAGGATAAATTAGTGCAGATACTGAAAGTGAAAAGAAGCAGACTGCTACCCTAACCAGCAACCAAGAGGGACAATGATCTATTTGAAACCCTGCGACTGCTGGGTTTGTTGACCCTGTTGAGTTTGTAGATTCTTCAGACCAGGGCGATGTTTCCCCTGTTTGGGAACATCTGTATGATGGGCAGATGATGGACAAAACCTTCTCCCCCTAGGGGAAGAAAGTTTGATAGGACATTTCCTACCTACTGGGAAAGAAGGCGGCGTAGAATAGCCTCTGGAAACAGGAAAGTCAGTGGATAACTCTGAGTAACCTGGAGTAAAGACTCCTTGTTGAAGAGATTTTCTCCAGTGCAAGGAGTATTTCCCAGTCTTTCTTGTGCCCATTTGTCCAAGTCTGAAGCTTGGAGCCAGGCTCTACGTCGTGTCCCTATAGCTATAGCAGAAGTCCTGCTAACAGACTCACAGGAGTCTAGGGAAGCATGAGTAAGAAACCTAGAGATATTATGAGCATGACTAACCAGTAAGGAATAGTCTGCTTGTTTGGGCTCTTGAAGAAAAGGAGTCAAAAGATGTAATTTTCTTGTGACCTCCTCAAGAGATAGACCCATATACAAAATATATGAGAGAATTCTTGCTGAAAGCATGGATGTCTGGAAGGTTTGACGTCCAAAGGCATCTAGTGTCTTAGACTCACGACCTGGCGGACAAAAAGAGTGCTATTTATTACTCTTCACTCGCCTCAATGCTGATTCCACTACAATGGAATGATGAGGAAGTTGAGTCCTTTGAAACCCTGGAGAGGGGGGCACCTGATATAGGAGATCAGTTGCTCTGGAAAATGGGGGTACCTTTAAAGGAGCTTCCCACATTCGTAGAAGGAGATCCTGCAAAGAATGATGCAAAGGAAGCATTATATTCTCCTTTGCTTCGCTAGGAACAGAGAGGTATTCTGTATTCCCTTGTGTAGGATCTTGTCCAGGAATAGGAATGGCAAGTGATTTTGCCATATCCAGGAGGAAAGTCTGGAAAGAAGGATCCCCAGAGGGAACTTCCCTTGGATAGGCTAGATCTGATGAAGAACTAGCGTTGGCACCGAGGGATCTATTCCACTATATAGGAATAGAAAATCCTGAATGGTGCAGTATGGGATCCTTAGATGGTGGTCACTGGTACTGCAGGTCAGAACCAGCGACAGTCGGTAACAGATCATCCATGCTAGGGATCGATTCCAGACTCGGCATCGAGGGAAGCGAGCCTGACGAGAGAAGCATGGAAGGTACCGACCGTAATGGTACTGTGGATATCGGTACCGATCTCGGTACCGCATCTGATACCGGTGGAAGAAGACCAGCCGGTGGCAACTCTAACGGTATCGGAGGAACCGAGAGTTGCGGATCCGAAGTATCGGAACCGAGCCTTCGGTACCGATGGGAGTCGGTACCAAGGTGAGTCGGTACCCAGTTCTCCAGACTGGAGATTGATTCCAGACTCGGCATCGAAGGAAGCGAGTCTATCGATGCACGTCTGGAGGGTACCGACGTCGGTACTAGTATCGGTGTCGATACCGATACTGTAAAGTCGGTCTGAAGCGTATCCACTGGGCCCATAGGTACCGAGGACGCCAGACGACGATCCTTGGTGAGGAATGTTTCATCCAACACCAGTGCCGATGCCGGGGTATCGGTACCACTCGAGGTGGATGCCACCACCGGACATGGCTCAGATAACATAACAGCCTCACCCTAGTATAATCCACAATATCCCTCTTGTTCCAAGCATCACTGCTAATTTTATGTAAATAGTTCGAGCATGCTATCTAGCTAATAGATTATATACTCCATGTAAATAGTTCTCCCATGTTATCCAAGTTGATACTCCTGTTATATGTAATACCAAACAGCCTGTTGTTCTGGTTCCTTTCTGTTATTTGTAAACCGCGCTGATGTCAAAGAGTGCGGTATATAAGAAGTTGAAATAAATAAATAAATAAATAAATAAATATGTTCTGTGAGGGGTGAACCTCAGGAACAACCTGAAACCCCACACAGGCTTTGGAGGCCGAAGACTCCCACCGGGGTTTTGAAGCCAGTGGATTCTCGAGGGCACGGCCGGAGGCATCTCTATGCTGTGCATGAGAACTGCCGCTCGAGGACTGGCTAGTCTTAACAGACTGCTTTTGGGTTACCTGATCCTGTGTAGAAGAAGATATGGTCGGTGCCCTGAAGCTGGAGGGGGACCGCGTGTCGAGGGGAACTCGATGTTGAAAACTTCTTCTCACCATACTGGTGCCCGAGGGCTCCGGAGGAAAATGGTCAGGACCCAAGTAGGTTAGACACCAATTGTGAGTGTCTAAAAATAAAGTTGTACCGCCACAGTTTGTACATTTCCTTGGGAAAGTGGCTGGCGGTTCCATGAGGAAAAATGGAGAGGCCTAGAAGGCTTGAGAACCGTGAGACACTAAAAAAGAAAAATATATTCCTTAAAGGGAAAATATTTTACAAGAAAAGAAAAAAGAAACACCGGCGGTACCGGTGGCGTCGGGGAAGGCAGCCGCGACCACAAGAAAACTAAAAAATAAAAGAAGAATTTTCTGCGGTGACAGGAGAACGTCCTGCCGGCTCCGTGGAAAAACAAAAACTGAGGAGAAGCAGTTGGGAAGGCGGGAAGGCAGCACGCAGGCGTGTTGGGATGCTTCCAAAAGCTTTCTGATTGGACGCTGGGAAGCGTTCCCGCGCGGACTCCGTCGGTACCGACGTACCCATATGTGAAGACTCATTCCTGCTTGTTCCTGGAGATACCAGGGTAAACATCAACAGTTATTACATTGTCAAGTATGGAAAAATTAGACCTTACCTGCTAATTGTCTTTCCTTGAGTTCTCTCCGGGCCAGTCCAGGTTCAGTTGGGTAGTCAATCCCTTCTAGCAGCTGAGGACTGAATGCTGAAACTTTTGTTAACAGATGCAATGGCTCCCTCTGGTGTTTGAAGGTCAGTTACCTATTGTCAAAGCAGCGGACGAACCTAACCCACTCGCCCCTATGTAATGCAAACACGCCTAAACTTCTAAACTAGAAAAGAAAAACAACTGGCGACCCTGTTTTACCTTGTCCAGAAGCGTGCCCCTATGCAAAAACTGTAGTAGGGCTGCCCCCGATCCTTATAAGTATGAAGAGTCCCCCCAGTTAGCTAGAACTCTCCAATATCCTCTTCCAAAACTCGATAGTCATCTGCAATCGCGGACACCCGCGAAAAACTGTACTGAAAAGATGAACGCACAAAGAGACTCCCACGAAAAAACCATCTCGCAGATCACTGGGCTGGGACCTGGACTGGCCCGGAGAGAATTCAAGGAAAGACAATTAGCAGGTAAGGTCTAATTTTAACTTCCTCTTCGTCTCTCCAGGCCAGTCCAGGTACAGTTGGGCAGTACCAAAGCAGTACCTAAACTGGGGAGGGTCCTGCGAGCCCCGCTATAATTGCCAAGGCCCCCACCTCCGCATGCGCCTGCACATCTAATCCATAATGCCTTGTGAAAGTATGCAGAAAGGACCAGGCCGCCGCCCGACAGATATCTGTTGGCGGAATCAAATTCATCTCAGCCCAAGACGCCGCTTGCGCTCTAGTCGAATGTGCCCTGAGCTCTCGCGGAGGCGTCCTGCCCTTTGCCTCATAAGCTCTAGCTATCGCGTGTTTTACCCAGCGAGCGATAGAAGCTATGGTAGCCGCTAGATCCTTGCGAGGCCCCCCAAACAGCACAAATAACCGATCAGACCTCCGAAACGGCTTTGTATGACGAAGATATTCCCGAAGAATGCGCACCAAATCCAAACTCTGAAGCGCCCGGTCTAGCTTATTGCCGGTCTGCGACGGAAAGGTAGGAAGCAAAACGGTCTGATTCATAAGAAAACCTGAAACCACCTTCGGCAGATACGAGGGAACGGGCCGTAGAACTACCTTTTCCTCCGAAAAATGAAGATACGGCTCTCTGCAGGAAAGCGCCTGCAAATCTGAAACCCTCCTAGCCGAGCACAGGGCAACCAAAAAAGCTGTTTTCCAAGAAAACTCCCGCAGGCTGCTGGGCAGCTCTGACTCAAAGGGCGGACCTGTTAAGGCTTCGAGCACCAAATTCAAATCCCATGGAGGCACAACGGAACGACGAGGCGGACGAATATTCTTAGCCGCTCGTAGAAACCTCTGAACATCCAGATGCGACGCGAGAGTACAGCCTTGCACTCGGCCCCGAAAACACGCCAGGGCTGCTAAGTGCACCTTGAGAGTGTTTAGGGCTAAACCCTTTTCTAGGCCTCCTTGAAGAAACGCTAGGACGTCTGGTAAGCCGGCGGAGTGGGAAGAGACTCCTCTTTCTCTAGACCACGCTTCAAAAATGCGCCACACCCTTATGTACGCTAAGGACGTGGAACATCTCCGGGACTTTAACATCGTAGCGATCACAGGCCCCGAGTGCCCCCTACGCCACAATCGCTCCCTTTCAAGAGCCAAGCCGTAAGCAAGAATCGATCCACCTGTGGCATCAGAATTGGCCCCTGATTCGAGAGGGCAACCTCCAAGGAGGAGCCGCTAGCAACCGCACCAGATCCGCATACCAAGGACGCCTGGGCCAATCCGGAGCAATGAGAATGACCTTGCCTCTGTAACCCGATATTCTCCAAATGACCCTGCCTATCAACGGCCAAGGAGGAAACATGTACAGAAGCTGCTCTTCTGGCCAGGGCTGTACCAAACCATCCAGGCCCTCCGACATGTGTTCCCTGCGTCTGCTGAAAAATCGAAATGCTTTGGCATTGGACAGGGTCGCCATGAGGTCCATAACCGGCTGACCCCAACCAATGGTTATCTCGTGGAAAATCGCCCAGTTTAGTTCCCACTCTCCGGGATCCAGGCGATGCCGACTGAGGAAATCAGCCTGAACATTCTCCTTTCCTGCTACATGAGCTGCCGAAAGCGCAGAAAGATGCAACTCCGCCCACTGTAGCAGGAGCCGGCTCTCCTGAAGCAACGAGGCACTGCCTGTGCCGCCCTGCTTGTTGATGTAGGCCACCGCTACCAGATTGTCGGAAAACACCCGAACTGCTCACCCTGTGAGAAGATGCGAGAAATGCAGAAGCGCCAAATGAACCACTCTCAGTTCCAGACGATTGATAGACCAACTGCTCTCTGCCACTGACCAGGTTTCCCTGCGCTACCTGGGACAGACAATGAGCTCCCCAACCGGAAAGACTGGCATCCGTCGTGACTAAAATCCACTCCTGCTCCTGCAGAGGCACTCCTGCGTGAAGATGAGCCGGAAGCCGCCACCAATGAAGACTGAGTCGGACTTCCCCTGGAAGGAAATCGCCCCCTTTGGTAAGGCACAAAACGAGAACCTCGAAATCTACGAATCTCTCTACTGTGCCCTCTCTGCATCATACTTGTCTTAGCTCCTCTAGGCTTATCCTCTGGAAGACGACCCCCTTTTGAGTCACCTAAATCTTTCACAATCTTCTCCAACGCTTCCCCAAAAAGCAGTTTGCCTTTATATGGAAGCTTACTAAGATGGGACTTAGAGGACGTATCCGCTGCCCAATTCCGCAACCAAAGAAACCTCCGAGCTGCTATGACTGAAGCCATGGACTTTGCCGAAATCCTGATCAAATCATAAAAAGTGTCTGCTAGGTACGCAGCTGCTGATTCTAGCTTAGCGCCCTCCGGAGGCGAATCGTCCTGCTTCAAGGCAGACTGCTCCCACTGAATCCAGCGAATAGCGGCCCTGGACACAAACGCTCCGCAAACAGACGCTTGCAAGGCTAGGGCTTTAGCATCAAAAGCCTGTTTCAGAAACGCCTCTAACTTCTGATCCTGAACATCCTTCAGGGCTGCACCCCCCTTCTACCGGAATTGTGGTCTTCTTCGTGACTGCTGACACAAGCGCGTCGACCTTAGGCATCCGCAACAACTCCCTCTCCTCCTGAGGGACCGGGTAAAGGTGTGCAATCGAACGCCCACCCCTTAAGCTAGCCTCCGGGCACTCCCACTCAGACTCTAGCATTTGCTTAATCACTCTGTGCATAGGGAAGCAGCGCTGTTCTGACTTAAAGCCTTGCAATAAGGGATCCTCCAGAGGCTCCTGTTGCAATGAAGGCGGCACGATATTTAATGCAGCGAGGGACTGAACAATCAGCGCTCCCAGCTCTTCCTTACGGAACACCCTGAACACATTAGGATCCTCTCCCGGCCCCAGTTCCCCTTCTTCCAACTCCTGAGGCCAAGACTCCAGACCTACCTCAGAGGAGATTTCCCCCTCCTCAGGCAGTAGAGGGTCGGAGGATTGAGGATCTAACAGCTTGGAAGAAAAATCCCTACCCGGTAACTGAGATGAGGGGCCCTCACCGGGATCTGACAGTTTGGATTCCTTTTGCATAGAAACCCCCTGAACCCCTGTAGCTGCACACTCCATCGGCTGAGACAACTTCAACAAATACGCTTTTATGTAAAGCTAAAATAAAATCAGGAGAGAAAATAGAGGCCAGTGCCCCTTTAGACTCAGGAGGCAAAACTTTGCTGTTGTCTTCTCCTGAAGGCTCCTTATGGGATTTTGATCTCTTTTTCCCCGAGCGCTGCAAAAGGGCGGGAACAGGAGCGGTGTCTGAGGGAAGCGTGGCTGCCGTTGTCACAGACAGCTTCTTCCCCTGCGGTCTTTCCCCCGACAGCTCTCCGGGGATTGTACTCTCCATCAGGGTGGAAACTAAATAAAAGAACCGAACCGAAAAACTACACGAAGCCCCCTCAAGCTTAGAAAAAGCCCGCTGAAGCCTGTAGCCCAAAGTAAAATACCGGCGTTCAGAAAAATGGCCGCCCGAACTTCCCGCCGGCGCCAGAAACAAACACCCGACCAGCCAACGCTTTACCCAAAACCGAGCCCTGAGCACCAAAAGCAGCAAAAGATCGTAGCTTACCTGAGCTACTAACAGCAAGGAACCGTCTCTAGTCTCCACTGCTAGCGAGGGATCGAGACGAAAGGAACCGTCATGGGAAGAGGATACTGGGGCCCCCAGCTCCTAATAATCTCACATTACCCACAGCGGATCCTCTGGAAGCAGGCTCTGCCCCCGAATTTTAATCAAAATAACAAACCAAATTGAAGAGAAAGGATCACTGATTTATACATGCACCCTATTCCCCTTCTTCAAAGGAATAAGGGAGCACTTCTTGCTATGATGCCCTGCTAGGGCCAGTGAGCAAGGTTCCTTTCTGTAAAAACTCTAACTACTTGAAGTTGCCTTTGTTTTTTTTTTTCTTAAACTTAACCCCTAAAAACTACCACCACTGTCTGACCAACGTCGTCTCTCCTGGGAGCCTGCCAGAGATACGTCCACTCTAGCTGCTGAGGACTGAAGACTGACCTTCAAACACCAGAGGGAGCTATTGCACCTGTTAACAAAAGTTTCAGCATTCAGTCCTCAGCTGCTAGAAGGGATTGACTACCCAAATGAACCTGGACTGACCCGGAGAGACGAAGAGGAACTACAGTTATTTACATGGTGAGTGTATTTCCCTATCGGGTCTACACCGAAAAGTATCTTGTGAATAGGTAGTGCTATCATCAAAGAAGCAGGACTGTATGAAGACAACCAAGGTGTGAAGACCGATGGAAGACTCATCAACAATCTTCGCTATGCTGATACCACATTACTGGCTGAAAGTGAAGACAATCTGAAATATTTGCTTCTCAAGATCCAGGAACATAGTCTTAAAATGGGCCTGCACCTTAATGTAAAGACGACAAAGATCCAGAAAACTGGCAAAATCAATAAGTTCATCGTTGATGGAGAAGAAATCAAAATAATGGACAACTTTAACCTACTTGGATCAACTATCAATAAAGAAACAAGCAGTCATGAAATCCGACAACGCATTGCTCTGGGCAGAATGACTATGAAGGACCTAGACAAGATTTGTATTTATTTCTTTATCTGATTTTTCAATACCGCCTCTCCAAAACACGGTTTACAGATAACAGAACATTTTACACAGAACAATGATTTAACTTTTTAAATAGCAACCTTTTGGGAGTAACAAAACAGTTTAGGATATACATTTGGCTAGAAACTTACAGGACGATAACAAAGTATGCACAGAATTACAGGTTAGAAGAATTACAAGATTCTCACGAGCAGAAATGTCTCTCTCCATACAAAGATTTGACTTGTTCAAGCCATGGTATTTTCAATAACATCATATGGTTCTGAAAGTTGAGACAGTGAAAAAGCTAGACAGGAATAAAATTGATGCATTTGAATTATGGTGCTGGCGGCGAATACTGAGTATACCTTGGCCTGCTCGAAGAACGAGCCAGTCCGTACAAGAGGAGATTAAATCTAAGCTTTCTTTAGAAGCACAGATGAGAAGACTTCAACTTTCATACTTTGGACACATCATGCGAAGAGAGAGATCATTAGAGAAAGACATCATGCTTGACAAGCATAAAGGTCAACGCAAACGAGGCAGGCTAGCAATGAGATGCATTGATACAATATTAATAGAACCTAAATATCTAAACACAACCTTAAAACTAAGATGCAGACAGCAGTCCAGCAGCAATATGGGGGTTTTCCAGTATTTTACATCGAGTGTCACATGTATGATTTTCTTCCAGTTGGTGAGGGGTCTAACATGTGCACTAGGTGCAAGGAACTCTTTGCTCTCAGGAAACGAGTCCGATCTCTGGAGGCTAGAGTAGCAGACATGGAGGACATAAGGAAGACAGAGAGGTACATAGACAAGACCTACAGGGATAATAGTTCTGAAGTCCCACCTCCAGTGTGGCAGCTTCCCTGATGCCATGGAGGAGAGAGGTCACACGATGGGGGAGCATCACCCTGGTGTGGCAGGAAGTGATCCTGTAGCTAGGAACTGTCCTTCAGGTGATGTAAAACCCTCTCGCACTGAGGAGATTTCTCCAGGGCCATGTGCACATGAGGGAAGGGTTAGGATAGCTGTTATTGTTGGTGACTCGATCATTAGGCATGTAGATAGCTGAGTGGCTTGTAACATAACTGCCTGGTGCGACGGTAGCAGACCTCACGTGCCACCTAGACAAGGACTTAGATAGTGCTGGGGAGGAGTCTGCTGTCTTGGTACATGTCAGTACCAATGACATAGGAAAGCGTTGCCATAGGGAGATTCTGGAGGCTAAATTTAGGCTTTTAAGTGGAAGCTGAAATCCAGAACTTCTAGGGTAGCATTCTCCGAAATGCTTCCCATTCCACGTGCAGGATCCAAAAGGCAGGCAGAGCTCGAGAGTCTCAATGTGTGGATGAGACAATGGTGCAAGGATGAGGGTTTTGGATTTCTTAGGAACTAGGGAACATTCTGGGGAAAGGAGGGGCTCTTCCGAAGGGATGGGCTTCACCTTAATCGGAACGGAACCAGGCTGCTGGCATTAACCTTTAAAAAGGAGATAGAGCATCTTTTAGACTAGCTAATAGGGGAAAGCCGACAATTGCCCAAGAGCGCATGGTTCGGAACAATGTATCCTTGAAGGATACTAGCAAAATTAGGGCACATCCTTAGAGATGTGTCAAACTAGAAAATAGGGGAAAGCCGACAGTCGCCCAAGAGCGCATGGTTTGGAAGAAGGTATCCGTGAAGGATACTACCGAAAGCAGTGAGGTTCCAAAAAAGAGTAAAGTAGCCCAAATGCCCTTGAGAATGGTGCAGAGCGTAAAGATTCCAAATTACCCATGCCTACCAATATCCAGATTAATATTAATAAAATACAGTCTCTGAAATGCCTGTATGCAAATGCTAGAAAGTCTAAATAATAAGATGGGAGAGTTAGAATATATAGCACTAAATGAGAGGTTAGATATGATTGCAATCTCAGAGACATTTATTTTATTTTTATTTATTTATTTATTTAGCTGTATTTATATCCCGCTTTTCACCGGGTCAAAGCGGTCAATTGGGGTATACATTTAACATGAGGGGATATGAGACACACACACTAATACATACAGGGAACATGGGCATTGGAGGGTTAAGTGGCTTGCCCAAGACCACAAGGAGTGCCTATAGGACTAGAAATCCCAATCCCTCCGGCCTGAGATTGCTGTCCCCAGGTGGGACTTGAACCCCCGACCCTCCGGCCTGAAGTACCTTGTCCTAACCACTAGACCACGCCTCCCTCGCATGGTGGAAGGAGGATAACCAGTGGGACACTGTGATACCTGGATACAAACTATATCGTAATGATAGAGCTGATCAAATTGGAGGAGGGGTTGCACTCTATGTTAGAGAGGGCATTGAGTCAGAAAGGATTAAAGTTTTGCAGGAAACAAAATTTGCTGTAGAATCTCTATGGATTGAAATTCCATGTATGAAGGGGAAGGTGATGGCAGTGGGGGTGTACTATCGACCGCCTGGCCAGAATGAACAAATGGATGATGAAATGCTTAAAGAGATCAAGGAAGCTAACAAAAGTTACAGCAGAGTAGTAATAATGGGTGATTTCAATTACCCCGGTATCGACTGGGTCAGTGTCACGGCAGGACATGCTAGGGAGATAAAGTTTCTAGATGAAATAAATGACTGCTTCTTGGAGCAGCTAGTTCATAAACCGACCAGAGGGGAAGACATACTGGACCTAGTCCTTAGTGGAACACCAGATCTGGTGCAAGAAATAAGGGTTTTGGAACCACTTGGCAATAGTGATCATAGCATAAGAACATAAGACATGCCATACTGGGTCAGACCGAGGTCCATCAAGCCCAGTATCCTGTTTCCAACAGTGGCCAATCTAGGTTATACGTACCTAGCAATATCCCCAAAAGACACTTGTACTGGGTCAAGCATTGATATCCTGGGTCCCTTTTTAATAGTGGTTTATGGACCTTTCCTCAAGGAACTTGTCCAAACCTTTTTTAAACCCAGCTATACTAACAGCCCTTACTACATCCTCCGGTAACAGATTCCAGAGTTTGATTACACGTTGAGTGAAAAAATATTTTCTCTTATTTGTCTTAAATAGTTTACCCTGTAGCTTCATTACATGTCCCCTAGTCTTTCTATACTCTGATAGCGTAAACAATTGATCCCCGTTTATCCGTTCCACTCCATTCATTAATTTATAGACCTCTATCATATCTTCCCTCAGCCGTCTCTTCTCCAGGCTAAAGAGCCCTAACCTTCTTACCCTCTCTTCATAGGAGTAGCCTTCCATCCCCTTCACCAATTTGGTGGCTCTTCTCTGTACTTTTTCTAATAACGCTATGTCCTATTTAAGATACGGTGACCAGAATTGCACACAATATTCAAGGTGCGGTCGTACCATGGAGCGATACAGAGGCATTATAATAACATCCTTTGTTTTGTTCTCCATCCCTTTCCTTATGATACCTAGCATTCTATTTGCTTTCTTGGCCGCCGCTGCACACTGGGCGGAGGGTTTTAACATGTTATCCACAATGACTCCTAAATCTTTTTCCTGGGTGGTGGTTTCTAATGTGGAGCCTTGCATCGCGTAACTATAGTGTGGGTTGTTCTTTCCTAGGTGCATAACTTTGCACTTGTCCACATTAAATTTCATCTGCCATTTGGATGCCCAGTCTTCCAATTTATCCAGATCCTCCTGCAGTTTTCCACAATCTTCTTGGGTTTTAACAACTTTAAACAGTTTTGTGTCATCTGCAAATTTGATAACCTCACTAGTTATTCCCTTTTCCAGGTCATTTATGAATATGTCAAAAAGCAGCGGACCCAGTACAGATCCCTGGGGTACTCCACTATTCACCTTTTTCCATTGGGAATATTGGCCATTTAGCCCTACCCTCTGCTTTCTATCTTTTAACCAGTTCCCGATCCACAATAGTACACTGCCTCCTATCCCATGACTTTTTAGCTTCGCCAAAAGTCTCTGATGGGGGACTTTGTCAAAAGCTTTCTGAAAGTCCAGATACATTATATCAACCGACTCATCTTTGTCTACCTGTTTATGCACACCTTCAAAAAATCATATCAGATTAGTAAGACAAGATCTTCCTTGTCTAAAGCCATGTTGGCTGTCTCCCATTAGGCCATGACTATCTACATGCTGTGTAATTTTGTTCTTTATGATGGTTTCTACCATTTTCCCTGGTACTGACGTCAGACTCACCGGTCTGTAATTTCCTGGGTCACCCCTGGAACCCTTTTTAAAAATTGGTGTTACGTTGGCGACCCTCCAATCTTCAGGTATTACAGATGATTTTAATGAAAGTTCACAGATTACCAATAGCAGGTCTGCAATCTCATATTTCAGTTCTTTCAACACTCTGGGATGTATACCATCCGGTCCAGGTGATTTGCTACTATTCAGTTTATCAAATAGTTGTAATATATCTTCCCGGTGTAGCGATATTTCTCTCAATCCCTCTGCAGTATCACCTTTAAATACCACTTCAGTCTTGGGTAACATCCCTACATCTTCCTCAGTAAAGACCGAAGCAAAGAATTCATTCAGTCTCTCTGCTATAGCCTTGTTTCCTCTTACTGCCCCTTTTACCCCTCTATCATCTAATGGTCCAATTGACTCTCTCACGGGCCTTTTGCTACGAATGTACTTGAAAAAGTCTTTATTTCGTGCTTTTGCTTCCATAGCAAGTTTCTTCTCAAATTCCCGCTTTGCCTGCCTTATCGATGCTTTGCATTTAACTTGCCAGTGCTTGTGCTGTTTCCAGTTTTCATCATTTGGCTCTTTTTTCCATTTCCTGAAGGTTGCTTTTTTGGCAGCAACAGCCTCTCTGACCTCACCTTTAAACCATGCTGGCAGTTTTTTGGACTTTCTTCCACTTTTCTTAATGCGTGGAATACAGCTGGCCTGGGCTTCGAGGATAGTATTTTTAAATAACACCCAAGCTTGCTGTAAGTCTTTAACCTTTGGAACTGCTCCTTTTAGTTTTTTCCTAACTATATTCCTCATTCTATCATAGTCTCCCTTTTGAAAGTTAAAAGGTAGTACTGTGGATGCCTTTACTATCTGTCCTCCACTAATTAAATCAAATATGATCATACTATGATCACTATTGCCAAGTGGTCCAAACACCCTTATTTATTGCACCAGATCTGGCGTTCCACTAAGGACTAGGTCCAGTATGGCTCCCCCTCTGGTCGGTTCATGAACCAGCTGCTCCAAGAAGCAGTCATTTATTCCATCTAGAAACTTTATCTCTTTAGCTTGTCCTGCTGTGACACTGACCCAGTCGATACCGGGGTAATTGAAATCACCCATTATTACTACTCTGTTGTGACTTTTGTTAGCTTCCTTGATTTCTTTGAGCATTTCATCATCCATTTGTTCATTCTGGCTAGGCGGTCGATAGTACACCCCCACTGCCATCACCTTCCCCTTCATACATGGAATTTCAATCCATAGAGATTCTACAGCAAATTTTGTTCCCTGCAAAACTTTAATCCTTTCTGACTCAATGCCCTCTCTAACATAGAGCGCAACCCCTCCACCAATTTGATCAGCTCTATCATTACGATATAGTTTGTATCCAGGTATCACAGTGTCCCACTGGTTATCCTCCTTCCACCATGTCTCTGAGAGTGCAATCATATCTAACCTCTCATTTAGTGCTATATGTTCTAACTCTCCCATCTTATTGTTTAGACTTCTAGCATTGGCATACAAGCATTTTAGAGACTGTATTTTATTCATATTAATCTGGCTATTGGTAGGCAGGGTAATTTGGAATCTTTATGCTCTGTCTGCTCCTTACTCAAGGGCATTTGGGCTACTATACTCCCTTTTGGAACCTCACTGCTTTTGGTAGTATCCTTCAAGGATACCTTCGTCCGAACCATGCACTCCTGGGTGACTGTCGGCTTTCCCCTATTTTCTAGTTTAAAAGCTTCTCTATCTCTTTTTTAAAGGTTAATGCCAGCAGTCTGGTCCCATCCTGATTAAGGTGAAGCCCATCCCTTCGGAAGAGCCCCCCCTTTCCCCAGAATGTTCCCCAGTTCCTAACAAATCCAAAACCCTCATCCTTGCACCATTGTCTCATCCACACATTGAGATTCCGGAGCTCTGCCTGTCTTTTGGGTCCTGCACGTGGAACAGGAAGCATTTCGGAGAACGCTACCCTGGAAGTTCTGGATTTCAACTTCCTACCTAAAAGCTTAAATTTAGCCTCCAGACCTTCCCTACCACATTTTCCTATGTCATTGGTACCAACATGTACCAAGACAGCAGACTCCTCCCCAGCACTATCTATGATCCTATCTAGGTGGTACGTGAGGTCCGCTACCTTCGCACCAGGCAGGCATGTTACCAGGCGATCCTCACGTCCACCAGCCACCCAGCTATCTACATTCCTAATGATTGAATCACCAACTATAACAGCTGTCCTGACCCTCCCCTCATGGGGACATGGCCCTGGAGAAATGTCCTCGGTGCGAGAGGGTTTTACATCACCTGGAGGACAGGTCCTAGTTACAGGATCACTTCCTGCCACACCAGGGTGATGCTCTCCTGTCACGTGACCTCTCTCCTCCATGGCAACAGGGATGCTGCCAGACTGGAGGTGGGACTTCAGGACTATATCCCTGTAGGTCTCGTCCATGTACTTCTCTGTCTTTCTTATGTCTTCCAGGTCTGCTACTCTAGCCTCTAGAGAACGGACTCGTTCCCTGAGAGCAAAGAGTTCTTTGCACTTAGTGCATACGTAAGACCTCTCACCAACTGGGAGAAAATCATACATGTGACACTCAATGCAAAAGACCGGAGAACCCCCATCTCGTTGCTGGACTTCTGTCTGCATCTTAGTTTAAAGCTTGTGTTTAGGTCTTTTAAATTCTGTATATAATAAGGATTGGTGTAGATGCTTATACCAATAAAAGTGTATCTAATACCCCTAATACACCTTGTGTACCTGAAGCTTAAGCATGATCGTGTTTGATTTAATTAGTGGAGGAGGGATAGTAAAGAAATCCACAGTACTACCTTTTAACTTTCGAAAGAGAGACTATGATAAAATGAGGAATACAGTTAAGAAAAAACTAAAAGGAGTGGTTGCAAAGGTTAAAGACTTACATCAAGCTTGGGTGTTGTTTAAAAATACTATCCTGGAAGCCCAGACCAGCTGCATTCCACACATTAAGAAGAGTGGAAGAAAGTCCAAAAAACTGCCAGCATGGTTTAAAGGTGAGGTCAGAGAGGCTGTTGCTGCCAAAAAAGCATCTTTCAGGAAATGGAAAAAAGAGCCAAACGAAGAAAACTGGAAACAGCACAAGCACTGGCAAGTTAAATGCAAAGCAGGCAAAGCGAGAATTTGAGAAGGAACTTGCTACGGAAGCAAAAACACGAAACAAAGACTTTTTCAAGTACATTCGTAGCAAAAGGCCTGTGAGAGAGTCAATTGGACCATTAGATGATAGAGGGGTAAAAGGGGCAGTAAAAGGAGACAAGGTCTTTACTGAGGAAGATGTAGGGATGTTACCCAAGACTGAAGCGGTATTTAAAGGTGATACTGCAGAGGAATTGAGAGAAATATCGGTACACCGGGAAGATGTATTACAACTATTTGATAAACTGAATAGTAGCAAATCACCTGGACTGGATGGTATACATCCAAGAGTGTTGAAAGAACTGAAATATGAGATTGCAGACCTGCTATTAGTAATCTGTGAACTTTCATTACAATCATCTGTAATACCTGAAGATTGGAGGATCGCCAATGTAACGCCAATTTTTAAAAAGGGTTCCAGGGGTGATCCGGGAAATTACAGACCGGTGAGCCTGACATCAGTACCGGGGAAAATGTAGATAGTCATGGCCTGATGGGAGACAGCCAACATGGCTTTAGACAAGGAAGATCTTGTCTTACTAATCTGATATGTTTTTTTGAAGGTGTGAATAAACAGGTGGGCAAAGGTGAGTCGGTTGATATAGTGTATCTGGACTTTCAGAAAGCCTTTGACAAGGTCCCTCATCAGAGATTTTTGGCAAAACTAAAAAGTCATGGGATAGGAGGCAGTGTACTATTGTGGATCGGGAACTGGTTAAAAGATAGAAAGCAGAGGGTAGGGCTAAATGGCCAATTTTCCAAATGAAAAAAGGTGAATAGTGGAGTACCCCAGGGATCTGTACTGGGTCCACTACTTTTTGACATATTCATAAATGACCTGGAAAAGGGAATAACGAGTGAGGTTATCAAATTTGCAGACGACACAAAACTGTTTAAAGTTGTTAAAACCCAAGAGGACTGTGGAAAACTGCAGGAGGATCTGGATAAATTGGAAGACTGGGCATCCAAATGGCAGATGAAATTTAATGTGGACAAGTGCAAAGTTATGCACCTAGGAAAGAACAACCCACACTATGGTTACACGATGCAAGGTTCCACATTAGGAACCATCACCCAGGAAAAAGATTTAGGCGTCATTGTGCATAACATGTTAAAACCCTCCGCCCAGTGTGCAGCGGCGGCCAAGAAAGCAAATAGAATGCTAGGTATCATAAGGAAAGGAATGGAAAATAAAACAAAGGATATTATAATGCCTCTGTATCGTTCCATGGTACGACCGCACCTTGAATATTGTGTGCAATTCTGGTCGTCGTATCTTAAAAAGGATATAGCGTTATTAGAAATGGTACAGAGAAGAGCCACCAAAATGGTAAAGGGAATGGAAGGCTACTCCTATAAAGAGAGGCTACAAAGGTTAGGGCTCTTCAACCTGGAAAAGAGATGGCTGAGGAGAGATATGATAGAGGTCTATAAATTAATGAATGGAGTGGAACAGGTAAACGTACATCAATTGTTTATGCTATCAGAATATAGAAAGACTAGGGGACATGTAATGAAGCTACAGGGTAAACTATTTAAGACAAATAAGAGAAAATATTTTTTCACTCAACGTGTAATCAAACTCTGGAATTTGTTACCGGAGGATGTAGTAAGAGCTGTTAGTGTAGCTGGGTTTAAATAGGTTTGGACAAGTTCCTGGAGGAAAGGTCCATAAACCATTATTAAAAAGAAACCCAAGATATCAATGCTTGACACCATATAAGCATTGTGGAACCTGTGTCTTTTGGGGATACTGCTAGGTACATATGACCTAGATTGGCCACTGTTGGAAACAGGATACTGGGCTTGATGGACCTTGGTCTGACCCAGTATGGCATATGTTATGTTCTTATGAGAGGTTCCAATAAAGACAAAAATAGCCCAAATGCCCCTTGAGTACAGAGCAGACAGAGTTTAAAGATTCCAAATTACCCCTGCCTACCGATAGCCAGATTAATATGAATAAAATACAGCCTCTAAAATGCTTGTATGTAAATGTTAGAAGTCTAAAAATATAATATGGGAGAGTTTGAATATATAGCACTAAATGAGAGATTAGATATGATTGGTATCTCAGAGATATGGTGGAACGAGGACAACAAGTGGGACACTGATACCTGGGTACAAACTATATCATAATGATAGAGAAGATCAAATTAGTGGAGGGGTTGCGCTCTATGTTAGAGAGGGCATTGAGTCACAAAGAATTAAAGCTTTGCAGGAAACAAAATTTACTATAGAATCTCTATGGACTGAAATTCCATGTAAAAAGGGAAAGGGGAAGGTGATGGCAGTGGGGGTGCATTATTATTAGAAAAGGTACAGAGAACAGCCACCAAAATGGTAAAGGGGATGGAAGGATACCCCTATGAGAGGCTAAAAAGGTTAGGGCTCTTCAACCTGGAAAAGTGACGGCTGAGGGGAGATATATTGCAATGCAATGTGTGCCTTCGAGTCAGTCCTGACTCCTGGCGACCCAGAAGCTCCTGGGTTTTCTTGGCAGTGTCACTGGAAGTAGATTGCCAGGCCTTTCTTCCGAGGTAATGGAGGGTTAAGTGACTTGCCCAAGGCCACAAGGAGTGCTAGTGGGAATCGAACCCTGGTTGCTTGGTTACCAAGCCAGTGTTCTAACCACTAGGCTACTCCTCCACTAGGCTACTCCTCCATTAGAGATCTTTAAATTAATGGAGTGGAATGGGTAAACGTAGATCGACTGTTTACGCCCTCAAAATATAGAAAGACTAGGGGGGACATGCAATGAAGCTACAGGGTAACCTATTTAAGAGTAATAAGAGAAAATATTTTTTCACTCAATGAGTAATCAAACTGGAATTTGCTACTGGAGGATGTAGTAAAAGTGTAGACAGGTTGTGGAGGAAAGGTCCATAAACCATTATTAAAGTGGACCCAGAATATCCACTGCTTGCCCCAGTACAAGCACTGTGGAACCTGTGTCTTTTGAGGAAGCTGCTAGGTACTTGTGACCTAGATTGGCCACTGTTGGAAACAGGATATTGGGTTTGATGGACCTTGGTCTGACCCAGTATGGCACATCTTATTTTCTTATGTTCTTAACAGCAGCCACTGTCAACAATGAGCTTCCTGACTGAAGACCGAACACAGTTTAGGACAACTATCCAGAGGGTCACCATGAGTTGACGCCGACTCGATGGCACTTAACAACAACATAGAGATATTTAATGCTTCAGTTACCTGGGAGCTTTCACGTACCCGGGGGGTTTCTTCACCCATCCCCAATGAATCTAGTTTAAAGCTCTCTTCAGTAGGTTAGCCAGTCTGCTACTGAAGACATGTCGACCCTTCTTGGACAGATGGACGCCATCTCTGTTCTGCAGTCCTTGGAATATCATCCCATGGTCCAGTAAACCAAAACGCTGTCTGACACCATCCACGGATTTATGTCCAGGATGCAAGTATTTTAGAGAACAACACCTGCATACCTATCTGCTTCACCCTCTGTCCCAGAGCCATGAAGTCACTTCTCATACCCACTCAGGGGAATACCTGGTAGTATCATTCTTGCAGACATGGATGAGCAACATCGGGTAATAGTCAGTAGGCTTGATGATTCTTGGCAAACTCTCCATAACATCTCGGAACTGGGGTGAGTGATCAACTTCACCAAGAGCAAGATGACTCTCACCCAGGATCTCAATTATTTAGGCACTCAGTTTGACACCGTAAAAGGTCTGGTGTCACCCCTAAACAATGGCATGGGGAGGGGTGACCTGCACGGAGCAGCAGGTGTACCTATTCTTTTTGCAATGCTGGGCAGGACTAAATGGACCATACTGGTCTTTATCTACCGTCATATACTATATTACTATGCTACTTTGTCTCTTCTGTTGGGGCAAGCGAGCAAAGTTTGGTTTCATTTGGTCATTTCTACAGAAGCGAGTACCCTCAGCATGGCATTATCTACAGCTCTTCAGGTCCATGACGGCGACCTTGGATCTAGTAACCTGAGCCAGAGCCTATATGTGTCCACTGCAGCAGGCTGTCCTGTCCCTTTGGTCTCCGCAACATCAGGCTCTTTTGAAGCTGCTGCCATGCCCAATGTAGATCAAGCTGAACTTGCATTGGTGGCTAACGTCCATGATCTACTGGCAGGGATGCCGCTGGAACCACCAGACTGGGTAATAGTGATCACAGATGCCAGTCTCTCTGGGTGGAGAGCTCACTATCTGGCTCAAGTAGCCGAGGGCCTTTGGTCTCAGGAGGAGAGGAAGTGGTTATCAATCGACTCGAGATGCGAGTAATCTTTCTGGCTCTGCAGTTCTTTTTCCCTCTCCTGCAGTGAGAGCGTGCTGAGATAATGCCATCACAGTGGCGTACATCAATGGCCAGGGGGGACATGGAGAGTACGCTGTTGGCAGAGGGAGTTATCCTGCTCCCATCTTCAAGTGCTATCAGCAATGTACGTGGCAGGAAATGAAAACATTCAAGCGGACTTCCTCAGTTGTCATCAGTTGGATCCAGGCGCATGGACACTCGAGGGCTCGGTATTCCAGAGCATCGTCCGCTAGTGGGGCATGCCGGTCATGGATCTCATGGCATTTGCCACCAATGCCAAAGTGAGTCAGTTCTTCAGCTGTCAGAGAAAAAGAATGTCCAAGGGCTATACACGCTAGCGCAATCTTGGCCTCAGTACAGTTTTCTCTGTATGTTTCCCCCGTAGCCTCTGATTGGGAGACTTCTGCAGAAGATAGAAGCACATCGGGGGCTCATGATCCTGGTGGTGCTTGATTGGCATCCAAGACCGTGGTATGTGGATCTAGTAAGGCTGATCATAGCAGGGCCGTGGCATCTTCCAGCATGAAACGATCTTCTCTCTGAGTCCTGTCCTAATGCCGCAGGTGGATTGGTTCTCGCTTACAGCTTAGCTCTTGAAAGAGCTTGGCTGTTGAAGAAAGGTTACTCAGCTGCAATGATTTCTACCTTCTTAAGGGCAAGGAAGCATTCCAATCTTTATCGTACATACATGTGTGGCAGAGTTTTGAAGATTGGTGTGCGGACAATGGTCACCGGGCCTTATCTACCTCAGTGCTGCAAGTTTTTGCCTTTCTGCAGGCGAGGATCAAGAAAGGTCTGTTGTCAGGTTCATTGAGAGTTCAAGTGGCTGCTCTGACCTGTTGTGATTGTCTTGTGCAAGGCCAGTCCCTGGCCTCACATCCGGATGTGGTTCATTTTCAAGGACAGTCAAGCAGGTGCATCCACCGGTGTGGCTGCTTGTCCTTCTGTGGGATCTCAATTTAGTTTTATCAGCACTGACTAGTCCTCCCTTTGAGCCACTTTCTAGGGCTACCATCAAGGATCTCACTCTAAAAATGTTTTTTTCTGGTGATTATTTGCTCCGCTCGAAAGATCTCTGAGATTCAGGTGTTATCCTGTAAGGAACCTTTTTAGGTTCTGTCAAAGAGGAAAGTAGTCTTGAGATCAGTTCTTTTTTTTTTTTACCAAAAGTCATTTCAGAGTTCCATCTGAAACAGCAGGTCTCTCTTTTGTCTTTCCTTCGTCGGGGGAGAGCACAGAGGGCAGGCTTTTGCATTTGTTGGCTGTTAGAAGGGTGCTTCGGTGGTATTTGAAGCGAAGGTTAAATTAGACTTACCTGCTAATTGTAGTTCCTGAAGGAACTCCACTCTAGTCCCGGAAGGTCTGGGTTGTGCTCCTCTTCCAGCAGCTTGGAGACTGAGAAATGTCATTCTTTGATGACACTGGTATAACGACACAGGCACCGCCTCCTCACTCCAGTAACCTATTGACAAAGTAGACTCACCGGAGCAACAATTAAGTAAGAAAACACTTACAAACTAGCAATAAAATAACAGGATAAACTAAAGGTATAAACCTTCCTTTGAGAACTTAATCTTATTGTCTCTGAGAACGTATTCTAACTGTGGAGTCCCTCGCTTCCCCTCCAGAAAGAGACTCGATCGTCCTATAAATCCCTATCCTACAAAATACTCCGTCTGAAACCAAAGCCCCACAGCTTACTTATTCTCTTACCTGTGAGCTTCACTGCTTCAGGCTCCATTCCTTACAAAGGACTGGGACAGGATCCGGGACTAGACTGGAGTTCCTTCAGGAACTACAATTAGCAGGTAAGTCTAATTTAACCTTCCTTAACGTCCCTCCAGTCTAGTCCCGGAAACTCTGGTAATGTAACAGAGCAGTGAAAGAACTCAACGGGCGGGACCTGCTAGACCAGCCTGAAGCACAGCTGCTCCAAAACAGGTATCCCTACTCGCCTGTACATCCAGACGGTAATGTTTGACAAATGAATTTAATGAGGACCACATCGCCGCCTTACAAATCTCTACCGCCGGAACAAACTGGTACTCAGCCCACGAAGCTGCTTGCGCTCTAGTCGAATGTGCTCTTAAGCCATCCGGTACTAGCTTACCCTTTACCAGGTAAGCCGACACTATTGCCCCTTTAATCCATCTGGCAATGGAGGCTTTCGATGTGGTCTCGCCTTTCCGAGGGCCCCCAAACAATACAAATAACCTATCTGATTTCATGAACTCTGCCATCCGTCGAAGATACTTCTTCAAGGCTCTACGGACATCCAAGAGATGCAACTGTTGTGCAGAAGAGTTCTCTGAAACCCTCCGGAACACCAGTAACGATACTACCTGATTGACATGGAAAGGAGATATTACCTTCGGCAAAAAAAGACGGCACCGGTCTCAACACCACCTTTGACTCATGAAAGGACAGGAAAGGCTCCTTACACAATAAGACTTGTAACTCCGAAATTCTCCATGCCGACGCAATCGCCACCAAGAAAACCACTTTCAGGGTAAGATCCTTCAAAGAGGCCTTAGCCAAAGGCTCAAATGGTCAGCCTCCTAACACTCCCAAAACCAATTGTAGATCCCACGGAGGAACTACTTGTCTGCACGGTGACCTCAGAAGCCCCACCACTCTTAAAAATCTCTTAACATCTGAATGAGTGCCCAGCGCTTGCCCCTTGATTTTTCCCCCTATAACAAGAGAGCACTGCCAATTGTACTCTCAAGGACGAGGCCGCTAATCCTTTCTGAAAACCATCCTGCAAAAATGCCAAGACCTGCGGCACTGACGCCCGTATCGCTTGCCAATTCCTGTCTACACACCAAGCCTCAAAGATGCGCCACACTCGAACATGGGCTAGAGAAGTAGATCTTCTACGAGCCCCCAACAAGGTTACCTATCACCGCCTCCGAGTATCCTTTAGCTCTTAATCTTGCCCTTTCAAGAGCCATGCTGTAAGCGAGGACCGAGCCACCTGCGGTATAAGCACCGGACCTTGCGACAGCAGATCCCCCCTGACCGGCAGACGCCACAGCCTTCCTACTAGCAACCTCCTGAGATCCAAATACCAAGGTCACCTCGGCCAGTCCGGAGCGATCAGAATCACTAAACCTTTGTGCCGCTCTATGCGTCGCACTACCCGGCCTATTAACACCCATGGAGGGAACACGTACAGTAGCTGCCCTTCCGGCCAGTCCTGTATGAGGGCATCTATCCCCTCCGACATTCTCTCTCTCCTTCTGCTGTAAAATCGACCGACCTTTGTTGACTGGAACGTTGCCATGAGATCCATTATTGGTCACCCCCAACGCCTCACCACCATCTCGTAAACATCCGGATGAAGCGCCCAATCTCCGGGGTCTATCTTTACTCGACTCAAATTATCGGCTGCCACATTGTCCACCCCTGCTATATGCGCTGCCGACAGAGCCTGAAGGTTTTGTTTGACCCATTCGAACAACTGATCCGCTTCGGCTTTCAAGGGAGCACTGCTGGTGCCCCCCTGCCTGTTGATGTAGGCCACTGCGGTTGCATTGTCTGAAAACACTCTGATCGCTCTGCCCTGTAGATAGGGCTGTGAGTTCAGTAGCGCCCACGCTAACGCTCGCAGTTCCAACCCGTTTATGGACCACGTTCGCTCCTGTTCGGTCCACTGAACCTGCGTGAACCTTCCTTGAAAATGCGCTCCCCAGCCAAGGAGACTCGCATCTGAAGTCATCGGTAACCAATTTGGCGTTTCCAAGGGCATGCCCTCTTTTAGAGATTCCGGAAGCAACCACCACCACTGCAATGCTTTCCGCGCTGCTTCTGGACATAGTAGCCTCCGGGACAGCGGATCGTTCTGGTGAGACCATCGTCTGAGTAACGCTCTCTGCAATGGTCTCATATGTGCCCTTGCCCAGGGTACCAAGTCGATTGTCACCGCCATCGTACCAATGAGCTGCAGATAATGCCACACCGTCGGACGTGGCCTGCTGAGAAATCGTCAAATCAACCATCGCAAGCCAAGAGCACGATGCGGAGGCAGAAAAACCTTGCCCACCACAGTATCGAAATGGGCCCCTAAGTACTCCAGGTTCTGAGATGGCACTAAACTGTTCTTGGTCATATTGACCACCCAACCTAAACTTTGCAGGCAGTTGACTACCCTGGAAGTAGCTTCCGCGCTTTCTGTTCGTGACTTTGCTCGAATTAACCAGTCGTCCAAGTATGGATGAATCCGAATGCCTTCCTTCCTCAGCGCCGCTGCTACTACCACCATGACCTTGGTAAACGTCCTTGGAGCCGTCGCTAGCCCGAACGGCAACGCTTGAAACTGAAAATGTCCCATTGGCCTGGCGGATCTGAGAAACATCTGATGCTCCTGACGAATCGGAATGTGCAGGTTGTGATAAGGAAGCTTGTAGCGAGCCTATGGAAATAGGAGAAACTAATGATTTTGCTTTTAAGAAAAGTGACATCCCTGCAGTGCACAGGTTTCAGCTTTTGCCAAAAGAAAGCAAGCAGAGAGAAACTGAACCTAGGCTGCCACACCCAAGCTCTGCTGACGTAATTGCAGGCTTGGAAGATAATTGCAAGCACCTGTCCAGAGAGGGAGAGACACTGCCCGGGAAGCAGGGATATAAACCTTGGCTAGAGAGAAAGCAGGGGAGAGAGCCTGGGAGGAGAGAGCCTGGAGAGAGAGACCGGAAGGAGAGAGCAGAGAAGGCTTCAAACCCCAGTTCCTGTTCAGAAGGTTCAGAGAGTTCAGAGGTGGGAGCCTAGGACTCAGCACAGGAGTCAAAGGAGCCAAGCCTGGAAGAGGGAGCTGTGGCACAGCTCCAGGAAGGAACTCAGGGAAGTGAACCAGGGACTGTTTCCCAGAAGCTGGGGGGAGACTGGTGAACACAGCCAGGGAGAAGTGTCCACAGCTTCAGGTACAATTTATCCTTACCGGGTGGAGCTGTGCTCAAGAGAGACACAGGGATCCTCAGAGAGAATACACCCTGAGACATACGTTAAAAGCTCAGAGCAGGGCACTGCATTACCGGAGCCAGAGGAAATGCAGGTTGAGCCTACTGAGCAGGATTTATTGCCTCCAGAAGTACTCATGGACTGTACTCTATGTCAAGCTGTTAGCATTGAGTCCCTTTGCTAAAGAATAACTGAAAAGATAAAGTCTCCTGAAAAGTAGAGTATTGAAACCTAGCCTGAACTGAAGGTAGGAACTTGCTCTTTTAATGGGAAGAAACCTGTTGCATGTACATTTCAATGCTTAATGAAGACAAAGGTAAAAAGAAGATATTTTTACTTTGTTGAATGAAGAAGCTGTGTTTTCTTTATCCGTTATATTGATAAGCAGCTGCCTATAATTAATGACTGTGAAGCTCATCCAGCCTAAGTTGTAAATAACCTTGAGCGAATGAATGGAGAAGTATCCTGTTACAGTCTACATGGACTTTGTTTGCGTTTGGGGAATAAATTTTGTCATTTGCCTTTACTTTCGGTTTCATGACTACACTTCATCTTAGAAGGCCAAAACTACAACTCCCAGCATGCTTCACTGGGAAAAAATAGTTTATTCAACCTTTTATAAGAGAAGTTAATGGCAACCCTACCCCTCTAAGCCTTAGGCAGAGGGCTGGGGTGTGACAAGGTACACTTCTGACAAATCGAGGTATGTAAGAAACTCCCCTCTTCTGACTGCTAAGATGACCGATCTTAGCGTCTCCATATGAAAATGAGACACCCGTAGACACCTGTTCACCCTTTTTAAGTCCAGAATTGGCCGATAAGATCCTTCTTTTTTCGGGACCACGAAATAAATGGAGTATCGACCGAAGCCGCATTGGTCTTGAGGAACCAGCACTACTGCTTTGAGAGCTATTAATCTTTTCAAGGTCTGCTTGACCGCCTCACACTTGCGATGCGCCTTGCAAGGGGACTGCACAACCGAGTCGGTCACTGGACGCTGAAACTCCAAAGCATAGCCTCTTCGAATCACCTCTAATACCCACTGATCTGACGTAATCTGGACCCAGCGGGAATAAAAGACCTGTAGACGACCTCCTACCGGTATCTCCATCTGGGTCTCCCTGACTTCATTGCGGCTTCCTGGCACCTGCAGCGGAGGCAGCAGCAAATCCTCTGCTCGCCCCACGGAATCCTCTAAAACTCTGGTTTCTATAGGGAAAACGCTCTCTCTGACTCTGAGAGAACCTTGAGGAATGAAAATGACGAAAATCCTTCTGTGGCATCCTAGCCATCGCAGGGAATCTGCCTTGTTTCTGCTTATCCTCCGGAAGCTGTCCGCCTTTGGAATCTCCTAGATCCTTAACAAGTTTGTCCAAATCCTCTCCGAACAGCAGCTTGCCCTTAAAAGGAAGCTTACTTAACCTGGCCTTAGAAGACGCATCAGCTGCCCAATTGCGCAGCCACAGATACCTCCTTGCTGCTACCACCGAAGCCATACTGTTCGATAGCCCCCTAATGAGATCATAATGAATATTTATTTATTTATTTATTTAACATTTCTTATATACCGCCTTTCATGATATCAAGGCGGTTTACATTGAACAAACTGAAATTACATTGAACAGGGCATTATAATTTGGAGATAACTATTTTACAGGGAACATAGACAATGGAGGGTTAAATAGCTTGCCCAAGACCACAAGGAGCACCTGTGGGACTAGAAACCCCAGTCCTTCCGGCCCAAGGTTGCTGTCCTCTAGTGGGATTTGAACCCCTGACCTTCCAGCCTGAGGTACCTTGCCCCAACCACTGAGCCACTCCTCCCTCCTCGAGATATGCAGCTCCTGACTCCCAGCCACACCGCCTCACCTACCGACTCAATCCGCTCTCCCTGAAGTTGCTGAGACCAGCGCAAACAGGTTCTCGCCACCCACGCTCCACAAATAGACGCTTGAATGGAAAGAGCATTCACTTCAAACACCTGCTTTAATAAGGCATCCAGTTTCCTATCCTGTGCATCCTTGAGAGCCGCACTCCCCTCTACCGGAATGGTCGTCTTCTTGGTCACCACCGATACGGCCGCATCCACTCTTGGTGCTTTAAAGAGCTCCTTATCTTGTTCTATTAGCAGATAAAGATGGCACATAACCCTAGAGCCCTTGAGTGTCGCCTCTGGCATGTCCCACTCACTTTGGATCATCTCTTTTATCACTCTGTGCATGGGAAAGGCTCTCTGAGTCTTCCGAAAAGCTTGCAACAGCAGATCCTCTAATGTAGCCTCTTCCACCGGCCCCGATTCCAGCATGTTAAGTGCTTTAAGTATCTCAGAAATAAGAGCCAGCAACTCTTCTTTCCAAAAAATGCGCACTACCCTGGCCTGGTCCTCCTGTTCCGTGATCTCTCCTTCTTCCAATTCCTCCTCTATCTCTGGATCTAGCTCCCCCTCTTCCAAGAGCAAATCCTCTGAAACCTCCGACAGCTCCTGCTGCTCTCTCTGAATCCACGGTCTCTTCGGCAATACCGCCGAAGTCTCCATGGAGAGAGGAGTACCTGGTCTCTTTAGTCCCAAAACTCTCCCGCTGGGACCAGAAGAAGAAGAGGCTTCTCTTTGAGTGCCCCCAAACGCCCTTTGAATAAGAGCTACAAAGTCCGGCGAAAAAATTTAAGATAAATCCCGAGACAAAGACGCCTGAGCGAGTGGTACATCTGGAGCAGTGGAAGGCCCCGGCATTGGCTCCACCATCTCCACCATGGGGGGCAGAGTTCCCTGTACAACCGCCTCCTGATCATCTCCCACATCCAACCGTTGCTCCACATCGGAAGTTTGACTACAGTTCTTACAGATCCCAGTGTCCGAGACTGAAGATCTCTTCACCCCACCAAAGTAAACATAAGGTTTTTGCAGGAATCTTCCAGAAATCAACCAATGACCCAACTGCCAAAGAATCCCTTCACCAAGGCAGAGATCCCTACCAAAAGGCCCCCAAGCAGTAGCACCACTGAAACGGCCTGTTGTAAATCTTGCGGTCTTTTTTTTTTTTTTTTTTAAAGTAAAGTAGACCTGGGCAGGAGATGTCCCGACCTGAAATGTGAAGGAAGTTATTTATTTTTATTTATTTATATTCTCTTATATACCGCGCCATTCTGCATCAGTGCGGTTTACATTGAACAAACTGAAATTACATTGAACAGGGCATTATAACTTGGAGATAACTATTTTACAGGGAACATGGGCTATGGAGGGTTAAGTGGCTTGCCCAAGACCACAAGGAGCACCTGTGGGACTAGAAACCCCAGTCCTTCCAGCCCAAGGTTGCTGTCCTCTAGTGGGATTTGAACCCCCGACCTTCCGGCCTGAAGTACCTTGCCCCAACCACTAGGCCACTCCTCCACTCCAAGTAATCAAAAACGAAGCTTCAACACTGAAATAAATGCTTTTGTCTCCCCCCAGCTGGTAGCGGCTTTTCCCGCGCAAACCGCATGCGGCGCAGGCCTGCAGCCGGATTGGGTAAGAATTAAACAGTAATCTCTGCCACTGTTCTCCATGGCTTAACTTACCCCCGGAGCAGTGTTTTCAGCAGACATTTCCCTACTGCACTGCAGCAGGGCTGGCTGACCTCCCCAGGGTCTGTTGCCTGCCGATCCAACCCAGTCGGGATCAACATAACTTGCAGCGCTGCGATCACGACTCCCCCCCTGCTTTGCCACCCGAGCGCTGACAGGCAAAACTTCTGTGAGGCGCTCGGGTTGCCCCCTCTTCATGGCTTCTCACCGGTCCCCGGACTGCCACCGGAGTCTGTTCCTTTTGCCTCCCGCACATTACCTAGGAGCAGCAGGGGGAGGGGGAGAGAGGCCTCTAGCTAATAAAATTTAAAGGTACAGCACCTGAACAAAAAGAGAGCAGCAGTCAGCCAGCATCGGAGGTGTGTGAGCAGGAGCTCCACCTCTTTCCTTTCAGCCTGCCCATACCAGCTGCCTTTAACGGCTTTAAAACCGTCACTTCCACTGGAGGGCCCGTGCCTGAGGGCCTTGCCAGAGGGCCCTTTGGCGTGGCCCTTAGGCATAGGACCGTACAGGGCCATTTAAAATACTGCTACATTGGTTCTGCTTGCTGTGGAGATCGGAGCGGTGGAGGGGTGATGTCGACAGCGGAGGTTGTGAGTGGGAGCTTAAACACCTGGTGGTATGATATCTACCTCTTCAGATGCTATGTGGAGCATTTCTTCTTGTCTCCTCTATTCCTTTAACTATCACTGTATCTCTTATTCTGTCCTATCTAATTAATGGCATTCTTTTCATATTTTCTGTAACTTTTACGTAATATTGTAAACCGCTCTGATGCTTTGGCTTGAGTGGTATATCAAATGTAATAAACATAAACATAAACTCTAACCAATTGAAAAATAGCCCGAAATCAAAATAAAACCCAATTACTAATCTAAAACTAAGCAAATCTATAAAATGTCCTTAATTGTTCCTCTAGTGAGCCGGGAACTCCAGGCTCACATCCTCCAGTTGCTTGGAGACTGAGTAAACTGGAATGAGGAGGCGATGCCTGTGTCCTTATACCAGTGTCATCAAAGAATGACGTTTCTCAGTCTCCAAGCTGCTGGAAGAGGAGCACAACCCAGAGTTTCCGGGACTAGACTGGAGGGACATTAAGGAACTAAGCCTTTTCAGAAGTCTGAATACCTTTTTTTTCCTCTTTGGCAGGCCACAAAAGATGAGGCAGCATCCAAAGCTTCGGTGGTGGGCTGAAAGAGGCGATTGCTTCCACTTATTTGTTGAAACATAAGCCTCTTCTGGGCAGATTGCATGCTCATTCTACTAGAGCCCAGACAGCTTCCTGGGTGGAGTGCGCTCTGGTGTCGCCACTTGATATTTGCAGAGTAGCTACCTGGTCATCCCTTTACACCTTTGTGCATCACTATTATCTAGATGCGCAAAACAGGAATGATGCTCAGTTTGGTGCTGTGTTCCAAACAGGGCTTGTGTTTCCTGCCTCATCTGTTACTGCTAGGTACATCCCATGCGTCTAGAGGGACAATATAGAAAGGAAAATTAGACCTTAGCTGCTAAATTTGCTTTCCTCAAGTCCCTCCAGTCCAGTCCAGTCCCCGGCCATTTTCAGTCTTTTTCACGCAAGTCCATTAGTATAAGACAGCCCTCAGGGCTAGATAGTACGTTTTTTTCTGGATTCATCAGTTTGGGTTGTCCATCGAAGCATTTGTTTCATGCAGATCCCTTAAGGGAGATTTTTGGTGGTTCGGGGTACAGTTCTAATTTCCCTCAGGGGTGTTGTTTCTACTTCTCCATGTTTCCTCTTGGACTCTAAAGTTGTTTAAAAAAAAAGAAAAAATATCTACTATATACCAGGAACTGTTGTAGTGGTTGATATGGAAGGGCAGACTAGATAGGCCATGTGGTCTTTTTCTGCCGTCATGTTTCTATGTTTCTATACTAAATTATAGGTTTATTCTATATTCTAACCTTGCTTTTCTTGGAGTCTGCTTTGTCATTAGAGATAGTGGTTTGAGGCGATCTGCACATCCTTATAGAATGGCATCACCAGAAACCTGACAGTCTCCATGGGAGATAACACACGTATCTGGACTGAACTGGAGGGACTCAAGAAAAGCAAATTAGCAGGTAAGGTTAAATTTTCCCTTCATGTATGTGGAGACTCTGGGTTCCGATGGGAAGTTTTCATGTAGGTGCAGTGACATGCAGTAGGGAAGGTGCTGCTCACACATGCAAAGGCAACATACAGCTCTTCTTCAACTACTTACCAGGGTGAAACTTTTGGGGGATGCAGCCCAGCGTTTAATGTTGGTCAGATTCCACTCCTGAATCACCTCCTTGGTTTTCTCATCCACACGCATCACACACTCCTTTGTGATACCCAGCAGCCGAGGAACTAACTTATTTTTCCCCTTCATCTTTTCCTAACAGAGAGAGGTGGCAGTTAGATTGCAAGTGGAAGTACAAGACAGATCCTCTCTGATTCATATCTCCCAAAAAAGGCCAATACAAACACAAGTGAGACAGACTCTTCTCTGCACACATGTTCCAAGCAAGCTGAGTATTTTAGCACAAATGTGTTTCATCCACACGCACAACCATCCATGTCCTTTAAGTTTGACAACAGAAAGTACAGAGTCCAGAAGACAGACAGAAAAAAGGATAATCGGGAGAGAGAAGGGTAAAAACAGATTCAGAGAAATGTAAAAAGACGAGAGAGATCAGAATACAATAAAATTTCCTTTGAACTCACCTTTACCAAGAAGAAGGAAACACCATACGTTTTGAGAGATCGTGCAAGCTTCACATAGCGTGCTTTGGCTTCAATCTCACTCATATTACCACAGTTCTTGTGAGCCTGAAAAATTCCAAGATTAAACTAGCCATATCACACCTCCAGCTCAAATGTAACCAAGCAACATCAAAAATGGCATTCTGACTATATGCACCTGACATATGTTCTTCCAATACCATCGCTGACTTTCAACGTAGGCTAAAGACATTCCTATTTAATGAACACTATGGTCCTTACACATAAACCTTATTTATGGCACTTTTGTCACCCCTCACTCTTCTTGTACATATGTTAATACAGTTTATATATCCCAGTCTTATAATCTACCAACTATGCTATCCATCCCCTGTTTTTTGTTGCTCTCCAGTTCCAGGTAAATGGTTTAACAGTTGTGTTAAATGTAAACTGCAATGACTAATAGATACAATGATATAAAACAGTTGTTAAATGAATAGATCTCCAAGACACATAGATACCATGGAATTCTAAACGTCATGGGACAGTGTGATAAGGAAGCTTATCATAGTTCAGGAAGAAATAATACAAGAGGTGAATTGGCTCTGAATAAGCAACCTGTGCTGGCTGGTAAAAGCACTAAAACAGAGTGTTTACCTAAAGGACTACCAGACCCAGAATGCACTGGTTTACAGAAAGCCTCTAGGAGAGCTGAAGTAGGGAAACGTGTGCCTAATCAGAGAAGAAATGATGTAATCCCTAATCACACATCTCCTAGGGCAGGGCTTAATTCAGAACACCTGCAGTGTGCTAGGGTGGAGCGGCCATCTAGGCACTTTAAAGCTAGAAGGAATTCTTCATACAGACAGCAAGAGGAGAAAGAGCAAGGAGAACAGCAAGAGCAAGAGCAATGGCAACAGCAATGGTGGCAAAGACGGCAAGAGAAGGAGAGACGGAGCCTGAACAGAAGGAAGAACAGCAAGACGTCCAGGAGGTCTAAGAAAGGAGCCCAAGACAGTACGTATGCTGGGAGAGATTCCTGGGGCAAGCATTCTTCATTGGACTGGAAGAAACCAGAGGCTTGGAGATATACAGCCAGGAACCCCCAGAGAGCACCTGTAAAGGAGACGGCTGCATCTACAGAAAGAAGGAGCTCTAATACCTGTTTAAGGAGGTATGGGAAAAGAGACCTAAAGTCCAGAGATTCTGACTGGAGTGCTGGGCACAGAAGCTTTGCTACCTACTGGCCAAAATACCCAGAGAGGAAACCTAATAACAACGTGATCTCAGGTATGAACTCTGATCTGTTCCCTAGCTTTGCACAAGGAAGACAGCAAGGAAACAGTTTCTATCCTGGTAGAGATCAGTTAGAGAATTCCTCTGAGCCAGTGTATGAAAGTGATCCTATGATATTTCAAGAGCAAGGGGAAATATCAAATGAGGAATGTATGGATTGCTCCCTTTCTAAGCTGCTGTTCTAAAGTAATCCTCAGTTAAGCATCAAACACCAAAAGGAACTGTACTGTTTTTTTTTAGCTTCCCAGAAAAGTTTCTTTGAGAGAAAGCTTTGGGGAAAGTTGGAGCCACGTGGAGAGTGGACCAGCAATGGTTTGCAGCTGGTTAAGCACCTGTGATTAGAGCAAGGCACAAGTGCACGAGGGACTTTGGAAAGAAAACTTCTTCACTGTGTGAAAGGAAGAAAGTTGTTTTTTGATAAAGAGAATTTTCCTTTTGGGTTTATTTTTCATTCCAGCACTGCTAAGAAAGTTTATTAGCAGGGGCTAGAAGAAAGACCTTTTCTGTTCCATCAAGGTCTTTACTAAGTTGTTGCATAAATAATTCAGTTGCCTTATTTGTTTTGTTTCCTGAATACAATTCCTGAAGAAATTATCCTGTTGATGTTACCAAGCATATCTGTGCGAGGGAATAACTCCCCATAAATAAAATCTGTTTTCTGCTTTACACTCGAGCAACTACAATTCTTTATTTTTGTTAAACGGCTGGTTCTGTGTGATTGAACTACAACACCCACAATCCTTTGCAAGTTAAGTAAATTCCTGTCTTTGCCAAGAATGTGGAACTTTCACAACAAGCACCCCCGTTTACAACAGACACGGAGGATCCTTACATGACAAGAGGATGTTATCAAAGCAAGCTTAAATAACTTTATAGAGGGGGCGTAACCTGCACAGAGCTGCAGGTACAACCTTAAAGGCATAGAGGAGGAATAACGCATGGAGTGGCAGATGCAATTCTATAGCTCCAGCCAAGGGATCTGACCAAGGGATACTGGCAGGTGTCCTTTACTCCGGCTGCCAGAACGAAGATTGCTTTTTCGACACTGCAAGGTCTGTTCCAGTTTACAATGCAATTACACAAGATATTGCCTCATTTCCACACCTCGTCGACTGCCTATTGAGACCGCACAAGTATGGGACTGCATACTTTAACGACATCACCATCTACAGCAGAGACTGGACCACCCATCTAACCCAATTATAAATCGTGTTGATCAGCCTGCAGAAGGCTGGTTTGATGGCCAATCCCCAAAAAAATGTTTTCTGGAAGGTAAGGACGTTCCATACCTTGGATATTTAATCAGGAATGAGCAGATGCGATCTCAACTATAGAAAGTGGATGCCATTGCCCAGGTCCCCACCCCAAAGTCTAAGAAAGAGGTTCGGATCTTCCTTAGCTTTATTGGCTATTACAGCAGTTTCATCCCTAATTTTGCAGAGGTGGTGGACCCATTAACCAATCTACTCTGGAAGAGAACTCCCTAATGGATTTAGTGGTCACTGGACCTGGACCTGGCCTTCCAGCGTCTCAAGAGGGCTCTGTGCTCTGAACCCATCCTGATTATCCCTGATTTCTCTCTATCGTTTATTGTGCAAACTGATGCCTCAGAGGTGGGCCTAGGAGTCGTTCTGGTCCAGAAAGTCAGTGATGAAAAACATCTGTAGCATTCATCAGCAGGAAGCTGCTTCCCTGAGAACAGCATTATGTGGTGATCAAGAAGGAAGCCCCAGCTCTCAAGTGGCACTTGAGACCTTCAAATATTTATTTATTTTATTTATTTATTTATTTTTATTTAACAATTCTTATATACCGCACTATTTGTTATCAGTGCGGTTTACATTTAACAAAGAGTTTTCGGATCAGAGAAGACTGATTGAAATTACATTATAACAAGGAATAAAACTTGGAGAACATGGGAAACTATTTACATATTGACATGTAACAGAACGGTTGAGGAGTACAAGGAACTATATACATAAAGATATGGCATAATCGTTGTTACTTGATCTGAAAGTACGTAGGTTGCTTTAGGACTGACAAGTGAGTGCGTGGGATTTGGGTGTAACAGACCATACTGTCTAGAAATACTGTTCGGCTGTCCATTTATGCTGGTAACGGACCACCAACCCCTCAAGTGTCTGGCTAAATATAATGAGTCCAATGGCTATAATATGCTGTGGGGCTTTTGAGTCTCCAACCCTACCAGTTTCAGGTCAACCATAGGGCTGGTTGGACGCACCTGAACGCAGACTTCCTTTCCCAGGTGAAAGAGGTTCCATTGGAGCATGGTTGAGCTGAAGGGGAGGGTGTATGATGGGGTCTATAGAATGCTGTGCAAAACAATAACCACTAAATTGCAAATATAATTAAACAAACATAAATCCAATGCAATTAATTTTTGTAAAATTATAAGTTCAAATTTTTTATGTATAAGTGTTTATTTTTAAGTTTATTTATTTATTTATTTATTTTATTTATTTAACAGTATTTCTAAACCGCCTTATCTTAATAATCAAGGTGGTATCACAGCAAGCAATCAGGTAAAGTGTGTGTGTTGTACATGCAGTGAGGATAAAACTTAGTTGTGTGAGGGATGTGTTGGGTGCTTGATTTGTTTGAGCTATATACAGGGTGGGCTATTTACAGTAAGTTGGTTTATTAATTGCATTGGATTTATGTTTGTCAATAGAATGTTGCCCATCCAAAGGGATTATCAACAGTCCCCTTTAAGACAGTCTGCAGCCCAGAGTACAAGGCTAGGAGGGAGTGGCTCAGAGGGAGAGGTTAAGAACCCAGCAGGCTGCAGGATAAAAGAGGCCCGTGAAGCCAAAAGTCCTTCCAAGGCAAGCTATGCAGAGGAGTTCTGAGATAGGAACTTTAACTAGGGCTGGAGGAAGGGCTGGGAGATCCATCTTGTGGAGGTTTAACAAGCTGGGACAGAAGTAAAGCTGCTTTTCTTTTCCCTGAACTACTATCTGGCCTGTGTTGTACAGAAAACTCCTTCCTACTGCATGATATACTACCACACTGCTCTTTAATTAATCAATTAGCAGTATTACATCTTCCTGATTTATCGAGATTTGTTTCAAATCCTCTGATATATCACCTTTAAATATCATTTCTGTCATAGGTTAAGTTTCCTACATCTTCTTCAATAAAGACTGAAGTAAAACATTCATTCAGTCTCTCCTCTGTGGCTGTGTCCTTTCTCGGTACAGCTTTTACTTCTCCATCATTTAATGGTCCAACTGTCTCTCTCACAGGTGTCTTGCTACGAATATACTTGAAAAGGTTTTTGTTTCCATTGCAAGCTTCTTTTCAAATGTTCTCTTTGCCTGTCTTATCAATGCCTTGCATTTAACTTGCCAGAATTTATGTTGTTTCCTGTTTTCATCATTTGGCTCTTTTTTCCATTTTTGAAAGCTTCTCTCTTAGCTATAAAAGCCTCGCTGACCTCACCTTAAAGCCATGCTGGCGGTTTCACCTTCCTTCCACCTTTTTTAAAGCATGGATTACATCTGGTATGGGCTTCCAAGATAGCATTTTTAAATAAAACCCAGCCTTGATATAAAGTCTCCTTTTTGAAAGTTAAATGCTAGCACAGTCAATTTCCTTGTTATCCTCCCTCCATTTATTAAATCAAATGTGATCATGTTTGATTGCTATTGTCAAGATATTTATTTATTTAGCTAGGCTTATATACCACTTTTCTATGAGTCAAAGCAGGTGCCCTGGCATACCCACGCTTCTCAATGTGGCCCAGAGCCTCTACAGTCAAAGACCCCTCTACAGTACAGTCATCAAAACACATATGGATTATCCTTTTGGTATCCTTCTGTCCTTCAAGAAGCCATCTCACATTCGCAATGACATCCCTCGCCCCTCGTCCCCCCCATGAGCCCTGACTGCACCCCAGGCAGCCCTCGCTCTATGCATGGTTGCAGTCCACGCTGGACAATCCCGAGTAGAATCCTGCTGGCATGTGGGACCAGAGCAATTGCACAAAAATTTCCACAGTCAGTCGGATCACCCCTCTTTAGCACTGGCACAAAACACAGATCTCCTCCAGTCAGTTGGCCACGATTTTATCTTCCAGATTTCCTGGCAGAGCCCTGTAAGTATGGTAACAGCTTCATTTGATTGCTGTAATAATTCAATGGGAATGTCATCAATGTCCAGTGCTTTGTTCTTTGATAAGGCTTTCAATACTGCTTTGATTTCTTCTTTCTTCACCAATGGTTCCTGATCATAAGGTACAGGTTGAAATGGCTTTTAGTCCACACGATATTAATAGTATAATGATTCTGTATATTCTTTCCACCTTTTCTTCATCTTCTCAGCATCATTCAACATGGATCCTTGAGCATCTTGTAGCATTCCAAATCAAGACTGGAATTATTTCTTTAACTCGTAGCTTTATGAAAGCTGATCCTATTCTTCCTCCAATAGTCTCTGATTCTGATTCCTTGCATGTGTCACTGTAGCACCCCTTCCTGCCCTGTCCCACTGCACGTTGGACATCTCTGTTGAGTTCTACGATTGCCACTCTGTGTCCTCCAGCTCTAGCCTCCCCGCGTTCCCAGGCAATCCCCAGAGCACCTTCAGTCATCCACTTCAGCTGTCTCTGCCTTTTCACCTTTTGTAGAGACCTCCCACTCCCTTCCAACACAACCCTCTCGATGTCATCCCACACCTCCTCCAGAACTCTCTCACTTGTATCCAAAGTAGCAAATCGACCCTGCAGGCAGTGTTTAAATTTCAGTGGTAAATTCCAAGGTCATATTTTGCTACATTAATGAGTGGCTTGCTCTTTTTTAACTTTAGCTTGAGTTTGCATACTAGTAATTGGTGATCTGTACTACATTCAGCACCAGGTCCCATCTTTGCCAAGCTTTTCCATCGTTGTACTGTCGCCACTTGTGTTGCTGGAAGAAGGTGCATGAGATGAACAGATCATTGGTCCTGCAGAATTATATCAGTCTTTCTCCAGTTTCTTTTCTGTTGCAAAGTCCATATTTTCCAACCACTTTGCTTTCTTCTCTGTTGCCAACTTTTGCGTTCCAGTCACCCATGACTATCAGGATATCCTGTTTGCATGTTCTGTCAATTTCAGCTTGTACTTGTTGACAGAACTCACCAATTTCTTCCTCTTCTGCAGCTGTTGTCGGAGCATATACCTGAATAATAGTTGTGTTCATGGCCATTCCCCATAGACAAACAGAAATTAAGCATTCACTGACCACACTCTATTTCATTACAGTTCTTGCAAGTTTCCTCTTAATTACAAATGCAACACTATTTCTTCTTTGTCCTTCATTTCCAATACAGTAGACCATGTGATCATCAGATGCAAAGTGCCCGATGCCAGTCCATTTCCGTTCACTGACATCCAACAGATTGAGTTGCACACGTTCAATTTTATTCTTGACCACTTCCAACTTCCCTTGGTTCATGCTTCATATGTTCCATGTCCCAATATTTAAGACATCCCTGCAACTTCTGACTCTCATTTCATGCGCAGCTACATCAGAAGTCATACGTCTCAAGGGCTTTGATCCAACCACATCATAAATGCTGGCTTTACTTTGAAAAGTCTTCAGCTCATCCTCAGTAGCTAGTTGAGTGCCTTCTGACCTGGGGGTCTCATCTTCCAGCACTATAGTGCAATTTGTTTTGTGACTATCCATTTGGTTTTCGTGGCAAGATACGGAAGTAGGTTTGCTAGGACTTTCTTCTGCCCAGGTAATTCTACTGTAGTTGCAGTTGTCACAGAAATGTGATCCTCTGCCGCCAACACCGTCCCATTCTGCTACTGCCCAGATGTGTGGTTTGTCTTAGTATGGCACCTCAGCTGAGACCTGTCTATCTTGGGAGACACTGCCAGTAGTTAAGCTACCAACAGCTTAGCTCTCAGCATCACTGATGCACACAAGCCCTCACAGCACAAGAAGCTGCAAACCAAGTGAGGGCTCCCATTCATCCCAACTTCATATTTAGATCCATGCCCAGTATCTTGGATAAAAAACACACTGCCTACACTACTATCCTACATTCTCCCAATAGTCAACCTTTCATTAACCCAAGGTTACCTCCCACCCTCGCTTAAACATGCACAAATACGCCCAATCCTAAAGAATTGCAATCTAGACAAAACATCTCCAGTATCTTACAGGCCCATTTCTAGCATACCATTTTTGGCCAAAATAATTGAAAAAGTAGTGCAATTACAGACACAGGAATACATAGATGCATCTTATCCACTTGATGAGCAACAATATGGATTTCAACCACGCCACGGTGTAGAAACACTTCTAACAGTATTATTCGATACTCTCCTAAGAGGAATCGACAATCACAAACAGGCTTTCATCCTCCTTTTCATCGACATATCAGCAGCTTTTGATAGTGTACATCACTCATTAATGCTCAAAAACCTACGTCAGATAGGCATAAACTCTACAGTACATAAATGGTTCACCTCCTATTTAAACAACAGAACGCAAAATGTAAGAATAGGTAATCAAACCTCCACTACATATAAGCAAGAAATAGGTTTACCACAAGGTTCAGCATTATCAGCCCTACTTTTCAATATTTACATAAAACCGGTCTGCAATATCTTTAAGAAATTTGGAGTACAATATCACTTCTATGCGGATGATATCATGATGTACATCCCATTTACGATCCCTAACCTACCGTTACAACTCCTATCAGACTGCTATAACGAAATCACAAAAAACTCAAAATCTCCACATAAATCATACTAAAACAGAAGTCCTAATCGTAACAAAAAATCAATCATTTATCCCTCCAACTCACATAATACTACAAGACCAAGAAATTAAAGTAAAAAATGAAATAAGATATCTAGGTGTTATCTTAGATACACATCTTACAATGGAAACCCACATTAAAAATACTATAAAGAAAATTTATTTCAAACTTAAAATCCTCAAACAACTACGCCCTCTAGTATTTATACAAGATTTTATTAATATAATACAGGCTACCATAACCCCTCACTTTGATTTCGCCAACTTAATACTAATGGGCATTTCAAAACAAAACATTAAAAGAATTCAACTAGCTCAAAATGCAACAGCTAGAATTATATTAAAAATAAACTCACTCCAACACATAACACCAATACTAGCATCCCTTCACTGGCTACCAATACAAAGCAGGATAATATACAAAACAATAACATCATTCAAAGCCTTAAATGATTTGGCTCCGACTACTCTATGTAATCTAATATGCAAAGAACCATCTAAGCCTACTCACAGAAAAGGACAATTAAATAAACTAAAGATTCCAAAAGACTTCATAAAAGCACATAAATTAACAAATAATAGAGCCTTTTCTCACATAGCTCCAACCATTTGGAATTCTCTACTAGAGGATCTACGATCACTAACAGAGATCGTGGAATTCCGTAAAAAATTAAAAACATATCTATTCACTAAACACTATAATACCATGGAAAACCTAGTACTCAACTTAGATAAAGGATAAACAGGTGCCCGACCACATTCAAGTACATACCCACCTTCTAAATGGACAATACATATAGCTTATACGAAACGATGATCCAAGCTCTTATACCCAAATACCTCCACATGTATATAGTTGCATATGTTATGTACTGTCTTATGCTGTTTTAGACATTACATTTGTTAGTTAATTGTTACTCACAATGCTCTAGCTTAAATATACTGTTTAGTTTATTACTCGTTGCTCTGTTTAACTTATGATGTTCAATGTAAAATTCTTAAGATGTTCTATGTAAAACAAACTGCGCTTTGTTAATTGTTGTTAATTGTACACCGCAACTGAACTTTGGAAGTTGCGGTATATAAATGAGTGTTAAATAAATAAATAAATAAATAAAATTGTTTTTATGTTGTAAACTTTGCTAGTTTCCCTATTTTCTGTTAGCATTTCATCATCTGTCTGCCACTCCCTTCCCCTGTTTATATGGAATTTCTATCCATAGAGATTCTACAGTGTATTTTTGTTTCCTGCAAAACTTTTATGCTGTTTTATTCAATGCCCTCTCTAACATAGAACGCAACCCCTCTGACAATTTGATCCTTCTTGCCATTAAAATATAATTTGAACCCAGATATCACAGTGTCCCATTGGTTGTCCTCTTATTTATTTATTTAGCTAGGTTTCTATAGCACTTTCCATCAGGTCAAAGTGGTGTACAATGAACAATTTTAACTGGTTTTACATAAACCATACGTACAATAGCATGTGGCGTGTAGAAACATTAGAACTATTTACATGCCGGTCGTTTCATGTTTCTCACATATAGGAGTTTGAGGGGTTATATGATATTTGCAATGTTCATTACAAGCAGGTGGGTTTTTAGTTGTCTTCTGAAATTAGAGAGTTCGGTGGAGTTTCTGATATTGTCTGGTAGGGGGTTCCAGAGGGAGGGTGCATAGAGTTTGAATGATCTCTGGAAGGCTTGCTGGTTGTTAATTGGTTTCTCAGCTGGTATTGCAAGGATGTTAGCTGTGGACTTCCTTTAAGGTCTGGTATAGAAGTGTTCAGAGGTAGGTGGAAGAGAGATTGTTGATGGTTTTGAAGGTTATTAGGAAGGATTTGTATTGTATTCCGATATTGTATTATATTCTGATATTGTCTGGTAGGGGGTTCCAGAGGGAGGGTGCATAGAGTTTGAATGATCTCTGCAAGGCTTGCTGGTTGTTAATTGGTTTCTCAGCTGGTATTGCAAGGATGTTAGCTGTGGACTTCCTTGAAGGTCTGGTTGATAAGCGAGGGTATAGAAGTGTTCAGAGGTAGATGGAAGAGAGATTGTTGGTGGTTTTGAAGGTTATTAGGAAGGATTTGTATTGTATTCTGATATTGTATTATATTCTGATATTGTCTGGTAGGGGGTTCCAGAGGGAGGGTGCATAGAGTATGAATGATCTCTGCAAGGTTTGCTGGTTGTTAATTGGTTTCTCAGCTGGTACTGCAAGGATGTTAGCTGTGGACTTCCTTGAAGGTCTGGTATAGAAGTGTTCAGAGGTAGGTGGAAGAGAGATTGTTGATGGTTTTGAAGGTTATTAGGAAGGATTTGTATTGTATTCTGATATTGTATTATATTCTGATATTCTCTGGTAGGGGGTTCCAGAGTTTGAATGATCTCTGCAAGGCTTGCTGGTTGTTAATTGGTTTCTCAGTTGGTATTGCAAGGATGTTAGCTGTGGACTTCCTTGAAGGTCGGGTATAGAAGTGTTCAGAGGTAGGTGGAAGAGAGATTGTTGATGGTTTTGAAGGTTATTAGGAAGGATTTGTATTATATTCTGATATTGTCTGGTAGGGGGTACCAGAGGGAGGGTGCATAGAGTTTGAATGATCTCTGCAAGGCTTGCTGGTTGTTAATTGGTTTCTCAGCTGGTATTGCAAGGATGTTAGCTGTGGACTTCCTTGAAGGTCTGGTATAGATGTGTTCAGAGGTAGGTGGAAGAGAGATTGTTGGTGGTTTTGAAGGTTATTAGGAAGGATTTGTATTGTATTCTGATATTGTATTATATTCTGATATTGTCTGGTAGGGGTTCCAGAGGGAGGGTGCATAGAGTTTGAATGATCTCTTCAAGGCTTGCTGGTTGATAAATGGTTTCTCAGCTGGTATTGCAAGGATGTTAGCTGTGGACTTCCTTGAAGGTCGGGTATAGAAGTGTTCAGAGGTAGGTGGAAGAGAGATTGTTGGTGGTTTTGAAGGCTATTAGGAGGGATTTGTATTGTATTCTGATATTGTATTATATTCTGATATTGTCTGGTAGGGATTCCAGAGGGAGGGTACATAGAGTTTGAATGATGTCTGGAAGGCTTGCTGGTTGTTAATTGGTTTCTCAGCTGGTATTGCAAGGACGTTAGCTGTGGACTTCCTTGAAGGTCGGGTATAGAAGTGTTCAGAGGTAGGTGGAAGAGTTGGTGGTTTTGAAGGTTATTAGGAGGGATTTGTATTGTATTCTGGTATTGTATTATATTCTGATATTGTCTGGTAGGGGTTCCAGAGGGAGGGTGCATAGAGTTTGAATGATCTCTGCAAGGCTTGCTGGTTGTTAATTGGTTTCTCAGCTGGTATTGCAAGGATGTTAGCTGTGGACGTCCTTGAAGGTCGGCTATAGAAGTGTTCAGAGGTAGGTGGAAGAGAGATTGTTGGTGGTTTTGAAGGTTATTAGGAGGGATTTGTATTGTATTCTGGTATTGTATTATATTCTGATATTGTCTGGTAGGGGTTCCAGAGGGAGGGTGCATAGAGTTTGAATGATCTCTGCAAGGCTTGCTGGTTGTTAATTGGTTTCTCAGCTGGTATTGCAAGGATGTTAGCAGTGGACTTCCTTGAAGGTCGGGTATAGAAGTGTTCAGAGGTAGGTGGAATAGAGATTGTAGGTGGTTTTGAAGGATATTAGGAGGGATTTGTATTGTATTCTGATATTGTATTATATTCTGATATTGTCTGGTAGGGGGTTCCAGAGTTTGAATGATCTCTGCAAGGCTTGCTGGTTGTTAATTGGTTTCTCAGCTGGTATTGCAAGGATGATAGCTGTGGACTTCCTTGAAGGTCTGGTATAGAAGTGTTCAGAGGTAGGTGGAAGAGAGGTTGTTGGTGGTTTTGAAGGATATTAGGAGGGATTTGTATTGTATTCTGATATTGTATTATATTCTGATATTGTCTGGTAGGGGGTTCCAGAGGGAGGGTGCATAGAGTTTGAATGATCTCTGCAAGGCTTGCTGGTTGTTAATTGGTTTCTCAGCTGGTATTGCAAGGATGTTAGCTGTGGACGTCCTTGAAGGTCTGGTATAGAAGTGTTCAGAGGTAGGTGGAAGAGAGATTGTTGGTGGTTTTGAAGGATATTAGGAAGGATTTGTATTGTATTCTGATATTGTATTATATTCTGATATTGTCTGATAGGGGGTTCCAGAGTTTGAATGATCTCTGCAAGGCTTGCTGGTTGTTAATTGGTTTCTCAGCTGGTATTGCAAGGATGTTAGCTGTGGACTTCCTTGAAGGTCGGGTATAGAAGTGTTCAGAGGTAGGTGGAAGAGAGATTGTTGGTGGTTTTGAAGGATATTAGGAGGGATTTGTATTGTATTCTGATATTGTATTATATTCTGATATTGTCTGGTAGGGGGTTCCAGAGTTTGAATGATCTCTGCAAGGCTTGCTGGTTGTTAATTGGTTTCTCAGCTGGTATTGCAAGGATGTTAGCTGTGGACGTCCTTGAAGGTCTGGTATAGAAGTGTTCAGAGGTAGGTGGAAAAGAGGTTGTTGATGGTTTTGGAGGATATTAGGAGGGATTTGTATTGTATTCTGATGTTAGCTGTGGACGTCCTTGAAGGTCGGGTATAGAAGTGTTCAGAGGTAGGTGGAAAAGAGGTTGTTGATGGTTTTGGAGGATATTAGGAGGGATTTGTATTGTATTCTGATGTTAGCTGTGGACGTCCTTGAAGGTCTGGTATAGAAGTGTTCAGAGGTAGGTGGAAGAGAGGTTGTTGGTGGTTTTGAAGGTCATTAGGAGGGATTTGTATTGTATTCTGATGTTAGCTGTGGACGTCCTTGAAGGTCTGGTATAGAAGTGTTCAGAGGTAGGTGGAAGAGAGGTTGTTGGTGGTTTTGGAGGATATTAGGAGGGATTTGTATTGTATTCTGATGTTAGCTGTGGACGTCCTTGAAGGTCAGGTATAGAAGTGTTCAGAGGTAGGTGGAAGAGAGGTTTGTTGTTGGTTTTGGAGGATATTAGGAGGGATTTGTATTGTATTCTGATATTGTATTATATTCTGATATTGTCTGGTAGAGGGTTCCAGAGTTTGAATGATCTCTGCAAGGCTTGCTGGTTGTTAATTGGTTTCTCAGCTGGTATTGCAAGGATGTTAGCTGTGGACGTCCTTGAAGGTCAGGTATAGAAGTGTTCAGAGGTAGGTGGAAGAGAGGTTTGTTGTTGGTTTTGGAGGATATTAGGAGGGATTTGTATTGTATTCTGATATTGTATTATATTCTGATATTGTCTGGTAGGGGGTTCCAGAGGGAGGGTGCATAGAGTTTGAATGATCTCTGCAAGGCTTGCTGGTTGTTCATTGGTTTCTCAGCTGGTATTGCTGGATGTTTACTGTGGACGTCCTTGAAGGTCGGGTATAGAAGTGTTCAGAGGTAGGTGGAAGAGAGGTTGTTGGTGGTTTTGGAGGATATTCGGAGGGATTTGTATTGTATTCTGATGTTAGCTGTGGACCTCCTTGAAGGTCGGGTATAGAAGTGTTCAGAGGTAGGTGGAAGAGAGGTTGTTGATGATTTTGAAGGTCATTAGGAGGGATTTGTATTGTATTCTGATGTTAGCTGTGGACCTCCTTGAAGGTCTGGTATAGAAGTGTTCAGAGGTAGGTGGAAGAGAGGTTGTTGATGGTTTTGAAGGTCATTAGGAGGGATTTGTATTGTATTCTGATGTTAGCTGTGGACGTCCTTGAAGGTCGGGTATAGAAGTGTTCAGAGGTAGGTGGAAGAGAGGTTGTTGATGGTTTTGAAGGTCATTGGGAGGGATTTGTATTGTATTCTGATGTTAGCTGTGGACGTCCTTGAAGGTCTGGTATAGAAGTGTTCAGAGGTAGGTGGAAGAGAGGTTGTTGATGGTTTTGAAGGTCATTGGGAGGGATTTGTATTGTATTCTGATGTTAGCTGTGGACGTCCTTGAAGGTCTGGTATAGAAGTGTTCAGAGGTAGGTGGAAGAGAGGTTGTTGGTGGTTTTGAAGGTCATTAGGAGGGATTTGTATTGTATTCTGATGTTAACTGTGGACGACCTTGAAGGTCGGGTATAGAAGTGTTCAGAGGTAGGTGGAAGAGAGGTTGTTGGTGGTTTTGAAGGGTATTAGGAGGGATTTGTATTGTATTCTGGTATTTTATTATATTCTGATATTTTCTGGTAGGGGGTTCCAGAGTTTGAATGATCTCTGGAAGGCTTGCTGGTTGTTAATTGGTTTCTCAGCTGGTATTGCTGGATGTTAGCTGTGGACGTCCTTGAAGGTCGGGTATAGAAGTGTTCAGAGGTAGGTGGAAGAGAGGTTGTTGGTGGTTTTGAAGGTCATTAGGAGGGATTTGATTTGTTTTGTATTCTGGGAGCCAGTGGAGATGTTTTAGTATGGGCCAGATGCCAATTACAGTTGTGGTCAACATTATTGGCACCCTTGCATTTTAGGTATGTTGCATACAATATCTTGAGAAATAATTGGAAATATTCCTACTGTATGTCATCATCATATTTTAATAGTGTGCTCAAAGGTATAGAACAACAAAAAAAAAGACATCTGTGTACCGGGCATAGCAATTTCTGAGAAAACAAAATATGGTCTGGACAGGATTAATGGCACCCTTCACTAATATTTCACTGCACAACCCTTGGCAGTGATGAAACCTCCAAACGTTTCTTGTAGCCATCTATAGATTTTGTACATCTGTCTGCTGGTAGTTTCTCCCACTCTTCAGCTGCGATTTGTGCCAGCTCATGAATGTTTCCAGGATTCCTTTTACCAATGGAAGATCTCAGCTCTTTCTAAGGGTTCTCGAATGGACTGAGATCAGAACTCATTGATGGCCAGTTTAAAACAGTCCATTTGTTCCTTTTTAACCATTCTTTTGTACTTTTGGATGTATGCATTGGGTCACTGGGTCATTTGCTGGAGGACCTTTGACCCAGACCTAGATTTCTGACACTAGGCACCACATTTTGGTCCAAAATAGCTTGGTAGCCCTCTAACTATATTATTCCTTTAATAAGTTCCAGGCCTCCAGTTCCCAGTGCAGCAAGACAGTCCTACAATAGTACAGACCCTTCACCATATTTAACTGCAGGAAGGGTGGGGGGGGCTTCCCTTTTAAACTTCATTTCTTTGCCTGTAAATATATTGCTGGTCTAAATCACCAATGAGCTCAAGTTTGGTTTCATCTGTCCACAGAACATATTTCCAGAAGGATTGTGGTTTCTCAAGGTAGGTTTGCGTAAAGATGTCTGTCTCTGAGCAGTGGGGTCCTCCTTGGCCTTCAACCATGAAGTCCTTCTTTGTTTAGTGCGTGGTGTATGGTGCGGGTTGACACCACCATTCCAGATTGCTCCAGGTCAGCCTTAAATTCTTTGGATGTTGTACGTGGATGTTGCACTAACATTTGAAGACTTCTTGGATTAATTTTCCTCTTCTCACCACGTTCTGGATGGTTCTTGACAGTTCCATGAGCAGAAAATGTCTTAATATTGTGAACTGTAGACACAGGAATCCCAAGGTCTTTGGAGATGGCTTTGTACCCCTTTGAAGCTTGATAATGGCTTTTCTGATGGTTTCAGACAGCCCTCTAATCATCAACAATATTTAAATGGAATAGGGAGTTTATGTGGTCATTTTAAACACTGGAGCCATCATTCATTCATTGATTCAAGCCATGTGAATACTAACAATCATAGGTGGGTCTAATTCTACTGCAATGGGAATGTGCTACTTCTGTTCAAACGGATTTGAATTGTTTATAAAAGTGCCAGTAATAATGTCCTGGCAAAGTCACCGTTTTTATATGATTTCCTACTATTTCCTTTATTAATCGGTTTTGTTTTATTTGATTCTTTTGTGTGTCAAATATGTGTGCATATTTATTTATCAAGTTTTGTTAATACCATTTTATCATTTCAGTCAAAGCGATTTGCATTATAACTTAAACTTGGTAATGTACATTAAACAGGGACACTGATAACTTGGATTTTTCTGAGGCAATGGAGGGTTAAATGACTTGCCCAAGGTCATAAGTAGTGTTAGTGGGACTCAAACCCTGGGTCTTTTTGTTCCCAAGCCAGTGCTCTAACCATTAACCTACGCCTCCATTCTACATAATAGTCCAAAGTGAATTCACTTGCCACTTTTTTTTTTGTTTAGAAGATATTGGACATTAAGGGGTTGAACTGCAAGGGTTGTCCACAATTGTATATCTAACTTTCATTCAGTACTATATATTCTAACTCTCCCATCTTATTTTTTAGACTAGCATTTGCATACAGGCATTTCAAAGTTTGTATTTTGTTCATATTAACAATCCAGTTATCAGTTGACAGGGACACGGTTCCTTTCCGAGCTCTGTCCAACTTCCTTTGTGCAACAGGCTGTGCCATGACAGAAGCAGGAGATGGAGTAGAGCAGGAGCCCCATTTCTATGAAGAGGGGAAACTGCTCCTGACAGAGCAGCACTCGCCATTACAGATCTTTCCTCCCCTGCCGGAGCCTGAACTTTGCGCGGTTCTTGAGATTACAAACACCACAGGAGCTGCCGGTACCACATTGAGAGGCATCAGAAATAAAACCTTGATTTAGTTTTGCTTTCTTCTGTAATTCTGTTTTGTTTTGTTTTCTAAATTAGTGAAGCCAAACACAAGCAAAGGAGGGCCCCCATCTCCACGGAGGGGTTACAATTGTCATTGCTGAGACAAACTCTTAATGATCTGTCTGCTTCAATTCCTGAGGTATCTGTCTGTGTTGTGCTGTGCTATGATGTGCTGTTTTTGTATGGTAGATCTCTCTTAATTCAAACACTTGCTATACCACTTAGATCAAAAGACATAAAGCAGTGTACAATACAAAAATCAAATGACTGCTGGGGTGAGAAGAAAGGAAAGCCAATAATCAATAGGAAAGGAGAGAAGAGAAGCAGAGGAAGAGGAAGAGGAGAAAGAGGAAGAGGAGAAAGAGGAAGAGGAGAAAGAGGAAGGGGGAAAGGTAAAAGAAGTTAGGAAGGAGGGTGAGGGAGGTTGAAGGCACACTGAAACAGGTGGATCTTTAGTGCAGTTTTGAAGCGAGTGAAAGAGAGCTCAGAGGGGAGGTGTAAGGGAAAGAAATTCCAAAGAGAGGGGGCCAGAAAGAAAAAAGCAAAAGAACGGGTACACTCAAGGTGTGCCTGCGAGGGGGAAGGAAGTTCCAGATGGTAGTTGTGAACAGAGCGAAGCAGGCGGGAGAGGGGGGGGGGGGGACATGGAACTAGAGAAGGTCCGCTAAATATTGAGGGGAAGAGGAGTGGATAGTACGGTGTGTGAGAATGAGGATTTTATATTGTACCCTGAAACACAGTGGCAACCAGTGCAGGAGTAGCAGAAGGGGAGCGACATGCACATAACGGGAGGAAGAGGTAAGGAGACAAGCGGCAGTGTTCTGTAGAAGTTGTAAGCGGTAGGTTTGAGAGTGAGGTAGATCAACAAGGGAAACATTACAATAGTCAATACAAGAGACAATAGGGTCAGGAGGAGAGTGGTTAGAGAAGGGGCAGTAAGGAAGAGGGCAAACTGCACGCAGCTGGTGGAGTCAAAAGGAGACATGGCGAGAAACTGAGGAGATATGATAAAGAGAGGTTAGTCAAGAATGACTCCAAGATACCGGAAGGATTACACCAAGGGGATAGTAGCAGAGGCAAGGGAGGGAGCCAGAGAAGGGGAGGGGGTCCCCAACATAGGGGATTGAACTAGAGAAAATTAGCAGCCATCCATTCTTGGATGGAGGAAAGATGGGCATTGAGAGGTGCAATATCAGGGACAGAGGGGCTAGTCTGATGCAAAAGGAGGATATTATCCACATAGTAGTATGCGTAAATACCGGCCTGATGCATGAGAAGAACAAGGGGGGCCACGAAAAGATTGAAGAGAAGTCGGGACAAGACAGAGCCCTGAGGGACACCACAGGAAAGAGGCATAGAGGGGAAGTGGAAAGAGGAGACAAAACAGAGAAGGAATGCGCAGAGAGAAAAGAGCGGAACCAAAGCCATGGGACACCAGCAACACCAAAGTCGGCGTGAGACGGCGAAAGAGAGTGCGATGGTCCACAAGACCAAAAGCTGCAGAAAGATCCAAAGAGACAAGGAGAGAAACATCACCCCAACAGTGAGCAACATGCAGTTCGTTCAGTACAGAAAGAAAAATAGTTTCAGTACTGTGGCCTAACTGGAAGCCAGCCTGGCATGGATGAAGTGCAATGATGGAGACTAAGTGAGAAGAAAGCTTAGTAAAGATAAAGGGGCTTGTTTACAAAGCCGCGGCAGCGGCTTCCGCCCGATATCGGAGCCGCAGCACCATTGACTTCAATGGGGCCGCGGCTCCAATATCGGGCGGAAGCCGCTACCGCGGCTTTGTAAACAAGCCCCTAAGCATTCAATGATTTTAGAGAGGAAAGGAAGATTTGAGACAGGGCGCCAATTGGAGAGGATAGCTGGGTCAACAGAGGGCTTCTTGACGAGAGGACAAACTACGGCACACTTTCAGGAGGAAGGGAAACCACCGGTGGACAATGAAGAATTGAGCATAAGGAGGACTAATGGAAGAAGGGACTGGGAGCGCTCCAGGAGCCATTTAGGGGGAATGGGGTCCAAGGAGCACCAAGTCTTATGGGCGGACGAGATGGTATGATGAAGCTCGGAGGCAGTTATGGGCTCAAAAAGGATCAAGTGTGAGTAAGAAGAGGGGACGGGGGGGGGGGGACAGAGGAGTGGAGGATGGAAGGGGGAGGGAGGGGAAGAGCAGGAGGCAAAAGAAACCTGGAGGGAGAGGACCTTATCCAAGAAGAAGTTGGCCAAGTTGGTAGGATCAGGGCAGGGAGGGGGAACTGGACCAGTAATCGAAAGAGAGGAAAGAGACCGTAGAATGGAGTAGAGCTGCCTGGAAGATTTAGAGGAATCCAGAATAAGCTTAGAGTAGTGATCCTTCTTTGCGGCATGGATCATGCCCTGGTACTCCCTGTGACGCTGGTTTAGGAGGCCAGGGTAAAAGGAGAAGGGCGGCTGCGCCAAAGCCGCAGAGCGTGACGGAGTTAGAAGCACTGAAAGCACAGGATGGGGAGAACCAGAGATGGCGAACGGGGGGGGTGGGGGGGACAGCTAAAACAGGAAGGGGGGGGCCAAAAGATCAAGGGCAACAGAGAGAGCAGAGTCCCAGGATTTAGCCTGAGAATCAGGGGAGAGGGAAGAGAAATCAGAAGAGAGCTGAGAAACTGACGGAAAATCCTGCAATGTTTGGGGAATGATGTGACACCAACGGGGGGGGGGGGGGGGGGGCGCAGGGGCGAGGACAAGAGACTGGGGGGGGTGAGGTAACTGGAGCAAAAGAGAAACACAAAAATGGTCCGACCAGGGCAAGAGATGAGGTGACAGGGCCGTAGGGGGAACAAAAGAAGTGAGGGGGAAAAAAAGAAGATCCAGGGTAAAGCCAGCAGAATTAGTGGGGAAAGGGACATGCTGCAGAAGGGCGAGGTCATCCAGGAGTGAGCTTAAGGCCCTGTCTCGAGGCGGAGGAGTTAAGAAAGGTGAACGTTCAAACCTAAAAGGAGGAGGAGATGTGGGTAAGCCAGGGCAACTTCAAAGATAGCTGACAAGAAGTCCTCCCAGCCCTGGGCAGAGAGAGAGGGAGGGAGGGATATAAACCAAGAGAAAATGCAACGGGGGGGGGGGGGGGGGGGGGGGGGGAAGAAGCCAAACGAAGGAAGAGAGCCTCGTGGTAGGGCAGCACTGGGGACCAGAGAGACTGGAGGCCAACAGAGGACTGATATAGGACAGCGACACCGCCACCAACCCAACTGATACGAGGCGTGGAAAAGGCGGAGAAGCCAGGGGGGAGACACCACATGAGGAGTGGGTCCTCCCCCTCCTGAAGCCAGGTTTCATTCAGGAAAAGAACATCCAGAGAGAGGTCTAGCGTCAGATCATGGACCAGAAGGGTCTTAGAGTGCAATGAGCGACAATTAAGAAGAGCTAAACAAGAACATAAGAACATAAAATATGCCATACTGGGTCGGACCAAGGTCCATCAAGCCCAGTATTCTGTTTCCAACAGTGGCCAATCTAGGCCATATGTACCTAGCAGTTTCCCCAAGGGACACAGGTTCCACAATGCTTGTATTGGTTCAAGCATTGATATCCTGGGTCCCTTCTTAATAATGGTTTATGGACCTTTCCTCCAGGAACTTGTCCAAACCTTTTTTAAACCCTGCTACACTAACAGCCTTTACTATATCCTTCGGTAACAAATTCCAGAGGGAGGGGGCAGTCTTAGAGTCCCAGGAACAAGCAGACCCAGGCCAAGGAGGGAGACAAAGGAATAAGTTGGCTGAAACCCAGGACAGGTGGGGAGGAATAGGAGGCAACAATGGGCCAGGGCGCCAGGCCCAATGCACCAATATGGAAGCCATACATGGAGGCAGCAGAGAGAGAACAAGCAATAACCAAAGTAGAACAGATAAAACCAGGAGGACCTATGGGTGAAGAGTCCAGGAAAACCAAGGCACACGAGCGACCAGGAGATAGGAGGCGAGTCCATAGACCCCTCTCCCAAAAAGCACGACCTGCTCTTTGGGCGCGCTCCACCGTGGTGCAAAACACCGCTGGTAACAACTTTAAGTAGTGAGGCAGCTCAGAGGAGACTCGGCCGTTGGGGCGGCCGCGTCACTTCCAGGAGGGCGGGATTGGAACTGGGCAAAGCAAAGCACAGTAGAGCAGTACCTGAAAACAGCAGAAAACAGCAAAGTGGTGATCACAGGTGTAAAATCTCAGCAGCAGCAGGCAGAGCACACACAATACAACAGGTGGGGAAACAGCAGCAGAAAAATGCCGCTGGTAACAGTTTTAAGTAGTGAGGCAGCTCAGAGGAGACTCCAATCTCTTGTATTCAGGCTGCTCCTCCTCTACTGCAAATTCATCCAATATCCACAGGCACAAAAAGTGTAGTTACTCACCTGTAACAGGTATTTTCCAGGGATAGCAGAAATCAGTCATCACATATGGGTGACATCGGTGACAACGGAGCCTGCACTGTTAGCTCTCCCCAGCTTTCAAAGAAAGCCTTTGGGAGATGTAAAACGCATGTGTGGTCCCCTTCCCGCCTAGGGTGCCATCTTGTCTCAGTCAGATAACATAGCACAAGATGGCAAAAAGAAAAACAACTCCAAGGAAGTTGTGAGGACTGATTCCTGCTGTCCCCAGAGAACACCTGTTACAGCTAAAGCATAGTTCCTCACCTGTAACAGGTGATCTCTGGGAACATCAGGAATTTAGTCTTCACATATGGGTATTGTCAGTACCGACGGAGCCTGCGCGGGAACGCTCCACAGCATCCAATTAGGAAGCTTTTGGGAGCATCCCAAAGCGCCTGCATGCTGCCTTCCCGCCTTTCCCAACTGTGTCTCTCCAGTTGAGTTTAAAGCTGAAACAAAGAGAGAGAGGGAAAGAGAAAGAGATAGATAGAGAGATACAACTCCTAGGGGAGGTGGGTGGGTTGTGAAGACTAAATTCCTGCTGTTCCCGGAGATCACCTGTTACAGGTGAGGAACTATGCTATCTCCAGGAACAAGCAGGAATGTAGTCTTCACATATGGGGAATCCCTAGCTTTAGATGCCAGGGAGAGACCCCAGATGTCCTGTGAAAGGGCTCCACTTCCCCCCATGGATCTCTGGCATCCAACCAGGGATGGTGGGTAGGAGTTGATTGGGTATGAAACAGGTGTTGGAGAACAGCCTGACCAAACAAGGCATCCCAGCGGGAGTCCTTGTCCAAGCAGTAATGGGCTGTGAAGGTATGAACCGAGGCTCAAGTGGCTGCTCGACAGATGTCATCGATAGACACAGAGTGCAGATGAGCCATTGAAGCTGCCATGGCTCTCACATTGTGAGCTGTGACATTGCCCTCCAGAGGAAGATTCTTACATGGATAGGCAAGGAAATACACTATGCAATTCAGTTGGATAGTATTCTCTTGGAGACTGGATGTCTCAAATGAGAAGGATCAAAAGCAACAAAGAGTTGAGAAGACTTTCTATGTTGCTGTGTTCTTTGCAAGAAAAAGGCTAAAGCTTTTACAGTCCAAAGTATGAAGATTCCTTTCTGCATTAGATGCATGAGGCCTTGGAAAAAACACAGGCAGGTAGACCGCTTGGTTTAAATGAAAAGGCGAGACCACCTTTGGCATAAAGTGTGGATGAGTCCTAAGGACTACCTTGTCATGATGGAACCTTGTATAAGGTGGACCAGCTACTAATGCCTGCAACTCACTGATGCGGCATGCTGATGTGATTGCAATGAGAGAGATAAACTTCCAAGAAAGGAATTTCAATGAGGCAGTAGTTAAGGGTTCGAAAGGTGGCTTCATAAGCTGACCAAGAACCAGGTTTAAGTCCCATGCCACCGGTGGTTGCCTAATGGGAGGCTTAGTTAGAAGAAGGCCTCTCATAAATCTTGCTATAACAGGATGGGAGGAAATAGGTTGTCCATTTAGAGGCTTGAAAGAAGCTGCAATAGCACTCAAATGGACTCGTACTGAGTTAGTCTTAAGTCCTGCATTGGATAAATGAAGGAGATACTCCAGTAATGATTCCAGAGGTATCGCAAGGGGGTTAAGCCCCTTCTGCGAGCACCATATAGTAAACCTCTTCCACTTAAAAGCATAAGAGCGTCTTGTGGAAGGCTTCCTGGAAGCATAAAGGACATCCTTTACTTGCTGAGAGAGGTTAAGATCATCAAGATCTAGGCCTTCAGCAACCAAGCTCTGAGATGCAGAGACTGGGGATTGGGATGCCATAACATTCCGTCCTCCTGAGATAGGAGATCTGGAGCAGACCCTAATTCCAGGGAGGGAGCTTGAGAGAGATGTAGAAGCAGAGGGTACCACACTTGCCGTGGCCAATGTGGAGCTATGAGAATCATACGCCCTCTGTCTCTCTGAAGTTTGAACAGGGTTTTGGGAATTAGGGGAATGGGTGGAAAGGCATAAAGGAAGTCTTGACCCCAGTGAAGGAGGAAAGCATCCCTGGCCTGAGAGCCCTGAAGTTTGGCATTCAACGGACTTGCAAAGAGGTTTATGTCCAGGGTTCCCCAAATTTGAAAAATCTTGGCCACCTGGTCTGCATGTAGAGATCATTCGCGTGGAAGCAGAACTCGACTGAGTCTGTCTGCCCAAGAGTTTTGTATGCCTGGAAGATACACTGCCAGGAGATGAATCTGATGCTCTCTGTCGAGGGCCCATAGTCGCAAAGCTTCGTTGCAAAGCGACAGAGAGCCTGTTTCCCCCCTGTTTGTTCACATAGAACATGGCTACTTCATTGTCCGTATGAATGTGGACTGTCTTGTAGATGAGCAGGATGTGGAACACTCGAAGAGCAAGGAAGAATGCTCTGAGCTCCAAGAGATTGATATGTGTAACTATGTGTAGCCTTATGTGTAACTATGTATAGCCATGTAAAAATGTGAATTCCAAAATGTGTAAATATGTATTGTATAAATGTAAATATGTTTAACTCCATGCCCCAAAACATTAACCATGTGTGCAGTGACCCCCTCAGACCTGTGTATATACTCCCCCACCCTGTCCTGATCGACATCTCCCAAAAGAAGAATCAAACCGCTGCTGATCGCTGGAAGCAGCGGTATATAAATGTGTTCTAAATAAAATAAATATGTAGATAAGTCTCCTGTGGAGTCCAGGTGCCTTGGGTGGAGAGGTCTTGCAGATGACCTCCCCAAACTATTGGTGAAGCATCTGTTGTGAGAGTTGCCTGGGGTAAAGGTTGTTGAAATGGGGACCCCAGCAACAGGTTCTGAGTGGACTGCCACCACTGGAGGGACAAAATAAGGCGATCTGTGTTTGCTATTTTGTCTGACAGGCACCCTTATGTCTGGGTCCACTGGGCTGCTCTCATATGGAAGCGAGCATAAGGAACCACATGCACGGTAGATACCATGTGGCCTAGTAGTTGTAGCATTTCTCGGGCAGTGAGATGAGGTTTTAGCACTGCCTGAGAAGCTAACTGCACCATGCGAAGGCAACGGGCCTGGGGAAGATAGGCCCTTGCTTTTCTGGTATCCAGCAAAGCTCCTATGAATTCTAGAGACTGAGTGGGAGTTAGACTGGATTTTGGGATGTTTATGACCAGACCCAAATACTGAAGGATACGCATTGTGCAAGATAGAGAAGTCCTGGCCTCTGACTCTGATGGGGCTCGAATGAGCCAGTCGTCTAAGTAGGAGAAGACGAATATCCCTAGAGTGCGGAGAAATGCTGCTACCACAGCCATGCATTTCGTGAACACTCTTGGTGCTGAGGCCAGGCCAAAAAGAAGCACCCTGTATTGGTAGTGCTTTCCTTGAAAAAGGAACCGAAGGAACTTTCTGTGAGTTGGATGGATGAGAACATGGGTGTACGCATCCTTGAGATCTAGAGAACAAAGCCAATCCTGACTCTGAAGGTATGGCAGCAGAGTTCCTAGAGAAATCATCTTGAATTTCTCTTTGTACAGGAATTTGTTCAATTCTCTGAGGTCCAAAATAGGTCTGTATCCCCCTGTTTTCTTTGGGATAAGGAAATAGGGGGAGTAAAAACCTGTACCCTGTTGATGAACGGGTACTTCTTCTATTGCCCCTTGGGCAAGAAGCATAGTGACTTCTTGATCTAACAGGTTGATGATAGAGGTCTGAGAATTGAACTGTCTTACCATTGTGGGAGGGGGCATGCACAGAAAGTGCAGCTTGTACCCCTCTCTTATAATGGAGAGTGTCCAATGCTCTACTGTTATATGCTCCCACCTGGGGGCAAAGTGACATAACCTTCCTGGAATGGTGGAAGGCTCTGGTCCACTGAGGGCCAGGAAGGCTAAGTTCTCTAGATGAAAGTCAAAGGCCCTGTGGAGGCTGAGACGGTTGAGGCTTAGCAGTCTTTGCTTTCCTTTGTTTAGGTGGTTGCTGACCTTTCCGGGTAGGCTGACCTGTAGAACGTCCCTGCTGGGAATAAGAGGGATAAAACCTTCTTTTTTGAGAAGAAAGGCTTTTTGAAAGACTTCTTTCTTGCAGGATCAGCTGTGGCTTTGGATAGCATATCCAAAGTGGAGTTGTCAGCATCTAATTCATTGGCTTTTTCTTGCCAATTTTTGCCAAATAGATTCTCACCTGTAGAAGGGATATTGCCCAGTTTGTCCTGCACCAAGAGCTCCAAATCGGATGCCTGGAGCCAGGTAATTCTACGTGCACCTATGGCAATGGCAGAGGTTCTGCTTATGCACTCAAAACAGTCAAAAACTGCACGGTTGACAAACTTAGAAACATCCTGGGCATGTTTGACCAGTGTGAGAAAATCCTGCCTTCTATCCTCAGGAAGAAGAGGGCTCAAAACCTCTAAATCACCTGTGACCTATTTAAGGAACATTCCCATATATAAAATATAGGAAATGATCCTGGCAGAAAGCATGGAAGCCTGGAAAGTACGACGTCCAAAGGCATCCAAAGTTCTACACTCACGTCCTGGAGGATTAGAGGCATGCCTCTTTGCACTCCTGATCCTTCTCATAGCTGATTCCACTACAATAGGGTGGTGAGGAAGCTGAGTTTTCTGGAAGCCAGGACAAGGAGGGACTCGATACATGGTATCCAGTCTGCGAGAGTGAGGAGAGGTGGTGAGAGGTGTCTCCCACATTCACAACATGAGATCATGTAAAATCTCATGGATAGGCAAGGTAGCTGCCTCCTTAGGAGCTTTGGGATATTGTAAAATCTCCAACTCCTTAGCTCTAGGCTCTGTTTCAGGAGCCACAGTAATGGACAAACCACGAGCCACCTCCCTGATAAAGTCCTGAAAGGAGATGTCCTCTGGAGGAGACATCCTACATTTAGGAGAGGAAGGCTCCTCCGGGAGAAGTATTCCGGTACCGACAGAGCTATCAGAATCCTCAGAGTCCTCTGAGGATTCGAAGTATCTTCTGTCCAGATGCTCTTGAAGAGCCCAATACCCATATCGACCGAAGTCGGTACTGGGGGGAATCGGTACTGGGGTATCGGTACCCGAAAGCATCGCATGACTGGGTACCGGCAAAGCCGACGTCGATGTCGATGCTATCGGTACCGGTATCGGTGTCGGTACAGGTTGAACTGTCTGACGCGGTTCCGAGGGCGTTGATGCCGCAATGAGAGCCGCCAGACTGCGTTCATAGCCAGGAACCTCTGTCTGGGTATGCCGATGCCTGGGTATCAGTACCGGAAGCAGCCGATACCCCAGAGCATGGCACCAGTAGTTCTGCCGAGGTCGAGGCCTTGAGAACGTCCTGAAGCCCCGATAATGCTTTGGAAGCCGAATCCTCCCGTCGGGGCAATTTTGCCGGTACAGAACCCTCAAGGGCAATGCCCGAGGCATCTTGATGCTTGGAAGGAGATCTACCCTTTGAGGACCGGCTGGACTTATGTTTAGTTACCTGAGATCCATGGGAGGAAGACGAAGCCCTGGAAGACATCGATGCCACCGAAGCTGCATCGGAGGGAAAAAGGGCGCTGAGCTTGGCAGCTCGGTTTTGTCGACCCCTCTTGGACATCATGGCACAAGCCATACACTCGGAGATGGAGTGGTCAGGACCTAAACATTTAAGACACCACTCATGGGTGTCGGTGACGGAGATGGTACCGCCACACTTGGTGCATTTTTTAAAACCCGAGGTGGGTTTCTCCATGATGGAGGAAATTTTGGGCCTAAGGCCCAAAATGGCGCGTGCACCTGTAAAGAAAAGTTTGGAAAAAAAAGAATACTATTCTTTTTTTGTTTTTAAGAAAGAAAGAAGAACCGGCGGTACCGGGAAAGCATCGAGGAAGGCAGACGCGACCACAAAAAGAAGAATAAGGGAAAAATTTTCTGCGGTGACAGGAACACGACCTGCTGGCTCCACGGAAAACGAAGAACTGGAGAGAGGCAGTTGGGAAAAGCGGGAAGGCAGCACGCAGGCGCTGTGGGATGCTCCCAAAAGCTTCCTAATTGGACGCTGGGGAGCGTTCCTGCGCAGGCTCCATCGGTACCGATGATACCCATATGTGAAGACTACATTCCTGCTTGTTCCTGGAGATCTATGCTTTCTCCAGGAACAAGCAGAAAGTCAGTCCTCATATATGGGACTCCCCAGCTACAGGCTACCGAAAACACCTGTAAAAAGCCACAGTGATCAGAAAAGGTGAGCCATGAGAAGCAGTATCTGAGTCGAGAGACAACAGAATCATGAGCGGCCCAAGTGTCCAGCGAGGAACCAGTTCTCTGGTAGCCTGAACACACCGAACCGACAGAGGGCAGGAGTTGCCTTTTCCCCAAACAAATGATGGAGTACTACCTGGTCAAAGGCACTTTCCTGGTGGGACTCCCTCTCCGGGTAGTAGTGAGCTGTGATATCAACAGAGGACTAGGTGGCAGGCTGGCAGATCTCCACCAAGGTGATGGAGGACAAGTTCACCACAGATGCCGCCATGGCCTGGACTCTATGCATCGTGATCGGGTGCTCCAGCAAAAGACCAGCCTGCTCGTAAGCGAAGGCAATGAAGTCAGCCACCCAAGTGGACAGGATATGCTTAGAGACCACCTTCCCCAGCCTAATTGGGTAGTAGAAGACCAAGAGCTGTGAAGAGCAGCAGTGGGCCTGAGTATGCTCCAGGTAGGACAGGGCTCGCTTACAGTTCAGAATGTAGAGAGCAGCATCAGCCCTGCTGGCATGGGGCTGCGGAAAAAATGTGGGAAGACCCACCTCCTGGTTGAAGTGGAAAGGAGACACCATTTTTAGGAGAAACTTGGGGTGCGTGCAGAGCATGGGCCAAGGCTACCCCTTCAGTAGCCAAGCTGTCAGAGATAGGGACACCAAGTTGGGGTGCAGAAGCAAACTACCCTTCTGCAAAAGTAGACCCGGACTGTATCCCAGAAGGACTGAGGGTGCCTGGGACAGGCAGAGGAGCAGCAGGAACCACTACTGTCAGGCCCACTGAGGGGCCACCAGTATCAATGTGGATCGATTGAGCTGGACCTTGAACAGCATTTTGGCAAGCAGTGGTGTGGGCGGGAAGGCAGAGAGGAGGCCCTTCATCCACGGGAAGAGGAATGCATCTGCCGCCACCCGGAAGGGATGCAGCTGCCTGGAGCAAAAGCGGGCCAGATCAGCATTGGTTGGGCTGGCCAAGAAGTCCACCTACAGGGGCCCCCAGAGACGGAAAAGTCGACTGGCCACCTTGGGATTCAGTCGCCACTCGTGCGATGTTGTCCTGGCCCAGGAGGTATACTGCCCGTAGGAGCATCCCACTGCTGCTGGCGAAGGAGCAGAGGTCCACCGCCTCTTGGCACAGGAGGAACGAGCCCTTCCCTCTCTGCTTGTTGATGTAAAACATCGCCACTTGGTTGTCAGTCTGGATCAGGACTGCTTGATATTGAAGGTGGTGTTGGAAGGCCAGGAGGGCAAGCGCTACCACTCGGAACTCCAGGTGGTGATGTGCTGAGGCTCTCGTCCTGCAACCAGCTGCCCTGCATGTGGAGGTTGCCGCAATGAGCTTCTCAGCCCAGTTTGGAGGCATCCATGGTAAAGATCCTTTGAGGAGCGGGGGCCTGGAAGGGCATTCTGACCTGCAGGTGCTGGGGCTGCTGCCACCAATCGAGGGAGTCAGCCAGAGAGCGGGTAATAACCACTATGTCTCATAGGTGCTCTGTTGCCTACGACCACTGGGAGCTGAGAGCCCACTGGGTCGGCCACATGTGCAGGCAGACATCCGGGGTGACATGCACATTGGATGCCATTTGAACTAGAAAGCAAAGCATGAGGCAGGCAGAGGCAGAGGGTTGACTCTGGGCATGCCCTGCGAGCACATGGAGGCACTAGGCCCTGTCTGGAGGAAAGAAGGCCTTGGCCTAGATAGTGTCCAGCATTCCCCCTATGAACTCCAGGCACTGCACTGGCTGGAGCTGGAACTTTGGGTAGTTTATGACGAACCCCAGATGTTCCAGAAGGAGGATGGTGTGGGCCTGGCAGGCTTCTGCAGCAGTGCCACCCTTTATGAGCCAGTCATCCAGGTACGGGAAGATGAACATGCCCTGGAGGCACAGGAAGGTGGCAACCACTGCCAAGCACTTGGTGAAGACCCTTGGGGCAGAGGCCATACTGAAGGGAATAACCCTGTATTAATAGTGGCAACTTCCCACCATGAAGCGGAGATACTGCCTGTGAAGGGGGTGGATAAGGATGTGTGTGTAGGCATCCTTTAGATCCAAGGAGCATAGCCAGTCTCCCTGCTGGAGGTATGGCAGCAATGTTCCAAGGGAGAGCATCTTGAATTTCTCCCTCACCAGGAACCTGTTGAGGTCTCACAGGTCTAGAATAGGCTGAAATAGTTTGAGGGGGGACGGTTTCCACTGCCCTATCTACCATAAGGTTTGTGAGTTCCTGCTGAAGCAGGTCTCAGTGAAGGGGGTGTATTGGGAACTCTCCTGAAAAGAATGGAGGGGGCATCTATACAAGGTGAAGGTACCCCTCCTTTACCACCTGCAAACCCCCCATCGGGCCTATGGTTGGGAAAAAAACACCTATGCTCTAGGAGTCAGACCTCCCCCACCCCCAGGTTGTGCCTGAGGTGCGGGCTGGGGCTTGGGGGCCTTAGGCCTATGAGGGCCAAGCCCTTATCCCTTGGCCTGCTGGGGAGCTGGGAGGCAGAGTGGTGAGGGTAGTTTCGGTACCTCTTTTTCGGGTAGAAGGGCTTTTTACCTGAAGCCTTCCTTCTAGAAGGATCAGCAGTCTTCTTGGAGAGCTTGTCCAGGGGTCCTAACTTGGACTCCAGCTCGGTGGCCTTTTACATCATGGGTTTGCCAAAGAGGTTCTCTCCCCAGCAAGGGACATCGACCATCTTGTCCTGTACCCACTGTTCCAGGTTGGAAGACTGTAGCCAGGCATAATGGCGGGCAATAATGCCCACCGCTGCTACTCTAGCTGCCGAATCAAAGCCATCATAGGCCGCCCAAGTCAAACTTGGAGAACTCCTGGACCGTGGAGACCAGGGTCCAGAACCATTGAAGAGGTGCCTCGGAGAAACCAGCTCCAAACCTGGTGAGTTCCTTCGCTGTGTCTCGCAAGTACATGCCCCATATACAGATGGTAGGCCTGGATCCACCTGATAAGCATCGAATCCTGGAAGCATTTCCTGCCCAGGGCATCAATGGCGTGGGCCTCCCTACCTGGGGGCACCAAGGAGTGTGTTTTCTGGCTCTTAAACCTCCGCATGGCTGACACCACCACCATGCAGTTATGTGGCAGTTGAGCTTTTTTGAAGTCAAGGCTCCGGCTGACCTGGTCCATCGAATCCAGCTGCCTGCTAACGATGGGAACTGAGGCCGGAGTCTCCCACATTCTGAAGGGCAGCCGCTCCAGGATAGAAGGGCCTCCTTGGGGAGAGCCTCGTACTGGAGGATCTCGAGATCCTCTGCCCAAGGCTCCTCCTTGGACTCAGTGGTGAAGGCAAGGGCCTTCACCATGTCCCTCACGAAGTCCAGGAAGGCCAGGTCCTCCAGTGGGGACCTGCACCAGGTCTCTAGCAGGGAAGGGTTCGAGGGCACATCACTGTGGAGCTGGGTCTCCGGAGACTCATCATCCTTGGACTTCCAGTCTGAACTGGAGTCCGAGGAGACTTTGAAGGTTCCCAGGGTCTTGGGCTGGAGCCCCAGTCCCGATGGCCCATCCCGATGCCCCTGCACCCCGAGTCGGGTGCACCATGCGGGTAAATCCTCGATCCGGACTGGAACTGGGACCAGCCCGAGCAATGTCTTGAGGCTGGTGGCACTCAAGGATTGGCTCCGCCTCCAGGGAGGCCCTCACTGTGGAAGGGCAGGTGGTCGGGATTGATGACCCGGAATAACCGGGCATCAGTACCCACTGTTGGGCCATGAAGGCAGACTACATTCTAACAATGAACAACGGTCACTTTTTAAAGCGTGTACAACTAATTAAGTAAAGATGATTTATCACGCCCAGTATTCAACAACAGAAATCTGAGGTTCACAAAAACCTAGGTCTCAGACAAACTATCAGCACTTTACCATGGACTAGAGCCTAGTCCTCATATTGTGCTAGTTTTGACATCAACGACCTTCAAATTTTTCTTTATCGGTTTTTTCTTTTTTTCTTCTTAGCCCAACATGACTTGTTCTTTTAATTTTAAAAAACAAGTACTTAACTTAATCTAAAAATGCTATTCTTTTGCAATGCATCTCATTTGGTGAATCCCAATGCCGCAATATAAGGCGCCCGAAGCGTTTCACTATCACTTGTTTCTTCAGGGGATTACCTCCATATATATATATATATATATATATATATATATATATATATATATATATATATATATATATATATATCACTGTAAAATAATTAAAAACAGAAAATGTAACTAAAGAAATATTTTGTGTTGCATCTTCCATCTTACATTCTCATATCATTGGAATTACTTAAAAACCAACTTGATGCTGCCCACGTATCTCCAAGGCACTTAAAAAGTCGTGCTGTCAAACTTGTTCTTCCAGCTGAAAATGCCGCGCATGCGGACTACAGGATGACTCTCGCATTTTAAATCCTTCAGACGGAGTACGTGTCAACCATGCCTTTGCACTCACTGATGACATCAATAATCTACAGATGCTGCTTTACGTGATGAATATTAAAGTACCTCTTTCATAGAGCACCTACTATTTGATCATTTTTAATGATGTTCTAGTCATTGAAAATTTACCAAAAATCCAACTCTATCACCCATACTATCCCTTTTTATAACAAAACTGACCAATCCTGTTTAGCATTAAGCCCAAAAGGAACCACCGTATTTAAATCAAATATCCATTTTTGTTCTTTAATCAACAGCATTTGTTCAATTGATTTACCCATTATACCGGACTCAACTTTATCTATACAAAAGCACCTCAGTTGCTCAAATATGTGCTCTTTAAAAACGCAATGTTGTACTAACGGTGCTGCCAATGATTTACATTTTAAACCACTGCGGTGTTCTCCCATTCTAATCTTAAATGATCTAATTGTTTTCCCAACGTAAAGCAATTCACATGGACACGTGATTGTATATATAACATGAGAAGAAGCACATGTCGTCTGTTTCTTCAACTGATAAGTGATTCCTTTATGCGTAAACCGCTGAACTTCCATTGTGATATCACAAATGCTGCATTTGCCACATTTTTTATGGCCCATATTTTCTGTTAATACTGTTGGAATCATTACAGAAACACGTAGAAACAATTAGACAGGAGGTTATGATAAAAAAATCAAAAATATTGAAGAGAGATGATTCTGATTACACTGTGGGATATGTATATCCGTGGCTCAATTTAAACCGGAAACAAAAAATGACAAAAAAACGAGTAAGCTTTGAAGATACGTCTGACGAACAAGTTAGCTCTGATTCAAGTAAATCATCCAAGGAAGATTTTTTGTCCGATGGCAGGGACGACAAAAAGAAAAAGAAGAAAGACGAAGGCAGAGGAAAATAGCAAGAGCGACAGTACCAACAAAGGAAATAAAGACTCTGATAAAACATTCTTTTGATTCCAATTTAGTAGTCAATGTGTCAGATAAAAAATTGTCGGTCGATTCCATCAGCTTGTTAAGTAGAGGCTTATCGTTTGTTCCATCAATCACTTTTGATCCATTTCAATTTCAAATAGATTTTGAAAGTTTAATGAGAAAATAAATTTTAAAAAATTTTTTTGCCTCTACTGAAGGTAAAGAATTTGTTCAGCCATCAGCCACTGAGGTAACTGCACTTAAAGATTCACAGATTCAGGATCCACAAAGTCACAAAATGACACGTTTAAAACTTCCTTTACGGTCAACGTGGACCCCGCCGGGGCCAATACACCCAGCATTGCAGGTATTTAAAGAATTAGTTCTGGAGGCGCTTCGGAAGTTGGGGAATACTCATAAAAGGCACCATATTCGGCTACCCCAGAAAGAACAAAAGTACCTTAAGGGATTTACAAAGATGGACAGATATTGTGATAAGACGCGCGGATAAAGGGGGAGCGATAGTGGTGTTAAATAGAGAGGATTACATTTCTGAATCATTAAGGCAATTACAAGATCGGGCGACCTACAAGGTGTTAGTAGAAGATCTGAGTAAAATTCTTCAGGCTGGTATCAAGAAAATAACTCATGAAGCTTTACAAAATCATTTTTTGGAGTTTAAAGAATATCAATTTTTGAATGTTGTAGCACCTGTTATTGCGAAATTATACACCGTACCTAAGATCCATAAGAATAACCGGAATCCACCCGGTAGACCCATCGTATCAACTAAAGGGAACCTATTGGAACCAATTTCAACTTTTTTAGATTCTTTTCTGCACCCATTGATAGAATTAATTCCCTCTCATGTAAAAGATACAACGCACTTTTTGACTATCCTGGATGATGTAGCTCATTGGGCTTCTTTGACAGATATGATATTAGTGACATTGACGTAGTGTCCTTGTATACCAGCATTCCACAAGCAGCTGCATTTTCAATAGTGGAACGAACTTTACACGATCGAGGGGATTTACAGGAGGGTCAGATATCATTTATATTGCATTTAGCGTATTTAGCTAATTACAAGAATTTTTTGTGTTTGAAGGGGTATTTTACCAACAGATAGCGGGTGTAGCTATGGGGGCAATTTGTGTGTCCTCAATTGCGAACCTGTATATGGGGGAGTTTGAGAAGACTTGGATTATGACATCTCCATATAAGGACCATATAAAGGTCTGGAAATGTTATATAGACGATGTATTTATGCTTTGGCAGGGTCCTGAGATTACTTTGTTTACATTTTTTCAGTGGGTAAATCAATGTGACCCGCATATTAAGTTCACATACACTTGTCATAGTGATACCATCACTTTTTTAGATTTACAAATCAGACGAGGATCTACATTTTGGGAGACATCTGTTCATCGGAAAGTGACAGATCGTAACACCTTTTTACACTATGACAGTGCACATCCTAAGCAATTGAAGGAAAGTCTACCATTGTCACAATTTTTACAGTATCAGAGAAACTGTTCTAGTATAGAGGATTTTAAGAACTTGTCCAAGCAATTGATTAAGAATTTTGAGGCGCGAGGATATCCTCTGAAGGTGGTAAAACGAGCTTATACGCGAACCCTCTATAATGATTGGCAGCGGTTGCTTATAGGGTGAAAACAGAATAATGATTGGAGGAATGATATGGATCATGTTAATCTTATTACCAAATTTTCACCAATGAGTGTAACAATACAAAGAATCATAAGGAAACAGTCCCAGGTTTACAGGATAAAAAAATCTGCTGTGTTTGGCGCAGGAATAACAATTTGAAGGAGCAATTAAGTCCAGCTATACTGCACCCGTTGATTCCAACAGTATTAACAGAAAATATGGGCCATAAAAAATGTGGCAAATGCAGCAATTTTGATATCACAATGGAAGTTCAGCGGTTTACGCATAAAGGAATCACTTATCAGTTGAAGAAACAGACGACATGTGCTTCTTCTCATGTTATATATACAATCACGTGTCCATGTGAATTGCTTTACGTTGGGAAAACAATTAGATCATTTAAGATTAGAATGGGAGAACACCGCAGTGGTTTAAAATGTAAATCATTGGCAGCACCGTTAGTACAACATTGCGTTTTTAAAGAGCACATATTTGAGCAACTGAGGTGCTTTTGTATAGATAAAGTTGAGTCCGGTATAATGGGTAAATCAATTGAACAAATGCTGTTGATTAAAGAACAAAAATGGATATTTGATTTAAATACGGTGGTTCCTTTTGGGCTTAATGCTAAACAGGATTGGTCAGTTTGTTTATAAAAAGGGATAGTATGGGTGATAGAGTTGGATTTTTGGAAAATTTTCAATGACTAGAACATCATTAAAAATGATCAAATAGTAGGTGCTCTATGAAAGAGGTACTTTAATATTCATCACGTAAAGCAGCATCTGTAGATTATTGATGTCATCAGTGAGTGCAAAGGCATGGTTGACACGTACTCCATCTGAAGGATTTAAAATGCGAGAATCATCCTGTAGTCCGCATGCGCGGCATTTTCAGCTGGAAGAACAAGTTTGACAGCACGACTTTTTAAGTGCCTTGGAGATACGTGGGCAGCATCAGGTTGTTTTTTAAGTAATTCCAATGATATGAGAATGTAAGATGGAAGATGGAACACGACATATTTCTTTAGTTACATTTTCTGTTTTTAATTATTTTACAGTGATATATATGTATATATATATATATATATATATATATATATATATATATATATATATATATATATATATATATATATATATATATATATATATGGAGGTAATCCCCTGAAGAAACAAGTGATAGTGAAAACGCTTCGGGCGCCTTATATTGCGGCATTGGGATTCACCAAATGAGATGCATTGCAAAAGAATAGCAGCATTTTTAGATTAAGTTAAGTACTTGTTTTTTAAAATTAAAAGAACAAGTCATGGTGGGCTAATAAGAAAAGAAGAAAAAAAGAAAAAAACGATAAAGAAAAATTTGAAGGTCGTTGATGTCAAAACTAGCACAATATAAGGACTAGGCTCTAGTCCATGGTAAAGTGCTGATAGTTTGTTTGAGACCTAGTTTCAATGGAAAATGAAAACATTGCCTTTTTTGTGAACCTCAGATTTCTGTTGTTGAATACTGGGCATGATAAATCATCTTTATTTAATTAGACTATATTCTAAGGCTGTGATGCCCGCTGGCTCCGCAGCCAACAGCACAGGTACCAAGGACCTCAGCCCCAACGCCAGCACTTTCAAGGTGGTGTCCTCAACAAGGATGGCCTTGGAGGACTGAGACCAATCTCCGGACGTTGATGGCGCTTTCTCCCGCTGGGGCAGCTTCAAGGGCCACTCCCAGCCATCGCCCTCAGTCTCACGTCGAGGGCCCCGAGGCCAGGTGCCATTGTATTTCCCCTTGGTTCTGGACTAATCACTCAAGGACGCCACCGATGTTAGGCTCTTCGAGGAGCATCCCTCCTTGAAGGAGCCCTGGCTCAGTGTTCAATGTCCTTAAGGCTCTGAGGCAGCGCAGTCGCCACACAAGGAGGAAGCTTCTATGACAGCCCTCCAGAACACTGGCACCACAGATGACCGCGGGCTGAGTTGGTCTTAGGAAAAATCAACTCTTGCTGCTTCTTGCAGTCTTGGAGCGCCTTAGGGGTCGTCTGCTGGCAGAGACCACACCTCAAGGCATCATGATCTGGCCTGAGGCACTGAAGGTAACAATTATGCAGGTCCATGCATGACATGTTATCAGTGCAGCAGTCGCATGGCTTGAAGACACTGGCCGAGGCCATGGTGGGGAAGACGGCCCCCTCGAGGTCAAACTCTCTAGGTCCAGCCAGAAAGGGTGCGAGAAAACCTGCACAGCACAGAAAAGACCCCCAAAGGAGAAAAAGAAAAAGGAACCCGAAAAAATGCCGTGCTGTAGGCAAACGGAATCAGGATACAGAAGGGAACCAGTACATGACCAGAGAAAAGCAAAATAAAAAGACAGAACAAAAATCAACTTTTTCCGGGGGGAAACAGACACACATCTGATGGGCTCCGCGGAAAAAAGAAGACTGATGCAAGATGGCACCCTTAGGAGGGAAGGGAACACACGTGTGGTACATCTCCCAAATGCTTCACCTATATGTGAGGACTGACTTCCTGCTTGTTCCCAGAGAAAAAATAATTTGCACCACTTCCCTCCATTCCCCCATCCCGAGACTCAAATCTCACCAGGAAGATCTTGCGTTCACCCTTCTGTTTAATATACTCCTTTGGCAGGAAATCTTTCAACCTATGAAAAAAGAGAGAAAGAGAGACACATACACATCAGTCAGCCATCTTATTTTCCTCAGAATGGAATAATCACCAGCATACCCTGGATCTTACCTCCCCTAGAATATGTTGGAACATCCCTTCCTGCTCCCCATTCCCATCCCTTCCACCCTCACCCCGACCTCTAGAATGGAAAACGCTCTATTCCAGAGTGACCCTTCTCCTCCTTCGGAATGAACCAGAACATTCCCTATCCACAGAATTTACTTATTTTTTAACAACTCTTTTCAAATAAAATGAAATGCTTCCCATTTCAGACTGGTCCCTAGCTCCAACAGCATGAAATGAGAAACTGCCCATTCCAGAGAGATTCTTCCCCTTCCCTCTCCTCAAAATAAAATGGTATGATCCTTATTTCACTGAGATTCCTATAGTCTTTTAGCATATTATCAATTAATGGGCATTTAAATTGAGTAGATCTGATAGCTCTGAGATATTACAATTAAAATTAAAATTTCAAAATTGCATTTTTTAAAGAATTTTATGGTTAGCATGGGATTTTTGGCACAGCTGCAATTTTTGTCACACAGTAACGGTTATCACAGCACACTTTGTACACAGTAAACTCTGTGTTAATCATTGACGCATGTTAGTAAACATGCCTTTAAATATATATCTTCCATTGTCTTTATTTTGTTTTGTTTCACTGGGTTCCTTCCTTCCATCATCCCTCCTTGCCCTCACCAAAAAAAGGACTATGTTGCAATTATTTTGGTATGGGGATAGTAGCATAGATTTATACAAAATGCTTATCTGTAACAAGTGTTCTCCGTGGACAGCAGGATATATCTCCTCACTGATTCGCGACATCATCCAACAAAACTCCATGCATTGAAGAGAGCTTACAGAGCTTTCTAGCAGGGTCATCACTATGCATATGCAGGACTTGCCACGCTGGCATCATCAGATAGCGCCACCTCAATTCCATACCAAGCTAAGAGCTGCTGGAATGCAGGAGAAGCCAATTCCTAGACAAGGTGGGCAGGTATTGTGGTGACTTATATCCTGCTGTCCTCTGAAAACCCCGTTACTCACATGCAACTTTGCTTTCTCCAAGGACAAGCAGGATATGTCTTTATTGATGGTAATCTTTGGATAAAGCTTGCTTTTAAGAACAGAAGGATAAAGAAGGTAAACAGAGTGACAATATGAAAAAAACTTGGGGTTTTTGGGGTTAACAAAAGATAGCTTGAAATGAAAAAAAAGGAGCCAGAGAGGATGGAGTTGGATTCCACACTTCAAACAGATTCCTCAATACACAGTGACCCAACTTACTATTGCATTGGGAATCCCTGAATGTATACCGCCTAGGGAGAGAGCTATGTTTCTATGTTTCTAGATTGCACTTGCACTATGTCACACCCCCTTTCTCAGCGTATAGGCGGTTGCCTTGAGGAGTGGGAAATGTGCCAGATTATCCTTGTAAGTGCTGATGCTTGGTATCCCTGTAGTTGTGGCCCAAACGAAAGACAGCCAAGGTTTTGTGTGATAACAAAAACTTTATTTGTTGCACAGGATTCTGTCATCTATCCTCCCCTAACCAGAAACAAAACGGTGGATACTTTTATATGCCAATATAAAGTCCAACTGAAATATAGTCCAACCTGATCGTTCTCGGGGTTGTCCAATTATGTACAAGGTTAATTCAACTTCTTCTCATCAATGAACCGCTTCCGTATCAGCTAATCACTTCCATAGCTTTCACCATATTCAGCTGCTTACAGACATTGAGTTTCACTCCAGCAGAACGCTGCTTCTCTCCGTGCAAACTCAGTAGCATGAATTACTTATCAGCACTTCTCTTATACAATACTATGTCACACCTCATCCGCCCCAGCCGTGACTCCTGGTATTGTTGGGCTATTATGAGGGTGGTAGTTGTGCCTTGCTTCTATATATAAATCACACAGAACAACTTTCTTTTCTTTTAGGGTTTTATTCCCCGTCCCTTGAGGTTTCTTCTTTTTAAACAACAGAAATTAACAGCTCACTTGGCTTCAAACAAAAGATAACTATGTAACAAAAGTAGCTTCCTTCAGCTGATAACTTTAAACCAAAAGTAAATAATAAACAGCCTAACTGACTGCTTGGCTTGGAGAGAGGGAGAGAGTTTCAGCTCTGCCACTCGTATACTGGAATTTAAGGTTACACAAATCACATTTACCTTAAAGATATCTCTGGCTCTATCACAGAGAAAGAACAGTCCATCAATTCTGTATTTGTTAATACTTCAGAATTCTCATATTCCATTATTTCTTGCTCATTGGTATCTCCACTATCCACTTCCAACGTGGAATAAAAATATGGAAGGCTTGCCTCGTCAGTCAAGAAGTTTCTCTTCCTGTGAGCTGCACTGCCTCTCTGGGGAGTATCACCAAACTCTGAGTGATGTCTTTCAGAGCCCTGCCCCCGCTGGTGCCTCAATGCATAGCTCAGGTCCTGGTTTGACCTGCTAGCTGGGTAATTTTGATAGGGTCCCTGCCGGGTCTGCCCTAGCTTTCCAGGCCCAACTGTGCCTGATTGCAACCGGTGTAACGGTGTTTCCCTGGAAGCTGGGAACTCACCGTGAGAAGGGATTTCTTCAGCTTTTCTAGGTAAGCGAAGCCCTCTTCTTTTAACACTTCTATAATCAGGAGAAAAGCTATTATTAGCCTCTGAATATCTGGGCTTTATATGGCTATTTCTAAGCCTCCAGGGCCCTTCCCTTTCAAATGGCAAATAGCCCTTGTATCTACTCTTTGCCCCTGTACCTGCTGTTGCAGTCTTCCTGTATTCTTCTTGCTTTCCAAACACATTCACGCTGTCAGGGTGTTGCCTTCTCCCAGAACCACACAGGTCTCTGGACTCTTTCCAACATTCACACCGGCTCCCCTGCTGCCTTTCAGCTTGTGACCTGTGCTGCTTTAATTTCTCTCTCAGGGATTCTCTCCTCGGCTCATCCCTCCAGGATTCCCTCCTTGACTCCTTTCTCCAGGATTCCCTCCTTGGCTCCTCTCTCCAGGATTCCCTCCTTGGCTCCTCTCTCCAGGATTCCCTCCTTGGCTCCTCTCTCCAGGATTCCCTGTCTCCAAATGTTTGGTAGTCTGTTTTATCTGCGTATTTCCTGACTCCACCTTCCCTCAGGTGCATTCTATTAGGTAAAGCAGACTCCCTTGCCTTGCTCTCTGGGTGTGTCTTTCTGGGCTCTGTGCACGTGTGCTTAGGTTGTCGCTGGCAACCAATAAACATTCTCCTGTTTATTCTGTCACTTTCACCGTGATCATTCACACTGCTCTGCACCTTCTCAGGCTGCCCTATGTCCACCCTGTGACAACTATTAACAGCTTCACTCTTGGCAACACATAGCACAGTCTGCTTCCATGTCAGAATAAGACCTATCTGGTTTGGTTGAACCTAACTGCATGGATTCAACATCTGAGTCAGACGTCTCATGATTCAAATCAGGGTACTGCAGATCAACAGGCTTCCATGATTCCAAATGGTGTTTAAGCTGTTTCCACTCTCTATTCCTTTCCCTCTGTGGAATATAATTATAACTAGAATCAGCAGCCTCCTTTAAAGTGGTGTTAAAGGAACTCAACTGGCTTGCTCCTCTTCTAGTACGTCTGGGTTGCAAAGGTGGGTAAAAAGACAAGTCTCCGTTCTTGCACTGCTCCTGTTTCACTGGCACAGCGTGAGCTAGCTTTAGCTTCTCTCGTCGAAGCCTACCATCAGCTGATGAATTAGGAACAGCTGAGGTACTTCCTAAGCTTCTGCTAGTATCTGGCTTCTTGCACTTGGAACGCTTAGGCAGCTTAGCATACAGAGTTTTATACTTGGTTAAACTCTCACCTCTGTTCACAGCTTCTAGTGAAGACTCTAGGGAAGATATACTCTCTCTTCTGGATAAGGGTTCCAGCCTCTCCCCATGAGAATAAAAGTATGTTCCCACCTGCTTCTCCTGGCTGTCTGGTTCGCGTTGACCTCTCTCTGTCAGAGGAAGCTTGCTCCACTGCTGTCTCAGAGACCTCCGTGTCTCACAGCAGTCTGGATGGCAACTCTCCGAGCACCATGTGCTATCGTGGCATTGGCTGCTCCACCCTTTGCTTCTCTCTGCCTCTTGGTCAGAGTCAGGTCCTGAGTCTCCTGCCTGAACACTTCCTGTTCTCCCAGGCCTGCTCCTCCACGAACTCTCCTTAGATCAGAACTCAATCTCCCACACGAACCTAGTCTAACTCTCTCTGTTACTTCCTGGTTAAGAGCATTGGGCTGTCCTATCCGGTTTGACTCCGCCCCCTTGCCTCTTACGTCAGCTCCCCTGTTTGTCCTGGAGCTGGGGTGTGGCTCTCTCACTGCCTTTCTGTGCAGAGAGTTTCTCTGGGTTTGTGCTTTAACCCCTTCCTTGCCTGCCTTAATGTGTGCATTAGAGGAAAGCTGCAGTTTTAAACCCATTTTCTCTCTGTTTAAAGCCTCCGCATCATCACAACTAGGCGATATATAAATGTCTATAAAAATAAAATAACATGCTGTAAATGTCTACAGAGACGTCCACACCATAGCTTTGACAATCTCTATTGCAGCAGACCTCAGGTGGGGTCTGTATAATGAGTCTTGCCACACCCTTCCAAGTCAAGTTCAACTGGACATAAGTGAAAGAGACGCAGTCACTAGCCAATTGAACAGTGTGCAATTGACCACAGTAGTTCCAGATTTGTTTGGGTCAAGAGAAACAAAAACCTGGATGGACTTTCTAAGGCCTTTAGTCCACATCAGAAAGAAACCTAGAGGAATTTTTAAATCCAATGTGTCCAAGGCATGATAACCATCATGTGCATGTGAACTTGGGAAAATATCAGAAAGACAAACTGATTGGTTAAGCAGGAAGTCAACTAATATCTTAAGAAGGAATTTAGGATGAGTGTGTAGAACTCTATTTATGACAAATTTTAAGTAAGTCAAAGCAATCACTAAGGCCTGTAGCTCACCAACTCTGCTCACCAAGGTGTCCACCACTAAATAACACTTTCCAAATCAGGTACTTCAGCACACAGACCAGTGGCTCAAAGGGAATTTTCATCAGTGAGATCATTACCACATTGAGGTCCCCTGATACACTGGAAGACTTAAGGTAAAATAAGGCCTTACCTGCTAATTTTCTTTCCTTGAGCCCCTCCAGTCCAGTCCAAATGCTTGGGCTTCTGCTATCCTACCAGCAGATGGAAACTGAGAACCACTGGTTTAATGATGTCATCCTATAAGGGTCCTGTGCAGCCAAACCCTCATCAGTCATTTCTGCAGCAACACAAACCCCACCAAAGACAGGTATTAGCTTAATATCCAAACATATTTAATAACTCATCAGAAACTATTTACGCTATCTCCAAGAAGAGCTCGGAAGCCACAGACCAAGCCCTCTGCCTCCACATTCCCATCATTACCCAACAGACTAGCAAAACAAATTGGCAGAGCAGAGCAGCAAACACCCTGGAACAGGACTTTACAACAAACTCTCCAACTGGGCTTGCATCCCTCATGGGCAGCCAGGGCAGGTTATGGACTGGACTGGAGGGACTCAAGGAAGGACAATTTTCAGAAGTCTGTGTTCGTGAGAAACTAGCTCAACTTAAAGTAGACAAAGTAATGGGACCAGATGGGATACACCCTAGAATACTGAGGGAACTTGAAGACATTCTAGCAACTCCACTGACTGACCTTTTCAATGCCTCATTGGAGTCGGGAGTGGTGCCAAAGGACTGGAGAGAGGCTCATGTGGTGCCTTTACACAAAAGCGGAAGTAAGGATGTGGCTGGAAACTACAGGCCGGTTACTTTAACTTCGGTGGTGAGTAAATTATTGGAAACTCTGCTGAAAGAGAAAATAGTGAGGTTTCTGGAGTCCAGCGGATTACAGGATCCGAGGCAGCATGGATTCACCAGAGGCAGGTCTTGTCAGACAAATCTGATTGATTTCTTTGACTGGGTGACCAGGGAGTTGGACCGAGGGAGAGCTCTAGATGTGGTGTATTTAGATTTCAGTAAAGCCTTTGACACTGTTCCTCACAGGCGACTTATAAACAAACTGAGCACCCTAGGGATGGACCCTAAAGTTACTGCTTGGGTTAGAAATTGGTTGGGTGGGAGGCAACAAAGAGTACAAGTAAATGGAGCTCACTCTGAGGAGAAGGATGTTATCAGTGGTGTGCCCCAGGGATCTGTCCTTGGTCCGATTCTTTTTAACATCTTTGTTAGTGATAAAGCGGAAGGGCTGTCGGGTAAGGTTTGCCTCTTTGCGGATGATACCAAAATCTGCAATAGAGTAGACACCCAGGAAGGTGTAGATAACATGAGGAGGGATCTAGCTAAGCTTGAAGAATGGTCTAGAATTTGGCAGCTGGGATTTAATGTTAAAAAATGTAAGGCCATGCATTTGGGCTGCAGCAATCTAAGGGAGCAATACAGTATAGGAGGTGAAGTACTTTTGTCCACTAAAGAAGAGCGGGACCTAGGCGTGGCTGTGTCTGATGATCTTAAAGTAGCTAAACAGGTAGAAAAGGCGACGGCAAAAGCTAGAAGGATGCTTGGGTGCATACGGAGAGGAATGGCTAGCAGAAAAAAGGAGGTGATAATGCCTCTGTATAAGTCTTTGGTGCGGCCTCATTTGGAGTATAGTGTGCAATTCTGGAGACAGCACCTTCAAAAGGATGTGAACAGGATGGAGTCGGTGCAGAGGGTGGCTACTAAAATGATTAGTGGGCTTCATTATAAAGCATATGAGGACAGACTTAAGGATCTTAATATGTACACCTTAGAGGAAAGGCGGGATAGAGGTGATATGATTGAGATGTTTAAATACCTCCGTGGCATAAATGTTCAGGGAGAGAGCCTCTTTCAATTGAAAGCAAGTTCTGCTACGAGGGGACATGGGATGAGGGTGAAGGGAGATTTTCGCATATCACTCCTGAATCTATTTCTTTATGGAAAGAGTAGTGGATCCATGGAATAGTCTCCCAGTGGAGGTGGTAGAGATGAGGACAGTAACTGAATTCAAAAAAGCATGGGACCAACACAGAGGATCTCTAAAGGTAAAACATGGACTGTTGTAGTTGCTGATATGGAAGGACAGACTAGATAGGCCATGTGGTCTTTTTCTGTCATCATGTTTCTATGTTTCTGTTTCTTCAGTTAATACCTGTAAAAAACCAAGTCATAGACTACTTATTAGATTTTTTCGCCTGTCTCTTGTACAGCTGTTCGAGAGCTTCTCTGGGGAGTGTCCAGCAGTAGTCAGCCAGCATTGTAGTGGACCATTTCCCCTGGTATCTTTGCTCCATCGTTGCGATATCCTGGTGAAAACGTTCGCCCTGTTCATCACTAACCATACCACAGTTGTTAGGAAAGAAATCGAGATGGGAATCAAGGAAATTGATCTTTAGAGACATATTTCAGCCAGGTTTCTGATACTGCATCACCATGTCTTCTACTAGTTCCTTGTAGTTTTCTGCCCTAACATTCCCGAGAAAGTTTGTTGACACTAGGCGAAAAGCATTCCATGCTTGTTTCCCAACACCCTGCAGCAAGTTGTTGAACCGGTCAAAGAGCTCTCGAATCTGAGGACCCACAAAAACTCCCTCTTTAATCTTTGCTTCGCTGAGTTGAGGGAATTTTTCATGCAGGTATCGGAAAGCTGGCAAAGTGCGGTCCATGGCTTTCACGAATTTTTTCATCAAACCTAGTTTGATGTGAAGGAGTGGTAGCAGGATTTTGTGAGCCTCAACCAGAGCTGGGTGCTGGATATTCTTCTCTCCAACTGTTACATTTTGTCTGCGATTCCATTCCTTCCGCAAGTAGTGCCAAACCCTTGCTTGGCTATACCACTCACGTAAGAAACACATGTATTTTATATATCTCCTGCTGCAGTCCCATTAAAAGGGCAACTACCTTCAAGTCACCACAGAGGTGCCAGCTGTACTTGTTATAGTTAATGGAAGTCAGTAGATGCTTTAAGTTAACATATGTATCTTTCATATGGACGGCATGCGCTACTGGAATAGATGGAAGATGGTTTCCATTGTTCAAAAGCACAGCCTTCAGACTCAGTTTCGAAGAGTCTATAAATAGTCTCCAGTCTTGTGGGTCATGAGTGATTTTTAAGGCATTCATGAGGCCTTCAATATCGGAACAGAATACCAGATTACTTTCCTTTCCATCAGATGGCTTCAGCAGCCGTCTGGCAGTAGTATTGCATTGAATCAGAAAATGATGCAATCAACTCTGGATGTGTGCATGCTGGTATTATGCAATGTGATGCAATATTACATCATTCAAGGCTTATTTGGGATGTTGTTGATGTCCTACTGGATAAATTTACACGGTGAAACGTCAAAAATGAACTACATGCAATATCTTCAAAACGAGAACCAATAAAATTGTTTTAATGTTATATTCGTGGTCAGCTCACCAAGATACTACAGATTAGGGCCTTTTAAAGTCAGTAACGATTTCAATGTTGACCAGTGTTATCATTTTAATATGTTTTGTTTACTAGCTGAGAAGAGCCACAAAATGGTAAAGGGGTTGGAAGAATACCTCTACGAGGAGAGGCTTAAAAGGTTAGGGCTCTTCAACTTGGAAAAGAGATGGCTGAGGGAAGATATGATAGAGGTCTATAAATTAATGAATGGAGTGGAAAGGGTAAACGTAGATTGATTTTTTATGCCATCAAAAAGTAAAAAGACTAGGGGGACATGCAATAAAGCTACTAACCCATTTAAGACTAATCAAAGAAAATATTTTTCACTCAATGCATAATCAAACTCTGGAATTCGTTACCAGAGGATGCAGTAAAAGCTGTTAGTGTAGCTGGTTTTAAAACAGGTTTGGACAAGTTCCTGGAAGAAAAGTCCATAAAGCATTATTAAAGAGGACCCGAGTAATCCACTGCTTGCCCCAATACATTGTTAATTGTAAACCACACTGATAATAAAGAGCGCAGTATATAAAAGCTGTTAAATAAATAAATAAAATACAATCATTATTTTATTTATTTATTTAACGGGTATTTTTATATCGCCTTATCATAAATTCAAAGCGGTTTACAATGAACATCATAGTAACGAAATTTTACATAGAATAGGATGGCACAACTTGGAGGATACACACAAAACTGCTGCTGAGAGCTAATTCAAAAACTGACCCTAAACAAAACACAAACACTCTCAATTATATATAAAAAATCTAAAAAATTTCAACCCACAAAATAACTTCAATTATCAATATCAGGCATAATGACCTCAGATGGCACAACCCCTCATGTGGCGAAATTCACCATAGGGTGTTGATAGACACTCACATCACCGGTCAAGCCTCCTCCAAATCCCTAACTCATTTTTACACCAATACCAAACTTTAATAACCACCAACTAACCAATGGGAAAATCTTGTCTAAATCTACTTGAAAAACCACTAACCCACCATTCACTCTCTAACATTCACTCTCTAACACAACCATTTCACACACTCAATTTTAAAAGCGTCGATAACAAATTGTACACAAAGTACTAATACGGCTGAACGCAGCTCTGGCAACTCGGGTAAAAGACCTGCAAAAATAAATAATTACAAAATTGTAATAAGATAATCAATAGCACCATCAAGGTATACAATGGACTTATCTTTTAACTTGAGTCTGGAATCTTGTAGCCGGCTGGGTTCTTTACCACCCAAACAGACGCGTAGAACATAGGCTAGCGCTCACGCCACCTCCAACACGGGAAACTGACTTTAAAGCAATGCACATCAAAAGCAATTATCTTCAAACCACTTTAACTCACGACCTCCGCTCTACAAAAGCTTTTGTTTCGCCGTGGTACGGCTTCATCAGGAGCTTCGCCGTCCAAAATAAGCACTAGACAATGGCTTCCCGTAACATCCCGTTACATCAAAACCAGCGTGTGACGCGCCTGACAACCCCACTTCCACCAATCAAACACCACCAAAACGTGACATCACCTAAAAGCAATACTCCCCCCACTCTCCATTCTAAAAACTCTTTTGAACTGCACAGTGATACACCTTTAAACCCAATACCAATCGCAAAGTGCCATCAGCGTTAGAAAAAAATCAAAAAAATAAAGCCCATTCAAGGCGATCATTTAGACCGCCGGGGTACATTGTATTCAATTTAAAAATCCAACGCTGCTCTTTCTGTAAAAGCAATTTTTTGTGATTCCCTCGGCGAGGATTCAATGGCACAACTTCCAAAACAGTACAACGAAGATCTTGAAACTGATGGCAGTGATCCACACAGTGTTGAACTAAAGGGGTATCCAACCGTACCTTCTTCAAACTGTATTTATGCTCCACCAATCTCGTCCTCAAAGCTCTCAGAGAGGAGGTGGCGAGGCTGAGGAGCATTCAAGACAGTGAGAAGTACATTGATGAGATGCTGCTTGCAGCAACCAGGCTCTCCAGCACAGGAGAAGATGGGTGTCAACAGAATGTCGATTGTTGGACAAAAGTCACCAGAGCCTGCAAAATCACCAATCCAACTTCTCCAGCCCTTGAATTGAAGAACCATTATGCAGCCCTGGAAGTGGAGGAGGTGAAAACATTCCCTGGAAAGGGAAGAACCAGAGTTCAAGTACCCCATAGTTGCAGAATCAGTGACCAGAAGGAAACGAAGGGTAGTGGTGGCTGGAGACTCTCTTCTGAGGGGTACTGAGGCGTCCATCTGCCGACCAGACTTGATGTCCAGAGAGGTATGCTGTCTGCCTGGTGCCAAGATCCAAAATGTTACGGAGAATTTGCCGAGACTCATCAAGCCCACTGACTATTACCCAATGTTGCTAATCCATGTTGGAACAAATGATACTGCCAGGTATACCTCGGAACGTATCAAAAGTGACTTCATGGCTCTGGGACAGAGGGTGAAGCAGGTAGGTGCACAGGTGGTGTTCTCTTCAATCCTCCCTGTTGAGGGTAAAGGCCAAGGCAGAGAGGCTCGCATCCTGGAGATTAATGCATGGCTGCGTGGATGGTGTCTTCGAGAGCGTTTTGGTTTCCTAGACCATGGGATGCTGTTCCAAGGGTTGCAGAGCAGAGATGGCATCCATCTGTCCAAGAAAGGTCAACACATCTTTGGTAGTAGACTGGCTAATCTACTGAAGAGGGCTTTAAACTAGATTCGTTGGGGATGGGTGAAGAAAGCCCCCAGGTAAGTGAAAGCCCCCAGGTAAGTGATACATTAAATACCTTTATGGAAATGGGTAACAGGGGTAACATATGGAAAGCAGTGTGTATTAATGCCCGTAGCATGGGAAATAAGATCTCTGAAGTTGAGGCTTTGGTGGGAGTGGCTGACTTAGATTTAGTGGCAGTTACAGAAACATGGTTCACAGAAAACCATGACTGGGATGTAACTATACCTGGCTATACTTTATTCAGAAAGGACAGGGTAGGAAGAAGGGGAGGAGGAGTAGCACTATATGTAAAAACTACTATTAAAGCTTTGGAATTACAGAGCTTAAAAGGGAGAGAGGAGGCATTGTGGGTTAAACTAGAAAGAGGGAAAGAGAAATCTATTTGCATTGGTGTGATATACAGACCTCCCTCACAAGAGGAAGAGGTGGACAGAGAGTTAATTGAAGACATACGCAGCATTGCTAGGAAAGGGGAAGTGCTACTGCTAGGAGATTTCAATATGCCAGATGTTGATTGGCACTTTCCTGCTGCAGTATCATCTAGGAGTAAGGAGATCCTGGATTCTCTACAGGGAGAACTATTCAGGCAATTGGTAACAGACCCCACACGTGAAAGGGCCATACTGGACTTGGTGCTTACCAATGGTGAAAGTGTTTCTGATGTTGTAGTGGGAGATCATTTTGCATCCAGTGATCACCAGATGGTGTGGTTCAGTATTAGGACTAGGGCTGTTAGAATCCATTCCAAGGTGAAGATCTTAGACTTTAGGAAGACTAACTTTGCGAAGATGGGCCAATACCTCAGGGAGTCGTTAGTGGGATGGGAACAGCTGGGGGATGTAGAACAACAGTGGGCAAAACTGAAAGGGGGTATTTTAAAGGCAACCAACCTTTTTGTTAAAATGGTAAATAAAGGCAAAAGGAACAGGAGACCGCTATGGTTTTCGAAGGAAGTAGCTGAAAAAGTGAAGAAAAAGAGGGAGGCCTTCATGAAATACAAGAGATCACAGAGAAAGGAAGACAGGCATCTGTATTTGGAACAACTTAGAGAAGCTAGCAAAGTAGTCAAGAAGGCAAAGATTCAAAAGGAGGAGGAAATAGCCAATGCAATAAAATGGGGAGATAAGACATTTTTCAGATATATTAGTGAGAAGAGGAAGGGCAAAAGAGGTATTGTCAGACTCAAGGGTACAGGGGGGGAATATGTAGAAGCTGATAAGGATAAAGCGGAATTGCTTAACAAATATTTTTGTTCTGTGTTCACAGATGAAGAACCAGGAGCAGGACCTCAGAAAACACCCACAAATAAGAACAGAAGCGAGGGACATCTTGAACAATTTTCAGAAGACTGTGTTCGTGAGAAACTAGCTCAACTTAAAGTAGACAAAGCGATGGGACTGGATGGGATACACCCTAGAATACTGAGGGAACTTGGGGACGTTCTAGCAACTCCACTGACTGACCTTTTCAATGCCTCGTTGGAGTCGGGAGTGGTGCCAAAGGACTGGAGAGAGGCTCATGTGGTGCCTTTACACAAAAGCGGAAGTAAGGATGTGGTTGAAAACTACAGGCCGGTTAGTTTAACTTCGGTGGTGAGTAAATTAATGGAAACGCTGTTGAAAGAGAAAATAGTGAGGTTTCTGGAGTCCAGCGGATTACAGGATCCGAGGCAGCATGGATTCACCAGAGGCAGGTCTTAGACAAATCTGATTGATTTCTTTGACTGGGTGACCAGGGAGTTGGACCGAGGGAGGGCTCTAGATGTGGTGTATTTAGATTTCAGTAAAGCCTTTGACACTGTTCCTCACAGGCGACTTATAAACAAACTGAGCACCCTAGGGATGGACCCTAAAGTTACTGCTTGGGTTAGAAATTGGTTGGGTGGGAGGCGACAAAGAGTACAAGTAAATGGAGCTCACTCTGAGGAGAAGGATGTTACCAGTGGTGTGCCCCAGGGATCTGTCCTTGGTCCGATTCTTTTTAACATCTTTGTTAGTGATATAGCGGAAGGGCTGTCTGGTAAGGTTTGCCTCTTTGCGGATGATACCAAAATCTGCAATAAAGTAGACACCCAGGAAGGTGTAGATAACATGAGGAGGGATCTAGCTAAGCTTGAAGAATGGTCTAGAATTTGGCAGCTGGGATTTAATGTTAAAAAATGTAAGGTCATGCATTTGGGCTGCAGCAATCCAAGGGAGCAATACAGCATAGGAGGTCACTGTCCAACCATTTCCCACTCCCATGTGGTGTCCCTCAGGGCTCTATTCTGGCTCCTTTATTGTTCAACATCTTCCTTGCCCCTTTGGCGCTAATCATTCAACAAGCCGGGATCTCTAGTTATTTCTATGCGGATGACATCTTTCTACTGCACCACACTTCATCATCTCACCCTGATTTATCACCGCTAGAAAATTGTCTGTCAACTATTTCCACTTGGCTTTCCTCTAACTGCTTAGTGCTCAATGTTTCCAAAACCGCCGCAATTTGGTTTCCTCACACCTCTCCTGTCCCGTCTCTTTCTCCATCCCTTGCAGGTTCCCCCATCACTGTGGCTTCCAAACTCCGCTACCTTGGGGTATTTCTTGACAGCAATCTCAGTTTTCAAGATCACATCTCTCATGTTTCCCGCTGTTCTTTTCTATGTCTTAGACAAATTCGTGCCGTACGTCCCTTTCTGTCTACTCAGGCCCTCACTACTCTTCTGCTCTCGTTGGTTATCACTAGATTAGACTTCTGTAACACTATTTTTGCTGGTCTCCCTAAAGCTCAAAAACACCGCCTTCAACTGATCCAGAATACAGCTGCCCGCATGATCCTCCACGCTTCCTCACGTGACCATATCACCCCTCTGCTTTATCACCTCCACTGGTTGCCACTTGACTATCGAATAACATTTAAGGTTCTCACTTTAGCTCACAAAGCCATTTATCATTCCACTCCTGCCTACCTTTCTGATTTACTGACTTACCATAACCCCTCTCGTAGCCTCCGGTCCATTCACATTAACCGTCTGCACCTCCCTGCACCCTCCAAAGCCCATTTGCAATCCACCAGAAAATCTGCATTTTACTACTTAGGACCCTCTCTTTGGAATTCCCTCCCTACTAACCTCCGCACAGAAGAATCCTACCCCAAATTCCGCTCTCTTCTTAAAACCCATCTTTTCTCACTAGCTTTTCCCCTCTGATGACTTCTCTCTGTTTTCTATTTGTATCGCTTCTGCCTTTACTCTCCTTTTTGCTTTTAATTATTGTAATTTCCTTTCTTTTTAACCTCTATTTTGTTTTAATTGTAAACCGCCTCGGTGTAATGAGAGGCGGTATAGTAAATGTGAAATAAACAATAAACAATAAGTACTTTTGTCCACTAAAGAAGAGCGGGACCTAGGCGTAGTTGTGTCCGATGATCTTAAAGTAGCTAAACAGGTAGAAAAGGCGACGGCAAAAGCTAGAAGGATGCTTGGGTGCATACGGAGAGGAATGGCTAGCAGAAAAAAGGAGGTGATAATGCCTCTGTATAAGTCTTTGGTGCAACCTCATTTGGAGTATGGTGTGCAATTCTGGAGACCGCACCTTCAAAAGGATGTGAACAGGATGGAGTCGGTGCAGAGGGTTGCTACTAAGATGATTAGTAGTCTTCATTATAAAGCATATGAGGACAGATTTAAGGATCTTAATATGTACACCTTAGAGGAAAGGCGGGATAGAGGTGATATGATTGAGATGTTTAAATACCTCCGTGGCATAAATGTTCAGGGAGAGAGCCTCTTTCAATTGAAAGCAAGTTCTGCGACGAGGGGACATGGGATGAGGGTGAAGGGAGATAGATTCAGGAGTGATATGCGGAAATATTTCTTTACGGAAAAAGTAGTGGATCCGTGGAATAGTCTCCCAGTGGAGGTGGTAGAGATGAGGACAGTAACTGAATTCAAAAAAGCATGGGACCAACACAGAGGATCTCTAAAGGTAAAAAGTGGACTGTTGTAGTTGTTGTTATGGAAGGACAGACTAGATGGGCCTTGTGGTCTTTTTCTGTCATCATTTTTCTATGTTTCTATGTTTCTCGTAGTTTTCCCCACGTAAAGCAACTGACACTCGCACCATATGGCATAGATTACATAGTCAGTAGTACAGGTGGTAATAGCCAATTGTTTAACTTGCCTTTGATATTTTTCACAAATGGACATACTCATAATACCACAACATGAACAATTTTGACATGCAAAATGACCTAATGTAGATGTAGAAGATACTATATCGCGTCTTATCACAGCAGGGCACAGTCGATCTCGAAGATTGCTTCCACGGCTGTATGCCATCCGCAATTTACATGTAGAAAGCTGAGGGTGCCGATTGATGAGATGCCAGTGCTTACGTATCATTATCGCTATCCTAGAGGACAGACTTGAAAAAGGTAAAACACAAGTAACAATAGATGACAAATCTTCAGAAGGTGCCTTTCTAACTGAATCAAGCAGCCACTCACGATGGTTACATTTAGCTCTTCTATAAGCTCGATGCACAACTGAAGAAGGATATCCTCGATCCAAAAATTTTTTCATCATACATTTAGCTTGATATTTAAACTCCTCTGTAGTAGAACAAATACGACGACATCGCAATAATTGCGAATAAGGAAGACTCCGCTTCAGATGTGGAGGATGGAAACTAGAGAAATGTAACAATGTATTCCTATCCGTCGTTTTTGAATAAAGAGTGGTAACAAAACAATCTTGTTGTTTAAAGATCTTCACATCCAAAAAATGTATAACATTCTCTTGAATATCAATCTCAAATTTAATAGAAGAATGACACTCATTTAAATAGGCAAAAAAGTCTTCCAAAGAGTCTTTAGTCCCTCTCCACAAGAGAAAAATGTCATCAATATACCTATACCAGCGTATAATAAATTAAGCATACTGTGACGGATAAATAAACCGTTCTTCATAATCACTCATGAACAAGTTAGCCAACGAGGGCGCAAATGTAGCACCCATTGCAGTTCCAGATATCTGCTGAAAAAAAGTATCTCCACACAAAAAATAATTCTCTTTTAATGCCAAATCTGCAAGGGTCATCAACAAAGAAGTGGGCACCTGAACGGGCTGTTCTCGAGAATCCCAAACCTGTTGTAAGACTAGCAAAGCTTCATCTTGAGGGATAGAGGTATATAGAGCTGCCACATCTAAACTTGCCATAAAAACGACTTCCTCCATCTGACATTCATCTTCAAGAAGTTGCAGAAAATGAGTTGTATCTCTCACATAAGAGCGAATTTTTGGAACTTCATCCTTCAAAAAAGAATCTAAAAACACCCCTACCCGTTCCAATATGGAATCATTACTTATTTATTTATTTATTTATTTATTTAACAGTATTTCTAAACCGCCTTATCTTATTAATCAAGGTGGTATCACAGCAAACAATCGGGTAAAGTGAGTGTGTTATACATGCAGTGAGGGTGAAATTTAGTTGAGTGTGTTTTGTATTGTGTGCGAGATTAGTTTGAGCTATGTACAGAGTGGGCTATATACAGTGGGGCTATAAAACATTTTCTATACATACAGTGTTAGGCGGTATCATGTGCTGTTATACATTCTCTGAGGTTATGTGATGTGTCCATAGTGTTCTATGAACAGCATGGTCTTCAGCTGTTTTCTAAAGTCTTTGAGGTCTGTAGTTGCCCTCAAATCGTCCGGTAGTTTGTTCCATATTGTTGGAGCAGCCATGGAGAGTGCTCTGTCTGTTGTGTCCTTGCGTGTGTGTTTGTATTCACTTGGGGTGCTGACTCGGTTGTGTGTTTGTTTTCTTCTAGGACGTGTGCTGGTGTCTGGTTGTATGAGGGTGTGCAGGCTGTTGGCTGATGTGTGCTGATTTATCTTAAATAGGTTTATGATAGTTTTGTATCTGATGCGTGCACCGATTGGGAGCCAGTGTAAGTCCTTTAAGATAGGTGTGATGTGCTCCTGTCTTGCAGTTCCGGATATTATTCGTGCTGCAGTGTTTTGTGCCAGTTGGAGTGGTTTGAGGGCTTGTTTCGGTAGTCCAAGGTATATCGGATTGCAGAAGTCCAGAAGTGGGGTTATCAGTGCTTGACAGATGGTACGGAAGTGTTCGGGAGCGAGGAGTGGTTTCAATCTCCTGATGATTCGCATCTTGTAGTAGGCTTTTTGGATTGTTTTGTCTATGTGTGGCTTGATAAAATAGGGCGTCCTGGAGGAGATACCAAGCACTTATGAATTTTCGGCAAGATATAAAATGCCGGTATTTTTGGATACTGTATAAGGAGGTACGATTTTTCTTTATTTGTCAAGTAAGCGTTTTCATAAGCACTAGTTACTTCTACCTGAATACGAGCTTGTAGAGATTCAGTAGGGTCAGACAACAAAAGTTTATAATGATTGACATTGTTCAACTGTCGCCACACTTCTTTCTCATAATCCGTGGTATTCATAACCACCACTGCACCACCTTTATCCGCACGTTTAATCACAATATGGGACATATGCGCTAATTCTTGTAATGCTGCGTAATCACAAGATGATAAATTCTTAGGTTGATTATGATATTTCTTCTCCAAAGATGTCAAATCAGCTAATACCAGCTGACGAAAAGTGTAAAGGAACGGGTCCAAAGGGCCTGGCGGCATCCAAGACGATTTCAAATGTACAACAGAAGGATCTGACATCGAAGGTGATTCTGCAAAAAATAACTTCAACTGTATAGAACGAATAACACGTTCAACCGCCACTCTACTTAAAAACCGATCATAGCTAGGGCCGTATACAAAAGAAAGGCCCCTAGCCAAAACTGAAGTCTGAGCTGAAGTTAAAGTAACCGCTGATAAATTTACTACTGTCACTAATCGAGAGGGGTCATCCTGTCTTTCTTGCGTCGGGATCTCGTCGTAAGCCCGGGAAAATTTTGTTGTTTATGTTGATTCTTAGAGGAATCCCTTAATGGACCTTCTGAATCTCGAAATCTTACCCGATGATCAGAGCCACGGCTCTCCAAACTGGAATCTGAGGAATAGGTAGAAGAATCCTCACCCGACTTCTTCCATAAAGTATTTGACTGTCTAGCACGTCATAAGGTCCAATTATAAATAGGGCCTTCTTTCGTACGTCGTTCATCTTTCAAAAATTTTTTGATCTTCACACTTTTCAACTCAGAACGATATTTATCAAGTGTGCTGACTAACTCAGTATAACGACTTTCAAAATCTGGTGTCCCTTTCAAATCTTTCAATTCTTCCTCCAACTCCTTTTTAAGAACAGTGTTCTTCGTATGAGCCGTGTCTATTACCAATAACATTAAGTCCAAAGAGCATTTGTTTAAAATCTGGTTCCAACGATGGACAAAACTTTCATCCTCCAAGAACATCCCTGGGGCCTTCCAAATACGCAATCCCTGAGGGATGACCTCTTTACGACAGTATTCAGCTAAGGTGACACTATGCAGTTCTAACCTAACACTCTTTGTAGATTTATTAAAAAACAGATCCCAATCTGGACTTCCTTTAGCATCATCCCCCAATAATGGTGGCAATTTCAAAATTTCATTCGCCTTTTCTGTGCTAAAGCTAAAGGAATCTTTCCAAACAATATCCATTGCAGCCAAATTTATAACAACACACAAAACTGCTGCTGAGAGCTAATTCAAAAACTTAGGGACAACTTGGAGGATTACATGGGACACTTAGTACATTTAACTATTTACAGGTATGTTGCAGCAGTGTGAGGTGTAGTAGTGTTACATAACAGGTATAGGTTATAAAGTTGTATTATTGGTTTCTGGCAATCCTTCTTCTGAAGTGGAGCCATAGTATTCATGGAAAAGCTGGGTTTTTATGGCTTTCTTATAGTCCATTAGGTCTTTGATTGCACGTATTGCAGCGGGAAGGTCATTCCATAGTTGGGGGGCATACATGGAGAAGGCTCTACTACTGTTAGATTGTCTCACTGTTCTGAAGCTTGGTGGGGTTACCAAGATGGTGTTATCTGCTCCTCTTCTCGTTTTGGTTGGGTGTGCTTTTGTGAGCAATGGTTGAAGGACTGGGGGAGATTATTATGAAGATCTTATATTTAATGCGTGAGCTGACTGGGAGCCAGTGTAGTTGATGGAGAGTAGGGGTTATGTGGCTTTATTTAGCAGTTCCAGAAGTAACTCTTGTGGCTGTGTTCTATACCAGTTGAAGGAGGAGTAGCATTTTCTTAGGTAATCCATGGTAGATGACGTTGCAGTAATCTGTTATTTTATTTATTTACATTCTCTTATATACCGCGCTACTCTGCATCAGTGCGGTTTACATTGAACAAACAAATTACATTGAACAGGGCATTATAACGTGGAGATAACTATTTTACAGGGAACATGGGCTATGGAGGGTTAAGTGGCTTGCCCAAGACCACAAGGAGCACCTGTGGGACTAGAAACCCGTCTTTCCGGCCCAAAGTTGCTGTCCTCTAGTGGGATTTGAACCCCTGACCTTCCGGCTTGAAGTACCTTGCCCCAACCACTAGGCCACTCCTCCACTCCACTGTTATGGGTATTACCACTCCACTGTTATGGGTATTACCATGGTCTGACACACGGTCCTGAAGTCGCTGCTGGATAGTAGTGGTTTGAGTTTGTGTAGGGTTCTCAACTTGTGGTAGGCTGTTCTGGTCGTCCGTTTTATGTGCGGTTGGAAGCTGAGATATTGATCAAAGGTTACTCCGAGGTACCTAACTTCTTGCTTGTTAATTAGGGTGTGATCTAGGAACTTTATTGAGGTCAGGGGGGGAAATTTGGTGTTCCTGGTGATATTTATTTATTTATTTTATTTGATGTTTCTTTTATACCGCGCAATTTGCAATCAGTGGTATAAACATATAACATTTGTCCAGTGCAGGCAAGACTGCAAAGGATTTACATTTCAATAGGGATATGGATTAATTCAGATTTTTTGAAGTTAATGGAAAGGTTCTGATCTGTAAGCCACTTTGACATTGATCCGAGGCATGCTGTGCTTTGTGAATAATCTGGATGATTGGTATTAACGTGGGTAAATATCACGATATCATCCGCATATATTCTATAGTGGATGCTGTATTGTCTTATAAAGTTACAGATTGGTTGGATGTATATATTAAATAACAATGCAGAGAAGGCTGAGTCCTGTGGGACACCCTGGTATTGTGTGAAAGGTTTAGACTGGTTGTTTTTGCTTCTGACTTGGTTACGGTGGGACAGATAAGAGATAAACTAGTCCAGTACTGTGCCATTAAGGAAGCTGTGTGTCTTTTTGGGAAACTACTAGGTACTTGTGACCTGGATTGGTCATTGTTGGAAACAGGATACTGGGCTTGATGGACTTTGGTCTGACCCAGCATGCCCTTTCTTATGTTCTTAAAACTGGTCAGGTTTATATTGTAGATTGCACAATGATTATGCAAGTAGCCCACTTATTGGTCATTGAAAAGGCGAGCAAGGAGGGTGTCTTTTAGTTTTAAAGTTGGTTTTATGAATGGAGATGGTGTGAGTATATATCTTTGAAGTATCGGTTGGCTAGAGGGTGGCCGGATAGTATTGGCTGTTTTTTTAATAGAGTACGTTGTGAGTGGTTGCTTTTTCGTTTGAGTTTAGGTCTGTCTGAATGATGGGAGGTGTGTGTTGAGTTTTCCACTTCTGATTGGTGGGTCCCTTGCTGTTTTGATTGGTTGGTTCATGGTAGTATTTCATTGGATGATTTAACAATTGGTGTTAGCATCTGATTGGTCATCTGATATTTTTAATTCATTGAGTTTTAGACGCTAAGAGATAGACAGCCATATGATTCACCATTGTGAGAGGAGACGACGACGTTCTGTGGGTGGAAGCCGATGTCGGAGCATGATTCTGATGGTTTCCTTTATGGATGGGTGTCTGAAAGACAGTATGTGAGTTTGTTTTTGTTTGTAGGAGATGTTTGATATACAGTACTTTTCTGAATGCACCTGAAACAGCCATGGTCTTCCTCTACCCCACTTATTTTTTAAAGTTTGCTAGTATTTTCTCCTACCACTGTCATATCTAGGGCCAGCCCTTCCACTAGGCGAGTTAAGCGGCTAGTCCAGGTGGGCAACGGCAGTGGCACACATGACTGGCACGGCGCCCCCCCCCCCCCGCCATTGCCACAAAGTCCATTTGCCAGGGGAGGCAGACAGCAGCAGCATTTCAAAAAGTGTGGCAAATGCAGGCAAGAAATTGGCGGCAAAAAGCAGTCCCTGCTGTCACTGCCACCACTGCCTGCCTCCCCTGCTAAATGGGATTGGCAGCAGCTGGGGGAGGCGGCAGCAGCTGGGGGGGGGGGGGTGTGGCGAGGCTGGGGTTTCTGCCGAGGACCCTGCTCATATTGAATGTTATGAGGGTGACAGATGATTGTGTATTAAAGTGCCAGCAGGCACTCAACAGCCAACTCAGCACCCGATCAGCATCGGGGGTGAAAGATGGAGACACTAGCCCCTCCCGCTCCCCCCGCCAAGGCCAATCGGGCCTGGACATCAACAGCAAGCAGGACTTTAAACTTAAAGCGCCAGAAGGTGCTTGGCGGCCATCACAGCACCCGATCGGCATCGGGGGTGGAAGCAGAAGATACTAGCCCCTCCCGCTCCCCCCGCCAAGGCCAACCGGGCCCGAACATCAGCAGCAAGCAGGATTTTAAATTTAAAGCACCAGCAGGCGCGCCCGCACCTGGCAGACCCACGCCCAAGGGCCTCGCCAGAGGGCTCTTTGGCTTGGGCTTGACCCTTAGGCAGAGACCGTGGAGGAGACCTTCAACAACAACAGAAACCCACTCACAAAGGAAAAAACAACCAGAAAATACACAGACTTGCCAAATAAAAAAGCTGCAAGACAACAAGAGAACAAACTGCTACAGACCCCCGTCTCTCCAGCTATATTTACCGCCAATAAACAGCTACAGGACCCAGCTGGACTTTTCTTCCAGCGTTATTCAAGGTAACAGATGCACTCCCACGACATCACCCCATAATGGCTCACTTCAAACATCTCCTCTATATCCTCATACTACTGATGCTACTCCAGAGTCTCTCAGCAATGAACCAAAGTTACACAAAGACAGTACTACACCCCCACTAGTTCCCATCTGGCACACAACATCCTGGCAGCCTCTTAATATCCAACACAACAGGAAACCACACTCCTTCATTTACATAAAACTTATCCACCACTAACAATCACCACACACTAACCCCCTGTTAAACACCCCCATTACATGCACCCTCATCAATGCAAAGTCAATTCGAAACAAAACATACACCATCATGGACTACCTAGAGAGGCACAATATACTATGTATCACTGAAACATGGCTAAATGACACTGACCAGGTCATCCTCTATCAACTCATACCAACCGACTACTCAGCGTTCAAATGCCCTAGAAACCATCAGAGAGGAGGAGGAGTACCAATCCTTACAAAGACCCAACTTAAATCTAAATTCCTCGCCTCCAGCAGCACAGACAACTCCAACATAATCACCATAGACAATAACTATATTACACTGAGTCTCATATACAGAGCCCCTAATGCCAAGAGTGAGGAACTTTCCAAAGTTCTTGAATCAATTTGTGCACACAGCACACCTCAAAAATCCCTCATGGCCTTGGGAGACTACAATCTAGGGACATTGCCTAACAAAGAGGAAAGATTCTTCCTGAACGCTATGGAAGCCCTATATTACCACCAACTACTTAAAAATCCCACACACCGAACAGGCACAACTCCTGATCTTATCTTCATCCCCCAAACCATGCTGGACCGTAACCAAATAATACACCCAACAATCACCCCAATACCATGATCTGACCACCATCTAATAACGGTCACCTTACATATCACACGATCGGCTGAACAAGAACCCCAGCAATAAAACTGCAGAAGATTCAAAGGCTTCAACAAAGACAAATTCCTCGATGAGATAATCCCCAAACTCCAGCAAGACATGGATAATCTAGATGACTTCATTGATAATTGGAACAACTCCTTAAATGAAGCAGCTACAGCACCTCCCAGAAAGCAAACAAACTCACACAGAACAAAAATGGCACCCTGGTATTCCGATGAAATCAGAACAGCTAAAAGACACCTAAGAAAGCTCAAACGAAAATGGAGACATATAAAAGCCTCACATCAATACAAAATCCAACAGATGAAATATACTAATACAATCAATAAATGCAAACACCACCACCATATAAACCCAATAATGCAATCAGCTAACAAACCAAGGGAACTATACAAAGTTATACGAACTCTCACTGGAGACCCCATGAAAAACAACACCCCTGAGATACACCTTCAAAGCATACCAAACCACCTCAGAGACAAGCACGACATGCAGAACCTGATAACCACGTCAACCTCAACATTCCAACCTCAGGCCTCAACCCATAAACAACTATAGGGAAAGTTCAGTATCCCAACTACCCAACACATAGAAAACATCAGAACCTCGCTTAATACCACCACATCACCTTCAGACCCATGTCCCCAAATGGATTAAGTCCTCAAAAGAACAACTCAAACACTTCATCCACAAAACAACATCCTTATCTCTCACCCAAAGATACATCCTTCCATCACTCAAACATATGACCTGATTCCTAACAGGTGCTATACATTTCAAGCAAAGGTAAGAGTTTGTGGCTTTTTATATTACTAGTTCTATGTCTGGGAGCTCTTAAAAGGGTTTTCATACATTTTTAAAACAAAGTTACATTCTTTTTGGTGCTTTAGTTTAAAAGGGGAAGTATTTTCTTTAGTGAAGTAGAATTAAAAATCTGCTTTCGTTTCTTTCTCAGCTCTTTGAAGCTACTGACACCTCATAAGGTGTTAGTTCCCTCCCTACCCTTCAACTCCCACCCACCTCTAGTGAGCAGTCTTGCTTTATAGGGCACTTTCCCAATTAACCACACACAGGGACTTGGAACAGCACAATCTGAACAAACGTAAAAGAGATTTCACTGCTTTTTCTCTGAAAGGATAGTTGGGAAACTGGCTGGTACTTTGGTAGGTGTCTCTGTCTTTTGCTTTAATAGATACCTAAGCTCCACGAACTGAACAATGGCTGGGAAAAATCATATCGCCAAAGCTGTTGCCCCAATTACAGCGTCTGCCTCTGTCCAGACAGAGGTCCCAATGCCAGTTGAAGGACCGGTTCCTTGTGCAGGATGCCTGCATGCTGAAGCTCTCAGGAAAAAAGTGAAAGAACTCAGAGAGGAGGTAGCGAGGCTGAGGAGCACTCAAGACAGTGAATAGTACATTGATGAGATGCTTCTTGCAACATCCAAGCTCTCCAGCACAGGAGGAGATTTGAGTCTATAGAATGATGAAGGTTGGACACAAGTCACCAGGGCCTGCAGAATCACCAATCCAACTTCTCCAGCCCTTGAATTGAAGGATCATTATACAGCCCTGGAAGTGGAGGAGGTGAAAGCATCCCTAGAAAGGGAAGAACCAGAGCTCCAGCACCCCAAAGTTGCAGAATCAGTGACCATAAGGAAGCGAAGGGTAGTGATGGTTGGTGACTCTCTTCTGAGGGGTACTTAGGCGTCCATCTGCCAACTAGACGATGTCCAGAGAGATATGCTGTCTGCCAGGTGCCAAAATCCGAGATATTGCGGAGAGTTTGCCAAGACTCATCAAGTCCACTGACTATTACCCAATGTTGCTAATCAATGTCGACACAAATGATACTGCCAGATAGCCATATGAGCGTATCGAAAGTTACTTCATAGCTCTGGGACAGAGGGTGAAGCAGATAGGGGGACAGAGGGTGAAGCAGATAGGGGTACAGGTGGTGGTCTCTTCAATCCTCCCTGTTGAGGGTAAAGGCCAAGGCAGAGAAGATCCCATCCTGGAGATGAATGCATAGCTGCGTGGATGGTGTCATCAAGAGCGTTTTGGTTTCCTGGACCATGGGATGCTGTTCCAAGGGTTGCAGAGCAGAGATGACATTCATCTGTCCAAAAAAGGTTGACATGTCTAATGTAGCAGACTGGCTAATCTACTGAATAGGGCTTTAAACTAGATTCGTTGGGGATGGGTGAAGAAAGCCCCCGAGTAAGTGAAAGCCCCCAGTCTTGAAGGACTACAAAAGGGGACTCCTACTTCTGGAGAGAGAGATCTGCAATTTTAAGTATTTGACTTCTGGGAATTTTTCTAAATCTTGGGGGAAAAGGAAATTTTTAGATTAAAGCCGATTAATCTGTGAACCCAGTGTATTTTGTTTAATCAGTCAGGGCCTAGCAGCAAAGAGCTTTCAGTTTAAATTTAAAACACAGAAGAGAGCCTTCTGGTTAAATTTAGACCTGAACAATATCTCTATCAAAGCAAGGGCTGTGGGACTCCCCCTGGAAATTGGTCACAGATTATCTTAGAAGCAAAGGACAGGGTACTGTGCAGCAGCCAGCTTTTAATACAACTTTTTCCTCCCTCCCTCCCCAACACCCACCCACCCCTGGGATAATTATAGCTTTATAGGTGCATAAACCTCTCAAAGGAAAGGAGATGCCATTTTCATTCTCAGGTTCAGCCGTTTGTCCTCATCAGGCATACATTAAGGACCTGAGATTAATTAAGCTTCAGATGAAAAAAGTACATTAAACATATTAGGTGTAGTTTTATTAGTATAAGTATCCCCACCAACCTTTAGTAGGTAAAGAGCTTAAATACCTAAACACAACCTTAAATTAAGAGGCAGACAGCAATCCAGCAGCGAGATGGGGGTTTTCCAGTCTTTTGCATTGTGTGTCACATGTATGAATTTCTCCCAGTTGGCAAGGGGTCTTACATGTGCACTAGGTACAAGGAGCTCTTTGCACACAGGCAAGGAGTCCAATCTCCGGAGGCTAGAGTAGCAGACTTGGAGGACATAAGGAAGACAGAGGTACGTAGACGAGACCTACAGGGATACAGTACTGAAGTCCCTCTCCTCTAGTCTGGAAGCATCCCTGTTGCCATGGAGGAGAGAGGTCACGTGACAGGAAAGCATCACCCTAGTGTGGTAGGAAGTGATCCTGTAGCTCGGACTTGTCTTCCTAGTGATCTAAAACCCTCTCACAGAGAGGAAGTTTCTCCAGGGCCATGTATCCATAAGGGAAGGGTTAGGACAGCCATTATAGTTGGTGATTCGATCATTCGGCATGTAGATAGCTGGGTGGCTGGTGGACGTGAGGATTGCCTGGTAACATGCCTGCCTGGAGTGAAGATAGCGGACTTCACGCATCACCTAGACAAGGTCTTAGATAGTGCTGGGGAGAGGTCTGCTGTCTTGGTACATGTTGATACCAATGACATAGGAAAGTGTGATAGGGAGGTTCTGGAAGCTACATTTAGGCTTTTAGGTAGGAAATTGAAATCCAGAACTTCCAGGGTAGGATTCACCAAAATGCTTCCCGTTACACCCGCAGGACCCAAAAGGCAAGCAGAGCTATGGAGTCTAAATGCATGGATGGATGGTGCAAGGATGAGGGTTTTGGATTTGTTAGGAAGTGGGGAACATTCTGGGGAATGGAGGGGGCTCTTCCGAAGGGATGGGCTTCACCTTAACTGGGATGGAACTAGGCTGCTGGTATTAACCTTTAAAAAGGAGATAGAGCAGCTTTTAAACTAGATAACAGAGGAAAGCCAATAATCACCCAAGAGTGCATGGTTCGGAACAATGTATCCTTGAAGGATACTACCAAAAGAATGAAGTTAGGGCATATCAGCAAAGAGGTTCCAGTAAACACAAAAGTAGCCCAAATGCCCTCGAGAACAGAGCAGACAGAGCTTAAAGATTCCAAATTACCCCTGCCTACCAATAGTCAGATTAATATTAATAAAATACATTCTCTAAAATGCTTGTATGCAAATGCTAGAAGTCTAAAAAATAAGATGGGAGAGTCAGAATATATAGCACTAAATAAGAGGTCAGATATGATTGGCATCTCAGAGATATGGTGGAAGGAGGACAACCAGTGGGACACTGGGATACCTGGGTACAAATCAAATCGTAATGATACAGCTGATCAAATTGCTAGAGGAGTTGCACTCTATGTTAGAGAGGGTATTGAGTCACAAAGGATTAAAGTTTTGTAGGAAACAAAATTTGCGGTAGACTTTTTCATGGACTTCCATGCAAAAAGGGAAGGCGATGGCAGTGGGGGGTGTACCACGCTTTCTCAGCCACGCCCACTCAAGAGCCAGGCCATAAGAGAGAATTGATCCATTTGGGACATTAACACCAGCCCCTGCAAGAGTAGGTCGATCCACAGGGGCAACCATCACGGTCGATCCACAGCCAGTTGGATCAGATCCGCATATCACCGTCTCCGAGGCGAATCTGATGCTACAAGTATCACTCAGCCTAGATGTTATGCTATCCGCTGTAGCAGCCTTCCGATGAGGGTCCACAGAGGAAACACGTACTATAGACCCTCCTGGGTCCAGGTCTAAGCCAGGGCATCAAGGCACTCCAACATCTGCTCTTTCCTTCGACTGTAGAACCGACTGATCATGGCACTGGTTGCTGACGCCATAAAGACCATCACCGGTTGTCCCCAGTGCCGCACCAAACTGGTAAAGATTGAGTCCTCCAGGGCCCATTCCCAGGATCCAGTCGATGGCTGCTCAGGTAATCCATTTGCACTGTCCTTGCTGGCCACATGTACCGTTGACAACACAGAGATGGGTCTCTCCCCAGTGCAAAATAGGTGCCAACTTGGTGGAGAAAACCTGGCTGCCCATTCCCCCCTACTGGTTCAGAGAGGTCACCGCTGCGGCGTTGTCCAAGAAAGCTTGACCAGCCTTGCGACTCAGCAGGTGCTTGAACAGATGTAAGCCTAGCTGCACTGCTCATAGTTCCAAGCAGTTGAAAGGCCCTGGAATAGACAGTGCATACCGGCATTGGTGGTGACCACTACCTAGTCTGGCAACTCCAGGGACACTCCGTGCTCCAGATGCTCCCTGCTTAACCACCACTGCATCTCGCTCTTGACATCCTCTGGAGACTGAAGCCATCAGGGCAATGGATGCAATTGTGGAGACCATCTCAACAGTAGCGCCTTCTGCAATGGTCTCATGTGCGCTCTGACCCAGGGAACAAGATCATGTACTACCAGCATCATGCCCAACACCTATAGATAGTACCATGCCGAAAGACTCATCCTCCACAAGAAATGCCACAGCAGGCATTGCAACTTGCTGATCCTTTCTTCTGACAATGCCACTCTTCTTGCGAGGGTGTCGAACAGTGCGCCCAGATCCATCAAACGCTGCAAAGTGAACAACTTGATCCTGGACAAACTGACGACCCAGCTCAGATGTCTCAGGGGGTAGATCACCTGCAACATGACCTTTAGGCTCTCCTCTTGCGACTTCGCCCGAATGAGCCAATCATCCAAATAAGAATGGACAAGAATCCCCTTGTCTGCGCAGGTCGCCGCTACCACCACCATTACCTCTGTGAACAACAACTATCCAGAGGGTATCCATGAGTCGACGGCACGTAACAACAACCACCACCACCAAAACGGCAGCAACAACCACCACCACCAAAACGGCAGTGTCTGAAACTGAAAGTGGTCCTGAGGCATTGCAAACTGCAAGAACCTCTGGAGGTCAGGGCGCAAATACGACTCTGTCAGATCCAGGGTCATCAGGAATTCATCAGGTTGTACTGCCACTATGACGGAGCGTAAGGTTTCCATGTAGAATCGAGGCACCCAGAGCACCCTGTTGACATACTTGAGATTGAGGATGAGCCAAAATGAACCTTCCTTTTTGGGAACCATGAACTAAATGGAGTATCGACCAGACCCACACTGGTAGGACAGTACCCGGAACACAGACTCCAAGGCCAAGAGCCGCTGTAGAGTTGCTTTAACTACTAAGGCTTTTTGTGGTGCTTTGCAGGAAGAGACCAGAAATGCATCCAGAATGGATACTGAAATTAGAAGGCGTAACCCTCGCAGATGACCTCTACCACCACCTGAACCGAAGTGATCTGAACCCAGGAGTGGTAGAAGCACTGCAGATGACCTCTGACCCGCTCCACCTCCCCCTGGGTCACTCTTGTTTCAATGTGTATTTTTGGCGGCACCTACTGAACCTGTACAGTATCCACAGGGTCTGCCTTTCCCATGAAAGGACTGTCCTCGAAGAAAATGACCGCCTTCTGGAGGAGCAAAGCGCACGGTTCAAAACCATCAAAATTCATGCGCTCCTCTATGGCTCTGTTGTGGCTGACCTTTGCCTCCTCGCACTTTGTCCTCTGGCAACGGGCTCCCTAGGTCTCACCGATGTCCTTCACCAGCTCCTTAAGCACCTCATCAAACAACAACTTACCCTTGAAGGGGAGCTTATTCAAATGTATCTTGGACGGCACGTCCACAGACCAGTTGCGCAACCAGAAGAAGAGTGACGCCACTACCACCAGAGCTATGCTCTTTGAGGAAGCCTGCACGAGATTGTAACAAAAATCTGCCAAATTAAGCGGAAGCTTATTCCAACTTTGCCGGCTCTGAGGAGGAACCACGGCTCAACGTGGGTAAAGCTTGCACCCAGCGAAGGCAAGCCCGAGCCACATAGGTGCCAGAGATGGAGACCTAAAAAGACATAGCATTCACCTCGAATGCCTTTTTAAACAATGACTTCAGCCTGCGATCCAAGGGATCCCAAAGAACTGCACTTCCCTTCACCGGAATCGTTACTTTCTTGGACACCGCCATGACCAATGCATCCACCCATGGATTTGCAAACAGCTTCTTTCTGATGGAGATACATGATACAAACAGGACATTGCTCGTCCTCCTTGTAACCCCGCTTCAAGCAGCAGCTACTCTGCATCAGTCATTTGCATAATTGCCTTATGCACCAGGAAAGGTTCTGCGGAATCCGCATATCCTGTAGGAGAGCGTCAAGAGGAGCCTCCTCATTATCACCCTCCTCATCATCACCCCACATTACTAGAGCGACTCGAGGCCATGGGCATTTCAGGAACCCCGCTAAAATGGTTCTCATCTTACATAGCAAACAGGATGCAGCAGGTCCAGTTCAACAATGATAAAGCAACCCCCTTCCCGCAAACCCAAGGCATTCCACAAGGCTCCGCCCTCTCCTCCCTCCTTTTCAACCTATACCTACAACCTGTATGCAAGATTTTCCAGGACCATGACATCAACTACCATATCTACGCGGACGACCTAATGCTTTACACGCAGCTAGATGCAAATAACCCAAACATCAGCAACCTTGAGAAATGCTTACTCGAGCTGCAAATCTGGCTTCAACGCAATAATATGGCCATCAACCACAAGAAAACAGAAGCAATGTGTATTTCCAGGAAACCAGGATTCGTGCCCCCGGAAACAATCACCATGAACAATAACATTTACAACATCAAAACAGAGATAAAATACCTAGGAGTGTTACTGGACAGCAACCTTAATATGGATAAGCATCTTCGAATTACAAACTGAGCAATATTCCACAAACTAAGAGTCTTGCAGCCCCTACGTAGCATACTCGATCATGCCGACTTCAGATCTGTCGCGCAAGCCCTCATCATCCCACACCTGGACTATTGCAATGCCATACTCCAAGGCCTACCAAGAAAAACCATTAACATTCTGCAAATGGCTCAAAATGTTGCTGCCAGAATTATTATGCAAAAAAGGCTAACTGACCACATCACACCAGTCCTAATTGAGCTACATTGGCTCCCCATCTCGGCCCGCATTCAATACAAATTATTAGTTACCACTTTCAAACTCATCCAGAATGTAGCACCCTCACATCTCAGTAGCCTACTATCCAATCTACCCAACAACAGAAGCCGTAGAACAACAAACCTAAATACCCTCTGTCTCCCAAAGACCTTCAGAAAGGCTAATGAACATAAGAACATAAGATATGCCATACTGGGTCAGACCAAGGTCCATCAAGCCCAGTATTCTGTTTCCAACAGTGGCCAATCTAGGTCATACGTACCTAGCAGTTTCCCCAAGGGACACAGGTTCCACAATGCTTGTATTGGTTCAAGCATTGATATCCTGGGTCCCTTCTTAATAATGGTTTATGGACCTTTCCTCCAGGAACTTGTCCAAACCTTTTTTAAACCCAGCTACACTAACAGCCTTTACTACATCCTCCGGTAACAAATTCCAGAGTTTGATTACACGTTGAGTGAAAAAATATTTTCTTTTATTAGTCTTAAATAGTTTACCCTGTAGCTTCATTGCATGTCCCCTAGTCTTTCTATATTCTGATAAGGTAAACAATCGATCTACGTTTACCCGTTCCACTCCGTTCATTAATTTATAGACTTCTATCATATCTCCCCTCAGCCGTCTCTTTTCCAGGTTAAAGAGCCCCAACCTTTTTAGCCTTTCTTCATAGGAGTAGCCTTCCATCCCCTTTACCATTTTGGTGGCTCTTCTCTGAACCTTTTCTAAAATTGCTATATCCTTTTTAAGATACGGCGACCAGAATTGCACACAATATTCAAGGTGCGGTCTCACCATGGAACGATATAGAGGCATTATAATATCTTTTGTTTTATTTTCCATTCCTTTCCTTATCATACCTAGCATTCTATTTGCTCTCTTGGCCGCCGCTGCACACTGGGCCGAGGGTTTTAACATGGTATCCACAAGGACGCCTAAATCTTTTTCTTGGGTGGTGGTTCCTAATGTGGAACCTTGCATCGTGTAACCATAGTTTGGGTTGTTCTTCCCTAGGTGCATAACCTTGCACTTCTCCACATTAAATTTCATCTGCCATTTTGATGCCCAGTCTTCCAATTTATCAAGATCCTCTTGCAATTTTCCACAATCCTCCTGGGTTTTAACAACTTTAAATAGTTTTGTGTCATCAGCAAATTTGATAACCTCACTCGTTATTCCACTTTCCAGGTCATTTATGAATATGTCAAAAAGCAGCGGACCCAGCACAGATCCCTGGGGTACACCACTATTCACCTTTCTCCATTGGGAAAATTGGCCATTTAGCCCTACCCTCTGCTTTCTATCTTTTAACCAGTTCCTGATCCACAGTAGTACACTGCCTCCTATCCCATGACTCTTTAGTTTTGCCAAAAGTCTCTCATGAGGGACCTTGTCAAAGGCTTTCTGAAAGTCCAGATACACAATATCAACCGACTCACCTTTGTCCACCTGTTTATTCACTCCTTCAAAAAAACATAACAGATTAGTAAGACAAGATCTTCCTTGTCTAAAGCCATGTTGGCTGTCTCCCATTAGGTCATGACTATCTATATGCTGAGTAATTTTATTCTTTATGATGGTTTCTACCATTTTTCCCGGTACTGATGTCAGGCTCACCGGTCTGTAGTTTCCCGGATCACCCCTCGAACCCTTTTTAAAAATTGGTGTTACATTGGCGATCCTCCAATCCTCAGGTATTAGAGATGATTTTAATGATAGTTCACTGCAATCTCAAATTTCAGTTCTTTCAACACCCTTGGATGTATACCATCCGGCCCAGGTGATTTGCTACTCTTCAGTTTATCTAATAGTTGTAAGACATCTTCCCGATGTATCGATATTTCCTTCAATTCTTCCACACCTTTAAATACCACTTCAGTCGTGGGTAACATCCCTACATCTTCCTCAGTAAAGACCGAAGCAAAGAATTCATTCAGTCTCTCCGCTATCGCCTTGTCGCCTCTTAGTGCTCCTTTAACCCCTTTATCATCTAATGGACCAACTGACTCTCTCACGGGTTTTTTTGCTACGAATGTCCTTGAAAAGGTCTTTATTTCGCGTTTTTGCTTCCGCAGCAAGCTTCTTCTCAAATTCTCTCTCTTTGCCTGCCTTATCAATGCCTTGCATTTGACTTGCCAGTGCTTGTGCTGTTTCCAGGTTTCATCATTTGGCTCTTTTTTCCATTTCTTGAAAGATGCTTTTTTGGCAACAACAGCCTCTCTGACCTCAGCTTTAAACCATGCTGGCAATTTTTTAGACTTCCTTCCACTTTTCTTAAAGCGTGGAATACAGCTGGTCTGGGCTTCCAAGATAGTATTTTTCAACAACACCCAAGCTTGATGTACGTCTTTAACCTTTGCAACTGCTCCTTTTAGTTTTTTCTTAACTGTTTTCCTCATTCTATCATAGTCTCCCTTTCGAAAGTTAAAGGGTAGTACTGTGGATTTCCTAACTATCCCTCCTCCACTAATTAAATCAAAGGCGATCATGCTATGATCACTATTGCCAAGTGGCCCCAACACCCTTATCTCTTGCACTACCATCTGGTGTTCCACTAAGGACTAGGTCTAATATTGCTTCCCCTCTGGTCGGTTCATGAACCAGCTGCTCCAAGAAGCAATCATTTATTTCATCTAGGAACTTTATCTCCCTAGCATGTCCTGTTGTGACACTGACCCAGTCGATGCCGGGGTAATTGAAATCACCCATTATTATTACTGCACTGTAACTTTTGCTAGCTTCCTTGATTTCTTTGAGCATTTCATCATCCATTTGTTCATTCTGGCCAGGCGGACGATAGTACACCCCCACTGCCATCTCCTTCCCCTTTTTACATGGAATTTCAATCCATAGAGATTCTACAGCAAATTTTGTTTCTTGCAAAACTTTAATCCTTTCTGATTCAATGCCCTCTCTAACATAGAGCGCAACCCCTCCACCAATTTGATCAGCTCTATCATTTCGATATAGTTTGTACCCAGGTATCACAGTGTCCCACTGGTTGTCCTCCTTCCACCATGTCTCTGATATTCCAATCATATCTAACCTCTCGTTTAGTGCTATATATTCTAACTCTCCCATCTTGTTTTGTAGACTTCTAGCATTTGCATACAAGCATTTTAGAGACTGTATTTTATTCATATTAATTTGGCTATTGGTAGACATGGGTAATTTGGGATCTTTAAGTTCTGTCTGCTCCATACTCGAGGGCATTTGGGCTACTTTACTCTTTTTTGGAACCTCTCTGCTTTTTGTAGTATCCTTCAAGGATACATTCTTCCGAACCATGCGCTCTTGGGCGACTGTCGGCTTTCCCCTATTATCTAGTTTAAAAGCTGCTCTATCTCCTTTTTAAAGGTTAATGCCAGCAGCCTGGTTCCATCTCGGTTAAGGTGAAGCCCATCCCTTCGGAAGAGCCCCTCCTTTCCCCAGAATGTTCCCCAGTTCCTAACAAATCCGAACCCCTCATCTCTGCACCATTGTCTCATCCACGCATTGAGACTCCGGAGCTCTGCCTGCCTATTGGGTCCTGCGCGTGGAACGGGAAGCATTTCGGAGAACGCTACCCTGGAAGTTCTGGATTTCAACTTCCTACCTAAAAGTCTAAATTTAGCTTCCAGAACCTCCCTACCACATTTTCCTATGTCATTGGTACCAACATGTACCAAGACAGCAGACTCCTCCCCAGCACTATCTAAGACCTTATCTAGGTGGCGTGTGAGGTCCGCTACCTTCGCACCAGTAACAGGGCCTTCTCTTTTATAGCCCCAGCACTCTGGAACCGATTACCAAGTGAACTGCGTGCGATCTGTGATCTAAAAGACTTCAGGAAAAAACTAAAAACGCACCTTTTCCAATCCCATTTCAATTTAACCGCATGAATTTCATTCAGGCATATGTAAATATGTTATAAAGATCCTAAGTGAAGTCCTAGCATACTGGCTCATGTAAATATGTACCTCCTTTGGGTAAAGTGTAAAATATGTACCTCCTTTGGGTAAAGTGTAAAATATGTATATAAGCACCTTGTGTATAGTCCTTACCTCAATCAACTGTAAATCTGTAACCCTTCTTATTGTGTGCTACCCATCTCACTAATCAAATTGTACCTACACATAATTACTGGCCAGTACAGCCAGCCTTACCTTTTTTGCAACCACTGCTGATCATTGGAAGCAGCGGGATACAAATTTGTATGTAAATAAATAAATAAATAAATAAATTTATAGCAACAAGCAACTGTGAGATGACCCACAACAGTTCCTCCTTGAGGAACACTCGAACAATGGTGGGATCCTGACCAGGGGAACGCTCGCCCTCTAGAATCCCAGGGCCTCCAGGTCTTCCTTGAGGCCCGAGGGCCCTTCCCCCGGATCATCTGTGCTCTCAAAGCCTAGCAAGACTAGATGCTCCTCGCTGAGTCTCAAACATTTTACCAACGACCCCCCTTATGGGGGGCAGAGATACTCTCTTACCTGAAGATGGTGCGGCAGGAAGTGATCCTGTAGCTAGGACCTGTCTTCCAGGTGATATAAAACCCTCTTGCACCGAGGAGGTTTCTCCAGGGCCATATGCCCATAAGGGAGGGGTTAGGATAGCTGTTAAAATTGGTAATTCAATCATTAGGCATGTAGATAGCTGGGTGGCTGGTGGACAGCAGGACTGCCTGGTAACACACCTGCCTGGTGCAAAGGTAGCGGACCTTACGCACCACCCAGACAAGGACTTAGATAGTGCTGGGAAGGAGTCTGTCTTAGTACATGTCGGTTCCAATGACATACGAAAGTTTGATAGGGAGGTTCTGGAGGCTAAATTTAGTCTTTTAGATAGCTTAATGAAAAGCTTAAAGCAATCAGGGAAGCTAACAAAAGTTACAGCACAGTAATAATAATAGGTTATTTCAATTACCCCGATAGCAATTGGGTCAGTGTCACGGAAGGAGATGCTAGGGAAATAAAGTTTCTAGATGAAATAAATGACTGCTTCTTGGAGCAGCTGGTTCATGAACCAACCAGAAGCGAAGCCATTTTGGACCTAGTCCTTAGTGGAACACAAGATATGGTGCAACAAATAAGGATGTTGGGGCCACTTGGCAATAGTGATCACAGCATGATCACGTTTGATTTAATAAATAGGGGAGGGAGGGTAAGGAAATCCACAATACTACCTTTTAACTTTCAAAAGGGAAACTATGATAAAATGAGAAAAATAGTTAAGAAAAAGCTAAAAGGAGCAGTTGCAAAGGTTAAAGACTTACATCAAGCTTGGGGAGTGTTTAAAAATACTATCTTGGAAGCTCAGACCAGCTGTATTCCACGCTTTAAGAAAAGTGGAAGGAAGTCCAAAAAACTGCCAGCATGGTTTAAAGGAGGTTGATGCAAATATTTAACCTTTGCAACTGCTCCTTTTAGTTTTTTCTTAACTATTTTCATCGTTTTATCATAGTCTCCCTTTTGAATGTTGTTGCCAAAAAAGCATCTTTGAGAAAATAGAAAAAGAAGCCAAATGATGAAAACTGGCAACAACATAAGCACTGGCAAGTTAGATGCAAGGCATTGATAAGGCAGGCAAAGGGAGAATTTGAGAAGAAGCTTGCCGTGGAAGCAAAAACGCATAATAAAGACTTTATCAAGTACATTTGTAGCAAAAAACCTATGAGAGAATCAGTTGGACCACTAGATAAGGGGTAAAAGGGGCACTAAGAGGGACAAGGCCATAGCGGAGAGACTGAATGAATTCTTTCCTTTAGTCTTTACTGAGGAAGGTGTAGCAATGTTACTCATGACTGAAATGGTATTTAAAGGAGCTGCTGCGGAAGCTTTGAAAGAAATATAACAGCAAGATAACAAGATAAAAGAAAGATAACAGCACTCCAATCCTCCCAAACAACTGAATATATATAAAATATGATTCTAGCACCACTGTAAATAGCCCACCCTGTATATAGCTCAAACAAATCAAGCACCCAACACATCCCTCACACAACTAAGTTTTATCCTCACTGCATGTACAACACACACACTTTACCTGATTGCTTGCTGTGATACCACCTTGATTATTAAGATAAGGCGGTTTAGAAATACTGTTAAATAAATAAATAAATAAATAAATATCAATCACCAGGAAGATGTATTACAAACACTTGATTAACTGAAGCGTAGCAAATCACCTCGACCGGATGGTATACATCTAAGGGTGTTGAAAGAACTGAAATATGCGACTGCAGACTTGCTATTAGTAATCTTGTCTTAATAATCTGCTATCTTTTTTTGAAGGTGTGAATAAACAGGTAGACAAAGGTGAGTCAGTTGATATAGTGTATTTGGACTTTCAGAAGGCCTCTGACAAGGTCTCTCATCAGAGGCTTTTGGCAAAACTAAAAAGTCATGGGATTAGAGTCAGTGTACTATTGTGGATCAGGAACTGGTTAAAAGATCGAAAGCAGAGGGTAGGGCTAAATGGCCATATTTCCCAATGGAGAAAGGTGAATAGAGGAGTACCACAGGGATCTGTGCTGGGTCTGCTGCTTTTTAACATATTCGTAAATGACTTGGAAATGGGAATAACGAGTGAGGTTATCAAATTTGCAGATGACACAAAACTATTAAAGGTTGTTAAAACCCATAAGGATTGTGGAAAATTGCAAGAGGATCTTGATAAATTCAAAAGCTAGGCATCCAACTGGCAGATGAAATTTAATGTGGACAAGTGCAAAGTTATGGACCTAGGAAAAAATAACCCAAACTATGGTTATAAGATGCAATGTTCCACATTAGGAACCACCACCCAGGAAAAAGATTTAGGCGTCATCGTGGATAACATGTTAAAACCCTCCGCCCAGTGTGCAGCAGTGGACAAGAGAGCAAACAGAATGCTAGGTATCATAAGGAAAGGAAGGCAAAAAAAATAAAGATTATAATGCCTCTGTATCGTTCCATGGTGGGAACGCACCTTGAATATTGTGTGCAATTCTGGTCGCCAAATCTTAAAAAGGATATAGCATTATTAGAAAAGATACAAAGAAGAGCCAACAAAATGATAAAGAGAATGGAAGGATACCCCTATGAAGAGAGGATAAAAAAGGTTAGGACTCTTCGACCTGGAAAAGAAACTGAGAGGAGATATGGTAAAGGTCTATAAATTAATGAATGGAGTGGAACGGGTAAACGTAGATCGATTGTTTACATCATCAGAATATAGAAAGACTAGGGGATATGCAATGAAGCTACAGGGAAACCTATTTGAGACTGATAAGAGAAAGTGTAGTTACTCACCTGTAAAAGGTGATCTCCGGGAACAGCAGGAATTTAGTCCTCACATATGAGTATCGTCGGTACCGATGGAGCCTGCGCAGGAACGCTCCCCAGCATCCAATTAGAAAGCTTTTAGGAGCATCCCACAGCATCTGTGTGCTGCCTTCCCACCTTTCCCAACTGCCTCTCTCCAGTTGAGTTTTAAAGCTGAGACAAAGAGAGAGAGAGAGAGAGGGAAAGGGAAAGAGATAAACGGAGAGATACAACTCCTAGAGGAGGTGGGTGGGTTGTGAGGACTAAATTCCTGCTGTTCCCGGAGATCACCTGTTACAGGTGAGTAACTATGCTATCTCCAGGAACAAGCAGGAATGTAGTCATCACATATGGGGACTCCCTGGATTTAGATGCCAGGGAGAAACCCCAGAAGTTGTGCATCCCTGAGAAGGGCTCCACTTCCTCCCGTGGATATCTGGCATCCTACCAGGGATGGTGGGTAGGAATTGATTAGGTATGGAACAGATGTTGGAGAACAGCCTGACCAAACAAGGCATCCCGGCAGGAGTCCTTGTAAAAGCAGTAATGGGCTGTGAAGGTATGAACCGAGGCCCAGGTGGCTGCTTGACACATGTCGTCGATAGACACAGAGTGCAGATGAGCCATTGAAGCTGCCATGGCTCTCACACTGTGAGCTGTGACATGGCCCTCCAGAGGAAGATTCTTACTCTGATAGGCGAAGGAAATACACTGAGCAATCCAGTTAGATAGTGTTCTCTTGGAGACTGGATGTCTCAAATGAGAAGGATGAAAAGCAACAAAGAGTTCAGAGGACTTTCTATGTTGCTGTGTTCTTTGAAAGTAAAAGGCTGAAGCTCTTTTACAGTCCAAAGTATGAAGGTTCCTTTCTGCATTTGAGGCGTGAGGCCTTGGGAAGAACACAGGTAGGTAGACTGCTTGGTTTAGATGAAAGGGTGAGACCACCTTTGGCATAAATTGTGGATGAGTCCTAAGGACTACCTTGTCATGATGGAACCTTGTATAAGGTGGATCAGCTACTAGTGCTTGCAACTCACTGATGTGACGTGCTGATGTGATTGCAATGAGAAAGATAATCTTCCAAGAAAGGAATTTCAAGGAGGTAGTAGCTAAGGGTTCGAAAGGTGGCTTCATGAGCTGACCAAGAACCAAATTTAAATCCCATGCCACAGGAGGTAGCTTAATGGGAGGCTTAGTTAGCAGAAGGCCTCTCATAAATCTTGCTATAAGAAGATGGGAGGAAATAGGTTGTCCATTTAGGGGCTTGAAGGAAGCTGCAATAACACTCAAATGGACCCTGACTGAGTTAGTCTTAAGTCCTGCATTGAATAAATGAAGGAGATACTTCAGTAATGATTCCAGAGGTATGGCAAGGGGGTTAAGACCCTTCTGCAACCACCATATGGTAAATCTTTTCCTCTTGAAAGCATAAGAGCGTCTTGTGGAAGGCTTCCTGGAAGCATAAAGGATATCCTTTATTTACTGAGGGAGGTTAAGATCATGGATATCTAGGCCTTCAGCAACCAAGACCTCCGACGTAGAGACTGGGGATTGGGATGCCATAACATTCCGTCCTCCTGAGATAGGAGATCTGGAGCAGACCCTAACTCCAGGGAGGGAGCTTGAGAGAGATGTAAAAGTAGAGGGTACCACACTTGCCGTGGCCAATGTGGAGCTATGAGAATCATACGGCCTCTGTCTCTATGAAGCTTGAATAGGGTTTTGGGAATTAGGGGAATGGGTGGAAAGGCATACAGGAAGTCTTGACCCCAGTAAAGGAGGAAAGCATCCCTTGCCTGAGAGCCCTGAGCCGGAATTCTGGAACAGAATCGGGGAAGTTTGGCATTCCACGGACTTGCAAAGAGGTCTATGTCTGGGGTTCCCCAAATTTGAAAAATCTTGACCACCTGGTCTGCATGCAGAGACCACTCGTGTGGAAGCAGAACTCGACTGAGTCTGTCTGCCCAAGAGTTTTGTATGCCTGGAAGATACACTGCCAGGAGATGAATCTGATGCTCTCTGGCGAGGGCCCATAGTCGCAAAGCTTCGTTGCAAAGCGACAGAGAGCCCGTTCCCCCCTGCTTGTTCACGTAGAACATGGCTACTTGATTGTCCGTATGAATGAGGACTGTCTTGTAGCTGAGCAGGGTGTGGAACACTCGAAGAGCAAGGAAGATTGCTCTAAGAGATTGATATGTAGATGAGTCTTGTGATAAGGAAGCTTATTATAGCTCAGGAAGGAGCTATAGTAAAGGTGAAGTGACTCTGAACAAGCAACCTGTCAGTTCTGGTAGAAATAAGAAAACAGAATATTTCCATAAAAGACTACCAAGTCCCAGAATGCACCAGGTTTCCAACAGCCATTAGAGGAGCTGAAGTGGGGAAACGTGTGTTCAATCAGGAGGGCTATGAGGTAATCCCCAAGCACTCATCTCCAAGGGCAGGGCCTGATTCAGCACAGCTGTGCTGTGCTAGGGTGGAGCACTCATCTAAGCAGAATAAAGGTAGAGTTTATTCTACAGAGAATCAGCTTGGTCATCTTCATCATCTTGAGGATCATCAGAAGCAGAAGCCAGAGCGGACGGACAGAGAGAGCAAGAAACCCTTTGGAAGAAAGAAGAGAAAAGCATTTGGGAAGTCTAAAGGAGTCCATAGCAGTACGTATACTGGGAGGCATTCCAGAGGCATGCATACACCATTGGATTGGGGAAAACCAAAGGAGTGGTGCTGCAGAGCCAGGAATCTCCAGACGGTACCTGTGAGGGAGACGGCTGCACTTGGGAAGGACCCTCAGACCCGTGCCAGAAGGTATGTGAAGAGAGACCCAGTGTCCAGGGATCTGGATTGGAAGGCTGGACATAAAAACTGGACTACATACTGGCCAGGCTATTTAGAGAGGAACTCTAACAGCAATGGAAGCTCAGGTATGAACACTGATCTATGCCCTAGCTATACCCTTGAAAGACAGCAGGGAAGACAGCAGAGTGCTCCATTGAGAAATTCCTCTGTGCCAATCCATGATATTGAACCCATGATTGTTGAAGAAGGGGGAGAGGTTGTAGATGAAGGTTGTGTATACATGGATTGCTCTCTGTCTAAACTCCTGTGGTAAATTGCTGTTACAAAAATACAACAACCATCACAAAGAAATACAAACTTGTTCTGTAATCTACTCAGAAAAGCTCCCGAGTAGGATTTGAGCCACGCAGTAGAAAGTAAGCCAGCTAAGGGGTTTCAGCTGGGTAACTGCTAGCAATTGAGCCTTACCTAATTGCCTGGGAGCTCTGAGGGAACACTTCTGAGTCTGTGTGTGAAGATATGAGAAGTTAACCTGAAAAGAACAGTTTTTCCCTACTTTGTGGGTTTTGTTTGTTGATTGAAGCACTGCTAAGAAAATATTTGCTAGAGCCTACAGAAAAGACCAGTTTGTTACCAACCAGGTCTTTATTCTTTGATTTGATTGCCTAACAAGTTCAACTATTGTTTTCCTGATTTTGTTTTTCTAAGTATAACACTGAAAGCAAGTATCCTGTTTTATGCGCTACCAAGTATATCTGTGTTGGGAGAAATAACCCCATAAATAAATATCTTATTGGCTTTACACTCAAGCACAACTAATTTATTGTGAATGGATGAGTCTGGTATGAATGGACTACATTTCCCACAATCCCTTGCAAGTCATATGAATATTTGCCTTTGCCAAGACTGTGGACATTCTCACCCAGCGCTCCCGTCTGACAGTCTCCTGTGGAGACCAGGTGCCTTGGGTGGAGAGGTCTTGCAGATGAGCTCCCCAACCCATCGGAGAAGCATCTGTTGTAAGAGTTGCCTGGGGTAAGGGTCGTTGAAAAGGGGACCCCCAGCAACAGGTTTGAGTGGACTTCCACCACTGGAGGGACAAAATAAGGCGACTTGTGTTTGCTATTTTGTCTGACAGGCACAATATAACAGTTTGTCCGTTCTTTGTTAGCACCGATCACCAAAGTTCAAAAATAGAAAAATAAATATATTTCCAAAATTCTTAATGAGGTCTCGGTATTACAATGGCTAGGCCTCACAGACTGCTGTCTTAATGAGACCCTACGCCTGATCACATCAACGACCTCAGAAATACAATCAACAGTTTCCTGTTTCTCAGCGAAATGATCTATATAGGAAGTATTGCTAAATTTCTTTAATCTTAGCTTAAAACTAAGCTCCAAAAAAAGCCAAATAAGTTTTTATAATTGCTTTTCACGCTGATCAGGAGTCCTGTTGTATCTTATCTTATCTCATATAGAGATCCCAACGTCACATCCCCGGCACCGCTTAGACGTTTCACAATGCTGTTTCTTCAGGGGATCTTAACTTCATCAGATGATGCTGCCCACGTTTTCTCTCTCGGTACAAATCAACTATTCCCAAAGCACTGCAGGAAGATCAAACGGTTCCGTAAAAACGCCGCGCAGAACCGTTTTATCTTCCTGCAGTGCTTTGGGAATAGTTGATTTGTCGGTACCGGAGAAAACTGCTGGCACCCCAGAGCATGGCACCAGTAGTTCTGCCGAATTCAAGGTCTCGAGAACGTCCTGGAGCCCCGATAATGCTTTGGAAGCCGAAGCCTCCCGCCGAGGCAATTCTGCCGGTGCAGAATCCTCAAGGGCAACGCCAGAGGCATCTCGATGCTTAGAATGAGATCTACCCTTTGAGGACCGGCTAGACTTATGTTTAGTTACCTGATATCCATGGGAGGAAGACGAAGCCCTGGAAGACGTCGATGCCACCGAAGCTGCATCTGAGGGAAACAGGGTACTGAGCTTGGCAGCTCGGTTCTGTCGACCTCTCTTGTACATCATGGCACAGGCCATACATTCCGAGATGGAATGGTCAGGACCTAAACACTTCAGACACCACTCATGGGTGTCGCTGACGGAGATGGTACCACCAAACTTGGTGCACTTTTTAAAACCTGAAGAGGGTTTTTCCATTGTGGAAAAAATCTTGGGAAAAAAGTACTAAGAAAAAAAAATTATTATTTTTTTTTTTAAGAAAAGAAAGAAAGAAAAAACGGCGGTACCGGTAAAGCGTCGAAGAAGGCAAACGCGACCGCAAAAAGGAGGACAATTTTCTGCGGTGACAGGAACACGACCTGCTGGCTCCGTGCAAAACAAAGAACTGGAGAGAGGCAGTTGGGAAAGGCGGGAAGGCAGCACGCAGGCGCAGTGGGATGCTCCCAAAAGCTTTATAATTGGACGCTGGGGAGCGTTACCGTACAGGCTCCGTCGGTACCGACGATCCCCATATGGGATGACTACATTCCTGCTTGTTCCTGGAGATCTACGCTATCTCCAGGAACAAGCAGAAATGTAGTCCTCACATATGGGGACTCCCTAGCTGAAGATGCCAGGGAGACATCCCCAGGAAGGTGCCACCGTCAAAGGTGAGAATCCTTCCTCCCATGGATTTCCTGTATCCCACCAGGGTTGGTGGGTAGGAGTTGGATTAAGTTTGAAAGAGATTTTGAAGAACAGCTTGGCCAAAGAAGGCCTCCCAACGGGAGGCTTTATCTAAGCAGTAGTGGGCTGTGAAGGTGTGTACCTAAGCCCAGGTGGCTGCTCGACAAATGTCATCGATAGACACAGAGTGGAGATTAGCCACAGAAGCTGCCATGGCTCTCACATTGTGAGCTGTGACATGGTCCTGAAGAGGAAGACCTTCACTCTCATAAGTAAAGGATATGCATTGGACAATCCATTTAGATAAAGTTCTTTTGGAGACTGGAAGTCCCAAATGACTAAGGGTCAAAAGCTACAAAATGTTGCGAGGACTTTCAATGGTGTTGTGTTCTTTGAATGTAAAAGGCTAAGGCCCTTTTACAATCCAAAGTATGAATGATTCTTTCTGCATTGGAGGCGTAAGGCCTCGGAAAAAATAAAGGAAGATAAATTGATTGGTTTAAGTGAAAAGGCGAAACCACCTTTGACAAAGTGTGGGTGAGTTCGAAGAACAACCTTATGATGAAATCTAGAATACGGAGGATCAGCCACTAAAGCTTGCAATTCACTAATGCGACGGGCAGAGGTGATTGCAATCAGGAAGATGACCTTCCAAATCAGAAACTTAAGGGCTGTAGTGGCTAAAGGTTGAAAAGGTGGCCTCATGAGCAGACCGAGAACTAGATTTAGATCCCATGCTACCGGTGGTGGCTTGATGGGAGGTTTAGTTAATAAAAGGCCTCTCACAAATCTTGATAGGAGTGGATGAGAGGAAATTGGTTGTCCATTTAGAAGCTTATAGGAAGCTGCAATTGCACTAAGATGGACTCTTACCGAATTGTTCTTTAAGCCAGAATTTGATAAGTGAAGGAGATACTCTAGTATCGATTCTAAGGGTATGACCAGGGGGTTTAATCCCTTCTTGGAGCACCATATAGTAAAACATTTCCACTTGAAGGCATAAGATCTTCTTGTGGAAAGTTTCCTAGAAGCCTGAAGGATATCTTTTACCTGCTGGGACAGGTTGAAATCCTGGAGGTCTAAGCCTTCAACAACAAGGCCGTGAGGTGCAGGGACTGGGGATTCGGGTGCCATAGCATCCCATTCTTCTTGGAAAGGAGATCTGGAGCATGCCCTAACTCCAGAGGTGCCGCTTGAGAGAGATGCAGAAGCAGGGAATACCACGTTTGGCGTGGCCATCGTGGTGCTATGGGAATCATGCGACCCCTGCCTCTCTGAAGTTTGAAGAGTGTTTTAAGGATGAGGGGAATGGGTGGGAAGGCATAAAGGAAGTCCTGACCCCAGTGAAGGAGGAAGGCATCCCTTGCCTGACAGTTGTGCGCCGGAATCCTGGAAGAGAACCGGGGCAGTTTGGTATTCAGTGGACTTGCAAAGAGCTCTATGTCTGGAGTGCCCCAGAGATGAAATATCTTTGCCACCTGATCTAGGTGAAGTGACCACTCGTGAGGCAGCAGTACTCGACTGAGTTTGTCTGCCCAAAGGTTTTGAATGCCTGGAAGATATACCACTAGAAGGTGAATCTGATGTTCTCTTGCGAGGGCCCATAGTCATAAAGCTTTGTTGTATAATGACAGAGAGCCTGTCCCGCCCTTCTTGTTCACAAAGAACATGGCTACCTGATTGTCCTACAGGACTAAGACTGTATTGTAGCTGAGCTGGGCATGGAACACTCGAAGAGCCAAATAAATTGCTCTTAACTCCAGGAGGTTTATGTGTAAACCAACCTCCTGTGGAGTCCAAGTGCCCTGGGTAGAGAGATGATTCAGGTGTGCTCCCCAACCCACCTGTGATGCATCTGTTGTTAGGGTGGCCTGAAAGAGGGGTTGATGGAAAGGAGACCCTATTGTCAGATTTTCTAATGATTGCCACCATTGGAGGGACAAAATTAGTCGTTGAGAGACTGTTATTTTGTCCGACATATGACCCGTGGCCTGTGTCCACTGTGTGGAGAGGGTCCACTGAGCTGCTCGCATGTGGAGGCGAGCATATGGGACTACATGAACTGTGGATGCCATATGTCCCAGTAACTGCAGTAGCTCCCTAGCAGTGAGGGAGGATTTGCCTGCTGCTTGGGAAGCTAACTGCATTATGCGAAGACTCCGGGTTTCTGGAAGGAAAGCCCTTGCCTGTCTGGTATCCAGACAGGCTCCTATGAATTCTAGGCATTGGGAAGGAACTAGTTGAGATTTCAGGAAGTTTACCACCAATCCCAAGTATTGGAGGATTCGCATTGTACGAGACAGTGCAGTGCTGGCCTCTGTCACTGTGGAGGCTCGGATGAGCCAGTCGTCTAAGTAGGGGAAGACAAAGATCCCCAGGGTTCGTAGAAATGCAGCTACTACTGCCATGCATTTTGTGAATACCCTTGATGCTGAAGCCAGACCAAAAGGAAGAACCCTGTACTGGAAATGTCTTCCCCTGAAAAGGAAATGTAAAAATTTCCTGTGATCTGGATTGATAAGAATGTGAGTGTATGCATCCTTTAAGTCTAGTGAGCAAAGCCAGTCCTGGCTTTGAAGGTATAGCAGAAGAGTTCCCAGAGAAATCATCTTGAATTTTTCTCGAAACAGATATTTGTTCAATTCTCTGAGGTCTAGAATGGGTCTGTCCCCCCCCTCCCCCCCTGTTTTCTTTGGGATAAGAAAATAGGGGGAGTAGAACCCTGCACCCTGTTGAAGGATGGGTACTTCCTCTATTGCCCCTTGGGCAAGAAGTGTGGAGACCTTGTGATCTAGCAGATTGTCTACAGAGGTTTGTGAATTGAACTGCTTTAGAATTGTAGGAGGGGGTAAAGCTGTGAAGTTTGTACCCCTCCCCTACAATGGACAAAGTCCAATCTTCTAATGTTATCTGATGCCATCTGTTGATAAAGTGGCATAACCTGCCGGGAATATTGGGGGGTTGAGGACCCCTCAGAGGCAGGAAGGCAAAGCTCTCTAGGAAAACGTCAAAGCCCTTGAGGGGGCTAAACCTGGAGAGCTTTCATTTAGTGCTATATATTCTAACTCTCCCATCTTATTTTTTAGACTTCTAGCATTTGCATACAAGCATTTTAGAAAATGTATTTTATTCATATTAATTTGGCTATTGTTAGACATGGGTAATTTAGGATCTTTAAGCTCTGTCTGCTCCATACTTGAGGGTATTTGGGCTACTTTACTCTTTTGTGGAACCTCTCTGCTTTTGGTAGTATCCTTCAAAGATACATTCTTCCGAACCATCCGCTCTTGGGCGACTGTCGGCTTTCCACTAATATCTAGTTTAAAAGCTGCTCTATCTCCTTTTTAAAGGTTTTAAAGGTTCTGTCCTTGCTCCTCTTCTCTTTAACATTTTTCTTGCCCCTTTGGCGCTAATCGTCCATCAGTCAGGGATCTCTGGATATTTTTACGCTGACGACATTCTTCTTGTCCACCACACCAGCTCTCTCTCACCGGATCTCTCTCCTCTTAACCTTTGTCTCACCCGTGTCGCCACGTGGATCAACACCAACTTTCTCCATGTTAACCCCTCTAAATCAGCTGCTCTCTGGTTCTCCTTTAACACAACCCCACCCACTTGATCTCCACTTTTTCTCTCTACTCTCATTCCTTTAGTTTCCTCCCTCTGCTATCTCGGAGTCACCCTTGACGTCTCCCTTTCATTTCAACATCACATTTCTGCACTTGTTCGTCGCTCTTTCTTCTTTCTCCGTCAAATTCGAGCTGTTCACCCTTTTCTCCCTTCCTCCTCTCTCACTTCATTAGTTGTCTCGTTAGTTATATCGAGGTTAGATTATTGTAACACTGTTTTAGCAGGACTCCCAAAATACCAACTTCGACGTCTTCAACTAGTCCAAAATACAGCTGCCCGTTTGCTCACCTGGCTTCCACTGAACTTCCGTTTTCACTACAAAATTCTCATACTGACTCACAAAGCATTGCACACTGGTATCCCTCAGTACATAGCCAATTCCCTTCGTTTACAACCTTCCCCCCTGTCTTCTCCGCTCAGCGCATGGTTACCGTCTCTATTCCCTGCCCCATCCTCGGCTCACCTGGAAACATGCCAATCTGCTTTTTATTTCCTGGCCTCAGCCCTTTGGAACTCACTCCCACTTGCCCTCCGTACTGAACTATCTTTTCATAGATTCAAATCCCTACTCAAGACTCACCTCTTTCAGCAGGCTTTTGATCTCCCAGAACCTTAAAACCAGCCTCCCTACTAGTCTTTTCCTCACTTGCTTCTCTCCCTCTTTGTCTCTGTCTCTCCTGCTCCTCTCTAATCTGTCTAAACAATGGCGTTCCTTTTTCACTTCTTTTCATGCTCTTACTGATTGATTGTATTGTACACCGCCCTGATGCACCTGCCTGGGCGGTCTATCAAGTGACGAATAAAGATAAAGAAAGATAAAAACAATGGTGCAGAGATGAGGGTTTTGGATTTCTCAGGAACTGGGGAACATTCTGGGGAAAGGAGGGGCTCTTCCGAAGGGATGGACTTCACCTTAACCGGAATGGAACCAGGATGCTGGCATTAACCTTTAAAAAGGAGATAGAGCAGCTTTTAAACTAGATAATAAGGGAAAGCCGACTGTCACCCAAGAGCAGATGGTTCGGAAAAATGTATCCTTGAAGGATACTACCAAAAGCAGAGAGGTTCCAAAAAAGAGTAAAGTAGCCCAAATGCCCTCGAGTATGGATCAGACAGAAAGATCACAAATTACCCATGTCTACCAATAGCCAAATTAATATGAATAAAATACAGTCTCTAAAATGCTTGTATACAGATGCTAGAAGTCTAAAAAATAAGATGAGAGAGTTTGAATATATAGCACTAAATGAGAGGTTAGATATGATTGGAATATCAGAGACATGGTGGAAGGAAAATAACCAGTGGGACACTGTGATACCTGGGTACAAACTACATCATAATGACAGAACTGATCAAATTGGTGGAGGAGTTGCACTCTATGTTAGAGAGGGCATTGAGTCAGAAAGGATTAAAGTTTTGCAGGAAACAAAATTTACTGTAGAATCTCTATGGAATGAAATTCTATGTAAAAAGGGGAAGGCGATGGCAGTGGGGGTGTACTATCGACCGTCTGGCCAGAATGAACAAATGGATGATGAAATGCTCAAAGAAATCAAGGAAGCTAACTAAGTTACAGAGCAGTAATAATAATGGGTGATTTCAACTACCCCGGTATCGACTGAATCAGAGTCACGGCAGGACAAGCTAGGGAGATAAAGTTTCTAGATGAAATAAATGACTGCTTCTTGGACCAGCTGTTTCATGAACCGACCAGAGGGGAAGCCATATTAGACCTAGTCCTTAGTGGAACACCAGATCTAGTGCAAGAGATAAGGGTGTTGGGGCCACTTGGCAATAGTGATCATAGCATGATCCGTTTGATTTAATTAGTGAAGGAGGGATAGTAAGGAAATCCACAGTACTACTTTTTAACTTTCGAAAGGGAGACTATGATAAAATGAGGAAAACAGTTAAGAAAAAACTAAAAGGAGTAGATGCAAAGGTTAAAGACTTCCATCAAGCTTGGGTGTTGTTGAAAAATACTATCTTGGAAGTCCAGACCAGCTGTATTCCATGCTTTAAGAAAAGTGGAAGGAAGTCCAAAAAACTGCCAGCATGTTTAAAGGTGAGGTTTAAAGGTGAGGTCAGAGAGGCTGTTGTTGACAAAAAAGCATCTTTCAGGAAATGGAAAAGAGAGCCAAACGACGAAACCTGGAAACAGCACAGGCACTGGCAAGTCAAATCCAAGGCATTTTTATAAGGCAGGCAAAGGGAGAATTTGAGAAGAAGCTTGCTGCGGAAGCAAAAACGCATAATAAAGACATTTTCAAGTACATTCGAAGCAAAAAAACTGTGAGAGAGTCAGTTGGTCCATTAGATGATAGAGGGATTAAAGGGGCACTAAGAAGCGACAAGGCGATTGCGGAGACACCGAATGAATTCTTTGCTTCGGTCTTTACTGAGGAAGATGTAGGGAGGTTACCCATGACTGAAGTGGTATTTAAAGGTACGGAAGAATTGAAGGAAATATCAATACATTGTGAAGATATATTACAACTATTAGATAAACTGAAGAGTAGCAAATCACCTGGGCCAGATGGTATACATCCAAGGGTGTTAAAAGAACTGAAATATGAGATTGCAGACCTGCTATTAGTAATCTGTGAATTTTCATTAAAATCATCTCTAATACCTGAAGATTGGAGGATCGCCAAAGTAATGCCAATTTTTAAAAAGGGTTCCGGGGTGATCCGGGAAACTACAGACCGGTGAGCCTGACGTCAGTACCAGGAAAAAAAATTACTCAGCATGTAGATAGTCATAGCCTAATGGAAGACAGACAACATGGCTTTAGACAAGGAAGATCTTGTCTTACCAATCTGTTATGTTTTTTTGAAGGTGTGAATAAACAGGTGGACAAAGGTGAGTCAATTGATATAGTGTATCTGGACTTTCAGAAAGCCTTTGACAAGCTCCCTCACTAGAGACTTTTGGCAAAACTAAAGAGTCATGGGATAGGAGGCAGTGTACTATTGTGGATCAGGAACTGGTTAAAAGATAGAAAGCAGAGGGTAGGGCTAAATGGCCAATTTTCCCAATGGAGAAAGGTGAATAGTGGTGTACCCCAGTGATCTGTGCTGGGTCCGCTTCTTTTTGACATATTCATAAAAGACCTGGAAAGGAGAATAACGAGTGAGGTTATCAAATTTGCAGATGACACAAAACTATTTAAAGTTATTAAAACCCAAGAGGATTGTGGAAAATTGCAAGAGGATCTTGATAAATTGGAAAACTAGGCATCAAAATGGCAGATGAAATTTAATGTGGACAAGTGCAACATTATGCACCTAGGGAAGAACAACCCAAACTATGGTTACACGATGCAAAGTTCCATATTAGGAACCACCACCCAGGAAAAAGATTGAGGCGTCATTGTAGATAACATGTTAAAACCCTCGGCCCAGTGTGCAGCGGCAGCCAAGAGAGCAAATAGAATGCTAGGTATCATAAGCAAAGGAATGGAAAATAAAACAAAAGATATTATAATGCCTCTATATTGTTCCATGGTGAGACCGCACCTTGAATATTTTGTGCAATTCTGGTCACCGTATCTTAAAAAGGATATAGCGTAATTAGAAAAGGTTCGGAGAAGAGCCACCAAAATGGTAAAGGGGATGGAAGGATACTCCTATGAAGTAAGGCTAAAAAGATTAGGGCTCTTTAGCCTGGAGAAGAGACGGCTAAGGGGAGATATGATAGAAGTCTGTAAATTAATGAACGGAGTGGAACGGGTAAATGTACATCGATTGTTTACGTTATCAGAATATAGAAAGACTAGGGGACATGCAATGAAGCTACAGGGTAAACTATTTAAGACTAATAAAAGAAAATATTTTTTCACTCAACGTGTAATCAAACTCTGGAATTTGTTACAGGAGGATGTAGTATAGTCTGTTAGTGTAGCTGGGTTTAAAAAAGGTTTGGACAAGTTCCTGGAGGAAAAGTGCATAAACCATTATTAAGAAGGGACCCAGGATATCAATGCTTGACCCAGTACAAGCATTGTGGAACCTGTGTCTTTTGGGGAAACTGCTAGGTACGTATGACCTAGATTGGCCACTGTTGGAAACAGGATACTGGGCTTGATGGACCTTGGTCTGACCCAGTATGGCATATCTTATGTTCTTAATCATATCTCCCCTGTCTCTCCTCTCCTCTACAGTATACATATTTAGGTCTTCAAGTCTCTTCTCATACGTCTTCTGACGCAGGCTCCAAATCATTTGGTCGCCTTCCTCTGAACAGTTTCCAGTCTTTATATCCTTTGTGAGATATGGTCTCCAAAACTAAACACAATATTCCAACCTTTGACTTGTACAGTGGTATTAGTATCTCTTTCTTTCTGCTGGTAATTCCTCTCTCTATGCAACCAAGCATCCTTCTGGCTTTTGCTACCGCCTTTTCAGATTGTTTCACCACCTTGAGACAATCACTCTGAGGTCCTTCTCCTGGTCTGTGCACAATAACCTCTCGAACCTGTGTCCCTTGGGGAAACTGCTAGGTACTGTGGTGAACAGCGCCCTCCTGAGCCTATGGAGATAGTAGAAAATCCTGAGGGTCAGCAGGATTTATACCAAAATGACAGGGCAAGGAAAAAAGAGAGACTCTATTCCTCAGAGCTGAGTAGGGAGACCAGCCCAGGGGAGGAGCCCTGCAGTTCTGATTGGGCACACCCAGCCCTAGGAAGGGGCGTGTCCAAAAGAGAATGTACATTTAAACCAGAGCATGGCTCTGAAGAGAGAGGACGGATAAGAGACCCGAGTAAGGGAAGGACGAGAGACCCGAGTAGAGGAAGCACGAGTGGAGGTGGTACAAGGAGTACAAGAAGTACAAGGAATACAGGAGGTAAAGGAAGGAAGGAATATTGGAAGAAGAAACAAGGGGATGGTTGGAAAGCCAGTGGAGTGATTAATGATACTTTGGAACCTGGCATAAGAAGAAAACCTGCACAATCCTATTCCAGGGAAATAAGCAGAAGTCCCACGCAGAGAGGATTTAACCTTGAAGTGGATAGCCCTTGGAAGGCATCGCCTTGGGGGAGAAAGACTTCAGGACAAGCACAGGTGAAAGAGCAATCATTCCCTGAAACGTCGTTTGTGCCGGAGAGCAACAAACAGATCAGCTGGAGAGCCTGGGAGCCGTCTGCAGGCAGAAGTGCTGCACAAACAGTGAGTAATTGGCCACCCGGCTGCCAAGCTGAATATAGAGATAATTCTTCCTCCTATGAGTCAATTGCCAAAGAAACTAGCAATTATCCTAATACCTTTATCTTAAAGGAAGAGAAGACAAACAGCCTTGAGCAGAAGGGAAAAGCTATAGCAGATAGTAGTGCCCTCTCTCATAAGGAACAGGCTGAATTGCTACTTCAGAGCTTCCAACAGTTTTTAGACTTACAGGCTAGAAAACAGCTAGTACCACAAGAGGCAAATAATTCAGCACAGCTTGAAGGAGTAACCCAGGGAAATACAAGCATACCTGAGTGTGAACAAATGGACTGTACATTTTGTTGTATAGGAAAGCCAAGCTGAAGGGAACTGCCTTTATCGTGTGTGAGCTGAGTTCTGTAAAGCTGTTGTATTGCCGTGAAAATGGAAGTTCTAATTACCTCCACCTGATTCTCAGCATAGTGAAAGTAACTGTGGCTGTAAGAGGTGCAGTGAAGCCAACTGACCTCTGGAGGCAAAAGAGAGCAATTTGCTGGAAAGTGAAAAAGCAGCATTTGTGTTTTGAGTTGCATTTAACCTGAGTTTCTGTTTGCCTTTTGAAGCACCCTTGTTTGCATTATTATATGCCATGTGATGGAACATTTACCTTTTGCTTTAATAAAATACTTATTATAAAGAAACCCCACAACTACAGTTTCTTTAATTCGGAGTGAGAAGAACTGGAACTACAACTCCCAGCATTCCTGGGGGCAAAGGTTTCCTCCTTCCCTCACGAAGTACAGCGGCTGCTCATGTCCTTAACCCCTTGAGCCGGGCAGGGTCGCCGCAAGTTGGCTACGTTGGCAGGATATCTTCCACGCATGCGCAAGGTGCCGCGCAGAGAAAGAAACTTCAAAGGAGCAACTATAAGAAGGAACCGATTGCAGACCATCCTGAGAGGAAGGAGACAGTCCCAGCATCGGTGTGCCAGCTGCAACGAAGGCTGTGAAAGCGTGACGCAACACCTGAGCCAGGTAATAGGTATCCACCTGGGAAAGGGAAAGGGAAAGGATACGGGGCTGAGGGTGTTGGCCAGCTAGTGAAAAAAAAAAAAAAAGGAAAAGTGTTTTGTTTTTTTTTTGGTGTGTGTGAGGAATCGCACTTGGTTTTTTTTTTCTCTCTGTTTGCATTCACAGATAGCAAAGATGTCGCTGGAAGCAGCGGAGATATTCAAGTGGATGGCAACCCAACTTGAAAGACAGCGAGACCTGAGTCTAGAGTTTCAAGAGCAGACTGCCGCTGCCATACAGGCTCAGCAGCAACCCCTCCTGGACATGCTGAAAAACTGGGTAGCTGAGCAGAAGATGCCAAAGGAGAAACCGACCGTACCTCCAGGTTTAGCTCCTATAGTTGCGCATGGTTTAGGCGCAGAGACTATGTTTAACTTTGGTCAGTTAAAGGACAATGATGACATTGACAATTTTATTGAAAGTTTTGAAAGGGTAGCACAGTTGAGTGCATGGCCAGAGGAATATTGGGCCATCAGGTTCGCAGCTTCCCTCACAGGAGAAGCAATGGCGGCCTACAGGAGCATGCCACCTGACCTTGCCGGAAATTATGGGGAGGTGAAGAAAGCGGTCCGGGAAAGGCTAGGCCTTACGCCGCTAGCCTACCATAATCTCTTGCGAGCGGTGAGGTTAAAACAGGGTGAGTCACCAAAAGCCCTAGTGTATAGGATAAGCACATTGTTGAATAAATGGCTTAATCCGGAGCATAGGACTAAAGAGTCCATACTAGAAAGCTTAGTGCTAGAGCAATATATGAACGCTATACCAGATGAAATAAAGACCTTCCTGATTCTGCAAAGCTGCAGAACCCCACATGAGGCAGTGGACCTCACGGAACGCTTCTTGCAGGCCAAAGCAATGCCTCTTGAAAGCAATAGTGAGTTAAAGGGGGCAGCAATCACGGAATCAGAAAGGAAGGGGAAATTTCAATATGGTGCAAGCAGAATGTGTATGCCGACTGTAAAGGCTAGGTTTCAGCCTGGCAAATGTTTTAAATGTGGCCGAGAAGGGCATATACAGAGAAATTGCTTTAAGACTGCCTTAGTAGCAGAGAGTGCACATAAAGCTCGTGAAGGGTTTCTTATAGAGGTCGAGGTGCAGGGGATTGCCACCACTGCGATACTTGATTCTGGCGCAGAGCAAACGATGCTCTCCAAGGCGCTGTGGCGGCAAATCCAGGCAACAGGGATAGCGATTCAGCCTGTTCGAAATGTGAAGATACGCTGTGTACATGGATGCATGTCACTATACCCTGTATACAATCTGCAGGTGAAAGCACTAGGTATGCTGAAGAAAATTCCCATTGCAGTAATACCTAGGCTTCCAAATCCTATGGTTCTAGGAAGGGATTGGCCTTATTTTTATAGAGAAATGAGGCAAGGCCTAACCCCTAAGGGAGCCATGGTAGCGACCAGAGCCCAAACTAAGGACTCAGAGAAGGGAGAGGATCCTATAGATGAGGCATTTAGAAGTCTTCCTTCCCATGAAGACCTAATAGAGACACCTGAAGAGAAGGTGAAGAAACCAAGAGCGCAGAAGCGCCAGGAGAGGCAAGAACGTTCTCAGCATAGGGCAGAAACCCAGGCTGGCCAGGAATTGCCCTGGGTGCCCGAAGAGTTGGTTGGGAAGTTTCCAACCTTTCCCAATGAACAACGAGACGACCCTGCCTTAAGTCAGGCATTTAAGTGGGCACAGAGTGATAGGGGTACCCTACCAAGGTTTTTTCTGGACACTAACATTTTGTACAGAGAAAGCAAGGATCCCTATACTGGCGACATGCGTAAACAGGTAGTGGTGCCTGCAACTTTCAAGAACTTGGTTCTGAGGCTGGCCCACGACCATCCGGTCGGAGGACATAAAGGCATCCGAAGTACGCTGGATCAGATCCTCGCGAGATTCTATTGGCCAGGCGTCTTTAAAGAAACAGCGAGGTTCTGTGAGGCCTGTCCGACATGCCAGCGCGTCTCTGCCATCCACCCGAAAGAAGTGCCAATGGTATCAACCCCGGTCATTACGGAACCCATCCATAGACTGGCGATGGACATTGTGGGACCATTGATTAAGACACCGAGGGGATTCCAGTACATATTAGTGGTTATCGATCAAGCGACACGATTCCCTTGGGCCATGCCACTACGTACTATATCTGCTAAGGCCGTGGCAGCGGAACTGATCAAACTGTTTTGCGAGGTGGGTTTCCCTCGTGAAGTTCTGACGGATAGAGGAAGCAATTTCCTTTCCAAGTACCTAGCCCAAGTGTGGGAAGCGTTTGATATCCGCCACGTCAAGACCTCGGCCTATCATCCACAGAGCAATGGGCTAGTGGAGAGACAGAATCAGACGATCAAAAGGATGCTGCGCCGCAGCTTAGAAGGAAATATGGCCAACTGGGATACGATGCTACCCTTCGTCCTCTATGCTTGCAGGGAAAGGAAGCAGTCATCCCTGGGGGCAGCGCCATATGAACTTATGTATGGTCGATCACCCCGAGGGGTATTAGATATCCTGAAGGAACAATGGGTTGAGCCCGACGTACATGAAGTGGGAGTACCAGACTTTCTTAAAGATCTGAAAGGTCGCTTACGCCGTACCACGCAAGTGGCGGAAGTCAACTTAAGACATAATCAGCGACGACAGAAAGACTACTATGACCAAGGCACACGGCCACGCCAGTTAGCCGTGGGAGACAGGGTTATTGTGATGGTGTCGGGCCCTGATCCGAAATTCGAGAGCCGGTGGCAAGGCCCATGTACCGTGGTCCGGCCAGTCGGTCCAGTGTCCTATCTCGTGAAGAATCAGACAGGACGCACACAAGTGTATCATATTAACCTTCTGAAGCCTTGGCACGATAGAACAGCCCTAGCTCAAGTAGCTACCGTAGTGCAAGACAGGAAAAAGATGAAGAACGCACAGGTCAACGCCAGACCCCGGAGTAGAATCACGTGCTGTGCCTCTGGTCAGAAGCCAGCCCGTGATATCTTAAGGGGGGGGATCTGTGGTGAACAGCGCCCTCCTGAGCCTATGGAGATAGTAGAAAATCCTGAGGGTCAGCAGGATTTATACCAAAATGACAGGGCAAGGAAAAAAGAGAGACTCTATTCCTCAGAGCTGAGTAGGGAGACCAGCCCAGGGGAGGAGCCCTGCAGTTCTGATTGGGCACACTCAGCCCTAGGAAGGGGCGTGTCCAAAAGAGAATGTACATTTAAACCAGAGCATGGCTCTGAAGAGAGAGGACGGATAAGAGACCCGAGTAAGGGAAGGACGAGAGACCCGAGTAGAGGAAGCACGAGTGGAGGTGGTACAAGGAGTACAAGAAGTACAAGGAATACAGGAGGTAAAGGAAGGAAGGAATATTGGAAGAAGAAACAAGGGGATGGTTGGAAAGCCAGTGGAGTGATTAATGATACTTTGGAACCTGGCATAAGAAGAAAACCTGCACAATCCTATTCCAGGGAAATAAGCAGAAGTCCCACGCAGAGAGGATTTAACCTTGAAGTGGATAGCCCTTGGAAGGCATCGCCTTGGGGGAGAAAGACTTCAGGACAAGCACAGGTGAAAGAGCAATCATTCCCTGAAACGTCGTTTGTGCCGGAGAGCAACAAACAGATCAGCTGGAGAGCCTGGGAGCCGTCTGCAGGCAGAAGTGCTGCACAAACAGTGAGTAATTGGCCACCCGGCTGCCAAGCTGAATATAGAGATAATTCTTCCTCCTATGAGTCAATTGCCAAAGAAACTAGCAATTATCCTAATACCTTTATCTTAAAGGAAGAGAAGACAAACAGCCTTGAGCAGAAGGGAAAAGCTATAGCAGATAGTAGTGCCCTCTCTCATAAGGAACAGGCTGAATTGCTACTTCAGAGCTTCCAACAGTTTTTAGACTTACAGGCTAGAAAACAGCTAGTACCACAAGAGGCAAATAATTCAGCACAGCTTGAAGGAGTAACCCAGGGAAATACAAGCATACCTGAGTGTGAACAAATGGACTGTACATTTTGTTGTATAGGAAAGCCAAGCTGAAGGGAACTGCCTTTATCGTGTGTGAGCTGAGTTCTGTAAAGCTGTTGTATTGCCGTGAAAATGGAAGTTCTAATTACCTCCACCTGATTCTCAGCATAGTGAAAGTAACTGTGGCTGTAAGAGGTGCAGTGAAGCCAACTGACCTCTGGAGGCAAAAGAGAGCAATTTGCTGGAAAGTGAAAAAGCAGCATTTGTGTTTTGAGTTGCATTTAACCTGAGTTTCTGTTTGCCTTTTGAAGCACCCTTGTTTGCATTATTATATGCCATGTGATGGAACATTTACCTTTTGCTTTAATAAAATACTTATTATAAAGAAACCCCACAACTACAGTTTCTTTAATTCGGAGTGAGAAGAACTGGAACTACAACTCCCAGCATTCCTGGGGGCAAAGGTTTCCTCCTTCCCTCACGAAGTACAGCGGCTGCTCATGTCCTTAACCCCTTGAGCCGGGCAGGGTCGCCGCAGTACATATGACCTAGATTGGCCACTGTTGGAAACAGAATACTGGGCTTGATGGACCTTGGTCTGACCCAGTATGGCATAGCTTATGTTCTGATGTTCCCCTATCGCATACAGTTCCCTTGGATTTCTGCTTCCCAAGTGCATGACACTGCACTTCTTCACACTGAATCTTAACTGCCAAGCATTAGACTATTCTTTCAGCTTTTGCAGATCTTTCCTCATGTTATCCACTCCCTCAGGGGAGTCCACTCTGTTGCAAATTTTCGTGTCATCTGCAAAAAGACAGACTTTGCCATTCAGTCCTTCAGCAATACCACTCACAAATACATTGAACAGTACCAGTCCCAGACGCAAGTGGAGTCTGGCATATGAATGCATCTGATCCCAGACTGCTTGTAGATGGTATTTTGGAGCAGAACTGGGGAAAGCTTTGGAGTTCTGTGGGGTGGCAAAGAGATCTATCCATGGAGTTTCCCCGAGAAAAGAGCATAAGATATCCCATACTGGGTCAGACCAAGGTCCATCAAGCCCAGCATCCTGTTTCCAAAAGAGGCAAATCTAGGTCACACGCACCTAGCAGTTTCCCCAAAAGACACAGGCTCAACAATGCTTGTATTGGGTCAAGCATTGATATCATGAGTCCCTCTTCAATAATAGTCCATGGATTTAAGAAATATTAAATAAATAAATAAATAAACCTTTTTTAAACCCAGCGACACCAACAGCTTTGACTAGATCCTCCGGTAACAAATTCTAGAGTCTGATTAGAAGTTGAGTGAAAAAATATTTCTCTCATTAGTGTTAAATAGTTTACCCTGTAGCTTCATTGCATCTATCCTAGTCTTTCTATATTCTGATAACGTAAACAATCGATCTATGTTTACCCGTTCCCCTCAGCCATATCTTTTCCAGGTTAAAAAGCCCTAACCTTTTTAGCCTTTCTTCATAGGAGTATCCTTCCATCCCCTTTACCATTTTGGTGTCTCTTCTCTGAACCTTTTCTAATAACACTACATCCTTTTTAAGATACGGCAACCAGAACTGCACACAATATTCAAAGTGCTGTCGCACCATGGAACAATACAGAGGCATTATAATAACCTTTGTTTTATTTAAAAATGGCATTACTTTGGCCATCCTCCAATCTTCAGGTATTACAAATGATTTTAATGATAGTTCACAGATTACTAATAGCAGGTCTGCAATCTCATATTTCAGTTCTCTCAACAACCTTGGATGTATACCATCCGGTCCAGGTGATTTGCTGCTCTTCAGTTTATCAAATAGTTCTAATACATCTTCCCGATATATCGATATTTCATTCAATTCTTCTGCACCTTTAAATACCACTTCAGTCATGGGTAACATCCCTACATCTTCCTCAGTAAAGACGGAAGCAAAGAATTCCTTCAGCCTCTCCGTGCCCCTTTAACACCTCTATCATCTAATGGACCAACTGACTCTCTCAAAGGTTTTTTGCTACGAATGTACTTGAAAAAGTCTTTATTATGCGTTTTTATTTCTGCAGCAAGCTTCTTCTCAAATTCTCCCTTTGCCTGCCTTATCAATGCCTTGCATTTAACTTGCCAATGCTTGTGCTGTTTCCAGGTTTCATCGTTTGGCTCTTTTTTCCATTTCCTGAAAGATGCTTTTTTGGCAACAACAGCCTCTCTGACTTCACCTTTAAACCATGCTGGCAGTTTTTTGGACTTCCTTCCACTTTTCTTAAAGCATGGAATACAGCTGGTCTGGGCTTCGAAGATAGTATTTTTCAACACCACCCAAGCTTAATGTAAGTCTTTAACCTTTGCAACTGCTCCTTTTAGTTTTTTCTTAACTATATTCCTCATTTTATCATAGTCTCTCTTTCGAAAGTTAAATGGTAGTACTGTGGATTTCCTTACCATCCCTCCTCCACTAATTAAATCAAACGTGGTCATGCTAGGATCACTATTGCCTAGTGGCCCCAACACCCTTATCTCTTGCACCAGATCTGGTATTCCACTAAAGACTAGGTCCAATATGGCTTCCCCTCTTGTCGGTTCATGAACCAGCTGCTCCAAGAAGCAGTCATTTATTTCATCAAGGAACTTTATCTCCCAAGCATGTCCTGTCGTGACACTGACCCAGTCGATACTGAGGTAACTGAAATCGCCCATTATTACTGTGCAGTAACATTTGTTAGCTTCCTTGATTTCTTTGAGTATTTCATCATCCATTTGTTCATTCTGGCCAGGCGGTTGATAGTACACCCCCCACTGCAATCGCCTTCCCCTTTTTACATGGAATTTTAATCCATAGAGATTCTACAGCAAATTTTGTGTCCTTTGAAACTTTACTCCTTTCTGACTCAATGCCCTCTCTTACATAGAGTGCAACCCCTCCACCAATTGCTCAGCTCTGTCAGTATGATATAGTTTATAGCCAGGTATCACAGTGTCCCACTGGTTGTCCTCCTTCCACCATGTCTCTGAGATTCCAATCATATCTAACATCTCATTTAGTGCTATATATTCTAACTCTCCCATCTTATTTTTTAGACTTCTAGCATTTGCATGCAAGCATTTTACAGACTGTATTTTATTCATATTAATCTGGCTATTGGTAGGCATGGGTAATTTGGAATCTTTAAGCTCTATCTGCTCCATACTTGAGGGCATTTTAAAGGTTAATGCCAGCAGCCTGGTTCCATCCCGGTTAAGGTGAAGCCCCTCCTTTCCCCAGAATGTTCCACAGTTCCTAACAAATCCAAAACCCTCATCTTTGCACCATCGTCTCATCCACGCATTGAGACTCCGAAGATCTGCCTGCCTTTTGGGTCCTGCGTGTGGAACGGGAAGCATTTCGGAGAACAATTCTGCTGCCCTCATTCCAGTTGATTGCTCTCTCCTGGAATGTAAACTACACGTAAGTACATGTGGTATTGGTTGGGGAAGTCCAAAGGTTCGCAGGCCTCCCGACACTGAGGGAGAGAGCCCATTCCACCCTGTTTGTTGATATAGAACATTGTGACCTGACTGTCCGTATGAGGACTGGACTTTTTGAGAGTTGATGTTGAAAAACAGAGAGCATTCTTGATTGCTCGAAGCTCCAACAGGTTTATCTGCTGTTGGGACTCCTGTGTTGTCCAGAGACCCTGTGTACAGAGAGAGTCCATGTGTGCTCCCCAACCCTGTTTGAAAGCATCAGTCATCAGCTTATGCTGAGGCTGGGGTGTCTGAAAAGGAGATCCTGCTAGTAGATTTGCTGGGATATGCCACCACTGGAGGGAGTCGGCCATGGGAGATGTTATTTGGATCAGATCCCATAGATTCCCTGAGGCCCGAGTCCACTAGATTGAGAGAGTCCATTGTAAATAAACAGGTAGACAAAGGTGAGTTGGTTGATATAGTGTATCTGGACTTTCGGAAAGCCTTTGACAAGGTCCCTCATCAGAGACTTTTGGCAAAACTAAAAAGTAATGGGATAGGAGAGAGTGTACTACTGTGGATCAGGAACTTAAAAGATAGAAAGCAAAAGGTAGGGCTAAATGGCCAATATTCCCAATGGAGAAAGGTGAATAGTGGAGTACCCCAAGGATCTGTGCCGGGTCCACTGCTTTTTACCATATTCATAAATGAACTGGAAATGGGAATAACGAGTGAGGTTATCAAATATGCGAATGACACAAAACAATTCAAAGTTGTTAAAACCCATGAGGATTGTGGAAAATTGCAGAGGATCTGGATAAATTGGAAGACTGAGCATCCAAATGTCAGATGAAATTTAATGAGGACAAGTGCAAAGTTATGCACCTAGGGAAGAACAACCCAAACTATGGATACACGATGCAAGGTTCCACATTAGGAACCACCACCCAGGAAAAAGATTTAGGCGTCATTGTGGATAATGACAGGTACACTTAGATTGTGAGCCCTTCGGGGACAAGGGAATAAAAAGTACCTGTTAGTATACATGTAAACCGCACTGATTCTAAAGAGTGCGGTATAAAACAAATAAATAAATATGTTAAAACCCTAGGCCCAGTGTGCAGCAGCGGCCAAGAGAGCAAATAGAATGCTAGGTATCATAAGGAAAGGAATGGAAAATAAAACAAAGGATATTATAATGCCTCTATATCGTACCATGGTGAGACCGCACCTTGAATATTCTAGGATATAGCATTATTAGAAAAGGTTCAGAGAAGAGCCACCAAAATGGTAAAGGGGATGGAAGGATACCCCTATGAAGAAAGGCTAAAAAGGTTAGGGTTCTTTAACCTGGAAAAGAGACGACTGAGGGGAGATATGATAGAAGTCTATAAATTAATGAATGGAGTGGAACGGGTAAACGTAGATAAATTGTTTACGTTATCATAGTATAGAAAGACTAGGGGACATGCAATGAAGCTACAGGGTAAACTATTTAAGACTAATAAAAGAAAATATTTTTTCACTCAATGTGTAATGAAACTCTGGAATTTGTTACCGGAGGATGTAGTAAAGGCTGTTTGCTGGGTTTAAAAAAGGTTTGGACAAGTTTCTGGAGGAAAGGTCCATAAACCATTATTAAAAAGGGACCCAGGATATCAATGCTTGACCCAATACAAGCATTGGGGAAACTGCTAGGTACGTATGACCTAGATTGGCCACTGTTGGAAATAGGATACTGGGCTTGATGGACCTTGGTCTGACCCACTATGGCATATCTTATGTTCTTATGTAGACTCATTGTTCCAAATCTAAGGCCTGAAGCCAAGCCAGTCGCCTAGCGCCTATAGCAATAGAAGATGCTCTGCTGGATGACTTGAATGCATCAAAGGCGGCTCTGTTGACATATTTTGATACATTCTGACTATGGGAAAGGACAGCTTGGAAGGCTAGTCTTTCTTCCTCTGGGAGGAAAGGAAGGAATTCTTCCCAGTTCTTCTTCAGTTCTTTCAGGAACATTCCCGTGTAGAAGATATAGATGTGTATTCTACTAGCCAGCATTGATGCCTGAAAAGAGTGTCGGGCAAAGGAGTCAAGGTTCTTCGATTCACAGCCCAGAGTGATTGAAGCATGGTTCTTCCCGCTATTTATCCGGCGCATCGCCGATTCCACCATCATAGAAAGGTGAGGAAGCTGCGGTTTTTGAAAGCTGGGGCAGTCGGGCACGCAATACATAGTATCCAAATGACGACTTATAGGGGAGATGGTAAGAGGAGTCTCCCACATTCAAAGCATTAAACTGTGTGGAATTCGGTGCACCGGCAAGATGGTGACTTCTTTTGGTGCTGCGGGGTAATGGAGAATCTCCAGCTCCTCCGCCCTCAGTTCCGGTTCCGATGCCACTTGGATTGAGAGGCCCGCCCCAATATCCCTGATGAATTCCTGAAAGGACATGTCCTCAGGAGGGGATTTTCTTTGGGTACTGGCTGATGGTGATGAGCGCTCCGATTCAAAGTCCCGAAGGTCATCAGAGTCCAGCGACCAGTGATCGGAATCAGATACACTGGAATCGGACCTCAGTGAGTATCGGCGGTGCCTATGTCGAGTGTCACGTCGATGTCTCTCGATGTCTTCGGGGTCAAAGCCCTGCATCGTCCAGAAGGGATCTGTGGATGGTGGTGTTATTGGTACTGGAACCGAAGTCTCGGTGTTTCGAGGCCCTTGCTTCGATGTTGATGGTACCATCAGGGATGGCTGCTGGGGGATGGAGGTTGGTGCCACTAACCGATTCTCCAGGGTTGTTGGTGTCAGTGGTACCAATGCTGCCAGGAGAGCTGCTAAGGTCCTTTCCAAGGACAGAATCTGCTGGTCTAAGGATGGAGCCTGTTTCTGGTCCATAGATAGAATGGGGCTGGGTGCCACCGTACCAGTGCACAGCATCGGGGGTTCCGCAGAGGCCGAGGCCCCGGGTGCCTCCTGAATCCCCACCTGGGCTTTGTAGGACAAGTCCTCCCTATAGGGATGCTTGGATCTATGGATTGAGTCTGACGACGTCCTGGACAATTCTCGGTGGGAACAGGAACATTCTCTCGATTCCCAAAGCTTACCAGAGGAGTCCTTGGACTTATGGTTTGGTTCCTTCAGAGTCTCCAAGGGTTCCCAGGGGCTGGACTTATCTTTTGGAGGGTGAGACGGAGAAGAGGGCTTCTTTGATTTCTTCTTCCCATGTCTGGACTTCTTAGAATGTTTAGAAGTGTGAGAACCCGATGACGCCCTTGAAGAAGTCAAGGCCAACGATACTGTGTCCGAAGAAGAAAGCTCTCTGAACCTTTTGGCCCAGTTCCCCGGGCCCTTTTTGGTCATTTGTTTGCATAGGGAGCACTCTTGAGGGATGTGGTCGGGACCAAGACATTTAAGGCACCAATCATGCTTATCAGTGAACGATATAGTGCCTGAACATTTTGTGCATTTTTTAAAATTGCTGGCTGACTTCTCCATGATTGAAAATAGATGGGCAAGGACCACAGGGCATGAGGCCCTAAAAGAAAAATCCTACTTTTCTTTTTTTTGTTTTTTTTTGTTTTTTTTAAGTAAAATAAAGAATAAAGGAAAAGTTAGTATCAATCGATACTGAAATTAAGTGGAAAAAGGAAGGTATGTGATGATTCTTCAACGGTCATAGGGAGAGGTCCTGTCGGCTCTGCGGAAAAAGAACTGAGGAGAGTACATTGGAAGAGTGGGAAGGCACCAGCACAGGCGCGTTGGATTGCTTCCAAAAGCTTTCCTATTGGTAATTGGAAAGCTTCCCGTGCGGGCTCCATTAGTACCCGATGTCACCCATACATATGTGAAGACTACATTCCTGCTTGTTCCTGGAGATAGAGCTGAAATCTGCCATTGGCAAAAGGAATCCTGGAAACATTCATGAGCTGGAACAAATCGCAATTGAAGAGTGGGAGAAAGAGCAGTTACTCACCTGTAACAGGTGTTCTCCAGGAGCAGCAGGAATCAGTCCTCACATATGGGTGACGTCGGCGCCGAAGGAGCTCCCATGCGGAGCATTTCCAGCTTTCACAGAAAACCTTTGGGCCTGCCAGCACGCATGCGCGGTCCCCTTCCCGCCCAAGGGTGCCATCTTGCTCAGTCTGATGACATAGCTAAAAGACAGCAAAAAACAAAATAAATCATATGACTGCAACTCCAAGGGGAGGAGGGAGGGTTGTGAGGACTGATTCCTGCTGCTCCTGGAGAACACCTGTTACAGGTGAGTAACTACTCTTTCTCCAGGACCAAGCAGGAAGTCAGTCCTCACATATGGGACTCCCCAGCTTAAGGCTACCGGGGACCCAAAGCTGAAAAAATATGCTCCCTCTAGAGCCTCAGCATGTACGAAAAGAATTTTCTCTGAGAACGCTCCCGAACGGTAGCCCAACACCAGGGCCGGAGGGTAGGAGTTGCCTATACCTCAAAGAGATTACGGAGTACCGCCTGTCCGAAAGCACTGTCCCTGCAGGACTCCCTCTCGAGGCAGTAGTGGGCCGCAAAAGTCTGGCTTGAAGACCAAGTAGCGGCCCTGCAGATGTCTACCAATGGAATAGAGCGCAGATGAGCCACTGACACAGCCTTCGCCCTGACACGGTGAGCTGTGACTCGACCCTGCAACGAGAGGCCAGCTGCCCTGTACGCCCAGGCGATACAGTCTGCTACCCAAATGGACAGGGTATGCTTGGAGACAGGTAACCCCAACTTATTAGGGTCAAAAGAGACGAAGAGCTGAACAGCCCTTCGGTGTCCCTGCGTACGGTCAAGGTAGAAGGACAACGCCCTCCTACAGTCTAGGGTATGCAAGACCATCTCAGCCCGGCTGGCATGCAGCCTGGGAAAGGAAGTTGGAAGAACCACCTCCTGGTTGAGGTGGAAGGAGGAGACAACCTTAGGAAGGAACTTAGGATGAGTCCTTAAGACTACTCTGTTCCTATGGAAACTAGTATACGGTGCATCTGACACCAGGGCTTGAAGCTCGCTCACTCGCCTTGCTGAGGTAAGAGCCACCAAAAACAACGCTTTCCAGGAGAGAAAGCGCAAAGAGCAAGTAGCCATAGGCTCAAAAGGTGGGCAAGTAAGCTGTTGCAAGACCACATTCAAATCCCACTCAGGGGCAGGTGGACGAACTGGAGGCTTAAGCAAAAGGAGGCCTCTGAGGAAGCGAGCCACTAAAGGGTGGCTTGAGAGAGAGAGACCCTCCACCGGCGAATGGTGCGCTGAGAGAGCACTGAGATGGACCCTAACAGAGTTGGATTTTAGGCCTAGGTTGGACAGGTGAAGCAAATATTGCAGCACCACTGGTACCAACACTGCTGGTTCACAACACTGCTGCCTGTCTTCTGACTCACACTTCCCGATCTGCTCATGTCACCCCCCTTCTTATTCGTTTACACTGGTTACTTATTCCGTTTCGAATTCAATATAAGATCCTCATTTTTGTACACAGATCTCTGCACACCGGTGTCCCACTCTATCTCTCTGATTTAGTTCATTTCCATTGCCCCTCCAGAGCTCTTAGATCGATTCATGCTAATCGCCTATTTCTTCCATCTCCCTCACAGGCTCACCTTGAATCCACACGTCGTTCTGCTTTTTCTTTCTCGTTCCCCATCTCTGGAACTCGTTGCCATCAGCACTACGTCTGGAACTCTCATTTCACACCTTCAAAGCCAAACTTAAGACTCTCCTCTTTTGCACAGCTTTTGATCTCCCCCCCCCCCCCTTCCTTCCGCTGATAATTGACGGTGTTCCATCACTCTACTACTGTCTATTCTATCGCACTGTCTACTACTGCTATCCCTTTCTGTAAACAAATGGCGTTCCTTTCCTGTTTTCCTTTTTCTCCAGTAGTAACCTTTTGTTTTATTGTATACCGCCATATACCTTTTGGTTCAGGCGGTATAATAAGTTTTAAATAAAGATAAAGATAACAGGCATGAGAAAGGATCCTGCTTGTGTTGAGCACACCAGGTGGAGAACCTACGCCACTTAAGGGCATAAGATGTCCGAGTGGACTGCCTCCTAGAGGCCAAGACCACATCCTCCACTTCCCTAGGCAGCAGTAAGGGTGCTAGAACTACCCTTTCAGCAGCCAGGCCATCAGATTGAGGGACTGGAGGTTGGGGTGTAAGAGAGATCCCTGCTCCTGAGACAGGAAATCGGGTTGCATCCCCAGAGGAAGAGGAGTGTCCACCACTAGTTGCAAAAGAAGTGGGAACCAGGGTTGCCTTGGCCATCTGGGGGCCACCAAGATTACTGAGGCCTTGTCCTGGATCACTTTGAACAGTGTCTAGGACACAAGAGGCGTGGGAGGAAACGCATATAGGAGGCCTGTAGACCATGGAATGAGAAAGGCATCCGCAGCTACTCTGGAGCAGAAACTGGGCAGTTGACGGTTCAGTGGAGTGTCAAAGAGATCTATGGTGGGAAGACCCCATCTCAGGAAGATCTGTTGAACCACCAGAGGATTCAACTGCCATTCGTGTGGCTGCAGAATCCTGCTCAATCTGTCCGCCAGGTAATTCTCTTGTCCAGGGAGATAGACCGCCTTGAGAAATATGCCATGATTGACTGCCCAGGAGCACAGGTCCTGTGCCTCCTGACAGAGACGTCGGGAGTCGGGACCCTGTGCCCCCCTGCTTGTTCACATAGAACATGGCAACCTGATTGTCTGTCTGCACCAAGACGGACTGGCGAGAGAGGACATGAGAGAAAGTCCGGAGGGCCAGGCGGATTGCTCTGAGTTCTAGGAAATTGATCTGCTGTGCGGACTCCCAAGGGGTCCAGAGGCCCTGGGTGCATGCTCCTTGACAATGTGCACCCCAACCTTGGAGAGAAGCATCGGTTGTCAGCACCTGAGAATATTGAGGGGCTTGAAAAGGCACCCCCTTTAGCAGATTCGGAAGATGAAGCCACCACTGTAGAGAAGAAGCTAGTAGCTTGGACACCCTCACTTTGTCCGTCAGGTTTCCCGTGGCCTGTAGCCACTGAGGCCCCACTGAGCTGGCCTCATGTGTAGACAGGCATTTGGAGTGACATGGACCGTGGATGCCATGTGGCCTAAGAGCCTCAGGAATTGTCTGGCGGAGACCAGAGAATTGCTGCGGAATTGGCTGGCCAAGTCCATCAGTCTGTGGGCCCTGTCCACTGGCAAAAAAGCCCTTGCTTGAAGGGTGTCCAGTCTTGCTCCTATGAACTCCATGTTCTGTGAGGGGTGCAAAGCGGACTTTGCGAAGTTTATGACAAACCCCAGATGCTGGAGAAGAGCGATAGTGCGGAGGGTGGCTTGATTGGTCTCCTGTGGAGAATGATCCCCTGATGAGCCAGTCGTCCATGTATGGAAAGACAAAGAGTCCTTGAACCCTGAGATAGGCCGCCGCCACCACCGACAGGCATTTGGTGAAAAGCCTGGGGGCAGAAGTTAGGCCAAAAGGGAGTACCCTGTACTGGTAATGGTTTCCTCCCACTACAAATTGGAGATATTGTCTGTGGTCTGGATGAATAAGGATGTGAGTATAAGCATCTTTTAGGTCTAAGGAGCATAGACAATCTCCCTGCTGGAGGTAAGGCAGCAGGATTCCAAGGGTAAGCATCTTGAACTTTTCCCTCCCCAGGAACTTGTTGAGGTTCCGCAAGTCTAGAATGGGCCTGAGGCCTCCTGTTCTTTTTGGTACTAGAAAGTACCTGGAATAGAATCCTTGACCTCTCAGGTGGTGAGGCACCGGTCCCACCACCTGTTCCTTCAGAAGACTTGCTAACTCCTGCAGGAGTAAGTCCCTGTGCAGAGGGAGTCTTGGAGGCTCCCCTGGAAAGTAGGAGGGAGGCACCTGGTGGAAGTGGAGGAGATAGCCCCTCTGGACTATGCTTAGCACCCAGGTATCCTTTGTTACGGCTGACCACCTGTGGGCATACAGGGTCAGCCGGCCTCCTGTGCTGGAAGGGGCCAGCTGAGGAGGAGAGGCTATGCCACTGGAGTCAAAACCCCGCTCCCTGCTGTGCAGGAGCCGGAGCTGGTGGCTTGGGGGTTTTCTGCCTACGGGGCCCATGTCCCTGCCCCTTGGCCTGCTGACCCTGTTGGAGAGCTGTGGAGGCCTGAAAATGAGGGTATGATTTATAGGCAGATGACTTCCTCGGGTAAAAGGTCTTTTTTCCCCGAGCCCTTCTTCTTCTGAGAAGGGGCAGAGGTTTTCCTGGACAGCCTTGTACGGGTGAGAGTCTCGGATTCAAGTTCCGCAGCCTTTTCAGCCATGGGTTTGCCAAAGAGGTTTTCACCTCGGCAGGGGACATCGACCAACTTGTCCTGCACCCATGGCTTGAGGTCCGATGACTGTAGCCAAGCCTGACGGCGTGCACCGATGCCGGCCGTGGCTACACGGGCCGAAGCCTCAAAGCCATCATAGGCTGCTAGAGAGATAAACTTCGAGCACTCTCGGATCCCCGATGACAGGGCCTTGAACCTCTGTAAAGGTTCCTCAGAGAGACCAGCAGAGAACCCGGCAATCTTCTTTGCCAGGTCTTGAAGGTACATGCCCATGTACAGCTGGTAGGTCTGGACATGGCAAGCAAGCATAGAGCCCTGGAAGCACTTTCTACCGAGGTCATCCAGGTTCCGGGCCTCCCGGCCAGGAGGCACCAAGGAGTGCATCTTCTGACTCTTCAGACGATGCATGGCCGATTCCACAACCATGGAGTGGTGCGGTAGCTGTGCCTTTTGGAACCCGGGGCTCTTGCGGACTCGATAGAAGGAATCGACCCGCTTGCTCAGAACCAGCGTCGAGGCCGGCGCCTCCCACATGCGGAAGAGCAACCATTCCAGCATCGGAGGAACCGGTACAGTAAAGGCCTCCTTGGGAGGAGAGTCATACTGCAGGGCCTCAAGCTCCTTGGCTCGAGGCTCCTCCCCGGGATCCGCGGGGAAGGCCAAGGCCTTGGCCATGTCCCACACAAAATCCGAGAACCGGGTGTCCTCTGGGGGGACCGTCTCCGAGGTTTGGACTCCGGTGAGTCCGAAGAGACACACCGGGTCCGAAAGGTGTCCGGGGACTCCTCATCCTCCGTTTCCCAGCCCGACTCCTCGGAGGAGGAATCGAGCGGCTCCGGTCGGGCAGGCACTGATGCCATCCGCCCCGACGCCGAGGGTACCGGCGTCGACGACCTCGGTCCCGAACGGGAGGCCGAGTGAGACCTTGGCCGAGGATCGACTCGAGAGCGCATGGACTCGAGGATCGGCTCAGCCTCCGGGGTCGACTTGAACGTCGATGTCCCAGTGGTCGGGGCAGATGCACCGGTGAGACCGGCAATCAGTGCCCGCTGCTGTTCCATGAAGGCAGCCAAGCTGCTCTCCAAGGCCGTCAACCTGAGTCCGAGCTCAGGAGACTCAACAGCCCCCGACTCGGGCCCCAACGGCGTCGGGCCCGACGTCGGCTCCCCCAGAGGAGAGTCCATGAGGACTACAGCACTCATGTGACTCGGGGACTCCAGCTCCACACGAGGTTGTTTTGCAGGCCTCTCCGACTCCGAAGACCCGGGACGGCGGTCGGGGCTATGCGACCTGGCCCTCGAGGAGCCAAGTGCGTCCACTGACGCCGCCCGCGTGGGTTTCTTCTTCCTACGATGCTCCCGTGAGGGAGGCCCCCTCTCAGAGGATCCCCGGCGATGCTCGGGATCGGAATCCCAAGACGTCGAGGCCTCTGACGAAGTCCGGGCCCAGCCAGACGCGGAGTCAGAAAAGATTCGTTCCTTCTGGTGCTGCAGACTCCTCAACACCTTTGAGGATATTTTTCCCACACGGACCACAGATCATCGGGTCATGATCGGGTCCGAGGCACAGCACAGTTACTTACCTGTAACAGGTGATCTCTGGGAACAGCAGGAATAAGTCTTCACATATGGGTACGTCGGTACCGACGGAGCCTGCACGGGAATGCTCCCCAGCATCCAATCAGAAAGCTTTTGGGAGCATCCCTCACGCCTGCGCACTGACTTCCCGCCTTCTCCACTGCCTCTCCTCAGTTGAGTTTCATAGCTGAGACAAAGGAGAGAAAGAGGAAGGAAGATAGATAGATAGATAGATACAACTCCTAGGGGAGGTGGGTGGGTTGTGAAGACTTATTCCTGCTGTTCCCAGAGATCACCTGTTACAGGTAAGTAACTGTGCTATCTCCAGGAACAAACAGGAATGAGTCTTCACATATGGGGACTCCCTAGCTATAGATGCCAGGGGGAGATCCCATAAAATGCGTGTCCCTGGATCAGGAGTGCATTTTCCACACAGGAATCTCCGGCATCCCATGAGGGATGGAGGGTAGGAGTTGAGAAGAGAGGAGCTGTAAGGAAAAAAACAGCGAACCTAAGGACTACAGAAGAGGAGTCCTTATTCAATGAACAGTGATAATATGGAGCTTACCTACTGGATTGTAGGAAGTAGAGAGCGTGATGGAGTCTGCTGGATATACAGTAGCGCAATCCTCAAGGTGACCTCACAGCAGTGAGGATGAAGGTCCAGACCTGGAATTAGCAGGTGATCCAGGTGTCAACTGGGGTAGGATTAAAACGGCAGGTCTTCAATGGAAAGCTTTATGGAAAAAGCTGAAAACTCTTTTAAGTACAGAGTCATTAACATTGAGGACTAAAAGAAGAAGACTGACCGATTTGGACAACTAGCCCAGTCCTGGAGGGAAGAAGGGGTATGGAAAAAAGCCCATATTCCCAGGGAGAACAAATGTGTACGCAAAAATAATGAAGATGTACACTGACTTTCCTAGCTGATGAGAGATAGGAAAGATACTGAAGCTTGATGCTTCAAGGATAGGGAGACCTAGAGCAAGCGGAAGCTGTTATCACCACAGTAGTGGTTGTGCGCATAACAGCCCCCACATACTAAGGAATAGTATGAAAAATGAAGCCCACTGTCTGAAACCTTTAAGAAGGTAAAAATTGTTATAGCATAGACAGTGAGGGAGATAGTATGTAATACATATCGACCTACAAAAAACCTTCCAACAGATACATATATATATATATATATATATATATATATATAGGGATATATATATACCTATATATATGGATATCTAGATATGTGTAGAGATATGTATCAACATATATATATATATATATTGTGATACTGTGGAACCAATGGAGGTTAGTGGGAGTGAAGAACTAACCTCAAAATTGGCTGGGCAGGAGGATTCAGCATGTCTAAGAATGGCTGAGCAGCCGGTGCCGTCAGCACAAGTAGAACAGAAGAGGTTTAAAATGAGGTTTCCTTTCCTTAGCAGTGACGCAGATAGAATTGAGGAATCTCATCAGAAACACCTGTCCCCAGAAGCTGACGTAATGTGCAGAGGGGGGAGGTACAAAAAGCCCTGGTTAGAACCAGGAAGGGGAAGCACGAAAGGAAGCAAGAGAGAGAGCCAGACTGACTCTGAGGAGGAGAGTGGCAGTCAGATGCAGGTGGAGATCCAGCATCAGACAAGCCAGACTCAGAGACAGAGAGAGACACAGAGTCCCAGGAGACATTCCAATTCCAGGAGAGACTTTGGAGGTCTGGGAGGACCAAGAGCTCTCAAGGGAAGCTCCAGGAAAGGGCAGTGGAGCAGTAGAGAAACTGATCTCTGGAGAGATAGTACCGGAGAGGTTTTCCACTCAAACAGGAAGTGGGACACTACCTTGGGGGAATTACCCAAGTCACGGAGAAAACTTTCTTCAAGCCAGTAAAGCTTTGCCAGGAGAAAGAAACCCCACAGCTAACTACAGAACCTCCTGTAAGGTAACAAGTTTAAAGCCTTGTGTTTGGGAGAGAAGAGAAGCTGGGAGTTTTAACAAGCATTGCTCTGGGCAGAGTTTTAATATAGGAAGGCATGCAGACTTCCAAGTAAGGGAGCCAAAGGAGGCTTACCATAAAGAAACTTTCTCTACAGCAGGTTTTTATAATCCTGATTTAGACAAGTGTCTGGGAGAAAAGAAAGCTTATCTTCCCACAGCAAATGAACCCAGCTCCAGCACATGCAGTGAATGTGACCCGGGGAGTGATAGATGCAGTCCAGGCTTAACACAGTGGGAAAGCAGTAACACTTACTCAGAGCCGGAGCCGATGGATTGTACAATCTGTTTATCAGATGAAATAACATCTTTATGCTGATGTAACTTGTGAAAGGAACAAGGAAGAAAGAAATAACATTCCAGCTGTTTTCGTTTAGTTTTGTTTATTGTTCTGTGTGCTTTTGCAAAGAAATGATATCCGCCAGGGAACGGGAATAAAACCCTATTTTGCTTTACCACTTTGACTGACTGACTCTGTGTACAGAAGAGAAGGCAGATCAATCATAACCACAATACCCCTAGGCAGTCGCCTAGAGGGTCTACGGAGTCTCTTACCACGAGGCCCGTGACAATATATATATATATATATATATATGTGGGGCATAATTTATGCATACACAGCTTACAGACATATGTATGTAGAGGCATATATAGAGATATTTACATACATGACAATAAGTCTGAAGATACATGTCTACCATTAAGTCCCATAAGAACATTCACATGGGGAATAAGAAGGGAAAAGATTCACCCAATAACAAGAGGGTGAAACCCACTTGACAGATATATAGAGAATCTATTTCCGTGGGCTAAAAGGATGCAGGAATGCAATCCAGCAAAATAACCAAGATGGTTGCGTGAAAAACAGAGGATAATATCAGTCTGTAAGAAGCAAGGCGGGAGTCCTTTACAACTCTGACATGGCAGATGTACAGAAACGCATAGAGAAGATACCAGGAGGACCCACTGGAGGGACATAGGGGTATCATGCAGTACTAGTAGCCTTGGATATTCACGCAGAAAAGCTTATATTCTGTATTATAACAGGGAATGATTTATAAGCTTTTGTCTACTATATAGGATAGCCCTCAGAGACAAAGATCAATGCTCTGTAGCAAGGGCCCATAGTAGAAAGCTCCTCTGAAGATTGCAGAGAGCATTGTGCAGGAAAATTATGAGATAAGACTGACTGGAGTCAGGTGTGCTACCACATCCTAGGAAAAGGAGATGGTTGTGAGAAGCCTAATAGTGAGTAGGATTATCCAAGATAGATGAGGATTAGCTTGGAATCACTACTGAGGCTAGACAAAAATTGTGAAAGATAGACTGGCACTTGTGGAAAAGTACCAGCAGTCCAAACACTGGAACTCCTGCATGCACAGAAGCTGAAAAGACAGCAGAGAGGATCTTCCTGTGCAAAATAAAGAGAAACAGACAAAGGGAGAGGAGATATTCCTGTCCCTATCTGATGGGTTGTCTTGAAAATGTATTCAAGGAAACAAAAAGTCTACACTGGAATGAAAGGCTAGAGAAGCTTTTCAGTATGGTACCACTCAGGCAGGGGAAAAACCTGGATGAGAGGGTAGAGAAACCAGGTAACTGGAGGGTGACTTACCCATATGGCGAGTCAGCTGAGGGAAAAAATGTTCATGTTGGGACAGAAACTATCATGGGATAGTTGTAATCTCCCTTCTTAATAGTAAGAAGAGGAGAATTCTGTAACCCATGGACAAAAATATCCTGACAGCTTAGCATACTGAAAAAGGAAAAACCAGTGTAGCTTTAAGAAAAAACAGTGAACAAACTTCTGTTAAGAAGAAGTTAACTGTAGATTGTAACCTTCAGAACCTATGGTTTCTGGGTATGTTGAGACTGGCTAGAGTTTGGAAACTTCAGACTAGGACGAGGTGTCCCTTGCTTGGGCACCTCTGGATGATGGGCAGGAGAAGAGTGAAACCTTCTTTTCTTAGGGAAAGAAGGTTTGGTAGGACATTTCCTACCTCCTGGGGAAGAAGGCGGCTTAGAATGATCTCCAGAACCAGGGAAGTCAGTGGAGCAATGAGCAACCTGACGTAAAGCCTCCTTATTGAAGAGATTTTCCCCAGTACAAGGGGAATTACCCAGTGTGTGTTGTGCCCATCTGCTCAAGTCTGAAGCTTGGAGCCAGGCTCTACGACGTGCTCCGATGGCAATAGCAGAGGATCTGCTAACAGACTCGAAAGAGTCTAGAGAAGCACGAGAAAGGACCCAAGAGATATTCCGGCTATGATTAAGAAGCAAGGAATAGTCAGCAGCCTTAGGTTCTGACAAAAAAGGAGTCAAAAGAGATAATTTCTTTGTGACCTCCTGGAGTGTTAGACTCATATAAAATATATAAGAAATAATTCTTGATGCCAGCATAGATGTTTGGAAGGTTTGACGTCCAAAGGCATCAAGTGCTCTAGATGCACGACTTGGCGGATAAGAAGAATGCTTCTTCTTGCTTTTTACCTTCCTCATTGCTGATTCCACTACAATGGAATGATGGGGAAGTTGAGTCTTTTGAAACCCTGGAGAGAGGGGCACCTGATACAGAACATTAGTTGCTGTAGAAGGTGGGGGAACCCTTAAAGGTGATTCCCATATTCTCAGAAGAAGATCCTGCAAAGAATAATGTAAAGGAAGCATTATATTCTCCTTTTGTGCAGGAGAGCCACGGTTAAGATCACAGCCAGGGATAGGAATAGCAAGAAAGGTTGCCATGTCAAGGAGAAATTTCTGAAAAGAAGGATCTCCAATGGGAACCATCCCTGGGAAGGCTAAGGTTGAAGAAGCAGCCTGAGCACCAGAGGATGTACTGGTCTGGTGCAGAAAAAGAACTCTACTAGATGGATAGTGATTCTGGCAGTTACGATTTGAGGCAGTTAGTACTGCCTCGTCCATGCCAGGTATCGATTCCAAACTAGGCATAGAAAGGATCGATGGTACCGATGTAACTGCAGGAATCAACATCGATACCGATACCGGTGATGGCATCGAGGCCGTCATCGGAGGCTGCTCCAGCGGTACCGAGGTAACCAGAGAGTCTTGGTGAGTATCCTCGGTACTGCGTATCCGGAAACGATAAGGGTCGGTTCCAAGGCGCGTCGGTACCCAGTCATCTAGACTAGATATCGATTCCAGACTCGGCATCGAAGGGAGCGAGTCTATTGATGCATGTCTAGAGGGCACCGACATCGGTGGTGGTACCGGCGATGCCGATACGGGAAAGTCAGTCTGGGTCGTATGGATCGGTCCCGAAGGTACCGAGGACGCCAGATGATGAACCCTGGTGAAGAGTGGAACACTCGACATCGGTGCCGATGCCGGGGTATCGGTACCGCTCGAAGCGGATGCCACCACCGAGCGTGGCTGAGATACAGGAAAGTCAATCTGGGTCGTATGGATCGGTCCCGAAGGTACCGAGGACGCCAGATGACGAACCCTGGTGAAGAGTGGAACACTCGACACCGGTGCCGATGCCGGGGTATCGGTACCGCTCGAAGCGGATACCACCCCTGAGCATGGCTCAGGTATGTTCTGTGAGGGGTGAGCCCCAGGAACAACCTGAAACCCCTGAAATGCTTTGGAGCCTGAAGACTCCCGCCGGGGTTTTAGTGCCAATGGGGTCTTGAGGGCAAGGCCAGAGCCGTCATCATGCTTGGCATGAGACCTACCACTCAAGGATTGGCAAGTCTTAACAGACTGTTTGTGGGTTACCTGATCCTGTAGAGAAGAAAAAACCGGTGCCCTCACAACAGGAGGGAAAACGGTATCGAGGGAAACTCGAAAGAGGGAAGGTCTTCTCACAGCATTGTAACCTGAAAGTTCAAGGGAAAAAGGGGCAGGACCCAAACAGGTTAGACACCAGTTATTGGAGTCTAAAAAGAAAACTGTGGTACCACAGTGAAGGCACTTCTTAGGAGAAGAAGGCTCCATGATGAAGAGGCCTTGTAGGCCCAAAAATGTTAAGACAGAGCAGAGGGAAAAAATTCCTCTGAGTTCAAGAAAAAGAAAAACAAAAACCACCGGCGGTACCAGTGGCGGCGGGAATACAGCTGCGACCACAAGAAAAGAAGTATTTAAAGAAAAAAGTTTCTGCGGTGACAGGAGGACGTCTTGCCGGCTCCGCGGAAAAACGAAAACTGAGGAGAGGCAGTGGAGAAGGCAGGAAGTCAGTGCGCAGGCGCGAGGGATGCTCCCAAAAGCTTTCTGATTGGATGCTGGGGAGCATTCCCATGCAGGCTCCGTCGGTACCGACGTACGCATATGTGAAGACTCATTCCTGCTTGTTCCTGGAGATCGGAGGCAGCAGTCATGTGTGTCGGTGAGAGACATAAGTTTCTTACATCGATCACACTTTTTAAACCCGCTGGCAGCCATCAGGGGAAAAAGGGCCCCTGTGAGGTCAAAAGACAGGGCTACCAGTGAAAAATAGAAAAATGGCGTGAACGCTAGTCACGAAGGACAAAAACCAAAAAAAGAAGTCCGGGCTCGATACCGGTGTACCGGCCCAAGGCGGGAAGGGGAACCGGCATTGAACCGAGAAAAAACACGAAAAATCAACTTTTTTCACGGGTGAACACGAACAACGTCCATTGGGCTCCGCGGAAAATAGAAGACTGAGCAAGATGGCACCCTTGGGCGGGAAGGGGACCGCACATGCGTGCTGGCAGGCCCAAAGGCTTTCTGTGAAAGCTGGGGTAATGCTCCGCATGGGGGTTCCGTTGGTGCCGACGTCACCCATATGTGAGAACCAACTTCCTGCTTGGTCCTGGAGAAACTACCAGCAGACAAAGATATAAAACTTATAGATGGCTACAAGAAACGTCTGGAGGTTATCATCACTGCCAAGGGTTGTGCAACCAAATATTAATGAAGGGTGCCATTAATCCTGTCCAGGTCATATTTAATTTTTTTTCTCAGAAATTGCTGTTTAAGTTGCACAGACATCTTTCTTTTGTTGTATACGTTTGAACATACTATTAAAGTATTATAACGACATACAATTGGAATACTTCCAACTATTTCTCAAGATATTTTACACAACATACCTAAAATGCAAGGGCGCCAAAAATGTTGACCACAGGTGTATGTCCAATACAATTCCTCGGTTCACATGGATCAATAGCACCACTGCCAATAAATTTGGATCAGATTCAAACTGCTTTTCAGAGCCATGAAGTCTTTAGATGACATAAGCTGGCACTTATGAGACTAGTAGGAATCATGATCAGTCCCAAGTCATGCCAGGCACCAGCTATATATCCTACTATCTAATATGGTCCTGATGCACCACCTGTACATTTCAAAGCTACAGAAGTTTCCTTTTTGCTTGGGTGATGCCACTTGATGCACTGAAAACAGAAACTTAAAAATGACAAAAACCTACCTGGGAACTAGACAGGAAAGGAAAGGGACACTGAGGTGATTCAAACTGCCCAAACTGTGAAATAGTTACTCACAGACAAAAATATTCAGACCATGGTATGAACATGCTCAAAGACAACTGCAGAGAAAAAAGAGCGCAGGTAACTCCATGTGATGACACAGCATGGGAAGTCCTGCACACGTATGGATGGTTGTGCTAGAAAGCTCTGAAAACTCTCTTTCACTGTACCACAATCCATCAGATGACGTTACCCAAAGTAAAGCCTTCATATGCTGCCTGCTCTGAGAGAATGAGCATTTACAAACCACAATCACAAAGTATGACCCATGTCAGGAATAAGCTACGGTCACACCAATCATTTCAAATCCAAAGGCATTTTGGTCATACAGAGAAACAGTGCTAGGGAGAGGAGGACATATTGGACCCCATATTCAGCACCAGCAGCTAGCACTGCTAACTTGGCTAGCCACTGGAGCTGAACATTAAACCCAACAAATCAGAACCCCAGGGCAAGGGAAACACTGTCACCCAAATGCATATAATCAAAACAAGAACACAGGCTCCTCTCCTCAAGTGATCAAACAAATCCCCAACAACAAAAATGAATATTTTTATCGGACAAAGAACCCTAGGCAAGAACTTCTTAACTGAAGGTTTGTGTCCTTTTATTCAAAATGCAGTAAAACCTTTAAACTGCCAAAAATCTTTACATGAAGAAAGTACTTAACTGAAACCACAGCGCTTCAACACAGTTCATCAGTGAAGGTGAAAAACGACACAATCCTGCGTTTCGAGTTGACAAACTTCAAAAACCCTGCACGCACGTTGGTGGATATTAACCTGAAGCAGGGTTTTTGAAGTTTGTCAACCCGAAACGCAGGACTGTGTCGTTTTCCACCTTCACTGATGAACTATGTTGAAGTGCTGTGGTTTCAGTTAGGTACTTTCTTCATGTAAAGATTTTTGGCAGTTTAAAGGTTTTACTGCATTTTGAATAAAAGGACGCAAACCTTCAGTTAAGAAGTTCTTGCCTAGGGTTCTTTGTCCGATAAAAATATTCATTTTTGTTGTTGGGGATTTGTTTGATCACTTGAGGAGAGGAGCCTGTGTTCTTGTTTTGATCATACTGAACATTAAACCCAAACATTCAATGCTGGAGTCATATCTGGCCTCTGCATTGAATATCCGGGTTCACCACAAGCCGATCGATAACTAGGCAGTGGTGATATTGAGCCTCTACCTGGTTAGCGATGTGCAGAGAAAGTTAGGCCAGGGTTTCCTGCACCTGGCTTTCACTCTATACCACTGCTGCCCGGTTAGCAATCGGTGCTGTCTCCACTCACCCCCCGAAATGCCCCCAACATGCTAAGTGGTTAGCATCGGGGCATGTAGAGCCAGCAGCTGTGGACATTCAGTGGCATTAACCGTGTTGGTGCCACTGGATATTCTGCAGTGCAGCATTTACATGGTTTGTAGGTCTGCAAACCATGTAAATGAAGTTGAATATCGAGGCCATTGAACTCATGTTTCAGAACGTCTCCTGAATCACATTATACAACTAGACCATATAAGCAAGTTGGCTGCGACCCTGACCCCCGATATATGCAGAACACTATGCAAGGCAGACTGATCCCAGAATGAGAGCTTTACAAAAGTCCCTGGACAAAGATGGTGCCCAAACTTACTCCAAGAATCCTTGCTTGTGTTTCTGCTCATTATGAGGTCCAAACTGAACCTGGCACTGGTATCCAGCAAATTCGCAGGCCTTATCAAACGAGACAGGGTGTGAGCCATTCAAGATATCATCCCGAGCCTGCAGGGGCCAAAAGGAGAGAGAACCTGAGAGGAAGGGAACTCACTGAGTATGCTAGAGAAAAGTAAGACTAGGACATCAGAAGGATAATGAGAGAGACAGTGACAAGCATGGGACATGAACTTGCTTACCTGTAATGAGCATTCTCGGAATACAACAGGATAAATCAGAAACACCAATGCAAACTAACTTCTAGAAGGTTTTCCTAAATAAGCCCAAGAGTTTTCATTCCTCATCATCCCTCCAGTCCAGTCTAGACGCATGGGTTATGCCCTACCACCAGTAGTTGGAGAATGAGAACCACTAGTTTGATGATGTCACCCTATTCTTCTCACACCTGTATTTCTTAGTCTCCAGCAGATAGAGGTGGGCTTCAGTGCAGTCTGGACTCCACTGTAGATGGACAAAAAATTTAAAAAAAAAGAGAAGAAAAAAGAAAAATTGAGTTGGCTCAGCTCCGTGAACAGCCCAGTGCTGGGGAGTCAGAACCCAGCATGCTGGGTCTCTCTCCTTGCTGGGTCTCAGCAGTACAGGGGGACACTGCTGTGGTCCCTTGGTGTGGGGCCGTACCAAGCTATAACTGCGCCCTATGCGACTTGCAAACCTGGTGCCCCACCATGACATCAGACATTTGACATTTACCTTTATCCCCCCATGTCCAGCATCTCCCCATCTCCTCCCACCACCTCATGTCCAGCCAGCTACTTTCCGCGCTACCTGCCCTTGACCTGCTGCTGCCACTTTTCCTGTTCCCTTGGTGGCGGCTCGCGTCAGAGGAGGGAGGGATCAGACCAGCCATGCAAGCGCAAAGCTGCAAAGACCCGTGGTTTTTTGTTTTAACTGGAGGTCCTCTGCCACAGTCACCTCCAAGGGAACAGGAAAAACGGCGGTAAGGCAAGGCAAGAGCTGGCCAGGCAGGTAGCATGGGGGAGGGGGAGCCGAAGCCAGTGGTCAGCAGAAAACCGGACCTAAATGCGTCACTATTTTTTTGCATCCTGTGAGGCTGCATTGCTGGCACTGGCCTAGGTATAGCGCTGCCTTCTTTCTTCCTCCCCAACTTTTGGGAGGGACTGGGGAAGAGTATCGCAGCAAGGCACTAGACTTTAAAATCTTAAAAAAAAAAAAAAGCAAACTAACAGCATCAAATGAGAAGTGGACAGGACAGCCTTGGAGTAGTGCAGCTGGCCAAGGTAGTGGGTGCTGTCAGCGCCAGAACAGGTGAGGGAAGCAGGCCTGACCAGTGTACAGACAGAGCCCATGGGGGAACTTCTTCATATGCCCGTGTGGCCTGTAGCAGTTGCCAGAGCCAACTCTTGGCCTCCAGATTCTGCCGCGGCTGTGAAAATAAGGCCATGTGGCAGAACAGCAGCTCCAGGGATGAAGACCTTCAAAGAAGGAAGATGCACAGTGCTGTGGCCAACTTCCACTCAGTCGTGGCAGCCTGCAGTTTTGGCAGGAAGCACCACCATATTTACTAGGGCTGCGTCTGGATCAGGGGAGATGTCTGGGGACCCGATACCATCCCAGAGAATTTAGCATCTCAGCAGGCAAGACTGGCCACCCCCGGGGTGGTTGTTGGGGACCAAGATCTGCTTTTTATCCCCAAATATTCCACCTGTTGAACCAGGCCTTCTCTATGAAGCAGGGCCTGGTGTAAGAATTTCCTCAGCTGTCCAGGCTTGGTAGCAAGGGCAGGCAAGCTGGTGTCAGTAGCCAGAGGCCTGTGTCTAGTGTCGTAAATGCGAGCGGGACAAAATTTGGGAGGAATGCTGTTCGGCTCTCTGGGGGCCCATAGAATCAGTAGGGTAATTCCTCTGGAGACAAGCTTGAATACAGCAAGTTCCGACCAAGGGAGGATCCTATGATTATCAGGGTCTTCCACCATGATGACTTGGTGGTATTCATCTTTCAGACATTGGCATCTCTCAGCATCGCAGACGATACCCTTGTTGGAGGTTCTCCAGAAGCCACTTGGTCCTTTCCACTGCATTGGTCCATAAAAGACATAGATCTTGGCTGAGTGGAAGCCTTCAAAGGCTAGCCTGTGAGTCAGCCACTCCACGATGCGTTTGTACCCCATTCTCCCAGAAGAGGACCTGTTGCAGCTTCAAAAAGGTGGATGTTTATGTTTATTTAAAACTTTATATACCGTCCATAAACAATAGCATCTGGACGGTTTACAAACAAGATTAAAATAAGGCTGCGAAAAAAGGAAAAGAAAGGAACACCATAAAATCAGTAAAAAAAGGACAGAAAGTAGCATAAGATTAGTGGAGAAAAAAGTCAGAGTACAAATAATAATAAAAGGGGTAGTAGACAGATGGACAAAACAATGTACGTTGACATGGGAAGGTAAACAAGAGGGGGTAAAGAGGGAGGGGGCAGGAGAGTGGGGAAACTATCATAGCGAGGAGGAGCAGAAGGGTAGGGGAACTGCATCTTAGCAAGAGGGAGGGGAAAGGGGTAGGGAAGGTGGAGGGAGGCCGAAGGCTGAATAGAAAAGACGAGTTTTTAGTTTTGCTTTAAAAGAATTAAAGGAGAGTTCTAAACGGAGTGCGGGGGGGGAGAGAGCTCCAGAGCCTAGGACCTAGGAAATAGAATGCTGAGGACCGGGTGGATTCCAGGTGGACCTGGGAAGGTGAGGGAAGGGACATGAGGTAGATGTAAATAGAGCTAAGAACATAAGAACATAAGACATGCCATACTGGGTCAGACCGAGGTCCATCAAGCCCAGTATCCTGTTTCCAACAGTGGCCAATCTAGGTCATATGTACCTAGACGTTTCCCCAAAAGACACAGGTTCCGCATTGCTTGTACTGGGTCAAGCATTGATATCCTGGGTCCCTTCTTAATAATGGTTTATGGACCTTTCCTCCAGGAACTTGTCCAAACCTTTTTTAAACCCAGCTATACTAACAGCCCTTACTACATCCTCCGGTAACAGATTCCAGAGTTTGATTACACGTTGAGTGAAAAAATATTTTCTCTTATTTGTCTTAAATAGTTTACCCTGTAGCTTCATTACATGTCCCCTAGTCTTTCTATATTCTGATAAGGTAAACAATTGATCTACGTTTACCCGTTCCACTCCGTTCATTAATTTATAGACCTCTATCATATCTCCCCTCAGCCGTCTCTTTTCCAGGTTAAAGAGCCCTAACCTTTTTAGCCTCTCTTCATAGTAGCCTTCCATCCCCATCACCAATTTGGTGGCTCTTCTCTGTACTTTTTCTAATAACTCTATGTCCTTTTTAAGATACAGTGACCAGAATTGCACACAATATTCAAGGTGCGGTCGTACCATGGAGCGATACAGAGGCATTATAATATCCTTTGTTTTATTCTCCATCCCTTTCCTTATGATACCTAGCATTCTATTTGCTTTCTTGGCCGCCGCTGCACACTGGGCGGAGGGTTTTAACATGTTATCCACGATGACTCCTAAATCTTTTTCCTGGGTGGTGGTTTCTAATGTGGAGCCTTGCATCGTGTAACTATAGTGTGAGAACGGTGGGGGGGTGTGAAGATGAACCTGGTCAGCGAGGTAAAGAGGGGTACCTGAATGTATTGCCCTGTGAACAAAAATAAGAAATTTGAACTGGGTGACCAGGGAGTTGGACCGAGGGAGAGCTCTAGATGTGGTATATTTAGATTTCAGGAAAGCCTTTGACACTGTTCCTCACAGGCGACTTATAAACAAACTGAGCACCCTAGGGATGAACCCTAAAGTTACTGCTTGGGTTAGAAATTGGTTGGGTGGGAGGCGACAAAGAGTACAAGTAAATGGAGCTCACTCTGAGGAGAAGGATGTTACCAGTGGTGTGCCCCAGGGATCTGTCCTTGGTCCGATTCCTTTTAACATCTTTGTTAGTGATATAGCGGAAGGGCTGTCGGGTAAGGTTTGCCTCTTTGCAGATGATACCAAAATCTGCAATAGAGTAGACACCCAGGAAGGTGTAGATAACATGAGGAGGGATCTAGCTAAGCTTGAAGAATGGTCTAGAATTTGGCAGCTGGGATTTAATGTTAAAAAATGTAAGGTCATGCATTTGGGCTGCAGCAATCCAAGGGAGCAATACAGTATAGGAGGTGAAGTACGTTTGTCCATTAAAGAAGAGCGGGACCTAGGCGTGGTTGTGTCTGATGATCTTAAAGTAGCTAAACAGGTAGAAAAGGCAACAGCAAAAGCTAGAAGGATGCTTGGGTGCATACGGAGAGGAATGACTAGCAGAAAAAAGGAGGTGATAATGCCTCTGTATAAGTCTTTGGTGCAACCTCATTTGGAGTATAGTGTGCAATTCTGGAGACCGCACCTTCAAAAGGATGTGAACAGGATGGAGTCGGTGCAGAGGGTGGCTACTAAAATGATTAATGGGCTTCATTATAAAGCATATGAGGACAGACTTAAGGATCTTAATATGTACACCTTAGAGGAAAGGCGGGATAGAGGTGATATGATTGAGATGTTTAAATACCTCCGTGGCATAAATGTTCAGGGAGAGAGCCTCTTTCAATTGAAAGCAAGTTCTGCTACGAGGGGACATGGGATGAGGGTGAAGGGAGATAGATTCAGGAGTGATATGCGGAAATATTTCTTTACAGAAAGAGTAGTGGATCCATGGAATAGTCTCCCAGTGGAGGTGGTAGAGATGAGGACAGTAACTGAATTCAAAAGAGCATGGGACCAACACAGAGGATCTCTAAAGGTAAAAAGTGGACTGTTGTAGTTGTTGTTATGGAAGGACAGACTAGATAGGCCATGTGGTCTTTTTCTGTCATCATGTTTCTATGTTTCTATGAACTGAACCCGAAAAACAATAGGAAGCCAGTGTAGGTGTATTAGGAGGGGGGTGATGTGATGAAAGCGTGAAGAGTGGGTTAGGATACGAACCGCGGTGTTTTGAACATGTTGAAGGCGATAGATTTGAGACTTGGGGAGACCAGCTAGACAGACAACAATAATCAAGATGGCTCATAACAAGGGAAAGGAGCAGGGTAGTCATGGCTGAAGGAAAGGGACAGACAGCACGCAATTGTTTCAGAGTGAAGAAAGAACGTTTAACAACTGAGGAAATGTGGTCCTTGAAAGAAAGGGATGAATTAAGAATTACACCTAAATACCAACAATGGGGATAGGTGAGGAGGAGAGCAGAGGGACGAGGGGAGGGAGGGGACTACCACAAGTGAACCAAATAGCAGACGTTTTACAGAGGGTTAATATGGAGAAAGTTTGAGGAGAGCCAAGAAGCGACAGAAGAATGACAGGTATTGAAAGGAGTGATATCAGGACAGAAGAATCAGTGTGGTAAAGAAGGAAAATGTTATCTGCATAGTAATAAGCAGAAAAACCGTGTTGCTGAACCAAAAGAGCAAAAGGAGCTAGGAAGACATTGAAAAGAAGGGGAGCAAGAACAGAACCCTGGGGGACACCACAGGAAAGGGGAGAAGGACGGGAGGAAACAGATCCAGACAGAACTGAAAAAGAATGACAGGAAAGGAAAGAACGAAACCATTGAAGAACCAGATCGGAGAGGCCGGCATCCTGAAGACGGCTGAGAAGAGTGTGATGGTCAACCAGGTTGAAAGCCGCAGAAAGGTCAAGGGAAACAGCAAAAAAAAGAAAACCGTGATCGTGAGCAGCATTCAAGCCATTGAGAAGAAAGAGAAGAATAGATTCCGTGCTGTGACCGGGATGGAAACCAGATTGCCGGGGTGAAGGGTAAGCAAAGCCTCAAGGTGAGATGAAAGCTGGGAGAAGAATAGTTTTTCCAAGAGTTTAGAAAGAAAAAGAAGATTGGAGATGGGATGCCAGCTAGAAAGGGAGGAAGGATCCAGGGAGTCTTTCTTAAGAATGGGGCAGACTGAAGCGTGCTTCCAGGGGGTGGGAAAGATACCTGATGCTAAGCTAGAATTAAAGATGGAAAGGATGAAAGGGGAAAGGGCAAAAGAGGGTTCCAACAACCAGTGAGAGGGGATAGGATCAGCAGGGCAGGTTGTTTTCCGGGTGGAGGCAAAGACTTTAGAAAGAGTAGAGAGAGAGATTGGCTCAAATGTAGACCAGCGATGGGGAGAGGGAAGGGGGGGGAGGAGAAATGGGGAGAGGAAAGGGGGTAGGGAGGGGATGAGGAAGTTACCAAGGAGGGCGGGGAGAGGGGAGGAGGGCATGAGGGAAAGGAGAGGCGAAGAGAGAGAGGACCTTGGAAACAAAGTGTGATGCTAGGGAAGCAGGATCAGGGGTAGAAGTGGTGGAAGGGGGCACATGGAAGGAATGAGGAGCAGAGAGAGAATGGAGAATGGAGTACAATTTGCAGGAGGAGTTGGCAGAAGAAGAGATAAGATCACAGAAGTAATTCTGCTCAGCAGAGTGGAGGAGAGAGCGGTAGTGTTGATGGGAGAGACGGAAGCGAAGCAGATTGGAAGGACAGGGATGCTTTCGCCAAAGGCGCTGAGCTCGGCGAAGGTACCTACGGTGAAGAGTAGTTACTCACCTGTAACAGGTGTTCTCCAGGAGCAGCAGGAATCAGTCCTCACTTATGGGTGACGTCGGCGCCGACGGAGCCCTCGCGGAGCAATTTTCCCCAGCTTTCGAAGAAAGCTTCTGGGAATTGCAGCGCGCATGCGCGGTCCCCTTCCCGCCCAAGGGTGCCATCTTGCTCAGTCTGATGACATAGCGAAAAGACAGCAAAAAAGTTAGCAAAAACATATAAACGAATGACTGCAACTCCAAGGGGAGGAGGGAGGGTAGTGAGGACTGATTCCTGCTGCTCCTGGAGAACACCTGTTACAGGTGAGTAACTACTCTTTCTCCAGGACCAAGCAGAAAGTCAGTCCTCACTTATGGGACTCCCGAGCTTAAGGCTACCGGAGGCCTCAAGCCGAAGACTGAGCTCCCTCTAGCTCAACAGTACAGAAGGAAGGAATCTTCTCTGAATACAGATCCGGCCGGTAGCCCAACACCAGGGCCGGAGGGTAGGAGTTGCCTAAACCTCAAAGAGATTGTGGAGGACTGCCTGTCCGAAAGCACTGTCCCTGCGGGATTCCCTCTCCAGGCAGTAATGAGCCGCAAAAGTCTGGCTGGAAGACCAAGTAGCAGCCCGGCAGATGTCTGCCAATGGAACAGAGCGGAGATGAGCCACTGACGCAGCCTTCGCCCTGACACGACTCTCTAAGGAGAGGCCGGCTGCCCCATAAGCCCAGGCGATACAGTCAGCTACCCAGATGGACAGAGTACGCTTGGAGACAGGTACTCCCAACCGATTGGGGTCAAAAGATACGAAAAGCTGGACAGCTTTTCTATGCTCCCGCGTACGGTCAAGGTAGAAGGATAAGGCTCTTCTACAGTCCAGGGTATGCAGAACAGTTTCAGCTCGGGTGGTATGCGGCCTGGGAAAGAAAGTCGGAAGAACCACCTCTTGATTGAAGTGAAAGGGGGAGACCACCTTTGGAAGAAACTTAGGGTGAGTCCGTAACACTACCCTATTCTTGTAGAACCTAGTGTATGGTGGCTCCGACACTAGGGCCTGTAGTTCACTAACGCGCCTAGCGGAGGTAAGGGCTACCAGGAAGAGAGTTTTCCAGGAGAGGAAACGAAGAGGGCAGGTAGCCATGGGTTCAAAAGGCGGACAGGTAAGCCTTTGCAAGACCACATTGAGATCCCAGTCAGGAGCTGGAGGGCGCAACGGAGGTTTAAGCAGAAGAAGGCCTCTGAGAAAACGTGCCACCAAGGGGTGCGAGGAAAGAGGCTGGCCCTCCACCGGCGAATGATGTGCAGAGAGAGCACTGAGGTGGACTCTGACGGAGTTGGATTTGAGGCCTAGATCGGAGAGGTGCAGTAAGTAATGCAGCACCACCGATCCCCTCCACCAATTTGATCATCATACTATGACTGCTATGTTTAATACTTTTTTCTGGGATTAACTCTCCGATGCACTCATGTTTTAATGTTCCCTTATTTCGCCTTCTCTTAGCACCCCTAATATGATACAGTCAATCTTTAGGATTTACATTGCTCTGTGTGTCCCTCAATGTTTTTACAGATTCAATTTTTTGCAAGACGTATATATGCAATTTTGGTTTCAAGTGTATGTTCTTTAGTCTTTGATTTCCTATACGGTTTAGCTTGCCTTCAGAACAGTTTCCTCTTTGCCCACACTCTGGCATTGATGGACTTGATTTTATAAGATATATATTTATTTATTTATTTATTTATTTATTTACATTCTCTTATATACCGCGCTATTCTGCATCAGTGCGGTTTACATTGAACAAACTGAAATTACATTGAACAGGGTATTATAACTTGGAGATAACTATTTTACAGGGAACATGGGCTATGGAGGGTTAAGTGGCTTGCCCAAGACCACAAGGAGCACCTGTGGGACTAGAAACCCCAGTCCTTTCGGCCCAAGGTTGCTGTCCTCTAGTGGGATTTGAACCCCCGACCTTCCGGCCTGAAGTACCTTGTCCCAACCACTAGGCTACTCCTCCACTCCATTTATATTTTTTTTTGTCTAGCTCTCAAAATTCCCTGCCCTTCATATGTATAAATATTAGTATGAATCCATACAACATTTGTGATATTCTTGTATATTTTATAACCTTTGAGCCTCAACGTGATTGGTGTCTTTTTCAAGACCTGTCTCTCATAGGGTGTTACCTGTAAGTAAAGCCACATATATCTGGTCCTCCTCAACCCTTCTAGTTTTTAAATGTGACATTTATTTTGATATAGACACAATTTTATTTATTAAAGAGTAGTGCAATTTATTTGAGAGTTTGTCTGTTTTTTTAATATTACTCATCCTTTTATTTCTTTTTAGTTTCTTTTATTGTCATTTATTTATTGTTTGGAGATTATATTATCTTTTGTATGTTACCATTGGATATATGTTTTTACCACTCTGATTATTTATTTATTTATTTATTTTATTTTATTTAACACTCATTTATATACCGCATCTTCCAGCGATCAGTTGCGGTGTACAATTAACAACAATTAACAAAGCGAAGTTTGTTTTACATAGAACATAGAACATTTTAACTTTTTACATAGAACATCTTAACTTAACAACGCAGAGCGTAAGAACTAAGCAGAGTATTTCAACTAGAACAGCGTGAGTAATAATTTATCTAAACAGAATGTAATGTCTGTACAACTTAAGGCAGTACATAACAATTGCAACTATATACATGTGGAGGTATTAGGGCATATTAGAATGGAGTGTCATTTCGTTTAAGCTATGTATGTTGTCCGTTATAGTAGGAAGTATAAACTTGATGTGGGCAGGTTCCTGTTTAGCCTTTATCTAAGTCGAGTGGAGGGTTTTCTATGGTATTATAGTGTTTAGTGAATAGATACGTTTTCAATTTTTTTCGGAATTCCGTGATCTCTGTTAGTGATCGTAGGTCCTCTGGTAGTGAATTCCAGATGGTTGGAGCTATGTGGGAAAAGGCTCTATTGTTTGTTAATTTGTGAGTTTTTATGAATTCTTTTGGAATCTTTAGTTTATTTAATTGTCCTTTTCTATGAGTAGGCTTAGGTGGTTCTTTGCATATTAGATTACATAATGTCTTCGGAGCCATGTCATTTAAGGCTTTGAATGCAGTTATTATTGTTTTGTATATTATCCTGCTTTGTATTGGTAACCAATGAAGGTATGCTAGTATCGGTGTTATGTGTTGGAGTGAGTTTATTTTTAATATAATTCTAGCTGTTGCGTTTTGCGCTAGTTGAATTCTTTTGATGTTTTGTTTTGAAATGCCCATAAGTATTAGGTTGGCGAAATCGAAGTGGGGAGTTATGGTAGCCTGTGTTATATTAATAAAATCTTGTATATATACAAGGGGGCGTAGTTGTTTGAGGATTTTAAGTTTGAAGTAGATTTTCTTTATGGTATTTCTGATGTGGGTTTCCATTGTAAGGTGGGTATCTAAAATGACACCTAGGTATCTTATTTCGTTTTTTATTTTAATTTCTTGGTTTTGTAGTGTTATGTGGGTTGGAGGAATAAATGATTGGTTTTTTGTTACGATTAGGACTTCGGTTTTGGGCATGGTTTATATGGAGGTTTTGAGTTTTTAGCCAAATTGTAATTTCATTGTAGCAGTCTGATAGGAGTTGTATCGGTAAGTTAGGGATCGTAAAAGGTATGTACATCATAATGTCGTCCGCATAGAGGTGATATTGTACTCCAAATGTTTTGAAGATATTGCAGACCGGTTTTATGTAAATATTGAAAAGTAGGGCTGATAGTGCTGAACCTTGTGGTAAACCTATTTCTTGTTTGTATGTATTGGAGGTTTGATTACCTATTCTTACATTTTGCGTTCTGTTATTTAAATATGAGGTGAACCATTTATGTACGGTGGAGTTTATGCCTATCTGGCTTAGGTTGTTGAGCATTATTGAGTGATGCACACTATCAAAAGCTGCTGATATGTCAATGAAAAGGAGGATTCATTTTTATTTCATATTATGTAATATCTAATATATATTTTAGTCAATATTTTCTTCTTTAAGTGTTTTAACTTATCATATTTTAATTTTTTAATTTAAGATGCGAACCCACCGAAGAAGGCTTGTGCCGAAACGCGTAGGGGCTCTTTCATTATTAAAGTACCTGTGACCTCCTATCGCCTCTTGCTTGTTGTGTCTACATTCTGCTGGTGCGAGGGGCTTGCTCCTTCTGTGTCCTGTGATTTGGTTAGAGCTTCATCCAAGAATACGATTTCGGTAGTGACAGTGTGATGCTTGTTGTGGCTGTGTAATTAGTCATCGGATGTGGCATCCAAAACTTGACTGAGTAAACTCCCCTTTAAGGAGTAAGCTTCTCTTTGGGGAAGCGCTGGAAATGTCAGTATAGGATATGGGGGATTCAAAGGTCCCAAGGCTGCCAGAAGACCAGCTACATGGGGCCGTCCACATCGTCTTCACCAGGACGTTTCAAAGATGTGCAAAAGTTTCATCCAAAGGTTGTGCAAGAGGACTATCAGGTGTTCTGGTATAACCATGCTTCTTAATGTGGCCCTGAGTTTCTCATGGTTTACACAGTAAAAAGCCTTGCTGTAGTCAATAAAACACACATATAGATATCCTTTTGGTACTCTTTTGTCTTTTCAAGGATCCATCTCACATCAGCAATGTCGTCCCTCGTTCTTTCCTGAACCCTGCCTGCACTTCAGGCAGTTCTCGTTCCAGTATGGTTGTAATCTCTGCTGAATGATCTTAAGTAGAATTTCCAGTCAGTCGGATCACCTTTCTTCAGTACTGGTAAAAATACAGATCTTTTCCAGTCAGTTGGTCATGATGATGTCCTCCAAATATCTTGGCAAAGCCTTGTTAAGTATGGTAACAGCTTTATCCAACTATTGTAATACTTCAATGGGAATGCCATCAATGCCTGGTGCTTTGTTCTTTGAAAAGGCTTTCAATACTGCTTCGACTTCTTCCTTCATCACCGATGGTTCTTGATCATAAGGTACAGGTTGAAACAACTGTTGGTCCACTTGATCTCTATAGTAAAATGACGCTGTATATTCTTTCCACCTTTTCTTAATCTTCACAGCATCACTCAACATGAATCCTTGAGCATCTTGTAGCACTCCAATTCGAGGCTGGAATTTTTTCTTTAACTATCGTATCTTTAGGAAATCTGATCTTACTCTTCCTTAATAGATACAGGAATCAACAATATCCACCAAGGCTTTGTTCTATGCTTCATTGATATTGCAGCTGTGTTCGACTCAGTGTACCACAACACCCTACTACAAAGGCTTCAAGATATAGGAATAACAGGAACTGTGCTCGACTGGTTTCTATCATACCTTTCTCACCATAACCAACAAGTTACAATCAATAACCAGCAAGATAAACCCTTCACCCAACACCAGGGTGTTCCCCAAGGGTCTGCCTTATTGGCTTTACTCTTCAATATAAATATCCAACCATTATGCAACATCATAAAGCATCATAACATCCAATATAGAATATACGCAGATGATATCATGGTATTCACTCCAATAAACATCAACCACCCCGGCTACTCTCAAATCAGAGCATGTCTCAAATCCATGACTAAGTGGCTCAAAGAACAGAATCTATTCATAAACTTCAAAAAATCGGACTTAATGCATATAACCAGGAACACATTCTCTCTGCCTGATGCTATAAAAATTCTCGATCACAACCTAACAAACAAGAAGTCAGATACCTTGGAATTACCTTCGATCAGCAACTCAACTGCCAATCCCACATAAAAAAAAAAGCAGCTGCCTTCAGGCAAGGTACAAGCTAACTGTCATCTGCTTCTGTGCTCTGATTGGTGTTAAGCAGCCTGCAGCCTTCCATCTATCCTGCTTATCCTGAGAGGGGGAGGAGCCTGCTCCATTTAAAAAGCAGCTGCCTTCAGGCAAGGTACAAGCTAACTGTCATCTGCTTCTGTGCTCTGATTGGTGTTAAGCAGCCTGCAGCCTTCCATCTATCCTGCTTATCCTGAGAGGGGGAGGAGCCTGCTCCATTTAAAAAGCAGCTGCCTTCAGGCAAGGTACAAGCTAACTGTCATCTGCTTCTGTGCTCTGATTGGTGTTAAGCAGCCTGCAGCCTTCCATCTATCCTGCTTATCCTGAGAGGGGGAGGAGCCTGCTCCATTTAAAAAGCAGCTGCCTTCAGGTGGGCCCGTGCCAGAGGGCCCTTTGGCGTGGCCCTTAGGCGTGGACCGGTAAACAGTGTCTTATCTCTATCTATGTCTAATTGAAGTAAAGAAACATCAAATACAGCGATCAACACCCTGCTAGCTAATCAGGTTTGCTGACATCTAGTGCATTCCTCTCCTCTTCACCTGTATTTTCAACTACAGATCCATTTAACCTTCCAACTGTTTGTATACCATGTAAGTGTTTAACAATGTTATCTTTATTATAATGTATCTGATTTTATACATGCTTACCAACCTTTTCTTTATTCATCCTATATGCTTTGTATGCCTCTAAAACATACAGCTATGCTACATGGCTGTCCTCAACTATATAATATCCACTATCAATAATGTGTCTGTTGCTTGTATTTTTACCATTGATATTATCTACTTATAGCACCCTCCTAACTCCTCAGCAATTTTAGTACCACCCACTGCACATCCCTTCCATTTGAAAGCAACTCTAATAGCCTTAGTTATCCCCTCATTAAAACAATTATTTACACACAAGTTTGTTTCTGCTACACTAAGCAGAAGTTCTTGAAATGACCTTCCTCCTCTCTACCCTAGTTACCTATGTCTTCTTCACCACATGCTGGCTTGGAAACTCCTTTGCCTTATCCCCCTCAAACAACCATATTCCAATTCTGCAAAGCTATGCCAGAAAAGGATCAGAGACCCCATTTTTACACTCTAAAGGTGCAGCCCACACACGCCACTCTCACTTGCTACACATAGCTCTCCAACACTCCAAGAAAACTAAACAATATAACACCCCACCAAACCTAAAATGTGCTCTTATAAACGCACGTTCAATACGGAAAAAATGGCCAGTTATCTCAGATATTATATCCTCCCATGACCTTGATCTACTTATGATCACTGAAACCTGGCTATCACGTGAGGATAACGTCCTCCTCAACCAGCTTCTTCCCCCCAACTTTTCTATACACACACAACATAGAGAAAATAAGAAAGGAGATGGAACTCTCATCCTCTCCAAGACGGACCTCCAGTTCCATACAATTAACTCCACCAGTAATATCAACTTGGATGCAGTAACCATTGCAAATAAATCATGCTCCATCATATTACTATATAGAGCTCCATCAACTTCCGCTGATGATCTCCCTACCATATTAAACCTAGCTGCCAATACTCACAATCCCAACACACCTAGCTGGATCTTAGGAGATTTCAACCTCCCCTCTCTACAACAAAGTCAAGCCACCGCCTTCCTGGAAGCTCTCAAGAATCTGGGATACCAACAGATTATCAACGAATCCACACATCAAAAGGGTAATACTCTAGACCTAGTATTCGCCCCATTGACAATTCTTGATCCAAACCACGATCTAGTGACATCTATTACCTCCGTACCCTGGTCAGACCACAAGCTCATCAATTTCTTGATACCCACACAAAGCAAACAAGCGAAAGATAACTCCAAATCAAGCAACATCTCACAAACATCAGTATGAAATTTCCGACCTTTCAACAGAGAACACATTCTATCAGAGGCCTCCTCATTCCTCAGTAATACAACACTCAACCTTGATAATATGATCTCCAATTGGAATAACAACTTCAGCGCCATTGCTCAACGTCCTAATCAAAATCAAAACAATGTACCAAGAAAAAGAAAGTCTGCTTCATGGTACTCCCCAGAGCTGCGGTCCTCGCTTGTGCAGTTACGGAAGCTGGAAAAACGATGGCGTCGATCCCAATCCATGGAGGATCAAACAGCTTATAAAATCCACTTAGAAAACCACAGAAACATGATCACGATGAAAATGAAACAGCATCACACTGACATACTCAAAAGGTCTCTGAACAAGCCACGTGATCTGTTCAACTTAGTTAAGACTTTATCGAAAGAACCCTCCCCAGAACAACAAAATGTGATTCACCCTCAAGAATTCGCTGACTTCCTTCAGTCTAAACTACTCCAGACAGATACAATCTCATTAATTACACCACAACTGTCCACCTGTACACTTCCCCTTTCAGTGTTCACACCAACAAGAAAATGCATTGAAGATTCTATTACATCCATCAATACCACTACTGCACAATCCGACCCCTGCCCAGCCTATTGGATAAAAGAGCTACATAAAGAAATCAGTCCTTTCATCACAAGACTTATGAACCTCTCCTTCACAACTGGAACTTTCCCCATAGACCTCAAATATACCTCCATCAGACCCCTGTTAAAAAATCCCAAACTAAACCCCCAGAAAGTCGATCCGTATAGACCCATAGCAAGCATACCTCTATTAGCCAAGAACATCGAGAAAGAGGTACAAAGACAAGTTCAAGATCACATAGACACCGCAGCCCCACTCGACCAATGCCAACATGGGTTCAGGGAGTATCATGGGGTAGAAACTCTCCTTACTACCCTTTTCAGCAACATAATCTCAGGTATTGATAACATTCGGCAGGGGTTCGCGCTCATCTTTCTTGACATTGCCGCAGCTTTCGACTCAGTGAATCAAGAAATTCTCCTGGGGCGGCTTGAAGAGAAGGGCATCTGTGGTAATGCGCTAAATTGGTGTAAATCATACCTAGCCGAAAGATGGCAATGTGTGAAATCTGGATCAGCTACGTCCGAACCTTTCCATCAAACTCAAGGAGTCCCTCAAGGCTCCTCACTATCATCACTCTTTTTCAACATATACATACAACCTATCTGTAATCTCATCAGATCTTTTAATGTGAGCTGCCTGATATACGCTGATGATATCCTGCTCTACACCCCGTTCTCTACAGAACTTCTGAATCTCTCCCCTCTGATAGAATGTTTTGACGCAGTTTCTGAATGGCTCCTATCCCAAAACCTCTGTATCCAACACAAGAAGATAGAGGTTCTATTCATTACAAGGGACCACAACTTCACCCCACCATCATATGTAAGAGTTAAAGGAGCAGAACTGCAAACAAAATCCACAATTCGTTATCTGGGGGTCACACTGGATCAACATCTTGATATGAAAGTGCACATAGAAAATGTAGTAAGAGCAGTTTATTTCAAGATTCGTTCTCTCAGGCATCTTCGCTTCTTACTTGATCCAAAAGACTACAGGACAATATACTAGGCGTTAATTCTACCACATTTCGACTTTGCTAACGCTATCCTACAAGGCCTTCCTCAATCCGCTATTAACCCTCTACAACTTTCTATGAACACCGCAGCTAGGGTCCTTCAGGGAGTCGCCAGATTTAAGCACATGACTCCTATATTAAAACAACTCCACTGGCTACCCATACATGGTAGGCTCACTTACAAGACCATACTGCTGACCTTTAAGGCCATCCACGGACTTTCATCCTCTTCACTCTCAAATCTCATCCATGTAACTCCATCGACTAGATCCAGAAGACCGACGGCTATAAACACACTAACACTTCCTAAGGCTGTAACAAAATGCACCCAGATAACGGCAAGCAGATCTTTTATATTCTATGCCCCAAGATGCTGGAACGCCTTACCACCAAGCATTCGTGCCATTACCGACTTAACCCAATTTAGGAAAGCACTTAAATATCACCTTTTCCTCATATACTACCCACCAAATATTACCCCCAGCAAAAGCCCCCCCCAAATAAGAGACACGCCTTATCTTCAAATAGCCTCTCCCACTTTCTCAGTAAGATTACTAGGACTTTTGTGTTGTCATGATACCTTTTATATAATCATGTTTGTAATAAGTTAACCTCATGTTACCCAAGTTTATATACCTGTTTGCTGTAAACACGGAATAGCCTGTTATTCTGTTGATGTTGTTGTATGTGAACCGCGCTGATACCAAATAGCGCAGTATATAAAAGATTGTAATAAATGCATAAATAAATAATAAATAAAATAAAAAGAACCACCAAATCTGCATATCACAAAATTAGATCCCTACGAAAGCTCAAACCACTACTTGATGACTATCACTTTCGAACAGTATGCCAAGCCTTAATAACCCCCATACTAGATTATTGCAATGTAATATACTACGGTCTGCCCAAGAAAACAACACTCCTCATGCAAATGGTGCAAAACACAGCTGCAACTCCACTGGCTTCCAATCACTATATGCACTAAATACAAAAATATAATTATAATTTTCAAAATTTTAAACAACCTATCCCCACCTAACCTTGAAGAACTGATCAGAAGAACCCATCCAACCACAAGAAGACAAGCCAATGACACCTTAAAAATACCAGCAAGCTTCAGAACATCAAAACACTCCACCAGCAATAGGGCTTTCTCCCTTTATGCTCCCCATCTGTGGAATGAGCTACCCAGCACATTACGTACAGTCAAAGACTTACTAGACTTCAGAAAAGCCTCTTCATGGAATACTATTGTCCCACCTATGAAAAAACAAATCATAAGACCTCACTGGAAGCAACATTGAATCATATCACTCCTCATCAATATAATAACATTCTCCCATATCTCTGTATATAGTTGATAATTTAAATGTATTCATTATAACCCATGTAATCATCCTAGTTGTAACTCCCTGTTCTATGTAAAGCTTGTTGCTATAACTGTTATATGTAAACCGCTTTGAATTGATAAGAAAGTGATATATGAAACCCGTTAAATAAAATAAATAAATAATGCTTTCTGATTCTATTTCCTTGCATGCGTCATTGTAATACTTCTTGTCTTGTCTTGCTGAACGCTGGAAATCTCTGCTGAGTTCTGCGATTGCCTCTCTTTCTCCTCTGGCTTTAGCTTGTCTGCGTTTCTGGGTAATTTTTTGAGTTTCTTCAGTCATCCATTTTGGCCATCTTTGCTTTTTTACCTTTTGTAAAAACTTCTCACTTTGTTCCAACATAACCTTCTTGATGTCATCCCTTAACTCTACTGAAACTTTGCCATTTATATCTACAGCAGCAAATCGATTTTGCAGGCAGTCTTTATTTATTTATTTAACTGTATTTATATCCCGCTTTTCACCGGGTCAAAGCGGTTTAAATTCCAGTGGTACATTCTCAAGATCAAATTTTGCTACATTCATGAGTGGCATGCTCTTTTTCAACTTTATCTGGAGTTTGCATGCTAGTAGTTGGTGATCTGTACCATAGTCAGCTCCAAGTTTTGTCTATGTTGATGTTATATAGCTTTTCCATTGTTGACTTCCACAGATGTAGTCAATTTGATTTTTGTACAATCCATTGGGTGAAGTCCATGTGTACAGCCGCAGCTTGTATTGCTGGAAGAAAGCTTTTGAGATGAATAGTTCATTGGTCTTGCAGCTCCATTTCTGTTGCCGTCCATATTTTCCAACCACCTTGCTGTCTTCTTTGTTGCTAACATTTGTGTTCCAGTCACCTATGACTATCAGGATATTCTGTTTGCATGTTCAGTCAATTTCAGTTTGTACTTGTTCATAGAATTAATCAATTTATTCCTCTTCTGCAGCTGCTGTTGGGGCATATATCTGAATTACAGTTGTGTTGATGGGCATTCCTTGTACACAAATAGAAATTAAGTGTCCACTGACTGCACTGTATTTCATTACAGTTCTTGCAAGTTTCTTCTTGATTATAAATCAAACACCATTTATTCTTTGTCTTTCATTTCCAGCATAGTAGACCACGTGATCATCAGATGCAAAGTGCCCGATACCAGTCCATTTCAGTTCGCTCATACCCAACAGATCAAGTTGTACATATTCAATTTCATTCTTGACCACCTCCAACTGCCCTTGGTTCATGCTTCGTACGTTCCATGTCCCGATATGTAAGACATCTTTATAGCTTCTGACTCTCATTTCTTGCGCAGCTACATCAGCAGTCAGATGTCTCAAGGGCTTTGATCCAACCACATCATAAATGCTGGCTTTACTCTAAAAAGTCTTCAGCTCATCCCCAGTAGCCAGTTGAGTGACTTCCGACCTGGGGATCTCATCTTCTAGCACTATAGTGCAATTTGTTTTGTTAAGACTATCCATTGGGTTTTCATGGCAAGATACAGAAGTAGATTGCCGGGCCTTTCTTCCACACAGGTAATTCTAGTGTTGTTGTCATTGTCACTGAAATGTGATCCTCCACCGCCAATACCATCCCATTCTGCTGCTGCCCAGATGGATGGTTTGTCTTAGGCCCCTAAATTTGTTCCTTATTTTCAGCCACACTTTGGAGCTTAAGGTTTCAGCTGAAAATTCATCCCAGTTTAGACGCTTAAAATCTATGGGCTCGATATTGTTCCTGCAGCCTTCAAGAATACTTCGGTTACATCTTTCCTCAATAAACCATTCCTTAATCCTACCTGTCCAACTAATTATTTACCCATCTCTCTCCTCTCCTTTATTTCTAAACTACTTGAATGTGCAGTTCACCACCACTGTTTTGGACTCAGTCCCTTCTGGATCCACTGCAATCTGGCTTTCACCATCTACATTCTACTGAGATATCTCCAGTGATTTGTTCCTCGCTAAATCCAAGGGCATTTACTCAATCCTCATCCGTCTTGACATTTCTGCTGCTTTTGACACTGTTGATCACCTCCTTCTCCTCAATACACTTAGATTTAGGAGCTCTGTCCTGTTCTGTTTTTTTACCTGTATCTCCTACTGCACCTCTAGTATATCTTCTGGTGGATCCTCCCCCAATGGCTATCCTGTTTTCAGTCGGTATAACCCAGGGCTCTGTCCTGGGACCTCTCCTTTTCTCTCTCTCTACACTCAGTCCCTTGGTGAACACCCATCTCCTCCCACGGTTTTCAGTACCGTCTCTACTCTGATGACGCTCAGATCTACCCCTCTGCACCTGAAATCTCTCAGAGTATCCAGGACTGGATCTCTGCCTGCTTATCTGATATTAGTGCCTGGATGTCTCACCGCCATCTGAAATTGAGGAAGACCAAAACTCAGCTCGTTATCTTTCCCCTTAAGCCCACATCCCCTCTTCCTCCTTTCTCTATTTCTGTGGATAACACTCTACTCCTCCCTGTTTCCTCAGCTCGCAATCTTGAGGTTATCTTTGGCTCCTCCTTATCCTTTTTCCACACACATCCAACAGATAACTAAAGCCTGTCACTTTATCCTTTATAACTTTGGCAAAATTCATCTCTTCTTTTCTGAACAGACTACTAGGACCCTTATTCATTTTCTAGTCACCACCCATATAAACTATTGCAACCTCCTCTTCACTAGTTTTCCTCTGAATCATCTCTCCCCCACTTCAATCTGTTCAAAACTCAGTTGCACGGCTAAAGTTCCACCAGTGTAGCTATGCTCATATCACCCCTCTTCTCAAGTCACTTCACTGGCTCCCTATCCATTCTGTGGAAAAGTCAACCATTTTGAGCATGGGGGAGGTGAACAGCATAAGGAATTCACCTTAATCAAGAGGTCTCTGTTAGGTGTGCAGGGTCAAAAGGCCAGAGCCACAGTTCAAAGGCAGAAAAAACCCAGCTGGAACAAGTTCCAGGAAATGCTTGACAGTGTAAGAAGGACAGATTGCAAGCACAAGGATAAAAACCCTCACTCTAATAATTGCACTGATTATCCTGATGTCAGAAGGCAGGGGGATTACAAACACCTGGGAGAGAAAGAGGTGGGGTTGGATCCCAGTGAGTATAAACCTTGGTTAAATTATGGCAGGAGTAGCAGTAGGAGTAGGAGCTGGAAGAGGAGTGATTACAGAAGGAGCAGAGGAAGCAGCAGAGGACAGACTTCAGAGCAGCAAGGACGATGGAATACTGGAGAAGCCAGAGCAGGTGCTAACTTCTGGAGACAGGCTGAGCTACCCATTGCTGAGAGAGGTGATTTCCCTGAATCACGTTTGCAACAAAGGTGGGAGCCAGGAAGGAGAGAAGCTTTCAGGCCACCAGAGAGGTTGTCAGCAGGGCACTCTCATCCAGTGGGTGAGTCAGAACCTATAGAATTGGGAGAACCAGTGATAGAGCTAGGGGCAGAAGAAGATATGTTGATGGATTGTTCTTTATGCCAAGCTCTAGACTTGAAGTGTCTGAAGAAAGGCCAGCCTTGAAAAGAACTGTTCCTCTTGCTGAAGTATCCTCAGAGCTAAGCAGTGAGAAAGTAAATTCCTGTGTGTTTTGAAAGGAGGAATTTACTGCAGCATAAGCTAGTGAAGTAAGGCTGTGATTCATGATTCTGTGTCAGCTGTGTTGAAACTCTACAACAGAGAAAGAGTTAATTAGCTGATAGAAGAGTTTGTGCTTTGCTCCTGTCTTTTATAAGAAAAGCCTGCTATAAGAGTCTTCAGGACACTGTGAATGCTTATTTCATAACCTAAGTTTGGTTCTTCACCTGGAAGTGCAGCCTAGAGAGAATTATGGCTGAGTGAAGATAATTTTGCCATAGAAGAAGTAAAGTTTGTTTTTCTATTGCTTTGATTGACAAAAGACAATAAGAAAAGTGGCACCTGGTTATATGTGAAAGGCTAGCTTCTGCAGTGAAGAAGACTTTAAAAGCCAATATTGAGTTCTGTTTGTTTTGCCACCAACTTGCTGAACCTTAATCAAAAATCCTGTAATTTAAAATTCTGTAAATGGTACCAGGAACCTGATCTGTTCTATTGTGTTCAAAATAAATTATTTTTCTGTCATAAGCCTTACCCTTGGTTTAACACGACTACAATCCTTCTACTTAAAGCATAAATGTTACAGCTGATAGAAGAAGGTTCTCAACCACTACGCCCTCAACAACTAGAAGACTAGTGGTTATGGCGTTGTGCTTGTGACAATTCCCATATCTAGTTCAAACTTCCACTACTAACCTATAAGTGCCTTCATTTAGCTGCTCTTCACTACCTTTGCAATGTTCTCTCTCCCTACACCCATCTTCAGAAACTGCGCTCTTCTGGTAGACCCATTCTATCTGTGCCCTTCTCTTCTACTATCAACTTCAGAATTCGATCTTTGAACCTTGCTGCTCCTTATGCATGGAGCAAACTACCTGAGTCGGTACGTCAGGCTCCATTTGTGGCCCCATTCAAATCCAGGCTAAAAACTCTTAAAGACTGCTTTTGGATCCTGATCCAACTAGTCTCCTGTTCACCTCCTACTGTTCCCATAGATATAAGAATATAAGAAATGCCATACCAGGTCAGACTAAGGTCCATCAAGCTCAGTATCTTGTTTCCAACGATGGCCAATCCAGGTCACAAGTACCTGGCAATTTCCCAAAAAGGTACAAGGGTTCCACAGTGCTTGTCCAGGGATAAAACGTAGTTACTCACCTATAACAGGTGTTCTCCGGGGACAGCAGGAATCAGTCCTCACATATGGGTGACGTCGGCACCGACAGAGCCCTTGTGCAGAGCAAATCCCCAGCTTTCAGAGAAAGCCTTTGGGAGTTGCCATCACGCATGCACAGTCCCCTTCCCACCCAAGGGTGCTATGTTGCGCAATCAAAAGATGGCAAAAAGAACAAAGATGGCAAAAAGAACAAAATATAATAACAGGACTGCAACTCCAAGGGGAGGAGGGAGGGTAGTGAGGACTGATTCCTGCTGTCCCCGGAGAACACCTATTACAGGTGAGTAACTATGCTTTCTCCGGGAACAAGCAGGAAGTCAGTCCTGACATTTGGGACTCCCCAGCTATAGGCTACCGAGAACTCATAGCTAAGAAAGGCTCCCTCTACGAGAGCTGCAAGCAGCCTCAATAGAAATCCAAACTAAGGGAATAGCACTCCGGTAGCCTGAGCACAGAAAGGTCGGAGGGCAGGAGTTGCCTAGACCTCGAAAAGGTTACGGAGAACAGCCTGGCCGAAGGCACTGTCCCGTCAGGACTCCCTATCCAGGCAATAATGGATTGCGAAAGTCTGACTCGAAGACCAGGTGGTGGCCCGGCAGATGTCTGCCAAAGGAAAAGAGAGCAAATGAGCCACTGATGCTGCCATGGCCCTGACCCTATGGGCCGTAACATGACCCTCCATCGGAAGCTTGGCTGCCCTCTATGCCCAGGCAATGCAGTCTGCCACCCAGGGTTCATGCTGTTAGGGACAGACTGGCATTACCTGCACCGATGTTTTTTCAGACTTTTCAGTTGCCTCTACATGCAGCACTTCTCCTATGCTTCCGTGCACAGCTTCATGACCAGCACGTTTCAATTTACTTGGTTATTATGATCAGCATGTTACACTTTTGAGCTCCCTGAGGAATCCGTGAGGCAAACACCTGGTGTCGGGGCTCCAGATGATGAACTTGACTGCTGCAGTGCATTACTTTGATGGTCTACTGTTTTTCAGATGTCATTTGAATTATCTTTTGCAGTGTTGATGTCTCATGCTGTTAAACTGCTACATTGCTGTGCTGTGGCTGCTTAAGCTTTTTGAAAAGCCTCACCTCTTTGGGTGCTTTATAGAGGGTTTTTTGACCATTGATGTTTGTAGAGTCTTTTCAATTATTGTGGCATGATTGTCCCTCGATTGGCTCGTCCTCCCTGTTGGTATTGGTTGGAGGGTTGGCTGAGGTCTTTTTTCCTCTATAACTGAATTTATTTATTTTAACCCAAATTGGTCTGGCTTTTTGTTTTTTCTCTCACATGTGGTTCGTTTATTGTTTTTCTGCTTTTTTGTGCCTAGTTTGGAGTGCACCTGTAATTCCTTTCTCTGTATCAGCAGAAAGGGTTCATGCTGTTAGGGACAGACGGGCATTACCTGCACATACAACAGATTCAGTTGCACTGGGTCTCTGGAGTCCACATTCTGGTCGGAGTAGAAGAATTTTCGTCGGAGGAGGAGCGTTTCGTTCTCATCGACACCTTGTTCCCGCAGAGTGCGTCCATGATCCAACCAATTCACTGGAGAAGAACAAAGAATATATTATTCAGAGAGAAGCAAATACAATGGGCATTACAAAGGGCATGATGGTGTTAGAGAATGAAGGTGACAGGCAGCATTGTTAAAGAAAGTAATAGTGTTAAAGAGTCACAGAAAAATAGTTAACAGAATTACAGACATTTAGAAAGATTGCAGTACAAGATTAATTATTAGAGAGTCATGGTGTGTACACAAAGCATGCAGTAGTGAGCAGCTCACATATTCAGCTCATAGGTACAGTTTCTTAATAGTTGTATGTAGTTTGCAATAGTGAATAGTGCACACACAATTCATGTGTTTCACTAAGTGCATGTGCATATATACATGTAGTGTGCAGAGCATACATGCATAATTTATTTATTTTATGTGTGCAGTTTCTGTATCACTGTGTGTGTGTGCATGTGTGTAGTTTGCATAGCATCCATCCATCACCTGTGTGCAGTTTGTCTGTGTGCATGCGTGTAGTTTGCAGAGCATCCATCCATCACCTGTGTGCAGTTTGTGTGTGTGCATGCGTATAGTTTGCAGAGCATCCATCCATCACCTGTGTGCAGTTTGTGTACTTTGCAGAGCATACAACCATCACCTGTGTGCAGTTTGTCTGTGTGCATGTGTGTACTTTGCAGAGCATACAACCATCACCTGTCTGCAGTTTGTGTCACTAAATGCATGTGTGTGCATACGTGTAGTTTGCAGATCATACATTCATCATCTGTGTGCAGTTTCTGTTTTAACTTCTCCATCTTCTTGTCATCTCTCAAGAGAGTTTTATCCTTTTTTAAGGTCCCCGTCACCTCTTCCTTTTTCTCCTCTAATATTTCTCGTACAAGGGAATACTCATCATAGTTTGTGATACCTGCAATGAAAGAATTTAGAGAGTTCAGTGCCATTTTAAATAACTGTCTGTTTTCTCTGATGTGGAGGTTTACATTTCATAAACACTAGTTAAGCTCTGATAAGTCAAAGGGAGTTTGCTTCAGTTGAACAGGAATAGGAGGCAGTGTATTGTTGTGGATTAGGAACTAGTTAAAGGATATAAAAAGGTGTAGGGCTAAATGCCCAATTTTCACAATGGAGAAAGGTAAATAGTTGAGTACCCCAGGGATCTGTGCTGGAAATGGGAATAAGGAGTGAGGGCATCAGATGTGCAGATGATACAAAACGGCAAGAGAACCTTGAAAAATTAACGATATTGGGCATCCAAATAGCAGACCAAATTTAATGTGGACTAGTGCAAAGTTGAGTGGAGTGGAGGAGTGGAAGAGTAGCCTAGTGGTTAGAAGTTGAGTGGAGTGGAGGGAGTGGAGGAGAAGCCTAGTGGTTAGAACACTGGCTTGGTAACCTAGCAACCAGGGTTCGATTCCCACTAGCTCTCCTTGTAGCCTTGGGCAAGTCACTTAACCCTCCATTGCCTCGGAAGAAAGGCCTGGCAATCTACTTCCGGTGACACTGCCAAGAAAACCCAGGAGCTTCTGGGTCGCCAGGAGTCAGGACTGACTTGAAGGTACACATTGCATTGCACTGCAGTGCAAAGTTATACACTTAGGAAAAAACAACCCAAACTACACACATAGTAACATAATAAATGACGGCAGATAAAGACCAGTATGGTCCATCTAGTCTGCCCAGTAAGATGGCAAGACAGTATGGTCCATCTAGTCTGCCCAGTAAGATGGCAAGAGTAGGTGCACCTGCTGCTCCGTGCAGGCCACCCCTCCCCATGTCTTTGTTTCAGGGGTGAACCCAAAACTCCGTGCAGGACACCCCTGTATGTTGAGAAATTAGTTAGCTAAGTTTATTTTGATTTTATCCTGTTGCTGTAAAGGGATCCACTGTGTCTGTCCCATGCCATTTTGAATTCTGTCACTGTGTTTGCCCCCACCACTTCCATCGGGAGGGCATTCCAAGCATCCACCACGCTTTCAGTGAAAAACTATTTCCTGACATTGCCTTTCAATTTACCCCCCTTGCAGCTTCATGTTATGCCCTCTAGTTTTGCAGCTTCTCCGTCTTTGAAAGAGATTTGTTTGTTCATTATTTCTCTTTAAGTATTTAAAGGTCTGAATCATATCACCCCTTTCCCTCCTCTCCTCTCCTCCAGAGTGTACATATTTAGATCTTCAAGTCTCTTCTCATAAGGCTTCTGACGCAGGCTCCAAATCATTTTGATCGCCTTCCTCAGGACAGTTCCCAGTCTTTTTATATCCTTTGCAAGATATGGTCTCCAAAACTGAACACAGTATTCCAAGTGAGGCCTGACCAGTGGCATTAGTACCTCTTCCTTTCTGTTGGTAATTCCTCTTTGTATGCAACCCATCATCTTATTTATTTTTTTATTTCTAGCTTTTCTATACCGCGCTATTTGACATCAGTGTGGTTTACAGTCAACAATTTTACACAAGGCGGGGAAGTGCCTTGTGCTTACATCAAACAGGACATATTACCTGGGATTCATAACATTGAACTATTTACATCTGAACAATGGCAGCTTACTAGTGTCACTTTTACATTCTTATGCTTTTACATTCTTATGCTTTTACATTCTTATCTTCCTGGCTTTTGCCTCTGACTTGTTGCACTGTTTTGCCACTTTGAGAGCCGCAGAAATAATCACACCAAGGTCCTTCTCCTGGTCCATGCACACCAACGTCTCGCTCCCTATCACGAACATTTCCCCTGGATTTCTGCTTCCCAAGTGCATGACACTACACTTCTTTACAGCAACAGTTAAATCCTCAGGAGGTGATTTACGCCTTTCATGAGGAGGAGAAGGGTCTGATGGGGAGTTCTGGAAATCTGTCCTTCGACAAGCCCTCAGACTCTACATCGGAGACCCAGCCTTCTGATTCAGAGAGACTGGTGTAGCCAATGCTGATGGATTGGACTTGTGAGAGCTAAAAAGTTATTTGCGATGCTTCTCTTGCCCTTTGAACTCTCTTTTGCCAACTGCAAACACAAATTACATGAAGAGTGCTTATGATCAGGTCCCAAGCACTGAAAGCACCAGCTATGAGTATCCACCTGGAACACTTCTTAAACCCACTAGCAAATTTTTGTGACATATCGGTCAGAAAAATAGCTGCAGTAAAATCAAACAGCTCGATTTTGAAAAGTGAAAGTAGATTAAATACGCGGCTGAAGCACCTACGCCTAAGAGGGGTAATGGTACGGAGGAAAATAAAGGTTGTTGTTGTTGTTAAGTGCCGCCGAGTCGGAAACGACTCATGGCGACCCTCTGGATAGCTATTCTAAATTGTGTTCAGTCTTGAGTCAGGCGGCTCATTGTTGACAGACTGGTACCCGTAGCTGCTGTTATTGTATCGATCCATCTCATTGCTGGCCTTCCTCTTTTGCGCTGACCTTCTATCTTGCCCAACATGATGTCTTTCTCTAATGATCTCTCTCTTCGCATGATGTGTTCAAAGTATGAAAGTCGAAGTCTTGTCATCTGAGCTTCTAAAGAAAGCTTAGGTTTGATCTCCTCTAGTACCGACTGGTTTGTTCTTCGGGCAGTCCATGGTATACACAGTATTTGCCGCCAGCACCATAATTCAAAGGCATACATTTTCTTCCTGTCTTTCTTTTTCACTGTCCAGCTTTCACATCCATATGATGTTATTTAAAATACCATGGCTTGAACAAGTCGAATCTTTGTATGGAGAGAAACATCTCCCCTTTAAAACATGTTCCCTTTAAAATAGTTATCTCCAAGTTATAATGCCCTGTTCAATGTAATTTCAGTTTGTTCAATGTAAACCGCACTGATGCAGAATAGCGCGGTATATAAGAGAATGTAAATAAATAAATAAACATCTCTGCTCTTGAGAATCTTATCTAGGTCTTTCATAGCCATTCTGTCAAGAGCAATGCGTCGTCTGATTACTTCACTGCTTGTTGCTTCTTTATTGATAGTTGATCCAAGTAGGTTAAAGTTGTTCACAATTTCAATTTCTTCCCCTTCAACGATGAACCTGTTGATTATGCCAGTTGTCATGATATTTGTCTTCTTTACATTAAGGTGCAGGCCCATTTTGAGACTATGTTCTTTGATTGTGAGAAGCAAATGTTTCAGAACATAGAAACATAGAAACATGATGACAGAAAAAGACCACATGGCCTATCTAGTCTGTCCTTCCATAACAACAACTACAACAGTCCACTTTTTACCTTTAGAGATCCTCTGTGTTGGTCCCATGCTTTTTTGAATTCAGTTACTGTTCTCATCTCTACCACCTCCACTGGGAGACTATTCCATGGATCCACTACTCTTTCTGTAAAGAAATATTTCCGCATATCACTCCTGAATCTATCTCCCTTCACCCTCATCCCATGTCCCCTCATAGCAGAACTTGCTTTCAATTGAAAGAGGCTCTCTCCCTGAACATTTATGCCACGGAGGTATAAATGTTCACTTCACTTTCAGCCAGTAATATGGTATCATCAGGATAGCGAAGGTTGTTGATGAGTCTTCCACCAATCTTCACACCTCTGTTGTCTTCATACAATCCTGCTTCTCTGATGATTTGTTCTGCATCTAAATTAAACAGCTAGGGGGAAAGTATGCAGCCTGTGATAAGGAAGCTTATCATAGTTCAGGAAGGAGCTATAGTAGAGGTGCAGTGACTCTGAACAAGCAACCTGTCTGTTCTGGTAGAAATAAGAAAACAGACTATTTCCATAAAAGACTACCAGTCCCAGAATGCACCAGGTTTCCAACAGCCATTAGAGGAGCTGAAGTGGGGAAACGTGTGTTCAATCAGGAGGGCTATGAGGTAATCCCCAAGCACTCATCTCCAAGGGCAGGGCTTGATTCAGCACAGCTGTGCTGTGCTAGGGTGGAGCATTCATCTAAGCAGAATAAAAGCAAAGCTTATTCTACAGAGAATCATCTTCATTATCTTGAGGATCATCATCTTGAGGAGCTTCATCTGCAGAAGCCAGAACGGACGGACAGAGAGAGCAAGAAACACTTTGGAAGAAAGAAGAGAAAAGCATTTGGGAGGTCTAAAGGAGTCCATAGCAGTACGTATACTGGGAGGCATACAAGAGGCAAGCATATACCATTGGACTGGGGAAAGCCAGAGGAGTGGTGCTGCAGAGCCAGGAATCCCCAGATGGCACCTGTGAGGGAGACGGCTGCACTTGGAAGGGACCCTAAGACCAGTGCCAGAAGGTATGTGAAGAGAGATCCAGTGTCCAGGGATCTTGATTGGAAGGCTGGACATAAAAACTGGACTACATACTGGCCAGGCTATTTAGAGAGGAACTCTAACAGCAATGGAAGCTCAGGTATGAACACTGATCTATGCCCTAGCTTTTCACTTGGAAGACAGCAGGGAAACAAGTATTGTCCTGAGAGTGCTCCATTGAGAAATTCCTCTGTGCCAATCCATGATATTGAACCCATGATAGTTGAAGAAGGGGGAGATGTTGTAAATGAGGACTTTGAATACATGGATTGCTCTCTGTCTAAACTTCTGTGGTAATATGCTGTTACAAAATACAACAACCATCACAAAGAAATATAAACTTGTTCTTTGATCTACTCAGAAAAGCTTCTGAGGAGGATTTGAGCCACGCAGTAGAAAGTAAGTCAGCCAAGGGGTTTCAGCTGGGTAATTGCTAGCAATTGAGCCTTGCCTAATTGCCTGTGAGCTCTGCAGGGACACTTCTGAGTCTGTGTGTGAAGATACAAGAAGTTAACCCTGAAAAGAACAGTTTTTCCCTACTTTGTGGGTTTTGTTTGTTATTTGAAGCACTGCTAAGAAGATATTAGCAGAAGCCTACAGAAAAGACCTTTGTTTCCATCAAGGTCTTTATTCTTTGATTTGATTGCCTAACAAGTTCAGCTGTTGTTTTTCCTGATTTGTTTTTCTAAGTATAACACTGAAAGCAATTATCCTGTTTTATGTGCTACCAAGTATATCTGTGTTGGGAGAAATAACCTCATAAATAAAATATCTTCTTTGCTTTAACACTCGAGCAAGCACAACTAATTTATTGTGAACGGCTGAGTCTGGTATGAATGGACTACATTTACCACAATCCTTTGCAAGTCATATTAATATTTGCCTTTGCCAAGACTGTGGACATTCTCACCCAGCGCCCCCGTTTACACGCCTTGTCTTACACCTTTGCTTATTTTAAACCATTCTGTTTCTCCTTCTTCCATTCGAACTGCTGCTTCTTGATCAATGTACAGACTGTGCAAGAGTACGATCAGGTGTTCTGGTATACCCATGCTTCTTAATGTGGCCCAGAGTTTCTCATGGTTTACACAGTCAAAAGCCTTGCTATAGTCGATAAAGCACAAATAGATATCCTTTTGGTATTCTTTAGTCTTTTCAAGGATCCATCTCACATCCGCAATGATGTCTCTCGTTCCTCGCCCTTTCCTGAACCCTGCTTGCACTTCAGGTAGTTCTTGTTCCAGGTATGGCTGTAGTCTCTTTTGAATAATCTTCAGTAGAATCTTGCTGGCATGTGGGATCAGAGCGATTGTGCGATAATTTCCACAGTCAGTTGGATCACCTTTCTTTAGTATTGGTATAAACACAGATCTTTTCCAGTCAGTTGGCCATGATGTTGTCTTCCATATTTCTTGGCAGAGCCTTGTAAGTACGGTAAAAGCTGCATCAGATTGCTGTAATACTTTTATGGGAATGCTATCAATGCCTGGTGCTTTGTTCTTTGATAAGGCTTTCAATGCTGCTTTAACTTTGTCTTTCATCACCAATGGTTCCAGATCATAAGGTACAGGTTGAAAGGGCTGTTGGTCCACTTGATCTTTATCATATAAAAACTCTGTATTGTGGCAAAGTCAACCATTTTGAGCATGGGGGAGGTGAACAGCATAAGGAATTCACCTTAATCAAGGGGCCTCTGTTAGGTTTGCAGGGTCAAAGGCCAGAGCCACAGTTCAAAGGCAGAAAAAACCCAGCTGGAACAAGTTCCAGGAAATGCTTGACAGTGTAAGAAGGATAGATTGCAAGCACGAGGATAAAAACCCTCACTCTAAATGCACTAATTATTCTGATGTCAGAAGGCAGGGGGATTACAAACACCTGGGAGAGAAAGAGGTGGGGTTGGATCCCAGTGAGTATAAACCTTGGTTAAATTATGGAGAAAGCAGTAGTAGTAGGAGGAGTAGGAGCTGGAAGAGGAGTGATTGCAGAGGACAGACTTCAGAGCAGCAAGGACGATGGAATGCTGGAGAAGCCAGAGCAGGTGCTAACTTCTGGAGACAGGCTGAGCTACCCATTGCTGAGAGAGGCGATTTCCCTGAATCACGTTTGCAACAAAGGTGGGAGCCAGGAAGGAGAGAAGCTTTCAGGCCACCAGAGAGGTTGTCAGCAGGGCACTCCAATCAAGTGGGTGAGTCAGAACCTATGGAATTGGGAGAACCAGTGATAGAGCCAGAGGTGGGAGAAGATATGTTGATGGATTGTTCTTTATGCCAAGCTCTAGACTTAAAGTGTCTGAAGAAAGGCCAGCCTGGAAAGATCTGTACCTCTTGCTGAAATAACCTCAGAGCTAAGCAGTGAGAAAAAAAATTCCTGTGTGTTTTGAAAAGAGAACTTTACTGCAGCATAAGCTAATGAAGTAAGGCTGTGATTCATGATTCTGTGTCAGCTGTGTTGAAACTCTACAACGGAGAGAAAGTTAATTAGCTGTTAGAAGTGTTTGTGCTTTGCTCCTGTTTATAAGAGAAGCCTGCTATAAGAGTCTTGAGGACACTGTGAATGCTTATTTCATAACCTAAGTTTGGTTCTTCACCTGGAAGTGCAGCCTAGAGAGAATTATGGCTAATTTTGCCATAGAAGAAGTAAACTTTGTTTTTCTATTGCTCTGATTGACAAAGGACAATAAGAAAAGTGGCATCTTGTTATATGTGAAGAGGCTAAGCTTCTGCAGTGAAGTGGACTTTAAAAGCCAATGCTGAGTTCTGTTTGTTTTGCCACCAACTTGCTGAACCTTAAGCAAAAATCCTATAATTTAAAATTCTGTAAATGGTACCAGGAACCTGATCTGTTCTATTGTGTTCAAAATAAATTCTTTTTCTGTCATAAGCCTTACCCTTGGTTTAACACGACTACAATCCTTCTACTTAAAGCATAAATGCTACAGCTGATAGAAGAAGGTTCTCAACCACCACGCCCTCAATAACTAGAAGACTAGTGGTTATGGCGTTGTGCTTTTGACAGTATATTCCTTCCACCTTTTCTTGATCTTCTCAGCATCATTCAACATAGAACCTTGAGCATCTTGTAACATTCCAATTTGAGGCTGGAACTTTTTCTTTAACTCTCGTAGCTTTAGGAAAGCCGATCTTGTTCTTCCTCTAATAGTTTCTGCTCCTATTTCCTTGCATGCATCGTTGTAGTACTTTTCCTTGTCCTGTCTTGCTGCATGTTGGAAATCTCTGTTGAGTTCTGTTATTGTCTTTCTTTCTCCTCTGGCTTTAGCTTCTCTGCGTTTCTGGGCAATTTTCAGAATTTCTTCCGTCATCCATTTTGGACGTTTTTGCTTTTTCACCTTTTGTAGAGACTTCTCGTTTTCTTCCAACACAAACTTCTTGATATCATTCCATAACTCTTCTGGAGCTCTGTCATTTGTATCTAAAGCAGCAAATCGATTTTGCAGGCAGTCTTTAAATTCCAGTGGTATATTCTCAAGGTCATATTTTGCTGCATTCATGAGTGGTTTGCTCTTTTTCAACTTTAGCTTGAGTTTGCATACTAATAGTTGATGATCTGTACCACAGTCAGCTCCAGGTTTTCTCTTTCTTGATGTTATAGAACTTTTCCATCGTTGACTTCCACAGATGTAGTCAATTTGATTTTTATACAATCCATTGGGTGAAGTCTATGTGTACAGTCGCCGCATGTGTTGATGGAAGAAGGTGTTTGAGATGAATAGATCATTGGTCTTGCAGAATTCTATCAGTCTTTCTCCAGCTTCATTTCTGTTGCCAAGTCCATATTTTCCAACTACTTTGCCTTCTTCTTTGTTGCCAACGTTTGCGTTCCAGTCACCCATGACTATCAGGATATCCTGTTTGCATGTTCTGTCAATTTCAGCTTGTACTTGTTCATAGAACTCTTCAATTTCATTCTCTTCTGCAGCTGTTGTTGGGGCATATACTTGAATTATAGTTGTGTTGATAGGCATTCCTCATAGACGAATAGAGATTAAGCGTTCGCTGACTGCATTGTATTTCATTACAGTTCTTGCAAGTTTCTTCTTTATTATAAATGCAACACCATTTCTTCTTTGTCTTTCATTTCCGGCATAGTAGACCATGTGATCATCTGATGCAAAGAGCCCCATGCCAGTCCATTTCAGTTCGCTGACACCCAACATATCAAGTTGTACATGTTCCATTTCATTCTTGACCACCTCCAACTTCCCTTGGTTCATGCTTCGTACGTTCCATTTTCCAATGTGTTACATCTTTACAGCTTCTGACTCATTTCACGCGCAGCTACATCAGCAGTCAGACGTCCCGAGGGCTTTGATCCAACCACATCATAAATGCTGGCTTTACTCTGAGAAGTCTTCAGCTCTTCCCCAGTAGCTAGTTGAGTGCCTTCCGACCTGGGGGTCTCATCTTCCAACACTATAGCACAATTTGTTTTGTTGTAAAGCACAGCTACTTACCTGTAACAGGTGATCTCTGGGAACAGCAGGAATAAGTCTTCACATATGAGTACATCGGTACCGACGGAGTCTGCGCGGGAACGGTTCCCAGCGTCCAATCAGAAAACCTTTGGAAGCATCCCACCACGCCTGCGTGCTGCCTTCCCGCCTTCCCAACTGCCTCTCCTCAGTTAAGTTTTAAAGCTGAGACAAAGAGAGAGAGAGCAAGGAAGGGAAAGATAGAGATAGAGAAAAAACAACTCCTAGGGGAGGTGGGTGGGTTATGAAGACTTATTCCTGCTGTTCCCAGAGATCACCTGTTACAAGTAAGTAACTGTGCTATCTCCAGGAACAAGCAGGAATGAGTCTTCACATATGGGGACTCCCAAGCTCAGATGCCCAGAGGGAGTAGTAGCATGTTGCAAGTCTAGAACGAGCCATGCCATTCCTCAGTACCTCAGGCATCCCGGGGATGGAGGGTAGGAGTTGAATACAGCAAAGGAGCTGTGGAACAGCTGGTTAGAACAGGGCTTCAAAAGGGGAAGACCCTGTATAGAGGGCATTTAGTAATATAATATTGTGATCTGGCCTCCCTTGTTGGCATTGCACAAGTCCACTGAGGTAGATATGGATCTGTTAGAAGAGCCAGTGAATGTGCTTAAGAGGTACCTCACTGAGAAGTAGAGGTAACAAAAGTAGAAACAACAAGTGGAGGTCAGAACCCTTCAGGGTGAGAACAGCCCCCATGGAAAAAAACTGGGGTAGTATAAGAGGTAGAGCTTCAGCGGAGATGCAGAAGATACTATTAAAGTAAGCTTAAGCTGGTTTGGTCCAAAAATAGTACAATCCTTGGACCAAGAGAAAAAATGAGTCTGGTCCAACTGGACTGGGGTTGGAAGCAGTCCATGTAGGGGAGAAAGGGTGTGGAGACCCTTGTATATGATAAAAAGGAAGGACAGACTCAGGAGCCTTAAGCTTTAGAGTAACTGAAGCTCCGCAATGTCTTTCCTAAATGGGGTTAATTAGGAAAGAAAAAAGGGACATGGAGAGCTTCAGGCGTACCTAAATCTAAAAAGGTTATGGTAAGGAAAAAATTTGTTAATTACCACAGGAAATGGTTATAGTGTAGCCCCCTAAATATGTTGGCACAGCATTGATGGGGTAGTGCCCATCTGTCAGGATCAGATAGAGATGTAAGGATATCTGAACCTAACAGAGAGATAGATAAGTAGATGGATACAGATCTATCCAAAAATATATATCATTATAGCTGCAAATTACACACACATATATATATATATATATATATATTGTGGTGTAGAAGGTCCCTCAGATACCTTAGAGAGTGATGAAATGCAGGATTCAGCTTCAGTGAAGGAAAGTAAACAAGTGCACATGGTTCCTGGTTTCCAGGGAAACCACAGACAAAGCAGATTAGAGTAGAGGAAAACACGCCCCTGCTGCAGTTCAGCTCAGCAATCACGAGCTTAGGCTGGACACCTGTTGGAAGGAGTGGTCAGGTTAAACCCAGAAAACCAGAGATTTAAGAGAAGCTCATTAGGAAGGGAGCAGGCAGATCTGGAAGCACATGGGGAAGCACACTTAGAAGCAGAGTTGGAAGGCCAGCTGAGAGCACAGCCACGAGGAAAGCAGTCACGAGAAACAGAGGATTTGCTTGAGAGTGAAGACACAGAGGAATTCATGGTAACAGAGGATTCTCTGACCTTTAACTCAGAAGGGGAAGTCAGCACAGGAGACAAGCAGAGAGTCCGTGCAAAGGAGCAAGGTACAAACAGCCCAGGTTTGTTGCCGTGGGTAAAAGGCAGCCATAAGGGGAATGTACCAAGAAGGCAGACTTGTGTGCACGTAGAAACTCCAAGGCTTACAGCTATAGCTGATCCTGGAAAGCAGAAGGAATCTCTCATAAGGAAGCCAAGAGGTAGGCTGAGTGACGGGTATAAAAGTAAAGCTGTTTTTAAGAAGTGCTCCGATATTAGCCCAGAAGGGTGGGGCTTTCCATGTGGTGAACACTGTGGCAATTACAAGCCGTGTGTAGCAGAAGGCTACGGGGAAAAGTCTATTGCTGAAGGAACAGGTGTGTGCTTGGAAACACCTTGTAAGCAATTGCAGACATTTCCAACTGAGAGTCAGTATGAACCGATGGAAACTGAGCCATCTGTAGAATATCTGCCTATTGAGTCAATGGACTGTACAATGTCTGTGTCTGAGAAGATAAAACCTGTATAATAAGTTTAAGCTGTGCAGAGAGAGAACTGCCGGTAGCAGCCAAAGGAAACAGCACCAAAGGTTTTGGAACAGAAGTACTCTTAATGTTGGATTATAGTGATGCTGATATAAGAAGCTGTTTGAGTTACATTCTTATATTATTTCATGCCAGAAGTTGTATGGCTTTGTTCTTTATTTTCCATTTGTAAAAACGTTTGGGAAGGGGAATTAAAATCCTGTTATTTGCCTGAACACTCGAGCTCCACAACTCGCCTTATTTCAAATAGTGATAAAACTTCAACTCCCAGAAGGCAGTGCTTTCCCCAAGCACCATTTTACTAACTGAATAAGGAATCAGGCTGCTTATATCCACAAGCTCAAGCTGTGGAGTAATAGCAACATTACAATATATATATAAATATATATATACATATATATATATATATAAATATATACACCCATAGGGTATATATGCATATATGTATGAAGAGATATGTATGGGCAGAAAAACACACAGATAGATATAGATAAGTACATATATGTATCTATATATATATCTATATATACCTATATGAATATGCAGGTATATAGACACTTGTCTCCAGGTGTATGGATGGAGAGATGTCCATAGAACCTCATCCCCTCTAGGGAGAGAGGAAGATTTATCTGACAGCAAGAAGGTTGATACCTGCTTGAATAGATACATAGAGAATCCTCTTTTCCTGGTTATGAGTGGTAGAGTCAGAGGAAAGGTTTCCCTGACAAGAAGAGTCTGAAGTCTTTGCAGAATTTGAGCTCTTGGATAACCAGGATGGCCTAAGTGAAAATTGCAGAGGTTAACTTCAGTCTACAGACAGGAAGTCCAGATCTCTCCAGAATTGCAGTATGGAGAATGGATAGAGGACGCCCCTGGAGGAAGATACCCTAGTGACCCACGTATGAGGTCAAGATGGGTATTAGGCGTCCTCTAGCTGCCATTGAAGAAGCTTATCTCTGACTAGAAGATTCAAGGAGATATGAGTCAACTCAAGGAATTGGCCCTCCTTGAGGTTTTCATGTAATGAAAGGCCTGAGGCTTATGCCTCAAAAGAGATTTAAGATGAGATGGTAAGGGTAGGGAATACCTGCCAGACATGGAACATGACTGGGGGAACCCCTCCTAACCATCTGAGGTTATCTGCTAGGCCAGATACTGATGCTCTCTAGCAAGGGCCCATAGTGCAAAGCTACTCTGTAGAGATGCAGAGAGCATGCTGCAGGTTGGTTAGAAGAAAAAACTGGCTGTGGAAAGCCAGTAGGCAACCAGCTATTCTGCCAAAGACAAGGGGGCAAAGAATAAAAGGTAACCAACCAGACTGTGATAATAGGGTTTCCCAAATGAGGCTACTAACCAGTTTGGGACCTAGCAGTAAGGCTAGGAGGATTGCTAGTGGAGGGGACGCCCTGGTTGTGTAGTGAACAAAACCAGTGGCTTAACCACTAGGAATTGCTGTATGTGCAGCAACTACCAAGCAGCGTGGAAAAACTTGTTTTCCCTCTTTCTTTTTTAGATTGGGAAAAAGAAAAAACAGACATGGTAGGACATCCTATAGTCTGATGAGCTGCCCTAAAGTAACAATGGGGGAAACAATTCCAGAAGGGAGAATCCCCCGGTAGAACAGGTAGAAGGCCATAGGAGCTTACCGATTTAAAAAAGTCCCTCTTACAACCCAATGTTGTAGGAAGAGGGAGGTAAGACAGAGTTGCAAGAGACCGACTATGGAAGAAGTCTGACCGATGAGATGATACATGCCAGTACAGGGAAACAACTGTCTATTGATAGCTGTTACCTCTCTTTCCACCAAGAGGAAAAGGAAAATTTGTTAAGTATGGGCATGAGCATCATAAAGACTCTTAGAGTTAGAGAAAAGATGTCTCATGAAGAGATATCTAGGAGGGTTAGGATGAAAATTGGTGCAGATACTTCAAGTGAAAAGAAGCAGACTGCCACCCTAACCACCAACCAAGAGGGACTTGGTCTTGAAGGACTAGAAAAAGGGACTGTTACTTCTGGAGAGAGATCGGCAACTGTGAGTATATACTTCTGGTAATTTTCTAAAAGGAATTCTTTGTATTAAAGCTAATTAATCTGTGAATCCACTATTTTTGTTAAATCAGTCAGGGCCTAGTAGCAGCAGTTTAAGTTTAAATTTAAAACACAGAGGAGAACTTTCTGGTTACATTTCATACCCAGCAGAGAGCTTGTAGTTTAAATTTAATAGTCACTCAGGGCCTAGTAACAGCAAAGTACTTTTAGTTTAAATTTAAAACACAGAAGAGAGCTTTCTGGTTACATATGGAACCCAGCAGAGAGCTTGTAGTCTAAATTTCATAAGAAGTTAGAGCCTAGCAGCAGCTAAGAGCTATAATTTAAATCAAATCAGAATATAGCTTACCTCAGCAGCACAAGACAGGGTACTGTGTAGCAGCCCTCTTTTAATAAGTGCTATTTCCCTCCCTCCCCTGGGATAATCGTAGCTTTATAGGTACTTACACATCTTAAAAGACAGGAGGTGCTCTCAGGTGAAACTCATTACCCAAATCAGTCATACACTAAGGACCTGAGATTAGTTAAGCTTCAGGTGAACAAGGTATATTACACGTATTACGTATAGTTTTATTAGTATAAATTTATTTATTTTTATTTATTTAATTCTCTTATATACCGCGCTATTCTGCATCAGTGCGGTTTACATTGAACAAACTGAAATTACATTGAACAGGGCATTATAACTTGGAGATAACTATTTTACAGGGAACATGGGCTATGGAGGGTTAAGTGGCTTGCCCAAGACCACAAGGAGCACCTGTGGGACTAGAAACCCCAGTCCTTCCGGCCCATGGTTGCTGTCCTCTAGTGGGATTTGAACCACCGACCTTCTGGCCTGAAGTACCTTGCCCCAACCACTAGGCCACTCTTCCACTCCAATAAATATCCATAGCAACCCTTAGAGTAAGTAAAGAACTTAGATCTAAACACAAACTTAAAACTAAGATGCAGACGGCAGTCCAGCAGCGGGATGGGGGCTTTCCAGTCTTTTGCATTGAGTGTCACATGTATGATTTTCTCCCAGTTGGTGAGAGGTCTTACATGTGCACTAGGTGCAAGGAGCTCTTTGCTCTCAGGGAACGAGTCTGTTCTCTAGAGGCTAAAGTAGCAGACTTGGAAAGCATAAGACAGACAGAGAGGTACACAGACGAGACCTACAGGGATATAGTCCTGAGGTCCCACCTCCAATCTGGCAGCATCCCTGTTGCTATGGAGAAGAGAGGTCATGTGACAGGAGAGCATCACCCTGGTGTGGCAGGAAGTGATCCTGTAACTAGGACCTGTCCTCCAGGTGATGGAAAACCCTCTCGCACAGAGGAAGTTTCTCCAGGGCCATGTGCCCATGAGGGAAGGGTTAGGACAGCTGTTATAGTTGGTGAATCGATCATTAGGCATGTAGATAGCTGGGTGGCGGGTGGACGTGAGGATCGCCTGATAACATGCCTGCCTGGTGCGAAGGTAGCGGACCTCACGCGCCACCTAGATAAGGTCTTAGATAGTGCTGGGGAGGAGTCTGCTGTCTTGGTACATGTCGGTACCAATGACATAGGAAAATGTGGTAGGGAGGTTCTGGAGGCTAAATTTAGGCTTTTAGGTAGGAAGTTGAAATCCAGAACTTCCAGGGTAGCATTCTCCGAAATGCTTCCTGTTCCACACGCAGGACCCAAAAGGCAAGCAGAGCTCCGGAGTCTCAATGCGTGGATGAGACAATGGTGCAGAGATGAGGGTTTTGGATTTGTTAGGAACTGGGGAACATTCTGGGGAAAGGAGGGGCTCTTCCGAAGGGATGGGCTTCACCTTAACCGGGATGGAACCAGGCTGCTGGCATTAACCTTTAAAAGGGAGATAGAGCAGCTTTTAAACTAGATATTAGGGGAAAGCCGACAGTCGCCCAAGAGCAGATGGTTCGGAAGAATGTATCTTTGAAAGATACTACCAAAAGCAGAGAGGTTCCACAAAAGAGTAAAGTAGCCCAAATGCCCTCAAGTATGGAGCAGACAGAGCTTAAAGATCCCAAATTACCCATGTCTAACAACAGCCAAATTAATATGAATAAAATACATTCTCTAAAATGCTTGTATGCAAATGCTAGAAGTCTAAAAAATAAGATGGGAGAGTTAGAATATATAGCACTAAATGAAAGGTTAGATATGATTGGAATATCAGAGACATGGTGGAAGGACGACAACCAGTGGGACACTGTGATACCTGGGTACAAACTATATCGTAATGATAGAGCTGATCAAATTGGTGGAGGGGTTGCTCTCTATGTTAGAAAGGGCATTGAGTCAGAAAGGATTAAAGTTTTGCAGGAAACAAAATCTGCTGTAGAATCTATATGGATTGAAATTCCATGTAAAAGGGGGAAGGCAATGGCAGTGGGGGTGTACTATCGAGCGCCTGGCCAGAATGACCAAATGAATGATGAAATGCTCAAAGAAATCAAGGAAGCTAACAAACGTTACAGCACAGTAATAATAATGTGTGATTTCAACTACCCCGGTATCGACTGGGTCAGTGTCACGTCAGGACATGCTAGGGAGATAAAGTTCCTAGATGAAATAAATGACTGCTTCTTGGAGCAGCTGGTTCATGAACCGACCAGAGGGGAAGCCATATTAGACCTAATCCTTAGTGGAACACCAGATCTAGTGCAAGAGATAAGGTTGTTAGGACCACTTGGCAATAGTGATCATAGCATGATCGCCTTTGATTTAATTAGTGGAGGAGGGATAGTACGGAAATCCACAGTACTACCTTTTAACTTCGAAAGGGAGACTATGATAAAATGAGGAAAACAGTTAAGAAAAAACTAAAAGGAGCAGTTGCAAAGGTTAAAGACGTACATCAGGCTTGGCTGTTGTTGAAAAATACTATCTTGGAAGCCCAGACCAGCTGTATTCCACGCTTTAAGAAAAGTGGAAAGAAGTCCAAAAAACTGCCAGCATGGTTTAAAGGTGAGGTCAGAGAAGCTGTTGTTGCCAAAAAAGCATCTTTCAGGAAATGGAAGAAAGAGCCAAACGACAAAACCTGGAAACAGCACAAGCACTGGCAAGTCAAATGCAAGGCATTGATAAGGCAGACAAAGGGAGAATTCGAGAAGAAGCTTGCTGCAGAAGCAAAAACGCGAAGTAAAGACCTTTTCAAGTACATTCGTAGCAAAAAACCTGTGAGAGTGTAAGTTGGTCCATTAGATGATAAAGGGGTTAAAGGAGCACTAAGAGGCGACAAGGCATTAGCGGAGAGACTGAATGAATTCTTTGCTTCAGTCTTTACTGAGGAAGATGTAGGGATGTTACCCATGACTGAAGTGGTATTTAAAGGTGCGGAAGAATTGAAGGAAATATTGATACATCGGGAAGATGTATTACAACTATTAGATAAGCTGAAGAGTAGCAAATCACCTGGGCCGGATGGTATACATCCAAGGGTGATGAAAGAACTGAAATACGAGATTGCAGACCTGCTATTAGTAATCTGTGAACTATCATTAATATCATCTCTAATACCTGAAGATTGGAGGATCGCCAATGTAACACCTATTTTTAAAAAGGGTTCCAGGGGTGATCCGGGAAACTACAGTCCGGTGAGCCCGACATCAGTACCGGGAAAAATGGTAGAAACCATCATAAAGAATAAAATTACTCAGCATGTAGATAGTCATGACCCAATAGGAGACAGCCAACATGGCTTTAGACAAGGAAGATCTTGTCTTACTAATCTGTTATGTTTTTTTGAAGGAGTGAATAATCAGGTGGACAAAGGTAAGTCGGTTGATATTGTGTATCTGGACTTTCAGAAAGCCTTTGACAAGGTCCCTCATGAGAGACTTTTGGCAAAACTAAAGAGTCATGGGATAGGAGGCAGTGTACTATTGTGGATCAGGAACTGGTTAAAAGATAGAAAGCAGAGGGTAGGGCTAAATGGCCAATTTTCCCAATGGAGAAAGGTGAATAGTGGTGTACCCCAGGGATCTGTGCTGGGTCTGCTGCTTTTTGACATATTCATAAATGACCTGGAAAGTGGAATAACGAGTGAGGTTATCCAATTTGCAGCTGACACAAAACTATTTAAAGTTGTTAAAACCCAAGAGGATTGTGGAAAATTGCAAGAGGATCTTGATAAATTGGAAGACTGGGCATCAAAATGGCAGATGAAATTTAATGTGGACAAGTGCAAGGTTATGCACCTAGGGAAGAACCACCCAAACTATGGTTACACGATGCAAGGTTCCACATTAGGAACCACCACCCAGGAAAAAGATTTAGGCGTCATTGTGGATACCATGTTAAAACCCTCGGCCCAGTGTGCAGCGGCGGCCAAGAGAGCAAACAGAATGCTAGGTATGATAAGGAAAGGAATAGAAAATAAAACAAAAGATATTATAATGCCTCTATATCGTTCCATGGTGAGACCGCACCTTGAATATTGTGTGCAATTCTGGTTGCCGTATCTAAAAAAGGATATAGCGATTTTAAAAAAGGTTCAGAGAAGAGCCACCAAAATGGTAAAGGGGATGGAAGGATACTCCTATGAAGAAAGGCTAAAAAGGTTAGGGCTCTTTAACCTGGAAAAGAGACGGCTGAGGGGAGATATGATAGAAGTCTATAAATTAATGAACTGAGTGGAATGGGTAAACGTAGATCGATTGTTTACCTTATCAGAATATAGAAAGACTAGGGGACATGCAATGAAGCTACAGGGTAAACTATTTAAGACTAATAAAAGAAAATATTTTTTCACTCAACGTGTAATCAAACTCTGGAATTTGTTACCGGAGGATGTAGTAAAGGCTGTTGGTGTAGCTGGGTTTAAAAAAGGTTTTGGCAAGTTCCTGGAGGAAAGGTCCATAAACCATTATTAAGAAGGGACCCAGGATATCAATGCTTGACCCAGTACAAGCATTGTGGAACTTGTGTCTCTTGGGGAAACTGCTAGGTACATATGACCTAGATTGGCCACTGTTGGAAACAGAATACTGGGCTTGATGGACCTTGGTCTGACCCAGTATGGCATATCTTATGTTCTTATATTCTTATAACAATGATCTATTTGAAACCCTGCGACTGCTGGGGTTGTTGACCCTGTTGAGGTTGTGGATTCTTCAGACCAGGGCGATGTTTCCCCTGTTTGGAAACATCTGTGTGATGGGTAGATGATGGATAAAACCTTCTCCCCCTAGGGGAAGAAAGTTTGGTAGGACATTTCCTACCTACTGGGAAAGCAGAATGCGTAGGACAGCCTCTAGAAACAGGACAGTCAGTTGTTAACTGAGCAACCTGGAGTAAAGACTCCTTGTTAAAGAGATTTTCTCCAGTGCATGGAGTATTTCCCAGTCTAACTTATGCCCATTTATCTAAGTCTGAAGCTTGGAGCTAGGCTTTACGTCGTGCCCCTATAGCTATAGCAGAAGTCCTGCTAACAGACTCAAAGGAGTCTAGGGAAGCACGAGCATGACTAAGCAGTGAGGAATAGTCTGCACTCTTGGGCTCTGGAAGAAAAGGAGTCAAAAGATGTAATTTCTTTGTGACCTCCTCAAGAGATAGACCCATATAAAAAATATATGAGAGAATTCTTGCTGAAAGCATAGATGCCTGGAAGGTTTGACGTCCAAAGGCATTTAGTGTCTTAGACTCACGACCTGGAGGATAAGAAGAGTGCTTTTTTGTACTCTTCACCCGCCTCATTGCTGATTCTACTACAATGGAATGATGAGGAAGTTGAGTCTTTTGAAACCCTGGCAATGGTACTGTGGATAATGGTACCGGCTTCGGTACCGTATCCGATACCAGTGGATGAAGGCCAGCCGGTGACAACTCTAATGGCATCAAAGACACAGAGTGCCGGATTCGAGCCTTCGGTACCATCTGGCATCGGTACCAAGGCGAGTCGGTACCCAGTCCTCCAGACTGGAGATCGATTCCAGACTCGACATCGAAGGAAGCGAGTCTATCGATGCACGTCTGGAGGGTACCGGAGACGATACCGATACTGAAAGGACGGTCTGCAGCGTATCCAACGGCCCCTTAGGTACCGAGGACGCCAGACGACGATCCTTGGTGAGGAATGTTTCATCCAACACCATTGCCGATGACAGGGTATCGGTACCGCTCGAAGCGGATGCCACCACCAGGCATGGCTCAGGTATGTTCTGTGAGGGGTGAACCTCAGGAACAACCTGAAACCCCACACGGGTTTTGGAGGCCGAAGACTCCCACCGGGGTTTTGGAGGCCGAAGACTCCCACCGGGGTTTTGAAGCCAGTGGATTCTCGAGGGCAAGGCCGGAGGCAGCTCTATGCTGTGCATGAGATTTGCCACTCGAGGACAGGCTAGTCTTAACAATCTGTTTTTGGGTTACCTGATCCTGTGTAGAAGAAGATATGGTCGGTACCCTGAAGGTGGATGGGGACCGCGTGTCGAGGGAAACTCGATGTTGAAAACTTCTTCTCACAATACTATTGCAGGAGGGACACTCCGGAGGAAAATGGTCAGGACCCAAACAGGTTAGACACCAATTGTGAGTGTCCAAAATTAAGGTTGTACCGCCACAGTTTGAACATTTCTTGGGGATAGTGGCTGGCGGTTCCATGAAGTAAAGTGGAGAGGCCTAGCAGGCCTGAAAAGCCGTGAGACACTAGGAAGGAAAAAATATTCCTTAAAAAGGAAAATTTTTACAAGAAAAGAAAAAAGAAACACCGGCGGTACCGGTGGCGTTGGGAAAGGCAGCCGCGACCACAAGAAAACTAAAAAATAAAAGATGAATTTTCTGTAGTGACAGGAGGACGTCCTGCCGGCTCTGCGGAAAAACGAAAACTGAGGAGAGGTAGTTGGGAAGGCGGGAAGGCAGGCGTGGTGGGATGCTTCCAAAGGCTTTCTGATTGGACGCTGGGAAGCGTTCCCGCGCAGACTCCGTCGGTACCGACGTACCCATATGTGAAGACTCATTCCTGCTTGTTCCTGGAGATCTATCCATTGGGTTTTCATGGCAAGATACAGAAGTAGATTGCCGGGCCTTTCTTCTGCGCAGTTTAAGTTTGATGTTGTTGCCGTTGTCACAGAAATGTGATCCTCCGCCGTCAACACTATCGCATTCTGCTGCTGCCAGATGGGTGGTTTGTCTTGGTCTGGCACCTCAGCTGAGACCTGTCCATCTTGAGAGACCCTGCCAGTAGTTAAACTACCGATAGTTTAGCTCTCAGCATCACTGATGCACACAAGCCCTCACAGCACGACAAGCTGCAAACCAAGTGAGGGAAAATAAAGGTAACTTTAAATTATCAAAAATACTAGCTAAGAACTCTAAAATGGAGTAAAAAACACTACAATGACAGGCCAAAAAGCCACAACATGGCACAAAGATATTTCTGAAAAAGAAAAGCAAATTTACCAAGTGAAGAGGCAACATCCACTGGGCTTCGCAGAAAAACAAAAACTATAGTAAAATGGTGCTGTGGCAACAGGCAGGAAGATGGCACACATGCACAGAGGAGACTCCCAAAAGCATCTAGGAAGAGCTAGGGCTTACTCCCACGTGGGCTTCATCGGATGACAGCACCAATATGCGAGAACTTATTTCATGCTTGTCCATGGAGAAAAATTAATCCAAGTGCTAACAGTCTGGGGTAAACTTTGACTCTTGATATACAGATTTAGTTTATTGCTTGGTCATGTTTTGTGAACTTGAGGTTATTGACAAGGGTAAGTCCATATTTTCATCAGAAAGATTTGGTTATTACTCTTGCAGTGATCTCTAGTCGCTCAGATAACTGCAACAGTTGATATGTGGGACCTTATTTATTTATTTATTTTATTTATTAACATTTCTTATATACCGCACTATTTGACATCAGCGCGGTTTACATGGAACAGAAACATCCGACAAAATTATATATGTCTGGTCTTACAATTAACAGGAAGTAGAACCTGGATAACAGGGGAAACTATTTACATGAAGAGTGTCGCAAGAAAAGGAGACTGTTTGGTGGTTTACAGTGTTAGGGACACATGTTGAGAGGGCTTGCCTGCCTGATTGCCACTGTTGCTGATGTTCTTGCTATTTAAGTGGGGATGAGGTTCGGTGTTGTCTGTGAAGTATTTGATGAAGAAATGGAAGTCCAGTGCCACGAGAATTACTAACTCCCTGGTGCACTTCTATCTGTTGCACAACCCAGCCTATGAGCACGCACGAGGGAAAAACAAAGAGAAGACCTCCCTTAGGCCACCGCTGAATTAGAGCATTCAGACCCTCGGACATCCTTTCTCCGCTTCTGCTGAAAAAACGGCAAGCTTTGGCTGACTCAAACGTTGCCATTACGTCCATGACCAGTGTACTCCATTGGCGCACCACCTGCTCGAACAACCTCTGGTTGAACTGCCACTCTCTGGGGTCCACGTGCACTCGGGCTGAGGTAGTCTGCCGTCAAATTGTCAACTCCCGCTACGTGCACTGCCGATAACGCCTGGAGATGAATTTCTGCCCATGCGAGCAGCCTTTTGACCTCCTCCTCCAGGGCTGCGCTGCCCGTGCCCCTCCTTGCCAGTTAATCTAATCCACCATGGTCGCATTGTCCGAGAAGACCCAGACCCCCTTCCCCTGCAACCATGACTCGAAACTTCGCAATGCCAGGGCCATCACACGCATCTCGAGCCTGTTGATCGACCAAAGAGCCCCCTGCTGGCTCTACTGACCCTGAGCAAAGCGCCCTTTGCCATGGGGTGCCCAACTGGACAGACTGGCATCAGTCATCAGTGGGACCCACACCGGGGACTCGAGGGGCATGCCCCCTTCCAGGATCCCCAGACGCAGCCACCAACTGAGGGTGCTCCATGGGCAGGGGAGTACTTATTTATTTATTAGGGCTTATTTACCGCTTTTCATGAATCAAAGCGGTTTACAGAGAACTCAAGGATTGAACATTACATTACACAAAAAATATATGTAACATCTTAACAGAGTGAAAGGGGAAAAGGGACGAATTAACTTAAATCAGCAAAAGCTGATTTAAGCAATAACTATGTACAGAGAACTAAGCATATATATAAATTAGTTCCAATAAACTTGAAAGCATCTTGAAAAGTGTTAGGACTGTAGTTTTACATGTAAAATTCTCACTAGGTGACTGGTTCACCAAAGTGTTCTTTGAACAGGAATGTTTTTAGCAGTTTACGGAAGGCTTTAGTATCCTTAGTGTTTCTTATAACTGAAAGAAGTGAGTTCGATAATAGAGCGGCATAAAGGAAGGCGGCTCTCTTGGATGTAGTTGTGTTGCAGTTTCTGAAGTCAGCATGTACCTCAAGAGAATTTCTATTGTTACTTCCACTTCTACTTGAGAAGAAGCTTGCTGCGGAAGCAAAAACGCGAAATAAAGACCTTTTCAAGTACATTCGTAGCAAAAAACCTGTGAGAGAGTCAGTTGGTCCATTAGATGATCAAGGGGTTAAAGGAGCACTAAGAGGCGACAAGGCGATAGCAGAGAGACTGAATGAATTCTTTGCTTCGGTCTTTACTGAGGAAGATGAAGGGATATTACCCATGACTGAAGTGGTATTTAAAGGTGCGGAAGAATTGAAGGAAATATTGATACATCGGGAAGATGTATTACAACTATTAGATAAACTGAAGAGTAGCAAATCACCTGGGCCGGATGGTATACATCCAAGGGTGTTGAAAGAACTGAAATATGAGTTTGCAGACCTGCTATTAGTAATCTGTGAACTATCATTAAAATCATCTCTAATACCTGAAGATTGGAGGATCGCCAATGTAACGCCAATTTTTAAAAAGGGTTCCAGGGGTGATCCGGGAAACTACAGACCGGTGAGCCTGACATCAGTACCAGGAAAAATGGTAGAAACCATCATAAAGAATAAAATTGCTCAGCATGTAGATAGTCATGACCTAATGGGAGACAGCCAACATGGCTTTAGACAAGGAAGATCTTGTCTTACTAATCTGTTATGTTTTTTCGAAGGAGTGAATAAACAAGTGGACAAAGATGAGTCAGTTGATATTGTATATCTGGACTTTCAGAAAGCCTCTGACAAGGTCCCTCATCAGAGACATTTGGCAAAACTAAAGAGTCATGGGATAGGAGGCAGTGTACTATTGTGGATTAGGAACTGGTTAAAAGATAGAAAGCAGAGGGTAGGGCTAAATGGCCAATTTTCCCAGTGGAGAAAGGTGAATAGTGGTGTACCCCAGGGATCTGTGCTGGGTCCACTGCTTTTTGACATATTCATAAATGACCTGGAAAGTGGAATAATGAGTGAGGTTATCAAATTTGCAGATGACACAAAACTATTTAAAGTTCTTAAAACCCAAGAGGATTGTGAAAAATTGCAAGAGGATCTTGATAAAACTGGAAGACTGGGCATCAAAATGGCAGATGAAATTTAATGTGGACAAGTGCAAGGTTATGCACCTAGGGAAGAACAACCCAAACTATGGTTACACGATGCAAGGTTCCACATTAGGAACCACCACCCAGGAAAAAGATTTAGGCGTCATTGTGGATACCATGTTAAAACCCTCGGCCCAGTGTGCAGCGGCGGCCAAGAGAGCAAATAGAATGCTAGGTATTATAAGGAAAGGAATGGAAAATAAAACAAAAGATATTATAATGCCTCTATATCGTTCCATGGTGAGACAGCACCTTGAATATTGTGTGCAATTCTGGTCGCCGTATCTTAAAAAGGATATAGCGATTTTAGAAAAGGTTCAGAGAAGAGTCACCAAAATGGTAAAGGGAATGGAAGGATACTCCTATGAAGAAAGGCTAAAAAGGTTAGGGCTCTTTAACCTGGAAAAGAGACGGCTGAGGGGAGATATGATAGAAGTCTATAAATTAATGAACGGAATGGAACGGGTAACGTAGATCGATTGTTTACGTTATCAGAATATAGAAAGACTAGGGGACATGCAATGAAGCTACAGAGTAAACTATTTAAGACTAATAAAAGAAAATATTTTTTCACTCAACGTGTAATCAAACTCTGGAATTTGTTACCGGAGGATGTAGTAAAGGCTGTTAGTGTAGCTGGGTTTAAAAAGGTTTGAACAAGTTCCTGGAGGAAAGGTCCATAAACCATTATTAAGAAGGGACCCAGGATATCAATGCTTGAATCAATACAAGCATTGTGGAACCTGTGTCTCTTGGGGAAACTGCTAGGTACACATGACCTAGATTGGCCACTGTTGGAAACAGAATACTGGGCTTGATGGACCTTGGTCTGACCCAGTATGGCATATCTAATGTTCTTATGGTCTGTTTTCCGGAGTGATTTGAATAAACTCTTTCAGGCAGATGGCAGGTTCTGTTTGGAGGGATTTGAATATAGTGTGGAGTGCTTTGAATTTTTTTCTGCTCTCAATTGATAGCCAGTGTAGCTGCTTTAATATTGGGTTAATGTGTTCTTTGATAGAGGTTTGTGATATTACTCTAGCCGCTGTATTTTGAGCTAGTTGAAGGCGGCAAATGCTTTGCTTTGGGAGGCCCATTAAAATGGCATTACAGAAATCGAAGTGTGGGAAGATTATAGCCTAGACTGCTGTTCTGAAATCATTTGCGGAGAGGTCTCAGATGTTGAAGCATTTTTAGCTTGGCATAGATAGCTTTTGTTAGGTTGCTCACATGCTTGGTGAAGTTGAGCTGATGATCTAGTACAGGCATGTCCAACAGGTACCTGTAGATCGCGGAGGGGTCAGAGGTAGATCGCCAGCCCCACTTGGCTCCATCTCTCCAGCAGCTCGCCCCGTCGCTAGGAGAGAGCTCATGCTGGCAGGTCGTCTGCCGAGGGCTTGCCGCCGCTGCTGATCCTTTGCCTGTCTTTTTTCCCTGCCTGTGGGAATCTTGCCTGCGGGTGTATTGGGGGTGCTTGTTGTTTTCGTGCCAATAGTTTGTGGGTACCCCAGGGGGCCATTGCCCACGCCCCGCAATGAGACACCACAGGCCCGGCCTCATACCTGGTCTCCTGCCTCTCAGAATCACCCATTCCTGTCCCCACCCCAACACCCCTTAGAAGTGTGCTATATACCGGGCGATATCCATTCGCCTGGGCTTTACCTGAATACACTTACCGTATTAGTTGTGTCGTGTGCTGGTCGTTGGTCACTTTATAGTTTGCTTTCATTAACTGTTTTCGGACAGACACAACAAAGTGTCAAGAATTTGGTGATTTTGGTGGGCTTTTCCAATTTTGTTCTAACTTGCCTATGCCTTGCCTTCGAATTGGTTCAAACCACTGTGACTTTTGCTTGCCTCTGCAATTTTATTTTGCCTAGCCTTTGTGTTGATTCTACAGTGTGCAGAATTTATTAAATCGTGTGTGGTGGTATTTGAACTTCTTTGGCGGTATTTGATTTTATCTGGCTAGCTGGACAGGTGTTGGAGTTTTTTTGATGATTATTTGGTGGTATTTGATTATTGGTGCCAGTATGATGAATTCTTATTTTGTACTTTTAGAACTGCATGTGTGGTTTTGGCATCTCCAGTCCTTGTATTGCACATCATCCAGAGGTCTTCAGTTCTTGTTGATCTTTAATACTTTGGGACAGTGACAGTTTTGGACCTGTTTCAGCCAGTGTTTATACTAACTTAGCAGATTTGGCCTTCTTACATCCAGCCACCCGAGTATAACGAAGATGAGTGTTCCAAAGAAGAGCAAAACCTACCACTTTCATGATGAATGGGAAATGGACTGCTTCTTCATCATGGTGAAAGACAAGAAGTGTTGTCTAATTTGTAACGCCTCAGTATCCTTGCCCAAAAAGGGTAATCTGGAACGCCATTATAAGGCTCTGCATAGCAATAAGTTTGATGCTGATTTTCCACCCAAAAGTGAAATTTGTAAACTTAAGCTCAAAGAACTTAAATCGAAATTGGCTACTCAGCAACAGTTGATGGCGAAGCCAAGGTCACTTTCGGTCAATGCAACCATAGCATCCTTCAAGGTCAGCAACCTGATCGCAAAGAAATGCAAACCTTTCACTGAAGGGGAATTTGTAAAAGAAGCAGCTGACAATCTTTTTGAAGGATTTAAAAATAAGAAAGAGATCATAGCTGCTATTCAAGATGTACAATTGTCAAGAAACACCGTCGTGTGGCGAACAGAAAAGATGTGTGGAGACACAACTGAACAATTGTTGGAGGATGTTTCAAATTTTGTTGCTTTCTCACTCCAACTGGATGAATCTACAGACATAAGAGACATAGCCCAGTTACTAGTCTTTATCCGGATGGTTTTTGAAGACTTCAGTGTTAAAGAAGAACTACTTGGAATGATTTCTTTAAAAGGGAGAACTACCCGTAAGGAAATATTCAGTTCTTTCCATTCTTTTGTGACAAAGTATACCTTCCATTGCATAGACTTGTTTCCAGCACTACTGATGGAGCAAGAGCAATGAAAGGAGAGGTTAACGGTTTCATAGCCCTCTGTAGACAGCATGATGACTTCCCAGATTTCCTTTCTTACCACTGCATCATTCACCAGCACATTTTGGCAAGCAAGAGACTCAATACAAGACTGTCATGGACATCACTTTCAAAACTGTGAATTCAGTTCGTGGAAGATCACTTCAAAGACGTCTTTTCAATCTTACTCTTGATGAAGGGGCAGCGGAAATAATTTTGCACACAGATGTAAGTAGGCGCAAATTTCTGCAAAGAGTTTGTGATTTGCTGAATGAAATAAGAAGGTTTTTGAAAGAGAGAGGAGATGACCAAGCAGAGTTGGAAGATGAGGAGTGGTTATGTGATCTGGCATTTCTCGCTGACTTTACAGGCAAACTAAGTGATATGAACCTTGAACTACAAGATAAAAACAAATGCATTGGCGACATGATGAGTACAGTTTCACCCTACAAGAGCAAATTTGAGCTAATGATGACTGACCTTGCAAACAACACTTTTGATCATTTTCCTAATACGCAGGACTATCTGGGACAATATCCAAATTTTGTTTTTCATAACGAGAAGTATGTGACAGAAATCTGTTGTGTTATCCAGGAATTCGAAAATAGACTCTGTGACTTCCAGATTGTGCAAGATCAGCCTGGATCAATACTCGACCTAAATTTAACACAAATTACTCAATAAAAGTTAAAGAAAGTTATTAAGACAGTTAAAGAACGTTATTACTCAATAAAACTTTAAGAAAAAATGTACTTTCCATTTCCCCTCGCAGTTCTTACTGGATCACATCCAAGTAAATGACAGAAGGTTCATTAGAAATGGAGGGGGGGGGGGAGGGGGAATCGTCCAACTCTACTGGGTTAAAATTTAATTTGAAACTAATTTGAAACTTAATTTTCATGGTGGTAGATCACCGGTACTTTTGGCCGGAAAAAGTAGATCACAACCTGTTCGAAGTTGGACATGCCTGATCTAGTGTAATGCCCAAATATCTCACTTTTTTTTTTTATTTGGATGCTTGCATCTTTTATCTTCATAGTTTTTGGTGGAGTGAAAGAGTTGTCCTTTGTGATGAAAAGGATTTCTGTTTGCTTAAAGAACACAATCTTCAAATAAATTTGAATTAATGTGCTAATGTTATTGAAACATTCCTTTATATTTTTTAGTTTCATTTGTTTGGTGTTGATTTAGGTGAAAAGCATGATGTCATCCGCGTACAGGTTGTAGTCAATGCCATGACTCTTTATAATGTTGCAGATGGGTTGGATATAAAGGTTGAAAAGGAGCGCTGACAAAGCAGAATCTTGGGGTATGCCTTTCCTTTGGTAGAATGAGCATGACGTGTTATTACCCATCTTTACTTGGATGGTTCAGTTTGAAAGGTAGGATATGAACCATGACAAAACTTTGTCTTTGAAGACGATTTCTTGTAATCTGAGTATGAGGTAATCATATGATATGGAGTCGTAAGCTGCTAAGTCAAGTCAAGAAAAAATAAGATGAAACCAGAATTAGGTTTTTCGATTCCTTTTAGAAACTTGTCTGTTAATGCCATGAGGAGTGTTTCAACTCCATGACCGATTCTAAATCCGTGCTGATGTGGATCGAGCTGTGCAAAGTGGTCTACATGATTTTGTAGCTGGAGTTGAGTTGCCTTTTCTAGGACTTTTGCCATAAATGGCAGACTTGAAATAGGCCTGTAAGAGCTTGGTTCTGATTTATCCAAATTCTTGCCTTTGAAGAGGGGACAGATAGAGGTCTTTTTTAATTCTTCTGGAATATAGCCTTGATCTAATGAGGAGTTTATTAGATTTAGCATAAGGAGTGAGACTGTCACTAGTCAGATGTATCCATGTGACTGGGCAAGGGTCGAGAGCAGAAGTCAACGTGCTTAGAGATTTGATTATGTCTTTGAGCTGTCTTTTGGAGATGCGAGAAAAACTTTTCCAGGCCTGCAGTTATACTGTTTGTTTTGCAATGGAAATCTGTTGATGATAATGTTCCCACCTTTTCCTTATAATATTTGGCTATGGCATCTGCATCTGGTGCGACCGTGGCGCTGTCCTCTTTTGGGTTAGTTGTTAGGGATTTAACTATATCAAACATTTCCCTTGGCTTGTTCAGTGCTGACGTTATTAGCTTGGTGTGATAATCCTGCTTATTGTTGTTTATTAATAACTTGTATTCTTTCAGTTTGCTGAAAAAGGATGCTTTGTCGGCTTTGTCGGATTCTCTTTTTGATTTTCTCCATTTCCGTTCAAACTTTCTTAGTTGTTTTTTTAATGATCTAACTTCTTTAATGTACCATACCGCACTTTTCCTTGAATGAGGCTTGTTAGTTGTGTGACTGTTGGTAACTGTGGCTGCTTGAGAGATTGTCGAGTTCCATCTCCTTATGAGCAGGTCTGTATTCTTAGTGCTTAGTGTCCATTTGAAGCTGTGGAAGGACTTCTTTCAGGAATTGATCCTTGTTGAATTAGTGGAATTTTCTGTGCTGGTAAAAGACTGGATTCGTATTGGCTCTGCTCGGAAGGGATGGGATACTGAATTGGATAGTGTGGTGATCAGACCAAGGAATTTGATATATCTGCACCTTTTGAACTGAAGAGCTGTTTAACCAATCTTGCTGGATAAAAATGAGGTCAAATTTATTACCTTTAATGTGGGTGGATTCTTGTATTATTTGTTTATAGCCTAGAGCTTCCATAGATTCCATAAATCCTAGAGACATATGTTTTGCAGCGGAAGGTAAGTTGAAGTCACCTAGTATCACTGAGAACCTATTAGTGGGGACTCTGCTGCACAGGAAGTCAGTGATGTTAGTCAGCTCCTCACCTTTTGATGTAGGTGGATTATAAATTAGGCATAAATGCATGCTCGTGTTTTCCACTAGTAGAACGTCCATGTTTTGAGTGAATTTGCTTGAAGTTTTTGTTAGATGCAAATCTTTCCTTGCCAAAATGGTTACTCCTCCTCCTCTTATTTTCTCTTTGGTGGTTGAATATATCGTACCCTGCTGGTTTTAGCTGATTGATCAGTACCGTGTCGTTTGTCGTAAGCCATGATTCCGTTATGAATAAGATGCCCAAGTTATTGTCAGTTACATAATCAATTATTAGGGGTATTTTATTTCTAATAGAGCGTTGATTAGATAGCATTTTAAACTGGCTGCAATAAATTTAAGCTTATCCTTAGTATGACTCCATTTGTTGAGGTTAATCTGGATTAGACGTTGTTTACATTCAGCCCTGTTAGGTAATGGGATGAAGATGTTTGCATCAGAGGTACAATAGGTCGGTAGAAGTTGTGGATGACTGGTATTGGGAAGCCTAATGGGGAAAGGGCATGAGTTGCCGTAGGTAGAGATAGAGTGACAAGTAGGCCCATGGCTATTAATGCATATGATGGATACATTTCTGCTGAAATTGGAAAATCTTGGGACAGGGGTTGACTCTGGGGACCAGCAAAGGAGCAGAGCTTTCTGCAGCAGTCGCATGTGCGCCCTTGCCCATGGTACCAGTTCGAGAGTGGCCGCCATGATCCCTAGAACCTGCATATAATGCCAAGCCAAAGGGCCTCGTCATCTTCAGGAACTGCCGAACCAACTTTTGTAGCCCCTGCGCCCGTCGTTCCAGCAGGAAGATCCTGCCCTCGCGGGTGTCGAAGCACGCTCCTAAATACTCCAGCTTCTGGGTCGGACGTAACTGACTCTTGGTCAGGGTTGACCACCCAACCGAGACTTTGGAGGACCTCCACTGCCCACGTTGTTGCTCTTTTGCTGTCGTCCCTGGACTTGGCCCGGATCAGTCAATCATCTAGGTACGGGTGCACAAGGATTCTTTCCTTGCAGAATACTGCCGCCACCACCACCATGACATTGGTGAAGGTAAAAGGGGCGATCGCCAGACCGAAGGGCAATGCTTGAAACTGGAAATGGCCCACTGGCACCACAAAGCAGAGAAACTGCAATTGTTCTGGACAGATTGGGATGTGCAGCTATGCCTCCGTGAGATCAAGAGACGTCAAGAACTCCCCGCTCTTTACTGTCATGATGACTGATCTCAGCATTTCCATGCAGAAATGCGGCACCCACAGACAGTGGTTCATGCCTTGAGGTCGAGAATCGGGCGAAAGGAACCTTCCCTTTTGGGCACCACAAAATAAATCAAGTATCAACCGCAGTTGTACTGGTCTCAGGGAACTGGCTCCACAGCTCTTTGCTGCAGGAGACAAAAGTCCAGGTCTCTTCTACTGCCGTTGCCTTGCTCTGTGCTTTGCAGGGGCCTGAACGAAGAACTGGCTCACTGGACAAGCCCACTTGAGGGCATAGCCCTCCCGGTTGACTTCTAGGACCCACTGGTTGGACGTAATCTGGAACCAGGCAGAGTAAAGTTCCCGCAGCCGACCTCCCATGGATTGCACCCCCACCTGGGCCCCCCTCGCTTCATTGTGCTTTCTTGTGTCCCGAGATTGAGGTGGCTCCAAACCCCTGCCTGCTCCTCAGAAACCTCAAAAACACTGCCCCCTGGAGGGGAACCAATCTCTCTGGGCCGAGCTAAAGCAAGAGGTATGAAAAAGCTTGAAGTTCCTCGACAGACCTCAAGATGAGGGAGAATTACAGGTGTGCAATCAGAAACATAGAAATATGATGACAGAAAGAGACCACATGGCCTATCTAGTCTGTCCTTCCATATCAACAACTACAACAGTCCCCTTTTTACCTTTAGAGATCCTCTGTGTTGGTCCCATGCTTCTTTGAATTCAGTTACTGTCCTCATCTCTACCACCTCCACTGGGAGACTATTCCACGGATCCACTACTCTTTCCATAAAGAAATATTTCTGCATATCACTCCTGAATCTATCTTCCCTCTTCATAGAACACTACGGTGACATTACTTAAACTATGCAACAGACACCTCAATTCCCCCCACATGTCACTATAATTGTAATTAAGCAAGGAACTGATACCCATAGCATTGTAAATAGAGCACGCTGTAAATAGCACCACAAGAATCAACGTCCAGACACACTCACACGCATACACTACTCACTGCATGTACACACTATACCCTGTATTTATTTATTTATTTATTTTATTTCTTTAGCTGTATTTATATCCCGCTTTTCACCGGGTCAAAGCGGTCAATTGCGGATACATTTAACACGAGGGGATATGAGACACATATGCTAATACTTACAGGGAAAATGGGCAATGGAGGGTTAGGTGGCTTGCCCAAGACCACAAGGAGTGTCTATAGGACTAGAAATCCCGGTCCCTCCGGCCTGAGATTGCTGTCCCCAGGTGGGACTTGAACCCCCGGCCCTCCGGCCTGAAGTACCTTGTCCTAACCACTAGACCACTCCTCCCTGTATCTTATTATGTGTTTGCTGTTCAGACCGCCTTGATTGCAGGATAAGGCGGTATAGAAATACGTTTAAATAAATAAATCTCCCTTCACCCTCATCCCATGTCCCCTCGTAGCAGAACTTGCTTTCAATTGAAAGAGGCTCTCTCCCTGAACATTTATGCCACGGAAGTATTTAAACATCTCAATCATATCACCTCTATCCCGCCTTTCCTCTAAGGTGTACATATTAAGATCCTTCAGTCTGTCCTCATATGCTTTATGATGAAGACCACTAATCATTTTAGTAGCCACCCTCTGCACCGACTCCATCCTGTTCACATCCTTTTGAAGGTGCAGTCTCCAGAATTGCACACTATACTCCAAATGAGGTCACACCAAAGACTTATACAGAGGCCTTATCACCTCCTTTTTTCTGCTAGCCAATCCTCTCCGTATGCACCCAAGCATCCTTTTAGCTTTTGCCGTCGCCTTTTCTACCTGTTTAGCTACTTTAAGATCATCAGACACAACCACGCCTAGGTCTCGCTCTTCTTTAGTGGACAAAAGTACTTCACCCCAGTCTCAGTGTCATAGATCTGTCACATGATGCCTATATAAATATATCTGTTCTGAAAGGCCCCTGACTCTGCAACACCACTAAGCAAGCAACATGAAGACCAGGGAGCACTCCAAACAGGTCAGAGACAAAGTTGTGGAGAAGTATAGATCAGGGTTGGGTTATAAAAAAGTATCCCAAATTCTGAACATCCCACGGAGCACCATTAAATCCATTATAAAAAATGGAAAGAATATGGCACCACTACAAACATGAAAAGAGAAGGCCGTCCACCAAAACTCACAGACCGGGCAAGGAGGGCATTAATGAGAGATGCTACAAAGAAACTAAGGATAACCTGAAGGAGCTGCAAAGATTCACAGCGGAGATGGGAGTATCTGTCCATAGGACCACTTTAAGCCATACACTTCACAGAGGGGGTTTTACGGAAGAGTGGCAAGAAAAAAGCCATTGCTTAAAGAAAGAAATAAGAAAACACGTCTGGAGTTTGCAAAACAGCATGTGGCGGACCCCCAAACTCATGGTAGAAGGTTCTCTGATCAGATGAGACGAAAATTGAACTTTTTGGCCATCATGGGAAATGCCATGTGTGGCGCAAATCCAACACTACCCATCACCCCAAGAACACTATTCCCACGGTGAAACATGGTGGTGACAGCATCATGCTGTGGGGATGCTTTTCATTGGGAGGGACAGGAAAACAGGTCAGAACTGAAGGAACGATGAATGGCACTAAATACGGGGCAATTCTTGAGGAAAACCTGTTTCAGTCTGCCAGAGATTTAAGACTGGGATGAAGGTTCACCTTCCCTCAGTATGATGACATAGCTCAGTGAAGCCCAAAAAAAGAAAACTCCAAGGAGAGGAGGGAGGGTAGTGAGGACTGATTCCTGCTATTCTCAGAGAACACCTGCTACAGGTGAGTAATTACACTTTCTCTGGAACAAAGCAGGAAGTCAGTCCTCACATATGAGACTCCCTAACTATAGGCTACCGAAAAATCCTGCACACAACCCGTATAACCAGAAAAACGAACTGAGAAAACAGTGGGAAATGCTGAGGTTCCAAGAGTCAACCCCAGTCTAAAGCATCAACCAACAGCTGATTCTCTGATAGCCTGGACAGACAGAAGGGCTCAAGGGAAGGAGTTGCATTATTTCACAAAGAGGTGTCAGAGTATGGCTTGGCCGAAGATACTGTCATCCTGGGAATCCTCATCCAGGCAGTAATGAGTTGCAAAGTTGTAGGCAGATGACCATGTAGCAGTCCTACAAATCTCCACTGTGGAGACAGAGCGCAAGTGAGCCACTGAGGCTGCCATATGCACCATGCCATTATGCACCATGATGAGGCGCTCTAAGTTAAGTCCAGACTGGGCATAAGCAAAAGAGATGCAGCCAGCCACCCAAATGGAGTAGGTGCTCTTGAAGGCGGTGACCCCCAGCCTGTTGCGGTCATTGTCCATTCAAGATAAAAAGCAAGCGCTCTCTTACAGTCCAAAGTATGAAGAGAAGCCTCTGCCCTAGAGGCACGAGACCATGGGAAAAAAGTGGATAGTACCATGGACTGGTTTAGGTGGAATGCTGAAATCACCTTAGGGAGACACTTAGGATGAATGCGTGGCACCACTCTATTTTTTGTAGAACTTGGTGTAAGGTGAGTGCGATACAAGCATTTGCAGCTGATTCTGCGCACTGAAGTAAGCGCCACCAAAAAGCACAGTTACTTACCTGTAACAGGTGATCTCTGGGAACAGCAGGAATAACTCTTCACATATGGGGTACGTCGGTACCGACGGAGCCTGCACGGGAACGCTCCCCAGCTTCTCAAAAAGGAAAGCTTTTGGGAGCATCCCACAGCGCCTACGCGCTGCCTTCCCGCCTCTCCTAACCGCCTCTCTCCAGTTCGAGTTTTAAAGCTGAGATAAAGAGAGAGAGAGGAAGGAAAGATAGATAGAGAGATACAACTCCTAGGGGAGGTGGGTGGGTTGTGAAGACTTATTCCTGCTGTTCCCAGAGATCACCTGTTACAGGTAAGTAACTGTGCTATCTCCAGGAACAAGCAGGAATGAGTCTTCACATATGGGGACTCCCCAGCTAGAGATGCCCGGGAGATCCCCACGTTTGTGAGACCCTGAGAAGAGCTCTACCTCCTCCCATGGATCTCAGGCATCCAACCAGGGATGGAGGGTAGGAGTTGATTAAGCATGGAACAGGAGGGAGGAGTGGCCTAGTGGTTGGGGCAAGGTACTACAGGCCGGAAGGTCGGTGGTTCAAATCCCACTAGAGGACAGCAACCTTGGGCCGGAAGGACTGGGGTTTCTAGTCCAACAGGTGCTCCTTGTGGTCTTGGGCAAGCCACTTAACACGCCACCTAGATAAGGTCTTAGATAGTGCTAGGGGAGGAGTCTGCTGTCTTGGTACATGTCGGTACCAATGACATAGGAAAATGTGGTAGGGAGGTTCTGGAGGCAAAATTTAGGCTTTTAGGTAGGAAGTTGAAATCCAGAACTTCCAGGGTAGCATTCTCAGAAATGCTTCCTGTTCCACGCGCAGGACCAAAAGGCAGGCAGAGCTCCGGAGTCTCAATGCGTGGATGAGACAATGGTGCAGAGATGAGGGTTTTGGATTTGTTAGGAACTGGGGAACATTCTGGGGAAAGGAGGAGCTCTTCCGAAGGGATGGGCTTCACCTTAAAAGGGATGGAACCAGTAGTATGGCAGCCTAGTTTGTGAGCTCCGGAGGGCAGCTACAGTTTTGTTATAATTTCCCCGGTTTGGGCTTGCAATTACCCGTGTACTCACAGTTGGTGGAGGGGGAACGAGTCCTGCACCCCATGGCGACACGGAAGAAGGCGGCGGATCTAAAGGAATTCGCTTATGGGGGAGCGAAGTCCACAGCGGCCGAGAAGAAGATGGCGGGGCAAAGCGCGGGAAATGGCGATGCGCTCGATCGGAAGGGTCAGCGGAGTGAGGCCCCTGCTGTGGCAGAGACAGTCATGCACAATGTGTCGAGGGATGAACTGCAAGGCTGGTTTGGAGAGTTAAAAACGGAGATGCAGGCTGTGCGGACTGAGGTGGGTGACATGTGCGCTGCTTTGAGAGAGGAGATGGGAGAACTGGGCCACCGCGTGGAGGAGCAGGAACGGCAGCTGGGCCGGTTGGACACCCGGCAGAGCGCGATGGAAAGCTCATTAAAAGAAACGGAAGCCTGGAAGGACATGGTGCTGTTAAAACTTGAAGATCTTGAAAACAGGTCCCGACGGAGCAATTTAAGGATCCGGGGAGTACCAGAGGAGAAGGAGTTTGGGGACAGCGAAAGGGTCGCGCTTGCGATTCTCCGGACTGTGCTCTCTGATTCCGGGACTGAGCTGGCACCGGGGGGGCTACAGTTAGTCCGGGCCCACCGGGCCTTGGGCCTTAGTAGGCCTAACCGGCCGCGGGATATTGTGCTGTGTATGGCAGACTTTAAACTTAAGGAGCAGATCCTTACCCTGATGCGTAATCGCCGGGATTTTGTTTGGCAAGGTTACGAGCTACAGATTTTCCCGGATTTGGCAGCTGGAACGCTACAGCGGAGGCGGGAAATGCTGCCGGTTACATCTATCTTGAGGAGAGAGAGAACGTCCGCTACCGTTGGCTGTACCCCTTTGGCATCCTCTTCACCGTGGGGCTTAAGAACTGGCGGGCCCACACGGTTGCAGAGGCTATGGCAGCGGTGAAAGTGGCAGGGCTGGGGAGCGGCCTGGAGAAGGATTTGCTGGAAGGAGGTGGAAGTGTGCAGAAGCCAGCGCCCCGGAGGAGCGGTGAAAAGCGGCGAGGGAGTCCGGAGGTGGTAGCTGAGGAGCATTCTAACTGCGCTGTGCTGGAGGAAGGCACCTGAAAGACTGGGGGATATTATTGTCTTGGTTTATGGTATAGCTCCTGGAGGGGTAACCTTATGTTTAGTTCGGTAGGATCTTGTTTGAACTGTTTTGGACTTTCATGGTGTGGGATGTATTAATATGTTCTGTCGGGGGGTTTTGGTCTGCTATAGGGAGGGGGTTCTGCTAGGGAGTTGGAGGGGGGAGGTTGGGGGAGTGGGGAGGGGGAGGGGGTGGACTAGGGAGGAGTGAGTGGGTGTGGGTGGGTATGCGGGGAGGGGGGTGAGAGTGAGGTTGGTTGGGGATGAGAGTGGGAAGGGGTTGGAGCGAGAGGGGGGGAGGCTGCCTCAGGTTGCTGGGCACTACTCCACGGGAGACCTCCAGAGGGTGGAGGGGGTTGTGGCAGGGGAGGGGGGTGGGGGGGAGGGGGGCAGTGGGAGGGAATGGGGTGGGCGGGGGGGGGAATGGGAAGGAAGAAGGGGGGGGCGGGGGAGGGGGAGGGGAGGGAGGGGGTGCGGGGAGAAGGGTAGGGGGGTTAGAGTGGGGCAACAGTACCTCAATGTTGCCACGATGAATGTGCGGGGATTGGGTACTTGGCGGAAGAGGAGAATGGTGGAGCGCGAGGGGGGGAGGTTGAGAGCGGATTTCATCTGTTTACAGGAAACCCATTTGAAAGTGGGCCAGGAACGGCTGCTACAGACGAGGCGATATCCCCGGGTACTGCTAGCGGGGCAGAGGGCGGAGGCACGGAAGGGGGGGTTAGGTATCTTGGTGGGGGCGTACTGGGTAGATAAGGTGGTGGGGGAATATCGGGATAGGAAGGGGCGGGCAGTGGGACTTAAAATCCAAGTTGGGAGGGAGCAGGTATGGATTGTAAGTCTTTATGGCCCTAATGATAGGCAGGGGGAATTTTTTGCTCGTATGCAGGGGGAGCTGGGGAATTTGTGTGACGCTCCTCTCATTATTGGGGGGGATTTTAATCTGACCATGAACCCGAGGGTGGATAATGGGGGGGGTAGTGGGTTGGGGCGGAGGGTGGACCGTGTAAAACTCTTACAATTGAAGGAGCGGTTAGGAGTGGAGGATGTCTGGCGGAGTCAACACCCTGGGTGCAAACAGTATACTTACTATTCTGCGCCGCATGGCACCTATAGTAGGATTGATATGGTGTGGGCGGGGGGTGGTTGGTTGAATAGGGTGATCGAGGCGGACCATGGTTCCATTACATGGACGGACCATGCGCCTGTGTGGGTACGGTTTAGTCTGGGATATGTGGATGAAGGGGTTAAGTTCTGGAGGCTTAATGAGGCCTTATTGGATGAGCCAGGGGTGATGGAGCGCATGGCGAAGTTGATCGTGGAATACCAGGAGTTTAATCTGAATGGTGAGGTGGAGTTAGGGATGGTTTGGGACGGGCTCAAGGCGGTGGTGAGGGGGCAGTTCGTCCAGGAAGCTGCCCGAGAACGCCGCCGTAAAGGGGAACGGGAACAACAGTTGTTGAAGGATATTAGGCGCCTGGAGGGGCGGGTACATGGGAGGGGAGGAATGGATAGGGGGGAGGGCGAGCAGCTGAGGGAGTTGAGGGGGCAGTTGGAACAATTGCGCGTCAGTACCTTGGCGTATGAGTTGAGGGTTTTAAAACAAGGGTGGTTTGAGGGGGGAAACAAGATGGGGAGGAGACTGGCCCAACGGTTGCGGAGTAGAGGGATGCAGAGGAATATTGGGGGTATTCGGAGTGGCGGGGGGAGAATGGTACACGGGAACAATGAGATCAGGGAGACTTTTGCGGACTACTATAAAGTATTGTACACTAGTGAAGTGAAGGGGGGTCCGGAGTCGAGTGTTGAGTATTTGAGAGACTGTGCCTTACCTTCTTTGTCCAAAGAGGAGATGGAGCGGCTGGATAGGCCCATAACGGAGAGTGAGGTAGTCTCGGCGATCGGCACGTTGAAACGGGGTAAGGCCCCTGGTTTAGATGGCCTATCGGGGCGCTTCTATCAGATGTTTCGGTCCCTGTTGGGGCCTTTGATGGTGAAGGTTTTTAATGGAGTGTTAGATAGTGGGGTGACTCCACGGTCGATGCGGGAAGCAGGGATTACCCTTATTCCTAAGCCTGGGAAAGACCCGATGGTGTGCGGGTCTTATCGGCCCATTTCCCTGCTGAATGTGGATGCCAAACTGCTCGCCAAGGTATTGGCCAATCGCTTGGCCACCGTGATGCCGGTCTTGATACATCCGGACCAAACCGGGTTTATCACCGGGCGGCAAGGAGGCGACAATATACGCAAGATCTGTAACCTTACCTGGGAGGTGCAACGGACGGGGCAGCGGGCGGTTTTTCTAACGGTGGATGCGGAAAAAGCATTTGATAGGGTGGAATGGCCCTTTTTACTTAGTGTTTTGGAGAAAGGGGGGGTAGGACCAAATTTTGTTAAGTGGGTTCAAGCGATGTATACGGCACCTCAAGCCCGGGTGAGAGTCAATGGTAGTTATTCGGGGGCGTTTGCGCTGGGGAGGGGCACTAGGCAGGGCTGCCCCTTATCTCCCCTGCTCTTTGCGCTGGTTATTGAACCGCTGGCGGCGCGGATTCGGGGATCTCCGGATATAAAGGGGATCTTAATGAACTCCCAGGAGGTTAAGATTACGTTATTTGCTGATGACGTTATTTTTACAGTGAGGGAGCCCTTGATAACCTTGCCGAATTTGGTGCGCGAGATTGCGAGTTATAGTCGGGTGGCGGGATATAAGATCAATGACAGTAAATCCGAGATTTTGGGGTTAAATCTCCCTAAGGAGTTGGAAGAGGGGTTGCGAGGGGCGTTTGCGTTTAAGTGGGTGGGAGATCACTATCGCTACTTGGGCATCCAGATGGGACCGCATTTGGGGGACTTGGTGAAGGTTAATTATGGGGGGCTTTTGAAGGAGGTGCGCCGGGACCTGCAGCGGTGGAAAGGTCTATACCTCACGTGGCTGGGTAGGATAGCGGTGTTAAAAATGAATGTCTTGCCTCGGTTTCTGTTTTTATTTAGTTCCCTTCCATGTGCGGTGTCCCGAAATTTCCTGAAGAGGGCGCAACAAGTGATGATGGAGTTTATTTGGGCAGGGAAGCGCCCACGGGTGACGAGGCTGGTCATGTTTCGATCGGGTAAAGATGGGGGCTTGGGAGTTCCCTGGTTGGAAAAGTATTATCTGGCTTCCCAGTTGCGGGCACTGATCAGCTGGCACGGGGCGGAGCTGGAGACCCCCCGGTGGGTACACTTGGAGCAGGGGTCGGGAACGGGGGGGAGCTTGGTGGAGTGGCTTTGGGACCCGGGAGGGGGGGTCGGGGGGGGGGCCGGACGGGAATCCTTTTCGGGCTTTGACACAGGCGGTGTGGGTGCGGTGGAGACGGCAGTTGCTGGGGGGTAAAAAATATACTCGTGGAATGTCTTTCACGGGTGTCCAGGAATTTGTCCCTGGGAGGGAGGGGGGAGTGTTCCGGGAGTGGCAGGGGAAGGGGTTACAGTTTATGGGACAAGTCCTCCAAGGGGGGGGGGGACTTAAGAGTTGGGGAGAGATTCAAAGTGAGTTTGGGTTAGAGAAGAGAGGGTTTTTTGCCTACTTGCAGGTGGTATCTTTCCTGAGTCGGCGCGCGGTTAAGGCAGATGTTGTTAGGGAAGTCACGGCGATTGAGGCTCTTCTGGTGCGGGGGGTGAGGAGGGGGGCCATTTCCCAACTTTATAAGGATTTGCTTCTATTGGGGGGGGTTGGGGAGGCTATTCGGGGGGAGGTGGCCTGGGAGAAGACATTGGGGGGGGAGTGGACGCGGGAGCGTTGGCAAGAGATATATCGGTGGACTAAGAGGCTGGCACCGGGTACGGTCTACCTGGAAAGTAGCCTGAAGATTCGTTATCAGACCTATTGGACTCCGTGGGTGTTGAAGGCCTTCTCTAAGGAGGAGTCGGGCGAGTGCTGGAGGGGGTGTAAAGGGCAGGGGGATCTATATCATCTATTGTGGGATTGCCCGTTAGTGAGGGTTCTGTGGGTGGATTGGGAGGGGGTTATTCAGGCAGTGACTGGTGCTCCGGTGGTGTTGACTCCAGCCATGGTCTTACTCAATGAAATGGAAGATGAAGGGGATCGGGGGTGCAGATGATGGCAGGTTATTGTATTGCGGCAGTGCGGGGGGAGATTCTGTTACGCTGGAAGACACCAGCTCTTCCCTCTCGGAGAGAGATTGTGGGGAGATTAAGCAGGTTGCGGGGGTTCTGCGAAATTGCAGCCTCAGTGGCGCACAAAGTGTCCCAATTCTGGCAGATGTGGAAGGGGTATGATGAGTGGCTTTTGCGTTGGGTGGATGGGCGGGGGGATATGGGGTAGAGGGTAATGGGGGGGGGAGGGTGGGGTCTGGCTGTCGGGGAGGGAGGGGGGCGGGGTAGGGGATAGCTCTTAGATGGGAGAGAGGGGGATTTCTGTTGATATAATGGGGGGCTTTGAGACCGAGCGAGGTGGGGGTCTCGGCCCTGGTGGTGGGTGCTGTTTTTTAGGTCATTTTGGGTTGGGTCATATGGAGTGGAGGGGGTATGGTGGGTTACTATTGTTTGTGTGAAGTTTGGTTTCTGTGTGATTGTTGTGTATTTTGAAAAACCAATAAAGGAAAAGTTAAAAAAAAAAAAAAAAAGGGATGGAACCAGGCTGCTGGCATTAACCTTTAAAAAGGAGATAGAGCAGCTTTTAAACTAGATATTAGGGGAAAGCCGACAGTCGCCCAAGAGCGGATGGTTCGGAAGAATGTATCCTTGAAGGATACTACCAAAAGCAGAGAAGTTCCACAAAAGAGTAAAGTAGCCCAAATGCCCTCAAGTATGGAGCAGACAGAGCTTAAAGATCCCAATTTACCCATGTCTAACAATAGCCAAATTAACATGAATAAAATACATTCTCTAAAATGCTTGCATGCAAAAGCTAGAAGTCTAAAGAATAAGATGGGAGAGTTAGAATATATAGCACTAAATGAAAGGATAGATATGATTGGAATATCAGAGACATAATGGAAAGAGGACAACCAGTGGGACACTGTGATACCTGGGTACAAACTATATCGTAATGATAGAGCTGATCAAATTGGTGGAGGGGTTGCGCTCTATGTTAGAGAGGGCATTGACTCAGAAAGGATTAAAGTTTTGCAGGAAACAAAATCTGCTGTAGAATCTATATGGATTGAAATTCCATATAAAAGGGGGAAGGCGATGGCAGTGGGGTGTACTATCGAGCACCTGGCCAGAATGACCAAATGGATGATGAAATGCTCAAAGAAATCAAGGAAGCTAACAAAAGTTACAGCGCAGTAATAATAATGGGTGATTTCAATTACCCCGGTATCGACTGGGTCAGTGTCACGTCAGGACATGCTAGGGAGATAAAGTTCCTAGATGACATAAAAGACTGCTTCTTGGAGCAGCTGGTTCATGAACCGACCAGAGGGGACGCCATATTAGACCTAGACCTTAGTGGAACACCAGATCTAGTGCAAGAGATAAGGGTGTTGGGGCCACTTGGCAATAGTGATCATAGCATGATCGCCTTTGATTTAATTAGTGGAGGAGGGATAGTAAGGAAATCCACAGTACTACCTTTTAACTTTCGAAAGAGAGACTATGATAAAATGAGGAAAACAGTTAAGAAAAAACTAAAAGGAGCAGTTGCGAAGGTTAAAGACGTACATCAAGCTTGGGTGTTGTTGAAAAATACTATCTTGGAAGCCCAGACCAGCTGTATTCCACGCTTTAAGAAAAGTGGAAGGAAGTCTAAAAAACTGACAGCATGGTTTAAAGGTGAGGTCAGAGAGGCTGTTGTTGCCAAAAAAGCATCTTTCAGGAAATGGAAAAAAAGAGCCAAACGACGAAACCTGGAAACAGCACAAGCACTGGCAAGTCAAATGCAAGGCATTGATAAGGCAGGCAAAGAGAGAATTTGAGAAGAAACTTGCTGCGGAAGCAAAAACGCGAAATAAAGACCTTTTCAAGTACATTCGTAGCAAAAAACCTGTGAGAGAGTCAGTTGGTCCATTAGATGATAAAGGGGTTAAAGGAGCACTAAGAGGCGACAAGGCGATAGCGGAGAGACTGAATGAATTCTTTGCTTCGGTCTTTACTGAGGAAGATGTAGGGATGTTACTGTCAGACGGCTGCCTGGGTGAGAATGTTCACAGTCTTGGCAAGTGCATATATCAATATGATTTGCAAGGGATTGTGGGCAATGCAGTCCATTCACACCAGACACAGCTGATCACAATAATTAGTTGTGCTTGAGGGTAAAGCCAATAAGATATTTATTTATGGGGTTATTTCTCCCAACACAGATATGCTTGGTAGCACATAAATCAGGATACTTGCTTTCAGTGTTAAACTTAGAAAAACAAAATCAGGAAAACAACAGTTGAACTTGTCAGGCAATCAAATCAAAAGAATAAAGACCTGGTTCGTAGCAAACTGGTCTTTTCTGTAGGCTTTAGCTAATATTTTCTTAGCAGTGTTTCAAACAACAAGCAAAACCCACAAAGTAGGGAAAAACTGTTCTTTTCAGGTTAACTTCTCATATCTTCCCCACATAGACTCAGAAGTGATTCCCTCAGAGCTCACAAGCAATTAGGTAAGGCTCAATTGCTAGCAGTTATCCAGCTGAAACCCCTTAACTGGCTTGCTTTCTACTGTGTGGCTCAAATCCTACTTCAGGAGCTTTTCTGAGTAGATTAAAGAACAAGTTTGTATTTCTTTGTGATGGTTGCTGTACTTTGTAACAGAAAATTACCAAAGGAGTTTAGACAGAGAGCAATCCATGTAAACACAGCCTTCATCTGCAACCTCTCCCCCTTCTTCAACAATCATGGGTTCAATATCATGGATTGGCAGAGAGGAATTTCTCAATGGAGCACTCTCAGGACAATACTTGCTTCCCTGCTGTCTTTCAAGGTTATTGTTAGGGCATAGATCAGTGTTCATACCTGAGCTTCCATTGCTGTTAGAGTTCCTCTCTAAATAGCCTGGCCAGTATGTAGTCCAGTTCTTATGTCCAGCCTTCCAATCCAGATCCCTGGACACTGGATCTCTCTTCACATACCTTCTGGCACGGGTCCTAGGATCCCTTCCACGTGCAGCCGTCTCCCTCACAGATACCGTCTGGAGATTCCTAGCCCTGCAGCACCATTCCTCTGGCTTTCCCCAGTCCAATGGTGTATGCTGGCCCTTGGAATGCCTCCCAGTATACGTACTGCTCCAGACTCCTCTAGACCTCCCAAAGGCTTTTCTCTTCTTTCTTCCAAAGGGTTTCTTGCCCTCTCTGTCCGTCCGCTCTGGCTTCTGCTTCTGATGATCCTCCAGATGATGAAGCTGTCCAAGATGAGGATATCCAAGCTGATCATGAAGATTATAATGAGGATCCTTCTCTGTAGAATAAACTCTACCTTTATTCTGCTTAGATTTATTTATTTTATTTATTTATTTATTTAACTATTTCTTTTATACCGCCCCTTCCAGAGATCAAGGGCGGTTTACATATAACAAGTTAACAGTCATGTACACAGTTTGTATACATTTTACATAGAACATAGAACAATAGAAATCAACTATTTACATTAAACAGTAAATATAACATTTATAGGTATTAAAGCAAACACATTAAACTTTATACAAATGAATATTTACAGTGTGTGGTGTGTGTGGTGTGTGGGGCAGGAATTGGTGTAGGTGCTGGAATTTAGTTCCTTTTTTCGTCTTCAGGTGTGAGGGGGGGGAAAAGTCTTGTGGTTACATTGTTGGGTTAGGGGATTAAGGGAGTTTGTGTATGTGTGACCATGTTTGTTGTGGAGCTGGCTTTGGGGGAATAGGGGATTTCGAAGTGTTCAGTGAACAGGTAGGTCTTTAATTCTTTTCTGAATTGGGTGAGGTCTCTTATGGTGCGAAGTTCAATAGGGAGGTCGTTCCAGAGTGTAGGGGCAGTGAATGAGAATGCTCTGGAGCTAGTGGAATTCTTAGTTTTACGGATGGCTTTTGGTGTGATGAGGGAGTGGGCTGCGTTCTGTCTGAGGGTCCTTGTCGATGTTGGAGATTGCAGTAATGTGGATAGGTGTGAAGGGGTTATGTCATTTATGAGTTTATAGGTTGTTAGGATAATCTTATATTTGATTCGGCTGTTTATAGGGAGCCAGTGGAGTTCCAGTAGTATTGGGGTTACGTGGTCTGTTAGGCGAGCTTTAGAGATTACCTTTGCACAGATGTTTTGTGCTCTTTGGAGAAGGTATATGCTTTTTTGGGGGAGGCCTATTAGGAGACTATTGCAATAGTCGAAGTGCGGGGTGATCAGTGTACTTACTACGGATCTAAAGTCTTGTGTTTCAAGGAGTGGCCTTAGGTGCTGAATAGTTTGGGTTTATAGAAAATGGTTTTTACTATTTGTTTTATGTGTGGTAGCATGGTGAGGGTGTGGTCTATTATTACTCCTAAGTATTTTACCTGTTTTCTGACGGGTATGGAGGTTTTGTTGATTGTGATTGTTTCTGGGTATGTGTTCTCAGTTGTGGGTGGTCTTGTCACAAACATTGCCTCAGTTTTTTTGAGGTTTATGCTAAGGTGGTTAGTTTCCATCCAGGAGGAGGTCTCAGCCATGCATTTGGATAGCGAGTCATATGTAGGGTTTTTAGCATTTATGGGGATAGCTAACATGATGTCATCGGCATATATAAAATGGTTAATCCTGTGTTTTTTAAATATGTCTGTTATCGGTTGCAGGTACAAGTTAAATAAGAGGGCTGAAAGGGCTGATCCTTGGGGTATTCCCTGTCCTTGAGGGAATGTTTCTGATGCTTGTTGGTCAATTTGGACTCGTATTAATCTATGTGAAATATAGGATTTGAACCAGTTAAGGACAATCCCGCCTATTCCTAGGTTTTCTAATCTGTTGATCAGTGTCATGTGATTAATGTTATCGAAGGCGGCAGAGATATCTATAAATAGGAGTAAGAAGCCTTGATGTTTGTCATCTGTGCCCTTGATGAGGAAGTCCATAAGGGTGATTAGGAGGGTTTCTACTCCATGGAATGGGCGGAAACCAAATTGGTGTGAGTCAAGAGGTTTGTGTTCATCAATGTGTTCTTGTAACTGAATTTGAATTGTTTTCTCTATTATTTTGGCTATGAATGGAATGCTGGCTATGGGTCTGTATGAATTCGGGTCTTTTGAGTCGAGCTTATTATTCTTTATTATTGGTCGGAGTGTTGTGAGTTTTAGGGCATCAGGCATGATGCCCTGTGAAAGGGATTGGTTAACGATGTATTGTATATTTACCACCAATTCATCTTTTGCACACTTAATCCATGACACGGGGCATGGATCGAGTGGGGAAGTGGTGGTGTTTATCATAGTTATGATTTTGAGGAGTTGTTTTTGTTCTACCAACTGGAAACTTGTCCATTCATGTGAGATTTTCGTGTTTGATAATACAGGAGTTGAGGTAGTGGTTTTGTTTTTTAGTTTTTCTGCAAAATGTTTTGCTAGTGTTTGTATATTTATTGCTTGTTGTTTAGGTTCGGTGTTATTAGTTTTGGTTAATGTTTTTACTATCGCGAATAGCTCCCTTGGGCGGTTGATGGAAGAATTTATTACTTTGGAGTGGTAGTCTCTTTTTGATTTGTTAATTGCGTTTTTGTATTCCATAAGTAAGAGCATGTATTGGGATTTGTTTTCATCAGATTTTAGTTTTCTCCATCTCTTTTCTTGTCTCCTCAGTTGTTTTTTTAGTTTTGTCAGCTCTTTTGTGCTCCACCCTAACACAGTGCAGCTGTGCTGAATCAGGCCCTGCCCTTTGAGATGAGTGCTTAGGGATTACCTCATAGCCCTCCTGATTGAACACACGTTTCCCCACTTCAGCTCCTCTAATGGCTGTTGGAAACCTGGTGCATTCTGGGACTGGTAGTCTTTTATGGAAAAATTCTGTTTTCTTATTTCTACCAGAACTGACAGGTTGCTTGTTCAGAGTCACTTCACCTTTACTATAGCTCTTTCCTGAGCTATGATAAGCTTCCTTATCACAGTTACCCATGACTGAAGTGGTATTTAAAGGTGCGGAAGAATTGAAGGAAATATCGATACATCGGGAAGATGTCTTACAACTATTAGATAAACTGAAGAGTAGCAAATCACCTGGGCCGGATGGTATACATCCAAGGGTGTTGAAAGAACTGAAATATGAGATTGCAGAACTGCTATCAGTAATCTGTGAACTATCATTAAAATCATCTCTAATACCTGAAGACTGGAGGATCGCCAATGTAACACCAATTTTTAAAAAGGGTTCCAGGGGTGATCCGGGAAACTACAGACCGGTGAGCCTAATGTCAGTACCGGGAAAAATGGTAGAAACCATCATAAAGAATAAAATTACTCAGCATGTAGATAGTCACAACCTAATGGGAGACAGCCAACATGGCTTTAGACAAGGAAGATCATAAGGAAAGGGATGGAGAATAAAACAAAGGATATTATAATGCCTCTGTATCGCTCCATGGTACGACCGCACCTTGAATATTGTGTGCAATTCTGGTCACCGTATCTTAAAAAGGACATAGAGTTATTAGAAAAAGTACAGAGAAGAGCCACCAAATTGGTGAAGGGGATGGAAGGCTACTCCTATGAAGAAAGGCTAAAAAGGTTAGGGCTCTTTAACCTGGAAAAGAGACGGCTGAGGGGAGATATGATAGAAGTCTACAAATTAATGAACAGAATGGAACGGGTAAACGTAGATCGATTGTTTACCTTATCAGAATATAGAAAGACTAGGGGACATGCAATGAAGCTACAGGGTAAACTATTTAAGACTAATAAAAGAAAATATTTTTTTCACTCAACGTGTAATCAAACTCTGGAATTTGTTACCGGAGGATGTAGTAAAGGCTGTTAGTGTAGCTGGGTTTAAAAAAGGTTTGGACAAGTTCCTGGAGGAAAGGTCCATAAACCATTATTAAGAAGTGACCGAAGATATCAATGCTTGACCCAGTACAAGCATTGTGGAACTTGTGTCTCTTGGGGAAACTGCTAGGTACATATGACCTAGATTGGCCACTGTTGGAAACAGAATACTGGGCTTGATGGACCTTGGTCTGACCCAGTATGGCATATCTTATGATCTTATGTTCTCCTTTGCCCATGTTCCCTGTAAGTATTCGTGTATGTGTCTCATATCCCCTCGTGTTAAATGTATCCCCCAACCGCTTTGACCCGGTGAAAAGCGGGATATAAATGCAGCTAAATAAAATAAATAAAACAGGTGTTTGAGAACAGCCTGACCTAACAAGGCATCCCGGCGGGAGTCCTTGTCCAAGCAGTAATAGGCCGTGAAGGTATGAACCGAGGCCCAGGTGGCCGCTCGACAGATCTGGTCGATGGACACAGAATTTAGATGAGCCATAGAGGTTGCTATGGCCCTCACATTGTGAGCTGTGACATGGCCCTCCAGAGAAAGGTTCCTACTCTGGTAGGCGAAAGAAATACACTGAGCAATCCAATTTGACAGTGTCCTCTTAGAAACTGGAAGTCCCAAATGAGAGGGATCAAAGGCAACAAAGAGTTGAGAAGACTTTCTATGTTGCTGTGTCCTTTGCAAGTAAAAGGCAAGAGCCCTCTTACAATACAGGGTATGAAGATTCCTCTCTGCACTTGATGCATGAGTACCTGTAAAAGAGACAGGTAAATATACCTCTTGGTTAAGATGAAAGGGCGAGACCACTTTAGGCATAAAGTGTGGATTGGTCCTAAGGACTACCTTATCATGATGGAACCTTGCATAAGGTGGATTAGCCACTAAGCCTTGCAGTTCACTGATGCGGCGAGCTGAGGTGACTGCAATAAGAAAGATAACCTTCCAGGAAAGAAATTTCAAGGTGGTAGTGGCTAATGGTTCAAAGGGTGGCTTCATGAGCTGACCAAGAACCAGATTCAAGTCCCATGCCACTGGAGGTGGTCTAATGGGAGGTTTAGTTAAAAGAAGGCCTCTCATGAATCTTGCAATAAAAGGATGAGAGGAAACAGGTTATCCATTGAGAGGCTTGAGAGATGCTGCAATAGCACTCAAATGGACCCTTACTGAATTCGTCTTGAGGCCTGCATGGGAAAGTAAGGAATTCAAAGGTATTGCTAGAGGGTTAATGCCTTTCTCAGCACACCAAATGGTAAACCTTTTCCATTTAAAAGCATAGGAACGTCTGGTAGAAGGCTTTCTGGAAGCATGAAGGATATCCCTTACTTGCTGAGAAAGATACCAATCTTGAAGGTCTAAGCCTTCAGCAACCAAGCCCTGAGATGGAGAGATTGGGGGTTTGGGTGCCACAACGTTCCCCCCTCCTGGGACAGGAGATCTGAAGCAGACCCTAAATCCAGGGAGGAAGCTTGGGAAAGATGCTGAAGTAGAGGGTACCACACTTGGCATGGCCAACGTGGAGCTATGAGGATCGTAGTCCCTCGATCTCTCTGAAGCTTGAACAGGGTCTTGGGAATTAGGGGAATGGGTGGAAAGGCGTACAGGAAGTCTTGACCCCAATGAAGGAGGAAGGCATCCTTGGCCTGAACTCCCTGACACGGAATTCTGGAACAGAATTGGGGAAGTTTGGCATTCCACGGACTTGCGAAGAGGTCTATGTCCGGGGTTCCCCAAATTCAAAAGATTCTGACTATCTGGTCCATATGAAGGGACCATTCGTGTGGAAGCAGAACTCGACTGAGTCTGAGTTTTGAACTCCTGGAAGGTATACTGCCAGAAGATGAATTTGATGCTCTCTGGCGAAGGCCCACAATCTCAGAGCTTCGTTGCAAAGCGACAGAGAGCCAGTTCCTCCCTGCTTGTTCACATAGAACATGGCTACTTTGTTGTCCATGTGAATGAGGACTCTCTTGTAGCTGAGCAGGGTATGGAAGACTCTGAGAGCCAAGAAGATTGCTCTGAGCTCTAAGACGTTGATATGTAGGGAGGTCTCCTGTGGGGACCAAATGCCCTGGGTGGAGAGGTCTTGAAGATGAGCTCCCCAACCCTTTGGAGAGGCATCTGTTGTAAGGACTGCTTGGGGTAACAACTGTTGGAAGGGGGACCCCAGCGACAGATTTTGAGTGGACTGCCACCACTGGAGAGACCAAAAGAGGCGCCTGGAGGTTGCTATTTTGTCTGACAGACTTCCAGATGCCTGGGTCCACTGGGTGGACAAAGCCCATTGAGCTGCCCTCATGTGAAGGGGAGCATAAGGGACCACATACACGGTGGATGCCATGTGGCCTAGCAGTTGTAACATCTCTCAAGCAGTTAGGTGGGTTTTTAACTGAATCTGAGAGGCGAACTGCACTAAGCGTAGGCAACGGGCCTGGGGAAGATAGGCCCTTGCAGTTGTGGTATCCAGCAAGGCCCCTATGAACTCTAGAGACTGAGTAGGGGTGAGTTGGGACTTTGGAATGTTTATATCCAATCCCAGATACTGCAGGACACGCATTGTGCAGGCTAGGGAAGTCTGGGCCTCTGACTGGGATGGAGCTCGGATGAGCCAGTCGTCCAGATATGGGAATACGAATATTCCTAGAGTGCGTAGAAATGCAGCTATTACTGCCATGCATTTTGTGAACACTCTTGGAGCAGAGGCCAAACCAGAAGGAAGCACCTTGTATTGATAGTGCTTTCCCTGATAAAGGAACCGAAGGAACCTTCTGTGTGCTGGATGGATGAGTATATGGGTATACGCATCCTTGAGATCTAGAGAACAAAGCCAATCCTGATTCTGAAGGAATGGAAGGAGAGTACCTAGAGAAATCATCTTGAATTTCTCCTTGCATAGGAATTTGTTCAATTCTCTGAGATCTAAGATGGGTCTGTAACCCCCTGTTTTCTTTGGGATGAGAAAGTAGGGGGAGTAGAACCCTGAGCCCTGTTGAAGAAGAGGCACTTCTTCTATTGCCCCTTGGGCAAGAAGGGTAGAAATCTCTTGACCCAGAAGGTCGAGGAGAGATGTTGGAGAATTGAACTGTCTCACCATGGTGTGAGGAGGAAGGTTTAAGAAATGAAGTTTGTACCCTTCCCTTATGATGGAAAGGGTCCACTGCTCTGCTGTAATTTGCTCCCATCTGGGAGCAAAGTGAGCTAACCTTCCTGGAATGGTGAGAGGCTCTGGTTCTTTTAGAGCTAGAAAGGCTAAGTTCTCTGGTTGCAAGTCAAAGGCCCTGAGGAGGATGAGGCTGTTGGGCTACAGTAGGCCTTGCAGCCTTAGACTTGGCCTGTTTAGGTTGTTGACGCTTTGCAGCAAAATGACCTGCAGAAGATGTCTCCTGACCATAAGCAGGATAATATCTTCCCTTCTTGGGAAAATATGTCTTTTTGAACAACCTCTTCTGGACAGGATTAGAGGTAGACTTTGAAAGCCTATCCAAAGCAGAATTTTCTGCATCCATCTGAGTGGCCTTTGCTTGCCAATCTTTGCCAAACAGGTTTTCACCTGTACAAGGAAGATTTCCTAATCCATCTTGGACCCAGGGTTCCAAATCAGAAGCTTGTAACCAAGCAATTCTGCGTGCACCTATGGCAATGGCCAAGGCTCTGCTGGCCCCCTCAAAAGAGTCAAAGGCTGCACGGTTAGAGAATTTGGAAACATCCTGGGCATGCTTAAGCCAGGTAAGAAAGTCCTCCCTTTTATCTTCTGGAAGAAAAGGGAGGAAAGTTTGCAGATGATCTGTAACTTCCTTCAGAAACATCCCCATATAGAGACTATAGGAGTTGATTCTGGCAACAAGCATACTGGCTTGGAAGATTTTCCTGCCAAAAGCATCTAAGGTTCTACATTCTCTTCCTGGAGGAGCAGATGAGTGCCTCTTTGCACTCTAACCTTTTCATAGCAGACTCCACCACAATAGAATGGTGAGGAAGTTGAGTTTTATGAAATCCAGGACAAGGAAGGACACGATACATGGTATCCAACCTACGAGAATGAGAAGAGATGGTGAGAGGAGTCTCCCATATGCCTATCATGTGGTCATAAAGGATCTCATGAACTGGCAAAGTGGCTGCCTCTTTAGGAGCCTTAGGATATTGCAAAATATCCAATTTTTTGGCTCTAGGTTCTGTCTCAGGGGCTACTGAGATAGAAAGGCCCTTGGCCACTTCCCTTATGAAGTCTTGAAAAGACAAGTCTTCTGGAGGGGACATTCTTCTTTTTGGAGAAGAAGGCTCCTGAGGAAGGATTACCGATGCTTCGACAGAGGCCTCCGATGCATCAGAGTCTTCGGAGGAATCGAAGTATCGCCTGTCTGGATGCTCCTGTAAAGCCCGATACACATACCTTGTGGTATCAACATCGGGAGTCATCGGTACCGGATCGGTACCTATAGGCATCATCGGACAGGGTACCGCTGCAGTCGACACCGAAGCCTATGTCGATGCAACCGGTACCGGCACCAGAATCGTTATCGGAGCCGGTGCCGGAGCCGGTACCGACAACGAAGCTTGTTGCGGTACCAGCGGCGTCGCAGCTTGTATGAAAGCCGTAATGGCACGCTGCATGGTCAGAACATTCTGATCCATCGACGCCATGAATGTCTGGAGGTCGGTACCGGCAGATTCTACCGGTACCCCAGAACATTGCAAAAGGTGATCGGTCGAGGCCGTGCCATCGATGTCAACCTGTGACCCCATAGGAGGAGCTTTGGAAGCCGGAGCTTCCCGCCGGGGTACTTTTGCCGGTGCAGGATCCTCGAGGGCAAGCCCGGAGGCATCTCGATGCTTAGAGAGAGATCTACCCTTCGAGGACCGGCTGGACTTGTGTTTGGTTACCTGAGATCCATAGGAGGAAGAAGCAGCCCTGGACGACGTCGATGCCACTGAAGCTGCATCAGAGGGAAACAGTGTACTGAGCTTGGCTGCTCGGTTCTGCAAACCTCTTTTAGACATCATGGAGCAGGACGCACAATCCGTGATGGAATGGTCAGGACCCAAACACTTAAGGCACCAGTCATGGGTGTCGGTAACAGAGATGGTACCGCTGCACTTAGTGCATTTTTTAAACCCGGAGGCGGGCTTTTCCATGAGGAATTTTTCTGTTAGGCCCAAGGCGAAAAATACACTGAAGTGGAACGGAGTATTCTTTTTTTTTTTTTTTCAAAGAAAAGAAAGAAAAGACCGGCGGTACCGGTCAGACGTCGAAAAAGGCAGACGCGCGACTAAAGAAATAAAATAAAATAAAGAACTTCTTCAGCGGTGACAGGAACACGACCTGCTGGCTCCGCGGAAAAGAAGAACTGGAGAGAGGCGGTTAGGAAAGGCGGGAAGGCAGCGCACAGGCGCTGTGGGATGCTCCCAAAAGCTTTCCTTTTTGGGAAGCTGGGGAGCGTTCCCGCGCAGGCTCCGTCGGTACCGACGTACCCCATATGTGAAGACTCATTCCTGCTTGTTCCTGGAGATAGATGACTTCCCAGGTGAGGAACTTGAGAGGACAGGTGGCCAGTGGTCCAAAGGGAGCCCGAGAGCAGCTAGGATGACACTGAGATACCACGCCACCAGCAGCGGTCTAATAGGGGGGCGAGAAAGCAGAAGGACCTCCTATAAGTGGATGAGCAGAAAGGGGCCAATCATCAACATTGCAGCCATATGCTGCAAGAGTACCCAGGTGCACCCTGACAGAGTTAGACTTCAGTCCAGAGTTGGAGAGGTGAAGCAAGTAAGTCAGCACCGTCTGCACCAAGGAAGGGCAGATCTACTCCATCCTGTTGTCAAGTTGTTAATTGTAAACCGCACTGATAATAAAGAGCGCGGTATAGAAGAGCTTTAAATAAATAAGAAAAGGGGTTGAGGGCCCAGTCCACACACCAGACCGAAAAATTGTGCCACTTGAAAGCATATGCCCTCCTAGTGGAATCCTTGCAAGATGCCAAAAGGACGTTCTCAACATCTATAAGCAGATGGAACTCCACCAGGAATAGGTAGTGGAGACTGAGGTGCAGTAGAGTGCCCTCCTCTTGCAAGAGTAGATCTGGGGCAGTCCAGGTGACGGGCAGTGCTCAAGACAGCTGTATTAACAAGGGGTACCATGGTGGTCAGGGCCACCATGGGGCAATGAGTATCAAGGAGGCCCCATCCGCTTGGACCTTGAAAAGGGTCTTGACCACCAGGGGAGTCAGTGGATAAGCATAGAGTAGGCTGTCACACCAATCCAGGAGGAAGGCATCCTGGAGCAAAACAGTGGCAGCTGAACATTTGAGTGGAGACGCGAAGAGATTCATGGTGGAAGTGTCTCACATCTGAAAGATCTTGCGGGCCAACTGGATGTTGAGGGGCCAACTGGATGTTGAGAGCCCACTCGTGCAGCTGCAGGATTCTGCTGAGCTTGTAGGCTAAGGCTTTGTCCTCTCCCCAGAGATACACTGCCCAGAGGAGCATCTGGTGCTTCACAGCAAACGTCCAGAGCTGGACTGTCTCCCAACAGAGGAGGTACGAGCCTGTGTCCCCTTGTTTGTTGATGTAGAACATCGCTACTTGGTTGTCAGTTTGTATGAGAATGACCTGGCTGGCCCCCTGTGTCTGAAAGGCCCGCAAAGCATTTGAAATGGCTCTGATTTTGAGCAAGTTTAACCTGGAGGTGGCTTTCACCCTCTGACCAGAGGCCTTGCATGCAGAGGCCGCTGAGATGAGCTCCCCAGCCAAGCTTGGAGGCATCCGTCATCGGAACATGTTGGTGCGGGGGCATTTGAAAGGGCAGCCCCACTAGAAGATGCACTGACTGCTGCCACTATGGGAGCAAATCGTGTAGTGATGGAGTTACGCGCACCCTGTTGGATAGACGACCCAACGCCTGATGCCACTGGCTGCAGAGGGTCCACTGCGCTTGCCACATATGTAGGCGGGTAAATGGAGTGACATGGACTGTGGAAACCATGTGGCCTAGGAGGCAAAGCATCTGGCGAGCGGACACTGTCAAGCAGCACAGAACCTGGTGCGCCAGAGAGATGAGTTGGTGGGACCAGTCTATTGGGAGATATGCCCTGGCCACCGAAGTACCGAGAAGAGCCCCAATGAACTCGAGGCACTGAACAGGTTTCAGGTGAGACTGAGTGGTTGATCACGAAGCCCAGCTGCTCCAAGACCTTGATGTACATTGCGTGGCCTGGCAAAGTTCGTCAGGAGAGCCAATCCTTACCAACCAGTTGTCCAGATAAAGGAAGACGAAAATCCCCTGCACACAGAGAAAAGTGGTTATGACCGCTAGGCACTTTGTGAAATCCCTGGGAAAAACCTTGTATTGGTAGTGCCTGCTACTGCTGATGAAGCGGAGGTACTGTCGGTGCGGAGAACGAATGAGGATGTGGGAGTAGGCATCTTTCAGATCCAAGGAGAATAGTCAATCTCCCCACTGGAAGTAGGGCAGAAATGTTCAAAGGGATACCATCTTGAACATCTCTCTGACAAGGAAGCGATTGAGATTGCGAAGCTCTAGAATGAGCCAGAAGGCACCTGTCTTTTTGGGGACGAGGGTGTATCGGGATTAGAACCCGCTTCCTGCCTGAGATGTGTTGAACCAGTTCCACCGCACTAACTTCCAGAAGGTTGGCTACTTCCAGTTGGAAAAGTTCTCGATGGTGAGGGTTCAGAGGGCATTCCCCTGGAAAGAACAGGGGGGGGGGGGTCTGCTTGAAGTGTAGGAGGTAACCCTCCTTCACTATTTGCAATGTCTAGGTGTCAGTGATGATGCTGAACCAATAGTGGGCAAAGAACTGGAGACGCCTCCCAATATGCTGCGAAACTGGGCTTGAAAGGGGAGGAAAGGCCATGGTCTGGGAGTCAAAATCACACCCACCAGGCTGCGGCTGATGAGCCGATTGGGGTTTTGGGGTCTTAGGTCTAAGCTGCTGTCTTTAGCCTTGGCCTGCTGGTCCTGTGGAGGCGCCTGGTAGGAGTGATAGGGGGAAAAGCACCATACACCTTCTTTATGCGTGGGACTTTTCCCCGGCGCCTTACGCCAGGGTCAGCAGTTTTCCTGGAAAGCCTGGTCCTGGTGAGTTGTTCGGTTTCCAACTCATCAGCCTTTTCCATCATGGGTTTGCCGAAGAGGTTCTCCCCCCGGCATGGGACATCAGTCAATTTTTATAGAATCCATTGCTTCAGGTCCGAGGAGTAGCCATACCAGGTGGCAGGCACCAATGCCTACCGCAGCACCTCTGGCCACAGACTTGAAGCAGTCATAGGCTGCCCGAGTCACAAATTTAGAGCACTCCTTAGTTTTACTGAACAGGCTCAGGAAGTGTTCGAGATGGTCACCAGAAAGCCCAGCCAAGAACCCGGCAAGCTTCCCTACCAGGTCTCTCAAATACATGCCCATGTACAGCTAGTATGCTTGTATATGGGCCACGAGCATTGAGCCCTGGTAACACTTATTTATTTATTTATTTAACATTTCTTCTATACCGCGCTATTACAATCAGCGCGGTGTACATCGAACAAAACATACTACAATGCATACAAGCAACATTGAGTTTTACATAGAACAGGGAAAAAACATAGGATAACCGGGGCAAAGTCATCCATGATGCAGGCCTCCCAACCCAGGGGCACCAAGGAATGCATCTTAGTGCTCTTGATGCGGTGCATGGCTGGTTCCACCACCAGCAGTTTTTTTTTCTCAAAGCCTGGGCTTTTGCAGACCAGATACATGGAATTGAGCAGTTTGCTCACCGTAGGTACCATAAGCGGGGTCTCCCACATCCTCAGAAGGAGCCGCTCCTGAATGGGGTAGATAGGAATCGTGATGGCCTCCTATGGCAGTGTGGGATACTGGAGAATTTCGAACTCCTCTGCTTGAGGCTCCTCCTCTGCCTCCAGGGTAAAAGGCAAGGCCTTTTCCATGTCCCTCAGAAACTCCGGGAAGTCGTCATCTTTGGGAGGGGACCTTGGATGCTCAGGAAGAGGGGAAGGATCTCCAGAGACTCATCCTTAGTCTCCCAGTCAGAGTCCAAGTCATTGAGCAACCTGAAGTACTGACGGGATCGAGGGCTCCGTCGATGACGGGATGGGGTCCTCTGTTCTCGATGTTCAGAACTGGAGGCAGCAGAGAAGACAGGCTGCACTGACCGTGATTGGGAGCAGTCTCAGGATCCCAAGGAAATAGCAAAGGTTTTGAGGATCGGCTGCACCTCAGCCGGTGAGGCCTCCACATGGATAGGGCCGTCACCACTGCCAAGGAACCCTTCCTCAGTGCACCGAGGAATGAGTCTTAGTACTCTTGATTTTCTGTAGGGCCAATTCAACCACCAAAGAATGGTGCATAAGCTGAGGCTTCTCAAATCCAGGAGCCTTCTGAACTCTGTACATGGAGCAAAGTCTTCTACTAACAAGAGGTACTGTACAACGAGGGAGTTCTCCCACATTCTCATCTGTACTCTCTGCAAGATGTGGTGCACAGGCACTGTCACCATTTCCTTAAAGGTCAAGGAGTACTGTAGGATCTCAAACTCTTCTGCCCTGGGTTCATCTTCAGTCTCCAAAGAAAATGGAACGGCCTTAGCCATATCCCTCCTTCCCTCTTGGAAAGTCATGTCTTCAGGAGGGGACTTGCGCCACTCATGAGGTGGAGAAGGGTCCAAAAGGAGCTCAGGAGACCTGCCCCGACAAATCCTCTGATTCCACATCGGTGACCCAGTCTTCTGAGTCAGATTCAGAGAGGAGGTCAAAGTACTTCTGAGTCCTTGCCTGGATCTCTCTCCTGCTTCAAGGGGATCAGGAACTCCTTTGGAAGTGATGATACACAGATCCTCTTTTAGATCTCAAGGGCACATCGGACCCCAAGACGCTAGAGCGGGATATCAGCTGAGCAAGCACTGGTGTCGGGATCCTTCAATGTCACAATGTCGATGCCTCTCCTGCAGGCAGGGCATCTGCCTCAAGGACTGGCTGAATGGTGACCAATGTCAATGCAGCCAACATCGAGGCCCCGGCATGCTGCGCCACCAACACCACCACAATGCATTCCTCAAGCACTTACAGAAGGCACTTCTCCATGGCTGCCAAATCCGAAGACTGTGGAGCCTAAGCAACTTCGACTGATGTGTCCGGTAGGTGTACAGAGATATCAGCAGCTGGGTCTCAGCAATCGGTAGGCTATCGGTGCCCCTCCGATATCATGGAGGATGAACTCTCCTCCTTTTGGGGCACTTTCAAGGGGTGCTCACACAGACCCTATCACTCTCAACACCATGCCTCGATGGGCTGCAACGCCGATGCACCAACATCTTCACTTGCTGTTCGGCGTGGTCACCCCTCGACGTCGAAGAAGACACAATCAAATCCTTCCTCATCTATGGATGGAGATCGAATGATGGCCAATGCTCCAGGACACTATGGGTGCTTGGTTCAGATTGAGCTCGAGAGCCCCTCAGCACCGCCAGCATCCAATGCAGTCTTGAAAGTCATAGAAACTGATGCCAATGTATTGGACTTCTGAGCACCAAAAAGTGATTTGCACTGCTTCTCATAATCATTGAGTCCCCTTTTTGTCATCTGTGAACATTAATTACAATCTCCAAACCTGTAACCAAGCATTTAATTTGTACACCCCCTCACTGGAACTCTCTTCTAACTCAAATCCAAAGCAATAAGGACCTCTCCGCATTTAGAAAAAGCTAAAAACCCATCTATTCTGGAAATTCCTAGGATCGGAACGGAACGGAACAGCACCCACTGAAGACCACTAAGTAGGTTGAAACTGAAGAGAGAAAACAGAACTGTAAATAAGACTAATACCCCCGAAGCACACCAAATTCAGGAATGTAAATATGTTGAACCTCCCTGGTGAGGGTATACCTCCCCTCTGTAAATACGAATAGAGTTGTTTATGTATCCCGTCTTGTTTATTGTAAACCACTTTGATCCGGTGAAAAGTGGTATATAAGCATGGCTAAAGAAAGAAAGGAGGGCTAATGACTGGCTCCCAAGCATCAATTATGGGTATCTGTGACCGATATGGTCCTAGAGCACTTGGAACACTTCTTGAACATGTCATTTGGAAAAATAGCCGTAGCAAAGTCGAATGGCTCAATGATGAGGCCGAGGGCCTGCCAGAGCACTGGCACAAGGAGGGCCGAAGTGCCGTGGCAAGACTAAAATAAACGATCGAACAAAAAAAAGCAAAAGAGAGGAGAGAACCACACCGGCAGCTGATTGGGATGAAAAACCTGAGGAGAAAACCCCCCACTGAGAGGGAAAAACAGAATTTTACCAAGATGGCACCTCTGTGGCATGCAGGAAGGAGGCGCGCAGGCGCAATGGAGCCTCCCAAAAGCTTCCAATAGAAGATGGGGCGCGCTCCCACATGGGACTCCGTTGGGGATGTTGTCCATACGTGAGAACTCATTTCTGCTTGTCTACAGAGAAGAGGGGTTAAATGAGCACAGCAACACTGGTGGAAGATAAGCCGTGCAGCTGAGTTGAACAGATTGAAGGGGAGACAGATGATTCAGAGGGAGACCAGTGAGGAGCAGGTTGTAACAAGATAAGAGATGACTGGAGAGTGGATAAGGGTCTTAGTAGTGTGTTCAGAAAGGAAGGGATGAATTTTGCCGATGTTATAGAGAAAGAAAGGATATGCACCCCCCAACACACATGCATACACACCCCCGTCACTTCCTATGAGACACACATATGAACCTCCCGCATGCCTGATTCTACAAATGGAGGAAACGTGCCACTATGTCACAGTGCAAGTGTATAATTTTCAACTCATATTAGTTATTGAAGTAATTCTAGTTTATTTTTTTACTATTTATTTTACATCATGCTCTGAATGATTTTGGTAAGACCTTTAATCAGAATTAAATAAGTGATGTGAAATAAATGAAACTGTTCTTTAAATGTTACCCTCCTCTCCTCCTTTCCACTCCCGCCCCAGGCCAGCCCAAGACAATGCCCCTCTCCCCACACTCCTCTCACAACAGTCTAGAACAAGATGAGCTGCTCGTTCCCCTCCTGCTTCTGTCACAACCAAAATCCACCTACCTACACACAGTGCTTGCCTTAGGCCAGCCCAAGATAACTCACACCCTACCCCTGTCTCCCTAACCACTGCTCCCATTACAGGCTGGTACAAGATGGCATCCTTCTCTCACCACTCTCACCCCAGACATCCCCTCTACTCCCTTATTGCTCCTCCTACAAGCAAATTCTTTTTCCCACTGCTCCCAAGATATGTCGGTCTGAAATTACCCTACCCTCCATCTCTGCTGTCACAGATCAGCCTTAGATGCTTTTAGTCCTTCATCACTCTCACCGAAAATTGGCTCATCATGTCCCCTTATTCCTTCACACCTCTCCCACCAAAGGCCAAGTCTAGACTGGCCTCAAATTGCCTATAAATAATTTTACCTATTTGAGGGTAGCAAGATAAAGATTTCTTACACTCTCGTACTTATCCTGGATCAACATTCATTCTAGATTTTCCAGGTTTCCTTACCTATCCTGGCACAGATTGTCATAAGCATATCACAGACAGTTTTGGAGTCGTCCACCATGACAGTTTTCACAGTTCCATCCAACATACGGATTTTCAAAGGTCTCTGTTTCTTCTTGTACTCCAGCGTATCCTGTGAGTGATGAAAGGGAAAAGGGCAAATGAGTGTGGAAAGGAAGAGGAAAGTTTCCAAGTGGAGATTAGTAGCAGTGGACCACAAACATACATGTTAAATATTATAAAAGAAAACCAAAATATAAATGCAAAAACATAAAAACATACAATAAACATAAAAATAATAAGATAAACCAGCACCAGTAGAATAAAACATAGGTCAGATAAAGCAACTCTAATCACTTAAAAATAAAGAATAAAATAATAGGCTCGATTTTCAAAAGAGCTGCTATTCAAATGCTATAGCAGTTAGCCATGGCGCTTAAATATCAGCAGGATATTCAGTGGCAGTATCCGGAGTTGAGAATGCTATCCGGATAAGTGCTGCTACTTATCCAGAGAGTGTGATTTTCAGTTGGCATTTATCCAGATAGTAACTTAGGCATGCTTTTCATGCAGACTAAGTTGTCTGAATAATACAAAGAGTTACATAAAAACATAAAAATGTAGAAACAGAAAAATGATGGCAGATAAAGAACATATGGCCTATCCAATCTGCCCATCTATACCAACTGGTAAGCTCTACAATCCCTTCTTTCGCCTTAGAGATTCTTTGTGTTTATCCCATGCTTTATTGAATCCAGATACAGTCTTTGTCTCATCGTTACAATAGTCAAGGGTTGGGGATATCAATGAGTGCAAAACAATATAAAAATTTACAAGTTCTAACAGAATCTTAAGAAAACATATAATATGTGGCTTATAAATACATCAATTTAACCAGGCTTTTAACGTGAGGCTTAAAATTTAATTGCGCATCTAAAATACGAGATGCGATCAAAAAGTATCGAAACTTGTACAATAACACAAGTAGTATAACACTGACAATTACCTCACTCAGTCTTCTCTTCCGATAAAACACACTTCCTCCAGTATTCTTGCCACTGATGGAAACAATTTTGAAATGCCTCTTTCGTTATGCTGTGAAGCTGCTGTGTCATATTTTGCTTAATGGTCTTCAAGTTGTCGAATCTCCTACCTTTGTTTCAGTGGTAATTTCAGTTTTGGAAACAAGAAGAAGTTACAGGGTGCGGTCAGGTGAGTATGAAGGCTGACGGACTTGCTCGATTTGGTGTTTGGCCAAGAATTGTTGGACAAGATGTGATGCATGAGCTGGGGTGTTATCGTGATAAAGCAACCATTCATCATTCCTGTGCAACTCTGGCCTCTTACAACAAACTGCATCTCTCAAACGAGTCAGAACTTGGGCGTAGTATTCCTTATTAATGGTTTGGCCTTTTGGAGCACATTCATGATGAACAATACCCTGATAATCAAAGAAAGCTGTGAGCATAACCTTGACATTGGTCCTCACCTGATGGGCTTTCTGAGTCTGGGAGACTCTGGAGTCTTCCATTGTGAGGATTGAGTCTTAGCTTCCGGGTCATAACCATAAACCCATGATTCATTACCAAAATCCTTTTGATAAAATCTGAGTCATTTTCAATGCATTCTAACAACTCCCTGGCTGCAGACAGTCTATCTTCTTTTTGGTCAGGGAACAGGAGTTTCGGCACAAATTTTGCAGACACACATCTCATCCCCATATCGACAGTAAGAATGGACTGTACTGACCCGAAACTGATGTCCATGTCCTCAGCAAGCTCCCTGATAGTCAATCAACAATTTGAGCTTATTTTAGCACACATTGCTTCAACTTGGTCTTCATTCCTGCTCGTGGATGGCCTTCCAGAACATTCGTCACCGTCAACACTTTGGCGGCCCTCTTGGAAACGTTTGTACCAGTCATAAGCTCAAGAATGACTCATGCATTCATCGCCATACACTTGCTGTAACTAGTCATAAGTCTCTTTACACGAATTGCCAAGTTTCTGGCAGAATTAAATTCAAATTTGCTGTTCAATTTTTTCACTCATCACAAATTTGATGAACTGCTTTTATACAATACCAAACATCACGTGATTTTAAAAAAGTATAGGTGTGCTGCAGCCACGCTACACTCTGCACATACAGAGCACATAACTAGGTCACTGCATGCTCAATGGCATCGTGGTGTGACGGATTGTTATATACAGCTACACAACAAGTCTCAATACTTTTTGATCACACCTCATAATGACTATGAAATAAATCTGCTGAGACATTAGTATAACCTGACACATCAATGTCAGGCTATCGGGAAAAATGTTCGATAAAGATCTAGCAATGATTTCTGCAAAATTGAGAGTTTGCTTATTTACAGACAGCAAAATTCATCACTTGCATAATAAGGTAACATTTGCAAATGTAACCCATCCTTTGGTAAAAATAATATAAAAAAAAATCATTATGTCCTCTGCACAGATATGGAAATGCACAGCATACTGCCTCAGAAGAGAGCATGAGGGAAGCAAGTGGATACTAACCAGAACTGCTGATAATGCAGACCCTGAAGCACCATGGAATAAACAATGGAAAACCTTTGCATATGCCCTAAGAGAAAGGATCAAAACCAGGCCAATACACCAGACCCAATCACCGATCAGCAACAGCACAGAGAGCAGGAAGCACTAACTCCTCCTGCTCTCCATCTTAAGGCCAATCAGGGCGCACCCTGGACTCCTTCAAATTCAGCAGCGCCAGCAGGCACACGGACTTCTCCCCGATCGGCATCAGGACAGAAAGTGGGAAGCACTAATCCCTCCTGCTCTCCATCTTAAGGCCAATCAGGGCCCACCTGGACTCCTTCAAATTCAGCAGCGCCAGCAGGCAGGCCCATGCCTGAGGATCTCGGCAGAGGGCCCTTTGGCGTGGCCCTTAGGCGGGGACTGAGGCGGTGGACAGAATAACGCCATCTGAAAGTTACAAGAAGACGCTACCCAGTCAACACTGCAGAAACCACCAATTCTATTGAAGCAACAAACGGAAAAGAGAAGTTCCAAGCAGACATCAGCCAAGCAACTGAACAAGGTAAAACAGAACTAATGCCTACCCTTCTAACAACCCCACACATATTGCAAAGACCTCTTCCTGCACAACCATACACTACCAATCATGCCCAAAAATCAACACAGAAACATCCTGCATCATACTTCTACAGCAAAAGACACCCACAACAAAGCCCTATCCCCATCCCACTTTTACCACAGCACCAAACAACACTCACTCCCACAAGACCACTACAAAATCACACTCATAAACGCACACTCCGTGAGGAACAAACTCCCCATACTCCAAGACCTCATCACCGATCAAAAAAACGATATCCTCTGCATAACAAACATGGCTATCAGAGTCAGACACCGTACTCATGAACCAGATCACACCCCAAGGATACCATATTTTTAACTGTTCCCGCACCCACTCCAGAGGAGGAGTAATAACCATAATTGCTAAATCTAACCTGCACCTCTGGAACCTAGCAACAGAAAGCTAAGAAGCGAACACTATCACAATTACCAACAAACACCTCCTGATCTGCCTGATATATAGACCACTGGCAACAGACTCAGACCTATCAGACATCCTCAAACAAGTATCAGAAAACTACAACAGCACAAAACAACAGATAATACTCGGAGATTTCAATCTCCCTGTAACACAAGAGAAACATGATGAGGCATTCATGGAAGCAATGGGGGCTATGGAGATGACCCAAATAGTCCGCACCCCAACACGCGTTCCAAGGGATAACATCTCGAACCTGTCCTTGACCAAAAAGCGTTTTAGATCCCGCAGATCCAGGATGGGCCGAAAGCAGCCTGTCTTTTTTGGAACGAGGAAGTAACGGGAGTAGAATCCCGTGATCCAGAAGGGCTGGAAGACTGCCTCTACCACCCAATTCTCAAGCAGGGACTCAAGTTCTTTCTGCAGGAGCTCTCTGTGCAGGGAGGTCATGAGAAATTCCCCTGAAAAGAAGGGAGGTGGTGACTGGTTGAAGTGCAGAAGGTAACCCTCCCACACTATCTGTAATACCCAGGCATAGGTAGTGATGTCTGGCCAGAGGTGAGCAAAGTGGACCAGACGTCTCCTGTATGCCTTGGACCCTGGCCTTCTGGGGAGAAGAGAAGTTATGCCCAGGGAATCAAAAGTTCCCCCAGGCTGCTGCTGGGGTGCTGTTTGGGACTTGGGGGCTTTTGGCTTAAGGGGGGGGGGGTTTCCCTGAAGGGTCAGCCGTCTTCCAGGACAGCCTGATCCTGGTCATGAACTCTAACTCACTCGGACACCTTGTCAGTCTGTTGAAGAGGTTCTCTCCTCAGCAGGGGACATCAGCCAGTTTGTCCTGTACCCACTGCTCCAGGTCCAAGGACTGCAGTCAGGCCAGGCAGTGGCCACTAATACCTACCACAGCCACACGAGCCACGGACTCGAAGCTGTCGAAGGCTGCTCAATTTTGGAATTTGGAGCATTCCTTGACAGAGGAAACGAAGGTCCAAAAACACTCAAGAGATTCACCTGATAGCCCAGCTGAGAACCCGGCAAGGTCCTTTGCCAGGTCCCTCAGGTACATATTCATGTACAACTAGTAAGCCTGGATGCGAGCCACAAGCCTGGTAGCACTTCCTGCCAAATCCATCAATGGTCCAGGCCTCCCTACCAGGGGGCACCAAGGAGTATGCCTTCTGACTTTTAATCTGACGCATGGCCAACTCCACAACCATGGAGTTGTGAGGCAGCTGTGTCTTCTGAAAACTGGGGCTCTTGCCAACTCAATACCGGGAAGAGTCGCCGGCTCACTATTGGCACTATCACCGAGCTCTCTCACATTGAATAGCAAGAGCTCCAGGACAGGAGGAATCAGCACCGCCAGTGCTTCTTTTGGAGGGGCCTTCTACTGGAGGATCTTGAGGTCCTCGGCTCGAGGTTCATCCTCTGGTTACACTATGAGGGCCAGGGCCTTCAACATCCCGCAGACAAAGTCGAGGAACGCAAGGTCCTCGGGCAGGGACCTCTGGCGCTCCTGTGGGGGAGATGGCTCGGTAAGCACATCCCTATACAGCATGATCTCTGGCGACTCGTCATCGGTCTCCCAACCTGTCTCGGAGCTAGTGGAGACTTCGGATCTGGGGAAGTCATTGAGACGATGCAACACCAACACTGGAGGGGACTGGATGCCCAACGCGTGGGCTCCGAGGTACTCGGGGGCGAATCGCACCTCGAGTTGGAGATCGACCGACATGGCTCCAAGTGGGCAAAATGTTCCAGCACAGGCTGGACATCCTCCAGAGAGGTCATAGGAACATAGTATATGATGGCAGATAAAGACCAGTATGGTCCATCTAGTCTGTCCAGCAAGGCAGTGGAGGGTCCCATGGTCAGCAATGATGACCAGGAGGCTCCGGGTCTTGGACCACACTGTGCCTCGAGGAAAGCAGTTAGGCTGCGTTCCAGGGCTGCCATTCTGGCTTCGATGCCAGTAGGCTCCACAGCAACCCGTTTGGGCATCGAGGACATCAAGCCCAGAAGCGGATCCCTCGAGAGGGAGTCACTGATGCTGACTGGGGAACCAGGCTCAATCCCCAACGCAGTGGGAATCTCCTCCCACTGGGCCAGCTTTAATGGCCACTCCCAGCAATCGCAGTCAGCGTCGGGTCAAAAGCTCCAAGGCTGGGCACCTTAGGACTTACCTCCGGTCCGGGATTGAACTTTGACAATGTCTTGAACCCATGGGGGAGGTCCTCGGATGACAACCCCCGGTCTGAGGCTCCGTGACCTCAGGGCTTGGATCGAGCGTGCCCATGTGACATGTCAAACGTGGTTCCTGAGTGCAGCGATTCCATACTCTATGCCAGCCCCGCAGCTGAAACCTTCAAGCCAAACAGTTCCTTCTGCACTGGACATGATTCTTCTGGCTCTTTGCTGACATCTGCAGGCAGAGTGGGCAAGAAGAGTCGTCAAGGTCGGCACCAAGGCACTTGATGCAGCAGCTGTGGTGGTCCATGATGGACATGGTGCGGGGCATCTGCCACATTGCATAAACCCACTAACCAAAGACACAGCGGGGAAGAAGGCATCTGTGAGGTCAAACTCGCACATCTCAGTCAGGGAGGGCGCAAAGGAAATCCCGCACCCCACAAAAAGAAAAAGGACCCGAGAAAAACACGACGCCAAGGCTAGGGTGGACTCAGGCGAAGAGAAGGTGATTGGAAACAGACTGGCAAAAAGAGGAGCGAAATAACGCTAAGATGACGGTTGGAAAAATTGACTTTTATCAGGGACAACAGGCAGGACGTCTGCTGGGCTCCGTGGAAAAAAGAAGACTAAGGTAAGATGGCACCCTTGGGTGAGAAGGTGACCACACATGCGAGGTCTAACTCCCAAAGGCATTTTTTGAAAGCTGGGGAGTGAATTCGCACGGGCTCCATCGGTGTCGATATCACCCATATGTGATGACTGACTTCCTGCTTGTTTCCCAGAGAATAGAAAATTATTTACATGTAAAATTGAAAGGTAACATAGTAGTGGTTACAAATGACAAAGCAATGGCAGGCACCAAAAGGCTATAGTATAGGGATATTTTGAAAAGTGAGAGACAAGAAGTTTAATAAGAACAGATGGAGGAAAAAAAATAACACAGACATGCTTCAAGGCATACAAGACATTTGCATCCAGAGAAACAAAGTAAAGATCACAGCAAAGTAACAAGCTATCAAAGTTCCTAACATGTAGAAAAGTGTAGTTACTCACATGTAACAGGTGTTCTCCAGGGACAGCAGGAATCAGTCCTCACATATGGGTGACGTCGACACCGACGGAGTCCTCGCAGGAGCATCTCCCCAGCTTTCAAAGAAAGCCTTTGAAAGATGCCACCACGCATGAGTGGTCCCCTTCCCGCCCAAGGGTGCCATCTTGCTCAGTCAAATGACATAGCTGAAGATAGCAAAATAAAGAATGGTAAAGGAGCAACTCCAAGGGGAGGAGGGAGGGTTGTGAGGACTGATTCCTGCTGTTCCCGGAGAACACCTGTTACAGGTGTGTAACTACGCTTTCTCCGGGAACAAGCAGGAAGTCAGTCCCCACATATGGGACTCCACAGCTACAGGCTACTGGCAGACCCGTAGCAAAAAGTGGGCCCCCTCAAGGGGAGCCGCAAGCAGCAGCAATTCAGTCTGGTGTACAGACTACAGTAGGACCCCTGTGTCCAATGAAACCAGCACTCCGGTAGCTTGAACACAGAAGGGTCAGAGGGTAGGAGTTGCCCAGACCCCGAAAAGATTACGAAGCACAGCCTGGCCGAAGGCGCTATCCCGACAGGATTCGCTTTCCAGGCAGTAATGGGCTGCGAAGGTATGGAGTGAAGACCAGGTGGCGGCCTGGCAGATGTCTGCCATCGGGACAGAGTGCAGATTTGCCACCGAAGCCGCCATGGCCCGGACACGATACACTGTGACGCGACCATCCAGCAGGAGCCTCGCCTGCTCATTGGCAAGGGCAATACAGTCCGCCACTCATGTGGACAGCGTACGCTTAGTCACCGCTTCTCCCAGCCTGCTGAGATCATAGGATACGAAGAGCTGAGAGGCTTTGCGGTGGCCCTGAGTGCGTTGGCTTTGAGTGCATTGGACATAAAAGGACAAGGCCCTCTTACAGTCCAAGATGTGGAGGACCGTTTCTGCCCAATTGGTGTGAGGTCTCAGAAAAAAGGTAGGAAGTACCACCTCCTGATTGAGATGGAACGAGGATACTACCTTCAGAAGAAATTTGGGGTGCGTGAGGACCACCACCCTGTTCTTATAGAACCTGGTATAGGGGGCTTCAGCCACCAAAGCTTTGAGCTCGCTAACCCTGAGATCGGAAGTGAGCGCAACCAGGAAAACCACCTTCCACGAAAGGTAGCAGAGGTGGCAAGTAGCCAAGGGCTCGAATGGTGGGTGGGTGAGCTGCCCCAACACCACATTGAGGTCCCATTCGGTCACTGGAGGGCGAACTGGGGGGCTTAGACAAGAGCAGGCCCCATAAGAAGCAGCCTACTAGAGGTTGAGCCTAAAGGGGCTTACCATCTAACGGGTGGTGGTGAGCCGCCAGGGCACTGAGGTGCACTCTAACAAATTGGACCTGAGTCCGGAATGAGAAAGGTGGAAAGGGTACTGCAACACCATAGCCACCAGGCAGGAGTAAGGGTCAGTCCTTCGCTCAGCACACCATGCTGAGAACCTACCCCATTTGAAGGCATATGCCCTCCTTGTAGAGGCCTTACAGGAGGCCAGCAGAACATTCTCCACATCAATGGGAAGGTGGAGGTGGGCCAGGGCTACCCTCTCAGCAGCCAAGCCGTGAGCGAAAGAGACCCCAGGTTGGGGTGTAGGAGAGAGCCCTCCTTCTGAGATAGAAGCACCGGGGTGGTCCCAAAGGGGATGGGGGCTTTCACCGCCAACTGCAGGAGCAGCGGGAACCACAGCTGCCAGGGCCATCGGGGGGCTATCAAGATGAGCCAGGCCCTATCACAGAGAGTCTTGAATAAGGCCTTGGCAATCAGCGGCGTCGGAGGGAAGGGGTACATGAGGTCCCCCAACAATGGGATTAGAAATGCATCAACCGCCACCCTGGAGGGGTGAGCCTGCCGAGAGCAAAAGCGAGGCAACTGGAAGTTGTCTGGACTGGCGAACAGGTCCATCACAGGATCCCCCCAGAGGTGGATAAGCCGGCTACCTTGGGGTCCAGCTGCCACTCGTGCGGTCGGAGAACCCTGCTCAGCCTGTCGGCCAGTAGGTTGTCCTGCCCCGGCAGGTACACTGCTTTGAGGAAGATACCCTGCTGGGCTGCGTAAGAGCAGAGGGCCAGTGCCTCCTGACAGAGTACGGGACTCCATGCCCCCCTGCTTGTTCAAATAAATCATGGCCACCTGGTTGTCCGTCTGGACCAGGACTAGCCGGTGGCAAAGGTAATGGCCGAAGACTCTCAGGGTGAGGTGAATGGCTCAAAGCTCCAGGAGATTGATTTGCTGGTTGCTTTCGTCCGGCGACCAGCAAACCCGGGTGTGGAGTCCCTCGCAATGAGCTCCCCAGCCGAGCAGGGAGGCATCCGTGGTGAGGACCTTCGAATGCCCGGAGGCTTGGAAAGGCATGCCCTTCTCCAGGTGGTGAGACGACTCCCACCAGACCAGGGAGCCCGCCAACCGTCGGGTCGGGTCACCCAAACCCTGTCCTGGAGACGGCCGGTGGCCTGGGACCACTGAGTCTGGAGACACCACTGAGCCATTCTCATGTGGAGATGGGCATCTGGAGTGACGTGGACTGTGGAGGCCCTGTGCTCGAGGCGGCGCAGAAGATGGCGGACAGACACCGAGGGACGGTGTTCTATGTCCCGGGCCAGAGACCTGAGGAGATCTACCCGGGCCATGGGCAAGAAAGTCTTTGACTGGCGGGTGTCGAACTTCGCTCCTGAATTCCAGGCACTGTGTCGGAAGAAGGTGGGACTTGGGGTAGTTTATGACGAAGCCCAAGTGCTGTAGGACCTGGATGGTGCATGCAGTGGCCTGCTGCACCTCGGACATCGTGTCCCCTTTTAGAAGCCAGTTGTCCAGATAGGGAAACACGAAGACTGGTGTTGAGCGAAAACGTGGGCAGCATCAAATATTTGAAATATAGCTATTAAGGAAGCTTGGCATTAAGTAAAACGTCCCCTGAAGAACCGCGAGGAGAAACGCGTCGGCAATGCCCATGAACGGCGTTGGGAGGCAGATAATTTAAGAAACAGGAAGCTTTTACGCCAATTGTTTTATTGTAGCTTTTCAATAAGGAGGAACATATATATAAGCAAGTTTGAAGATTCCTCTATATGAGCAATTAGAGAATGGTTAGAGTGCACATTATTTTTGAAAGAGGTCATTGATGCCAATACGGGAGACTAGTAGGTCATTAATGGCCACATTCTCTCAAGTCTGAGACCTCGTGTTTGTGAGAAATAGGTGCACTTTTTGTTCACATTAGCATCTGATGAGGAAAGAAGAATAGTGCTTGTTACGACATTAGTGATATATCTGGAGTGAATTCTGGGAACAGTAATTTTCACACTCTATAAATTAGCCCTTGAATTAGTGGATCCAAGAAGACAGACAAGCTGTGCTCCAAGGATGCCATCCTGGACTCGAGGCCTTTGGGGCAGGCACCGAGGGACTCGGGCCCGACGTCGGCTCCCCCGATGGGGAATCCCCGACGAGGATAGCTTTCAAGGATCGAGGCCGGATCCTTCTTGAGGACCTTCGCCGGCCGCTCCCTCTCCGAAGTCTCGGGCAGGCGCCTGGGGCTGTGGGACCAGGCCCAGGACGAACCCTGTCTGTTGGAGCCATCCTAGGACGCCGCCTTCGAGGGTTTCTTCTTCCTTGTGTGTTCCTTCGAGGGGGATCCCCTCTCTGAGGACCCACGACGGTGCTTGGGTTCGGAGAACTCCTCCCGAGATGTCGGTACCTCAGATGAGGCCCTGGCCTTCGGAGGCATCAGGGAGTCAGGAAAAAACCTATCATGCTGCTGCTGGCGGCTCTTTAGGGCCTTAGCAGACATCCGTTTGCATAAGCTGCAGGCTGCCGTGTCATGGTCCGGCCCGAGAAAATGGAGACAGAAGTCATGTGTGTCGGTTAAGGACATGAGCTTAGCACACCAATCACACTTTTTGAAACCACTGGTAGCCATCGGGGAAAAAAGAACCCCTGCTAGGTCGAACACCCTTCAAGCTGCCAGCGGGAAAAAAGAGGCACAAAAGCGCCAAAAAAGACCACTACACAAAAAAGAACCAAACTCGACACCAAGGCACCAAGATCGGTAGGCGGGAAGAGTAACCGTGCGATATCAGAACTCGAGAAGAAAAAATCAACTTTCTCCGGGGGAAAGACAGACGACATCTGAAGGGCTCCGCGGAAAAAAGGAGACTCAGCAAGATGGCACCCTTGGGTGGGAAGGGGACCACACATGCGTGGTGGCATCTCCCAAAGGTTTTCTTTGAAAGCTGGGGAGATGCTTCCGCGAGGGCTCCGTCGGTGCCGACGTCACCCATATGTGAGGACTGACTTCCTGCTTGTTCCCGGAGAAAGAGTGTTTACCAGTAAGAAGAGAGAAGGAAAAGCCAGATGGAAAAAGCAGAGTATTATCAGGATATGGGAATGCAGGAATAAGGCAGAGGAGCAGGAAAGGAAAGCTAGGTGAGGGGGGATAGGAACAAGGTACAGAAGGAGCACCAGACAAACTATAGGTAAAAAGACTTGCCTTGTGGCCTTGGGCAAGTCACTTAAACCTTCATTGCCTCAGAAAAATCCAAGTTATCAATGTCCCTGTTTAATGTACATTACTAAGTTTAAGTTACAATGTAAACCGCTTTGACTGAAATGATAAAGCGGTATGAACAACCTGTTAATTAAATAAATAAAACAGAGGGTAAAGACTGCAGAACAAGGGAAGAGGAGAGTAGCAACACTGGAGTTCATAGCCAAATCACTTACCCCATTCCGTAGCATGTAATAATCTAAGGCTTTCCCAGCTTCTAGCCAGATGCCTTTTTTAGGATCTTCATCTGACAGGAACAGCCCAAAGTCTGTGGCTAAAAAAGAATAATATACATTTAAATTATTTTCTAGACTTACTTTATGAAGATTTTGATGATTTTGCTTAATCCTAGTTTAACATGTATTACCGCTTTGCCATTTGTTTATTCCACTATCATTTCTGTAGATACTTATCTGAATTTTATCTGCCTAAAACCTCTAACTGGATAGCTAGTTTATGCACTGAGAGGTCAATATTCTAAAGGACAGGACCTGCTAATTGGAGAGGTCTTGTTGACAGGGGTTATCAAGATACTGCCACGGAATATTTGCTCTGACTGCCTCAGCACTATCTGGATACTGCAAGGATGGTCCACAGCCGCAGATGAAGCAGAAAGTAAAATTAGACCTTACCTGCTAATTGGCGTTCCTTGAATAACTCCAGTCCAGTCCCGCACCTCTGAGGATAGTCTACCTCCTCCAGCAGCTTGGAGTCTGAGCATGTCATCTTTTGATGACATCAGTGTACTAAGGCAGCTGACTCCTCCTTCCAGCCCCAGTAACCTCTTGACAAAGCAGACTCACAGGAGCAATAAGTAGTCAAATTGCATAAAACAAACCATCTACATAAACCTTGAGCCCTTCCGACTACAGAAGAGATCCAGATCCACACCCACCCCCCACCCCCCCCACCCCCCGAGTGAGGAAGCTTACCTGTGAACTGCATAGGTCCAACACAATGGCCAACCAAATACTTTGATCGTAAGGCAAAAAGAAACGCAGCACTACTGCCAGACCTCAACTTCCTCCATTGCGATCTTTGATCCTCCTAATCTCCCTGATCACAAATCTACAAGGTAAAACTCTTTAGGTCCGGGATTGCGATGAGGAATCCACAGTAAATATCAGGGAGGGTTCCAGGTATGGATTGGAGTTACTCAAGAAACACAAATTAGCAAGTAAGGTCTTATTTCACTTTCCTTATCATCCCTCCAGTCCAGTCCTGCACCTCTGGGATGTAACAGAGCAGCTCTATCTATGGGCAGGGCCCACGATTCTGGCCTGAATTACTGCCACTCCGAATCTAGCATACCCAGCCACCATAGAGTACTCAGCCCATGAAGCCGCCTGTGCCCTGGTCGAATGAGCCCGCAGCCCTGCTAGCACTGCCCTTCCTTTCAGCACGTATGCCAACTCGACAGCCTCCCTAATCCACTTGGAAATGGAGGCCTTGGCCATTGCCTGGCCCTTGCATGGACCCCTAAACAACACGAACAACCGATCCAATTTACAAAATAGAGCTGTTCTCTTCAAATAACTTCGCAAGACTCTCCTGAGATCTAAGAGACGCAATTGAGAATCTGCGCTCCCCTCCGGCCCGCCTGAGAGCACTGACAGAGAAACTGGCTGATTCATATGAAATACTAATATAACTTTTGGCAAAAAAGAATGTACCGGCCGGAGAAACACCTTTTCCTTCAAAATAGAGAGGAAGAGCTCCGGCATGAGAGATCTTGAAGCTCCAAAATTCTCCGGGCTGTGCAAATCGCCACTAAAACCACTGCCTTAAGAGTCAAATTCTTCAGAGAAGAAATGTGCAAAGACTCAAAAGGTTCCTTTGTCAGTGATATCAGCACCAAACTGAGGTCTCAAATAAGGACAATGGACCGCATCGGGGGATGTAGCTGCTTTACTGCTTTAGAAACTGAACCACATCCAGGTGTGCTCCTAATGCCCCGATAACAAGAAATGTCTGCCACCTGCACTCTCAAGAACTTGAGGCCAGGCCCTTCTCAAACCTTGCCTGCAGAAAGGCTAACACATCTGGTGCTGTAGTTAAGAATGGTCGACTCTTGTCTTTCTGCGCTACAGGTTTCAAAGACGCACCAAACCCTGATATAAGATAGCGAGGTGGATCTTTTTCAGGCCATCGGCAATGTTGTAATAACTAGTCTTGAATAGCCTCGCCTTTTCAACCTCGATCTCTAAAGAGCCATGTCATAAGCGAGAATCGATACACCTGCAGCATGCGCACTGTACCCTGGGTCAAGAGGTTCACTCGCACTGGCAGATGCCACGGTCGATCCATCTGTAGTCATACTAGGTTAGTATACCATGGGTGCCTGGCCAGTCCAGGGCAATGAGAATGACCAGTCCCCTGTGTGCCTCGATCCACTGCACTACGCGATCGAGGCATACCCATGGTGGAAAAATATATAGATCTTCCTCAGGCCACATCTGCACTAACGCAACCAGGCCCTCTGACATTCTCTCTTCTCCTGCTGTAAAATCTGCTTGCTTTGGCTGTTGCATATGTCGCCATCAGATCCATGATTGGCGTGCCCAATCTCCTCATCATCTGCAAGAAAACCTCCTGGCACATCATCCCTTCCCCAGGATCTAGATGTACTCGGCTTAGGTAGTCCACAGTCACATTGTCTGTTCCCGCAACATGGGCCGCTGACAGAGCTTGCAGATGCTCTTCCGCCCACCACAGCAATGCCTCTGCCTCTTCTTCCAAGCTCCCGCTGCCTGTGCCACCTTGCCGATTGAAAAAGGCCACCGTGGTCATGTTTTCTGAGAATACCCGAATAGCCTTCCCTTGCAATCAAGGCCGAAACCTTTGGAGTACCAGAACTACCGCTCTCATTTCCAGTCTGTTTATGGACCAACTGGCTTCCTGAGGGCTCCCTTGCCCCTGAGCAAGGTGTCCTTTGTAGTGAGCTCCCCAACCTGACAGACGTGCATCCACCGTGAGCAGGATCCAGTGTGGAGACTCAAGAGGCATCCCCACCATCAACTTCTCGGGCTGGAGCTACCCCACGAGCACCTTCCTGGTCTCTGCTGGGCAAGGCAATCTCTTCGACAAGGGATGCGCTGGTGTGACCACCTGTGTAGCAGCACTCTCTGCAGCGGCTGCATGTGTTCTCTTGCCCATGGAACCAGATCAAGAGTTGCTGCCATGGTCCCGAGTAGCAGAAGATAATGCCACGCTGTTGGCGCTTTTCTCTGCAGGAATTGATGCACCAGCTGCTGCAGTCTTTGTGCCCTTTATACCAGAAGAAACACTTTCCCCCTGAGGGTGTTGAAGTGCTCCTGGGATAGCACCTGGAACTCTTGGTCACACTGATCACCAGTCGAGACTGCAGAACTGCCATCATTCTTGCCTACCTGCTTTCTGTCCTTGACTTCGCGCATATGAGCCAGTCATCGAGGTAAGGCTGGACTAGCACCCCCTCTTAGCGAAGCACCACCACCATGACCTTGGTGAAGGCACGGGGAGTCGTTGCCAGCCCAAATGGTAATGCCCCAAATTGAAAATAACCCATGGGCACTGCGAAGCGGAGGAGCTGCTGATGCTCTGATTGGATAGAAATGTGTAAATACGCCTCCGTGAGATTGAGGAATGTCAAAAACTCTCCTGCTCTCACTGCCACTATGACAGACCACAACGTCTCCATGTGGAACCTGGGTACCTGTAGACAACTGTTCACATGCTTGAGGTCGAGATTGGGCTGAAAAGAGCCCTCCTTTTTGGACACCATGAAATAAACTGAGTACCAACCTGATCCGTACTGCTGCTCTGGAACTGGCACCACAGCCCCTAGCTTATAAGTTAACAGCATGTCTTTCTCTGCCACCGACTTGCCTTGTACCTTGTAGGGGGACTGTATGAAAGATGGACTCAGTGGCTGGGCAAACTCAGCCTTCCCTGATGACCTCTAGAACCCACTGGTCAGACGTGATCCGGACTCAAGCAGGGTAAAACTTCCACAGCAGAACCCCTACGGGCTTGCACCTCCAACTGGATCCCCCTCAATTCATTGTGACTTCTTAGGTCCCAAGGACAATGAGGCGCCATATAGCATAGTTACTCACCTGTAACAGGTGATCTCCGGGAACAGTAGGAATTTAGTCCTCACAAATGGGTATCGTCGGTACAGATGGAGCCTGCGCGGGAACGCTCCCCAGCGTCCAATAGGAACGCTTTTGGGAGCATCCCTCAGCACATGCGCGCTGCCCTTCCCGCCTTTCCAAATGTCCCTCTTCAGTTAGGTTTGTAGCTGAGTGAAAGGATAGAGGGAGAGAGGAAAGAGACAAAGAGAGAGAGACAACTCCTAGGGGAGGTGGGTGGGTTGTGAGGACTAAATTCCTGCTGTTCCTGGAGATCACCTGTTACAGGTGAGTAACTACGCTATCTCCAGGAACAAGCAGGAATATAGTCCTCACATATGGGGACTCCCTAGCTGAAGATGCCAGGGAGATAGTCCCAGGAAGGTGCCACCGTCGAAGGTGAGAATCCTTCCTCCCATGGATCTCTGGCATCCCACCAGGGTTGGTGGGTAGGAGTTGGTTTAGGTTTGAAAGAGATTGTGAAGAACAGCTTGGCCAAAGAAGGCATCCCGATGGGAGGCTTTATCTAGGCAGTAGTGGGCTGTGAAGGTGTGTACCGAAGCCCAGGTAGCTGCTCGACAAATGTCATCGATACACACAGAGTGGAGATTAGCCATAGAAGCGGCCATGGCTCTCACACTGTGAGCTGTGACATGGTCCTGAAGAGGAAGACCCTTACTCTCAATAAGTAAAGGATATGCACTGGGCAATCCATTTAGATAAAGATCTTTTGGAGACTGGAAGTCCCAAATGACTAGGGTCAAAAGCTACAAAAAGTTGCGAGGACTTTCTATGTTGCTGTGTTCTTTGAATATAAAAGGCTAAGGCCCTTTTACAATCAAAAGTATGAAGGTTTCTTTCTGCATTAGAGGCGTGAGGCTTTGGAAAAAATACAGGAAAATAAATTGATTGGTTTAAATGAAAAGGCGAAACCACCTTTGGCATAAAGTGTGGGTGAGTTCGAAGAACAACCTTATCATGATGAAATCTAGTATAAGGAGGATCAGCCACTAAAGCTTGAAATTCACTAATGCGCCAGGCAGAGGTGATTGCCATCAGAAAGATGACCTTCCAAGTCAAAAACGTAAGGGCTGTAGTGGCTAAAGGTTCAAAAGGCAGCTTCATGAGCTGCCCCAGAACTAGATTTAGATCCCATGTTACCGGTGGTGGCTTGATGGGAGGTTTAGTTAAGAAAAGGCCTCTCATAAATCTTGATAGGAGTGGATAAGAGGAAATTGGTTGTCCATTTAGAGGCTTATAAGAAGCTGCAATTGCACTAAGATGGACTCTTACCGAATTGGTCTTTAACCCAGAATTCAATAAGTGAAGGAGATACTCTAGCATCGATTCTAAAGGTATGACCAGGGGGTTTAATCCCTTCTTGGAGCACCATATAGTAAAATGTTTCCACTTGAAGGCATAAGATCTTCTTGTGGAAAGTTTCCTAGAAGCCTGAAGGATATCTTACCTGCTGGGACAAGTTGAAATCCTGGAGGTCTAAGCCTTCAACAACCAGGCCGTGAGGTGCAGGGAATGGGGATTCGGGTGCCATAGCATCCCGTTCTCCTGGGAAAGGAGATCTGGAGCATGCCCTAACTCCAGAGGTGCCGCTTGAGACAGATGCAGAAGCAGGGAATACCACGTTTGGCATGGCCATTGTGGTGCCATGAGTATCATGCGACCCCTGTCTCTCTGAAGCTTGAAAAGTGTCTTGGGGATGAGGGGAATGGGTGGGAAGGCATAAAGGAAGTCCTGACCCCAGTGAAGGAGGAATGCATCCCTTGCCTGACAGTTGTGCGCCAGAATCCTGGAACAGAACCGGGGAAGTCTGGCATTCAGTGGACTTGCAAAGAGGTCTATGTCTGGAGTGACCCAGAGATGAAATATCTTTGCCACCTGGTCTAGGTGGCATGACCACTCGTGAGGTAGCAGTACTCGACTGAGTTTGTCTGCCCAAAGGTTTTGAATGCCTAGAAGATATACCACTAAAAGGTGAATTTGATGCTCTCTGGCAAGGGCCCATAGTCGTAAAGCTTCGTTGCATAACTACAGAGAGCCTGTCCCACCCTGCTTGTTCACATAGAACATGGCTACCTCATTGTCCGTCTGGACTAGAACTATCTTTATTTATTTTATTTATTTATTTAACAATCTCTTATATACCGCAGCTTCCTAAGATCAGCTGCGGTTCACAAATAACAACAGGCAACAAATCATGGATTTGTTTTACATATAACGTCATATAACTATAACCAATGTACAGTAAACACAAATGTTGAACAGATAGCACTGAACAGTGCAACACTATATACATTATGTACATTAACATTATATTATTATCTTGTAGCTGAGCTGGGCGTGGAACACTCGAAGAGCTAAATAAATTGCTCTTAACTTCAGGAGGTTTATGTGTAAACCAACCTCCTGTGGAGTCCAGGTGCCTTGGGTAGAGAGATGATTCAGGTGTGCTCCCCAACCCACCTGTGATGCATCCGTTGTTAGGGTGGCCTGAAAGAGGGGTTGATGGAAAGGAGACCCTACTGTCAGATTTTCTAATGATTACCACCATTGGAGGGACAAAATTAGTCGTTGAGAGATTGTTATTTTGTCTGACAAATGACCTGTGGCCTGTGTCCACTGTGTGGAGAGGGTCCACTGAGCTGCTCGCATGTGGAGGCGAGCATATGGGACTACATCAACTGTGGATGCCATGTGTCCCAGTAACTGCAGTAGCTCCCGAAGAGTGAGGGAGGATTTGCCTGCTGCTTGGGAAGCTAACTGCATTATGCGAAGACACCGGGCTTGTGGAAGGAAAGCCCCTGCCTGTCTGGTATCCAGACAGGTTCCTATGAATTCTAGGCATTGGGAAGGAACTAGTTGAGATTTCAGGAAGTTTACCACCAATCCCAAGTATTGGAGGATTCGCATTGTACGAGACAGTGCAGTGCTGTCCTCTGTCACTGTGGAGACTCGGATGAGCCAGTCGTCTAAGTAAAGGAAGATGAAAATCCCCAGGGTTCGTAGAAATGCAGCTACTACTGCCATGCATTTCGTGAATACCCTTGGTGCTGAAGCCAGACCAAAAGGAAGAACCCTGTACTGGAAATGTCTTCCCCTGAAAAGGAAACGTAAAAATTTCCTGTGATCTGGATGGATAAGAATGTGAGTGTATGCATTCTTTAAGTCTAGAGAGCAAAGCCAGTCCTGGCTTTGAAGGTATGGCAGGAGAGTTCCCAGAGAAATCATTTTGAATTTCTCTCGAAACAGATATTTGTTCAATTCTCTGAGGTCTAGAATGGGTCTGTGTCCTCCTGTTTTCTTTGGAATAAGAAAATAGGGGGAGTAGAACCCTGCACCCTGTTGAAGAATGGGTACTTCCTCTATTGCCCCTTGGGCAAGAAGTGTGGAGAATTTGTGATCTAGCAGATTGTCTGCAGAGGTTTGTGAAATGAACTGCATTAGAACTGCAGGAGGGAGTAAGCTGTGAAAAAGAAGTTTGTACCCCTCCCCTACAATGGACAAAGTCCAATCTTCTGCTATTATCTGATGCCATCTGTTGACAAAGTGGCATAACCTGCCGTGAATATTGGGGGATTGAGGACCCCCTCAGAGGCAGGAAGGCAAAACTCTCTAGGAAGGAGTCAAAGCCCTTGAGGGGGCTGAACCTGGAGAGCCTGTTGGGCTCTCGGGCCTTTTGGTTTCTTTTGTTGTCTAGTTTGTCACTTTTGGGCAACCTGACTAAAGTCTGAGTCTGGTGGGTATAGGAAGGATAAAACGTCCTCTTTTTGCTAAAAGAGGGTTTTTTTTATAAGGCTTCCTTTTGGCTGGAGTGGCTGTAGACTTTGACAATCTATCTAAGGTAGAATTGTCAGCATCTAATTCGTTAGCCTTCTCCTGCCAGTTCTTGCCGAAGAGATTCTCTCCCGTGCAAGGAATGTTGCCTAACTTGTCCTGTACCCAAGTCTCCAAGTCTGATGCCTGTAGCCAGGCAATCCGTCGTACACCAATGGCAATGGCAGAAGTTCTGCTGATGCATTCGAAGAAGTCAAAGGCTGCACGATTGACAAACTTGGAGACATCCTGAGCATGCTTAACTAGAGTAAGAAAGTCTTGTCTCTTATCATCTGGGAGAAATGGGCTTATAAGTTCCAAGTCTCCTGTGATTTCTTTGAGGAACATTCCCATATATAGGATATATGAGCTGATCCTAGCTGAAAGCATGGAAGCTTGAAAAGTTCTGCGTCCAAAAGCATCCAGAGTCCTGCATTCACGACCTGGAGGATTGGATGCATGTCTTTTAGCACTTTTCATCCTACGCATAGCTGACTCCACTACCATTGAATGGTGTGGCAGCTTTCTGAAATCCAGGACATGGTGGGACTCGATACATGGTTTCAAGTCTCCTAGAGTGAGGAGAAGTAGTCAGAGGTGTCTCCCACATTCTGAGAATCAAGCTATGCAGAATTTCATGGATAGGCAGAATAGCTGCCGCCTTAGGAGCTTTGGGATATTGGAGGATTTCCAATTCCTTTGCTTTGGGTTCCTCTTCAGGAGCTACTGTGATTGAAAGACCTTTAGCCATATCACAGATGAAATCCTGAAATGACATGTCCTCTGGAGGTGATATTCTGCGCTGGGGAGAAGAGGGATCTTCTAGGAGAAACCCTCTAGTGCCAGCAGAATTGTCAGAGTCTTCGGAATCGGAGGAATTGAAGTATTCCTGACCCCGGTGCTCCTGTAAAGCACGATCCCGGTATCGATTGAAGTCAGTACCGAGGTGACCCGGTACCACTTTATCCACTCCAGCCGGAGGTGGAATGGGAAGAGATACCATCGGGTCTGGTACCATCGGTACCAGCATCATCGGTGTCGGTACCAGTGTCTGGACCAGCATCGGTGTCGATGTCGGCACCGGTGCCCTTGGGACCACCGGTACCGCAGCTGAAAGAAGAGCTGCGATACTGCGCTCGATAGCAAGAAATCTCTGGTCTATCGACGCTGCTGATGCCTGGGTGTCGGTATCCGTAAGAACGGCCGGAACCCCTGAGCATGGCACAGGTAGTTCTTGCGAGGGTGAGGCCTCGAGAACATCCTGAAGCCCCATCGATGCTTTGGAAGCCGAAGCCTCCCACCGGAGCTGTTTTGCCGGTGTGGTTCCCTCAAGGGCAATGCCAATGGCCTCTCGATGCTTAGCAGGAGAGCTACCCTTTGAAGACCGGCTTTTGTGTTTAGTTACCTGAGATCCATGGGAGGAAGAAGAGGCCCTTGACTATGTCAATGCAATGGATCTGGCATCTGAAGAAAAGAGGGTACCAAGCTTTGCGGCACGGTTCTGTCTTGCTCTTTTGGTCATCCCCATGCAGGAGAAACATTCAGTTGGAGAATGTTCAGGTCCTAAACATTTCAGACACCAATCATGGGTGTCCGTGACGGAAATGGTACTGCCACACTTAGTACATTTTTTAAAACCACTCGTTGGCTTTTCCATGATTTTGGAAAAAATGGGGCCTAATGCCGAAAATGGCGCCTAGCACCAAAAAAGGAAAGTTTCTGAAAAGAAACAGTCAAAGTCTAGGGTTTGTTTGTTTTTTGTTTTTTAGGAAAAGAAAAGAACCGGCGGTACTGGCAGGCGTCGTGCGGTAGCCAAACATGACGACAAAAAAAATTTTTAAAGACGGAATTTTCTGTGGTGAGAGGGAACAGGTCCTGTTGGCTCCGCAGAAAACGAAGAACTGAAGAGGGAGAGCGCGCATGTGCTGAGGAATGCTCCCAAAAGCGTTCCTATTGGACGCTGGGGAGCGTTCCCACGCAGGCTCCATCAGTACCGACGATACCCATTTGTGAGTACTACATTCCTGCTTGTTCCTGGAGACTAATCTCACGCTGCTCCTCAAAACCCCTGAAAACAATGCCCCCAAGAGGTGAAATGGCCCCTCTGGAAAGGCTTAAATCAAATGGCACAGAACTGCCGGGAGTCCCATGGCTGACCACGTGCTGGTGTCGAGCCACGGACTTGTTTTAGTTTGTCCTTGGGTAGGCATCCCCCCTTGGTCTCCCACAAGTCTTTCACCAATTTTTCCAACTCCTCACCAAACAGCAGCTTCCCTTTAAAGGGAAGATTGCTAAGCAGTGCTTTGGGGGAGCTATCCACCGCTCAATTTCGAAGCCATAGATAGCGACGGGCCACCCCACCACTGAAGCCATACTCTTAGATAAACCTCTAATCAGATCGTAGAAGGTGTCTGCCAGGTATGCGGCCCCGATTCCAGTCTAGCTGACCCCTCTGCCGGATCCCAAGTCATATCCCCTGGCTCCAGCACCCCTTGAGCCCACCGCAGCAGGCCCTGGCCATCCAGGCCCCACAAATGAAAGCCTTTAAGGAGAGGGCTTTGATATCAAACGCCTACTTCAACAAGATGTCTAACTTCCTATCCTGGACATCCTTGAGTGCTGTACTGCCCTCTACCGGGATACACACTGTGGTCTGTCAGGCATGTTCTATTCTTGGACAGTAGAACCTGCCTTTGTGTTGGTCTCAGCAATTCAAAATGCTTGTTTCTTTTTTTTTTTTTTAAACAAAGAAAAAAAAAGAGGCCACTGTCACAAAAAAACCCAAGAATAAACATTTTGACAGTTCAGTCTTCTGTGCACCCCGTCCCCGAGATAGAAACCGCGAAGTGAAACTGAGTTTTAAAATGGAGTGTTTCCCGCCTTGCAGTGAGAGACGCTAAAAACCACATGGCATGATGCAGCGAGAGACGCTGACAGCACACCGGTGTGAAAAACTGCTGCCGCTGCTCCCCGCATTTCAACCCCACTCACCGGCTAGAAACAGTACTTCTACTGCTCTTGTCTCTGCCTCACACTCAACCGCTATGTCCGGCTTTGGCATCAAGACAGGGGTGTCTTTTTTTTTTTTTTTTTTTAAATACTGCCTCAGTCCTTCACTTTCCCGCGGCTCCTTACCTGGTTATGCGCTCAGGAGCTGCCGATGCTGCCCAGTCACGTGTGAAGCCCACAATCCCTGCTCTTCTTACCCAGGGGGAGGGGGATCCCTTTTCTCTCCTTCCACACGGGTCTCCAATAGCAAATCTCCCTACTGTCCTTTACTATTTTTTTTTAAACTGACTCAAAGAAGACCTAAGCTGAAGAAACTGAAAAGAATCTAGTCAAAACAAACTAATAATCACTCCTTTATTTATTTATTGGATATCCAATATTTATTTATTGGATATCAGTGTATTAGGTGCTGCCTCTAGCAAACATAGAATGGAATATGACAGTGACAGGCCAGAAGAGAACATCAGTGCAAGCAAAGTTGCTTGTCCGTAATAACTAGTTCTCCACAATCAGCACAATAATAAGTACTACATGTAGGTGACATCATCCAACAGCACTAAAAACATGCCATACGACGGAGGGGGGCAAATTGGGAGGATCCAAGATGGCGATTGTAGTGGTGTGTTGAGCAGCACGGTGTTCTCCATGGGCAAGAAGCGTAAGACCAGAAGTGCCAAACAGCCTTCAACGGCACCTCTAGTTTCTACGCCATTATCGCTAGCTGTAACAGGTCCGATGGACACTTTTTTCTCACCTGTGCCGCGACAGTTGGCTGCAGAAGGGGAGAGGGGCTCGGCTGTGCAGCGGTTGGAGGTGGAATCCTCACTGTCTGCTTCGGGCAGTGATCTATCCTCCCTGGGCTCAATCCAGGCCTCCAAGGTATCTCAGCAAATCATCAGCGAATTGGGGAGCCAGGAAGAGGGTGTCGAGTCGGCAGATTCCACCAGAAGGCAGAGCGTGGTCAGTGATCATGGCCAGGACCCTGAGGCTCCCCTAGGTTTGCGATTGAGGAGGCTTTGGCAGGAATGGCAGAAGGAGGCGTTGGTCTGGCACCTTGCCAGTCGGTTCCTGCCCCGGTGCTGGGCATGTCATTGGATTTTCCAGTATCGGTGGAGACTGTTCCTGCAGCCTCGCTGGGAGCCCCAGAAGTGTTAACTTTGGAGGTTATTTGGGCTGCGATTATGCAGCTCCGGGAGGAGTTGGCCCCGCGGATTAACAGCTTAGCATCCCAGGTTGCTACTAATATGGATAACATCCAGGAAAATGTTGGAAGAATTTCCTCTCTTCAGACGGAGATTTCAGGTCTTCATACTAACATTGTGACCACTGTTCCCTCTAAGCTGTGCGCGTGTGCACGCGCGCACACCTCGCTGAGCGAGCGCACATACTTTACAACAGAGCGTACAAAAATTACGGTTCTGATTCTGATAGAAAACACAGACGTCTTAAAATTTAAAAGTTGTGATTGTAATTACTAGAAATTTTCTGCTTCATTTAGTAATCATCTATTTTCATTTAATTTGATTAAAATCAATGTGGTATACATACTGTATTCTGACGTGTAGTCAAATTTTAAAGTATATAACTCCGAGTGTCGTTATGTGGCGCACAAAAATTTAACCTTCCTTCAAAAGCTGCACAGCTGATATTTTATGCGCACAGCCTACAGAAAATTAGAGGGAACATTGATTGTGACTGTTGAGAAGGATATGGAATGTCTTAAGAAGAGTGTAGTTCCAATACGGTTTAAGTTAGAGATGCTGGAGAATACAACTCGAGCTGTGAATATTCGTCTGGTTAACTTTCCCAGAGTAGAATTGGTTTCTGCGAGGGATATGTTTCGCTCTTACTTGATTGAAATTCTAGGTATTCCTCCTGAATCCCCATCCCCCTATTGCTAAAATGTATTATCTTCCATTAGGGAAAAAAGCTGTGGGGGTGGGTGAGGTTTCTGGAGTGGCTAATGTTGATGTGTTAAATGTAACTGATATGTTAGACATATCGCAGGAAGAGCGGGTAGTACCATCTACTTTATTGATTACCTTAGCGTTATTATCAGATAAAGAATGGCTTATGAAGTTGTTCTTTAGGAAACAACATATGTTGTTTAAAGGTTTAAAGGTTTCTATGTTTCCAGATCTATCTAGGGAGACCCAGAAGAGGCGGCGGGACTTTCTTTTGTTAAGATCTGGGATTCAGCTATTGGGTGGGCTCTTTTTTTTTTAAATTTCCTTGCAAATGCCTGATAAAGTATCAGTCACATTCTTATATATTTTACGAACCCTTCCAATTGCTAGATTTCATTAATGCCCGTCATCCTGAGGGGGGGAATGATCCTCTGTCTGTTCAGGTTGAGCATGTTTAAGTATCGACTGTATAAACACACCCTATTTCCTTTAGAATGTTGGTTAAAAATTTATCTTTCCAAGTATCCTTCCTTTATGGTGGACTAGAGTGGGTTGGGTATGGTGGGGTTTTTCCCTGTATTATATGGTAGGGACTTATATTCATCCTTTTGTTGTATTTTTGTTTTTCAGCTCAATTTCTGTTTCAAGATCTATTCTTGATATGTTTGTACAAATTTATAAATATTAAGTAAAAAAAAACACACATGCCATACTGGGTCAGACCAAGGTTCTTCAAGCCCAATATCCTGTTTACAACACTGGCCAATCCTGGTCACTAAAACAGACCTGTAGAGCTTCCCATGAAGCTACCTCAGTACATTGCTCAGCTTATGGAGGGATTTTGTGGCTAATTTATCCTTCTGTCCATGGTGAACCTCGATGATAAATAAGCAACTGCACTGTCTCCATGGACAAGGAGGATGTAGTTAGCCACACGAGTGGATATTCCCAAGCAGAGGGTGGTTCTAGGGAAGAAAAAAATAATATTAGGGAAGAAAAAATATTAGTTGATTAACAACTTTTTTTGGCATAGCTTCTCTAGACAAGTCGTATAAAGCGTAGTTACTCACCTGTAACAGGTGATCTCCAGGAACAGCAGAAATTAAGTCTTCACATATGGGTATCGTCGGTACCGAAGGAGCCCCAGCGTTCAAAAGGAAAGCTTTTAGGAGCATCCCACAGCGCATGCGTGCTGCCTTCCCACCTCACTGCCTCTCTCACTTCAGTTGAGTTTAAAGCTGAGCCAAGGAGAGAGATAGAGAGAGAGAGACAACTCCTAGGGGAGGTGGGTGGGTTGTGAAGACTTAATTCCTGCTGTTCCCAGAGATCACCTGTTACAGGTGGGTAACTACGCTATCTCCAGGAACAAGCAGGAATGTAGTCTTCACATATGGGGACTCCCCAACTGAAAGATGCCAGAGAAATGACCCCAGCGAGCTGTGAACTCGTGTGAACAGGGTCATACTTCCTCCCATGGATCCCTGGCATCCTAACGGGATGGAGGGTAGGAATTGCATTAAGTCTGAAAGAGATGCTGTAGGACAGCCTGGCCAAACGAGGCATCCTGACGGGAGTCCTTGTCCAGACAGTAGTGGGCTGTGAAGGTATGTACCGAAGTCCAAGTAGCCGCTCTACAGATATCATCTATAGACACAGAATGGAGATTAGCAACCGAGGCTGCCATTGCTCTGACATTATGAGCTGTAACATGGCCTTCGAGGGAGGGAGTGGAGGAGTAGCCTAGTGGTTGCGGCAAGGTACTTCAGGCCGGAAGGTCGGGGGTTCAAATCCCACTAGAGGACAGCAACCTTGGGCCGGAAGGACTGGGGTTTCTAGTCCCACAGGTGCTCCTTGTGGTCTTGGGCAAGCCACTTAACCCTCCATAGCCCATGTTCCCTGTAAAATAGTTATCTCCAAGTTATAATGCCCTGTTCAATGTAATTTCAGTTTGTTCAATGTAAACCGCACTGATGCCGAATAGCGCGGTATATAAGAGAATGTAAATAAATAAAAATAAATAAATAAAGACCTTTACTATCATATGTGAAGGATATGCAGTTTGCAATCCACTTAGATAGGGTTCATTTGAAAACTGGAAGTCCCAAATGACTAATGCATTTTGTGAAGACTCTTGGGGCAGAGGCCAGCCCGAATGGAAGGACTCTGTATTGAAAATGGTTTCCTTGAAAGAGAAATCAAAGGTAATTCCTGTGATTTACATGGATGAGGATATGCGTGTACGCATCTCTTAGATCTAGAGAACATAACAAATCCTGATTCTGAAGGTATGGTAAAAGTGTTCCGAGGGAGATCATCTTGAACTTTTCTTGGAACAGATATTTGTTCAATTCTCTGAGGTCCAGGATAGGTCTGTATCCCCCTGTCTTCTTTGGGATAATAAAATAGGGGGAGTAGAATCCCCTCCCCCGTTGGGATATGGGTACCTCTTCTATTGCTCCTTGAGCAAGAAGTGAGGAGACCTCCTGACACAGAATGTCGGTGACAGGGCCTTGAGAATTGAATTGTTTTATGACTGTAGGCGGGGGCATGCTGAGAAAGTGAAGTTTGTACCCCTGTCCTACAATGGACAGAGTTCAGTTTTTTTATGTTATTTGTTGCCATCTTCTGGCAAAATGGCATAATCTGCCCAGAATGGTCAAGGGCTCTGGAACCTTCAGAGGCAAAATGGTTAAGTTCTCTAGGTAGAAGTCAAAGCCACTGCGGAGGCTGTACTTACTGAGCCGGTTGAGCTCTTTGAGCCTGCGGCTTTCTTTGTTGTCTAGATTGCTGCCCTTTCTGGGGAGCATGAACTGGACAGTGAATTGGATGGGAATAAGAATAGTAAGATTTTTTCTTTTTGTTAAAGAATAACTTCTTGCCTGTTTTTTTCTTTGATGGGCTGGCTGTAGACTTTGATAGTCTATTCAAGGTGGTATTGTCAGATTCAATCTGATTAGCCTTGGTCTGCCAATCCTTCCCAAATAGGTTTTCACCTGTGCAAGGAATGTTTCCTAACTTCTCTTGCACCCACTCCTCTAAATCTGATGCTTGGAGCCAAGCAATGTGCCGTGCTCCGATAGCAATAGCAGAGGTTCTGCTAATAACTTCAAAGCAGTCAAAAGCTGCACGGTTCACAAATTTGGAGACATTTTGAGCGTGCTTGAGCAGAGTGAGGTACTGAACCCGTTTATCTTTGGGAAGAAGAGGGCTCATGCGTTCAAGATCCACTGTAACCTCCTCTAGAAACATTCCCATGTAAAGGGAATATGAGCTAATCCTAGCTGCTAGCATGGAGGATTGAAAGCATCGACGCCCAAAGGCATCGAGTGTTCTCGATTCACGGCCTGGCGGGTTGGAAGAATGTGTTTTAGCACTCTTTTTTTTTTTTTTGTTTAAATATCTTTATTCAGTTGCAACAAGTTCAATACCAATACAGACAAGTATGAATCACAGGATTCAGCCATAATCATAACAATCGTATTAACTAAACAAAACAAGTACTTCAACAAAGCAGCATCAGTCCAATCCAGCCCCTGCCCCCCCCACATCATATGTTCGTAGCAGTTACTATTACCCAATACCTGCTTTACTACTGTTCCTCATGGAACATAATTGGCCAGGGCTGCCCACTTCCCGCCCAGTTTTCCGGACCATGGATTTTTAACAATGTAGAGTTCCTCATAGGCTTTGTGCATAATTAAGAGATTCCACCAATATTCAAAACAGACTTTGTCAAGATTTTTCCAGTGTATCAAAATTGTTCTAATCGCCATCCCCAGCATTAGATCCAACAGCTGACTATCTCTCTTTTTCAAACTTGGCTCCATGGCTATGGATTTGTACACTATTATCCGGTATGAGACGGGAGTTTGTAAATTTAAGATTTGTGATATACGCCCCCATACTCTGTTCCAATATCGTTTTAGGCATTTACAGTGAAACAGCATATGAGCTAGCGTCCCAATCTCAGCATTGCAAGACCAGCATCGGTTCCCCTCTTGCCGCGTCCATTTCATTTTCTTGGCCGGTGTTATATGTGCTCGGTGAGCTATAAAATACATAGATTGCGTAAAGGACGCAGCTCTTGTAATTCGTATTTGAGTCCCCCAGAAAATATTCCACATCTCTGGAGTCATGTCATCTCCGGCTTCAGCAGCCCATATCGATTGCACCTTAGTGCATATTTTTTCGCCTTTAGACCGGAGAATCGCTAAACATTGTGATACAGCTCTAGTATCTGCTTGTAATTCTTGAAGTCTTTGTCGCAATGGCCAACTGGTAAGCAGCAAAACTGGAGACGCTCCTGCCTTACCCAGACAATGTCGAAGTTGGCACCATTGGAAATAACCTGATCTTGGCAGTCCGAATTCTGTTTGCAATCTTTCAAAGGATTTAAATGCATTTCCATTTATCAATTGTCCAATTGTTACCAGACTGCACTCCACCCATTTCTTCCACAGAACTAGCTTCCCCCCGATGACAAGTCGCGGATTCAGCCACAGGGGCATATCCTCGGAGAAGTCGGTACCCCCGTCAATACATGATGCAAATAATCGACATACTTGCTGCGTTGCCATCACAATGTCACTGCGGAGTTTCTTCAAATCCGTTACTGTCCCAATCATCGTCTGCATTGGCAGCGGGGAATGCATGGCTCGTTCTATTTTCAACCATCTGGGTCCTTTGTCTACGTCTTCCTCCGCAGTCCACTGAGCACCTTGCTTTAATATGGAGGCAGTGTGCAACCAACTGAGATCTGGAAAATGAACCCCCCCCTTGTTCTTTGGGTAGTTTCAATTTCCACGCAGCTATTCTGGGGATTCTATTACCCCACAGGAAGGCTACTAGTTGACTGTTCAGTTTTTTGTAGAAGGTTTGTGGAAATCGCAGGGGGATCATGCTCAATATATAGCTAAGCTTGGGTACCAACATCATTTTTATAGTTTCTAATCTACCCCACCAACTCAGTTGTAGGGGTGTCCATCTACAAACATTTTCATGTACGATTTCTTGACACGCTTTGATATTGAGAGCAATGGTTTCTTCCATAGTGGTACCATAGGTCACGCCCAGATATCTGAAAGATTGGACATATTGAAATGGGTATCCCCGCACCACTTCGGCACTCACCCGAGCATTCAGGGGGATGATCATCGTCTTAGCCAAATTTACTTTATAGTCAGATATTGCGGAATATTTATCGATAAGTTGCAAAGCCGCAGGGAGATCCCCTGGCTGCAGGAACATGAGCAAGTCATCAGCATATGCGGATAATTTACATTGTCCATCAGCTAATGCAATTCCCTTGATACTATCCTTCTGTCGAATCGCAATCAGCAAAGGCTCCAGCGCTAGGTTAAAAAGCATCGGAGACATGGGACAACCCTGTCTGGTTCCTCTTTGTAACTGAAAGGAAGCTGATAAATTCGAATTAACCGCTATTCGCGCTATGGGGTTAGTATATAACAGCTCAATTCTTTTAAGAAATTTCTCACCCAGCCCGAACCACTGCAAGGATTTAAATAGGAATGACCATTCCAGTCGGTCAAATGCCTTTTAGGCGTCCAATGCCAGTCCCATCAAAGGTTTGGGCATCTCCTGGGCGGTAGTCAGCACATGCGCTAGCAGCCTCCCATTATCCGTAGTGGATCTATGTTGCACAAATCCACACTGGTCTTCGTGTATTAAATCTGTCAAAACCCGCCCTAATCGATTGGCTAGCACTTTAGCATATATCTTGTAATCGGTATTCAAGAGGGATATGGGCCTATAATTCTCTATCTTCTGCGGATCTCTGCCCGGTTTTGGATGAATTACTACCACCGCTTCTGCCAGGGCACCAACTTCGGGCCTTTCATCATATAAGCCACTATAATAGATCTGTAGCATGGGTGCTATCTGCATGTGATATTTGCTGTAAAATTCTAATGGAATACCATCTGGTCCAACGGCTTTACCGCCTGCCATCTGTCGAATCGCCTCCTGTATTTCAGTCACCGAGATCCCCTGCTCCAACTCTCGGCTTTGGTTACTAGATAACTTGGGTCCTACAATAGTAGAGACAAATTCGTCAAAGGCTGTGTCACTACACTGCCCATCTGAATGGTACAATACTTCATAAAATTCCTTACAGCGATCTATTATTTGTTCAGACTTCAGCAGGAGACCCCCGGTCTTATCTCGCAGTGCTGCTATAGGGGCCGTGTTTCTCCTTGCTTTAAGGAGCTTGGCCAAAAGGGATCCGGATCGGTTACTTTCATAATAATAAGTACTTCGCTGCATTTGGACTGCACATATCGCTTCTTTATTGAGAATATTATTATACTGATATCTTAATCTTTGGAGTCTAAGCAGTATCATTGAATCAGTCTTCTTGGACAACAGCCTTTCTCCGGCCTTTATTTGGATCTCCAGCTCCTCCTTCTCTTTTTTCCTAGCTTTACGTCGTTTAATGGTATAAGTTGTAATGTGAGCCCGCAACGTTGCTTTAAATCCTTCCCACCAGCTCCATATACAAGTATCAGAAGGCGCGTTATATTTAAAGTAGGTCTCAATTTCTCCCGTCAGATGATGCACAAAGGATTCGTCTAACAACAATGATTTATCAAACGTCCATCTAGGGGACGCTTTTTGCATATCCTTTACATCTAGGACTAGGGAGACAGCGGCGTGATCCGATACCGTTCCGGCATGTATCTCTGCTGCGAGCACTTGACTCATCGATCTTGCGGTCAACAAAAAGAAATCAATCCTAGTCTGGGTATTGTGTGGGGCGGAGTAAAATGTATACTCTCTTCCTTGGGGATGTAAAAGCCGCCATGGATCTACTAAATTGAGTTCTTCGATGATACCTTGCAGAACTGCATGTGATTTGATTTTATCTACAGCTCGATATGGTGTGCGATCCAATAATGGATCCAGTATAATATTGAAGTCACCTCCTAATATGAGATTAGTATGAGCCATGACTGTCATTTCTTTGGCAACAAGTTGGAAGAAATTGGGTTCATCTATGTTGGGTGCATAAACATTCATGAACGTAAAAAGCTGTTGATTTATTTGCAATGTCACTCTAGCCCATCTTCCAAAAGGATCTGCCTGTGTTTCTTTAGTTGTGGGAAGCAAGGATTTGCGCATTAATATTATCACCCCTCCTTTGCGTTGCGTGGCAGAGGCTGCTACTGCAACCTGAAAATATTTAGAGGCAACTTTCATCGATTCTGTTTCAGACAAATGTGTCTCTTGTAAAAGGGCGACGTCTGCTTTGTTCTGCTGACAATACGACAAAATTTTCTTTCGTTTAATTGGGCCTGTGATTCCTTTCACATTCAATGATAACACACTCAAGTCACCTAGCATTAACACAGATGTGTCCTATCTTACGGGCAATATCTTCTTTGACCAATATCAGCATCTGTGTTGAGGGCATTTCACTGGACTGGACTGACACAGTTAACTGTTTAACCAACAAACACAACATCCCCAAGGTGAATACCATTCACTTAAACAGAATCTATCCCCATCCCCCCATTGCTACCCGTTCAACTCAACATAGACATCTTTCATTAAATCTGATCTTACATATTAATAATTCCAATTGACAAATGAAGTTATAAAATTAACAAGCTCTAAAACCTTATACAGGAGCCGACCCCCACCTCTCACAGGTCATCTGAATACTCCGTTCCCTTCGTAGTTACAAGAATGTTCATATGTAATTCATCAGGTTTCCATTCCACATTTCTCTTGCAGAAAGGTTTTCAATTTTTCAGCATCTATAAAGTTCTTCGTCTCATTATGCAGCGTGACCCGCATAGTCCCCGGGTAATACAAACCATACCTCGCTTGTGCACTTTGCAGCATGGGTCTACAGGCCAACAACGCTTTTCTCCTATCCACAGTCTGCTTACTCAAGTCCGGATAAAAAGCCACTTTATGTCCTTGGATTTGAAGAGACCCAGCTTTCCTCGCGGCTTGAAAAATCTGCAGGACCTGTGGATATCTCAGTGCTTTCATTATGACAGGCCGTGGGTATCGGGTGTTATCCGTCTTGTGCACGGGGATACGGTGAGCTCGCTCTAGCTCGAAGGGCCTCGCAAAGTCAAGCTTCAGTATTTCCGGAACAAGTTTTTCCAAAAATCCAATCGGGTCAGCTCCTTCAGCGTCTTCGGGGACCCCCACCAATCTAATGTTATTTCTTCGGGCACGGTTATTTTGATCTTCAAGCTGACTCTCTATATGTTGTACACGCTTTACAAGAGGGCCCAGTTGTTCTAATACAGCCCCCTGCCTCTGGGTTTGTAATTCTACTGCATTTAACCGAGTGTTAACAGTAATTATCTTCTCTTTTACCTCCATTAAATCTTCCTGGATCACACTCAGCGAAGTCGCATTAGCTGCTATCATTGCTTTCACGCATTTTAATTCCTGGAGTACTTCACGTAGGCCCTCCGTTGCCGCTCCCTCCTTTTCCCCTGCGGCCATTTTCTGCGGGGATCCGATTTCGGGTTTAGATCGTTTCGTTGCTAATCCAACGCTCTGCTGAAATTCCAGTCGGGCAGGCTTCAGAGTCGACATCCCACCACCTTCAAATATCAATCTTTCTTCAGAGGGACTTCAATAACCAAAATTTAATGTCGAGATTAACTCAGGATCCTTGGTAGCAACGGGAGCACTAAATTCAGACGTCCATTCTGTTCAGTGGCAAGCTCCGCCCCCCTCGTGTTTTAGCACTCTTTATTATTTATGGAATGGTGTGGTAACTGAGTCTTCTGAAACCTTAGAGAAGGTGGGACTCGGTACATGGTATCAAGGCGTCGAGAATGCAGTGACAATGTTAAGGGAGCTTCCCACATTCTGAACATAAGATCTTGAAGGATCTGATGAATGGGCAGCATCGCTGCCTCCTTGGGAGCCATAGGGTATTGCAGCATTCTTAGTTCTTATGCCCTAGGTTCCTTCTCAGGAGTAACCATGATTGAAAGCCCTATAGCTACATCACGTATAAAATCCTGAAAAGACATGTCTTCTGGAGGAGACATTCTGCGCTCAGGAGAAGGAGATGGATCCTTCAACAGTACTGCTCTTGTATCGGTAGAGTCATCGGTATCGGAAGACTCATCGGAGCTTTGCATCTTACCGATGAATATCGGTACCATGGCGTTTCGGTTCCAACCCTTTGATCCTGGAGAAACTCTTGAGGCTCGGCATGGGAGGAAGCCATCCCACCTGAGTGGGTGCCACTGGAGCCGGTACTGGTGTCGGTACCGAGCTCATCTGAACCATTTGTAGTGGTCTTAGCGGTACCAAGGCAGCTAAGAGGGATGCTAGACTGTGTTCAATAGCAAGGATTCTCTTATCCATGGCTAATGCCGATGCCTGGTCGGTACCGGTGGAAGCGGCTACGACCCCAGAACATGGCAACAGAAGTTCTGCAGAGGTGGAGGCCTCTGGAACATTCTGAGACCCCGTTTGTGCTTTGGAGACTGAAGACTCCCGCCGGGGCAATTTTGCCGGTGTACTTTCCTCGAGGGTAGTGCCAGTGGCATCTCGATGCTTTACAGGAGATTTACCCTTCAAGGACCGGCTAGTCTTTACAGACTTTTGTTTAGTTACCTGAGATCCATGAGAGGAAGATGAAGCCCTGGAAGACATTGATGCAACTGACATCATATCAACAGTGAAAAGAGAACCGGCCTTTGCAGCTATGTTCTACAGGCCCATTTTGGTCATCTTTCTACAGGAGAGACACTCCGCTGGACAATGTTCAGGACCTAAACATTTGAGACACCATTCGAGGGTGTCGGTGACGTAAACAGTAGCGCCACAATTTGAACATATTTTAAAACCACTAGTTGGCTTCTCCATGTCTGGAGATTTTTGGGCCTAGTGCCCAAAATGGCACCTAACCCCAGGAGGGGTGAGGCACCGAAGAAAAGTTTCTTTTTTTTTTTAGAAGAAAATAAGAAAAGAGAACCGGCGGTACCGATAGGTGTCAAATGAAGGCAGACACGACCACAAAAAACAAAAAAAAGAAGATACAGCTTTCTGCGGTGACAGGAGAGACGTCCTGTCAGCTCTGTGGAAAACGAAGAACTGAAGTGAGAGAGGCAGTGAGGCAGGACGGCAGCACGCATGCGCTGTAGGATGCTCCCAAAAGCTTTCCTTTTGGACGCTGGGGAGCGTTCCCGCACAGGCTCAGTCAGTACCAACGATACCCATATGTGAAGACTACATTCCTGCTTGTTCCTGGAGATTATATGGTTCAGTTAACTGAGGATAGAAACTTTAAAATCACTCACCCAAGCTCACTATCTTTACTTATTTTATTTATTTATTTATATTATTTCTATACTGCGCTCTTAAAATCAGCGGTTTATATGACACAAACAAATTGTACAAAGCAGCAGGCATGCAGTGTACATTCCATAGAACAGGTTTTTACAACTTGGATTCAACAGGGGCAACCATTTACACTATGTACAATTGAGCTGTGTGTCAACATGTCAGTTCAAGCTGGCTGAGAACAGGCCCTGGGGCCTGCCAGTTTGAGCATGTGGCTGCCTCACCTGCAAGGAACATGCGATCATTCAAAATGTCCATGCCAGCCAGAACATATGGCTATCCAAGATGTCTCACTAATGGAAAAATCAGGGGAGAAGTGGTAGAGGCAACAAAATCAACATGAGGCCCCATGGAGGGTCCCAACATTTGCCGAAAAAAGGGCCCCATGGCTTCTTCATCGCACCTATGACAAAAAGAGCCAGCTGTGGAGCTCACTCGATAGGAGCCTCTGAGTACTTTGCATTGTGGTAGACCGCAAATATGGTCAACGAAAAAAAGCGCAAAGGAAAAAAAAACCAATGCTAAAGAAAATCTTGGTGACAAAGGAACCTCTGGGAATCCCTGCACCTGTCAGGCCAGCTGAAGACAGCCGAGAAGGGAGAAGGGCCTTCCTGTCACCCACAAATGTCTTTATTCAAGCAGCAAAGACAAAGCCAAAGAAAGAAACAGGACAAAACTAAAAACTAGGGAAAATTAAACAGAGCATGCAGAAATAGGACAGTGAGAGGGAAGAGGGTTCTTCCATCTCCTCTCCAGCCTACTAGTGCTAGAATCATGGTTAACAGTTCTGGACACAGGACAACTGTTGCCTCAAGAAGACAATGAGCATACCCAAGCTCTGAGCAAACACTGTGCCAAGGTCTCAAGCCAACAGGCCACAAGAACATGATCTGGGCCAGGAGAGACAAGTCATCTGCACTGCTGCACCAGTTCAGACCTTGTCATCTGCTGGAGGCAGACAATATTGGCTTCTCTCAGTGCTGCACCAATGTATATATAAGCACTGATATTGCTTAAAAGTTGCTCTGGTCTACCTCCACCTGATGGCTGGGGAGCATAATCTACTCATCTGAACTGGTCTAGCAGAATAAGGAATAGGTGATTCTATTCACCTGGTATTTAAATTGTCATGAGGAATATCTTCTGGGAAATTGCCCAGTCCCTTAACACTGATTCCTCTCTGCATAGGGAAAAGGAATCTGTTCTCCTGTCTGTTGATGTAGTACATGGTTACTTAGCTGTCTTCCTGAATCACAACTACTTTGTCTGAGAAAGTCTTTAAAGGTTTTTAGATCATTGAACACACTTCTTTATTCTAGGTTTGTGTGATCATCTTTTTCTGTGCTTGCCACCATCCCTGAGAGCTACAGTGCTCCTCAACTGTAACTGGAAGCACCTGTCATAAGAACTGAAGTGATTTCTGAAATGGAAGGCAATACAGTCAGATCAGAGCAATTGCTCCAACACTGTAGGCAATCAATGCTACCAATTGAGCCACTTCAAAATTAATCATAAACCCCAGATCATTGATTCCACTGTGACTAGTTCCCACTGAGTTTGCCTTATATGGAACCTTGTACATGGGGTGAAAGTGCACCTGACATATGACCCAACAGATTCATCATTCACAGAGCAGTGACAATTGCTTCCAATTAACTGTATGAATTATCTTAGCATTTCTGCATGCTCTCTGGTAAGGGAAGAAAACTTAGCAAGGGTCATGTCTAACACAGCACCAATACACTCAATTTGATGCATTGGTGCCATCATCCATTTTCTAGTCAACTACAAAGGCCAGGAATTCTAGTATGTACATTATCAAGCTGAAGGCCCAACTGCACAACCTGTAGCAAGGAACCATCAGCCAATTGTCCAGGTAAGGCAAGACAAAGATTTCCTCTCTGTGAAAATGTACGACAACTCAGTGAAGATTCTTGCAGCTGCTGAGACCCTGATATGTAAGAGGCTACTATAAATCAGAGGGATCATCTGAATTCTGGAAGAGCTCAAATGTGCATGCAAGCATCTTTCAGGTCTACAGAGTACAGCGACTTGCTGTTCAGGAACAGAAAAACGGCTCCCAAGACATTCATGCTGAACTTCGTTCTTCAGAAATGTTTTGAAGTTGGATAGTTCTGCTATTGGCCATAGATCTTCTGTTATTTTGGGAATGAGAAAGTATTTAGAAAAGAAGTTAAAATTGAATTCCACTAAGAACAAAACATAACAAAATACATGTCAGGGCATAAACATAAAAAAACCCAGAAATGATCTAATGCACCACATAAACCAGGGTCTTTTTTAATTTTATAAATCCCTGATCATTGAACTAGCTCAAGGTGACAGAGTTTATCTCACCAAAATACATGCCCATTTTATTTCTTGTAATAATTTCTCCTGCTGTCCCTAGGGACCAGCCATTAAGCACGAGGCTACCGGTGAAAGGACATCAGGAATGAGCCGTTATTCATCTTTCCACTATCACAGAACTGATTTTCGCAGTCCCAGATCACTGGACTGGCTCAAGTAGTCAGAGATTACCACACCAACATCATTTACATCACTTATGATCCTACAGGGACTCTCGCTGAACTTGGAGGTGACAGGTTATCACTGAAGGGGCAAACCAAAGGCTCTCCTTTTGGTTGATCAAAGGAGATTAATAAAACAAAGAGATAGTAACATAGTATGTCAGGTTAGGATTATTTTCTGCTTTTTTCATTTATTACAATTGAGAATATGCCTCTTCCAAAAAAAAAAAAAAAAAAAAAGAAAGACTGAGGCAAGATACAATAAAACAAATACAATAAACAAACCAAGTCAAACCATAACCTAGTATAAAATACAACATAACGCGAAACACTGCTCTAAATCCCAAAGTTAATGCCAAATATCCCCTCATTTTCCCCAAGCATTCTAAAATAACCTCACTTTAATATAAACTTAGCCAAAAACATTTACCCCTTCTTTAACATCAACACTCTAGCTGTCACCCTCAAATAGAATGCATCCCAAATGTCTGACCAAACATACCAAGACTGTGTCAAACATCAAATAATCCTATTCAAACTACAGCTCAAGAAGAACATAAGAACATAAGAAATGCCATACTGGATCAGACCAAGGTCCATCAAGCCCATTATCCTGTTTCCAATAGTGCCCAATCCAGGTCAAAAGTATCTGGTAGGTTCCCAAAAAGGCACACAGGTTCCACAGTGCTTGTCCCGGCGCAAGCAGTGGATTTCACGGGTCTTCTTAATAACAGTTTATGGACATTTCCTCCAGGAACTTGTCCAAACCTCTTTTAAACCCAGTTACACTAACAGCTTTTACTACATCGCCCGGTAACCAATTCCAAAGTTTGATTATGCAATGAGTAAAAAAATATTCTCTCCTCTTAGTCTTAAATGGTTTGCATTGTAGCTTCCTTGTGTATCCTCCAGTCTTTCTACTTTTTGATGGCATAAACAATCAACCTACATTTACCCGTTCCATTCCAATCATTAATTTATAGACCTCTATCATATCTCCCCTCAGCCGTCTCTTTTCCAAGTTGAAGAGCCCTAACCTTTTAATCCTCTCCTCAAAGAAGTATCCTTACATTCCCTTTACCATTTTTGTCGCTCTTCTTTGTACCTTTTCTAATAACGCTATATCCTTTTTAACATGTTTCTATAGGACTATTGTAGTTGTTGATATGGAAGGACAGACTACATAGGCCATGGTCTTTTTCTGTCGACATTTTTCTCTGTTTCTATGTAACATACTGTGACCAGAATTGCACATAATATTCAAGGTGCAGTCACACCATGGAACAACACAGAGGCATTATAATAGCCTTTGTTTTATTCTCCATTTCTTTCCGTATGATTCCTAGCATTCTATTTGCTTTCTTGGCCGCTTCTGCACACTGGGTAGAGGGCTTCAACATATTATCCAGAATGACGCCTAAATCTTTTTCCTGGGTGGTGGTTTCTAAGGTGGTACCTTGCATCGTATAACCATAGCATGGGTTGTTCTTTCCTAGGTGCATAACAACTTTGCACTTGTCCACATTAAATTTCATCTGCCATTTGGATATCCAGTCTTCCAATTTTTCAAGGTCCTCTTGCAATTTTTCACAATCCTCTTGTGTTTTAATAACTTTAAATAATTTTGTGTCATCTGCAAATTTGATCACCTCACTCTCGTTAGTCCTATTTCCAGATCATTTATAAGGCTAAATGGCCATTAAGAAAATTCACCATTGAGCCCTATTCTCTGCTTTCTATTTTTAACCAGTTCCTGATCCACAATACTACACTGCTTCCAATCCCATGACTTTTCAATTTCACTAAGAGTCTCTCATGAGGGACCTTGTCAAAGGCTTTCTGAAACTCCATATATACTGTATTTTTTATTTATTTATTTATTTTATTTACATTCTCTTATATACCGCATCAGTGCGGTTTACATTGAACAAACTGAAATTACATTGAACAGAGCAATATAACTTGGAGATAACTATTTTACAGGGAACATGGGCTATGTGGCTTGCCCAAGACCACAAGGAGCACCTGTGGGACTAGAAACCCCAGTCCTTCCGGCCCAAGGTTGCTGTCCTCTAGTGGGATTTGAACCCCCGACCTTCCGGCCTGAAGTACCTTGCCCCAACCACTAGGCCACTCCTCCACTCCTATGAACCGGCTTACCTTTGTCTACCTGTTTATTCACACCTTCAAAAAAATTTAACAGATTATTTATTTTTATTTATTTCTACAGTTTTTTTATACTGCCCCTTCCAGAGTTCAGGGGCATTTTACAAAGAACTACAAGTTACATAGAACAGACAAGACAAGACTTTCCTTGGCTAAATCCATGTTGGCTTTCTCTAATTAAACCATGGCTATCTACATGTTCAGTAATTTTAATCTTTATAATGGTTTCTACCATTTTGTCTAGTACTGACATCAGGGTCTGTAGTTTCCCGGATTGCCCCTGGAAAACCTTTTAAAAATTGGAGTTATATTTGTCACTCTCCACTCTTAGGTACTACAGATGATTTTAATGATAGTTCACAGATTACTAATAGTAGGTCTGCAATCTCATCTTTCAGTTCTTTCAAAACCCTTGGATGTATACCATTTGGTCCAGGTGATTTGCTACTCTTCAGTTGCAATACATCTTCCCGGTTTATCAATATTTCCTTCAATTCTTCCACTACATCACCTTACTCTATTTCCTCCAGATTTTACCTATCTTCCTGTTGATTCCCAGACTGATATTCGGTTTTCCTCTCTCTCTGCTGCCCTAGATTTAGCTGCCTCTCTCCGCCTCCTTCAAAAAAGTCCCAAGCATAATCACCCATGATTTCACCCAGTTGTTCTTTACCACCGTCAACACCGTCGTGCTGAGCGTCAATGGCTTTAGTACCCCTCTCCGATTACTCTCCATGACTATAAGCTGGTCCAACAATACTATCATTTCCAAGTTTACCTAGTCAAAGGTAACTACTACTCTAATCTTAACACCACCTCCACCAACTCCTCCCGCCACCTGTACTTGGTACTTTCATCACTCTCCAAGCTCTACACTAGTTCATTCTCTCCCACTGATTCTCTGCCCCCTCCCCCCCCGGGTACAGCGCATTGCGGTCCATTTTAGTTCCGAGGTCTCGACCCTATGTGCCTCCTTTCCAAAACATCCTCCACCTCTCTCTCTCTTACTGCTCTCACCCCATCTTGAGCCCCCTAACGCAGACACGTCCACTGTGCTTTCTAGCTCTGCTTTGTCTCACACTTGGTCATCGTTTTCCCTGATTACCTCAGCTGAACTCTTTAAAGTCCTTACTTCTTCGCACAAGACAACCACTACAACCGATCCATTCCTTCTTCTTGGATTTCCATCCCTGCTCTTACCCTGCTTCCATTTGTCTTATCTATTATTAACAGCAGCCTTACCTCTGGGGTTTTCTCATCTCCTTGGAAACATGCCATTGTCCACCCACTGTTAAAAAACTCTTCCTTTGACCTTTCCTCCCAGTCTAATTATCGGACTGTCTCCATGCTTCCTTTCCTCTCAAAGTTCCTTTAGAAACTAATTTTGCACAATTTTCTTCTCACTTGGATTGTACTCTAGCCCTGCACCCCCATCAATCTGGTTTCCGCTCGGGTCATAACACTGAAACTGTCCTCCTTTCTTTTCTTAGTGAGCTACATCAAACCCACGATCAAGGTGATATCTCAGTGGCAGTTTCCCTAGATCTTTCTGCAGCATTTGACCTTGTTGACCACTCCACCTTGTTTTCTCGATTATATGATCTTAGGATTAGAGGCACTGTCTTTTGGTGGTTTCACTCTTTTCTCATGCACCGGTCTTTTTCTCTTTCAAGTGGTAGCACATCATCTTCTTTACTTCTCCTACATTGTGATGTTCTTCAGGGTTCTGTTCTTGCACCTCTTCAATATTTTCATGATTCCCCTAGCTCTTCTCATCCAGCAACATGGCATCTCAGCTCATTATTATGCTGATGATGTCATCCTGCTACACCATAACAGTCCAACTGCCCCTGACATTGCACCCCTTAATACTCATCTTTCTGCTGTCTAACTGGTTATCTAATAATTTCCTTCATTTGAATTCTAGTAAATTAGCAGCTAAATGGATCACCTTTGGCAAATCCCCTCCCCCCTTGATCCCCCTCAATGGTTCTCCCCTCTCTATGGTGGATTCCCTCCAATATTTGGGTGTTATTTTGGACCCACTACTGTCTTTTCAGGCACGTCTGTCCTCATCTCGTCATTGCTTTTTATCACTCCGCCAAATACGTGCTGTCTGGCCTTTTCTCTCATCTCACTCCATTGCTACCCTGTTACTCTCTTTAGTCATATCCAAAATTGACTGTTGTAATATTATTTACCTAGGCCTACCTCAGTACCATCTCAGCCGTTTGCAATTAATTCAAAGTACTGCCATTCGTATCCTGTCTCATACCCCAAGATTAGACTATATTACATCACTCATCATCCATTACCACTGGCTCCCAGTGCAGTTCCGCTTTCAGTTCAAGCTACTTATTCTGGTTCATCGCACACTGCATACTGGTCTCCCCCATTACCTCTCAGATTTCTTAATCCTTCATGCTCCTCACTATGCCCTCCATGAGATTCATGCTAACCATTTGCACCTCCCCGCCACTTCACAAGCTCATTTATCATCCACCCGTTCCTCTGCTTTCTATGTTCTTGGTCCTACTTTATTTTTTATTTATTTATTTATATGGTTCTTTTATACCGCCCCTTCCAGAGATCAAGGGCGGTTTACAATTGACAATTAAGCAACTTTTACATGGAACAGTGGAATTAGCTATTTACATAAAACATACAATACAAAAGAATGTATAAACTTACTATTTACATATATACAGAAGTCATCTATTTCTTCTTAGATGAATAGTCTTATGGGGAACTTGCGTCTTTTAGGTGTGTAGAGGGAAGGGCTTTGGGGTAGTTTATGTAGGGGGCGAGGGGGGAGGAGTTAGTAGGTTGTTTCTGTGTTTGTTGTGTGGCTGTTTGTGTTTGGGGGGGAGGAGGGTGTTTCAGTTAGGTTTACAAAGTGTTCAGTGAATAGGAACGTTTTGAGTCCTTGTCTGAACAGTTGTAGGTCTTTTGTCATGTGGATAGTTAGTGGTAACTCATTCCAGAGGGTGGGAGCAGCAAATGTGAAGGCTCTGGAGCTTGTAAGTTTCTTTGTCTTGCAGATAGCTTTGGGGATGACTAGTGAGTGGCTTGCATTTCGTCTGCATGATCTGGATTCTGGTGGGGTGTGTAGGAGTGGTTAGGTAGGAGGGGAAAATGTTATTTAAATGTTGTCAGAAGTATTTTATATTTTATCCGGCTATGTACTGGGAGCCAGTGAAGTTCCTGTAGAATGGGGCTTATGTGGTCAGTTAGGTGGGCTTTTGAGACAACCCTGGCTGTGATATTTTGAGCTCTTTGAAGTATGTTTGTGGTTTTAAGTGGTAGTCCGTGCAGTAGACTATTATAATAGTTGACGTGGGGGGGTAATTAGTGCGCGGACTATAGACTTGAAGTCACTGGTATTGAGGAGGGGTCTTAGGTGTTGCACTGTTTTTAGTTTAAAGAATATGGTTTTTACTGTTTGCTTTATGTGGGGTAAGAACATAAGACATGCCATACTGGGTCAGACCGAGGTCCATCAAGCCCAGTATCCTGTTTCCAACAGTGGCCAATCTAGGTCATACATACCTAGCAATATCCCCAAAAGACACAGGTTCCACAATGTTTGTACTGGGTTCAAGCATTGATATCCTGGATCCCTTTTTAATAGTGGTTTATGGACCTTTCCTCCAGGAACTTGTCCAAACCTTTTTTAAACCCAGCTATACTAACAGCCCTTACTACATCCTCCGGTAACAGATTCCAGAGTTTGATTACACGTTGAGTGAAAAAATATTTTCTCTTATTTGTCTTAAATAGTTTACCCTGTAGCTTCATTACATGTCCCCTAGTCTTTCTATATTCTGATAAGGTAAACAATTGATCTACGTTTACCCGTTCCACTCCGTTCATTAATTTATAGACCTCTATCATATCTCCCCTCAGCCATCTCTTTTCCAGGTTAAAGAGCCCTAACCTTTTTAGCCTCTCTTCATAGGAGTAGCCTTCCATCCCCTTCACCAATTTGGTGGCTCTTCTCTGTACTTTTTCTAATAACTCTATGTCCTTTTTAAGATACGGTGACCAGAATTGCACACAATATTCAAGGTGCGGTCGTACCATGGAGCGATACAGAGGCATTATAATATCCTTTGTTTTATTCTCCATCCCTTTCCTTATGATACCTAGCATTCTATTTGCTTTCTTGGCCGCCGCTGCACACTGGGCGGAGGGTCTTAACATGTTATCCACGATGACTCCTAAATCTTTTTCCTGGGTGGTGGTTTCTAATGTGGAGCCTTGCATCGTGTAACTATAGTGTGGGTTGTTCTTTCCTAGGTGCATAACTTTGCACTTGTCCACATTAAATTTCATCTGCCATTTGGATGCCCAGTCTTCCAATTTATCCAGATCCTCCTGCAGTTTTCCACAATCCTCTTGGGTTTTAACAACTTTAAACAGTTTTGTGTCATCTGCAAATTTGATAACCTCACTAGTTATTCCCTTTTCCAGGTCATTTATGAATATGTCAAAAAGTAGCGGACCCAGTACAGATCCCTGGGGTACTCCACTATTCACCTTTTTCCATTGGGAATATTGGCCATTTAGCCCTACCCTCTGCTTTCTATCTTTTAACCAGTTCCCGATCCACTGAGGGTGTGATCCAATATTATCCCTAGGTATTTCACCTCTTGCTTGACAGGGATGGTTGTATTGTTGATTGTGATGGTTTTTGGATGGACTGCATCGTGGTTCCTTGACACAAACATAGCTTCAGTTTTTTTGAAGTTAATGCTGAGATAGTTGGTCTTTAGCCATGATTCAGCCTCTCTAATGCATTCGGATAGATTGAGGTGGGAAGGGTTATTAATATCTATAGGGATCGAGAGCATGATGTCGTCGGCATAAATGTAATATTAATTTTGAATTTTCTGAATATGTTCACGATGGGCTGTAGGTATAGGTTGAAAAGAAGGGCTGAGAGGGCCAAGCCTTGTGGTATTCCTTGGCCTTGGGGGAATGTTTCTGAGATGTCTTGGCCTAATTGAACACATAACATACGATGTGATATATGACATAAACCATTTAAGGACGGTGCCCTCTAAGCCTATTTTTGCCAACATTTTGATTAATGTGTTATTTATTTATTTATTTAAACATTTTTTATACTGCTTTGTCCTTCAATCAGAGCGGTTTACATTATAACAATCATTATACATGGAATAGTTGAACAGTAAACAGTATTATCTAGTATTATCTAACATTATAACATTATACAAAGAACAAATGGATCTTAAAAGGCAAGGTAGCGTGGGAAACTGTGTACATGGTCATGAAGATATGGCAACTATTTACAATTTTGGCGTTCTATTTTGTGGTTATTAGGTCATTGCTATGGGTCAACAGTCAGTGACTTGGATCATGTTATTGTTTATATGGTTAGGTTATATGTCCATAGTGAGTGGAGTAGAGATGAGCTTTTAATTTTTTTTCGAAAGTTCTTAATGTCTGATGTTGCCCTCAAGTCTTCTGGGAGAGAGTTCCAAATTGATGGAGCATAGAGTGATAGTGCTCTTTCTGATGTGTTTTGTATGGTCTTTTGGTATCCAAGTGGTGTGGTAATCATTCTTTATTTCTTCTAGGTCGGGTACTTGTGTTCCTTGTTATAGTGTCTTGTAAGATGAATGCTGTTAGTTGGTGAATGATCTTGAATATGATTAAGGTTGATTTGTATCTGATACAGGAGTGGATTGGGAGCCAGTGTAATTTATTAAGTATTGATGTGATGTGGGTCATGTAAATCTGTTCCTGTGATTAGGCGAGCTGCAGTGTTCTTGGAGTGGTAATATAGTTTGCTTTGGAAGCCCCTGGTATAGTGAGTTGCAATAGTCAAGCGATGGAGTGATGATTGCTTGACAGATGGTTCGGAAGTGATCCTGGTCTAGAAATGGTTTTAGTCTTCTTATTGTCTTCATCTTGTAATAGGCGTTTGCAGTTGTTTTTGCTATGTGTGGTTACATGGTGAGGTTTTGATTTATTATTACTCCCAGGTATTTGACTTCTTTTTTTACTGGTATATGTTTTTGCAGTATTTTGATTGACTGTATTGGGCTGAACAATGTGTCCCTGGTGATGAAGAGTGCCTCTGTCTTTTTGTAATTTATTGATAGGTTGTTGTCATTAAGCCAGTTGATCATGTCTTCGACGCTTGCTGTTATATTCGAGAGGTCCGGATTGTGTATTTCTATAGGAGCATATACCGTGATGTCCTCAGCATATATTTTAGGGAGGAGTAGCCTAGTGGTTGGGGCAAGGTACTTCAGGCCGGAAGGTCGGGGGTTCAAATCCCACTAGAGGACAGCAACCTTGGGCCGGAAGGACTGGGGTTTCTAGTCCCACAGATGCTCCTTGTGGTCTTGGGCAAGCCACTTAACCCTCCATTGCCCATGTTCCCTGTAAGTATTAGTGTATGTGTCTCATATCCCCACGTGTTAAATGTATCCCCCAATTGTGTTGTGACCGCTTTGATTGAAGGATAAGGCGGGATACAAAACTGTCTAAATAAATAAAATAAAATAAATATTGCATTTTGTGTTTTTTGATCACTTCACATATTGGTTTTATGTAGATGTTAAACAAACTTGCAGAGAGGGATGATCCTTGTGGAACTCCTTGATTTATAGGGAAGGACTTTGATTTGATTATGCCACATTTCACTTGTTGTCTATTGGAGAGATATGATCTGAACCATGTTAGCATGTTGTTATGTAGGCCAATCTCTTGTAGGTGTTGAAGTAGTTATGCTGTGGGAGACTGTGTCAAATGCTGAGGATATGTCCATAAAGATAAGAAGAAATCCTGTTCTTGTGTTGTCTATCCTTCTTATAATGCTGTTGCGCAATGATAAAAGAAGTGTTTCAATGCCGTGGTTTGGTCTGAATCCATGTTGATGTTGGTCTAATGAAGCATGTTGGTCGAGGTGGTCTTGAAGTTGTCTTTGAACTGTTTTTTCTATTATTTTAGCGATGAAGGGTAGGCTGGAGATTGGTCTATATGCAGCTGGGCCATTCAGGTTGCGTGATGTGTCTGAGTATTGGATGTATAATGGCTTGTTTGAGAGTTGTTAGCATGTAACCTTGGGTGAGTGATGTGGAGGTTATGTTGTGGATGAAGGATTTGATGTGTTTTGTTGCTTTTAGCCAAGCAACGGGGCATGGATCTGCAAGTGAGGTTGTAGTGTTAAGTGATGAAATGATATCTTCAATTTGCTGAGTGGATGGGATACCGAAGGTTCCCCATAATTCTCTGAGAACAATGTTATGGGGTTGATTAATTGTCATTGATATTGTATGGATATGATTGTTGTGTTTGTTGTTTTGGTAATCAGCCATTATTTGAGGGTGGATTTCCGGGGTGTTGTTTTTATGAGGGTCGTTGGTGAGAGTTCTCATGATGTTGAATAGTTCCTTAGGTTTATTAATTGAGTTCATAATGATGTTTGTGTGGTATTCTTGTCTGGATCAATTGATAGTGGTAGTTTATTGGTTTTGATAATCTCTGTATTGGTGTAGGATCTCTGGATATTTTGTATGTCTCCATTTTCTTTCCATTCTTCTCAGGGTTTGTTTAGCAGTTCTGATTTCGTCAGAATACCAGGGGGCCTTTTTGGTCTACGTGAGGAAGATGAATTTTTGTTAGGTGCAGTTGATGTATTGTATATCAAGTTATTCCAGTAGTTTATTATATCACAAAGGTTGTCTGTTTCTTGTGGTAGTTTGGGGATGACGTCTCTTAGGAATTCTTCCTTGTTAAATCTTTTGAATTTTCTGTGGCATTTTTGTATGTTTTCTTGTATTGGAGGACGTATGATGCGAAGGGTGAAATTTATTAGATGGTGATCTGACCATGGTATGGGGTAATTATGGGGCAGGTAACATTGTTACCTGCCCCATAATTGAATGGAGGAGTAGCCTAGTGGTTAGAGCAACTGCCTAGTACCCAGAAGATCAAGGGTTTGATTCCCACTGGCACGCCTTGTGAACTTGGGCAAGTCACTTTACCCTCCATTGCCTTGGAAGAAAAGGCTGGCAATCTACTTCCGGTGATACATTGCCAAGAAAACCCAGGGGTAGCTGGGTCGCTATGAGTCAACACTGACTTGATGGCACTAAAAAAAAAAAAAAAAAAAAAAAACACATTGTTTTGGTCTACCATTGTTTGTGGGATGAATATTAGGTCAGGGGTTGTTCCAAATTGGTGTGTGGGTGATTTTATTATTTGTTGGTAGTGGAGGTCTTCCTTGGCTTTGATAAAGGATTTGGCTTCCTTTTTGTTGGATGATCCAAGGTTGAAGTCTCCCAGGGCTATAAGGGGTTTCTGTGTAGAGTTAGTGGCACATATTGTCTCAAGTACTTTGGATAGTTCATCGTTCTTAGCAGAGGGTGCTCTGTAGGTGAGGTTGAGGGTTAAGTAGTTGTTTGTTATTGTGATTGAGTTTGAGTTATCTGAACTATTAGATGTAAGTGTTTTGAATTTGAATTGAGTTTTTGCTAGGATAAGAGTTCCGCCCCCTCTTTTCTTGTTTCTGGTACAGTTGAATGATGAGTAGGCTTCTGGGGTGACTTGATTGAGGATAACTTGGTCAGTTTCTGATAGCCATGATTCAGGGATAAGTAGGATATCTGTTTTGTTTGATTCTAGGTAGTTTTTAATTGTGTATATCTTGTTTCTTATTGATCTTGCATTGACCAGGGTGCATATGATAGGAGCATTAAGAATGGGGTTAGGGTGATGCAGGTTTTTTTCAGTTGTAAGTTTTATATTTATGAGGTGATTAGTTCTTTTGTTGGGTAAGGTACAAGAGGGTTGCCATAGGGGGATGTACCATATTTGGGTAGGTTGTAGAGGGGTTAGGGAGTTTTCAAAATTTTGGCAGGTGTAGGTATGCCATTGTAGTAGAACCAGTATGAATATAGCATAGATAAGGTAATGGTAATTAGCCATATTTGTTGCGTGGTGTTTAGTTTGTACTTGATAGAGGAGGGTGGGGTATCAAGGAGACTTCCTTAGTCTTGATGTGTTTGAATGTGGGATCTATATTTGCTCGATTTTGGGTTGGTATAGGTATAGTGTTCTGGAGAGGTAGAACAGGGTTGTAACTTGGTACCTTCTCGTACACTGCCGTTGTATTTAGTGTCCGTTGCTTTTTCTTCTGTTATGGCAGTCGATATTGCTGTTTCAGGTCCTTGCCTAAGGGCCACGCCAAAAGGCCCTCAGGCACGGACCCACCAGGTGTGGGCGCGCCCGATGCTGCTTTTAAATTTCTGCTTTGCAGCCTACTACTACTACTATTCAGCACTTGTAAAGTGCCATGCACGCCACGCTGCACAGCTGACCTACAAGAGGTAGCCAACATACAAGAGACAGTCCCTGTCTGTCAGAGTCAAGCTCATCGGAGCTTACAATCTAGTTAGAACAAAACATAAGTTAGAACAGTATAGAGCATTAGTCAGTTCTGCGCAAGGTAGAGCATTAGTCAGTTCTGCACAAGGTACGGTTTGCTCAGTAGTTTGGTCATAAATGATGACAGGGGTTAGGGTAAGATGAGGAAGGAGTCAGGATCTGAATGCAACAGTGAAGAGGTGGGTCTTCAATCTGGATTTGAAGAGGGCCAAGGAGGATGCCAGGCGCACAGACACAGGTAGGCTGTTCCAGGCGTAAGGTGCAGCAAGGTGAAAGGAGTGCAGTCGGGAGTTTGCAGTGTGTGTGAAAGGCATTGATAGAAGTAATTTGTTAGCGGAGAACAGATTTCGAGAGGGGATGTAGGGAGAGATAAGAGATAAGAGGTAGTTAGGGGCCATAGAGTGGATGCACTTATAGGTTAGCAGGAGAAGCTTGAATTGGATGCGGGATTGGACAGGGAGCCAGTGAAGCAACCTGAGGAGTAACGTGGGCATGGCGAGGTTGGCAGAAGATTAGTCGAGCGGCGTGATTTTGTATAGATTGGAGGGGAAGGAGGTGGCTAGCGGGAAGACCAGCGAGGAGTAGGTTGCAGTAATCAAGGCGAGAGGAGATTAAGGAGTGGATAAGCGTTTTGGTAGTGTGTTCAGAGAGGAAGGGCGGATTTTGCTGATGTTGTAGAGAAAGAAGCGGCAGGTCTTAGCTACAAGCTAGATATGAAAAATATGAAGAAACAGACCTAAGCTCAAACTACAACTAATGGAATATTATTGAGAAACGTAGTGTCAGGCTACCAAGGTCTCAGTTTAAAACATCGCAGCAATCCTTAGGATTTGGTAAAAAGCTTTAAATAAAACTTCTGCTGCTGTTCACATCAAGGACCTTTAATCGGTGCCGTCTACTTTGCTTCACACTATAAGTGACTAATAAATTTTTAACCTCTTTTTTCTTTTTTAATGTCCACTTTTTCTGTTGTTCTGTTTTTCTTTTAAAAAATCATGCTTACTACCTAAACTATAAAGATCAGTTTCAATGTCACTTGACTCTGCTACAGTATTTTTTTCTTTTTGTCTTTTTCCATCAATCTTGAAAAACACAAAAGTACTTGCAGAATCGTGTTGATGATACTTCAAAAAAGGTTAAAGTCCAATAAGATCTAAACAAGATGCGCACTTAACTTCTGTAGCGTATCTGCGGATTCCACTTTTCTTCTAGTTAACACATTCTTCACCGTGTCTTTCACTATCGGACCTCACCCAGTTCTATGCAGGGTGTCTTTTTAGCTGTGCCAGAAGTATCATACTGCTTCTAATCTCTCCCAACGCCAGGTGGAAATATCAGGTGTAGAGAGGTCGATTTGGGAGTCATCGGCATAGAGATGGTATTGAAAGCCATGGGAGGAGATGAGCGCGCCAAGGCCTTGGGTATAGAGAGAGAAGAGGAGGGGGCCCAAGACAGATCCCTGGGGTACTCCTACATGGAGTGGGGTAGGGGAAGAGGAGGAGGAGCCACCACAGCATACACTGAATGAACGATGGGAGAGATAGGAGGAGAACCAGGATAGTACGGAATCCTTGAAGCTAAGCGAGGAGAGGGTGATGAGGAGGAGGTCGTGGTCAACGGTGTCAAAGGCAGCAGAAAGGTCAAGAAGGATGAAGATAGAGTAGAGGCCCTTGGATTTAGCCAGGAACAGGTCGTTTGTGACTTTAGTAAGTGCCATTTTGGTGGAATGTAGGGGACAGAAGCTGGATTGAAGTGGGTCCAGGAGGGCCTGGGAGCTGAGGAAGTCAAGGCAGCAACGGTGCACTGCTCATTCTAATAGTTTGGATATGAAGGGAAGGAGGGAGATGGGTCGATAGTTAGAAGGGCATGTGGTATCAAGTGAGGGTTTCTTGAGGAGGGGTGTGACAACAGCGTGTTTGAAGTCAGCTGGGACAGTTGCAGTGGAGAGTGAAAGGTTGAGGATATGAGTGATGGAGGGGACAATGATGAGGGAGATGGAACGTAGGAGATGGGTGGGGATAGGGTCTGAAGAACAGGTGGTGGGTTTGGAGGAGGAAAGAAGAAGGAGTGTGGTTTCTTCGTCAGAGATCGAAGGAAAGGAGAGGGTGGCGGGGGGAGTATGGATGGGGGAGGAGAAATGGGGAGGAGGAGAGCACTGTTCCCTCTAAGCTGTGCGCTTGTGTGTGCGCACACATCTCGCCGAGCGAGCACACATACTTTACAACAGAGCGCACAAAAATTACGGCTCTGATTCTGATAGAAAACAACACAGACGTCTTAAAATTTTAAAGTTATGATTGTAATTACTAGAAATTTCCCGCTTCATTTAGTAATCATCTATTTTCATTTAATTTGATTAAAATCAATGAGGTGTACATACTGCATTCTGACGTGTAGTCAAATTTTAAAGTATATAACTCTGAGTGTCATTATGTGGCGCACAAAAATTTAACCTTCCTTCAAAAGCTGCACACAGCTGATATTTTATGCGCACACAGCCTACAGAAAATTAGAGGGAACATTGGAGGGGAGGTAGATGAGGGGGTAGGGAATTGGAGGGTAATTTTGAGGATTTTGTCGTGGAAGTAGTCGGCTAAGGTTTGGACAGAAAGGGAGGGCGGGATTGGGGGCGGGGGGACTTTGAGGAGAGAATTGAGGGTGTTAAAGAGACGGCGAGGATCAGAGGCAAGGGAATTAGTCAGATGAATGTAGTAGTCTTGTTTGGCAAGTGCTAAGGCTGACTGGAAGGAGCCAAGCATGAAATTGAAGTGTAGAAGGTTTTCTGGGGAGTGGGAATTTGGACCAGGCTCGTTCGGCAGAACGGGCGCAGATGCGTAAGTAACGGATTGTGGGTGAAAGCCAGGGTTGGGGAGTAGATCGTTAAACAGGACGTGGGGTGGAAGGGGCAAGAGTGTCAAGGGCTGAGGATAGTGTAGCATTGTATGAGGAAAATGCCTCATCGACAGACTCGGATGATAAAATGGAGGAAAGAGATGGAGAAATGGTGGAGGAGAGAGTCAGGGGATCAATATTATGCAGATTACTAAATAGGTCGGAGGAGACAGGACGAGGTTGGGATGGCGGGAGTTGCAGAGTAAAAGTTAAGAGGTGATGGTCAGATAAGGGAAGGATTGATTTGCGGAAGTTTGAGGGAGAGGAATTGGAGAAGAGTATTAGGTCAAGGCAGTGGCCGTGTAGGTGTGTGGGGGCAGTGGAGCAAAGTTGGAGGTCAAACGAGGCGGTAAGAGTGAGGAACTTTGAGGCATGGGGGTCGGAGTGGTTGTCGACGTGAATGTTGAAAACGTGAAGAATAAGAGTGGGGGAAGAGGGATCCATAAAGGCAGAGAGCCAGGAGTCGAAGTTGGTGAGGAAGGTTGATTTGGAGTAGTCGGGTGGGCAATAAATAACCGCTACTCGGAGGGGAAGTGGTGAAAGGAGGCGAATGGAGTGGACTTCAAAAGAGAGGGAGGAGTGTGATTGGGGTAGCAGGAGGGGTTAGAATTGGCAAGAGGGAGAGAATAGGAAGCTAACGCCACCACCGCGAGCAGTAGATCGAGGTATATGGGAGAACTGGTAGCCCCCATAGCAGAGAGAGGCAATGGATGCGGTGTCGTTTGGGGGGAGCCAGGTCTCGGTCAGGGCAAGGAGGTGTAGGGCATTAGAGATGAAAAGATCATGAATAAAAGGCCTCTGGTTGGCCTTGGGTGCGTTGGTCGGGGAGGAGCTCGGCTTCCTGCTCACTCACCCGATGCTGATCGAAGGGCTGTGGAGGAGTTCGGGGTGCCGGTGTTCAGCTCGCGCCCGATGCTGCTTTTAAATTTCTGCTTTGCAGCCTCTGATTGGGTGAGTGGTTATGGTTTATATTATCGAATGCAGAGGCTATGTCTATAAAAAGGAGGATGAATCCTTGCTTACTGTCATCTGTACCTCTAATGAGGTTGTCCATTAGTGTTATTAACAAGGTTTCAACGCCATCAGATAGGCGGAAACCGAACTGATGGGAGTCCAAGGGGGCAGTGAGGTCAATATAATCTTGCAGTTGCAGTTGGATCATTTTTTCTATTAACTTGGCAACGAATGGTATACTGGCTATGGGCCTGTATGAGTTTGGGTCATACAGGCCCATATGGAATCCTCTCCACTCTACCCTCAAATCTCTCCTAAAGACTCACCCTTTCGACATGGCATTTAACCTTTCCCCTCCTGAAGCTCCACCTCCCCCCCTTTTCTTCTGATTTCCCCATTCTCTTCATTACCTGTGTGAATGCAGCTCCTTCTGTCCTATGACTATTGGTGTTCCATTTCGGTTTCTTTTATATTTTGTTTTTATATTGTACACCGATCTGGTGCAATCGTGAAGGGCAGTTAAGAAAGATTTAAGAAACAAACATTTATATACCATTTCAGGCATGGGTAATTTCCCTACGTCTTCTTCAGTAAAGATCAACACAAAGAATTCATTCAGTCTCTCCACTATGACTTTGTCCTCCTTTAGCGCCCCTTTTACCCCTCTATCATCCAAAAGGTCCAACTGACTCTCTCACAGCTGTTTTGCTATGAATGTACTTGAAAAAGTTTTTAATATGGGTTTTTGCTTCCAAGGCAAATTTCTTTTCGAATTCTCTCTTTGCCTGCCTTATCGATGCCTTGCATCTAACTTGCCAATGCTTATGTTGTTTCCGGTGATCATTACACTGGTCAACATTGAAATCGTTACTGACTTTAAAAGGCCCTAATCTGTGGTATCTTGGTGAGCTGAACACGAATATAACATTAAAAACATTTTATTGGCTCTCGTTTTGAAGATATTGCATGTAGTTCATTTTTGATGTTTCACCGTGTAAATTTATCCAGTAGGACATCAGCAACATCCCAAATAAGCCTTGAATGATCCCAAATAAGCCTTGAATGCATCACATTGCATAATACCAGCATGCACACATCATCCAGAGTTGATTGCATCATTTTCTGATGCAATGCAATACTACTGCTAGATGGCTGCTGAAGCCATCTGACTTCAACAGTGTACTATACGCAGTCGGAAAGGAAAGTAATCTGGTATTCTGTTCCGATACTGAAAGCCTCATGAATGCCTTAAAAATCACTCATGACGCAGAAGACTGATGACTATTTATAGACTCTTTGAAACTGAGTCTGAAGGCTGTGCTTTTGAATAATGGAAACCGTCTTCCATCTATTCCAGTAGCGCATGCTGTCCACATGAAAGAGACATACGATAAAGCATCTACTGACTTCCACTCCTTTCGCACAAAGTTTAAGTTACTTACTCTAGTTCACAGGGCTCTTCACACTAATACTTCACAATACCTGGCAGACCTTATTACATTCCACACCCCCAGACACACTCCCCGCTCCTTCCACAACCGCCTTAATCTCCCTTCCCCCTCCCTCGCTCACCTTCAATCCACCCGCTCCTCTGCTTTCTTTTTCCTCGGCCCCGCACTCTGGAATTCACTCCCCACCTCCCTCCGGTTAGAACCCCATCACGCCACCTTCAAGCGAGACCTAAAAACACACCTCTTTTCCTTGGCCTATGACCTTCCCTCCCCTCTTGTCTGATCCTGTCCACTACGTATAGTCCTGTATCCTTTCTCTCGTTCTATTATATCAACAATTGTAACTTCCTTTCCTCCTTTCTGGCCCTGTGCCTGTTTCTAATTGTTTCTGAATTTTAAACCGCTCTGATTGATAAAGTAGGGCAGTATATCAAATAAATAAACATAAGCATACAGCTGGCACCTCTGTGGTGACTTGAAGGTAGTTGCCCTTTTAATGGGACTGCAGCAGGGATATATAAAATTCATGTGTTTCTTATGTGAGTGGGATAGCCGAGCAAGGGATTGGCACTACTTGCGGAAGGAATGGAATCGCAGACAAAATGTAACAGTTGGAGAGAAGAATATCCAGCACCCAGCTCTGGTTGAGGCTCACAAAATCCTGCTACCACCCCTTCACATCAAACTAGGTTTGATGAAAAACTTTGTGAAAGCCATCGACTGCACTTCGCCAGCTTTCCGATACCTGCATGAAAAATTCCCTCGACTCAGCGAAGCAAAGATTAAAGAGGGAGTTTTTGTGGGTCCTCAGATTCAAGAGCTCTTCAAAGATGACCGGTTCAACAACTTGCTGCAGGGTGATGCAAAACAAGCATGGAATGATTTTCACTTAGTGTCAACAAACTTTCTCGGGAATGTTAGGGCAGAAAACTACAAGGAACTCGTAGAAGACATGCTGATGCAGTATCAGAAACTTGGCTGCAATATGCCTCTAAAGATCCATTTCCTTGATGCCCATCTCGATTTCTTTCCTGACAACTGTGGTATGGTTAGTGGTTAGTGATGAACAGGGCAAACGTTTTCACCAGGATATCGCAACGATGGAGCAAAGATATCAGGGAAAATGGTCCACTACAATGCTGGCTGACTACTGCTGGACACTCCCCAGAGAAGCTCCCGAACAGCTGTACAAGAGACAGGCAAAAAAATCTAAGAAGTAGTCTATGACTTGGTTTTTTACAGGTATTAACCGAAGGCCTATTATATTTACTATTGACATGCATTTCGTGATGTAAACATTAATTCTTGTAGATTACAAAAAAATTAGAGCCAACTTTGCAATTTCACTGTCATATTCGTGTTCAGCATATAAAAATTGATAAGAAATGACTATTTTTATTTCAGTAACATGACTTATGTAAAATTTTGTTGACCAGTATTAGGCTCCTTTTTCCATTTCCTGAAGCATGGTTTTTTGTTTGTTTGTTTGTTTTTGCAACACCACCATCCTGGCAGCTTTTTGGCCTTCCTTCCACTTTTCTTAAAGCGTAGAATGCATCTTGCTAAACAACGCCCATGCTTGATGTAAATCTAACCTTTGCAGCTGCTCCTTTTAGTTTTTTCTTAGCTATTTTCCTCATTTTATCATAGTCTCTATTTTGAAAGTTAAAAGATAAGTACTGTGGATTTCCTTGCCGCCTTTCTTCCATTAATTTTATTTATTTATTTAAAAGTATTGCTATCCCGCTTTCTCCTACAATCAAGGCAGTCTCCACAGCAAACAACGATCCTGTGAGCAGTGAGTGAGAATCAGCTGTGCCTACTTAGTTGGGAACTGTGTGTGAGAGAAAACTGCAGCCAATCTGAGCACTTTTCAAATCATTTAGAATCCCTTCAGCAAAGGCTCCAACGATCCTGTGAGCAGTGAGTGAGAATCAGCTGTGCCTACTTAGTTGGGAACTGTGTGTGAGAGAAAACTGCAGCCAATCTGAGCACTTTTCAAATCATTTAGAATCCCTTCAGCAAAGGCTCCAACGATCCTGTGAGCAGTGAGTGAGAATCAGCTGTGCCTACTTAGTTGGGAACTGTGTGTGAGAGAAAACTGCAGCCAATCTGAGCACTTTTCAAATCATTTAGAATCCCTTCAGCAAAGGCTCCAACGATCCTGTGAGCAGTGAGTGAGAATCAGATGTGCCTACTTAGTTGGGAACTGTGTGTGAGAGAAAACTGCAGCCAATCTGAGCACTTTTCAAATCATTTAGAATCCCTTCAGCAAAGGCTCCAACGATCCTGTGAGCAGTGAGTGAGAATCAGCTGTGCCTACTTAGTTGGGAACTGTGTGTGAGAGAAAACTGCAGCCAATCTGAGCACTTTTCAAATCATTTAGAATCCCTTCAGCAAAGGCTCCAACGATCCTGTGAGCAGTGAGTGAGAATCAGCTGTGCCTACTTAGTTGGGAACTGTGTGTGAGAGAAAACTGCAGCCAATCTGAGCACTTTTCAAATCATTTAGAATCCCTTCAGCAAAGGCTCCAACGATCCTGTGAGCAGTGAGTGAGAATCAGCTGTGCCTACTTAGTTGGGAACTGTGTGTGAGAGAAAACTGCAGCCAATCTGAGCACTTTTCAAATCATTTAGAATCCCTTCAGCAAAGGCTCCAACGATCCTGTGAGCAGTGAGTGAGAATCAGCTGTGCCTACTTAGTTGGGAACTGTGTGTGAGAGAAACACTGCAGCCAATCTGAGCACTTTTCAAATCATTTAGAATCCCTTCAGCAAAGGCTCCAACGATCCTGTGAGCAGTGAGTGAGAATCAGCTGTGCCTACTTAGTTGGGAACTGTGTGTGAGAGAAAACTGCAGCCAATCTGAGCACTTTTCAAATCATTTAGAATCCCTTCAGCAAAGGCTCCAACGATCCTGTGAGCAGTGAGTGAGAATCAGCTGTGCCTACTTAGTTGGGAACTGTGTGTGAGAGAAAACTGCAGCCAATCTGAGCACTTTTCAAATCATTTAGAATCCCTTCAGCAAAGGCTCCAACGATCCTGTGAGCAGTGAGTGAGAATCAGATGTGCCTACTTAGTTGGGAACTGTGTGTGAGAGAAAACTGCAGCCAATCTGAGCACTTTTCAAATCATTTAGAATCCCTTCAGCAAAGGCTCCAACGATCCTGTGAGCAGTGAGTGAGAATCAGCTGTGCCTACTTAGTTGGGAACTGTGTGTGAGAGAAAACTGCAGCCAATCTGAGCACTTTTCAAATCATTTAGAATCCCTTCAGCAAAGGCTCCAACGATCCTGTGAGCAGTGAGTGAGAATCAGCTGTGCCTACTTAGTTGGGAACTGTGTGTGAGAGAAAACTGCAGCCAATCTGAGCACTTTTCAAATCATTTAGAATCCCTTCAGCAAAGGCTCCAACGATCCTGTGAGCAGTGAGTGAGAATCAGCTGTGCCTACTTAGTTGGGAACTGTGTGTGAGAGAAAACTGCAGCCAATCTGAGCACTTTTCAAATCATTTAGAATCCCTTCAGCAAAGGCTCCAACGATCCTGTGAGCAGTGAGTGAGAATCAGCTGTGCCTACTTAGTTGGGAACTGTGTGTGAGAGAAAACTGCAGCCAATCTGAGCACTTTTCAAATCATTTAGAATCCCTTCAGCAAAGGCTCCAACGATCCTGTGAGCAGTGAGTGAGAATCAGCTGTGCCTACTTAGTTGGGAACTGTGTGTGAGAGAAAACTGCAGCCAATCTGAGCACTTTTCAAATCATTTAGAATCCCTTCAGCAAAGGCTCCAACGATCCTGTGAGCAGTGAGTGAGAATCAGCTGTGCCTACTTAGTTGGGAACTGTGTGTGAGAGAAAACTGCAGCCAATCTGAGCACTTTTCAAATCATTTAGAATCCCTTCAGCAAAGGCTCCAACGATCCTGTGAGCAGTGAGTGAGAATCAGATGTGCCTACTTAGTTGGGAACTGTGTGTGAGAGAAAACTGCAGCCAATCTGAGCACTTTTCAAATCATTTAGAATCCCTTCAGCAAAGGCTCCAACGATCCTGTGAGCAGTGAGTGAGAATCAGCTGTGCCTACTTAGTTGGGAACTGTGTGTGAGAGAAAACTGCAGCCAATCTGAGCACTTTTCAAATCATTTAGAATCCCTTCAGCAAAGGCTCCAACGATCCTGTGAGCAGTGAGTGAGAATCAGCTGTGCCTACTTAGTTGGGAACTGTGTGTGAGAGAAAACTGCAGCCAATCTGAGCACTTTTCAAATCATTTAAAATCCCTTCAGCAATGGCACGCCCGTGCCTTGCGGGCCCGCGCCTGAGGGCCTCGCAAGAGGGCCCTTTGGCGTGGCCCTTAGGCGGTGGACCGTGCGGGACCCACTATCTGCTGCTATATGCTCATTCTGTTCAGCGATATGCTGTTTGTAGTTAATGTAAGGTAATGTAATGTAAGTTATGTACTGTGTTCCCTGTTTGTACTCCTAGTGTTTTGTTGTGATGTAATGATAATGCAATGTATGTTTCCCTCACCTTTGTTTAACTTTGTGCTGTATTAACCGCTTTGATTGAAGGAAAAGGCGGGATACAAAACATGTTAAATAAATAAATAAAATAAGAGTGATTCAGGTGTGTTCATGCAGTGATACTGATTGTGTGTTTGTGTTGGTGTATATTAGATTCTTGTTGAGCTATTTACATTGTGTGCTATTAAAGAATCTTATGTACAAGGGTCAGGGGAGGGGAGTAGGTCTTTCGTTCTTGCTTGGTGAGTAGATCATGTGACGTGACCATAGTGTTCAATGAATAGTGTTGTCTTAAGCTGCTTCCGAAAGTCTTTGCGGTCTGTTAGTCTTAGTTCGCCTGGGAGGGTGTCTCAAATTGCTGGTGCAGCCAGGGAAAGGGCTCGTTCCGCAGTGTCCTTGCGGACCTTGGTGAGATCTTTTGGGGTGTTAACACGATTGGAAGTGCCTCTCCTCCTTGGTCGTGTGCTTCTGTCAGGTTGTATGAGTGTTTGTAGGCTGAGGGCAGATGATTGTTCTTTGATCTTGAAGATGTTTATGACAGTCTTATATTTGATGTGTGAGCTGATTGGGAGCCAGTGTAGATCTTTCAGTATGGGTGTGATGTGTTCTTGTCTTGTTGTACCAGATATTATGCGAGTCACTGTGTTGTGTGCCAACTTCAGCAGTCTGAGTGTTTGTTTTGGTAGACCAAGGTAGATTGGGTTGCAGAAGTCTAGTAGTGGGGTGTGACAAGGCAGAGGCTCAGAAAGAGAAGAAAAAGGGTTTAAAACACCTTCTGTCACCTCACATGTTTACGGATACAGGACAGGAAGGGGTTAAGATTCCAGCACATGAACCTTCTCTGCAAAGAAGAGCAGGGAAAGAACCACACCCTAGCTCTAGGCTAACCCAGAGACCTAGCCAATCAGGGAGGTGGGCGGAGTCAGACCGGATTGGGCCCCCCTGCACTCATAACCAGGAAGCAGCAGTTAGTAGAGAGAGAGAAAGGGGAACGAAGGACAGAACCGGAGAAAGGAGGAGGAAAGGAGTTGCAAGGACCGGAGGTGGAGTAGAAAGGAGAGTTCCTGTGGGTGGTCCAGGAAGAGACCCAGGCAGAGCTCAGCTCCAAGGGAGAGTGGACCCTGGAAGGGACCCCGAGCCAGACTCAGGATCCTTGGACATAGACTTGGAGTCAGTGGAGTTCCCCAGAGTTGAAAGCTGCCAGAACCAGGTCAGAGCAAAACCTTTTGAACATTGTAAAGTAGATAGCTCTGAAGTAAGCCAGTCTCGAGAGAGTGGTAATAGAGTGCTGTCTAGGAGGAACAGGCCTGAACCAAGTTTTGAAAGGAAACCTGGAATTACCAGAGAGAAGTTGGGCTGTAGGAGAGTCCCTATTGAGAAACTGCAAGCATTTCCCTTATACAGACAGCGTGACCAGAGCACTAGCTCAGAAGGTAGCACACCTGCCTATCAGCAAAAGACTAATTGGCAGCTACCGGGCAGAGAACTAGGAACAGATCCTGAGGACCAGGCTGTAGCCCTGAGTCCTAGTGTAGTTGTGGACCGAAGTGACGACAGCCAAGGTTGGGTTTCAAGTTAAAGAATACTTTTATTGTTGCCCAAAGTATAGCACAAAGTATTGCATAAAGAACCGCACAGGATTTACTCCCCCAACACAGAAAGTAAAGTGGTAACTTTTTGTACCAAATGAAAGTCCAAGTATAAAGTCAGTTCTCCTGATTCTTCTCAGGGACAGGTAACAAACTTAAATGCTTTTAGGCTTCTTCCAGCTTTATCAATACAACAACTTTCCCAGAACGCTAGCAATGCTTTCCAAGTATCAGCTCTCAATAAAGGAAACTTCTAGCTGTTGTATTTTCTTTCTAATACTCATATCTTGCTTTAACAGCTTTAAATAAAATGACAATCTCCACACTCTCTTGGCCTCTTGATAACAGGCTTCTTGTGCAGGAACACTTCCTTACGTTGCCTTTCATACACAGCTGCAAGGTATGAAGCTTTGAGTCATTGCACCCAGCAGAATGGTGCTGTTTCTTGTGCAAACTCTAAGAATCTCGATTTGGGCTTCACAGCACTCAGTCATAGAACCTGGATGAATTCTAGATCCTTACTCTTTCATACACATTCCACATTCCATCTCAGAATCACTGTTACTGGATAAGGGAGCCCCTAACTCCATTGGTTCTTCCAGCCTCTCTGAAATCCCTTTATCCTGGGGAACATATAAGCCTTCAGACTTTAATACAAACTCATACAAATAAAGCAGACTCATACAAATAAAGCAGAATCCATACAGACGTATAACTGACAAAACCACTATCATAGACGCAAAAACAAAGCTCATCTTAATAAACATTCGATCCATACGAAACAAAATACCAATAATCAATGACATGATAAAAGAAGAAAAACCTGAAATTATATGCATCACCGAAACATGGCTCTCTCCCACAGACACTGTACTACTAAACCAGCTCACCACACACCAGTATGACATATTCAGCTGTCATCGAGATGCAAAGAGAGGTGGTGGTACCCTCATACTCACTAAAAAAGACCTACAATACACCTTAACAAGTTTAAATAATATAGACGGAGTGGACATAATCAACATAGAAAATAGAACCCTTGCACTCACCCTCATATATAGACCCCCTACAGCTGATCAAAAAAACCTCTCTCCCATCCTTGAACTTGCTTGCACAACATCACCAAGCAAACCGCTCATAATCCTAGGTGATTTAAACCTCCCTTCCCTAAATGATTCCCAATCAAATAACTTTATGGACACTATGTTCCAAATGGGATATACACAGATAGTGCAAGCACCCACTCACACAAAAGGTAACACCCTAGATCTCATCTTCCTCCCTAGCTCCTTTATCAACCACCAGCAGCACACCCCTCCAACAATAACAGAAGTACCATGGTCCGACCATCACCTCATTACACTCCACCTCCCAATACAAGCAATGCAGAACTCTACGCACCACACACCTCATATATCACGATTTGCACACTTCAACAAAGACACTTTCCTGGACAAAGTACTACCCATACTCAACACAAACCTCCCAGACATCAACTCCACCGTAAATCACTGGAACCTTACAGTTCAAAAAGCAGCTGCCCCACACAATCCACACCTAGACAGTTAAAAAAGACAGAAAAATGGTTCACGAAAGACCTAGTGAACCTAAAAAAACAACTGAGAAAACAAGAAAAGAAATGGAGGAAAACTAAATCTGCTGAGAATAAATCCCAATACTTAAACACACTCAACGAATACAAGAATGCGATTAATAAATCAAAAAAAGATGACCACTCCAAGGTAATAAACCTAGCTATCAATCGCCCTAGAGAACTATTTGCAATTGTAAATACACTGACAAAAGTCAAAAATCCAGAACCAAAACAATCTGCAATAAGTATACAAACCCTTGCAACCCACTTTGCAGAAAAACTAAAATGCAAACTTAATACTACACCAACACTAATCCACACAAACACCGAAACTAATAACAACTGGACAACTTTTCATACGATAGATCAGAAACACCTCCTCAGGATTATAACAATTATCAACACCACAACTTCCCCACTCGATCCATGCCGCGTATCATGGATCAAAAGTACTAAGGAAGAACTAGCTGGAAACATTCAATACATAGTAAATCAATCCCTCTCCCAAGGCATTATGCCTGATGCCCTAAAATTCACAACAATCCGCCCAATAATAAAAAACAATAAACTCGACCCGAAAGACCCAAACTCATATAGACCAATAGCCAGCATTCCATTTATGGCTAAAATAATAGAAAAAACTGTTCAACTTCAATTGCAAGAACATATAGATGAGCACAACTCCCTTGACTCCCACCAATTCGGTTTCCGCCCCTTCCATGGGGTAGAAACCCTATTAATTACTCTGATGGACTTCCTCATAAGACATACAGATGATAACACTCAAGGCCTCCTACTCCTTTTCATAGACATTTCCGCTGCATTTGACAACATCAACCACCTTACACTGATTAACAGATTAGAAAAGTTAGGAATAGGTGGGACCGTCCTCAATTGGTTCAGGTCCTACATCACACACAGACTAATACGAGTTCAATTAAACCAGGAAGCATCAGAAACCTTCCCCCAAGGACAAGGAATACCACAAGGATCAGCCCTTTCTGCTCTCCTTTTCAACCTGTACCTGCAACCCATCACAAAATATTTAAAAAACACAAAATCAATCACTTTATCTATGCCGACGACATCATGCTCGCCCTCCCCATAACCACGAAAAACCCTAATTATAACACTCTATCCGAATGCATGGCGGAAACCTCATCCTGGATGGAAACCCTCTTCCTCAGCATCAATCTCAAAAAAACTGAGGCAATGTTTGTATCAAGATCACCTGTGGCTGAAGATACCTACCCAACAACAATCTCCATCAATAACACAACGATACCTGTTAAAAAAGAGGTAAAATACCTAGGCGTCATAATCGATCACACACTCACCATGCTACCTCACATAAAACAGACGGTAAAAACTATATTCTACAAACTCAAAACTATTCAACACTTAAGGCTCCTCCTTGACACACATGACTTTAGATCAGTCGTTAGTGCACTCATAACCCCTCACTTTGACTATTGTAATAGTCTCCTAACCGGCCTCCCACAAAAGAATATCTACTTATTACAAAGAGCACAGAACATTTGTGCAAAAGTAGTCACTAAAGCCCACCTAGCAGACCATGTAACCCCTATACTGCTAGAACTACACTGGCTCCCCATAAATTATCGAATCAAATACAAAATACTACTAACAACCTTCAAACTACTAAATGATATTGCCCCCTCACATCTATCCACACTCCTTCACGTCCCAAATGAATCAAGAGCCCGCAGACTAAATGCAACCCTCTCACTAGAGCTGCCAAAAACATTCACGAGGACCAAAAACTCCACCAGTGCCAGAGCCTTCTCATTCACCGCTCCCACACTTTGGAATGACCTCCCAATAGACATCCGAATCATAAAGGACCTCTCCCAATTCAGGAAAGAACTCAAGACATACCTATTCTCTGAGCATTTCGGAATCCCCTACCCTCCAAGTCCAGACACACAGCGTCCACAGACACACAAACAAACAAACCCCGCAGAAACACAATTAACTGAACACACACAACTCCTCTTCTAACAGCTCCCAAAGACACCCCAAACAACCCACGAAAAAATGGAAATAAATTCCATCACACACAAACCCACTCACACACACACACAAACACACGCACACTTATACACTTAAACACACGCACACTTATACACACACACACACACACACACACACACACACACACACACACACACCTGAATAGCGAATCATGTATCCTTGTAAATAATTCCTATAAATAGCAATGTCAGCTCGCTGACATCCCCCTGTAAATTCAGCAGTATACAAAAGTATACACCCTGTAAATAGTTCTGACAATTTGCTGTTCTGTTATATGTAAAAAGTTAAGAAGTTCTTGTTCTATGTAATGTTATGCAAATGTATGCAATTGTTCCATGTAAACCGCCCCTGATCTCTGGAAGGGGCGGTATAGAAGAAATAGATAAATAAATTCCTTAATTATAGCCTGGAGCTGTTTCCATTTACTCTCTCTCTGTCTTCTGGGCACTTGCAAGGCTTTGGGTTTATCAGCACCTCTTAACACCTCATAAAAGGGGTTTATTTCCTCCTTGCCTTGCCTAGGTAGTTGCCTCTGGTTGGGAGGGATATGTCTCTTCTGGTACTGCCTTATGAGATCCCTCAGCACAGCCTGGTCCTCAGGATCTGTTCCTAGTTCTCTGCCCGGTAGCTGCCAATTAGTCTTTTGCTGATAGGCAGGTGTGCTACCTTCTGAGCTAGTGCTCTGGTCACGCTGTCTGTATAAGGGAAATGCTTGCAGTTTCTCAATAGGGACTCTCCTACAGCCCAACTTCTCTCTGGTAATTCCAGGTTTCCTTTCAAAACTTGGTTCAGGCCTGTTCCTCCTAGACAGCACTCTATTACCACTCTCTCGAGACTGGCTTACTTCAGAGCTATCTACTTTACAATGTTCAAAAGGTTTTGCTCTGACCTGGTTCTGGCAGCTTTCAACTCTGGGGAACTCCACTGACTCCAAGTCTATGTCCAAGGATCCTGAGTCTGGCTCGGGGTCCCTTCCAGGGTCCACTCTCCCTTGGAGCTGAGCTCTGCCTGGGTCTCTTCCTGGACCACCCACAGGAACTCTCCTTTCTACTCCACCTCCGGTCCTTGCAACTCCTTTCCTCCTCCTTTCTCCGGTTCTGTCCTTCGTTCCCCTTTCTCTCTCTCTACTAACTGCTGCTTCCTGGTTATGAGTGCAGGGGGGCCCAATCCGGTCTGACTCCGCCCACCTCCCTGATTGGCTAGGTCTCTGGGTTAGCCTAGAGCTAGGGTGTGGTTCTTTCCCTGCTCTTCTTTGCAGAGAAGGTTCATGTGCTGGAATCTTAACCCCTTCCTGTCCTGTATCCGTAAACATGTGAGGTGACAGAAGGTGTTTTAAACCCTTTTTCTTCTCTTTCTGAGCCTCTGCCTTGTCACATGGGGTTATTAGTACCTGACAGACTGTACGGAAGTGCTCTGGGGCGAGGAGGGGCTTGAGGCGTCGGATAATTCTCATCCTGTGGTATGCGCTTTTGGTGGTTCTGCTTATGTGTGATTGTAGATTCAGTTCCTTGTCCAGGGTTGCTCCGAGGTACTTTACTTCTGGTTTTATGGGTATGGTTGTGTCTTATCTTGATGTTGGGTGGCGGGACGAAGTCAGTGTTTCGGGTGATGATTAGTGCCTCAGTCTTGCTATAGTTTATGGTGAGGTTGTTGTTTTGAAACCAGCTGGTCATGCGTATGAGACAGTTTGTTATTTTGGAGTAGTCCGGGTTGTCGACTGTGATAGGTGTGTATATTTATTTATTTATTACAGTTTCTTATATACCGCGCTATTCGGTATCAGCGCAGTTTACATCATAACATAACTACCATAACGACAAGTTGTCAGGTTTTACATCGAACAGGGATACAAACTTGGATAACCGGGTAAACTATATACATAAGCTATTTACACAGCAAGGATAGGTAAACATCAGATAATGAATATGAGGGCATTTCTAGAGTGGGTCCTTTTGTGAGAGGGGTATCTAGGTTCAATTGCTGGCTGGGAAGTATTGAAGGAAGAGGTAGGTTTTGAGTGCCTTCCTGAACTGATATAGATTGGTTATGGCCCTAATGTCAGGGGGTAGTGCATTCCAGCATTTGGGGATATAGAAACTGCACGCCCTGTTTGTGGTTGTCTTGTTGCACTTTGTCGATGCCTTTGGTGTGATTAGCAGGTTGACAGCTGTTGCTCTTCTGGATCTGTTGGGGGGAACAATGTGGATAAGATGTGTAAATGAGGAGGAGGAAATACCTTTGATTGCCTTGAAAGCTAATAGAAGTGTTTTGAAGGTGATCCTCCCATGAATAGGTAGCCAGTATAGCTGTTTGAGAATGGGAGTCACGTGGTCGCTTCTGGCTGCTCCGTAGATGACCCTGGCTGTGGCGTTCATGGCCAACTGTAAGGGGGTTAGTGTGGATTGGGGGAGCCCTTGTAAGATGGCATTTGCGAAGTCAAAATGTGGCAGGATCAGTGCTTGATATATGGTTCGGAAATCATCTGGGTCCAACAGGGAGCGTAGGTGCTTGAGTGAACGGATTTTAAAATAGACGGCTTTGACTATATTGCTTATGTGGCGTTTCATGTCCAGACGTTGATCCACAGTAACTCCCAGGTATTTTATTGCCTCTTTAGTTTGCAGGTCAGCTTCCTTGACACTGACGTGGGACGGCGGAGTAAAGTTGGGGTCTCTGGTGATGAATAGCACTTCTGTTTTTTTATGTTGAATGCGTAGGTTTTGTGACTGGAGCCACGTTGAAACTGCATTGAAGCAATCCGTGAGTGGGGTCAGGTCCATGTGAGTTGTGGAGAAAGGCATGTATAAGAGAATGTCATCTGCATATATCAAGCATTTCACATTGAATGATCTTATGATATTGCAGATGGGCTGCATGTAAATATTGAAGAGTAAGGAGGATAACGAGGAGCCTTGGGGTACCCCTTGCTTTTGATGGAAATGTATCGACTCTTCTAATCCATATATCATGATGTCATCGAAGTAAATAGTGTATTGTATATTGTGTTCTTTCATGATGTCGCATATTGGCTGGATGTAGAGGTTGAATAAGAGTGCTGATAAGGCTGATCCTTGTGGTACTCCTTGTAGGACCTTTATGGGTCGGGAAGTGTTGGGGCCTACCTTGACCTGTATCTGTCTGTCGGTAAGGTATGAGTGGAACCATTTCAGGGTGGATCCATGTAACCCAATGTTCTGTAGTCTTTCCAGTAGGGTTCTGTGATCCACTGTGCCAAATGCTGATGAAATGTGTGATGACAAAGGCAGTTCAGAAGAAATGGAATGGCAGAAAAGTGAACCCTGTTCCTTTAAAAATGCTAGCATTCAGGGTTTCCCTGGCAACCAAGAACCCCTGAGTCAGAGTGCAACCAGCATCAAGCCCCGCCCATGTCAGCACGTCAGAGCTAGGTGGAATCCTAGCAGCTCCCACGTGTGCTGGGAGAAGGGTGTGGTCCCTAGGAAAGATCAGTTTAAAACTGCTGAGTTTGAGCAGTCAGTTAGAACAGGAACCGGCACGAGAACAGGAAGCGGCACGAGAACTGGAAGAACCACCAAGAAAGGAGTCTCGAGAGGAGCTCCAGGAAGCAGCAGAGGAGCCTTGGGAGGCTCGAGCAGAGCTGGAACTAAGAGCAGAGACGAGCTGTGGGATCTAGGAGCAACAGGTCCAAGGCAGCCACAGCTAACAGGGAAATTGCCACAAGGGAGACAAGCGTCTGAAGAGAGAAGGCAGCATGGCTTTGAGCAGAGAGGAGTGGAACAACTAAGAGGCCCCGAGTTCAGGCAAGTGTATGTTCCAGAGTCCCTGCATAAGAGAAAGTTGAAGGAGTTAGTTCCTACTGGAGGAAGCAACTCAGATAGCCAGCTAAACTGTAAAAGTAGAGAGAATAGCTTGTCTGCATTCCCTAATCTAAGTCTCTCTGAAGAAATACAGCAGAAGAAACTATTGCTAGAAAGACTAAATGAACTGTTGCAGAAGCAGAGTAGTAAGCTCTACGACCAGGTACCCTCTGAGAACTGCTGCAATGAATCTGTAGAGGAGATGGAAATAGAATGTTATGATAATGAGCCTGAAGAAATACAATGCTCATTTTGTAGGGCAAACAAGCCGGAGGTGTGCTGAAGCATAAAGCACATGTGAATGAATGAATGTTTAAAGTAATGAAGCTTGTTTGAATGAGAGATACAGCAAAGGAAAATAACTGAAGGTTTTAAGCTAAGCTGTTTCTCCTATATGCCTGGAAGTGAAATGAAACTTAATGGACATTTTGAAGCTGTCTGTATGTGAGGAAGCTGTGAGTAAACAGTCTTCCTGTGAAGTTAACTTGCTTTAAGAAAGTTTACAGCCTGAGCTTTGGAAGCCAATTCCGGTGTCAAAGTTAACTGCTTAAACTGACCTACCTGTGAATACAACTTGTGAACTTTATTCTTTGTTTTTGGAGAAGAATCCATTTTTGAGTTCAGCACTGTTAATTTGATGCGAGGGGAAAAATCCCAAGAAAATAAAATATTCTCTGCTTTGCCTAACCACTTGTGCTCACACTACTTTGCCTGATAGAATAAGTAAACTACAGTACCCAGCAGCCCTAGCTGGCGGCCATATTGGTGAACCTTATTCAAAGGGCAAGAAGGCGACACTCTCCGGCTGCCCGGCTATACGCCCGGCCAGGAGGTGGCGACAAATGTCGATGAAGATCATTAGTATTCCTTTCTTGGAGTTGTCTATGAGGCAGAGAATGTTATTGAAGAGGTATAGCAGGAGTGTTTCAACCCCGTGGTTGGGGCGGAAACAGTGTTGGTTGATGTCTAGTGGTGCGTGGTTGTCAATATGTTCTTGTAGTTGGTGCTGTACTGCCTTCTCAATTATTTTTGCTAGTAGGGGTATGCTTGAGATCGGTCTGTATGCTGCTGGATTGTTCTTATCGAGTGTGGATTTCTTCGGGATAGGTCTTATCGTGATGAGCTTTAGTTGATTTGGCACGTTTCCTTGAGTCAGAGAATTGTGCACCATGTTGTGTATGGTGTGGATCAAGCTTGATTTGGTGGCTTTGATCCATGTCACTGGGCATGGATCTGTTGGAGCCGAGCTTGTATTGAGTGCGGTGATGATGTGAGAGCTGCTCTGTGGAAGGGGTGCAGAATGTGCCCCATGTTTTCGGGGGTGAGTTTGGCTTTGTGGTTGTGTTTCATCTTGGTTGTACTGCAGAAAGCGTAGTTACTCACCTGTAACAGGTGATCTCCGGGAACAGCAGGACTTTAGTCCTCACATATGGGTATCGTCGGTACCGACAGAGCCTGCGTGGGAATGCTCCCCAGCGTCCAATAGGAACGCTTTTTGGACCATCCCTCAGCATATGCGCGCTGCCTTCCCGCCTTTCCAACTGTCCCTCTTCAGTTAAGTTTGTAGCTGAGTGAAAGGATAGAGGGAGAGTGGAAAGAGACAAAGAGAGAGAGAGACTCCTCCTAGGGGAGGTGGTTGGGTTGTGAGGACTAAACTCCAGTTGTTCCCGGAGATCACCTGTTAAAGGTGAGTAACTACGCTATCTCCAGGAACAAGCAGGAATGTAATTCTCACATATGGGGACTCCCTAGCTGAAAATGCCAGGGAGATAGCCCCAGGAAGGTGCCACCGTCGAAGATGACAATCCTTCCTCCCATGGATCTCTGGCATCCCACCAGGGTTGGTGGGTAGGAGTTGGTTTAAGTTTGAAAGAGATTTTGAAGAACAGCTTGGCCAAAGAAGGCATCCCGATGGGAGGCTTTATCTAGGCAGTAGTGGGCTGTGAAGGTGTGTACCGAAGCCCAGGTGGCTGCTCGACATATGTCATCGATAGACACAGAGTGGAGATTAGCCATAGAAGCTGCCATAGCTCTCACATTATGAACTGTGACATGGTCACGAAGAGCAAGACCCTTACTCTCATAAGCAAAGGGATACGCATTGGGCAATCCTTTTAGATAAAGTTCTTTTGGAGACTGGAGGTCCCAAATGACTAGGGTCAAAAGCTACAAAACGTAGCGAGGACTTTATGTTGCTGTGTTCTTTGTATGTAAAAGGCTAAGGCCCTTTTACAATACAAAGTATGAAGGTTTCTTTCTGCATTAGAGGCGTGGAGCCTCGTAAAAAATACAGGAAGATAAATGGATTGGTTTAAATGAAAAGGCAAAACCACCTTTGGCATAAAGTGTGAGTGAGTTCGAAGAAGAACCTTATCATGATGAAATCTAATATAAGGAGGATCAACCACTAAAGCTTGCAATTCACTAATGCGATGGACAGAGGTGATTGCAATTAGGAAGATGACCTTCCAAGACAAAAACTTAAGGGCTGTAGTGGCCAAAGGTTCAAAAGGCGGCTTCATGAGCTGCCCGAGAACTAGATTTAGATCCCATGATACCGGTGGTGGCTTGATGGGAGGTTTAGTTAATAAAAGGCCTCTCATAAATCTTGATAGGAGTGGATGAGAGGAAATTGGTTGTCCATTTAGAGGCTTATAAGAAGCTGTAATTGCACTAAGATGGACTCTTACCGAATTGGTCTTTAACCCAGAATTCGATAAGTGAAGGAGGTACTCTAGTATCGATTCTAGGGGTATGACCAGGGGGTTTAACCCCCTATTAGAGCACCATATAGTAAAATGTTTCCACTTAAAGGCATAAGATCTTCTTTTGGAAAGTTTCCTAGAAGCCTGAAGGATATCTTTTACCTGCTGGGACAGGTTGAAATCCTGGAGATTTAAGCCTTCAGCAGCCAGGCCGTTAGGTGCAGGGACTGGGAATTCGGGTGCCATAGCATCCCGTTCTCCTGGGAAAGGAGATCTGGAGCATGCCCTAACTCCAGAGGTGCCGCTTGAGACAGATGCAGAAGCAGGGAATACCACGTTTGGCATGGCCATCGTGGTGCTACGAGAATCATGTGACACCCTGTCCCTCTGAAGCTTGAAGAGTGTTTTGGGGATGAGGGGAATGGGTGAGAAGGCATAAAGGAAGTCCTGACCCCAGTGAAGGAGGAACACATCCCTTGCCTGACAATTGTCCGCCGGAATCCTGGAACAGAACCGGGGAAGTCTGGCATTCAGTGGACTTGCAAAGAGATCTATGTCTGGAGTGCCCCAGAGATGAAATATCTTTGCCACCTGGTCTAGGTGGAGTGACCACTCGTGAGATAGCAGTACTCGACTTGAGTTTGTCTGTCCGAAGGTTTTGAATGCCTGGAAGATATATCACTAGAAGGTGAATTTGATGCTCTCTGGCGAGGGCCCATAGTCGTAAAGCTTCATTGCATAACAACAGAAAGCCTTCCCGCCCTGCTTGTTCACATAGAACATGGCTACCTGATTGACCATCTGGACTAGGACTGTCTTGTAGCTGAGCTGGGCGTGGAACACTCGAAGAGCTAAATAAATTGATCTTAATTCCAAGAGGTTTATGTGTAAACCAGCCTCCTGTGGAGTCCAGGTACCCTGGGTACAGAGATGATTCAGGTGTGCTCCCCAACCACCTGTAATGCATCTGGTGTTAGGGTGGCCTGAAAGAGGGGTTGATGGAAAGGAGACCCTATTGTCAGATTTTCTAATGATTGCCACCATTGGAGGGACAAAATTAGTCGTTGAGAGACTGTTATTTTGTCCGACAAATGACCAGTGGGCTGTGTCCACTGTGTGGAGAGGGTCCACTGAGCTGCTCGCACGTGAAGGCGAGCATATCGGACTACATGAACTGTGGATGCCATGTGTCCCAGTAACTGCAGTAGCTCCCGAGCAGTGAGGTAGGATTTGCCTGCTGCTTGGGAAGCTAGCTGCATAATGCGAAGACACCGGGCCTGTGGAAGGAAAGCCCTTCCCTGCCTAGTATCCAGACAGACTCCTATGAATTCTAAGTATTGGGAAGGAACTAGTTGAGACTTCGGGAAGTTTATTTCCAATCCCAAGTATTGGAGGATTTGCATTGTACAGGACAGTGCAGGGCTGGCCTCTGCAACTGTGGAGGCTTGAATGGGCCAGTCGTCTAAGTAAAGGAAGACAAAAATCCCCAGGGTTCGCAGAAATGCTGCCCCAGGGTTCGCAGAAATGCTGCTACTACTGCCATGCATTTCGTGAACACCCTTGGTGCTGAAGCCAGACCAAAAGGAAGAACCGACCAGAGGGGAAGCCATACTGGACCTAGTCCTTAGTGGAACACCAGATCTGGTGCAAGAAATAAGGGTGTTGGGACCACTTGGCAATAGTGATCATAGCATGATCGTGTTTGATTTAATTAGTGGAGGAGGGATAGTAAAGAAATCCACAGTACTACCTTCTAACTTTCGAAAGGGAGACTATGATAAAATGAGGACTATAGTTAAGAAAAAACTAAAAGGAGCAGTTGCAAAGGTTAAAGACTTACATCAAGCTTGGGTGTTGTTGAATAATACTATCCTGGAAGCCCAGACCAGCTGTATTCCACGCATTAAGAAAAGTGGAAGAAAGTCCAAAATACTGCCAGCATGGTTTAAAGGTGAGGTCAGAGAGGCTGTTGCTGCCAAAAAGGCATCTTACAGGAAATGGAAAAAAGAGCCAAACGACGAAAACTGGAAACAGCACAAGCACTGGCAACTTAAATGCAAAGCATTGATAAGGCAGGCAAAGCAAGAATTTGAGAAGGAACTTGCTACGGAAGCAAAAACACGAAATAAAGACTTTTTCAAGTACATTCGTAGCAAAAGGCCTGTGAGAGAATTAATTGGACCATTAGATGATAGAGGGGTAAAAGGGGCAGTAAGAGGAGACAAGGCTATAGCAGAGACTGAATGAATTCTTTGCTTTGGTCTTTACTGAGGAAGATGTAGGGATGTTACCAAAGACTGAAGTGATATTTAAAGGTGATACTGCAGAGGAATTGAGAGAAATATCGCTACACTGGGAAGATGTATTACAACTATTTGATAAACTGAATAGTAGCAAATCACCTGGACCGGATGGTATACATCCAAGAGTGTTGAAAGAACTGAAATATGAGATTGCAGACCTGCTATAAGTAATCTGTGAACTTTCATTAAAATCATCTCTAATACCTGAAGATTGGACGATCGCCAATGTAACAACAATTTTAAAAAGGGTTCCAGGGGTGATCCGGGAAAGCACAGTTACTCACCTGTAACAGGTGATCTCCGGGAACAGCAGGAATTTAGTCTTCACATATGGGGTATCTTTGGGACCGACGGAGCCTGCGCGGGAACGCTCCCCAGCGTCCAATTAGAAAGCTTTTGGAAGCATCCCACAGCGCCTGTGTGCTGCCTTCCCGCCTTTCCCAACTGCCTCTCTCTAGTTGAGTTTAAAGCTGAGACAAAGAAAGAGAGAGAGAGGGAAAGAGAAAGAGATAGATAGAGAAATACAACTCCTAGGGGAGGTGGGTGGGTTGTGAAGACTAAATTCCTGCTGTTCCCAGAGATCACCTGTTACAGGTGAGTAACTATGCTATCTCCAGGAACAAGCAGGAATGTAGTCTTCACATATGGGGACTCCCAAGCTTTAGATGCCAGGGAGAGACCCCAGAAGTTGTGCGTCCCTGTGAAAGGGCTGCACTTCCCCCCCATGGATCTCCGGCATCCTACCAGGGATGGTGGGTAGGAGTTGATTAAGTATGGAACAGGTGTTGGAGAACAGCCTGACCAAACAAGGCATCCCGGCGGAGGTCCTTGTCCAAGCAGTAATGGGCTGTGAAGGTATGAACCGAGGCCCAAATGGCTGCGAGACAGATGTCGTCGACAGACACAGAGTGCAGATGAGCCATTGAAGCTGCCATGGCTCTCACATTGTGAGCTGTGACATGGCCCTCAAGAGGAAGATTCTTACTCTGATAGGTAAAGGAAATACACTGTGCAATCCAGTTGGACAGTGTTCTCTTGGACACTGGAAGTCCCAGATGAGAAGGATCAAAAGCAACAAAGATTTGAGAGGACTTTCTATGTTGCTGTGTTCTCTGTAAGTAAAAAGCTAAAGCTCTTTTACAGTCCAAAGTATGAAGGTTCCTTTCTGCATTTGATGCATGAGGCCTTGGAAAAAACACAGGCAGGTAGACCGCTTGGTTCAAATGAAAAGGCGAGACCACCTTTGGCATAAAGTGTGGATGAGTCATGATGGAACCTTGTATAAGGAGGATCAGCCACTAGTGCCTGCAACTCACTGATGCTACGTGCTGATGTGATTGCAATGAGAAAGATAACTTTCCAAGAAAGGAATTTCAACGAGGTAGTAGCCAAGGGTTTGAAAGGTGGCTTCATGAGCTGGCCAAGAACCAGGTTTAAGTCCCATGCCACCGATAGTGGCCTAATGGGAGGCTTAGTTAGAAGAAGGCCTCTCATAAATCTTGCTATAAGAGGATGGGAGGAAATAAGTTGTCCATTTAAAGGCTTGAAAGAAGCTGCAATAGCACTTAAATGGACTCTTACTGAGTTAGTTTTAAGTCCTGCATTGGATAAATGAAGGAGATACTCCAGTAATGATTCCAGAGGTATAGCAAGGGGGCTAAGACCCTTTTGCGAGCACCATATGTAAAACCTTTTCCACTTGAAAGCATAAGAGCACCTTGTGGAAGGTTTTCTAGAAGCATAAAGGATATCCTTTACTTGCTGAGAAAGGTTAAGATCATGAAGATCTAGGCCTTCAGCAACCAAGCCCTGAGATGCAGAGACTGGGGATTGGGATACCATAACATTCCGTCCTTCTGAAAAGGAGATCTGGAGCAGACCCTAACTTCAGAGAGGGAGCTTGAGAGAGATGTAGAAGCAGAGGGTACCACACTTGCCATGGCCAATGTGGAGCTATGAGAATCATACGACCTCTGTCTCTCTGAAGCTTGAACAGGGTTTTGGGAATTAGGGGAATGGGCGGAAAGGCATAAAGGAAGTCCTGACCCCAATGAAAGAGGAAAGCATCCCTGGCCTGAGAGCCCTGAGCTGGAATTCTGGAACAGAACCGGGGAAGTTTGGCATTCAACGGACTTGCAAAGAGGTCTATGTACGGGATTCCCCAAATTTGAAAAATCTTGGCCACCTGGTCTGCATGTAGAGACCATTCGTGTGGAAGCAGAACTCGACTGAGTCTGTCTACCCAAGAGTTTTGAATACCTGGAAGATACACTGCCAGGAGATGAATCTGATGCTCTCTGGCGAGGGCCCATAGTCTCAAAGCTTCGTTGCAAAGCGACAGAGCCTGTTCCTCCCTGCTTATTCATGTCGAACATGGCTAATTGATTGTCCATATGAATGAGGACTGTCTTGTAGCTGAGCAGGGTGTGGAACACTCGCAGAGCAAGGAAGATAGCTCTGAGCTCTAAGAGATTCATGTGTAGCTGAGTCTCCTGTGGAGTCCAAGTGCCTTGGGTGGAGAGGTCTTGCAGATGAGCTCCCCAACCCATTGGTGAAGCATCTGTTGTGAGAGTCGCCTGGGGTAAAGGTTGTTGAAATGGGGACCCCACCAACAGGTTTTGAGTGGACTTCCACCATTGGAGGGACAAAATAAGGCGATTTGTGTTTGCTATTTGTCTGACAGGCACCCTCATGCCTGGGTCCATTGAGTGGATAAAGTCCACTGGGCTGCTCTCATATGGAGGCGAGCATAAGGAACCACATGCACGGTAGATGCCATGTGGCCTAGTAGTTGTAATATTTCTCGAGCAGTGAGATGAGGCTTTAGCACTGCTTGAGAAGCTAACTGCACCATGCAAAGGCAACGGGTTTGGGGAAGATAGGCCCTTGCTTTCCTGGTATCCAGCAAAGCTCCTATGAACTCTAGAGACTGAGTGGGAGTTAAGCTGGATTTTGGGATGTTTATGACCAGACCCAAATACTGAAGGATACGCATTGTGCAAGATAGAGAAATCCTGGCCTCTGACTCTGATGGGGCTCGAATGAGCCAGTCGTCTAAGTAGGGGAAGACGAATATTCCTAGAGTGCGAAGAAATGCTGCTACCACAGCCATGCATTTCGTAAACACCCTTGGTGCTGAGGCCCAGCCAAAAGGAAGCACCCTCTATGGATAGTGCTTTCCTTGAAAAAGGAACTGAAGGAACTTTGTGAGTTGGATGGATGAGAACATGAGTGTACGCATCCTTGAGATCTAGAGAACAAACCAATCCTGACTCTGAAGGTATGGCAGCAGGGTTCCCAGAGAAATCATCTTGACTTTCTCCTTGAACAGAAATTTGTTCAATTCTCTGAGATCTAAAATTTTATTTATCTTATTTATTTATTTTTATTTCTTATATACCGCGCTATTATAATCAGTGTGGTTTACATTTGAACAGAACATACAAGAATGTAACAAGTTACATCGAGTTTTTTACATTGAACGGGGAAAGTAAACATGGAAGAAAGGTCTGTGTCCCCCTGTTTTCTTTCGGATAAGGAAATAGGGGGAGTAAAACCCTGCACGCTGTTGAGGAATGGGTACCTCTTCTATTGCCCCTTGGGCAAGAAGCATAGTGATCTCTTGATCTAACAGGTTGATGAGAGAGGTCTGAGAATTGAACTGTCTTACCGTTGTGGGAGGGGGCATGCGGAGAAAGTGAAGCTTGTACCGCTCTTTTATAATGGAGAGAATCCAATGTTCTGCTGTTATCTGCCCCCATCTGGGGGCAAAGTGACACAACCTTCCTGGAATGGTGGAAGGTTCTGGTCCGTTGAGGGCCAGGAAGGTTAAGTTCTCTAGATGGAAGTCAAAGGCCTTGCGGAGGCTGAGACTGCTGAGACAGTTGAGGCTTAGCAGTCTTTGCTTTCCTTTGTTTAGGTGGTTGCTGACTCTTATGGACAGGTTGACCTGCAGAACGTCCCTGCTGAGAATAAGAGGGATAAAACCTCTTCTTTTTGGAGAAGAATGGTTTCTTGAAAGATTTCTTCCTTGCAGGATCAGTTGTGGCTTTGGACAATCTATCCAAAGTGGAGTTGTCATCATCCAACTCAATTGCTTTTTCTTGCCAATTTTTGCCGAATAGATTCTCACCTGTACAAGGAATATTGCCCAGTTTGTCCTGCACCCAGAGCAACAAAAAGGATGCCTGGAGCCAGGCAATTCTACGTGCACCTATGGCAATGGCAGAGGTTCTGCTTATGCACTCAAAACAGTCAAAAGCTGCACGATTGACAAATTTAGAAACATCCTGGGCATATTTAACCAGTGTGAGAAAATCCTGCCTCTTATCTTCAAGAAGAAGAGGGCTCAAAACTTCTACATCTCCTGTGACTTCCTTAAGGAACATTCCAATATATAAAATATAGGAACTGATCCTGGCAGAAAGCATGGAAGCCTGGAAAGTACGACGTCCAAAGGCATCCAAAGTTCGACACTCACGTCCTGGAGGATTAGAGGCAAGCCTCTTTGCACTTCTGATCCTTCTCATAGCTGATTCCACTATAATAGAGTGGTGAGGAAGCAGAGTCTTCTGGAAGCCAGGACACAGAGGTACTCGATACATGGTATCCAATCTACGAGTGAGGAGAGGTGGTAAGGGGTGTTTCCCACATTCTTAACATGAGATCATGTAAGATCTCATGGATAGGCAAGGTAGCTGCCTCCTTAGGAGCCTTGGGATATTGCAGAATCTCCAACTCCTTTGCCCTGGGCTCTGTTTCAGGATCCATGGTAATGGAAAGACCTCGAGCCCTGATAAAAATCCTGAAAGGAGATATCTTCTGGAGGAGACATCCTACGTTTGGGAGAGGAAGGCTCCTCGGGGAGAAGTACTCCGGTACCGATGGAGCTGTCATAATCCTCAGACTTCTCCGAGGATTCAAAGTACCTTCTGTCCGGATGCTCTTGTACAGCACGATACCCGTACCGACCGAAGTCGGTGCCGGGGAGAATCGGTACCGGTGTATCTGTACCGGAAGGCATGGCCTGACTGGGTGCCGGCAATGCAGACACCGATGTCAATGATATCGGTACCGATACCGATACTGGCACCGGAGTCGGTGCTGGTACCTGTAACTGTCTGACGCGGATCAGAGTGTGTCAATGCCGCAAGGAGAGCCGCCAGACTGCATTCAATAGCCAGGAACCTCTGGTCTATCGACGCTGCCGATGCCTGGGTATTGGTACTGGAAAAATCAGCCAGTACCCCAGAGCATGGCACCAGTAGTTCTGCCGAGGTTGAGGCCTCGAGAACATCCTGGAGCCACGATAATGCTTTGGCAGCGGAAGCCTCCCACCGGGGCAATTTTGCCAGTACAGAACCCTCACGGGTTCGATGCTTGGAAGGAGATCTACCCTTTGAGGACCGGCCAGACTTATGTTCAGTTACCTGAGATTCATGGGAGGAAGACGAAGCCCTGGAAGACGTCGATGCCACAGAGGCTGCATTGGAGGGAAAAAGGGCGCTGAGCTTAGCAGCCCGGTTTTGTCGACCCCTCTTGAACATCATGGTACAGGCCATACACTCCAAAATGGAGTGGTCAGGACCTAAACATTTAAGACACCACTCATGGGTGTCAGTGACGGAGATGGTACCGCCACGCTTGGTGCACTTCTTGAAACCCGAGGTGGGTTTTTCCATAGTAAGGGAAATTTTCGGCCTAAGGCCCAAAATGGCACGTGCACCTGAAGAAAAAAGGTTTGGAAAAATTTTTTTATTTTTTTTTTAAAAGAAAGAAAGAAAGAAGTATAGCATCGAGGGAAGGCAGACGCGACCCCAAATAGAAGGGGAATAGGAAAAATTTTCTGCGGTGACAGGAACGACAACCTGCTGGCTCCGTGGAAAACGAAGAACTGGAGAGGCAGTTGAGAAAGGCGGGAAGGCAGCACGCAGGCACTGTGGGATGCTCCCAAAAGCTTTCTAATTGGACGCTGGGGAGCATTCCCGCGCAGGCTCCATCGGTACCGACGATACCCCATATGTGAAGACTACATTCCTGCTTGTTCCTGGAGATATTACAGACCGGTGAGCCTGACGTCAGTACCAGGGAAAATGGTAGAAACCATTATAAAGAACAAAATTACACAGCATGTAGATAGTCATGGCCTAATGGGAGACAGCCAACATGGCTTTAGACAAGGAAGATCTTGCCTTACTAATCTGTTATGTTTTTTTGAAGGTGTGAATAAACAGGTGGACAAAGGTGAGTCGGTTGATATAGTGTGTATGGACTTTCAGAAAGCCTTTGACAAGGTCACTCATCAGAGACTTTTGGCAAAACTAAAAAGTCATGGGATAGGAGGCAGTTAACTATTGAGGATCGGGAACTGGTTAAAAGATAGAAAGCAGAGGGTAGGGCTAAATGGCCAATTTTCCCAATGGAAAAATGTGAATAGTGGAGTAAGCCAGGTATCTGTACTGGGTCCGCTACTTTTTGACATATTCAAACATGACCTAGAAAAGGGAATAACTTAGTGAGGTTATCAAATTTGCAGACGACACAAAACTGTTTAAAGTTGTTAAAACCGAAGAGGACTGTGGAAAACTGCAGGAGGATCTGGACAAATTGGAAGACTGGGCATCCAAATGGCAGATGAAATTTAATGTGGACAAGTGCAGAGTCATGCACCTAGGAAAGAACAACCCACGCTATGGTTACACAATGCAAGGTTCCACATTGGGAACCACCACCCAGGAAAAAGATTTAGGAGTCATCGTGGATAACACGTTAAAACCCTCCGCCCAGTTTGCAGCAGTGGCCAAGAAAGCAAATACAATGCTAGGTATCATAAGGAAAGGAATGGAAAATAAAACAAAAGGATATTATAATGCCTCTGTATCGCTCCATGGTACGACCGCACCTTAAATATTGTGTGCAATTCTGGTCGCCGTATCTTAAAAAGGATATAGCGTTATTAGAAAAGGTAAAGGGGATGGAAGGCTACTCCTATGAAGAGAGGCTACAAAGGTTAGGGACTTTATCCATTCAATGGACCCAGACATCTGGAAAAGAGACAGCTGAGAGGAGATATGATAGAGGTCTATAAATTAATGAATGGAGTGGAACGTGTAAACGTAAATCGATTATTTACGCTATCAGAATATAGAAAGACTAGGGGACATGTAATGAAGCTACAGGGTAAACTATTTAAGACAAATAAGAGAAAATATTTTTTCACCCAACGTGTAATCAAACTCTGGAATTTGTTACCAGAGGATGTAGTAAGAGCTGCTAGTGTAGCTGGGTTTACAAAAGGTTTGGACAAGTTCCTGGAGGAAAGGTCCATAAACCATTATTAAAAAGGGACCCAGGATATCAATGCTTGACCCAGTACAAGCACTGTGGAACCTGTGTCTTTTGGGGATACTGCTAGGTACATATGACCCAGATTGGCCACTGTTGAAAACAGAATACTGGGCTTGATGGACCTTGGTCTGACCCATTATGGCATATCTTATGTTCTTATAACCCTGTACTGGAAATGTCTTACCTTGAAAAGGAAACGTAAAAATTTCCTGTGATCTGGATGGATGAGAATGTGAGTGTATGCATCTTTTAAGTCTAGAGAGCAAAGCCAGTCCTGGCTTTGAAGGTATGGCAGAAGAGTTCCCAGAGAAATCATTTTGAATTTCTCTCAAAACAGATATTTCTTCAATTCTCTGAGGTCTAGAAGGGGTCTGTGTCCTCCTGTTTTCTTTGGAAAAAGAAAATAGGGGGAGTAGAACCCTGGCCCCTGTTGAAAATGGGTACTTCCTCTATTGCCCCTTGGGCAAGAAGTGTGGAGACCTCGTGATCTAGCAGATTGTCTGCAGAGGTTTGTGAATTGAATTGCTTTAGAATTGTAGGAGGAGGTATACTGTGAAAATAAAGTTTGTACCTCTCTCCTACAATGAACAAAGTCCAATCTTCTGCTGTTATCTGATGCCATCTGTTGACAAAGTGGCATAACCTGCCTGGAATATTGGGGGGTTGGGGACCCCTTAGAGGCAGGAAGGCAAAGCTCTCTAGGAAGGAGTCAAAGCCTTTGAGGGGGCTGAAACTGGAGAGCTGGCTGGGCTCTCGGGCCTTTTGGTTTCTTTTGCTGTCTGGTTTGTCCCTTTTGGGCAACCTGACCTGGAGTCTGGCTCTGCTGTGGATAGGAAGGATAAAACTTCCTCTTTTTGCTAAAAGAGGGTTTTTTATAAAGCTTCCTTTTGGCTGGAGTGGCTGTAGACTTTGACAATCTATCTAAGGTAGAATTGTCAGCATCTAACTCGTTAGCCTTTTCCTGCCAGTTCTTGCCGAAGAGATTCTCCCCCGTGCAAGGAATGTTGCCTAACTTGTCCTGTACCCAAGTCTCCAAATCTGATGCCTGTAGCCAGGCAATCCGTCGTGCACCAATGGCAATAGCAGAAGTTCTGCTGATGCATTCGAAGCAGTCAAAGGCTGCACGATTGACAAACTTAGAGACATCTTGAGCATGCTTAACTAGAGTAAGAAAATCTTGTCTCTTATCATCTGGGAGAAATGGGCTCATAAGTTCTAAGTCTCCTGTGACTTCCTTAAGGAACATTCCCATATATAGAATACATGAGCTGATCCTAGCTGTAAGCATGGAAGCTTGAAAAGTTCTGCGTCCGAAAGCATCCAGAGTCCTGCATTCACGACCTGGAGGATTGGATGCATGTCTTTTTGCACTTTTCATCCTACGCATAGCTGACTCCACTACCACTGAATGGTGGGACAGCTGAGTTTTCTGAAATCCAGGACATGGTGGAACTCGATACATAGTATCAAATCTCCTAGAGTGAGGAGAAGTAGTCAGAGGTGTCTCCCACATTCTGAGCATCAAGCTATGCAGAATTTCATGAATAGGTAGAGTAGCTGCCTCCTTAGGAACTTTAGGATATTGGAGGATTTCCAATTCCTTTGCTCTGGGTTCCTCTTCAGGAGCTACTGTGATTGAAAGACCTTTGGCCATATCACGGATGAAATCCTGAAATGACATGTCTTCTGGAGGTGACATTCTGCGTTGGGGAGAAGAGGGATCTTCTAGGAGAAACCCTCTGGTGCCAGCAGAATTGTCAGAGTCTTCGGAATCGGAGGAATCGAAGTAAAGCAGGATCCCAGTACCGATCAAAGTTGATACCGAGGTGACCCGGTACCGCTTTATCCACTCAAATCAGAGGTGGAATGGGAAGAGTTCCCATCAGGGCCGGTACCGTCGGTACCAGCATCGTCGGTGTCGATACCGGTGCCCTTGGGACCACCGGTACCGCAGCCGAAAGAAGAAGAGCTGTGATACTATGCTCGATAGCGAGGAACCTCTGGTCTATCGACGCTGCAGATGCCTGGGTGGTGTTAACGGTGAGGACGGCCGGAACCCCTCAGCATGGCACAGGTAGTTCTTGCGAGGTTGAGGCCTCGAGAACATCCTGAAGCCCCATCGATGCTTTGGAAGCCGAAGCCTCCCACCGGGGCTGTTTTGCAGGTGTGGTCCCCTCAAGGGCAATGCCAATGGCCTCTCGATGCTTAGCAGGAGAGCTACCCTTTGAGGACCGGCTTTTATGTTTAGTTACCTGAGATCCATGGGAGGAAGAAGAGGCCCTTGACGATGTTGATGCAATATATCTGGCATCTGAATAAAAGAGAGTACCGAGCTTTGCAGCCCGGTTCTGTCTTCCTCTTTTGGTCATCCCAATGCAGGAGAGACATTCAGTTGGAGAATAATCAGGTCCTAAACATTTTAGACACCAGTCATGGGTGTCAGTGATGGAAATGGTACCGCCACACTTAGTACATTTTTTAAAACCACTAGTTGGCTTTTCCATGATTTAGGAAATTGGGGCCTAATGCCCAAAATGGCGCCTAACACCAAAGAAGAAAGTTTCTGAAAGAAATAGTCAAAGTTTTTTGGGGGTTTTTTTTAAAGAAAAGAACCGGCGGTACCGGCAGGCATCATGCGGTAGGCAAACGCGACCGCAAGAAATAAATTTAAAGACGGAGTTTTCTGCGATGATAGGGAATAGGTCCTGTCGGCTCTGCGGAAAACGAAGAACTGAAGAGGGACAGTTGGAAAGGCGGGAAGGCAGCGCGCATGTGCTGAGGGATGCTCCCAAAAGTGTTCCTATTGTATGCTGGGGAGCGTTTCCGCGTAGTCTCCATCGGTACCAACAATACCCATATGTGAGGACTACATTCCTGCTTGTTCCTGGAGATTGGAGTTTTTCTTGGATGGGGTCAGCAAATTTTGTGGGTGTATTTGTACTCTGTTTTCTGCTTTCTGTTCCTTGGTGAAGGTTTTCACGATTTCGAATAGCTCTCTAGGTTTGTTGTTGGATTTCAGTATGATGTTTGTGTGGTATTCTCTCTGTTTGGTTGATGAGTTCGTTGTAGTGTTTTTGCTTTGTTAGGTATAATTCCTGGGTATTGGATGATTTGGGTGTGTCTCCATCTCCATTGTAATTTTCTGAGCTCCCTCTTTTCGCTCCGTATGGCTTTTGAGTACCATGGCTTGTGATATAATTTGGTGCGGCGAGTTTTCTTGGGTCTATAGTCCGTGACTTTGGCAGCGTCATTGATGGTGTTCCAGTTTCTGATTTGAGCTTCTAGATCATCTGTTTCTGAGGTCAGGTGTGGTATAGTGTCCTGTAGGAATTGGTCCCTGTCGAAGCTCTTGAATCTTCTTTGTGTGGGTGTGTTGCCGGGTATTCGTTTTGTTTTCCTCCTCGTGGCACAATGTTTATTTCAATTATGTGGTGGTCTGACCATGGTACTGGCGTGACAGTGGGTGTTGAAATTAGTCCTCTCTCGATTAGATAGTTGGGTACGAAGATGAGGTCTGGCGATGATCCGTGTCTGTGTGTCGGGGTGTTAATTATTTGGGTGAATTGAAGTGAACTCATCGCTTGAAGGAAAGCTTCTGCATCTTTGGCGTTGGTAGATTTGAGGTTGACGTCTCCTAGCAGTAGTGTGGGCTTGTGGTTTGAGCTGATTGCGCAGACTGCTTCGAGGGTGGAGGCTAGTTCATCAGGTGGTGCACGGGATGCTGTGTAAGTGAGGCATAGGACCATGTGTTTGTTTTCGACAGTGATGGTGTTGCATTGTTGGGTGTCTGTGGCACTTCGTGGTTTGAACTTTAGGCTGTCCTTTGCAATTATCAAGACTCCTCCTCCTCGCCGGTGAGCGCGTGGGCAGTTGTATGCTGTGTATGTGTTGGGCACTAATTGATTGAGTAGTACATTGTCGGTGGGGGTGAGCCATGTTTCTGTGATGCAAAGTATGTCATGTTGTTGATCATCTATGTGGTCTGCTATTGTGTAGATTTTGTTACGAATGGATCTGGCATTTATGAGCTCTACTGATATTGACACTGGGGTGTTTGTTGTTCCGTGTGCTTCCTTTGGGTTTGCGTGGGTGTTGGTCTTGCGCCTGGTTTGTCTTTTGAGCACGGGTGTTCTGTGTGTGTTCCCGTGATTATACTGTGAGCATGTGTATGTCCATGCTGTTGGTGGCGGCCATGGTGTGACTGTGTGTGGGTGTTGGTTGGGTGAGTGCGGTGGAAGGAGGTGTGTGAGGAGGAGGCTGATGGGGAGAATCAGGGTTGTGTGCATGTTGTCTTTTAGGCTGTCTTTGTTGTATGGTCTTGTTTCCTTCACTTGTTTCCGTCACTTACGATTTGCTGCTTTTTTCTTTCTGGTTGCTTCCTGGTATTTTCTGTGCAGCTTCTGTGGGCCTTGTAGGTGGGCCTGTTGCCCTTTGTTCTTTTTTATTTTGTGCTCGCCTTCCTGTCTCGCCTAAGGACCACGCCAAAGGGCCCTCTGGCGAGGCCCTCAGGCGCGGGCCCGCCAGGCGAGACACGAGACACATTAAATCAAATGTGATCATACTATAATCACTATTGCCAAAGGGCCCCCAAAACCCTCATCTCTTGCCCTACATCCCATGTTACAGTAAGGACTAGATCCAAAATAGCTTCTCCATTTGTCAGTTCATGAACCAACTGCTCCAAGAAATCGTAGTTACTCACTTGTAACAGGTGTTCTCCGGGGACAGCAAGAATCAGTCTTCCCATATGGGTGATGAAGGCGCTGATGGAGCCTGCACGGATCCACTCCCCAGCTTTCAAAGAAAGATTTTGGGAGATACACCGCGCATGTGCGGTCACCTTTCCACACAAAGCTGCCATCTTGCCTAAGTATATTAACATAGCACAAGACAGCAAAAAATACACATACGAAAACAACTCCAAGAGGAGGAGGGAGGGTTGTGAGGACTGATTCCTGCTGTACCCAGAGAACACCTGTTACAGGTGAGTAACTACACTTTCTCCAGGAACAAGCAGTTAGTCAGTCGTCACATATGGGACTCCCAAGCTACAGGCTACCGAAAAACCTGTAAAAGCCTTTGGCAATAGTGATTATAGTATGATCACATTTGATTTAATGTGTCTCGTGTCTCGCCTGGCGGGCCCGCGCCTGAAGGCAGCAACATCAAAGAAGCAATCCGCACTTCGGTAGCCTGGACACAGAAGGCTGGAGGGAAGGACTGCATTATTCCCTGAAGAGGTAACAGAGTATCACCTGGTCGAAGATACTATCCCTCCGAGAGGTCTCCTCTAACAGTAGTACACTGCGAAAATGTGCACGGAGGACCAGGTGGCTGCCTGGCAGATGTCCAATAAGGTCACCGACCGCAGAGGCCGCCGTTTATTTAATTTAATTTATTTACAGTCAAACCTCGGTTTTCATTATTAATCCGTTCTAAGAAGTCTGACTAAAACCGAAACGTACGAAAACCGAAGCAATATTTCCCATAGGAAATAATGTAAATTCAATTAATCCGTTCCAGACACCCAGCTCCTGTCACTTCTCTCACCTGCCCGATCGTCCACAGGACAGCAAACACACAGATATTGTACTGTACGGCACTGTAATCTGATCGCTGACTCCGTCTCAACAGCAATTTGCAAGCGTACCCTGCAAGAGAAAGAACTGCCTCCCACATTCATTCAACATCTCCTGCTTACATTGACAGCTACCCTGCTACCTCCGAGCCTGAGGGGGCGCTCCAGAGAACAGGCAGGCAGTGGAGAGATCGGGGCCTTCCTCTCTGTGCAATCCTTGGCTCTTGACTCTGACTCTTGCTCAGCTGACTTTCGCTTCAACACGCAATCGGTGAGTCCGGGGGGTAGTGCTGCCGGGACTGGGCGGGCAGTGTATACAGACCAGCGCGAGGTTGACACTTCTTCAGGAGTTGGGAGTTGTACAGTTTTCAGATCTGGCAGCACAACGAAAACCGAGGCGATATCCGATAACCGAGACAACATCTCAGTCAGAAAAGACGTCGAAAACCGAAACGTACGAAAACCGGGGCCAACGAAAACCGAGGTTTGACTGTATTTATTTGAGACGTTTATATACCACATTTCCAATGTTCAATACAGTTTACATCAAACAGAACGGAACAAAACATTACATGAGACGTGTGAACATTATAAAGAAATATTTTGCAACAAATAATTAACAATGTAATGTATACATTAGTATACAAATTTGTTTACTTGTTCCATGTAAACCGCCCCTGATCTCTGGAAGGGGCGGTATAGAAGAAATAGATAAATAAATAAATAAAATAAATAAATAAAATAAATAAAATAAAAAATAATCATGTAGGGAGCATTAATCCAAACATGGCCATGGCCCGCACGTTGTGAGCAGTCACATGGCATTTCAAGGAGAGCCCCGTCTGCTGGTAGGCAAATGCAATGTAGTCGGCTACCCACAAGGAGAGAGTAGCCTTGGAGACCGCATCCCCAAGCGGCTGGAATCAAATGACACAGAGTTGCATCGACTGGCAGTGGGGCTACATCCTCTGGATGTAGAAGGCCAGGGCACACTTGCAGTCCAGGGTGTGAAGGGAGGCCTCCGCCCTCGAGGCATGAGGCCTGGGAAAGGTGGTGGGCAGTACCACCTTCTGGTTCAGATGAAACACTGAGAGCACTTTAGGTAAGAACTTTGGGTGCTTCCAAAGGACCACCCTGTTGCTATGGAACCCGATGTAGGGCTCATGTGCCATGAGTGCCTGCAGTTTGCTCACTCACCTGGTGGAGGTGAGCGCCACCAGGAAGATGACCTTCCAGTAGAGGTACTTTAGAGGGCAAGTCAACAGGGGTTTGAAGGAGGCCTGCATGAGTCTCCCTAGGATCACACTGAGGTCCCACGCCACCGGTGGTGGGCGGATCATGAGCCGCAAGAGGAGAAGCCCCTGCATGAACTAGCCTACCAAGGGGTTGACGGAGACAGCTTGCCCTTCTGCTTCATGGTGATGTGCCGATATGGTGCAAAGGTGCACTCTGACTGAGTTGGATTTCAGGCCTACAACCTGATAGGGGCATTGCGGGTGAGGAGTCAGGGCAGGCAGTGGGCGGTCAGCAGCCCCAGATGTAAAGGGCCGATTCCAATGTCGGCCCAGTACATCTGGGGTCGGTGGCCTGAACTGGGAACTTATTCCATCTCCGAGGTGGAATAAGTTCCCCTAATTGCGTGGATCAGGTTAGCCCGGGGCCCCAAAAAGGCAGGAGGGGGCAGAGGAAATTCCCCACAACCCGACCTTAGCCTTCAGAGGCCAGATCGGGGGTCGGGCTGCGGGGAATGAGCCTTTTTGGTCCGGCGGCCAGGGATCGTGTCTTTTGAATGGAGCCGTAGTGCCATGGCAACCAGACGCCCATGGCACCGCGGCTCCATTCAAAACCCTGAGTTATCTGGGCAAGGCCTGTACGTGCAGGCTGACTTGAATCGGGGTTCCAGCATGCACGGGATTCTGATCCCCCCGGGGCTAGACATGCACCATGGGATCAGAATCCCGGCTAACTCTGCGCATCCGTTTCCGACCAGGCGCACAGAGGGCCGGGACGTCTGGGACAGAATCGGGTCCATACTATCCAGACAATATCAGGTAGCGCATTCCAAAAAGAGGGCCCTGCCACCAAAAAGGTCCAAACATAGCTTGCATACTAGCTAACTGAATACTAACTAATACTAACTGCATACTCGCTAACTATTTGATATTGCAGCTGCATTCGACTCGGTGAACCATAACACCCTACTTCAAAGGCTTCGAGATATAGGAATATCGGGAACTGTACTTGACTGGTTTCTATCATACCTTTCTCACCGTAACCAACAAGTTAGAATCAAAAACCAGCAGTCTAAACCCTTCAACTAACACCAGGATGTTCCAAGGGTCTGCCTTGTCGGCTTTACTCTTCAATATATATATGTTTAAATTAGACTTACCTGCTAATTGTAGTTCCTGAAGGAACTCCAGTCTAGTCCCGGAAACTCAGGAGTTGTCATCCTCTTCCAGGAGCTTGGAGACTGATACACGTCATTCTTTGATGACACTGGTATAAGGATTCAGACACAGTCTCCTCCCACTCCAGTAACCTATTGACAAAGCAGACTCACCAGAGCAACAATTAAGTAAAACACCCACATAAATCGAGTGTCCACTAACTAAATAACTATCAAACCATAAATGAGCATCAACCATAGCCCCTATGATATGTAACTGGACAGACAAGGGACTTGCTTCCCTGCCCGGAAGAGCAAAATGCCCGTACTATTTTCCACCCGTTCGGGTCCAACACCGTCCCCTGCCCCCCAAGCGCCACAGTTCTCTTTGTTCTCTTACCTGTAAAATCTTTGCTTCAGGCTGCAACTATCGTAAAAAATTGGGACGGGATCCGGGACTAGACTGGAGTTCCTTCAGGAACTACAATTAGCAGGTAAGTCTAATTTAAACTTCCTTCTCGTCCCTCCAGTCTAGTCCTGGAAACTCAGGAGATGTAACAGAGCAGTAAATGTACTCAATGGGCGGGACCAGGTAGACCAGCCTGAAGCACCGCCGTACCAAAACAGGTATCCTTACGCGCCTGAACATCCAAACGATAGTGCTTAACAAAGGAATTCAAAGACAACCACGTCGCCGCCTTACAAATTTCCGCTGCAGGCACAAAACCGCACTCCGCCCAGGAAGCTGCTTGCGCTCTTGTAGAATGCGCTCGTAATCCGTCCGGTACCGACTTTCCCTTCAGAAGATATGCGGACGCTATTGTTTCCTTTATTCATCTAGCAATCGACGCTTTAGACGCAGCTTCCCCTTTTCGAGGACCGCCGAACAACACAAACAATCTATCCGATCTTCTGAACGTCGCCGTCCGCTTGAGATAACATTTCAATGCCCTTCGCACATCCAAAAGAGGTAACTGTGGAGTAGCAGAACCCTCCGCCTTACGGAACACCGGAAGGGACACCACCTGATTCACATGAAAGGGAGACAGGACCTTTGGCAAGAAGGACGGAACCAGCCTTAAAACCACCTTAGACTCATGAAAAGCCAAGAACGGTGCTTTACAAGATAACGCCTGCAACTCTGATATCCGCCTTGCCGACGCAATGGCCACTAAGAACACGACCTTCAGAGTAAGATCCTTTAAAGTTGCTTTCGCCAAAGGCTCAAACGGCTGTGAATTTAATGCCGCCAATACCAACTGAAGATCCCAAGTCGGAACATACTGCCTGCACGGTGGTCTCAAAACACTCACCGCTTTCAGAAATCTTTTAACATCTGGATGTGTACAGAGCGCTTGCCCCTTGATCTTACCTCTATAACAGGAAAGCGCTGCCAACTGAACTTGCAAGGACGCGGCCGCCAAACCTTTGTGGAACCCATCTTGCAAAAATGCTAACACCTGTGGAATCGTAAGCCCGTAAGGCTTTGCAATGCCTATCCATACACCAAGCCTCAAACACGCGAAACACACGCTAAAGAAGTAGATCTTCTACGCGCTCTCAACAAGGTCGCAATCACATCCGCCGAATATCCTTTAGCTCTTAACCTCGCCCTCTCAAGAGCCATGCCGTAAGCGAGAACCGAGCTACCTGAGGCATCACCAAAGGACCTTGTTGTAAGAGATCCTGTCTTGCCGGTAGTCTCCAAGGCTTTCCCACTACCAGCCTCCTGAGATCCGCATACCAAGGCCGTCTCGGCCAATCCGGTGCTATCAGTATCACACACCCTCTGTGCCGTTCGATCCGCCGCACCACCCGGCCTATTAACACCCAAGGCGGAAACACATACAGAAGCTGATCCATCGGCCACTCTTGGACAAGAGCATCCAGCCCCTCCGACATCGGTTCTCTGCGTCTGCTGAAAAACTGTCCTACTTTTGCTGACCTGAATGTTGCCATGAGATCCATAACGGGCGTTCCCCAATGCCAAACTACCGCGTCGTAAACCTCCGGATGAAGCGTCCACTCTCCCGGATCTACCCTCACCCGACTCAAGAAATCGGCCGCCACATTGTCCACCCCCGCCACATGTGCCGCCGACAGAGCCTGAAGGTTTTGCTCGACCCATACCAATAACTGATCTGCCTCGGCCTCTAAGGGAGTACTGCTGGTGCCCCTTTGCCTGTTGACGTAGGCCACCGCCGTCGCATTGTCCGAAAATACTCGAACCACTGCTCCCTGCAGATTCTGCTGAAACTCCAGCAACGCTAATCTCACCGCCCGAAGTTCCAACCTGTTGATTGACCAAAACCGTTCCTGAACCGTCCACTGCCCCTGCGTGCACTTTCCCTGACAATGTGCCCCCCAACCTAGGAGGCTTGCATCCGTAGTCAGTGGAACCCAGTCCGGTATGTCCAAGGGCATGCCCTCCGACAGACTCCGGCCATAACCACCACAGCAACACCTCCCGCGTCGCGTCTGGACAGACAAGTCTCTTGGACAGCGGATCGTTTTGATGCGACCACCTTCTGAGCAACGCTCTCTGCAACGGCCTCATATGCGCCCTCGCCCAGGGCACCAAGTCTATCGTTGCCGCCATCGTCCCTAGGACCTGTAAGTAATGTCCAAAATCGGCCGATACGTTCCTTCCTTTTTTGGAACCACAAAATAAATGGAGTATCGATCTAACCCGCATTGATCCTGAGGCACCGGCACTACGGCTTCGAGGTCCAGCAACCTCTGAAGAGTTTGCTGGACTGCCTTGCGCTTGGAAGGTGCCTTGCAAGGGGACTGAACAAAGGCCTCGACCACCGGTCTTTGAAACTCCAAAGCATAACCTTCTCGAATCACTTCCAACACCCACTGGTTGGACGTAATCCTGACCCAGGCAGCGTAAAACTGCTGCAGACGTCCGCCCACAGCTACGTCCACCTGGGTCTTCCTGACTTCATTGTGGCTTCTTGGCCCCCGACATGGTGGCCGCAAAACCTCTGCTGGCACCCCGGAATCCCCGAAAGCTCTGACTCCTAAAGGAAAAATGCCCTCTTTGGCTCTGTGGAAACCTAGGGGAGCGAAAACGACGAAAATCTCTCTGCGGAAATCTAGCCATTGGTTGAAATTTTCCTTGCTTCTGCTTATCCTCCGGCAGCCTCCCGCCTTTAGATTCTCCCAGATCCTTGACTATCTTCTCTAAATCCTCTCCAAATAGTAGCCGCCCCTTAAAGGGAAGCTTACTCAACCTGGCCTTGGACGAAGCATCTGCTGCCCAATTACGCAGCCAGAGATACCTTCTTGCGGCCACCGCCGAAGCCATACTGTTCGACAGGCCCCTAATAAGATCATAATGAATATCTGTGAGATATGCTGCTCCCGACTCCAAGCATGCCGCCTCACCAGCTGAGTCATCAGCCTGCTCTCCCTGGACTCGCTGAGCCCAACGGAGACAAGCTCTCGCTACCCAAGCCCCACAAATGGAAGCTTGCATAGAAAGAGCATTAACCTCAAAAACCTGTCTCAATAAGGTATCCAGCTTCCTGTCCTGAGTATCCTTAAGAGCTGCACTCCCTTCCACCGGGATGGTCGTCTTCTTGGTCCCCGCCGAAACAGCCGCATCCACCTTAAGCGACCTAAAGAGCTCCTTATCCTGCTCCACTAGCGGATAAAGCTGCAACATCACCCAAGAGCCTTTGAGTGTGGATTCAGGCATATCCCACTCACCTTGTATCATCTCTTTAATAACTCTATGCATGGGAAACGCTTTTTGCATCTTCCGAAAGGCCTGCAAGAGAGGATTCTCTAAAGTAGCCTCCTCAACCAGCTCCAACGCCGGCACATTCAGAGCCTTCAAGGTCTCTGTAATTAGTGCGGGCAACTCTTCCCGCCGAAAAATACGCACCACCCTAGCCTGATCCTCCTGTTCTGCAATCTCTCCTTCTTCCAGCTCGTCGTCCAGCTGAGAATCTTGCTCCTCTCCTACCGTGTGCAAATCCTCTGAAAACTCAGACTGACACCTCCTATCCGACTCTACATGGGTTCTCTTAGGCCCTAAAGTCAAAAGGTGACACTGACAGAGGAGTGCCTGGCCTTTTCTGCCCTAACTCCACCGTCGAGGAAGAAGCCTCCCTAGGAGCACTGCCAAATGCTCTTTGAATAAGAGCTACAAAATCCGGAGAAAAAATGGATAGTAAATCACCCGCTACGGGTGCCGACGCCCACGGCACATCCAGAGCCGAGGAAGGACCTGGACTAGGTTCTACGGATTCACTCAAAGGAGACAAAGGGCCCTGCGACGTCCCTTCCCGGTCCTCTGTCGCCTCTAAGCGCTGATGCTCTATTAAGGGAGCCTGACTACAGCCCTTACAGATGCCTGCCTCAGACACCGTAGACCTTTTTACTCCACAGAGTAAACAAAGTCTTTGTCGGCATCCTGACTCCTTACTGCTCTAGCCCAAACTTGAAAAATCTTAAAAGCTTGAAAAAGGGAGGGGGGGGAGTGGCTTGTTCAAGATGGCGACAGTGGAGAACTAACCGAAGATGCCTAAGAGAAAGGGTAAAGCTAAAGCTCCTCCCGCGGAGCCTTTACCCTCTGTTGCAGGACCCATGGATCGTTTTGTTCGGTTATCCGAGGAGCAAGTGTCGGGGATTCGAGGGGGCTTGGAGGTACCTTCGGTTCCCGGTTTGGTTCCCTCCGCCCTGGATATCACGCTCTCCCCTGATGGACGTTCTCCCCCGGTTCCTCCTAGACCTCCAGCAGCCCAGTCGCTGAGCGATGACGTCTCGTCTCCTGTTGGGGAAGCGGTTTTGTCGTCTGTGCGGGGCTCGCTGCTGCTTGCTGCTCGAGACCGAGTGGAGGAATTACAGGCTCCTGGTATTTCAGAGTTGATATCTTCGCCTGGCACCGAGGGTCGTGCTCCTGCTATAGAAGCTCTCAAAGATTCGAAGGATAAGCTAAGTTTTGTTGCATCTGCACCCTCCCTACTTTCCTTCATTTTGCCTCGCCCGGCTTCGGTTACTCTGGAGAGCATTTGGGATGCTATTTCTAACCTCTCTACTATGGTCGCTACCCAATTTACTGTGTTATCTGATCGGGTAACTGTTACTGAAGAAGCTCTTTCCCAAGTTTCATCTTCTTTGGCTATTATTAACACTAAGCAAGTTTCCTTGGACCGGCAGCTTGAAAGTGTAAAGGATTTATCTGATTCCTTGGTTAAGGATAATACTGTTTTGCATGCCAAGATAGAGTCCTTAGAGAATGCCGCTCGTGCTACAAACCTTCGTTTGTTAAATTTTCCGATTATACCCGGGACTCCGCCGCTGGATCTTTTTAAGAAATACCTCCAAGAAGCTTTATCAGTCCCTCCGGATTTGTTTCCTCCTGTGTCTAAGATTTATTACCTTCCCTTAGGGAAAAGAGACCGGAAAGTGTCTGGGGGGGCTTTGGAAATAGATATGCTTAATGTGTCTGCCTTATTATTAACTCCTGGGGAAGAGGATTTAGCCGTATCCACTCTATTAGTTACATTAGCTCTTTCCTCAGATAGAGAGTGGTTATTGAAATTATTCTATAAAAAGCGTTCTACTTTGTTTTATGGTAAAAAGGTTCTGGTGTTCCCTGATGTGGCCCGGGAAACGCAGAAGCGGAGGAGGGCTTTTCTTCTATTAAAACCTGGGGTGGTATCTTTGGGTGCTTTATTTACTCTCCGTTTTCCTTGCAAATGTTTAGTCACCTATAAAGCTCAGAAGTACGTGTTCTTTTCTCCTGCTGATCTTTCTACCTTTTTGAGTTCTCATTTGAGGTTGCTTCTACTCCGGGAACACAGACTCCATCATAAGTTTAGTACTCCTTGGTGCTCTGTCTTCATCTGTTTTCTTGATGTTGGTATTCTATGATTAATTTTGTGGTTAGTTCCTCCCCATTTTGAGGACTACCTTTGATCCTTGCAACACTGTATATTTTGTAATTTATTGTATTAAGTTGTCTTTCTGCAAGTGTCATTATTCTGTACAAGTTTATGCATTTTTAAACAATGAACAAAGCAAAATAAAAATAATAAAAAGCTTGAAAAAGCTTGTACCAAACTCTCCCCCAAGCACCTAACCTGAAAATGGGAGTGTGAGCTGAAACAGCTCTGCCTCTCCAGAGCCGTTTGGGGGTTTTTTTGTTTTTTTTTATAAACAGTAACGCAAAATTAAAGCAGACGGTCCCCCGACCTGAATCACACCAAACAGATTTCAAAACGAAGCTTCCTTCACTCAAAAATTCAGATTGTGTCCCCCGACGCGCTGCCGCGTTTTCCCGCCCAAAACGGGCCACGGCAGGAAACTGCTTCTACGCGGACCTACTTTGTAGCCTGATACCCCCGAGGTCAGCAGACAACTTTAAACAACTTTGGAGCTTACCTGACCGCCCAAGAGCCAGGGAAGAGCCCCTCTCCTTGGGGATTGTTCAACGCCGATGTGCCCCACTTCCAACTGAACCGGCAAAGAGCTCAGCAGAGAACTGTCTCTGAGCCGCTCCCAGCTGCCCGATCTCCAAAGCGCCTGCAAGCAAACCCTCTGCGTTGTGCTGGAGAAGGCAGAAAAAAAACAGATGGGACACTCCCGGGCTGCCCCCCCGGCCTGTAACTCTTTCTGCCCCCTGTCTCTCCGGTAAGAGGGAAGAAGATTGAAAGAGAAGCAGCACAGTACAATTAAAGGGATCTCCCTCAATTCAACACTGCCCTACAGTACTTGACAAACACCCAGAACTTAACCAGAAATCCGAATGCAAAATAAATGACCCAATCTGGGAAAAAATTAACCCACTAACTAAAACTACTAATACTACAGTCCTTAATTGTATCTCTAGTGAGCCAGGAGCTCTGGCTCGCATCCTCCAGCTGCTAGGAGACTGATAGAACTGGAGTGGGAGGAGCCGGTGCCTGAGTCCTTATACCAGTGTCATCAAAGAATGACATGTATCAGTCTCCAAGCTGCTGGAAGAGGATGACAACTCCTGAGTTTCCGGGACTAGACTGGAGGGACGAGAAGGAACCAACCATTATGCAACATCATAAAACATAACATCCAATACAGAATGTACGCAGATGATATCATGGTATTCACTCCAAAAGACATCAACCACCCTGATTACTCTCAAATCAAGGCATGTCTCGAATCCATGACAGAGTGGCTCAAAGAACAGAATCTATTCATAAACGTCAAAGGGACTGGACTGGAGTGACGATAAGGAACACCACATTCTCTCCGCCTGATACTATAAAAATTCTCAATCACAACCTAACCAACAAACGAGAAGTCAGATACCTTGGAGTGACCTTCGATCAGCAACTCAGCTTCCAGTCCCACATAAAAATAACAACTAAATCTGCATATCACAAACTTAGATCCATACGAAAGCTCAAACTACTACTTGATGACTATCACTTTCGAACAGTATGCCAAGCCTTAATAACCCCCATACTAGATTATTGCAATGTAATATACTACGGTCTGCCCAAGAAAACAACACTCCCCATGCAAATGGTGCAAAACACGGCTGCAAGAATCATAACAGGAACAGCAAGATACAGCCACATAACACCTACTCTCTACCAACTTCACTGGCTTCCAATCACTATACACACTAAATACAAAAATATAATGATGATTTTCAAAATCTTAAACAACCTGTCCACACCTACACTTGAAGAACTGATCAGACGAACCCGTCCAACCATAACAAGACGACGAACCGATGACAACACCTTAGACACACCAGCAAGCTTCAGAACATCAAAACACTCCACCAACAATAGAGCTTTCTCCCTTTATGCTCCCCATCTGTGAAATAAGCTACCCAGCACACTACGCACAATAAAAGAATTACTATTTTATTTATATATTTCTTCTACACCGCCCCTTCCAGAGATCAAGGGCGGTTTACAGTTAACAGTTAATACCAATGTTTGCATGTAAAAGTTGTTTAACTATTTACAAGGAACATATTGTATAAACAAACTTGTGTCAACTTTGTATTTACATATATACAGAGAGTCAACCTCTTAACTTCGCTTTTTCTTTGAAAAGGGTGGGGGAATGCTCTGGGGTTGTTTAGGTAAGGGGTGAGGGAGGGAGGAGTTAATAGGCTGTAGGTTCTGGAGGTTAGTGGGTTGGTTCTGTGTTTGTTGAGAGGTAGCTCGTAGGAGGTGAGGGATTTCAGTTGGGTTTTCAAAATGTTCAGTGAAGAGGTGTGTCTAGACTTCAGAAAAGCCATAAAGACCCACCTCTTCATGGAACACTATGGTCCCACCTATGAAGAAACAAACCATCTGACCTCACTGGAAGCAACTCAATAACCAAGATCTCTCATTAAATCATATCATTCCTCATCAACATAATATCATTCTCCCATATCACTGTATATAGCTGTATATAGTGATATTTTAAATGTATTCATTATAACCCATGTAACCCTCCTAGTTGTAACTCCCTGTTCTATGTAAAGCTCGGTGCTATAACTGTTATATGTAAACCGCTTTGAATTGACGAGAAAGCGGTATATAAAACCTGTTAATTAATTAAATAAATAAATAAATAACTTCATTTTATTTATTTATTTATTTATGTATATATTTCTATACCGCCCCTTCCAGCGATCAAGGGCGGTTTACAAGGAACATTTTAACAACTGTACACAGATGTATACATATACATTGAACAATTAGATATAACTATTTACAATGAACGGTTGAGTATAACTATTTACATTAAACAAAACTTCAACTTCAAGGTGTATTAATAATACAAACATCCATTAACTTATTTACATTGGATATTTACAGTGGTTGTGTATGTTTTGGAATTTATTTCCATTTTTTGACGTAAATCGGGGGTGTGTTTGGGGTTTCGGACAGGGGGGGAGTTATTTAGTTTTGAGTAAGGGGGTTCATGTGTGTATTATCATGGTTATGGAGGTGTTTTGGGGAATATGGGATTTCAAAGTGTTCAGTAAAGAGGTAAGTTTTTAGCTCTTTCCTGAACTGATGGAGGTCATTTATGACACGAAGGTCTATTGGGAGGTCGTTCCAGAGCGTAGGGGCAGTGAATGTGAATGCTCTGGAGCTGGTAGTTTTCTTTGTCTTCCTGAAGGCTTTTGGTGTGATAAGAGAGTGGGCTTCGTTTTGTCTGTGTGATCTAGTTTTGTTTGGTGATTGTAGAAGTGTGGAAAGGTGTGAGGGGGCTATGTCTTTTATGAGTTTAAAGGTTGTTAGGATAGTTTTGTATCTGATTCGGCTGTTGATTGGGAGCCAGTGTAGTTCTAGCAGTATTGGGGTTACGTGGTCTGTTATACGTGCTTTGGCTGTTACTTTTGCACAGATGTTTTGAGCTCTTTGAAGAAGGTATGTGTATTTTTGAGGGAGGCCTATTAATAGACTATTGCAGTAGTCGAAGTGGGGGGTGATTAGTGTATTTACTACAGATCTAAAATCTTGAGTTTCTAGGAGTGGCCTTAGGTGCTGTATAGTTTTTAGTTTGTAGTAGATGGTTTTTACGGTTTGTTTTATGTGGGGTAGCATGGTGAGTGTGTGATCTATTATCACACCTAAATATTTTACTTCTTTTCTAACAGGTATGGACGTTCTGTTAATTGTGATTGTTTCTGGGAAGGTGTTCTCTGTGATTGATGACCTTGTTACGAACATTGCTTCCGTTTTTTTGAGGTTGATGCTGAGGTAGTTAGATTCTAACCAGGAGGAGGTTTCAGACATACATTCAGATAGCACAGTTACTTACCTGTAACAGGTGATCTCTGGGAACAGCAGGAATTAGTCCTCACATATGGGTACGTCGGTACCGACGGAGCCCGTGCGGGAAAGCTCCCCAGCTTCTTAGAATAGAAGCTTTTGGGGCCTCCCACTGCACATGCGCACTGCCTTCCCGCCTTCCTGAACAGCTCTCCTCAGTTTCGAGTTTATAGCTGAGTCAACAGAGAGAGGACAGGAAGATAGATAGATAAAAGATACAACTCCTAGGGGAGGTGGGTGGGTTGTGAGGACTAATTCCTGCTGTTCCCAGAGATCACCTGTTACAGGTAAGTAACTGTGCTATCTCCAGGAACAAGCAGGAATAAGTCCTCACATATGGGGACTCCCTAGCTTAGATGCATGGGATCCCCTGTAAAGGTTCGCCATCTTCGTATGGATCTCAGGCATCCATTCTGGGAAGGTGGGCAGGAGTTGTTTAGGAATGGAACAGGTGCTTGAGGACAGCCTGGCCAAACAAGGCATCCCGGCGGGAGTCCTTGTCCAAACAGTAATGGGCTGTGAAGGTATGAACCGAGGCCCAGGTAGCGGCTCGACAGATCTGATCTATGGAAACAGAGTGCAGATGAGCCATAGAAGTTGCCATGGCCCTCACATTGTGAGCAGTGACATGGCCTTCCAGAGAAATGTTTTTGCTCTGGTAAGCAAAAGAAATACACTGAGCAATCCAATTGGAAAGTGTACGCTTGGAGACTGGAAGTCCCAAATGGGAAGGATCAAAGGCCACAAAAAGTTGAGAAGACTTTCGATGTGGCTGAGTCCTATTAAGGTAAAAAGCGAGAGCTCTTTTACAATCCAGAGTATGAAGGTTCCTCTCTGCACTGGATGCATGAGGAGCTGGAAAAAAGACAGGTAGATATACCTCTTGATTAAGATGAAAAGGCGAGACCACTTTAGGCATAAAGTGGGGATTCGTCCTAAGGACCACCTTATCATGATGAAATCTTGTGTAAGGTGGATTAGCCACTAAAGCCTGCAGCTCACTGATGCGGCGAGCCGAAGTGACTGCAATGAGGAAGATGACCTTCCAGGAAAGAAATTTCAAGGAGGTGGAAAACATTGGCTCAAAAGGTGGCTTCATAAGTTGACCGAGCACTAGATTCAAATCCCATGCGACCGGGGGTGGTCTGATGGGAGGTTTAGTGAGAGTCAGGCCTCTCATGAATCTTGCAACAAGAGGATGAGAGGAGATAGGTTGTCCATTTATATGTTTCAAGGATGCTGCAATAGCACTTAAATGGACTCTTACCGAATTCGTCTTGAGGCCTGCATTGGATAGATGCAGGAGATAATCAAGAAGAGAATTCAAAGGAAGTGCCAGAGGGTCAAGACCCTGCTGAGCACACCAAATGGAAAAACGTTTCCATTTGAAAGCATAGGAACGCCTGGTAGAGGGTTTCCTAGAGGCAGAAAGGATATCTTTCACTGGTTGGGAAAGATGAAAGTCTTGAAGGCTTAAGCCTTCAGTAACCAAGCACTGAGGTGAAGGGATTTGGGGTTTGGGTGCCACAAAGTCCCCTCCTCCTGAGACAGGAGGTCTGGCGCAGCTCCCAGATCCAAGTAGGATCCCTGGGAGAGCTGTAGAAGTAGAGGGAACCACACTTGGCGTGGCCAGCGTGGAGCTATGAGGATCATAGTTCCATGATCCCTCTGGAGTTTGAACAGAGTCTTGGGAATCAAAGGAATGGGTGGAAAGGCATATAGGAATGCCTGATTCCAATTCAGGAGAAAGGCGTCCGTGGCCTGAGCTCCCTGACACGGAGTTCTGGAACAGAACCGGGGAAGTTTGGCATTCCACGGACTTGCAAAGAGGTCTATGTCCGGGGTCCCCCATTCCTGAAAGATTCGGTTTATTTGGTCCAAATGTAGGGACCATTCGTGTGGCAGCAGAACTCGACTGAGCCTGTCTGCCCGAGAGTTTTGAACTCCTGGGAGATACACTGCTAGCAGGTGAATCTGATGCTCTCTGGCGAAGGCCCATAGTCTTAGAGCTTCGTTGCAAAGCGACAGAGAGCCCGTCCCTCCTTGTTTGTTTATGTAAAACATGGCCACCTGATTGTCCGTCTGAACTAGGACAGTCAGGTTGGCTAGGAGGGAGTGGAAGACCTTGAGGGCAAGGTAAATTGCTCGCAGTTCCAGAAGATTGATATGAAGGGTGGTCTCCTGTAGAGACCAAGTGCCCTGAGTGGAGAGAGTTTGCAGATGGGCTCCCCACCCTGTTTGGGAGGCATCTGTTGTGAGGGTTGCTTGGGGTAGCAATGGTTGAAATGGAGCCCCCAACAACAGATTCTTGGTGGAAGTCCACCAGTGGAGGGACCAAAACAGACGATCGGAGGTTTGTATTTGGTCTGAGAGCGCTCCTGACGCCTGAGTCCACTGAGTGGCCAGGGTCCATTGAGCTGCTCTCATATGAAGACGAGCATAGGGCACCACATGCACTGTGGAGGCCATATGACCCAGTAGGCGTAGCATTTCCCTGGCTGTCAAGTGAGTGCTGGACTGAGCTTGGGAGGCCAAACTCAGGAGGCGCTGGCCTCGAACATGTGGAAGGTAGGCCCTTGCAGTGATGGTGTCCAACTGGGCCCCTATGAATTCTAGAGATTGAGTAGGGATGAGTTGGGACTTGGGAAGGTTTACTACCAGTCCCAGATACTGCAAAAGGCTCCTTGTGTGGTCCAGGGAAATCTGGGCCTGTGACTGAGTTGGAGCTCGGATGAGCCAGTCGTCCAGATATGGGAAGACAAAGATTCCCATGCCTCTTAGAAATGCGGCTACGACTGCCATGCATTTTGTGAATACTCTTGGAGCAGAGGCTAGACCGAAGGGGAGTACTCTGTATTGGAAATGTTTTCCCTGAAACAGAAAGCGAAGATACTTTCTGTGGGATGGATGGATGAGTATATGTGTATACGCATCCTGTAGGTCTAGAGAACAAAGCCAGTCCTGACCCTGGAGGTAAGGAAGGAGAATGCCGAGAGACAGCATTTTGAATTTCTCCTTGAAGAGAAATGTGTTCAATTCTCTCAGATCTAGGATTGGTCTGAATCCCCCTGTCTTCTTTGGAATGAGAAAATAAGGGGAGTAGAAACCGGACCCTTGTTGAGGAAGAGGAACCTCTTCTATGGCCCCTTGGGCAAGAAGAGAGGAAACCTCTTGACCCAACAGGGTTAGGAGAGATGGGGGAGAATTGAATGGTCTCACCATATGATGGGGAGGAAGGCTGGAGAAATGAAGTTTGTAACCCTCTCGAATGATAGAGAGGGTCCATTGTTCTGTTGTGATTTGTTCCCATCTGGGAGCAAAGTGAACCAACCTTCCGGGTATGGTGAGAGGTTCTGGTTGTGTTAGAACCAGAAGTGGCAAGTTCCCTAGGAGCAAGTCAAAACCCCTGAGGGGTTGGAGCCTGCTGAGCTACAGTAGCTGCTGTAGGCTTAGCTCGTGCTTGTTTGGATTGCTGACGCTTAGCAGTATAGCGAGGTTGAGAAGACTGCTGGCCAGTATTTGAAGCAACTCTGGCCTTCTTATAGTAAGGCCTTTTAAAAGACTTTTTCTTAGTAGGAATTGAAGTGGACTTTGAAAGTCTTTCCAAGGTGGCATTTTCAGCATCCATCTGGGTGGCTTTGATTTGCCACTCTTCCCCAAATAAGTTCTCACCTGTACAGGGCAGATTCCGTAAGCCATCTAGAACCCAAGGTTCCAGATCAGAGGCCTGGAGCCAAGCAAGACGTCGGGCTGCAATAGCAATGCCCGAAGCCCTACTGGCTCCCTCAAAGGAATCATATGCTGCCCTATTAGAGAACTTAGAAACCTCTAAAAGTTGTTTCACTAGGGAAAGGAATCCCTGCTTTTTATCCTCAGGGATAAAGGGGGCAAAATGCCGCACCTTTTTGGCAAGTTCCTCCAGGAACATGCCCATATAGAGACTGTAGGAATTAATCCTGGCTATAAGCATACTAGCCTGGAAAATTTTCCTACCAAAAGAGTCCAAAGTCTTACATTCCCGTCCTGGAGGGGTGGAAGAGTGCCTTTTGGTACTCCTAATCTTCTTCATTGCAGATTTCACCACAATAGAGTGGTGAGGCAATTGAGTCTTTTGGAAACCAGGAGAAGGAGGGACCCTATACATGGTGTCCAACCTACGGGAATAAGGAGACAAAGTCAAAGGATTCTCCCAGAAATCCATCAGTTGTTCTTGAAGGATTTCATGGATAGGCAGGGTAACTGCCTCCTTAGGGGCCTTTGAGTATCCCAAAATATCCAGTTTTTTGGATCTGGGTTCCTTTTCAGAGGATGTGGTAATAGAAAGGGCTGTAGCCATATCTAAAACAAAGTCCTGGAAGGACAAATCCTCTGGAGGGGACATTCTCCTTTTAGGAGAAGAGGGCTCCTCAGGTAAGTTGAGTGAAAACTCAGCAGAATCATCAGAGGAGTGAAAATCCTCAGAGGAATCGGTGCTTTCCTCTAACGCACGATACGCGTACCGATCGGTATCGATATCGGGCGTATCGGGTATGGAACCGGTATGGAGCGAAAGCCCATACGGTACCGACTTGCGTTTAGAGGTGGACGGCCTCGATACCTGCATGGCGGACGATACCGGTATCGGGCCCGGAACCGCTGAAAGCGGAACCGATGGCGTTGCAGCTTTAATGAAAGCCATGACGGCCTGCTGCATGGACTGTACAGTATCGCCCATGGACGCCATAGCTGCCTGGATGTCGGTACCGGAGTGACCCGGTACCCCAGAGCAGGCTAACAGGTGATCTGTCGAGGCCGTAGCATCGATATCAACCTGAGACCCCTGAATTGGCGTTTTTGGAAGTTGGACTTCCCGCCGGGGTTGTTTGGCTGGGGCAGGGTCCTCAAGTTCTAAGCTAAGAGCCTCTCGATGCTTTGAAGGAGATTTGCTCTTTGAGGACTTGCCCACAGAAGGTTTGGTTACCTGAGATCCATCCGGAGAAGAAGACCTGGATGACTGTGATGCTGTATTCTCTGAAGCAAACAGCACATGGAATTTGTTGGCCCGGTTCTGCAGCCCACGTTTAGACATGTGGGAGCAAGATGGGCAGTCCGGTATGGAATGGTCAGGCCCCAAACATTTCAGACACCAGTCATGGGTGTCTGTGACTGAAATAACAGCATTACATTTGGTACACTTCTTAAATCCAGGGGCTGGCTTCTCCATGAGGAGAAATTGAGTAGGCCGAGAGGCCTCTCTGAAGTGACCAAAAAGCTAAAAAATAAGAAAAAAGAATTATAATTTTTTAAAGAAAGAAAGAAAAGACCGGCGATACCGGTATCGGTATGGGGAAGGCAGGTACGCGGTCTAAAGAAACAAATAAAATAACAATTTCTTCAGCGGTGACAGGAACACGACCTGCTGGCTCCGCGGAAAAAGAGAAACTGAGGAGAGCTGTTCAGGAAGGCGGGAAGGCAGTGCGCATGTGCAGTGGGAGGCCCCAAAAGCTTCTATTCTAAGAAGCTGGGGAGCTTTCCCGCACGGGCTCCGTCGGTACCGACGTACCCATATGTGAGGACTTATTCCTGCTTGTTCCTGGAGATAGTGTGTCATATGAGGGGTTTTTAGCGGTTATAGGGATAGCGAGCATGATGTCGTCGGCGTATATAAAGTGGTTAATCCTGTGTTTTTTAAATATGTCTGTTATTGGTTGTAGATACAGGTTAAATAGGAGGGCGGAGAGGGCTGATCCTTGGGGTATTCCTTGGTTCCTGGTGGAGCAGCGCTCATTGTTAAAACTTCTCCTGGTTACATTCAAGGCCCTGCAAGGCCAGAGGCCAAGTTACCTGGCAAATGTGCTGCACTGGTATCAGCCAGGTCAACACTGCAGTTGAGCCAGGGTCAGTTTGGTAATTCCTGGCCCCCAGCAAGTTTAACTAAAGAAACGGTGTGAGAGGTGCGTTGCTGTAGCAGCCCCTTTGTGACGGAACCAGCTGTTGATTTCGTTGCCAGAGAAGGGTAGTCTGTTGGCCTTTTGGAAGGCCTGGAAGCCTTTTCTGTTCCCTCAGCTACAGTTGGTTGATATGGAGTAAGGTGGGGTTTTAGTTTGTTTTTATTTTGTGTGCTGCCTTGAATGCCTTTGGGCACTTTAGCAGGATATAAATGTTTTAAAATAAATAAATACATTAACCTTTTCAGCTCAGTGTGCCCCAACCGCTAAAAAGACAAACAGAATAGTAGGGACTATTCAAAAAGGATGGAGAACAAAAGTGAGATATCATTAGGCTTTTGTTTAGGTCCGTGGTGTGACCACTACTTGAGTGCTGGGTGTAGTTCTGGTTCAGAGAAGGGCGATGAAAAGGATATAACATCTTCCTTAAGAGAGGCTAAACATGTTAAGGCTCTTCAGCTTGGAGAAAAGACAACAAAGTTTATAAAATCATGAGTGGGGAGGATCAGTTAAATACAGAATGGTTGTTTAACCTATTAGACAACTCAAAACTCAAGAGGACACTAGAGATTGAAAATAAACAACAAGCTTTTTTCATACAGCACATAACTAGGCTGTGGAATCTATTGTCAGAGGATATGGTCAAGGCAATCAAAACAGAAAGATTTAAAACCGTTTTGGACAAATTCATGGAGGAAAAGTCCATAAAAAATTAGCAACCGGGTAGACCTGGGAAAGCCATTGCTCATCTCTGGAAATGAACTTTCTGGAATCTGCAGGGTACTTATGGCTCACATTGCTCATTGTTGGATCTTGGTCTGACTCAGCATGGCTCTTTTCATGCTCTGCCTAAATTATGCCCAGAAAAGCCTATATGCAAATTGTGCACAAGTAGATGTATACGTACCATACCCATACTTGTTACACTTATAAACGGATAAAGCATAGTTACTCACCTGTAACAGGGGATCTCCGGGAACAACAGAAATTTGGTCTTCACATATGGGTATCGTCGGTACCGACGGAGCCTGCGCGGGAACGCTCCCCAGCATCCAATTAGGAAGCATTTGGGAGCATCCCACAGCGCCTGCATGCTGCCTTCCTGCCTTTCCCAACTGCCTCTCTCCAGTTGAGTTTAAAGCTGAGACAAATAGAGAGAGAGGGAAAGAGAAAGAGATAGAGAGATACAACTCCTAGGGGAGGTGGGTGGGTTGTGAAGACTAAATTCCTGCTGTTCCCAGAGATCACCTATTACAGGTGAGTTACTATGCTATCTCCAGGAACAAGCAGGAATGTAGTCTTCACATATGGGAACTCCCTAGCTTTAGATGCCAGGGAGAGACCCCAGAAGTTGTGTCTCCCTGTGAAAGGGCTCCACTTCCCCCCATGGATCTCTGGCATCCAACCAGGGATGGTGGGTAGGAGTTGTTTAGGTATGGAACAGGTGTTGAAGAACAGCCTGACCAAACAAGGCATCCCGGCGGGAGAGCCTGTCCAAGCAGTAATGGGCTGTAGAGGTATGAACCAAGGCCCAGGTGGCTGCTTGACAGATGTCATCGATAGACACAGAGTGCAGATGAGCCATTGAAGATGCCATGGTTCTCACATTGTGAGCTGTGACATGGCCCTCCAAAGGAAGATTCTTACTCTGATAGGCAAAGGAAATACACTGAGCAATACAGCTGGACAGTGTTCTCTTGGAGACTGGAAGTCCCAAATGAGAAGGATCAAAAGCAACAAAGAGTTGAGAGGACTTTCTATGTTGCTGTGTTCTTTGCAAATAAAAGGCTAAAGCTCTTTTACAGTCCAAAGTATGAAGATTCCTTTCTGCATTAGATGTATGAGGCCTTGGAAAAAACACAGGCAGGTAGACCGCTTGGTTTAAATGAAAAGGCGAGACCACCTTTGGCATAAAGTGTGGATGAGTCCTAAGGACTACCTTGTCATGATGGAACCTTGTATAGGGTGGATCAGCTACTAGTGCCTGCAACGCACTGATGCGGCGTGCTGATGTGATTGCAATGAGAAAGATAACTTTCCAAGAAAGGAATTTCAATGAGGAAGTAGCTAAGGGTTCGAAAGGTGGCTTCATGAGCTGACCAAGAACCAGGTTTAAGTCCCATGCCACCGGTGGTGGCCTAATGGGAGGCTTAGTTAGAAGAAGGCCTCTCATAAATCTTGCTATAAGAGGATGGGAGGAAATAGGTTGTCCATTTAGAGGCTTGAAAGAAGCTACAATAGCACTCAAATGGACTCTTACTGAGTTAATTTTAAGTCCTGCATTGGATAAATGAAGGAGATACTCCAGTAATGATTCCAGAGGTATCGCAAGGGGGTTAAGACCCTTCTGCGAACACCATATGGTAAACCTTTTCCACTTGAAAGCATAAGAGCATCTTGTGGAAGGCTTCCTGGAAGCATAAAGGATATCCTTCACTTGCTGAGGGAGGTTAAGATCCTGAAGATCTAGGCCTTCAGCAACCAAGCCCTGAGATGTAGAGACTGGGGATTGGGATGCCATAACATTCCGACCTCCTGAGACAGGAGATCTGGAGCAGATCCTAACTCCAGGGAGGGAGCTTGAGAGAGATGTAGAAGCAGAGGGTACCACACTTGCCGTGGCCAATGTAGAGCTATGAGAATCACACGGCCTCTGTCTCTCTGAAGCTTGAACAGGGTTTTGGGAATGAGAGGAATGGGTGGAAAGACATAAAGGAAGTCTTGACACCAGTGAAGGAGGAAAGCATCCCTGGCATGAGAGCCCTGAGCCAGAATTCTGGAACAGAACCGGGGAAGTTTAGCATTCAACGTACTTGCAAAGAGGTCTATGTCCGGGATTCCCCAAATTTGAAAAATCTTGGCCACCTGGTCTGCATGTAGAGACCATTCGTGTGGAAGCAGAACTTGACTGAGTCTGTCTGCCCAAGAGTTTTGTATGCCTGTTAGATACACTGCCAGGAGATGAATCTGATGCTCTCTGGCGAGGGCCCATAGTCGCAAAGCTTCATTGCAAAGCGACAGAGAGCCTGTTCCCCCCTGCTTGTTCACGTAGAACATGGCTACTTGATTGTCCGTATGGATGAGGACTGTCTTGTAGCTGAGCAGGGTGTGGAACACTCCAAGAGCAAGGAAGATTGCTCTGACCTCTAAGAGACTGATGTGTAGATGAGTCTCCTGTGGAGTCCAAGTGCCTTGGGTGGAGAGGTCTTGCAGATGAGCTCCCCAACCCATTGGTGAAGCATCTGTTGTGAGTCGCCTGGGGTAAAGGTTGTTGAAATGAGGACCCCAGCAACAGGTTCTGAGTGGACTGCCACCATTGGAGGGACAAAATAAGGCGATTTGTGTTTGCTATTTTGTCTGACAGGCACCCTGATGCCTGGATCCATTGAGTGGATAAAGTCCACTGGGCTGCTCTCATATGGAGGCGAGTATAAGGAACCACATGCACTGTAGATGCCATGTGGCCTAGTAGTTGTAACATTTCTCGAGCAGTGAGATGAGGCTTTAGCACTGCTTGAGAAGCTAACTGCACCATGCGAAGGCAACGTGTCTGAGGAAGATAGGCCCTTGCTTTTCTGGTATCCAGCAAAGCTCCTATGAATTCTAGGGACTGAGTAGGAGTTAGACTGGATTTTGGGATGTTTATGACCAGACCCAAATACTGAAGGATACGCATTGTGCAAGATAGAGAAGTCCTGGCCTCTGACTCTGATGGGGCTCGAATGAGCCAGTCGTCTAAGTAGGGGAAGACAAATATTCCTAGAGTGCGAAGAAATGCTGCTATCACAGCCATGCATTTCGTAAACACCCTTGGTGCTGAGGACAGGCCAAAAGAAAGCACCCTATACTAGTAGTGCTTTCCTTGAAAAAGGAACCGAAGGAACTTCCTGTGAGTTGGGTGGATGAGAACATGGGTGTATGCATCCTTGAGATCTAGAGAACAAAGCCAATCCTGACTCTGAAGGTATGGCAGCAGAGATCCCAGAGAAATCATTTTGAATTTCTCTTTGAACAGGAATTTGTTCAATTCTCTGAGGTCCAAAATAGGTCTGTATCCCCCTGTTTTCTTTGGAATAAGGAAATAGAGGGAGTAAAACCCTGTACCCTGTTGATGAATGGGTACTTCTATTGCCCCTTGGGCAGGAAGCAGAGTGACCTCTTGATCTAACAGGTTGATGACAGAGGTCTGAGAATTGAACTGTCTTACCATTGTGGGAGGGGGCATGCACAGAAAGTGAAGCTTGCACCCCTCTTTTATAATGGAAAGTGTCCAATGTTCTGCTGTTATCTTCCCCCATCTGGGGGCAAAGTGACACAACCTTCCTGGAATGGTGGAAGGCTCTGGTCCATTGAGGGCCAGGAAGGCTAAGTTCTCTAGATGAAAGTCAAAGGCCTTGTGGAGGCTGAGACTGCTGAGCCGGTTGAGGCTTAGCAGACTTTGCTTTCCTTTGTTTAGGTGGTTGCTGACTTTTTCGGGCAGGCTGACCTGCAGAACGTCCCTTTTGGGAATAAGGAGGATATAACCTTTTCTTTTTTGAGAAGAATGGCTTCTTGAAAGATTTCTTCCTTGCAGGATCAGCTGTGGCTTTGGATAACCTATCCAAAGTGGAGTTGTCAGCATCCAACTTATTGGCTTTCTCTTGCCAATTTTTGCCAAATAGATTCTCACCTGTACAAGGGATATTGCCCAGTTTGTCCTGCACCCAGAGCTCCAAATCGGATGCCTGGAGCCAGGCTATTCTATGTGCACCTATGGCAATGGCAGAAGTTCTGCTTATGCACTCAAAACAGTCGAAAGCTGCACGATTGACAAACTTAGAAACATCCTGGGCATGTTTAACCAGTGTGAGAAAATCCTGCCTCTTGTCATCAGGAAGGAGAGGGCTTAAAATCTCCAAGTGTCCTGTGACTTCTTTAAGGAACATTCCCATATATAAAATATAGGAACTGATCCTGGCAGAAAGCATGGAAGCCTGGAAAGTACGACGTCCAAAGGCATCCAAAGTTCTACACTCAAGTCCTGGAGGATTAGAGGCATGCCTCTTTGCACTCCTGATCCTTCTCATAGCTGATTCCACTACAAAAGAGTGGTGAGGAAGCTGAGTTTTCTGGAAGCCAGGACAAGGAGGGACTCGATACATGGTATCTAGTCTGCGAGAGTGAGGAGAGGTGGTAAGAGGTGTCTCCCACATTCTCAACATGAGATCATGTAAGATCTCATGGATAGGCAAGGTAGCTGCCTCCTTAGGAGCTTTGGGATATTGTAAAATCTCCAACTCCTTTGCTCTGGGCTCTGTTTCAGAAGCCACAGTAATGGACAGACCCCGAGCCACCTCCCTGATAAAATCCTGAAAGGAGATATCTTCTGGAGGAGACATCCTACATTTAGGAGAGGAAGGCTCCTCCGGGAGAAGTATTCCGGTACCGACAGAGCTGTCAGAATCCTCGGAGTCCTCCGAGGATTCGAAGTACCTTTTGTCCGGATGCTCTTGAAGAGCCCGATACATGTACCGACCGAAGTCGGTACCGGGGGGAATCGGTACCGGTGTATCGGTACCGGAAGGCATCGCATGACTGTGTACTGGCAAAGCGGATACCGATGTCAATGCCGATATCGGTGCTGGTACTGGTTGAACTGTCTGACGCGGTTCCGAGGGTGTCGATGCCACAAGGAGAGACGCCAGACTGCGTTCAATAGCCAGAAACCTCTGGTCTATCGACGCTGCCGATGCCTGGGTATCGGTACCGGAGAAAGCAGCCGGTACCCCAGAGCATGGCACCAGTAGTTCTGCCGAGGTCGAGGCCTCGAGAACATCCTGGAGCCTCGATAATGCTTTGGAAGCCAAAGCCTCCCGCCGGGGCAATTTTGCCAGTACAGAACCCTCAAGGGCAACGCCAGAGGCATCTCGATGCTTGGAAGGAGATCTACCCTTTGAGGTCCGGCCAGATTTATGTTTAGTTACCTGAGATCCATGGGAGAAAGAGGAAGCCCTGGAAGACTTTGATGCCACAGAAGCTGCATTGGAGGGAAAAAGGGCGCTGAGCTTAGCAGCTCGGTTTTGTCAACCTCTTGGACATCATGGCACAAGCCATACATTCGGAGATGGAGTGGTCAGGACCTAAACATTTAAGACACCACTCGTGGGTGTCGGTGATGGAGATGGTACCGCCACACTTGGTGCACTTTTTGAAACCCGAAGCAGGTTTTTCCATAGTGGAGGAAATTTTGGGCCTAAGGCCCAAAATGGCACGTGCACCTGGAAAATAAACATTTGGACAAAAAATAGAATATATATATTTTTTTTTTTAAAGAAAGAATAACCGGCGGTACCGGTATAGCGTCGAGGAAGGCAGACGCGACCACAAAAAAAAGAAGGAATAAGGAAAACATTTTCTGCGGTGACAGGAACGACGACCTGCTGGCTTCGCGGAAAACGAAGAACTGGAGAGAGGCAGTTGGGAAATGCGGGAAGGCAGCACGCAGGCACTGTGGGATGCTCCCGAAAGCTTCCTAATTGGACGCTGGGGAGCGTTCCCATGCAGGCTCCGTCGGTACCGACGACACCCATATGTGAAGACTACATTCTTGCTTGTTCCTGGATATACCAATTTATAAAAGCCCCTTTCTGCAACTAAAATAGGCTTTGCATGTAAAAGAAACTTTATAAATTTTTTCCCATGTGTATCTCTCATGTCCAAGGAAAAAGAAATAGAAACAAAACTTGTTTTCATAATGCTACTATGAAAGTGCTACAGGTTACAGGACATTAACTTCTACCCTTGGGTACTAAGAACTTACGCTGTCCCATCTGTGCTTCAGGCACCCTTTCTCGGATGATGCGGCATGCATCATAGATCATAGTGGACGGCTCAAATTGCATAGTCTTGACAACATTTCCAATGCTGATCTTGAGAGATAGTGCAACCATGGTGGAAGCTCACAATTCTGCCAACACCTACGAAAAAGAAAACAGATCAATACAGATCCCACTGCTTCCACCCTTCTACCCCATGCACGCAAAGCAGGTCTCACTTCCCCGTCTTCTCCACAGTTTTAGTTACTTCAATTTAGTTAATTACCTAACTGGAAGCTCAAGGCAACATACATATAGGAACATTTTAAATCAACATTACCAATATATAACATATAATGAAATATCATCATTATCAAATAAAAACAAACAATTTCAAATGTATCTTCAATTCAAACAAAATCAGTAAACTCAGTAAATGTAAAGTAAACTGGGGAATAAACAAAGCAAATATTAATGGTCAGGTATGAACTAAAAATATACTGAATCATAAATCACCAAATTGCTAAAAAAAAATATCATCAGTTTTAAATAATGTTCAGAAGGTTGGTCATAGCATCGCAAAAATGACAGAAGCAGGTGACGCCTTAGGGACAAACCAATTTCTTGAGGTCTGAGCTTTTGAGGACAGGAGTCCATTTCATCAGGTTTATGAAGTACAATACAGGAGGCGGGTATGAGGATGGATGGGAGGGGAGAAGGGGAGGATACAGAATATAGAGAAGGCATTGAAAAGTGCAGGACCGGGAGTGGAAGGGGAGTGATTATAGCAGAAAAGTTCAATTAAATGACATCTGTGGAAAATGAGAGAAACTAAGGGCAGGATGATCTGAGAATAGTTACGTTAATTCACGTCAGCAGTGTCATGAAGTCATTGCCTTGGTTGGGTCCAGGGTGATGGTATTAAGCTTTCCGATTAGCTCCGGTTCAGCGGTTTCACACTGCAGTGTCCCTCTCAATTTCCTTTTTAAGATCAGATAAGATGTGTCCTGGAAAGTTGAAAAGTTCTCCTACTGGATTATGAATATTTCCATTTCTAATATCAAATTAGAGTCCTTATTCTTTTTCTTAGAGAATGGAAAGGAGGAGGGGAGGGAGGTTGAACAGTTGGATGGTTTGGAGTTGACCTGATCATAGGGTATTAGAAATATTAATAAATAATTATTAGTATTTCTAAACTGCCCTTTCAAATCATCCACCCAGAGCATGTACAATCATCACAGAAAAATACATACATTACACTACAATCAGGTCAACCCCAAACCACCAAACTCTTCAACCCCCCTCCCCCTCCCTCTGTTGTCTATATAGGACAAACAGGCCAATATCTAAGGAAAAGAATAAGTGGGCTCAAAACTGACATTAGAAATGGCAACATTCAAAATCCAGTAGGAGTGGAGGAGCAGCCTAGTGGTGCCTGGGTGTCGGTACTGGAGAAAACAGCCGGTATCCCAGAGCATGGCACCAGTAGTTCTGCCGAGGTCGAGACCTCTAGAACGTCCTGGAGCCCCAATAATGCTTTGGAAGCCGAAGCCTCCCGCCGGAGCAGTTTTGCCGGTGCAGAATCCTCAAGGGCAACGCCAGAGGCATCTCGATGCTTAGAGGGAGATCTACCCTTTGAGGACCGGCTAGACTTCTGTTTAGTTACTTGAGATCCACGGGAGGAAGACGAAGCCCTGGAAAACGTCGATGCCACCGAGGCTGCATCAGAGGGTAACAGGGTACTGAGCTTAGCAGCTCTATTCTGTCGACCCCTCTTGGACATCATGGCACAGGCCATACATTCCGTGATGGAGTGGTCAGGACCTAAACATTTAAGACACCACTCATGGGTGTCGGTGACGGAGATGGTACCGCCACACTTGGTGCACTTTTTAAAACCCAAAGCGGGTTTTTCCATTGACTGGCGGGAAGGCAGCACGCAGGCGCTGTGGGATGCTCCCAAAAGCTTTCTATTTGGACGCTGGGGAGCGTTCCCGCACAGGCTCCGTCGGTACCGACGATACCCATATGTGAAGACTACATTCCTGCTTGTTCCTGGAGATAAGGAGATCAGATGTGTCAAGATCCAAAAGCAGCAGCGAAGAGGTGAGCTTTCAACCTGGATTTGAAGAGGGTCAGAGAAGGTGCCCGGCGCACAGACACAGGTAGTTTGTTCCAGGCGTAAGGTGCAGCAAAGTGAAAGGAGCGAAGTCTGGAGTTGGCAGTAGAAGAGAAGGGCACAGATAGAAGCAGTTGGCTAGAAGACGGTCTTAGCTACGAGAAGTGATTCTTGCACTGTCCAGAGTCTTTGTGTAGTCAAGAGGCCCAGAGGGGGACCCCCCCCCCAACCCTGTTTGGAAGCATCTGTCATCAGGGTGCATTGACATGGAGCCATCTGAAAAGGTGAGCTTATGAGCAGATTTTCTGGAGAGCACCACCACTGAAGGGATGTGGTGAGACAGGCAGTGACCTGGATCCTGTCCCTGAGCCGGTCTGAGGCCGGCTTCCACTGAGAGGCCAGTCCAGTGGGCTATCTGCATATGTAGTCGTGCATGTAGAACGACATTTACTGTAGAGGACATGTGCCCAAGGAGCTGCAGCATTTCTGGGGCTGTCAGGTGGTCTCTTAGGAGCATCTGGGATGCTACCTCTACTAGACAGGTACAACAGAGCTGAGGCAGAAATGCCCCGGACTGCTGGGTGTCTAGCAGAGCTTCAATGAACTCTAATCTTTGAATTGGAGTGAGATAGGATTTTGGAGAGCTTATGACAAATCCCAAGTGCTGTAGCATTGTTTTGGTATGATGCAAGGACAGCAACACCTCCTGGGAGGTGTCTGCCTTTATTAGCCAGTCGACTAAGTAGGGGAAGACGAATATCCCCAGAGTTCTTAGATATGCAGCCACGACCGCCATACATTTTGTGAAGACTCTTGAGGCAGAGGCGAGTCCAAAAGGAAGGACTCTGTATTGATAATGTTCTCCCTGAAAGGTGAAGCGTAGATACCTCTCCTGTGTCCTGGATGGATGAGGATGTGTGTATACTTTTTTTAGATCTAGAGAACAGAGCCAGTCCTGACCCTGAAGGTAGGGAAGAGTCCCGAGGGAGATCATCTTGAACTTCTCGTGGACTAGAAACTTGTTTAGGTTTCTGAGGCCCAGAATGGGCCTGTACATTCCGGTTTTCTTTGGGAGAAGTAGGGAGAGTAAAAATCCATTCCCTGCTGGAATGTTGGGAATTCTTCTATGGTGCCCTGAGATGGAAGAAAGGACACCTCGTCTTGCAGGAGAGTAGTGAGAAGGGGTTGTGTTTGATACTCTCCATAGAATGTGGAACGGGGCAGAGTTTGCAGCTGAAGTCTGTACCCCTCCTGCACTATGGTGAGTGTCCACTGCTCTGAGATAAGGTACCATCTGTGGACGTAGTGACACAGTCTGCCTGCTATGTGGAGAGGTTGGGGACCTTCCAGAGGCATGGTGGCAATGTTCTCTAGAAAAGAGTCAAAAAACAGGCACAGCCTCTGTCTGCAAGGCTGGTTTATTTATTATTTATATTTATTTATAAACCTTTATATACCGCCACTTCCAGAGATCAGTGGCAGTTTACAATGGACAAAACAAATAGGTTTACATTATAACGTTGGTAGTACTTATTTACAGTGAACTGTGAACATAACAAATCAGTTCTACATTGTCACTAAGTAAAGTTATTTATATATAAACAAAACGCAATTGCTTGGTTCATGAACTTTATGGATGGATGGAAATTAAGTAGAATAGCTGGACTGGAAGGGGGAGAGGTTAGGGTGTTTGTGGTGGTTGGTTAAGGTGCAGGGGCTAAAGTACTGGATGAAAAGGTGCATTTTTAGTTCTTTACGAAATGTTTAGCCACCTGTGGCTTCTTTTGCTGCTTAGGGAGCTGTTGCCTCTTTTTGGGGCCTGATCCAATACTGAGAAACTGGAGGACAGGAAGAGAAGTTGGGCAATATATCTTGCACAGGGGAAAATCTCTTTGGCAAAGACTGGCAAGATAAGGCCTCTTAATTTGAGTCAGAAAACACTACTCTAAAGAGACTGCCCAGAGTAACAGCTGGCCCTGCTAGGAAAAAGACTTCTGCAAAGAAGTCTTTCTACAAAGTCTCTTTTCCAGCAGTCTCTTTTCCAGGTTAAAGAGCCCTAACCTTTTTAGCCTTTCTTCATAGGGGTATCCTTCCATCCCCTTTACCATTTTGGTGGCTCTTCTCTGAACCTTTTCTAATTCCGCTATATCCTTTTTAAGATACAGTGACCAGAATTGCACACAATATTCAAGGTGTAGTCGCACCATGGAATGATACAGAGAAAATTATAACATCCTTTGTTTTATTTTCCATTCCTTTCCTTATGCTACCTAGCATTCTATTTGCTCTCTTGGCTGCCACTGCACACTGGGCCGAGGGTTTTAACATGTTGTCCACAATGACATCTAAATAACTTGCATCGTGTAACCATAGTTTGGGTTGTTCTTCCCTAGGTGCATAACTTTGCACTTGTCCACATTAAATTTCATCTGCCATTTGGGTGCCCAGTCTTCCAATTTATCAAGATACTCTTGCAATTTTCCACAATCCTCATAGGTTTTAACAATTTTAAATAGTTTTGTCTCACCTGCAAATTTGATAACCTCACTCGTTATTCCCTTTTCCAGGTCATTTATGAATATCTCAAAAAGCAGCAGATCCAGCACAGATCCCTGGAGTACACCACTATTCACCTTTCTCCATTGGGTAAATTGGCCATTTAGCCTTGACTCTAGTTTTGCCAAAAGTCTCTGATGAGGGACCTTGGCAAAGGCTTTCTGAAAGTCCAAATACACCATATCAACCGACTCACCTTTGTCTACCTCTTTATTCACACCTTCAAAAAAACATAACAGATTAGTAAGACAAGTTCTTCCTTGTCTAAAGCCATGTTGGCTGTCTCCCATTAAGCCATGACTATCTACATGTTCAGCAATTTTGTTCTTTATGATGGTTTCTACCATTTTTCCCGGTACTGACGTCAGGCTCACCGGTCTGTAGTTTCCTGGATCACCCCTGGCACCCATATGTCATCAGGAAGGAGAGGGGCAAATGCTTCGAGATCCCTGGAGACCTCTTTCAAGAACATTTCTATAAACTGTACCTAGCTGAAAGCATGGAGGCCTAGAAGCATCAACACCCAAGGCATCAAGAGGGTTAGAGAAGTGGGTATTTGAGCTTATGATTCGTTGCATAGCCGATTCCACCACCATGGAGTGGTGGGGAAGTTGTGACTTTTGGAAGCCTGGACACTCCGGTATCCGATACATGGTATCAAGACGTCTACTTTGGGGTGAGACTATGAGAGGAGTCTCCCGCATACAGAGCATAAGGTCATGAAGGATGCAGTGCACCGATGGTATCGAGACGTCTACTTTGGGGTAGACAATGAGAGGCATCTCCCACATACGGAGCGTAAGGTCATGAAGTATGCGGAGCACCAGTAAGGTAGCTGCTTCCTTAGGTGCCGTCGGGTAAGGGAGGAGTAGCTTTGTAGTCAGGACATGAAGGGGGGCTGTTACTTCTGGAGAGAAATCTGAAATTGTGAGTATATACTTCTGGGAATTTTTCTGAAAGGAATTTTTTTCTTTTAAAGCTAATTAATCTGTGAACCCACTATTTTTTGTTAAATCAGTCAGGGCCTAGTAGCAACAGTTTAAGATTCAATTTAAAACACAGAAGAGAACTTTCTGGTTACCTTTCATACCCAGTAGAGAGCTGTAGTTTAAATTTCATAGTCACTCAGGGCCTAGCATCAGCTAAGTACTTTTAGTTTCAAATTAAAACAAAGAAGAGAGCTTTCTGGTTAAATTTAGAATCCAGCAGAGAGCTTGTAGTTTAAATTTCATAATAGGTTAGAGCCTAGCAGCAGCAAAGAGCTATAATTTAAATCAAATCAGAATATAGCTTACCTCAGCAGCACAGGACAGGGTACTGTGTAGCAGCCCTCTTTTAAAATCATCTCTAATACCTGAAGATTGGAGGATCGCCAATGTAACACCAATTTTTAAAAAGGGTTCCAGGGGTGATCCGGGAAACTACAGACCGGTGAGCCTGACGTCAGTACCGGGAAAAATGGTAGAAACCATCATAAAGAATAAAATTACTCAGCATGTAGATAGTAATGGTCTAATGGGAGACAGCCAACATGGCTTTAGACAAGGAAGATCTTGTCTTACTAATCCTGCTATGTTTTTTTGAAGGAGTGAATAAACAGGTGGACAAAGGTGAGTCGGTTGATATTGTGTATCTGGACTTTAAGAAAGCCTTTGACAAGGTCCCTCATCAGAGACTTTTGGCAAAACTAAAGAGTCATGGGATAGGAGGCAGTGTACTATTGTGGATCAGGAACTGGTTAAAAGATAGAAAGCAGAGGGTAGGGCTAAATGGCCAATTTTCCCAATGGAGAAAGGTGAATAGTGGTGTACCCCAGGGATCTGTGCTGGGTCCGCTGCTTTTTGACATATTCATAAATGACCTGGAAAGTGGAATAACGAGTGAGGTTATCAAATTTGCAGATGACACAAAACTATTTAAAGTTGTTAAAACCCAAGAGGATTGTGAAAAATTGCAAGAGGATCTTGATAAATTGGAAGACTGGGCATCAAAATGGCAGATGAAATTTAATGAGGACAAGTGCAAGGTTATGCACCTAGGGAAGAACAACCCAAACTATGGTTACACGATGCAAGGTTCCACATTAGGAACCACCACCCAGGAAAAAGATTTAGGCGTCATTGTGGATACCATGTTAAAACCCTCGGCCCAGTGTGCAGCGGCAGCCAAGAGAGCAAATAGAATGCTAGGTATGATAAGGAAAGGAATGGAAAATAAAACAAAAGATATTATAATGCCTCTATATCGTTCCATGGTGAGACCGCACCTTGAATATTGTGTGCAATTCTGGTCGCCATATCTTAAAAAGGATATAGCGATTTTAGAAAAGGTTCAGAGAAGAGCCACCAAAATGGTAAAGGGGATGGAAGGATACTCCTATGAGGAAAGGCTAAAAAGGTTAGGGCTCTTTAACCTGGAAAAGAGACGGCTGAGGGGCGATATGATAGAAGTCTATAAATTAATGAACGGAGTGGAACGGGTAAACGTAGATCGATTGTTTACCTTATCAGAATATAGAAAGACTAGGGGACATGCAATGAAGCTACAGGGTAAACTATTTAAGACTAATAAAAGAAAATATTTTTTCACTCAACGTGTAATCAAACTCTGGAATTTGTTACCGGAGGATGTAGTAAAGGCTGTTAGTGTAGCTGGGTTTAAAAAAGGTTTGGACAAGTTCCTGGAGGAAAGGTCCATAAACCATTATTAAGAAGTGACCGAAGATATCAATGCTTGACCCAGTACAAGCATTGTGGAACTTGTGTCTCTTGGGGAAACTGCTAGGTACATATGACCTAGATTGGCCACTGTTGGAAACAGAATACTGGGCTTGATGGACCTTGGTCTGACCCAGTATGGCATATCTTATGTTCTTATGACATGGTACCTCAGGCCGGAGGGCCGGGGCTTCAAGTCCCATCTGGGGACAGCAATCTCAGGTCAGAGGGACTGGGGTTTCTAGTCCTACAGGCACTCCGTGTGGCCTTGGGCAAGCCACTTAACCCTCTGTTGCCTCAGGTACACATAGATTGTGAGCCCTTTGGGGACGAGGGAATATATCCAGTACCTGTTTGTAGTGATTACATAATGTAAAACCGCTTTGATTGAAGGATAAGGTGGTACAGAAAACTGGTTAAATAAATAAATAAATAAAATCTCCGGTTCCTCTGCTCCTTGTCTGATGTCACAGTGATAGAGACACCCTTGGTAAGTTCTTGAATGAATTCCTGAAAGGACATGTCCTTTGGCGGAGACATGCGCCAATGCTGAGGTGGGGAAGGGTCCGAAGGAAGGTCCTGGAGTCCCCATGAATCAAGTGACTCCGCATCCAAATTAGGGGAATTAAGTATCGACGGGCATAGTGCATACCAGAATCTAGATGCCGGTACCAATATTCCGATGCCTCAAATAGTAGTAATACATTTTCCCGGTGTATTGATATTTCTTTCAATTCTTCTACAGTATCACCTTTAAATACCACTTCAGTCATGGGTAACATCCCTACATCTTCCTCAATAAAGACCAAAGCAAAGAATTCATTCAGTCTCTCCACTATGGCCTTGTCCCCTCTTAGTGCCCCTTTTTACCCCTCTATCATCTAATGGTCCAACTGACTCTCATAGGTTTTTTGCTACAAATGTACTTGAAAAAGTCTTTATTACGCGTTTTTGCTTCCACAGCAAGCTTCTTCTCAAATTCTCTCTTTGCCTGCTTTATCAATGCCTTGCATCTAACTTGTCAGTGCTTGTGCTGTTTCCAGTTTTTGTCATTTGGCTCTTTTTTCCATTTCCTGAAAGATGCTTTTTTGGCAACAGTCTCTCTGACCTCACCTTTAAACCATGCTGACAGTTTTTTGGACTTCCTTGCACTTTTCTTAAAGCATGGAATACAGCTGGTCTGGGCTTCCAAGATAGTATTTTTAAACAAACAAGCTTGATGTAAGTCTAAGAAAAGCTTAAGATTGATCTCCTCTAGTAATGACTGATTTGTTCTTTGGGCAGTTCATGATATACAGTACATAGTATTCATCACCAGCACCACAATTCAAAGGCACCAATTTTCTTCCTGTCTATCTTTTTCACTGTCCAACTTTCGCATCCATATGATGTTACTGAAAATACCATGGCCTGGACAAGTCGAATCTTTGCATAGAGAGAGTCTTCTCCGCTCTTGAGAATCTTGTCTAGGTTCTTCATAGCCATTCTGCCAAGAACAATAATATTGTACCTATCAACAAATTTATCGCTCTAAAACCGTTACCCCACAATTTGCAAAACATTTCTCAACCAAACTGTTCTTCAAATATATGGCTAGGTCTCAGACTTCCTGACACATTCAAGGCGTCCTGCCAGCAACCCAGCAGAGCCGTGCCAACTAGCATCAATGACCTGCCAAAATATTGAACACTTGGTAAACTGTTGGTTGAACAATTGGTAAATATCATAAAATCTTTTATACAAAAATAGAGATCACAGTAAATGATCAAATACTTGCAATATTAAAATAACTCATATCTTATTTAACTTCACTCCAAAAAGATATTATACCAGACAGGTGGATGCAATGACTACCTCCTACAGTCAAGTCAAACACGCTCTCCATTCAATCATGTTGTTTAAACCTGTTGGTTCTACCGATCTTAAAGTAAAAATCCATCTTTGTTCACGGAACAACAGAGTTTGTTCCCACGTTTTATTTCCTCTTCCAATGTGGACCTGTTCAATGACAAAACATTGAAAATCTTCAAAAGAATGACCCAAAGATAAACTATGCTGTACTATAGGGGCCTCTTTCGTTCTGCACTTCGGACGGCTTTTGTGCTCCCCCAACCATAGCCGTAAAGGCCTTATAGTCTTGCTGATATACAATAAATTACAGGGGCATTGCAAAGCATAAACGACGTAGGCAGAATCGCAGGACGTGGTGCCCCGTAAGGTGCAAGTTGTATCGTGATAGGTGAAACAATCAATCTGTAAATTCATAGTACACATACTACAGTGACCACAAGGGAAATGACCCCTCCGTTCACTAGAGGAGGTTGAAGAAAGTGAAGATGGACGCAGCCGTGTTGGGCTGACTAGTTTAATTTATTGTACATCGGCAAGACTATAAGGCCTTTACGGCTACGGTTGGGGGAGCACAAAAGCCGTCTGAAGTGCAGAACGAAAGAGGCCCCTATAGTACAGCATAGTTTATCTTTGGGTCATTCTTTTGAAGATTTTCAATGTTTTGTCATTGAACAGGTCCACATTGGAAGAGGAAATAAAACGAGGGAACAAACTCTGTTGTTCCGTGAACAAAGATGGATTTTTTGGGGGGCTTCGGCGCGAGGCAGGAGCGATCAGCGTGTCTCAGCAGCAGAGCAGGAGTGGATCCTCCTAGCTGCTACAAGCCGCGGTTCTCCTCCGACGCCCGATCCGGTGGGGAGGGGGGGAGGGGGAGGAGGGAGAGGAGAGAGCAGGAGAAATTAAAGAGCCAGAGCCCTTGTAATTAAAATTAAATACCAACAGTACAGAAACTGCAGGGAAAAATAAAGGAAATTAATGTAAAGAAGAATAACTAAATGAAATAAGTAAAATAAATGCAAAGAAGGACTCCAGTAAGCCCTAGGCTTACGGAACCCTCCAGCTGCTTGGAGGCTGAGATTACTGGAGTTGGTGGGTGGTCTCAGTGGTATTTGTACCGCTCCACCTCCAAAAAGGTTGGGCTCAGCCTCCAAGCTGCTGGAAGGGTTACGCAACCCAGAAGTAAAGAAGATGGACTGGAGTGACGATAAGGAAACTCTGTTGTTCCGTGAACAAAGATGGATTTTTACTTTAAGATCGGTAGAACCAACAGGTTTAAACAACATGATTGAATGGAGAGCGTGTTTGACTTGACTGTAGGAGGTAGTCATTGCATCCACCTGTCTGGTATAAAATCTACCAGCTAGTGCAAGCCCGCATGCGCGGCATTTTTTGGAGAAGGGCGGTGAGCCTCTGGAGACGTGGGCAGCATCTCCTGGATGATTTTTCATATATGCTGACAGTAGGCTGCGAATTGGTTAGTGGATGACGTTATCTTCTGACACGAATGTTAGTTCTGCATAAGATCATATTATATTATTTCATTTTGATGTCTGTTAATGCCTGGGGGATGGATGTTGTTCTTGTTTGTTTGTAGGGAGCCACGGGAAGCAGAAGCTTTTCTTCGCAACTCTAGCCTGGCTTCACCAGCGGATGATTTTTTGTGTATGCTGACACTAGGCTGCGAATTGGGAGCCACGGGAAGCAGGAGATTTTCTCCACAACTTTAGCCTGGCTTCGCTAGCGGTGTTTGAGACGCGAATAAAGAGAAAAAAACATTTCCCCCTGAAGAATCCTGTTTAGGAGAAATGCGTGGGAGCGCTACAAAGACAGCGTTGGGATATCTTTTTTGGACTTTGAGTATTAGAGATAAGTTATAGAGATAAATAAATAAATAAATAAACTTAACAGGTTTTTTATACCGCCTTTTCCTTTAATCAAAGCGGTTACAAGACTACATCAGGTTAGCAAGTAATACAGACATAACAACATCAGACTACAAAGACAAAACAATGCATCCAGTTTTATACCACCTTATCAAAATATCAAAGTGATAAGCAATGGATCTATAGGAAACAGGGAAAGACAAGACTACATCAGGTTAGCATGTAATACAAACATACCTCCAAACGGAAGAGCAGCCAAAGGGAGAGACAGACAGAGGACGTTGTAAAGAGAACAACCACTCATAATAATAGATCTTATACACATTTGCTGTTATTCAATTTTGCCACGGACCAACGCCAAGTTATTTCGTGTTGTGATAAGGAAGCTTATCATAGCTCAGGAAGGAGCTATAGAAAAGGTGAAGTGACTCTGAACAAGCAACCTGTCAGTCCTGGTAGAAATAAGAAAACAGAATTGTTCCATAAAAGACTACCAGTCCCAGAATGCACCAGGTTTCCAACAGCCATTAGAGGAGCTGAAGTGGGGAAACGTATGTTCAATCAAGAGGGCTATGAGGTAATCCCCATCCTCAGCTTGGACATCTTCATGATCAACTTGGATATCCTCAGTTTCTTCATCATCTGGAGGATCATCAGAAGCAGAAGCCAGAGCGGACGGACAGAGAGGGCAAGAAACCCTTTGGAAGAAAGAAGAGAAAAGCCTTTGGGAGGTCTAAAGGAGTCTGGAGCAGTACGTATACTGGGAGGCATTCCAAGGGCCAGCATACACCATTGGACTGGGGAAAGCCAGAGGAATGGTGCTGCAGAGCTAGGAATCTCCAGACGGTACCTGTGAGGGAGACGGCTGCACTTGGAAGGGACCCTAAGACCCGTGCCAGAAGGTATGTGAAGAGAGACCCAGTGTCCAGGGATCTGGATTGGAAGGCTGGACATAAGAACTGGACTACATACTGGCCAGGCTATTTAGAGAGGAACTCTAACAGCAATGGAAGCTCAGGTATGAACACTGACCTATGCCCTAGCTATACCCTTGAAAGACAGCAGGGAAACAAGTATTCTCCTGAAAGTGCTCCATTGAGAAATTCCTCTGTGCCAATCCATGATATTGAACCCATGATTGTTGAAGAAGGGGGAGGGGTTGCAGATGCAGGCAGTGAATACATGGATTGCTCTCTGTCTAAACTCCTTTGGTGATTTACTGTTACAAAGTACAACAACCATCACAAAGAAATACAAACTTGTTCTTTAAATCTACTCAGAAAAGCTCCTGGGTAGGATTTGAGCCAGGCAGTAGAAAGTAAGCCAGCTAAGGGGTTTCAGCTGGATAACTGCTAGCAATTGAGCCTTACCTAATTGCTTGTGAGCTCTAAGGGAATCACTTCTGAGTCTATGTGTGAAGATATAAGAAGTTAACCTGAAAAGAACAGTTTTCCCTACTTTGTAGGTTTTGTTTGTTGATTAAAGCACTGCTAAGAAAATATTAGCTAGAGCCTACAGAAAAGACCAGTTTGTTACCAACCAGGTCTTTATTCTTTTGCTTTGATTGCCTGACAAGTTCAGCTGTTATTTTCCTGATTTTGGTTTTTCTAAGTTTAACACTGAAAGCAAGTATCCTGTTTTATGTGCTACCAAGCATATCTGTGTTGGGAGAAATAACCCCATAAATAAATATCTTATTGGCTTTACACTCAAGCAAGCACAACTAATAGGTAATAGTGTAAATACAATGTAGATAGTTTCCCCAGTTGTTTCCATGTTGATTTCCCTGTTTATTGTAAAGTTTACAACTCAGAATGCCTGTGTTGTATAGTTGATGTTGAATGTAAACCGCACTGATCTGAAAAGCGCGGTATAGAAGAACTGTTAAATAAATAAAATAAATAACTAATTATTGTGAACGGCTGTGTCTGGTGTGAATGGACTACATTTCCCACAATCCCTTGCAAAACATATTAATATATGCCTTTGCCAAGACTGTGAACATTCTCACCCAGGCACCCATCTGACAGTGTGTATTTTGGATCATCACAAACTGTTGGGAAAATCTTTTTGGACTGAAATTAAATAAGATATGAGTTATTTTAATACTGCAAGTATTTGATCATTTACTGTGATCTCTATTTTTGTATAAAAGATTTTATGATATTTACCAATTGTTCAACCAACAGTTTACCAAGTGTTCAATATTTTGGCAGGTCATTGATGCTAGTTGGCACGGCTCTGCTGGGTTGCTGGCAGGATGCCTTGAATGTTTCGGGAAGTCTGAGACCTAGCCATATATTTGAAGAACAGTTTGGTTGAGAAAAGTTTTGCAAATTGTGGGGTAACGGTTTTAGAGCGATAAATTTGTTGATAGGTACAGTAGTATACGCTCTGTAAATACGCCCAAATATCACGTCAAAAACAATAAATATGTCATCAAATTTTTTGACTGCTTGTCATTTCTTTATTGATTGCTTGATCCAAGTAAGTTAAAGTTGTCAACTATTTCAATTTCTCCTCCATCAACGATGAACTTATGATTTTGCCAGTTGTCAGGATCTTTGTCTTCTTAATGTTAAGGTGCAGGCCCATTTTAAAACTATGTTCCTTGATCTTGAGAAGTAAATGTTTCTGATCATCTTCACTTTCAGCCAGTAATATGGTACCATCAACATAGTGAAGGTTGTTATGTCTTCCACCAATCTTCACACCTCGGTTGTCTTCATACAGTCCTGCTTCTCTGATGATTTGTTCTGCATATAAATTAAACAGGTGGGGGGAAGTATGCAGCCTTGTCATACACTTTTGCAGATTTTAGACCATTCTGTTTCTCCTAGTCCTGCTTCTTGATCAATATAGAGGTTGTGCAAGAGAACGATCATGTGTTCTGGTATACCAATGCTTCTTAATGTGGCCCAGAGTTTCTCATGATTTACACAGTCAAATGCCTTGCTGTAGTCAATAAATAGAAATTACACGTACCTGGTAATTGTAGTTCCTGTAGGAACTCCAGTTTAGTCCTCTACTTCTGGGTAGTGTGGTAAGGAAGCTCATCCTGAGTTAGGAGAAAGTGAAAAAAAAACCAAAGAATTCACCCTAATAAAAGGACCTATTTTGCAAGGTCAGAGAAATAAAACCACAACCACACCTAGAAACCAGAAAATCCCCAGCTGGAGCAGGTTTCAGAGTTCCCCTAGTGGAGTAAGGGAGAGTGAATACAGACCCAAGGTAAAAGACCCTTACGTCAGCAAGCTCCCTGATTACCCAGGTGCCAGAGGGCAAGCTGATCTCCGTCACCTAGGAAGAGAAGAGGTGGGGCTGGAACCTTGGAGATTTAACCCTAGGTTCAAATATACAGAGGTTAGCAAGGAGAGTAAGGACAGCAAGGAGAGCTGGAGGAGCAACGGGAACAGGAGCAGGAACAGCAGGAGAGGAGAGTGCTGAAAAGAGCCTGAGAGAGGTACAGAGCACGAGAAAGGAGAAGCTGCTACAAGCCAAGGCACAGGTACAAGCCTTAGAAGCCTGTCCCATACTGAGCAGTGTAGAGTTGCAGGAGACACTTTCAGCTCTAATGAGAGGCTGTCAGCCAAGCCCAGTGAGCTAGAAGGAGAGATAGAACCAATGCAACAAGGAGAACCTGAGGCAGCTTTGAATGAGGAAGATATATTCATGGATTGCTCTTTGTGCCAAGCCTTAGCCACAGAGAGGTTGAAGGAAAGCTAACCTTAAGAGAAAACTCTCCAGAGCAAGGTAATCTTGTAAAGCAAGGAAGATGTTTTGAGAATTCCCTGTGTTAAGAGGAGAAACGTATGCTGAGAAGTAAGAACAAGCTGAAGCTGTATAATTGTGCTTCTTAAATACCTGCTATCCTGTGCAGTGAGACGGCAAGAAGCCAAGCTAACGGTGAGAGGAAAAAAGCCTTTGTTTTGCTTTGAATGTTCCTAAGAAAACCTGTGTAGAGCTTTGTTTGCTTATTGGAAGTTTGTTCCTGTTGGAAGTTTTGCTTTGCTTATAAAGAGGAATACAGCCTGGGAACGTTTGGAACTGAAAAGAAAGGAAACTGCCATTGAAGAAAGCTGTTTGTGTTTATGCTTTAACCAGCAAGGCTAGAGAAAGCTGGAAGCCTTGCTGTTAAATGGGTTTTTGCTTTTGAGCTGAAGAATACTGTAAGCTGATATTTTGTTTTGACCTTTTGCTTATGTCCTGTTGTGTTTTGAAAGAAACCTGGAGAAATAATCCTGAAAGAGGTAATTTATGAACCTTGCATTTGAGTTTAAATAAATTTCTGTCATTGCCTTACCAAAGAGCCAAACTACAAGTTTTTTTCTACCTGAAGCCATACGTGTAGCAGTTAAGCTACATTTCCCAAGAAGCATTGCGAGGGAACCAGTCAGAGAAGGCTGAAAAGGGAATGTTTCTATTAGAACCACGACCGTCCATGCTGAATGCAAGGAGCAAGGGTGTGACAGTAGTGAACCTCTTCCTGCAGCTTGGAGACTGGGCATGTCAAACTTGTGACATCACTGGATGTAATCTGCTGGCATCTCCCATCAGCCCCAGTGAACTATTGACAAAGCAGACTCAAAAGAGCAACAAACAAGTAGTTAACATACCAATGATAACCGGATACCAAACTAAAGGCATAAGCGATAACTTAATGAACAAACCCCCTCCCCTTTAAGATAAGGGTTTGAAGGCCATAACGTCTCCTCTCCTCCCTGCCGTACCAAAGACGTGGAAAGAGAGATCAGCATGATCGAAGATAAAGAGTGATAGCGATTGCAAATGAAAATCACACCCACCTGTAATCTGTAAATATTGCTTCAGTCCAGTTGTTCTGGTAATGCAAACACTCCCTGGGTGGGAATGAGGACTAAACTGGAGTTCCTACAAGAACTACAATTACCAGGTACGTGTAATTTCTATTTCCTTATTGTTCCTCCAGTTTAGTCCTCTACTTCTGGGATGTAACAGAGCAGTACTAACAGGAGGGGCCTTTCCAACCGGAGTGTAACACTGCCGATCCAAAACAGGCATCACTCACCGCTAGCACATCAAGGCGGTAGTGTCTACTAAAAGTGTGAGGAGAGGACCAGGTGGCCGCTCTACAAATTTCCACCAGTGGAACTAAACCGTGTTCTGCCCAAAAAGCTGCTTGCGCTCTAGTGGAATGCGCCCTCAAACCCACCAGCGTGGAACAACCTTGTAAAATATATGCTGACATAATTGCCTCCTTAACCCATCGGGCAATGGAGGCTTTAGCTGCCGCTTCACCTTTCCTTGGACCGCCGAACAACACGAAAAGACGATCCGACTTGCGGAACGACTCAGAAACCTTCAAATAGTGCAGTAGCACCCTTTTTACATCCAAGCGGCGTAGACCGCGTTCAGGTACATTTTCACCTCCTGTGTCAAGTACTCGTAAAGAAACTATTCGGTTCAAATGAAACGGAGAGGGCGCCTTATGAAGCACCTGCTGCCCAGATGGGTGGTTTGTCTTGGTCTGCACCTCAGCTGAGACCTGTCCATCTTGGGAGACCCTGCCAGTAGTTAAACTACCGATAGTTTAGCTCTCAGCATCACTGATGCATACAAGCCCTCACAGTACGACAAGCTGCAAACCAAACATAATCAATCTTATAATATCAAATAAAATCATAATGAATACATAAAAAACACATTGACAAAAGTGATAATCGTGTGGGGGTGTGACATTAACCAACGAATCGATATTGTTTATCGGTACCTCTGTTGTATATTAGCCTATATATAAGTCTTGTGAACTAAAAAAAAGAGATGAGAAAAATGAATATAAAAGACAAGGGTAAAAATCATAAAACATAAATACCTAATATAGCAATGGACTTAAAATCAATCTATATCTTTGTGTTCATTAAAATTTTGAACACTTGACAATCTGTAAAGGATGGGGTATCATGATTAAAAGCATTATCTGTGATATAACAGTGCACTTTTAACATGTTGTTATTTTATATATATATGTAGAAAGAACTCATTATGTAAGCTTGTTAATGACAGGAGCGAATTAGCGTGAACAAACAACCATAGAATGTTATACACTTTAAATTTAACCATTATCGAATGCAGTAGAATGCAATTTAATAACAAAAGTGAGCCAGCATGAGCAAACCACCTTACTGTTGCTATATACATTAAATGTAAATGTTATCCATTGTAGTATACTACAATCGCTTTGGAGACTGAAAGGGATATAAAGCCTTAAACCATTCACTATGAATTAGTAATAGTGCTATGTGAACATAGATGCTGATATGTGAGTCTCATTCAATAATTAGTGTATTATATAACAAGCCAGTAAGGAACAGACCATACCACTGTTGCAATCATGTAAAATTATAGTTCTATATGACCACTGGGAAAAAGGCTTATTTAAAACTAAATAAATAAATAACTTGATTTACTTTAAAAATAGCAATAGTGTTGCTATTTAGAATGAAATCGGCAGATCACGTTAGTGCCGCTGTATTACATATATGTAAAAGTTCTCACATGACTCAGTAAGGAATAGATTTAAAGTAAAATTCACAATACCTTACCTCCAAATAACTTGAAAACTCCTACAAGGACCTTCGTGTGTAAAGAATGTCTATGTTGTTTATTTAAATTGTTTGTTTATTTAAAATTTGATATACCGCTCAGGCCGAGAAATAGCCCCGTACCGCGGGAAAACCAGCTACCTCACCTGAATGGCTAAACCAAATTCTGAAAATCGCATAAAGACATCGGGACAATCTTTGGAGACATGAGCTGAATAAAATTGTTATTTTGTAGCATGTCTTATCTTCTGAAAGAACTGCAAGTTTAAAGGGGACACCTTCCTCCATAGAATGTATACTGCCCGGCAATAATATATCTGCACGGAGAATTGCATAATAGAGGCAAAATCTTCCACGCCGCAGTTTAAATAAATAAAAAACATTAAAAAGTGAATAAAACTAAATAGAAAATAATAAATTATAAAATTATAAAATGTAAAAAGCTAAAAGGAAGTTGCATATTAAGAGCAATATTGGACCTAAATATGCTGGAATCATTGAAAAATTAAAAATTATTAAAAATGTTAAGAGAATCATTAATTAAATGATCCCTTAACAGTAGCAGAGGAGAAGGTCTCAAGAGCACATAAGAAATTGAATGGCAAAAGTGAAAGTGATGTCTTTTCAATGTTTCAATTTAGTACAAGAGCAGTAAAAACCACGGTACTCCAATTGGTATTAAAAAACATCTAAAATAATATTTAGCAACCAAAATGAAGTATGAGCATAAATATTAGATAAAATGAAACCAATAAAAAGTTTATAATAAATAAATGAATGAATAAATAAAACGTACAATTACACTTAAACCATTAAAAGGAGACCCACCATGTGCGAAAATGAAAAAGGGGAGGGGAGAAGGGGGAGGGGGGATATGTAAACCACTCTGATGCATATAGTAAAGGGCGGTATATCAAGTGTCTAAACCATAAACTGCCATAAAAAAAGAAATAGAAGCCTAGTAAATAATGCCTGCATTTAAACACAGTGCTTACACTGTTCCCAGTGACTGTCATTTGGCCACTGAGAGAGAAAGTAGCCAACAATCCAGGATTTCAATCTTCACCTTAGATTTCACAGCATATCCCAGAGTTGCAGGAAATAAAAGGCCAGGAATTCAGGATCGCTGAATCTACCTCAGCTCCCAAGATCACAACCAAAACATGGCAGTGCACAGTGACGCAATAATCCAAAATAAAAATTTAAAAAATCAATCCCTTCCTGTTGCTTATATTAGCATAAAAACATTAAAAATGTGTTATTTGATAATGGGGAAAACTCAGAAAAAAACAGCCCAATGCAGTATGTATGTCAATCATTGTCTAAACTGATCAACACAGGGCTTAATTTCAATCATAGGAAAAGCCCTTATTTTCATAGTCTTAACTTATGTTCAGTTATCTTCAACTTTAATGTATGCAAAACGTATAACTCCTTGAAAAAGGTGTATTCAGTTCCTATAATGCCTGTGGAAGCAGGTCATTACAAGTTCAACTTCTAATCTACTCTGTCAGTCACCACAACTCATCAAATGGAGAAGAAATAATTATCTTGAACCTCCCTCAGTTCCCATATCTTACTGCACCAAATCGCCAAAGCCTGGAATATAGAATTTCCGCACCTACTCTATGGTCCCACAACTGTTATCCCATCGTAGGAACTCATGATTTTAGCTCTTAGCTTAGGGTCCAGCAGCAGACAAAATCATCTTGATAATACTGTTCAATCTGCATCCTGAAGTATTCCTATCTTTTTAGGTTCAGAAATCCTGCTGATGCAGTACAATCAAAAGCTTTAAAATGTCAAATAAAATCATTCTGTCAATGCAGTAACTATTTTATTTAATGCCTTATGGAATTATTTCCATTCCCTCAATGTTGTCGATTTGTGAATATGCCCATGTGTTGCCTGTACGTTTTTTTCAGGAGATGGGTGGGCTGTGTTGTATGTCTGTCTTGTTTATATATTTGTGGGTATGTTGGTAGGTGTGTCTGTGACTAGGAAAGAAGGAGCAATTCCCTGACTAGTAAGTGCTAAAACTTTTTAAATACACATTAAAAGCCCGATTCCGTCCAGGACATACAAGTCCTCTGTCTGAACCGGACATAAAGAAGGCATCACAATTCTGATCCCGCAAGGCATGTCTAGCCCCATGGGATCAGAATTGCGATCAGGCCTGTGCGTGCAGGCTGGGACTGCGATTCAGCCCAGCCTGCACGTACAGGCCATGCCCGACTAACTCAGTCTGAGCTTTACAAAGGAGCTGCGGCCATGGCACTGTAGCTCCATTGTAAAGCCACGATCCCAGCCATCGGCTCCTGCACTGCATTCCCCGCAGCCTGACCCCCGATCTGGCCTCCCAAGGCCAGGGTCTGACTACAGTGAATGCTCACTGCCCCCTCCTGCCGCTTTCTGGCCCTGGGCCCACTGACCCCTGGTGACTAGGGAAGTTATTCCACCTCAAGAGGTGGAATAACTGCCCCGTGCAGATCGCCACCCCGGATATTCAGGGCCAACATTAGAATCGGCCCTTATACGTCCAAGGCAGATGACCGCCCACCACCCGCCCTGACTACGCCCCCGATCCACCCCTTCCCTGCCCCCACCTAATTTTCCCATATAACTGGCAGGGAAGTTAGCCGCTGGCAGGAAGGGGCACAAATAGTGGGGATGGACGTCGCTATTCACAGGTCGGAATGACCCCATAATTGACTTAATGCATGTTAATATGTAGGTTAATTTATTTTATTTATTTACATTCTCTTATATACCGCGCTATTCTGCATCAGTGCGGTTTACATTGAACAAACTGAAATTACATTGAACAGGGCGTTATAACTTGGAGATAACTATTTTACAGGGAACATGGGCTATGGAGGGTTAAGTGGCTTGCCCAAGACCACAAGGAGCACCCGTGGGACTAGAAACCCCAGTCCTTCCGGCCCAAGGTTGCTGTCCTCTAGTGGGATTTGAACCCCCGACCTTCCGGCCTGAAGTACCTTGCCCCAACCACTAGGCCACTCCTCCACGCCAATGTGAGCTAATCTAGCATATACTAAATGTTTTAAGGCATGCTAACAAATTGAATGCACATCCGTATGGACAAACACGATTCTACCTACCCACATGCAAATTTAAATTTCACATATCCCTGGCGACTAATACTGTGTATACCATGGACTGCCCAAAGAACAAACCAGTCAGTGCTAGAGGAGATCAAACCTAAGCTTTCTTTAGAAATTGTGATGAGAAGACTTCGACTTTCATACTTTGGACACAGACACATTATGCAATGAGAGAGATCATTAGAGAAAAACATCAAGCTTGGCAAGGTAGAAGGTCAACGCAAAAGAGGAAGGCCAACAATGAGATGGGTTGATACAATAACAGCAGCTATGGATGCCACTCTGTCAATAATGAGCCGCCTGACTGAAGACCAAACACAGTTTAACAACTATCCAGAGGGTCGCCATGAGTCAACACAGACTTGACGGCACTTAACATCAACAACATGGGCAAACATTATTCTACTCATCCACATGCAAATTTAAATCTCTCATGTCCCTGGCGCCTTTATTCTCCTCTTTAACATCCTAGTATGTTTTATCATTTCCCTTAAATTATCTTAACCCCCTGTTTGTTCTGCTTGTCTGTCTTGAATGTAAGCTCGGTCGGGCAGGGACGGTCTCTTATGAGTTATGTATACCTTGTACCACTATATAATTGGCAGCAGCAGCAGTAAGTTTCTATGCTGCAGAAACTGGAACTGTTTCTCTTATAGGAATACATTGTGCCATATTATTTTTTGGGGAGGAGGGCTTTATTTCTCTGGAGCCCCTATCTGATTTAGTTAATTTTGGGGAGGGGGCTTTATTTCTCTGGAACCCCTATTTGATTTAGTTAATTTTGGGGAGGGGGGCTTTATTTCTCTGGAACCCCTATCTGATTTAGTTAATTTTGGGGATGGGGGCTTTATTTCTCTGGAACCCCTATCTGATTTAGTTAATTTTCAAACTCTGACTTTTCACCAGTTTTTCTCGTGTGTCAAATTTGGTCCCATTCTATTAAATTTTTGGAGAGCTGTTTTGTTCCCAGACAGACATTCTCAGCCTCTTGTGTGTAATTTCTTTCCGGCGTCCATCGAGTTTGAAAGAATAAAACACAGTGAAATGTTTGAAGAATTTCTCCCAGACTGAGAGCTCTGGCTGCAACATTAATTGGAGGAAAGGTATCAGTTTGTTGATGTGATGTAGTCAAACCCGAGGGAAAACTGCTGATCAGAGGAGTTTTAAGCTGGTTACCATATTTGGAGTGAGGAGGTAATCTTTTTCGCTACAGCAGCATTGGCTACAGATGCATGGTAGTTTGTTTGGTTTTTTTTGCATTCCTCTGGTTAATAGGGAGAGAGAGCTGTTGTGCATTTAGAAAATGTAGGCGTGGATGGCCTTTCACCCTCACCAGCTGTAACTGTATAACTATGTAGGGATGTGGGCGTGGATGGCCTTTCACCCTCACCAGCTGTAACTGTATAACTATGTAGGGATGTGTCGAGGGCTCTTTCCTACCATAGATATGAATTTAACAGCAACATTCTTTTAAATCCCAAACATTTATTAACAGGTTCTCAGCTATGACAGAGAGCAACAAAGCCAGTGTCAGCAGAACAGAAGTAGTGAAACACCCCTGTCTGCCTTTCTAGAGTCTTGTGCTGCATACCTAGCAGACAGTTGATTAGAGTTGATTATATCTTTTGGCTGAGATTTAGGAATGCATGGTTTGTCTGAAAGGTGTCACTGGCATTAAAGTTTGACATCTATATAGGAGTAGCCTAACAGTTAGAGCACTGGCTTGGGAACCCAGAGACTAGAGTTCAATTCCCACTAGCACTCCTTGTGGCCTTGGGCAAGTCACTTAACCTTCCATTGCCTCAGAAAAATCCAAGTTATCAATATCCCTGTTTTAATGTACATTACCTAGTTTAAGTTTCAATGTAAACCGCTTTGATTGAAATGATAAAGCGGCATATAAAACCTGTTACATAAATATTAATGCATTGTTCAAGACTTCCTGCAATAGCCCCAAAACAGTTGTAAACACTTTGACACTCTCTTCTATTTATTAAGAACAGTTTTGGCCCTTTCTGTCTGCAGGGTCCTTTCATCTGGCTCATATTGAAGTGTTTTTTTTCTTTGACTTTTCTCCTCACTTTATCATCTTCTTTGTATCACTTTCTCCTGTCCGTTCTTTCCTGCCTTGCCATCTCTTCTTTCTCCCTTTGTCCTCTTGATCTCATTGATATATCTGGACATGTAGAGGGGTTTTGATAAAAATGATATTCTCCAGTTCTGGAACATGGTTTTTCAAATTAGCTGGGATTTTCCTGTGATTGTGGGGGTTTCTTTTTTTTCTGCTGAGTGTAAGGTGACATTTTACTTACCATTTAATGTCCTTTTCCTTGAGTCCTACTAGACCAGTCCCTACAAGAGGGTTGTGTTCCCCTACCAGCAGATTGGTAGAGACAATGGCATCACTCTCATGCCTCTACTCGCCTCAGCCACCAACAGATGGTAGATGGATTTTCTCCACTCTGCAGAAAATTTAAATAATTTAGAAGAAAAGACTGATTTGAATGCTCACGAATGACCACCTTCAGGGTGACTCACTTGAGCGCGATATGGGAGGCTCCACTAGATAACAGTCTTCTCGATAGCCTAGGAGGAGGGAAAACTGGTTCAACTCTGCACTCTTATCATGGTAAGAGCCTGTTAAGCAGCCAGAAAAAGTATTGGGAAGAGTTTAGCAACCTCACACGACATGAACACCCCCCCCCCCCTCCTTCCCTCTTCTGTCTCCCCTCTCCTTTAGATCGCAGAAGGCTCTCAGTGGAATCTGTCTGCCACTTTGAGCGTCAAAGTCCCAAAATCTTCAGAAGGGCCGAGGCACCAGGGGCATCGGCGGGAAGGCATACAGGAAGCCCTTGGACCATGAGAGGAGGAAGGCGCCTGCCGCTTCCTGACCCTGGGCCAGTTTCCTGGAACAGAACCTCAGGAGTTGTGCGTTCTCCGGGCTGGCAAAGAGGTCGATCTCCAGAGTGCCCCACCGCCAGAAGATCTTCTCCGGACTGGATAGGTTCAAGTTTCCATTCCTGGAGTTGGAGGACATGGCTCTAGCAGTATACTGTCCTGGCCTGCCGCCGCCAGCCACCATCAAAGGGCGATTGGCCCTTAAAGCGGCGTGCTCCAGCTGCAGTCTCTCTCTCTCTCTCTCACGCCGCCAGCCGCCGCCAGACAACATCAAAGGGCAATCGGCCCTTAAAGCGGTGTGCTCCAGCTGCAGTCTCTCTCTCTCACGCCGCCAGCCAACATCAAAGGGCGATCTGCCCTTAAAGCGGCGTGCTCAGCTGCAGTCTCTCTCACGCCGCCAGCCAACATCAAAGGGCGATCGGCCCTTAAAGCAGCGTGCTCCAGCGGGCGGGTCTGCACCTGAGGGCCTCGCCTGAGAGCCTCACCAGAGGGCCCTTTGGCGTGGCCCTTAGGCGCTCTGGTGTGATCCATCTACCCTGCTCCTCCAAATCACCGTAGCTCCCTGGAACCGAGTAAGCACGATCGCTCCTCCACCCATTGTCTGCAGAGAACTGTTATCCATCACCCACATTGATCTGCTACCCACTGCCTGCATAGAACTGTTATCCATTGTCTGCATAGAACTGCTATCCATCGACCGCACTGATCTGCTACCCACTGCCTGCATAGAACTGTTATCCATTGTCTGCACAGAACTGCTATCCATCGACCGCACTGATCTGCTACCCACTGCCTGCATAGAACTGTTATCCATTGTCTGCACAGAACTGCTATCCATCGACCGCACTGATCTGCTTCCCATTGCCTGCATAGAACTGCTTCCCATTGCCTGCATAGAACTGCTATCCATCGACCGCACTGATCTGCTACCCACTGCCTGCATAGAACTGTTATCCATTGCCTGCATAGAATTGCTACCCATTGCTTATCCACTGTTTGCATACTGTTGCCCCCATTGTTGCATAGTACTGCTACCCACTGTTTGCATACTGTTGCCCCCACTGTTGCATAGTACTGCTACCCACTGTTTGCATACTGTTGCCCCCACTGTTGCATAGTACTGCTACCCACTGTTTGCATACTGTTGCCCCCACTGTTGCATAGTACTGCTACCCATTACCTGTTTTGCTTAGAACTTGCTACCCATTGCTTGCTCAGACCTTGCTGCCCACTACCATGGCCCCACATCTCATTGTCCTCCTCTTCATTATCCTCCCCAACTGCCTCCCCTTCTACCAACACCCTCCCTCCTTGTCACCCTACCCTCCCCCTACCTTCCTCACTTCTCCCCCCACTCTGCCCCCTAGCCTAGCACCTGCTCTTGAGCTTTCTCAAACCAACCCCCGCATTCAACTAGCCCCGCTCTCTGCCTTCCTCACTTCTCCCTCTATTCTGCCCCCTAGCATAGCACCTGCTCTTGAGCTTCTTCACACCATCCCCCGCATTCAACCAACCCCCATCTCTTTAAGGCAACCCCACCCTCGTTTCTGCCATACTATCTCCACTCTACATCGCTCTCTAAGACTCCTGCTCCTTCTCTCATCAGGTAATATCAACCCTAACTGTGCCCCCCCCCCCGATTTCTCTCTCACGCTAAAGAAAGTTCCTCACGTACCCCATCTAATCTCAACCACATCCTGCTCCTCCCTCCTTCCGCCCTCTCTCATTCAACCCTCATTCACTCATCCATAGATATCAACTCCAACCCTACCCCCAAAAATAATCCCTCACATAACCTACCCGATACCATCAATTTTCCCCTCATTTCCCCTCCCTCATGTCCCTTTTGGAGAACACACTCACCCAGTCACACCCACCCACACCCTGCTCCCTCTAAACCTAAATCTCAGCATTACCCTAGAAATAGACCCCCACGCCACTCTGTTAAGAAATCTACACGTAACTTATCCAACCTTATCCATATCCCTCTCCTCCCCCCCTCTGCTCTCCCGTTTTCATGCGCCCTATGGAACGCATGCTCAGTCATTAAAAAAAACACTTTCATTCATGACCTTTTTATCTCCAATGCCCTACACCTTCTTGCTTTGACCGAGACCTGGCTCCCCCCAGACGACACCGCATCCATTGCCTCACTCTGCTATGGGGGCTACCAGTTCTCCCATACACCTCGATCTACTGGTCGTGGTGGTAGCGTTGGCCTCCTACTCTCTCCCTCCTGCCAATTCCAACCCCTCCTGCCACCCCAATCACACTCCCCTTTCTCCTTCGAAGTCCACTCCATTCGCCTTCTCTCACCACTTCCCCTCCGAATAGCTGTTATTTATCGCCCACCGGACAATCCAAATCAACCTTCCTCTCCGACTTCGACTCCTGGCTTTCTGCATTTATGGATCCCTCCTCCCCCACTCTTATTCTTGGCGATTTCAACATTCACATTGACAACCCCTCTGATGCCCATGCCTCAAAGTTCCTCGCTCTTATCTCCTCATTCGACCTCCAACTTTGCTCCACTGCCCCCACATATCTACACAGCCACTGCCTTGACCTAATACTCTTCTCCAACTCCTCTCCATCAAACTTACGCAAATCAATCCTTCCCTCATCTGACCATCACCTCTTAACATTTACTCTTCAGCTTCCGCCGTCCCAACCTCCTCCGACCTATTTAGAAACCTTCATAATATTGATCCCCTGACTCTCTCCCTCCACCATCTCTCCATCTCCTTCCTCCATTTTATCCAAGTATGTCGACAAAGCATTATCTTCATACAATGCTACATTGTCCTCAGCCCTTGACACTCTTGCCCCTCCCACCCCACGTGCTGTCAAACGATCTACTCCCCAACCTTGGCTCTCTCCCACAATCCGCTACCTATGCATCTGCGCCCGTTCTGCCGAACGAGCTTGGTCCAAATCCCGCTCCCTGGAAGACGTTCTACATTTCAAATTCATGCTTGGCTCCTTTCAGTCAGCCCTAGTACTTGCCAAACAAGATTACTACATCCATCTGACCAACTCCCTGGCCTCTGATCCTCGCCATCTCTTTAATACCCTCAATTCTCTCCTCAAAGTCCCCCTGCCCCCGATCCCGCCCTCCCTTTCTGCCCAAACCCTAGCCAACTACTTCCACAACAAAATTCACTACCCCCTCATCTAACTCCCCTCCCCCCCCCCGATTCTCCTCCCCCATCCATACTCCCTCTGCCACCTTCTCCTCCATCCCTCCGATCTCTGAGGAAGAAACCACACTCCTGCCCTCCACCAAACCCACCACCTGTTCATCTGACCCCCCACCCATCTCCTAAGCTCCATCCCCCTCTCCATTGTCCCCTTCATCACTCATATCCTCAACCTTTCACTCTCCACTGCAACTGTCCCCATTGACTTCAAACATGCTGTTGTCACACCCCTCCTCAAGAAACCCTCACTTCATCCCACATGCCCTTCTAACTATCGACCCATCTCCCTCCTTCCCTTCATATCCAAGCTATTAGAATGAGCAGTCCACCGTTGCTGCTTCGACTTCCTCACCTCCCAAGCCCTCCTGGACGCACTTCAATCCGGCTTCCGTCCCCTACACTCCACTGAAACGGCACTCACAAAAGTCACAAACGACCTGTTCCTGGCTAAATCCAAGGGCCTCTACTCTGTCTTCATCCTTCTAGAACTTTCTGCTGCCTTTGACACCGTTGACCACGACCTCCTCCTCATCACCCTCTCCTCGCTTGGCTTCAAGGACTCCGTACTATCCTGGTTCTCCTCCTACCTCTCCCATCGCTCATTCAGTGTATGCTCTGGTGGCTCCTCCTCCTCTCCTACCCCGCTCCATGTAGGTGTACCTCAGGGATCCGTCTTGGGCCCCCTCCTCTTCTCTCTCAACACCCAAGGCCTTGGCACGCTTATCTCCTCCCATGGCTTTCAGTACCATCTTTATGCCGACTCCCCCCAAATCTACCTCTCTACACCTAATATCCCTCCGGCAACCCAGTCCAAGATCTCTGCCTGTCTTTCGGACATCGCTGCCTGGATGTCTCATCGCCGATTGAAACTGAACATGGCCAAGACTGAACTCCTTGTCTTCCCACCTAACTCCTCCCCCCCCCCCCCAACTTCCCCCTCTCTCAACCCATGTGGATGGATCTATCCTTCCTGTTCCCTCGGCCCACAATCTAGGGGTTATCTTTGACACCTCTCTCTCTCCTTCTCTGCTCATATCCAGCTTGTAGCTAAGACCTGCCGCTTCTTTCTCTACAACATCAGCAAAATTCGCCCCTCCTCTCTGAAGACACTACCAAAACGCTTATCCATTCCATAATCTCCTCTCGCCTTGACTACTGCAACCTACTCCGCGCTGGTCTCCCCATGAGCCACCTCCTTCCCCTCCAATTTATACAAAATCACGCTGCTCGACTAATCTTCTGCCAGCCTCACCATGCCCACGTTACTCCTCTTCTCAAGTCACTTCACTGGCTCCCTGTCCAACTCCGCATCCAATTCAAGCTTCTCTTGCCGACCTATAAATGCATTCACTCTATGGCCCCTCAATACCTCTCATCTCTTATCTCTCCCTACGTCCCCTCTCGAAATTTGCGCTCTGCTAACAAACTACTTCTATCAATGCCTTTCACCCGCACCCACGAACTCCCGGCTTTTACCTTGCTGCACCTTATGCCTGGAAAAGCCTACTTGCGTCTGTGCGCCAGGCATCCTCCCTGTCCCTCTTCAAATCCAGGTTGAAGACCTACCTCTTCACCGTTGCATTCAGATCCTGACTCCTTCCTCATCTTACCCTAACCCCCATCAACGTTTAAGACCAAACTATAGACCAAACTGTACCACTCCATACCTTGCGCAGAACTGACTAATGCTCTGTACTGTTCTAATTCATGTACTGTTCTAACTAGATTGTAAGCTCCGATGAGCATGACTCTGACGGGTAGGGACTGTGTCTTGTATGTTGGCTACCTCCTGTAGGTTAGCTGTGCAGCGCTGTGTGCGTGGCGCTTTATAAGTGCTGAATAGTAGTAGTAGTAGCCTGGCAGGTACACTGCCTTGAGGAAAATGTTCCTCACCACTGCGAACTTCCAGAGGTGCACCGTCACCCAGCAGAGGTGGCATGAACATTGCCACCTGGTTGTCCATCTGGATCTAGACTACTTGTCCCTCCATATGGTCCCTGAAGACTCGCAGGGCGTAATAGACCACTCGGAGCTCGAGCAGGTTGATCTGTGAGGCACTCTCCTCCAGCAACCACAGCCCCTGTGACTGGAGGTGATCATAGTAGGCCCCCCAGCCCATCTTGGACGTGTCTGTGGTGAGGATGTGCTGAACCCGTGGGGCCTGGAATGGCAAGCCAGCCCTCAGGTTGTGGTGGTCCTGCCACCAGGTCAGGGAGACTGCTAAGGTGGGAGTGACCTGGATACAGTCCTCCAGATGGCCCGTCGCCATGCGCAGGTGGACAAAAGGGGTCACGTGAACATTGGATGCCATGTGCCCCAGGAGGCGGAGCATCTGACAAGCAGTCACGGGAGTGCCATCCTGAACCTCTTGCGCTAGGGCGGAGAGGCGCTGAGCCCATCCCAGGGGTAGAAAGGCCTTTGCCCAAGTGGAGTCGAGCAGGGCCCCAATGAACTCCATGCATTGTGTTGGGATGAGGTGAGAATTTGGAAAGTTCACCACGAACCCTAGGTACTGCAGCAGCCACAGCATGAGCTGAGTCGCATTGCACACCTCACCTGGAGTGCCGGCCTGCACAAGCCAGTTGTCCAAATAGGGAAAACAAATACTCAGAGGACCCGGAGATGAAAGGCCACAACTGCCAGGCATTTTGTGAATACTCAAGGGGCAGAGACGAGGCCAAAGGGAAGCACCCTATAATGATAGTGATGGCCTCTCGCTACGAATCAGAGGTACTGACGGTGCCTTGGATGGATCAGGATGTGTGTGTAAGCATCTTTGAGATCCAAGGAGCATACCCAATCTCCCTGGAGGAGGTAAGGCAGCAAGGTTCCAAGGGATACCATTTTGAACTTTTCCTTGATCAGGAAGCCATTGAGGTCCCGAAGGTTCAGAATGGGCCTGAAGCCCCCTGTCTTCTTGGGGACCAGGAAGTAGCTGGAGTAGAACCCCTGTCCCTGAAGATGAGGAGGGACAGGCCCGACTGCCTGATCCTCGAGTAGTGACTCGAGATCTCTCTGGAGCAGCTCCCTGTGCAAGGGGTCTATGGGTAATTCCCCTATGAATGAGGGGGGAGGCAGCTGGGTAAAGTGTAGGAGGTAGCCTTCCTCGACCACTCACAGCACCCAGGCATCCCTAGTGGTAGAGATCCACCTGTGTGCAAAGTAGATGAGCCCCCCACCCCCCGTGAACCTTGTTAGTTTCCCAGCCTGACTCTGAGCCCAAGGGGTCAATGAGTGCCCCTCGATCTCCGGACCAACTCAGTGCCGACGACTCCCAATACCGGTGGTCCAACAGCGTCGTGACGGTCGTCGAAGATCTCGACACCAACCGGGGATGATTATTAGGATACATCTGAAAGTACTGAAGGAACTTAGGAAGTTCTGTCTCCACTGTCTAATCTTTTCAATGCTTCTTTAGAGTCAAGAGTGCTTCCAGATGTTTGGAGAAGGGTGCATGTGGTCTCTACACAAAAGCGGAAGTAAGGATAAGGTTAGGAACTACAGGCCAGTTAGTCTGACCTCTGCAGTGAGTAAATTAATGGAGACGAGCTAAAACAGAAGATAGTGATGTTTCTGGAATCCAACTGATTGTAGGATCCGAGGCAGCATGATTTTATTAGAGACAGATCTTGTCAAATTTGATTAATTTCTTTGACCAGAGAGCTGGACTAAGGGAGAACATTAGTTGCGGTGCTTAGATTTCAGTAAAGCCTTTGACACTGTTCCACACAAATGACTTATAAATAAACTGAGACCCTAGGGATGGACCCTAAAGTGACCAACTGAGTTAGAAACTGGTTGAGTGGAAGGCAACAAAGTGTACAGGTAAATGGACCTTACTCTGAGGAGAAGGATGTTACCAGTGGTGTGCGCAGGCATCTATCCTTGGTCTAATTCTATTTAACATTTTTGTTAGTAATATTGTGGAAGGACTGTCGGGTAAGCTTTGCCTCTTTGTGAATGACACCAACTTCTGGGTTCATACCCAAAAAGGTATGTAAAAACATGAGGAAAGATCTAGAGAAGCTTGAAGAATGGTCAAGTATTTTGCAGCTGAGATTTAATGTTAAAAAATGCAGGGTCACGTATTTGGGCTGGAAAAATCCAAGGGAGCAGCACAGTATAGGGGGTAAAGTACTTCTGTCTACAAAAAAAAGAACAGGACTTGGGTTTGATTGTTTCTGATTATCTTAAGGTGACTAAACAGGTAGAAAAGGCAATGACAAAAGCCAGAAGGATTCTTGAGTGTATAGGGAGAGGAATGGCCAGCAGGAAGGAGGAGGTGATAGTGCCTCTGTGTAAGTCTCTGGTGAGACCTCATCTGAAGTACTCCATGCAATTCTAGAGACCACACCTTCAAAAGGATGTAACAAAGATGAAATCCGTGCAGAGTGGCTACCAAAACGGTCAGAGGTCTTCATCATAAGGCATATGAGGACAAATATCTCAGCAAGGCTCGAGAAATCACAAGCGCCTGGTCGCCATGGTGACCAGAAATTTGCACTAGGCACCTGGGATTTTCTTGCCCCCCCCCCCTTAAAAAAATGTTTTTAAAGTGATTGCAGCACAAAAAGACAGCCGCGATTGCGGCAAAGACCTCTTCTGTCTACCCACAGGAGATCAGAAGAGAAGCAGGTGGTCGTGATCGTGGCTCAAATGCAAGTTGTCTTCCCACAGGGATCTGATCTCCTTCAAAAAGAGAAGAGGATAGCTGCAATTGCCTGCTTGCAGGAGATCAGATTCCCATGGGCTGAAGAGAAGGGGATGGCTGTGATCGTGGCCCAGATGTAATCTGTCTGTCTGGTCAGACAGCCACAGTCACAGCCTCCCCCCCTTCTCTTCTGCCTACAGAAGATCGGATCCTGCCTGAGGGGACCCCATCTTCCACAGGCAGAAGAGAGGCAATCTTGGCCTGCAATAAAAAAAAAGTTTAGACAGGAGAGGGGTGGGAGTGAAGCTGAAAAAAACTAAAGGGCCAGGGATTGTAAAGTTTCCTATGGAAGGAAATATCGGATAGACCGTATTATGGTCTTTATCTGTTTTTATGTTTCTGTTGTGTTGTTAGCTTCCCTAATTTCAGTTAACATTTCATCATCAATCTGTTCATTCTGGCCAGGTGGACACTAGTATATCCCACCACTCTTTTCCTTCCCTTAACACATGGAATTTCTATCCATAAAATCCCAGAGCACATTCTCGTTCCTGCAGAAGCCTTATTCTGTTTACATAAGAACAAAAGAACATAAGATATGCCATACTGGGTCAGACCAAGGTCCATCAAGCCCAGTATTCTGTTTCCAACAGTGGCCAATCTAGGTCATACGTACCTGGCAGTTTCCCCAAGGGATACAGGTTCCACAATACTTGTACTGGGTCAAGCATTGATATCTTCGGTCACTTCTTAATAATGGTTTATGGACCTTTCCTCCAGGAACTTGTCCAAACCTTTTTTAAACCCAGCTACACTAACAGCCTTTACTACATCCTCCGGTAACAAATTCCAGAGTTTGATTACATGTTGAGTGAAAAAATATTTTCTTTTATTAGTCTTAAATAGTTTACCCTGTAGCTTCATTGCATGTCCCCTAGTCTTTCTATATTCTGATAACGGAAATAGTCGATCTACGTTTACCCGTTCCACTCCGTTCATTAATTTATAGACTTCTATCATATCTCCCCTCAGCCGTCTCTTTTCCAGGTTAAAGAGCCCTAACCTTTTTAGCCTTTCTTCATAGGAGTATCCTTCCATCCCCTTTACCATTTTGGTGGCTCTTCTCTGAACCTTTTCTAAAATCGCTATATCCTTTTTAAGATACGGCGACCAGAATTGCACACAATATTCAAGGTGCGGTCTCACCATGGAACGATATAGAGGCATTATAATATCTTTTGTTTTATTTTCCATTCCTTTCCTTATCATACCTAGCATTCTATTTGCTCTCTTGGCCGCCGCTGCACACTGGGCCGAGGGTTTTAACATGGTATCCACAATGTCGCCTAAATCTTTTTCCTGGGTGGTGTTTCCTAATGTGGAACCTTGCATCGTGTAACCATAGTTTGGGTTGTTCTTCCCTAGGTGCATAACCTTGCACTTGTCCACATTAAATTTCATCTGCCATTTTGATGCCCAGTCTTCCAATTTATCAAGATCCTCTTGCAATTTTCCACAATCCTCTTGGGTTTTAACAACTTTAAATAGTTTTGTGTTTCATTCAGTGCCATATGTAACAAATAGTGCTACCCCTTCAGCCCATTATTTTTTATTTAGTAGTATTTAGCTCGCGCCTTTCAACTAGTAGATCAAGTTGAGTTACAATCAGATTCTGTAGCTATTTCCCTGTCCCCAGAGGGGTCACAATCTAAGGTTGTACCGGAGGCAATGGAGGGTTAAGTGACTTGCCCAAGGCCTTGAGGAGAGTCGGCAGGATTTGAACCCTGGTCTTTCTGATTCCAGGTTGCTGTCCTAATCATTAGACTACTCCTGCACTCCAAATTATTGTAATATAATTTGTATCCTAGTATCACAGTGTCCCATTGTTTGACCTCTCTGAGATGCCAATTCTATCTACCTCCTCATTTAGAGTTATACATTTTAACTCTCCCATCAAGCACACGCATCTCACACTCTTGACTGAATACTCGCAATCACACATTTAACCTTCCCCCACTTTGAGATGCTTGTACAGTTCATTTAACCCTTTATATAGCTACATAAAGTGGTTTGTATATATTTATCATGTTTTTCCCTGTTAAAATTGTTTTAATGTATACCCAAGTTATGATACCTGTTTTTTTGTAAACACAAATCAGCAATCTGAGATGTGTAGTTTAATGTTCACTGTAAACCGCGCTGATGTCAATAGCGCGGTATAAAAGAGACTTTAAATAAATAAATAAATAAATAAATTATTTTTCAGACTTCTAGAATTTGTATACAGATATTTCAAAGTATGTTTTTTATTTATATTTACAACCTTATTTGCAGTTGATGGGATAATTTGCAATCTTTCAGCTTTATTGCAAACTCTTTATCGGGATGCCCTAACATCCCTATTTTGATAGTATCCTTCAAAGAATATCTTACTCAAAGTATGTGCTTCTGAACAACTGTTGGCATCCCCCAGTTTCTAGTTTAGAAGTTGTTCTAGCTCATTTTTAAATGTTAGTGCCTGCAGCCTGGTTGCTCCCTGATTAAGATGGATCTCATAGTTCCCCAGAACGTTGCCCAGCTCCCAACACATCTAAATCGCTCTTCTGCACTATTGTCTCACCCATGCATTGAGACTCCAGAGCTCTGCCTGCCTCGAGTCCGGTGCATGAAATGAGCATTTCTGAGAATGCTAACCCTACATGTTATGTATGGTTCAGCTATCTACACATCTAATGATATCTCAAAGGCATAAAAAATGGAAAAGCAGCAAACCCTTTTGAGTGGAAGGAAGTAATAGAACAAGAAGTGATGTGACTGTTAAAGAGGAAGATTCAGACATGTTGGAAAATGTCTTTTTTCATAGCAGGAGTAAGGAATCATGGGCTGCCTCCCAGTGGTAATGGAGGCCAAAATAATAACAGAACTCAGCTATTTCTCTATGCGTGATCATCTTAGGTGACAGAGCTTGATAGCTAGGTGCTGGAAATGCTTATTCTGCCGAAGTCTGCACTTTACCTCACATGGAACTTCCGCTCTTGTCACAGACTTATTTTATTTCTGCTCATGAATGCTGAATGTCACCTTCCTTTAGCACACTGTTGCAACTCCTCTTGACACATTTCACTCTCTCCGCTACATACACAATTTATAACCTCTTCTTGGGATTCCTACTGTGTTAAAGCTTTATTTGTCTCTGTGTAGGTTTCAGCTAAAATAGAAGACCGGATGCTCCAGAATACAGCTAAAATCTCTGGCTGGAAAATATCTCCCACACAGAATTTACATGCTGGGAATAGCTGGATTGTGTTGGCTGATGATTTTGTTCTGGTGCATAATTAATTATCTTGTATGCTGGACATATGTCCTCAGAGCTGGTGGATATCAGGCCCAAATATACTTTTTGGTAACAAAACTTTGAAAAATGTGCTTTTAGGTATAGTTTGAGAGTAGGTTACTACAATTGTCCATGGAGACAGATAATCCACAGGATTCCCCCATCCTCCTATCAAACTGAAATGTTTGTTTAGTACCAGCAGTACAGAGATCAAGTGTCGTTTTTCTTAAGATGAATTAATGGGAGTACAAAGTAATAATGTGTCACTTCTGTGCTACTTCAGACTGAGAAGGATCGGTTTGTTTCTTTATTATCTGGCCCTTGATAGATTTGCATATCACGGCGCTGACGTCACTGCTGTTTCTCCCGACATTTTTTACTTTAGAGCGCAGAATCCGGCGTCTTTTACAGACAACAGTTTAGCTGTTTTAAAATTCGAGCTAGTGAGCCAGTGCGGCGCAAAAACCTTTACATTCTGGTACACAAGGTGGTTTCTCTTTTTCGCCTGAATGTGAGTAGTTTTTCTATTTTGGTTAAAAATTTTTAGATTAAGGGGTTCTTTACATATGCACAATTTGTTTTTTAATCCTCTATGGCATAGATATGGTTTTATACCTTATGAGTACATTTCACTTTGGACCAGCTCAGATTATGTTTTACCTTCATGCGGGTCGGCTTCAACTGGAAGTTTATGTATCGCTGAAAACAGGTGATCTATAGCCACTGTTTGAGGTCTGTAACTTAGCGCAGGCAATTTTCGGTTTTTACATGGTAACAACGGCCAAATCTAGTATCCTAACGCATGCATTAAATTTCATTTCAAATATGCTTTTATGATGTATAGTGTCACAGAGCAGACTCTCTAGAGCCCCCTGAGGAGCTAAAAAATACTACTCCTCAAGTAAACACTGACGTAGGGAGAGAGCACATGACACAAGGGTATCAGAATGAGTATAAGGGAATGAGGTCACAAGCCTGGAATTATCACCCAGCCAGTAGGGAAGCAAGGAAGGTCCCACCTGACCCCAATAGGTTAGGGTGTGGTGCAGCGGGGGATTACGTAAATGATCAGTGCAGCTCACAGGAGGGAGGAACTGGAGGAGCTAGGAGAGGAGCTACGAGAGAAGCCAAGAAGGAAGCCAAGAGGGCAGAAGCAGTGAGAGCTGAGGAACCTCAGAGACGAAGGAGATATCCAGACTGGGAAGGATACAGATATCCCAGGTCTCCACAGCAAGGCAGAAGGCACTGGCTGAATGAAAGTCTGAGTGAGTCTGATGAACATTTAAGTGAAATAAGTGAGCAGCTGAATTCAGACAGGGACAGTGTATGCAGCAGCCTTGATAGAAGCTATGCCTTGAGACACAAGCAACAAGCTAGGAAAAGCTATTCTGAACCAGATAGGAGAAATGCTAAGCTGAACTATGAGACGCATTTGTATGAAAGACAAAAGCCTTATAATGCTAATTTAAGGAAAGCAGGAAAGCTCCAGAATCTGGGTTACAAACAGAATAGAGAACAAAGCTTGTTACCTTTGGGAGAGAATCCTTCAGAGGGATATAGTTGGCATAAGCCTCCACAGAAACTGCCGTTGGAGACAACAGCTGTTTGCAAAGCTCCTGTTAAGGCAAAACCCCGTGCAAAGGTTCCACTCTCTGATAGCTGGGCAGCTGACTGCTTTACTCTGCCTAATTACCAGAGGCAGAGGAAAGGCTCCTGGCTAAGCAACTCAAGAGAATATGGTAAAGCCAAACAGATACCTGCTGTAGAAAGTCAAGTACGTCACAAGCTGGAAAGTTTGTTAAGCAAGTTACCTCAGAAGAGAAGTAACGAAGCCTCTGTACCTGACAGTGTTCCCATGCAGTGTGAGCCTTATGAAATTGAGGACAACACTGAATTGCCTGTTGAACAAATGGACTGTAGTTTTATAATAGCTGACCAAATAGAGTCTCTCAGATAGAAGGCTGAACTATTCCTGAGAAGCCTTCATCTGGAAAGCTGACAAGCTGTATTTCTGTTTCATTCCTATTTTTGTTTGCTGAAAGGTAAAGCTATTTTTGTTATAGTTCTTTTGTTTACCCGAGAAGGGTTATGTTTATTCAACTGTTATACTTTTGGAAAAGAATCCTACGGGACGGGGAATAAAACCCAGTTAAACCGATTTCGGTGTCACAACTTATTTACATACTGGCAAGGACTATAAGTATTGAAAAGGCCAGTACTTTACACCCGGGTGCAGTACCAACTGTGACCATCAGGAGGCGCTGCACAGCAAAGGGGTGACATAATGGCGTAGTGTTTTAGGATTTTGATACCACGTGACTTCCCCTGGGAAAAGACAAGTGCTGAGCAGTGCTGGAAGAGACGGCTCACCCGGAAGTACTTGCTGAGAGAGGATTTTCGCTGGCAGGTCGGCCAGAAAAGGAAGGAAAGGAAAAACTTTCTCACACGCTGGAATCTACCCAAAACTCAGGTAACAGTCACCTGGGAGAAACCGTAGATGGATAAGTGAGAAAGAGGGCACTGTTCCTAAGTGGGAATTTAAAAAAAAAAAAAAAAAGGTGCCGCACTTGGTGTGTTTTTCTCTTTTTTTCCGCAGGTCCTCAAATGACAGGAAGAATGGATGTACGTGATGTTCAGGCGTGGATGCAAACGCAGTGGAATGAACAAGCCAAGCGTATGCAACAAGTGCAGAAACAGTATATGGACGCTATGCAGGAGCAACAGCAACCGTTGGTGGAAGCATTGAAGGCTCTGGTTACCAAACCTCAGGACAATGAGGCAATGACTGTGCCAATACTGACGCAAGTAGCCATGAACCATGCTTCTAATTTTTCTGTAAGACAGTTAACACAGTATGATGACATTGATGATCATATTGAATCGTTTGAGAGGATGGCAGCCACCCTCAAATGGCCGCCAGAGCTCTGGGCCAGGCAATTTACCTTAACTTTGACCGGAGATGCTCTGTCAGCCTTTAGAGGGATGCCTGCTGATTTAGTTACGGATTATACAGAGATTAAGAAGGCCATAAAAGATAGGCTGGGTTTTACACCCAGACAGTATAAGCACCAATTTAGGGAGGCATGCATACAACCCAAGGAGACTCCCCGAGCCTTGTATCAAAGGTTAAAAGGCCTCGCGTACAAGTGGCTTAACCCTGAAGGGAGGTCCATAGATTCTGTTATGAAGGATATTATAATGGAACAATTCATGCATTCAGTATCTGATGATTTGAGAACTTTTCTCATGTTGCAGGACTGCCATGATCCTGAGGTGGCTGCAAACATGGCAGAAGCTTATTTTGAAGCCAGGGGGGCTGATGCCTTAAAGACTGGCGGGTTAAAAATAAATGGACAAGAAAGTCCAGGTAGCATGAGAAAAGGGGACAGGAATGCTATGGGTAAAAGAAGTGTGCATGATAATATTGGTGAGACTGTGGCTAAAAATGTGAGATGTTATAAATGTGGTAAAGTAGGCCACTATAAGAAAAATTGCAAAGTAAAGTTAGTCTTTATGGCTGGGGTTAAAGGTCAAGGCACAAAAGGGATTTTTCTCCAAGTTTTAGTAGAGGGAAAGAATGTCCTGGCTTTAATGGACTCAGGCGCGGAACAGAGCATGGTCTCTCTAAAATTATGGGAGATCCTGGAGCAAGCTCGTTCGGCTGCCTCCAAGCCAGAAAATAACCAGGTACAAATACAGTGTGTGCATGGAACCCAGGTTCCATATCCCCTGCATAAGATAAGGGTTAAGGGGATGGGCATAGAACGTGAAATTCAAGTAGCCATAGTCCCTGGGCTATCCCGAGACCTTATCCTAGGGCATGATTGGCCATCATTTAGGAGAGGGTTAGTGCAAGGTGCAGATACAAAGTCAGGTTTTGTTCTGACCAGATCACAGGCTAGTACCTCTGAAACTCAGGTCCCATCTGCTAAAAGAACAGAGGAACCAGAAAAGAAAAATGATGAGGCGAAGCCCGAGGAAAAGGAAGAGGAGAGAGGAATTAATGTAATTCCTAACCCTGATGAGGTAGTTCAAGCCCCAAGTAAGGAGGAGGAGACTAAGGTACTTCCTGATCACGATGAGTTAGTACAGGCCCCTAATAAAGAGGAGAAGAAACCCAAGAATAAGAAGCGCCAAGAGAGAGGGAAAAGGGCGCAAGGAAGAGCAGAGTTAGAAGCGGGAGAAGGGCTACCGTGGGTGCCAGAAGCCCTAGTGAAAAAGTTCCCTTCGTTCCCAATGGAACAACGAGCGGACCCTGGGCTAAAAAGAGCGTTCGAGTGGGCACAAGAAGTTCGGCTCACACTCCCCAGGTTCTTAATTGATAAAGACATATTATACCGGGAAAGTGTAGAACCATATACCGGGGCGGTTAGGAAGCAAGTGGTGGTGCCAGTGACATTTAAGGCTGTCGTGTTACGGCTAGCACACGACCACCCTATAGGGGGCCACAAAGGTGTTCAGGGAACACTTGATCAAATCCTGGCCAGGTTTTATTGGCCTGGCGTTTATAAGGAAACAAAAAAATATTGTGACTCCTGTCCAGCTTGCCAGAGGGTTTCCATAGCGCGCCCAAAGGCGGTACCTATGATACCCTTGCCCACCATCTCAACACCCATTAGACGCTTGGGAATAGATATAGTGGGTCCTTTGATAAGAACACCCCGTGGCTATCAGTATATGCTGGTAATCGTGGACCATGCTACACGTTTTCCGTGGGCGATTCCCCTACGGAATATTTCTGCCAAAGTGATAGCCCAAGAACTTGTGAAATTATTTTGTGAGGTGGGGTTTCCCCAGGAGATTTTAACAGACCAGGGGAGTAACTTTGTCTCACAGCATTTAGCAAAAGTCTGGGAGGCATTTGGCATTCGCCATCTAAAGACTGCGGCATACCATCCCCAGTCAAACGGTTTAGTTGAGCGAACAAATCAGTCGATTAAACACCTCTTACGGAGAGGTTTAAAGAAAAATGAAATGGCCGAGTGGGACACGTTGCTCCCATTCGTTTTGTACACCTGTAGGGAGCGAATCCAGTCATCCTTAGGGGTGTCCCCATTTGAGTTACTGTTTGGCCGGGCCCCGAGAGGTGTATTGGACATCTTACATGAGGAATGGGTGGAACCCGAGGTGCCAGAGGTAGGCGTACCCCAGTTTTTGACCAACCTACGAACACGCTTAGAAAAGACATCTAAGGTTTCCATAGATAATCTCAAGATGAGCCAACAGCGTCAAAAACAGCATTATGATAAAGGTACACAACCTAGACATTTGGAAATAGGGAGTAAGGTCCTGATCCAGGTAGCGGATCCAGGTCCAAAATTTGAGTCCCATTGGAAAGGGCCAGCGACAGTAATCAAAAGAGTGGGGCATGTCTCGTACCTTATAGAGAATGATAGAGGACGTAGACAGGTCTACCATCTCAATGTGTTGAAGCCCTGGAAGGAGAGAGAGGCTCAGGTCAATCTAGTGCATAAGGAGTACAGTAGAAGCACTCCGTTTTTATTTGACCGGGCGCAAGTTTTTATTAATAACGGATCATGCGCCCCTAAAATGGCTCCACCACATGCGGAACAACAACGCGAGGCTGACAAGGTGGCACCTTGCGCTACAGGCCTATGATTTTACTGTTCAGCACAGAGCAGGCAAAACCCATGGCAATGCAGATGCGCTGTCGCGTCTTACGAGCTGTCCGTCTGAAACTGAGACAACACGTAAGATTTTAAGGGGGGGAATATGTCACAGAGCAGACTCTCTAGAGCCCCCTGAGGAGCTAAAAAATACTACTCCTCAAGTAAACACTGACGTAGGGAGAGAGCACATGACACAAGGGTATCAGAATGAGTATAAGGGAATGAGGTCACAAGCCTGGAATTATCACCCAGCCAGTAGGGAAGCAAGGAAGGTCCCACCTGACCCCAATAGGTTAGGGTGTGGTGCAGCGGGGGATTACGTAAATGATCAGTGCAGCTCACAGGAGGGAGGAACTGGAGGAGCTAGGAGAGGAGCTACGAGAGAAGCCAAGAAGGAAGCCAAGAGGGCAGAAGCAGTGAGAGCTGAGGAACCTCAGAGACGAAGGAGATATCCAGACTGGGAAGGATACAGATATCCCAGGTCTCCACAGCAAGGCAGAAGGCACTGGCTGAATGAAAGTCTGAGTGAGTCTGATGAACATTTAAGTGAAATAAGTGAGCAGCTGAATTCAGACAGGGACAGTGTATGCAGCAGCCTTGATAGAAGCTATGCCTTGAGACACAAGCAACAAGCTAGGAAAAGCTATTCTGAACCAGATAGGAGAAATGCTAAGCTGAGCTATGAGACGCATTTGTATGAAAGACAAAAGCCTTATAATGCTAATTTAAGGAAAGCAGGAAAGCTCCAGAATCTGGGTTACAAACAGAATAGAGAACAAAGCTTGTTACCTTTGGGAGAGAATCCTTCAGAGGGATATAGTTGGCATAAGCCTCCACAGAAACTGCCGTTGGAGACAACAGCTGTTTGCAAAGCTCCTGTTAAGACAAAACCCCGTGCAAAGGTTCCACTCTCTGATAGCTGGGCAGCTGACTGCTTTACTCTGCCTAATTACCAGAGGCAGAGGAAAGGCTCCTGGCTAAGCAACTCAAGAGAATATGGTAAAGCCAAACAGATACCTGCTGTAGAAAGTCAAGTACGTCACAAGCTGGAAAGTTTGTTAAGCAAGTTACCTCAGAAGAGAAGTAACGAAGCCTCTGTACCTGACAGTGTTCCCATGCAGTGTGAGCCTTATGAAATTGAGGACAACACTGAATTGCCTGTTGAACAAATGGACTGTAGTTTTATAATAGCTGACCAAATAGAGTCTCTCAGATAGAAGGCTGAACTATTCCTGAGAAGCCTTCATCTGGAAAGCTGACAAGCTGACAAGCTGTATTTCTGTTTCATTCCTATTTTTGTTTGCTGAAAGGTAAAGCTATTTTTGTTATAGTTCTTTTGTTTACCCGAGAAGGGTTATGTTTATTCAACTGTTATACTTTTGGAAAAGAATCCTACGGGACGGGGAATAAAACCCAGTTAAACCGATTTCGGTGTCACAACTTATTTACATACTGGCAAGGACTATAAGTATTGAAAAGGCCAGTACTTTACACCCGGGTGCAGTACCAACTGTGACCATCAGGAGGCGCTGCACAGCAAAGGGGTGACAATAGATACCCTTTTTTTTTTTCTTTTTTTATCAATCACCTAGGATGGGGGGTTGCGCTAAGCTCTTCTGCCCGTAAAGCAAATTTGGAAATTGCTGAATACCTTGTGGTTCAGAACCTATATACTATAGGTCTGTTTTATACTTTTAGTAGTGAGTTTATGACATATAATTTTGCCATAGCAATTGATGTTGGTACTGTACATAGGTATCTAGTTTATTTCTCCTCTCGGGTTGTGTAGGAGTGCATTCACAACGCACATGTATGACACCTTTTAGATACTTATTTTTGTGGCAATCATTTTATAGCCTCTTTTCTTTCGTATCTGCGACGAATTTTTGAAAATGGATCTACGTTATACAGGCAGTTCTAATCTTTAAACATGTTATGTATGTGTCAGTTTACTTTAAAAGACTTTGAAGACTTGTGGGTTGAGAGTTTTTTATACCATTATTTTGTGTTGGTTATATATGGTTTTAGAACTGGATCAAATTACACGCCGTGACAGTAGATAGTGCCACGTTGTACAGGCACGAATATTTATTTATTTAACAGCTAGTATACTATAGGATGATTAGTATATGTCTCCTTGCCAAAAACATTGTTTGATATATTCATTAAAGCAGAAGTGGTAATTATTTTTAAAAAATCCGTTTGTAATAATTTCAGGGTTTGCGGTTTGATTTCTGACACACAAACGTTGTATATATCATAATTAAACGACACGGACTAATATTGGTTTTGTTTTCTTAAAATTAAAATTATAAATAAAGACAATGTCTATGTTTTATAGTCACAGGGTTGAGGATTTCCCTGGGCCATGGGGTTTAAAAGGGAAGTTTGGAATGTACTGTATTCATTCTTAATATGCATAGAATTAGTACATGTTCTATTTTTAGAAATTTAACAAAGTACAGACTTTGCCACGTCCACTCATTCCTTTGCCACCTTGACTTCAGTGTGCACTCATGAATGATGTTATCTTCCCTCCCATAGTGGTAAAAGATTTGATTCGAACATAGAGCAATACATACAGGTATGTTCTTTTCATAGTTTTTGTCACACCCTTAGTGAGCCGGTTTCATAAATTATAAATTATTTATTACAATTTGACTATATTTAATTATGATTTTCAAGTTTTTATGTATTTTATGGGTTGTACTGATTGCATTATTATTCATTTATTTATTTAACTCGTTTATCTATTTTCTATTATAGTTACACTTTTTTGTCTCCGTTTTAAATATTTTGCTGTACAAGAAAGTTTATATATGAGTTAATTTAAATTTATGATTTAGAACATGTTACTGATGTTCATGTCTTGGTCTTTATATGTTATATTTGAGTGTTTAATTTATCAATTCTTAGGGGTATGTTTACTAAACCGTCTTAATGTGCGCTCTGCCACGTTATTGCGCGATAAGGTTCCTTATCGCGCAATGATGGCGCTTTATCAGGCACAGAGGTACCTTAGCGTGCGATAATGAGCGCAGCGGCGCAAATGAGCACCGAGGGTGGAGAAAGGCTCCCAGAGGGCGGAGTAAGGCTCCCCAGGGGCGGAGAGAGAGGGTCAATAGGCAGAGAGTGGGAGGGGAGAGGCTCCCTGCACACTAACGCTGTAATATTCGAGGCTGAAAACTAACGCCAGTAAAACCCTGGCGTTAGAGCTGATTTAAAGGGAAAAGAAACCATTTCCGTCAACAATGTACAGCAAAAGAGTAGTTACTCACCTGTAACAAGTGTTCTCAAGGAGCAGCAGGAATCAGTCCTCACATATGGGTGATGTAGGCACCGACGGAGCCCTCGTACGGAGCATTTCCCCAGCTTTCAAAGAAAGCCTTTGGGAATTGCAGCACGCATGCACGGTCCTCTTCCCGCCCAAGGGTGCCATCTTGCTCAGTCTGATGACATAGCTAAAAGACAGCAAAAAAATTAGCAAAAATAAATCATATGACTGCAACTCCAAGGGGAGGAGGGAGGGTTGTGAGGACTGATTCCTGCTGCTCCTGGAGAACACCTGTTACAGGTGAGTAACAACTCTTTCTCCAGGACCAAGCAGGAAGTCAGTCCTCACATATGGGACTCCCTAGCTTAAGGCTACCGGAGACCTCAAGCGGAAAAATGAGCTCCCTTTAGCTCGTCAGCACAGAAGGAAGGAATCTTCTCTGAGAACGCCCCCGACCGGTAGCCCAACACCAGGGCCGGAGGGTAGGAGTTGCCTAAACCCCAAAGAGATTATGGAGTACTGCCTGTCCGAAAGCACTGTCCCTGCGGGACTCCCTCTCAAGGCAGTAAGGGGCTGCAAAAGTCTGGCTTGAAGACCAAGTAGCGGCCCGGCAGATGTCTGCCAACGGAACAGAGCGGAGATGAGCCACTTACGCAGCCTTCGCCCTGACACGATGAGCCGTGACTCGACCCTCCAACGAGAGGCCGGCTGCCCCATAAGCCCAGGCGATACAGTCAGCGACCCATATGGACAGCGTACGCTTGGAGACAGGGAGCCCCAACTTATTGGGGTCAAAAGAAACGAAAAGCCTTCCGATGCTCCCGCGTACAGTCAAGGTAGAAGGATAATGCCCTCCTACAGTCCAGGGTATGCAAGACCATCTCAGCCAGGTTGGCATGCGGCCTGGGAAAGAAGGTCGGAAGAACCACCTCCTGATTGAGGTGAAAGGGTGAGACAACCTTAGGAAGAAACTTAGGGTGAGTCCATAAGACTACCCTATTCCTGTAGAACCTAGTGTAAGGAGGATCAGACACTAGAGCCTGCAGTTCACTCACTCGCCTAGCAGAGGTGAGAGCTACCAGAAATAAAGTTTTCCAAGAGAGAAAACGGAGAGGGCAGGTAGCCATAGGTTGAAAAGGCGGACAAGTAAGCCGCTGCAATACCACATTCAGATCCCACTCAGGGGCCGGTGGACGCAAAGGAGACTTAAGCAAAAGGAGGCCTCTGAGGAAACGAGCCACCAAAGGGTGGTTGGAAAGAGGCCTCCCGTCCACCGGCGAGTGGTGAGCTGAGAGAGCACTCAGGTGAACTCTGACAGAGTTAGACTTAAGGCCCAGATTGGAGAGGTAAAGCAAATATTGCAATACCACCGCTACCAAGCACGAGAAAGGATTCTCGTTGTGCTGAGCACACCATGTGGAGAATCTACGCCACTTAAGAGCGTAGGATTTCCTGGTGGATTGCCGTCTAGAAGCTAAGACGACATCTTCCACCTCTCGAGGCAGCAGTAGGGGAGCCAGGACTACCCTTTCAGCAGCCAGGCCATCAGATGTAGGGACTGGAGGTTGGGGTGCAAGAGAGTCCCCTGATCTTGAGACAGGAGATCGTGTTGAAACCCCAGAGGCAGAGGGGTGTCCACCGCTAGCTGTAGCAGAAGAGGGAACCACGGTTGCCTCGGCCACTTGGGGCCAATGAGAATCAATGAAGCCCCGTCCTTGAGGACTTTGAACAGCGTTCTGGACACTAGTGGTGTGGGAGGAAACGCATACAGTAGGCCTGTGGACCACGAGATCAGAAACGTATCCGCTGCTACTCTCAGGGGATGCGGTTGTCTGGAGCAAAATCTCGGGAGTTGCCGGTTCAGAGGACTGGCGAAAAGATCCATGGTGGGGAGTCCCCACCTGAGAAAGATCTGCTGAACCACCAATGGGTTCAATCTCCATTCGTGTGGTTGCAGGATCCTGCTCAGTTTGTCTGCCAGGTAATTTTCCTGACCTGGGAGGTAGACAGCCTTGAGAAGGATCCCGTGATTGACAGCCCAAGAGCACAGCCGTTGAGCTTCCTGACAAAGAAGGAAGGAGCCTGTGCTCCTTGTTTGTTCACATAGAACATGGCAACTTGATTGTCCGTCTGAACCAGTACAAACTGGGAAGGCAATGGCAGTGGGGGTGTACTATCGAGCGCCTGGCCAGAATGACCAAATGGATGATGAAATGCTCAAAGAAATCAAGGAAGCTAACAAAAGTTACAGCTCAGTAATAATAATGGGTGATTTCAACTACCCCGGTATCGACTGGGTCAGTGTCACGTCAGGACATGCTAGGGAGATAAAGTTCCTAGATGAAATAAATAACTGCTTCTTGGAGCAGCTGGTTCATGAACCGACCAGAGGGGAAGCCATATTAGACCTAATCCTTAGTGGAACACCAGATTTAGTGCAAGAGATAAGGTTGTTGGGGCCACTTAGCAATAGTGATCATAGCATGATCGCCTTTGATTTAATTAGTGGAGGAGGGATAGTAAGGAAATCCACAGTACTACCTTTTAACTTTCGAAAGGGAGACTATGATAAAATGAGGAAAACAGTCAAGAAAAAACTAAAAGGAGCAGTTGCAAAGGTTAAAGACGTACATCAGGCTTGGCTGTTGTTGAAAAATACTATCTTGGAAGCCCAGACCAGCTGTATTCCACGCTTTAAGAAAAGTGGAAAGAAGTCCAAAAAACTGCCAGCATGGTTTAAAGTTGAGGTCAGAATGGCTGTTGTTGCCAAAAAAGCATCTTTCAGGAAATGGAAAAAAGAGCCAAATGACGAAACCTGGAAACAGCACAAGCACTGGCAAGTCAAATGCATGGCATTGATAAGGCAGGCAAAGGGAGAATTTGAGAAGAAGCTTGCTGCAGAAGCAAAAACGGGAAGTAAAGACCTTTTCAAGTACATTCGTAGTAAAAAACCTGTGAGAGAGTCAGTTGGTCCATTAGATGATAAAGGGGTTAAAGGAGCACTAAGAGGCGATAAGGCGATAGCGGAGAGACTGAACAAATTCTTTGCTTCAGTCTTTACTGAGGAAGATGTAGGGATGTTACCCATGACTGAAGTGGTATTTAAAGGTACAGAAGAATTGAAGGAAATATTGATACATCAGGAAGATGTATTACAACTATTAGATAAGCTGAAGAGTAGCAAATCACCTGGGCCGGATGGTATACATCCAAGGGTATTGAAAGAACTGAAATATGAGATTGCAGACCTGCTATTAGTAATCTGTGAACTATCATTAAAATCATCTCTAATACCTGAAGATTGGAGGATCGCCAATGTAACACCAATTTTTAAAAAGGGTTCCAGGGGTGATCCAGGAAACTACAGACCGGTGAGCCTGACGTCAATACCGGGAAAAATGATAGAAACCATCATAAAGAATAAAATTACTCAGCATGTAGATAGTCATAAACTAATGAGAGACAGCCAACATGGCTTTAGACAAGGAAGATCTTGTCTTACTAATCTGTTATGTTTTTTTGAAGGAGTGAATAATCAGGTTGACAAAGGTGAGTCGGTTGATATTGTGTATCTGGACTTTCAGAAAGCCTTTGACAAGGTCCCTCATGAGAGACTTTTGGCAAAACTAAAGAGTCATGGGATAGGAGGCAGTGTACTATTGTGGATCAGGAACTGGTTAAAAGATGGAAAGCAGAGGGTAGGGCTAAATGGTCAATTTTCCCAATGGAGAAAGGTGAATAGTGGTGTACCCCAGGGATCTGTGCTGGGTCCGCTGCTTTTTGACATATTCATAAATGACCTGGAAAGTGGAATAACGAGTGAGGTTATCAAATTTGCAGATGACACAAAACTATTTAAAGTTGTTAAAACCCAAGAGGATTGTGGAAAATTGCAAGAGGATCTTGATAAATTGGAAGACTGGGCATCAAAATGGCAGATGAAATTTAATGTGGACAAGTGCAAGGTTATGCACCTAGGGAAGAACAACCCAAACTATGGTTACACGATGCAAGGTTCCACATTAGGAACCACCACCCAGGAAAAAGATTTAGGCGTCATTGTGGATACCATGTTAAAACCCTCGGCCCAGTGTGCAGCGGCGGCCAAGAGAGCAAATAGAATGCTAGGTATGATAAGGAAAGGAATGGAAAATAAAACAAAGGATATTATAATGCCTCTATATCGTTCCATGGTGAGACCCCACCTTGAATATTGTGTGCAATTCTGGTCGCCGTATCTTAAAAAGGATATAGAGTTATTAGAAAAGGTTCAGAGAAGAGCCACCAAAATGGTAAAGGGGATGGAAGGATACTCCTATGAAGAAAGGCCAAAAAGGTTAGGGCTCTTTAACCTGGAAAAGAGACGGCTGAGGGGAGATATGATAGAAGTCTATAAATTAATGAGCGGAGTGGAACGGGTAAACGTAGATCGATTGTTTACCTTATCAGAATATAGAAAGACTAGGGGACATGCAATGAAGCTACAGGGTAAACTATTTAAGACTAATAAAAGAAAATATTTTTTCACTCAACGTGTAATCAAACTCTGGAATTTGTTACCGGAGGATGTAGTAAAGGCTGTTAGTGTAGCTGGGTTTAAAAAAGGTTTGGACAAGTTCCTGGAGGAAAGGTCCATAAGCCATTATTAAGAAGGGACCCAGGATATCAATGCTTGAACCAATACAAGCATTGTGGAACCTGTGTCCCTTGGGGAAACTGCTAGGTACGTATGACCTAGATTGGCCACTGTTGGAAACAGAATACTGGGCTTGATGGACCTTGGTCTGACCCAGTATGGCATATCTTATGTTCTTATGAGAGGCGAGGTGGGAGAAGGCTCTCAGAGCTAGGCGTATCGCCCTTAACTCCAGGAAGTTTATCTGTTGAGAAGCCTCCCAAGGGGTCCAGAGACCCCGAGTACATGTCCCTTGGCAATGTGCTCCCCAACTGAGAAGAGAAGCATCTGTTGTGAGCACTTGAGAAGGTGGAGGGGATTGAAAATCCACTCCAAGCACCAGATTCGGAAGATGAAGCCACCAATGCAGAGAGGAGACCAGTAGGTCGGATATCGTTACTGAGTCCGCCAGGCTCCCTGTGGCCTGAAGCCATTGAGTGCGAAGGCACCACTGAGCAGGCCGCATGTGCAGGGGGGCATTGGGGGTGACATGAACCGTGGAAGCCATATGGCCGAGTAGCCTCAGAAATTGCCTGGCAGAGACCAGGGAATTGCTGCGAAACTGGCTGGCCAGATCCATTAGCCTGTGGGCCCTGTCCAGAGGTAGAAAAGCCTTTGCTTGAAGAGTGTCGAGCCTGGCCCCTATGAACTCCAGGTTCTGGGATGGGAGCAAAGTGGACTTTGCGAAGTTTATGACAAACCCCAAGTGCTGAAGCAGAGCCACAGTGCGAAGGATGGCCTGGTTGGCCTCCTAGGAAGAATGGCCCCTTATGAGCCAGTCATCCAGGTACGGAAACACAAAAAGACCCTGAAGCCTCAGGTAGGCTGCCACCACTGCCAGGCACTTGGTGAACACCCTGGGAGCGGATGACAGGCCAAAGGGTAGTACTCTGTACTGATAGTGGTTTCCTCCCACAAAAACCTGAGATATTGTCTGTGGTCTGGATGAATAAGGATGTGAGTATACGCATCCTTTAGATCTAAGGAGCATAGCCAGTCTCCCTGCTGGAGGTAGAGCAGCAGGATTCCAAGGGTAAGCATCTTGAACTTTTCCCTCTCCAGGAACTTGTTGAGGTTTCGCAAGTCTAGGATGGGTCCGAGGCCTCCTGTTCTTTTTGGTACCAGAAAGTACCTGGAATAAAAGCCTTGACATCTCAGGTGGTGGGGCACCGGTTCCAGAGCCTGATCCTTTAGCAGACCTGTCAACTCCTGAAGGAGTAGGTCCCTGTGCAGAGGAGGTCTTGGAGGCTCCCCTGGAAAATAGGAGGGAGGTACCTGGTGAAAATGGAGAAGATAGCCCTTTTGGACTATATGAAGAACCCAGGTATCTGATGGGACGGCTGACCACCTGTGGGCAAAGTGGGCCAGCCGGCCTCCTGTGCTGAGAGAAGCCAGCTGATGAGAAGAGGCTATGCTTTCTGAGTCAAAACCCCCCACCCTGCTGAGCAGGGGCCGGTGTTGGTGGCTTGGGGGCCTTCTGCCTACGGGGCCCTTGACCTTGCCCCTTGGCCTGCTGACCCTGTTGGGGAGCTGCAGAGGCCTGATAATGAGGGTATTGTTTGTAGGCAGATGACTTCCTCGGGTAAAAGGTATTTTTTCCCGAGCCCTTCTTTTTCTGAGAAGGGGCAGAGGTTTTCCTGGAAAGCCTAGTCCTGGTCAGAGTCTCGGTCTCGAGTTCTGCAGCTTTTTCAGCCATGGGCTTGCCAAAGAGGTTTTCACCTCGGCAGGGGACATCGACCAACTTGTCCTGGACCCATGGCTCAAGGTCGGATGACTGTAGCCAAGCCTGTCGGCGGGCACCGATGCCGGCCCCGGCTACTCGGGCCGAAGCCTCGAAGCCATCGTAGGCTGCTCGAGAGATTAACTTTGAGCACTCTCGAATACCGGTGGACAAGGCCTGGAACCTCTGCAAAGGTTCCACGGAGAGACCAGCAGAGAACCCGGCAATCCCCTTTGCCAGGTCTCGGAGGTACATGCCCATGTAGAGCTGGTATGTCTGGACACAGCAAGCAAGCATAGAGCCCTGGAAGCACTTCTTACCGAGGGCATCCAGGTTCCGAGCCTCCCGGCCGGGAGGCACCAAGGAGTGCATCTTCTGACTTTTCAGTCGATGCATGGCCGATTCCACAACCATGGAGTGGTGCGGTAATTGTGCCTTTTGGAACCCGGGGCTCTTGCAGACTCGATAAATGGAATCGACCCGCTTGCTTAACACCGGCGTCGAGGCCGGGGTCTCCCACATGCGGAAGAGCAGCCGCTCCAGCATCGGAGGAACCGGAACAGTAAAGGCCTCCTTTGGGGGAGAGTCATACTGGAGGACCTCGAGCTCCTCAGCTCGAGGCTCCTCCTCGGGATCCGCGGGGAAGGCCAAGGCCTTGGCCATATCCCGCACGAAGTCCGAGAACCGGGTATCCTCCGGTGGGGACCGTCTCCGAGGTTCGGACTCGGGCGAGTCCGATGGGACACACCGAGTCCGATGAGTGTCGGGTGACTCTTCGTCCTCCGTCTCCCAGCCCGATTCCTCTGAGGAGGAATCGAGCGGCTCCGGTCGGGCGGGCACCGATGCCCTCCGCCCCGACGCCGAGGGTATCAGCGTCGACGACCTCGGCCCCGAATGGGAGGTCGAGGGAGACCGTGTCCGAGCATCGACTCGAGCCCGCATGGACTCGAGGATCGGCTCGGACTTGGACGTCGAGGTCCCGGTGGTCGGGGCAGATGCACCGGTGAGACCGGCGATCAATGCCCGCTGCTTTTCCATGAAGGCAGCGAAGCTGCTCTCCAAGGCCGTCAACATGAGTCCGAGCTCAGGAGACCCAGCAGCCGCCGACTCGGGCCCCAATGGTGTCGGGCCCGACGTCGGCTCCCTCGGAGGAGAGTCAACGAGGACAACAGCACTTACGTGTCCAGGAGACTCCATCTCGACACGAGGATGCTTGGCAGGCCTCTCCGACCCAGGACGGCTATCGGGGCTATGCGACCTGGCCCTCGAGGAACCAGGAGCGTCCACCGACGACGCCCTCGCGGGTTTCTTCTTCCTGCGATGCTCCCGCGAAGGAGACCCCCGCTCAGAGGAATCCAGACGCTGCTCGGGACTGGAGTCCCGAGACGTCGAGGCCTCTGAGGAGGTCCGGACCCGGCCGGACGCGGAGTCAGAAACAATTCTATCCCTCTGGTGCTGCCGACTCCTCAACGCCTTCGAGGACATTTTGCCACACGGACCACAGATCATCGGGTCATGATCGGCTCCGAGGCAACGGAGGCAGCAGTCATGTGTGTCGGTAAGAGACATAAGTTTCTTACACCGATCACATTTCTTAAACCCGCTGGCAGTCATCGGGGGAAAAAGGGCCCCTGCTAGGTCAAAAGACCGGTCTGCCGGGGAAAAAAGAAAAAAGGCACGAACGCCAGTCACAAAGGATAAAAAAATGAAAAAGAGAGAAAAGGACCCGATACCGGCGTAACGGTCCGAGCGAGAAAAGGATCCGGCGTCGAACCGGAGAAAAAAAAAGAGAAAAACAGGGAAAATCAACTTTTTCCTCGGGGAAAAACGAACTACGTCCGTCGGGCTCCGCAGAAAAAAGAAGACTGAGCAAGATGGCACCCTTGGGAGGGAAGAGGACCGCGCATGCGCGCTGCAATTCCCAAAGGCTTTTTTTGAAAGTTGGGGAAATGCTCTGCACGAGGGCTCTGTCGGCGCCGACGTCACCCATATGTGAGGACTGACTTCCTGCTTGGTCCTGGAGAAACCACGGAAACCTATAAAAAGTGATAAGTCTGATACATGTGCACGGAACAAAAGGGCAAATAAACAGTGAAAATGACCAGCAGAAAATGTAATAAAAACATAACCACGCTGGCCAGAAGTGATTTTAATGGGAAACATCAAAAACACTCCAAAGAAAGCTCCAAAACAAAAGATATGAATTTTGGAAGGGTCTATGCTCCGTCCCCATACAAGGTGAATGAGCCCACAGTGAAATTGCGCTGAGCAGGGTTTTCCCTCTCCATTGGGCATGTTTCCTATGGCGTGCACATGTTCCACAACAGCAGGGCGGGCATGTCAGAACGGGCAACTGGAGAGATGCTGGAAAAGGGGACACAGAGGGCTGCAGGCGGCACATGCTGTGGTGCAGCTGGGCCACAGTGCGGACTAGGGTGATGCCTAGGTGGCCCATAGGAATGCTGAAACAGTAGTGCAGCCAGACAACAACTGATGAGGGCCCAACATGGGCATGAGTGTGCTTCCCACAGTGTCACAGGGGATAGTACCCAGCAGGTACCCCCAAGGGCACAGAACATTGGCAGGCGGTGCTGGAGGGAAGCGTGGACAGCTATGCAGGCACCCCTACCCTAGAACCCGCACCATAGGCAGACGCCTAACCACACACTGGATGGCCTGAGACTGCGCTCCACCAGCACCACCAGCAGAAGGGCATGTCAGCAGGGTGGCAGAGGAGTACTGGTGGTGGAGGGGGCAGTGGCCTAGCCCTGTGTAGGTGGGTGCCAAGCACTGCAACAGACAGGCCCTGTCTGACGAATAGTCATGGTATCCCCAGGGAATGCACTGTCTCTGTGGCAACACGGTGGTGCAGTGCACACAGCCAGTGTGTTCAGGAGCAGAAGGTCACAGGTTCAAGTCCCAGCTGTGGTTCCTGCCAACCCGGCCCCCATATTTTACCCACTACTAAAACATGCTAATACAGACAGAATCTTTATTGCAGATGACGTAGACATGCCCAAAACACCTACATTTTACCCTACAGAGCACAGACACAATAAACATGCGCATTACCTAGAGCAGAGTCTCCCAAATGCAGTCCTGGAGGGCCAAACACCATTCAGGTTCCATGCTGCCTCTAATAAATATGGTTGTGCTGCATTTCTATGCACCGCCCCCATAGTATGCAGATGTATCTCATGCATATTCATTAGGGACAGCATGAAAACCCAAACAGTGTTTGGCCCTCCAGGACTGGAGGTGGGAACCTCTGCCCTAGAGCAGCGGCAAACAGGGGCAGACACACCCGCACCCACAGGCTCCATTATCCGAAGCCTCCTGGAGAGGCAGGATGTTGGGCCCTGCGTGCATCTCCCAATACTAGCACTTGCATACCTTAGCAATGCCACCCTAAACCTGGGGAAACTGTAAACAGCTATCAAAAGGTTGCTATGATAACTGGCAGATAGCAATTCCTACGTTAAGCACAATTGGCTGATTGAGCTGCATCATAGCAACCTTTCTGATGTCTGTGGAGTGTGCCTCAGGTCTGGTGTCTGACAGAGTGACCCCAACAGTATTGTGTACCATAGCCATGCCTGCACTGTGCGCAGGACTGGTGTGGTGGCCAGGGCTGCCAAACACCTCTATAGTTGCACAATGCTGGCATAGGTGTGTGGAGTGTGTGTCTGTCTATCCAGTGTGTGGTGGCTGCCAACACCCTCTACAGCCCACACTGCTAGCACTGTTGCCAGTTTTGGCCTGCCAATGTGCATAATGAGGAGCAAGGTACTGTGGGAATAGCCTGGATAGGGTGACCTGGCCTGGCTGCATCTGCACAGGGCATAGGGCAATGGCTCGAACATTGTAGTGCCCGGCCACCACCTGCACGGACAGGGTGGCCACAGCATGTCCTGCTGGGAGGTCACTCTCACCCTGACTGAGCAGTGACCACGGCATGCCTAGGTTCCCCCATAGTGCTATATAGTATTTCTCTCATGTGATATTTATGGGTTCTCTTTTGGGGCCCAATCACTGACTTATCTGCTTGGTGTGTATGCTGACATCCCAGTTCTGGGTACATGCATCTCCTCCAGGAACATGCACTATGGACTAGCTAGCAGACTGTCTGCAGCTAGTATGTGTCTTGCTGGAACACCTTGCAGGGTGCAGCGGCTGGAGGCTTGCTGCTGGAGAATGTCAGATAGTGGTGGGGGGCAGCTGAGCATTTTCAGGCCTACTGTCTGTCTGCTATTGCTTTATGGATGTGTACAGATCTGCAATGACTGTCCTGTAGGGTGTCTGTTCCCCAGCAGGACTGGGGTTGATGGTCCCCTCTACTGCCACCATTGCAGGGAGGTAGAATGTGGATCTGTTGGTGGGAGATCCTGTTTCCCACCCTGAGCCCCAGAGGGTAGGTTGGGTGGTGGTACATAATCTGCCTATGGGTACAAACACCGCCCCCACCTTAACCTACATCATGTAACCATGGCACCAACACAGGATATGCACTATTCTGGGTGCATCATAGCCCATAAGGGCTAGACATGACTGAGAAATACAGATGGACACAGAAGTATCCTAGGTGTGTCTGCAGGAACTACCTATCACACACAGTAGCACTGATGGGGACCTGCAGCACGGCATACATCAGCCATGAAAGGTGCTGTGGACCTGGTGCTGGGCGCCCCACCTCACCCTCAGGGTGAGCACAGTACCCACACAATGTGACGGTCTGTAGCTACTCTGTGCCAGTAACACACACGGTCAGTACCCCCTACCAGGCTGAGGTGCTGTGGGGGTGCACACGGTCAGTTCCCCCTACCAGGCCGAGGTGTTGTGGGGGTGCATACCCCACCTTGTGATCATCTGTAGACTGCTGATTTGCATGTGCAGGGCATCATGGGTAAGGGTGGGTTAACCCTATCCTGGTAGCCACAGCAGACAGTTTGTGTGGTGACCTGCAGTCCTTCTGTAGCCAGCCAGGGGTTTGTTAGCAGCTGTAGCCCACTGGTTGCTTCACTGCCTGTGGAGCCAGAGGTCATGGGTTCAAAATCACAGTGGCATTGTCTATTTTTAATGTACATTAGTGCTGCCAGCAAAAACACCCTCAGAGTACTGTAGCCATAAGGTGCTTCATGTTGTTGTTAAGTGCCGTCGAGTCGGAGTCGACTCATGGCGACCCTCTGGATAGCTATCCTAAATTGTGTTCGGTCTTGAGTCAGGCGGTTCATTGTTGACAGACTGGTACCTGTAGCTGCTGTTATTGTATCGATCCATCTCATTGCTGGCCTTCCTCTTTTGCGCTGACCTTCTATCTTGGCAAGCATGATGTCTTTCTCTAATGATCTCTCTCTTCGCATGATGTGTCCAAAGTATGAAAGTCGAAGTCTTGTCATCTGAGCTTCTAAAGAAAGCTTAGGTTTGATCTCCTCTAGTACCGACTGGTTTGTTCTTCGGGCAGTCCATGGTATACACAGTATTCACCGCCAGCACCATAATTCAAAGGCATCAATTTTCTTCCTGTCTATCTTTTTCACTGTCCAGCTTTCACATGCATATGATGTTATTGAAAATACCATGGCTTGAACAAGTCGAATCTTTGTATGGAGAGAGACATCTCAGCTCTTGAGGATCTTATCTAGGTCTTTCATAGCCATTCTGCCAAGAGCAATGCGTCATCCGATTTCTTGACTGCTTGTTGCTTCTTTATTGATAGTTGATCCAAGTAGGTTAAAGTTGTTCACGATTTCAATTTCTTCTCCTTCAACGATGAACCTGTTGATTATACCAGTTGTCATGATCTTTGTCTTCTTTACATTAAGGTGCAGGCCCATTTTGAGACTATGTTCTTTGATTGTGAGAAGCAAATGTTTCAGATCATCTTCATTTTCAGCCAGTAATGTGGTATCAATCAGCATAGCAAAGATTGTTGATGAATCTTCCACCAATCTTCACACCTCTGTTGTCTTCATACAATCCTGCTTCTCTGATGATTTGTTCTGCATATAAATTAAACAGGTAAGGGGAAAGTATGCAGCCTTGTCTTACACCTTTACTTATTTTAAACCATTCTGTTTCTCCTTGTTCCGTTCGAACTGTTGCTTCTTGATCAATGTACAGATTGCGCAAGAGAACAATCAGGTGTTCTGGTATACCCATGCTTCTTAATGTGGCCCAGAGTTTCTCATGGTTTACACAGTCAAAAGCCTTGCTATAGTCGATAAAGCACAAATAGATATCCTTTTGGTATTCTTTAGTCTTTTCAAGGATCCATCTCACATCCGCAATGATGTCTCTCGTTCCTCGCCCTTTCCTGAACCCTGCTTGCACTTCAGGTAGTTCTTGTTCCAGGTATGGTTGTAGTCTCTTTTGAATAATCTTCAGTAGAATCTTGATGGCATGTGGGATCAGAGCGATTGTGCGATAATTCCCACAGTCAGTTGGATCACCTTTCTTTAGTAAATGGTATAAACACAGATCTTTTCCTGTCAGTTGGCCATGATGTTGTCTTCCATATTTCTTGGCAGAGCCTTGTGAGTACGGTAACAGCTGCATCAGATTGCTGCAATACTTCTATGGGAATGCTATCAATGCCTGGTGCTTTGTTCTCTGATAAGGCTTTCAATGCTGCTTCAACGTCTTCTTTCATCACCAATGGTTCCCGATCATAAGGTACAGGTTGAAACGGCTGTTGGTCCACTTGATCTTTATCATATAAAAACTCTGTATATTCCTTCCACCTTTTCTTGATCTTCTCAGCATCATTCAACATAGAACCTTGAGCATCTTGTAACATTCCAATTTGAGGCTGCATCACTTAGCATAAGGGGGGAGAGGCGACAGTCATAGACCACGAAAACCAGGGACAGCGGGACGGACAGGAGTGTTGAAAGCTCTGGCAGGAGTGTTGAAGGCTCCGCATGTGGGCTCTGGTCCATGGGATAAACGATGGTGGCCACCATGGACCTTAGGGTCTGAAGACAGTCACACACATGCGTGCAGGTCTGTAGGAGAAAGAATTGAAGGTGTGCAGAGTGCTTGAGAAAATGTTCTTGCATCAGGGATACCTTGCCCAGCCAGTTATAGACTAGTGTGCCAAGAAACTCCACAGTTTGGAGTGGCCAGAGGCAACCCTTGTAATAATTGACCACTCAATCGAGGCTCTCCGAGAAGGTGACCAGCCAAGAGACCGTCTGACTGGCTTCCAACATGGAACTTGCATGAATGAGCTAGTCATCCAAGTATGGGATGACTTGAATGCACTGTCTGCGCAAGGCTGCCGCGGCCACCACAATGACTTTGCAGTCATCAGGCCAAATGGCAGAACGCAAAACTGAAAATGCAGCCCAAGCGTGGCAAAGTGCAAATACGCCAGTGAATCTCCCGGAGAAGAATATGTAAATATGCTTCCGCTAGGCTGGACGAGGCAAGGAATTATCCTATAAGGGCTGCTTGAATTACTGGACATATCATTTTCATGTGAAAAACCGGTAAATGAAGGGCCCAATGGACCTCCTTGAGACCCAGACTGTGCTGAAAGGACCCCTCCTTATTGGATACCACAAAGTAAATGGAATAACGAGCAGAGTCCCTCTTTGCGAGTTGGACCAGTCGAAAGGCTCAAAGAATCCTCGGAGGGCATACTGATCATCAGTTGGCTGTAATGAAGCTACCACTTTGACTGTTCCTTGAGCTCCCGAAGGAGGAGACTGATCGAACAGTTGTGGGCATGGAGACCAGAGGGACAAGTGTCTCTGAAATGGGTGCATGTGTGTCCTGGAACACAGGACCAATTCTAGAGTCAACATCATGGACCCCAGGAGCTTTAGACAGTCCCAAGCTCAGGGGACAAGCTGCAAGCACAACTCTGAGCAAATCTTGGGCCTACAGGTCTCAGTTACACAGGCCACAAGAGACAGACCAATCTGCACTGCTGCACCAGTCCACACACCTTACCATCTGCTGGAGGCTCAAAAGTACAGGCTTCTCTCAATGCTAAGTGATGACATCACTGAATGTTGCTCAAGTCTGTCTCTACCTGCTTGCAAGACAGCATAATCCACTCATCTGGAAGGGACCGAGGGAGAGCCCTAGATGTGATGTATTTAGATTTCAGTAAAGCTTTTGACAGCGTTCTGCACAGGCGACTTATAAATAAACTGAGCACTCTAGGGATGGATCCTAAAGTTACTGCTTGGGTTAAAAATTGGTTGAGTGGGAGGTGACAAAGGGTACAGGTAAATGGAGCTCACTCTGAGGAGAAGGAGGTTACCAGTAATGTGCCGCTGGATCTGTCCTTGGTCCGATTCTTTTTAACATCTCTGTTAGTGATAATGCAGAAGGGTTGTCGGGTAAGGTTTGCCTCTTTGCTGTCAAGAATTTGGCAGCTGAGATTTAATGTTAAAAAAATGCAAAAAGGTCATGCATTTGGGCTGCAGCAATCTGTGATCTTAAAGTAGCTAAACAGGTAGAAAAGGCAACGGCAAAAGCTAGAAGGATGCTTGAGTGCATAGGGAGAGGAATGGCCAGCAGAAAAGGATATAAGCAGGTTGGAATCTGTGCAAAGGATGGCTACTAAAATGGTTAGTGGTCTTCATAATGACGCATATGAGGACAGACTTAAAGATCTTAATATGTATACTTTAGAGGAAAGGCAGGATAGGGGTGATATCAGAGAGACATTTAAATACTCCCATGGCATAAATGCACAGCAGAAGAGCTTCTTTTGATTGAAAGCAAGCTCTGCTGCGAAGGGACATAGGATGAGAGTGAAAGGGGATAGACTCAGGAGTAATATGCAGAAATATTTCTTTATGGAAAGAGTGATAGATGCATGGAATAGCCTCCCAATGGAGGTGGTGGACACGAGGACAGTATCTGAATTCAAACAAGTATGGGACAAAAACAGAGGATCTCTAAAGGTAAAAAGGGGACTATTGTAGTTGATATAGAAGGGTAAACTAGATAGGCCATGTGGTCTTTTTCTGCTGTCATGTTTCTATATCATCCCTCCAGTCCAGTCCAGTCCAATACGTGGGAGATGTACCAGAGCAGTGATTAAAAACGGACCCAGGATATCAATGCTTGACCCAATACAAGCATTGTGGAACCTGTGTCTCTCTTGGGGATACTGCTAGGTACGTATGACCTAGATTGGCCACTGTTGGATACTGGACTTGATGGACCTTGGTCTGGCCCAGTATGGCATCTCTTATGTTCTTAAGTATGGGAGGAACCTGCGAGTCTGGCTCGAAGCTCCAAAGCCTCAATGAGCACATCGCTGGCTGCCTGCAATCCAAGCGGTAATGACACGTGAAGGTATGCAAGGACAACCATGTTGCCGCCCTGCAAATGTCCACCAGCAGAACCTGACTATGCCCGCTTGCGCTCTCATGGAATGCGCCCACAATCCTTGTGGCACTTCCATGTGCTTCAGTAAATAAGCAGAGGCAATCACCTCTTTAATCCAGCAGGCCACTGATGCTTTGGACACCACTTCTCCTTTAGCGAACCCCCGAACAAGACAAATAAGCACTCCAATTTATGAAATGATTGGGTGTTTCGGATAGTGAAGTAAAACTCTCCGCAAATCCAACCGGTACAAGTGACGCTCCTCGCTGGATTCCCCCCAGGGAGAAAAAAAATGGTAGCAACACCATTTGGTTGAGATGAAAATGCAAAACCACCTTTGGCAGAAAGGAAGGAACCAGCTGGAAAACTACCTTTTCCTTGGAGACAACTAGAAAAAGCTCCCTACAAGATAAGGTCTGGGGCTCTGAAATCCGCCGGGCCGAACAAATAGCTACCAAGAACACTGTTTTGAGTGTAAGATCCTTCAGAAATGCATGCACTAATGGCTCAAAGGGCTCTCCTGTCAGAGCAGAAAGCACCAAGTTGAGATCCCATGGCAGAACAATGGTCTGTGCTGGAGGACGTACCTGTTTCACAGCCCAAAGAAACCTAGCTACATTCTGATGCGCTGCCAGGGAGTAAGCCCTGCATGCACCCCCGGTAGCATGAAAGAGCTGCCACCTGCACTCGCAGAGAGTTCAGCGCCAGTCCCTTGTTCAAACAGGCTTGCAGAAAAGTCATAATATCTGACAGTGAAAAAAAGAAGGCTCGTAGCCCATTGCCCTCACACCATTCCTCAAAGACTTGCCAGACCCTGACATAAGCCGAAGAGGTAGAATGCTTGCAAGCCCTCAGAAGGGTGACCTCTACTGCCACCAAGTAACCAAGATGCTTTAGCCGTGCCCTTTCAAGAGCCAAGCTGTAAGGAAGAATCGATCTACTTGTGACATGAGAATCGGCCCCTGCGAGAGAAGGCTGATCCTGTTTGGAAGGCGCTATGGAGGCGCTATTGGAAGCCTGATCAAGTCAGCATACCACGATTGGTGAGACCAATCAGGAGCTATGAGTATCACCATTCCCCGATAGGCCTCTATGCTCTGAAGCAGACATCCGATGAGCCAAGGAGGAAACACATACAGGAGGTCCCTCTGTCAGCCACCTTTACACCACAGTGTCAAAGCCTTCCGACATGTGCTCCCTGTGCCTGCTAAAGAAGCGGTTTGCCTTGGCATTAGCCATGGAGACCATCAGATCCATCACCAGTACACCCAACCGGTTCATGATGTCGTGGAACACTGCCACATTGAGTTCCCATTCGCCAAGATCCAATCGATGTCGACTGAGAAAATCCGCTTAAAAATTTTCCTTGCCTGCTATGTGAACTGCTGAGAGGGCCAGCAGATTCTCCTCTGCCCACAGCAGCAGCAGGTTATTCTCCTCCACCAGCGCTGCTCTACCCATTTTGCCCTGGCGATTTATGTAGGCTACCATGGTTGCATTATTGGAGCAAACTCATATTGCCCGCCAAAAAAGGAGAGATTGGAAGGCCTGGAGCGCCAGAAAGACCGCCCTCATTTCCAAATGATTGACGGACTACACACTCTCCTCCGGGATCCAGGACCCTTTGCTACCTGCAACTAGCAATGTGCTCCCAACCCCAAGAGGATGGCATTGGTTGTCACAATCTAGAGGTTACAATCTAGAGGTTACAATGACATCCCCACAATGAAGTGATCCAACTGCAACCACCAGGAGAGCCGCATACTCATGTCTGGGGGAGAGATGAGCCTCTGTGAAAGAGGATGGTGCTGAATGGAGATTATAGCACGCTGATGGCACCCCCATGGCTAGGAAGCTTAACACCTAGTGCTGAATCTTCTGCACCCACTTGCTCAGAAGATGAACAAACCCGCTTTTTGTGTCGAAGCAAGCCCCCAGATAGACTAAATCTAGGACTGGCTCAAATTTGCTCTTGGCATAGTTGACCACCCAGCCGAGATGCTGAAGGAATTCGATCACTCATCTTGTGGAGGCCACTCCTTTTGACTCCAACTTCACTCTGATTAGCCAATCATCTAAGTACGTGTGCACCAGAATGCCTGCCTGTCTCAGGGTCACCACCTCCACCACCACCATGACGACCTTGGTGAAGGTGCGCAAGCTGTGGCAAGACCGAATGACAGGGTACGAAACTGATATTGCTCCATCAGAATGGCAAATCTCAGGTACTATTGATCTGGCTGAATTGGGATATGGAGGTATGCCTCCGTAAGGTCTACAGCAGACAGGAACTCACCCCATTTCACTGAGAGGATAACAAACCGCAAAGACTCCATCCGGAAGTGTGGCACTCGCAAGGCTTGGATTACCCTCTTCAGATCCAGGACAGGCCGGAACGACCCTTCTTTCTTGGGAACCACAAAGTCAATGGAGTATTGATCTAAATTGCATTGGTTTGTTGGAACCTGCACCACCGCCTCCAGTTGCAGTTAAGTGCTGCAGCTTGTCCTGCACTCCAAAGCATTTGTAGAATCCCCTTGCAATGCCCCTGCAATGGGTGGGAGCACTGCAAGGGGATTCTACAAACACTTTGGCGAACTCAAATGCATATCCATCCCGAATGACCTCCAGAACCCATTAGTCGGTAGTAATTTTAGCCAGCTGGGATAAAAATGCTGTAGGCGACCCCCTACTGGTACCATCTCTGCCTGGATCAGCTTCACTTCATTGTGACATCTTGGGCGGAGCCACAGGGGAGGAGTAATATCCCCTTACCAGATCCTCTGTAACCTCGAAAAGGCGGTCCTCTCAGCGAGTAGAGACCTCTCTGGTAGGGGACAAAGCATGCTGAATGAAACTTCCTATAGTCCCTAAGTTAGCATTTGGGAGCCGTGCCCTGCGTCTCCATTTTGGGTCGGTCTTCCGGTAATCGCTGAGCCTTTGAGTCTCCTATATCTTTGACCAATTTATCCAAGACCTCCCCAAAAAGCAGCTTGCCCTTAAAGGGAAGCTTGCTATGTCTGGTCTTGGAAGATAAATCAGCCGACCAATTTCATAACCGTAGGAAACTCCAGGCCACAATCACTGAAGCCATAGTCTTGGCCAAAGCTCAGACCTAATCATAAAAGGCATTTATTTATTTTATTTTATTTATTTAACAATCACTTATATACCGCATCTTCCATAGATCAGTTGCGGTTCACAATAAACAACAATCAACAAAGCAGAGTTTGTTTTACATGTAACATCATATAACCAAAAACAATAAAATTAGAAAACAACAATTGTTCAAGTTAACCAGCATTTGCCAGATAGGCCAAGGCTGATTCCAATTTGGTCGCTTCTGATGCCTCCGTCTGAGAATCCAAAGTCATAAGAACATAAGATATGCCATACTGGGTCAGACCAAGGTCCGTCAAGCCCAGTATCCTGTTTCCAACAGTGGCTAATCTAGGTCATTTTTATCTAGTAGTTTCCCCAAAAGACACAGGTTCCACAATGCTTGTACTGGGTCAAGCATTGATATCCTGTGTCCCTTCTTAATAATGGTTTATGGACCTTTCCTCCAAGAACTTGCCAAACCTTTTTTAAACCCAGCTACACTAACAACCTTTACTACATCCTCAGGTAACAAATTCCAGAGTTTGATTACACGTTGAGTGAAAAAAATATTTTCTTTTATTAGTCTTAAATAGTTTACCCTGTAGCTTCATTGCATGTCCCCTAGTCTTTCTATATTCTGATAACGTAAACAAACGATCTACGTTTACCCGTTCCACTCCGTTGATTAATTTATAGACTTCTATCATATCTCCCCTCAGCCGTCTCTTTTCCAGGTTAAAGAGCTCTAACCTTTTTAGCCTTTCTTCATAGGAGTATCCTTCCATCCCCTTTACCATTTTGGTGGCTCTTCTCTGAACCTTTTCTAATAACGCTATATCCTTTTTAAGATACGGCGACCAGAACTGCACACAATATTCAAGGTGCGGTCTCACCATGGAATGATATAGAGGCATTATAATATCTTTTGTTTTATTTTTCATTCCTTTCCTTATGATACCTAGCATTCAATTTGCTCTCTTGGCCGCCGCTGCACACTGGGCCGAGGGTTTTAACATGTTATGCACAATGACGCCTAAATCTTTTTCCTGGGTGATGGTTCCTAATGTGGAACCTTGCATCGTGTAACCATAGTTTGGGTTGTTCTTCCCTAGGTGCATAACTTTGCACTTGTCCACATTAAATTTCATCTGCCATTTTGATGCCCAGTCTTCCAATTTATCAAGATCCTCTTGCAATTTTCCACAATCCTCTTGGGTTTTAACAACTTTAAATAGTTTTGTGTCATCTGCAAATTTGATAACCTCACTCATTATTCCACTTTCCAGGTCATTTATGAATATGTCAAAAAGCATCAGACCCAGCACAGATCACTGGGGTACACCACTATTCACCTTTCTCCATTGGGAAAAATGCATTTAGCCCTACCCTCTGCTATCTTTTAACCAGTTTCTGATCCACAATAGTACACTGCCTCCTATCCCATGACTCTTTAGTTTTGCCAAAAGTCTCTGATGAGAGACCTTGTCAAAGGCTTTCTGAAAGTCCAGATACATTATATCAACCGACTCACCTTTGTCCACCGGTTTATTCACCCTTTCAAAAAAACATAACAGAGTAGTAAGACAAGATCTTCCTTGTCTAAAGCCATGTTGGCTGTCTCCCATTAGGCCATGACTATCTACATGCTGAGTAATTTTATTCTTTATGATGGTTTCTACCATTTTTCCTGGTACTGACGTCAGGCTCACCGGTCTGTAGTTTCCCGGATCACCCCGGAACCCTTTTTAAAAATTGGCGTTACATTGGCAATCCTCCAATCTTCAGGTATTATAGATGATTTTAATGAAAATTCACAGATTACTAATAGCAGGTAGACCTGCAATATCATATTTCAGTTCTTTCAACACCCTTGGATGTATACCATCCAGCCCAGTTGATTTGCTACTCTTCAGTTTATCTAATAGTTGTAATACATCTTCCCGATGTATCGATATTTCCTTCAATTCTTCTGCACCTTTAAATACCACTTCAGTCAAGGGTAACATCCCTACATCTTCCTCAGTAAAGACCGAAGCAAAGAATTCATTCAGTCTCTCCACTATCGCCCTGTCGCCTCTTAGTGCCCCTTTAACCCTCTATCTTCACCAACAGCAAACTTTACAACCAGCAGATAGAGGCTCTCATAACACAGGCTCATAGATGGAGGCATGCAGCATCAAGGTACTAGTATCAAAGGCCTATTTCAACAGTTTCTCGAGCTTGCGATTCTGCACATCCCTGAGGGCTGCACCACTCTCCAGAGGAATAGTCATCTTCTTGGACACTGCCATGAACAGGGCATCTACCTTAGGCATTTTCAGGAAGCCCTTCTCCTCCTGCGGAATGGGGTACAGACGACTCATCACCCGACCCCCTTTTAAACCGGATTCAGAGACCTCCTATTCCATCTCTATCAGCTTTTTGATGACCCGGAGGACCGGGAAGGGGACTTGCAAACTTTTAAAAAGTTACAATAGCAGATCCTCCAAAGGCTCTTCTGCTGTTGCAGGCATGAGCACTATCTTGAGTGTTGCCAGTGAGTGGTTTATGAAGGATGGCAATTCCTCCTTATGAACAACTCACACTACATTGGAGTCCTCCCCTTGCGGGACTTACGCTTCTTCCAGATCTGGCTGCAGATGTCCCCACAGAGATTTGAAGAACCTTCCAAAGGGTCTTCTGATGTGGGTGACTGAGGGGGGTCCTGTTCTTTCCAGGCCATCTCCTCCACTCTCTTTTTCTTACCAGGAGGGTCCCCTTTGCCTGGGATTCCCTCCAGCAGGGATAGCTCTATGTGCCAAGGGAGACTGTACAAGAGCAGAGGATTCTGTGCTGCTGCTTAGCTTCCATTTCATGCAATAAGCCTTGTGTAGTAGCAAGATGAAATCCAGCGAAAAACACTCTGCTGCCTCAGCTGGATCAACAGTCGCTGTCCTGGGAGCTGAGCCATGCTTTCCCCGCAACCTTTTGTGCTTGTCTTTCCTTGAGGATAAAATGGGCGCTGGCAGTAAAATGGCCACAGTTCCCACCAAAACCGTGGGAACTACTGATTCCACCACCTCCTGCTGAAAAGGCCCAACCTCGTTCTCCATGGCCCCAGTGTCAAAAGATCTCACTGCCAACTTTCCTCGACACGAGCAAGCCCAGCAGAGCCCATTCAAAACGAAATTGCAGCTTCCCTTGCAGCCCCACACATACTGAAAGAACTGAAGGCATGCAACCCCGCAGCACTGAAGAAAAGAATCCTGATGGCCCAAAAACAAAATCAAAGGCTTCAAATCACCACTGAGAACACTGTTCCCCCCGTCAGGCCCTTTGCCGGCCCCGGTGCACAACACACTGCTGTAACCGCCAATTGCAAGGCAAAGTCAGAACTTTTACTTTCCCCGACCTGCTCAGCCTCCCTTAAAGAGACAGTACCGTTAGCATAAAGGAACTGAAGCAACAGAATGAAAGCCAGCTAACCCTGTCATGGATATGCTAGGCTGTTCGGCTGGGGGGGGGGGGCAAGGGACCTGGACCACCAGGTAAATGGACCCCAGGGCTACACTCTACCCACTAAAGGTCCCAGGTGCTCAGATGGCAGACACTGCTCCTGCCAGCCGTCACAGCGACATAGATAGAACAACAGAGATACCCAGCCCACAGATAGGTAAGTTAAGTCTGTGATCTCTTCAATGCACTCTCCTCCTGCCCCTCTATAGGCCCCTCTATAGGCCCCTCGTTGGGAGGAGTGGCCTAGTGGTTAGGACAAGGTACTTCAGGCCGGAGGGCCGGGGGTTCAAGTCCCACCTGGGGACAGCAATCTCAGGCCGGAGGGACTGGGATTTCTAGTCCTACAGGCACTCCTTGTGGTCTTGGGCAAGCCACTTAACCCTCCATTGCCCATGTTCCCTGTAAGTATTAGCGTATGTGTGTCATATCCCCTCGTGTTAAATGTATCTCCCAATTGACCGCTTTGACCCGGTGAAAAGCGGGATATAAATACAGCTAAATAAATAAATAAAATATAGGCCTCTTTTTTGTTTTATTTTGTTTTTTGAAGGGAAACTGTCCATCCAGTGGAGTCCAGCCATGCAGAAACTCCTCATCCAACTGCTGGAGACTGAGATACTGGTTCTGGAAGCCTAAGGAGGGAGCTCTTCTATAGTGCCATCACAATTCTGGCATGCTAAGTCTCCAGCTGCTGGTGGAGGGAGATAACCCACACATACTGGACTGGATTGGAGGGACGACATGGAATGAGCCATGGTGAGATGATACACTGCATGACAGGGAAGGAAAACAAAGGATGTGGAGAGATCCAGTGGAAAAGAGAGGAGAGAAAGCACATGTGGGAAGGAGAAAGGCAGGAGGATAGGAAAGACCAAAAAGAAAAGAGGAGTATGTCTATTCTTCAAGCTGCCCCTCTGCCACTCCATTTTGGAACAAAAAAAAAAAGGGGGGGCAGATGGAGCAGTAAAACATCCGACCAAACAAGGCCTTGATATGAGGGATGAAACATTTACATATCCTGCTTGAAGTTTCAGGAGCCAGAAACATGCCCTAAAGTAGTAAGAAATTTCAGTCTAACAAAACTCACTGAACAAATATTTCCCTGCTGCTGCTGAAATCCTGAGAAGACCAACCCCATTAGAAACTTGCAATGTGAACGTTACAGAAAGACACGGCACTCATACTCTAGAGACATACGCGCCTGTTATTTTCTTTTTTTTATTAGTCACCCTTTATTTTTAACACCTACAAACTGTCATGACAATGTTTCCTGAATCTGAAAGCCAGCACCCATATTCTGCAAAAGCAAATGCAGTCATGCACCACAGGCACCTAGACAGTCACAAAAACAGCACCAATATGCTAGAGACACACACACACAATGAAAGGGTGCATATAAATACCTAGGAGTCGAGGAAGGAATAGCAATCCAGCATATACTGACAGAAAAGATCAGCAAAGCGTAACACAGGAGAATAAAGCTGATACGGAAAAGTGTGCTAACATCAACGAATAAGATACAAGCCATCAAGCAGCTTTCAAATTCCATACTCTTGTATAGCTTTGGAATTATAAACTGGCCCATGAAAAATATCTTGAAAAACTGGATGTACAAACAAGAAAACTCCTCCATGCCCATGAGGTTTAAAATGGGGCAGTAGAGGCATGGAGGGGGGGAGAGGAGGAGGAAGGATCAGAGCTGCGGAGTGGGAAGAGACTCAAGGCAGACAGATGGTGATACTGCAATTCCATAGCAGTCTATACTGATAAAAACTCAGGACCAGTTCTAATTCCTGACAGAAAATCAGGAGGAAAGAAGAGCAACTTAGTAGCCAGGGCTTAGAATTATAGGTCAGAGAAAATCCTGACATCTTTAACATCAAACAAGCCTTTATTTTGGTATTTCTCGACATCTCCTCTGCTTTTGACAGTGTAAATCATAACATTCTCATTTCTAGACTCAGTCAATTAGGTATAAAGGAAGTAGCTCGATTGGTTTAAATCATATATATCTGACCACGCCCAATTTGTACAAATCAATCAAGCTGCTTCATCACCTTTCCCACAGGAACAGGGAATAATACAAGGCTCCGCACTTTCTGCCCTTCTTTTTAACCTATACCTACAACCGATATGTTCCATATTCAAAAGACACAATATAAACCATCATGTGTATGCAGACGACATCATGCTGTTCTCACCAATTAACATATCTGACCACAATTACGACAACCTAGCAGCCTGCCTCTCTGAAGCGGAAAGCACAGTTACTTACCTGTAACAGGTGATCTCTGGGAACAGCAGGAATAAGTCTTCACATATGGGTATCGTCGGTACCAACGGAGCCTGCGCGGGAACGCTCCCCAGCATCCAAAAGGAAAGCTTTTGGGAGCATCCCACAGCGCCTGCGCGCTGCCTTCCCGCCTTTCCTAACCGCCTCTCTCCAGTTCGAGTTTTAAAGATGAGACAAAGAGAGAGTGAGGAAAGGAAAGAAAGACAGAGAGATACAACTCCTAGAGGAGGTGGGTGGGTTGTGAAGACTTATTCCTGCTGTTCCCAGAGATCACCCGTTACAGGTAAGTAACTGTGCTATCTCCAGGAACAAGCAGGAATGAGTCTTCACATATGGGGACTCCCCAGCTAGAGATGCCTGGGAGATCACCCAGGTTGTGAGTCCCTGGGAAGGGCTCTACCTCCACCCATGAATCTCAGGCATCCAGCCAGGGATGGAGGGTAGGAGTTGATTAGGTATGGAACAGGTGTTTGAGAACAGCCTGACCAAACAAGGCATCCCGGCGGGAGTCCTTGTCCAAGCAGTAATGGGCTGTGAAGGTATGAACCGAGGCCCAGGTAGCCGCTCGACAGATCTGGTCGATGGGCACAGAATTTAGATGAGCCATAGAGGCTGCCATGGCCCTCACATTGTGAGCTGTGACATGGCCCTCCAGAGAAAGGTTCTTACTCTGGTAGGCGAAAGAAATACACTGAGCAATCCAATTGGACAGAGTTCTCTTAGAGACTGGAAGTCCTAAATGAGAGGGATCAAAAGCAACAAAGAGTTGAAAGGACTTTCTATGTTGCTGTGTCCTTTGTAAGTAAAAAGCAAGAGCTCTTTTACAATCCAGGGTATGAAGATTCCTCTCTGCGCCTTGAAGCATGAGGTCCTGGAAAAAAGACAGGTAAATAAACCTCCTGGTTCAGATGAAAAGGTGAGACCACTTTAGGCATAAAGTGTGGATTGGTCCTGAGGACTACCTTGTCATGATGGAACCTTGTATAAGGAGAATTAGCCACCAAGGCTTGCAGCGAGCTGATGCGGCGAGCTGAGGTGACTGCAATGAGAAAAATAACCTTCCAGGAAAGGAATTTTAAGGAGGTAGTAGCTAAGGGTTCAAAAGGTGGCTGCATAAGCTGGCCAAGAACCAGATTCAAGTCCCATGCCACTGGAGGTGGTCTAATGGGAGGTTTAGTCAAAAGAAGGCCTCTCATGAATCTTGATATAAGAGGATATTTATTTATTTATTTATTTATTTCAATTTCTTATATACCGCACTATTTGGCATCCGCGCGGTTTACAGAGAACACAAAAAAATGGATGAGAGGAAATAGGCTGTCCATTGAGAGGTTTAAGGGATGCAACAATAGCACTCAAATGGACTCTTACTGAATTCGTTTTAAGACCTGCATGGGATAAATGCAGCAAATACTCTAATAAAGAATTCAGAGATATTGCAAGAGGGTTAAGACCCTTCTCTGCACACCAAATGGTAAACCTTTTCCATTTAAAAGCATAGGAACGTCTAGTGGAAGGCTTTCTGGAAGCATAAAGGATATCCTTCACTTGCTGAGAAAGATGCAAATCTTGAAGGTCTAGGCCTTCAGCAACCAGGCTCTGAGGTGAAGAGACTGGGGATTTGGGTGCCACAATGTTCCCTCCTCCTGGGACAGGAGGTCTGGAGCAGATCCAAAGTCCAGGGAGGGAGCTTGAGAGAGATGCAGAAGTAGAGGGTACCACACTTGGCGTGGCCAATGTGGTGCTATGAGGATCATAGACCCCTTGTCTCTCTGAAGTTTGAAGAGTGTCTTGGGAATTAGGGGAATGGGTTGAAAGGCATAGAGGAAGTCTTGCCCCCAGTGGAGGAGGAAGGCATCCCTGGCCTGAACTCCCTGACACGGAATTCTGGAACAGAACCGGGGAAGTTTGGCATTCCACGGACTTGCAAACAAGTCTATGTCTGGGGTTCCCCAAATTCGAAAGATCCTGGCTATCTGGTCCCCATGGAGGGACCATTCGTGTGGAAGCAGAACTCGACTGAGTCTGTGTCTGCCCAAGAGTTTTGAACTCCTGGAAGATACACTGCCATGAGATGGATTTGATGCTCTCTGGCGAAGGCCCACAATCTCAGAGCTTCGTTGCAAAGCGATAGAGAGCCAGTCCCCCCCTGCTTGTTTACGTAGAACATGGCTACTTGGTTGTCCGTGTGGATGAGGACTGTCTTGTAGCTGAGCAGGGTGTGGAAAACTGTGAGAGCCAGAAAGATTGCTCTGAGCTCTAAGAGGTTGATATGTAGAGATGTCTCCTGTGGAGATCAGATGACTTGGGTGGAGAGGTCTTGTAGATGAGCTCCCCAACCCTTTGGAGAGGTATCTGTTGTAAGGGTTGCTTGGGGTAGCAACTGTTGAAAAGGGGACCCCAGAAACAGATTGTGAGTGGACTTCCACCACTGGAGGGACCAAAAAATGTGACTGGAGGTTGCTATTTTGTCTGACAGGCATCCTGATGCCTGGGTCCATTGGGTGGATAGAGTCCACTGCGCTGCCCTCATGTGCAGGCGAGCATAGGGGACCACATGCACGGTGGATGCCATGTGGCCTAACAGATGTAACATCTCTCGAGCAGTTAAATGGGACTTTAACTGAATCTGGGAGGCTAACTGCACCAAGCGTAGGCAACGGGCCTGTGGAAAATAGGCCCTTGCAGTGGTGGTATCCAGTAAGGCCCCTATGAACTCTAGAGATAGAGTAGGGGTGAGATGAGATTTTGGGATGTTTATTACAAGTCCCAGATACTGGAGGATATGCCTTGTGCAGGCCAGGGAAGCCTGGGCCTCTGACTGGGATGGAGCTCGGATGAGCCAGTCGTCCAGATATGGGAATACAAATATCCCTAGAGTGCGGAGAAATGCAGCAACTACTGCCATGCATTTTGTGAACACCCTTGGGGCAGAGGCCAGACTGAAGGGAAGCACTCTGTATTGATAGTGCTTTCCTTGGAAAAGGAACCGAAGGAACCTTCTGTGTGTTGGATGGATGAGGACATGGGTGTACGCATCCTTGAGATCTAGAAAACAAAGCCAGTCCTGACTCTGGAGGTATGGAAGGAGAGTACCGAGAGAAGTCATCTTGAATTTCTCCTTGCATAGAAACTTGTTCAATTCTCTGAGATCTAAAATGGGTCTGTAGCCCCCTGTTTTCTTTGGGATGAGAAAGTAGGGGGAGTAGAACCCTGAGCCCTGTTGAAGAAGGGGTACTTCTTCTATTGCCCCCTGGGCAAGAAGGGTAGCAATTTCCTGACCCAGAAGGTCGAGGAGAGATGTTGGAGAATTGAACTGTCTCACCATGGTGTGAGGAGGAAGGTTTAAGAAATGAAGCTTGTACCCCTCCCTTATGATGGAGAGGGTCCACTGCTCTGCTGTGATTTGTTCCTATCTGGGAGCAAAGTGAGCTAACCTTCCTGGAATGGTGAGAGGCTCTGGATGTTCTAGAGCCAGAAAGGCTAAGTTCTCTAGTTGTAAGTCAAAGGCCCTGAGGAGGCTGAGGCTGTTGGGCTGTAGCAGTCCTAGCAGCCTTAGGCTTGGCCTGTTTTGGTTGTTGCTGTCTCTTTGTAGCAAAACGACCTGCAGAAGAGGCCTGCTGACCATAAGCAGAATAGTATCTGCCTTTTTTGGGAAAAAATCCCTTTTTGAACAACCTTTTCTTAAAAGGAGCAGAAGTAGACTTTGAAAGTCTATCTAAAGCCGAATTTTCAGCATCCATCTGGGTGGCCTTTGCTTGCCAATCTTTGCCAAAAAGGTTTTCACCTGTACAAGGAAGGTTGCCTAGGCCATCTTGAACCCAGGGTCCCAAATCAGAAGCCTGTAACCAAGCAACTCTACGTGCACCTATGGCAATAGCCGAGGCTCTGCTGGCACCTTCAAAGGAGTCAAAAGCTGCACGGTTGGAAACATCCTGGGCATGTTTGAGCCAAGTGAGGAACTCTTCCCTTGTATCTTCTGAAATAAAAGGAGATAAAGTTTGCAGGTGATCTGTAACCTCTTTAAGAAACATCCCCATATAGAGACTATAGGAGTTGATTCTGGCAACAAGCATACTGGCTTGGAAAATTCTCCTGCCAAAGGCATCTAAGGTCCTGCATTCTCTTCCTGGAGGAGCAGAAGAGTGCCTTTTTGTACTCTTTATCTTTTTCATAGCAGACTCTACCACAATGGAGTGGTGAGGAAGCTGAGTCTTATGGAAGCCAGGACAAGGAGGAACACGATACATGGTGTCCAACCTGCGAGAATGAGGAGAAGTAGTGAGAGGAGTCTCCCATATGCCCAACATGTGATCATAAAGAATCTCATGTATTGGTAAAGCACAGTTACTTACCTGTAACAGGTGATCTCTGGGAACAGCAGGAATTAGTCCTCACATATGGGTACGTCGGAACCGACGGAGCCTGCGCGGGAAAGCTCCCCAGCTTCCCAGAAGGAAAGCTTTTGGGGCTTCCCACAGCGCATGCGCGCTGCCTTCCCGCCTTCCTGACCAACTCTCCTCAGTTCGAGTTTAAAGCTGAGACAATAGAGAGAGGAAAGGAAGAGAAAGAGATACAACTCCTAGGGGAGGTGGGTGGGTTGTGAGGACTAATTCCTGCTGTTCCCAGAGATCACCTGTTACAGGTAAGTAACTGTGCTATCTCCAGGAACAAGCAGGAATGAGTCCTCACATATGGGGACTCCCTAGCTAAGATGCCGGGGAGATCCCCCTTCCAGGGTTCCCTATCTTCCTATGGATCTCAGGCATCCATTGAGGGAAGGTGGGCAGGAGTTGTTTAAGAATGGAACAGGTGTTTGAGGACAGCCTGACCAAATAAGGCATCCCGGCGGGAGTCCTTGTCCAAGCAATAATGAGCTGTAAAGCTATGAACCGAGGCCCAGGTGGCTGCTCGACAGATCTGATCTATGGATACAGAATGAAGATGAGCCATAGAGGTGGCCATGGCTCGCACATAGTGAGCCGTGACATGGCCCTCCAGAGTAAGGTTCTTACTCTGGTAAGCAAAAGAGATACACTGAGCAATCCAATTGGACAGCGTTCTCTTAGTGACTGGAAGTCCCAAATTGGAAGGATCAAAAGCAACAAAAAGTTGGGAAGACTTTCTATGTTGCTGTGTCCTGTGGAGGTAAAAGGCGAGAGCCCTTTTACAATCCAGAGTATGAAGGGCCCTCTCTGCATTAGATGCATGAGCTGCTGGAAAAAAGATAGGTAAATATACCTCTTGATTAAGATGAAAAGGTGAAACCACTTTAGACATAAAGTGTGGATTCGTCCTAAGGACTACCTTATCAAGATGGAACCTTGTATAAGGTGGATTAGCCACTAAGGCCTGCAGTTCACTGATACGGCGAGCTGAAGTGACTGCAATAAGGAAAACAACCTTCCAGGAAAGAAATTTCAAGGAGGTTGAGGCTAAGGGTTCAAAGGGTGGCTTCATAAGCTGACCAAGAACCAAGTTTAAGTCCCATGCCACCGGAGGAGGTCTAATGGGAGGCTTCGTTAAGGTTAGGCCTCTCACGAATCTAGCAATAAGCGGATGAGAGGAAACAGGTTGTCCATTGATAGGTTTAAGTGATGCTGCAATAGCACTCAAATGGACTCGTATTGAATTCGTCTTGAGGCCTGCATTGGAAAGATGCAGGAGATATTCTAATAGAGAATTCAGAGGTAGTGCGAGAGGGTCAAGACTCCTTTGAGCACACCAAATGGAAAATCTTTTCCATTTGAAAGCGTAAGAACGCCTAGTGGAAGGTTTCCTGGAGGCATTTATTTTATTTTATTTATTTATTAACAATTCTTATATACCGCACTATTAGACATCAGCGCGGTTTACATTGAACAAAAAACATCCGACAATTTACATATGTCTGGTCAATTACTTCACTTGTTGAGAAAGATTGAAGGCCTGAAAGTCTAAGCCTTCAGTAACCAAGCTCTGAGGTGAAGGGACTTGGGGTTTGGGTGCCACAAAGTTCCCTCCTCTTGAGACAGAAGGTATGGAGCAGCTCCCAAGTCCAGGGAGGGGGCTTGGGAGAGCTGCAGAAGTAGAGGGTACCACACTTGGCGTGGCCAGCGTGGAGCGATGAGGATCATAGATCCTTGATCCCTCTGGAGTTTGAACAGAGTCTTGGGAATCAAAGGAATGGGTGGAAAGGCATATAGGAGGCCTTGACCCCAATGAAGGAGGAAGGCATCCTTGGCCTGCATTCCCTGACACGGAATTCTGGAACAGAACCGGGGAAGTTTGGCATTCCACGGACTTGCAAAGAGGTCTATGTCCGGGGTTCCCCATTTCTGGAAGATTCTGAGTACCTGATCCATGTGCAGGGACCATTCGTGTGGAAGCAGAACTCGGCTGAGTCTGTCTGCCCAAGAGTTTTGAATTCCTGGGAGATATACTGCCAGGAGATGGATTTGATGCTCTCTGGCGAAGGCCCACAGTCTGAGAGCTTCGTTGCAAAGCGACAGAGAGCCAGTCCCTCCTTGTTTGTTTATGTAGAACATGGCTACCTGATTGTCGGTATGAACAAGAACTGTCATGTTGTGTAGGAGGGTATGAAAGACCTTGAGAGCAAGGAAAATTGCTCGGAGCTCCAAAAGGTTGATATGAAGGGTGGTCTCCTGTGGAGACCAAGTGCCTTGAGTGGAGAGGTCTTGAAGATGAGCTCCCCAGCCTGTTTGGGAGGCATCTGTTGTGAGGGTTGTTTGGGGTAGTAGCGGTTGGAAGGGGGACCCCAACAACAGATTTTGGGTAGAGATCCACCATTGGAGAGACCAAAAGAGACGTTTGGAGGTCGCTATTTGGTCTGAGAGAGCTCCTGATGCTTGGGTCCACTGGGTGAACAAAGTCCATTGAGCTGCTCTCATATGCAGACGAGCATAAGGCACCACATGAACTGTGGATGCCATGTGGCCTAGCAGTTGTAGCATCTCTCTGGCAGTCAAGTGGCTTCTGGACTGAATTTGAGAGGCCAAGTGCACTAGACGGTGGCAACGTGCCTGGGGAAGATAGGCTCTTGCCGTGGTGGTATCTAGCCAGGCCCCTATGAATTCTAGGGACTGAGTAAGGGTGAGCTGAGACTTTGGCAGATTGATGACAAGTCCCAGATACTGCAGAATGCGTCTGGTGTGGTCCAGGGAAGTCTGAGCTTGGGACTGAGATGGAGCTCGGATGAGCCAGTCGTCTAGGTATGGGAAGACAAAAATTCCCAGAGTGCGTAGAAATGCAGCTACTACTGACATGCATTTGGTGAACACTCTTGGAGCAGAGGCTAGACCAAAGGGGAGTACTCTGCATTGGAAATGTTTCCCCTGGAACAGAAAGCGGAGGAATTTTCTGTGGGATGGATGGATGAGTATATGTGTGTACGCATCCTTTAGGTCTAGAGAACAAAGCCAGTCCTGACTCTGTATTTATTTATTTATTTATTTAACAAGTTTTCTATACCGCCTTTTCCTTCAATCAAAGCGGTCACAAGAAATACAAAGGTTATAGGCAAGGGAAACAAACACAGTATAAACATAACAGTACAATGGTAATATAGGAAAAATAACAAGGTAAGGAAGGAGAGTACCTAGAGAGAGCATTTTGAATTTCTCTTTGTATAGAAATGTGTTTAATTCTCTCAGATCTAGAATGGGTCTGTGCCCCCCTGTTTTCTTTGGAATGAGAAAATATGGGGAGTAAAACCCTGACCCCTGTTGAAGAAGAGGAACCTGTTCTATTGCCCCTTGGGCAAGAAGGGTATTCACCTCCTGACCCAACAGGTGTAGAAGAGATGGGGGAGAGATGAAATGTCTCACCATGGTATGGAGAGGAAGGCTGGAAAAATGCAGTTTGTAGCCCTCTCTGATGATAGAGAGGGTCCACTGTTCTGATGTGATTTGCTCCCATCTGGGAGCAAAATGTGTTAACCTTCCTGGAATTGTGAGAGGCTCTGGTTGCTGCAGAGCCAGAAAGGGTATGTTCTCTAGAAGTAAGTCAAAAACCCTGAGGGGGTTGGGACTGTTGAAGTGTAGCAGCCCCTGCAGGTTTTGCTCTGGCCTGTTTAGATTGCTGACGTTTAGGAGCAAAGCGAACTTGAGAAGATGGTTGGCCAGCATTGGTAGAAAATCTGGTCTTTTTGTAGAAAGTTTTCTTAAAAGACTTTTTCTTGGCAGAGGTAGAAGTAGACTTGGAAAGTCTATCCAGAGCAGCATTCTCTGCATCCATTTGAGTGGCTTTGACTTGCCACTCCTTGCCAAACAGATTTTCACCTGTACAGGGCAGACTGCCTAGGCCATCTTGTACCCAGGATTCCAGGTCAGAGGCCTGGAGCCAAGCAATTCTGCGGGCAGCTATAGCTATGCCTGATGCTCTGCTAGCACCCTCAAAGGAGTCAAAGGCAGCTCTATTGGAGAACTTTGACACATCTTGGGTATGCTTTAAAAGAAGCAGGAATTCCTCCTTCCTATCTTCTGGGATAAAGGGGAGGAAATGTCATATTTTGAGAGCAAGCTCTTTGAGAAACATGCCCATATAGAGGCTGTATGAGTTGATTCTGGCAATAAGCATACTAGCTTGGAAGATTTTCCTGCCAAAAGCATCCAAAGTCCTACATTCTCTTCCTGGAAGTGTAGAAGAGTGCCTTTTGGTACTCTTTATCTTCTTCATAGCAGACTTCACCACGATGGAATGGTGAGGAAGCTGAGTTTTTTGAAATCCACGAGAAGGAGGGACCCGATACATGGTGTCCAACCGACGAGAATGTGGAGATAGGGTAAGAGGAGCCTCCCATAAGTCCATCATGTGTTCTTGAAGGATGTCATGAATGGGCAAGGTGACTGCCTCTTTGGAAACCTTAGAGTATCCTAAAATGTCTAATTTTTTTGCTCTAGGTTCTTTTTCAGAGGATACTGAAATAGAGAGTCCCTTGGCTACTTCAAGAATGAAGTCTTGAAAGGACAAGTCCTCTGGAGGAGACATTCTCCTCTTCGGGGAAGAGGGCTCCTCAGGAAGAATAAGGGATGCTTCATCAGAATCATCTGAGGTATCGGCATCCTCAGAAGACTCAAAGTATCGCCTATTTGCTTCCAGAGACCGATACGCGTACCGACCGGTATCGACATCGGGCGTACCGGGAACCGGATCGGTATCGAGAAAGTCCACGGAACCAGGGACCGGAACCGGCATTCTATTGGAAATAGATGCTCTGGGTACCGGTATCGGTTGTGGTACCGGAACCGGGGTCGGAACCGATGGTTGCGGTACCGAGGGCTTTGCAGCATTAATGAAAGCGAATATGGCTTGCTGCATGGATTGTACAGTAGTACCCATAGACGCTACGACTGCCTGGATGTCGGTACCGGTCTGGGCCGGTACCCCAGAGCAGTCTAACAGGTGATCAGTCGAGGCCGTGCCATCGATGTCAACCTGTAACCCCATAGGAGGATCTTTGGAAGCCGGAGCTTCCCGCCGGGGTTGTTTAGCTGGGGCAGGGTCTTCAGGGTCGAACCCAAGGGCCTCTCGCTGCTTAGAGGGAGATTTGCCTTTTGAGGACCTGCCTGCAGAATGTTTGGTTACCTGAGATCCATCCGGAGAGGAAGACCTGGAGGATGTTGATGCTGGAGTATCTGTAGAAAACAGCATATGAAATTTGGCTGCTCGGTTCTGTAAGCCACGTTTGGACATCAGAGAGCAGGATGGACAATCCGGAATAGAATGGTCAGGCACCAAACATTTAAGACACCATTCATGGGTGTCTGTGACTGAAATAGTACCAGTACACTTGGTGCATTTTTTAAAACCAGAGGCTGGTTTCTCCATGAGGGAGAATTTGTAAAGGCCTGTAGGCCTCACAAAAACAAACACACCAAGTGGGGAAAAAATAAGATATATATTTTTTTTTTTTTAAAGAAATAAAGGAAAAAAGACCGGCGGTTCCGGTTCGGAATCGGGGAAGGCAGACACGCGGCCAAAGAAACAAATTAAAATAACTTCTTCAGCGGTGACAGGAACACGACCTGCTGGCTCCGCGGAAAAAGAAGAACTGAGGAGAGTTGGTCAGGAAGGCGGGAAGGCAGCGCGCATGCGCTGTGGGAAGCCCCAAAAGCTTTCCTTCTGGGAAGCTGGGGAGCTTTCCCCGCAGGCTCTGTCGGTTCCGACATACCCATATGTGAGGACTCATTCCTGCTTGTTCCTGGAGATAGTGGCTGCCTCCTTAGGAGCCTTAGGATATTGTAAAATATCTAATTTCTTGGTTCTAGGCTCTGTTTCAGGGGCCACTGAGATGGAAAGGCCCCTGGCCACTTCCCTAATGAAATCCTGAAAAGACAAATCCTCTGGAGGAGACATTCTCCTTTTTGGAGAAGAGGGCTCCTGAGGATGGATCACCGATGCTTCGACAGAGATCTCTGATTCATCAGAGTCTTCAGAGGAATCGAAGTATCGTCTGTCTGGATGCTCCTGCAGAGCCCGATACGCGTACCGGGTGGTATCGACATCAGGAGTGATCGGTACCGGTTCGGAACCGATGGGCATCACAGCACAGTGTACCACTGCAGTCGACACCGAAGCGGATGTCGATGCAATCGGTACCGGCACCGGAACCGATGTCAGTACCGCTGCCGGAGTCGGTACCGGCAACAGGGTTTGTTGCGGTACCGAAGGCGTCGCAGCTTGTATGAATGCCGTGATGGCATGCTGCATGGTCAGAATATTCTCATCCATCGACGCCACCAATGTCTGGATGTCGGTACCAGTGGGAACCACTGGTACCCCAGAACATGGCAACAGGTGATCGGTCGAGGCCGAGCCATCGATGTCAACCTGTGATCCCATAGATAAAGCTTTGGAAGCCGGAGCCTCCCGCCGGGGTAATTTTGCCGGTGCGGATTCCTCGAGGGCAAGCCCGGAGGCATCTCGATACTTAGAGGGAGATCTACCCTTCGAGGACCGGCTGGATTTAAGTTTGGTTACCTGAGACTCATGTGAGGAAGAAGCAGCCCTGGAAGATGTCGATGCAACCGAAGCTGCATCCGAAGGAAACAGGGTACTGAGCTTAGCTGCTCGATTCTGTAGACCTTTTTTAGACATCATGGAGCAGGACTCACAATCCGCAATGGAGTGGTCAAGACCTAAACATTTTAGACACCATTCATGGGTGTCAGTGACAGAAATAGTGCCGTTGCACTTCGTGCATTTTTTAAACCCAGAGGCGGGCTTTTCCATGAGGAAAAATGTCCTAGGCCTAAGGCCAAGAAGAAAATGCACTGAAGTGAGAAAAAAAACAGAGGTTTTTTGTTTTGTTTTTTAATAAAGAAAGAAAAGACCGGCGGTACCGGTCCAGCGTCGAGAAGGCAGACGCGTGACCAAAGAAATAAAATATAGAAATTCTTCAGCGGTGACAGGAACACGACCTGCTGGCTCCGTGGAAAAGAAGAACTGGAGAGAGGCGGTTAGGAAAGGCGGGAAGGTAGCGCGCAGGCGCTGTGGGATGCTCCCAAAAGCTTTCCTTTTGGACGCTGGGGAGCGTTCCCGCGCAGGCTCCATCGGTACTGACGATACCCATATGTGAAGACTCATTCCTGCTTGTTCCTGGAAATCTATGGCTTCGCTCAAAGAATATCTATCAATTTCAAAAAGACTGAAGTACTATTTACTTCAAGAAACCCTAACTTCACCCCCCCGATCAGTTATCAAGCTTCAAAACTTCACCCTCCCGGTGAAGCAGGAGATAAAATACTTAGGAGTCACCCTTGACAGGACTCTTAGCTTAACTTCCCAGATTAAACAAACTGCCAGAACAATCTTCTTCAAGCTTAGGTCCATCCAACAACTAAGACCACTTATAGACAAGGATGATTTCAGAACCGTTGCCCAAGCTCTAATAACACCCCACCTTGACTATTGCAACGGGATACTCCAAGGCATAACTAAGAAGAACCTAAATATACTCCAAATGGCTTAGAATGTTACTGCCCGTATAATTTCCAAAGCCAGGCTATCTGACCACATTTCTACCATACTATACACTCTCCATTGGCTTCCTGTTGCCAGCAGGATCCAATATAAATCCATAGTGACTACCTTCAAGTTAATTAACAAGATTGAATCAAAGTAGATAGATGAAATGGTGCAAAGCCCCCCTAAAAACAGAATGAGAAGAAGGAACCTCAACACCATTTTAATAACGGACTCAATACGAAAAACAAAACAAATAACAAGCAACAGTGCTTTTTTCTTACGTTGCACTTATTCAATGGAATAATGTTCCAGTCCAGTTAAGGGAGATTAAAGACCTCCAAACGTTCCGAAAGGAACTAAAAACATACTTATTCACTCAGCATTATCATAACTTAGACCATGGCTCGGATCAAGCCCCTCTAGCACAAACTGACCATCCTACCTAATATCCTACTTACACAATCACAGTCTTAACTCTACTGAATCACTGACAATCACTGTTTCACCTCGTACAAAAGTATATACCTCTGTCCAACCTGAGCCCCAAGGTTATGATGCAAGTTGTAAATAGTTACTTCGTTCAACTGTTTTTATTGTAAATAATTGTACTGTTTCAAAATGTTCAATGTATGGTTCCTTTGATTTGTTTAAACTGCTCCTGATCTCTGGAAGGGGCGGTATATAAAAGTTTCCAAATAAATAAAATAAATAAGGCTGGATTCTGCCCAGGACACAGCATGCAACCGGGTAGAGTGAGCTCTGAGCCCCAACAATGGGACTTTACCACGAACCGCTTAAGCAGCGCTTATGGCCTGCTTTACCCAACGGGCAATCAATGCTTTGGAAGCAGCCTCCTCAATAAAGGGGGCACCTCCAAAGAACACAAACAATCTGTCCAATTTCTGCAGGGACTTTGTCCTCTGTCCTCTTAAGGTAGCTCAGCAGAAATCTACACAGATCCGGGAGACGTATCAGATGATCCTCCTCGGAATCCCCTCACGCAGGGAAGGCCAACAAAGAGTCCATTTGGTTCAGATGGAAACAAGAAACCACCTTCGGGAGGAAGGAAGGGACTGGTTTCAAGACCACTTTTTCCATGGAAATGAGCAGGAATGGCTCCCTGCAGGACAGGGCCTGAAGTTCCGAGATCCACTGTGCGGAACAAAGCACCACTAAAAATGCAGTCTTCAAGGTAAGATCTCTGAGGGACGTCCACGCAATGGGTTTGAACAGCACCACAGTTAGGGCCAACAGCACCAAATTGAGATCCCAAGTCAGGACCACCGGCCGCAAGGGAGGTCAAACCTGCTTCCCCGCCTTGAGGAACTGCGCCACATCTGGATAGGAAGCAAGAGAGCGTCCTTGAATTCGACCTCTGTAACAGGAGATGGCCGCTACCAGGACCTTAAGGGAATTGAGAGTCAACCCTTTGTCCAGGCCATGTTGTAGAAACAGCAAAATCTCAGGGAGAGTGCAATCCAAGGGGCAAATGCTTTGCTCCTCGCACCAGCCCTCAAAGACTCGCCAAACTCTCACATAGGCCAAGGTGGTGGAACACTTTCTGAACTTTAACATAGTAGCTATGACCGCTAGGGCATAACACTGCCAACTCAGCCACGCCCTTTTAGGAGCCATGCAGTAAGCAAGAACCAACCCACCTGTGACATCTGCACCGGGCCCTGGGACAGCAGGTTGATACTGTTGGGAAGCCTCCAGGGCTGATCTATCAGTAGCCATCAGAGATCTGCATACCATGGCCGCCGAGGCCAATCCAGTGCAATAAGAATCACCAGACCGCTGTGAGCCTCTATCCTCTGTAACAGGCGCTTGATCAACGGCCAAGGCGAAAATACATACAGGAGCCCTTCCGACAGCCAAACTTGAGTGTGAGCATCGAGAACGTCGCACATGTGCTCTCTGCATCTGCTGAAGAACTCAGTCGACTTGGCATTGCTCTGCGTTGCCATGAGATCCATAACCGGTTGCCCCCAATGCACGGTGATGTTGTGGAGGACGGCCACGTTCAACTCCCATTTGCTCAGATCCAACCAGTATCAACTGAGAAAGTCCACTTGGACTTTGTCCTTGCCTGCAACATGTTCTGCCAAAAGAGCTGACAAGTTTATCACCATCCAAGCCATTATGGACAATCTCCTCCAGCAGGGACACACTTCCCGTGCCTCCCCTGCCAGTTGATGTACGCAAACCAGGGTCGCATTGAGCACAATCGCACCATAAGAACATAAGATAAGACATACTGAGTCAGATCAAGGTGCATCAAGCCCAGTATCCTGTTTCCAACAGTGGCCAATCTAGGTCATAAGTACCTAGCAGTTTCCCCAAAAGACACAGGTTCCTCAATGCTTGTATTGGGTCAAGCAGTGATATCCTGGGTCCCTTTTAATAATGGTTTATGGACCCTTTCCTCCAGGAACTTGTCCAAACCTTTTTTAAACCCAGCTACATTAGCAGCTTTTACTACATCCTCCGGTAACAAATTCCAGAGTTTGATTACACGTTGAGTGAAAAAAATATTTTCTTTTATTAGTCTTAAATAGTTTACCCTGTAGCTTCATTGCATGTCCCCTAGTCTTTCTATATTCTGATAACATAAACAATTGATCTACATTTACCCGTTCCACTCCATTCAATAATTTATAGATCTCTATAATATCTCCCCTCAGCCGTCTTTTTGCCAGGTTGAAGAGCCCCAACCTTCTTAGCCTCTCTTCATAGAAGTATCGTTCCATCCTCTTTACCATTTTGGTGGCTCTTCTCTGCACCTTTTCTAATAACGCTATATCCTTTTTAAGATACGGCGACCAGAACTGCACACAATATTCAAGGTGTGGTCGTACCATGGAACGATACAGAGGCATTATAATATCCTTAGTTTCATTTTACATTCCTTTCCTTATGATACCTAGCATTTTATTTGCTCTCTTTGCCGCTGCTGCACACTGGGCCGAGGGTTTCAAGATGTTATCCACGGTGATGCCTAAATCTTTTTCCTGGATAGTGGTTCCCAATGTGGAACCTTGCATCGTGTAACCATAGTTTCGGTTGTTCTTTCCTAGGTGCATAACTTTGCACTTGTCCACATTAAATTTAATCTGCCATTTGGATGCCCAGTCTTCCAATTTATCAAGATCCTCTTGCAATTTTCTACAATCCTCTTGGGTTTTAACAACTTTAAATAGTTTTGTGTCATCTGCAAATTTGATAACCTCAATCGTTATTCCCTTTTCCAGGTCATTTATGAATATGACAAAAATCAGCGGACCCAGCACAGATCCCTGGGGTACTCCACTATTTACCTTTTTCCATTGAGGAAACTGGGCATTTAGCCCTACCCTCTGCTTTCTATCTTTTAACCAGCTCCTGATCCACAATAGTACACTGCCTCCTATCCTATGACTCTTTAGTTTTGCCAAAAGTCTCTGATGAGGGACCTTGTCAAAGGCTTTCTGAAAGTTCAAATACACTATATCAACCGACTCACCTTTGTCTACCTGTTTATTCACACCTTCAAAAAAACATAATGGATTAGTAAGACAAGATCTTCCTTGTCTAAAGCCATGTTGGCTGTCTCCCATTAAGCCATGACTATCTACATGATGAGTAATTTTGTTCTTTATAATGGTTTCTACTATTTTTCCCGGTACTGACGTCAGGCTCACCGGTCTGTAGTTTCCATGCAATCCACGGGCAGAAGTGTTACAAGGCGAGGACCACCACCCATATTTCCAAGTGATTGATGGACCACAAGCTCTCCTCCTGAGTCCAACACCCCTGCATCACCCATGACAGACCATGCGCTCACCATCCCATAAGGCTGTCATCCATTGTAACCAGGATCCATTATAGAGGCTCCAACGTCACTCCTGCCATGAGATGATCTGCTGCAGCCACCACCGTAGACTGTTCCGCATGTCTTCCGCACATTCCAACCTCTGAATCAAGGGCTGGATCTGCGGAGACCAGCGAGAGAGCGGCACATGCTGCAATGGCCTCATGTGGACTCAGGCCCAGGGCACCAGATCCAGGGCCACCGCCACAGAACCCAAAAGTTGCAGATAGTACCATGCCGCTGGCACTGCTGCCCTGCTTAAAAAGTGCCACACTTGCACTTGAAGCTTGAGTATCTGTTCCTCGGGAAGCGAGACCAAGCCCACCCGACTGTCGAACTGGGCCCCCAGATAGACAAGTCATTGTACAGGCTGAAGCTGGCTTTTGGCCAAGTTCACCACCCAGCCCCGACTCTATAAGACCTTCATCACTCGCTTCGTAGCGGAGGCGGACTCTGCCTCAGACTTCACCCTGACAAGCCAATTGTTCAAGTATGTGTGTACTTAGATGCCTTCCTTCCGCAACGCTGCCGCCACCACCACCATGACCTTCGTAAAAGCAAGTGGGGTAGTAGCCAGGCAAAAGCGTAATGCTCAGAATTGAAAATGCCCCATGGGAACCGCAAAACAGATAAAGCGCAGATGCTCGGCCAAAATGGGTATGTGCAGGTAGGCCTCTGTGAGGTCCAGGGAAGTCAGAAACGTCCCCTGTCTCACCGCCAGAATGACTGATCATAAGGTCTCCATTCGGAAGTGTGGTACGTGTAAGATGCGATTCATGTACTTGAGATTGAGAATGAGCCGAACGTTTCCCTCTTTCTTGGGCACCACAAAGTAGATGGAGTATCTATCGGACCCACACTGGTCTGGTGGCAAAGGCAACACCACTTCCAGCTGTAGCAAATGGCATAGGGTGATCCGCACTGCCTCCACCTTTTCTGGAGCCTTGCAGGGCAAACGTACAAAGGACTCAGGAAGGAGCCTGGAGAATTCCAGTGCATATCCCTTCCGAATGACCTCCAAGACCCACTGGTTGGTTGTGATGCTGGCCCAGGTGGAATAAAAATGTAACCGACTGCCAACTACCACCTCTGCCTGGGCCTCCCTGGCTTCACTGGGGGGGGGGGGGGTATTTTGCTCCAGAGAGGCAGAATAAACAACCCATCCAGTTTCCCGGGATCCCCAAAAGGGTAGTCCTCATGCCCCATAGCAGCCCCGCTGACAGGGGGCGAAACACGCACCTCGGAACCTCCAAAAGTCCCTGAGCTGCCCCTACTGGGGAACATTCAGCTTTGGCCCTTTAGATTTGTCCTCCGGTAAGCGGTCCCCTTTCAAAATCTCCCAATTCCCTCATGATCTTCTCTAGCACCTCACCAAAGAGTAACTTATCCTTAAAGAGAAGCTTACTAAGCTTAGACTTGGAGGCAACATCCACTGACCAGTTACGGGGCTACTCATACAAGGTTATAGAAGGCATCTGCCATGTATGCCGCAGCCAATTCCAGTCTGTGCCTCCGTTGCTACCAGCCCTTCCAGGTTCAGTGGCACTAGCCCCTGAATCCAGACCCTGGAGATGTAGGCCCCGCAAATGGAGGCTTGCAGTGCCAAGGCTCTCGAGTGGAATGCCTGTTTCCGCCGCACCACTGTTTGTTTGCTAAGATCTGGAAATAAGGTAACTTTATGTCCCTGTATTTGCAGCAAAGTACTTATTCTGGCAGTCTGCAAAATCTGCATTACTTGAGGATATCTGAGCACTTTCATGAAGATTGGCCTCGGATATCTGGTGGTATTTGCCTTATGTGAGGGGACCAAATGGGCACGTTCCAATTCAAACGGTTTCACAAATGTAATTTGCAATAACTCCGGTATCATCTTTCTAGGTATCCTATCGGGTCTGTACCTTCTGCACCTTCTGGCACTCCAATCATTCAAATGTTTCTTCTTGTTCGGTTGTTCTGATCCTCCATTTGGCTCTCCAGAGTTGCTACGTGTTTCGTGAGAGGCCCCAACTGCATGAGCAAATTGTCTTATCTTTTCACTTGCGCTTCCACTGTATTCTGGCATGTGTTTATATCCGACAAGTTTTCCTTAACTGTGCATAAGTCCTCCTGCAACCGCCCAAGAGTAGTCGCATTTGCAGCTATCATCTCTTTAACTTGTTTCAATTCCGACAATATTTCTCAAAGGCCGTCCGCCACCATGTCGTTTTCTTTCATCGCCATTTTCTGTGGGGAGCCCACCTCCTGCTTAGACCGTTTCGGTGCCGACCCAGTCCCCAGCTGAAATTCAAGGCGTGTTAGTTTCAACACCGACATCTCCCACAACGTTTGCAATAGCTGTGCGACCACTAATATCAAATTTGAAGGAGAGAGACTCAGGAGTCTTCCATGAAAACAGCAGCTGTGAATCTATGCAGTCATTCTGCTCTGCAGATGGCTCCGCCCCCCGAGTCGAATGCCTGTTTGAGCAGCAATTCCAATCTCCAGTCCTGACAGTCCCTGAGTGCAGACCCACCTTCCACGGGAATGGTAGCCTTCTTGGTCACTGCCAAGATCAAGGCATCCACCTTAGGCATCCACAAGAGGTCCTGTTCCTCCTGTGGAATAGAGTACAACCACCCCATTGCTCGGCTGCCTCTCAAGGTGGCCTCTGGAAAATCCCACTCAGACTCAAACATTTTCTTAATAACCCTATGTACCGGGAAACACACTTGCACCCCCTTGAAGCCCTGCAACAAGGGATCCTCCAAGGGCTCTTCCATGAGTGCCGACAAGGGCACATATTCAGCACTGCCAGTGACTAGGAAATGAGAGCTGACAGCTCCTCCCGATGGAAAATGTGGAAAACATTGGGGGGTCCTCACCTGGCGGGATCTCTCCTTCCTCCAACTCCGGGGCCACCGGGTCCCCCCAGAGGGTCCCTCCCCCCCCCCCCCCAGGTCCTCTGAGGCCTGAGACTGAAGGGAGTCCTGAGCTAGCCAGGCATCAAGCTCCCCCCTACTTCTTTTCACCAGAGGCACCCCTACCATGGGATCCTCCTCCTGCAGGGACTGTTCAGCTATGAGCGCAGGCAATTTACTGTGAACTCCCAATGTTTTGGCCTGCTTCCTATTCAGGCAGGAAGACCAAAAAGAAGAATATACAATAAGTAGAACTATTTACTCAGAAGTCATTCCCTTCATTCAAACCAGTCGACTGCACAAGTTCAATACCAGTTCTCTGATGAACAAAAACACCTCGCATGTATCTTTACTTTAAAAAGTCAGTTTATGTCCACCTTTACCTTCTACAATCTGTACCACTGGAGGTTTTTTTGGCCTAGCCGTTTGCAAGATGACAGTGTTTTGAGCCATTTCTGGCCCATAAGATTGAAAACAGTTGATTGATAAGCCGTTGCATCGGCTCTTACTGAAGTCATCAGGTCTTTTTTTTCTCCAGCATATATTACTCTGTTTTTTTATAGAGTAAATTGTTGGTTTACATCTACTGCTTATTTAATGTATGAGCTAGTTTCTTCTTTTTATTATTGCTTAGAGACTACTATCTTTCTTGAGGTTTACATACTGCGTGGGATTGCATCCACAGAATGGTTAAGGACAGATTACTTTAAATCTAAGGGTGAGAGATTAATAATCGCTGCACAGGACTGTGCACTATGGACAAAATGGTTCACAGTCAGCACCACAAAAAAAAAAGAAATTGCAAATAGAAAAATGCAGGTTCTGTAGAACAGAACTGGAACTGTTTACACATCATAATGCAGGTTGCAGCGTGATGTCAGAAGGCCCTGTACTGAAAATATAAAATGGCAAAGATCATCTACCAGAAACCATACAAACATTAAGCGTAGTTACTCACCTGTAACAGGTGATCTCTGGGAACAGCAGGAATTAAGTCTTCACAAATGGGTATCATCGGTACCGACGGAACCTGCGCGGGAACGCTCCCCAGCGTCCAAAAGGAAAGCATTTGGGAGCATCCCACAGCGCATGCGTGCTGCCTTCCTGCCTCACTGCCTCTCTCACTTCAGTTGAGTTTAAAGCTGAGCCAAGGAGAGAGACAGAGAGAGAGATATAGAGAGAGAGAGACAACTCCCAGGGGAGGTGGGTGGGTTGTGAAGACTTAATTCCTGCTGTTCCCAGAGATCACCTGTTACAGGTGAGTAACTACGCTATCTACAGGAACAAGCAGGAATGTGGTCTTCACACATGGGGACTCCCCAGCTGAAAGATGCCAGAGGAATGACACCAGCGAGCTGTGAACCCGTGTGAACAGGGTCATACTTCCTCCCATGGATCCCTGGCATCCTACCGGGATGGAGGGTAGGAGTTGCATTAAGTCTGAAAAAGATCCTGTAGAACAGCCTGGCCAAACGAGGTATCCCGACGGGAGTCTTTGTCCAGACAGTAGTGGGCTGTGAAGGTATATACCGAAGTCCAAGTAGCCGCTCTACAGATATCATCTATAGATACAGAGCGGAGATTAGCAACCGAGGCTGCCATTGCTCTGACATTATGAGCTGTAACATGGCCCTCAAAGGAAAGACCTTTACTATCATATGTGAAGGATATGCAGTTTGCAATCCACTTAGATAGAGTTCTTTTGGAAACTGGAAGTCCCAAATGACTAGAATCAAAAGCAACAAAGAGTTGAGAAGACTTCCTATATTGTTCCGTTCTTTGAAGGTAAAAGGTATGAAGGTTCCTTTCTGCACTGGAGGCGTGAGGCCTAGGGAAGAATACAGGAAGGTAAACTGACTGGTTTAAATGAAAAGACAAAACCACCTTTGGCATAAAGTGTGGATGAGTCCCGAGGACTACTTTATCATGGTGGAACCTTGTATAAGGAGGGTTAGCCACTAAAGCTTGCAGTTCACTAATGCGCCTATCAGAAGTTATTGCAATTAGGAAAATGACTTTCCAGGAAAGGAATTTTAAAGTTGTAGCGGCTAAAGGTTAAAAAGGCGGCTTCATAAGCTGCCCAAGAACAAGATTCAGGTCCTATGCCACCGGTGGCGGCTTTATGGGGGGCTTTGTCAATAGCAGACCTCTCATGAATCTTGAAACAAGTGAATGAGAAGAGATTGGTTGTCCATCTTGGGGCTTGTGAAAAGCCGCAATAGCACTGAGATGGACTTGCACTGAATTTATTTATTTATTTATTTACATTCTCTTATATACCGCGCTATTCTGCATCAGTGCGGTTTACATTGAACAAACTGAAATTACATTGAACAGGGCATTATAACTTGGAGATAACTATTTTACAGGGAACATGGGCTATGGAGGGTTAAGTGGCTTGCCCAAGACCACAAGGAGCACCTGTGGGACTAGAAACCCCAGTCCTTCCGGCCCAAGGTTGCTGTCCTCTAGTGGGATTTGAACCCCGACCTTCCAGCCTGAAGTACCTTGCCCCAACCACTAGGCCACTCCTCCACTCCCTTAAGACCAGAATTTGAAAGATGGAGGAGATACTCCAAAAGCGACTCCATGGGTACGGAAAGAGGGTTAAGCCCCCTTTTTGAACACCATATAGAAAACCTTTTCCATTTGAAAGCGTAGGAACGCCTTGTGGAAGGTTTTCTCGAAGCCTGAAGGATATCCTTCACTTGCTGAGAGAGGTGGATATCTAAAAGTTCTATGCCTTCAGCAGCCAGGCCCAGAGGTGCAGGGACTGAGGATTGGGATGCAGAAGCTTCCCGTTCTCCTGGGAAATGAGATTTGGAGCATATCCCAACTCTAGAGGAGTTGCTTGAGAGAGACGTAGAAGCAGAAAGTACTATGATTGCCTTAGGATGTATGGGCAGCATCCCTGCCTCTTTGGGAGCCATAGGGTATTGCAGAATTCTTAGTTCTTCAGCCCTAGGTTCCTTCTCAGGAGTAACCGTGATTGAAAGCCCTTTAGCTACATCACGTATAAAATCCTGAAAAGACATGTCATCTGGAGGAGACATTCTGCGCTGAGGAGGAGATGGATACTTCTACAGCACTGCTCTTGTATCGGTAGAGTCATCGGAATCGGAAGACTCATCGGAGCTTTGCATCGATCGATGCTGGTACCGATGAATATCGGTACCATGGCATTTCGGTTCCACCCCCTTGATGCCGGAGAAACTCTCGAGGCTCGGCATGGGAGGAAGCCGTTCCACCTGAGTGGGTGCCACTGGAGCCAGTACCGAGCTCATTTGAACCGTCTGTAGCGGTCTTAGCAGTACCGAGGCAGCTAAGAGGGACGCTAGACTGCGTTCAATAGCGAGGATTCTCTTATCCATCGCTAATGCCGATGCCTGGTCGGTACCGGTGGAAGCGGCTACGACCCCAGAACATGGCAACAGAAGTTCTGCAGAGGTGGAGGTCTCTGGAACATTCTAAGACCCCGTTTGTGCTTTGGAGACCAAAGACTCCTGCCGGGGCAATTTTGCCGGTGTACTTTCCTCGAGGGTAGTGCCAGTGGCATCTCGATGCTTTGCAGGAGATTTACCCAGCAAGGACCGGCTAGTCTTTACAGACTTTTGTTTAGTTACCTGAGATCCATGAGAGGAAGATGAAGCCCTGGAGGACGTTGATGCAACTGACATCGTATCAACAGTAAAAAGAGATCCGGCCTTTGCAGCTCTGTTCTGCAGGCCCCTTTTGGTCATCTTTCTACAGGAGAGACACTCCGCTGGACAATGTTCAGGATCTAAACATTTGAGACACCATTGATGGGTGTCGGTGACGGAAATAGTACCGCCACAGTTTGAACATTTTTTAAAACCACTAGTTGGCTTCTCCATGTCTGGAGATTTTTGGGCCTAGTGCCCAAAATGGCATCTAACCCCAAGAGGGGTGAGGCACCGAAGAAAACAAAGAAAAGCTTCCTTTTTTTTTTTTTTAAGAAGAAAATAAGAAAAGAGAACCAGCGGTACCGGTAGGCATCGAATGAAGGCAGACACGACCACAAAAAAACAAGAAAGATGATAACGTTTTCTGCGGTGACAGGAGAGATGTCCTACCGGCTCCGCGGAAAACAAAGAACTGAAGTGACAGAGGCAGTGAGGCGGGAAGGCAGCACGCATGCGCTGTGGGATGCTCCCAAAAGCTTTCCTTTTGGACGCTGGGGAGCGTTCCCATGCAGGCTCCGTCGGTACCGATGATACCCATGTGTGAAGACTACATTCCTGCTTGTTCCTGGAGATACATCTTTGTACCAGAAGAGCCCTGGTGAACTGTGAAGAATGAACATACTAGGAATTCCATAAATGAGGGGCGAGAAAATAGAAGGCAGTGTGTCTAGTTGTCTCCAAACAAGCCTGGGATGGAGATGGAGACGTAGGGCATGAATGGTACACAGCAATAGGGGAGGGGCATGCAGAATGAGAAGAGAAGAAAGATACCCGGCAATACCTGAGTGAAGAATCTTATAGGTAAGAGTAAGAAATTTGAACTGAGAATGATAGGCAATGGGTAACCAATGGGAATGGATAAACAGGGGAGACACATGATCATACTTGGTAGCATGATAAAAGAGGTGAATAACTGTATTCTGTATGGATTGTAGGCGTTTAAGTTGAAATTGAGGTATACCGGCATAAATAATGTAATAATAATCAATTTTTGTGATCACCAAGTGAGAAGCAAGGGGAGTAAAGAAGAATCGGACAAATAGGAATGAAGAGAGTGAATTTGCAGAAGGATATAAATAGAAGCACTATTTCACAACCATACTAATATGCTCACAAAAGGTGAGATAGGTATCAAGAATTACCTCTAAATAACGAATTAGAAACATAGAAATATGATGACAGAAAAAGATCACATGGCCTATCTAGTCTGTCCTTCCATATCAACAACTACAACAGTCCCCTTTTTACCTTTTAGAGATCCTCTGTGTTTGTCCCATGCTTTTTTGAATTCAGTTACTGTCCTCATCTCTACCACCTCCACTGGGAGACTATTCCATGGATCCACTACTCTTTCCGTAAAGAAATATTTCCACATATCACTCCTGAATCTATCTCCCTTCACCCTCATCCCATGTCCCCTCGTTGCAGAACTTGCTTTCAATTGAAAGAGGCTCTCTCCCTGAACATTTATGCCACGGAGGTATTTAAACATCTCAATCATATCACCTCTATCCCGCCTTTCCTCTAAGGTGTACATATTAAGATCCTTAAGTCTGTCCTCCTATGCTTTATAATGAAGAACACTAATCATTTTAGTAGCCACCCTCTGCACTGACTCCATCCTGTTCACATCCTTTTGAAGGTGCGGTCTCCAGAATTGCACACTATACTCCAAATGAGGTCGCACCAAGGACTTATAGAGAGGCATTATCACCTCCTTTTTTCTGCTAGCCATTCCTCTCCGTATGCACCCAAGCATCCTTCTAGCTTTTGCTGTCGCCTTTTCTACCTGTTTAGCTACTTTAAGATCATCAGACACAACCACGCCTAGGTCCCGCTCTTCTTTAGTGGACAAAAGTGCTTCACCCCCTATACTATATTGCTCCCTTGGATTGCTGCAGCCCAAATGCATGACCTTACATTTTTTAACATTAAATCCCAGCTGCCAAATTCTAGACCATTTTTCAAGCTTAGCTAGAACCCTCCTCATGTTATCTACACCTTCCTGGGTGTCTACTCTATTGCAGATTTTGGTATCATCCGCAAAGTCAGCGGTCCAGCAGCTTCCCCTATCGGGGGTAGAGCGCCCGAACAGGAGGGAAGCTTTTGTCTCCTGCTCGGAGGCTCCTGCCCAATCGGGGCAGTGGGAGGCGGAGCCGAGCCGGCTTGAAAAGGCCGGTGCCAGCCAGCGGGCCCGCGCCTGAGGGCCTCGCCAGAGGGCCCTTTGGCGTGGCCCTTAGGCGTGGCACAAAGGCATAAAGAGCAAAAAAGAGACAGCCTCACCAAAAAGCACACAAAAGAAGCAAAAAGACCCAGCAAGCAGCCAGGAGAGAAGAGCAGCAACCGTAAGTGCAAACCACAGAACTGAACAAAAACATGCACACAAATCTGATCTTCCCCCTCGGCCTCATACTCACACTTCTCATTCCACCTCACACACACTACCACCACCCACACACATACACACCATGGCCTCCAACAACTATATGGACATACATAGACCAACAGCATACCCACAGGGACTCACAACGTTCTCCTACAACAAAGAGACAAGCAAAACACAAGTCCAACATACACGCCAAAACAAAGGAAACACACAAGACAAACACCCCAAGACCAATAATAATTGAGCTCATAAACGCCAGGTCAATATGCAACAAGATCTATACCCTAGTTGACCACATAGATGACCATCAGCCAGACATACTTTGCATCACAGAAACGTGGCTCAGTCCCACTGACAACGTCCTACTCAATCAATTAGTGCCCGACACATACACAGCATACAACTGCCCGCGCACTCATAGGCGAGGAGGAGGGGCACTCATAATAGCAAAGAGAAGCCTAAATTTCAAATCAAAAAGTAGCATGGACACCCAACACTCTAACACCATCTCGATAGAGAACAAACATATGGCCATATATCTCACCTACAGAGCACCCCATGCGCCACCTGAAGAACTAGCATCAACTCTAGAGACAGTCTGCGCAGTGAACTCCAGCCACAAACCCACAATACTCCTAGGAGACTTCAACCTTAAGTCCACCAGCAAAAAAGATGCAGAAGCTTTTCTCCAAGCAATCAGTTCACTCCAATTCACGCAAATAATCACCACCCCGACACAAAGACATGGATCCTCACCAGACCTTATTTTTGCACCCAACTACCTAACCTCAAGAGGACTAATATCAACACCAATCACCACACCAGTACCATGGTCTGACCATCACTTAATTGAAGTAAAAATTACACCTAATGAAGAGATACTAAATAAATATCCGGACAACACCCCCACACAAAGAAGATTTAAATGCTTCGACAGAGACCAGTTCCTACAGGACACAATACAAAACCTAAACCATGAAACAGATGACCTGGATGCACTAATCACCAACTGGAACACCACCATATACAACGCTGCCAAAGCAACAGAATATAGACACAGGACACCTCGCTGCAACAAACTACAACACAAACCATGGTACTCTAAAACTATAAGAAACAAAAAGAGGAGCCTCAGAAAAATAGAACGGAGATGGAGACAGAACAAGTCACCTGAGAACCAGGAACTACACCTAACAAAGCAAAAACAATATAACGAATGCATCTACCAAACAAAAAGGGAATACCATACAAACCTCATACGCAACTCCAACAACAAACCCAGAGAACTATTTGAAATCGTAAAAGCCCTCACCAAAGACCAGGATACCGAAGACAAAGTGCAACTGAACCCACAAAAATTTGCGGACCACATCCAAGAAAAGTTCCACTCAGCAGAACAAACAAGACCCAGCCCAACCCCAAAGACTATCACACCCTTGAACACCTGGGGAACATTCAACACCCCATCCACGGAGCAACTCTCCCACATCATCTCAGCAATCAAGACAAGCACCGCCCCCACGGATCCCTGCCCAGTGCCCTAGATCAAGGCCACCAAATCAAACTTCATCCAAACCATCCACAAGATAGTACACTCCTCCCTAAACCAAGGGCGCATGCCAAATCAATTGAAACTCGCAACAATAAGACCTATCCCGAAGAAATCCACACTTGACAAGAACAATCCAGCAGCACACAGACCCATCTCCAGCATACCACTTTTAGCAAAAATAATCGAAAAAAACTGTACAGCACCAACTACAAGAACACATAGACAACCACGCTCCCCTGGACAACAATCAACACGGGTTCTGCCCCAACCACGGCGTAGAAACTCTTCTGATATACCTCTTTGACAGCATCCTCCGCATCATAGACAACACCAAGAAAGGCATACTCATGATATTCATTGACATCTCATCTGCATTTGACACAGTTAACCACAAGACTCTATTGGATAGACTACAGAACATCGGTCTACATGGTGCCACCCTGAATTGGTTCCATTCATACCTAACCGACAGACAAATACAGGTCAAAGTAGGACACAACACATCTCAACCCATAAAAGTCAAACAAGGAGTGCCACAGGGATCGGCCCTTTCAGCTCTCCTATTCAACCTATACATCCAGCCAATATGTGCCATCATGAAAGAGCACCACATACATTATACAATCTACGCAGATGACATCATGATCTACACACCCATCTCAGTCGACAACCCGGACTACACCAACATAACAAACTGCCTCACCCAAATGGCAAACTGGCTTCAGGAAAACACCTATCAATCAACTACAGCAAGACGGAGGCACTGTTCATCACGCGAAACCCGGCCTTTATCCCCCCACCCGACATCAAGATAAGAGATGCACTCATACCCATAAAATCAGAAGTTAAGTACCTCGGAGTCATCCTGGACAAAGAACTTAACCTCCAAGCACACATAGGCAGAGCAACCAAAAGTTCATACTTAAGAATGCGACTCATCAGAAGACTCAAGCCCCTCATCGACCCAGAGCACTTTTGCACCATTTGCCAGGCGCTGATAACCCCTCTACTAGACTTCTGCAATCCAATATTCACCGGGCTACCAAAGCAGACCCTCAGACCACTACAACTGGCCCGAAACACAGCTGCCCGCATAATAGACACGATCACATCACACCCATACTGAAAAAACTGCACTGGCTCCCAATCATCTCACGCATCAAATACAAGACTATCATAAACATATTCAAGATCAAACAACACTCCTCCGCCATAAGCCTACACACACTCATACAACCCGACACAAGCACACGGCCAAGAAGAAAAGGCACCTCCAATCGGGTTAACACCCCAAAAGACTTCACCAAGACCCGCAAAGACACCGCACAACGAGCTATCTCCCTGGCTGCTCCATCCATATGGAACTCCCTCCCAGATGATCTGAGACTAACCACAGAAATCAAGGACTTCCGAAAACAGCTGAAGACAACCCTGTTCATCGATTACTATGGACATACCCCCTGAACCAGCATACAAGTCAGATCATCAAACCCCCCCCCCACCCCAAGACTGTATATAAGACTGTATAATAGCTCATGATGTATAATAGCGCACTATGTAGATAAACCAAATCTAATCACATCCCCGCCAACACATACACACCACTCTGTACACTGCATGAAAACATTTGCCCCCTTGATTGTTTGCCGTGGAAACCGCTTTGATTGAATGATAAGGCGGTATATAAATACCATTAAATTAAATAAATAAATAAAGAGGCAAACCTTAGCCGACAGCCCTTCCGCTATATCACTAATAAAGATGTTAAAAAGAATCGGACCAAGGACAGATCCCTGGGGCACACCACTGGTAACATCCTTCTACTCAGAGTGAGCTCCATTTACTTGTACTCTTTATCGCCTCCCACTCAACCAATTTCTAACCCAAGCAGTAACTTTAGGGTCCATCCCTAGAGTGCTCAGTTTGTTTATAAGTCGCCTGTGAGGAACAGTGTCAAAGGTTTTACTGAAATCTAAATACACCACATCTAGAATTGACTGAGACAGGGGAACAGCGTAACTGTCAATAACGGGTGATACAGTGGGAGGGTTCAAAAAAACAATCAGCCAAAGTGCTGACTGATCTAGCAGGATGACAAGGAAGTAGCCTCTATATATTACATGAATAAGCTTCAGGAAGTAGCTCCCTGATATAATAAAAGTATGAAAGTGAACAGGAACAGTAAATTTAGAAACACGGAAACATGACGGCAAAAAAAGACCATATGGCCTTATCTAGTCTGCCCTTCCATATTAACTACTATAGTCTCTTTTTTTCCTTTAGATACCTTCTATATTTGTCCCATGCTTTCTTGAATTCAGATACTGTCCTTGTCTCTACTACCTCTGAGGACAGTATCCGAATTCATGAAAGCATGGGACAAACACAGAATGTTTCTAAAGGAAAAAAAGGGACTATAGTAGTTGATAATCTGAGAATGATATCACGCCTAACATACCCTGCCTTGAGTGTAAGGTTTATTCCTGTTGTGGCATACACAAAACTAACCCAATTGAAGACAATGCACCCCAAAGAAGGAGAGGTACCTATATGCTATAGCAGATTTCCCCAATAGATGTGCCCCACCATACTTTTCCTGATTATTTTTTTTTTTTTTTTTTTTTTTTAGCTTTTTTGCCCATGCGCTCCATCTGTATCTCTCTCCCCCCCCCCCCCCCGCCCCCACCCCCCGCCTTTTCTGCAGCTTAGGGTTTTCAGTCAGCAGATTGCAGGCAGCGCAGCCTCAATCTCAGTGATCCTCAACTCCCACTTCTCAGATCCTCCTCCCTCTTTACTTCTGCCTGGAAAAAGGCAACAGCTCCAGGAATAAGATGAGAGCATGATGAGGTCCAAAGCCTAGGGCTGCTAGACCTGCAAAAAATGAATCAAACCTACCACTTTTGATCCCTACCATTGCTATCTGCTCGCCACTTTTGGTGTTGCAGGCTGGGAGTATATGTTTATATCCCTGCAGCAAAGCTGCAGCACCAGGAGTTTTCTAAGACCTTTTAGTTCCTGGGGCTGCAAGACCACTGCTTTAAGATTCTATGACCAGCATGGGTGTATTAGTGCTCCCTGCTCTCAGTGAAGCAGTACTGGGAATGTGTGTGCAGGTGTGCCCTGCTTTGAGCCTGCAGGACCAGGGGAATGAAGTGGAGGTGACTAAGAAGACGACAGGGGTAACAAGGAGAAAGCGTAGTTACTCACCTGTAACAGGTGTTCTCCAGGAACAGCAGGAATCAGTCCTCACATATGGGTGACGTCGGCGCCGACAGAGCCCCCATGCGGAGCATTTCCCCAGCTTTCAAAGAAAGCCTTTGGGAATGCAGTGCGCATGCGCGGTCCCCTTCCCAACCAAGGGTGCCATCTTGCTCAGTCTGATGACATAGCTAAAAGACAGCAAAAAACAAAATAAATTATATGACTGCAACACCAAGGGGAGGAGGGAGGGTTGTGAGGACTGATTCCTGCGGCTCCTGGAGAACACCTGTTACAGGTGAGTAGCTACGCTTTCTCCAAGACCAAGCAGGAAGTCAATCTGTCCTCACATATGGGACTCCCCAGCTTAAGGCTACCGGGGACCCAAAGCTGAAAAAATGAGCTCCCTCTAGAGCCTCAGCATGTACGAAAAGAATCTTCTCTGAGAACGCCCCCGAACGGTAGCCAAACACCAGGGCCGGAGGGTGCCTATACCTCAAAGAGATTACGGAGTACCGCCTGTCCGAAAGCACTGTCCCTGCGGGACTCTCTCTCTCGAGGCAGTAGTGGGCCGCAAAAGTCTGGCTTGAAGACCAAGTAGTGGCCCAGCAGATGTCCGCCAACGGAACAGAGCTGAGATGAGCCACTGACACAGCCTTCGCCCTGACACGGTGAGTCGTGACTCGACCCTGCAAGGAGAGGCCGGCTGCCCTGTACGCCGAGGCGATACAGTCTGCTACCCAAATGGACAGGGTACGCCTTGGAGACAGGTAACCCCAACTTATTAGGGTCAAAAGAGACGAAGAGCTGAACAGCCCTTCGGTGTCCCTGCGTACGGTCAAGGTGGAAGGACAACGCCCTCCTACAGTCCAGGGTATGCAAGACCATCTCAGCCCGGCCGGCATGCGGCCTGGGAAAGAAAGTTGGAAGAACCACCTCCTGATTGAGGTGGAAGGAGGAGACAACCTTTGGAAGGAACTTAGGGTGAGTCCGTAAGACTACTCTGTTCCTATAGAACCTAGTGCATGGTGCCTCTGACACCAGGGCTTGAAGCTCACTTACTCACCTTGCTGAGGTAAGAGCTACCAAAAACAACTCTTTCCAGGAAAGAAAGCGCAAAGGACAAGTAGCCATAGGCTCAAATGGTGGGCAAGTAAGCTGTTGCAAGACCACATTCAAATTCCACTCAGGGGCAGGTGGACGAATTGGAGGCTTAAGCAAAAGCAGGCCTCTGAGGAAGCAAGATACCAAAGGGTGGCTTGAGAGAGACTGACCCTCCACCAGTGAGTGGTACGCTGAGAAAGCACTTAGGTGGACCCTAACAGAGTTGGATTTAAGGCCTAGATTGGACAGGTGCAGCAAATACTGCAGCACCACTGGTACCAGGCATGAGAAAGGATCCTCCTTGTGCTGGGTACACCAGGTGGAGAACCTACGCCACTTAAGAGCATATGATTTTCGAGTGGACTGCCTCCTAGAGGCCAAGACCACGTCCTCCACTTCCCTAGGCAGCAGTAAGGATGCTAGAACTACCCTTTCAGCAGCCAGGCCATCAGATTGAGGGACTGGAGATTGGGGTGTAAGAGAGATCCCTGCTCCTGAAACAGGAGATCGGGTTGCATCCCCAGAGAAAGAGGAGCATCCACGGCTAGCTGTAAAAGAAGTGGGAACCACGGTTGCCTTGGCCATCTGGGGGCCACCAGGATCACCGAGGCCTTGTCCCGGATCACTTTGAACAGTGTTTTGGGCACTAGAGGCGTGGGAGGAAACGCATATAGAAGGCTTGTAGACCAAGGTATGAGAAAGGCATCCGCTGCTACTCAGAGGATGCGGTTGTCTGGAGCAGAACCAGGGCAGTTGACGGTTCAGTGGACTGGCAAACAGATCCATGGTGGGAAGACCCCATTTTAGGAAGATCTGTTGAACTACCAGAGGATTCAACTGCCATTCGTGTGGCTGTAGGATCCTGCTCAACTTGTCTGCCAGGTAATTCTCCTGTCCAGGGAGATAGGCCGCCCTGAGAAGTATACCATGCTTGACTGCCCAGGAGCACAGGTCCTGTGCTTCCTGACAAAGAGGTCGGGACCCTGTTCCTCCTTGCTTGTTCACACAGAACACAGCAACTTGATTGTCCGTCTGAACTAAGACAGACTGGTGAGAGAGGACATGAGAGAAAGTCCACAGGGCTAAGCGGATTGCTCTGAGCTCTAGGAAATTGAATGGCTGTGTGGCCTCCCAAGAAGACCACAGGCCCTGAGTGCATGCTCCTAGGCAATGTGCTCCCCAACCTTGAAGAGAAGCATCAGTTCTCAGCACTTGAGAGTGTGGAGGTGCTTGAAAAGGCACCCCTTGCAGTAGATTCGGAAGATGAAGCCACCACTGCAGAGAATCTGCCAGTAGATGGGAGACCCTCACTTTGTCCGTCAGGTTTCCTGTGGCCTACAGCCACTGAGCCCTTAGGCCCCACTGAGCGGGCCTCATGTGCAGATGGGCATTTGGAGTTACATGGGAATTGCCTTAGGAATTGTCTGGCGGAGACTAGAGAATTGCTGTGGAATTGTCTGGCCAGATCTATCAGTCTGTTGGCCCTGTCCACGCGTAAAAAGAGCTTCGCTTGAAGGGCATCTAGTCTTGCTCCTATGAACTCCATGTTTTGTGAGAGGCGCAAAGCAGACTTAGCAAAGTTTATGACAAATCCCAGATGCTGGAGAAGAGAGACAGTATGGAGGGTGGCTTGATTGGCTTCCTGTGGAGACTGACCCCTGATGAGACAGTCGTCCAGGTATGGAAAGACAAAGAGTCCTTGAACTCTGAGATAGGCCGCCACCACCGCCAGGCACTTGGTGAAAACCCTGGGGACGGAGGTTAGGACAAAAGGGAGTACCCTGTACTGGTAATGGTTTGCTCCCACTACAAATCGGAGATACTGTCTGTGGTCTGGATGAATAAGGATGTGAGTATACGCATTCTTTAGGTCTAAGGAGCATAGCCAATCTCCCTGATGGAGGTAGGGCAGCAGGATTCCAAGGGTAAGCATCTTGAACTTTTCCCTCTTCAGGAACTTTTTGAGAATGCGCAAGTCTAGGATGGGCCTGAGGCCTCCTGTCCTTTTTGGTACCAGAAAGTACCTGGAATAGAAGCCTTGACCTCTCAGGTGGTGGGGCACCAGTTCCACCGCCTGCTCCTTTAGAAGACCTGCCAACTCCTGCAGGAGTAAGTCCCTGTGCAGAGGGAGTCTTGGAGGCTCCCCTGGAAAGTAGGAGGGAGGTACCTGGTGGAAGTGAAGGAGATAGCCTCTCTGGATTATGCTTAGCACCCAGGTATCCCTTGTTACGGCTGACCACCTGTGGGCATACAGGGTCAGCCGGCCTCCTGTGCTGATATGGGTCAGCTGAGGAGGAGAGGCTATGCCACTGGAGTCAAAACTCCGCTCTCTGCTGTGCAGGAGCCGGAGCTGGTGGCTTGGGGGTTTTCTGCCTACAGGGCCCATGTCCTTGCCCCTTGGCCTGCTGACCCTGTTGGGGAGCTACAGAGGCCTGAAAGTGTGGGTATGATTTGTAAAAGTTCTTTTTTCCCGAGCCCTTCTTCTGAGAAGGGCAGAGGTTCTCCTGGACAGCCTAGTCTGGGTGAGAGTCTCGGACTCGAGTTCTGCAGCCTTTTCAGCCATGGGCTTGCCAAAGAGGTTTTCACCTCAGCAGGGGACATCGACCAACTTGTCCTGTACCCATGGCTCGAGGTCTGATGACTGTAGCCAGGCCTGACGGCGTGCACCGATGCCGGCCGCGGCTACTCGGGCCAAAGCCTCAAAGCCATCATAGGCTACTCGAGAGATAAACTTCGAGCACTCCCGGATCCCCAATGACAGGGCCTTGAACCTCTGCAAAGGTCCTCAGAGAGACCAGCAGAGAACCCGGCAATCTCCGTTGTCAGGTCTCGAAGGTACATGCCCATGTACAGCTGGTAGGTCTGGACACGGCAAGCAAGCATTGAGCCCTGGAAGCACTTTCTACCGAGGGCATCCAGGTTCCGGGCCTCCCAGCCGGGAGGCACCAAGGAGTGCATCTTCTAACTCTTCAGACGATGCATGGCCGATTCCACAACCATGGAGTGGTGCGGTAGCTGTGCCTTTTGGAACCCGGGGCTCTTGCGGACTCGATATATGGAATCGACCCGCTTGCTCAGAACCGGCGTCGAGGCTGGTGCCTCCCACTTGCGGAAGAGCAACCGTTCCAGCATCGGAGGAACCGGTACACAGTAAAGGCCTCCTTGGGGGGAAGAGTCATACTGCAGGGCCTCGAGCTCCTCGGCTTGAGGCTCCTCCTCAGGATCCGCGGGGAAGGCCAAAGCCTTGGCCATGTCCCGCACGAAATCCGAGAACTGGGTGTCCTCCGGGGGGACCTTCTCCGAGGCTCGGACTCCAGTGAGTCCGAAGGGACACACTGGGTCCAAAATGTGTCCGGGGACTCCTCATCCTCCGTTTCCCAGCCCAACCCCTTGGAGGAGGAATTGAGCGGCTCCGGTCGGGCAGGCACCGATGCCATCCGCCCCGACGCCGAGGGTACCGGCGTCGACAACCTCGGCCCCGAATGGGAGGCCGAGGGAGACCTTGGCCAAGGATCGACTCGAGAGCACATGAACTCGAGGAATGGCTCAGCCTCCAGGGTAGACTTGGACGTCGATGTCCCGGTGGTCGGGGCAGATGCACCAGTGAGACCGGCGATCAGTGCCCGTTGCTCTCCAAGGCTGTCAACCTGAGTCCGAGCTCAAGAGACTCAGCAGCCCCCGACTCGGGCCCCGATGGCATAGGGCCCGACGTCGGCTCCCCCGGAGGAGAGTCCACGAGGACTACAGTACTCACGTGACCCGGGGACTCCGTCTCCACACGAGGTTGTTTAGCAGGCCCTCCGACTCCGAAGACCCGGGATGGCGCTCAGGGCTATGTGACCTGGCCCTGGAGGAACCAAGTGCGTCCACCGACGCCACCCTCGCGGGTTTCTTCTTCTTGCGATGCTCCCGCGAGGGAGACTCCCTCTCAGAGGAACCCTGACGATGCTCGGGATCGGAGTCCCGAGACGTCGAGGCCTCTGACGAAGTCCAGGCCCGTCCAGACGCGGAGTCAAAAAAGATTCTTTCTTTTTGGTGCTGCCGGCTCCTCAATGCCTTCGAGGACATTTTCCCACACAGGCCACAGATCATCGGGTCATGATCGGGCCTGAGGCAACGGAGGCGCAGTCATGTGTGTCGGTGAGAGACATAAGTTTCTTACACCGATCACACTTTTTAAACCCGCTGGCAGCCATCGGGGGAAAAAGGGCCCCTGCGAGGTCAAACGGCAGGGCTGCCAGTGAAAAATAGAAAAAAGGCGCGTATGCTAGCCACTAAGGGCAAAAAACAAAAAATGATGTCCGGGCTCGATACCAGCGTACCGGGCCCAGGCGGGAAAGGGAAACCGGCGTCGAACCGAAGAAAACACAGCCCCAAGCCGAAAAATCAACTTTTTCCTCGGGTGAAAAATGAAACACGTCCGTCGGGCTCCACGGAAAAAAGAAGACTGAGCAAGATGGCACCCTTGGGCAGGAAGGGGACCGCACATGCGCGCTGCATTCCCAAAGGCTTTCTTTGAAAGCTGGGGAAATGCTCCGCATGGGGGCTCCGTCGGCGCCAACGTCACCCATATATGAGGACTGACTTCCTGCTTGGTCCTGGAGAAATTAAAAAACAGGAGGAAATTTAAAGGAGAGGATGCAAAAGAGTGGAATGAGAGAAAGGAAGGTAAGAGAAAGGAGCAAGAAGGCAGGCAAAGAGTCAGTGGCGGTAGAGGGAGCTCTTATACCACACCAGCAAGACTCTGTCTTGTTCAGTCCTCCACTGCTGGAGGGGGCTGACTACCCATCTGTACCTGGACTGGCCTGGAGAGACGATAAGGAAGATAGGAATGAGAGAAAGGGAAGTGAGAGAAAGGGAGGTAAGAGAAAGGAGCAAGAAGACAGGCAAGGGGGTAAAAGGGAAGTGAGAGGACAGAAGGGGGTTAAGTTGAGTTGGAAAGTGTGCTGCCACCCCACCCTCCACGCATCTCCTATTCCTGCAGGTGACAGTAACCTGCCTTATTTTATTTATTTAACATTTCTTATATACCACATTTCATGATATCAAGGCGGTTTATATTGAACAAACTGAAATTACATTGAACAGGGCATTATAAACTCTAGCCACCTTGCTGGGCTGACTAAATGGACCATGCTGGTCTTTCTCTGTCATCATTTACTATGTTACTCAGAGTTGTCAAGTTACCCGGTTCCAGGAGTGAGATTTCAAACCAGTCCTGGATTTCTGACAATCTACTACTACTACTGAGCATTTGTATAGCGCTACAAGTCGTACACAGCACTATATACATATAGATGTAAGACACAGTCCCTGCTCATCAGAGCTTACAATCTAATCAAGACGTAACACAGTGAAACTGGGGACTAAAATATGGTAAGACACACATAAGTAGTGGGACAAGAGAGTGAGGAGCATCAGGATCCAAAAACATTACTGGGCCTGCAGCACTGATTTCAATGGGTAAAATCAGGGACTATAAATATCATATTGCATTGCAGAGAAAATTTAAAACCACAACTGACCAAAAATCTCACTGCTGGAACTGGGTAACTTGGCAACTATGGGTACTATACTGTACTACGGAAAATAGGTACAGAGTTATTAAGCTCACACCTGGGGACCTTATTCCCTCAGCTCCCTCTTTCTCCAAGATATGAAATCACTGAAAAGGCCAACCCCCAGCATACACACACACACTCCCTGCTCAGTAGCCTTCTCTGAGGTGGATCTCATCCCCGTCCAGCCTTCTTCCTGATTTGAGATGCCTGGGTGGCCCTTCACATAAAAAGCTTGAAAACCCCTGCACTGCAGACCGAGAGAGGGCGAGAGAAGCAGATGAAGAGACACACGTAGGGAAAGGGAGAGGGAATCCTCTACAGAGCCACACCTAGGGAGATAGAGAAAGAGAGCACTCTGCACTCCCGCCCTCTCCCCCCCCTTCTCTGGGTGCACCCCTCTCCTCTATCCTCTCTGGACTGCTCCCTCCACTTCACTCTGCTCCCTTCTTCAGGGCACAGACAGACTATTGTTCTGGTGGGCTCATGCTAGCTGCGTCTCTGTCCCCTCCCTTCTCAAGACAGAGGCAGGCTGTTCTTCTCCAGGACACCACCAGATACTGTAGACTTACATTTCAGCAATGTATTCATGCTTAAAGCTCTCTGCTGTATGGCCAATAAATGAGCTGTAGGTGATCTCTTTTTATTGCACTAACTGAATACATCTGTGATTAGCTCTCGATAGGCATGAGCTCTTCCATGAGCCAGCAAGGGAAGATTTTTTTAATACTTGGCAGCTGTGATATAAAAAGAAACAGATACATTCTTTCCCTTAAACCGAATTCTAAAAAAAATTCCAAGAAAATGTGACCCAAAAGAAGAAACTGTTCCAGAGGACAGGATGAGATAATAGAAAAATAAAAAGCAAACCCACTAAACCAAGTGTAAAGGATGATAAGGGAACATAGATTAAAATTGAGGAGTAAATACAACAAGGCTGTAAAACTAGGCAAAAGGAAGTGGGGAGGCAGCCTTGCAGGGACCTGCAAGCATGAGTGTAGAGGCATGGAAAGAACCAGACAGCAAGAGGGTGGGATAAATGCAGACAAGGAGAAGAAACTGCAAGGAGTGGGGGAGGCTCCTCCAAACAAAAGGAGAAACTGGTTGATGCAGAAACCATGACCCAGAGCCCTGCATTAAAACTCTAGCACCGACTTTCTTAAGCAAGTTGAGCGCAGAAGTTTTGTTCTGTAATGCTGTAAGCAAAGAGCATGCAAACGAGCTATGTGCTAAGCAAGGGGAGTAAGCCAGGCATATGCACACAGAGGTCCGCATTAGCAGCACCTATATCCTGCATACAAAAAAAAACATGTGGCACTTGTGCAAATTTTATTTATTTATTTAAAAAGATTTAATATACCGCTTTATCTTTAAATCAAAGCGGTTAGCACATCAAACAATCAAGAGTGGGAGGCTGAATACATGCAGTGGATACATTGATTTGTGTGGTGTGGGTGATCAGTATGATTGATTAACTGGTGAGCCATATACATTGTGAATTATGAACAGGGGCTATATACACTGTGAGCTATGAACAGGGCTATATACAGGTAGCAGGGAGCTATATACATTGTGATCTATGAACTGGAGCTGTATACAAGTATACAAGTTAACCAAGTGTGATTGATTAACTAGTGAGCTGTATACATTGTTCATGTGACGTCCTTATAGTGTTCATGACTTGTGTGAGTCGGCTTGTGGGGTGATTGGGGTGATTGGTTCTTTATTGAATTTATTTATTTATTTACATTCTCTTATATATCGCGCTATTCTGCATCAGTGCGGTTTACATTGAACAAGCTGAAATTACATTGAACAGGGCATTATAACTTGGAGATAACTATTTTACAGGGAACATTGTTGAATGAATAGGGTGGTTTTGAGCAGCTTTATTAATTTGTTTATATCAGTTGCTGATCTTAGATTATCTGGTAGGGCACCCCAAATAGCGGGTGCAGCAAGAGAGAAGACTCGCGTGGATGTGGATTTGTTGGTTCTTGTGAATAGAGTGGGTGTTGGTATGTTGTTTTTGGGGCTGTTTCTGTCTGGTCTTTTGCTTGCTTTGGTTCCGATGAGTTCCTGTAGTATTCCTGCTGACATTGTTTTTAATTTTGAAGATGGTGACTGCTGATTTATATTTTGCTTGTGAGGAGATTGGTAGCCAGTGCAGATCATGTAGTATTGGAGTTATGTGGTCTTGTATTGAAGCGCTAGCAATAATGCGGGCAGCGGTGTTCTGGACTATTTGTAGTGGACGGGTGGTTTGTTTAGGTAGGCCTTTGAATAGGATATTACAGTAGTCCAGCACATGTGTAATGATAGCTTGGCATATTGTGTGGAAATGTTCCTTACTGAGGAGGGGTTTTAGTCATAAGATATGCCATACTGGGTCAGACCAAGGTCCATCAACAAGTCTCTGGAACGTTGCAAATTTGAAGAATGCTGTTTTGGATATCTTGTTGATATGTGGTTGGAGGGTAAGCTGCTTGTCTAGAATCACTCCAAGATATCAGACTTCGTCTTTTATTGTAATCGGTGTATTGGATATGGTGATAGATGTAGGTGGAATGAATGTGGAGCCTCTTGTGATGACGATTGCTTTAGATTTTTTTATGTTGATGTTTAAGTTGTTGTTAGTAAGCCAGGTTGTTATTTCATGGATGCAGGTTGATACAGTGGTGTAGTCTGGGGAGTCCAGTTGAATAGGGGTATATGCCATGATATCATCAGCATATATGGCATATTGTATCTTGTATTTGTTGAACATTTTGCATATAGGCTGAATATAGATGTTGAAGAGAAGAGCTGATAGTGCTGAGCCTTGGGGAACTCCTTGAGTGGTACTGAAGGGTGCTGAGGTGAGGTTCCCAGATTTTACTTTCTGTTGTCTATCCTCGAGGTATGATTGGAACCATTTGATGGTGGTATCTTGTAGACCAATCTTCATTAGTCGCTTCAAAAGGATGTGATGAGAAACTGTGTCGAAGGCGGCTTATATGTCGATAAAATTAGTAAGAAGCCTTGCTTTCTTTTGTCTATTCCTTTGATTAAGTTGTCGAGTAGATGTATCAGAAGTGTCTCAACACCATGTTGTGGACGAAATCCGTGCTGGTGGGGATCCAGTGGGGCAAATTCGTCAATATGATCTTGAAGCTGTCTCTGTACAATTTTTTCGGTTATTTTTGCCGGGAATGGTAGGCTGGTTATTGGGCGGTAGGTTGAAGGGTCGGTGCTATTTGATGAAGTGGTTTTAGGGATGGGGCGGATAGTAGATTGCTTGAGTGCTGGAGTGCTCAGTAATACTAGTCTGAGCTAAAGTTCTGTACAGAATAATATTGCTCTTCATGCGCCAGAGAGCGATCCAGCACATGCGCATAACATTGCTCCAGTAAACTTTCACTGCTGTTTTTTTTCAGCACTGTCTTCAGCAAAGCCAGAAAAAAAATTGTTGTTGTATGTTAAAGAAACAGGCATAAACTCCTCATCAGTACTGACCGCAGACCTATAAGCTAACCCTTAACACCTCTTCGGACCTCGTGTTAAAATCTCACGTTGAGCTCAGCCTTCTGGTCTTCTAAAAACCTCTCTGCATCTGTGCTGCACAGCTAATTGCTTCATTACCATCCACTTAAATGGTTTTAAATGCATGGTGCGCTGTCATTAGCACAGGCATTTGCACACTATGACACAGAAAAAAATGGAAATGCTAAACAAATACTTCTGTTCCATATTCACAAAAGAAAATCCTAGAGAAGGACTATGCATGATTGGCAAAGGTATTAATGGGAATGGAGTAGTTACCCACACCATTCATGGTGATACTTTTGAACACCTTGTAAAGCTGAAAGTGAACAAGGCCATGGGATACATACCAGGATACTGAGAGAGGTTAGAGAGGTTCTTAGTGGTACCTTTAAAGAATGTGTTTAATACTGTAGATCTTTTAAGACGGTGGAAATTCTATGGGACTGAAGAAGGTTGATATGGTATCTCTTCACAAAAGTTGTAATAAGGAAGAGGTGGCAAACTATGGTGACATTTTACTTACCAGATAATGTCTTTTCCTTGAGTCCTGCTAGGCCAGTCCAGATAAATACTGTAAGTTATGCTCCCTACTAACAGGGGTGGAGACAGAGAAAAATACAGAGGTTTCTGCTGACCTCATCCTGTACTTTCTCTGTGATAGGGGAAAATAAAATAAGGTTTAAAGTTTAAAGTGTATGTACAGGAGGATTCAGAGGCCCGCAGAGGGGAATAGGAATCCTGTATATATCTATATATGGAAAGGAATGTGCTGTGCTAAGACAAATTGATTGTTCTACACAGAGACGACTAACATCTGAGAAGTTACTGATAAGCTGTGGTGGGCCTCAGGGGATGAGTTGATGATGTATGTATATGTTTCTGTTAATGTATAAAAGACAGAGGGCCCCTCTAACCTGTGGAATAAACTTACATACTACTTATGTGTGAGTGTGTGTGTTTGTTCCCCTGGAATTCCAGACAGAGAAGGTAAGGTGATTACTCGGCCCAGAGGATTAACGGACGTCCCGAGGGTAAGTGATATAAAGTGCTGGGAAAGGAAAAAACCCACACTAACACTCTGGAGCAGCTAAAGGGCATACCACTTCAGTATTCATATGGAAGCCATAGATAAGAACCCCTAGTCGCACAAGCCCCAATGAGGGTAACAAGGACTAACAGGCCAAAGAACAGAACTATATACAGAACACCCAGAGGGCAGAAGCTCAACCAAGAGGAATGTAGCTTGCAGGGCTAAACTCTAGGAAATAGCCAATCATCACTGACCGCAGTAGAACATATCAGCCCAGACCAGATAACAGCAGGTCATACCAGAACATAGCAGATCAGATAAGATCATAAGAAATTCCAGGGACAGGTCCTGTATTGGCCTAGTAGAACTCAAGGAAAGGACATTATTCAGTAAGCAAAATGTCATCTTCCATATTGTCATGTTTGGAGCCTGCACCAGAAGATATATGAGAAGAGACTTTGACCTAAATATGCATACCCCGGAGGAGAGGAGATACGGATATGAGATGAGGATATGCATAAATTGGCTCCTCGGTGGAACACAATGTCACACTGGTGCTGTATGCTCTGAAACATGTTGTCTTGTTCCTATCTGGAAAAAATGGCGCAGCAGTGGACAGACGACATGTAGACCATATGGAAAGATATTTTCCGTGCATTTCGGGGGTAACTTGTAATGTTTGTTATCAGGAGATGCAGTACCAGATACTGCATAGGAGATAACCGAAACGAGTGATGGAAGCTCAACTCCGAATTTGGCCATCAGGAACATCTATAGAATGTCAGTGAGGGGAAGAAACCTTTAAACATACTTTTTTGGAGTGCTCTAAGCTGACAAGTCTATGGGGAAAGGCTTTAGAACGCTTGGGGGACCTTGTTGGTAAACTGATCGAGTGGATCTATGGCCTTTTGATGATGGGAGACCAGACCCCCCTGCAAGACCAAAAACTCCGCACAGCAAATAAATAGCACAGATAGTAAATTTGTCCTGTTGGGAATTTGGAGTGTCAGGAAAACTATTTTGCAACACTGGGTGGGAGATCAGCCACCCACATTCAAAAAATGGGTAAATCAAATGCACACACTGGTGCAGACCAAAAACTGACACACCCTAGTATTGCAGGGTGGTGGAGAATGGGTAGGGAATTGGTATATATTGTATACTGATTACTGTGTTTTTAACTGTCTGTTAATCAGTTTGATTGGCTTGCCCAAGAAGGTATATAAAGCTTTATTTATTTATAAAGAAAGAAAGAAAGAACAAATCTTTTTCAAAGAAGTCGGAAGCTGTAAAATTAGAGGGCATAAAATGATGTTGCAAGGAGTTAAACTTAAAAATAACACCAGAAAATACTTTTTGACAGAAAAGGTGAAGGATGCCTGTAGGTCCCGATTGAGGTGGTGGGAGCAAAAACAGTGAGAGAATTCAAAAAAGCATAGGCCAGACACAGAGGATCCCTATACAGCAAGAAGATGGAATCCAAGCAAAGATTTATGCTTAAAAAGGGGGGGGGGGGAGTAACCTACACAGAGAGGTAGGTACCACCCTAAAGCACAGTTACTTACCTGTAACAGGTGATCTCTGGGAACAGCAGGAATAAGTCTTCACATATGGCTATCGTCGGTACCGACGGAGCCTGCGCGGGAACGCTCCCCAGCGTCCAGTAAGAAAGCTTTTGGGAGCATCCCACAGCGCCTGCACGCTGCCTTCCCGCCTTTCCCAACCGCCTCTCTCCAGTTCGAGCTTTAAAGCTGAGACAAAGAGAGAGAGAGGAAAGGAAAGATAGATAGAGAGATACAACTCCTAGGGGAGGTGGGTGGGCTGTGAAGACTTATTCCTGCTGTTCCCAGAGATCACCTGTTACAGGTAAGTAACTGTGCTATCTCCAGGAACAAGCAGGAATGAGTCTTCACATATGGGGACTCCCTAGCTGCAGATGCCAGGGAGAAACCCCAGGTTGTGTGTCCTTGAAAAGGACTCTACCTCCCCCCATGGATCTCTGGCATCCGACCAGGGTAGGTGGGTAGGAGCTGATTAGGAATGGAACAGGTGTTTGAGAACAGCCTGACCAAACGAGGCATCCCGGCGGGAGTCCTTGTCCAAACAGTAATGGGCTGTGGAGGTATGAACCGAGGCCCAGGTGGCCGCTCAACAGATTTGGTCGATGGACACAGAATTTAGATAAGCCATTGAGGCTGCCATGGCTCTCACATTGTGAGCTGTGACATGGCCCTCCAGAGAAATGTTCCTACTCTGGTAGGTGAAAGAAATACACTGAGCAATCCAGTTGGACAGTGTTCTCTTAAGAGACTGGAAGTCCTAAATGAGAAGGATCAAAAGCAACAAAGAGTTGAGAAGACTTTCTATGTTGCTGTGTTCTTTGTAAGTAAAAAGCAAGAGCTCTCTTACAATCCAAGGTATGAAGATTCCTCTCTGCATTTGATGCATGAGGTCCTGGAAAAAAGACAGGTAAATATACCTCTTGCTTCAGATGAAAAGGCGAGACCACTTTAGGCATAAAGTGTGGATTGGTCATGAGGACTACCTTATGATGGAACCTTGTATAAGGTGGATTAGCCACCAAAGCTTGCAACTCACTGATGCGGTGTGCTGAGGTGACTGCAATGAGAAAAATAAAATAACTTTCCAAGAAAGAAATTTCAAGGAGGTGGTGGCTAAAGGTTCAAAGGGTGGCTTCAATAAGCTGGCCAAGAACCAGGTTTAAGTCCCATGCCACTGGAGGTGGTCTAATGGGAGGTTTAGTTAAAAGAAGGCCTCTCATGAATCTTGCTATAAGAGGATGAGAGGAAATAGGTTGTCCATTGAGAGGCTTGAGGGACGCTGCAATAGCACTCAAATGGACTCTTACTGAATTTGTTTTCAGACCTGCATGGGATAGTTGCAGGAGATACTCTAGTAGAGAATTCAGAGGAATTGCAAGAGGGTTAAGACCCTTCCCTGAACACCAAATGGTAAATCTTTTCCATTTGAAAGCATAGGAACGTCTAGTAGAAGGCTTTCTAGAGGCATGAATAACATCTCTGATTTGCTGAGAGAGATGAAAATCTTGAAGGTCTAGGCCCTCAGCAACCAAGCCCTGAGATGGAGAGACTGCGGGTTTGGGTGCCACAACGTTCCTTCTTCCTGGGATAGAAGATCTGGTGCAGAGCCCAAGTCAAGGGAAGGAGCTTGAGAGAGATGCAGAAGTAGAGGGTACCACACTTGGCGTGGCCAATGTGGTGCTATGAGGATCATGGTCCCTCGATCTCTGAAGCTTGAATAGCGTTTTGGGAATTAGAGGAATTGGTGGAAAGGCATAAAGGAAGTCTTGACCCCAGTGAAGGAGGAAGGCATCCTTGGCCTGAACTCCCTGACACGGAATTCTGGAACAGAACCGGGGAAGTTTGGCATTCCACGGACTTGCAAAGAGGTCTATGTCCGGGGTTCCCCAAATTCGAAAGATCCTGGCTATCTGGTCCCCATGGAGGGACCATTCGTGTGGAAGCAGAACTCGACTGAGTCTGTCTGCCCAAGAGTTTTGAACTCCTGGAAGATACACTGCCATGAGATGGATTTGATGCTCCCTGGCGAAGGCCCACAATCTCAGAGCTTTGTTGCAAAGCGATAGAGAGCCAGTCCCCCCCTGCTTGTTCACGTAGAACATGGCTACTTGGTTGTCCGTGTGGATGAGGACTGTCTTGTAGCTGAGCAGGGTGTGGAAAACTCTGAGAGTCAGAAAGATTGCTCTGAGCTCTAAGAGGTTGATATGTAGAGATGTCTCCTGTGGAGACCAGATGCCTTGGGTGGAGAGGTCTTGTAGATGAGCTCCCCAACCCTTTGGAGAGGTATCTGTTGTAAGGGTTGCTTGGGGTAGCAACTGTTGAAAAGGGGACCCCAGAAACAGATTGTGAGTGGACTTCCACCACTGGAGGGACCAAAAAATGTGACTGGAGGTTGCTATTTTGTCTGACAGGCATTCTGATGCCTGGGTCCATTGGGTGGATAGAGTCCACTGAGCTGCCCTCATGTGCAGGCGAGCATAGGGGACCACATGCACGGTGGATGCCATGTGGCCTAACAGTTGTAACATCTCTCGAGCAGTTAAATGGGACTTTAACTGAATCTGGGAGGCTAACTGCACCAAGCGTAGGCAACGGGCATGGGGAAGTTAGGCCCTTGCAGTGGTGGTATCCAGTAAGGCCCCTATGAACTCTAGAGATTGAGTAGGGGTGAGATGAGATTTTGGGATTTTATTACAAGTCCCAGATACTGGAGGATACGCCTTGTGCAGGCCAGGGAAGCCTGGGCCTCTGACTGGGATGGAGCTCGGATGAGCCAGTCGTCCAGATATGGGAATACAAATATCCCTAGAGTGCGGAGAAATGCAGCAACTACTGCCATGCATTTTGTGAACACCCTTGGGGCAGAGGCCAGACCGAAGGGAAGCACTCTGTATTGATAGTGCTTTCCTTGGAAAAGGAACCAAAGGAACCTTCTGTGTGTTGGATGGATGAGGACATGGGTGTACGCATCCTTGAGATCTAGAAAACAAAGCCAGTCCTGACTCTGGAGGTATGGAAGGAGAGTACCGAGAGAAGTCATCTTGAATTTCTCCTTGCACAGAAACTTGTTCAATTCTCTGAGATCTAAAATGGGTCTGTAGCCCCCTGTTTTCTTTGGGATGAGAAAGTAGGGGGAGTAGAACCCTGAGCCCTGTTGAAGAAGGGGTACTTCTTCTATTGCCCCCTGGGCAAGAAGGGTAGCAATTTCCTGACCTAGAAGGTCGAGGAGAGATGTTGGAGAATTGAACTGTCTCACCATGGTGTGAGGAGGAAGGTTTAAGAAATGAAGCTTGTACCCCTCCCTTATGATGGAGAGGGTCCATTGCTCTGCTGTGATTTGTTCCCATCTGGGAGCAAAGTGAGCTAACCTTCCTGGAATGGTGAGAGGCTCTGGATGTTCTAAAGCCAGAAAGGCTAAGTTCTCTAGTTGTAAGTCAAAGGCCCTGAGGAGGCTGAGGCTGTTGGGCTGTAGCAGTCCTAGCAGCCTTAGGCTTGGCCTGTTTTGGTTGTTGCTGTCTCTTTGTAGCAAAACGACCTGCAGAAGAGGCCTGCTGACCATAAGAAGAATAGTATCTGCCTTTTTTGGGAAAAAATCCCTTTTTGAACAACCTTTTCTTAAAAGGAGCAGAAGTAGACTTTGAAAGTCTATCTAAAGCCGAATTTTCAGCATCCATCTGGGTGGCCTTTGCTTGCCAATCTTTGCCAAAAAGGTTTTCACCTGTACAAGGAAGGTTGCCTAGGCCATCTTGAACCCAGGGTCCCAAATCAGAAGCCTGTAACCAAGCAACTCTACGTGCACCTATGGCAATAGCCGAGGCTCTGCTGGCACCTTCAAAGGAGTCAAAAGCTGCACGGTTGGAAACATCCTGGGCATGTTTGAGCCAAGTGAGGAACTCTTCCCTTGTATCTTCTGAAATAAAAGGAGATAAAGTTTGCAGGTGATCTGTAACCTCTTTAAGAAACATCCCCATATAGAGACTATAGGAGTTGATTCTGGCAACAAGCATACTGGCTTGGAAAATTCTCCTGCCAAAGGCATCTAAGGTCCTGCATTCTCTTCCTGGAGGAGCAGAAGAGTGCCTTTTTGTACTCTTTATCTTTTTCATAGCAGACTCTACCACAATGGAGTGGTGAGGAAGCTGAGTCTTATGGAAGCCAGGACAAGGAGGAACACGATACATGGTGTCCAACCTGCGAGAATGAGGAGAGGTAGTGAGAGGAGTCTCCCATATGCCCAACATGTGATCATAAAGAATCTCATGTATTGGTAAAGTGGCTGCCTCCTTAAGAGACTTAGGATATTGTAAAATATCAAATTTCTTGGCTCTAGGCTCTGTTTCAGGGGCCACTGAGATGGAAAGGCCCCTGGCCACTTCCCTAATGAAATCCTGAAAAGACAAATCCTCTGGAGGAGACATTCTCCTTTTTGGAGAAGAGGGCTCCTGAGGATGGATCACCGATGAGAGGAAATAGGTTGTCCATTGAGAGGCTTGAGGGACGCTGCAATAGCACTCAAATGGACTCTTACTGAATTCGTTTTCAGACCTGCATGGGATAGATGCAGGAGATACTCTAGAACCAGGGAAGTTTGGCATTCCACGGACTTGCAAAGAGGTCTATGTCCGGGGTTCCCCAAATTCAAAAAATCCTGGCTACCTGGTCCATGTGGAGGGACCACTCGTGTGGAAGCAGAACTCGACTGAGTCTATCCGCCCAAGAGTTTTGAACGCCTGGAAGATATACTGCCAGAAGATGGATGTGATGCTCTCTGGCGAAGGCCCACAGTCGCAAAGCTTCGTTGCAAAGCGACAGAGAGCCAGTCCCGCTCTGCTTGTTTACATAGAACATGGCTACTTGGTTGTCTGTATGGATGAGGACTGTCCTGTAGCTGAGCAGGGAATGGAACACTCTGAGAGCTAAGAATATTGCTCTGAGTTCCAAGAGATTGATATGCAGAAAAGTCTCCTGTGGAGACCAGATGCCCTGGGTGGAGAGATTCTGAAGATGAGCTCCCCAACCCATTGGAGAAGCATCTGTTGTAAGAGTTGATTGGGGTAGCGACTGCTGAAAAGGGGACCCCAGCAACAGATATGGAGAGGACTTCCACCACTGGAGAGACCAAAAAAGGCGACTGGAGTTTGCTATTTTGTCTGACAGGCAACCTGATGCCCGAGTCCATTGGGTGGACAAAGTCCATTGAGCTGCCCTCATGTGAAGGCGAGCATATGGAACCACATGCACGGTGGATGCCATGTGGCCTAATAGTTGTAACATCTCTCGAGCAGTTAAATGGGACTTTAACTGTATCTGGGAGGCTAACTGCACCAAGCGTAGGCAACGGGCCTGAGGAAGATAGGCCCTTGCAGTTGTGGTATCCAGCAAGGCCCCTATAAACTCCAGAGACTGAGTAGGGGAGAGATTGGATTCTGGGATGTTTATTACCAGTCCCAAATACTGAAGGACACGCATTGTGCAGGTTAGACAAGTCTGGGCCTCTGATTGGGATGGAGCTCGAATGAGCCAGTCGTCCAGATATGGGAATACGAATATTCCTAGAGAGCACAGAAATGCAGCTACCACTGCCATGCATTTCATGAACACCCTTGGTGCAGAGGCCAGACCGAAAGGAGGCACCCTGTATTGGTAGTGCTTTCCTTGAAAAAGGAACCAAAGGAACCTTCTGTGTGTTGGATGGATAAGGACATGGGTGTACGCATCCTTGAGATCTAGAGAACAAAGCCAGTCCTGACTCTGAAGGTATGGAAGCAGAGCACCTAGAGAAATCATCTTGAATTTCTCCTTGAATAGAAACTTGTACAATTCTCTGAGATCTAATATGGGTCTGTAGCCCCCTGTTTTCTTTGGAATAAGAAAATAAGGGGAGTAGAACCCTGAGCCCTGTTGAAGAAGAGGTACTTCTTCTATTGCCCCTTGGGCAAGAAGGGTAGCAATCTCCTGACCCAGAAGGTTGAGGAGAGATGTTGGAGAATTGAACTGTTTCACCATGGTGTGAGGAGGAAGGCTTAAGAAATGAAGCTTGTACCCTTCCCTTATGATGGAGAGGGTCCATTCCTCTGCTGTGATTTGCTCCCATCTGGGAGTAAAGTAAGTCAACCTTCCTGGAATGGTGAGGGGCTCTGGTTCTTCCAGAGCTAGAAAGGCTAAATTCTCTAGTTGCAAGTCAAAGGCCCTGAGGAGGTTGAGGCTGCTGGGCCGTGGCAGGCCTGGCAGTCTTTGACTTGGCCTGTTTAGGTGGCTGCTGACGCTTTGCAGCAAAACGACCTGCAGAAGATGCCTGCTGACCATAAGCAGGATAATATCTTCCCTTTTTAGAAAAAGATGTCTTCTTGAACAATCTTTTCTTAACAGGAGCAGAGGTAGACTTTGAAAGTCTATCCAGAGCAGAGTTCTCAGCATCCATCTGAGTGGCCTTTGCTTGCCAATCCTTGCCAAAAAGGTTTTCACCTGTACAAGGAAGATTTCCCAATTCATCTTGGACCCAGAGTTCCAAATCAGAGGCCTGTAACCAAGCAATTCTGCGTGCACCTATGGCAATAGCCGAGGCTCTGCTTACACACTCAAAAGAGTCAAAGGCTGCACGGTTGGAAAATTTGGAAACATCTTGGGCATGTTTGAGCCAAGTGAGAAATTCCTGCCTTTTGTCTTCTGAAATAAAAGGAGTTAAAGTCTGCAGATGATCTGTAACTTCTTTTAGAAACATCCCCATATAGAGACTATAGGAGTTGATTCTGGCAGCAAGCATATTAGCTTGGAAAACCCTTCGGCCAAAAGCATCTAGGGTCCTGCATTCACGTCCTGGAGGATTAGATGAGTGTCTCTTTGCACTCTATCTTCCTCATGGCAGACTCTACCACAATAGAGTGGTGAGGAAGCTGAGTCTTATGAAAGCCAGGACAAGGAGGGACACGGTACATGGTGTCTAACCTACGAGAATACCTACGAGAATGAGGAGAGGTGGTGAGAGGAGTCTCCCACATGCCCACATGAGATCATAGAGAATCTCATGAATAGGTAAGGTAGCTGCTTCTTTAGGAGCCTTAGGATATTGCAAAATATCTAATTGCTTGGCTCTAGGCTCTGACTCAGGGGCCACTGTAATGGAGAGGCCCCTAGCCACTTCCCTAATGAAGTCTTGAAAAGACAAGTCTTCTGGAGGAGACATTCTTCGTTTTGGAGAAGCAGACTCCTGAGGAAGAAGTACCGGTGCCTCGACAGAAGCCTCCGACTCAGAGTCTTCGGAGGAATCGAAGTATCGCCTGTCTGGATGCTCCTGTAAAGCCCGATACGCATACCGAGTGGGATCGACATCGGGAGTAAGCGGTACCGGTTCGGTACCGATGGGCATCATAGGACAGGGAGTCGGTACCGGCAACGGAGATTGTTGCGGTACAGGAGGCGTCGAAGCCTGCATAAACGCCATTAGGGTGCGCTGCATGGACAGAATCTTCTGATCCATCGACGCCACCAGAGTCTGGATGTCGGTACCAGTGGAGGCCACCGGTACCCCAGAACACGGCAACAGGTGATCAGTCGAGGCCGAGCCATCGATGTCAACCTGTGACCCCATAGACAATGCTTTGGAAGCCGGAACTTCCTGCCAGGGTAATTTTGCCAGTGCGGAATCCTAGAGTACAAGCCCGGAGGCATCTCGATGCTTAGAGGGAGGATTTGCCCTTCGAGGACCGGCTAGATTTATGTTTGGTTACCTGAGATCCATGGGAGGAAGAAGCAGCCCTGGAAGACGTCGATGCCACCGAGGCTGCATCAGAGGGAAACAGGGTACTGAGCTTGGCTGCTCGGTTCTGCCGACCTCTTTTAGACATCATGGTACAGGACACACAATCCGTGATGGAATGGTCAGGACCCAAACAAACATTTTAGACACCAATCATGGGTGTCAGTGACAGAAATAGTACCGCCACATTTTGTGCACTTGTTGAAACCGGAAGCGGGCTTCTCCATGAGGAGAAAAATATTCAGGCCTAAGGCCCAAACTGAAAAGAAAGAAAAGAAAAGACCGGCGGTACCGGTCTGACGTCGAAGAAGGCAGACGTGACACAGAAAAATAAAGAAAAAAATTAAGAACTTCTTCTGCGGCGACAGGAACACGACCTGCTGGCTCCGCGGAAAAGAAGAACTGGAGAGAGGCGGTTGGGAAAGGCGGGAAGGCAGCGCGCAGGCGCTGTGGGATGCTCCCAAAAGCTTTCTTACTGGACGCTGGGGAGCGTTCCCGCACAGGCTCCGTCGGTACCGACGATACCCCATATGTGAAGACTCATTCCTGCTTGTTCCTGGAGATTAAAGGCACAGAGGGTGTAACCTGCACTGAGCAGCAGGTACAACCCTAATCAAAGGCATAGAGGGAGTAACCTGCATAGAACGGCACACAACACTCTAGCCGCCTTACTAGGCAGACTATATAGACCATACTGGTCTCTATCTGCTATCAGTCACTATGTTATACATGTTGCTATGTTTATGCTCATGTTAGATTCCTTCCCACATTCTGTACCCACACTAGTGCAGACACTAACGGCAGTGCACCTTTCTGCATCTGAAACACCACAAGCACAGAACAGCATATGCCACTCCAATATACACCACACAGAGTATGTAAAAGAAGCAAATTAATAGTGAGAGTACTCCCAGGGAATTCTATTCATCTACACAATATAGAATTTGCACCAAATTCCTCTCCAGTTCAGAATTATATTCAAGAACCAGAAAGCTGCAGCATGACGGAAATGGTCCACTAATGATCATGACAAGAGGAGGTGGAGAGACCATCAGACCACGTCCTCCTCTTCTGCTGCCTAAACTACAACTGTACTGTACAACTGAATTGTGGGGGACACCATATAGCTGCACGGTTCAAAGCATCAGCCAGGCTGCAAGTGGTTGAAGAATCAGCTGTTCTCCTGCACCTCTCGTGATTAGAACACGGGCGGAGGCACAGGAGGCTACAGAAATCAGGATGGAGAAGCGATATGGCAAGCTGGGGATGTGTGTGCTGGGGAGGAAGGAGCAGAGAGAGGTGGGGGAGGTCCTTCTGGAAGGTAAGTAAAAAAAACTGGCAAGGCAGAGAGAGGCGTCTCTCTAGGACACGGGGAGAGAGAGAACAGAGGCACAGGGAAAGGAGGAGAAAGCTAGAAGAGTGCAGGGAGAAAGAAATAGGCGAGAAAAGCTGAGGGTATCAGGCCTCGGGTGGAGAGGAACCAGTCCTAATGATAGGGAAGTCTGCACAAAAAAAAAAAAAAGACAAAGCATGGAGAATTTTTTCACAGAATGACCCCAGGAGCACAGAATGTTTTCTTAAACAAAACAAAAAAGGAGATTGCTTAAATAAAGACATATTTAAAGAAATTAACAGCACAGATATCCAACAAATGGATCACACTGTATGCCACTGCCAGCACATATCTGGAGACTGACAGCACTAAATGCCATGTTGAGAAGGGGAGTTCTGACTGTGACAGCCGAGGAATGTGCAAGCTGAACCCAAGCCAAGAGTGAAAGAGAGCTCCAGGAAACCTTGCAAAAGAAGATCTGAGGGAAAGAACAAGCCCAAAACAATTGACTAAAAATGGAGATAAGTTGGCTCAGCCTAGCTCTGTATAGCTTGCAGCTACTAAAACAAAAGTGACTTGTATGCACATGTTTATTAATTAAAATGTGCGAGCAGCAGAGACTGGAAGTGCATTGAAAGCCTCGATTAAGCCACAGCAGCGCTGTCTACTGAAAGAGCTATGAAAGATCTGGACCTGGTACTTAAAGCCAGTTAAGTGATTGCTGGTAGCTGATAAAGGCACACTTTCATACCCAGGAATTTTCAGCCCTTATCTGGAGAAAATTAGGTATTTAAACTGGATAAATGGCCAGAATTTATACAGATAATAGGATAGGTTTGGAGAATAGTGACAGCGGAACTGCCAATATTCAGCTGCAAAAACGGATAAATTATTATCCATTAGTTCAGGCCTGCCTAAAGTAAACAGAAGTAACTGCTTACATAGGTGTCAAACCTGTCCTGGAGGGCCACAATCCTGCCAGGTTTTGGGATAGCCCTAATGAATATGCATAAGATATATATGCATTAGAGATATCCTGCCAACCTGACTGGTTTGTGGCCCTCCAGGACTGGATTTGGAGATGACTGCTTTACACCTCTGTCATTTAAGATTGTGAGTGGGCAAGGTGCAGATGTCCAAGACATCAAAAAGGTTAGATAGAATTTGTCACATTCCTCCTCACTTCTCACCACCACCAAAATATTGTCCATTAGACATCTTTTTGGTGGTGGTGAGAATCGAGGATGAATGTGACACATTCTAGCTACCCTTTTGATGTCTAGGACATCTGTACCTTGCCCACTCACATCTTAAATGACAGAGGTGTAAAGCAGTGGTCTCCAAATCCAGTCCTGGAGGGCCACAAACCAGTCAGGTTGGCAGGATATCTCTAATGCATATATATCTCATGCATATTCATTAGGGCTATCCCAAAACCTGGCAGGATTGTGGCCCTCCAGGACAGGTTTGACACCTATGGCTTACACCTACATTCAACAGCATTATACAATGCAACAGGAGTGGAGGAGTAGCCTAGTGGTTAGAGCACTGGCTTGGTAACCAAGCAACCAGGGTTCGATTCCCACTAGCACTCCTTGTGGCCTTGGGCAAGTCACTTAAACCTCCATTGCCTCAGAAGAAAGACCTGGCAATCTACTTCCAGTGACACTGCCAAGAAAACCCAGGAGCCTCTGGGTCGCCAGGAGTCAGGACTGACTCAAAGGCACACATTGCATTGCATACTATGCAACAGGGTTGGCGCTTAACTTTTAAATGGTAACTGTGAACCCTAATAATACTGTACTGTATTACAAACTGCCTACCCTACCCACAAAGAATCCTTGGCGCCCTCCCTACTTTGCACACCAAGATTAGGACCATACTCGGAACAGTCAATTACATGCTCCAGATTCTACCCAAATCCTCATCCTTGACTCATACCCCAAGACTATATTAGGGTCTTTCACGATAAGTGGCTACAACGATTCTCCTGTCGTCATTCTTCATAAATCCCCATACCACAGGCACCTTGGCTAATCTGGAGCAATCAGCATGATTTATGTGCACTTATATACTGCCTTTCCCAAATCAAAGCGGTTTACAATGAACTCAAAAATTGCATTATAACATACATGCATTACATGGAACGTTGAAAACAGGGTGCGCCATAGTAGCAAAAAACACTTGATAAGATTAGTAGAGTAAATTTAACTAGGAATATCAATCAATCAACTATTTACACGTGGCGTTTGTGTTAAGTATGGAAAGTTCTTAGCTAACTGTTGGTCTGAAGTTAGATGGAATTACTTATTCTAGTTACAGTAAAATGTTGCCCTGTGTCTTGTTTCGGGTGATGTATTGGGTGATATAGAGTTTATATGAAAGTTGAAGGGTAGCCAGGACTGGTTTGTTTTAAGTAATTGATTCTCCGAAATGCTCTCTGAATAGGAAGGTTTTCATGAGCTTGAGGAAGTTGTTTGGGTCCTTGTTCATGTCTTATCTTCTGAAGCACTCTGCCTACTAGTGGCCATGGAGGGCCTATGTACAAGTGTTTTTTTGTTTGGTTACACATAGCTCAGAGCATCTACAGTATAGTGCTGGATGCCAGCTGCCTGCCATGACTGAGTAAGTAAGGCACTTTGGCATTTTGTTTGCAAGCAATTAAGTCCATTAGCGAAGTTCCCCACATTATTTATTTATTTGCAGTATTTTTATACCGTTATAGGTATCCAATCAAAGCGAGGAACAGATTGTAACGCACAAAAAAACTCAAAGGTACAACAATGGGACAGAGACATAAGGGGAAAAGAGGAGAAGGACAACAGTATCTGCCACGACTAGTGTAACATATAACCAGACGAGACGTAAGAAAGGAGCAAGCAGAACAATGTGAATTATCAAAACCTTAGGTCTGCTGAGACAGCGTTACTCAAAAATTAAAAACACAGAAGCACAGACCACCACTAAATTAAATAGGATCAACAGAAGATTGTCTGTAGTGCAAGCAAACTAAATCTATATTACATTGATTTTTGTCGGGTCTCACAAAACAGGGGAGAGTGACTGTACAACACCACCCAATGTGAGTGAGACCCTTTTAATAAGTGTAACTTTTCAGTGAAACAAACAAAACTTGAAATGGCTAAAAACTTACCTTCAACAGTCCAGAATCCACAGCAACCGCAGACACACGTGTTTCGGGCCAACCGGCCCTGCCTCAAGTGCGTTTAGGAGTATTTCACAATGCCTGCACAAATTGTGATTGGCCGCTTCAAATGACATCACCAAAAAGGAGGAACTATGTAAATTAGATACATCAAATGAATGGTATAGAAGGAAAATGTTCTAGAAGAAAAATGTCTCACAACAGCGTTGCTGACAGGCACGCTCAGAGAGTCAGGTTTTCAGCCATGGTTTCAATTTCTTGCATGACAATTTAAGATGGAAATTCGTGGAGAGAGCATTCCAGAAGAAGGGGGTAGAAAAGCAGAACGTCATCGATCTGTATGTTTCGAGATAGAGAATGGATTTTGAGGGGATAAGTAGTAGGTTTTGGTTGGCAGACTGTAAAACATGGCTGGGACAGTAAGGGATGAGCTGGAAGTGGAGGTAGCGAGGATAACGAATGTAGAAAGTGTGGTGGGCCAGAAGGAGAGTTTGAAATTGATCCAAAAGGGAACAGGAAGCCAGTATTGCTTGTAGTGAAAAGGTGTGACATGATTAGATTTCTTTGTGTTGTAGATAAGTTTAACTGCCCTGTTTTGAATAAGCTAAATTCTTTTTAATTGGGATTATGAGACATAGTAACATAGTAAATGACAGCAGATAAATACCAGTATGGTCCATCTAGTCTGCCCAGCAAGATGGCAAAAGTGCACCTACTGCTCCGTGCAGGCCACCCCCCCCCCCCCATGTCTTTGTTTAGGGGTCAACCCACCGCTCCGTGTAGGACACCCCTGTTTGTTGAGAAATTAGATAGTTAAGTTTATTTTGATTTTATCCTGTTGCTGTAAAGGGGTCCACTGTGTCTGTCCCATGTCAATAAGGAGTTACAATAGTCTAGTTTATTTATTACAAGCGAAGGAACTACTGTTATCAAGAAAAGGTCTGACAAATTTGGTCCTACGCAAAGAAAAAAAAACAGCTTTTCATTATTTTAGAGATATGAGGTCTGAAAAAAGAGCTGGTCGTCAATGATAATACCCAGAGAGCAGAGGACTTCTGAATAAGTATAGGGTGGGAAGAAACACATGGACGAAAAGGAAGTGGCCTCTCGTTATGAGATAAACACAAAGGAAACTGAAGCTTTATGGCTAACACCATTTTATGCTGCAGGAGCCAGTGGGTAAAGCACAGTTACTTACCTGTAACAGGTGATCTCTGGGAACAGCAGGAATAAGTCTTCACATATGGGTATGTCGGTACTGACGGAGCCTGCGCGGGAACGCTCCCCAGCTTCCCAAAAAAAGGAAAGCTTTTGGGAGCATCCCACAGCGCCTGCGCGCTGCCTTCCCGCCTTTCCTAACCGCCTCTCCTCAGTTCGAGTTTTAAGCTGAGACAAAGAGAGAGAGAGGAAAGGAAAGATAGATAGAGAGATACAACTCCTAGGGGAGGTGGGTGGGTTGTGAAGACTTATTCCTTCTGTTCCCAGAGATCACCTGTTACAGGTAAGCAACTGTGCTATCTCCAGGAACAAGCAGGAATGAGTCTTCACATATGGGGACTCCCTAGCTAGAGATGCCTGGGAGATCCCTCAGGTTATGAGATCCTGGGAAGGGCTCTACCTCCTTCTATGGATCTCAGGCATCCATTCTGGGAAGGAGGGCAGGAGTTGATTAAGAATGGAACAGGTGTTTGAGAACAGCCTGACCAAACAAGGCATCCCGGGCGGGAGTCCTTGTCCAAGCAGTAATGGGCTGTGAAGGTATGAACCGAGGCCCAGGTGGCCGCTCGACAGATCTGGTCGATGGACACAGAATTTAGATGAGCCATAGAGGTGGCCATGGCCCTCACATTATGAGCTGTGACATGGCTCTCCAGAGAAAGGTTTTTACTCTGGTAGGCGTAAGAAATACACTGAGCAATCCAATTGGACAGTGTCCTCTTAGAGACTGGAAGTCCCAAATGAGAGGGATCAAAAGCAACAAAGAGTTGAGAAGACTTTCTATGTTGCTGTGTCCTTTGTAAGTAAAAAGCAAGAGCTCTCTTACAATCCAGAGTATGAAGATTCCTTTCTGCACTTGATGCATGAGGAGCTGGAAAAAAGACAGGTAAATACACCTCTTGATTAAGATGAAAAGGTGAGACCACTTTAGGCATAAAGTGTGGATTGGTCCACCTTATCATGATGGAACCTTGTATAAGGTGGATTAGCCACTAAGGCCTGCAGCTCACTGATGCGGCGAGCTGAGGTAACTGCAATGAGGAAAATAACCTTCCAGGAAAGAAATTTCAAGGAGGTGGTGGCTAAGGGTTCAAAAGGTGGCTTCATAAGCTGACCAAGAACCAGATTTAAGTCCCATGCCACCGGAGGAGGCCTAATGGGAGGTTTAGTTAAAGTGAGGCCTCTCATGAATCTTGCAACAAGAGGATGAGAGGAAATAGGTTGTCCATTGATAGGCTTAAGAGATGCTGCAATAGCACTCAAATGGACCCTTACTGAATTCCTCTTAAGACCTGCATTGGAAAGATGCAGGAGATAGTCCAATAGAGAATTCAAGGGTAGTGCTAGAGGGTCAAGACCCTTCTCAGTACACCAAATGGAAAACCTTTTCCATTTAAAAGCATAGGAACGTCTAGTAGAAGGTTTTCTGGAAGCATGGAGGATATCCCTCACTTGCTGAGAGAGATTCCAACCTTGAAGGTCTAGGCCTTCAGTAACCAGGCTCTGAGGTGAAGGGACTTGGGGTTTGGGTGCCACAGAGTCCCCTCCTCCTGGGACAGAAGGTCTGGAGCAGCCCCCAAGTCCAGAGAGGGGGCTTGAGAGAGATGCAGAAGTAGAGGGTACCACACTTGACGTGGCCAGCGTGGAGCTATGAGGATCATAGACCCTTGACCCCTCTGGAGTTTGAACAGAGTCCTGGGAATCAAGGGAATGGGTGGAAAGGCATACAGGAAGTCTTGACCCCAGTGGAGGAAGGCATCCCTGGCCTGAACTCCTTGACACGGAATTCTGGAACAGAATCGGGGAAGTTTGGCATTCCACGGACTTGCAAAGAGGTCTATGTCCGGGGTTCCCCATTCTTGGAAGATTCTGAGTACCTGGTCCATATGCATGGACCATTCATGTGGAAGCAGAACTCGACTGAGTCTGTCTGCCCAAGAGTTTTGGATTCCTGGGAGGTATACAGCCAGGAGATGTATTTGATGCTCTCTGGCGAAGGCCCACAATCTTAGAGCTTCGTTGCAAAGCGACAGAGAGCCAGTACCTCCTTGCTTGTTTATGTAAAACATGGCTACTTGATTGTCCGTATGAATGAGGACTGTCTTGTAGCTTAGGAGGGTATGAAAGACCTTGAGAGCCACAAAAACTGCTCGAAGCTCCAAGTGATTGATATGAAGAGAGGTCTCCTGTGGAGACCAAGTGCCCTGAGTGGAGAGGTCTTGTAGATGAGCTCCCCAACCTGTTTGGGAGGCATCTGTTGTGAGGGTTGCCTGGGGCAACAACTGTTGGAAGGGAGACCCCTGTTCAGCCAATATATATATCCAATTACTCCAACCCGTGAATATTTCCTTAATTAAATGGCTCAATAAATTGCTCAATACACAACTTAGACTAACATCAATTCATCTGTTTATAACCGGGTCTCAGACTCGTGGGCAGCAATTTGTGATAAGCATCACGTAGTGCTCCTTCTTTGCATCAACGACCCATTTTAAATTCTTTTTTTATAACTTTTGCTTAACGTTTTTTTTTCAAAAATCCAGTTAGATAATGTAACTTTTTCTTAACGTTTTTTTTCAAAAATCCAGTTAAAGTATGATAATAATCAAGCTTATCTTGTGACTTATCTTCAATGTCCCAACGCCAGACTGGGCGCCTCTGCGTTTCACAGTCTTTTTGTTTCTTCAGGGGATTTTTTCATAGATAGGCTTACAATATCAATTATCTCTGGAAAAACGGAAACATCATGTTTAAAACCATCTTTTTATACAAACTTTAAAAAGATTATATATCCCATTTGTTTGTTAGATAGCGGCTGAGTGCTACTCACCAACTGATTCATCATAGATCAAACCTAGCTCTGGATAGTAGAAAAACGCGCATGCGGATACGCGTTCACAAAGTTCTTTTAAACCCCATGTCCAATCAGCATCACAGAAGTTAAAAGCTTCAATAAAAGATTGTAATCATGTGCATAAGGCCCAATCAATTTGCGTATTTAGACCTTGAGGAGTTACTGTTTGTAATGTATAGATCCATCGTTGCTCACGAAGGACTAAAGTTTGATCAAGGGATTTTCCCCCCACGCCTCTATAGATCCTATCAATACAAAAACATCGCAAATCTGTAAAGGTAAGGTGATGAAGAAGGCAATGTTCCACCATTGGGGCTGTTAAAGATTTGCACTTCAACCTACTTTTATGTTCAGCTAATCGGACTTTAAAAGGGCGCATGGTCTTCCCTATATAAAGTAATTGACACGGGCACCGTATAGCATACACCACTTGTGTAGAACTGCAATTAGTTGTGTGACGTAAATCATAACGTTTTTTCAATACCATGATAAAAGGTATCTCCTCATTTGCTGCACATAAAGAACAATTACCACATCTTGAATGGCCCTGTAGTTTATTAAAATCACAGTTAGTTGGTGAATGTAAAACTGTGGGGCATAATATTTCTTTTAGATTTTTGTTGCGGGTCCATACACATCTGATTTGTTTCTCTTTCAATGCCGGGACACTTTGAATAACATTCATATGTTTTTGAAGTATGGCTTTAATACCTTTACTATGGGACGAAAATGGAGTAACAAGATTAATTGTAGAATCAGATGTTTTAATTGAAGTAGAAGATCTTGGAGTTAACAATAATTCCCGATGATTAAATAAAGCTCTTTTATAGGCATTATTTATAATGTGTTCAGGATATCCTCGTTGTAAAAACTTTTCCTTTAAACCTTTGGCATGCACTTTAAATTGTTGCGTGTCAGTACAATTCCTCCGATACCGGAGGAATTGAGAAAATGGTAAACCATCTTTTAATCTCCGCGGATGTAAACTCCCATAGTGCAGTAAGGCATTTCTATCAGTTGATTTGCAGAACACATTAGTAATCCATCGAGTAGTTCCTTTCCGGACTTCTACATCCAAGAATGTAATGTGTGTTTGGCTGCAAGAACTGGTGAATTTTATAGTTGCTTCTCTAGTATTTAGCCAATCAACAAACCTAGTAAGTGATTCTGATGAGCCCGTCCAAATAACAAAAATATCGTCAATGTACCTACACCATAGTCGAACTTGGGAAAATAACTCAGATTGTTTCAGCCAATTTTCCTCAAAAGCCCCCATATAGATGTTAGAGATGGAGGGGGCACATGTGGCCCCCATCGCAACTCCTGTTTTTTGAAGGTACATACAATCTTCAAATTGAAAATGATTTTGAAACAACACTAGTTTTGTTAGTTGTGCTAAAAAAGCTAAATGTGTTTCCGTCAAATCCGATCTCTTTCTCAATGTTATCATTATTTCCCCATACGCTGCATTTTGAGGGATATTAGTATACAGCGCATTAACGTCTAAGGTGACTAGCCAGAGTTCAGGTTCCATAAGCCATTGTGTATTAAGTTCTAATAATTGTAAAAAATGTACAGTATCCCTGACATATGACGGGATTCGTGGTATCATAGGTCTCAAAAACGAGTCTAGATATATCGAGAGTGGTTCTAGTACAGATCCCCTAGTGGATACTATAGGTCGACCCGGGGGATTATTCAAATTTTTATGTATTTTTGGCACGAGATAAAAACGAGCCACCACTGGATCAGAAGGATTCAAAAATCTCATTTCCTTTAAATTGATTAGTTTCTGTTGTAAAGCTGTGGTTGTGATAGCTTTAATTTGTTTAGAAAGATCTTTCGTGGGATCCTTTTGTATAACTTGATAAGTAGACGTCTCATTAAGCTGTTTATGTGCTTCATCTAAATAATTTTGTTTTGCCAAAATTACTATTGCACCGCCCTTGTCAGCTCGACTAGAGAAGCAACTATAAAATTCACCAGTTCTTGCAGCCAAACACACATTACATTCTTGGATGTAGAAGTCCGGAAAGGAACTACTCGATGGATTACTAATGTGTTCTGCAAATCAACTGATAGAAATGCCTTACTGCACTATGGGAGTTTACATCCGCGGAGATTAAAAGATGGTTTACCATTTTCTCAATTCCTCCGGTATCGGAGGAATTGTACTGACACGCAACAATTTAAAGTGCATGCCAAAGGTTTAAAGGAAAAGTTTTTACAACGAGGATATCCTGAACACATTATAAATAATGCCTATAAAAGAGCTTTATTTAATCATCGGGAATTATTGTTAACTCCAAGATCTTCTACTTCAATTAAAACATCTGATTCTACAATTAATCTTGTTACTCCATTTTCGTCCCATAGTAAAGGTATTAAAGCCATACTTCAAAAACATATGAATGTTATTCAAAGTGTCCCGGCATTGAAAGAGAAACAAATCAGATGTGTATGGACCCGCAACAAAAATCTAAAAGAAATATTATGCCCCACAGTTTTACATTCACCAACTAACTGTGATTTTAATAAACTACAGGGCCATTCAAGATGTGGTAATTGTTCTTTATGTGCAGCAAATGAGGAGATAACGTTTTTTCAATACCATGATAAAAGGTATGATTTACGTCACACAACTAATTGCAGTTCTACACAAGTGGTGTATGCTATACGGTGCCCGTGTCAATTACTTTATATAGGGAAGACCATGCGCCCTTTTAAAGTCCGATTAGCTGAACATAAAAGTAGGTTGAAGTGCAAATCTTTAACAGCCCCAATGGTGGAACATTGCCTTCTTCATCACCATACCTTTACAGATTTGCGATGTTTTTGTATTGATAGGATCTATAGAGGCGTGGGGGGAAAATCCCTTGATCAAACTTTAGTCCTTCGTGAGCAACGATGGATCTATACATTACAAACAGTAACTCCTCAAGGTCTAAATACGCAAATTGATTGGGCCTTATGCACATGATTACAATCTTTTATTGAAGCTTTTAACTTCTGTGATGCTGATTGGACATGGGGTTTAAAAGAACTTTGTGAACGCGTATCCGCATGCGCGTTTTTCTACTATCCAGAGCTAGGTTTGATCTTCAGTTGGTGAGTAGCACTCAGCCGCTATCTAACAAACAAATGGGATATATAATCTTTTTAAAGTTTGTATAAAAAGATGGTTTTAAACATGATGTTTCCGTTTTTCCAGAGATAATTGATATTGTAAGCCTATCTATGAAAAAATCCCCTGAAGAAACAAAAAGACTATGAAACGCAGAGGCGCCCAGTCTGGCGTTGGGACATTGAAGATAAGTCACAAGATAAGCTTGATTATTATCATACTTTATACTATCTAACTGGATTTTTGAAAAAAAACGTTAAGCAAAAGTTATAAAAAAAAGAATTTAAAATGGGTCGTTGATGCAAAGAAGGAGCACTACGTGATGCTTATCACAAATTGCTGCCCACGAGTCTGAGACCCGGTTATAAACAGATGAATTGATGTTAGTCTAAGTTGTGTATTGAGAAATTTATTGAGCCATTTAATTAAGGAAATATTCACGGGTTGGAGTAATTGGATATATATATTGGCTGAACAGTGACATTACTCTAAAGTTTTTGGATCTACAACGTTTGTGTACCACAATAAAGGAAGGGAGACCCCAGCAATAGATTTTTGGTGGACATCCACCACTGGAGAGACCAAAAGAGACGTTTGGAGGTTGCTATTTGGTCTGAGAGAGCTCCTGATGCTTGAGTCCACTGGGTGGACAAAGTCCATTGAGCTGCTCTCATGTGAAGGCGAGCATAAGGTACCACATGCACTGTGGATGCCATGTGGCCTAACAGTTGTAGCATCTCCGGGGCAGTTAAGTGATTTCTTGACTGAATCTGGGAGGCTAACTGCACTAGACGTTGGCAACGGGCCTGGGGAAGGTAGGCCCTTGCAGTGGTAGTATCCAACCAGGCCCATATGAACTCTAGGGACTGGGTAGGGGTAAGCTGGGACTTTGGGAGGTTTACCACAAGTCCCAGATACTGCAGAATGCTCTTTGTGCGGTCCAGGGAAGTCTGGGCTTCTGACTGAGATGGAGCTCGGATGAGCCAGTCGTCCAGGTATGGGAATACAAATATTCCCAGAGTGTGTAGAAATGCAGCTACTATTGCCATGCATTTGGTGAACACTCTTGGAGCAGAGGCCAGACCGAAAGGAAGCACCCTGTATTGGTAATGTTTTCCTTGGAAAAGAAAATGGAGGAACCTTCTGTGAGATGGATGGATGAGGACATGTGTGTACGCATCCTTGAGATCTAGAGAACAAAGTCAATCCTGACTCTGGAGGTATGGAAGGAGAGTGCCTAGAGAAAGCATCTTGAATTTCTCCTTGCATAGAAATTTGTTCAATTCCCTGAGATCTAATATGGGTCTGTAGCCCCCTGTTTTCTTTGGAATCAGAAAATAGGGGGAGTAAAACCCTGACCCTTGTTGAAGAAGAGGTACTTCTTCTATTGCCCCTTGGGCAAGAAGGGTAGCTACCTCCTGACCTAAAAGGTCGAGAAGAGATGTTGGAGAATTGAAGTGTCTCACCATGGTGTAAGGAGGAAGGTTTGAGAAATGAAGCTTGTAGCCCTCCCTTATGATGGAGAGGGTCCACTGCTCTGATGTAATTTGCTCCCATCTGGGAGCAAAATGAGCTAACCTTCCTGGAATGGTGAGAGGTTCTGGCTGCTTTAGAGCCAGAAAGGCTAAGTTCTCTTGCATCAAGTCAAAAACCCTGAGGAGGTTGAGTCTGCTGAGTTGCAGCAGCCCCTGTAGACTTAGGCCTGGCCTGCTTAGGTTGCTGACGCTTAGTGGTAAAGCGACCTGTAGATGATTGTTGGCCAGTAGTAGAAGGGAATCTGCCCTTTTTGAAAAAAGACTTCTTGAAAGGTTTTTTCTTGGCAGGAATGGAGGTTGACTTTGAAAGTCTATCCAAAGCAGAATTTTCTGCATCCATTAGAGTGGCTTTTATTTGCCATTCTTTGCCAAACAGGTTTTCACCTGTATAGGGAAGATTTCCTAAGCCATCCTGGACCCAAGGTTCTAAATCAGAAGCTTGGAGCCAAGCAATTCTGCGAGCAGCTATGGTAATGGCCGAAGTTCTGCTGGCACCTTCAAAGGAGTCAAAAGCTGCACGGTTGGAAAACTTTGAAATGTCTTGAGTATGCTTAACAGTATCACAAAAATTTTGTTCCACTCTCTAACCAGAAAAGAAGTATCACTATTTTTTACAGGAAATGGGTCTCAGACTTGATCGGGGAAAACGTCGGAGAGGAGCTTTGCCTCTATAACCGACTGACCCCTCTATTGCATCAACGACCCAATAGTTTCCCCTTATTTCCCTTTTTTTTATATGTTATAAAATAGGTTTAACACAACGTTCAATGTGTTCTGGTTAGAGAGTGGAACAAAATTTTTGTGATACTGTTTTGCCATTGTTCCAACAAACCCATTGAACTTTTGTTGAGTATGCTTAAGCCAAATAAGGAATTCTTCCCTTTTGTCCTCTGGAAGAAAAGGGAGGAAAGTGTGCAGTTTATCTGCAACCTCTTTTAGAAACATACCCATGTAAAGAGACTATAGGAGTTGATTCTGGCAATAAGCATACTGGCTCGGAAGATTTTCCTACCAAACGCATCCAAGGTCCTACATTCTCTTCCTGGGGGGGGCAGAGGAGTGTCTTTTTGCACTCTTTATCCTCTTCATAGCTGACTGCACCACAATAGAATGGTGAGGAAGCTGTGTTTTATGAAAACCAGGACAAGGAGGGACACGGTACATAGTGTCCAATCTTCGAGAATGAGGAGAGATGGTGAGAGGAGTCTCCCTTAAGTCAATCATGTGCTCATAAAGAATCTCATGAATTGGCAAGGTGACTGCCTCCTTAGGAGCCTTAGAATAACCCAAAATATCCAATTTTTTAGCTCTAGGCTCTGACTCAGAGGTTACTGAAATAGAGAGTCCTTTAGCTACTTCTCTTATGAAGTCTTGAAAGGACAAGTCCTCTGGAGGAGACATCCTTCTTTTTGGAGAAGAAGGATCCTCAGGAAGGGTTACAGATACTTCAGGAGACTCCTCTGATGTATCAGAATCTTCAGAGGAATCAAAGTATCGCCTGTCAGGGTGTTCTTCTAAAGCTCGATACGCGTATCGAGCGGTATCGACATCGGGCGTCATCGGTTTGGTACCGATGAGCATCCCTGGACAGGGAACCGCTGCAGTCGGCATCCTGGTTGATGTCGATGCAGTCGGTACCGGTACCAGCGCTGGTGCCGGTACCGGAGCCAATACCGACAACGGGTTTTGTTGTGGTATCAGCTGCGTCGCAGCTTGAATGAAGGCCGAGATAGCCTGCTGCATGGACAGAACATTCTGATCCATCGACGCCATGAAAGTCTGGAATTCGGTACCGGAAATTTACTCGTGGGGCCTAAGGCCCAAGAGAGAAAACACACTAAGTGAGGGAAAAAAGTGTTATACATTTCTCTTTTTTGCTTTTTTGAATGAAAAGAAAGAAAGACCGGCGGTACCGGTCCGACGTCGGGGAAGGCAGACGCGCGACCAAAGAAATAAAATAAAATAAAGAACTTCTTCAGCGGTGACAGGAACACGACCTGCTGGCTCCACGGAAAAGAAAAACTGAGGAGAGGCGGTTAGGAAAGGCGGGAAGGCAGTGCGCAGGCACTGTGGGATGCTCCCAAAAGCTTTCCTTTTTTGGGAAGCTGGGGAGCGTTCCCGCGCAGGCTCCGTCGGTACCGACGTACCCATATGTGAAGACTCATTCCTGCTTGTTCCTGGAGATTAGAATTAATTCTGATTGCAGATCAGATTGAAAGGAGTCATCTCAACTGTCATGGGCGATGACAAGCTGGATATCAGCATAAACGTATCAACTGATTCTATAATTAAGATCTTGAATCAAGAGGGCTAGTGAAGAAATGAAAAGATTGAACAGGGATGGTGATAGAGAACAGCCTTGTGGGACACCTGAAAACTGAGGATGGGAGCTTGAAAGTGAGCCATCAATGGAAACTTGAAAGGATCAGAGTGAGAGATAAGAACGAAAAAGTAATTAGTCCTTACCTGCTAATTAGTGTTTCTGAAGGAACTCCAGTCCAGTCCCTTTACTCTCGGGTTGCGCAACCCTTCCAGCAGCTTGGAGGCTGAGCCCATCATCGTTTTGATGATGGTGTGGTATAAATACCACTGGCATCGCCCATAGGCACCAGTAATCTGATGAAAAAGCAGTCCTGACAGGTACTCGTGACTATAATGCGTAAAACAAAACACCAAAACCAACGAAACAGGAAACCAAAACACACAATTTTTTTTTTTTTTTGTTAAAAAAAGTGAAAGTACAGAGGGGAGGGAGGGAAGGGAAGGAGAAGGCTTACCCGAGGCCGACAGAGCCTTTACTCTCTCCTGCCTGTACCTCCGTAGCCCGTAGCTCAGCCGCTGGGGCTCCTCCGACCGGAGTTTTCCGCTTCCGCCCCGCTCCGTTCCGACTTCGGTCCTTTATTCCACTAGAAACCGAACCTGGGCGGGATCAGGGACTGGACTGGAGTTCCTTCAGGAACACTAATTAGCAGGTAAGGACTAATTACTTTTTCCTTAGCAGAACTCCAGTCCAGTCCCTTTACTCTCAGGATGTAACAGAGCAGTTCAAACCTGGGTGGGGTTCGCCAACCCGGACCGAAGTACCGCACCCGCAAACCTGGTGTCTGCTCTTCTCTGGACATCCAGTCTGTAGTGCTTGGAAAAGGTATGCAGAGAGGACCAGGTGGCCGCTTTACAGATGTCTAGCGGAGGCACCAAGCTATGCTCCGCCCAGGAGGCCGACTGCGCTCGAGTTGAATGCGCGCGAAGACCTGTTGGGACCTGCCTTCCCTTGAGAATATAGGCAGAGGCAATGGTCTCCCTGATCCACCTAGAAATGGAAGCTTTGGCCGCTGCTTCCCCTTTGTGCGGCCCTCCAAATTGAACGAAAAGCCGTTCGGACTTGCGGAAAGATGCTGTGCGAGAGAGATACCGTCTCAGCACTCTATGCACATCTAGGAGACGCAGTTTGGTACTCTCCCCCTTCCTGTGCTTCTCCCGCGAAGGACGGGAGCGAAACTGTTTGGTTCATATGAAAGGGAGAGGAGACCTTGGGTAGGAAGGAAGGAACCGTCCGTAAGACCACCTTATCCTTGAAAAAAAGAAAGAAAGGGAGGCCGAGAAGAGAGAGCTTGGAGCTCCGAGACCCTCCTAGCCGAACAAATAGCCACCAAGAATACCGTCTTCAGAGTCAAGTCCTTCAGGGAGGAACTCCTTGCTGGTTCAAAGGGTTCTCTGGTTAGGGAATCCAACACCAGGTTTAAGTCCCAAGGGGGGATCACTGATCTTTGTTGAGGCCGTAGGCGCTTTACCGCTCTCAGGAATCTACCCACATCAGAGTGGTCACCTAGAGACTTGCCCCGGACCTTTCCTCTATAACAAGAAATGGCCGCTAGCTGAACTCGTAACGAGCTGTGAGCCAAACCTCTCTCGAAGCCTGCTTGTAGGAACTCTAACACCTCCGGGACCGAGGCTACTAAGGGTTTCTTATGGAGATCTGCGCACCACGCCTCGAATATGCGCCAAACTCTGATATAGGAAAGGCAGGTCGAGCGTTTCCGAGCGTTCAGCAGGGTCGAAACTACCGAAGCCGAGTAACCTCGCTTCACGAGCCGTGCCCTCTCAAGGGCCAAGCCGTAAGCGAGAATCGATGCACGTGGGGCATGAGCACTGGACCCTGCCATAGCAAATCCTTTCTGTTGGGGAGCCTCCAAGGGCGAAGAGCCGTTAGTCTCACCAGGTCTGCATACCATGGGCGACGAGGCCAATCCGGAGCTATGAGGATTACCAGACCTGGATGGGCCTCTATTCGTCTTAGGACTCTCCCTATGAGGGCCCAGGGCGGGAACACATACAGGAGACCTTCCGAAGGCCACTTCTGTACCAGGGCATCGAAGCCTTCTGACATCCTTTCCTTTCTTCGACTGAAGAACCGGCTTGCCTTGGATGTTTCGTAGCGCGCCATGAGGTCCATGATCGGTGCTCCCCAAAGGGCTACCACTTGGTCGAACACTTCCTGCGCTAGTTCCCATTCCCCGTGGTCTATCTTGTGTCTGCTGAGGTAATCGGTCATCACATTTTCTGTTCCCGCCACGTGCTGAGCCGACAGGTCCAGAAGGTGTGCTTCGGCCCACTTGAAGAGGCTGTCTGCCTCCTTCTCCAACAGGGGGCTGCTCATCCCCCCTTGGCGGTTGATGTAGGCCACCGCGGAGACGTTGTCCGAGAGGACACGGACTGCCCTTTGCCGGACCAGGGGCTCGAGGGCTCTGAGTGCCAGCGTCACTGCCCTGAGCTCTAGCCTGTTGATGGACCACCGAGCTTCCCCCGGGGTCCAGCTCCCCTGTGCGAACTGTCCCTCGCAATGAGCACCCCAGCCAGCGAGGCTGGCATCCGTCGTCAGCTGCATCCATTGGGGTGGATCGAGAGGCATCCCGCATCCTAGGTTCCTTGGGCACTCCCACCAGAGGAGAGTCCTCCTGATCTGAAGAGGACAGGGCAGCTGCGTGGATAAGGGATGATGCTGAGGGGACCATCGTCGTAACAATGCGCGTTGAAGCGGTCACATATGTGCCTTGGCCCACGGTACTACCTCTATCGCTGCCGCCATGGTGCCCAACAGTTGAATGTAATGCCAGGCGGTAGGGATCCGTCTTGAAATGAAGCGAGAGACCAGGCTCCTGAGATCTCGTAACCTCTGTTCCGACAGGAAAACCCTTCCTCTTCTTGTGTCGAACCTTGCTCCGAGGTAATCGATCTCCTGCGAGGGAACTAAACTGCTCTTTGCTCGATTGATGACCCAACCCAACTCCTCCAGGAATTCCACCACTCTGGCTGTAGCGGTACGACTCTCCGTCTCGGATTTCGCCCGAATCAGCCAATCGTCCAGGTATGGATGTACTAGGATCCCCTCCTTGCGAAGGGCCGCGGCTACCACTACCATTACCTTGGTGAACGTCCTGGGGGCTGTTGCTAGGCCAAAGGGGAGAGCCTGGAACTGAAAATGACCCCTCGGCACTGCAAATCTCAGGAACTGCTGATGGGATTTTCGTACCGGGATATGTAAGTATGCTTCCGTCAAGTCTAGTGATGTTAGAAACTCCCCCTGTCTTACCGCTGCAATGACCGACCTCAGGGTTTCCATCCGAAAATGAGGAACCGAGAGGCAGCGATTGACTTGCTTTAAGTCCAGGATTGGACGGAAGGACCCTTCTTTCTTTGGTACCACAAAATAGATCGAGTATCGACCGGAACCATATTGGTCTCTCGGGACGGGAGTCACCGCTCCCAACTCGATCAGCCTTGAAAGGGTGTCTTCTATTGCTGTCCTCTTCTCTGGAGAGCCGCAGGGAGACTGCATAAAGGCTGGGGGAACTTGCTTCTTGAATTCGAGAGCATAACCCTCTCTGATTACTTCCAGTACCCAACGATCCGATGTGACTCGGGCCCAAGCGGGAAGGAACTGCCTTAACCGACCCCCTACCAGCAGGCCTTTCTCCTGGGCCCCCGCAGTTTCATTGTGTTTTCCTAGGACCAGAGGATGAGGAGGAAGCTCCAAAACCTCTTCCAGCTCCCCGAAACCCTCGGAAGCCTTGTCCTCTAGGCGAGGGGCGACCCCTAGGAAAAAAATTCTGTCTGGCCGACCGGAACCTACGAAGGTCCCTCGGCTGGTTTCGAGCTGGGACCGTCGAACGGCTTTGCTTAGGTCTATCTTCCGGGAGCCTACCTCCCTTAGACTCGCCAAGATCTTTCACCAACTTTTCCAGGTCTTCACCAAACAGCAGCTTCCCCTTGAAGGGAAAGCGACTCAGCCGAGCCTTCGAGGAGGGGTCCGCCGCCCAATTGCGCAGCCACAGATATCTTCTGGCTGCTACCACCGAGGCCATATTTTTTGCTAGGCTCCTAATAAGGTCATACTGGCTATCTGCTAGAAAGGCGGACCCCGACTCTAACCGCGCAGCACTAGCCTGCGCGTCGGAAGAGGCGCCATCCGTTAGTTGAAGCTGTTGAGCCCACCTCAGGTAGGCTCTTGCTACCCATGCTCCTGACACTGAGGCCTGCAGGGCGAGGGCACTAACATCAAAGGCTTGCTTCAGGAGAGAATCCAGCTTTCTATCCTGACTATCTTTAAGCGCTGCGCTGCCCTCGACCGGAATGGTCGTCTTCTTTGTCACCGCTGAAACCGCCGCGTCTACCCTTGGGGACTTCAGCAGATCTTTGTCAGCTTCCGGTAGAGGGTACAAGCGAGACATGGCCCTCACCCCTCTTAGACTGGACTCCGGTTGATTCCACTCTTCCTGGATCATCTGGCGTACCACTCTGTGGACCGGAAAGACCTTCTGAGTTTTTCTGACGGCTTGAATCAAAGGATCCTCTAACGTTTCTTCCTCTGCCGGGATGTCTGATGCCATATTGAGCACCTTCAGGGATTCATTAATTAAGGCTGGGAGCTCCTCCCGACGAAAAACTCTAACTATCCGGGAATGCTCCTCTTCTGGGATCTCCCCCTCCTCAAGCTCTTCCTCTTCCTCCCCCACTTCTCTGTCTGATCCCTCCTCATCTGGAGTGATCGGAGATGGAGAGGTGAGAGGTTCTTCGCTCATTAGTCTAGAGCGCTTAGGAGGGGCTCCGGGGTCATGTGAGCTTGTCTTTCCTGGGCCGGGCCGGTTATCTTCTTTCAGCAGCGACAGCTCCATGAGTCCCTGCTGACGCATACAAAAAGCTTTGTGCAACAGAAGGACAAATTCTGGAGAAAAATGCTCCCAGCCTCCCTCCGCTGCACTGGAAGCAGGGGGAAGGGACTGGGAGGGGCCTGGTAAGGCAGATAGAGGGTGGGGGAGTGGAGGAAGAATATCCTCCCCCTTCCCGGAGCCCTTGAGACCCCTGAGAAGTGTGGTCCATGGACAACTGAATTTCCTGCTCCACGGAGGCTGCTTCGGCAGCACAACCCCGGCAGATCCCGGCCTCAGAATCCGCAACTCTGCGGGTTCCGCAGGACGGGCACCGTAATTGTCCAGTCATCTTTCCTCCTCTATTAATATTATTAATTTTGAGTCCCCCTAGAGCAAGAAAGGTCTAAAGAAAAAAACCTGGCAATCAAAGAAATTAAATGAAAATTAAATGAAGATTAAATGAAAAATAAATGCACATAAATGAAAGATTTCCCAACCCCAGGGAAGGGAGGGGGGGTTGGGCCCTGACCCCTGGACGGGGGCCCTAGCTAAGAATAAAACTAAAATAAGTTAAGAACTACAATTAAAAAATACAATCAAGGGCAATACAGGGCTCTGCAATACTTGCGATTTCGCTGCCCCGATACTCTGTGTTTCGCGCTCCACACGCTGGGCCCGCAGACTGATGCTAGGCTCCACGTGGTAGGCCTCAGCCACGTGGAGTCAGGCTATGCGGCTGGCGAACTTGTTCTCGCCGCGGCAGCTCGGATTCCCCCTGATGTTAGGGTAATCGCTTCGTCGATCCGCCGCCGCCTCAAGCGCTCAGCCTGGACAATCGCTGTAAGCGCGAGGCGGCAGAAGAGCAGGAAGAGGAGCGCTGTTGACTTCCGTGCTCTGCCCCCAAGCGGGACTTCTGCGCGGTGATGTCTCTAGCGTTCAGTCCGCCTCGGGGGCTTCGGCGCGAGACAAATGCGAGCGGGGAGGAGGTCGGCGATCTGGATGCCGTGCCCGCGGGGGGGGGGGCGGGGGGATGTCCCGAAACACTCCGCTGCACCCCGCTGCCCAGTAAGCCTTCTCCTTCAAAGGATCCCAGAGAACCGAGAAGGAGGGAGTAGGGGGGAAGGGAGGAGAGCCAAGAAAGGAAAGAAATTAAAGAAACAGCGATTCAGCCAAAAACCCCACGGGAGTAAGAAGAACTCCCCCAACTAAAGAAAGGTAAATTAAAGAAATTAAAGAAAATCAATAAAAAGTATTATAAAAAAGGAACTAAGGACCAGTAAAGCTCCTGGCTTACGGTAACCCTCCAGCTGCTTGGAGGCTGAGAATACTGGTGCCTATGGGCGGTGCCAGTGGTATTTATACCACACCATCATCAAAACGATGATGGGCTCAGCCTCCAAGCTGCTGGAAGGGTTGCGCAACCCGAGAGTAAAGGGACTGGACTGGAGTTCTGCTAAGGAAACCAGTTTAAAGCTGTCTCAAATAGCTGAAACGTCAAAGCAGTCAAGAAGGAGGGAATAGTCAATTACGGTACGTCAAAAGCGGAACTAATTACTGGGACATCTCTGTCAAGGTGTAGGGTAATCTCATTTAAGAGAATTGTGACTGCAGTCTCTGTGCTATGGCAAGGACGCAGAGAGTTATTTGTAGATAGGATGATAATTTGGACTCGGCCCTGCCCAAAAGTTATGTTTTTTTTAAGAGTGGACAAACAATGGAGTGTTATTATGGAAACCATTTCATCTGACAGTTCCCACTCTTTTGAATCAAAGTTGTGGCAGTTCAAAAAATTACTTCCGGGGGTCACGTGATGCCTGGCTGAGAGGACATGCATGCCAGGGAGCTCTCTCCAAGAAAGGCCAAATTCAGCTCTTACAACTCTGAAATCTCCCATTTACAACTCAACAACTTACAAAAGTGACCACTTTATATAGTGATCCCCAAATAGACCCCCAAAAATTTGCAAATTACCTGATAAGCAAGAATGCTATTTCGTCAAACAACTTATCTACATCACAATTCCACCAACATTGGTTTAAACCTTGCACTGAATCCACAAACGTCTGGAAGGATTTTTCTTTACCAACTTTAAAACAGATTGAAAATATAATCAGTACACTTAATACAACAACTTCACCAGCTGACCCATGTCCAGTAGAATGGATTAAAAGTACTAAAAATCATATTAGCTTTCACATTTTGAATTTTGTCAATAATTCTTTAAAACAAGGTTACTTATCACCTATACTAAAGAGTGCTATAATTCGACCAGTCTATAAAGGGAAATCACTGGACATCACTGACCCTAAGTCATTCCGTCCTATTTTGAGTTTACCATTTATCTCAAAAATTATACAAAAATTAGTGCAAAATCAGCTGCAAGATCACATTGACTCGAATGCCCCTTTGGATATACATCATCATGGATTTAAACCTAATCACAATGTGGAAACTCTACTTATTTCTCTCTTTGATAATCTTATAAGAGCCTTGAAAAAAATAAGTTATTTCTGTTAATCTTCATCAATGTCTCAGCAGCTTTTGATACTGTGTCTCACACAATAATGTTACAACGTCCACAAGATATTGGCTTATGCAACAATACATTAAAATGGTTTGCCTCTTACCCTATAATCGTACGCAGTTAGTAAAATATGGTGACAAAAAATTCTCTCAATTTTCGATTGGACAAGGCATATCTAAAGGTTCAGCTTTATCATCTATTCTCTTTAATATTTATATTCAACCCATATGTCAAATTATTAATCTTCATGAAATTAATTATCATTTATACGCTGATGACATTATGGTTTATACTATAATTGACCAAAATACCTTTGACACAACAAAAATTAATAACTGTTTGGCTGATATGAATGATTGGCTTAATAACAACAACTTAAAAAATAAATTCTGACAAAACAGAAGCAATGTTCATAACTAAATGCCAGTCCTTAAAACTACCAATTGAAATCAATTTATTAAATAGAGAAATAAAAATTTAAGATTAAGTAAGATATTTAGGTGTAACATTAGATAAATATTTAAATTTAAAATCTCATATAAACAAAATTGCGTCAAAAGCATACCATCGTTTAAAGATTATAAGACGACTAAAACTAATACTAAATAGAAATCACTTTCACACAGTATATCAGGCAGTCATAACACCTCTACTTAATTTTGGAAATATCTTGTATCAAGGTCTTCCTAAACACTCAATCCATCCTCTCCAATTAGTTCAGAACACCACTGCGCATATTATAACTGGCTCTACAAAATCTAAACACAACTCCAGTCCTCACACAGTTACATTTCCTTTCAGTTATTGCAAAGGCAAAATATAAAAACCTAATGACTATTTTCAAAAATTTTCACCAATCCTCAGCAGATATTCTACAATCTATTATTTCAAAAGACAAGAGCATAAGACCAAGACGATCTCAAAATATCAATAAACTTAATACTCCTTTGAACTTCAACAAATCAAAACAAATGACTTCTAAAAGAGTGTTTTCCTTTATGGCACCAGAGTTATGGAATTCTATTCCCGAAGACTTAGGAACTCAGGAAGACCACAAGGACTTTCGCAAATCATTTTGAAAGACTCCTTCTATCCAAGCAAGGACTGTTAATCATCCAGGAAGTCGGTCACAGCTTACCTCAGCAGCACAGGCATAAATAGCTCAACCAGAGCTCTGTGATCCTCAGTCTTGAAGGACTAGAAAAAGGGACTGTTACTTCTGGAGAGAGATCTGCAATTGTGAGTATATACTTCTGGGAATTTTCTGAAAAGAATTATTTCTATTAAAGCTATTTAATCTGTGAACCCACTATTTTTTGTTAAATCAGTCAGGGCCTAATAGCAGCAGTTTAAGTTTAAATTTAAAACACAGAAGAGAACTTTCTGGTTACATTTCATACCCAGCAGAGAGCTTATAGTTTTAATTGAATAGTCACTCAGGGCCTAGTATCAGCAAAGTACTTTTAGTTTAAAATTTAAAACACAGAAGAGAGCTTTCTGGTTAAATTTAGAACCCAGCAGAGAGCTTGTAGTTTAAATTTCATAAGAAGTTAGAGCCTAGCAGCAGCAAAGAGCTATAATTTAAATCAAATAAGAATATAGCTTACCTCAGCAGCCCTCTTTTAATAAGGATTGTGGAAAACTGCAAGAGGATCTTGATAAATTGGAAGACTGGGCATCAAAATGGCAGATGAAATTTAATGTGGACAAGTGCAAGGTTATGCACCTAGGGAAGAACAACCCAAACTATGGTTACACGATGCAAGGTTCCACATTAGGAACCACCACCCAGGAAAAAGATTTAGGCGTCATTGTGGATACCATGTTAAAACCCTCGGCCCAGTGTGCAGCGGCGGCCAAGAGAGCAAATAGAATGCTAGGTAAGATAAGGAAAGGAATGGAAAATAAAACAAAAGATATTATAATGCCTCTGTATCGTTCCATGGTGAGACCACACCTTGAATATTGTGTGCAATTCTGGTCGCCGTATCTTAAAAAGGATATAGCGATTTTAGAAAAGGTTCAGAGAAAAGCCACCAAAATGGTAAAGGGGATGGAAGGATACTCCTATGAAGAAAGGCTTAAAAGGTTAGGGCTCTTTAACCTGGAAAAGAGAAGGCTGAGGGGAGATATGATAGAAGTCTATAAATTAATGAACGGAGTGGAACGGGTAAACGTAGAACGATTGTTTACCTTATCAGAATATAGAAAGACTAGGGGACATGCAATGAAGCTACAGGGTAAACTATTTAAGACTAATAAAAGAAAATATTTTTTCACTCAAAGTGTAATCAAACTCTGGAATTTGTTACCGGAGGATGTAGTAAAGGCTGTTAGTGTAGCTGGGTTTAAAAAAGGTTTGGACAAGTTCCTGGAGGAAAGGTCCATAAACCATTATTAAGAAGGGACCCAGGATATCAATGCTTGAACCAATGCAAGCACTGTGGAACCTGTGTCCCTTGGGGAAACTGCTAGGTACATATGACCTAGATTGGCCACTGTTGGAAACAGAATACTGGGCTTGATGGACCTTGGTCTGACCCAGTATGGCATCTCTTATGTTCTTATGTTCCCTATTTATTTTTATTTATTTTATTTATTTACATTCTCTTATATACCGCGCTATTCTGCATCAGTGCGGTTTACATTGAACAAACTGAAATTACATTGAACAGGGCATTATAACTTGGAGATAACCCTCCATAGCCCATGTTCCCTGTAAAATAGTTAAGTGGCTTGCCCAAGACCACAAGGAGCACCTGTAGGACTAGAAACCCCAGTCCTTCCGGCCCAAGGTTGCTGTCCTCTAGTGGAATTTGAACCCCCGACCTTCCGGCCTGAAGTACCTTGCCCCAACACTAGGCCACTCCTCCACTCCACCCCTAGGAACACATGGGCTGTTACCTGTACAGAAGATGGCTCACTCACAGTTAGAGAGAGGCCATACAGCATCCCTCCCTTAGACCATTCCAGAGGAAGGGCCTCTTAGCCTGCCATCCATGGAATCCCCTGTGCCTGAAAACATTTCACAACCGGCATCTGCTGAAGAGGCAGATACATAGGGAACTGATTTATTTATCTATCAGGTTTTTTTATACCACTTTATCATTTCAGTTAAAGCAGTTTACATTGTAGCATAAAATTGGTGATGTACATTAAACTGAGGCAATGGAGGGTTAAGTGACTTGCCCAAGGCCACAAGGAGTGCCAATGGGAATTGAACCCTGGTCTCTTGGTTCCCAAGCCAGTGCTCTAATGATTAGGCTACTCCTTCACTCCACTGGAAGGCCAAGTCTGCAAACTAAGATATCCCATGTGGAGAGGCTGAATTCTCATTGTGTCAGAACTCCATAAGTCTGGGCGTAGACATATTGCATGCTACTGGACTGCATGTTAATGAAGCTTGCAATATGCACTAAAGCTAGGGCAATCAGATGCTTCTCCGCCAAACAATAGTAAAGCCACAATAACTGCTTCCAATCTGTGAGCTCTGCCGCAGTAGAAGGCATGCAAAACCATCAGGGCCACAGTCAAGAACATTCAGCCCAATGCTTCCCTTAATGGGGCGTAAGCTCCTACAGGGTCAATGTGACTGCTGAGGTTTCCATACAGAAGATCCTCCCTAGGGTCCTGTAAGGCAACAGTCTCTGGACCAAATGGACAGAGTCTCATGCCTCTATCCATTCTGGCTGGAAGCCAGGCTGAAAAGCCTCGCCTGGAAAGATTTTGCAGCCACTAAGCTAGTGCACTTCAGAAGTCCCAAGCTGGCCTGGGCTGGCAACTTGCAGGACCAAAGAAAGTTGACTTCTCATGGTACAAATAAACTCCGATCTTGCCTAAAGATCCTCAGAATTTACTAACTTACTGTGCTACGGGTGCCCTCAGAAGAAACAGACTGAGCCCTAACTGGCTACCCTCATCCACTGGAGTGGGATTACAGGCTCCCAAAGGCGCCTAGAGGCAATGAGTGCCTATGAGAATCTCTGCCAGGATTGCCCCATCAAGCAGAAGTAAAGCATGGTTACTCACCTGTAACAGGTGATCTCCGGGAACAGCAGGAATTTAGTCTTCACATATGGGTATCGTCGGTACCGACGGAGCCTGCGCGGGAACGCTCCCCAGCGTCCAATAGGAAAGCTTTTGGGAGCATCCCACAGTGCCTGCGTGCTGCCTTCCCGCCTTTCCCAACTGTCCCTCTCCAGTTGACTTTATAGCTGAGACAGAGAGAGAGAGAGGGAAAGAGAGAAAGAGAGATACAACTCCTAGTGGAGGTGGGTGGGTTGTGAAGACTAAATTCCTGCTGTTCCCAGAGATCACCTGTTACAGGTGAGTAACTATGCTATCTCCAGGAACAAGCAGGAATGTAGTCTTCACATATGGGGACTCCCTAGCTGCAGATGCCAGGGAGAAACCCCAGAAGTTGTGTGCCCTTGTGAAAGGGCTCCACTTCCCCCCATGGATCTCTGGCATCCTACCAGAGATGGTGGGTAGGAGTTGATTAAGTATGCAACAGATGTTGAACAGCCTGACCAAACAAGGCATCCTGGCGGGAGTCCTTGTCTAAGCAGTAATGGGCTGTGAAGGTATGAACCGAGGCCCAAGTAGCTGCTCGACAGATGTCGTCAATAGACACAGAGTGAAGATGAGCCATAGAGGCTGCTATGGCCCTCACATTGTGAGCTGTGACATGGCCTTCCAAAGGAAGGTTTTTACTCTCATAGGCAAAATAAATACACTGTGCAATCCAGTTGGACAGTGTTCTCTTGGAGACTGGAAGTCACAAATGACTAGGATCAAAAGTAACAAAAAGTTGAGAGGACTTTCTATGTTGCTGAGTTCTTTGCAAGTAAAAAGCTAAAGCTCTTTTACAATCCAAAGTATGAAGATTCCTTTCTGCATTTGAGGCGTGAGGCCTTGGGAAGAATACAGGAAGGTAAACCGCTTGGTTTAAATGAAAAGGTGACACCACCTTTGGCATAAAGTGTGGATGAGTCCTAAGGACTACCTTATCATGATGGAACCTTGTATAAGGAGGATCAGCCACCAATGCTTGCAATTCACTGATGCGACGTGCTGATGTGATTGCAATAAGAAAGATGACCTTCCAGGAAAGGAATTTCAAAGAGGTAGTAGCTAACTGTTCAAAAGACGGCTTCATGAGCTGCCCAAGAACCAGATTTAAGTCCCATGCCACCGGTGGTGGCTTAATGGGAGGCTTAGTTAAAAGAAGGCCTCTCATAAATCTCGCTATGAGAGGATGAGAGGAAATAGGTTGTCCATTCAGAGGCTTGAAAGAAGCTGCAATAGCATTCAAATGAACTCTCACTGAATTGGTCTTAAGCCCTGTATTAGACAAATGAAGGAGATACTCCAGTAATGATTCCAGAGGTATCGCAAGAGGGTCAAGACCCTTCTGCGAGCACCATATGGTAAACCTTTTCCAATTGAAAGCATAAGAGCATCTTGTGGAAGGTTTCCTGGAAGCATAAAGGATATCCTTTACCTGCTGAGAAAGGTTAAGACCATGAAGTTCTAGGCTTTCAGCAACCAGGCCCTGAGATGCAGAGACTGGGGATTGGGATGCCACAGCATCCCGTCCTCCTGAGACAGGAGATCTGGAGCAGATCCCAACGCCAGAGACAGAGCTTGAGAGAGTTGTAGAAGCAGAGGGTACCACACTTGCTGTGGCCAATGTGGAGCTATGAGAATCATATAGCCTCTGTCTCTCTGAAGCTTGAACAGGGTTTTGGGAATTAGGGGAATGGGTGGAAAGGCATACAGGAAGTCCTGAACCCAATGGAGGAAGAAAGCATCTCTGGCCTGACAACTCTGAGCCGGAATTCTGGAACAGAACCGGGGAAGTTTGGCATTCAGCGAACTTGTGAAGAGGTTTATGTCCGGGGTTCCCCAAATTTGAAAAATTTTGGCCACCTGGTCTACATGGAGAGACCATTCGTGTGGAAGCAGAACTCGACTGAGTCTGTCTGCCCAAGAGTTTTGAATGCCTTGAAGATACACTGCAAGGAGATGAATCTGATGCTCTCTGGCGAGGACCCATAGTCGCAAAGCTTCGTTGCAGAGCGACAGAGAGCCTGTTCCGCCCTGCTTGTTCACATAGAACATGGCTACCTGATTGTCAGTTTGAACTAGGACTGTCTTGTAGATGAGCTGGGTGTGGAATACTTGAAGAGCAAGTAAGATTGCTCTGAGTTCCAGGAGATTGATGTGTAGATATGTCTCCTGTGGAGTCCAGGTACCCTGGGTAGAGAGGCCTTGCAGGTGAGCTCCCCAACCCACCTGTGAGGCATCTGCTGTCAGAGTGGCTTGGGGTGGGGGTTGTTAGAAAGGGGACCCCACTAAAAGGTTTTGGGGTGACTGCCGCCATTGGAGGGACAAAATAAGACGATCCGTGTTTGTTATTTTTTCTGAAAGGCAACCTGATGCCTGAGTCCATTGAGTGGATAAAGTCCACTGGGCTGCCCTCATATGGAGGCGAGCATAAGGAACCACATGCACGGTGGATGCCATGTGGCCTAGCAATTCTAACATTTCCCGAGCAGTGAGGTGTGGCTTTAGCACTGCTTGGAAAGCTAACTGCACCATGCGAAGGCAGCGGGGCTGTGGAAGATAGGCCCTTGTCTGTCTGGTATCCAGCAAAGCTCCTATAAACTCTAGAGACTGAGTCGGAGCTAGGTTGGATTTTGGGAAGTTTATGACAAGTCCCAAATACTGAAGGATACGCATTGTGCGAGATAGAGAAATCCTGGCCTCTGACTCTGACGGGGCTCGAATAAGCCAGTCGTCTAAGTAAGGGAAGACGAATATTCCCAGGGTGCGAAGAAACGCTGCCACCACAGCCATGCATTTTGTAAACACCCTTGGTGCCGAGGCCAGGCCAAAAGGAAGAACTCTGTACTGGTAGTGCTGCCCTTGAAATAGAAAGCGAAGAAACATTCGGTGAGTTGGATGGATGAGAACATGAGTGTACGCATCCTTGAGATCTAGAGAACAAAGCCAATCCTGACTCTGAAGGTATGGCAGCAGAGTTCCCAGAGAAATCATTTTGAATTTCTCTTTGAACAGGAATTTGTTCAATTCTCTGAGCTCCAAAATGGGTCTGTGTCCTCCTGTTTTCTTTGGGATAAGGAAATAGGGGGAATAGAACCCTGTACCCTGTTGGGGAATGGGTACCTCTTCTATTGCCCCTTAGGCAAGAAGCAAAGTGACCTCTTGACCTAACTGGGTGTTGAGAGAGATCTGAGAATTGAACCGTCTTACCATTGTAGGAGGGGGCATGCTGAGGAAGTGAAGCTTGTATCCCTCTCTTACAATGGACAGAGTCCAACTTTCTGCTGTTATCTGCTCCCATCTGGGGGCAAAATGACTTAACCTTCCTGGGATGGTGGAGGGTTCTGGGCTGTTCAGGGCCAGGAAGACAAAGTTCTCTAGACAGGAGTCAAAGCCCCTGTGGAGGCTGAGTCTGCTGAGTAGGTTGAGGCTTAGCAGCTTTTGATTTTCTTTGCCTAGGCTGTTGCTGCTGTCCCTTTTGGGCAGACTGACCTACACGATGTCCCTGCTGGGTATAGGAGGGATAAAACTTCTTCTTACTGAAGAATGGTTTCTTGTAGGATTTTTTCCTTGCAGGATCAGCTGTAGATTCAGACAATCTATCCAGGGTGATATTGTCAGCATCTATCTCATTAGCTTTTTCCTGCCAATTCTTGCCAAAGAGATTCTCTCCTGTGCAAGGAATATTCCCCAGTCTGTCCTGTACCCAAAGTTCCAAGTCAGATGCCTGGAGCCAGGCAATCCTACGTGCACCTATGGCAATAGCAGAGGTTCTGCTTATGCACTCAAAGCAGTCAAAGGCTGCACGATTTACAAACTTGGAAACATCCTGAGCATGTTTGACAAGTGCAAGGTAATCCTGCCTCTTATCATCAGGAAGGAGAGGGCTCATAAGCTCTAAATCTCCTGTGACCTCCTTAAGGAACATTCCCATATATAATATATAGGAACTGATCCTGGCAGAAAGCATGGAAGCCTGGAAGGTTCGACGTCCAAAGGCGTCAAGAGTCCTACACTCCGCTTCTTAAAATAGACTTTAAGAAGCCAGTCTCTATCAGAAGGAAGTGCTAACGTCACCAATAATGTGGAGACCTTTCTTTCTTCGTTTGGAGGGGACCGAAGCAGAGCTGAAATATCCAGCGAATCCATTTGTAACCCCCCAACAGCACACTTCCCCTCCTTCTTCCCAAGAGGCAGATAATATGCCTTCGCAACAGGAGAAAACAGCTCAGGGGAAATCATAAGAGACTCTTGCATATACTTCTTAAAAAGTTCCACAGGCGCCAACGCAGAAATTACAGGAAAATTCAATAATCGTAAATTAGACGCTCTGGTAGCATTTTCCAAGGTCTCTATCTTTGCTTTCAAAAAAAGATTATACTTCATCAACGAATCAGTCAAATCTGAAACCTGAGAAAGTCTCTGATCCGTAGACACAGCTTGATTCCTCATATCCAAGAATTCAGTAGACAGATTATTAACAGTATTCTCCACTGTAGATAAATTAGAAAATGTTAGAGCCAGCTGTTGATTCATTACCTGGGAGAGCTGACTAATACCTTCCCAGATACTATCCAGAGTTACTTTAACAGGCCGAATCAGAGAAATCACCAGGGTACTCACAGACGTCGGGGCTCCCGAATCAGCTATCCGCCCAACAGACTCAGCCTCCATACCACAGGTACCTTGACCCTCCAACAGCTGTTTAATGCCGGAGTAATTTGTTCATGGGGAAGAGGATCTCTATCTTTCCAGATATTTCCAGGGATACCCAAAGAAGGCGGAAAGCCTTCCTTTTGTTAAAACCTGGGGTTATCCAGCTAGGGGCCTCCTTTTTATTAAGATTTCCTTGTAAGTGTGTTGTTGTGCACAATTCCTTTAAGTATGTATTCTTACAACCTGGAGACTTATCCACCTATATTAGTACTCATATGGTAACGTCCTCCCGCCTATAAGGTATGTTAGCGTTCTGTGTGTGAATTACTCCTCGCTCTCTGCCGCTTGCTTGGTTTTTTCTTGTATTAAATTTTTAAATTTATAAGATCTAGGGGGTCCTCCCTCCCCTGGGGTTCTTTTTCCTTTGTTCTCACCCCTACTTATTGAGGACTAAAGATGTATCACTTGAAAGATTTTGTTTTTCCTTTTGTATATTTTTCTTGGTAATATTTTCTGGTGTATATATCTTTTCTGTACAAGTGTTTTGCTTGATTTTATTTGTAAATGCATAAATAGAAAAATAGAGTCCTACACTCACGTCCTGGAGGATTAGATGCATGTCTTTTTGCACTCTTGATCCTTCTCATAGCTGATTCCACCACCATGGAATGGTGTGGTAGCTGAGTTTTTTGAAATCCAGGACAAGGAGGAACTTGATACATGGTGTCGAGCCTTCGAGAGTGAGAAGTGGTTAGAGGTGTTTCCCACATCCTTAACATGAGATCATGCAGGATCTCATGAATAGGTAAAGTAACTGCCTCCTTGGGAGCTTTTTTGATTTCTTTGCCCTAGGCTCTTTTTCAGGAGCCACTGTGATGGAAAGACCTCGAGCCACATCTCGGATAAAATCCTGAAAGGACATATCCTCTGGAGGAGACATCCTACGTTGAGGAGAAGAATCCTCAGGAAGAAGTACTCTGGTATCGGCAGAGCTTTCAGAGTCTTCAGACTCACCCGAGGATTCAAAGTATCTCCGATCCGGGTGATCATGCAAGGCACGATACCGGTACCGATCGAAGTCGGTGTCGGAGGGGTCCAGTACCGACTTGTCGATACCGGATGGGTAAGCTTGACTCGGTCCCAGTAGAATACCTGCCGATGTCGAAGCAGTCGGTATCGGTACCGATTGAATTGTCTGAAGCGGTTTCAAGGGCATTGAGGCCGTGAGAAGAGCCGCCAGACTGCGTTCAATAGCCAAGAATCTCTGGTCTATCGACGCTGCCAATGCTTGGGTATCGGTACCGGATGAAGCAGCCGGTACCCCAGAGCATGGCACCAGTAGTTTTGCCGAGTTTGGGGCCTCAAGAACATCCTGGAGCCCCATTAGTGCTTTGGAAGCCGAAGCCTCCCGCCGGGGCAATTTTGCCGGTACAAGTCTCTCAAGGGCAACGCCAGAAGCATCTCGATGCTTGGAAGGAGATCTACCCTTTGAGGACTAGCCAGATTTATGTTTAGATACCTCAGATCCATGGGAGGAAGACAAAGCCCTGGAAGACGTCGATGCCACATACGCTGCATCGGAGGGAAAAAGGGTGCTAAGTTTAGCAGCTCGGTTTTGCCGACCCCTCTTCGACATCATCCCACAGGCAACACACTCTGAAATAGAGTGGTCAGGACCTAAACATTTGAGGCACCACTCATGGGTGTCGGTGACAGAGATGGTACCGCCACACTTAGAATACTTTTTAAAACCCGAAGCGGGTTTTTCCATGTTAGAGGAAAATTGGGCCTAGTGCCCAAAATGGCGCGTGGCACCTGAAGGAAAAAGTAGCTGGAAGAAATTCCAAAAGAAAGGGTTTTTTTGGGGGGGTTTTAGAAAAGAAAAGATACCGGCGGTACCGATGTAGCGTCGAAGGAAGGCAGACTCGACCACAAAAAAGAATAATAAACGGGATTATTTTCTGCGGTGACAGGATGTGCAACCTGTCAGCTCCGCAGAAAACAAAGAACTGGAGAAGGACAGTTGGGAAAGGCAGGTGCTGTGGGATGCTCCCAAAAGCTTTCCTATTGGACGCTGGGGAGCGTTCCCGCACAGGCTCCGTCGGTACTGACGATACCCATATGTGAAGACTACATTCCTGCTTGTTCCTTGAGATAAAGAGTTTCACTTTGAAACATATGTGGTCCACTGGAATCATAGTTGGTAAGATACTGATTTTCAATGTTTAGTAGTTAAATCTTTCAGATAAGAATGGCAATACTGAAGTTCAAAAAAATGCTTATTCGTTAAAATTTTTCAGTCAAGAAGGGGGGGCGGAGCCTGATGCCGAGCGGAGTAGACGCCTAGTGCGGTGGCTCTCAGGAGATCTTGCAAGAATCCTGTTTCATAAGTACCCTTTATCAGCAAAAACTGCCGGAATCGCACCACGGTACCTTCCTGATGGCGGGACCAAAACCGCAACGCTTGGACTACTCGGGGACATCGAATAGCAGTGCAAAACGGACTAAAACGGAGCCCATCTCCCCACAAAAAATGGCGCCCGCACGTGAGGGGCCTGATGTTCACCTCGAGCTTCTCACTGAAATACGCGGGGTCAAGGAATTAGTCAAGGCTAATGGGGCCACGTTAACCCTAGTGCAAGAAGAGCTGGCCGGTCTCAATGCTAAAATCGAGGGCCTCTCTGTGCGGCAGGACAAGGTGGAGGCAACTCTCTCTACACACGAGGCCCGCATAGAAACAATATCTAAGCTGGAAAAAACAGCTCAAAGCGTTACAGCGTGAGGTGGAAGATGGCAACAATCGAGCACGCCGCAATAATGTGCGACTGGTGGGCCTGTCGGAGGGAGCAGAAGGGAAAGATATGCGGGCTTTTCTATACAAGCTCATTCCTGAGATCTTGCATTGTACCTTTGATAAGGACTTTGAAATTGATCGTGCACACCGCATCCCTGCTTACACCACGCCACACAACTCCAGGCCGAGGCCTGTTATCTTTCGTACTCTGCGCTACCAACAGGCTGCACAGATCTTGGAGCTGGCGCGAACAAGAGCTCCGATAGAGTTCGAGGGGCGCAAACTTTCTTTTTACCCGGACCTCGCCAAACACACTGTCAACAGACGCAAGAGGCTCTTAGAGTTTCGACCCCGACTTCAGCAGATTCAGGCGCGCTTTGGCCTCTTGTATCCCGCGCGGATGCGCGTTACTCACCACAACCATACTCGCACCTTTGAGGAACCAGACGCACTGCTACAATTCCTGGAAGAAGCGGAAGCTGCCCAGATGCGCTGAGATGTCGAGCACGACCGGCCAAACTTCGCACTGATGTACCGCACCTCACAGCGCTATAGAATTGTTACCTTCAGAATAGTGCTGCGCACCCAATGGCGCTCTCCTTTGGTTGGAGGAATCTTTCCAGCGCCACCAGATTTGGAGTCGCTTGAGGACTGGACTGGGGGGTGATTTTCCCTTTGTTATGGTTTTTCTATTTCTCTACGCTAATATATTCACTGATATTTAACTAATCGTATGATATTTCTCGCATGTTGTTACACTCTGCCTAACTAGGTCCGTACACATCTCCAATTACGATTACTCCCCGGATGGTCCCTGCCGGTAGCGATATGGCCCTGTCTGTTCTCTCAGGTCTCCTGAGCCAGCTCAGCCGGCCTGCGCTCACCGACATTTTTTCAGGGTTTCGCCTCTCCTCCAGGGATTGCACTGTTCGCTTGCTATGGTTGTTTGTGGGAAATGTTGCTAATACTTCTTTATTACAGCTTTGCCAAGACTAGTTTTTGTGATAAATGGCTGATCTCCCAGGTTACTATCAGCCTTCTGCCCGGGCCCTTAGGGGCTTTTTCCGATATAAACCCCAATGGCTCCTTGTAAAGTTGTTTCCCTCAATGTGCAGGGTCTAAACAGCCCGATAAAGAGGCGTAAAATTCTAGATTATGCACGTCGAGAAGGGGCTGACATACTGATGCTACAAGAGACGCACTTAAATTTACATGAGTCTTTGAAACTCGGTCAGCGTCCTTATAAAGTCATAGCACATTCCCCTGCTGTTCGGAAACATAACGGGGTGGCCATTCTGGCCAGAAACTCTCTTAAGCTAACTGTACTAAGTAGTAGTGCTGATGGGGAGGGTCGCTGGGCCAAAGTGCTAGTTAAGCTAGGTGAGCTTGAAGTGCTCCTCATGTGTATATACGCTCCCACCGCGGATAACACAACCTTTTTCACCGCGGTTGCGAAAGTGCTCCATGCAGATAGCGGGAAGCTGATTATCGTCGGGGGGGATTTTAATCAAGCACTTGATCCTCTTATTGACCGACAACCTCCCCGAACGGTTAAAAGACCCAGGGGACAACTCATTCTTTCCTCCATGACCCAGGAGTTAGCTCTAATAGATATTTGGCGCTTACAGCACCCGGAAGATCTGGAATTTACCTTTTTCTCTGCGCCGCACGCGTCGCAATCCCGAATAGATTATTTCTTAATTTCCAAGGCCTTGGTCCCTAATATAGGTCTTACCAGCATCCACTCAATCCACATCTCGGACCATGCCCCCATCTCAATGATCTTACAAGATGATTCCTTACACAACCCGACCCCTGTTTGGACTTTAGATCGATCTCTCCTTGACATCTCTGAATTTCAGATTGTGGTAAATGAGGCCATTTCCGAATATTTTCGGTTCAACTCCGCCCATGCCACATCTGTATGGGCCTGGTGGGAGGGTTTCAAGGCCACGATTAGAGCGGTTATCACTGGATTTGATATACGATTGAAAAAGCAAAGGAAACAACAGTTACAAGATCTGGAGTTGCAGATCAAGGCGGGGGAAAGAGTCCTCACGCGGCGCACGGACCCGTGTATCTTAATCCGTCTTCGGCGCTTGCGATTCCAATATAATACCCTTATGTCTACCGCGGCTTCTCAGTACGTTCGGAGGCAAACAGGGTAACTACTATCGCGAGGGGAATAAAGCGGGAACACGGCTAGCAACCACTTTGAAGGGTCAGCGGGAGATCAAGCGTGTCAGTGCCATCAAAACTCCATCGGGATCGGATTTACTGGTCAAGGATGTGCAGATTGCCGAGACCTTTCGGGACTATTACTCTCAGTTGTACAGTTCAGAATGCGCATTTTCACCAGATGGCTTCGCACAGCTGGTCGCTACCTTACAGCATCCTGTTCTTTCTGATGAGCATCGTGCGGAGCTTGATGCTCCCCTTACAGTCGAGGAGATTAAGCGGGCGATAATATCAATGGCCCCGGGGAAGGCAGCGGGACCAGATGGGCTACCAGTGGAATTCTTTAAAAGTTTTGCCAAGGCCCTTGCTCCTCATCTGGAGCAATATTATCGATTGTTATCTGCGCCAGGGCAACCAATCGGCACTTTTGCGGCGGCTAACTTAGTGGTTTTTGAGAAACCAGGTAGGGATCCTCAATTAGTATCCAATTATCGCCCCATCTCGCTGCTTAATGCTGATTATAAGATATATGCAACTGTATTGTCAACCCGGCTTTCTGGGATCATCCCGACTTTAATACACCCTGACCAGTGCGGCTTCACCGAAGGCCGCTCGACTGCTGATAATGCGCGTCTTTTGTGCCATATTTTATTGGGAGCCGACGCGATGGAGGAACCACTGGTCGGTCTCTCTCCTTGGACGCAGAAAAAGCCTTTGACCGCTTGGAGTGGCCTTTTCTCTTTGCGACTTTACGTTGGTTTGGCTTCGGAGAGGTCTTTCTTCGGGCTTTAGAGCTCTTATATACGGATCCCACCGCACGGATTTGTGTCAACGGTGTGGCCTCGCCATCTCTTGCTCTCCGGCGCGGCACTCGACAGGGCTGTCCATTATCCCCCATGCTCTTCAACCTGGCGATGGAGCCCTTAACTCTTCTTATACGCCAAAATCCAGATATCCATGGTGCTAAAATCGCGGGGCAGGAGACCAAACTCTCCGCATATGCGGACGACCTCCTTCTCTTTTTATCGCCCGATTCTCTTCCCCTGACGCTGGAACAAATAGAGCACTACTCGCGATATTCAGGCTATAAAATTAATTGGTCCAAGTCTGTGATGTTTCCTTTGAACAAGTGGACTCATAAGGAAGACCTAGGCACGCATCCTTTCATTTGGGAATCGGGAGCTGTGAAATATTTAGGCGTCCGCTATTGTTACCCCTTTGAGGAAACGCTTAAACGTAATGCCGAAGAGATCCTATCCCTAACTCGAGAGCTGACCACGCGGTGGTCTCCCTTAACACTCTCCTGGTGGGGCAGGCTAGAAACTATCAAAATGATGATTGTCCCCAAGGTTAACTACTTTTTGGAGATGTTGCCTTGTTATCTCCCTGCTCCAATGTATCAACACCTTGAGAGGCTTCTCCTCCAATTTTTGTGGCAGCATAAAACGCCGAGGATTGCTAAGGACAAACTAAGACTTCACCGTGAGAAGGGAGGTGTGAATTTCCCTAACTTTAGGGCTTATCATCACGCCTTCCTGCTCAAGCAGGGGTCTCGCTGGCTAGAAACTCCCATTACTGGGAGGCCGGTCTGGGTTATCTTAGAGGAAAAATTGCTAACCCCAGTCCCGCTGAGGTGCGCCCCAGGGATGTGCTTTCCCACTGCATTTTCACTTCCCATTGTAATTCTAGACACACTTAAGGCTTTTCAGCTATTCATTAAAACACACGATCCCGAGGGCCACTCTCGCTCCCACTTGCCTATCTGGTACAACCCTCTATTTCAAATTCATAAACAAGCTTTTGCCTGGAAAACTTGGTACTCCCGTGGAATCTGGACGGTGAGCCAGCTCTGCGCTTCCAACATGTGGAAAACGTATGGGGAGCTTAGCCGGGAATTTGATCTTCCCCCATCCTGTTATTTTCAATGGCTTCAACTCCGGCATTGTCTCGTTGGAGCGGGCATGGTCCTGGGACAGGGTTCTGGTTCAGAAGGTGCTACCGAGATCCTTCATAAAATTAGCCAAGGGAAGGGAATAGTGTCATTGATTTACAAGGAATTGACTGAGCCCTCATCTCTGCTGATGGGAAAGGCCCAAAAGAGATGGGAACGGGAAACAGGGAGGGAGCTCTCTGAACTTCAGTGGAAGAGATTCTGGGGCAAACAAGTCAGAGTTACTCGATCTGCTTCTTTGACCCAGACTTTGTTTTATTTTCCTCATAACTGTTTTTATACTCCTGTTAAACTTGCCCGATGGGATACCTCTCTCAGCCCCCTTTGTTGGACGTGCGGAGCTGAGATTGGCACCTTAAGGCATATTGTCTACGATTGTGTGGCGGTGCGTACCTTCTGGGCCTCCGTGTGGGAGCTAGTGCAACTCATTCTACAGATCAGGGAGCCCCTCTCTTGGCAGATTATAGTATTCCGATCTGCAGCAGATCTACCTTCACTGCCTAAGAATGGTGCCTTTCTGCTGGATTTTTTGATTGGCATAGCGATATGCTTGGTCATCAGTCACTGGAAGGCAACCATGAATGCTACCTTTCCGGAATGGTGGCACCGAGTTAGCCTGTACAGTCGATTCGAACAAGATTCACACAAATCTGTATTATTGTCTGGGAAACAATTTCTTAAATGGCAACTGTTGAATGACTTTATTGCATCCGCCAACTAATATAGTTATCCAAGTCTTGGTATTGTTATGGCTCCACCCGGGAGCCTAGGCAGCGATACCTGGAGGAGAGTGCAGGGGTGGGTGGGGGGAGGGTGAGGGTTTTTCCCGGGATTTTTTCTCTTTCTGTATTGTTTCGTTACAGTGTTAGTATTGCTGTGTCTATTTAGTTTTCTGTATGGTTTGATATGCTTGTTTTGTTGGAAAATGAAAATAAAGCTTTAAAAAAAAAAAAAAAAAAAAAAAGGAAAAAAAAATTTTTTCAGTCAAGAATTTTTCCATATATAAATCTTCACTGCTGTAAAAGCTTGTTAGCTTTTAATGCTTAATAATAAAATGGATTGATTGACAGCAGCTGAACAATAGCAGCTTTCTTGAAAAAATTCCAACAAATAAAGCATGAAAAAGAAAATATTGTTGCTGGGAGGTGCACACCACAATGAAGGCAACTAATGATTCTCCTTCATCAAACTGCAACTCCAACCTGTACGCATAGCCCTAGAAGGTCCCCTGAGCCTTCTAAGCTTATCCTTCCAGTGGCTATGTTCGAGCAGCTTCACCCAGAGAGAAAGCCCAGTAAGGGGAAGTGCTCCGCCACAGTCCAGAGCTATCCATGGAAGAATGCCAGAACTTCTTACTGGCCACTACCATTGTCACAGAGCTCAGAGAAACTCCAAACCAGACTCAGCGATCTGTTGTGAGCCTGCTAGTCTCCAGAAGGAGACCGAGCTGACTGATCATTTGCCCCAACTCAAGCCAGGTTTTCCTTCAACTATGGAAGTAAGGGGTCATAGCCCTTATGGCCGGAGCCATCAGGCTATCAGCAGAGGGTGGAGCACTTATCAGAGAACTATGCTCCAGGCTTGCCCATAGCACCGCCTGAAAGTTGAAGGTCTTCTGAACGACCCCAAGACTTCCAAACTGAGACAAGATGATAGAACCTCAGCATCCTTCTGACTGCATGCAATTTGACCATTGGATTTATTTATTTATTTAACATCTTTTATATACCGCTCTATTTATAATCAGCGCGGTTTACATAGAACAAGAAAACATCAGATAAGGTACATGTTATCTGTTTTTTACATAGAACAAGGAACAAAAACTTGGATAACCGGGGAAATTATTTACAATGAATACAACAACACATTGGCTATTTACATATGAACGGAATAAAGCCTAAAAGAATTTTCATAGTATGAGAGAGAGGTGTGAAAAGTTATTGGGTTAGCAGAGGTGGCGTGTTAAGAACGGGAATGGTGTTATTTGAGTGATCTTGTGTTATTGTGTTTTCTGGGAAATATTTGATGAAAAGGTGATGCTTCAAGGCCTTTCTAAACTGGAAGAGGTCAGTAATGGTTCTAATTTGTGGTGGGAGGGTGTTCCATAGCTTTGGGGCACATAAACTGAAGGATCGGTTTACAGTTGCGGAGTTGTATTTTAAGGACTCTTTAGGAACTCTTAGCATGTTTAGTTCAGTGGTTCTTCTACTCCTGTTGGAAGGAATTGGTAGGATTAACTCCGAAAGTGAAGGAGGAGCAAGCCCTTTTTGAGCTTTGAAGGCTAGAAGCAAGGTCTTGAAGGTAATTCTCGCTTGGATAGGGAGCCAGTGTAATTGTTTCAGGAGAGGTGTTACATGCAGCCAGTGTTTGTCAGTCACTTTTTTTTTCTTGCTCATCAAACTCAGTGGATGCCAATTAAAATGTATAGAGCCAGCTTACTAAAAACCAACCTACAGTATATTGGTATTGTCAGGGTCAGGTAGGAACACGTGTACATATGATTTATGAATGTCTAGCTATGAAAAACGTTTGGCTAGAAGTGGGACATACCTTATCCAAGATCTTTAATTGTAAGAGCTGACCTACAAGCATTTAGTACTGCGCTCTGCAGCCTCAGCATAGAGGCTTTCAAAAAATGAGCTACAGTTATAGGACATATGTGTTTCAGTAACTCATCAAGCGATACTGAGGAAAGCGTGGTTACTCACCTGTAACATGTTCTCTGGGGATAGCAGGATAAATGTACATACCAATATACAGTTGGTAAGCCCGTATGCGGCACACCAGCATCGAGCCCTGGTAGCATTTACGCTCAAGGGCACGGGACTTCCTGCCTGGGGCACAGAGGAGTGCGTTTTTGGGCTTTTCTGTCAACGCATGGCTGACTCGACCACCATGGAGGTGTGAGGGAGTTGCGCCTTCCTGAGGCCAGGTCTTCGATGGATCCGGTACATGGTGTCCAGGCGTTGGCTCACAATCAGCACTGCTGCCGGTGCCTCCCACATTCTGAGGCGGAGTCGACAGAGGATGGGGGGAATGAGGACCGTGAGGGCTTCCTTAGATGGGGCCTTGCATTGGAAGATTTCAAGTTCCTTCGTAAAAGGGTCATCCTCCGACCCCATGGCAAAGTAAAGTGCCTTCGCTGTCTCCCAGACAAACTCAAGGTGGGGACCGCCGTCTCAATGTTGGCAGAGACGGGTCCAAGGGGAGGTCACGGTGTGTCCATGTCTCCAAGGAAGTCTCAATGTCGGACTCCCAGTCAGAGTAGTCTGTCGAGGACTCGAGGCCCAATGGCCCCAAGGGCATCGTTGGGTCCAGCCTTCAATGGATCATGGTGGAGACTTGGCCGAAGCCAGAAGTGCTCGCCAGAGAAGACCTCGCTCCCGAGAACCAGGAGTGGGATCGAGACCCTCGCTGAGGATCTGCTCGAGGTATGTGGCTCTTGAGGATCACTTCGGCAGCCTGGGGAGCTCTCGACATCAAGGTCCCTGCGGTCTCGGTGTATGCACTGGCAGGGCCTGGCATCGACGCTTGCTGCGACACAAGGAACGCAGAAACACTGCGTTCCAACACCAGCATCCTAGCTTCCCACTCGGAGGTTGCAGCCTTCAACACAGACGCTGGGATGACCGGGTTGGGTGTCGGGGAGGAGAGGGGTCCGAAATCAATCGCCAGAGGCCTTGATGTCTGTCCTGGGTACCTTCGCCAGCCGCTCCTGCTCAGACTCTTTGGATGTCCGCCGGGGGCTGAGGGATCATGCACGAGACTTGCCATGCTTGTCCGCTTCCCAGTATGAGGCTCTCGAGGATTTCTTCTTCTTACAATCTCACTCAGGGAACCTCGATATAGTAATTAGATCTTACCTGCTAATTAGTGTTCCTGAAGGAACGACAGTCCAGTCCCTTTACTTCCGGGTTACGCAACCCTTCCAGCAGCTTGGAGGCTGAGCCCAACCTTTTTGGGGATGGAGCGGTATAAATACCACTGGGACCACCCACCAACTCCAGTATTCGATTGAAAAAGCAGATCTAACGAACTTCCATTCAAAACTCCATAACGTAACATAATATAAAAACCTATCCAACAGGCATTTTTTTTTTTTTTTATTCGGAAAATATATAGGGGAAGGAGAGGAGGCATGGCAACGGACGGAGGAGATGACTGCTTCTACCCGAGCCGGCTTTATCCTGCTCTCCTTCCTGCCGAACCGGCCCTACGCTCGGCCCGATGCTCTTCCATGAACCCGAGGTCTTAACGGTTGCCGGAACCGGGTGGGATCAGGGACTGGACTGTCGTTCCTTCAGGAACACTAATTAGCAGGTAAGATCTAATTACTATTTCCTTATCGTCACTCCAGTCCAGTCCCTTTACTTCTGGGATGTACCCGAGCAGTTCAACCCTGGGTGGGATCCGGCATACCGGACTGAAGAACCGCTAGACCGAACCGAGCGTCCGCTGCACTCTGCACGTCCAGTCTATAGTGCTTGGAAAAGGTATGCAGCGATGACCAAGTCGCTGCTCTACAAATATCCAGCGGAGGAACAAGTGAGAATTCCGCCCAAGAGGTAGCCTGAGCCCGAGTGGAGTGTGCCCGCAACCCCACCGGAACCTGCTTCCCCTTCAGGATGTAGGCGGAGGCAATCGCCTCTCTGATCCACCTGGAGATCGAGGCCTTGGCCGCCGCCTCACCTTTGTGCGGACCCCTGAACTGAATGAACAGTCGGTCGGACTTTTGGAATGGCGCTGTGCGAGAGAGATAACGTTTCAAGGCCCTCTAGACGTCTAGGAGACGCAGTTTGCTATCCCTACCTTCCTGTCCCTTGGCCGAGAAGACCGGCAGGGTAACTGTCTGGTTCACATGAAAGGGAGAGATAACTTTGGGCAAAAAGGAAGGAACTGTGCGCAGAACCACTTTGTCCTTGAGGAAGGTCAGGAAGGGGGGCTGAGAAGACAGCGCCTGTAATTCCGAAACCCTTCTGGCCGAGCAGATGGCGACCAGAAACACTGTCTTTAGGGTTAAATCCTTTAAGGAGGCTCCCTTTACTGGCTCAAAGGGTTCCCCGATCAAGGCATTTAGCACTAAGTTAAGGTCCCAAGGGGGGATGACCGACCTCCGTTGAGGACGTAGCCGACTAACCGCTCTTAGGAACCTGGAGACGTCCGTGTGTGCCCCTAAGGGTTTGCCACGGACCTTGCCTCTATAGCAAGCGATCGCCGCCAGCTGGACCCGCAAGGAGCTGTGCGCCAGACCTTTATCAAATCCTGCTTGCAAGAATTCCAAAACCTCCGGGACAGAGGCCGAAAGGGGTTTCCGACGGTGCTCCGCACACCATGCTTCGAAGATGCGCCAAACCCTTACATAAGATAGACAGGTCGAGCGCTTCTTAGCCTTCAACAGCGTCGAGATTACTGCTCCTGAGTAGCCTCGTTTTAGGAGCCGCGCCCTTTCAATAGCCAGGCCGTAAGCGAGAATCGATCCACGTGAGGCATCCGGACCGGGCCTTGCCTCAGCAGGTCCCTTTTGTAAGGGAGCCGCCAAGGTAGGTCGACGAGCATCCTCACCAGATCCGCATACCAGGGGCGGCGAGGCCAATCCGGAGCTATGAGGATTACCAAGCCCTGGTGAGACTCCACCCACTGGAGAACCTTTCCGATCATAGCCCAAGGAGGGAATACATAGAGAAGACCTTCCGAAGGCCACTTTTGTGACATGGCATCTAATCCCTCGGACATTCTTTCCTTCCTTCGACTGAAGAATCTGTCTACCTTGGCTATAGAGAACCGCGCCATGAGGTCCATGACTGGGCGACCCCAAAGGGCCACTATCTGGTTGAAGGTCTCCTGTTCTAGTTCCCACTCTCCGTGGTCTATCTTGCACCTGCTGAGGAAGTCGGCTGTGACGTTGTCCTCGCCCGCCACATGCTGAGCTGAAAGTGCCAGCAGCCGGGTCTCCGCCCACTGGTAAAGAGTGTCCGCCTCCTTCTCCAAGGCAGGACTGCTGGTGCCTCCCTGGTGGTTGATGTAGGCCACCGCGGTGACATTGTCGGAGAGAACGCGAATTGCTTTTCCTTGCACTAAGGCCTTGAACGCCTTGAGTGCCAGGGTGACGGCCCGTAATTCCAGTCTGTTGATGGGCCATTGTGATTCCAACTGTGTCCAGCGGCCCTGGACGAACTGGTCCTCGCAGTGCGCTCCCCAGCCTGTCAGGCTGGCATCCGTCGTCAATAGTAACCACCGATGAGGTTCGAGGGGCATTCCGCGGTCCAGATTCCTCGGGCATCGCCACCAGTGGAGGGTCTGTTTGGTCCGCGGAGCGCAAGGTAACTGCATTGAGAGAGGCTGATGCTGGGGAGACCATCGACGTAATAGCGCCCGCTGCAGCGGTCGCATGTCAGCCCTGGCCCATGGCACTACCTCTATTGCCGCCGCCATAGTTCCCAGGACCTGAAGATAATGCCACGCCGAGGGATTTCGTCTGCATAGAAACTGCGTGATTAGAAATCTTAGCTCCCTTGATCTTGACCGAGACAGGAATACTCTGCCCCTGTGGGTGTCGAATCTTGCTCCGAGGTACTCGAGTTCCTGAGAGGGAGTCATCCTGCTCTTTGCCCGGTTGATGACCCACCCCAACTCCTCTAGAACCTGGATCACTCTGGTCGTTGCCGAATGATTTTCCTCTTCCGACTTCGCTCGGATCAGCCAATCGTCCAAGTAAGGGTGCACTAATATTCCCTCCTTCCGGAGGAAGGCCGCCACTACGACCATTACCTTGGTGAACGTTCTGGGAGCCGTAGCTAGGCCGAAGGGTAGGGCCTGGAACTGAAAGTGGCCTCTTGGCACTGCGAATCTCAGGAATTGTTGGTGGGACTTCCTGACCGGGATATGCAAGTAGGCTTCTGTCAAATCGAGGGACGTTAGGAACTGTCCTCCCCTCACGGCCGCTATGACTGAACGTAGGGTCTCCATGCGGAAGTGTGGCACCCTGAGGCAGCGGTTGACCTGTTTTAGATCCAGGATCGGTCGAAAGGATCCTTCCTTATTTGGTACTACGAAGTAAATCGAGTACCGACCAGAGCCGCACTGGTCTGGTGGTACTGGGACCACCGCCCCTAGAGCTATTAGACGGGCAAGAGTTGCCTCTATTGCCGCCCTCTTTGCCGAAGAACCGCAGGGAGACTGAACAAATGCTGGAGGTATTTGTTTTGCAAATTCGAGAGCATAACCTTCTCTGATCACCTCTAGGACCCATTGATCGGACGTGACACGGGACCAGGCGGGAAGAAACAGCCTTAGGCGACCGCCTACCGGCCGCCCTTCCTCCTGGACCCCCATCATCTCATTGTTGTTTTCTAGGTCCTGAGAAGGAGGAGGAGGAGGATGCCCCAAAACCCCGACCTGCCCCTCGAAAACTTCTGAAACCTTGTCCCTTCGAGGGAAAACGGCCCCTGGGAAAGGAATTTGACCTGGCTGGGCGAAATCTCCGCGCGTCCCTAGGCTGGGTACGCACTGGGGCTAGAGGGCGCCCTTGTTTTGGTCTATCTTCTGGGAGTCTGCCTCCCTTAGACTCACCCAGGTCCTTAACTAGCTTCTCTAAATCCTCCCCAAATAAGAGTTTCCCTTTAAAGGGGAGCCGACTCAGGCGTGTCTTCGAGGATTCTTCTCTCTCTTTTCACCCTCACATTTCTTCCCTTGTTCGTACTTGCCATTTTCATCTGCGCCGTATTCGCTCCCTTCGTCCTTTTCTTTCCCCTCAATCCCTCACCACTTTGGTTCTCTCTTTTGTAACTTCCCGCTTAGACTACTGCAATTCTATCTTATCTGGTCTCCCTTCCTGTCAACTCCGTCGTCTTCAGCTTCTCCAGAATACTGCTGCCCGCCTTCTCACCTCTTCTTCCCCCTTTGATCATATTACCCCTTGCCTCTTCTCCCTTCACTGGCTTCCCATCAAATTCAGACTTATTTACAAGTATATCATTATCACTCATAGGGTTCTTCACACCAGCACTCCTCGGTATCTCTCTGACCTTATCTTCCACCAGCCCGCTCCCCGTCTTCTTCGCTCACCTCATACCAATCGCCTATTCCTTCCTCCTCCATCCCAGGCCCACCTTGAACTTACCCGCCACTCTGCCTTCTTTTTTCTGGCCCCTGCCCTCTGGAATTCCCTCCCTCACACCCTTCGTATTGAACCCTCCTTCCCCCATTTCAAAACTCTCCTCAAGACTCACCTTTTCTCTCAAGCGTACAACCTACAGGTTCCCCCTGATATGTAGTCATCCTACCAATTCATGCCCCTCACGTTACATCCAACTGCCACTCAACTCTTGACTCCCACATCACATTCAACTCCCACCCCCTGTCTCCCTTCCCTCCCCATGTCCCTGTGTTTAGCTCTGTAGACTCTACTCTATTTTTCTCTCTTTCTCTCTCTTACTCTTTCCTATTATCCAATGGCGGTCCTTTCTCTCTTTGCTTTTCCACAGCTGCCTTTTATTGTACACCGCCCTGATACCTCGGTCTTGGGCGGTATATCAAGCCTAAATAAATGAAAAATGAAATGAAGCATCAGCTGCCCAATTTCGTAGCCACAGATAACGTCTAGCCGCCACCACCGAGGCCATGTTCTTGGCTAGGCTTCTGATGAGGTCATACTGACTGTCCGCCAAGTAGGCTGTGCCGGATTCCACTCTAGCCGAGTTGGCCTGTATCTCGCCCGAAGAGCCCTCTGTCTGGAGCTGTTGGGCCCACCTTAAACAGGCCCGAGCCACCCAAGCTCCTGACACGGAGGCCTGCAAGGCGAGAGCGCTTACATCAAAGGCTTGCTTCAGGAGCGTATCCAACTTCCTGTCTTGCGCGTCTTTTAAGGCTGAACTGCCCTCAACTGGGATAGTCATCTTCTTAGTAACTGCTGATACCGCTGCATCCACCCTGGGCGCTTTCAGCAGCTCTTTATCTGCCTCTGGAAGAGGGTATATGCGAGACATGGTTCTGACTCCCCTTAAGCTTGATTCTGGTTGGTCCCATTCTTCCTGGATCATCTGCCGCACAACCCTGTGGACAGGGAAGACCTTCTGGGATCTCCTAATGGCCTGGATTAAGGGATCCTCCAACGCCTCTTCCTGTGATGGTATGTCTGAGGCCACATTGAGAACTTTTAGGGACTCATTAATTAATGCCGGGAGCTCCTCTCGACGAAAAACTCTAACTATCCGTGATTGATCTTCTTCCGGGATCTCTCCTTCTTCCAGCTCCTCCTCATCCTCATCCAAGTCCTTAACCGAGCTATCCTCCTCCGGAGTACCCTGAGAAAGGGACGCTAGGAGCTCTTCCCCACCCAGACGTGGGTGCTTAGAAGGGATGCCGGATTCCGGATTGGTAGCCCCGAGGGATCTAGCTGATTTGTCCTCCACTGGTGGGGCAACCTCCTCTGCCCCTAGGCCCTGCTTGCGCAGGCAGTAGGCCTTGTGAAGCAAAAGGATGAAGTCAGGGGAGAAAAATTCTCCGGCCCCCCCTGCACTCGAGAGGGGGGGGGGAGGGGGACGCAGGGGAGGCGTGGGCAGATCTGAAGGAGTAGAGATAGGGAACTGGGACCCCCCCTTCCCCTTCTAGAGGGTCTCCTGATCCCTGGGAGGGCTGTAATATGGCTAAGTTAATTTCCTGTTCCACTGAGGCGGCCACTGCGGCACAGCTCCTGCAGATTCCTGCCTCTGCGGAGGTGCCCCTGCGCGTTCCACAGGAAGGGCAGCGCGGCTTAGATGCCATGGGAAAAAGTTGGGGCTTCCCCTTGAGAGCACCCGAAACCAAGGCAATATTTCTCCTTAGGAAAGTAAGAGCCCCTTAGTTTGTTTTCCTTTTTAAACCCGTACTAAATCTACCGGATTAACTGAAGCAGATTAAGCAAAAATAAACACAGAGATAAAGTAAATTTAAGGTTGAAATTAAAATCAAAATTAAAATTGAAATTAAAATTGAAATTAAAATCGAAATTAAAATACGGTAAAACCAAATTAAATATCTTAACACTCCTTTTTCCTCTAAGGGAGGTACTTGCGGTTTTCAGGACTGCATGAGGATCCTGGGCCCGACTCCGCGATCACCGCCCGTAGGCTCTACACGTGGTAGGCCTCAACACATGGAGCCTGAACGGGGGGACCGTGAGCGTGTTCCTGGCGCCGGCCTGAGCTCCGGCGCTGAGTCCCACAGAACACTTGTGCAATCGCCGTCTGATCACACCGTGCAGGAACCCGGGCACCGCGTGGCTCGCCTCCACGTTCTTTCGCGTCGGGACGGGTCGGGCGGCCCACGCCGGCTAGCAGTGCAGCCTCTAGCGCTCAGCCACCTGAAGGGCTTCGGCGCGAGGCTATTTCCCCCGAAGGAAGCAGGATCTGAAGACACGGCAGCTGGGCAAGGCAGAGCACCTCCCCGCTGCTGCAGGCAAAGAAACAGCTCCAAGATCTGTGCCGGAGACGGAGGGGGGGGGGGGAGGAGAGAGCAGGCAAACCTTAAAGGAGCAGAGCCCCAGAACGAGCAACAAAGCAAATCAAAGAAATAAAGTAAATTAAAAGTTAAATAAATTAAATTAAAGTAAAATTAAGGCAAATTTAAAATGAATAGATGAAGATAGGACTCCAGTAAGCCCCAGGCTTACGGAACCCTCCAGCTGCTTGGAGGCTGAGAATACTGGAGTTGGTGGGTGGTCCCAGTGGTATTTATACCGCTCCATCCCCAAAAAGGTTGGGCTCAGCCTCCAAGCTGCTGGAAGGGTTGCGTAACCCGGAAGTAAAGGGACTGGACTGGAGTGACGATAAGGAACGGAGTGTATGAGTGCCCGCTTAGAAACTGCTGGGGCTTTACATGACTCCGAGGATCCGTGCGGAGCCTTAGAGCACGAGGCTACCAAGGATACTGTGGTTGGGTCTGACCTGTGGAAGATATCATACTGTTTCTGCCGGCAACTCTGGATGGCCTTAATGGACATATTTTTACACAGGGAGCATGCCTCCGGGTCATAGTCGGCACCCAGACACCGGAGGCAACAATCGTGTGTGTCGGTGAGGGACATGTTTTTGGAGCACCGATAACACTTCTTGAATCTGGTGGCCATTGGGGGAAAAAGGGTCCCCGCAAGGTTAAAGACCTTCGAAGCGGCCAGCGGTTGAAAAAGGCGCGACATGCACTGGATGGAAAAGAACCTGACAGGCTCCAAGGCCCAATGCCGGAGCTCAGAGATGGGAAAGGGACCGGTGCTAGCTGGAAAAAAGCACAGAAGTGCACAAGAAAAACAAATGCTTTCCAGAGAGAAAAGACAAACCTCTGTAGGGCTCCGCGAAAAAAGGGAGACTGAGTAAGATGGCACCTTTGGGCAGGAAGGGGACCCATGCATGCGTGGTGGCATCTCCCAAAGGCTCACTTTGAAAATGGGGAGATGATTCTGCGAGGACTCCGTCAGCGTCGTCACCCATATGTGAGGACCGACTTCCTGCTTGTTCCTGGAGAACAGGAAGAATGCTAAATTACTCAACATTCACTTCTGGTGGAACTCAATTCTGTTGTTCTATAAAACAGAGAAAATTGTGGCTGAAAAATCTGGTAGGTTAGCCCACATGGGGAGACTTTGGAAATCACTAGAGGTCTAGCATTATTCATGAAATTCCTGTGATCAGGTCAGAGAGAAAGTTAGGGGAAGGGATTGTCACTCTGGAGGAGTTTGGTGGTTCATTCTTAGATTTTATCTTTCCTTATGTTTGTTTTTTTTCTTTTTAAGACTCTTCCGGACTTTTCCAGACTATTAATGGCTGTGATATTATACCATTTCTATAGTTTTAGTTTTGATGGTTGGAATACTTCACTGAAATTACCAAGTACCTTAATTTTATTATGCCTGGTTGAACCCAGTGTCAAGTTGGACTTGTGTCTATGATATCCTGAAGAGAATTATTCTGCTTGTCATTTTTCTTTCTGTAATGTTCCTAAATCAATACAAAGTTTGAACTTAAAAATAGATCTCCAAAAAAGGAATATCCCCTGGCATTGGACACAACACTCTGCAGAACACTTGCTAATAAATGAAAGCCTCGCCCATCTCTTGCTGGCATAACTCACAGATAAACCTGTTCTATAAAAAACGTTCCCCAGAGGCTATGAAAAGAGCAGAAACTGGTTTAGAGAATGAAATACTTGCAGGTGCTACAGGCAAGACTTTCTGAGTGCATTGTGTACAGAGGAAGAAGAAGAACAATTCAATTCAATTTCATTTTGTTCTGCACGATGTGCGTGTGTCATGGGAGTGCATGTGTGTGCGTGCACCATGATGGGGGTGTGCATGTCGCACACGCATGCATGTACTCTCCATGATGCACATACATACACTCCTATGACACCCATATTTTTTTTGAAGCTGTGAATAAACAGGTAGGCAAAGGTGAGCCAGTCGATATGGTATATCAGGATTTTCAGAAAGCCTTTGACAAGGTCCCTCATGAGAGACTCTTGGCAAAATGTAAAAGTCATGGGATAGGACGTAATATACGATTGTGGATCAGGAGATGGTTAAAAGACAGAAAGCACAGCATAGAGCTAAATGGCCAATTTTCCCAATGGAGAAAGGTGAATAGTGGAGAACCCCAGGGATATGTGCTGGGTCCATTGCTTTTAAACATATTCGTAAATGACCAGATAACACAAAATTATTCAAAGTTGTTAAAACCCAAGAGGATTGTGAAAAATTGCAAAAGAACCTTGATAAATTGGAAGACTGGACCATTCAAATGGCTGAAGAAATTTAATGTGGACAAGTGCAAAGTTATGCACCTAGGAAAGAACAACCCAAACTATGGTTACACGATGCAAAGTTCCACATTAGGAACCAACACCCAGGAAAAGGATTTACTGTAGGTATCATCATGAATAACACAATGAAACCCTCCGCCCAGTGTGTAGCAGTGGCCATGAAGTCAAATAGAATGCTAGGAATCATAAGGAAAGGAATGAAGAATAAAACAAAAGGATATTATAATGCCTCTGTATTGTTCCATGGTGCAACCGCACCTTGAATATTGTGTGCAATTCTGGTCGCCGTGTCTTAAAAAGGATATAGTGGAATTAGAAACGGAACAGAGAAGATCCACCAAATGGTAAAGGGAGTAAAAGAATAGCCCTATGAGGAAAGGCTTAAAAGGTTAGGGCTCTTCAACTTGGAAATGAGACGATTAAGGGGAGATATCATAGAGGTCTATAAATTAATGAATGGAATGGAACTAGTAAACATAGATCAACTGTTTATTCCATCAAAAAGAAGACAGACTAGGGGACACTCAACGAAGCTACAGTACGCAAAGTTTAAGACTAAGAAGAAAAAATATTTTTTCACTCAACACATAATCAAATTCTGGAATTCATTACCAAAGGATATAGTAAAAGCTGTTAGTGTAGTTGGGTTAAAAAAACGATTTCGACAAGTTCTTGGGGGAAAGGTCCATAAACCATTATTAAAGAGGACCTGGGAGATCCACTGTTTGCCCCATACAAGCATTGTGGAACCTTGTGTCTTTTTAGATACTTGTGACCTGGATTGGCCACTGCTGGAAACAGGATACTGGGCTTGATGGACCTTGGCATATCTTATATTCTTATGCACCCTATAATGCATGCACAACATGCACATTCACACACGTGCATGCATGGACTCCTCAAGACGCATGCAATCACACCCCACAACACACACGCATGAACGAACCCCCCTAAGCATATGCACCCCCATGATAAATGCAGATATGTATCACGACGCACACACAATGCACGCACCCCCATAAGACGCACATACATGCATGATCACACACACCACTCCCACACACGCGCCAATGATGCTTACACACACGCATGCACTCACTCCGATGTGCACACACACTCATGTACGTACGCACACACCCCCGACTGTGCTTAGACGCACACACTCATGCACGCACATGCTTCAATGATGCTTACACAAGCACTCATGCACGCACACACCCCAATGATGCTTGCAAATGCACACACCCCGATGACACTTACACATGTGCACACACTCATGCACGCACATACCCCCGATGACACTAACACATGCGCATGCACTCATGCCCCCAATGATGCTTACACATACGCACTCACCCCAATGATGCTTACACACGCGCGCACACACATACACCCCCAATGATGCTTAAAAACATGTGCGCAGGCACGCACACACACACACACACGCATGCACCCTCCACGACATGCACACATACACAAATCCCCAGTAACGCACACACCCTACATGGTGAACATGTATGCACATATACCCATGAAGCACATGCATGCACCCCCCATGACAAATACACAAACATAAACCCATGACGCACGCATGCACCCCCAATGAGACATGTGCACCACACATGTGACACCACAATGAGACATGTGCACCACATGTGACACCCAATGAGACATGTGCACCACACACACCCATCGTGCACATGCACATACCCATGTTACACATACACCCAGAAGCATGGGTGCACGTGCACACACATTCATGCTCTATCACACACATGCATAGACTGCACGTACATGCATGCAGATACACACACTGCACACACCTACTCTCCATGGCACGTGTACATACAGGTGTATGCACATCCCCATGGCATGCTCACACACATGCGCACAACTCCTCACCATCTCATGCATGCGGAAACACACACACACACAAGCACACAACTCAACATTACATACACACACACACACACTTGCACGCACACTCCATGACACACACACACACATGTACCCCATGAGGGACACACAAATGCACACAGAGACACGGTTTAATATGTAACTATGCTTTATGTTAGGAGGCTTCCAACCTCTAAGAGGATGGGTTCCTTCATATTTGTGTTTTTCTACAGCTCCTGCACAGAGAAAAAAATGGTGCTACAATTATAATCAAAAGAAACTTGCAAGAACTGTAATAAAATACAATGTAATCATTGAACACTTAATTTCTATTCGTCTATGAGGAATTCCCAGCAACACAACTATAATTCAGGTATATGCCCCAACAGCAGTTGCAGAAGAGAATGAAATTGAAGAGTTCTATGAACAAGTACAAGCTGAAATTGACAGAACATGCAAATAGGATATCCTGATAGTCATGGGTGACTGGAACGCAAAAGTAGGCAACAAAGAAAGTAAAGTGGTTGGAAAATATGGACTTGGCAACAGAAACGAAGCTGGAGAAAGACTAACAGAATTCTGTAAGACCAACGATCTATTCATCTCAAACACCTTCTTCCAGCAACACAAAGCAGCAGATGTACACATAAGGGTATGTTTACAAAGCAGCAGTAGCAGCCTCCGTGCGATATTGGAGCCACGGCCCCATTGAATTCGCAGCACCGATATCACACAGAGGCCACTACCACTGCTTTGTAAACATACTCCACAGACTTCACCCAATGGACTGTACAAAAATAAAACAGACTACATCAGTGGAAATCAACAATGGAAAAGCTCTATAACATCAACAAAGAAAACCTGGAGCTAACTGTAATACAGATCACCAACTAATAGCATCCAAGGTCATGCTAAAGTTGAAAAACAGCAAGCCACTCATGAATGTAGCAAAAATATGACCGAAATTTAAAGACTGCTTGGATTTGTTGCTTTAGATACAAATGGCAAAGCTCCAGAAGAGTTAGGGGATGGCATCAAGAAGACTGTGTTGGAAGAAACTGAGAAATCTCTAGAAAAGGTGAAAAAGCAAAAACAGCAAAAATGGATGACTGAAGAAACTCTGAAAATTGCACAGAAACAGAGAGAAGCTAAAGCCAGAGGAGAAAGAAAGGCAATCGCGGAACTCAGAGATTTCCAACACGCAGCAAGACAAGACAAGGAGAAAAGATGCATGCAAGGAAATAGAATCGGCTTTCCTAAAGCTATGAGAGTTAAAGAAAAAAATCCAATATCAAACTGGAATGCTACAAGATGCTCAAGGATCCATGTGGAGTGATGCTGAGAAGATCAAGAAAAGGTGGAAAGAATATACAGAGTTATAACATCATAAAAATCAAGTGGACCAACAGCCATTTTAAGCTGTAACTTATGATCAGGAACAATTGGTGATGAAAGAAACAGTCGATGCAGGACTGAAAGCCTTATCAAAGAACAATCCAAAAGAACAAACTAACTTGTACTCTACACTGTGAAACCCCCAAACAAAAGTAGAGAAATGTACATCAAGTGAATAGCTGGCGCGTAAGCTGACTTGTATGGAATAATGTCGGAAGAGCAGCCTTGAGGTTTTAATCGCCTCTTGCAGCTAAACTTCCATTTTGCTCAAGTTTTATTATTGAGCCCACCACGGAGCTAAATAAAGTGAGGTGAAACACCACAAAAGAGTAATTAGTCCTTACCTGCTAATTAGTGTTCCTGAAGGAACTCCAGTCCAGTCCCTTTACTTTCGGGGTTGCGCAACCCTTCCAGCAGCTTGGAGGCTGAGCCCATCATCGTTTTGATGATGGTGTGGTATAAATACCACTGGCACCACCCCTAGGCACCAGTAATCTGATGAAAAAGCAGTCCTGACAGGTACCCGCTTAAGAACTCATAAATATAACACACGAAAACAACAAAACCAAACAACTAAGGAACAAAAAACTTTTTTTTTTTCAAGGAAAAAAACAGTGGTAAGGGAGAGGAGGGAGGAAGGAAGGAGAAGGCTTACCTGAGGCCGACCCAGCCTTTTACCCCCTCCCCACCGTACCTCCCTAGCGTGTAGCCCCGCTGCTAGGGCTCCTCAGAAAGGGATTCCCTGCTTCCGCTCCGCTCACTGACTTCGGTCTGTTATTCCATTCTGAGCACTAGAAACCGAACCTGGGCGGGATCAGGGACTGGACTGGAGTTCCTTCAGGAACACTAATTAGCAGGTAAGGACTAATTACTCTTTCCTTAGCAGAACTCCAGTCCAGTCCCTTTACTTTCGGGATGTAAAGAGCAGTTCAACCCTGGGCGGGGTTCGCCATCCCGGACCGAAGCACTGCATCCGCAAACCTGGTGTCCGCTTTTCTCTGGACATCGAGTCTGTAGTGCTTGGAAAAGGTATGTAGCGAGGACCAGGTAGCCGCTTTACAAATGTCCAGCGGCGGAACCAAGCTACGCTCTGCCCAGGAGGCCGACTGTGCCCGGGTTGAATGTGCGCGAAGACCTACTGGGACCTGCCTCCCTTTGAGGATGTAGGCGGAGGCAATAGTCTCCCTGATCCACCTAGAAATGGAAGCTTTGGCCGCTGCTTCCCCCTTGTGCGGCCCTCCAAATTGGACGAACAGCCGCTCGGACTTGCAGAACGACGCTGTGCACGAAAGGTAGCGTCTCAGCACTCTATGTAAATCCAGGAGACGCAGCTTGGCACTCTCCCCTTCTTGCGCTTCTCCCGCGAAGGACGGGAGCGAAACTGTTTGGTTCATATGAAAAGGAGAGGAGACCTTGGGCAGGAATGAAGGGACCGTCCACAAGACTACCTTATCCTTGAAAAACGAAAGAAAGGGAGGTTGAGAAGATAGAGCTTGAAGCTCCGAGACACGTCTAGCCGAACAGATAGCTACCAAAAATACTGTCTTTAGGGTCAAGTCCTTTAGGGAGGAGCTCCTTGCTGGTTCGAAGGGCTCCCTAGTTAAGGAATCCAATACCAGGTTTAGGTCCCAAGGGGGACTAACTGATCTTTGCTGGGGCCGTAAGCGTTTGACCGCCCTCAGGAACCTACCCACATCAGCGTGGTCCCTTAGAGACTTGCCCCGTACCTTTCCCCTATAACAAGAAATGGCTGCTAGCTGAACTCGCAACGAGCTGTGAGCTAAACCTTTCTCGAAGCCTGCTTGCAGAAATTCTAACACCTCCGGGACCGAGGCTTCCAAGGGTTTCCTCTGATGTTCCGCGCACCATGCCTCAAATATGCGCCAAACTCTGATATAGGAGAGCCAGGTCGAGCTTTTCCATGCGTTCAGCAGGGTTGAAATTACCGAACTCGAATAGCCTCGCTTCACGAGCCGCGCCCTCTCAATAGCCAGGCCGTAAGCGAGAATCGATGCACGTGGGGCATGTGAACTGGACCCTGCCGTAGCAAATCCTTTCTGTCGGGGAGCCTCCAAGGGCGATGAGCCGTTAGTCTCACCAGGTCTGCATACCACGGGCGACGAGGCCAATCTGGAGCTATGAGAATTACAAGACCCTGGTGGGCCTCTATTCGCCTTAGAACCCTCCCTATGAGGGCCCAGGGCGGGAACACATACAGGAGACCTTCCGAAGGCCACTTCTGGACCAGGGCATCTAAGCCTTCTGACATCCTTTCCTTCCTTCGACTGAAAAACCGGCTTGCTTTGGATGTTTCGTAGCGCGCCATAAGGTCCATGATCGGCGCCCCCCACAGGGCTACCACTTGGTCGAACACTTCCTGCGCCAGCTCCCACTCTCCGTGGTCTATCTTGTACCTGCTGAGGTAATCGGCCGTCACATTCTCTGTCCCGGCCACGTGCTGCGCTGACAGGTCAAAGAGATGAGCTTCGGCCACTGCAAAAGGCTGTCCGCCTCCTTTTCCAGCGAGGGGTGCTTGTTCCCCCTTGGCGGTTGATGTAGGCCACCGTGGCGACGTTGTCCGAAAGGACGCGGACTGCCCTTTGTCGAACCAAGAGCTCGAGAGTTCTGAGTGCCAATGCCACTGCCCTCAGCTCTAGTCTGTTGATGGACCACCGTGATTCCCTGTGCGAACTGGCCCTCGCAATGCGCCCCCCAGCCTGCTAGACCTGCATCCGTCGTCAGCTGTATCCATTGGGGTGGCTCGAGAGGCATCCCGCAGCCTAGGTTCCTTGGGCACTTCCACCAGAGGAGAGCCCTCCTGACCCAAAGATGACAGGGTAGTTGCATGGATAAGGAATGATGCTGAGGGGACCAACACCGTAACAAGGCACGTTGGAGGGGTCGCATATGAGCCTTGGCCCACGGTACTACCTCTATCGCCGCCACCATGGTGCCCAACAGCTGTAGGTAATGCCAGGCGGTGGGGATCCGTCTTGATATGAAGAGAGAGACCAGGTTTCTCAGGTCTCTTAATCTCTGTTTTGACAGGAAAACTCTTCCTCTCCTGGTGTCGAATCTTGCTCCGAGGTAATCGATCTCCTGCGAGGGAATTAATCTGCTCTTTGCTTGATTGATGACCCAACCCAACTCCTCCAGGAATTCCACCACTCTGGCTGTAGCTGTACGACTCTCCGTTTCCGATTTTGCCCGAATCAGCCAATCGTCCAGGTAGGGATGTACCAAAATTCCCTCCTTGCGAAGAGCCGTGGCCACCACTACCATTACCTTGGTGAACATCCTGGGGGCTGTTGCTAGGCCAAAGGGAAGGGCCTGGAACTGAAAATGACCCCTCGGTACTGCAAATCTCAGGAACTGCTGATGAGATCTTCGGACCGGAATATGTAAGTATGCTTCCGTCAAATCTAAGGATGTCAGGAACTCCCCTTGCCTTACTGCTGCAATGACTGATCTCAGGGTTTCCATTCGAAAATGAGGGACCGAGAGGTAGCGATTGACTTGCTTTAGGTCTAAGATTGGATGAAAGGATCCTTCTTTCTTTGGAACCACAAAATAGATCGAGTATCGACCGAAACTGTATTGGGCTCTCGGAACGGGCACCACCGCTCCCAGTGCGATCAGCCTTGAAAGAGTGTCCTCTATTGCTGCCCTCTTTTCTGGAGAGCCGCAGGGAGACTGAATAAAGGCTGGGGGGGACTTGATTTGTGAACTCGAGAGCGTACCCCTCTCGGATCACTTCCAGAACCCATCGATCCGATGTGACTCGGGCCCAGGCGGGAAGGAACTGCCTTAACCGACCCCCCACCAGCAGGCCTTTCTCCTGGGCCCCCAATGTTTCATTGCGGTTTCCGAGGGCCTGAGGAGGAGGAGGGGGCGCCAAAACCTCTTCCAGCCCCTCTAAACCCTCGGAAGTCTTGCCCTCTAGTAGGGGGGCGACCCTTAGGAAAAACGTTCGGTCTGGCCGACCGGAACCTACGAAAATCCCTAGGCTGACTGCAAGCCGGAACCATCGAGCGGCCTTGTTTAGGCCTATCTTCCGGGAGCCGACCTCCCTTAGACTCGCCCAGGTCTTTAACCAACTTGTCCAGGTCTTCACCAAATAGCAGCTTCCCCTTGAAAGGGAGGCAACTCAGGCGAGCTTTCAAGGAGGGGTCCGCCGCCCAGTTGCGTAGCCACAAATATCTCCTGGCTGCTACCACCGAGGCCATGTTCTTTGCTAGACTCCTAATAAGGTCGTACTGGCTATCTGCTAGAAAGGCGGAACCAGACTCTAAGCGAGCAGCACTAGCCTGCGCGTCGGCAGCAGCACCGTCAGCTAGCTGAAGCTGTTGAGCCCACCTCAAACAGGCTCTTGCTACCCACGCTCCTGAAACTGAGGCCTGCAGGGCGAGGGCACTAACATCAAAGGCTTGCTTTAGCAGTGTCCCCAACTTTCTATCCTGACTATCTCTAAGAGCTGCGCTGCCCTCGACCGGAATGGTCGTCTTCTTTGTCACCGCTGACACCGCCACGTCTACCCTTGGGGACTTCAGCAGATCCTTGTCAGGCTCCGGTAAAGGGTACAAACGGGCCATGGCCCGGACTCCCCTTAAACTCGACTCAGGTTGGTTCCACTCTTCCTGGATCATCTGGCGTACCACCCTGTGGACCGGAAATACTTTCTGAGATTTCCTAACGGCTTGGAACAAAGGATCCTCTAACGTTTCTTCCTCTGCAGGAATGTCCGAGGTCATGTTGAGCACCTTCAGTGATTCATTTATTAAAGCTGGAAGCTCCTCTCATCGAAATACTCTAACTATTCGGGATTGCTCTTCCTCTGGGATCTCTCCCTCCTCAGGTTCTTCCTCTTTCTCCTCCACTTCTCTGTCTGATCCCTCCTCTTCCGGAGTGATCGGAGATAGAGACGTGAGGGGTTCCTCGCTCATTAGTCTTGAGCGCTTGGGAGGGGCTCCGGGGTCATGGGAGCTTGTCTTCCCTGGGCCGGCCCGGCCACCTTCCTTCCCCACCGAAGGCTCCACGAGTCCTTGCTGACACATGCAATAGGCTTTGTGTAATAGCAGGACAAATTCTGGAGAAAAAGTGTTCCCAGCCTCACTCTGCCCCGTTGGAAGCAGGGGGAAGGGACTGGGGGGGGGGGGCTGGTAAATCTGAGGTAGAAGGAGGAGGAGTGGAGGAAGAATCCCCTCCCCCATCCCGGAGACCTTGAGACCCCTGAGAAGTCTGGTCCATGGTCAACTGGATTTCCTGCTCCACAGACGCTGCTTCTGCCGCACAACACCTGCAGATCCCGGCTTCCGAATCAGCAATTCTACGTGTGCCGCAGGACGGGCACCGTAATTTGCCCGTCATCCTCCCTCCTTTTTATTTTTTTTTTATTTTTGAGCCCACCTAGAGGAAACTCCAAGGCAAGCCTAAAAAGACCCTAGAAATTGACTTAAATCAAAATTAAAATAAATGAGAATGAATGAAAAATAAATAAACAGCAGTGCAAAGGAAAAGAAAACTTCCAACCAGAAGGGAAGGGGGGGGGGACCTTCCCCCAAGGCTGAAAACAGCACTCTGTATGACCAAAAGGATAAAAATATATACTTTAAAACTACAAATTGACCAGATCCCTAATAAGGCAAACACCCTCTGTATACTTGCGATTTTGTTGCCCTGCTCCTCTGCGTGCCGCTCCTCACGCTGGATCCGGAGTCTCCTGATAGGCTCCAAGTGGTAGGCCGCAGCCACGTGGAGTCAGGGCCTGCGGCTGGCGGAAGTGTCCTCGCCGCCGGGCCCCGGATTCCCCGACATTGAGGAAGATAGTCCGCTCCCTCGATGGTGCCTCTAGCGCTCCGCCGGAACAGAAACTGAAAGCGCGAGGCTGCGGAGCTTAAGTAAGCGGAGCGGAGCTGTCTCTAGCGCTCAGCCCACCATCGGGGCTTCGGCGCGAGACAGTTGAGAGCGGGGGGAAGGCCGTGGAGGAGCCGGAAGACCGCGCAAGCGGGAGGAGAACCCCACAAATCTCCCCGCTGCCAAGGTAAAACCCCTCCATGCAAAGGGCCCCGGGAAGAGGACCGGAGGGGAGGGGGAGGAGGGGGAAGAGAGAAAGATTGAAAATCTACAGACAACCGCGGATTTAAATGCTCGGCAGTAAGACGAACTCCCCAACTAAAGTAAAAGAAATTAACAAAAGCAAAGAAAAGTAAAGAAAAAAGGTATAAATAAGCAAACTAAACTCCAGTAAGCTCCTGGCTTACGGGAACCCTCCAGCTGCTTGGAGGCTGAGAATACTGGTGCCTAGGGGTGATGCCAGTGGTATTTATACCACACCATCATCAAAACGATGATGGGCTCAGCCTCCAAGCTGCTGGAAGGGTTGCACAACCCCGAAAGTACATAAGAACATACATAAGAACATAAGACATGCCATACTGGGTCAGACCGAGGTCCATCAAGCCCAGTATCCTGTTTCCAACAGTGGCCAATCTAGGTCATACGTACCTAGCAATATCCCCAAAAGACACAGGTTCCACAATGCTTGTACTGGGTCAAGCATTGATATCCTGGGTCCCTTTTTAATAGTGGTTTATGGACCTTTCCTCCAGGAACTTGTCCAAACCTTTTTTAAACCCAGCTATACTAACAGCCCTTACTACATCCTCCGGTAACAGATTCCAGAGTTTGATTACACGTTGAGTGAAAAAATATTTTCTCTTATTTGTCTTAAATAGTTTACCCTGTAGCTTCATTACATGTCCCCTAGTCTTTCTACATTCTGATAGCATAAACAATTGATCCACGTTTATCCGTTCCACTCCATTCATTCATTTATAGACCTCTATCATATCTCCCCTCAGCCGTCTCTTTTCCAGGTTAAAGAGCCCTAACCTTTTTAGCCTCTCTTCATATGAGTAGCCTTCCATCCCCTTCACCAATTTGGTGGCTCTTCTCTGTACTTTTTCTAATAACGCTATGTCCTTTTTAAGATACGGTGACCAGAATTGCACACAATATTCAAGGTGCGGTCGTACCATGGAGCGATACAGAGGCATTATAATATCCTTTGTTTTATTCTCCATCCCTTTCCTTATGATACCTAGCATTCTATTTGCTTTCTTGGCCGCCGCTGCACACTGGGCGGAGGGATTTAATATGTTATCCACGATGACTCCTAAATCTTTTTCCTAGGTGGTGGTTTCTAATGTGGAGCCTTGCATCGTGTAACTATAGTGTGGGTTGTTCTTTCCTAGGTGCATAACTTTGCACTTGTCCACATTAAATTTCGTCTGCCATTTGGATGCCCAGTCTTCCAATTTATCCAGATCCTCCTGCAGTTTTCCACAATCCTCTTGGGTTTTAACAACTTTAAACAGTTTTGTGTCATCTGCAAATTTGATAACCTCACTAGTTATTCCCTTTTCCAGGTCATTTATGAATATGTCAAAAAGTAGCGGACCCAGTACAGATCCCTGGGGTACTCCACTATTCACCTTTTTCCATTGGGAATATTGGCCATTTAGCCCTACCCTCTGCTTTCTCTCTTTTAACCAGTTCCTGATCCACAATAGTACACTGCCTCCTATCCCATGACTTTTTAGCTTCGCCAAAAGTCTCTGATGGGGGACCTTGTCAAAAGCTTTCTGAAAGTCCAGATACACAATATCAACCGACTCACCTTTGTCTACCTGTTTATGCACACCTTCAAAAAAACATATCAGATTAGTAAGACAAGATCTGCCTTGTCTAAAGCCATGTTGGCTGTCTCCCATTAGGCCATGACTATCTACATGCTGTGTAATTTTGTTCTTTATGATGGTTTCTACCATTTTCCCTGGTACTGACGTCAGGCTCACTGGTCTGTAATTTCCCAGGTCACCCCTGGAACCCTTTTTAAAAATTGGTGTTACGTTGGCAACCCTCCAATCTTCAGGTATTACAGATGATTTTAATGAAAGTTCACAGATTACCAATAGCAGGTCTGCAATCTCATATTTCAGTTCTTTCAACACTCTGGGATGTATACCATCCGGTCCAGGTGATTTGCTACTATTCAGTTTATCAAATAGTTGTAATATATCTTCCCGGTGTAGCGATATTTCTCTCAATTCCTCTGCAGTATCACCTTTAAATACCACTTCAGTCTTGGGTAACATCCCTACATCTTCCTCAGTAAAGACCGAAGCAAAGAATTCATTCAGTCTCTCTGCTATAGCCTTGTCTCCTCTTACTGCCCCTTTTACCCCTCTATCATCTAATGGTCCAATTGACTCTCTCACAGGCCTTTTGCTACGAATGTACTTAAAAAAGTCTTTATTTCGTGTTTTTGCTTCCGTAGCAAGTTTCTTCTCAAATTCCCGCTTTGCCTGCCTTATCAATGCTTTCCATTTAACTTGTCAGTGCTTGTGCTGTTTCCAGTTTTCATCATTTGGCTCTTTTTTCCATTTCCTGAAGGTTGCTTTTTTGGCAGCAACAGCCTCTCTGACCTCACCTTTAAACCATGCTGGCAGTTTTTTGGACTTTCTTCCACTTTTCTTAATGTGTGGAATACAGCTGGTCTGGGCTTCCAGGATAGTATTTTTAAATAACACCCAAGCTTGCTGTAAGTCTTTAACCTTTGGAACCGCTCCTTTTAGTTTTTTCCTATATTCCTCATTCTATCATAGTCTCCCTTTCGAAAGTTAAAAGGTAGTACTGTGGATTCCTTTACTATCTGTCCTCCACTAATTAAATCAAACATGATCATACTATGATCACTATTGCCAAGTGGTCCCAACACCCTTATTTCTTGCACCAGATCTGGAGTTCCACTAAGGACTAGGTCCAGTATGGCTTCCCCTCTGGTCGGTTCATGAACCAGCTGCTCCAAGAAGCAGTCATTTATTTCATCTAGAAACTTTATCTCCTTAGCGTGTCCTGCTGTGACACTGACCCAGTCAATACCGGGGTAATTGAAATCACCCATTATTACTACTCTGTTGTGACTTTTGTTAGCTTCTTTGATTTCTTTGAGCATTTCATCATCCATTTGTTCATTCTGGCCAGGCGGTCGATAGTATACTCCCACTGCCATCACCTTCCCCTTCATACATGGAATTTCAATCCATAGAGATTCTACAGCAAATTTTGTTCCCTGCAAAACTTTAATCCTTTCTGACTCAATGCCCTCTCTAACACAGAGCGCAACCCCTCCACCAATTTGATCAGCTTTATCATTACGATATAGTTTGTATCCAGGTATCACAGTGTCCCACTGGTTATCCTCCTTCCACCATGTCTCTGAGAGTGCAATCATATCTAACCTCTCATTTAGTGCTATATATTCTAACTCTCCCATCTTATTGTTTAGACTTCTAGCATTGGCATACAAGCATTTTAGAGACTGTATTTTATTAATATTATTCTGGCTATTGGTAGGCATGGGTAATTTGGAATCTTTATGCTCTGTCTGCTCCTTACTCAAGGGCATTTGGGCTACTATACTCCCTTTTGGAACCTCACTGCTTTTGGTAGTATCCTTCAAGGATACCTTCGTCCGAACCATGCGCTCCTGGGTGACTGTCGGCTTTCCCCTATTTTCTAGTTTAAAAGCTTCTCTATCTCTTTTTTAAAGGTTAATGCCAGCAGTCTGGTCCCATCCTGATTAAGGTGTTGGACTAACGGGGCTGATGCTACAGAGTTTCTAATCCTGGAGGCATGTTCATTCAACCAAATCTTTACTAGGCGAACCGTCCGGCCAATATACAACAACTGGCATGGACAAATCAACACATACACAGCAAAGGATGTAGAACATGTCGTATACATTCATACAGCTCAATGGTATACGACATGTTCTACATCCTTTGCTGTGTATGTGTTGATTTGTCCATGCCAGTTGTTGTATATTGGCCGGACGGTTCGCCCAGTAAAGATTCGGTTGAATGAACATGCCTCCAGGATTAGAAACTCTGTAGCATCAGCCCCGTTAGTCCAACACTGTTTGGATTTACATCATGCTTTTGAGGATTTCCAGTGGCGCATCTTGGACTTTGTTCCTGAACACCCCAGGGGGGGCGATCGTGAACAACAGCTTCAGATGTTGGAACAACAGCTTCAGATGTTGGAACAACATTGGATTTTTCGCTGGTCTACTGTGCAACCATCTGGTCTTAATAAAGAATTAGATTGGACCAGCATTCTTTAAATTTAATTTCTTTGGATACAGTGTATTTTTGTGTTTTCAACCTGTGTTTGGCTTGAAGCTGATTGGTGTAATTTGCTATTTTACTCCGGGAATCCTGCTGCGAGATTCAGACTGCTATTGAGCATGCGCTGGCGTTTTGGTCAGCTGAGAGACTGTTTTCGTGTTGCAGTTGGTTGAGCGTTGAAACAGGGCGAAAATCTGATGTTAGCCCGAAACGCAGTACTGTGTACCTGTTCATAACTGCAAATTGTTCTGGCACTGGTTTATTACTGCAAACTACAAATTGGGGAGCATTTTGGAGAGGTCCGATACTGTTCTGAAGTGAATGGTGAAGAACTGAATTGCGGGACGTTTCAGATGTCATATCCCGTTTTTTCTTCCTTGTGCCTTCAGATTGGGCTTCTCACATATCTTAACAGATTTTTAAATCACTATACGATTAGTAGATTTTATATTGGTGGCACTTATTTGTGGTGTTTCACCTCACTTTATTTAGCTCCGTGGTGGGCTCAATAATAAAACTTGAGCAAAATGGAAGTTTAGCTGCAAGAGGCGATTAAAACCTCAAGGCTGCGCTTCCGACATTATTCCATACAAGTCAGCTTACGCGCCAGCTCTTCACTTGATGTACATTTCTCTACTTTTGTTTGGGGGTTATCCAAGAACAAAGCACCAGGGTCTGATGACATTCACATTGAATTATTACAGCAAACTGATGAAGCTGTTACCATACTTGCAAGGTTCTGCCAGGAAATTTGGAAGACAAATTTATGGCCAACTGACTGGAAAAGATCTGCGTTTATACCAATACTAAAGAAAGGTGATCCAATTGACTATGGAAATTATTGCACAATCAATCTGATCCCACAAGCCAGCAAGATTCTACTCAAGATTATTCAGCAGAGACTACAACCATACCTGCAACGAGAACTGCCTGAAGTGTAAGCTGGGCTCAGGAAAGGGCGAGGAACAAAAGACGACATCGCAAAGGTGAGACAGTTCCTTGAAGAGACAAAAGAATACCAAAAGGATATCTATATGTGTTTTATCAACTACAGCAAGGCTTTTGACTGTGTAAACCATGAGAAACTCGGGGCCACATTAAGAAGCATGGGTATACCAGAACATCTGATAACTCTCCTACACAGCCTTTACATTGATCAAAAAGCAACAGTTTGAACGGAAGAAGGAAAAACAGCATGTAACGCCAATTTTTAAAAAGGGTTCCAGGGGTGATCCGGGAAACTACAGACCGGTGAGCCTGATTTCAGTACCGGGTAAAATGGTAGAAACCATCATAAAGAACAAAATTACTCAGCATGTAGATAGTCATGGCTTAATGGGAGACAGCCAACATGGCTTTAGACAAGGAAGATCTTGTTTTACTAATCTGTTATGTTTTTTTGAAGGTGTGATAAAAAAGGTGGACAAAGGTGAGTCAGTTGATATAGTGTATCTGGACTTTCAGAAAGCCTTTGACAAGGTCCCTCATCAGAGTCTTTTGGCAAAACTAAAGAGTCATGGGATAGGAGGCAGTGTACTATTGTGGATCAGGAACTGGTTAAAAGATAGAAAGCAGAGGGTAGGGCTAAATGGCCAATTTTCCCAATGGAGAAAGGTGAATAGTGGTGTACCCCAGGGATCTGTGCTGGGTCCGCTGCTTTTTGACATATTCATAAATGACCTGGAAAGTGGAATAACGAGTGAGGTTATCAAATTTGCTGATGACACAAAACTATTTAAAGTTGTTAAAACCCAGGAGGATTGTGGAAAATTGCAAGAGGATCTTGATAAATTGGAAGACTGGGCATCAAAATGGCAGATGAAATTTAATGTGGACAAGTGCAAAGTTATGCACCTAGGGAAGAACAACCCAAACTATGGTTACACGATGCAAGGTTCCACATTAGGAACCACCACCCAGGAAAAAGATTTAGGCGTCATTGTGGATAACATGTTAAAACCCTCGTCCCAGTGTGCAGCAGCGGCCAAGAGAGCAAATAGAATGCTAGGTATCATAAGGAAAGGAATGGAAAATAAAACAAAAGGTATTATAATGCCTCTATATCGTTCCATGGTGAGACCGCACCTTAAATATTGTGTGCAATTCTGGTCGCCGTATCTTAAAAAGGATATAGCGTTATAAGAAAAGGTTCAGAGAAGAGCCACCAAAATGGTAAAGGGGATGGAAGGATACTCCTATGAAGAAAGGCTAAAAAGGTTAGGGCTCTTTAACCTGGAAAAGAGACGGCTGAGGGGAGATATGATAGAAGTCTATAAATTAATGAACGAAGTGGATCGGGTAAACGTAGATCGATCATTTACGTTATCAGAATATAGAAAGACTAGGGGACATGCAATGAAGCTACAGGGTAAACTATTTAAGACTAATAAAAGAAAATATTTTTTCACTCAACGTGTATTCAAACTCTGGAATTTGTTACCGGAGGATGTAGTAAAGGCTGTTAGTGTAGCTGGGTTTAAAAAAGGTTTGGACAAGTTCCTGGAGGAAAGGTCCATAAACCATTATTAAGAAGAGACCCAGGATATCAATGCTTGACCCAATAGAAGTATTGTGGAACCTGTGTCTTTTGGGGAAACTGCTAGATACGTATGACCTACATTGGCCACTGTTGGAAACAGGATACTGGGCTTGATGGACCTTGGTCTGACCCAGTATGGCATATCTTATGTTTTTATGCTTTAAAATCAGCAAAGATGTACGACAAGGCTGCATACTTTCCCTCTACCTGTTTAATTTATATGCAGAACAAATCATCAGAGAAGCAGGACTGCATGAAGACAACCGAGGTGTGAAGACTGGTGGAAGACTCATCAACAACCTTCGCTATGCTGATGATACCACATTACTGGCCGAAAGTGAAGGCGATCTGAAACATTTGCTTCTCATGATCAAGGAACATAGTCTTAAAATGGGCCTGTACTTTAATGTAAAGAAGACAAAGATCCTGAGAACTTGCAAAATCAATAAGTTCATCGATGATGGAGAAGAAATTGAAATAGTTGACAACTTTAACCTACATGAATCAACTATCAATATGGAAACAATCATCAAGAAATCCGGCGACGCATTGCTCTTGGCAGAATGGCTATGAAGGACCTAGACAAGACTCTCAAGAGCAGGGATGTCTCTCTCCATACAAAGATTTGACTTGTTCAAGCCATGGTATTTTCAATAATGTCATATGGATGTGAAAGTTGGACAGTGAAAATGACAGACAGGAAGAAATTCGATGCCTCTGAATTATGGTGCTGGTGACGAATATTGTGTATAACATGGACTGCCCAAAGAAGAAACCAGTCAGTACTAGTACTAGAGGAGATCAAACCTAAGCTTTCTTTAGAAGCCCAGATGACAAGACTTCAACTTTCATACTTTGGACACACCATACGAAGAGAGAGATCATTAGAGAAAAAGATCATGCTTGGAAAGGTAGAAGGTCAACACAAAAGAGAAAAGCCAGCAATGAGATGGATCGATACTATAACAGCAGCTATGGGTGCCACTCTATCAGTAATGAGCCGCCTGACTGAAATACAGTTTAGGACAGCTATGTAGAGGGTCACCCTGAGTTGACACTGACTCGATGGCACTTAAACACAGCTCCTGCACTTCTTGTGCAGAAGCATGGTGAAGAGGCTTAGCCCAGGGCAGGGCTTAGCCCAGAGAGCAGTGCAGGAATTAAGCAGGAGCAGGTAAAATAGGAGCAGGAACCCAACGTGGAGGAAAATCTGAAGATCCTGGCAGTGAGCAGAAGCAGAAACAGCACACCACTGAGCAGAGAAGGGAGCAGAGCTAGCAGTAAACACAGGACAGGCCCATCAAAAACTCTTGAACCAGCAAAGATGTATCTAGATACACTTCCTTAAATGCTGTAACTCATAAAATGCACCTCTTTCTGTTCCAATGGGCTCCTCCAAGGGGTGGGGGGGGGGGGCTTACCCTTTTGCTGTTTTTGGTCTTAACAGAATTTGAACTCAGTCTCTGCAGCCTCTGACCTCAAAGATCACAGGTTCAAACCCCATGCATGGGTGCATCATGGGGGGAATGCATGTGTGTGTGCACATGCGCACCATCAGGGGGATGTGTATGCACAAGCATCATGAAGGGGATGAGTATGTGTGCGCATGTCATAGGGAGTGGGGATGCACGTGCGCATCATGGGGAAATGGGAGGGTGTACACGCGCCATGGGGAATTTAATTTTAATTAATTTAATTTAATTAACAGATTTGTTATATAACGCTCCTTCCATTGATCAGATGCGGTTTCCATAGAACAACAATAAACAGTACAAGCTGTTTTTACATATAACAATTTGTAACTTGGGTATTACAGGTAACAATTAACAATTAGTTAACTATGTACAAATGAAACAGGATTAAACTATATACAGAGTTATTTGTCTTCAATACATTGTTTTAGGGGTACAGTACTTTATTCCTTTGTTGATCAATGTATTATCTGGCGTATGATTATCCTTTATCTAGCTGAGAGGTGAGAGGGAATGTGTGTGCGTGTGCGCGCATCTTGGGGAGGGGTGTGTGTGTGCATGTGGTCATGGGAGTGGATGCGTGAGTACTTGCGTACATCATGGTGTGTGTGTGTATCTGTGCACGCACATATCATGGGGAGGATGTGTGTGTGTGTGTGTGTGCATCATGGGGAGTATGTGTGTGTGTGTATGCATCATGGGGAGTGTGTGTGTGTGTGTGTATGCATCATGAGGAATGTGACATGCGTGCATCATGGGGGTATATGCACACGGGGATATGTGTGTGTGTGTGTGTGTGCGTCATGGGGGGGGATGTGTGTGGGTGTGTGCGAGCACATATCATGGGGGTGTGGGGTGCTGGAAGCATTAACGAACAGCCATATAAGTCTTCCCCTTCCCTCCCCTCCCCTCCCCCTGAGCAGAGAGTTTCAGGGAGACTCTCCTAGGAAGATCTTGCAATCACTGCTGTAATTAAAATAGTGCACTTCAGAAATTCCAGGCTGATTTGGGCCAGCAACTTGAAGGACTGAAGATAGATAGCTCATCGATAGAGTTGACAGACTCCGATCTTGCCTAAGGACCCCGAAACTCACTAGCTTAACATCATCTGGATGCACTCAGAAGAAACAGCCTGAGTCCCAAATGGCTGCACCTTGGGAGGGGCTGCAGGCACCCAGTAAGTGAGAGTACAGGCTCTAAGGGTTCCTGGCTTAAAGGAAACTCTGCCAGGATTGCCCCTACTGCATCCAAGGCCACTAACAGCTCCCCTTCATTGGAAGGTAATGCTAGGCTGTATACACAGCCTTAGAAGATCTCCTGACCCTTCTACGCCTGTCTTCTCAGAGTGTCAATGGTCGAGCTTCTTCTCCAGAAAGAAAGCAACCATAAGGCGAAGTGCTCTGCTACAGACAGAAGCTATCCTCAGAAGAACGCCACAACAACCAACTGACTAGTATCACCACCATGGAGCTGGGAGAAATTATAAAACCTGCTTTAACCAACAGCTACCTCCTTGGCAGGATGCTGCAAGTCTGCTAGTCTCTGGAAGGAGACTAGGCTCACTGATCATCTGCCCCAAGCCAAGTCAGGTATTTTCAGGAACTAACCTGCAACCCAGGAGCAAGAGGCCATAACCCTTATAGCTGGAGCCATCAGGCCACCAGCCGAGGGTGGAGCACTCCTCTCTGAGGGCTAGTCTCTAGGCATGCCCATAGCACTGCTTGTAAGTCGAAGGTGGCTACTGCCAAGGCTTCCTGAATGACCTCAAGCATCCCAAACCGAGATTCCACATATACGGTAACCCCTGCTCCTGGGATAGTCATGCACATCATCATAGCTGATTTCCATCCCTAGAGGCCCAATGGACTGATCCAGCTCACCATTAATTGAGGGAGCAGCTGAGACAGGATCTTAAGACACTGGGGGCCCAGCTTGAGGTTTCCCCCTCATAAAAGCCCATACGCTACCACTAGCGACCTGGAGAAGGTGGAGACAATGGAGACCAATCTGGTACCCTTGTCCAAAGCCAACTCTGAAATCTACGGAGCCACTTTAACTTTCCTGAGACTAAACAGGACCTGGCCAAGGAAAGATGGATCTTGAAGGGATCCTAATCGGCCCATGAGTGAACCACTTCTCCATCCTCCTCAGACTTACTTTGGGGCAGCCAGAACGTCACAAGTCCTTCAGAAAACTCCATTAGGGGAAGGCTGGACTTCTTTAACTACCTATGAGAAGAGCTCTCAGGAGACCCAGGACCATGGAGGGTACATTCGTGCCCCAAATCCCCCTGTAGAGTCTGAAAAGCAGCTAGTCAACTGAAAAAAGCCTGAGCAGTGTTTAAGGGACTGCAGCAAAAGCCAGCTTACAAGTGGTACCCCCTGGGGATCTCAGCTAGTGTCATCCTGTCATGCTCCACTTTTGCAGAGTCCACGCAGCCCACTGAAATAGCTGCAGAGCTTGCCAACAGCCCAGAGAAAAAGAAAGGAGCAGCAGGTGCTATAGGCACAGCACTGGGCCCACTCCACAGGAATCAGCTCAGGAAGCTGGCCAAAGAGTGCCTTGGGCATCAGAGCTGAAACGGCAGCAAAAACCTTGCAGCTGCAGTAAAATCACTAAGGGCTGAGGCAACAAAAATGAAACAAAATGCACAAAAGTGCTCTGAAAAACGGTTAAACAGAGCCCAGCAAACATAATTCCTGAAAAGGGAATCCCGAGGGCTGTTGGGCCAACCAGGGAAACCCTATCAGGGACACCCATACAAGCCTGGGGAGGCCTGGCTGGGGAATTTGTAGATAGATAGATATAAATAAAAAGCAATGAAAGCTGCTTTATTCAAAGCAGCAGAGAGCCAATTGAACTCCCTTTGAAATCAATGGGGAAAAGAAAACAAATTAGAAAAAATAGCCAAAAAAGGGAAATCACGTAAGTACAGCACGAGGGAAGGTGACTGAGGCCCAACTTACTGGCTCCCTCCCCCTTAGGGACACTGTGGGACTCTCCTGCTCCTCTTCTGGCCACCAGTGCTAGTAACCCGAAGGAAAAAGCATGGACACAGGGCGACTGTCCCCTCCATGAGACATGAGCGTACCCTATTCTCTGATTCATTGGGTCTTTCGGGACTCAATCAAAGACCTCTGCACCATAGTGCACGTGACGAAGGTCGGACTCAGTCCAAGGTTTCTGCACCAAAGTGTGGGCGAGGAGAGTCAGGCCTATCTTCACCACTGCATAAGTCCACATACCTTGCAACCTACTGGAGACAAGCAATACTGGATTCTCTCAGGGCTGTACCAAAGGATATCACTGAAAGTTGCTCAAGTCTGCCTCCACCTGGTAGCAGGAGGACATCATCTAGTCATCTGGACTGGTCTAGCAGGATGATAAGGAAGCAACAAGATTAAGGGTGTAACAGACTGAAGGGATGACAGCAGATGAGGCAGAGCTGAGTATCTGATTAGTTAAGGAATCAGAGGAATAGGGAGCGAGTTTGCAGGAGAGAACATAGCCTCCAGAGCCTCCACACAGCTAAGCTTTCAGCCTTCTATCTTTTGCCTGTTTTGTTGCTAATATAGAATTTAATTGTTGGTTATACATTCATTTTTGGGACTATTCTGACTGCCTACATTCCTTGTGTAGCTCTTAAATCAGATATCTGAGTGTGCCCTCAGTTCCATGTAAGACCTACTTGCCAGGAACATTTGGGTTCCCGCCCACCCTACCCACTCCAGGGCTGCATTGCCTATATAGTGGTCACATACGATGACATCTATCCTTTTAATTTGGTGTTAAGCCCACCCTTTCTTCTTCTCCTTCTAGGACCGCTTAATCAGCATGTCGTGTATTCAGTGCAATAACTGTGGTGCTTTCATTCAGAGAAGAATCGTTTGGAACTTAAGAGCTTGTCCTATATGCCTCATGTTAGCTGCCATGCATAAAAAATTGACTCTACTAAGGGAAGAACTAGCTGCAACGAAACGTACCTCTTCTAGGATAGTGTTTAGTTTTCTTTGTAAATAATTACCCTGGTTACCCAAGTTTTTTGTTCCTGTTCTATGTAAAAATAATACGGATAAAGCACAGTTACTTACCTGTAACAGGTGATCTCTGGGAACAGCAGGAATTAGTCCTCACATATGGGTACGTCGGTACCGACGGAGCCTGCGCGGGAAAGCTCCCCAGCTTCCTAGAATGGAAGCTTTTGGGACCTCCCACTGCACATGCGCACTGCCTTCCCGCCTTCCTGAACAGCTCTCCTCAGTTTCGAGTTTATAGCTGAGTCAATAGAGAGAGGACAGGAAGATAGATAGATAAAAGATACAACTCCTAGGGGAGGTGGGTGGGTTGTGAGGACTAATTCCTGCTGTTCCCAGAGATCACCTGTTACAGGTAAGTAACTGTGCTATCTCCAGGAACAAGCAGGAATAAGTCCTCACATATGGGGACTCCCTAGCTTAGATGCGTGGGATCCCCTGTCAAGGTTCGCCATCTTCGTATGGATCTCAGGCATCCATCCTGGGAAGGTGGGCAGGAGTTGTCTAAGAATGGAACAGGTGTTTGAGGACAGCCTGGCCAAACAAAGCATCCCGGCGGGAGTCCTTGTCCAAACAGTAATGGGCTGTGAAGGTATGAACCGAGGCCCAGGTAGCGGCTCGACAGATCTGATCAATGGAAACAGAGTGCAGATGAGCCATAGAAGTTGCCATGGCTCTCACATTGTGAGCTGTGACATGGCCTTCCAGAGGAATGTTTTTACTCTGGTAAGCAAAGGAAATACACTGAGCAATCCAATTGGAAAGTGTACGCTTGGAGACTGGAAGTCCCAAATGTGAAGGATCAAAAGCCACGAAAAGTTGAGAAGACTTTCGATGTGGCTGAGTCCTATTAAGGTAAAAGGCTAGAGCTCTTTTACAATCCAGAGTATGAAGGTTCCTCTCTGCACTGGAGGCATGAGGAGCCGGAAAAAATACAGGTAGATATACCTCTTGATTAAGATGAAAAGGCGAGACCACTTTAGGCATAAAGTGGGGATTCGTCCTAAGGACCACCTTGTCATGATGAAATCTTGTATAAGGTGGATTAGCCACTAGAGCTTGCAGTTCGCTGATGCGACGAGCAGAAGTGACTGCAATTAGGAATAGTACCTTCCAGGAAAGAAATTTCAAGGAGGTAGAAAATAACGGCTCAAAAGGTGGCTTCATAAGCTGACCAAGCACTAGATTCAAATCCCATGCGACCGGGGGGGGTCTGATGGGAGGTTTAGTGAGGGTCAGGCCTCTCATGAATCTTGCAACAAGAGGGTGAGAGGAGATAGGTTGTCCATTTACAGGTTTCAGGGATGCTGAAATAGCACTTAAATGGACTCTTACAGAATTCGTCTTAAGGCCTGCATTGGAAAGATGCAGGAGATAGTCTAAGAGGGAATTCAAAGGAAGTGCCAGAGGGTCAAGGCCCTGCTGAGCACACCAAATGGAAAAACGTTTCCATTTGAAAGCATAAGACCGCCTCGTGGAAGGTTTCCTAGAGGCATGAAGGATATCTTTCACAGGTTGAGAAAGATTAAAGTCTTGAAGACTTAAGCCTTCAGTAACCAAGCTCGGAGATGTAGGGATTTGGGGTTTGGGTGCCACAAAGTCCCGTCCTCCTGAGACAGAAGGTCTGGTGCAGCTCCTAAGTCCAGGGAGGATCCCTGGGAGAGCTGTAGAAGCAGAGGGAACCACACTTGGCGTGGCCAGCGTGGAGCTATGAGGATCATAGAGCCGTGATCTCTCTGGAGTTTGAACAGAGTCTTGGGAATCAGCGGAATGGGTGGAAAGGCATATAGGAACGCCTGACCCCAATGGAGGAGAAAGGCGTCCGTGGCCTGAGCTTCCTGACACGGAGTCCTGGAACAGAACCGGGGAAGTTTGGCATTCCACGGACTTGCAAAGAGGTCTATGTCCGGGGTCCCCCATTCCTGAAAGATTCTGGTTATCTGGTCCACGTGTAGGGACCACTCGTGTGGCAGCAGAACTCGACTGAGCCTGTCTGCTCGAGTGTTTTGAACTCCTGGAAGGTACACTGCTAGCAGATGAATTTGGTGCTCTCTGGCGAAGGCCCATAATCTGAGAGCTTCGTTGCAAAGCGACAGAGAGCCCGTCCCTCCTTGTTTGTTTATGTAAAACATGGCCACCTGATTGTCTGTCTGAACCAGGACAGTCAGGTTGGCAAGGAGGGTATGGAAGACCTTGAGGCACTGTTCCCTCTAAGCTGTGCGCGTGTGCGCGCGCACACACCTCGCCGAGCGAGCGCACACAACTTTTAAAGGAGCGCACAAAAATTACAGATTTCATGATGAGTTTTCAAACCTTGGGTTTTTTAAGGCCGCGGCTGCACTACCGATCTACTGCCACTTCGTCACTTCCAATTCCGAATCTCTCCTCTGCACTGAGTCCCCTGCCCTCACTCCTCTCACATGTGACGACGATTGACGAATCATGGCAGGCTAGAGGGAAATAAAAGGGAGGGGCAGACAGCAAGCCAGCCTCTTTCTGCTCTTGTGCCTGCCTGCGAGCCACGCACCTCCTTTAATCCCTCCCTCAGCCAGCCTTCAGTGCCACGTGCGAGAGGAACACACCGCTCCGGGACTGCTGCCTGGGGACGTGCTATCGGCAGCTTTGCTAGAGAGCAAATATACCGTTATCCGACGGGGGTATATCTGCTCCACAGTCGGATGTGGAAGAGACAGCCATAGGCTTCTCCTTTCCGAGGCGCAATAGAGCTGTGGTCTCGGGGGCTATTCACCAGCTTCGGTCCACTGCACATGGTACTGTACTGTACTTGTTTTACTGCTGTTAGTTTTTGTCAGCTTGTCTGGGGCACGACTGGTGGCCTGCCTTCTCAGGAGGATACCTTTATCCGTCTTCTCATCAGATGCTCCAGTTAAAAAAAATAAAATAAAATAAAATAGAAGTGTCTAGTTGGGCTCCTCTGTTCCAGATGGTTTGTTTAACATAGCAAGTCACGGTTCCCCTCAGTCCATGGTTGCTGGCATTTGCTTTAGCCTGTTTCTCTCAGGAGCAGAGTAGAATGAAATTAAATAAATAAAATGAACTTAAATATTTATACCAGACTGTTTGGACACCCAGTGTAAAATGGCAAAGGGCTGCAACTCCCGCGTGGGAAGCAGCCAGGATGCAGGAGGTTTAGGGGAGCCGGGTAACTTTTTTCCACAGCGGCATGCTGTTTGGGTTTAGGGAACTTTGTTGTTTTTTTTTTAAATTGAGGAACAAAACTAACAGCCACCAGTCCCCTGTGGTGAGCAGAGGGGTTTGTGCCAATTTTTACCATTTTGTTTTTGTTTGTGGCTATCCACAGTGGCTGATTCGGCTCGGAGTAGGGCACAGCTCTACAGAGTCCACTCGGCAGTACCACACCAGAATTGACTGAAGTGATTCTTGAATCGGGAGGTAGCACTTTTACTGTTTATTCTAGGGATGATTGCTGGAGGCAGTGAGCTCTGTCTGTGGTATGAAAGGTGACCATTTTTGAATAGATTCTGATGGGCTTTCTGACAGCGATGGCATATACTGTACTGCCCTGTCCTCTACGCACAGCGGGAGCTGAATGGAGCTCTCCGGTACGTAGTGTTTGGGACTAGGACACAGACTGTGAGTTTACCATCTTTATCCCCCTATTTTGGTCTGCATTGTAATTTATAATGCATTTTAATGTATTTTTGTTCATAGGTTGCCTTGGTTTTGTGGTACTGCTCCGTTCTGTTCGGTTCTCGGGTAGGATAAGTAGGTCCCCCACAGGAGAGAAACTGTTTTATTAATATTTCGTACTCCCCTTAGCGAAGTCCCTAGGGGACCAATATGTTTCTCTGGTAAATTCGTGCAGAGCTGACTGCAGTATACTGGAATTGTGGGGGGGTTTTTCTTGGAAATTAGACAGTTATTTGGCATCTGCCTTTGATGTTCTTGGCTCAAATCTTGAGTTCTTGTTTTTGACCATGAGTAGGTTTGCAGGAGGAGTAGCCTAGTGGTTAGAGCAACTGCCTAGTACCCAGAAGAGCAAGGGTTTGATTCCCACTGGCACTCCTTGTGACTTTGGGCAAGTCACTTTACCCTCCATTGCCTTGGAGGAAAAGGCTGGCAATCTACTTCCAGTGATACATTGCCAAGAAAACCCAGAGGTAGCTGGGTCGCTATGAGTCAACACTGACTTGATGGCACTAAAATTAAAAAAAAAAAAGGGTCTGCAGGGGGTAAGCAAAAAGCAAACTTTGGTTCTTGGGAGACTTTCTGCCTTCATGATGATTAACACCAATGTGGTGTACATACTGTATTCTAATGTGTAGTCAAATTTTAAAGTATATAATTCCAAGTGTCGTTATGTAGCGCACAAAAAATTTAACCTTCCTTCAAATGCCGCACGGCTGATATTTTATGCGCACACAGCCTACAGAAAATTAGAGGGAACATTGCCTTGAGGGCAAGGTAAATTGCTCGCAGTTCCAGGAGGTTGATATGAAGGGTGGCCTCCTGTGGAGACCAAGTGCCCTGAGTGGAGAGAGTTAGCAGATGGGCTCCCCACCCCAATTGGGAGGCATCTGTTGTGAGGGTTGCTTGGGGTAGCAAGGGCTGAAAGGGAGCCCCCAACAACAGATTCTTGGTGGATATCCACCAATGGAGGGACCAAGACAGACGGTTTGAGGTTTGTATTTGGTCTGAGAGTGCTCCCGACGCCTGAGTCCACTGGGTGGCCAGGGTCCATTGAGCTGCTCTCATATGAAGACGAGCGTAGGGCACCACATGTACTGTGGAGGCCATATGGCCCAGGAGGCGTAGCATTTCCCTGGCTGTCAAGTGAGTACTGGACTGGGCTTGGGAGGCCAAGCTCAGCAGACGCTGACCCCGAACCAGTGGAAGGTAGGCTCTTGCAGTGGTGGTGTCCAACTGGGCCCCTATGAATTCTAGAGACTGAGTAGGGCTGAGTTGAGACTTGGGAAGGTTTACCACCAGTCCCAGATACTGCAGAAGGCTCCTTGTGCGGTCTAGGGAAATCTGGGCCTGCGACTGAGTTGGAGCTCGAATGAGCCAGTCGTCCAGATATGGGAATACGAAAATTCCCATGCTTCTGAGAAATGCGGCTACGACTGCCATGCATTTGGTAAAGACTCTTGGGGCAGAGGCGAGACCGAAGGGAAGTACTCTGTATTGGTAATGACTTCCCTTGAACAGAAAGCGAAGATATTTTCTGTGGGATGGATGGATGAGTAGATGTGTATACGCATCCTGCAGGTCTAGAGAACAAAGCCAGTCCTGACTCTGAAGGTATGGAAGGAGAATGCCCAAAGAGAGCATTTTGAATTTCTCCTTGTACAGAAATTTGTTCAATTCTCTCAGATCTAGGATTGGTCTGAATCCCCCTGTCTTCTTTGGAATGAGAAAATAGGGGGAGTAGAAACCTGACCCTTGTTGATGAAGAGGAACCTCTTCTATGGCCCCTTGGGCAAGCAGAGAAGAGATCTCCTGATCCAACAGGGCTAGGAGAGGAGATGGAGAATTGAAGGGTCTCACCATGTGATGAGGAGGAAGGTTGGAGAAATGAAGTTTGTAACCCTCTCGGATGATAGAGAGGGTCCATTGCTCTGTTGTGATCTGTTCCCATCTGGGAGCAAAGTGAGCTAACCTTCCAGGTATGGTGAGAGGTTCTGGTTGGTCCAGAACCAGGAATGGCAAGTTCTCTAGGGGCAAGTCAAAACCCCTGAGGGGGTGGAGCCTGTTGAGCTGCAGTAGCTGCTGCAGGCTTTGCTCTTGCTTGTTTCGTTTGCTGACGTTTAGCCGCAAAACGAGGTTGAGAAGATTGCTGGCCAGTATTGGAAGCATATCTGGCCTTCTTATAATAAGGCCTCTTGAAAGACTTCTTCTTAGTGGGAGTAGAAGTGGACTTAGAAAGTCTCTCTAAGGTGGCATTTTCAGCGTCCATTTGAGTGGCCTTAACTTGCCACTCTGCACCGAATAAGTTCTCACCTGTACAGGGCAGATTCCGTAAGCCATCTAGAACCCAGGGTTCCAGATCAGAAGCCTGGAGCCAAGCCAGGCGTCTGGCTGCAATAGCAATGCCAGAAGCTCTGCTGGCTCCTTCGAAGGAATCAAAGGCAGCTCTGTTGGAGAACTTAGAAACATCTAAAAGTTGTTTCACAACAGAAAGGAAGTCCTCCTGTTTATCCTCAGGGATACAGGAGGCAAAATGCCGTACTTTCTTGGCAAGTTCCCCTAGGAACATGCCCATATAGAGGCTGTAGGAATTAATCCTGGCTATAAGCATACTAGCCTGGAAGATTTTCCTACCAAAAGAGTCTAGTGTCTTACATTCCCTTCCTGGAGGTGTAGAAGAGTGCCTTTTAGTACTCTTGATCTTTTTCATTGCAGACTTTACCACAATGGAGTGGTGAGGCAATTGAGTTTTCTGAAAACCAGGAGAAGGAGGGACCCGATACATGGTGTCCAACCTACGGGAATAAGGAGACAGAGTTAAAGGGTTCTCCCAGAAATCCATCAATTGTTCTTGAAGGATTTCATGGATAGGCAGAGTAACTGCTTCTTTAGGAGATTTAGAGTATCCTAAAATATCCAATCTTTTTGACCTTGGTTCCCTTTCAGAGGAAGTAGTGATAGAAAGGCCTTTAGCCATTTCTAAAATAAAGTCCTGAAAGGACAAATCCTCTGGAGGAGACATTCTCCTTTTTGGAGAAGAAGGTTCCTCAGGAAGGTCAAGGGAGAGCTCTGCAGACTCATCAGAGGAGACAAAATCCTCAGAGGAATCGGTGTATTCTCTAGTTTCCTCCAACGCACGATACGCATACCGATCGGTATCGACATCGGGCGTACCGGGTATGGAAGCGGTATGGAGCGAAAGCCCATACGGTACCGATTTGCGTTTAGAAGAGGAAGGCCTGGGTTCCGGCATGGCGGACGATACCGGAACCGGGCCCGGAACCGCTGGAAGCGGTACCGATGGCGTTGCAGCTTTAATGAAAGCCATGACGGCCTGCTGCATGGATTGGACAGTATTGCCCATAGACGCCACGGCTGCCTGGATGTCGGTACCGGTATGGGCCGGTACCCCAGAGCAGTCCAACAGGTGATCTGTCGAGGCCGTGCCATCGATGTCAACCTGTAGCCCCTGTATTGGCGTTTTGGAAGGAAGGACTTCCCGCCGGGGCTGTTTGGCTGGGGCAGGGTCCTCAAAACTAAGAGCCTCTCGATGCTTTGAAGGAGATTTGCTCTTTGAGGACTTGCCCACAGAAGGTTTGGTTACCTGAGATCCCTCCGGGGATGATGACCTGGATGACTGTGATGTTGGATTCTCTGAAGCAAACAGCACATGGAATTTGTTGGCCCGGTTCTGCAGCCCACGCTTAGACATTTGGGAGCAGGAAGGGCAGTCCGGAATGGAGTGGTCAGGTCCCAAACATTTAAGACACCATTCATGGGTGTCTGTGACTGATATTACAGCAGTACACTTGGTACACTTCTTAAATCCAGGGGCTGGCTTCTCCATGTGGAGAATTCAAGTAGGCCGGAAGGCCTAACTGAAGTGACCAAGTGCTGAAAAATAATAAAAGAAAAGAAAATAATTTTTCAAGAAAGAAAAAGGAAGACCGGCGATACCGGTATCGGTATGGGAAGGCAGGTACGCGGTCTAAAGAAACAAACAAAAAACTACAATTTCTTCAGCGGTGACAGGATACACGACCTGCTGGCTCCGCGGAAAAAGAGAAACTGAGGAGAGCTGTTCAGGAAGGCGGGAAGGCAGTGCGCATGTGCAGTGGGAGGTCCCAAAAGCTTCCATTCTAGGAAGCTGGGGAGCTTTCCCGCGCAGGCTCCGTCGGTACCGACGTACCCATATGTGAGGACTTATTCCTGCTTGTTCCTGGAGATTATGTATCTTATCTGATGTTTCATTGTTCTATGTAAACCGCGCTGACTGTAAATAGTGCGGTATATAAAAGTTGTTAAATAAATAAATAAATAAATAAACCAAACAAAAGTCCACCACCGCTCCCACAAAGAATCAAACATCCCAGGAACAAATGGATCACAGTGGGCTCAGGTAGATTGCGACCTGTAACGCAGAGACATCCTATACATCAAGAGATATCCCTGCATAATGCCTTCTCTGCTTTGGTTAATGAGGATGCCCAATTCATGGAAACTGAAGGGCCCTTAAATGAGACAGTCACTGCCCAATCTCCTGATAAAATATCAAATATCTTTAAAAGGATATAGCGTTATTAGAAAAGGTTCAGAGAAGAGCCACCAAAATGGTAAAGGGGATGGAAGGATACTCCTATGAAGAAAGGCTAAAAAGGTTAGGGCTCTTTAACCTGGAAAAGAGACGGCTGAGGGGAGATATGATAGAAGTCTATAAATTAATGAACGGAGTGGAACAGGTAAACGTAGATCGATTGTTTACATTAAAAGAATATAGAAAGACTAGGGGACATGCAATGAAGCTACAGGGTAAACTATTTAAGACTAATAAAAGAAAATATTTTTTCACTCAACGTGTAATCAAACTCTGGAATTTTGTTACCGGAGGATGTAGTAAAGGCTGTTAGTGTAGCTGTGTTTAAAAAAGGCTTGGACAAGTTCCTGGAGGAAAAGTCCATAAACCATTATTAAGAAGGGACCCAGGATATCAATGCTTGACCCAGTACAAGCATTGTGGAACTTATGTCTTTTGGGGAAACTGCTATGTACGTATGACCTAGATTGGCCACTACTGGAAACAGGATACTGGGCTTGATGGTCTGACCCAGTATGGCATATCTTACGTTCTTATGTTCTTATATGAAGAAAAACTCACCAAACAAAAACCTACTACTACTTGGAGATTCCATCTTCAGAGGCACCAACTTGGGAACACAGTTCAAAGGAGAGAAGATGGTCAAATGCCTCCCAGGCTCTTCAGCCAGCAGGAATACAAACCAAATTGTTGATGTACTTAGCGCAGAAAGTGAGCACACCAAAATTGATGTTGTCATCCTTTGGGTACAAATGACCTGGCTAGAAACAGTGCCTCCACAGTTCAAAGGGACTTCCAAACTCTCGGAGAGAAAATCAAGCCCATTGTTAACACTGTAGCATTCTCAGGTTCTTGGTAAGGGGGCAAAAAGGCTGCATCGCATAAACAGCTTTCATACATGGCTCCAGACCTGGTGCAAATAAGGATTCAGATTTGTAAGCGACTGTGGAAACAGATGGACCAACAAGAGACTATACTGTGCTGATGGACTACATCTCTCTGTCACAAGGAAAAGGATCATGAGTGAAAAATTCAGGCAGTATGTGGATATGCATTTAATCCAGAAAAAGGGGGTGACGGATGGGGAAGGACAAGTTCAGGACATCACTCCCGGCAAAAGCAGAATAACATCAGAAACAGCCACACTTTTAAACCAGACATCAATGGACAAGTGGGAAGAAGTGGGCAGAACAAAATCAATACAAAATACATGCAGGCCAGTTAAATGCTGGAAAGCAATGAGCACAAATGCTCGAAGCTTAGCCAACAAAGTTCCTGACCTGGAAGCCCTAATGGTGTAAATGGACTTGGACTTGGACATTGTGGCCATTAAAGAAAATAGAATTACACTTACCTGGTAATTGTGGTTCCTTGAGTGACTCCAGTTTAGTCCTCAACCTCTGGGTAGTGAACCTCCTCCTGCAGCTTGGAGACTGGGCAAGTCAAAAATTCATGACATCACTGGATATAGCCTGCTGGTCTCTCCCATCAGCCCCCAGTGAACTATTGACAAAGCAGACTCAAAGGAGCAAAAAATCAGTAACTTTTTTTTAACTGATTATATTCAAGGGCACGCAGAACATATAAGCTATCTACCTACTACTCTCCTTCCAGAAGGACAGGGACTGGTTCCTGCATGCTCCCCCTTTCCATCGAATGCCTAGTCCGAAACAATCCAGAGCAATATAGCAATATATATAACAATATCATAATATAATAATATAACAATATAGCGCAAAACAAATGGAAGCATCAAAACGACTGAACACCAGTGAAGGCCTATATCCACTTTTAACCTTGCACTTCCCCTAACAGAAAAAACACTGCTAAGACCCCATCCCCAGGCGGGAATGAGGACTAAACTGGAGTCACTCAAGGAACCACAATTACCAGGTAAGTGTAATTCCTATTTCCTTATCGTTCCTCCAGGTTAGTCCTCAACCTCTGGGATATATCAGAGCAGTAATCATTGGGAGGGACCTTTCCAGCCGGATCTCAACACTGCCTCCCTGAAAATGGCATCCTTAGCCACCAGAACATCTAGGCGGTAGTGCTTACTGAAAGTATGGAGAGACAACCAAGAGGCCTCTCTACAGATGTCCGCTGGCGGAACCAAACTGTGCTCCGTCCAAGAAGACACTTGCACTCTGGTAGAGTGAACTCGTAAGCTCCCTGGGACTATATAGTCCCGTAGAAGATAAGCCGATGCACTCTCCGCTCCAATCCATACAGAAATGGACTCCTTCGCCACCGCTTCCCTTTGCAGGGCCCTCCGAACACCCCAAAGAGAGACGATCCACCTTGCGAAAGTTTCTGAAACCTTTAAACACTGCCGCAGCGCTCCAAACAGCGCAAGCTATGGTTCAATATGCTCCCCTCCACCGCACCTAGCACTGGAAAAGAGACCATTTTAGTTAGGTGAATGTAGAAACCACCTTTGGCAACAACGACGGAACCAGCCACCAGACCACCTTCTGTCTGGAGACAGACAAAAAATGATTCCTGACAGGTCAACGCCTGCAACTCCGAAAAATCTCCTCGCTGAACAGATGACCATCAAACATACCGTCTTCAAGGCAAAACCCTTAACCTATGCCTGTTGCAAGGGCCCCAAAGGCGCGCTAGCTAATGCTCCTAAAACCAACTTGAGCTTCCCCGGTGGACTTAATATCCTATGACAGGGCTACAAGTCTGGTAACCGCCTGAGAAAGCGTACATCGACCTGTGCATGAGAGCCACTCCCTGTCCTTTGCCCCTATAGCAAGACAGAGCTGCTAACTGAACTCTCCAGGACCTGCCTTTTACCAAACCCGTCCTGCAAAAAACTTAATACCAAGGGAACTGGCACTGTTGTCGTGCAAGTGTGCCTCCGCAAGCACTCGTCCTCAAAGATGCGCCATATACGCACATATGCAAGGGACGTAAACTTTTTTGTGGCAAAGACTGCTGTCGAGCAACTCTTTTTCCTTAAGTTTGCCCTTTCATGGCCATCCCGTAAGCAAAAAACGATGCACCCGAGGCATTCGAAGGGAACTCTGTAGCAACAGAATCTCCAATGTCGGAAACCTCCATGGATTCCCATCGAGCAACCGTATGAAGCAGGCATACCACAGGCGCCTCAGCCAGCCCAAGGCCCCCAACCACACGTTTCCCCGAAGCGCTTCGATACGCAGAACCACTCGACCTCTGAGTACCCCCGGTGGAAAGACATAGAGAAGACCGGACGACGGCCGCTGTTGAAACAGTGCGCCGATGCCTTCCGACCTCCTTTTGCGTCGTCTGCTGAAGAAGCGACCCGTTTATGCAGAGTGAAACACCGCCAAATGCCACCATGAGGTCCATTACTGGTTGTCCCCATATGCGACCGATCTGTGCGAACACCTCCGGATGCCACTCCCATTCTCTGGCATCTACTCGGACCCAGCTGAGGAAATCCGCCGTCACAATGTCCTTACCCGCAACACCGAAAACGCTGGCAGCCAAAGCTTTATCTACACACACAGACCCTCTGCCGCGGCCTCTATGGCCACCCTTCCGGTTCTGCCCTGCCGATTGATGTAGGCCACTGCCGCAGAGTTGTCGGACAATACTCGCACCGCTCGACCTGTCACCTTAGCTTCGAACGCCTGCAATGCCCGGCGTATCGCTCGCATTTCCAGTCGCTTGATTGACCACTGGGTCTCCTGTGCACTCCAAGAGCCTTGTGCGAAACAATCTCCGAACGTAGTGGAGTTTAACAAAGTTTTTGGCCAAGCTCCCGGAGGAAAGGTCCATAACCTTTTATTAGAGAGAAGCTGGAAAATTATATGTATATTTTTATACCAACTTTCACCAATTCAAGATGTTCTACAAGGCACTCAACCCAACAGAGCATCACATCTGTTGTACATGCAACAGAACCCTTAAAATATGAGCATACATGAATCCACCGCTTGCCCCAATACAAGCATTGCGTAGCCTATTCGTCTTTTTTGGAAACTAGCCAGGTCCTTAAGACCTGGATTGGCTACCCTAGGAAACGGGATACTGGACCTGAAAGAGCTTGGTCTGACCCGGTATGGCATTTCTTGTATCCTTAGGAACGGAACCTCCCCAAGGTCTCTGCCTTGGAAGAAACAGGCTGCGCCTGGCCCTATGGCCCTGTGGCTAGCTCACACGGAGCAGTGCAGCCTAGTGGTTGAGGCAAGTTGCCAGAGGACCAAGGGTTTGAATTCCAATCGAGACCACCAACCTTGGGCCATAAAAACTGGGGTTTCTGGTCCCACAGGTGGTCCTTCTGGCCTTTGTTAAGCGACTTAACCCTCTGCCTCAGGTACCAAAACATAAATTGTGAGCCCTTCAGGGACAAGGGAACTAGAAATACCGTAATTGACTGTATACCAACCTGACCTGTAGGCAATCAGTATACTCAAATAAATAACTGACTGGGAATATGTGACCGTAGCAAACACTGGCAGTGGAGAGACATCAGAGCTGGTGCTGGTTCCTAGTCTTCCTTTCTCGCTCTCCCAGTCTTTCTGCCAGCATTGAGAAAAGGCTCAGAACAGATTGTCCAGTGGGCCGGGGACCTTGCGTCCTGGACATCAGAGAGAAAGAGGGGCTATGATCTGGGAGCAAAGCCCAAAGAGAAAGGGAAACTGGTGACTGACACTGTAGCTGTTCTATACTTTGAGTTTATTGTAAACTGCTTTGATTCATGAAAAGCGGTAAATAAGCACAAATAAATAAAATCTCATGCATATTCATTAGAGATATTCTGAAAAACAGACTGCTGTGCAACCATCCCAGGACTGCAGTTTGACATCCCTACTTTATGGGATGGGGAAAGGGAGACGAAAGAGTGTCCTAAGAAGAAAAGACTGTAGGAGGATATTGGAGGATATCAGCTCTGTTGTAGCAAAGTCCTTTTATTTATTTATTTAGCTATGCTTATATACTGCTTTTCACCTGATCAAAGCGGTTTACAGATATATGCTAACAGGCACTTTTTTTATTCCCTTGTAATTCACATTCGGCTTTTAGTTCAAAGTACCATTTTTGCCTATTTGGATTATGGAAATCTTACTTTTGAGCTGTTCGCAGAGGTAGATGAAACAGAATACTGTGGCTCGACTTATTTATGGAGTATCTAGATACACCCCTGTGTCACCACTTTTTCATGAACACCACTGCCTTAGGATTTTCAATCTGGCTAAAATTAAATTTTACACCATTCTTTACAAATTATTTAATGACTATGTGTCCAAATATATCACCTCACCTTTGATCCCAAATTTAGCAATTAATTCTAAGTGGAGTGGAGGAGTGGCCTAGTGGTTGGGGCAAGGTACTTCAGGCCGGAAGGTCGGGGGTTCAAATCCCACTAGAGGACAGCAACTTTGGGCCGGAAGGACTGGGGTTTCTAGTCCCACAGGTACTCCTTGTGGTCTTGGGCAAGCCACTTAACCCTCCATAGCCCATGTTCCCTGTAAAATAGTTATCTCCAAGTTATAATGCCCTGTTCAATGTAATTTCAGTTTGTTCAATGTAAACCGCACTGATGCAGAATATCACGGTATATAAGAGAATGTAAATAAATAAATAAATCAAATAAATGTTTATAGGCTGTTAGTGTTATTTTGTTTCCTTCATGTAAAGTTATTAGATTAAAATCAAACAGACAATTCCATATATGATAGCAGAACTACGGCCACAGTTACCAAAACAGATTAAATCTACTCTGTCTTTCTTAAACTTTCGTAAGAGTCTAAAATCTTGGTTGTTCAATAACTAACTAACTTTAGATATGAAAATTTTCATGCTATTTTTTGTTAACCGCACTTAACCATGAGTCTGGGAGCGTGGCGCTATATAAGCATGTATGAGATGAGATTAGGCTCCTTGACAGACTCTAATAATGTAGTGGATGAGAGGAGAGATGAGGTCCTGATGGAGACCATGCAAGCAAGCGCAAGAGCCTGAAGATTTCTAAATGTGTTGGCGGTAACAGTACGAATCTGTGGGAAGGTGGTTAAGTGAAAGTTACCACATGAAAAATCAGCGAGGGGAAGAACTCAGGTGGACCGGTTAGAGAAAAAGAATAGATCTAGATGGTGGCCAAGCAGGCGAGTAGGGGCAGAAGAGCATAGTTGGAGGCATGAGAGAGGGGTCATGAGCATGTGGGAAGGGGAAGATGGCTCAAGAAAAAAAAGGAAAATCAGGTTAAGTCTGTGAGAAAGAAAGAAGGGGATTTATTAGGGGGTCAATAAAGGACAGCTACCTGAAGAGGCAGTGGGATGAATAAGCAGATAGAATAGACTTCAAAGGAAGAAGAGGTTGGAACCTACAAGTAGCTTGATACTGCCCATGTTGGCCAAGCAAGCAAGGTGTATAGAAGAAAAGCTAGTTTCCATGATAGTGGGCAACAAATGAAAGAGAGTCCTCAAGGGGAAAGCAAAAGCCTCAGTTAAAACAAGCAGATGTGAAGTGTGAAAGCTAAAGAGGTCATGAATATAGGCAAGCTTGTTGGAATGAAGTGGACATGCAAAGGGAAGAAAAAAGGGAGGGAGAAGAATAGCAGTAAAATCAATAGTTTCTTTGGGGGGCCAGGAGATGGACAGATTTCCGCAGATGAGAAGAGCAGCAGGAGAAAACAGTAGAGATGGGGAGATGTAACTGTGACAAGGACGATGCTTTTTGCCATTTCCATTATTTCTGAAGCTGTGAAGCAGAAGATACGGCAGAAGACAAAATGACTGGTGGGGTGAAGAAAGTAGAGAATCGTAACTAAGAATGGGTACAGTAAGCTTGAGAAGAAAGCACAGTTACCTACCTGTAACAGGTGATCTCTGGGAACAGCAGGAATAAGTCTTCACATATGGGTATCGTCGGTACCGATGGAGCCTGCGCGGGAACGCTCCCCAGCGTCCAGTAAGAAAGCTTTTGGGAGCATCCCACAGCGCCTTCCCGCTGCCTTCCTGCCTTTCCCAACCGCCTCTCTCCAGTTTGAGTTTTAAAGCTGAGACAAAGAGAGAGAGAGGAAAGGAAAAATAGATAGAGAGATACAACTCCTAGGGGAGGTGGGTGGGTTGTGAAGACTTATTCCTGCTGTTCCCAGAGATCACCTGTTACAGGTAACTGTGCTATCTCCAGGAACAAGCAGGAATGAGTCTTCACATATGGGGACTCCCTAGCTGCAGATGCCAGGGGAAGACCCCAGGTTGTGTGTCCTTGGAAAAGACTCTACCTCCTCCTATGGATCTCTGGCATCCAACCAGGGTAGGTGGGTAGGAGTTGATTAGGAATGGAACAGGTGTTTGAGAACAGCCTGACCAAACAAGGCATCCCGGCGGGAGTCCTTGTCCAAGCAGTAATGGGCTGTGAAGGTATGAACCGAGGCACAGGTGGCCGCTCGACAGATTTGGTCGATGGACACAGAGTTTAGATGAGCCATTGAGGCTGCCATGGCTCTCACATTGTGAGCTGTGACATGGCCCTCCAGAGAAAGGTTTCTACTCTGGTAGGCGAAAGAAATACACTGAGCAATCCAGTTGGACAGTATTCTCTTCGAGACTGGAAGTCCCAAATGAGAAGGATCAAAAGCAACAAAGAGTTGAGAAGACTTTCTATGTTGCTGTGTTCTTTGTACGTAAAAAGCAAGAGCTCTCTTACAATCCAAGGTATGAAGATTCCTCTCTGCATTTGATGCATGAGGTCCTGGAAAAAAGACAGGTAAATATACCTCTTGGTTCAGATGAAAAGGCGAGACCACTTTGGGCATAAAGTGTGGATTGGTCCTGAGGACTACCTTATCATGATGGAACCTTGTATAAGGTGGATTAGCCACCAAAGCTTGCAACTCACTGATGCGGCGTGCTGAGGTGACTGCAATGAGAAAAATAACCTTCCAAGAAAGAAATTTCAAGGAGGTGGTGGCTAAAGGTTCAAAGAGTGGCTTCATGAGCTGGCCAAGAACCAGGTTTAAGTCCCATGCCACTGGAGGTGGTCTAATGGGAGGTTTAGTTAAAAGAAGGCCTCTCATGAATCTTGCTATAAGAGGATGAGAGGAAATAGGTTGTCCATTGAGAGGCTTGAGGGACGCTGCAATAGCACTCAAATGGACTCTTACTGAATTCGTTTTCAGACCTGCATGGGATAGATGCAGGAGATACTCTAGTAGAGAATTCAGAGGTATTGCAAGAGGGTTTAGACCCTTCTCTGAACACCAAATGGTAAATCTTTTCCATTTGAAAGCATAGGAACGTCTAGTAGAAGGCTTTCTAGAGGCATGAATAACATCTTTATCTTTATTCTTTATTAAAACATTTGATAAACCGCTACTGCCGAAGCATGGAGCGGTGTACAATAAAAGGTCCACACTGCAAATCATAGAAAAGAACACCATAAAAATGAAAGAAAAGTAAAACTCACAGCACACAGCAATAAAAACCAAATAACTAAGCAACTAAATTAAAATAGAGAAAATTAAATATAAAAACAAAAGAAAACAGGACAACAGACAAACAGCACAAAATGGGGGAACCACTCTATATTCAAGGGGGGGTACTGGCAGGAAGGTCAAAAGCCTGTGTGAACAGATGTGTTTTGAGTAATGACTTGAATTGAGGATAAGAAGATTCTAATCTGAGGAAAGGTGGTAGAGGTGGTGACTTGCTGAGAGAGATGAAAATCTTGAAGGTCTAGGCCCTCAGCAACCAAGCCCTGAGATGGAGCGACTGGGGGTTTGGGTGCCACAAAGTTCCCTCTTCCTGGGACAGAAGGTCTGGTGCAGAGCCCAAGTCCAGGGAAGGAGCTTGAGAGAGATGCAGAAGTAGAGGGTACCACACTTGGCGTGGCCAATGTGGTGCTATGAGGATCATGGTCCCTTGATCTCTCTGAAGCTTGAATAGTGTCTTGGGAATTAGGGGAATTGGTGGAAAGGCATAAAGGAAGTCTTGACCCCAGTGAAGGAGGAAGGCATCCTTGGCCTGAACTCCCTGACACCGAATTCTGGAACAGAACCAGGGAAGTTTGGCATTCCACGGACTTGCAAAGAGGTCTATGTCCGGGGTTCCCCAAATTCGAAAGATCCTGGCTACCTGGTCCATGTGGAGGGACCACCCGTGTGGAAGCAGAACTCGACTGAGTCTGTCCGCCCAAGAGTTTTGAACGCCTGGAAGATATACTGCCAGAAGATGGATGTGATGCTCTCTGGCGAAGGCCCACAGTCGCAAAGCTTTGTTGCAAAGCGACAGAGAGCCAGTCCTGCCCTGCTTGGTTACATAGAACATGGCTACTTGGTTGTCTGTATGGATGAGGACTGTCCTGTAGCTGAGCAGGGAATGGAACACTCTGAGAGCTAAGAATATTGCTCTGAGTTCCAAGAGATTGATATGCAGAGAAGTCTCCTGTGGAGACCAGATGCCCTGGGTGGAGAGATCCTGCAGATGAGCTCCCCAACCCACTGGAGAAGCATCTGTTGTCAGAGTTGCTTGGGGTAGCGACTGCTGAAAAAGGGACCCCAGCAACAGATTTGGAGGGGACTTCCACCACTGGAGAGACCAAAATAGGTGACTGGAGTTTGCTATTTTGTCTGACAGGCAACCTGATGCCTGAGTCCATTGGGTGGACAAAGTCCATTGAGCTGTCCTCATGTGAAGGCGAGCATATGGAACCACATGCACGGTGGATGCCATGTGGCCTAGTAGTTGTAACATCTCTCGAGCAGTTAAATGGGACTTTAACTGTATCTGGGAGGCTAACTGCACCAAGCGTAGGCAACGGGCCTGAGGAAGATAGGCCCTTGCAGTTGTGGTATCCAGCAAGGCCCCTATAAACTCCAGGGACTGAGTAGGGGTGAGATGGGATTTTGGGATGTTTATTACCAGTCCCAAATACTAAAGGACACGCAATGTGCAGGTTAGAGAAATCTGGGCCTCTGACTGGGATGGAGCTCGAATGAGCCAGTCGTCCAGATATGGGAAAACGAATATTCCTAGAGTGCGTAGAAATGCAGCTACTACTGCCATGCATTTCGTGAACACCCTTGGTGCAGAGGCCAGACCGAAAGAAAGCACCCTGTATTGGTAGTGCTTTCCTTGAAAAAGGAACCGAAGGAACCTTCTGTGTGTTGGATGGATGAGGACATGGGTGTACGCATCCTTGAGATCTAGAGAACAAAGCCAATCCTGACTCTGAAGGTATGGCAGCAGAGTACCGAGAGAAATCATCTTGAATTTCTCTTTGAATAGAAACTTGTTCAATTCTCTGAGATCTAATATGGGTCTGTAGCCCCCTGTTTTCTTTGGAATAAGAAAATAAGGGGAGTAGAACCCTGAGCCCTGTTGAAGAAGGGGTACTTCTTCTATTGCCCCTTGGGCTAGAAGGGTAGCAATCTCCTGACCCAGAAGGTTGAGGAGAGATGTTGGAGAATTGAACTGTCTCACCATGGTGTGGGGAGGAAGGTTTAAGAAATGAAGCTTGTACCCTTCCCTTATAATGGAGAGGGTCCATTGCTCTGCTGTGATTTGCTCCCATCTGGGAGCAAAGTAAGCCAACCTTCCTGGAATGGTGAGGGGCTCTGGTTCTTCCAGAGCCAGAAAGGCTAAGTTCTCTAGTTGCAAGTCAAAGGCCCTGAGGAGGCTGAGGCTGCTGAGCCGTGGGAGGCCTGGCAGCCTTTGACTTGGCCTGTTTAGGTGGTTGCTGACGTTTTGCAGCCAAACAACCTGCAGAAGATGCCTGCTGACCATAAGCAGGATAGTATCTTCCCTTTTTAGAAAAGGCTGTCTTTTTGAACAATCTTTTCTTAGCAGGAGCAGAGGTAGACTTTGAAAGTCGATCCAAAGCAGAGTTCTCAGAATCCATCTGTGTGGCCTTTGCTTTCCAATCCCTGCCAAAAAGGTTTTCACCTGTGCAAGGAAGATTTCCCAGTTCATCTTGGACCCAAAGTTCCAAATCAGAGGCTCGTAACCATGCAATTCTACGTGCACCTATGGCAATAGCCGAGGCTCTGCTTACACACTCAAAAGAGTCAAAGGCTGCACGGTTGGAAAATTTGGAAACATCTTGGGCATGTTTAAGCCAAGTGAGAAATTCCTGCCTTTTATCTTCTGAAATAAAAGGGGCTAAAGTCTGCAGATGATCTGTGACTTCTTTTAGAAACATCCCCATATAGAGACTATAGGAGTTGATTCTGGCAGCAAGCATATTGGCTTGGAAAACCCTTCAGCCAAAGGCATCAAGGGTCCTGCATTCATGTCCTGGAGGATTAGATGAGTGTCTCTTTGCACTCTTTATTTTCCTCATGGCAGACTCTACCACAATAGAGTGGTGAGGAAGCTGAGACTTATGAAAGCCAGGACAAGGAGGGACACGGTACATGGTGTCTAATCTACGAGAATGAGGAGAGGTAGTAAGAGGAGTCTCCCACATGCTCAACATGAGATCATAGAGAATCTCATGAATAGGTAAAGTAGCTGCTTCTTTAGGAGCCTTAGGATATTGCAAAATATCTAGTTGCTTGGCTCTAGGCTCTGACTCAGGGGCCACTGTAATGGAGAGGCCCCTAGCCACTTCCCTAATGAAGTCCTGAAAAGACAAGTCTTCTGGAGGAGCCATTCTTCGTTTTGGAGAATCAGACTCCTGAGGAAGAAGTACCGGTGCCTCGATAGAAGCCTCCGACTCATCAGAGTCTTCGGAGGAATCGAAGTATCGCCTGTCCGGATGCTCCTGTAAAGCCCGATACGCGTACCGAGTGGGATCAACATCGGGAGTAAGCGGTACCGGTTCTGTACCGATGGGCGTCATCGGACAGGGTACCGCTGCAGTCGACATCGAAACCGATGTCGATGCAATCGGTACCGGCACTGGGAACGATGCCAGTGCCGGAGTCGGTACCGGCAACGGAGATTGTTGCGGTACCGAAGGCGTCAAAGCCTGCATAAACACCGTTAGGGTGCGCTGCATGGACAGAATCTTCTGATCCATCAACGCCACCAGAGTCTGGATGTCGGTACCAGTGGAGGCCACTGGTACCCCAGAACAAGGCAACAGGTGATCGGTCGAGGCCGAGCCATCGATGTCAACCTGTGACCCCATAGACAATGCTTTGGAAGCCGGAACTTCCCGCCGGGGTAATTTTGCCGGTGCGGCATCCTCGAGGACAAGCCTGGAGGCATCTCGATGCTTAGAGGGAGATTTGCCCTTCGAAGACCGGCTAGATTTATGTTTGGTTACCTGAGATCCATGGGAGGAAGAAGCAGCCCTGGAAGACGTCGATGTCACCGAGGCTGCTTCAGAGGGAAACAGGGTACTGAGCTTGGCTGCTCGGTTCTGCCGACCTCTTTTAGACTCAATCCGTGATGGAATGGTCAGGCCCCAAACATTTTAGACACTAGTCATGGGTGTCTGTGATAAATAGTACCGCCACACTTCGTGCACTTTTTGAACCCAGAAGCGGGCTTCTCCATGAGGAGAAAAAATGTTCAGGCCTAAGGCCCAAACCGAAAATGCACAGTTGAAGAAAGAAAAGGGTTTTTTGTGTTTTTTTTAAAGAAAGAAGAGAAAAGACCGGCGGTACCGGTCTGACGTCGAAGAAGGCAGACGCAACACAGAAAAATAAAGAAAAAAGTTAAGAATTCTTCTGCGGTGACAGGAAAGCACAGTTACTTACCTGTAACAGGTGATCTCTGGGAACAGCAGGAATTAGTCCTCACATATGGGTACGTCGGAACCGACGGAGCCTGCGAGGGAAAGCTCCCCAGCTTCCCAGAAAGGAAGCTTTTGGGGCCTCCCACAGCGCATGCGCGCTGTCTTCCCGCCTTCCTGACCAACTCTCTTCACTTCGAGTTTAAAGCTGAGACAATAGAGAGAGGAAAGGAAAGATAGATAGAGAGATACAACTCCTAGGGGAGGTGGGTGGGTTGTGAGGACTAATTCCTGCTGTTCCCAGAGATCACCTGTTACAGGTAAGTAACTGTGCTATCTCCAGGAACAAGCAGGAATGAGTCCTCACATATGGGGACTCCCCAGCTAAGATGCCCGGGAGATTCCCAAGGGTATGAGACCCTGAAAGGTTCCTAGTCTTCCTATGGATCTCAGGCATCCATTAAGGGATGGAGGGCAGGAGTTGTTTAAGAATGGAACAGGTGTCTGAGGACAGCCTGACCAAACAAGGCATCCCAGCAGGAGTCCTTGTCCAAGCAGTAATGGGCTGTGAAGGTATGAACCGAGGCCCAGGTGGCTGCTCGACAGATCTGATCAATGGATACAGAATGAAGATGAGCCATAGATGTGGCCATGGCTCTCACATTGTGAGCTGTGACATGGCCTTCCAGAGAAAGGTTCTTACTCTGATAAGCAAAAGAAATACACTGAGCAATCCAATTGGACAGTGTTCTTTTTGAGACTGGAAGTCCTAAATGAGAAGGATCAAAAGCAACAAAAAGTTGAGAAGACTTTCGATGTTGCTGTGTCCTGTGGAGGTAAAAGGCAAGAGCTCTTTTACAGTCTGGAGTATGAAGGTTCCTCTCTGCATTTGATGCATGAGGAGCTGGAAAAAAGACAGGTAGATATACCTCTTGATTAACATGAAAAGGTGAGACCACTTTAGGCATAAAGTGGGGATTTGTCCTAAGGACTACCTTATCACGATGGAACCTTGTATAAGGTGGATTAGCCACTAAAGCCTGCAGTTCACTGATGCGGCGAGCAGAAGTGATTGCAATAAGGAAAATGACTTTCCAGGAAAGGAATTTTAAGGAGGTAGTGGCTAAGGGTTCAAAGGGTGGCTTCATAAGCTGACCAAGAACTACGTTTAAGTCCCATGCCACCGGAGGAGGCCGAATGGGAGGTTTAGTTAAAGTTAGATCTCTCATGAATCTTGCAATAAGAGGATGAGAGGAAACAGATTGTCCCTTGATAGGCTGAAGAGATGCTGCAATAGCACTCAAATGGACCCTTACAGAATTGGTTTTAAGTCCTGCATTGGAAAGATGCAGGAGATATTCGAGTAAAGAATTCAAAGGTAGTGCTAGAGGGTTAAGACCTTTGTCAGCACACCAAATTGAAAATCTTTTCCATTTAAAAGCATAAGAACGCCTGGTGGAAGGTTTCCTAGATGCATGGAGGACATCCTTCACCTGTTGAGAAAGATTCAAGTCTTGAAGGTCTAGGCCTTCAGTAACCAAGCTCTGAGGTGAAGGGACTTGGGGTTTGGGTGCCACAAAGTCCCCTCCTCTTGAGACAGAAGGTCTGGAGCAGCTCCCAGATCCAGGGAGGGTGCCTGGGAGAGATGCAGAAGTAGAGGGTACCACACTTGGCATGGCCAGCGTGGAGCTATGAGGATCATAGATCCTTGATCCCTCTGAAGTTTGAATAGAGTCTTGGGAATCAAAGGAATGGGTGGAAAGGCATACAGGAAGGCCTGACCCCAATGAAGGAGGAAGGCATCCTTGGCCTGAGCTCCCTGACACGGAATTCTGGAACAGAACCGGGGAAGTTTGGCATTGCACGGACTTGCAAACAGGTCTATGTCTGGGGTTCCCCATTTCTGAAAGATTCTGAGTACCTGATCCATGTGCAGGGACCATTCGTGTGGAAGCAGAACTCGACTGAGTCTGTCTGCCCAAGAGTTTTGGATTCCTGGGAGGTATACTGCCAGGAGATGGATTTGATGCTTTCTGGCGAAGGCCCACAATTTTAGAGCTTCGTTGCAAAGCGACAGAGAGCCAGTCCCTCCTTGTTTGTTTATGTAGAACATGGCTACTTGATTGTCGGTATGAACAAGGACTTTCATGTTGATGAGGAGGGTATGAAAGACCTTGAGAGCAAGGAAAATTGCTCGCAGCTCCAAAAGGTTGATATGAAGGGTGGTCTCCTGTGGAGACCAAGTGCCCTGAGTGGAGAGGTCTTGGAGATGAGCTCCCCAGCCTGTTTGGGAGGCATCTGTAGTGAGAGTTGCTTGGGGTAACAAAGGTTGGAAGGGGGCCCCCAACAACAGATTTTGAGTGGATATCCACCATTGGAGAGACCAAAAGAGATATTTCGAGGTTGCTATTTGGTCTGAGAGAGATCCTGATGCTTGGGTCCACTGGGTGGACAAGGTCCATTGAGCTGCTCTCATATGTAGGCGAGCATAAGGCACCACATGAACTGTGGATGCCATGTGGCCTAGCAGTTGTAGCATCTCTCTGACAGTCAATTGGTTTCTGGACTGAATTTGAGAGGCCAAGTGCACTAGACGGTGGCAACGGGCCTGAGGAAGATAGGCCCTTGCAGTGGTAGTATCTAGCCAGGGCCCTATGAATTCTAGGGTTTGAGTAGGGGTGAGTTGAGACTTTGGCAGATTGATGACAAGTCCCAGATACTGCAGTATGCATCTGGTGTGGTCCAGGGAAGTCTGAGCCTCGGACTGAGATGGAGCTCGGATGAGCCAGTCGTCCAGGTACGGGAAGACAAAGATCCCCAGAGTGCGTAGAAATGCAGCTACTATTGCCATGCATTTGGTAAATACCCTTGGAGCAGAGGCTAGACCGAAGGGGAGTACTCTGTATTGGAAATGTTTTCCCAGGAACAGAAACCGTAGGAATTTTCTGTGGGATGGATGGATGAGTATATGTGTGTACGCATCCTTGAGATCTAGAGAACAAAGCCAGTCCTGACTCTGTAGGTATGGAAGGAGAGTACCTAGAGAAAGCATTTTGAATTTCTCTTTGTATAGGAATTTGTTCAATTCTCTGAGATCCAGAATGGGTCTGTAACCCCCTGTTTTCTTGGGAATGAGAAAATAAGGGGAGTAGAAACCTGACCCTTGTTGAGGAAGAGGAACCTCTTCTATTGCCTTTTGGGCGAGAAGAGTGGTCACCTCTTGGCCCAACAGGTACAGGAGAGATGGGGGAGAATTGAATTGTCTCACCATGGTATGGGGAGGAAGGCTGGAGAAATGTAGTTTGTAGCCCTCTCTGATGATAGAGAGGGTCCACGGTTCTGATGTGATTTGTTCCCATCTGGGAGCAAAATGAGCCAACCTTCCTGGGATGGTGAGAGGTTCTGGCTGTTGCAGAGCCAGAAAGGTTAAGTTCTCTAGAATCAAGTCAAAAACCCTGAGGAGGTTGGGACTGCTGGATTGTAGCAGCCCCTGTAGCCTTTGTCCTGGCCTGTTTAGTTTGCTGACGCTTAGGAGCAAAGCGAACTTGGGAAGATTGCTGGCCAGTATTTGTGGAGAATCTGGTCTTTTTATAGAAAGTTTTCTTAAAAGGTTTTTTCTTGGCAGGGGTAGAGGTAGACTTAGAAAGTCTATCTAAAGCAGCATTCTCTGCATCCATTTGAGTGGCTTTGATTTGCCACTCTTTGCCAAACAGATTTTCACCTGTACAGGGCAGATTGCCCAAGCCTTCTTGTACCCAAGGTTCCAAATCAGAGGCCTGGAGCCAAGCCAGTCTGCGAGCAGCTATGGCTATGCCAGAGGCTCTGCTTGCCCCCTCAAAAGAGTCAAAGGCTGCTCTGTTGGAGAACTTTGAAACATCTTGAGTGTGCTTTAGCAAAAGAAGGAATTGCTCCTGTTTATCCTCTGGGATAAAGGGGAGAAACTGACGTATCTTTAATGCAATCTCTTTCAAAAACATGCCCATATAGAGGCTGTATGAATTGATTCTGGCAATAAGCATGCTAGCTTGGAAGATTTTTCTCCCAAGAGCATCCAGAGTCCTACATTCTCTTCCTGGAGGGGTAGAAGAGTGTCTTTTGGTACTCTTTATCTTTTTCATAGCAGACTTCACCACAATAGAGTGGTGAGGAAGCTGAGTCGTTTGAAAACCAGGAGAAGGAGGAACCCGATACATGGTGTCCAAACGTCAAGAATGTGGAGATAGGGTGAGAGGAGCCTCCCACAAATCCATCATGTGTTCTTGAAGAATTTCATGTATGGGTAAGGTGGCTGCCTCTTTGGGAACCTTAGAGTATCCTAAAATATCTAATTTTTTTGCTCTAGGTTCCTTTTCAGAGGATACAGATATGGAGAGTCCTTTAGCTACTTCAATAATGAAGTCTTGAAAGGACAAATCCTCTGGAGGAGACATTCTCCTTTTTGGAGAAGAGGGCTCCTCAGGAAGAGTAAAAGAGACGTCAGCAGAATCATCTGATGTATCAGAATCTTCAGAGGATTCAAAGTATCGTCTATTTGCTTCCAGAGATCGATACGCGTACCGATCGGTACCGACATCGGGCGTACCGGGTATCGGAGCGGTATCGAAGAAAGCTCCGGAACCGGAGACCGGAACCGGCATGCTACTGGAAGTAGATGCTCTGGGTACCGGTATCGGTTGCGGTACCGGAATCGGAGTCAGAACCGATTGTCGCGGTACCGATGGCGGTGCAGCATTAATGAAAGTCAGTAAGGCCTGCTGCATGGATTGTACCGTAGTACCCATAGCCGCCACAACTGCCTGGAAGTCGGTACCGGTGTTAGCCGGTACCCCAGAGCAGTCCAACAGGAGATCAGTCGAGGCCGTGCCATCGATGTCTACCTGTAACCCCATAGGAGGAGCTTTGGAAGCCGGAGCTTCCCGCCGGGGTTGTTTGGCTGGGGCAGGGTCCTCAGGGTCAATTGCAAGGGCCTCTCGCTGCTTAGAGGGAGATTTGCCTTTTGAGGACTTGCCCGAAGAATGTTTGGTTACCTGAGATCCATCAGGAGAAGAAGACCTGGAGGATGTTGATGCTGGAGTATCGGTAGAAAACAGCATATGAAATTTAGCTGCTCTGTTCTGTAAGCCCCTTTTGGACATCAGAGAGCAGGATGGACAATCCGGAATGGAATGGTCAGGTCCCAAACATTTAAGACACCACTCATGGGTGTCTGTAACTGAAATAGTACCGGTACACTTAGTGCATTTTTTAAAACCAGAAGCTGGTTTTTCCATGAGGGAGACCTGAGAAGGCCTAGAGGCCTCACAGAAAAAATACACCAAGTGTAGGAAAAGTAATTATATATATATTTTTTTTTTTTTTTAAATAAACGAAAAAAGGACTGGCGGTACCGGTCTGGAATCGGGGAAGGCAGACACGCGGTCAAAGAAACAAATTAAAATAACAATTTCTTCAGCGGTGACAGGAACACGACCTGCTGGCTCCGCGGAAAAAGAAGAACTGAAGAGAGTTGGTCAGGAAGGCGGGAAGGCAGTGCATGCGCTGTGGGAGGCCCCAAAAGCTTCCTTTCTGGGAAGCTGGGGAGCTTTCCCGCGCAGGCTCCGTCGGTTCCGACGTACCCATATGTGAGGACTCATTCCTGCTTGTTCCTGGAGATCACGACCTGCTGGCTCCGCGGAAAAGAAGAACTGGAGAGAGGCGTTTGGGAAAGGCGGGAAGGCAGCGCGCAGGCGCTGTGGGATGCTCCCAAAAGATTTCTTACTGGACGCTGGGGAGCGTTCCCGCGCAGGCTCCGTCGGTACCCATATGTGAAGACTCATTCCTGCTTGTTCCTGGAGAAAGTGTAACAAAGCCATGGAGAAAAAAAAAAGGGAGGTGATAATATGGCGCATGCTTTCTAGCAAGTAGCAGAAAGAGCAGGGTGTCAGCAGCCAAAGTCCAAAAGGGTCACGGAGGAAATGGGAGTCACTACAGATGAAGCTGAAAGCAGTATGCAGATGGGCTCCCCAGCACCTCTGTCCACGCAACATGGCAAAAACCCAGAGAAAATGATAACAGGCTGGATAACCCAAGTGACATTTATCTGCTGCCCTCACCACTGTTCTTTTTAATCTTCAATTCCAGAGCACACAACTCAATAACACAGTCAGTCTCTCTGCCTCTCTACAGCACGCAGAGTCTCACTGCTTGGTAGAGAGCAGCCAGCCATGAAGCAGCATTGAAAGCTGTGGCAATAATAGTTCCCTCTGATAAGATTTGGTGAGACAGGAAGCAGAGTCTCCACATTCCACTCAAAGCAGGGGGCAGGGAATGAAACTTACTCTGCACCTCTCTGCATGCTGCAAGGATTTAAAGATTGTTTTTCTGCTATTTTTGTCTGTAATCAAGGTTTCTCATATACAACTTTGTATTTTTAGCAGTCCTCCTGTTATAATGCCTTTGGTGTCTATTTGTCTAGGGCTCCAGATAACTGGGATGACTATTTCCAGTTCATACTCATATAACATGTGGTGTTCCCTTCTCTGTACAGTCACTCTCCCTCTCCGATTAATGCCTGTTCCTAAACCTGCTCTTCCCCGTCACTCACAAGAAAACTCTAACTATAGGCAGCCAAACCCTTGACTGCACTTCCTGTTGGCAACCAAAAGGACACTTCCTGGAAGCAGTACACTGCAAATAAGTATAACACCACCAGTTACACAGGCGTTCCTACATAACTGCAAGAATTAGAAAAATGCAGTAACACAGCGGATGACAGCAAAGAAAGAACAGCTGGCCCATCGTCGGGCCCATTTACTGCTCTCCACGCAGCAAGTGCTAGACTATATTCCAGCTACCAGACACAGCATCAGCCCAAGTGATTTTTGAGGAACTGTAACCGTTTAGCACCAGCCTAGCTACATCACTAGGTCATGCCCCCTTCAGTTCTTTACTTACTGTTTTGTTCTTATCCACATTACTTTTGTTTTTTCTCTAAAACAGTGCTTCTCAAGCCAGTACTGGAGCACCCCTTAGCCAGTCTGATTTTCAGGAGATCCACAATGAATATGCATGGAAGCAATGTATGCGAATCTCTCTCATGCATATTCATTGTGGATCTCCTGAAAACCAGACTGGCTAGTGGGTACTCCAGGACTAGCTTGAAAAACACTGATCTAGAGGGAGTCAACAGTAAACTCTTTGCAATATTGCAACATCCCAACCTCGAGCACCCCAAAGTTGCAGAATCAGTGACCACAAGGAAACGAAGGGTAGTGGTGGATGGAGACTCTCTTCAGAGGGGTACTGAGGCGTCCATCTGCCAGTCAGACTTGATGTCCAGAGAGGTATGCTATCTGCCAGGTGCCAAAATCTGAGATGTTATGGAGAGTTTGCCAAGACTCAAACCCACTGACTATTATCCGATGTTGCTCATCCATGTCGACACAAATGATACTGCCAGGTATCCCTCTGAGCATATCAAAAGTGACTTCATGGCTCTGGGATAGACAGTGAAGCAGACAGATTGGCAGGTGGTGTTCTCTTCAATCCTCCCCGTTAAGGGTAACGGCCAAGGCAGAGAAGCTAGCATCCTGGAGATAAATGCATGACTGCATGAATAGTGTCATCAAGAGTGTTTTGGTTTCCTGGACCATGGGATGCTGTTCCAAGGGTTGCCGAGCAGAGATGGCGCCCATCTGTCCAAGAAAGGTTGACGTGTCTTCAGCAGCAGACTGGCTAATCTACTGAAGAGGGCTTTAAACTAGCTTTGTTGGGGATGGGTGAAGAAAGCCTCAGGTAAGTGAAACATTAAATACCTTTATGAGAATGGGTAAAAGGGTAGGAAGAAGGGGAGGAGGAGAGGCACTATATGTAAAAAATAATATTAAAGCCATAGAAATACAGAGCTTAAAATGAAGCGAGGAAGCACTGTGAGTTAAACTAGAAAGAGGGAAAGAGAAATCTATCTGCATTGGTGTGATATACAGACCTCCCTCACAGGGAGAAGAGGTGGATGGTGAGTTAATAAAAGACATATACAGCATTGCCAAGAAAGGGGGAAGTGCTACTGATAAGGGATTTCAATATGCCAGATGTTCACTGGCACAACCCTGCTGCAGTACCATCTAGAAGTAAGGAGATCCTGGATTCTCTATAGGGAGAACTATTCAGGCAACTGGTAACAGGAGCCACACGTGAAAGTGGTGAAGATGTTTCTGATGTTATAATGGGAGATCATCTCGCATCCAGTGATTACCAGATGGTGTGGTTCAGTATTAGGATTAGGGCTGATAAAAGCCATTCAAAAGCGAGGATCTTAGACTTTAGGAAAACTAATACCAAGATAGGCCAATTCCTCAAGGAGTCATTAGTGGGATGGGAACAGCTGGGGGATGTAGAAAACAGTGGGCAAAATTGAAAGGGGATATTTTAAGGGCAACCAACCTTTTTTGTTAAAATAGTAAATAAAAGGAAAAGGAAAAGGAGACCGCTATGGTTTTTGAAAGAAGTAGCTGAAAAGGTGGAGAAAAAGAGGGAGGCTTTCATGAAATACAAGAGATCACAGAGAGAGGAAGACAGGCATCTATATTTGGAAAAACTTAGAGAAGCTAGCACGTCCCAAATGCAGTTTGCACACACATTAGAGAATATGAAAAACAGAAACAGGGCAAACACATAGGATAAAAAAAGGACAAATAGGTGATGTTAGAAAAATAACTAGGCACCTGCCTATGCCACCAGGTTGCAGGGGCTACATGGTGCAGCTGCCATGGCAGTAGACTACAACAGCCTGACAGCCACAAAACCAGTACCTACAGGTCTGGAGTGACCCTGCTGGGAAAGTGGGCAGACATCCGCAGAAACATCAACAGCTGTCTTGACTGACTGCTGCTCACGTCTGCATATGCACTGGATACTTGTCAAAGGGCTGCTAGTGCTGTATGATGCCATGGTATCAGGAGACAGGGCCTGTGTGCTTCAGCCAGTACTGGCCACATAGCCAGAACTGGAGCTAGCAAAGCACAGCAGGAGGTTGGTTATGCAAATGAGATGTCTATTATATCGGCAACATGATAGTTTGGCATCAAAAGGTGCTGTCAGATCCCCACCTCCCCTGCATGGGGCAGCATGCAGCAGTGCACACGTGCATCTAGAGGGCCATGTTCCTGTGGCAGATGACCCCTCACTCCAACCATGGAAGAATATGGCTGAGGCCTACCAGCACTGAGCAGCTACTCAACTTTTTTAATATATTTAAATCTTTTTTATTGAAAAAATAAAAAGGAAAATACATTTTCAAATGAATAAGCATTAAAGAAAATAACATAGTCCACATCTAGGGGAGCGGCCATTATAAACAAGGAAAAATAATAAAATTATACGATACAAATATTGAATCCAGAGAATGGAAGGAACTGCATGCCCACAATTTATAGAAAAACTCTAATTACATTGCGTACTGAAATACATGGCAATCAAACACTAAAGAGAAGGAACCTGGTTTGTAATAAATGATTCTAGGGAGGTTTCAGAAAAAACGTACTTGGTGCCCCCGAGCGTGACAACACACTTACAGGGAAATTTAAGAAAGAAGGTTGCACCAAGTGCCAAGACGCGTGGCTTTAACAACAAAAAAGTCCTACGTCGAAGCTGCGTTTGCCTAGATCAGGGGTCTGCAACCTTTAAGACGTAAAGAGCCACTTGGACCCGTTTCCGAAGGGAAAAAAAAAACTGGGAGCCGCAAAACCATTGCGACATTTAAAACAAATCTAACACTGCATATATTGTTTCTTACCTTAATGCTATATACGACCCCCTACTTTTCCTGTTAAAATATAGGTGTTTGGCCTATACTCGCCGTATAAGACTACCCCTCTTCCTTCACACACCAAAAAAAAAAACGCCAGAAAATATCACAACAACAAGTAACAATATTTGATTTCAAAATTATGATGATTTTGTAGTCAAATCACTAATATGAAATAAAATTATTTTTTCTACCTTTGTTGTCTGACCAATTTATTCTTTGATCATGCTGGTCCCGATCTGAGGCTTCTGCTTTCCTGTCTTCTCTTAGCTCTCTTTCTGTGGTCTATGGTCCATCTGCCATTTCTTATCTCTTCTTTCGTTTTCTTCACTTCTTTCCATCAGCCTATTTCCAGTCCCAGTAACCCTCCCCAATATCAGCCCCTTTCCAGTCCTCAACTCCCAGTACCTTCCAGTGCTAATCCCCCCTCAACCCCATTACCAGTGCTAGCCTCCCCTAATCAGCCCAATACCAGTCCTACCCCCCATCAGCTCATTACCAGTCCTAGCCTCCCCTAATCAGCTCATTTCCAGTGCTCGTCCCCTCAACCCCATTACCAGTGCTCCATCCCTCCATGTCAGCCCCCTCCCTCCCTCCATCCATATCAGCTCCCTCCCTCCATGTCAGCCCCCTCCATCCCTCCATGTCAGCCCCCTCCCTCCATCCATATCAGCTCCCTCCCTCCATGTCAGCCCCCTCCATCCCTCCATGTCAGCCCCCTCCCTCCCTCCATCCATATCAGCTCCCTCCCTCCATGTCAGCCCCCTCCATCCCTCCATGTCAGCCCCCCTCCCTCCATCCATATCAGCTCCCTCCCTCCCTGTCTGCCCGCTCCATTCCTACAGGTCAGCCCCCCGCCCTCCATCCCTATCAGCTCCCTCCCTCCATGTCAGCCCGCTCCCTCCATCCATCCATATCAGCTCCCTCCCTCCATGTCAGCCCCCCTCCCTCCATCCATCCATATCTGCTCCCTCCCTCCATGTCAGCCCCCCTCCCTCCATGTTAGCCCCCCTCCCTCCATCCATCCATATCTGCTCCCTCCCTCCATGTCAGCCCCCCTCCCTCCATCCATATCAGCTCCCTCCCCCCATGTCAGCCCCCCTCCCACCATCCATCAATATCAGCTCCCTCCCTCCATCCATTTCAGCTCCCTCCCTCCAATTCAGCCCCCCTCCCTCCATCCATCCATATCAGCTCCCTCCCTCCATGTCTGCCCCCCTCCCTTCATCCATCCATCCATATCTGCTCCCTCCCTCCATGTCAGCCCCTCCCTCCATCCATATCAGCTCCCTCCCTCCCTCCATGTCAGCCCCTCCATCCCTCCATGTCAGCCCCCCTCCCTCCATCCATGTCAGCCCCCTCCCTCCATCCATCTCAGCTCCCTCCCTCCCTGTCAGCCCCCCTCCCTCCATCCATCCATATCAGCTCCCTCCCTCCATGCATCCATATCAGCTCCCTCCCTCCATATCTGCTCCCTCCCTCCATGTCAGCCCCCCTCCCTCCCTCCATCCATATCTGCTCCCTCCCTCCATGTCAGCCCCTCCCTCCATCCATATCAGCTCCCGCCCTCCCTCCCTCCATGTCAGCCCCCCTCCCTCCATCCATCCAGATCTGCTCCCTCCCTCCATGTCAGCCCCCCTCCCTCCATCCATCCATATCTGCTCCCTCCCTCCATGTCAGCCCCTCCCTCCATCCATATCAGCTCCCTCCCTCCCTCCATGTCAGCCCCCCTCCCTCCATCCATCCATATCTGCTCCCTCCCTCCATGTCAGCCCCCCTCCCTCCATCCATCCATATCTGCTCCCTCCCTCCATGTCAGCCCCCCTCCCTCCATCCATCCATATCTGCTCCCTCCCTCCATGTCAGCCCCCCTCCCTCCATGTCAGCCCCCTCCCTCCATCCATCCATATCTGCTCCCTCCCTCCATGTCAGCTCCCCTCCCTCCATCCATCCATAACAGCTCCCTCCCTCCATGTCAGCCCCCCTCCCTCCATCCATCCATATCTGCTCCCTCCCTCCATGTCAGCCCCCCTCCCGCCAGCCATATCAGCTCCCTCCCTCCATGGCATCCATCCATATCTGCTCCCTCCCTCCATGTCAGCTCCCCTCCCTTCTTCTGCAGTCGCGGCTCCCTGCCTCTTACGGAACCGCCGCAGTGCTTTTAAAATCATCTCGGAGCCCTTCCTGTCTTGACGGGCTCCGTGCAGCATTGTCCCGCCTCCAAACTTCCTTTAGAGGCGGGACAATGCTGCACGGAGCCCGTCAAGACAGGAAGGGCTCCGAGATGATTTTAAAAGCACAGCCGCGGTTCCCTAAGAGGCAGGGAGCCGCGGCTGCAGAAGAAGGGAGGGAGCCCATAATGCCATAAATACCGGGCGGGCAGTGTGCTCCGGAGCCGCGGCAAAGGTGAGAAAGAGCCGCATGCGGCTTCGGAGCCGCGGGTTGCCGACCCCTGGCCTAGATACATCAGGAAAAATGTTAACCTTCCCCCCACAAAATTCTGCATTCTTATTAGCAAAATATAAACGAAGAAGTAATTAGATCTTACCTGCTAATTATTGTTCCTGAAGGAACGACAGTCCAGTCCCTTACTTCTGGGTTGCGTAACCCTTCCAGCAGCTTGGAGGCTGAGCTCATCCTTTTTGAGGATGGGACGGTATAAATACCGCTGGCACCACCCCCAGTACCCAGTATTCTAATGCAAAAGTAGACTCAAACTGAAACCAACATATTAAAAATTAGTCTAAAGAAACACACTAAAACCCAAAATTAACTTCTTTTTTTTTTTTTTTTTTAACTTGTAAAAGGTAGAAGGTAAGAAAACGGGTGGGAAGGAGGGGGAGGGGGGGAGTTTGCCTGAGTTTTGCCAGAATACTCCTTCCCCTGGGCCTCCGACCCTGGTCCAATGGTCCTTCTGTGCTGGTTCGGCCCTGCCTTCGGTCCGCTGTGCTTTGCCTACCTATTGGAACATAAAACGGATCTGGGAGGGAACAGGGACTGGACTGTCGTTCCTTCAGGAACAATAATTAGCAGGTAAGATCTAATTACTTCTTCCTTATCGTCACTCCAGTCCAGTCCCTTACTTCTGGGATGTAACAGAGCAGTTCAGGCATGGGAGGGATCTGCTATTCCGGACCGAAGAACCGCCTCTCCAAACCGGAAGCCTCTGAAGCTTTGGGTCCTCGAGGGAAACCGGCCCCTAGGAAAGGAGTTCGATCTGACTGGGCGAAACCTCCGGGGGTCTCTAGGCTGGCTCCGAACCGGAACTAGGGGGCGACCCTGTTTTGGTCTGTCCTCCGGGAGCCTGCCGCCTTTCGACTCACCAAGATCTTTCACCAACTTATCCAAGTCTTCCCCAAACAACAATTTACCCTTGAAGGGGAGACGACTTAGGCGCGTTTTTGAAGAGGCGTCAGCTGCCCAATTCCGCAGCCATAGGTATCGCCAAGCTGCTACCACCGAGGCCATATTCTTAGCCAGGCTTCTGATGAGGTCATATTGGCTATCCGCTAAGTAGGCCGAACCTGACTCCAATCTAGCAGTAATGGACTGGGCATCTCCCGAGGGAGTTTCTGCCAATTGAAGTTGTTGTGACCACCTCAAGCAGGCCCGAGCCACCCAGGCTCCCGAAACCAAGGCCTGGAGGGCAAGAGTACTGACATCAAAGGCTTGCTTCAGTAGTGTGTCTAATTTTCTGTCTTGGGAGTCTCGCAAGGCCGCGCTCTCCTCGACCGGGATAGTAGTCTTTTTTGTCACTGTAGAGACCGCCGCATCTACCTTGGGCGACTTCAGCAGCTCCTTGTCCGGTTCCGGCAATGGGTAAAGTCTGGTCATAGAGCGGACCCCCCTCAAACTAAATTCTGGTTGGTCCCACTCCTCTTGGATCATCTGACGCACCACCCTGTGCACGGGAAAGACCTTTTGAGACCTTCTCACTGCTTGGATTAAAGGATCCTCTAACGCTTCCTCCTCAATTGGTGCATGTGAGGTCACATTGAGTACCTTGAGAGACTCGTTAATCAGCGCCGGAAGCTCCTCCCGCCTAAAGACCCGCACTATGCGGGATTGGTCCTCCTCAAGGATCTCCCCTTCTTCGAGCTCCTCCTCATCTTCCGCTAGATCCTTGTCTGAGGCCTCCTCTTCCTGGGTATCATGTGAGAAGGCCGAGAGAGGCTCGTCACCCACCAGCCTCGTGCGCTTGAGTGGTATCTCGGAAACCTGGGAACTGGCCCTCAATGGTCTGGGCCCCAGGCCTTCCTTGGCTGCGCTCGGCTCAACTGGCCCAAGGCCCCTCTTGCGCATACAGTAGGCCTTGTGCAGTAGGACGACGAAATCGGGGGAGAAAAGGTCACTGGCACTCCCCTCCCCCAGGGTAGGGGGAAGGGGGGGGGGAGAGGCAGGTAAGTCCGAGGTCGAAGGTGGAGGAGAGAGGGGTTCCCTAGCTCCTTCCAGAGGGTCCCCTGACCCTTGCACGGCTTGGGACATGGACAATAGGATGCCCTGCTCCACAGAGGCAGCTTCTGCAGCACAACCCTTGCAGATTCCTGACTCTGAGGCAGTTCCCCTACGTGTACCACAAGACGGACACCGCGTCTTGCCAGTCATGGCCTTTGGGCAAGCTTAAGGGGATCTGCAAGACCGTAGCTAATTGTAGCCTGCAAAAAGTGAAATAAACAATAACTTGTCGAAGTTCCAGGCAGGAAGGGAAATAAAAGGCAAATAAATGCTTCCTCCCCTCTCCTAGACTGGCTAAAGATTGCAGGCCTCAAATCAAATGAAAACAAATAAAAAAACCAAACTTAAAGGAATTCAAACTAAAAACTACACTTAACACTGGCTAAAACAGATGCCCCAATACTTGCGTTTTAGCGATCCCTGAAGACGCGCTGCTCCGCGGCCGACCGCCGCACTCCGGAGGCTCCCACGTGGAGCACTACCGGTCGGCGATAACGCCGGAAGTATTTTCCCCTCGGCCCGCAGGCCTGAACGGAGCTGCAGCGGGTGGTGTCCAACAGCCCCGAACGCTCCGAAGCTGCTGCGCCAAGCCGGAGGAGCAGGGGAGTGGAGTGCTGCCGCCTCAAGCGCTCAGCCGCCGGAGGGCTTCGGCGCGAGGTCAGGCAGGCCTGTGCACAGGTCCGTGGATCCGAGAGCCTCAGCAAGAGGGGAAGACCGTGGTCCCCTTCCTGCGTTGACTGCAGGATTTTCTGGGCTCCGGATGCTTGTTGCTGCCCCGGAGCAACCTCCACTTCAGCCAGGTACCAGCGAGAACGGACGGAGGGAGGGGAGGAGGGGGGGGGGGGGACCTTAAAGGAACAGAACCTAAAAGGGGATTCCCCAAAAGAAATAAATGTAAGAATAGAAAGATAAAGGTAAACTATAAAGGAAGACTCCAGTAAGCCCTTGGCTTACGGAACCCTCCAGCTGCTTGGAGGCTGAGAATACTGGGTCCTGGGGGTGGTGCCAGCGGTATTTATACCGTCCCATCCTCAAAAAGGATGAGCTCAGCCTCCAAGCTGCTGGAAGGGTTACGCAACCCAGAAGTAAGGGACTGGACTGGAGTGACGATAAGGAACAACAGCTTGCTTGTCAGCCTCAGACACAAAAGATACAAGCAACGTAGCACGAGAAGAAATAATATCACGAGATGATTCTATAAACTCAGAAACATTTAAAGAATCCACCGGTCCTTTAGAGGAATCCGGTCCAGGAGATACCCCAGACACAGGAAGATAGTATAACTTTTTTATAACCGGTTTCACATTATCAGCATACCCCAGCACTTCAGTCAAATACTTATCAAATAAAATCTGGGGAGATAATAAACGAGTATAAGGAAAATTTAGACAGCGAATATTCGTTGCCCTTAGGGAATTCTCCAACAATTCTTGCTGAGCATGCAAAGTTATACTACCTTTCATAAAGGAAACAGACGATTTTTGCAAAGACACAAACTGGCCTTCCAGTTTCTGACATTTAACATCCAAAGCTGCAATTTGAGAATCATGTTGAGCTAACTTGGCAACAGAGCCTCTCGAAAACTCAGAGAATTGAGAGGCTACAGATGCCAAGGAGGCAATAGAAGACTGTATGCGTGAGAGGACAGACCAAACATCAGCCAATGAAACATTTTGAATATCCACAGTACCAGGAGGACCTTCCGAATGCACCATAACACTGTCTAACGGGAGCTGAAGAGCCTGTGGCAGCGGAACTACCAATGGCTCACAGTCACTCTGTAGTGGGACAGGACAAGATAAAAAGTCTCCATCCCGTACCTGAGCATCCCCCGTCGGAGAAGATGTTGAAAGGTTGATGCAATCCAATTCAGTAAGCAGGGCAGAGTTTGAAAACCCCAAAGAGGAACGGTCTAGGATGGGAGAAGAATTAGTAGCACCACTAGAATCTGCTTTCTCCAGGTTTACCGAGACCACATGCTTATCCATGGGCTCCACGATTTTAACAACCTTAGAGGGATTCACAGTACTTACGTTGAGATGACGTCTTCTCCGTTTGCCCATACCCAAGCCACCACCTCTAGACCGCCTCGAGCGCCGAAGGAGCACATAAGGAGCAGAACATAGAAACATAGAAACATGATAACAGAAAAAGGCCACATGGCCTATCTAGTCTGTCCTTCCATATCAACAACAACTACAAAAAGAAAATGTTCATCCTCATCTTCATCGACATCTCTGCCGCTTTCGATACAGTCCACCATGGAATCCTCTTAAACAGGATTGAATCAATAGGAATACTGGGAACCCCCCTAAAATGGTTCTCTTCATACATATCAAACAGAATGCAACAGGTTCAATTCAACGGCGAAAAAGCTGAGGCATTCCCACAAACTCAAGGCATACCTCAGGGCTCTGCTCTCTCCGCACTGCTTTTCAACGTCTATATGCAACCCCTTTGTGAAATCTTCCGTCAGCACAGAATCAACTACCACATCTATGCGGACGATATTATGCTGTACACACAACTTGATATTGATAACCCTAACTATAACCAGCTGGAAACATGCCTAAGCGAAATAACATGGTTACAGCAAAACAACATGGCAATCAACCATAAGAAAACCGAGGTGATGTATATCTCCAGAAAACCAAATTTTGACCCGCCTGCAACAATCACTCTGTGTAACAACATATACAACATAAAGAATGAAATAAAATATCTGGGAGTTACATTTGATAACGACCTAAAGATGGAAAAACACCTCCGCAAAACCAACAAGGCCGTTTTCCACAAACTTAAGAGTCCTACAACCACTACGGAGCATTATTGAACCTCATGACTTCCGGTCTGTTGCTCATGCCACACTTTGACTACTGCAACGCCATCTTACAGGGTCTACCAAAGAAAACCCTTAACATTCTACAAATGGCGCAAAATGTAGCAGCTAGGATCATCATGAGAAAAAACCTTGCTGAACACATTACACCTGTGTTGATCGAGCTGCTTTGGCTCCCCATTACAACTCGGATAAAATATAAGATTCTAATAACCACATTCAAAATCATGCAGAACATAGCACCATCCTTTCTATCCACCCTAATCAGCATACAACCTCCCAACAGAAGCAGGAGAACCATCAACTCAAACCTATTCCAAGTTCCAACCGATATCAGATCTGTCAAAACCAGTACTAGCCACAGAGCATACTCCTACACAGCCCCGACACTCTGGAACCAACTACCGCCCGAGCTACGAGCTAGCAAAGACCTAATGGAATTCAGAAAAAACCTTAAGACATATCTATTCCAATGTCAGTACAATTTGATTTAAATCCCAGTGGTCTACAATATGCCACCTAATGAATCAGGGTTACAGTCATGTAAAAATGTACATATGTAAATTATTGCTCCCCTTTTCAAAACCTATTTACTGTGTGATGTGTTTTCTCTCCAAATCAATGTATTTATACCTCGAAATTTTATGTCATGATTTGACACAGTCCAACTTGTAATCGAACCGCTACTGATCGCTGGAAGTAGCGGTATACAAATGTATACTAAATAAAATAAATAAATAAATACAACAGTCCACTTTTTACCTTTAGAGATCCTCTGTATTGGTCCCATGCTTTTTTGAATTCAGTTACTGTCCTCATCTCTACCACCTCCACTGGGAGACTATTCCACGGATCCACTACTCTTTCCGTAAAGAAATATTTCCGCATATCACTCCTGAATCCATCTCCCTTCACCCTCATCCCATGTCCCCTCATAGCAGAACTTGCTTTCAATTGAAAGAGGCTCTCTCCCTGAACATTTATGCCACGGAGGTATTTAAACATCTCAATCATATCACCTCTATCCCGCCTTTCCTCTAAGGTGTGCATATTAAGATCCTTAAGTCTGTCCTCATATGCTTTATAATGAAGCCCACTAATCATTTTAGTAGCCACCCTCTGCACTGACTCCATCCTGTTCACATCCTTTTGAAGGTGCGGTCTCCAGAATTGCACACCATACTCCAAATGAGGTCGCACCAAAGACTTATACAGAGGCATTATCACCTCCTTTTTTCTGCTAGCCATTCCTCTCCGTATGCACCCAAGCATCCTTCTAGCTTTTGCCGTTGCCTTTTCTACCTGTTTAGCTACTTTAAGATCATCAGACACAACCACGCCTAGGTCCCGCTCTTCTTTAGTGGACAAAAGTACTTCACCTCCTATACTGTATTGCTCCCTTGGATTGCTGCAGCCCAAATGCATGACCTTACATTTTTTAACATTAAATCCCAGCTGCCAAATTTTAGACCATTCTTCAAGCTTAGCTAGATCCCTCCTCATGTTATCTACACCTTCCTGGGTGTCTACTCTATTGCAGATTTTGGTATGATCTGCAAGGAGGCAAACCTTACCCGACAGCCCTTCCGCTATATCACTAACAAAGATGTTAAAAAGAATCGGACCAAGGACAGATCCCTGGGGCACACCACTGGTAACATCCTTCTCCTCAGAGTGAGCTCCATTTACTTGTACTCTTTGTCGCCTCACACCCAACCAATTTCTAACCCAAGCAGTAACTTTAGGGTCCATCCCTAGGGTGCTCAGTTTGTTTATAAGTCGCCTGTGAGGAACAGTGTCAAAGGCTTTACTGAAATCTAAATACACCACATCTAGAACTCTCCCTTTAAACGCGCCCCTTCAAAGCGCAACCGCTACCGCGTGACCGCGGAGCAGACTAGATCTTATACCCCGTAGATGGCGCCGGGGCGAGGCACCGGGTGAATGCAAGTCCTACAGGTGCCTGGAAGGACCACAAAGCACTCGGAGCACAGACCGGGCAGAAATTCCTCCTCTCACACTCCCGTCTGTAGCAGGAACCGCTCAGAATTTAAACCCCCAGCAGCTGACGTCGGGGCGAGGCACCGGGTGAATGCAAGTCCTACAGGTGCCTGGAAGGACCACAAAGCACTCGGAGCACAGACCGGGCAGAAATTCCTCCTCTCACACTCCCGTCTGTAGCAGGAACCGCTCAGAATTTAAACCCCCAGCAGCTGACGTCGGGGCGAGGCACCGGGTGAATGCAAGTCCTACAGGTGCCTGGAAGGACCACAAAGCACTCGGAGCACAGACCGGGCAGAAATTCCTCCTCTCACACTCCCGTCTGTAGCAGGAACCGCTCAGAATTTAAACCCCCAGCAGCTGACGTCGGGGCGAGGCACCGGGTGAATGCAAGTCCTACAGGTGCCTGGAAGGACCACAAAGCACTCGGAGCACAGACCGGGCAGAAATTCCTCCTCTCACACTCCCGTCTGTAGCAGGAACCGCTCAGAATTTAAACCCCCAGCAGCTGACGTCGGGGCGAGGCACCGGGTGAATGCAAGTCCTACAGGTGCCTGGAAGGACCACAAAGCACTCGGAGCACAGACCGGGCAGAAATTCCTCCTCTCACACTCCCCAGCTACTCAACTTTCTGAGTAAACATGGAGTTGCTTTGTTGGTGCTCACTAATCAGTGTCCCCTCCCTGGCCCTCATGCCCAGGAAATGAGGCACTTCATGGACTTCCCAGGTCCTGTGGGCTTTGACGGGTAAGGAGGGTGGCTGCTTGAGTTTCATCATCTCCATGGGTGGTGTGTGGATTGATTTTCCCAGGGGGAAGCATGGGTCCCCTATGTGGACTGCCTTCCACCCTCGAAGATATCAGGCCACAGGATGGTTGTCTGTAATGGTGAGTTATAGGGGTGCTTTTTGACCCTATGGACCCCAGTTGGTAGAGATACTAGCTGACAAAATATGTGTTTCCCTCCCTCCCTGAGAAAAGCCAATCTAACACTTCCCATTCAGTAAGCAAAACTGAAAAAGTCATAAAACTTTCAAGTATCATTACTAAACACACACAACCTTGTCACTAAGACTGTGATCAAGTACTTGGCACTCTTACTATGAAAAACTGGAGACAGCCCACAAGGCTGACAAGCACCTCCAAGGCTGTTGGAACCCCACAAACCTGCAGAAAGAATCTCCAAAGTAGTAACATCACTAACACAACCAAAATGAGCAGACTGTCCACCCTGTAAAAGGAGTCTTTCTGGGCAGATCCCGGACTGGTCTAGCAGAATTCAAGAAAAGGAGATTATCAGGTACAGTATGTTAAAATCTCTCCTTCCTTATCATCCTGTTAGTCCAGTCTAGACAAGTGGAATATAGCCAAGCACTCAGGGTGGGAGGAAGACACTTTATCTTTACATCCAACAGGACAGACTACCCTGCCAAAGGAGTCATCTGAATAATCTCCCCCCGGGGATCTCACTAATGTGAAAGCTAAAACTAGGATGCCTATAACTATCTTCTGGGTACACCCCTGCAGACTCCATGCAAGAGGGTTATATGAGCTAAGCACAGTTACCAGGCAGGATGCATACTGCACCCAAACATATGCAGGCGTGAAAGGGTAATAGAGGACTTGACCTCTGCCAGCACTTCTCTAAAACTGCCAAGAATGGAGCCTGTCCAATTGACGGGAGGCATAAGAAATCACAATGAACTCTAGCAACACCCTCCACATACTGTGATAAGGAAGCTTATCAGGGCCCAGGAAACAAGGATAAAGAGGGGGAATTTACCCTTATCAAAAGGACCTGTATTGGCAGGTCAGAGATACAAAACCTCAGTTGAACCTAGAAACCAGATTGTACCAGGCTGCAATAGGTTGCAGAGTGTCCCTAGTGGTGAGAAGGAGGGGGAAAGCAAGCTCAGAGTAAGGAACCCTTACGTCACTGACTTTCCCCATTACTCAGCTGCCAAGAGGCAGACTGATTTGCAACACCAGAGAGGAGAAAGGGCAGGGTTAGAGCCTGGGAGGTTTAAAGCCAGGACAGAATATTCAGGAGAGAGGAGAAGGAGTAGGAATGCCTACTGGAGGAGAAAGGGAGCTGAAGCCCTGAGAACAAAGAGCCCATGCTGGAGGACAAGACAGGGAAGCTCAGATACATGCTGGCCAGAATATGAGGGAGGAACCACTGAACCAAGCCTTGACCCAGGTATGAGTTTTGGAAGCCTGTCTGATGGGGAGCATTACAGATTTGCTGGAGACAGCGCTTGTCCTGATGGAAGGCAGTTAGCTAAGCCCTCTGAGCCAGAAGTAGAACCCATGCAGCTAGGAGAACAGGAATTTGTTCTGGAAGAGGATGATTCTTACATGGACTGTTCTTTATGTCAAACTGCCAAGCACAAAGAAGTCCTGAGAGGGAATACATCATAAGGGAACCTTCCAGAGTCCAGTAACCTAGAGAGCATGTGTGTGTGAAAAGAAAACGTTCTTTGAAAAGGAAAAATACTTGTGCTGAGAATGTCTGCAGCTGCTTAATTGTTTGCTTATTGACCAGCTGAAGTCAATGCAGTGCAGAGGTTATGCCATACTCATGGTGGATTTAAGAAGTTTCTTTTGGAACAGAAAAGAGAGCTGTTTATGTTATTTTTGGTTTTGTTTTAAACAGCACTGCTAGGCACGTTTGCTAGCAGTGGCTGTGGAAAGGACTTTCTGCTTTGCATTGAAAGACATTACAAGCTGTTTGTGCTTAAGTTCAGTTATATCCTGTTGTACTAAATATAATCCTGGAGAAGAAATCCAATAGGTGACAATCTGTGAACCTTATTTGCGTTTACCTCATAAATAAATTCTGTCAAATTTGCCTTAACTCTCAACCAACTACAAAAGAGTGTTGTTCTGCCTAAAAGTCAAGTGTAACCTGACTGGACTACTTTTCTCATGGTGCACTTCAAAGTCAGTCAGTCAGGCACATTGCTGAAGTGGTGGAATCTGCTCCACACTTCTGTAAGGGGCTATGGGCGTGACAATACTTACCAGATTCAGTGAGGAGTCCGTTTGAAGACCCTTCTCTACGAAGGAAGACAAGCCCAAAATCTAGTTAGAAACAAAGAAACATAATGGCAGAAAAAGACCACATGGCTATCTAGCCTGCCCGCCTTTATTTATTTATTTATTTAACATTTTTTGTATACCGCCTTTCATGATATCAAGGCGGTTTACATTGAACAAACTGAAATTACATTGAACAGGACATTATAACTTGGAGATAACTATTTTACAGGGAACATGGGAAATGGAGGGTTAAGTGGCTTGCCCAAGACCACAAGGATCACCTGTGGGACTAGAAACCACAGTCCTTACAGCCCAAGGTTGCTTGTCCTCTAGTGGGATTTGAAACCCCAACCTTCCGGCCTGAGGTACCTTGCCCCAACCACTAGGCCACTCCTCTGCTCCATATCAACTACAATAGTCTCCTTTTTTTTCCTTTAGAGATCCTCTGTGTTTATCCCATGCTTTTTTGAATTCAGATACCGTCCTCATCTCTACCACCTCCACTGGGAGACTATTCCACGCATCTACCACTCTTTCTATAAAGAAATATTTCTGCATATTATTCCTGAGTCTATATCCCCTTTCACCCTCATCCTATGTCCCCTCATAGCAGAGCTTGCTTTCAATCGAAAGAGACTCTCCTCCTGTGCAATTATGCTATAGCCGTATTTAAATGTCTCTATCATATTGCCCCTATCTCACCTTTCCTCTAAAGTATACATATTAAGATCTTTAAGTCTGTCCTCATATGCTTTATAATGAAGACCACTAACCATTTTAGTAGCCAACCTCTGCAGAGTCCAACCTGTTCATATCATTTTGAAGATGCAGTCACCAGAATTGCACACAATACTGCAAATGAGGTCACACCAAAACCTTATACAGAGACACCATCACCTCCTTTCTTCTGCTGACCATTCCTATCCCTATGCACCCAAGAATCCTTTTAACTTTCGCCATCGCCTTTTCTACCTGTTTAGCTACATCAAACACAATTACGCCTAGGTCTCGCTCTTCTTTTGTGGACAGAAGTACTTCACCCCCTATACTCCCTTGGATTGCTGCAACCCAAATGCATGACCTTGCATTTTTTTAAATTAAATCTCAGATGCCAAATTCTAGACCATTATTCAAGCTTAGCTAGATCCCTCCTCATGTTATCTACACCTTCCTGTCTACTTTATTGCAGATTTTGGTATCATCCGCAAACAGGCAAACCTCACCAGACAGCCCTTCTGCAATATTACTAACAAAGATGTTAAAAGAATCGGACCAAGGCAGAACCCTGCAGCACACAACTGGTAACCTCCTTCTCCTCAGTGTGAGCGTCACTTACCTGTACTGTGGTGAACAGCGCCCTCCTGAGCCTATGGAGATAGTAGAAAATCCTGAGGGTCAGCAGGATTTATACCAAAATGACAGGGCAAGGAAAAAAGAGAGACTCTATTCCTCAGAGCTGAGTAGGGAGACCAGCCCAGGGGAGGAGCCCTGCAGTTCTGATTGGGCACACCCAGCCCTAGGAAGGGGCGTGTCCAAAAGAGAATGTACATTTAAACCAGAGCATGGCTCTGAAGAGAGAGGACGGATAAGAGACCCGAGTGGAGGACGGATAAGAGACCCGAGTAGAGGACGGATAAGAGACCCGAGTAAGGGAAGGACGAGAGACCCGAGTGGAGGAAGCACGAGTGGAGGTGGTACAAGGAGTACAAGAAGTACAAGGAATACAGCAGGTAAAGGAAGGAAGGAATATTGGAAGAAGAAACAAGGGGATGGTTGGAAAGCCAGTGGAGTGATTAATGATACTTTGGAACCTGGCATAAGAAGAAAACCTGCACAATCCTATTCCAGGGAAATAGGCAGAAGTCCCACGCAGAGAGGATTTAACCTTGAAGTGGATAGCCCTTGGAAGGCATCGCCTTGGGGGAGAAAGACTTCAGGACAAGCACAGGTGAAAGAGCAATCATTCCCTGAAACGTCGTTTGTGCCGGAGAGCAACAAACAGATCAGCTGGAGAGCCTGGGAGCCGTCTGCAGGCAGAAGTGCTGCACAAACAGTGAGTAATTGGCCACCCGGCTGCCAAGCTGAATATAGAGATAATTCTTCCTCCTATGAGTCAATTGCCAAAGAAACTAGCAATTATCCTAATACCTTTATCTTAAAGGAAGAGAAGACAAACAGCCTTGAGCAGAAGGGAAAAGCTATAGCAAATAGTAGTGCCCTCTCTCATAAGGAACAGGCTGAATTGCTACTTCAGAGCTTCCAACAGTTTTTAGACTTACAGGCTAGAAAACAGCTAGTATCACAAGAGGCAAATAATTCAGCACAGCTTGAAGGAGTAACCCAGGGAAATACAAGCATACCTGAGTGTGAACAAATGGACTGTACATTCTGTTGTATAGGAAAGCCAAGCTGAAGGGAACTGCCTTTATCGTGTGTGAGCTGAGTTCTGTAAAGCTGTTGTATTGCCGTGAAAATGGAAGTTCTAATTACCTCCACCTGATTCTCAGCATAGTGAAAGTAACTGTGGCTGTAAGAGGTGCAGTGAAGCCAACTGACCTCTGGAGGCAAAAGAGAGCAATTTGCTGGAAAGTGAAAAAACAGCATTTGTATTTTGAGTTGCATTTAACCTGAAGTTTCTGTTTGCCTTTGGAAGCACCCTTGTTTGCATGTGATGGAACATTTACCTTTTGCTTTAATAAAATACTTATTATAAAGAAACCCCACAACTACCGTTTCTTTAATTCGGAGTGAGAAGAACTGGAACTACAACTCCCAGCATTCCTGGGGGCAAAGGTTTCCTCCTTCCCTCACGAAGTACAGCGGCTGCTCATGTCCTTAACCCCTTGAGCCGGGCAGGGTCGCCGCAGTACCCCTTACCTCCTCCCACTCAACCAATTTTTAACCCAATCAGTAACTTTAGGGTCCGTCCCTAGGGTGCAAAAGCTTTACTGAAATCTAAGTATACTACATCTAGGAATCTCCCTCAGTCCAACTCCCCAGCACCCAGTCAAAGAAATTTCAGATTTGTCTGACAAGACCTGCCTCTGGCGAATCCATGCTGCCTTGGATCCTGCAATTCACTGGACTCAGAAACCTCGCTATTCTCTCCTTTAGCAGCATTTCCAATAATTTATTCACCAGTTAGAATAAAAGGAGAGGAGGAACTTCCTTGAAGAAAAGGACAGTGAAGGTGTCACCACAAAGAGGAGCCATCCAATGAACCAGAAAGGATTACTTGAAGCCTACAGCCACAGCACAGATTCCCTTCAATGGACGCCACAGACACACCGGGAATGGATAGTAAAGGATAGACCCCCCACCCATGGAGGCCTCACACATGGACCACCTGAAGGGTCTTCCCAGAGCCCTCTACCACCAGAGCCCAGCAAGAACCAAAAGAGCACTCAGGTGAGCAGAACTGCTTCATTCCTGCTGAAAGAGACTCGCTGAAATACTCCCTAAGGCATCCTTTGGAGGCAAGACCTGCAGCAGACTAATGCTACCCCTTGAACCACAAGGGTTCCAGGTCAATCCTCAGTCCAGATGGAAAGAGGCCATAGCCCTTGCAGCCAGAGACATTAGGCCACCAGAAGAGGGTGGAGCACTTCTTGAAGGACTATACTCCAGACATACCCACAACACTGCTTGAAGGTGGCTACCGTCAAGGTCTCCTGAACGACCCGAACCTTCCAAACTGAGACTTTGTACATGCAACACCTACTCCTGGATGGCCATGTGACTTGTCACCACTGAGAAAACTGTACTTCTACCCCAAGGGCCCAATGGCTGCTCCAATTCACCAATGGCCGTGGGAGCAGCAGAGAGAGGACCTTAAGGACCCCTGCTTGGGGTTTTCCCTTCTGAAAGCCCATACGCTACCACTAGGGTCCCAAAGGCGGCAGAATATTGCTTTCACCAGGCCTCACAGTTCACTGAAGTGGCAGCAGAGCTCGCCAGCAGCAAAAAAAATAAAAAAGGAGCATCAGGGGCCACAGGTGCAGCAATGGGCCCCAGGCTCCCCACAGGGAGCATCCGGATGCCGGAGAAAATGTGCCCTGGGCATCGTAGCCCCACTTGGGTCAAAAAACTGCAACTGCAGTAAAAAAAACAGAAAAATCACACTGAAAAAAAGTAAGCCGTGGCAAACAGGAGTCCCATAAGAACATAAGATATGCCATACTGAATCAGACCAAGGTCCATCAAGCCCAGTATCCTGTTTCCAACAGTGGCCAATCTAGGACATACGTACCTAGCAGTATCCCCAAAAGACACAGGTTCCACAATGCTTGTATTGGGTCAAGCATTGATATCCTGGGTCCCTTTTTAATAATGGTTTATGGACCTTTCCTCCAGGAACTTGTCCAAACCTTTTTTAAACCCAGCTACACTAACAGCTCTTACTACATCCTATGGTAACAAATTCCAGAGTTTGATTACACGTTGAGTGAAAAAATATTTTATTTTATTAGTCTTAAATAGTTTACCCTGTAGCTTCATTACATGTCCCCTAGTCTTTCTATATTCTGATAGCGTAAACAATCGATCTACATTTACCCGTTCCACTCCAGTCATTAATTTATAGACCTCTATCATATCTCCCCTCAGCCGTCTCTTTTCCAGGTTGAAGAGCCCTAACCTTTGTAGCCTCTCTTCATAGGAGTAGCCTTCCATCACCTTTACCATTTTGGTGGCTCTTCTCTGTACCTTTTCTAATAACGCTATATCCTTTTTAAGATACGGCGACCAGAATTGCACACAATATTCAAGGTGCGGTCGTACAGCACAGTTACTTACCTGTAACAGGTGATCTCTGGGAACAGCAGGAATTAGTCCTCACTTATGGGTACGTCGGAACCGACGGAGCCTGCGCGGGAAAGCTCCCCAGCTTCCCAGGAAGGAAGCTTTTGGGGCCTCCCACTGCACATGCGCGCTGCCTTCCCGCCTTCCTGACCAGCTCTCCTCAGTTCGAGTTTATAGCTGAGACAATAGAGAGAGAAAAGGAAGATAGATAGAAGATACAACTCCTAGGGGAGGTGGGTGGGTTGTGAGGACTAATTCCTGCTGTTCCCAGAGATCACCTGTTACAGGTAAGTGACTGTGCTATCTCCAGGAACAAGCAGGAATAAGTCCTCACTTATGGGGACTCCCTAGCTAAGATGCCTGGGAGATCCCCTTCCAAGGGTTCGCCATCTTCGTATGGATCTCAGGCATCCATCCTGGGAAGGTGGGCAGGAGTTGTTCAAGTATGGAACAGGTGTTTGAGGACAGCCTGACCAAACAAGGCATCCCGGCGGGAGTCCTTGTCCAAGCAGTAATGGGCTGTGAAGGTATGAACCGAGGCCCATGTGGCGGCTCGACAGATCTGATCTATGGATACAGAGTGAAGATGAGCCATAGAAGTGGCCATGGCTCTCACATTGTGAGCTGTGACATGGCCTTCCAGAGAAATATTTTTACTCTGGTAAGCAAAGGAAATACACTGAACAATCCAATTGGAAAGTGTACGTTTGGAGACTGGAAGTCCCAAATGAGAAGGATCAAAAGCCACGAAAAGCTGGGAAGACTTTCGATGTGGCTGAGTCCTGTTGAGGTAAAAGGCAAGAGCTCTTTTACAATCTAAAGTATGAAGGTTCCTCTCTGCACTGGATGCATGAGGAGCTGGAAAAAAGACAGGTAGATATACCTCTTGATTAAGATGAAAAGGCGAGACCACTTTGGGCATAAAGTGGGGATTCGTCCTAAGGACCACCTTATCATGATGAAACCTGGTATAAGGTGGATGAGCCACTAAGGCCTGTAGTTCACTGATGTGGCAAGCCGAAGTGACTGCAATAAGGAAAAGGACCTTCCAGGAAAGAAATTTCAAGGAGGTAGAAACCAACTGTTCAAAAGGTGGCTTCATAAGCTGACCCAGAACTACGTTCAAGTCCCATGCTACCGGAGGAAGTCGGATGGGAGACTTAGTTAGAGTCAGGCCTCTCATGAACCTTGCAACAAGCGGATGAGAGGAGACAGGTTGTCCATTTATAGGTTTTAAGGATGCTGCAATAGCACTCAAATGGACTCTTACTGAATTCGTCTTAAGGCCTGCATTAGAAAGATGCAGGAGATAGTCTAGTAGAGAATTCAAAGGAAGTGCTAGAGGGTCAAGACCCTGTTGAGCACACCAAATGGAAAAGCGTTTCCATTTGAGAGCATAGGAACACCTCGTGGAGGGTTTCCTAGAGGCATGAAGGATATCTTTCACTGGTTGAGAAAGATTGAAGTCATGAAGGCTTAGGCCTTCAGTAACCAAGCTCTGAGGTGTAGGGACTTGGGGTTTGGGTGCCACAAAGTCCCTTTCTCCTGAGAGAGAAGGTCTGGCGCAGCTCCCAGGTCCAGGGAGGGTCCCTGGGAGAGAAGCAGAAGTAGAGGGAACCACACTTGGCGTGGCCAGCGTGGAGCTATGAGGATCATCGATCCATGATCCCTCTGGAGTTTGAACAGAGTCTTGGGAATCAAAGGAATGGGTGGAAAGGCATATAGGAATTCCTGACCCCAATGTAGGAGAAAGGCATCGTTGGCCTGAGCTCTCTGACACGGAGTCCTGGAACAGAACCGGGGAAGTTTGGCATTCCACGGACTTGCAAAGAGGTCTATGTCCGGGGTTCCCCATTCCTGAAAGATTCTGTTTATCTGGTCCATATGTAGGGACCATTCGTGTGGAAGCAGAACTCGACTGAGTCTGTCTGCCCAAGAGTTTTGAACCCCTGGAAGATACACTGCCAGAAGATGAATTTGATGCTCTCTGGCGAAGGCCCATAATCTGAGAGCTTCGTTGCAAAGCGACAGAGAGCCTGTCCCTCCTTGTTTGTTTATGTAGAACATGGCCACCTGATTGTCTGTATGGACTAGGACTGTCAGGTTGACTAGGAGGGTATGGAAGACTTTGAGGGCAAAGTAGATTGCTCGCAGTTCCAGGAGGTTGATGTGAAGGGTGGTCTCTTGTGGAGACCAAGCACCCTGAGTGGAGAGGTGTTGAAGATGGGCTCCCCACCCTGTTTGGGAGGCATCTGTTGTGAGGGTTGTTTGGGGCAACAAAGGATGGAAGGGGGCCCCCAACAACAGATTCTTGGTGGACATCCACCATTGGAGGGACCAAAACAGATGCCCTGAGGTGAGTATTTGGTCGGAGAGCGCTCCTGATGCCTGAGTCCACTGGGTGGCCAAGGTCCATTGAGCTGCTCTCATATGAAGACGAGCGTAGGGCACCACGTGTACCGTGGAGGCCATGTGGCCCAGAAGTCGCAGCATTTCTCTGGCTGTCAAGTGACTGCTGGACTGAGCTTGGGAGGCCAAGCACACCAGACGTTGGCCCCGGACTTGAGGTAGGTAGGCCCTTGCAGTGGTGGTGTCCAACTGGGCCCCTATGAATTCCAGAGACTGAGTAGGGATAAGTTGAGACTTGGAAAGGTTTATCACCAGTCCCAGATACTGCAGAATGTGCCTTGTGCGGTCCAGGGAAATCTGGGCCTCTGACTGAGATGGAGCTCGGATGAGCCAGTCGTCCAGATATGGGAATACAAAAATTCCCAGACCTCTTAGAAATGCGGCAACAACTGCCATGCATTTGGTGAACACTCTTGGAGCAGAGGCTAGACCGAAGGGAAGTACTCTGTACTGGAAATGTTTTCCCTGAAACAGAAATCTTAGATATTTTCTGTGGGATGGGTGGATGAGTATATGTGTGTACGCATCCTTGAGATCTAGAGAACAAAGCCAATCCTGACTCTGAAGGTATGGAAGGAGAATGCCTAGAGAAAGCATTTTGAATTTCTCCTTGTACAGAAATTTGTTCAATTCTCTCAAATCTAGAATAGGTCTGAATCCCCCTGTCTTCTTTGTTATGAGAAAATAAGGGGAGTAGAATCCTGTCCCTTGTTGAAGAAGAGGAACCTCTTCTATTGCCCCTTGGGCAAGGAGAGAAGAGACTTCCTGATCCAACAGGCCCAGGAGAGATGGGGGAGAATTGAAGTGCCTCACCATGATATATGGAGGAAGGTTGGAAAAATGAAGTTTGTAGCCCTCTCTGATGATAGAGAGGGTCCAGTGCTCTGATGTAATTTGCCCCCATCTGGGAGCAAAGTGAGCTAACCTTCCGGGAATGGTGAGGGGCTCTGGTTGTTCTAGAGCCAGAAATGTTAAGTTCTCTAGGGGCAAGTCAAAACCCCTGAGGGGGTTGAGCCTGCTGAGGAGTGGTAGACGCTGCAGGCTTTGACCTTGCCTGTTTAGGTTGCTGACGTTTAGCAGCAAAGCGAGGCTGAGAAGATTGTTGGCCAGTATTTGTGGAAAATCTGGCCTTCTTGTAGTAAGGCCTCTTGAAAGACTTTTTCTTGGCAGGAGTAGAGGTAGACTTAGAAAGTCTATCTAATGTAGCATTTTCCGCGTCCATTTGAGTGGCTTTAATTTGCCAGTCCTTACCAAATAAGTTCTCACCTGTACAGGGCAGATTCCGTAAGCCATCCAGGACCCAGGGTTCTAGGTCAGAGGCCTGGAGCCAAGCAAGTCGTCGGGCTGCAATGGCAATGCCCGAAGCTCTACCGGCACCTTCAAAGGAATCAAAGGCTGCTCTGTTGGAGAACTTAGAAACATCTAGAAGCTGTTTCACTATAGAAATGAACTCCTCCTTTCTATCCTCCGGGATAAAGGGGGCAAAATGCCGTATCTTTAGGGCAAGTTCCCTGAGAAACATGCCCATATACAGACTGTAAGGATTAATCCTGGCTATAAGCATACTAGCCTGGAAAATTTTCCTGCCAAAAGAGTCTAGGGTCTTACATTCTCGCCCTGGAGGGGTAGAAGAGTGCCTTTTGGTGCTCTTAATCTTTTTCAGCGCAGACTTCACCACAATGGAATGGTGAGGCAGCTGAGTCTTTTGAAACCCAGGAGAAGGAGGGACCCGGTACATGGTGTCCAACCTACGAGAGTAAGGAGACAACGTTAGAGGAGCCTCCCATAAGTCCATCAAGTGTTCTTGAAGGATTTCATGGATAGGCAGGGTGACTGCCTCTTTAGGAACCTTAGGGTATCCTAAAATATCCAATTTCTTTGACCTAGGTTCTTTTTCAGAGGATGTGGTAATAGAAAGTCCTTTAGTTAGCTCTATAATGAAGTCTTGAAAGGACAAATCCTCTGGTGGAGACATTCTCCTCTTTGGGGAAGAAGGGTCTTCATGAAGAACTAGAGACAGCTCATCAGAGTCCTCAGAGGAGTCAAAATCCTCAGAAGAATCAGAGTATTCTCTATTTGCTTCCAACGCACGATACGCATACCGATCGGTATCGACATCGGGCGTACCGGGTATGGGATCGGTATCGGGTGAAAACCCGGATCCGGCATGCGGAACCGATCTGCGTTTGGAAGTCGATGGTCTCGGTTCCGGTATGGGAGACGATACCGGAACCGGAACCGGTACCGCTGAACGCGGTACCGAGGGCGTCGCAGCTTTAATAAAAGCCAGCATGGCCTGCTGCATGGTCTGAACAGTATTGCTCATAGACGCCACTGCTGCCTGGATGTCGGTACCGGTATGGGCCGGTACCCCAGAGCAGTCTAACAGGTGATCAGTCGAGGCCGTGCCATCGATGTCAACCTGTAACCCCATAGATGGTGCTTTGGAAGCCAGAGCTTCCCGCCGGGGTTGTTTGGCTGGGGCAGGATCCTCAGATTCAAAAGTGAGAGCCTCTCGATGCTTTGAAGGAGATTTGCTCTGTGAGGACCTGCCCGAAGAAGGTTTGGTTACCTGAGATCCATCCGGAGAGGAAGACCTGGATGACTGTGATGCTGGATTATCTGAAGCAAACAGCACATGGAATTTGTTGGCCCGGTTCTGCAAACCACGTTTAGACATCTGGGAGCAGGATGGGCAGTCCGGAATGGAGTGGTCAGGTCCCAAACATTTAAGACACCATTCATGGGTGTCTGTGACAGAAATAACAGCACTACACTTGGTACACTTCTTAAAACCAGGGGCTGGTTTCTCCATGAGGAGAATTTGTGTAGGCCTGAGGCCTAACCGAAGTCACCAAGCTGTGCAAAGATAAAGATTCTTTTTTTTTTTTTTTTAAAGAAAAGAAGAGAGACCGGCGGTACCGGTTTCGGTATGGGGAAGGCAGGTACGCGGTCTAAAGAAACAAACTAAAACAATAATTTCTTCAGCGGTGACAGGAACACGACCTGCTGGCTCCGCGGAAAAAGAGAAACTGAGGAGAGCTGGTCAGGAAGGCGGGAAGGCAGCGCGCATGTGCAGTGGGAGGCCCCAAAAGCTTCCTTCCTGGGAAGCTGGGGAGCTTTCCCGCGCAGGCTCCATCGGTTCCGACGTACCCATAAGTGAGGACTTATTCCTGCTTGTTCCTGGAGATCATGGAACGATACAGAGGCATTATAATATCCTTTGTTTTATTTTCCATTCCTTTCCTTATGATACCTAGCATTCTATTTGCTTTATTGGCCGCTGCTGCACATTAGGCGGAGAGTTTTAACATGTTATCCACGATGACTCCTAAATCTTTTTCCTGGGTGGTGGTTCCTAATGTGGAACCTTGCATTGTGTAACCATAGTGTGGGTTGGTCTTTCCTAGGTGCATAACTTTGCACTTGTCCACATTAAATTTCATCTGCCATTTGGATGCCCAGTCTTCCCATTTATCCAGATCCTCCTGCGTTTTAACAACTTTAAACAGTTTTGTGTCGTCTGCAAATTTGATAACCTCACTAGTTATTCCCTTTTCCAGGTCACTTATGAATATGTCAAAAAGTAGCGGACCCAGTACAGATCCCTGGGGTACTCCACTTTACACCTTTTTCCATTGGGAAAATTGGCCATTTAGCCCTACCCTCTGCTTTCTATCTTTTAACGAGTTCCCGATCCACAATAGTACACTGCCTCCTATCCCATGACTTTTTAGTTTTGCCAAAGGTCTCTGATGAGGGACCTTGACAAAGGCTTTCTGAAAGTCCAGATACACTATATCAACCGACTCACCTTTGTCCTCCTGTTTATTCACACCTTCAAAAAAACATCAGATTAGTAAGACAAGATCTTCCTTGTCTAAAGCCATGTTGGCTGTCTCCCATTAGGCCATGGCTATATCTATATGCTGTGTAATTTTGTTCTTTATGATGGTTTCTACCATTTTCCCCCGGTACTGACGTCAGGCTCACCGGTCTGTAATTTCCCAGATCACCCCTGGAACCCTTTTTAAAAATTGGCGTTACATTGGCGATCCTCCAATCTTCAGGTATTACAGATGATTGTAATGAAAGTTCACAGATTATTAATAGCAGGTCTGCAATCTCATATTTCAATTCTTTCAACACTCTTGGATGTATACCATCCGGTCCAGGTGATTTGCTACTATTCAGTTTATCAAATAGTTGTAATACATCTTCCCGGTGTAGCGATATTTCTCTCAATTCCTCTGCAGTATCACCTTTAAATACCACTTCAGTCTTGGGTAACATCCCTACATCTTCCTCAGTAAAGACTGAAGCAAAGAATTCATTCAGTCTCTCCGCTATAGCCTTGTCTCCTTTTACTGCCCCTTTTACCCCTCTATCATCTAATGGTCCCTCACAGGCCTTTTGCTACGAATGTACTTGAAAAAGTCTTTATTTCGAGTTTTTGCTTCTGTAGCAAGTTCCTTCTCAAATTCTTGCTTTGCCTGCCTTATCAATGTTTTGCATTTAACTTGCCAGTGCTTGTGCTGTTTCCAGTTTTCGTCGTTTGGCTCTTTTTTTCCATTTCCTGAAAGAAGCTTTTTTGGCAGCAACAGCCTCTCTGACCTCACCTTTAAACCATGCTGGCAGTTTTTTGGACTTTCTTCCACTTTTCTTAATGCGTGGAATACAGCTGGTCTGGGCTTCCAGGATAGTTAGTATTTTTAAACAACACCCAAGCTTGATATAAGTCTTTAACCTTTGCAACCGCTCCTTTTAGTTTTTTCTTAACTATATTCCTCGTTTTATCATAGTCTCCCTTTCGAAAGTTAAAAGGTAGTACTGTGGATTTCTTTACTATCCCTCCTCCACTAATTAAATCAAACACGATCATGCTATGATCACTATTGCCAAGTGGTCCCAACACCCTTATTTCTTGCACCAGATCTGGTGTTCCACTAAGGACTAGGTCCAGTATGGCTTCCCCTCTGGTCGGTTCATGAACCAGCTGCTCCAAGAAACAGTCATTTATTTCATCTAGAAACTTTATCTCCCTAGCATTTCCTGCCGTGACACTGACCCAGTCGATACCAGGGTAATTGAAATCACCCATTATTACTACTCTGCTGTGACTTTTGTTAGCTTCCTTGATTTCTTTGAGCATTTCATCATCCATTTGTTCATTCTGTCCAGGCGGTCGATAGTACACCCCCACTACCATCACCTTCCCCTTCATACATGGAATTTCAATCCATAGAGATTCTACAGCAAATTTTGTTTCCTGCAAAACTTTAATCCTTTCTGACTCAATGCCCTCTCTAACAGAGCGCAACCCCTCCACCAATTTGATCAGTTCCATCATTACAATAAAGTTTGTATCCAGGTATCACAGTGTCCCACTGGTTATCTTCCTTCCACCATGTCTCTGAGATTGCAATCATATCTAACCTCTCATTTAGTGCTATATATTCTAACTCTCCCATCTTATTGTTTAGACTTCTAGCATTTGCATACAAGCATTTTAGAGACTGTATTTTATTAATATTAATCTGGCTATTGGTAGGCATGGGTAATTTGGAATCTTTACGCTCTGTCTGCACCATACTCAAAGGCATTTGGGCTACTTTACTCTTTTTTGGAACCTCACTGCTTTTGGTAGTATCCTTCAAGAATACCTTCTTCCGAACCATGCGCTTTTGGGCGACTGTCGACTTTCCCCTATTTTCTAATTTAAAAGCTTCTCTATCTCCTTTTTAAAGGTTAATGCCAACAGTCCCGAAACGGGCTATCCAGAGAAAGCATATTTAACAGGTTTTATATACCGCTTTATCATTTCAATCAAAGCAGTTTACATTGAAACTGAAACTTGGTAATGTACATTAAACAGGGGCATTTATAACTTGGATTTTTCTGAGGCAATGGAGGGTTAAGTGACTTGCCCAAGGCCACAAGGAGTGCTGGTGGGAATCAAACCTTGGTCTCTGGGTTTCCGAAGCCAGTGTTCTTAACCATTAGGCTACTGCCCCACTCCATTATTATGGAGGCGCTGGACACCCACACAGGCCAGGGGAGGCCTGGCTGAGGAAAACCTTTTTTTTTTAATTGAAGCTGCTTTATTAAAGACAGCTGAGAGCCCATTGAACTCCCACTGAACTCCCACTGAAATCAAAGGGAAAAAAAGGGACTTAGAAAATAATTTGAAAAAAATGCCCACAAAAGGACAGCAAGGGGGAAGGGGGGCTGGGACCAACTGACTGATCCCCTGCAGAGGCCTGGCGGGTCCTCCTGCACTACTAGCCCCAAGGAAACAGCGTGAACACGGGGCAGCTGTCTGCATGAGAAGACTTGGAAACGCTCACTTCGAGCCAACCACATCATGCCTATTCTAAAGGAGATGCACTGGTTACCTCTCCTGAGTCGCATTAATTATAAAACACTCATGATGACCTTCAAAGTAATCCATCAACTATCCCCTAGATGTTTAGAGTCACCTATTACAAGAATCCTGGAAAACCACCTCAGGAGAAGCAACACATCAAACCTACTAATCCTGCCTCCAGCGCTAACCAAGTGCAACAAGTTATCTCGCTGCAGGCATTCTCCCTGCATGCCCCACGCCTATGGAATGCTTTACCGCCACATATCAGAGACACCCACGACCTTGCAACCTTCCGCAAACTGCTTAAAACCCACCTATTCAAGGAACATTTTGATGCTCAACATAACCCCCTTCTACCTATCTAATCCTTAATATCTCCTCCAAGGTAAGCAACCTTCTACCTGTATATAGTCACTCAAATATATAAGCAACTCTCTAATTGTATATAGTTATGGTTTTGTGTCATAAATAGCGTGATATATCTGTTCCATGTATAAGTGTTAATCGTTCCATGTACGTTTCATGTAATGTTGAATTTTGTTCCCTGTAAATCGCACTGATCCTCGGAAATACGGTATATAAGAATAATAAATAAATAAATAGCCATGACTCAATCCAAAGCTCTGAAGCGCAGTGCAGATGAGGAGAGTCCGACACAGTCTAAGGTCTCTGCACCCGTGTAGGCCAGTAGAGTCAGGCCTATCTTCACTGCTGCACCGGTCCACACACCTTGTCAGCTGCTGGAAGCAGACAATACTAACTTCTCTCAGTGCTGTACCAGAAGATATACCACTGAAAGTTGCTAAAGTCTACCTCCATCTGCTGGCAGGGGCATATAACCCACTCATCTGGACTGGTCTAGCAGGATAAGGAAGAAGAAATTAGACTTACCTACTAATTGTAGCTCCTGGAGGAACTCCAGTCTAGTCCCGGAATCTCTGGGTTGTCATCCTCCTCCAGCAGCTTTGGAGACCGAGAAACGTCATCACTTTTGATGACCCTGGTATATATACAGAGGGACCGCCTCCTCACACCAGTAACCTATTGACAAAGTAAACTCACCGGAGCAACAATTAAGTAACAATTCATATTCCAAACAAACATAAACCATCTGAATTAGAAACTAAGAAGGGAGACCAAATACCATCTTGATCCCCCTTACCCAAAACAAACTATGGGTAAAAACTGCGAGGCCCGCTCCCTACCCTCCTGGAGCAAGGCGATCTCCTTACCAGTGTCTAGAATCAACACCCATTTTTGTGTTCAGCCCCCCCTATAAGCTTACATTTGCTTACCTGCGTTATTTTATTTATTTATTTAGACAGTTTTGTATACCGCCTTATCCTTCAATCAAAGCGGTCACAACACAAGTGGGGGATACATTTAACACGTGGGGATATGAGACACACACACTAATACTTACAGGGAACATGGGCAATGGAGGGTTAAGTGGCTTGCCCAAGACCACAAGGAGCACCTGTGGGACTAGAAACCCCAGTCCTTCCGGCCCAAGGTTGCTGTCCTCTAGTGGGATTTGAACCCCCGACCTTCCGGCCTGAAGTACCTTGCCCAAACCACTAGGCTACTCCTCCACTAGGCTACTCCTCCACTAGGCTACTCCTGCTTGCTTCAGGCTCCAGTTCACCCCTGAACTCCTGGGCGGGATACGGGACTAGACTGGAGTTCCTCCAGAAACTACAATTAGCAGGTAAGTCTAATTTCCTCTTCCTGATCGTCCCTCCAGTCTAGTCCCGGAATCTCTGGGTATGTAACAGAGCAGTGCAAACTATTCCCGCCTGAAGCACTGCTGAGCCAAAACAGGAATCTCTCCGCCTGTACGTCTAGACGGTAGTGCCTGACAAATGTATTTAAAGACGACCAGGTGGCCGCCTTACAAATCTCAACTGCCGGGACCAACTTGCTCTCTGCCCAGGAAGCCGCTTGGGCCCTAGTCAAATGAGCCTTCAGCCCTTCCGGCACCCGCTTACCTTTTAACAGATAAGCCGACACTATTGCCTCTTTAATCCATCTGGAAATGGAAGCTATTGAAGCTGCTTCCCCTTTCCTTGGACCCCCAAAGAGAACAAAAAGCCTATCCGACCTTCTGAAATCAGCCATCCATTTAATATACTTCTTCAAGGCCCGGCGCACATCTAGCTGATGCGAACTCACCGTTGCTGAACCCTCGGCACTCCCCCTGAATACTGGCAAAGACACTACCTGATTCATATGAAAAGGAGAAACTACTTTGGGCAAAAAGGACGGAACCAGCCTCAAAACCACCTTTGAATCGAAAAAGGACAGAAAAGACTTCCGGCACGACAAAGCCTGCAACTCTGAAATCCTCATGGCCAAACAAATGGCTATCAAAAATACCACCTTCAGCGTGAGATCCTTCAAAGATGTCCTTGCTAAGGGCTCAAAGGGTTCTCGCCCTAACGCCTCCAAAACTAAGGACAGATCCCATGTCGGAACCACCTGCCGACCAGGAGGCCTCATCAGCAACACTGCTCGTAGAAACCGCTTCATATCCGGGTGTACTCCCATGGCCACCCCCTTAATCCTACCTCTGTAACAGGCTAGCACTGCCAGCTGTACCTTCAAGGACGAAGCCACCAACCCTTTCTGAAACCCGTCCTGTCAAAACACGAGAACCTGCGGAATTGAAGTCTTTAAGGCATCTACCACCCTTTCCGCACACCACGCTTCAAACACGCGCCACACTCGCACATACGCCAAAGAAGTAGACCGCCTCTGCGCCTTCGGCAATGTGGACACCACTGTTGCGGAATTTCCCCTTGCTCTCAACCTTGCCCTTTCAAGAGCCAGGCCGTAAGCGAGAATCGATCCACTTGAGGCATGAACAGAGGACCCTGGGCCAATAGATCCCTCCTGACTGGTAGACGCCAGGGGCGCTCCACCAACAGCCTCCTGAGATCCGCATACCAAGGCCTCCTTGGCCAGTCTGGCGCTATCAAGATCACCAATCCCTTCTGCAGCTCGATACATTGAACCACCTGGCCTATCAAAATCCACGGAGGAAACACGTACAAGAGTTGCCCCATTGGCCAATCCTGAATGAGAGCATCCAGACCCTCTGACATCCTTTCTGCTGAAGAACCGATTGACCTTTGCCGAGTGAAAGGTTGCCATCAGATCCATTACTGGCACCCCCCAATGACGAACTATCATGTCGTAAACCTCTGGATGAAGAATCCACTCTCCGGGATCCACCTTCACCCGGCTCAAGAAATCGGCCTCAACATTGTCCACTCCTGCCACATGAGCTGCTGACAGGGCTTCGAGGTTCAGCTCGATCCACTCAAACAACTCCTCCGCCTCGGGTTCCAGTGCCACACTGCTTGTGCCTCTTTGGCGATTGATGTAGGCCACCACGGTTGCGTTGTCGGAGAATACCCGAACCGCTTTCGCGTGCACATAAGGCTGAAACGCCCTCAAGGCTAACGTTACCGCTCTGAGTTCCAGCCTGTTGATTGCCCAATGCTTTTCCTGTTCTGACCATTGCCCTTGCGCAATTCTTCCTTGGAAGTGCGCCCCCCCAGTCCAGTAGGCTGGCATCCGTTGTCAGAGCTAACCACTTGGGCAGTTCCAAGGGCATCCCCTGCTGCAGGTTTCCTGGAATCAACCACCACTGCAGTGCCTTCCTTGTCTTGCTTGGACAGGGCAATCTCTGGGAGAGGTCGTCGTTCTGGTGAGACCACCTCCTGAGCAACACCCTCTGTAACGGTCGCATATGGGCTCTTGCCCACGGTACCAGCTCGAGCGTTGCCGCCATTGTCCAGAGCAACTGTAGATAATGCCACGCCGTGGGAACCGGCCTCTGCAGAAACTCAAACCAACTTCCTGAGATTTGCCGCTCGCTGGGGGGGAAGGAACACCCTGCCCACTGCCGTATTGAACCTTGCCCCCAGGTAATCCAGATCCTGCGACGGCGTAAATACACTCTTCGCTCCATTGACTACCCAACCTAGGCCTTAGAGACATGCTACGACCCTGGCCATGGCCCTCTCGCTTTCGGCCCTTGACTTTGCCCGGATGAGCCAATCGTCAAGATAAGGATGAACTAGGATGCCTTCCTTTCTCAAAGACGCGGCCACCACTACCATCACCTTGGTGAACGTCCTTGGTGTGGTAGCCAATCCGAACGGTAGCGCTCGAAACTGAAAATGTCCCATCGGCACCGCAAACCTGAGAAACCTCTGGTGTTCCTGCCGAATGGGAATGTGTAGGTATGCTTCCGACAAGTCTAGGGAGGTAAGAAACTCCCCTTTCCGTACCGCCACTATCACAGACCTCAATGTTTCCATGTGGAAATGCGAGATTTCCTCTTTCTTTGGTACCACGAAATAAATGGAGTATCGACCGGAACCGCATTCGCCCACGGGAACCGGCACTATTGCCTTGAGGGCTAATAGCCTCTCTACTGTCTGTTTGATTGCTTTGAATTTTAGATCTGCCTTGCAGGGGGACTGAACGAACGAGTCTGATACTGGCCGTAGAAACTCTAGGGCATAACCTTCTCGGATAACCTAGAGGACCCATTGGTCCGAAGTTATCTGGACCCAGGCAGGGTAGAAATCCCGTAACCTCCCTCCTACTGACACTACTGCTGCCTGGGTCCCCCTCGCTTCATTGTGACTTTCTAGGATTCGAGGAGGCGGCCGCAAAACCTGTCTGCTCCCCGAAACCCCTAGTTTCAAAAGGGAAACCATCCTCTCTGGCCCTGATTGAACCTAGAGACCCGAAAAACATTGAAACTCCCGCTGCAGGGCTTTAGTTGGCATATTTGACCGCCCCTGCTTTTGCTTATCCTCCAGGAGCCTGCCTCCCTTGGACTCCCCAAGGTCCTTCACCAACTTATCCAAATCTTCTTCTCCAAAAAGCAGCTTACCTCTGAACGGCAGCTTACTAAGCCTAGCCTTGGATAAACTATCCGCTGCCCAGTTACGGAGCCACAAGTACCGATGCGCTGCTACCACAGAAGTCATACCATTAGACAATGCCTGGATAAGGTCGTAATGGATATCTGCCAGATAGGCCATCCCCGACTCTAGTCTGGAAGCTTCAGCGCTCGCTGTCCCCATCTGGTCCCCTTGAATCCGCTGAGACCAACGCAAACAAGCTCTAGCTACCCAAGCTCCACAAATTGACGTGAGTGCGTTATCAGTGCAAGCTTCTAACACCTGCTTCAGCAAGATATCCAACTTCCTATCCTGAGAATCCTTAAGAGCTGCGCTACCCTCTACCAGAATAGTAGTCTTCTTGGTAACCGCCGCATCTACTCTCGAGGACTGAAACAACTCCTTATCCTGCTCCACCAGCGGGTACAGCCAAGACATAACTCTGGAGCCCTTGAGAGCTGCCTCCGGCAAATCCCATTCTCCTTGAATCATCTCCTTTACAACCTTGTGGATCGGGAATGCCCTCTGCGTCTTCCAAAAGGTCTGCAACAAGGGATCTTCCAACGTCTCCTCCTCTGCCGACCCCACCGCCGGCATATTCAACGCCTTAAGTGTTTCTGCGATAAGAGCAGGTTAACTCCTCTCTGCGGAAAATTCGGACCACCCTCGCCTGGTCCTCTTGCTCCGCAATCTCTCCTTCCTCTAACTTGTCCTCCAACTCTAGGTCCTGATCACCCTCGTCGGAAAGACCTACCTCAGACCCCACAGACTGATCTGTGTCTCTGTCTAACCTAGGCCTCTTAGCCGGACCCTTTGCTAACCCAACAGCAACCGGCGTACCTGGCCTCTTATCCGCTGACTCTGGCTCCGCAGAAGAAGACGGGAAAGCTCTCTTAACTCCCCCAAAGGCCTGTTGCATTAGCATAACGAAAGCCGGGGAAAAAATTGCTTCCAGGCCCCCTGGCAATGGCACCGTGGCCGGGGGCCCATCCGGAGCCGAGGAAGGCCCCGCCACGGGCTCCTCCGGCCAAAACAACTGGTTCCTGCGAAGGCTCTACCCCAGCCTTGGTACTCTCCTCTAAGGCCTGTTCCATCGCGGTCGCCTCCAGCTTACAGCCTTTGCACATCCCCGTGTCCGAGACCACCCCCCTCTTTGCACCGCAGAGCACACACTGAGGCCTAGAGGGCATCCTTGTCACTAACCAAGACAATGGATCTAAATAAGGTACAGGACACTCTTACCCTGTACAGGTTGAACCTTGAAAGCACTCTTGTAACAAAACTTTTTTTTTTTTTTTTTTTTTTTAACTTAACACATAAGTATACTCCCCTCAGAAGTCCTAGCTGAGAATTGAAGACAGAATTCAAAAACGAAGCTCCTGTTCCCAACCCAGAGCCCTTTCAGGTCACCTTAAATCAACGGCGCTTACCGCACTGTACCACGCGGTCGGGCCTGCCGAGACACACGCGCTCCTCGGTCTGGCATCCCAACACCCGGTGGCTTACCTCACCTCAACTGGGATCCACTTTCCCTCCACTGCCTCAGTCCCTCTGGGCCCACCGCCACTGACCGGCCTGATCGCCCCCGAGGTGCAACTTACTTTTCTGCCGCTCCCCTGCTGACAGCTCTACACGCTCTCAGGAAAAACAACTTCTGGCGCGTTACAGAGCCTCAGGGGGGGGGGGCCGGTTCCTCACCCAGCAATGTGGGATCGGGAACCCGGGTCTCCACTGTCTTCCCCTCCAAAGGCTGAATCGCTGCACTGTCTGTCTCCCGCAAGCTAAGCCGGAGGGGAGGGGGAGGGACTCACACACTGTATCAAATTTAAAGCTACGGAGCCCTGAAATAAAAACAAAAATACATTTAGAATTTTAAAGAAATGTAAATAAATTCCTCCTCATCTAATCTCTCTAAAAAACGTTAATTGCTCCTCTAGTGAACCCCTAACCTCTGGGCTCACTACTCTCCAGCTGCTTGGAGAAGGAGAGAACAGGTGGTGGTGTGAGGAGGTGGTCCCTCTGTATATATATACCAGGGTCATCAAAAGTGATGACGTTTCTCAGTCTCCAAAGCTGCTGGAGGATGACAACCCAGAGATTCCGGGACTAGGCTGGAGGGACGATCAGGAAATTTATATTGTAAGCCCTCCATGGACAAGAAATACCTGCTGTACCTGAATGTAAATGATAATTACACTTACCTGGTAATTGTAGTTCCTGAAGGGACTCCAGTTTAGTCCTCCACTTCTGGGTTTGTGTATCTCCTCCTGCAGCTTGTAGACTGGGCATGTCAAAACTATGACATCACTGGATGTAGTCTGCTGAATCTCTCCCATCAGCCCCAGTGAACTACTGACAAAGCACACCCAACGGAGCAACAAATAAGTAGCCAATATACAACCAAAACCGTAAACAAATGACTGCTAACTAAATGAATTGTCCAAAAAAAAATTTTTTTCTCAAAACAAAACTTCATCTCGTGCCATTTCCTCCTGACTTCTTAGCATGACAGTGCCCTAAGAGAGGAAAGGAGGAACTGACCAAAGAACCCCTCCTACCTGTAACTGTACAAATTCCACTACTGAAGATCCCCTATGCAAGACCTCACTCCGGGTGGGAATGAGGACTAAACTGGGGTCCCTTCAGGAACTACAATTACCAGGTAAGTGTAATTATCATTTCCTTATCGGTCCTCCAGTTTAGTCCTCCACTTCTGGGAAGTAACAGAGCAGTGCTCATTGGGAGGGACCACTATAACCGGCTCGCAAGACTGCTGAACCGAAACGGGCATCATCCGCCGCTTGCACGTCCAGACGGTAGTGTCTACTGAAAGTATGGAGTGACAACCAAACCGCCGCCCTACAGATCTCCCCTGGCGGCACCACACTATGCTCCGCCCAGGATGCCGCCTGCGCTCTGGTCGAATGCGCTCACAATCCCAAGGGAACCAAACGTCCCTGAACGAGATAAGCAGAAGCAATCGCCTCCCTGAGCCACCTAGAGATGGATGCTTTCACCGCCGCCTCCCCCTTTCGGGGCCCACCGAACACCACGAAAAGCCAATCCGACTTACGAAAGGGTGCGGAAACCTTCAGATACCTGCGCAGCACCCGCTTGACATCCAACAGGTGGAGGCGGCAATGGGACGCGGAATTCCCGCTGGAGCTAAAGACCGGAAGCGAAACAGTTTGATTAGGTGAAAGGGAGAAACGACCTTAGGTAAAAAGGACAGTACCGGACGCAAGACCACCTTCTCTTTTGAAAAGGACAGAAAGGGCTCTCTACAAGACAACGCCACAATTCCGAAATTCGTCTTGCCAAACAAATGGCTACCAAAAACACTGTCTTTAAGTTACATCCTTCACTGTTGCCTGAGCTAAGGGCTCAAATGGTCCCTTTACCAACGCTCCCAAGACCAAATTGAGATCCCACGGAGGCACCACTACTCGGCGAGCGGGCCGTAACTTAGCCACCGCCCGCAGAAAACACGACACGTCCGCATGACCAAGAGGAACACCCTGCACCTTGCCTCTATAGCAGGTCAAGGCTGCCAACTGCACTTTCAAAGAACTGGCCGCCAGACCTTTATCAAATCCATCTTGCAGAAAGCTCAAGACCACCGGGACAGAAGCCATCGCCGCACGGATTTGTTGCCATGAACACCGATCCTCAAAAACACGCCATACTCGAACATACGCCAAGGATGTCGACCTTTTCCGGGCTCGAAGCAAAGTTGCGATCACCGATCCAGAGTATCCTTTTTTCTTCAGCTTCGTCGTCCTTTCAATGGCCATACCGTAAGCGAGAATCGACTCACCTGAGGCACAGGAAGAGGCCTTTGGCACAGCAGATCCTCCGAGACTGGAAGTCGCCAAGGCTCCCCGTCCAGGAGCCGAACCAGATCGGCGTACCACGGCCGTCTCGGCCAGTCCGGGACTACTAACAGCACTCTTCCGCGGTGAGCTTCAATGTGCTGCACCACCTGACCTATCAGCACCCACGGAGGGAAGACGTAGAGAAGGCCGGACTCCGGCCAGGGCTGCATCAGAGCATTGAGGCCTTCCAACATCCTCTCTCTCCGCCTGCTGAAGAAGCGCCCGACCTTGGCTGACTGGAAAGTCGCCATTAGGTCCATAATCGGCAACTCCCATTTGTGGACTATTAGCGCAAACACTTCCGGATGCAGCTCCCATTCCCCAGCGTCCACCTGCACCCTGCTGAGAAAATCCGCCGTCACATTGTCTTTCCCTGCAATGTGCACCGCTGAGAACGCCGGTAGATGCTCTTCCACCCAGGCGAACAGTGTCTGACGCCTCTTCCATGGCCGCGCTGCCTGTGCCACCCTGCTGATTGATGTAGGCTACTGTCGCCGAATTGTCTGACAGCACTCTTACTGCTCGACCTGTCACCTCCACTGTGAATTCCTGAAGAGCCAGGAACACGGCCTGCGTTCCAGTCGGTTGATCGACCAACTGCGTTCCAGGGCCGACCACGTGCCTTGTGCCCCCCATCCCGTGAGGCTCGCATCCGTCAACAGTGGGAGCCAGTCCGGCTGCTCCAGGGCCATCCCTGCTTGCAAATTTCTGGGAAATAGCCACCACCACAGCGATTGCCTGACCCGTGGAGGACAGGGAAGACGCTTGTTCAACGAGTCGTTCTGATGAGACCAGCGACGCAGGAGAGCTCGCTGCAAGGGCCGCATGTGGAATCTGGCATAAGGCACCACCTCCAAGGTCGCCACCATCGTGCCCAGTACGTGAACATAATCCCACGCTGAGGGTGCCAGAGCGGAGCGGAACTTGCGAACTGCCTGTCGCAGTCCCAACACCCGGCGCTGCGGCAGGAAAACCGCTCCCTGTCGGGTGTCGAACCGCACCCCCAGATACTCAAGGTCCTGGGAAGGTACTAAACAGCTTTTGGTTGGGTTGACCACCCAGCCGAGACCCTGTAAAAATTTCACCACCTTGTCCGTGACCTGAATGCTCTCGGCCTCTGATTTCGCCCAAATCAACCAGTCGTCGAGATAGGGATGGACCAGGATTCCTTCCTTGCGCAACGCCGCTGCCACTACCACCACCATGACCTTGGTGATGGTTCGCGGCACCGTTGCCAGCCCGAAAGGTAGCGCCCGGAACTGATAATGTCCCCACGGAAGGGCGAATCGTAAAAACATTTGATGGGCTTCTCGGATTGGGATGTGAAGATATGCTTCCGTAAGATCCAGGGAGGTCAAATACTCCCCCTTGTGTACCGCTACGATGACTGATCTCAACGTTTCCATCCGGAAATGTGGCACTCGCAGACACCGATTCACGCCTTTCAGATCTAAAATAGGGCGCAGGGCTCCGTTCTTTTTGGGGACCACAAAATAAATTGAGTATCAACTCGTACCGTAATCTGAGAGGGGTACCGGCCGAATTGCCCCTATGGACAAGAGACGGTCTAGAGTAGTTTGAATCGCCAGGGCGTTTTTCGGGCCCCTGCCTGGAGACATCATAAAGGACTCTCGAACCAGTCTTGCCAATTCTAGGGCGTAGCCCTCGCGAATTATCTCCCAAGACCCACTGGTCTGTCGTTATTTGGGTCCAGGCAGAAAGAAACTCCCAAAGCCATCCTCTTATAGATTGGTTTTCTACCTGGACCCGCCGCATCTCATTGTGGCTTTCTAGGAGCCGGGGAGGACGAGGCTGCGAAACCTCTAGTGGCCCCCCGGAATCCACGAAACCCCTGGTTTCTGGCCGCCGATCTACCCCTCTGGAAGCCTCCCAGCTGGGAAGTCCAGAATCTTCGAAGGTCTCTAAACTGACCCCGAAAAGCAGGAGAGGACTTCCCTTGTTTTGGTCTATCTTCTGTGAGTCTAACGCCCTTAGACTCCCCTAACTCCTTAACTAGTTTATCCAGGTCGCCTCCAAACAGTAGCCTACCCTTAAACGGGAGCTTGCTGAGGCGAGACTTAGAAGATCCGTCGGCAGCCCAATTCCGCAACCAGAGGGATCGCCGCGCGGCAACCAGGGAAGCCATGCTATTGGCTAATGCTCTGATCAAGTCATAATGCACATCCGCCAAGTACGCGGTACCGGACTCCAACCGGTCTAATTCTGAAAGCCCCTCTTGGTCTAGGTGAGAAGACTTTGCAAACACCGAGACCAGCGAAGGCAAGCTGTAGCCACCCAAGCTCCACAAATGGAAGCCTGTAGGGACAAGGCATCCACCTCAAAGGATTGCTTTAATAAGCCATCCTTTTTCCTATCCTGTGCGTCCTTTAATGCCGCACTACCTTCGACAGGAATGGTGGTCTTTTTGGTGACTGCCGACACTGCTGCATCAATTCTCGGCGAGCAGAACCGCTCCTTGTCCTTATCCGCCAAAGGATAGAGCCTGTTCATAGTGCGACCACCTCTGAGCCCTGACTCCGGGTGATCCCACTCGTCCTGTATCATCTTGTCCACCACCCGGTGGAGGGGGAACACCACTTGTGCTTGTCTCACCGCTTGGATGATGGGGTCTTCGGCACTCTCCTCATCAGCCGATGGTACTGCCACCAATTTCAATGTCTGGAGGGACTCAGTAATAAGAGCTGTTAGCTCCTCTTTCCGGAACACCCGAATGATCTTTGCCTGATCCTCCGGTTTGGGAATCTCCCCTTCTTCCAAGTCCTCCATCTCTGCCTCCATATCCAGCTCGGCCTCATCCGTATCATTACCCTCCATGTCAGACAGGGATCGCTCGCGCGTCCGTACTCTCTTTGCAGGCCTGGGAGAGACACTACCTCCTTCAACCATCTTGGGCTGCTGAACCAGAGCGGACCTCGCCAGGACCTCCGGTAACTTACCCTGCTGCCACATGCAAAACGCCTGGTGCATGATTAGGACAAAGTCCGGAGAGAAGTCCCAGAGCTGTGGGTCGGACAGCGGAACCGACGCCGCTGCTGGCAGCCCAGCGATGATTTCTTGGCCGACCCCTGAAGTAGAGGCCAAGGGAGCCTCCACTCCAGGCCCAACCAATGTCAGCTGTGTCTCCGGGCTAGCTTTAACATCCATCTGCAGCTCCATGCTCGTGGAAACCGTGGCGCAGCCCCTGCAGATCCCTGAATCCGCTACCGTCCCCCTGCGAGTTCCGCAGACCACACACTGGGGACGAGATGACATTCGCCAGGTACCCTTACCCTCCGCAGGCAAGGAGGGTGCAGCCCTGCTTTGATTAGCCTTTTTAAAAAATAAAAAAAAAAAAGAGACAGAAAGGGATCAGGACCATAAACAAGACTCAACTGTTCTACCTACAAGCTTTCTTCTTTTTTTTTTTTTTAACTGGTCAGTAGATACCCAAAGAAACAAACCGCCAGCCCCAACACGAAGAAACCTTACAACTGAAGGCCCCTGCTGGGATTCCCCTAAAGAGCTCCTGCCGCACGGCCAACACGCTAAACAAAATGGCCGCCGCAGCCACCGCCAGCAAGAAAAGGGCGCGAAACAACAAGCCCGAGCAATGGGCACCTGTAGCGCGCTGTCAGCGCTCGCGGGGAAGAAGCACGGCTGAAGTAAATGGCCTTTTGCAGCCCCAGCTCCCCCGAAGGCGCGAATTATGAGCCCGGTGCCACCGGCACCTGAAACGCGCTGTCTGCGCTCGCGGGGGCAAAGCTCAGCTCTTGCACTGGAGAAATCAACTTACCCCTCTTCAACAGGGTTCCAGCCCATGTGGTTCTGCCCGATGCCGACACGAGCAGAAAACCGCTGGGCGAGACTCCCGTCAACGTGCCGGCTTAGCAAGGGACCTCGCGGCTGACTGAACAACCGTTCAACGCTCCCCCCCCCCCCCCGGTCCTGCCAGAGAGCTCTTCCCCATCCTGTCCAGGGGAAGAGATCTAAATTGGGCAGCCCCCAGCCCTCAGCAATAGAGGCAGACCGGATCCGGCACCAGGTGAAGCTCTGTCTTTTCTTTTTTTTTTTTATCTGAGTCAGTAAGAAACCAAATTTAAAGAGATACAGTCAAATTAAAGATAACAACTAACTAAACAACACTAATGCTCCTTATTTGATCCTCAAGTGAGCCCAGAAGCTAGGCTCACTACATCCTCCTGCTGCCTGGAGACTGGACACACTGGGGCTGATGGGAGAGATCAGCAGACTACATCCAGTGATGTCATAGTTTTGACATGCCCAGTCTCCAAGCTGCAGGAGGAGGTACACAAACCCAGAAGTGGAGGACTAAACTGGAGGACCGATAAGGAACGTGCCTTAACTGCTACGGGAAGGTTGTGAGCTAAATCCAAATAAATAAATGTCACCAAATCTCACTCATATTCAGTCTTCTGTGCATACAATTTTTGCCTAAAGAAAAGGGTTAGCTTCCAAAAGTGAGCAAAAAAATTCAATAAGTTAGTCCAACAAAAAGGTATTGCTTTTTTCAATGCTTATTGATCTTTATTTCTATCCATTCAACCACAGAAACAACAGGAAAAGCAGACTACTTTATAACAGCTTTAGTAGATGAGCAGGAATTGCATCATTACATATCCTGCTGCTCTCACACAAGCTAAGACAGCTTGCCCCGCACGAGTCTTCACATTCACACAAGCTGATGCATGACAGCAGCAGTATGCTAAGCGAAACCGGACTGGTAATAGCATGAATAATATCAAGCCAGCCCTAGGCTACAGCAGTGAATTATCATGGCAATACGACAGCATCACACAGTATGGACATCTCCAAGGGCAGCAGAGGTCCTACCCACTGAGGTTAGCAGTCACAGCCTGACAAAAGTCACCCAAGGGACCTGAAGCCAGCACTGGACTCTGCAAGAACATGCTGGGCACTTCTGGAGAGTGTTACAGAGCCCCTTACTCTATCCCCAGTACCAGTAATGAAGAGAAACATTCTTGGGTTAAGAAACTGTGAGCACATGAAAAGTGGAGAAAGGTTGAAAAATGTTCCTCTCTTTAGTAACTGTGAAGCAGCCTAGACCTCTCTCCCCCCCCCCTCCCCTGCCTGCACTGCCAGACTGTACAAAGTCAAAACGCTGGCTCACGCAGGCAAGGGAGGATGCGAGTGTGGCAGTAGCATGAAGCAACAGGAAGTGACTGCAAGGTCTCCTCCTCCCCTCCACCAATAAAGTCTAAATAAAGACATTGAAAGTGAGTAAAGTCAGAGGCTTGGGAGTGGCTGCAAGGACTGGGGGAAGGGGTGCTGCTGCTGCTGAATCAGGGAGGGCTACAGACCATCCGCAGCTCCAGCAGAAGCACCATGGCAAAGGAGGATATCGCCAGAAGCCCCAAATCACTACCACGTATATGTTATGTCAAAACCCACATAACAGAACTAAAGAACAACAAACTGACAATATATTTTTAAATATTTTTCAGAGAAAACACTACTTTATTCAGTGCAAACAGAATAAGCAGATCAGAGACAGCCAGAAAGTACAAGGGAAACATGGGAAGGCAGCATGCTTGCTGTGTGCAGGAGGGAGGGATTCATAGCCTACAATCATCAGAAAGGGACAGAGTATAATGACCTCTCAAACTGTTTATGTCCTTTTAGTGACTTCTGGATTTCTCTGAATTTACCTTTCAGCATCCTGCTATTCAGGTCAAGTACAAGCTATGAAACCAATCACACTTCTTCAATCTGACATGCTTCTGTGACTATACAGAGAAGGGGGGTTGGTAAGAACCACAGCTAAATGTCAGAAATACACACAGAAGAGAGAGAGGGACCTGAGAATATTCACATGGAAGTAGCAAATCTGAAAACTGTCATGATGATGGGGCCAAATGTACTGGAGCTCTGAAAATGGACGTGATTCCGGAGGACTGGAGACAGGCCGTCTATTCTAGCCCTCTTCATACACGGCTAGTAACCACTGTTCCCTCTAAGCTGTGCGCGTGTGCGCGCGCACACACCTCGCCGAGCGAGCGCACATACTTTACAACAGAGCGCACAAAAATTACGGCTCTGATTCTGATAAAAAACAACACAGATGTCTTAAAATTTAAAAGTTATGATTGTAATTACTAGAAATTTCCTGCTTCATTTAGTAATTGTCTATTTTCATTTAATTTGATTAAAATCAATGTGGTGTACATATTGTATTCTGACGTGTAGTCAAATTTTAAAGTATATAACTCAGAGTGTTGTTATGTGGCGCACAAAAATTTAACCTTCCTTCAAAAGCTGCACACAGCTGATATTTTATGCGCACACATCCTACAGAAAATTAGAGGGAACATTGCTAGTAACTACAGGCCAGTTAGTCTGATCTCAGTGGTAGATAACAGAAAAATAATCAGGGTCTGAGGCAGAAAGAGTAAATTAGACTTACCTGCTAATTGTTGTTCCTTAAGGAACTCTAGTCCAGTCCCGGAAATGTAGAGTTGTCAACCTCCACCAGCAGCTTTGGAGACTGAATGATGTCATCATTTTGATGTCACTGGTACAAATAGGCTAGATCCGCCCCCTTTCACCAGTACCTATTGACAAAGCAGACTCAGCAGAGCAACAAATAAGTAGTTATCTCAAAACTATAAGAAACAGTATATACAGGTAGAAAAAAGATAATGAACAGTCCATACAGAAAGAAAAAGACTGTGAGAGACAAGACAGGGCCGCCCCGAAAGGACGGGTGATGTCCCCAAAGAACCGGTAACTGAAGCACCAGAGCCCCGGCGCTCCCCGGCCCATGTCGCCTGCTGCCAACCCCACAGAGACCCCCGCTGAAGACGCCCCTCATTCCTGCGCCTCCCCGAGCGCCCTGACACGAAGAAATTAGATTTCCCCATAATGATGTTTTCCTTTTAAAGGTTCAGCAGCTGTCCAAACTCACATCTCGCGCGGCCAGAAACTTCAGGCTGTTCCACACCCCTCGAATGGGAGGGATCCGGGACTGGACTAGAGTTCCTTAAGGAACAACAATTAGCAGGTAAGTCTAATTTACTCTTCCTTAGCGTCCCTCTAGTCCAGTCCCGGAAATGTAGAGGATGTAACAGAGCAGTACATATCAACGGGAGGGTCCGGAAACTGCAGCCTGAAGGACGGCTGACCCAAAACGACCATCCCCGCGCGCCTGTACGTCCAAAAGATAATGCCGAGCAAAAGAATGCAACGAGGACCAGGTTGCAGCTCTACAAATGTCTGCCGGCGGAACGAGACTGACTTCCGCCCACGACGCTGCCTGAGCTCTCGTAGAATGCGCCCGCAAGCCGACCGGCACTTCTCTGCCCCTCAGAATGTAGGCGGAACTAATGGCCTCTTTCAGCCATCTAGAAATGGAAGACTTTGCTGCCGCCTCGCCCTTCCGAGGGCCTCCGAAGGCGACAAAAAGCCTGTCCGACTTCCGGAAGGAAGCCGTACGACGGAGATAGCTCTTGAGCGCCCTCCGCACATCCAACCGATGCAAGCGCCCACCCGCCTGAGCCCTCTGCTCCGCGGAAAATACTGGCAGCGACACCACCTGATTCACATGGAAAGCGGACACCACCTTTGGTAAAAAGGCTGGCACCGTCCGTAGCACCACTTTGTCCGGGGAAAAAATCAAAAAAGGCTCCCGGCAAGACAGCGCCTGTAGCTCCGAAATCCTCCTGGCGGAACAGATCGCCACTAGGAACAAAGTCTTGAGAGTCAAATCCTTAAGCGAGGCTGCACTCAAAGGCTCAAAAGGTGGCCCGATCAGGGCTTCCAAGACCAAATTGAGATCCCATAGAGGAATAACCGAACGCCTCGGCGGACGCAAGAGCAAAACCGCTCGCAGGAAGCGCCGAACGTCGACATGCGTCGCTATCACCTGACCCTGAATCTTGCCGCGAAAACAGGAGACAGCCGCCAAATGCACTCGTAAAGAACTGGCCGCCAGGCCCTTCTCCAACCCTGCTTGTAAAAAGGAGAGGACATCGGACACAGAAGCCCGCATGGGGATGACAGACCGATCGGAACACCAGGCCTCAAAAACACGCCAAACGCGTATATATGCTAGGGAAGTCGACCTCCGGCGCGATCGTAACAGAGTGGCTACCACGGACGTCGAATAACCGCGGGCCGTCAACCTCGCCCGCTCAAGAGCCAGGCCGTAAGCGAGAACCGACCCACCTGAGGCATCCGCAAGGGCCCCTGAAGCAACAGGTCCTCCCGGAGCGGGAGCCGCCACGGGACGTCGGCCACCAGCCGCACCATATCCGCATACCACGGCCGTCTTGGCCAATCTGGCGCCACCAGCACCACCTGACCCTTGTGCCTCTCGATGCGTTGTATCACCTTGCCGATGAGTGCCCAGGGAGGGAACACATACAGAAGCCCCTCCGTGGGCCATCGTTGCGCCAGAGCATCCAGGCCCTCTGCCATCCGCTCTTTCCTTCGGCTGAAGAAACGCTCCACTTTTGCCGACGCGAATGTCGCCATGAGATCCATCACCGGGATCCCCCACCGGCGCACCAGCATTGCAAAGACGTCCGGATGCAGCGTCCACTCTCCCGGATCCACGCGGCAGCGGCTGAGATAATCCGCTTCGACGTTGTTGACTCCTGCGACATGCTGAGCTGACAGAGCCTGTAAGTTCAGTTCCGCCCAGGTCAGCAGCACACTCGCCTCCTCCTCCAGGGCCACACTGCCCGTACCGCCTTGCCGATTGATATACGCTACCGTGGTTGCGTTGTCTGATAGCACCCTGACCGCTGCTTGCCCCAGCACCCGTCGAAACGCCCGCAGGGCCTGAACCACCGCTCGCATTTCCAACCGGTTGATGGACCACAGTTGCTCCTCCGGCGACCAAGTCCCCTGCGCAAACGAGCCCTCTAGATGAGCCCCCCAGCCCGCTAGACTCGCATCCGTCGTGAGCAGCCGCCAGCACGGGGGCTCCAGAGGCACGCCCTGATTCAGACTGTCGGGAAGCAGCCACCATTGCAGACTGTCCTGCACCACCGCCGGACAGGGCAGGCAGTGAGACAACGCGTCCGACTGATGAGACCACCGCCGAAGAAGAGCACTCTGTAGCGGCCGCATGTGAGCCCTGGCCCACAACACCAAGTCTATCGTCGCCGCCATGGTGCCGAGCAATTGCAGGTACTGCCAAGCCTTCGGCGCCCGAAGCCTCAAAAACCGACGCACCAGTTCTCTCAAGGCCTGCACCCTTACGTCGGGAAGGAAGACCCGGCCCGACCGAGTCTCGAAGCGCGCCCCCAGATACTCTAGAACCTGAGAGGGGGTCAAACGACTCTTCGCCCCGTTGACTACCCAACCGAGGCTGCCCAAGAACTCCACCACCCTGGCAGTGGCTACCACGCTTTCCTCTCTTGACTTCGCTCGTATCAACCAATCGTCTAGGTAAGGGTGTACCAGTATCCCCTCTTTGCGAAGAGCGGCCGCCACCACAACCATGACCTTCGTGAATGTCCGGGGAGCGGTCGCCAGACCGAAAGGAAGCGCCCGGAACTGAAAGTGTCCCATCGGCACCGCAAAACGCAGAAAGCGCTGATGCTCCCTGCGCACGGGGATATGAAGATAAGCTTCCGTCAGGTCTAAGGACGTCAAAAACTCTCCCGCGCGAACCGCCGCCAGGACGGACCGCAAGGTTTCCATGCGGAAGTGGGACACGCGAAGGCAACGATTTACCCTCTTGAGGTCGAGAATCGGACGAAACGTACCCCCTTTCTTGGGAACCACAAAATAAATGGAGTATCGACCGGCGCCGCACTGGTCGACCGGAACGGGCACTATTGCACGGAGCCGCTGGAGCCGCCCTATGGTGTCGCCCACAGCTCTCAGCTTCCGAGGGGCCCTGCAGGGGGAAAGAACAAAGGAATCTCCTACGGGGCGCCGAAATTCCAGGGGATATCCTTCCCGAATGACCTCCAATACCCACCGGTCGGAGGTAATCTGGACCCAGGCAGGGTAAAACTCCCGTAACCTGCCTCCCACGGGCACTTCGCCCACCTGGGCCCGCCTCATCTCATTGGGACTTCTTGGCACCGGAGGGCTGGAAGGTACCAAAACCCCTTCCCGCTCCCCGAAATCCACGAAAGGACTGGCCCCGCGACGGAAACCTGCTCCGCTGCGATTGCTGAAAACGAGGAGTGCGAAACTTACGAAAATCTCTCGAGAGGCCTCGAGACCCAGAAGCCCCCCGAGACTGTTTCGGTCTATCCTCTGGGAGCCGGCCCCCTTTGGACTCCCCGAGGTCCTTGACCAACTTTTCCAGATCTTCTCCAAAGAGAAGTTTACCCCGGAAGGGAAGCTTACTGAGCCGCGACTTGGACGAACTATCCGCTGACCAGTTGCGGAGCCACAGATAACGGCGAGCCGCCACTACCGAAGCCATACATTTGGCCTGACCACGAAGAAGATCATAGTGCGCATCAGACAGGTAGGCGGTGCCGGACTCCAGCCGAGACCCATCCGCTGATTGTTCCTCTGGGAGGGCGCTCTGGATACGTTGGGACCAGCGCAAACAGCCCCTCGCCACCCAGGCCCCTGCTATGGAGGCCTGCAGGGAAAGGGCACTCATATCAAACACCTGCTTCAGCAAAGTATCCAACTTCCTATCCTGACCATCTCTCAAGGCTGCCGTCCCCTCCACCGGGATGGTGGTCTTTTTAGTGACCGCCGCCACCGCGGCATCCACCTTAGGAGAACGAAAAAGCAGCTTATCCTGCTCAGAGATCGGGTATAACCTATCCAAAGCCCTGGTCCCCCGCAACGCCGAATCCGGCGAGTCCCATTCCTCCTGAATCATATCCCGAAAGACTCTGTGGATGGGGAACACTCTCTGCGAAGTGCGCATGGCTTGTAGCAGCGGATCCTCCAACGCCTCCGCGGAGGACGTGGAACCCGCGGGCATATTCAACACCTTTAGCGTCTCGGAGATCAGAGCAGGCAGTTCTTCCCGCCGAAATACGCGGACCAGCCTGCTCTGCTGCTCCTCCTCCAACAATTCCCCGTCTTCTAGGTCCTCATCCGACACCTCATCTTCCAGATCTGGCATTCCCAGGTCCTCCTCCAAAGGAGCCGGGGAAGCCGAATCGAAATCGTCCCGTCGCCTTTTTGGTAACGCCACGTCTCCTTCATGGAGAGTGGATGAGCGTCGCCTCGTACCCCTCGCAGGACCCGGGGATGGAACCCCCCGGTCAGGCTGCAGTAAGGCAAAAGCTTTTTGCATCAAGGAGAAAAATTCTGAAGGGACACCTGGCAGCCCAGCCCCCTGAGACCCTTCCGGCAACAGAGGAACGCTGCCAGCGGAGGACGGGCCCGCAACCGGCTCCGAAGCAGACAGAGAAGGGGGGATAGACCCCTCTCCTTCCAGAGAAGCCTCTCCCTGCCCTTGAGAGCCTTCCCCCAGGGACTTTTCCATGCCCATGGCCTCTAAAGAGCACGCCTTACACACCCCAGTGTCCAAAAGCTCTCCGCGCCTCACCCCACACACGAGGCAGCGGGGCTTGGCAGGCATGATCAATAAACAGCGCTGTACCAGTGCAGAAGAAGCCTTTGAAAGCCCCAGGAACAGCTAAATTACAAACGCGATGTTTTTTTTTGTTTTTTTTTTTTTTTTTTTTTTACACAGATCGATGCAGTTAGCTCTAACTAGCTGCCCCCTAACACCGTTTGCCAAAACGAAGCTCCTAACCCTGAAAAAACGATCTTGTTAGGCAGAAGAAAAAACGGGATCCAAAATGGCCGCCGCAACGTTTGCGGCGCCAAAAATCATGCGGCCAGGCCTCCTGCACCCTGATGGAGCTGACAAACCCCTGCTGCCAGCAAAGATCACTCCCCCAAGGAACCCTAAGGCAAATTTACTCACCAAACACCGGGAGGAGAGTGAGGAAGGGCAGCGCTGAACCCCTCAAGAGCACAGCCCTTAAATCGGCATCAGCTCCTGGAGAGACTGCTATACACTCCCCCTGCCTGCTGCCAGCAGTCCAAACGTGATCTACCTGCTCCTCACCCTTCCAAGTGGGTTCGGGAGCAGGGAGATAATGCCAGGCACACACCAGTGCACTCACAATGCTCGTTTAAATGCTGGGGCAATAAGGCAAAGAAAGAAAAGAGAAGGAAGGGGGGGGGGAGGAGAAGAGAGCAGGAACGGAGAGAAACAGCCCCAGCAGCACAGAATCTCTGTCAGCAGCAGCAGGCAGCTAAAAAACAAGAAAGCAAAGGAAAAATCCTAAATTTAAACAAAGAATTAAAGCTCTGCTTATTTGTTCCTCTGAGCCCAGTCCCGGGCTCAGAACCTCCAAGCTGCTTGGAGACTGAAAGTACTGGTGAAAGGGGGCGGATCTAGCCTATTTGTACCAGTGACATCAAAATGATGACATCATTCAGTCTCCAAAGCTGCTGGTGGAGGTTGACAACTCTACATTTCCGGGACTGGACAAGAGGGACGCTAAGGAAGAGCCTGTCAAATAAATCTCAATGTATTTAATGATGACAGGTCAGTGCCATGAAACTCAAACCTGGAAAAGATCCTGGACTAGATACTAGGTGCATTATAAGCAACAGATGATATCAGTACACAGGGATCGGTCACAGAACTAGTTCTGCTCATTTCATGTATGTCTCACACTGGAAAAACTAAAAATGCAACAGAGAGGAGGGGGGAAAGGACTCAAAAGACAGACCCTCAAAGACATGGATTCATGCCTTTCAACAGGACCACACTTGACCAAAACAGCATGGCAATGGGTGGGGTGGCTAGGACCATGCCACCAACTAAAAAGCATTAAGGCACTCCAGAGTACAAAATAAGTAACATAAAAGATTTATAAAGCAGATGAAATCCTACAGGCTCACTCAGCCTCCCAACTATCCTTTCTTGATGCAATATCACAGAACCTACTTGATCCCTGGCCTTACTTTCAGTTCCTGTTAGCTAGAGATCCTCTGCATTTATCCAGCAATTCCTACTGTTCGGTTACAGTTCCTGCCTCCAACATCTCACTTAGGAAGTTATTCCATACACCCACGCCATTTCTGTGAAGCAGAATTTTCTTGTGTTCCTCTTGATTCTACCCCCTTTGAACCACAAATCGATCAAAAGAGGACCATTTTAAAAGCTGGAAATGTCTTGGTGCCAGCTCACCCAGGCACCTATGATTGGGCAAGGAGCACACTGCTGAGTCAGAAGCCTCTGCCGGCATTCAGAAGGGAACGGCGCGACTGCCGCTGTCTGCAGAAGTGAAAAGAGCAGAGTCCACAAATATATACAGTCATCCATAACACTGGCAGGCAAGAGGGCAACTGCTGCAGACTGACCACCAAAGGAAGGGGGAAGAAGCTGGACATAGAAACAAAAATCAAAACAAAAAAAAAAACACAAAGTGAAAAAAATAACAAACCAGCCGATGCAGGAAGCCAGCTCTACAGTTGCACGCTATCAGCTCTGTAGGCCTCTTTGCAGTGCACCAACAGCATGCGACTTCTTCAGCACCGGCTTGCATATGCACCCCTTTCTGCATATTAGCCATGCGTTAAACTTGGCACAAATGGTGAAATTAGACTTACCTGCTAATTTTCTTTCCATTAGGACCTACAGTCCAGTCCAGACTCCTGGGTTGTCCCCCCCTTTCCAGCAGATGGAGACTGAGCTTTCCAGCCTTTGTGTGATGTCACAATATAAGGAGCGGGTGCTCCTCTCACCAAGCCAGTATTCCAATGTCAAAGCAGAACCTAAGAACCAACAACGCCCCAAAGACCAAACTATGTACAAACTACCTCTTGAATCCCCTGTGGTGGCTTGGTGCAGCCCAAGAAGACCAAGGCTACAGTTGGTTTTCCAAGCACCCAGAAACGAATCCTTCAATTTGGGACCAACCTCTCCGACACAGCCGGAGGATAAAGCGCAGCCCTCTATATGCTATCTGAACAAGGCTTACTACCATACTGAAATGGGCGGGCTCTGGACTAGACTGTACGTCCTAATGAAAAGCTAATTTTTCACTGTGGCTCTCGAGTGTTGGAGGCTGGGCTTATTGGTCCCACCTAGTCTGAGTACTGCTCTGGTACTTCCCAGGAGTCTGGACTGGACTGTAGGGGCATCATGGAAAGTCAAATTAGACTTATCTTCTAAATTTGACTTTCCATGACGCCCCTACAATCCAATCCAGACTCCTGGGATGTACCAGAGCAGTACTCAGACTCAGATGTGACCAATAAGGCCAGCCTCCAACACCCGAGAGCCAAAGTGCGCCTCTGAACATGCCTCCAAATCCAGCTTATAATGACGTACAAAGGTATGTAAGGACACCCAGGTAGCCACCCTGCAAATATCCACTGGAAGAACCAGGGCACACTCCACTCAACATGCCGTCTGCACCCTGGTCGAGTGTGCCCGGAGACCTATGGGCACCTGCTTGTCTCTCATGAGATAAGCCGAAGCGATCACCTCCTTCAACCACCTGGCAATGGAGGCCTTTGTGGCAGCCTCCCCTTTGTGAGGGCCTCTGAACAGAACTAACAAGCAATCTGTTTTCCGGAAGGGCTCCATGGATCTCTAATAGAGCTGAAGGACCCTACGTGCTTCCAGGGCACGCAGCTGATGATCCTCATCCCTAAGGAAGACCGACGGAACCATTAATTGGTTGAGATGAAAAGAAAGACCACTTTAAGCAAAAAGGACAGCACCATACACAAGACCACCTAGTCTTCTGCCAAGACTAGATAAGGCTCCCGATAACACAAAACCTGCAGCTCCGAAATCTGTCGAGACAAGCAAATGGCCACCAGAAAAAACACCTTTAAAAGGTAAGATCCTTAAGAGAAGCAGCACCAGAGGCTTAAAACTAAGCTCCCAACACTCAGATTCCAAGGCGGTATGTAGGGTCTCAAAGGCGGTCTCAGAAGTTTGACGGCTCTGAAAAACCAAACCACATCTGGATGAGCTGCCAAGGAAACCCCCAGCACACACCCACAGTAACACGCTAAGGTTGCAATCTGAACCCGAAGGGAGTTCAAGGCCAGCCCCTTGTCAAAACCATCCTGCAGAAAGGTAAAACATCTAGGATAGAAGCCCCAAAGGGGCATCGCCATCTCTCTTCACACTAGACCTTGAAAATCCTCCAGACATGCACAAAGGCTAAGGACGTAGACCGCCCCTCGCTTTCAACAAGGTGGCAATCACTGACGCCGAATAACCCCAATGCCTCAAGGACGCCCTCTCAAGAGCCAAGCCGTAAGCAAGAATTGATCTACCTGAGGTATCAGGATGGGACCCTATGGCAACAGGTCTGGCCTCGCCGGCAGCCACCACGGTCTGTCCAACACCAGTCTCGCTAGGTCTGCGTACCAAGGATACTGAAGCCAATCTGGAGCTACTAAAATCACTAGATCTCTGTTGGTCTCGATGCACTGAACCAGACGTCCTATGATGGGCCACAGTGGGAAGGCATAAAGCAGGTCCTCCGCTGGCCAACTTTGAGCCAATGCATTGATGCCCTCAGACATGAGCTCCCTGCACCTGCTGAAGAGGCTGCTGTGGCCAAAAAAGCATCTTTCAGGAAATGGAAAAAGGAGCCAAATGACAAAAACGGGAAACAACATAAGCATTGCCAAGTTAGATGCAAGACAAAGAAAGAATTTGAAAAAAAGCTTGCAGTGGAAGCAAAAATGCATTATAAAAACTTTTTCAAGTACATTCGTAACAAAAAACCTGCGGGACAGTCAGTTGGACCATTGGATGATAGAGGAGTAAAAGGGGCGGTAAGTGAAGATAAGGCCATAGCGGAGAGACTAAATGAATTCTTTGCTTTGGTCTTTACTGAAGAAGATTTAGGGAATTTACCCATGCCTGAAAAGATATATAAAGGTGATGCATCACAAAAATAGAAAGAAATATTGATAAATCTGGAAGATTACAATTATAAAATGAAGAGTACCAAATCACCTGGACCAGATGATATACATCCCAAGGGTATTGAAAGAAATGAAATATGAGATTGCAGACCTACTATTAGTAATCTGTGAACTATCATTAAAATCAACTGTAGTACCTGAAGAGTAGAGAATGGCCAATGTAACGCCAATATTTAAAAAGGGTTCCAGGGGTGATCCGGGAAACTACAGACCTGTGAGTATGACGTCAGTACCGGGCAAAATGGTAGAAACCATTATAAAGAATAAAATAACTGTTCATGTATATAGTCATGGTTTAATGGGAGAAAGTCAAGATGGATTTAACCAAGGAAAATTCTGTCTTACTAATCCGTTATATTTGTTTTTGAAGGCGTGAATAAACAGGTAGACAAAGTTGAGCTGGTTGATATAGTAGTGTATCTGGATTTTCAGAAAGCCTTTGACAAGGTCCCTCATGAGAGATTCTTGGCAAAATTAAAAAGTCATGGGATTGGAGGCAGTATAGTATTGTGGATCAGAAACTGGTCAAAAGGCAATCCTAACAGGGGCTCTACAGGTCAAACAGTAGTAAGGTTTTGAGGGTTTATTTTTATTAAATTGCTAGCTCTCTGACTGGGAGCTCTTAAAAGGGTTTTTGTATATTTTTAAAGCAAAGTTACTTTCTTTTTGGTGCTTTAGTAGAAATTTCCTTGAGCAGAGTATGTTATTCAACTCGAGTAATCTTCTGAGCTTTTGGGAACTGCTGATACCTAATCAGGTGTTAGTTCCCTCCCTACCCACCCCGACTCCCACCCACACCTAATGAGCAGTCTTGCTTTATAGAGCACCTCCCCATTTAACAAAGCAGAGAGAATTGGACCAGCACATTTTGAATATAAATAAAGAGATTTAACTGCTTTTCTCTGAAAGGACAGCTGGGAAACCGATTGGTACTTGGTAGATCTCTCTCTTTTACTTTAACAGATACCTAAGCTCCACAAACAGAACAATGGCTGGAAAAAATCATATTGCTAAAGCTGTCGCCCCCGTTACAGCTTCTGCCTCAGTCCAGAGGTCCTAATGCCAGTTGAAGGACTGGTTCAATGTGCAGGGTGCCTACATGCTGAAGCTCTGAGGAAACAAGTGGAGGAACTCAGAGAGGAGGTGGCGAGGCTGAGGAGCATTCAAGACAGTGAGAAGTACATTGATGAGATGCTTCCTGCAGCACCCAAGCTCTCCAGCAGAGGAGAAGATGGCTGCCAACATAATGTCGATGGTTGGACACAAGTCACCAGGGCTTGCAAAATCACCAATCCAACTTCTCCAGCCCTTGAACTGAAGAACCATTATGCAGCCCTGGAAGTGGAGGAGGTGAAAGCAGCCCTGGAAAGGGAAGAACCAGAGCTCAAGTACCCCAAAGTTGCAGAATCAGTGACCACAAGGAAGCGAAGGGTAGTGGCGGTTGGAGACTCTCTTCTGAGGGGTACTGAAGCGTCCATCTGCCGACCAGACTTGATGTCCAGAGAGGTATGCTGTCTGCCTGGTGCCAAAATCCAAGATGTTATGGAGAGTTTGCCGAGAGTCATCAAGCCCACTGACTATTACCCAATGTTGCTAATCCATGTTGGAACAAATGATACTGCCAGTATCCCTCGGAACGTATCAAAAGTGACTTCATGGCTTTGGGACAGAGGGTGAAGCAGTTAGGTGCACAGGTTGTGTTCTCTTCAATCCTCTCTGTTGAGGGTAAAGGCCAAGGCAGAGAGGCTCGTATCCTGGAGATGAATGCACGGCTGCATGGATGGTGTCATCGAGAGCGTTTTGGTTTCCTAGGCCATGGGATGCTGTTCCATTGGTTGCAGAGCAGAGATGGCATTCATTTGTCCAAGAAAGGTCAACGCGTTTTCGGTAGTAGACTGGCTAATCTACTGAAAAGGGCTTTAAACTAGATTCGTTGGGGATGGGTGAAAAAAGCCCCCAGGTAGGTGAAAGCCCCCAGGTAGGTGATACATTAAATACCTTTATGGAAATGGGTAACAGGGGTAACATATGGAAAGCAGTGTGTATAAATGCCCGTAGCATGGGAAAAAAGATCCCTGATGTTGAAGCTTTGGTGGGAGTGGCTGACTTGGATTTAGTGGCAGTTACAGAAACATGGTTCACAGAAAACCATGATTGGGATGTAACTATACCTGGCTATACTTTATTCAGAAAGGACAGGGTAGGAAGTAGGGGAGGAGGAGTGGCACTATATGTAAAAACTACTATTAAAGCTAGCTTTGGAATTACAGAGCATAAAAAGGAGAGAGGAGGAATTGTGGGTTAAACTAGAAAGAGGGAAAGAGAAATATATTTGCAATGGTGTGATATACAGACCTCCCTCACAAGAGGTGGGCAGAGAGTTAATTCCTAGCAATGCTGCGTATGTCTTCAAATGGGAAGTGCCACTGATAGGAGATTTCAATATGCCAGATGTTGTTTGGCACATTCCTGCTGCAGTATCATCTAGAAGTAAGGAGATCCTGGATTCTCTACAGGGAGAACTATTCAGGCAATTGGTAACAGACCCCACACGTGAAGGGGCCATACTGGACTTGGTGCTTACCAATGGTGAAAGTGTTTCTGATGTTGTAGTGGGACATCATTTTGTATCCAGTGATCACCAGATGGTGTGGTTCAGTATTAGGACTAGAGCTGTTCGAATCCATTTAAAGGTGAGGATCTTAGACTTTAGGAAGACTAACTTTGCCAAGATGGGCCAATATCTCAGGGAGTCGTTAGTGGGATGTAGAAATACAGTGGGCAAAACTGAAAGGGGATAATTTTAAGGGCAACCAACCTTTCTGTTAAAATGGTAAATAAAGGAAAAAGGAAAAGGAGACCGCTATGGCTTTCAAAAGAAGTAGCTGAAAAAGTGAAGAAAAAAAAGGGAGGCCTTCATGAAATACAAGAGATCACAGAGAGAGGAAGACAGGCATCTATATTTGGAAAAACTTAGAGAAGCTAGCAAAGTAGTCAGGAAGGCAAAGATTCAAAAGAAGGAGGAAATAGCCAACGCAATAAAATGGGGAGATAAGACATTTTTCAGAAATGTTAGTGAGAATAAGTGGTATTGTCAGACTCAAGGGTGCAGGGGAGAAATATGTAGAAGATGTTAAGGATAAAGCGGAATTGCTTTACAAATATTTCTGTTCTGTGTTCACGGATGAAGAACCAGGAGCAGGACCTCAGAAAACACCCACAAACAGGAACAGAAGTGAGGGACATCTGGAACAATTTTCAGAAGACTGTGTTCGTGAGAAACTAGCTCAACTTAAAATAGACAAAGCGATGGGACCGGGTGGGATACACCCTAGATTACTAAGGGAACTTAGGAACATTCTAGCAGCTCCACTGACTGACCTTTTCAATGCCTCATTGGAGTCAAGAGTGGTGCCAAAGGACTGGAGAGAGGCTCATGTGGTGCCTTTACACAAAAGCGGAAGTAAGGATGTGGTTGAAAACTATAGGCCGGTTACTTTAACTTCGGTGGTGAATAAATTATTAGAAAAGCTGCTGAAAGAGAAATTAGTGACGTTTCTGGAGTCCAGCGGATTACAGGATCCGAGGCAGCATGGATTCACCAGAGGCAGGTCTTGTCAGACAAATCTGATTGATTTCTTTGACTGGGTGACCAGGGAGTTGGACCGAGGGAGAGCCCTAGATGTGGTGTATTTAGATTTCAGTAAAGCCTTTGACACTGTTCCTCACAGGCGACATATAAACAAACTGAGCACCCTAGGGATGGACCCTAAAGTAACTGCTTGGGTTAGAAAATGGTTGGGTGGGAGGCGACAAAGAGTACAGGTAAATGGAGCTCACTCTGAGGAGAAGGATGTTACCAGTGGTGTGCCCCAGGGATCTGTCCTTGGTCTGATTCTTTTTAACATCTTTGTTAGTGATATAGCGGAAGGGCTGCCGGGTAAGGTTTGCCTCTTTGCAGATGATACCAAAATCTGCAATAGAGTAGACACCCAGGAAGGTGTAGATAACATGAGGAGGGATCTAGCTAAGCTTGAAGAATGGTCTAGAATTTGGCAGCTGCGATTTAACTTTAAAAATGTAAGGTCATGCATTTCGGCTGCAGCAATCCAAGGGAGCAATATAGTATAGGGAGTGAAGTACTTTTGTCCACTGAAGAAGAGCAGGACCTAGGCGTGGTTGTGTCTGATGATCTTAAAGTAGCTAAACAGGTAGAAAAGGCGACAGCAAAAGCTAGAAAGATGCTTGGGTGCATACGGAGAGGCATGGCTAGCAGAAAAAAGGAGGTGATAATGCCTCTGTATGTCTTTGGTGCGACCTCATTTGGAGTATAGTGTGCAATTCTGGAGACCGCTCCTTCAAAAGGATGTGAACAGGATGGAGTCGGTGCAGAGGGTGGCTACTAAGATGATTAGTAGTCTTCATTATAAAGCATATGAGGACAGACTTAAGGATCTTAATATGTACACCTTAGAGGAAAGGCGGGACAGAGGTGATATGATTGAGATGTTTAAATACCTCTGTGGCATAAATGTTCAGGGAGAGAGCCTCTTTCAATTGAAAGCAAGTTCTGCTACGAGGGGACATGGGATGAGGGTGAAGGGAGATAGATTCAGGAGTGATATGCGGAAATATTTCTTTACGGAAAGAGTAGTGGATCCTGGAATAGTCTCCCAGTGGAGGTGGTAGAGATAAGGACAGTAACTGAATTCAAAAAAGCATGGGACAAACACAGAGGATCTCTAAAGGTAAAAAGGGGACTGTTGTAGTTGTTGATATGGAAGGACAGACTAGATAGAAATATGACGACAGAAAAAGACCACATGGCCTATTGTCGCCGCCTTCCCCTGCCTAGGCGGTTGCCTGACGAGGAAAGGGGCGCTATACTTTCAATATTTATTTAATATGAACTCCTAGGGCATTTGATTGTAGTTGTAATAAAGAGATGTAGCCGAGGTTTGAAAGCAACACAGGAAATTTTATTCGCCTCCCTTGTTTAACAGGAACTTCTAAGGAAGCTTGGCACATCACATGTAAAGACTTTTCCACAAGAAATAAAAGGTTGGTAAACTTTCCACCGATATCAATTGCCCTTGCTTGCTTCAACAAGGCAAAGATTGTTTTCTTCAAAATAAAGGCTTCAGTTCACAGTGCTTTACTGAACTTAATTGTCCATTGAAGACTTTCATACAGCAATACTCAGGTAATAAACTTTTCTTCTTTGGTTCAACTCATTTAGGATTTTAATTAGTTGCTCTAGAGACTTTAGGCATTCCTCCTTAACAAGTCTCCTGCTTTTAAAACAGCAGCCACACTAATTAAAACTTCCTTTCCTTCTCAGAACATACATGCACATAAAACAAACTGGAATCTCTTCAAGCTTATAACTCAGAAGATTCTTATTTCACCCTTATGGATAAATCACATTCCATTTCTTGATCAGGTTGACTTAATACACTATCACCTTCTCCAACCTCCATTGATTCACACTCAGAGCAATCAGGTTCTGCAGCTTCGTTGAAAAACAGCTGTTCCCCTCGAGACCTCTCTCGGGACTCAGAGCTGTTATCAAAGCAAGGTAATTCCTGCTCTTTTACCAAACTTTTCAACGGCTTTAAAACATTCAGGCTTTCTCTGTTAAGAGGCTTTCTTACCAGCCCTTCTTGGGGTGAGATTCTTGGACTCAGCGTCTCCTGGTAAGCTCTTAGGATTGAGTCACTCCCAGCAATCTCTCCTGGCTTAAACCTCCGGGTTTTTGAACCTACTGCAGGCTTCCTATAGCCCTGGTACCGGTCCAAACACTGGAGCTGGCTTTGGGGATACTCGTCCCTCAAACTGGTGTCTGAGAACCTTTCTCTAGACTCCTGGCTAAAATCTTTACTTGCAGTTCCTTTTAGGATTCTCCTCAGCACTGTTTCACTGCCACTTCCCTGGCCATGCTGGTTCCTGTATAGATTAGCCCTTCCGTCTCTCTTCCTCGTGTAATGCTGATGCTCATGCTCAGACTGAGGTTCCTTCCCAGACTCCGCCTCTGAATCAGACTCAGCTCTCGATTCAGTTCCTGCTCCTCCTCCTTCTCTTGCTCTTTCTCTTGCTCTCTGGGGCTTATATGAGTGGGTCTGGCCTGTATCTTTCCACCCCGCCCCCAGCTGTCTTAGATTGCCACCCTCAGTTACCATGGAGATGGGGCGTGGCCTTAGGACAGCAGCTTTGGACAGGTTTTTTTCATTCTTAGCTGCACTTTTAAAGTGACAATTCCCTGCACTTTCCTTCTGACTGGGGGAAACTGCTAGTGTTTTCTCTATTTCCATAGGCACCGGGCTAGCTTCGCCACCACACTATGTAAAAGATAGAAGGCATAGAGTAGTGCTAAATGGCCAAATTTCTCAATGGAGAAAAGTAAATATTGGAGTACCCCCAAGGATCTGTGCTGGGTCCACTGCTTTTTAACATATTCATAAATGACCTGGAAATGGGAATAACGAATGAGGTCATAAAATTTGCAGAGGACACAAAATTATTCAAAGTTGTTAAAATTCAAGAAGATTGTGAAAAATTGCAAGAGGACCTTGATAAATTGGAAGAATGGACATCCAAATGGCAGATGAAATTTAATGTGGACAAGTGCAAAGTTATGCACCTAAGAAAGAACAACCCAAACTTTGGTTACACAATGCAAGATACCCCTGTGCACTGGGTCAACTAATGGAATACTGTAACTTTGAAGGATCACACTCCCAGATCTAGCTGATGTCTGCTCAGAAACCCGACCTGCAGTTTCTCATTTCCTGCTACATGAGCTGCCGACAGCTGCATGAGACTGACTTCCGCCCACTGAAGAAGCGGGGCAATCTCTTCTGCAAGACTGGTGTTGCCTGTTCCTCCCCAATGGTTGATATGGTTGATGTAGGCCACTGTGGAGGCATTGTCCGATAGAACTCTCACTGCCCGGTACTGGATCAAAGCGCAAAACTCTAAGAGGGCCAACCACACGGCCCTCATTTCCAGACGGTTGATGGACTATTGTGCCTGGTCTGCTAACCAGCTGCCCTTCGCGATCCATGTCATGCAATGTGCTCTCCAGCCAGAGAAACTGGCATCTGTCCTGACCACTGTCCACTCCGACGGCTCTAGTAGCATCCCCCTTGGCCAGGCTGACTGTCTTTAATGACCATGCCAGACTGCTGCATACTTCCAACGGACACAAAATCTGGCGAGAGAGGGAGTGCCACTGGGGAGACCAACGGGAGAGCAGTGCCCTCTGCAAGGGACGCATGTGAGCTCTCGCCCACAGCACCAGGTCGAGTCGACGCCATAGACCCCAGGACCTGTAGGTAGAACCACGCAGACTGCATCCATTGACTTAAGAATTGGTGGATCTGACGCTGAATCTTTATGCACCTCTCTTCCGGCAGGAATACCAATGCTGTATCAAAATTGGCGCCATGATACAGGAGATTCTGAGAAGGAGTAAGTGGCTTTTGGCTACATTTAGCTAAAACTGCTGCAGACGACCGCTGATTGGCACAAACACCGCCTGAGTCCCCCACATCTCAATGGGACTTCTTTTGTAGTAGACCCGATGCCCTGTACAGAAAGCAAATTCCTGGTGGTCCAGTGGCCTCAATCCTCCCACCTGCCCAACTAAAAAAAAAAACCCTGGTGGCTCAGTGACACCCGAACCCCCAACCTGCCCAACTAAAAAAAAAACTGGTGGCCCAGTGGCCCTGAACCCCCCACCCAGTACCTTCACAAAGGAGCAAGAGCGCTGCCATGCGCTCCTGCTCTTGTGCTCCCATCTTGAAAAATGGCGGCACCTGGCACAATGCAGTGCAGAGCAGGGTCAGACTGCATATAAGGCTGACCCCGCCAGGTGCATCCCAGGATGCACCATGCGGGGCCTCTGGCACAATAGTGGGAGCGCATGGGCAGCGCTCATGCTCCTTTGTGAAGGTACCAGGAGGGGGGAGTAGGGGTTTCAGGGCCGCTGGGCCACCAGGCTTATTTTTAGTTGCATGGGTGAGGGGAATCGGGGCAACTGGGCCACTAAGGATTTGTTTTCTGTGACCTCAGATGATCCAGGCATCGGGGAAATACTGGCTCCTTGGCCTAGAGCAACTGGATCCTTGGCCTAGAGCAAAGGCACTCGCTTTGGGTGCAAGAGGTGGTGGGTTTGAATCCCACACGTGCCTGCTACTTTGACTAGATAGGCCATGTGGTCTTTTTCTGTCATCATATTTCTATGTTTCTATAAAAGGGGACTTAAGTAGTTGTTGTTATGGAAGGACAGACTAGATAGGCCTCGTGGTCTTTTTCTGTCATATTTCTGTTTCTAAAATACTGTCAGGAGCACGCTGCTAGACGTTTAAGCCACCTCAAGACTAGGCATAAAGATATTGGCACTAAGACTGGTTATGAAATCCTCTATCTGTTTCTCTGCAGCAGGCGCAGACAATGTTAGCATGCCATTTTAATACATGCAGCTCATTTGCCTATACTTGAAATACTTTTGGCATTATGCGTGCGCTAGCTTTTCCTTTGTTCTTTATGCGCCCGTCTGTCTGTTTTTTGCATTTGGCTGTGGCGGTAATTGTGCCTAAAAGTGGCGTCATCTGTGCTTAAAGTTTTCTGCATCGGCGTGAAAATGTTGTCAGTTATAAAATGTTACACTAGCTTCTAAAAATCTGTACTGGCAGTCCAAATTTCCCAACTAAAGTTTTTCCACCCCTGATCATCCAGTCTGCCCAGTTTCATTCCCTGCGATCAACAGATTTCTGGCTTTTCCTGTTCATTTCTTCATAAGAAGGAATTCTCGGTACTTATCCTAGGCTTTTTACCAATCCATTATTCTCCCTGTCTCCACAGACCACCATTGTTTGCTTCCTGGGTTAGCTGTACAGCTTTGAGATATTTGAATTATCTACATATCTTACCCCATCCCTCCCCACAGATATACAGATTCAGGTCATTAGGTATCACTGTGTGGGTCTTGGAACTTGCTAGCTAGAAAACCGCATATAAACTCATGACTATCGAACAGATGCTTGCTGGAGTGTGGGGATGCATGTGTCACTCCAGTAGGGCTTATCACATGGTGGACTGCAGAGCCGCAATCTAGACTGGAACCAAACTACAAGATCTGGACATTTGCACACTGGATGTCTATTTGTTGAGGAAAATTGATATGTCTGTTAGAGTGCTGCATTACACAACGCACTTTGCAAAATTTAATCCTTCTTCAAGTCCACTGTATTGGCATGAGTGCAGAGGCTGGGACACACTTGCGCATGTGGTGGGAGTGTAAGTGTGCATCTACATTTTGGAATCAGGCTGGAAGGTAAATAGGGAACATACTGAGTCTGTCCAAAGCTGTATCTCTTGAAAGTGGGTGAGGGCAGTAGCCTCCCAAGTGGCAAGAGACGTCTGATCGCTCAGCTTCTAGGTGCTGCCTGACTCCTCACTGCACAATTCTGGAAGATAAAGCATGTTTTTGAAGCATGGTAAAGACCAGCTTACAACATGACAGTATGTTTGCTGCACCATCAGACATGTACAACAAAGCCTGGGACATACAGAGAGGATACTATATTTAAGTCCTTTTGCTCAAGATTAGTAGACTACACATTCTTACTTTCTTTTGTTGAGAGGGAGTCTGGTAACAGACGAGTTGTATGTGCTGTAAACCATTACTTATTGTAACTGACGAGAACTTTGGTGTTGTGCAAATTACAAATGTCGGTAAGTACGCAAATAAAGATTATTTTTTAGAAACGTATCCTCTCCAAATACAGAATTAGCACTACTTAGAAGATTAGTAGGGAAGTGAGCATAAAACGAGAAATAGGGTGGGGTATGCAGTTTTATGCAGACTGGGTGACTTCCATCATATACTATGTATACGATGGAGGGGTGAATAAATGTCCCACAGAGCAGTATTACAAGTGCAGCTGGCTGCTAGTGTCTCATTCCAGCAGTCCGGAAATGATCAGCTCACAGAGAGAGGGGTCTGTACAGAAAGTACAGAAGAATTTCCACAGCTCTCATTTTCCCCTCCCCCACTTCTATTCCAAGTGCTGAAATTAACCAACTCAATGCCAGCTGCCTACATTTCTAAAACAAGGACCTTGCAGAGCCCTGCTGTGACTCTACTTATCCTATACAAAAGGTACACAATAAATCTAGCAGTGCCTTTTTCTCTGTCCATCTGAAGAGTAGGAAGACTCACCACCTTAGATTTATTCACCCAGAGTGACAATGAAAATCTATCTCCAGGCTAAACAAATCTCTACAAAATAGATCTTATATAGAAAGTCTTTATTTGTGTGACTAATTATGCAAAGATTCCAAAGTCAACACACTGCATTGTTTAAGAACATAAGATATGCCATAATGGGTCAGACCAAGGTCCATCAAGCCCAGCATCCTGTTTCCAACAGTAGCCAATCCAGGTCACAAGTACCCAAAGTCCACAGCTTCCACAATGCTCATCCTGGGGTAAGCAGTGGATTTCCTGGGTCCTCTTTAACAATGGTTTATGCACCTTTCCTCCAGGAACTTGTCCAAACCTTTTTTTTTTAAAGCCACTACACTAACAGCTTTTACTACATCCTCCAGAAATGAATTCCAGAGTTTCATTACGGGTTTAGTCTTAAATGGGTTACATCGTAGCTTCATTGCATGTCCTCTAGTCTTTCTACTTTTTGATGGCGTAAGAGGTTCCCAACTCCAGTCCTGGAGGGCCAACCACCATTCAGGTTTTCAGGCTGTCCCTAATGAATATGCATGAGATATATTTGAATACAATGGGGGCAGTGCATGCAAATGCATCTCATGCATATTTATTAGGGACAGCCTGAAAACCTGAATGGTATTTGGCCCTCCAGGACTGGAGTTGGGAACCTCTGGTTAAACAACCGATCTACATTAACCGGTTCCACTCCATTCATTAATTTATAGACCTCTATCCTATCTCCCCTCAGCCATCTCTTTTCCAGGTTGAAGAGCCCTAACCTTTTTAGCCTTTCTTCATAGGAGTATCCTTCCATCCCCTTTACCATTTTGGTGGCTCTTCTCTGAACCTTTTCTAATTCCGCTATATCCTTTTTAAGATACGGCGACCAGAACTGCACACAATATCCAAGGTACAATCGAACCATGGAACAATACAGAGGCATTACAATATCCTTGGTTTTATTCTCCATTCCTTTAAACCTTCAAGGAAGAGATGATGAGCCATGGAATTCACAGATCACCTAGCTGAGAACAAGGGATGCCAGCTTCAAATCTCAATGCTGCTTCCTGGGATCTTGGGCAAGTCACTTAGTTCTGCATTGCCTCAGGTAAAATGTTAGGGGGATAGGTTCAAAAGGATTAACTTGGTTAGCAGACTTGCTAACCGCGTTAATCTTGCTGAACAGGATATTCAGTGGGACATACTTGATTTCCCTTCTCAGCTCAGCTAAAAATTCCGACACTAACTGCTTAGCATTGGGACGGCACCAAGGACTAACTGGTCAACAGCGATGCAAAAATGCAATGTGTGCCTTTGAGTCAGTCCTGACTCCTGGGTTTTCTTGGCAGTGTCACCGGAAGTAGATTGCCAAGCCTTTCTTCCGAGGCAATGGAGGGTTAAGTGACTTGCCCAAGGCCACAAGGAGTGCTAGTGGGAATCGAACCCTGGTTGCTTGGTTACCAAGCCAGTGCTCTAACCTAACCGCTAGGCTACTCCTCCATTCCGGTCAACAGCGATATTTAACCACTAACTGGTTAACCCAAATTAGGCCCCCAAAAAAAGCAGGCCTATTTTTAGTCGGTTTGGCAATCCAACCAGTGATTGAATATTGCCATGAACTAGAAAGCTAGATTGCTATCCGCGCATTCCAGATATTCAGTGTCGCTGGCCGCAGGTGGCATCGGCCCCGAATATCTGAGTATAACCCCTTTAATCACGGTGGTCATTGCAGCTACTGCTGAATATGCCCCTTGGAGATAAGAAAATACCTGCTATACCTGAATGTAACTCACCTTGAGCCTCTGAGAAAGACACAAGCTAAATCCAGTTTCCTATATACTACTGAATCAAACTTTTCTAACGGCGAAAACAATTAAACAGATCACAGAAAGCAACAGAACTGCTATATGGATCATGAAAAAACACACACATTTATTCAGGAAGGATACTGCCATAATGAGTAATCTCCTGCCACAGAGAGAAGCAGAAGGATGTGGCCAGTGCCCTACCCAGAGGCCAAAAGACAGATAAATGGCTACGATCCTCTCCCCATCTCCACACTCCATTACCTGATAGCAAAAAACTGCAAAGACAAACAAGGGAGAGAAAGCAATAAAAGCTATTAAAGGGAAAGTGAGAGCTATGGAGGGCAGCGCCCCAAGAGTACCACCTGGCAAGTTGTATCTGAACTTTCATGTCCCAATTTTATACCGAACTAGTGGGAAAACCATGAAATTCACAGCTACTGTTTCTACTATTTATTTATTTTATTTATTTATTTAACTGCATTTATATCCCGCTTTTCACCGGGTCAAAGGGTAAGTGTAAGGGTAAGTGATAAGCCAACATCAAGTCTCATCAAAGGGCGCGACCATTAGACAAGACCAGGCAGTCGCCTACAGCACAGAAGCTTTTGTGGGATGGCAAAAGCAGCAGCAGTCAAAACAAAACAAGACAAACCCAAAGAGCCATCAGCACATTATTTTACTTGCAGAGAGGGTAGGCACACACATACATACAAACCAAAGTTTAATATTTAAAAATAAGATGTCCAGTTATGCATTTTACAGAACTGTTGTGGGAGGGGTGGGGATGATCCTGATTGTTGAGTTTAATCATCAAAATCTCGGGGGGGGGGCGGGGACATAAGGCTGAAAGTTCACCTAGAGCACCCAATATCCTTGCACGGACCCTGGTCTCAATCAATAAATGCAGCTATATAAATAATGATTGCTAATCATATCATGCAATATACAAGAGAAGATGGGGTTCTCTCATTTTTCACAAGTGCATTCCAAGATGTTAGAGGTGTTCGTTGCATTCTTGCTCAAACTAAGGTAACCCAATAAGACTGCTGAGCTGCATGACTGGAGTAGTCTAATTTGCAAGGTTAGACCCACAGATGATCGTAGGTCTGCCTTATACTGCATCAGCTTAAGCAGAAAATTAGGTTGACCTCGAGTTCCAAACTATAAACATGAGGGCCAATATTCAGGGTGGCAACTATCCATTGTAAAGCGGCTACCGCTAAACCTAAGAGCCAGATATTTAACGCCGAGGCCATATCCAGCAACAGGCATTGAATATCTGAGTCAGCTGAATGGCAAAGAAGCTCAGCGGGCAGCAGCAGCAATATTCAACCGCTGCTCAGTCAGCTTCTGCAGCAAAAGTTAGGCCAGTCTTTAGGATGCCTAACTTTTGCCACTTAGTGGTAACCGGACAGCAGCTCAATATGAGCAGGTGCTGCTTGCACTCCAGCCCCAGAATGGCTCGCTGAGCTGGCTGGCATCATGGACTTCAGCAGCAGAACCTGGGTATACTGAGCGGCACCAACGTTAATACCGCTGAATATCCTAGTCACCACAACTGACGCGATTAGCAAGTCTGCTAACAGTATTAATCACTTTCAATATCAAGTCAATTAGTGTTTAAACTACAGCAATTAAAACCATAACCTTCACAAGCATAGAAAATTGGCATATGTAGATTCTGTAAGAAAGAGCTGGAAACAGTTACTTATCTCATAACTAGCTGAAAAGTTCTGATGGGACAAATTTTCTATACAAAAATGCAGCACATCTCATCCACTGGAAACTCTATAAACACTGAAATATTGCTGCACCGGAAAAGCACTGGGATTATGACCCTAAGAAATTATGGTAAATGAAGAAGTTATTATCACCTAGGACATTCCCATTCCAATCGATAAAAGGATTGAAGCAGGTAGACCGGACATCATAGTGAAGGAGAAAAACACAAGGACAACATTGATAGAGATTTCAGAGGCCAAACCATTATTCTGTTCATCAAGTAGAAACAGAAAGATCGTCAAGTACCAAGCAATGAGGTCAGGGACTAAGAAAATGTAGCAGAAGGATATAAAAATGTTCCTTATTGTACTGTGAGCCGCAGGCATGATTAAGAGGAATTACCAAATGCACCTTGATAAATTGCCAATATATGTTACATCCTATGAACTCCAGAAGGCGGCTCTCTTTGGCACAATGCAAGTACTACACCAAGCATTTAGCAGTAAGAGACAGATCACGATCATATGCCACATACCTGGCTTAGAAGTCAGGTTCATTGCTGACATCTTATGCACAAAACTAACCCATTTGGAGAAACTGCCCTGACACAAACTGTGGATAGAGAACTGGATTAAACCATTAGTATTTTATGTTTTTGAAAACTAATGCTTGAAAAAGCAGTACAAAGCGTCTATGACTAAATAGTGGCTGAGGAAAGTAGATTCCAATATAAAGCAGTGCTTCCCGAACTTTGTGTGGCTGCAACCCAATTTTAAACAGGGAAAATTAGAACACGACCCTCCCACCTTACTTTCCTTTCTGTGCCACTTCTCCAGTGTCAACCTCAACGCTGCCGTAACACCCTGTCTCCCATCGAGCTCATGCAGACCTGTGCGGGCCATTAATGTGACTTTTTTTGCCTCTAGTGGTCATGACCCCAAATGCTGATTTTGTGACGCCATCTGGGGTTGCAACCCACAGTTTGGGAAGCGTGATATAAGGTGACTTGATTTCACTTATGACCAGTTGGTGTGAAGTACAGCCAGATATATACTCAGTATGAAAATGTGTTCACTTTTAGCCTGGTATCAGAATTTCGTAACCATCACAGTCCACACTATCCACTTCTTAATAGCACAGAAACATGAAGAACCCAGTAGACATATCACCCTGTCCAATAGTTATAATTTTTAGAATTTTGCACAGCCTGGTATTTAAAGCCTTGGCAGCATGTATTCAGCAATACCAACTGTCTAGAGGGGTTTGGTGGAAATAAAGTTGAACAAAACCAAAAAGTGTGCCTTTTCCAGTGTTGGCTCCAACTCTGGAATGAGTTTTCAAATGAGTTGAGAGATATTAACGATGTACTGCGTTTCAGCAAACAGTGTAAGGGATGGTTGTTTGTGGCTGCTTTTCTGTCTGGCTTCTACATTATATTTTATTGTTATATTATACAGAAAACCCTTTCATAGTTTTGAAAAGATGCTATATGAAAATGAATGAATAAAATACTGTGCTATCACAGCTCTTGCTTCATCTCTGCTCTTTTCCCTCTCTCTTCACAAGTTCTCTTTGGGGATAATTTGATAAGCTACTTGAGCACAACAACATTTTATAGGCTCAAGTAGGTGCTTATAAAATGTCCTTGGGTACATGCACATGAAGGTAGGCGCCTTCAGAGAACATCTGCAAAACTGAAAGTGGACAAGGCCATGGGACCAGATGGGATACATCCCAGGATACTGAAAGAGCTCAGAGAGGTTCTTGCAGGGCCTTTAAAGGATGTTTTTAATAGATCCTTGGAGACAGGAGAAGTTCCACAGGACTGGAAAAGAGCTGATGTGGTACCGTTCACAAAAGTGGTAATAAGGAAGAAGTGACAAACTACAGGCCAGTAAGCCTTACCTCAGTGGCAGGAAAAGTAATTGAGGTGCTCCTGAAAGAGCGAATAGTGGACTTCCTTGAAACCAACAGGTTGCATGATCCAAGGCAACATGGTTTTACCAAAGGACAAGCGTGTCAAACAAATCTGATTGAGTTCTTTGAGTAAAAACTAGATCGGGGCATGCAAAGGATTTGATCTACCTAGATTGCAGCAAAGTCTTTGATACTGTTCCTCATAGGAGGCTTATCAATAAGCTGACCAGTCTGGGGATGGGTCCCAAGGTGGTGAACTGGATGAGAAATTGGTTGACTGAAAGACGACAGAAGGTGATGGTAAATAGAATGCACTTGGATGAAAGGAAGGTAATTACGGTAGTAGCATGCCCTGGGGATCGGTCCTGGGACTGGTACTGTATTTGTAAGTGATATTGCTGAAGGATTGAATGGTAAAGTCTGTCTTTTTGCAGATGACACAAAAGTTTGCAACAGAGTAAACTCCCCTGAGGGAGCGGATAACATGAGGAAAGATCTACAAAAGCTGGAAGAATGGTCTAATGCTTGGCAGTTAAGATTTAATGTGAAGAAGTGCAGTGTCATACACTTGGGAAGCAGAAATCCAAGGGAATTGTATGCAATAGGGGGCAAGAAGTTGGTGTGCACAGGCCAGGGGAAGGACCTTGGAGTGATTGTTTGTGATGATCTCAAGGTGGCGAAACAGTGTGACAAGGCGGTGGCAAAAGCCAGGAGGATGCTGGGCTGCATACAGAGAGGAATTACCAGCAGAAAGGAAGAGGTACTAATGTCACTGTACAAGTCACTGGTGAGGCCTCACTTGGAATATTGTGTTCAGTTTTGGAGACCGTATCTCGCAAAGGACATAAAAAGGCTGGAAGCGGTTCAGAGGAAGGCGACCAAAATGATTTGGTGCCTGCGCCAGAAGACATACAAGAGACTTGAAGAACTAAATATGTACACTCTGGAGGAGAGGAGGGACAGGGAGATATGATTCAGACCTTTACATACTTAAGGAGTATTAATGAACAAACAAACCTTTTTCAAAGATGGAGAAGCTAAAAAACTAGAGGACATAACACAAGTTGCAAGGGGGTAAACTGAAAGGCAATGTCAGGAAATACTTTTTCACTGAAAGGGTGGTGGATGCTTGGAATGCCCTCCCAATGGAAGTGGTGGGGACAAATAACAGTGACAGAATTCAAAATGACATGGGACAGACACAGTGGATCCCTTTATAGCAACAGGATAAAATAAAAATAACCTTAACTGTCTCTGCTATCTCAACAAATAGGGGTGACCTGCACCTACTCTAGCCACCTTGCTGGGCAGACTAGATGGGCCATGATAGTAACATAGTATAAGACAGCAGATAAAGACTATCTACTTTTATGCACTCTACGGATAGGCTGGACAATGTGCACATAGAGGAAGGCAATCAGAGAACATGTACTTTTTTGCACTCTACGGATAGGCTGGAGTATGTGAACACAGAGAAAACATCTACTGTTAAGCACTCTACGGACAGGCTGGAGTACATTCACATAGAGGAAGGCGCTCAGAGAACAGCACCTACTGTTAAGCACTCTACGGACAGGCTGCAGTACATTCACATAGAGGAAGGCGCTCAGAGAACAGCACCTACTGTTAAGCACTCTACGGACAGGCTGCAGTACATTCACATAGAGGAAGGCACTCAGAGAACAGCACCTACTTTTATGCACTCTATGGACTGGTGGTGCCAATGGTGGAAAATGGACAGAACAGAGGCAGAATCTGCATTTGCATGGACAGATTAATACTTTTGGTCTAGCACTGCATATTTATACCCGTACCTCGATTATAACATCATGTATATAGTTTAATGTAAGTTACTTCCTTATATATGCTGCTCACAGTTCAATCTATCGTCGTTGATTGTAAACTGCTCTGACTTAAAGAAGAGCAGTATAAAAGAATAGCCAAATAAATAAATAAATAATATTTTATCAAATATACACAGATGTGTAAATACGTACAGGAACAAACTTGCCACTGCCTTGGCACAGGTGTAATTCTGTGCAAATGCTTTTGCTATTTTATTTGAATTTAGTTTATAAAACAAGTTCAACATATGCGCCTATGTGCTTTTTCTGCCTAGATGCCCTGCTGATAAAGTCATTGTAGCACATATGTGGCAATGTAAGAATGTAAAAAGATTCTTATAAAAGTATGTGCAATGGCGTGCATGCAAGTTCTTTTACTGTAAGCTTTGCTGGGGCCACAATCAAGGCAGGGTGCAGCAGAAGTCACAAAATACACATTTTGATTATGAAATGCCTTCATTTACATACACAGGAGCGGGTTTACTAAAGTGCCACAAGTAGGGACAGGGAAATACGCGGTTAGCATGTGAAGAGACCGCGGAGGGGACGGAGTGGCCACAGCTTTGGTAGGCACGTCTCTAGTGGTGTAGTAGGGTACGTGTGCCCACGGCACATGCGCACTGTGAAGGCGCTCACTACAAGCACCTTGCTGTGTACTACCAGAGCAATGTAAGTGATCCGTGAAAGATATAGAGGACGGACCTGGGCATAGGCACATCCTGCTGCACAGCTCACGGCAATGGCCAAGTGCAAGGGGGAGGGGCATGCAAATCAGGGAAACAAACACATGCACAGACACCATGCTGCTGTTCTTTCTAAGGGACACAGGTTGCAAATGCAGCACTGGAAAGAGCCGGGGCTCCCTAAGGGGGCAGGGAGTGGGTCAGCAGTGGCATGGTCTTCTGAACCCCTCACCCTGATGCACCCAGGATGCCTGATTACCTAAGCTGCAGTGTAAGGTTACAAGACCTCTGCCCCTATATACACCTAATATAGTATTCTTGCTAACCAATAGATAATAAACAGGGCTTTTTCCTTATACTCCCCTGTTCTGCGGAACTCTTCCAAACAATCTATGTGAAATAAAAGACCTATCCACATTCAGAAAGAAACTCAAAACCCTATTATTCACTGAATCCTACGAGCAATTAATAAACAAAATGGACTTGACCTAATGAACCCTCGACCATACTTAGAACACCACTACTCCACTACCTGGACACACAATAACTCATTATACGTTAATATCTATAACAGTACTCTAGACCACTAAATAATTGGTTGCCTATCTCATCCTCAAGGTCGAATATGTTCAGTTTAAGTTAAGACCGTTTACTGTATTAATTATTCTGTTCATGTTTATTATAACTGTTCATTGTAAACTGCCCAGAGCAGTACTCACTTTTTCTATGTAAACCGTTTTGATTAGGTGATAAAGCAGTATAAAAGACAAATAAATATTATTTAAATAATGTTGCTCCTATGGGGAAAAAGAGGATAGTAGAGCAGATCTGCAGGCTCAGAGTGATCATATGCATGTGGGATATACAAAGAAGGAATCAAACCCTTCAACCCCATGGAATCTATAGTGCCCAAAGGCAACTTCTTTGGTCACCACATAACACCCCCTCCCCCGCAGCCTAATCCTGAGCCAAGGAAGAGGGAGGCAGTCCATAAAGTGCATCTATGCTCCCCGGCATGGGGGAAGGTTCTGGAAGACATCCCCATAAAGACAGACAAACCCAACCAGAGCACACCAGCTCTCAGGGAAATGAAAGCCCAGAGGACCACCTCTGGTCTGTGGACTATGTCATCGCCTAGGCAGGGGGCACACTAACAGGGGGAACTCTAACCAAGCGAGCCCCATGGACAGGGGTAGATATCTGCTCATCAGCCAGTAGGCCAAAAACATGTCCTCCTATAGAACAACAGGGCCCAGGCACTGGCATAGCTTCCCAGGTGCACATATGCACTGCTACATGGCTCCCCATGCAGGGGAGGTGCTGGTCTGATAGCACATACCGGTGCCAAACCTTCATGTTACCAGTTGTTGCAACATCGCATTTGCATGCCCCTTGCCCAGCTATACTCTGTTGTCTCCAACCCTGGCTACGTGGCCAATTCCGGCTGTTTCACTAAGCACAGGCCCTGTCTCCCAAGTCCTCATCAGCTCATCACATCAGCAACCCTTCCACATCTGTCCAGGGCAAATTCATACCTGAATAACATACTTTCAAGAGTGATATAGTTTTGTGTGTACATATATACAGATGAAACATGCTATTTCACTTAAGACTGCCTTTACAATGTTATTGTACATAGTTCGACCATATTATATGTTAAATGTACATAGTTCCAATGTTTATTGTAAAAGTTGTACTTATGTTCGATGTAAACCGCCTCCGATCATGGGAAGAGGTGGTATATAAAATCTTGTTAAATAAATACATACATACAGCAGACAGATAGATGCACCCGCTCTTCCAGCAGATACACTCATGTGCTGCATGTAGACAGATAGATGCACCCGCTCTTCCAGCAGATACACTCATGTGCTGCATGTAGACAGATAGATGCACCCGCTCTTCCAGCAGATACACTCATGTGCTGCATGCCCTGATTTTGTGGCTTGTCATGCTGCCCTAGGCAAACACCTGGTTCACTTGGGGACATTGCTATCCAGCATTGTTAATGATGGTTCTACAAGTAGGAGGGTTCAGGGCTTAAAAACACTGGGCATCTGTGTCCTGCCTGCATCTTGCCAACATGCTAGCAAGGTAGTCAAGAGGCTGGCGGTAGTTGCACCCGCAGTAGCTGCATCTTTGTGTTTCTAGACCACTGCTAGCACAAGTGCATGAGCCTTGAACTGCTATTGCCCACTCTCTACCCCAACTCAAGCTATTTGCGCTCTTCTCTGGCAGCATTGCGCTTTTACCACAGGAGTCTTTTGACCATGATCTCCCTGCTATCACTTTGCCGAAATGCACATAAGCCCCATGCTAAACCCTGCACTCCCAGTTGCAGCACCTTAGTAAATATATGTCATACTTCCATAATGTAGGTATGGATATTTATGCTTGCTTTCCGGCAGATGTAAGGTCTGCACCTGGAAGGTAGCTACAATTTGTAGAAGATTTAGGACCATACCAAGCCATAACTGCGCCCTGTACAACTTGCAAACTTGGTGTCCCCCTCCAACGCATCATACTTTTGTCATTTGCCCCATCCCCTCATGCCCAGCATAGCCCTTCTGCCCTTATCCCCCCCATGTCTAACATCTCCTCATTTTACCCCACCTCTTCACGTCCAGACAGTTCCCCCATGCTGTCTGTCTGGCCTGCCCTTGCCCCACCACTGCTTTTCCTGTTACCATGGTAGGGTGGACCACCAATAAAAAAAAAAAAATGCGGGTCTTTCCAACTGTGCGCTTGCATGAGGGATCTGATCCCGTCTTCCTCTGTGGTATGCTCGCAGATCAGCCATGCAAGGGCAGAATGGGACGTCCACCAGTGTCCCAAGCGAGCAGGAAAAGCAGTGGCAGGGCAAGGGCTGGACCAGCAAAAACCCCGGCCATGCCACGCCACTACCCAGGGCCGTACCAAGTGTGAATCACGCCCTGCGGCGGGAGAGAAGAGGCGCGCCCCATGTGCAAGTCGCTGGCCTTCTAAGCAGAGCAGGGAGAAACAGATCTGCTTAGTGTTCCGTGAGAAGGCTTAAGGGGCGCATTTTAGCTGTCTTCCGTTGCCTGCGGCCACTGAGAAAAGAAAAAGTGGCGGTAACCGTAGACAGCTAAAATGCGCCCCTTAAGCCTTTGCGCCGTGCCGCACAGCTCGCACAGGGCTAGGTAGGGTCCTGCCACTACCCCCTGCTGCCACCAGGCCACGTGCTTAGAACTCCCCTGACAGCACGTGGCAAGGAGGCGGGTCACGTGCCCTGGAACGCGGGCTGCGCAGGTAGGGAAGTGACAGCACGAGGCGGCCGTCCAGCTCGCGCAGTGGAGAGACCAGCCCTGCCCTGCGCTCTTCCAGAGACAAGTAAGCGGAGACTTCCCCTTCTCGCAGAGGCGTAACAGCGGCGCTCTGGCCCGTCAGGGGATTTACCACCGAACTTCCCCGACGAGCGCACAACTACCACAATGCAACGCGGAGGGCAAACACCGGCGCGAGCTTCCCGCGAGTCGGGCTCGGTCTTACCTGCGGCTCGTGTGCTCTCTGGGCTCCCGCTCTCCGTCTCTCGCTCGCCGACTCTCAGGCTCCGGCCGCGCCTCACACTCGCGAACGTCGCTCCGCCTCCTTCCCGCCCAGGCTGCGCATGCGCGGCCGCGCGAAAGGGCCCCGGCGCCGCCATGTTTGCTGCGGGCAGGGAAGGGCGCGGCGGCTTCGTCTGCCTTTCGGCACGCGCCGTTCTCGAGTTCCTTCCTGCTGATTGCATGAGCCCGCAGCTATCTTTAATACTAGCATTTAGCTCGCACCTTTCCAGTACTAGAGCAAGGTAACTTACAGTCAGCTGGTATGCATATCCCTGTTCCCAAAGGGCTTGCAATGTAAGGGGCGATGCAGAAAAGTTTATCACAGCATTTTTCTAGCGCTTTTCCTGCGCCAGGCTTGCCTTCCGATGCAGAACGCAAGCTAGTGCCAGAAAAAAACGCGCAAAATTACAGCACAGTTAGCATGCGAATTGCTTGCAGTCGCTGCATAACTATTTGTGCCCCATGTAAAAAACTGCCCTGAAACTTAGAGCAATTTTTTTAATGCTAGAGCTTCAAGATCAAGGAGCAAAAGTATCATTTGAGTTGAAGTTTGATACTTCACCTCAGATGATCCATGTATCCGGGAATGCTCCTGATGTCATTTGCATAATGTTAGAGGGCCGGTATCCCCCTCCCCCCGAAACAAATACCTAGTGATCCATCTGCAACGTAGTCAATGACGGCAGATAAAGACCAGTATGGTTCATCTAGTCTGCCCAGTAAGATGGCAAAAGTAGGTGCACCTGCCGCTCCGTGCAGGCCACCCCTCCCCATGTCTTTGTTTTAGGGGTGAAACCACCGCTCCATGTAGGACACCTCTGTATGTTGAGAAATTAGTTACCTTTATTTTGATTTTATCCTGTTGCTGAAAGGGATCCACTGTGTCTGTCCCATGCCATTTTGAATTCTGTAACTAATTGCCCCCAGCACTTCCTTTCGGAGGGCATTCCAAGCTTCCACCACCCTTTCAGTGAAAAAGTATTTCCTGACATTGCGTTTCAATTTACCCCCTTGCAGCTTCATGTTATGCCCTCTAGTTTTACAGCTTCCCCGTCTGTGGAAGAGGTTTGAAGTATTTTAAGGTCTGAATCATATCTCCCCTGTCCCTCCTCTCCTCTAGAGTGTACATATTTAGGTCTTCAAGTCTTTTCTCATAAGGCTTCTGACGCAGGCTCCAAATCATTTTGGTCGCCTTCCTCTGAACAGTTTCCAGTCTTTTTACATCCTTTGCAAGATACAGTCTCCAAAACTGAACACAGTATTCCAAGTGAGGCCTCACCAGTGACTTATACAGTGGCATTAGTACTGTAGCAGCAAAGCGCAGACAAACCAATGATACCAGGAGTCTGTTCAGAAGGTCCAAATCATTTATTTGTGCACAAGTCTCGAACCAATCAATTTCAAAATGGCTGAGCAAAGTTTTCAAGCATTACAACAACTTTTATAGACTTCTGTTCCATTCTAGGTATAGAAAAACATTTCATTGGTCCCGGTAACCTCCCGTACCTCTTCTATTGGTCCCGGTACTGATAAGTTTATCCAGTTATGTCCCTCCAGTGGGCATGACACCTGCATACCCCCCTTCTAGTCCCAATTACAATGGTCAGTTCATCAACTTGTTACTTTCACACTCTCAAGGTTATAGAACCAATTTGTACGTGCAGAGGAGCTGGGCTCTGCAACTCATCTGTCAGCACTCCTAATTATTTCTTTGCAGATGTACTTTTTCTTATCAGTAACTTTTAAACATGTCTTTTCTGTATTTTTCCATCTTTCAATACTGCAGTTCTGCTTACCTAAGCTAATTCAATACTTCTACTGAGTTCTATCTTACAATAGCAGCATATTGGGGGATGTGCAATCCTATATGCCTCTCCACAGGCCTCATTTACAGGTCAAGCTAGCCATGCTGGCCTGCTTATGTTCAGACACTGTGGGTCACAGGCCTGCACCTGCCACATTCCCCCCTTTGATTAATCTCACCCTATTACTTAATAAGGTGTGAGAATTAAATCACTTTCTGAAGAATCACATCCTGGCTAAAGGATTTCTACCAGGACTGGCTGTATATAAAGCCATGATTTTTGTTGCGGTCTTCTGCTCTACTGTACTATCAATAGTGTTATGAATGGAACGCATACAACATGGGATTAAACATGGTAATAAGAAAATAACAGCAACAAGGATTAGTACCAATACGATAAAAGTCTTAAATCCTCCCACCCATGAAAAGAGGTTAGCAAACCAATTAGGAAATTTCAATGAGTGCCAAGTCTGCACTGGCACATAAGCATGTCTTCGCATATCTTTAGCAATTTCTTCAACTACTTGACCTTTATCATCTATTTTCAAACAGCAATTGGTTAAGTTCAGTTTACCACATACTCCTCCTTCAGCTGCTAACAAATAATCAAGTGCTAAGCGGTTCTGATATATCGCAGTGCGCATCTGTGTACTTTGTCTAGCTAAAAGCGTAAGAGCATGACTAGTTTCGTTAGTTATTATTTCAACTACTGCTTGTAAGCGAATAATACGATTAATCATATAAATTGGGGTACGATAACCATACATACCATCATCATTCCAAGTGGCGGGTCCATAATATTCAATGATTCTTTCTGGTGGCCAATCATCACCTTGCCATTTCTCCCACTTGCCTATCTGTAAGGCCTCTCTCTTCTGTCTTAGTGCTCTTTTGTGTTGGTGGGTAGTGTATACTGGGTATCCTAACTGTTCTCCATGTTCAGTGTTTAAAAGAAAGAAAGAAGGTCTGATGGTTCCTAAGACACATGCTCCTCCCCAGTGTGGTGGGAGTTGTGCATATGCTCGGTTTCCACAGATCCAATATAGGCCAGGTGGGGCTTGCCAGGCTTGGACTTTGGCAAGGTTAGTCCATAGACCTGCAAGTTCAGGAAATCTGGCTAATGGGTTAGGAGGTTCAGGATGTCCAATTCCTGACCACCATGCTATCTTCTTGGTCGTGGCATTATAGTACTTCTGGCTAAGACAGACCAGCTGTCCTACCTTTTGGGTGAACTGGGGTCCAGTTCTGGCATAGCAAAGACGTCCAACGATTGAGTGCGCTAACACCCATTCACTGGTAGTCTTGTGTAATTCAGTCTGATTGTAAATCATGGAATAATTCAATTCTTGGGCTTCCCATGGCCACTGATCTCCCATTTGGGTTCCGCCACAGAAATAACAATCTGTGATCTTAAGACTAGATACTACTGCTCCGGCTAATTCTAGAAATAAATTCTGTGAGGGGTGAGGGATCTCAAACTTATTTACATGCATGGCTTCATAAAAAGTATTATGAATATGATATTTAGATGACTTGTGGGCTTGGGTATTCAATCTGATATACAGAATGGTCCCTGGATCTATTGCTCCTCCAGCAATACGTAAACCAAACTTATATCCTTGTTTCCATGCATGGGGATTGTGTATACGTAAGTGTAAAGGGTTACAAGCATCTTTCTGACATTTATCATTTGTGGTTGGCTTGGTTAACGTAGCCATTCGTTTATCTATTTTCTCATCAGTTATACCAGTATTCCAGGTAGCATAAAAAACACATCCCCAATACGGGCAATAGTAGTCTGCTGCTGGGGCAGTACTATAGCCTGGTTCCTTTTTACCTGTACACTTTCTCCATCCTGTGGCACCTTCTGGACACATATACTTATGGTCATTTCGATACGCTTTCTCCCATGTACCACAGGTGGAGTAACTATCTCTATTAATAGCATTGCATGCATCAAAATTCAAAACAGCAGGTTTAGTAATGTCCTTAAGTGGTGGCGTTGCAGCTAATATAGGTCCATCTGCATCCTTCCATCTTATTTCCATCGTGTAATAGGATGGATTCTGATGCGGATTATAGCATGCTTTGATTTTGCCATGAGTGCAAACATTTAGTTCAGTGGTGTTATAGATACACCGAGTTACTGTTCCCCTTGCAGGTATAGTAAGAATGATAAAGCAAAGTCTGAGTTACTTTCAGTCCAGTTCTAGTAGAAGTAATGCAAGCAGTGCATGGAGGTAAAGCATAAGTCTGTTCAAAACCTCCAAAGAAGGCAACCAAGGCAAAGCAAAAACAAAGATACATGTTGATGTTGATTGGAGTTCTTCTGAATCCTCAGCTTGCTGATCTTGATCACGACGGTCCTTTATTCTTCGTCCCGTTTGCTAATGAAGCAATTTAACGGGTGCTGAGTGTTGATTGAAGATCCTCAGGTTGTCCAGTACACATTGACCAACTTTTTAGCAATTTCAGTTGGCCTGTGAAGTCTGGCTTAGTCAATGTAGTCTCAAAGTAGTGTGTCAAATCACACACAAATTGGGTTCGTTGAAACAAAGCTGTTGCTGCATGGAAAACAGCAATCCTCTTCGAAAGACTTGGCTGCTGCAAAGCACTTGTGATGAAGTGTCTAAGCTGCTGGTTGCCGTCTCAAAGTAACTCGCAAGGGTGCATCAAGATGCTGTTCTGCTGTCCACTGCTCAGGTTCAGGATCGGCGGCGGGCTTGACTCTGCTGTGGTGGATCCAGGCGTCGATCTCGGCTACCTTTACTGCAGTTGGGGTAGACAGGATGACGGTGTACGGTCCCTTCCAATGGGGTTCCAACGGTGTCTTCTTCCAATCTTTGATCCACACCGAAGTACCAGGCTGATAGGGATGCAAGGGTTCCGTCAAGTTGATAGGCAACTGGTCTTGGATCCACGTATGGAGAGTCTGCAGAACAAAACTAAGAGCTAGAAGTTCTTGTCTGGTTATTTCTGAACCAATTTGGGCTAGACTTCCTTTGATTCCCTGCACTATTGGTGGGGGTTTACCATACAAAACTTCAAAAGGGGAAAATCCTGTTGACTTTGCAGGAGCTGAGCGTATTCTGAATAAAGCTATGGGGAGCACTTGGGGCCACTTCAATTGTGTCTCCTGACAGAGCTTAGACATTTGGGCTTTCAGGGTACGATTCATTCGCTCAACTTTCCCTGAACTCTGGGGTCTGTATGCAGTGTGGAGCTTCCACTGTATCTGCAAAGCTTTTGCTAACTGCTGAGTAACTTGGGAGACAAATGAGGGTCCATTATCTGACCCTATTACTGCTGGAATTCCAAATCTGGGGACAATCTCTCTCATTAAGACCTTGGTAACTTCTCGGGCTTTCTCAGTTCTGGTTGGGAATGCTTCTACCCACCCAGAGAAAGTACAAACTAATACTAATAGGTAATGGTACCCATTGGCTTTTGGCATTTCGGTGAAATCAACTTGGAGGTTGTGCATGGGGGTCACACCTCTTGACTGAACTCGGGGTGCTGTAATAAGGCCTTGCTTGGCATTATTCTTGGCACAAGTTTGACATTGTCGTGCTACTGAAGCTGATATGGTTGTCATCAGAGGGATGTAGAAATGTGGTCTGAGTGCTTTTTCCATGGCACTCTTCCCATAGTGGGTAGCTTCGTGGAAAGCTTTGACAAAGGCTGGTCCTAATAGTTCAGGAATTACTATTCGTCCTGGAGGTTGACTGCCCTCTTCTGGTGGCAGCTCAATCCATCCATCTTTCAGTACTCCATTTTCTCTGTCACAATAGTAATCCAATTCTTTGGTGGTATATCGTGGGGTCCATAGATTCAAAGGTACTGGAAACAATGCTGCTTGCATTGGCGTAGCTTGTGGGGCAATTTGTCCTGTCATAGCTGCTTGTCGTGCTGAGGCATCTGCAAATCTATTTCCTCGGGCAACTTCTCCTTTTCCTGCTTGATGTCCTCGACAATGCATGACAGCTACACGTGTTGGGGCCCAAACTGCATCAAGTAATATCAATATCTCGGGACCATATTTGATTGATTTTCCTCCGGATGTGATGAGTCCTCTTTCTTTATAGAGAGCTCCATGGGCATGCAGGGTAGTGAAGGCATATTTGGAATCTGTATATACATTCAGTATAAGTTTTTCTCCTAACAACAATGCTCTGGTGAGTGCTATCAATTCGGCTTTCTGGGCTGATGTGCCTGAGGCTAGGGCTGATGATTCAACTACTTCATGTTGAGTGACGACTGCATATCCGGCACAGCGTCGTCCATCAAGGATGAGACTGCTCCCATCAACATAATAGGTTTGGTCAGGATTGTCTATGGGCACATCTGTCAAGTCGGGTCGGCTGGAGAACACAGTCTCCATGACTTCGATACAGTCATGTTCTGGGAGTTCTTCACTGATGGGTATCAAGGTGGCTGGATTCAGGGCATGGCTCACTTCAAGTTGTATCTGTGGGTTTTCACATAACATGCTCTGGTACTTCAACATTCGGGAATTGGTGAGCCAATAATTTGCTTTCTATTCCATAAGGGCAAGGACTGCATGTGGCACAGTGACTCGTATGTTCTGTCCTAGTGTGAGTTTGTCTGCTTCACTCACTAGTAGCGCTGTAGCTGCAACTGCTCTCAAGCAAGGTGGCCATCCTTTGGCCACAGGGTCCAATTGTTTCGATAGGTAGGCTACAGGTCGCTCCCAATTTCCTAATTTCTGAGTCAACATGCCTAAGGCATTTCCCTGTGCTTCATGTACAAACAAGTGGAAAGGTTTGTGGACATCTGGTAGTCCAAGTGCTGGTGATGACATCAATTCTTCTTTTAACTTTTGGAAGGCTGTATCCTGCTCAAGTCCCCACTCCAGTGGCGACTTTTCTTCTCCTTTTGTGGCTTCATACAGTGGTTTGGCAATTTGGGCAAAGTTGGGTATCCAAATTCGGCAATATCCTGCCACACCCAGAAAGGCTCTGACTTGCTTTCTGGTTGTTGGAGTTGGAATTCTACATACTGCTTCTTTTCTTTCTCTGCCTAATCTTCTGCTTCCTTGGGTGATACGAAAACCCAGGTATTTCACTTCTTTTTGGCATAGCTGTGCTTTGGCTCTGGAAACTTTGTATCCAGCTTCCTCTAGTAACTGCAAGAGATCTTTGGTGGCTAGTATACATTCACTTTCTGATACAGCAGCTATCAACAGATCATCCACGTATTGGAGAAGCACTCTCTTCCCCGGGGCTACTGGATAGCTTGAAATGTCTTGATTCAGTGCGGCACTAAAGATGGTAGGCGAATTCTTGAATCCTTGGGGTAATCTTGTCCAGGTAAGTTGGCCCCCTCTTCCAGAGATGGGGTCCTGCCATTCGAATGCAAACAATATTTGGCTTACAGGGGCTAATCTTATGCAAAAGAATGCGTCTTTTAAATCCAGTACAGTGAAATGGGTAGCTTCAGCAGGTATCAGTCCTAGGAGGGTGTAAGGATTGGGTACGACTGGATGTATGGTCTCAGCTGCATCATTTACTCTTCTCAAATCTTGCACTGGGCGATAATCATCTGTCCCAGGCTTCTTTACTGGCAAAAGTGGAGTGTTCCATGGGTATTGGCATACTTTTAGTAGGCCATACTCAAGCAATCTTTGTAGGTGGCGATGAATGCCTTCAATTGCGGCTCTTGGGAGAGGGTACTGTTTGACGTGCACTGGTGTAGCACTAGGCTTGAGGGTTACAATCACTGGAGCTATATGTTTGGCTAGGCCTGGGGGGCTGCCTTCTGCCCATACTCCAGGTGGTGCATCAATGCTTTTCAAAGTTTGTTCAAAATAGGTATCTTGAATCGAATCATCAATGTAGTATCTCCACTCTTCTTCTCGGGGAACTGTCAGCAGCATCACTCCTGCTGGTTTGGCTTGGGAATTTACTGTCATTTGCATTTCTCCTTGTTCAGAGAAAGATATTTGTGCTTGAAGCTTGGCTAACATATCTCGTCCCAGTAGTGGCACTGGACATTCGGGCATGTAAAGGAATTGATGAGTTACTTGCTGTCCTCCCAGACTGCATATTCGGTTTTGAAGAAAAGACTTTGTGGCTTTGGCACCAGTTGCTCCTATAATGGTGACTGCTTTTGTAGTGAATGGGGCTATCTTTTTGTCTATTACTGAATGTTGTGCTCCAGTATCAACCATAAAGTCCATAATTTGGTCTCCTATTTGTATTCCGACCATAGGCTCCTGGAGACCTAAAGCAAACTTGGAGCCCGGTCTGTCCTAATCCACGTCATTCTCATCATGGGCTGGTGTGGCCAATGCTTGAATGGTTCCTCCTCTCTCTCGCTGGAATTGTTCTCGATTGGCTCCTCCTCGGCTTCGGGGATAGCTTCGTCTTTCTTCTCGCCACTGATGGCTGCTGTTGTCATCATGCTGGGCGTCTTCGAGTTGCGGGCACGTATCTCTCCAATGTCCTTCCTCTCTGCAATAGGTGCATTGGTTCACGCCTAGTCTCTGGGTCCGGCCTCCGCCTTGACCCCGCCCTCTTCCTCTGCTCCTTCGACTAGGGACACCTCCCCTTTTCTGTTCCACTATGGCCGCAGCCAAAAAATCAGCTTTCTTCTTCATCTTTCTATCACATTCTCTCTGTCTTTCAGTATCACGATTCACATACACTTTATGAGCGACTTCCAATAACTGTGTTGCATTCATGCCCGCAAACCCTTCTAACTTCTGTAATTTGCGTCTAATGTCTGGTTGAGACTGGTTTACAAAAGCAGAATTCACCATACATAAACTTCCTGGTGCCTCGGGATCATAGGGAGTATACATTCTGTAAGCTTCAGTTAATCTCTCATAAAAATCTGCTGGGCTCTCATCTATCCCTTGGATAACTCCTGCAACTTTGTTAAGGTTCATAGCTTTTTGGCCCCCCCTTTTCAGGCCTTGTAAAAAACCTTGGCGAAAACGGGCTAGGGCTGTGGATCCTTCATCTGTATTTGGATCCCATTGGGGGTCTTCATTCGGGAATTCTCTCTGAGCTGCTTCTCGACGGTCTATTATATTCTGCCCCTGTGCCGGAGCTACAGGGTTCTCTGCCATCCATTCAATAGCTGCTTTTCTAATTCTTGCTCGCTCTTCTGTCGTGAATAGGGTGGTCAGGAGCTGACGGCAATCTGGCCAAGTGGGTTGGTGAGTTTCCATAATACTAGTTACTAATTCTGTCAGCTCCTGGGGCTTACTAGTGTAGGAGGCATAATGCGACCTCCAATTCAATAAATCAGTTGTAGAGAAAGGGATATATACATAAGTTAGGGGTCCCGCTACCACTTCATCATTATCATTCTTTACGGGCACTCCCGGGACTTGCCGTAAGGGAAACAGTTTGGCTGCCATGGGTGTCTTTTGGGATCTAAGGGTTATCGTTGTTGCCTTTGCAGGAGTCACTTTCTTTTTCTCAACAGGCTTTGCTTTGGGTTTCTCTCTCACTGGCGTGCTAGTGCTAGCGCTGGCTTTCTCAATTATTTGTACACTTTCCTCCTCATTTGGGGGATTCTCTCTTTCTCCTTCTTCTGTCTCCACTTCTGACTCGCTTTTTAGGTCCTCCTCTTCTTTTCCCGCTAATTCTTCCTCTTTCTCTCCTCCGGGAGGGGGATCAGGGGTTGGGTCCCGCCTCGGCTCTGGCCGTCTCTGGGGTTCTGGGGCAGGACGCCGGGCTACTCTTACTGGACCTGGGGTTCGGGGCTGCCTGAGAGTTATTTCTGGGGAATCAGGATCTGCCAGGATGGGCTTCTTTCTGGCTTTCTTATCCTGCTCTTTCATTCTAGGCTGTTCCGTTTTCTGTCTAGAATCTGTTTTAGCTAACATTATTCTGCACTGTTCCTCATAACAGCGCTGCGCCCAGGGGGGCGGATCTTCACAAATACTTAACCAGGAATCTATATAGGGGTACTGGTCGGGGTGCGCTATCCGCACTCTACGGTGTATTGACTGAATAATCTCTACTTTGAACGTTCCCTCTCGGGGCCAGATGGGGTCTAGATCGGGCCACTCCCTAGTACACAAAATCTGCAAACGGGCTGCTGTCATTTTAATACCATAATCTCCTGAATATCCCTCTTTAAAATGTGCGATCATACATTCTAATGGAGTGTTTCTAGTAGACCCCGCCCCTCCCATTTCGATGTGTGCGCGCAACAACAGACAGAAAGGAAAAGGAGGGCGGACCGTGGGTAAGGGGTCCACACGGCCCTGGAAAAGTATAAGGAGTACAAATAACAAGACAAGACGACAATCGCTTCCCCCTTTTCGCGACCTGAACGCGGTCGCCCGGTCAGGAAATGCGCTACTCAGGGGTCCGCCTTCACTTGGTCCGTGCTGCCAGACCTCTCATTCACACTTCGTTCACACAATCATGCTAGCAACGTATCCCAGAATGCATTCGTTTCTATCTGTTCTGACTAGTCTTTTCCAATTTCCCAATTACAAAAAGGATGGGGGTTTCACCCGGCGAATTCCCATGCGGGGTTACTCGGCCCTTCCTTGAGAGTTGATCATGCTCTCTTACCAATTCCCAATATCTCGAGATTACAAATTCCAAAGTTCCAAGTTCCAATGGCAGTACTGCTCTTTCTATTTCTGTCTAGACCCAAAATCAAAACTATACTCACCGGATCCGGTCCTCAAACTTCCCAAGCAGGCGCATGAGTTGGACCTCGGACTCCCCTCACTCGGGTTCGAGGCGTTGACTCCAGCCGGGCTCGTCACCCGCCGAGGTCCGACCAGCTCCCTCCGATACAAGGGACCGGTGGCGCCAGGGAGCAGCCCTCGTCGGAAGGGCGCGATCCCGGCAGGACCAAGCCTATAGAGGCGGAAAGTCGTGGTATATTGCCCTATATACACTTTGATTCCACAACTTCCCGGCCAACGCACCAAGGAATATGTAGCAGCAAAGCGCAGACAAACCAATGATACCAGGAGTCTGTTCAGAAGGTCCAAATCATTTATTTGTGCACAAGTCTCGAACCAATCAATTTCAAAATGGCTGAGCAAAGTTTTCAAGCATTACAACAACTTTTATAGACTTCTGTTCCATTCTAGGTATAGAAAAACATTTCATTGGTCCCGGTAACCTCCCGTACCTCCCGTACCTCTTCTATTGGTCCCGGTACTGATAAGTTTATCCAGTTATGTCCCTCCAGTGGGCATGACACCTGCATACCCCCCTTCTAGTCCCAATTACAATGGTCAGTTCATCAACTTGTTACTTTCACACTCTCAAGGTTATAGAACCAATTTGTACGTGCAGAGGAGCTGGGCTCTGCAACTCATCTGTCAGCACTCCTAATTATTTCTTTGCAGATGTACTTTTTCTTATCAGTAACTTTTAAACATGTCTTTTCTGTATTTTTCCATCTTTCAATACTGCAGTTCTGCTTACCTAAGCTAATTCAATACTTCTACTGAGTTCTATCTTACAATAGCAGCATATTGGGGGATGTGCAATCCTATATGCCTCTCCACAGGCCTCATTTACAGGTCAAGCTAGCCATGCTGGCCTGCTTATGTTCAGACACTGTGGGTCACAGGCCTGCACCTGCCACAGTACCTCTTCCTTTCTGCTGGTAATTCCTCTTTGTATGCAACCCAACATCCTCCTGGCTTTTGCCACCACCTTGTCGCACTGTTTTACCACCTTGAGATCCTCAGAAATAATCACACCAAGGTCCTTCTCCTGGTCCATGCACACCAACCTCTCGCCCCCTATCATGTACATTTACCCGGGATTCCTCTGCTCACCTAATAAGAACCCTGATCTCCCCCTCACCCAATAAAACAATCCCTGGTGATCCCACCCAAACAAAAATAATCTCCGGTGCCCCCCCCTCCCCTGAGCCTCTCCACCCCTTTCCTGGTACGTTTAATCTGGGGTGGTAGCATTGCCCACAAGCTCCCACCCCTGTGCCGCCATCTTGAAAAATGGCAATGCCTGATCCCACGTGGTGCAAGCTGTTCCAGGATAACTCTGCCTATAAGGCTTTTTTTTTTACCTTATATGGCAGTCTGACCGCTTTCCCCCCCCCCCCCCCCACTCGATGCTTCCTGTAATGCACCACGAGGGCCTAGATTCTGCCATTTTTCAGATTAAAGGTACTGGGAGGGGTTTGGGGGCTGCTGGTGGTCCCAAAACCACCAAGGGGTTCGGGGCCATCAGGCCACAAAGGACTCTTTTTTTTGGATTGGGGGGCACTGGGATTGTTTTATCGGGTGAATGGAGGAATTTTTGTTTGTTTAGGTGAGAGGGGATCGGGACCACTGGATTTTTTTTTTTTGGCTGGATGAGACATCTGGGCCACTGGGCACTTTGTTTCTATGTGGGGTCAGTGTCCAGAGGGGAGGGAGGGGGGGGGCACTGGCTCCTCGACAGTTTGTCAATAGCATCAGGAGCTTTCCCCGATGCTTAGTTCAACTGAGGTGAAGTGTCAAACTTCACCTCAGATGACCCTGTTTCTCCAGGATGGGCAGACCGTGATTGCAGCCTCATGCAGGCTGCTTGACTGTTGGCCCAGGGGCAGAGCTAGGGTGGAGCTTGGGGGTAGGGTGGGGCTTGGTGCCTGTGGCCTGGGACCCTTCTCCAAAAAAATAGGCATTCTGCTACAGGACCGGACAAAGGATATCTGATACTCAAGGCTAATCTTCAGCTATATCTAATTTCCTTCACTCCCCCATAATCAAGTATCTCCCCTTTGCTCACTTGACCCTCCCAAGCTATCCACCATCTCCCAGGGCTAGTCCACCCACTAAGCAAACTAGGCAGTTACCCAGGGCTGCAGACCCTGGTGGGTGGCACACCTAAAAAAAATTCACCCCCAGGCAGGGCAGTGGACTTTAAAATCCCCAAGTTCTGGCCTACCGCTCCTGCTCTCTCCGAGAAGTTGCATTGAAGGAGGGCAGCGGCAGCAGCAGGCCATGAGTGTGCAGGCAGGCAGGCACTTTAAGGCCTGACACAGTGCTGAAACAGCAGTTCAGCTGTCGTCGCTTCAGTACAGGGAGGGGGAGGGATGGCTTGGCGGACTGGATGGCAGCTTAGTCTTGGGGATGGCGGGGGTCAGCATGGAGGGTCTGCCTAGGGCACTGCCATTTCCCCTCCATGCCCTGCATCTCCACTTCCCAGGTGATCAGCACCTATTCAACCACATCTCCCCTGTGGTGTTCCGCAAGGTTCCCTTCTTTCCCCCCCTACGCTGGAACGTATTCCTTAGCCTATTGGCAACATTCATTCGAACCTTAGGCACCTCCACGTATATCTACGCTGAGTATATCCTTTTGACAGCTGTGTACCCAAGGCCAAATTGTGAAGGCATTCATTTTTTTACTTTCTTTTTATTGAAACAACAAATATGGACGATCTGCTGTTATCCAAGCATGCACCCCCTCCATATTCTCAAGGTCATATTTTGCTGCATTCATGAGTGGTTTGCTCTTTTTCAACTTTAGCTTGAGTTTGCATACTAGTAGTTGATGATCTGTACCACAGTCAGCTCCGGGCTTTGTCTTTGTTGATGTTATAGAGCTTTTCCATCGTTGACTTCTACAGATTTTTCCATCGTTGACTTCTACAGATGTAGTCAATTTGATTTTTATACAATCCATTGGGTGAAGTCCATGTGTACAGTCGCCGCTTGTGTTGCTGGAAGACGGTGTTTGAGATGAATAGATCATTGGTCTTGCAGAATTCTATCAGTCTTTCTCCAGCTTCATTTCTGTTGCCAAGTCCATATTTTCCAACTACTTTGCCTTCTTCTTTGTTGCCAACCTTTGCGTTCCAGTCACCCATGACTATCAGGATATCCTGTTTGCATGTTCTGTCAATTTCAGCTTGTACTTGTTCATAGAACTCTTCAATTTCATTCTCTTCTGCAGCTGTTGTTGGGGCATATACTTGAATTATAGTTGTGTTGATAGGCATTCCTCGTAGACGAATAGAGATTAAGCGTTCGCTGACTGCATTGTATTTCATTACAGTTCTTGCAAGTTTCTTCTTTATTATAAATGACAGAGCTCCAGAAGAGTTATGGAATGACATCAAGCAGGTTGTTTTGGAAGAAAGCAAGAAGTCTCTACAAAAGGTGAAAAAGAAAAAAACGGCCAAAATGGATGACGCAAGAAACTCTGAAAATTGCCCAGAAACGCAGAGAAGCTAAAGCCAGAGAAGAAAGAAAGACGACGCATTGCTCTTGGCAGAATGGCTATGAAAGACCTAGATAAGATTCTCAAGAGCAGAGATGTCTCTCTCCATACAAAGATTTGACTTGTTCAAGCCGTGGTATTTTCAATAACATCATATGGATGTGAAAGCTGGACAGTGAAAAAGATAGGAAGAAAATTGATGCCTTTGAATTATGGTGCTGGCAGCGAATACTGTGTAAACCATGGACTGCCCGAAGAACAAACCAGTCGGTACTAGAGGAGATCAAACCTAAGCTTTCTTTAGAAGCTCAGATGACAAGACTTCGACTTTCATACTTTGGATACATCATGCAAAGAGAGAGATCATCATGCTTGGCAAGATAGAAGGTCAGCGCAAAAGAGGAAGGTCAGCAGTGAGATGGATTGATACAATAACAGCAGCTACGGGTACCAGTCTGTCAACAATGAGCTGCCTGACTGAAGACCGAACACAATTTAGGATAGCTATCCAGAGGGTCGCCATGAGTCGACTCCGACTCGACGGCACTTAACAACCCCTTTCATCCTGACTTATCACAAGCCAACTTGTGTCTAGAATCTGTTGCAACTTGGCTCTGCAAAAGCTCACTAAACTTAAGAAAACTGCAGCTACTTGGATAACAGGCAACCCCCAACACCTTTCAATTGTGCCATCCTTACATGGCTCCTCTCCTACTCTTTAGCCATCCTTTAAATATTTAGCTGTCATTTTTAATTCAGAGCTTTCTTTCATCTCTCAGATTAGCAAGGTGGTTACGTCCTCCTTTGCTCTTTGTCAATTCCATGCTTAGCACAGTCATTTCCCATTTAGATTAATGTAAGTACCAATATATTTATATCCAGTATTATTGTTTCTGGTTCTTCTTTTTCCACTGAAGGAGCTGTGTGTGATTCTTACATTGATTGACACATGACCCCTGATGCAGGTGTGTTTGCTGAAACTTGGTCAAGTCGGGTCTCTAATTATGTTCTCTGTAGGAAGAATCACTTGGTTGGTCGTGGTCCCTCTCTGCTGCTGTTCTGTGGTTTCCCTCTTCTCTGTTTCCTCCAGTGTGTGATGGTAGCCAAAAACCAAACAGAATGTTATAAATTATTAGGAAAAGAATAAAGAATAAGAGAGAAGCTGCAGCATCAACCAACGAGCACGAATGCCTGAGACCAGGGCTCCAAGGAGAGATGGTAAACCTCACCTAGAAGCAGTGGAAATTAAAGGAATTAGGAGATAAATGACCTTGATAGCAAAATTTAAACTAGAAAGAAACATGAAGACTAAACATAAAAAGAACGCAGTGAAGGGGCTTTGGGGCAGTACTGGAACTAGAGGATAAGCAGCAGCAACTCACTGGCATTGCAATGACAAAAGCTGATAGGAGCAAGTGGATCCCTTGAATTCAGTCGCATATGGCTTCTGTTACTGGGAAAATTAAGGAGGCTGTAAAGGAAATCGGAACTGACCTAGGCTGTAGTTGATATGGTGGAGCAAAGGGCATGTTTACCTTAGCACAGTAGCTGATAGCATGGGGCTAACGTGCATTTTGGCCGCACGGTAGCTGGGAGCGCATTGCCATAATGCGACTGTGCTAAAAATACCATGCTACCTGAGCACACAAATAGGCGGGGTTGAGGTGAAGAGTGGTTGGGAACGTGACATGCGGTTGGGGCCTTAAAATGGAGCTTGCTTGGATGCAGCATCGGTAGACCAGTTTCAGAGCTAAAGCCACCTTTGGACCATCACAGATACTATCATGTATTTAGAAGAGATCCTGATCAAGTCATACAGGGCATCCACCATAATCAATGCTCCAGACTGTCCAACAATTGATTGATCTATTGTAAGAACAGTTGGGCCACCACAGCAGCTCAAAACACTGTCTGTGTACCCAAGGCCAAAATCGTGAAGGCATTCATTTTTTTACTTTATTTTTATTGAAACAGCAAATATGGACTATCTGCTGTTATCTAAGCAATCAATTACAAAAACACCCCGTCCCCACTATAACAATAACAGTACATAATGCACAGGCACCGGGAAATAACTGGTTACTGCTAATAGATGCCCAGATTGCCTAAAGGAGGTGTTACTGGAAAGTCACTGCACCATCAAATGCCAGTCTCTAGCTACTCTGGTTTTCTGCCTCTAATGAGGACTGTCAATCAGGCTATACTACAGACATGGTCTAGCAGTTATACCCCCACACACGCTATACGTCAACCCATATAATTTAGACAGTAACTCCCTGGATCTCCAGTAGGATCTACATAATTCCAATGGAGTCTCCCCCTTTACTACATTCCCCAACCCCCTACTCTTTGCATACTGAAATCACTGATCATACAAAATCCTATCTTGATCCGTCAGACCATATTTCTCCTGCGCTTGATCAAAACTCATCAAGCCTCCTTCCTCATCCAGCAACTGCCCTACCCTCCATAACTCATTCCTTTCACACTTTTGTAATCTCTTATTTCCCATCCCCATAGGCATGGCTGGCGCAAGGAGATGAGACGCCCTAGGTGAACCTCATGTCTTGCCCCCCTGCAGCGCTTGCTGCTGCCTCTTTCCAGGATTGACAGCAGGGCAATGGCTTGAAACAAACCAGTGGAGCTTACCTTCAAGCTTTGCTGCCATGGGGCTGTTGGCGTCCGCCGCTCTCTGCTAGAGTGACCAACTCTTGATCAGCCAATTTCGGGATATTGGCCTTAAAAAATCAGAACACAGCCAAAATAAAATTGGGATGTTTTTCTTTGGCACATTAGATTTGTCTTTCAATTGCTGGATGTAAAGAAAGCCAACATGTAGTAACACGTTGAAGCAGGGCCATAGCAAGCCATAATTGCACCCTGTGTAAGTTGCACATCTGGCACCCCCCCCCCCATTCCCTCATTTTCCCCATGCCAAGCATCTTACCCACACCTCTCTCTCCAGCTGGATGCCTGTCCTTGCTCTGCCACCACCATTTTTAGTGTTTTCTCATCAGTGGCAGTGCTGGCAGCAGCAGAGCGGACCTGATCTCTGATTGAAAAAAAAACCACGCGGGTCTTTCTGACTGCGCATGCAGGCATGTCTGATCCCTCCCTCCTCTGACGTAAGTTTGCATCAGAGAAGGGAGGGACCAGACCAGCCATTCAAACGCAGGTCTTTGCAGCTCTGCCCTTGAATGGCTGGTCTAGTCCCTCCCTCCTCTGACGCGAACCTACATCAGAGGCGGGAGGGACCAGACATGCATGCAAGCGCAGAGTCTGAAAGACCTGCATGTTTTTTTGTTTTTTTTTAAATTTGAAGTCAGGTCTGCTTCGCTGCTGCCAGCGCCACCACTGACGAGAAAACACAAAAAGTGGCAGTGGCAGGGCAAGGGCAGGCAGTGGGGGGGATTTATGTGATAAATTGGAACAAATGGCAACCCGCTTAGGGTTCTTTTGGGACACCTCTAATGAGAGCCAAAAAATCAGGATATCCCACAAAATTTGGGACAGTTGGTGACTCTACTCTCTGTCATCCAATGCTGATTTCCTGTGCAAACAGGAATATTTATTTACATTCTCTTATATACCGCGCTATTCTGCATCAGTGCGGTTTACAATGAACAAACTGAAATTACATTGAACAGGGCATTATAACTTGGAGATAACTATTTTACAGGGAACATAGGCAATGGAGGGTTAAGTGGCTTGCCCAAGACCACAAGGAGCACCCGTGGGACTAGAAACCCCAGTCCTTCCGGCCCAAGGTTGCTGTCCTCTAGTGGGATTTGAACCCCCAACCTTCCAGCCTGAAGTACCTTGCCCCAACCACTAGGCCACTCCTCCACTCCAAGTCATTATTGAGAGTCAGAAAGGGGCCCCATGGCACCAAAGCTTGAGGGTAAGTGCTGTGGTGCTGTGTCAAGTTATTGCCGCCACTGTCGGTCCCGGAGAGGGGTGACATTGGCAATGGATGCCCCAGAGGGCTTGCACTCTAGATAACCTCCTGATTCGCCTACTGGTGCTGCTGGCCCTGCCTGTGGGAAACTCCTTGTTATTCTGCAAGATAAGTATTCTCCCACAATCATTCCCCTCCATCAATGCTTTCTGAAATTTGCCGTACACTCACAAAGTCTGACATAAAAAAGGGTTCTCTCCTGCCCTGCCTCACTCACCCTCAACCCCTTTGTTATCCATGGTAAATCCCTTAGTAGTATCTTCCTTGGCACCCACTGTTCCATCCTAATCCAAGACTTACCCACCTCCTCCTCCCTCCATTCAAAAAACATCCTCGTTTGAACAGCCTCATAATAAACCTTATATATGTGGGATCCCTAATCCTGCTCTTTTTTTCCTATATACAACACTGCCCAAGCAACCCTCCAAATAAAGAAGAAGATCCTCCTTTGCATCCTCTTTAAGGCCCCATCTGGCACTTCTTCCGGCAATAACATAAATAGAAACAGCGTCTTCATTTTAATAACTGCAGTCTTACCACCGAACCATATCCCTCCCCAAATCCCCCCCCCCAACAAAGGTCCATAATTCAGCTAATAACTTTCTCCAATTTGTCTCCACTCTTACACCCAAATATTGAAGGGTCTTACCCACTTAAATGGGAGCACCCTTTTCAATTGCTCCTCCAATGAGGAGTCCAAATGGATCTTCATAATTTTCATCTTCCCCTTATTTATTTTTTAATCCCATACCCTACAGTAGACCTCTACCTTCTTCATTAACACTGATAGGAATGTTGGCTTTTAATGACGTGGAAATATCGGCACGTCGGGTATTGACATTGGTGTTTCCTGCATGGCGTTTTTTCCTCACTCAATCTAATCATTAGTCGTTGCCCAAGGAACCATCAGGGGGAACCTGTACCCCTGAAAGCAGACCGCTGCTTCTCAACCCTGCCATGGATCACAGTGAGGCCTCCGCTCTAAAAGATTTGTTCATCCCTAATCTAATGGTGGAGTTGATTCCTTCACAGGCTTCTTTCTTTGAATGCACCAGAAAAGGTTTTGTCATGAGTTTTTGCCTCTACCATAACATTCTTCTCAAACTCTTAATATGACTTCCTTATCAACGCTTTACATCTAACTTGCCAGTGTTTATGTTGTTCCCAGGGCCAGTGCAAGGAGATGAGGTGCCCTAGGTGAACCTCATCCTCCGTACACCCCCCCCCCCCACAGTGCCCATTGCCTCCTCTGCTGCACTTCTCCGGGATCTACAGTAGCGGCAGTAGCCACACAAACAGCCCCGTGGAGCTTATCTTCAAGCTTCAGCTCTGCAAGGCTGTTTGCTTCCACTTCTCTCCGACGCCCGATGCCGACTTGTCATGCAAACAGGAAGTTGCCATCGAGAGGCGGAAGCAAACAGCCCCGTGGTGCCAGAGCTTGAAGGTAAGCGCCAGCCTTAGTTGATTCCTGTTTTCTTCATTCATATCTTTTTCCATGCAGTGGAGGCAGGGGTCGGACAGCTCTTTTGCTGCCACACTGTAATGTTGCCAATAAGTGAATCACCTAATTTACATGTCACTCCCCCACTGTACTCTGCTAGCTCTAACTCAGGCTATGAGACCAGCACTGAGCATAGGCCCTATCTCCTGAAACCTGCACAGCACACAACACCGGCAGCCCTCTGACACCTATCCAGTACATATGCAGACCTGTCTGTCAGGACAGTTGGTGATGTGTCTGGATGTTTGCCCACTGTCCCAGCAGGGTCACCCACAACATGCAGGCTCTGGTTTTGTGGTAGTCAGGCTGTTGTGGTCCACTGCCATGTTAGCTGTACCATGTAGCCCCTCCAAACAGGTGTCCTAGGCAGGCGCCAAGGTAAGAACATAAGAAATGCCATACTGGGTCAGACCAAGGTCCATCAAACCCAGTTTCCTGTTTCCAACAGTGGACAATCCAGGTCACAAGTATCTGGCAGGTTTCCAAAAAGGTCGTCTGCTAACATCGCCTTCTTGCCATATTTCATTTTTATATGGTTCTTCATATTTTCGAACACGTGTTATGAACCACATGTTAAGAACGTGCAGCCACAGCGAGTGCAGCTATTGCCTGGCCAGAGGCAGGCGTTAGCTGCGCCCACAGTTGTGACGAGGTTTGGTATTTATTAATTAATTTATTTAACAGGTTTTCTATACCGATTTATCCTTCAGTCAAAGCATTTTACATACAAACTCAGCAACAGTTTACAAAAACAAGGAGAGGTAAGGGCTGGTACAGGAACATTAGAAATAGCAACTTATATACATAAAGTTATAACTTGTATACATGGTGAATTTGGTACATGGTAGAGGGGGGTTTAGCTAGATGCTAGCATAGGAAAGTGTGGGGCAGATGGAGGAAGGGAGCTGGGTGGAGCGGACAGGTTGAATTGCGCTACGTGGCAGTATCTAGTGCACCTGTCCCAGCAGCATGCTCTGACTCTGCCCCCTTTCCATCCAGTCTCTGCCTTAACCCTGCCTATTTACGCTCTGTGCTGTGTAGCATGGGAGTTTTAGTACAGTCACCTTTAGGTTGAGTAATTCTTGCTACTGCACAGCCCAAATACGTGTTGTTCCTGTGCTAAAAGCTGCACTACTATCTAACACACTTTAGTAACCATGCCCCTGAAACCACAAGAGAACCTGGCCCTGGATACCAATTGTGTATATGCAAGACAGAAGAAGATCATGACTGGCTTGATCGAATGCGCAGGAGAGATGTAAGGATACTGCCAGAGCGTATTTCCTACCCGATTGGATTGAACTGTCCATCAAGTGCTCACCACAGGAAACAAGGCATTTCTAACAATCCTGTTGTGGGAGAAGCCAGTTTCCTCATTATCTCACACACACTTCTGGCATTTTTAAAGAAGGAATTTCTGGTTTACTGAATTTGACAAGTCGGTTGCAGCTAATATTACACTTTTCCTACAAGACATTGTTCCCAACAACTTCAGCACTTTCAGCCATGCTGTTTATCCCATGAGGGGCAACTATAATTCCTGCTGACTGTTGAAATGTTTCCAGCATCTCTGCAAGTTGTAATTTTTGCCCTAAACCAGACCAATTATGAGTACCATAATCTAGTGCAGGGGTCTGCAACACTGTTCCCTCTAAGCTGTGCGCGTGTGCGCGCGCACACAGCTCGCCGAGAGAGCGCACATACTTTACAACAGAGCGCACAAAAATTACGGTTCTGATTCCGATAGAAAACACAGACGTCTTAAAATTTAAAAGTTATGATTGTAATTACTAGAAATTTCCCGCTTCATTTAGTAATCGTCTATTTTCATTTAATTTGATTAAAATCAATGTGGTGTACATACTGTATTCTGATGTGTAGTCAAATTTTAAAGTATATAACTCCGAGTGTTATGTGGCGCACAAAAATTTAACCTTCCTTCAAAAGCTGCAAACAGCTGATATTTTATGCGCACACAGCCTACAGAAAATTAGAGGGAACATTGGTCTGCAACCTTTAAGACATAAAGAGCCACTTGGACCCGTTTCCGAAGGGAAAAAAAAAACTGGGAGCCGCAAAACCATTGCGACATTTAAAACAAATCTAACACTGCATATATTGTTTCTTACCTTAATGCTATATACGACCCCCTACTTTTCCTGTTAAAATATAGGTGTTTGGCCTATACTCGCCGTATAAGACTACCCCTCTTCCTTCGCACACCAAAAAAAATACGCCAGAAAATATCACAACAACAAGTAACAATATTTGATTTCAAAATTATGATGATTTTGTAGTCAAATCACTAATATAAAATAAAATTATTTTTTCTACCTTTGTTGTCTGACCAATTTATTCTTTGATCATGCTGGTCCCGATCTGAGACTTCTGCTTTCCTGTCTTCTCTTAGCTCTCTTTCTGTGGTCTATGGTCCATCTGCCATTTCTTATCTCTTCTTTCGTTTTCTTCACTTCTTTCCATCAACCTATTTCCAGCCCCAGTAACCCTCCCCAATATCAGCCCCTTTCCAGTTCTCACTCCCAGTACCTTCCAATGTCAACTTGCATTCCCATGATTGCCACTGGTGTCCATTTCCTTCCAGTCCCCCTCCTTCCCCACTGACCAGTCCCTTCTAGTACAAATACCATGGCAGCCCCTCTCAGATCCAGTTCCATTCTCCCATCCCCTCATATCAGCCCATTTGTAGCCTTAGCCCCCAGTTATCTTCCAGGGCCAGCAGCTCTATCCTCCCCTCCCCACAATCAGCCCATGCCCAGTCAAAGCCCCCCAATCAGCTCGCTTCCAGTGCTAATCCCCCCTCAACCCCATTACCAGTGCTAGCCTCCCCTAATCAGCCCAATACCAGTCCTACCCCCCATCAGCTCATTACCAGTCCTAGCCTCCCCTAATCAGCTCATTTCCAGTGCTAGTCCCCTCAACCCCATTACCAGTGCTCCATCCCTCCATGTCAGCCCCCTCCCTCCCTCCCTCCATGTCAGCCCGCCTCCCCAATCCCTCCATGTCAGCCCCCTCCATCCCTCCATGTCAGCCCCCCTCCCTCCATCCATATCAGCTCCCTCCCTCCATGTCAGCCCCCTCCATCCCTCCATGTCAGCCCCCTCCCTCCATCCATATCAGCTCCCTCCCTCCATGTCAGCCCCCTCCATCCCTCCATGTCAGCCCCCCTCCCTCCATCCATATCAGCTCCCTCCCTCCATGTCAGCCCCCCTCCCTCCATCCATATCAGCTCCCTCCCTCCATGTCAGCCCCCTCCATCCCTCCATGTCAGCCCCCTCCCTCCATCCATATCAGCTCCCTCCCTCCATGTCAGCCCCCCTCCCTCCATCCATCCATGTCAGCGCCCATCCCTCCATGTCAGCCCCCCTCCCTCCATCCATATCAGCTCCCTCCCTCCATGTCAGCTCCCTCCCTTCTTCTGCAGCCGCGGCTCCCTGCCTCTTAGGGAACCGCGGCTGTGCTTTTAAAATCATCTCGGAGCCCTTCCTGTCTTGACGGGCTCCGTGCAGCATTGTCCCGCCTACAAAACTTCCTTTAGAGGCGGGACAATGCTGCACGGAGCCCGTCAAGACAGGAAGGGCTCCGAGATGATTTTAAAAGCACAGCCGCGGTTCCCTAAGAGGCAGGGAGCCGCGGCTGCAGAAGAAGGGAGGGAGCTGACATGGAGGGAGCCCATAACGCCACGTTTAAATACATCTTTACAACACTATTGCCTGTCACCGGGCGGGCAGTGTGCTCCGGAGCCGCGGCAAAGGTGAGAAAGAGCCGCATGCGGCTCCGGAGCCGCGGGTTGCCGACCCCTGATCTAGTGGATCTGCTTTGTCATGTAGCAGGAGCCGCAGAAGTGAGCCTTCTGTATCTTTAGAGAGCTTACAATATCAGGTTGTACTTGCTGTCAGTCACTGAGCAGGATGAGACTCCTCTATAAAAGGACTTTGCATACAGGAGCTCTTTTCTTCCTTACAGAAAGGAATCGGGGGAGCAGGAGTAGTGCCCTACTTGGAACTGCACAGCCTGGGTAATAATTTTAGATTGTTGTAAAGCATCAATAAATGTGAAAGTTATTGAAAAAAAATATTTTCTTTAGATATATGTTTAAAGAGGAAAACCCAAAAGGGAAATAGTATAGATTAAAGGGGAAGGTGGGCAAAGTGAAGAAGGTTGGAAGAAAGCAGCAATTTTAAATACCTTTGCTCGCTATTCACCCTAGAAGAAAAACATTATGGATCACAAATAAAACTCAAGAACATGAGGAGCTGTGGCATGAACACCTAGTAGGTGGTATTCAGGGTACTGGCATAACTGGAATTAAAGAAGCAATGAGACCTGATGGATACATGCTGGACTATTGAAGGAGCTGCTGACCGCATTGCTCACAGGTCTGTTCAACTTGTTGGAAAGAGGGAACATTCCAAGAGATTGGAGAAAGAACAGATGGACCTCTCTACAAGAGTGGTCACAGTCATGGTTGACAGAGAACCATGACTGAAATATAGTTATGCCAAGCTATAATCTATTCAGGAAGGACAGGGTAGAAAGAAAGGGGGAGGAGCAATGCTATATGTAAGATATAATATTAAAGCATCAGAATTGTGCATCTTACAAGGTACGGAGGCATTGGAAAAGGGAATGAAACATCTGTTTACATTGATGTAATACACAAATCTCCGTTACAGACAGAAGTGGACAGAGATTTAATTAAAGCATTCACAATATTGCTATGAAAAGGAAAGTGCTACTGAAAGGTGATTTCAAAATGCCAGATATTGATTAGAACATCCTTGCTGCAGTATCATTTAGAAGGAGATCTTGGTTTCTCTTACAGGGAGAAAAAGATGACATCAAGATGATTTTTGGCCTTGACAAATGTGCTGGCAACCTTCCTTAGAGGAAAACTCAGTAAAACAGAAAACATCTCCCTTAATGAGGACTATGACATCAGGTCTCATAGAAATTGATTATACCTACAGAGCTACTAGCATATGTCTTCATGCCTGTCTAACAGCATCGCATATACAAATGTGCAGAACGTGTTGTTATATGAAAATAAATGTCCAGAATCGGTCTCCATCATTAAACTTGGATAAGCATTGCAAAGAATAGAAGAGATGGATGACAATCCACCAAAACACCTAAGGAAGGAAGCAAAAGAATTTGCAAAACAAGAGAAAAATCTCTTCAAAGAATCATATCAGCAGACATGGAAAAAAATTGACAAAAACGTAAATACAGTGGGATATACAAAGTGCTACTCCAGGAACCATTTGTTGATCATGACTGGACACATGAATGGTTAAGGAGAGGAGAACTGAAACCTGAAGATGAGATTAATAACTGCAACTCAGGATAGTGAATGTCGGACAAAATGGTTCACAGCTTGCAAAGAGAAAAATGGTAAAACAGACATATGCAGGTTCTGTAAGAAGTAACTGGAAATGGTTAATCATAGCTGGATGCGAAGTTTGGATAGCAGAAAACGTCTATACAGAAAGGCACAACAAGGTGGCATGTCTCATCCATCGGAAACTTCATAAACACTACAGGATTGCTGTACCAGAAAAACGCTGGGGTCATGATCCTAACAGAATAACGGAGCATTAAGAAGTTGTGATAACTGTCAAAATTCAGCTGCATGGCTAATCTTCCGCCTGTCTCACTATACTCATGTAACCCCTCTTCTGAAATTGCTTCATTGGCCCCCTATCCTTTTCCATATCCAGTTCACCAACATTTTCTACTGACCTATAAGTGCACTTATTCTGCTGCTCCTCACTACCTTTTTCTCTGCTCTCTCCCTACACCTCTTCTCGGGAACTCTGCTCTTCTGGCAGATCACTTCTATCTGTGTCCTTCTACTGCCAACTCCAGACTTTGGTCCTTCCACCTTGCTGCTCTTTATGCCTGGAACAAATGACCTGAGTTGGTATGTCAGGCTCCATCTCTTGCCCTTTTGAAATCCAGGCTAAAAATTAATCTCTTCAAGGCTGCTTTTGGATCCTAATCCACTTAGTCTCCTGCTCTCCAACTATGTGTTTCCTTACCACGCCCCTAGATATGTCCTAGTCCCCAGTTGTTGTGTTGTCTGTCTTGACTAGATTATAAGCTCTTAGGAGCAAGGACTGTTTCTTCCAAGTCTGTGTACAGCTCTTTATATGCCTTGTAAATGCAAATGCAATGTGTGCCTTTGAGTCAGTCCTGACTCCTGGCGACCCAGAAGCTCCTGGGTTTTCTTGGCAGTGTCACCGGAAGTAGATTGCCAGGCCTTTCTTCCGAGGCAATGGAGGGTTAAGTGACTTGCCCAATGATTAGTAGTAGTAGCAGCAGCAACTTGGAGCATTCTCATTCTAACGGATAAGAAGCTGGATAGCTATCCTAAATAGTGTTCGGTCTTTAGTCAGGCGGCTCATTATTGACAGACTGGTACCCGTAGCTGCTGTTATTGTATCGATCCATCTCATTGCTGGCCTTCCTCTTTTGCGTTGACCTTCTATCTTGCCAAGCATGATGTCTTTTTCTAATGATCTCTCTCTTCGCATGATGTGTCCAAAGTATGAAAGTCGAAGTCTCTTGTCATCTGAGCTTCTAAAGAAAGCTTAGGTTTGATCTCCTCTAGTACCGACTGGTTTGTTCTTCGGGCAGTCCATGGTATACACAGTATTCGCCGCCAGCACTATAATTCAAAGGCATCAATTTTCTTCCTGTCTCTCTTTTTCACTGTCCAGCTTTCACATTCATATGATGTTATTGAAAATACCATGGCTTGAACAAGTCGAATCTTTGTATGGAGAGAGACATCTCTGCTCTTGAGAATCTTATCTAGGTCTTTCATAGCCATTCTGCCAAGAGCAATGCGTCATCTGATTCTTGACTGCTTGTTGCTTCTTTATTGATAGCTGATCCAAGTAGGTTAAAGTTGTTCACGATTTCAATTTCTTCTCCTTCAGCGATAAACCTGTTGATTATGCCAGTTGTCATGATCTTTGTCTTCTTTACATTAAGGTGCAGGCCCATTTTGAGACTATGTTCTTTGAATGTGAGAAGCAAATGTTTCAGATCATCTTCACTTTCAGCCAGTAATGTGGTATCATCAGCATAGCGAAGGTTGTTGATGAGTCTTCCACCAATCTTCACACCTCTGTTGTCTTCATACAATCCTGCTTCTCTGATGATTTGTTCTGTAGATAAATTAAACAGGTAGGGGGAAAGTATGCAGCCTTGTCTTACACCTTTGCTTATTTTAAACCATTTTGTTTCTCCTTGTTCCGTTCAAACTGTTGCTTCTTGATCAATGTACAGATTGTGCAAGAGTACTATCAGGTGTTCTGGTATACCCATGCTTCTTAATGTGGCCCAGAGTTTCTCATGATTTACACAGTCAAAAGCTTTGTTATAGTCGAAAAAGCACAAATAGATATCCTTTTGGTATTCTTTAGTCTTTTCAAGGATCCATCTCACATCCGCAATGATGTCTCTCGTTCCTTGCCCTTTCCTGAACCCTGCTTGCACTTCAGGTAGTTCTTGTTCCAGGTATGGTTGTAGTCTCTTTTGAATAATCTTCAGTAGAATCTTGCTGGCATGTGGGATCAGAGCGATTGTGCGATAATTTTCAAAGTCAGTTGGATCACCTTTCTTTAGTATTGGTATAAACACAGATCTTTTCCAGTCAGTTGGCCATGATGTTGTCTTCCATATTTCTTGGCAGAGCCTTGTAAGTACGGTAACAGCTGCATCAGATTGCTGTAATACTTCTATGGGAATGCTATCAATGCCTGGTGCTTTGTTCTTTGATAAGGCTTTCAATGCTGCTTCAACTTCTTCTTTCATCACCAATGGTTCCCGATCATAAGGTACAGGTTGAAACGGCTGTTGGTCCACTTGATCTTTATCATATAAAAAACTCTGTATATTCCTTCCATCTTTTCTTGATCTTCTCAGCATCATTCAACATAGAACCTTGAGCATCTTGTAACATTCCAATTCGAGGGTGGAACTTGTGTAGATTTCTGAGTATTGGAGTGATGTGATCATGTCTTCATGTACCGGAAATCATTCTAGCAGCCGTATTTTGAGCTATTTGTACAGGGATATAGAGCATGTTTTGGGAGGCCTTGATAGAGTATATTGCAGAGATCTAGGTGGGGCGTTAAAATGACTTGGGACACAGATCTGAAGTCATGATGTTGAGTAGTGGGCGGAGGTTTTGAAGAATTATTATTTTGTGGTAGGCCATGTATGTTGTTCTTTTTATGTGGGACAGCATGTTTAGATTCTGATCGATCGTGACGTCCAAATATTTGACCTTGGATTTCACATTAAGTTGCATGTCTTTTGTGCTTATCTTGGCCGGGGGGGGGGGGAGATGAAGTTTGGATCTTTCGTGATGTGCAGTACTTCTGTTTTAGTAGTTTACTGAGAAGTTCATGTTTGATAGGCACTGAGTGACATCGTTGAAACAGGTGATGATGGTTGAGTAGTCCGGAGATCTTGTAGAGAATGGAGTGTATATCATTATATCACCTGCATGTATGTGATAAGATATGTGGTATGATTTTATAATTTCACAGATGGGTTGGATGTAGAAATTGAAGAGAAGGACTGACAAGACCTGTGGAGCTCCTTGTCATTGTGTGAATGGGAGAGAAGTTAAGGTGCCAATTCTGACTTGTCTGTCTATAAGGTATGATTTTAACCATTCTAAGGTTTTCCCATATATACCGATTTCTTGTAGTCTTGTAAGGAGAGTGTGATGGTTTATGGAAATGTATAGGAAGATCATTATGGATCCTTGTCCTGCCTTTGAGATTCCTCTGATTATGGTATCAAGTAGGGATGTTATTAATGTTTCCAGACTGCTGTGGCCTGAAGCCATGTTGTTGGTTGTCAAGAGTTGCATGAGTGTTTATGTGATTGTGGAGCTCATGTTGCACCACTTTTTCAACTATCTTGGTTATGAAGGGGATGCTGGTGATAGGTCTGTATGAGCTGGGTGTGGAAGGGTCAAGTGACGGCTTTTTTGTATTGGTCAAATTGAGGCGTTCTTCAGGGCAGGTGGCATGTAGCCTTGTGAGCCATATTATATGCTGCAGAACTCTAACTGCTTCTCCTACAGAAATGCATCGAGACAGTTTGTAGGGGTTTTTTATTTCTTTGCAGCCATTAGTCTGATTGGCGCTATTTCTAAATTCAATGTGTCTTTTAATTGGTTTTCTCTTACATTTAATTTGGTCCCATACAAACAGCTCTGATGAGAGCAACTACTGGAGGGTTCAATGAGCAGCACCAAATAAAATGTCACTCAGACACATTGAGGAAGACCTAAGGAATCAACGAGGCCAGAAATATCGCCATCGATCACCAAGATTGGAAGTGTATTGTGAACACCACACGGAATCCAGCCGCACCTACGGCAGCATATTGGTTGAGAGGACGACCTGCTCCTCAAACGCCAGCTAAGGATTAAAGAAGAAGAAGAAAAATTTGGTCCCATTTGGTTCAATTTTTGGAGAATTATTTTCTCCCCAGACAGACAGACATTCTTGACTGCTTATGTGTAACTGCTTTCCAACATTCCCTGGGCTGGAAAGAATAAAAGGTGCATGTCAGAGAAACCCCAAGGCCACAGTTTCTGCAAGGAGAAATCTCTGTATCAGGTCTGGACAGAGCTTACTCATTATAAGCAGGCTGATTACGTGTCCTTGTTAAGTGAGCCTTTTAAACTGTGGTAGTCATTTTTGCCTTTGTAACATTTCCTGAGAGCGATACAGCTGTTTTTAATAAGTTCTGTTGTTTCCAAATGCTCTTGTAGTGTTCTTTTGTTTGCTAGCACAGAAGATGATTGTAGTTTCTTTTTTTTTTTTTTTAGTTGTATTTTTTAGTATGAATGGGAAATTCTTTGGGCCATGTTTACTAATCAATTTGTAACTGACCCGAAGGCCATAAAAAACAGAAACGACAGCACTATTCAGCTGTCTGATCCATTCAAACATTAACTGAATTGACCCAACCGACACCAAGCAAATACTCCACTTAGCTTGAGTTGGAAATGTCCTGTCTTTGTTGGAAGTGATTTTTTTTAGCCGTGTTTTGTTTAAAAACCATTCACAGGAGAACCACGTGATGCGTGAGTGAGCAGGTCGAGGGTCTGATTGCTCCGGGGCCATTCTGGGCAAATTAGCTGATAAACCGCACATAAAACGCCCCAACATCTAGCAACTACAATCGGAAACTGAGGGGCACCTTGCGGCATGAAAAGGAGCTCTCGGACGGACGGCGCGATGGCGGCAGCCCCCAAAAAAGGACAAAGATCGGATAGGCAAATCTGGGGCCTGCACGACCACGCTAGCACCGCCAGTTTCCCCTGGCGCGGAGAGCGTTGAATCCGGCACGGAAGACTTGGCTAAAGAGGTGGCAAGGTTTTTGGAGCCGAAATTTGACCTAGTGTTGCAAAAGCTTGCAAACTTGGCTGATACTCTGGCAGATATGGGCAAGAGAGTGGACGAACTGGAGCACCGCGTGTCGGCGATTGAGGATGAGGAGGGACAGCGTGAGCGCGAAAGGAAAGCGCATTGCAAGCAGCTGGAGGCCCTCCAAGCCAAGGTCGACGATCTGGAGAACCGCTCACGTAGAAACAACCTCCGAGTGGTAGGCATTCCAGAATCTTATCAGGAAAGCAGGCTTATACAGTTTTTGGGAGACTGGCTGCCTAAAACCTTGGGCCTCACTGCGCTAGTGGGAAAACTCGACATTGAGCGAGCGCATCGACTTGGGCCGCGGAGAGAGGAGCAGCAGCGGCCCCGCGTAGTCATCATGTGGCTCCTCAACTTTCAGCATAAGGTGCAAATCCTACAAGCGTTTCGCCGTCATCGGGACTTACAATTGGATAACAGTAAACTCCTAATATTTCAGGATTACTCAATTGTGGTGGCACAAAAGAGGAAAGAATTCACTCCACTCTGTGCTGCTTTGTTTAAAAGTCATGTGCGTTTTACCCTGGCTTCTCCAGCGATACTCCGAGGAACGCATCGGGGGAAGAACTTTGTATTTGAATCAGTATCAGCAGCGAAACAATTCGTAGAGAGCCTGCCGGTGAATTCTACCACGGAGGACCCTCCGACATGAGTGGCTGGTAGTGAACTGTGCTAGATGGGCGAGAGATGGAATTGAATGCACTATCGCAGTACTGTGTATCTGGCGGATCTCTTACTTATTTGAAATCCTAGTAATGGAGATTTGCTGTATCTTTACTGTGTTATTATGCTTTGATTATGTTGTTTCCTTGGTCACGGGCTAGATTTGCATGTGTCCCACTGTTGACACCTGTTGATATTTGTTAAATCATTTTGGGTGGGTGGGAAGGGGATGTTTTCCGACTTTGGATGAAGCCCGGAAGGGCCCTGTTGCATCTGGTGGGTTCTACCTCAGCGGATAGTGCTGAGGCATAGATTGTTGGGTTTTACTTCTCAGGGATCGGGATGGTTAGTAACGGGAGAGGGAGGCGGGGAGGAGGGGGAGGGGCGGGGAAGAGGGAGGGAGGATTGGGTGGGGGGGCTTGTTTTGTTTGGATGAGGAGAGTGCGCCGAATGTATGTTGTGCGAAAGTGGAGCTGTAGTACTAGGCTCGTTGAATTCCTTAGATACTGTCAGACGGCTGCCTGGGTGAGAATCTTCCCAGTCTTGGCAAGTGCATATATCTCTATGATTTGCAAGGTATTGTGGGCAATGTAGTTCATTCACACCAGACACAGCTGCTGACAATAATTTAGTTGTGCTCTTGGGTAAAGCTAATAAGATATTTATTTATGGGGTTATTTCTCCCAACACAGATATGCTTGGTAGCACATAAATTAGGTTACTTGCTTTCAGTGTTAACTTGGAAAAACAAAGTTAAAATCAGGAAAACAACAAATGAAAAGTCACAAAGCAAGAAACAAACTGTTCTTTTCAGGTTAACTTCTGATTACTTCCCACATAGATACAGAAGTGATTCTCTCCTAGCTCACAAGCAATTAGGTAAGGCTTAATTGCTAGCAGTTACCAGCTGAAACCCCTTAGCTGGCTTGCCTTCCACTGTGTGGGTCAAATCCTGCTTCAGGAGCTTTTCTGAGTAGATTAAAGAACAAATTTGTATTTCTTTGTGATGGTTGCTGTACTTTATAACAGAAAGTTACCAACGGAGTTTAGATAGAGAGCAGTCCATATAAACAGGATCCTCATCTGCTATTATTCCCCCTTGTTCAACAAGCATGGGTTCAATATCATGGATTGGCACAGATGAATCTCTCAATGGAGCATTTTCAGGAGAATACTTGTTTCTCTGCTGTCTTTCAAGGTTATAGCTAGGGCATAGATCAGTGTTCATACCTGAGCTTCCATTGCTGTTAGAGTTCCTCTCTATATAGCCTGGCCAGTATGTAGTCCAATTCTTATGTCCAGCCTTCCAATCCAGATCCCTGGACACTGGATCTCTCTTCACATACCTTCTGGCACAGGTCTTAGGTTCCCTTCCTCGTGCAGCCGTCTCCCTCACAGGTAGCCTCTGGTGATTCCTAGCTCTGCAGCACCATTCCTCTGGCTTTCCCCAGTCCAATGGTGTATGCTGGCCCTTCGAATACCTCCCAGTATACGTACTGCTTTGGACTCTTCTAGACCTCTCAAAGGCTTTTCTCTTCCTTCTTCCAAAGGGTCTCTTTCCCTCTCTGTCCGTCCGGTTTGGCTTCTGCTTCTGATGATCCTTCAGATGAAACTGATGATCAAACTCAAGCTGATTCTCAGGATACTGAGGACAATTCTCTGGATATCCAAGGTGATCATGAAGATGGTCATCTGTAGAATAAACTCTACTCTTATTCTGCTTAGATGAGTGATCCTCCCTAACACAGCGCAGCTGTGCTGAATCAGGCCCTGCCCTTTGAGATGAGTGCTTAGGGATTACCTCATAGCCCTCCTGATTGAACACACGTTTCCTCACTTCAGCTCCTCTAATGGCTGTTGGAAACCTGGTGCATTCTGGGACTGGTAGTCTTTTATGGCAAAATTCTGTTTTCATATTTCTACCAGAACTGACAGGTTGCTTGTTCAGAGTCACTTCACCTTTTCTATAGCTCCTTCCTGAGCTATGATAAGCTTCTTTATCACAATACTTGGGGGGTGGTGTGCCCCATGGCCGGGGAAGCCCTACCCGAATGTTTCGCCCTGGGTTGAGGCTGGGCGATCTAGGGTTTGTGATGTGGATGGAAGACCGTGCTAGATATCCTGTGCGAGGAGTGAGTGAATGAGAGATGTACTAAAGTTGGTCTCCTGGAATGTAGGAGGGGTCAATACTCCAGTTAAAAGGACGAAGATTTTACATGCCTTAAACAGGGGATACGTGCAAATTGCGTTATTGCAGGAAACGCATTTGAGTGCCGCGGAGCACGCCAAGCTAAAAAAAGATTGGGTGGGGCAGGTTTTCGCGGCATCTGCGGGAAGCCGGAAGCGTGGAGTGGCAATCCTGGTAAAAAGGGGCCTCTTAGTCGAGGTTATTAAAGAGGAAGCCGATCCGCAAGGTAGATTTTTCTTCTTGCATGCAAAAATACAAGGGGAGGAGCTGTTTCTTGGGAATATCTATGCCCCCAATAATTATGATCACCAATTTTTTCAACTTATTTTGAATAAGATACTGGGGGCGCCGAAGATACCGTTGATATTGGCGGGTGACTTCAACTGTCCCCACTATCCAGCATTGGATAAATCCCGGGTGGTGGGATCTAGCGGGACATGGCATAACAATAAAGGAATGGGCTATCTCTGTCATATGGGGGGTTTGATCGACTCGTGGAGGACTTTACACGGGGTGGAGCGGGACTACACACATCTGTCGAGAGTGCACCAGTCCTGGTCTAGGATAGACTATATATTGATCTCACGAGAGAGTTTGGAAAAAGTGGCTACGGTAGAGATTGAACCCTTGGTAATTTCTGACCGTGCTAAGGTGGCCCTGGAGTGGCGCCTGCGGTCTCCTGGTGGTGCCAAATGGTCTTTTCCTGGCTATCTCTGGAAGAAGGAGGATTTTCGGAAATATCTGATACAACGATGGGAGGAATATTTGGTGCTGAATGATACAGGCGATGTTACGGTAGCAACATTTTGGGAGGCGGGGAAAGCAGTGTTGAGAGGACACATTATAGCTTATGTAGCTAAGGAGAGGAAGCGGCTCAATAGTCGGCTCTTGGAACTGGCATCTAAACTGCAGGAGGCTAAACGGCAATCTCTGCTGCTACCGAGTAGACTCCCAGAGTATTTAGAGGCACAGAAAGCTTTAAATGAGGTGTTGCAAGAAAGGGCGACCCACTCGTTGCAATATTATAAACATCAGTTATTTCGCTATGGGGAGCGAACAGGGAGGTTGCTGGCACGCTTGGTGAAGCCGCAGGGCGGCATCCAGGGGGTGGCACGGATTAGGGATAAAAATGGGCAACATCATTCGGAACTTAATCGGATTGTACAAGTCTTCAGTGAGTATTACCAAGAGCTTTACACGCCCGATGTGGAGGATCGGGAGCGGGAGTTTTTGGAGGGTGTCTCATTACCGCGATTGACACCAGAGGATTTGCAAGAGATCAATGCGGATATCACGGTAGCGGAAATACAGAACGTGATAAAAAAGGGGAAACCACACAAAGCTCCGGGGCCTGATGGATATGGATCCGAATTTTTCAAGATTTTACTGACCCAAGTTGCACCCACATTAGCAGCTCTTTACCAGGAAGTACGGGAATCGGGCTTGTTTCCTAGGGATATGCGGACGGCAGCAATCACTATCATACCAAAAAAAGGCCGAGATCCGGAGGATCCCGGATCCTACCGACCCATCTCGCTAATCAATTACGATATAAAGGTGGTGGCATCGGTTTTAGCGGCTAGGTTGCAGAAGTTTTTACCCCGCCTAGTGGGAGATCACCAATCGGGATTTGTGAAGGGCAGAGGGGCATTCCCCCAACATTAGCAAAGTGTTACTAGGCATGGAAAAATGTTTGTCGCAAGAGCTACCCTTGATCTTAGTAAGCCTGGATGCAGAGAAGGCCTTCGATCGAGTGTCATGGTCCTATATGTTTGAGGTATTGCAGAGATTTGGTTTTGGTGGAGCCTTTTTGGATTGGGTGAGGGCGCTCTACGCGCATCCACTAGCTTGTGTGGCAAGCGGGGGGACTCGGTCCCAGCCGTTTGAGCTGCAAAGGGGCACGCGGCAGGGCTGCCCTCTGTCGCCTTTACTCTTTGTTCTGCAATTGGAACCTCTACTGCTTGCTCTTCTTCGGGCGCAGGAGGTTCTGGGTGTAGAATGGCCGAATGGTGGTATTAAAGTTAGTGCATTTGCAGACGATATGCTGCTGTGTCTCTGTAATCCGCAGAACTCCTTGGAGCAGGCTCTGGGAATTATTGAGAGATTTGGTACCTTCTCGGGACTCCGAGTTAATGTCAGCAAATCCATGGCTTTGGATGTAGGTGGTAGGGCGCGACGGCTTTGGCGGGGACAGTTCCCACTGGTTTGGGCGCAGGGAGAGTTCCGTTATTTGGGAATTCAGATTCCGGATCATGTGTCGAAGCTTTACTCTGTCAATATCAGACCGATGCTTGCTAGGACTGCGGCAACCCTACAGAAATGGAAGGATCTCCCACTTTCGCTCATGGGGCGGATAGCCTTATTCCAGATGATGGAGGTGCCACGATGGATGTATTTGTTGCGACATCTGCCTATATGGTTGCTGCGTAGAGATGTTTTGATTTTGCAGAGGCACATTGTACGATTCTTGTGGAAGGGGAGGAATCCCGGTGGCCGTGCTGATGAGTGCTCGGGCGGAGGGGGGGTTGGGTCTTTTTTCGGTGCGGGATTATAATTTCCTTTGCTTGCTTAGACCCCTGAGGGATTTGCTTCTAGGAATCCAGGACATACTTCCGAAGCCCCTGATCACTAGGATGTCGCATCCCGCTAGTGCGGCTTACCTGTTGCATTGTAAGAGTAAGGGTCTCCCAGTAATGTGGAGGGAGTCGCTTAGGGGCGATCAGGCAAGCCTGGAGATTTTTATGTCAAAAGAAGGGATTTTCCTGGGTTGCCACGGATTGTCTTCCGCTGAAAGACAACCTGGATTTTGCGCCGGGGCGGCAAGGCGGAATGCCAGTGAGTTGGGTAGCCTCTCGTCTGGGGTATATCGGACAACTGCGTATGCAGTCCCGTGGGGGGATGGACGCATTCCAGTCATTGGTAAGACGCTATCAGCTCGCGCCTACTTCGTTTTATTTTTATTTACAGGCGCGGCACTATATCCTAATGCTACAGCAGAAATATGACTTATGGAAGGGAAATCTGGGGATGTGGGATTTTATATCAGAATCTGACCAAACTTTTTCTTTAAGTACTATCCGAGAAGAGTGGCATCCCGGGGGGGACCTGGGTCCGTTAGAGTCGTTGGTTTTCAAATGGAGTCAGGAGGGGAGCGTACAGGTTACTCTTTTTGATTTACAGGAGGCCTTTAAGAAGATCCGAGATATCTCTGAATCTATTAGATTCCAAGAAATTCAATATAAGTTGTTATGGCGAGCATATGTGCCCAATGTTTGGGCGGCTCGGATGGGACTACTCTCGACAGATGTGTGTCAGCTATGTGGGTTGGCACGGGGGACGCTGCTGCATCGATTCTGGGAATGCACACATATTCAATACTTTTGGCGGAGCGTGAAAAATTTGCTATGGACCTGGAGGCCTGGTCCTGGGGAGTTGACTCCGGAGTGGTGTTTGCTTGGCGTGCCCCGCACCGGTGAACGTGCCCCCCGCAGTGGTGGGATGGGGGGCGCGGTTATCGGGGAGGGGCGAGGATGGGTTGATACTATTGACCCGCATGCTACTAAATTATATGACCGTGGCTTTCTTATTGCGAAACAGTGTATTCTTCGGCATTGGATAGAAAATGAGTCCCCTCGGATTGAGGAATGGTCCCGGGGTCTGCTTATTCTAAGGGGCCACGAATTCCGCACAGCCCAACTGTTGGGAGGCAAGAAATATACAGAGTGTGAGAAACTCTGGCAAGGAGTACCTGAGAGCGCTCTGCTGGAGCCTTCTATAGCGGATGTGAGGGGGAGCTTAGGAGCTTCTGACTGAGTGATGGCGTGCGTTTGAGCGTGATGGTTTGGAGGAGTGGGGGTTTAGGAGGACTACGGGGGGGGAGGGGGGGTTAGCTTGGAGGGTGGTGGGGAGTGGGCTTTATCGGGTAAGGGTAATTGTTCACTTGTTGTTGCTGTACTGTATATTACTCATTGCATGATCAGCTATACTATTGACTGTACTGTTATGCTGGATCGAGGAGCGTCCACGCTTGGGGAATTACGTGGGTTAAGCTGGGGGGTGGGGGGACTATACATCCCCTGTATTCCCGTTTTAGCTACTGTTCCTGTACTCTCCGGAAGGATTTGTCCTTTTGAGTGTTTATCAACTGTTTCTCAATAGACTATATTACCTTGCAGGGGCTTTCTTTTGGCTGTATTACTTGTTGTATCTGTTTTTCTCTGTTTAGCATCTACTGTGCTGTGGCGCTAGCCGGATTACTTTGTTTTAGTGCATACAGTGTGTTTGGCGAAGTACATTTGATTGTAAAGGTGTATAACCCAATAAAAAAGATTTGAAATAAAAACCATTCACAGGAAAACGGCCCCTTCCATTAGATTCTCTTCTTCATACAACAAGAAGGATAAATCCTTCGGTTCCAGGACACGGTCGGGAGTAATCCAAATATAAGGTTCACGCTACACCAATCAGTGTTTCAAGAGTATCATCGGCTCCGTTGGTCCCGCATTGTCAGGCAAGGGGCCATAAATTTGACGATTTAAACTGGCGGATCCTGGATGTTATACCTCCATTATGTATGGGGGGAGATCGCAAGGCACAATTACATCTGAAGGAACAACAGTGAATTTTCCGTTTACGTTCAATGGCCCCTGAGGGCATGAATATGGAGATTGACTGGTGGAGCTTACGTTTTTGATTGGCGGGTACCCAATAGGTGTGTGAGGAAATTGACGCTCTCTGACATCTCTCTCAGCTGTGATTTAATTGGAACTAGATTGGGTTAAGGTTCATTCGCCTGATGAAGAGCTGGGAGCTACATGGCTTGAAACACTGATTGGTGTAGTGTGAACCTTATATTTGGATTACTCCCGACCGTGTCCTGGAACCGAAGGATTTATCCTTCTTGTTGTATGAAGAAGAGAATCTAATGGAAGGGGCCGTTTTCCTGTGAATGGTTTTTAAACAAAACACCGCTAAAAAAATCACTTCCAACAAAGACAGGACATTTCCAACTCAAGCTAAGTGGAGTATTTGCTTGGTGTCGGCTGGGTCAATTCAGTTAATGTTTGAACGGATCAGACAGCTGAATAGTGCTGTCGTTTCTGTTTTTTATGGCCTTCGGGTCAGTAACAAATTGATTAAAAAGGAAGGCTCACTTCGAGAGCAGGAAAGTTCCTGTTCATGGTGAGTGATCCAACAAAAAAATTGCAATTAGTAATGGAAACCAAGTTTATTATAATCACATAATTAAGTTTATGGGAATTTTTTGAGACATAGTTAGGTGCTTTAGTTCCAGTAATCCTGGGCTTGTAATGGAAATCAAAAGTATTGTTTTGGTTATATTAGGTTTGATTTTTGGGGGGTGTATTTTTTAGTACTCGTAGACTTCAGTATAATGGCCAAGTACCTGAAGGAGGAGTTGGCAGGGTGGGAGGAGGTAAGGGAAGTGGAATTGCAGTGGGCTAAACTAAAGGAGACAATAAAATGGGGCAACAGATAAGGAAAGTAAATAAAAACAAGAGGAAAAGGATACCTATTTGGTTTTCTAAAGAAGTGTCTGCACATATAACGGCAAAAAACACAGCTTTTACAAAATTCAGAAGTTCACAAACAGAGAGAAACAGAATACAGGATAAAGCTAAAAGAGACAAAAATAGAAATAAGGATAGCAAAATCAAGGCAGAAGAAAAGATGGCTAAAGATCTAAAGCATGGTGATAAAACCTTTTTTAGGTATATTCGGGAGAAGAGGTGAAATTGCAAGACTCAAAAGTGCTGAGGACGGATTCGTAGAAAGTGATGTTGAAAAAGCGAAAATGCTAAACAAATACTTCTGTTTTTATTAAAGAAAATCCTGGAGAAGGACCAGCTGTGATTGACAAATATACAAATGGAAATCTTAATCTTTATTGTCTTTATTGAGGATTTAATATACCGCTCTTACCGTAGGCAAAAGAGTGGTTTACAAACAAATTATGAGTCTGCTGGGAAATAGAAAGGAACACCAAATAAAATATACAGGAAAGTAAGAGCAGAGAGAGATAGAGAAATTTAGGGAGCCAAGGTGGACGAGAGACAGCAAGTATCAACGAGGGGGCAGAGAGAGGGGAGAAGTGGGGGGAGGGAGATCATAGGCATTACAGAATAGGTGAGTTTTGAGCCTTGTTTTAAATGTTTTGTGGGAAGGCTCTAGGCAGAGGGCAAGGGGGAGCGAATTCCAGAGCCGGGGACCCAGAAAGAAAAAGGCAGAAGAGTGTGTTGATTCAAGATGAGCCTGGGATGGGGAGGGAAGATATAAGCGGTTAGCATGGATGGACCTAAGGAGACGATGAGGAGTGTGGAGGTGAAGCAGATCTGCTAAATAAAGTGGGGAACCAGAGTGAATAGACTTGTGAACGAAAAGGAGTATTTTGTATTGAATTCTGTATGGGACTGGTAGCCAATGGAGATAAATCAAAATGGGGGTGATATGGTCAAAACGTGTGGCATTGGTCAAAATACGGGCAGCGGTGTGATGAACAAGTTCTAATCTTCGTAATTGGGATTGGGGAAGGCCAGCAAGGGAGGCATTGCAATAATCTAAATGTGATACTACTAATGACAAGAGGAGGATGGTCATGGACAGGACTGAGAGGAAAGGGCGGACCATACGAAGCTGTCTTAGAGTGAGAAAGGACCGTCTCACCAACGAGGAGATGTGCTCTTTAAAGGACAGAGAAGAATCCAAGGTAACCCCAAGATAGCGCAGAGATGGAACAACTGGGATAGGAGCAGAAGAGAAGAGGGGAACTGGGTTTCCAAAAGTAAACCAGATGGCGAAGGTTTTAGAAAGATTGATATGTAGAAATGGAGTAGATATTACACCATTCACAGAAGATGATGTGTTTGAACAGCTTGCAAAACTGAAAGTGGACAAAGCCATGGGACCGGATGGGATACATCTCAGGATACTGAAAGAGCTCAGAAAGGTTCTTGCAGGGCCTTTAAAGGATGTTTTTAATAGATCCTTGGAGAAAGGAGAAGTTTCGCAGGACTGGAAAAGGGCCAGTGTGGTACCTCTTCACAAAAGTGGTAATAGGGAAGAAATGGCAAACTACAGGCCAGTAAGTCTTACCTCGGTGGCAGGAAAAGTAATGGAGGCGCTCCTGAAAGCGAGAATATTGGACTCTCGAAACCAATAGGTTGCATGATCAATAAACTTACCAGCCTGAGGATGGGTCCCAAGGTGGTGAACTGGATCAGAAATTGGTTGACTGACAAACGACAGAAGGTGATGGTAAACGGAACTCATTTGGATGAAAAGAAGGTGATTAGTGGCGTTCCACAGGGATCGGTCCTAGGGCCAGTACTGTTCAATGCATTTGTGAGTGATATTGCTGAAGGACTGAATGGAAAAGTATGTCTTTTTGCAGATAATGCAAAAATTTGCAATAGCGTGGACTCCCTTGAGGAAGTGGATAACATGAGGAAAGATCTGCAAATGCTGGAAGAATGGTCTAATGCTTGGCAGTTAAGATTTAATGTGAAGAAGTGCAGTGTCATGCACTTGTGATGCAGAAATCCAATGGAATTGTATGAGATAGGGGACAATAGGTTAGTGTGTATGGACCAGGAGAAGGACCTCGGAGTGATTGTTTCTGAGGATCTCAAGGTGACGAAACAGTGTGACAAGTCAGTGGCCAAAGCTAGAAGGATGCTTGGGTGCATACAGAGAGGCATTACTAGCAGAAAGGAGGAGGTACTAATGCCACTGTACAAGCCGCTGGTGAGGCCTCTCTTGGAATATTGTGTTCAGTTTTGGAAACCATATCTCACAAAGGATATAAAAAGACCAGAAACAGTTCAGAGGAAGGCAACCAAAATGATTTGCAGCCTGTGCTAGAAGACGTAAGAAAAGAGACTCAAAGACCAAAATATGTATACTCTAGAGGAGAGGAGGGACAAGGGAGATATGATACATACCTTTAAATGCTTAAGGAGTATTTATGAAGAAATCTTTTTCAAAAAGGGGGAACCTGTAATACTAGAGGGCATAACATGAAGCTGCAAGGGAGTAAACTGAAAGGCAATGTCAGGAAATACTTTTTCACTGAAAGGATGGTGGATGATTGGAAGTTATTTAGTTAGTTAACAGGCTTTTTTTATACCGCTTTATCATTTCAGTCAAAGCAGTTTACATTGTATCTTAAACTTAGTAACGTAGATTAAACTGGAACATTTATAACTTGGATTTTTCTGAGGAATGCCCTCTCAATGGAAGTGTGGGAGCAAATGCAGTGATAGAATTCAAAATGGCATGGGACAGACACAGTGGATCCCTTTATAGAGAAAGGATAAAATCAAAATTAACTTAAAGTGTTTTTGATATCTCTACAAGTAGAGGTGACCTGCATGGACCGGTGGGTATATGCCTAAATAAAGGCGTGGGGAGGGGTGACCTGCACGGAGTGACCAGCACACCAGTTCTTGCCGCCTTGCTGGGCAGACTAAATGGACCATACTGTTCTTTATCTGCTATCATATACTATGTCACTATTGTGAGACTATGCCCGCCTAGATATGGGGTATAGCCTGGGTTGTTAAAGGAATACTCTGTAGTCGTGTCCAAGTACAATTAAAGCTGGGCTTTATTCCCCTTCCCTTGAGGATTGCCTTCTGGATACATCAAACAAGGGTAACACAAATAAACTGTTGCTTCACAGATAAATAAAAGTTTTCCAAATGATAATAATGCTTCTTCTTGCTTCTTAACAAAGAGATTCTATCTCGTCAGAAATACATAGAGCACAATCCATCGGTTCTGGAATGACCTCTGGGTTTGAACTTTCCCACTGCATAACATCAGGACCTGGTCCTGTATATGGGCACCATGTTTCTGTATTACTGTTTTCAGAACCTTGCCCTTGGGAGACCTCAGTTTCTATGAGAGGAGACTGTTCTGTACAGCCAGAGACATAAGGAGCTATGCTTGGGGTTTCTTCCCAACACCTATTCCAATAGGGGTTTTCTAGGACCCTGTAGGCTTGGCTCTTTACAAAAGGACCCACTTCTTTCCCTCTGTAGAAAACAGGGTACTTATCTTTCTTCTGGGTGAAGATAGTTTCCAGCCCTTCCTCTGTTAGCCAAGGCTTCTTCTCTGGGGTGCAAACTGCCTTTCTCCGGGAGTTCCAGACACTAGGCTCAGCTGAGCTGAAATCACTTCCTGGCTTCAGTGAGCTTTCCTGGGTGTGACGTTTGCTCTCTACCTGCTTGGTTGCTTTCCTCGGCACGAGGACCCCTCTGGCTTGGAAGTCTTTTGCACTGTTTTTTCCAGCCCTCGGGTTCAACAGCCTGCTTCCATTCAGCCCTGTTTCTCCAAGACAGCGTGTCTCTCTGTGTCTGCTCCTGAGTCCTTGTCTCCTTCTCTCCTCTCCCTGATCTCCCTCTGTGGAATTTCCCACCTGGTTTTAACTCCCTGCTTGTTGGACGTAGTACGTGACTCTTTCCTCAGGTGAGCATGATTAGGACTCTGAATTTCTACTGCGTCACTAATGCCATGAGGAAAGTTTGTTTCTCCATTCCTTGCTTCCCTGCAACCTGAATGTATCAACTGCACATGCGGCTGTGAGGTAAGCTCTTCTTTTTCATTTCCCTTTATTATCCCAGGCTCAGTGCTGTCTACCTCATGACATATCCCCCCCCCCCTTAAGCTATTTCGGGCTGAGGGACATATGTCCTTACAGCACGAAATACGTGATAATGCATCTGCATTGAGGTGGAGCTTGCCTGCCCTGTGTTTTACAATAAAATTGAATGCCTGCAAAGCTAAGTGCCAGCGGGTGAGCCGCGGATTATGATTCTGCATGGTACCAAGCCACTTCAGAGGCGCATGATCAGTTACCAGTATAAAGTGGCGACCCGTGAGATAAAACCTAAGGGCTTCTACTGCCCACTTAATCGCCAGGCATTCCTTTTCCACGGTTGAGTAATTAATCTCTGCCCTTGACAGTTTTCTGCTCAAATACAGGATGGGGTGTTCTGCTCCCTCATATTCTTGCGATAGGACCGCCCCTAGACCAGATTCCGAGGCGTCCGTTTGGAGGATAAAATGGCCTATGGAAGTCTACCCCATGCAGAACCGGGGCTTGACATAACTTCCCTTTTAATAGGAGGAATGCTCTCTCCGCCTCAGCTGTCCATACTAGGTTATTTGGGGCATTTTTCCTCAACATATTAGTTAAGACCGCACTTTCGTCCGCAAACCGAGGTATGAACCTGCGTTAATAACCAATTAGACCGAGGAAACTCCGAAGGTGCTTCTTGGTTATCGGCTGTGGGAACGTTTGCACACTCTCCACCTTGCTGACTAATGGTCGAACCATACCTTTCCCGACCATGTACCCTAAATATTTCACCTCTGCCCCATCGAATAAACACTTCGCCGGATTTAGGGTTAGACCGGCCTGTCGTAGGGCTTTTAATACGGCCTCTACCCTAGGCAGATGCTGTGCCCAATTTTCACTGTGTATAACGATGTTGTCCATATACGCCACCGCATAGTGTTGATGGGGACGTAAAACTTGGTCAACTAAGCGTTGACATGTCGCCGCTGCCCCATGTAAACCGAATGGCATTCGCCTGAATTGGAATAGACTGAGAGGAGTACTGAAGGCTGTTTTTGGTCTAGAGGCACGGGTAAGTGGAATCTGCCAATATCCTTTTGTAAGGTCAAGAGTGGTCAGATACCGTGCCTGCCCTAGCCGGTCCAGCAACTCCTCAATCCTTGGCATGGGGTATGCGTCAAAAAGGGAGATGGCGTTGACTCGACGAAAATCAATACAGAAGCGCAGGCTTCCATCTGGTTATGGTACCAAAACCACCGGGCTGCACCACGGACTTTTAGATTCCTCAATGACTCCCATTTTTAGCATATCCCGTACTTGCTCTATTACCTCCCTCTTACGGGCCTCCGGCAGGCGATAAGGCCTTTGCCGCACTATTTCCCCGGGAGGGGTATGAATCTCATGGGCTACCAACCCTGTTTCTCCTGGCAATGGAGTGAGGACGTCTCTAAAACCCGCTAGCAATTGTGTTAACTGGTTTCGCTGCTGCTGTGATAATTTCTCTCCCATTTTCGGAGCTGGGTTTTCCTTACAATCCCTGACCTGGGGTCCTAAATCCTCCTCCACCTTCTCTTCCGCTAGGGCGGTCATGCCTTTAACCTCTTTTTGCCCCGTGGAACCAAAACCGCCCCCTCCATGGCTGGTGGTAGTCAAGTATGGCATCTCCTTTAACTCAGGGAACCCAACCCGCTCACATATAAGTTGGGCCACTCTGTCACCTATCTTAACCCTAAAATCTTGCTCGCCAAAATTAAAGAGTAAGATTTGAACGACTCCCCTGTAATCGGGGTCAATAACCCCCGCCCCGACATCAATAAAATGTTTGGCCGCGAGCCCAGACCGGGGTGCTATCCTACCATAGCAGCCTGCTGGCAACTGGATTTGTAACCCGGTGCTTACTAGTGCTTTTCCCTTTTTGGGAACTACCTCCTCTACCGCACTGAAAATGTCGTATCCCGCAGCAGCGGTACTGGCTCTTTGTGGGCCCTGGGCGTTTGGGACAGTTTTACAGTATTTTAAAACAAAACCCTCTTTTTTGGCTACTCCAATATTCTCTGGGACTTCCTTACCAGACTCCTTCCTTTTGGGTTTAGCAAATAATGGTTCAGGAATTAAGGTCACCAAGGCTTCCCCGTCCCCCTTGTCCTTCAGTTGTTTTTGGGGATCCCACCCGGTCAGTTTATTTTCCTTCGGGGGTTCGACCTGGCTCCTCACCTGTTGGTCGTAGGGCTCGCTAGGTATCCTCTCTTCCTCACAGTGTAAGCCTTCGCCTAGCCCTTCATCAAATAGTGGCCAATCTCTGCCTAACACTATGTCAAAGGGAAGACGTGGAACTAAGGTGACTAGAACCTTTTCCCGGGTTCCCAACCCTTTTATTGTTAAATTGTAAAGAGGGTAAGCGGTAGCCGCTCCATGTATACATTTTATTTTGGCCATGCCTTCCGGTTGATTAGGGGTGGATTGGTTGCTGGCCTGTAAGCGACGCCAGAACTTTTCCGACACCATAGTCTGGTCCGCCCCTGAATCAAGTAGGGCCTCGGCCAGCACGCCCTGTACCTCTACCTCAAGGTGAAAGCCTTCCTGCCTATATTTTTCCTTTTCACCCATCAGTGCTGTGCGTGACATGCATTCATCCCTCTTGTGACCCGTCCTCCCACATTTAAAACATTTCATGCGAGAGTCATTCCCCATACCTTTATCCATACATTTCTTTGTATCTGGTATACATGACATTGGGTCTTTCATTACTCTGCTGAAATTTGCCACTCCATACGAGTCGCTAGCTCCTCCGTGCGGTTTATGGGCTATCCGAGCCTCCATGAACCTTTCGGTTAAGAGAGCAGCCTCGTCTGAAGTCTGGCAATTCTGGAGAGTGAGGAATGCCCTGATTTCACCTGGCACAGCCTCAGAGAACTGCTCCAACACGAGCATATCAAGAATACTCTCTATTGTTCTCCCTTCTGGAGTAAGCCACTTCCACACCAGGCTACGTATCCGTTGGCCTAGTGCCTTAGGAGTTTCACCCGGCTGGATTTTTGTCGCCCTTAACATCCGGCGATACACCATAGGCGACAGGTCTAGCCTGTCTCGTATGGCTGCTTTTACATCTTTGTACTCAGTTGCCTGGGCGGCGGGCATAGCTTTATAAGCCGCCAAGGCTTCTCCCGTCAGGGAGGTGGCTAACCGGACCGCCCACTGCTTCTCGGGCCAACCTGCACCTCGAGCTACCCGTTCAAAGGCCTCGAGAAAGTCATCAATATTGTCTTTGCCTGACCATTGTCCAAAAGATAAGACCCCACAAGTTTGTGGGCCTACCCCACAAGTTTGTGGGCCTACCCCACAGTAGTGTCCTTCAGGGATCTTGTCTGTCATCCGCTCTTTCAGCAAAGCCTGCACCAAGTCCGTTAGCGGCTTCTGCTGCGCTTGCATGGCTGCTAATGCTTGCTCCTGACACTGTTGGGCCAGCTCTCTCTGTTTCTCAAATTGGAGAGCAATCCAACGCAGCATCTCTTGTGGAGTCTCCATATTGGCAGCCTGCAACAAACCAAGAAAAAAAACACACCAAGTGCGGCACCTCTTTTTTTTTTCTAAACGCAGTTAAGCTGGGGTTTTTCAGTCCCTCTTATTCTCCTTACAGAATCCCACCCTGGCTGTACCCAGATACCTTTACCTGAGTCAGGTGGTGATTCTGGCTTTGAGAAAGTTCCTTTGCCTTTCCAGATCCTGGAGTCCTCTGGGGCGTGGTCCACTGCAGTCCCGGTCCTGTTCTCCGGTGCTGGTGACTCCACTGTGCTCCCACGGTATCCTTCTTTCCAGGAATCCTGCCAACTACGCCATTTGTGAGACTATACCCGCCTTAGGCGCCCGCCTAGATATGGGGTATAGCCTGGGTTGTTAAAGGAATACTCTGTAGTCGTGTCCAAGTACAATTAAAGCTGGGCTTTATTCCCCTTCCCTTGAGGATTGCCTTCTGGATACATCAAACAAGGGTAACACAAATAAACTGTTGCTTCACAGATAAATAAAAGTTTTCCAAATGATAATAATGCTTCTTCTTGCTTCTTAACAAAGAGATTCTATCTCGTCAGAAATACATAGAGCACAATCCATCGGTTCTGGAATGACCTCTGGGTTTGAACTTTCCCACTGCATAACATCAGGACCTGGTCCTGTATATGGGCACCATGTTTCTGTATTACTGTTTTCAGAACCTTGCCCTTGGGAGACCTCAGTTTCTATGAGAGGAGACTGTTCTGTACAGCCAGAGACATAAGGAGCTATGCTTGGGGTTTCTTCCCAACACCTATTCCAATAGGGGTTTTCTAGGACCCTGTAGGCTTGGCTCTTTACAAAAGGACCCACTTCTTTCCCTCTGTAGAAAACAGGGTACTTATCTTTCTTCTGGGTGAAGATAGTTTTCAGCCCTTCCTCTGTTAGCCAAGGCTTCTTCTCTGGGGTGCAAACTGCCTTTCTCCGGGAGTTCCAGACACTAGGCTCAGCTGAGCTGAAATCACTTCCTGGCTTCAGTGAGCTTTCCTGGGTGTGACGTTTGCTCTCTACCTGCTTGATTGCTTTCCTCGGCACGAGGACCCCTCTGGCTTGGAAGTCTTTTGCACTGTTTTTTTCCAGCCCTCTCGGGTTCAATAGCCTGCTTCCATTCAGCCCTGTTTCTCCAAGACAGCGTGTCTCTCTGTGTTTGCTCCTGAGTCCTTGTCTCCTTCTCTCTCCTCCTCCTGATCTCCTTGATCTCCCTCTGTGGGATTTCCCACCTGGTTTTATTTCCCTGCTTGTTAAACGTAGAACGTGACTCTTTCCTCAGGTGAGCATGATTAGGACTCTGAATTTCTACTGCATCACTAATGCCATGAGGAAAGTTTGTTTCTCCATTCCTTGCTTCCCTGCAACCTGAATGTATCAACTGCACATGTGGCTGTGAGGTAAGCTCTTCTTTTTCATTTCCCTTTATTATCCCAGGCTCAGTGCTGTCTACCTCATGACACTATGTTATTAAACTAAGACGGGCATTCCGACGAGAAGAAGGATGGATGAGAATGCTCCAGTATATGCAGGGAAGGAAGCGACAGAATTTGCAAAACAAGAAAAAAAACTCTTCAAAGAATTAAATCAGCAAACGAGGAACAAGAAGAGGAAAATTCATAAATACAGTGGGAAATACAAAGCAGGAGGATATATGAGTGGTTAAGGAGAGGTGAAATGAAACCTAAGGATAAGAGACTGATGCATGGAGTAACTTGTCACAGGTTATACAGTAGTTCATAGCCAAAGGGCAAGAGAGCAAATGAAGACTTTGGAGGCAAGTGGGATCATAGCAATTCTGGGAAATGTATGGGGGTGGGGTGTTGTATTCAGCAGCAACTAATGCTACTACAGCGGCCAGCCGTTGCCACTGAAAACTAACCTGGATATTCAATGTCGGGGTCATATCTGGCCATCGGCATTGAATATCCAGGTTGGCCAGATAGTGAGTTAGCTAACCGGTCAGCAGCAATATTCAGCTACTGGCCAGTTAGCTAAAGCAGCATAAGTTACGCCAGCCATTTATGTGCCTAAGTTTAGCCGCTTTAGGATAACCAGCTAATGGTTGAATACTGCCGCTAGCCATTTATCCCCAGGTGCCACCTCTGCTTCACTCCCAGAATTCCCCCCACACTAGCCAACTAGTTTCGGAGGCTTAGAGGCTGTACCCAGTGATATTCAGTTGTACTAACCTTGTTAGGGCAACTGAATATCCCACTGAGCACCATTTAGGTGGTTAGCTTTTCCCCCCTCACATCTCCACTTGGCTTTTACATATTAGGCCTTCAAATCTGACCTCAAAACATTCCTGTTTGGACACTTTTTCATGACCTCTGCTAGGTGATCGGCCCAGTGGCAGCTCTAGCATGAAATCTTCCCTCCCGCTTTCCTCTCTCTGACCCCTCCTCCTCCTGGGAATGTCCTGTCTCAACTGTATCCATTATTTGTTCTCTATCTTTAATCTCTGTATTTTGTAAACCATTTTGATTGTATTATAAAGGCGGTATATCTTGTCTAAATAAAGCATAAATGGCTTTGAATATCCCCTCATTAAGAGTTCTGAACTAACAGGACGTGATCTCATACTGAGGTAAAGTGAGGAACCACAGGCATACGTACCTGAGCACCTGGAACCCAATGGTAAGCTGCTGATGACTGTGACAAAAAGCCAGACTATTTGTAGGAGAGGAGCACAGGCAGCAGGATGGAACAGGAGGAACACACAGTAGGGCGGATGAAAATATGTTTAGTTTTCAGATCCTGAAGTGAGATAGAAGCTTGATGGAAAGAATGCTTTTACCAATTATATTAAGGAATTAAGGAACTGGCAGTGTTTTGGGAAGCTGACAGAAGGGCAATGTGTTTGATATGCAAGGTCCTGATTAGCAGCTATAGTGAAGCAATCACCTAGTGGTTTCAAATACCTAGGCAGGAAGTTTGTGCTAGGGAATGACATTCAAGCTGGGAGAGGTAGCTTTATTACCTTTAGAAAAATTACAGGATTGAAGTGATTTTCAGAGGGCTGTATGCCAGAAGTATCCTCCTAATAAATTAAAAATAAAACATTTTATTTATTAGTTTTTTAAAAATTGGAAAGAAAATATAACCCAATAATGAGTCGTGTAGGACTACCAAGAGGGACTGCTACTGCTGGGAAGAAATCTGCACTTGTAAGTATTTACCTGCTGGGAAATTCTCTAAATCTTGGGGAAAAGGGAATTCTTTAGATTAAAGCTGATACAGTCTGTGCATTTTAGAATTCAGTGTTTTTGTTAAGTCATTCAGGGCTTAGTACCACTAGAGAGCTTTCATTTAAATCAAAATCAGATACAGTATAGCTTAGCATAGAAAGTAGAATAAAGTAGAGGGAGGAGTGGCTCAGTGGTTGGGACAGGTTACCTCAGGCCAGAAGGCCAGGGGTTAAATTCCCACATGGGGACAAGCAACCTCAGGCCAGAGGGACTGGGGTCTCTAGTCCCATGGCCACTCCTTGTGGCCTTGAGCAAGCTACTTCACCCTCCATTGCCTCAGGTACACTTAGATTGTGAGCCCTTCGGGGACAAGGGAATAAAATGTACCTGTTAGTATACATGTAAACTGCACTGATTCTAAAGAGCACGGTATAAAAATAAATAAAATTTAAAAAAAAGGTAAAATACTCTTTCAATAGAAAGAAATGAATTGTTTCTAGAGACCTTTACAAAGAAGCCTTCCACTTAGGAGGCAAGAGACCTTTAAAATTATTTTAAATAGGTGTTCAAGTCAAGTGGCAGATCAAAGGGGAAAATTGAAAGGCTCCCTCTATCAAACCAAGAGCTGTGTGAATCACCCAGGAAATTGTTAAGGGATTACCTTAGAAGCACAGGTCAGAGCACTGTGTCGCAAGCCAGATTTAACTTAAAACAAGCACTATAAGTCAGTCAGAGTGAAGGAGTAACCTTGTGATTAGAGCAATAGCCTAATAGTACATAGTTCAGTTGTAACTTGTTGTGTTCTATGTAAACCGCCCCTGATCTCTGGAAGGGGCAGTATAGAAAACTGTCCAAATAAATAAAATAAAATAATACCCAGGACATCAGGGTTTGATTCTCACTGGCATTCCTTGTGACCTTGGGCAAGTCACTCTACCCACCCTTGCCTCGGAAGAAAAGGCCTGGCAATCTACTTCTAGTCATACCTTGCCAATAACACCCAGGGGATGCTGAGTTGCCAAGAGTCAGCATTAACCTGACCCCAAATTTAAAAAAAACAAAGGTTTTCAGAACACAATTTGCCCACACTAGTCACAAACAATAGTTGGTCCAAAAAACTGTCTATCCCCACTTTCAAAAACACTCAAAGAAATTTTTTGTTGGACAATGACTACTGAGGATTGCGTTCTTTTATTCATTTGCAGTAAGAATGTAGATGTATCATTTTAAAAAACATGCACTTATCTGTAAAGCCAGAGCCAGTAAATCCCAGTGAATCGGCACAACACAGTACTATGTTTCGGGTTTACCAATTTCCAAAACCTTGCTTCCATGTTGCCATGTAGAAGAGATGTTATGTAAAAGGAGAGCATCACCTTGGTGTGGCAGGAAGTGATCATATAGCTAGGACTTATCCTCCAGGTGATGTAAAATCCTCTCCCACCAAAGAGGTTTCTCAGGGATATGTGCCCATGAGGGAAGGGTTAGGAAGGCCGTTAGTTAGTGATTTGATCATTAGGCATGTAGATAGCTGGGTGGCAGCTGGACATGAGGATTGCCTGGTAATAATGCCTGCCTGGTGCAAAGATAGAGGACCTTACGTGCCACCTAGACAAGTTTTAGATAGTGCTGAGGAGGAGCCTGCTATCTTGGTTCATGTTGGTACCAATGAAATAGGAAAATGTATGAGGAAGGTTCTGGAGGCCAAATTTAGGCTTTTAGGTAGGAAGTTGAAATCCAGAACTTCCAGGGTAGCATTCTCAGAAATGCTTCCCATTCCAAGCGCAGGACCCAAAAGGCAGGCAGAACTCCAGAGTCTCAATGCGTAGATGAGATGATAGTGCAAGGAAGAGGGTTTTGGATTTGTTAGGAACTGGGCAACATTCTGGGAAGGGGAGGGGGCTTTTCTGAGAGGATGGGCTCCACCTTAACTGGGGTGGAACCAGGCTGCTGGCCTTAACCTTTAAAAAGGAGATAGAGCAGCTTTTAAACCAGATAATAGGGGAAAGCTGACAGTCACCCAAGAGCACATGGTTCAGAAGGATATATCCTTGAAGGATACTAGCAAAAGAGGGAAGTTAGGGCATTTATTTATTTATTTTATTTATTTATTTATTAACATTTCTTATATACTGCGCTCTTTGTCATCAGTGCGGTTTACATTGAACCAAATAACAGTCAATTACATTAGACCATCATCTACATAGAACAGGGATTTAACATGGAGGTAACTCGGGGGAAACTATTTACATTCTTAGTACATTACAAACTATTTACATTCTTAGTACAATATATTTAGGTCTCAATTCGCTGTATTTTTAGTCTCATATCACTTCAGTTTGGTGATGGGAGGTTGGGGATGGGTGTGTGTGTGGGGGGGAATATCCCATTGTGTAAAATACAAGAGAAAAAGGTGGTGTTTAAGGGCTTTTCTGAACAGTCTAAGATCCTTGATTGCTCTAATGGTGGGAGGGAGCTTGTTCCAACATCTGGGAGCGTAGTTCAGGAATGCCCTATTGATGGTGGTCTGGTTGAACTTCGTGGATTCGCTTGGAATGAGTAGCATGTCTGCAGCCGGTGGTCTCCTAGGTCTGTTGTTTGCAGTGTGGATGATGAGGTCGGAGATAGATGCAGGTGAGAGTTTGTTGAAGGCCTTGAAGGTAGTAAGGAGGGCCTTGAATAGGATTCTGGAGCATACTGGGAGCCAGTGAAGTTCTTTTAGGATGGGGGAGATGTGGTCATTCCTTGAGACTCCACAAAGTACGCGGGCTGCTGCGTTCATGGCTAACTGTAGAGGGTTGAGGGTGCTCTTTGGGAGACCATGAAGTATTATATTGGCATAATCGAAGTGTGGTGTGACTAGTGCTTGGAAGATGGTGCGAAAGTCACCGGGTTCAATCATAGGTCTCAAGTGCCGGAGGGTTTTGACCTTGAAATAGATAGCTTTTACGGTGCGTTTTATGTGTTCCTTGAAGTCCAACTGTTGATCCAATACAACCCCAAGATAACATATATTGGATTTGACTGGGAGTTCTGCGTCTCTGACTTTTAATGTTGGTGGAGGCGAGAAACCTTTATTTCTTGTTATTATTAGGACTTCTATTTTTTTGAAATTTATACGGAGGTTCTGAGTGAGTAGCCAGTCCGTTATGGTGTTGAAGCAGTTGATTAGTACAGTGTAGTCCGGGCAAGTGACAGTTACTGGTGTAAACAGCAGTACATCATCTGCGTACATAAGGCAAGATATGCCGAAAGAGTGGGCAATATCACAAACTGGCTGCATATATATATTGAAGAGCAGCGCCGACAGGGAGGAACCTTGGGGTACACCCTGTTTCTGCTGGAAAGGTTCAGATGTGTCATTACCAATGCGTACTTGCTGCCATCTGTATTCGAGGTAGGATTTGCACCAGTTCAATGCTTGGTCCTGGATTCCCTTCTCATGAAGCCACCTCAGGAGATGAACGTGATCTACGGAGTCGAATGCTGCTGCTATATCGAGGAAAATTAGTGCAAAGTCGTACTTGATGCTGTCTATTCCAATGGTAAGTGTATTGGTTAATACCGTTAGAAGGGTTTCTACACCATGGGCTTCTCTGAATCCATGTTGACATGGGTCTAATGGGGAGGATGTATCAACATGCTGCTGGATCTGTCTCTGGGTCAGCTTCTCTAGAATTTTAGCTAGTAATGGAATACTAGAGATTGGTCGGTATGAATCCTCTTTCTTCGGATCCAGCTGGTTGTTTTTAAGTAGTGGACGAATGGATGTGTGCTTGAGAGCATCTGGGAAGACTCCGGTTTCAAAGGAGAGCTTGGCAATGTTGGCTATGATTGGGCTGAGTTGAGAGCGCATAGTTCTGATCCAATGGGCTGGGCAAGGATCAGTTGGTGCAGTCGTAGTGTTGATTGAGGTGATGATCTCCTCGATGGTCTTTGCTGAGGGGGGTGAGAGTTTTGTGAGTGGAAATTGCATCTGGGGAGTCTTGGAGGGTTCCTGTGATGTTGTTGTGGTGATCTTTATTGCTTTTGATTGAATGTAGTTCGCATATGCCTGGGGTTGGATGCTTTCTTGCTGAGGTGGGGAAGATTGATTGGTTAAGGATTTTACTAGGTTGAATAGGTCTCTTGGCTTATTTAGTGAGCGATTGAGGATCTCAGCATGGAATTCCTTCCTCTTGGCCCATGTTGATTCACGATGTTTATTTATTTATTTTATTTAACAGTATTTCTAAACCGCCTTATCTTAATAATCAAGGTGGTATCACAGCAAGCAATCAGGTAAAGTGTGTGTGTTGTACATGCAGTGAGGATAAAACTTAGTTGTGTGAGGGATGTGTTGGGTGCTTGATTTGTTTGAGCTATATACAGGGTGGGCTATTTACAGTGGTGCTAGAATCATATTTTATATATATTCAGTTGTTTGGGAGGATTGGAGTGCTGTTATCCATTCTCTTAGGTTATGTGATGTGACCATAGTGCTCTATGAACAGCATGGTTTTCAGATATTCCAAATAGACGATTTGGTCAGCGGTTCTATGTGTAATTCTCCATTTTCTCTCTAGTTTTCTGAGGTGGAGCAGGGAAGCTCGGAGATCAGGGGAGAACCATGGAGCAGACTGCTTTTTGTTGACTCCACTGTCAGGTGTAGCCTTTTTGGTGAAGGCCGGTTGGTGAGCATATGCTGCAAGGGTATCATTCCAGTTGGAGACCATTTCGTTGAGGCTGGCTGTGGATTGAGCGAGTTTTGGGAGTGCAGCGTTCGTGAACATCTTACTGTCTAGTTGCTTGAAGTGGGCGGCTCTTGATAACTCCTTTTTGCTTGAGCGGTGGCATGTGGTTTGTTGCGTTGGTATCTGAAATGTTATCAGGTTATGGTCTGACCATGGAACCGGGGTGATGGCAATGTCGAATTGTTTCATCTTACTCATAACTGACTGGGGGACGAAGATTAGGTCCAAGAGGTTCCCTGCTTGATGGGTGGGATCAATCGCTACTTGTTCGTAATTAAGGTTGGACATTGCTTCGAGGAAGGTTTTGGCTAGGGTGGGTTGAGTGGAAGCAAGATTAAAGTCTCCCATAAGCCAGTTAGGTTTGGAGGGGTCTTCCGGGTTACAAGCTAAGTCAATAATGTTGGAGAGTTCGTCTGACTCAGTACCTGGTGCCCTATAAATGATGTTAATAGTATTGAGTTTATTGGTAATAGCGTGTTCAGATGCTGTGTTCATGATCAGGTTAGCCCGATATTGTAGCGCTGTTTTTGCAATTACCAGTACACCTCCACCTCTTCTGTTTTCCCTGTTACAGGTGTAGATCGAGAAGTTAGGTGGTGTGAGGTGGTTTAGAATTACGTTGTCCGTGTCTGAAAGCCATGTTTCTGTGACCATTAGCATGTCTAGATTGTGGGTGGCTATTAGGTCTGTGACTACCGGCCATTTATTACGGACAGAGCGTGCGTTGACGAGTGCACATCTAAGATCCTGTTGAGGCTTAGCTTCTTTGTCCTTTTTGGGGGTTGTGATTTCTAAGGATACATAAAACAGATGTGACTGTCTATGATGAAGTCTTGGAGGTAGTTGATATTGGTTGTTGTGGTGTTTCCTGCTGGCATTTTGGATTAATTGGATAGGGTTGTAGCCAATTGCAGCAGCATCAGAATTGTGGAATGTGCTGGCTAGAGAGTAGGTTAGGGTGAGAGTAAATAAGGAGGGAGCCATTTGTGTTGTTGCCAATGGTCAGCCCTGTGTCAATGAGTGTTGTATGGGGGGGATGGTGCGTTTCGGTGGGGAGAGGGGTGGAAGAAGGTAGGTCAGTATGTAGAGTATGGATGTGTTCAGGATATACAGCTCAGGGAGTGTTTCTGAGTGTTATGTTCAGTTTAGTTATACTTAGTACATCAGCACAGTTACTTAGTTGCAGATATTTATGACAGTTACATGTACTGGATACTTTGTAACGGAGATCTGTAATTATACTTTGTAACATATACCTTGTACAGTATTAAGAGTTACATCAGGCTAGTAGAAGGAGTATGCAGACATTGTACATCAGGAGAAAATACAACAGGCAGTTAAGTAGACTTATGATGGTAGTGGGTGGGGTTTACTTATGAAAATTTGATGCGTTATACGTGAATTACAGCTTAGAGTTCAAGTCACTTACACTTACAGAGTTAGTTGTTTTGCATCCAGTTCTTACGCTCTGTTGCAGTGGTGGTAAGATGGCTGTGTTGGTGGTATAGGCTTGGGAAGGTGTCTGAGGCGTTGGAGGGGTGCGAGCTCGACCGTGGGGGAGCTCGAGCTACCGACTCTTGAATTGATGTAGATCTATCATTGAGGTTTTGATTGGTTTCTTTGCTGCTCAGGTTTGTGCCACTGCCTAAGGGCCCTCTGGCGAGGCCCTCAGGCGCGGGCCCGCAAGGTGCGGGTGCGCCCTCTAACGCTCCTTTTTAAAAGTGTAGAGCTGCCCCGATTGGGCAGGAGGAGCTGGCTGGGACGTCGGTGATGGCCCGCTTGTGGAAAGAGCACACTCCCTCCAGGGAGCTGTGCAGGGCTGAAGAGGGGGACGCTGATCTCAGCGCTCCTTTTTAAAAGTGTAGAGCTGCCCCGATTGGGCAGGAGGAGCTGGCTGGGACATCGGTGATGGCCCGCTTGTGGAAAGAGCACACTCCCTCCAGGGAGCTGTGCAGGGCCGAAGAGGGGGACGCTGATCTCAGCGCTCCTTTTTAAAAATGTATCGACATATCGACAGAGAGGTTCTAGTGAAGATAAAAGTAACCCAGACAGAGCTGAAAGATTCCAAATTATCCCAGTTAACTAAAAAACAGATTGTTAATATAAATAAAATACAACCTCTAAAATGCCTGTATGCAAATGCTAGACGTCTAAAAAATAAGATGGGAGAGCTAGAATATATAGCACTAAACGAAAGGTTAGATATAATTGGCATCTCAGAGACCTGGTGGAAGGAGGCCAACCCATGAGATACCGTGATACTAAGTACAAACTATGGGCCCGATTTTCGAAGGCCTTTTCACGGGTAACTTCCCTAGTTACCCGTGTAAAGGCTTTATCCGTGATTTTTGAAGGACACCTGTACAATGTGTCAGACGGCTGCCTAGGGTGAGAACTTACACAATCTTGACGATGCATATATTCATATGATTCTTGCAAGGTATTGTGGGTATTGTAGTTCATTCACTCCCAAACACAGCTGATGACAATAATTGAGTTGTGAAACCAAGTGGTAAGGCCAATAAAATACTTCTTTTATTGATGGGGTTTAATTCACCCAGCACATGTATGCTTGATAGCAATATAAATGAGGTTACTTGCTTGCAGTGTTTAAATGGATAACAAAAAGTCACAAAGTAAACCAGAAAACAACCTTCAGCTTGTCAGGCAATTAGCTAATGTTTTCTTAGCAAATAATTACCAAATACAAAGGCACAAAGAAATAAATAAACTTTGCTTGTTAGGTTAACTTCTGCTTATTTTCCATGCAGATCTCAGTAGTGATTTTCTCTTGCTCACACACACAATCAGGTGCAGCTTTAATTACTATCAATTGACCAGCTGTAAGCCTTTAGCTGGCTGGCTGCTACTGTGTGAACCCAAATCCTGCTTTAAGAGCTGTTTGCAGTGGAAATAAAGAACAAAGTTAGGTTTCTTTGTGATGGCTGATGTGTTTGCTCACAGAAAGCTAGCAATAGCATTTAGATAGAGAACAGTCCATGTAAGAAATAGTTTCATCTGCTGTATCTCCCCCTTCATCAATCAGCATAGGGTCACTATCATACATTGGCACAGACGAGTCTTTCATTAAGGCACTATCATGAGAATGCTTATTCCCTTGCTGCCATTCTCTATTATAGATAGGGTCTGGATCAGTGTTCATACCTGAGCCTCTCCTGCTATCATTATTCGTCTCTGTATAGCCTGGCCAATATGTAATCCAATTCTGATGTCCAGCCTTCCAATCTTGATCCCTGGACACTGGATCTCCTCTCACATACCTTCTGGCCTTGGTCTGAAAGTCCCTTCCACATGCAGTCTTCTCTCTTCCAGGTAGCCACTGGTGATTCCTATCTCTGCCACTCCATTCCTCTGGCTGAATCCAGTCCAATGGACTCTGCTGGCACTTGGAATACCTCCCAGTATGGGTACTGCCTTGGAATCTCCCAGACCTTCCAATGGCCTTTCTTCTCTTCCTTCCAGAGAGTTTCCTTCTCTCTCTATCTGCTTGGCTTGGCTTCTGTTTCTCCAGGTGATACTGGTGCTTGAGCTTGTAGCCGTTGCTGCATCTGTGTCCGAAGCTCTTTCTGTAGCTGTTCTTCAAGCCGTTATCTGAAGAATAAGCTCTATTCTTATCCTGTTCTAATGTGTGTTCCTCCCTAACACAGCGCAGCTGTGTTGAATCAGGCCCTGCCCTTTGAGATGAGTGCTTAGGGATTACCTCATAGCTCTCTTGATTGCACACACATTTTCTCACTTCAGCCCCTCTCATGGCTGCTGGAAACCTGGTGCATTCTGGGACTGGTAGTCTTTTATGTGAAAACTCTGTTTTCTTGCTTCTACCAGAACTGACAGGTTGCTTGTTCAGAGTCACATCATCTTTTCTATAGCTCCTACCTGAGCTATGATAAGCTTCCTTATCACAAATGCTATGAATGGACCAGAGGTAATCTGGGGAGGATCTAAAATATCCTTGTCACTAAAATGGGACCCTCAAAATGACTGCTTGCAACAGTGCACACAGCACTAATAAATGCCCAAGAGCACCAGCAGTTGTCTACAAAAGTGCTAGACCATTTCCCCCCAGAATTGCGGCTGTGCATAAAAGACCCTCCCATGCCACCCTCAAACCACATATCTCATACCCACATAAAACATACCTCTGCCAAACAGATGCCCAGCATCTACAAACAACAGCTGGTATAACATCATGACACGGCGTCCCAGGACTACAAATCTGATCAGCGTTTCTCAGCCAAACATAATTCCCTTTTACTACCCACATACTATCCAAACATTAGCAGAACCTAATGTCCAAACACAGGATTTGTCAGCATAGCCAGAATAAATACTATTGCTCATCAAACTATTTCTGTGGGGGTGTTTATTGCTGTTACATTACCTTCCTTCACCTATGCTCTCTGTTCATTAAATCAGTATATTGTGGTCCTCCGCACTGCAGGTACACCAGTTCGCCACATATTTATCACAGCCATTCATCCTTATGGGACGCATTGAAGTGCAGAGCTAAAAGAATCAGTCCCTGCCCTTATTCCACGTTTCCACAGATAGAAATTATACGTCCGCAGGTAGTACCGAGAATGTACACAGGCCTTTCCTGAATATGCTTTGTATATCTCTGCGGCTGACCATTTCCCCGTTCCGTCCCCTCCTGCCCATGTTCCAAGATTCCCTCACAGATGTCGTGTACGTACAGGACCACGATGGTTGCAGAATACGGTCGTCCAGATGGCTTATTCACATTTCAGAATGCCCCCATAGTGTATCTGGATTTTCAGAAAGCCTTTGACAAGATCCCTCATGAAAGACTCAGGTAAATTAAAAAGTCATGGGATAGGAGGCTGTGTAAAAAGCAGAAAGTAGGACTAAATGGCCAATTTTTTCAATGGAGAAAGGTGAATAATGGAGTACCCCAGGGATCTATACTGGCCCCTGGAAATGGAAATAATGAATGAGGTGCTTTCCTCTCTGAACACACTACCAAAACGCTTATCCACTCCTTAATCTCCTCTCGCCTCGATTACTGCAACCTACTCCTCGCTGGTCTCCCCGTGAGCCACCTCCTTCCCCTTCAATCTATACAAAATCACGCTGCTCAACTAATCTTCTTCCAGCCTCACCATGCCCACATTACTCCCCTCCTCAAGTCATTTCACTGGCTCCCTGTCCAATTCCGCATCCAATTCAAGCTTCTCCTGCTGACCTATAAATGCATTCACTCAATGGCCCCCTCAATACCTCATATCCCTTATCTCTCCTTACGTCCCCTCTCAAAATTTGCGCTCCGCTAACAAATCACTTCTTTCAATGCCTTTCACCTGCACCTCGAACTCCCGACTGCGCTCCTTTCACCTTGCTGCGCCACACACCTGGAACGGCCTACCTGTGTCTGTGTGCCAGGCGCCCTCTTCAAATCCAAGTTGAAGACCCACTTCTTCACCGTTGCATTCAGATCCTGACTTCCATCCTCATCCTACCCTAACCCCGTCAACGTTTTGACCAAACTACAGACCAAGCTGTACCAAACTGTACCACACCGTATCTTCCGCAGAACTGACTAAATGCTCTGTACTGTTCTAACTAGATTGTAAGCTCCGATGAGCATGACTCTGACGGGCAGGGACTGTCTCATTTTGTTAGTCACCTCTTATAGGTTAACTGTACAGCACTGCGTGCATGGCGCTCTATAAGTGCTAAATAGTAGTAGTAGTAGTAGGTGCTAAAATATGCAACTGACACAAAATTATTCAAAGTTGTTAAAACCCAAGAGGATTGTGAAAAACTGCAAGTGGACTTTGATAAATTGGAAGACTGGATGTCCAAATGGCAAATGACATTTAATGTTGACAAGTGCAAAGTTATGCAACTAGGAAAGAACAACCCAAACTAAGGCTACATGATGCAAGGTTCCACATTAGGAACCACCATCCGGGAAAAGGATATAAGGCGTCATTGTGGATAATACGTTGAAACCCTCCACCCAGTGTGCAGCTGCAGTCAAGAAAGCAAGTAGAATGCTAGGAATAATAAGGATAGGAATGGAGAATAAAACCAAGGATATTATAATGCCTCTGTATCATTCCATGGTGCGACCACACCTTGAATATTATTTGCAATTCTGGTCACCATATCTTAAAAACGATATAGCAGAATTAGAAAAGGTGATAATGCGGGCAGCAGTATTTTGGATTCTTTGTAATCTGTTGAGTTGGGATTTGGGGAGACCGGTGAAGACAGAGTTAGAGAAATCGACGCGTGACATGACTAAGGACAGAAGCAGTGTGGTAAGGGCAGGAGGAGTGAGAAAAGGGTGAATTGCACGGATTTAGCGGAGAAAAAAAAAGGAGGTCTTAGTGATATGGGAAATGTGAGCTTGAAAAGAGAGGTTGGAATCAAAGAGTACACCTAGATAGCGGAAAGTGGAAACCAAGGGTATGGGAGAGTCTGAGAAAGATGGAGCTAGCAAAGGGGGTGGGCTACCGTGAGAAAACCAGATTGCGATGGTTTTGGTGAGGTTGAGGTGAAGGTAGTTCTGGGTTAGCCAGTTAGCAACAATGGAAAGACAAGAATTGAGTGGGGAGAGATCCGGGTGAGAGGGGGAGGTGTGATGAAGGAGAACTATGTCATCTGCATAATAGAAAGCAGAAATCCCAGTTTGTTGTATCAGTAAGGCGAGAGGAGCAAGAAAAAGATTGAATAGTAGAGGAGCAAGTACAGAACCTTGGGGAACCCCACAGGATAAAGGAAAGGGGTCTGAGGAAGGGACAGAGGTGGAGGAGGAGAGAACAGCACAGGACTGGGAAGAGAGGAAAGAGTGAAACCAGCGACAGACAGTGCTACAAAGGCCCGCTTCGCGCAGTCGAAGAAGAAGGAGGGAGTGATCGACTAGGTCGAAGGCAGCAGATAGATCCAAGGCTACTGCCACCAAGATGTCACCGAGATCGTGAGCCACATGCAGTGAATTGGTGAAAGCAAGCAGAACGGTAAGGGTTAGGACAGCCATTATAATTGGTGATTCGATCATTAGGCATGTAGATAGCTGGGTGGCTGGTGGACATGAGGATCGCCTGGTAACATGCCTGCCTGGTGCGAAGGTAGTGGACCTCACGCACCACCTAGATAGTGCTGGGGAGGAGTCTGCTGTCTTGGTACATGTCGGTACCAATGACATAGGAAAATGTGGTAGGGAGGTTCTGGAGGCTAAATTTAGGCTTTTAGGTAGGAAGTTGAAATCCAGAACTTCCAGGGTAGCGTTCTCTGATATGCTTCCCATTCCACGCGCAGGACCGAAGAGGCAGGCAGAGCTCTGGTGTCTCAATGCGTGGATGAGACAATGGTGCAGAGATGAGGGGTTTGGATTTGTTAGGAACTGGGGAACATTCTGGGGAAAGGAGGGGCTCTTCCGAAGGGATGCGCTTCACCTTAACCCGGGATGGAACCAGGCTGCTGGCATTAACCTTTAAAAAGGAGATAGAGCAGCTTTTAAACTAGATATTAGGGGAAAGCCGACAGTCACCCAAGAGCGCATGGTTCTGAAGAATGTATCCTTGAAGGATACTACCAAAAGCAGAGAGGTTCCAAAAAAATAGTAAAGTAGCCCAAATGCCCTTGAGAATGGAGCAGACAGAGCTTAAAGATCCCAAATTACCCATGTCTACCAATAGCCAGATTAATATGAATAAAATACAATTTCTAAAATTCTTGTATGCATATGCTAGAAGTCTAAAAAATAAGATGAGAGAGTTAGAATATATAGTACTAAATGAGAGGTTAGACATGATTGGAATATAAACGTATCTATTTAACAAACACTATAATACCTTGGAAAACCCTCCACTCAATCTAGATAAAGGCTAAAATATGACTCTACCCATATCAAGCTAATACACCCTACTATAAAGGATAACATTCAAAACTGACATAAATAACACTACACTCCTATGCCTTATATTCCTATTTGTATATAGTTACAACTGGTATGTTCTGCCTAATGCGGTACAGACAGTACTTCTGTTTAAATTGTTACACACTCTGTTATAGCTGAAATATCCTGATTAGTTGTTGAATCATTGAATTATGCAAGTTAAGATGTTCTATGTAATAAGTTATAATGTTCAATGTTCTATGTAAACAAACTCTGCTTTGTTAACTGTTGTTAATTGTACACCGCAACTGATCGCTGGAAGATGCGGTATATAAATAAGTGTTAAATAAATAAATAAAATAAAAAATGGTGGAAGGAAGACAACCAGTGGGACACTGTGATACCTGGGTACAAACTATATCGTAATGATAGAGCTGATCAAATTGGTGGAGGGGTTGCGCTCTATGTTAGAGAGGGCATTGAGTCAGAAAGGATTAAAGTTTTGCAGGAAACAAAATTTGCTGTAGAATCTCTATGGATTGAAATTCCTTGTAAAAAGGGGAAGGCGATGGCAGTGGGTGTGTATTGACCGCCTGGTCAGAATGAACAAATGGATGATAAAATGCTCAAAGAAATCAAGGAAACTAAAAAACGTTACAGCACAGTAATAATAATGGGTGATTTCAATTACCCCGGTATCAATTGGGTCAGTGTCACGGCAGGACATGCTAGGGAGATAAAGTTCCTAGCTGAAAAAAATGACTACTTCTTGGAGCAGCTGGTTCATGAACCGACCAGAGGGGAAGCTGTATTAGACCTAGTCCTTAGTGGAACACCAGATCTTGTGCAAGAGATAAGGGTGTTGGGGCCACTTGGCAATAGTGATCATAACATGATCGCGTTTGATTTAATTAGTGGAGGAGGGATAGTAAGGAAATCCACAGTACTGCCTTTTAACTTTTGAAAGGGAGACTATGATAAAATGAGGAAAATAGTTAAGAAAAAACTAAAAGGAGCATTTGCAAAGGTTAAAGACTTACATCAAGCTTGGAAGCTCAGACCAGCTGTATTCCACGCTTTAAGAAAAGTGGAAGAAAGTCCAAAAAACTGCCAGCATGGTTAGAAGGTGAGGTCAGAGAGGCTGTTGTTGCCAAAAAAGCATCTTTCAGGAAACGTAAAAAAGATCCAAACGACGAGACCTGGAAACAGCACAAGCACTGGCAAGTCAAATGCAAGGCATTGATAAGGCAGGCAAAGGGAGAATTTGAGAAGAGGCTTGCTGCGGAAGCAAAAATGCGAAATAAAGACTTTTTCAAGTACATTTGTTGCAAAAAAACCTGTGAGCGAGTCAGTCGGTCCGTTAGATGATAGAGGGGTTAAAGGAGCAATAAGAGGCGACAAGGCGATAGCGGAGAGACTGAATGAATTCTTTGCTTCGGTCTTTACTGAGGAAGATGTGGGGATGTTACCCATGACTGAAGTGGTATTTAAAGGTGCGGAAGAATTGAAGGAAATATCGATACATTGGGAAGATGTATTACAACTATTAGATAAACTGAAGAGTAGCAAATCACCTGGGCCAGATGGTATACATCCAAGGGTTTTGAAAGAACTGAAATATGAGATTGCAGACCTGCTATTAGTAATCTGTGAATTTTCATTAAAATCATCTGTAATACCTGAAGATTGGAGGATCGCCAATGTAACACCAATTTTTAAAAAGGGTTCCAGGGGTGATCCGGGAAACTACAGACCGGTGAGCCTGACGTCAGTACCAGGAAAAATGGTAGAAACCATCATAAAGAACAAAATTACTCAGCATATAGATAGTGTCATGGTGGCAGCCCTAGTGGCCAAGGGCGGTAAGGGCATGCTCCACGATGTATTTTATTTTCAAGGAGCGTGGTGTAATGTAAGGCCAAAAATGGAGTTTGGTCTTATCTTATTCAGCTCCTTGTGTGCACATAATAATTCAGCCAAGAGTGTAGGGAAATGAGGCTTTTATTTCCCGTCTGTGCAAGGGTTCAATTAAGACAGTGGAAATCAAAGAATGTCCTTTGTTTGAAAAGGTTCCAGTAATAAACAGGTGGACTAACTGTTAGTAGCTTCACAATTAGTGCTAAGGAAAATGGAGGAATTCAGTTCATTCCAAACAAAACAATTAAACAAGTTTTTTCTTATTTACACGGTGGCTATAGACTCTAGGCTAGTAGCCAGACATAACCCACAATCCATATCTTCTTCCTGAGGCATGGGAATAGCATTTATGTCTTCTAGTTCCATAGACTCTGCTACACTGCTTTCCCCCTCGGAGTAAATACTGTCCCTGGCTGTTATAGCTTTACATGGACTGTCTCCAGTAACTTGCCTCCAATAAGACTGGGTTTTTATTTATTTTATTTTTTATTTAACACTCATTTTTATACCGCATCTTCCAGAGATCAGTTGCGGTGTACAAACAACAACATTTAACAAAGCTAAGTTTGTTTTACATAGAACATCTTAATTTTACATAGAACATCTTAACATATCAAAAATAAACAAGGTGAGATTTTGAACTGGGACCGTGTAAAAACAGTTTACTAACAAATACGTAAGACAGTACATAACTGATACAACTATATACATGCGTAGGTATTAGGGCATAAGAGATAGGATCGTCAATTCGTTAGAGCTGAGTGTTGTCCGTTTAGGTGGGAGGATTGTGCTTTAAGTGGTTTTAGTGCTCTTGGTGATTCTTGAATCCACTCTGGTTTCTTTATTCTTCTTACAAAGTGAGTATTTGCTTTAGCAGTGCTTCTAGGAGTTAAGCATTCTTTAGCAGGAATAAAGCTTTCATACCTTGGGTTTCTGTAGCTGGACTCCCTGGAGCCTTCTCTCCCAAGAACGTCTCTTTTGCAACAGTTTTTCTGCCGGTAGCTTCTGGGCAGTGCTGTGCTTCCTGGCAGCTTAGCAAAACCTGGTATGGATTCAGCTCTATGCTTCAGTGGTAATGTAGCTTTGCTAGAAACTCCTTTTCCTCGAGTACCTGGTAAAACTTGTCTAGCAGGTTCCAGTGACTGCAGGTCTTCCTCCAAACCTGGTTCTCTGGTTACGTCTCTCAGCTTTGGACTCAGGAACGTTGCTTGAGCAGGGAGTGGCACACTCTCCAGCCTGACTGCTTTCCCCAGCAGACTCCCTCTGAACAGCTGCTCTGGTAGCTTGGCCCCTCTGAAGTCCACCTCTGTGAATTCCGTTCCTTTGGGCTTGCTCAAGGAGGATTCCTTCCTTCAGGTCTCTCCTTCTTTCCTTAGCCGTGCTCCTAGTTCCTTCTCCAAGTCCTTCTGCTCCTTGTTCTGCTGCTTCCCTTTCTGCAGCCATGCTCCTTACTGCTTGGCTTTTTCTCTCCCACTCTGTGTCTGCTTTGCTAGCATTAAGCTTCTGCTTATAAAGGGATCTTCTTTTTGAATCTCCTGGGCTCATTCCCAGGTGCAACTGGTTAGATCTCCTAGCCTTATTAGCTTCTGTATGATCACTCCTGCCCCCTCTAGCTGTGCTTTGAGGTAATTGCACATCTAGATCTCTGTGAGAAACAGGGTTTCTTTTCAACTTTGCATCTTTATTAGTACCAGCCTCATGACAATAGTCATGGCCTAATGGGAGACAACCAACTTGGCTTTAGACAAGGAAGATCTTGTCTTACTAATCTGTTATGTTTTTTTGAAGGTGTGAATAAACAGATGGACAAAGGTGAGTCTGTTGATATAGTGTATTTGGACTTTCAGAAAGCCTTTGACAAGGTCCCTCATCAGAGACTTTTGGCAAAACTAAAGAGTCATGGGATAGGAGGCAGTGTACTATTGTGGATCAGGAACTGGTTAAAAGATAGAAAGCAGAGGGTAGGGCTAAATGGCCAATTTTCCCAATGGAGAAAGTTGAATAGTGGTGTACCCCAGGGATCTGTGCTGGGTCCGCTGATTTTTGACATATTCATAAATGACCTGGAAAAGGGAATAACGAGTGAAGTTATCAAATTTGCAGATGACACAAAACTATTTAAAGTTGTTAAAACCCAAGAGGATTGTAGAAAATTGCAAGAGGATCTTGATAAATTGGAAGACTGGGCATCAAAATGGCAGATGAAATTTAATGTGGAAAAGTGCAAAGTTATGCACCTAGGGAAGAATAACCCAAACTATGGTTATAAGATGCAAGGTTCCACATTAGAAACCACTACCCATGAAAAAGATTTAGGCGTCATTGTGGATAACATGTTAAAACCCTTGGCCCAGTGTGCAGCGGCAGCCAAGAGAGCAAATAGAATGCTAGGTATCGTAAGGAAAGGAATGGAAAATAAAACAAAAGATATTATAATGCCTCTATATCGTTCCATGGTGAGACCGCACCTTGAATATTGTGTGCAATTCTGGTCACCATATCTTAAAAAGGATATAACTTTATTAGAAAAGGTTCAGAGAAGAGCCACCAAAATGGTAAAGGGGATGGAAGGATACTCCTATGAAGAAAGGCTAAAAAGGTTAGGGCTCTTTAACCTGGAAAAGAGATGGCAGAGGGGTGATATGATAGAAGTCTATAAATTAATGAACGGAGTGGAACGGGTAAACGTAGATCGATTGTTTACGTTATCAGAATATAGAAAGACTAGGGGTCATGCAATGAAGCTACAGGGTGATCTATTTAAGACTAATAAAAGAAAATATTTTTTCACTCAACGTGTAATCAAACTGTGGAATTTGTTACCGGAGGATGTAGTAAAGGCTGTTAGTGTAGCTGGGTTTAAAAAAAGGTTTGGACAAGTTCCTGGAGGAAAGGTCCATAAACCATTATTAAGAAGGGATCCAGGATATCAATGCTTGACCCAGTACAAGCATTGTGGAACCTGTGTCTTTTGGGGAAACTGCTAGGTACGTATGACCTAGATTGGCCACTGTTGGAAACAGGATACTGGGCTTGATGGACCTTGGTCTGACCCAGTATGGCATATCTTATGTTCTTATGTTAAGAAAATAGCATTGTACATAATCTCAAATCTAAAAAGAAACCTTCAAAAGGAAAATTAATGCAATCATAATGCTAAATACAAAAGGAAATTTAATAACAATGGGAGGAGAGAAAGAAAGGCAAAATATTCATGCTACCCCATGGGAAGGATCAAAATCTCTCTCATCAAACTCAATTATCTTCATTCAACCATTCTTGACTCTAAATGAGAGGGATGTACAAAAACATAAGGTCCGATATTAAAAGCGATTACTGAGGTTAGCGACCGTCTAATCGTGGCAATTGCAGTCATTTGGATATTAATACCACTGAATATCTGTGGGTGTCGCCATTACTGGCTAGCATTGGGGTGTTCTGAAGGCAAACGTTAGGCACCTAAGAGGCTTCCTGACTAGCAGGCAGCAGCATTGAATATCTGGGTGTTCAATGATAGCGGCAAGATGCTTTAGCAGTGCTAGTCACCACAACTGAATACTGGGCGGATAATCTTTAGTCTGATATTTAATTAGATATCTCCTGGGATACTTCAGATAGAAAATCATTTCATTCCTAGAGTGGGATTGAGGTGATATGATTGAGATGCTTAAATACCTTCGTGGCACAAATGCACAGAAGAGCCTCTTTCGATTGAAAGCAAGTTCTGCTATGAGGGGACATGGGATAAGGGTGAAGGGAGACAGATTCAGGAGTGATATGCGGAAATATTTCTTTACGGAAAAAGTGGTGGATCCATGCAATAGTCTCCCAGTGGAGGTGGTAGAGATGAGGACAGTATCTGAATTCAAAGAAGCATGGGACAAACACAGAGGATCTCTAAAGGGAAAAAGGGGACTGTTGTAGTTGTTGATATGGAAGGACAGACTAGATAGGCCATGTGGTCTTTTTCTGTCGTCATGTTTTTATGTTTCTAAGGCACAAAATCTCCTGATAGATTAATGTCAAGAGGCTAAAATCGGTGCTGTTCAGAGATAAACAAGCCAAGAGCTGCCTTTAGCAACTGAAAAGGTGACAGGAGAAGTTAGTTGGCATATCAAAATCCACAGGCTGTAGTTTGTATAATGGAGGATTAGAGCAGCTGAGATTAGGGAACTTTATTGCCTGCTTATGACTGCACTTTGGATTAAGTTGTGCAAGGTGCTATATATTAGCCATGGCCGTGACTGATTAGAAGCCCTTGTTGAAGCATCCATCTAAGGGTTGTAGTTACAAATGTATGCTACTGTTTTTGCATGCATCTACATAGTTAATGAGTGCTATTAGTAATTAAGTCCCATTGCATAAAATGGAACTTGTGGTAAAATAATGTGTCACTGCATACTAGTCGATAACACAGGTTAGTAAGTACCGGGTTAGTATTCACCTGGTAACATTGGAATAACTGTGGTGGTTACCCAGATATTTCTTTGAGCCACAGGCCTCTAGTCAAATAGTGCGGGATGGAGTCTGACCAGTCCCAGATATTATCACTCACTAACTAGATAACTTTATGCCCTGAGCTATCTGGATAGCAGGCTGAATATTGCTGGTACTGATTGCAGTGTTTGTATATTCAGCACCAGCCAAGATCCAGAGAGCAGATTTGATTTCACTACCATGGCCAGCACTGACCCTGAAGATTGACTCTACGGCCCTAAGTTGGTAAATAAAGCAAGTAATGAGCACACAGATGTCCCACCTTCTCACTGCTACGTTCCTGACCAGAGAGCTGACCTAGTGAGACTGCTTGTCCTATGCTTCTTGAAATCTGGGATTGATTTATTGTCCTCACTTCCTCTATGAGGTTGCCATGTGTACTCTTCCCCCTTTATTTGAAGAACAATTTCATAATGCTACTTTTCAGTCTTCTCCCTTTCAGCATCACATCATGACCCTTAGTTCTAGACCGTCTTCTCCACCTACTGCTCTACAGACTAACATGGTGCACCCGCCTGGAAGTTTCCTTTGCATAAGGCTCTGTGATAGACTTGCATATCTATATCTTCCATCTCTGCTGTCCCCCCTCTCCAGTTCATTATTTCTTTTACTGAGGTTAAAAATATGCCAGGATAAGAATAGATGGATGTGGATGGAAGCAGCCCTGTGTCTGGCTGCCATGTGACTCCAGTACGGAAAGCAGACAATATTTCAGGATGACTGTTCTTAGAGTTCTTTCCAGAGGAATTAATGATGATTTACATCTGTTTATAGAACTCTCTCTCAGATCTGTGCCTCTTCCAGATCTGACACAAACAGCCCTGCTCTCAGACGTGCTTCATTGCGGCCAGTTCCCCCCTTCACAGGGCTCCAGGTGCAGGCGCAGGCTTGGAGGGACGTCTGAAATGAGATGACAGAAAATTGGTGCAAATGGGAACTAGCCAAATGGAAGCCATGTGCGTCCAGTAAAGAGGAGTCTGCCTGAACTGAACCAGATTAACAAGATGAACTCCTTATTCTGGAAATCTTAGGCTGAGGTTGACATCAGCATGTCACCGCTGAAAAGAACAGAGTCCAGGGACCCTCTCCAGTTCTAGTGATTAGGAAAGACTACCAGCAGTATGTCAGATCCACCCAGTTAGAATATATGCCAGTGATGGGAGACTTCTGCCCTTAATGGGAAGAATTCCTGCTTCTTGGACTGTGCTAAGCACAGCCTCCTTTTGTGTGGAATGTGTTGGAAGTTGGAAGCTTTGGAACTGTTCCTGTCAATGCTCAATGTCTCTTCTCCAAGCTGAACCCAAGATTTCACAATGTGTCTTTCCTAAAAACCCCGTGAAGGCATCACAGGAGAGATAGTCTATGGTAGTGACAAGCAGCAGATGAGCCAACACTGTATTGCAGGGGCCCAGAACAGCTGCAAGAGTCAGGCACACAGGAATAGACTCTGCAGGGCTCTGTGAACTCAGAAAACTGCAGAAGCTGGCACTATAGTATAAGGGGTACTGCAAAGCATTGCAAATAACGATCTCTGCCTCTGCAACCTTTGAAAGGTTATTTTACCCTTTGAGCTCAAGCTCTTGGCTTCTTGCCCTGAGACTGCTGAGCATGCTCTGTGTGCTTCCTTTACAGCTTTGGAAGGAGGAACCAGACACATGAATAATGGTGAGCTGCTGCGCTAGTGTATCTGGGTTTCAGAAAGCCTTTGACAAAGTCCCTCATGGGAGACTCCTCGGGAAATGAAAAAGTCATGGGATAAGAGGCAGTGTCCTATTGTGGATTGGGAACTGGCTAAAAGACAGAAAACAGAGTCACACTAAATGGTCAGTTATCCACATAGAAATGGGTTGCTAGTGGGGTGCCCTAAGGGTCTGTAGTGGGATCTGGGCTGTTGAACATATTCATAAATTATCCAGAGAAAGGAGCAGCAAGTTAGTCACATTATAGATGGCAGAAAATGATTCAGTCATTAAAACATAAAAGTGGAGGAGTAGCCTAGTGGTTAGAGCAACTGTCTCGTACCCAGAAGATCAAGGGTTCAATTCCCACCAGCACTCCTTGTGACCTTGGGCAAGTCACTTTACCCTCCATTGCCTCGGAAGAAAAGGCTGGCAACCTACGTCCAGTGATACATTGCCAAGAAAACCCAGAGGTAGCTGGGTCACCATGAGTCAACACTGACTTGATGGCACTTTAAAAAAAAAAGATTGTGAAGAATTGCAGAAGCATCTTGTGGGCCTTGGAAGACAGGGCATCTAATAGCAGATGAAATTTAGGTTGTAATATAAAGCATTTTCCACTGTAAAGCAGGCTTTCCCCTTGGAAAATGGCTCATATGAAATTGTGTGGGGGTAGATATGTCTCCGAGAGAGGGCTGGCATGTAGGGGGGGCATCATCTGAGTGAAGCAAGGGCAGAGTTGTTATGTGTGTGTGCAGTGTACAAAATACACATCTGGGGGGTTTTCCCGTGTGTAAAGGAAAAAGGATTTTAGAGAACTGCTGTGCATGTGGGCATCTAGAGTGTCCTGCCTATGTTTATGTGATCTTTGTGTGGGCATCTGTGGTGGCATCATCTGGGCAGCGTGGAGATGAACATATGCATTTTAGAAACACATGAGCATACGTACACACTTACCCCAACTTTGAAGTGCGTCAGCATTATTGCGCTACTGGGACTCGTTCTGGGCACAAACACTCCTATGTCACCATTATTCAGTACCGCATATGACAAATGATCCAAACCGTGAAGTAGAAAGTAAAGAACCTCTCACCCAGATAAATCCAAAAGAACTTCAATCACTTTAAATACAGATTATTTGTTAGACTCCTTATCATACCTGGTTCCACCAGTACATAAGAACATAAGAAATGTTGGAGTGGAGGAGTAGCCTAACAGTTAGAGCACTGGCTTGGGAACCCAGAGTCCAGGGTTTGATTCCCACTAGCACTCCTTGTGACCTTGGGCAAGCCACTTAACCCTCCATTGCCTCAGAAAAAATCCAAGTTATCAATGTCCCTTTTTAATGTACATTACCAAGTTTAAGTTTCAATGTAAACCACTTTGATTGAAAGAATAAAGCATATATAAAACCTGTTAAATAAATAAATGCCATACTGGGTCAGACCAAAGGTCCATCAAGCCCAGTATCCTCTTTCCAACAGTGGCCAATCCAGGTCACAAGTACCCAGAAGGCTCCCAGTATATATAGGTGGAACTGAATATCAGTGGTCCTAATTTATTATTATTTTTATAATCAAACATAGACATGATTTAAAATCATCCCCATTTTCAAAGAGCATATAGGAGATGACATTTTTCCAATACATTACACTTCTGTAGGGATGAGGGTCATTAAAATTCAATCAATTGGTCATCAACTCTCCCACATTTCACATGCCTAAAGCTGTATCAAGGGAGTCCATGACTGTACCATCTGGTAGCATAGTTCAAATTCAGTCGTGAATACCTCAAAGAGGAGCCGAGCCAGGAGATCAGCATTTCAGCGGCAGAAGAAGCTATTTGTGGGAGAATCTTCTCTGAAGTATTCACTGTTTGAAAAGGGGGATGATTTTAAATCTTTTCTATGTTTAATAATAAAAATAATAAAATTCGACCACTGATACTCAGTTCCACCTAGAATATCCTGGTGGATCAGGTATGATAAGGGCTCCATCAAATAATCTAAATTTAAAGTGTTATGAAGTACTTTATTAACTAGAATTAAAATAGACATTTGGACTTCTCACATGGGTGTCTTCTATAAAATCGGGCCCACAGAGTACACATATGTCCCTAGACATGCCTGGATCCTTGTGTCCGTCTCCGCATTTCAGTGGTTAGTATTTTGTTTACAGAGATTGAAGTAATAATGTGTGAACACCGTGATGCTCTTATTCCTGTTTTGATTGTGCAAGGACACAAAGGTGAATTAGGATGTATGCACTTCATGAAGTGTACACAGAGGACTGTTTTGTCTAATCTTATTTCAGTACGTACAAGATGGCTCGCTGTCCTCCTTCCCTTTTGGATACTCGTATCCATGGCATGTGTTAATGTGAGATTGGTTACATAGTAATGTGGAAGTCAATTCTACATGGGGCACGTCCAGCCTGTCCAGACGTTCAAAATCTGGACGGGCAGGTTGTGCACCTGATTCTGTATCCACGGGATCTAGACACTCCTGTGGGAGCAGAATCGGGTGCAAAGGGTCTAGATGGGCACGACATGCCCAAATTCCAGCCCACTGTACATCCAGTCCCCTCCCCGTACAAACACCCGAGGCTTTTTCATGGAGCCCAGTGCCGTGGTGCCCCATCGTCATGGCACCGGGATGCCATGCAAGAGCCCCGATTGCCGGCAAGCCTGTTAACCGTCCAGTTCCCCACCCCCAACCCCCGATTGGGCCTGCCAAGACCATTATCGGGCTACGGGGACCCCCATGATGCTGCCTACCTGTCCCATTGGCTCCTTCGTGGCTGTCTGGCAATGTCGGGGAGGACTTATGAAGACTTATTCCACCTCCAAGGTGGAATAATTTCCCCGTCTGACTCTGCTCCTCTGGACATACAGGGCCGTGACTGGAATTCGCCCTGTACATTCAGGGTCAGGGTCATGCCTCCGGACTCCCCCCTTGCTCCTCCTCCGGCCTGCCCCCATCCAGAGCTCCCCGCATATCTCCCCTGTATGTGCGGGGAGCTTTGGGCAGGGAATCTGGCACAGACGTTTAGTGGGGATGTACCTCCAAACTGGAGGTACATCTCTGCTAAACGCTGCTCTGAATGACCCCTATAGTAATGTGGAGCCGGATTCTATTAGGGGCACGTCTGGACTTTCTGGATGGCCCCGAGCAGGATGGGCCTGTTAGGACCCGATTCTGTATCGCGAGAGCAAGACGCTCCCATGGCATACAGAATTGGGCCCGAGGATGGCGCGGTGTGTCCCTGCATGCCTGTGGGGAAGTCCTTCCCACAGGCACCCCTGGGCTCCCATGGCGCTGACTCTCTTCAACCCCGCTGCCCAACCCGAAGGCTGGGCAGCTGGGGTCTGGATCAGGCAGCGGATACCTACTGGCACCCAGCCCCAGGGGGGGAGTTCCGGCCCCGATCGTCCAGTTTGTGCTGCTTATTCCACCTTCAGGGTAGAATAAGCAGCACGTTCTCTCTGCCCCCACAGGGTGTACAGGGCCGTGACCTAAATCATAGACACATAGAAACATGACGGCAGAAAAAGACCACACAGCCCATCTAGTCTGCCCTTTCATATCACCCAGTACAAGAGTCCCTGTACATCCTGCCGCCTTGGCCCGCCCCTGCTCCACCCAGACTCTGCCACTTTCAACCCCCACCAGCTCTCCCAATCCTGCTGCTCTAGCCGTATGGGGAGAATCGGAGGGGGAATAGGGGCAGGATGGCTTGCAGGACTGCACATCCCACAAGTCGTGTCTCAGAATCGGGCCCATAGTATATGATGGCAGATAAAGACCAGCATGGTCCATCTGGTCTGCCCAGCAAGATGGCAAGAGTAGGTGAACCTGCCGCTCAATGCAGGTCACCCCTCCCCATGTCTTTGTTAGAAATGTCCCACCCCTCTGTGCAGGTCACTCCTATTTGTGACATATAAGAGATAGTTAAGTTTATTTTGATTTTATCCTGTTGCTATAAAGGGATCCACAGTGTCTGTCCTATGCCATTTTGAATTCTGTCACTGTATTTGCCCCCACCACTTCCATTGGGAGGGCATTCCAAGCATCCATCACCCTTTCAGTGAAAAAGTATGTCCTGATGTTGCCTTTCAGTTTACCCACTTGCAGCTTCATGTTATGCACTCTAGTTTTATAGCTTCTCCGTCTTTGAAAAAGGTTTGTTTGTTCATTAATACTCTTTAAGTTTCCCCTGTCCATCCTCTCCTCTAGCATATACATATTTAGGTCTTCATCTCTTCTCATACATTTTCTAGCACAGGCTCCAAATCATTTTGGTCGTCTTCCTCTGAACCGTTTCCAGTCTTTTATATCCTTTGTGAGATATGGTCTCCAGAACAGAACACAGTATTCCAAATGAGTCCTCACCAGACACCTATACAGTGGCATTAATACCTGCTCCTTTCTGCTGGTAATTCCTCTCTGTATGCAACCCTGCATCCTTCTGGTTTTGGCCACCGCCTTGTCACACTGTTTCTCCAGGAACAAGCAGGAAGTCAGTCCTCACATATGAGTGACGTCGGCGCCAACGGAGCCCTCGTGCAGAGCAATTCCCCAGCTTTCAAAGAAAGCCTTTGGGATTGCATCGCGCATGCACGGTCCCCTTCCCGCCCAAGGGTGCCATCTTGCTCAGTCTCCCTTTTTCCGCGGAGCCCAACGGACATTGTCCCTAATTCCTCGTGGAAAAAGTGCATCAAAACTTCAGAAGAATTTCTCTGTTCGACCAGTTCAATGCCGGTTCCCCTTCCCGCCTACGGCTCAGTACACTGGTATCGAGTCCGGTCGATTTTTTGCTTTTTTGTCCTTAGTGACTAGCGTTTACGCTCTTTTTTTCTTTTCACTGGCAGCCCGGTCTTTTGACCTTGCAGGGGCCCTTTTCCCCCCGATGGCTGCCAGCGGGTTTAAAAAGTGTGATCGGTGTAAGAGGTTAATGTCCCTCACCGACACACATGACTGCTGTGTCCCATGTGGGAAGATGTCCTCTAAGGCACTTTGAAGTAGGCAGCAGCAGCGTGAAAGGATTTTCTCGGAGTCCGCATCCCCCTGGATCCGGACCTCATCAGAAGCCTCGATGACTCAGGAGCTGTCTGAACCTCAGCACCGTCAGGGGTCTTCTGAGTGGGGGTCTCCCTGCCAGGAGCACCAGAGGAAGAAGAAACCCGTGAGGGCGGTGACATTGGATGCCTCCGATCGCCCTGGGCCCTCGAAGGCCAGGTTGCGGAGTCCTAACCGCCGCCCCAGGTCCTCGGAGCCAGAGCGGCCTGCAAAGATACCTTGCATGGAGCTGGAGACGCCGAGGAGGGTAAGCGCTGTTGTCCTCGTGGATTCCCCTCCAGGAGAGCCAACGTTGGGGCCCGAGCTGGAGGCTGCGGAGTCTTCTGAGCTCGGTCTCAGGATGACGGCCCTGGAACGCAGCATGTATGCCTTCATGGAGCAGCAGCGGGCACTGATAGCTGGTCTCACCGGTCCATCCGCCCCGACCACTGGGACTTTGACGTCCAAGTCGACCCCGGAGGCCGAGCCGAACTGCGAGACTCTTCGGACTCGAGTCAATCCTTGGCCATGGTCTCCCTTGACTTCCCGCTCGGGGCAGAGGTTGTTGATGGTGCTCTCGGTGTCGGGGCGGTCGGGGCCGAAGCCCTCGCGACCGGAGCCGCTCGATTCCTCCTCGGAGGGATCGGCATAGGAGACAGAAGATGAAGAGTCCCCAGACACCTACTGGACCTGGTATGTCCCATCAGACTCACCGAGTTCGGAGCCTCGGAGAAGGTCCCCTCCTGAGGATACCCGGTTCTCGGATTTCGTCAAGGACATGGCCAAGGCTTTGGCATTCCCAGCGCATACCGAGGAGGAGCAGTATGACTTTCCCCCAAGGAAGCTTTACTGTGCCGGTTCCTCTGATGCTGGAATGGCTGATGCTCCGCATGTGGGAGTCACCGGCCTCGATGCCGGTGCTCAGCAAGCGGGTTGATTCCATCTATCGAGTCCGCAAGAGCCCTGGTTTCCAAAAGGCATAGCTGCCGCACAACTTCATGGTTCTACCCTTTGGCCTAGCCTCTGCTCCCAGAGTGTTTACAAAATGCCTGGCTATAGTGGCGGCCTTCCTCAGAAGTCAAGGAATTTTTGTCTTCCTTTACCTGGACGACTGGCTCATCAGGGGCCAGTCGCCTCAGGAGGCCCAACAGGCCACTTCTCGCACTATCAACCTGTTGCAACACCTAGGCTTTGCCATAAACCACACAAAGTCCACTTTGCTCCCCACTCAAAACTTAGAGTTCTTTTTTTTTTTTTTTTTTTTTTTTAAATTTAAACTCTTTATTGGAGTAATCAAAAGGTAATACAAAGCAATCATATTACAAACAATATTTTACCAAATAATAACACCCAGCCCACAACATGGAGTGTCCAAGACTCTCTCTTATTGCACCAACGTGATGAGATTTTTGAGAATGCTTTGCGAGTTAAAAATCTTCGGTTGTTAAATTTCCCTCGAACCCACTACCTTTCTCCTAGTATTCTTTTTTCTAAATATTTAAAAGACGTATTGAAAATATCTGATCCTGATAATATACTTTTGTCAAAATTGTACTATATACCGGCAGGGATAAGAGAAACTCCCGTTTCAGATTCTGAGTTAGGTGGTGGTGCTCGCGGAGAAATTGACCAGTTGAATCCTCCTAGTTTAGACTTATCTCAATTTTTGGAGACTTCTATAGAAGAAATACCCTCTCGAGCTACATTATTGGTTACCTTTTCTTTGGAAAAAGATAAGGATTTAATCTTACGCACTTATTTTAAATACCGTCATGAGAAATTCTTTGGTCAAGCAGTTCAGTTATTTCCTGATGTAGGTCGCATTACTCAAGTAAAACGTAAAGCTTTTCTTTCACTTAGGCCTCGTGTCTTGGCTTTAGGTGCCACTTTTCTCTTAAAATATCCCTGTAAATGTGTTGTAGCTTATCAGGGTAAAACTTACATTTTTTTAGATGCTTTACAATTGGAGACCTTTTTGAAGGGTTTGGCTTTGTAATAATCTGTTTTCCTATTTCTCGGTGTCTTGCTAAAGTCAAAAGGAGTTAGTTATATTGCTTCCATTCCATACTGGGATATTTGTTTTTCTTCTATATTTTTTTTTTCTTTGCAATTGTTCAAAACTTAGAGTTCATAGGAGCAAGACTGGACACCCTTCAGGCGAAGGCTTACCTGCCGGAGGACAGGGCACAGAGGTTGCTAGCACTGGCACAAAGGTTCAGGCGCAGGTCTCAGCGAGACACTTCTTATGCCTCCTGGGCCACATGGCCTCACGTTGCATGTGACCCCAAATTCCCGTCTCCACATGAGAACAGCTCAGTGGTGCCTCAGAGATCAGTGGGCACAAGCCACCGGCAGCCTCAGCGACAGGATAACAGTCTCCAGACGTCTGGTGAACTGATTGCAGTGGTGGCTTCAGCCACCCAACCTGCTCGAGGGAGTGTCTTTTCAGACTCCCTCGCACACAAGAGCGCTAATGACAGATGCCTTCTTGCTGGGCTAGGGAGTCCATTGCCAAGGATCATGCAACTCAGGGGTTATGATCTCCTCAGGAGTCTGCACACCAAATCAACCTCTTAGAGCTGTGGGCAATTCGCCTAAGAACATAAGATATGCCATACTGGGTCAGACCAAGGTCCATCAAGCCCAGTATTCTGTTTCCAACAGTGGCCAATCTAGGTCATATGTACCTAGCAGTTTCCCCAAGGGACACAGGTTCCACAATGCTTGTATTGGTTCAAGCATTGATATCCTGGGTCCCTTCTTAATAATGGTTTATGGACCTTTCCTCCAGGAACTTGTCCAAACCTTTTTTAAACCCAGCTACACTAACAGCCTTTACTACATCCTCTGGTAACAAATTCCAGAGTTTGATTACACGTTGAGTGAAAAATATTTTCTTTTATTAGTCTTAAATAGTTTACCCTGTAGCTTCATTGCATGTCCCCTAGTCTTTCTATATTCTGATAAGGTAAACAATCAATCTACGTTTACCCGTTCCACTCCGTTCATTAATTTATAGACTTCTATCATATCTCCCCTCAGCCGTCTCTTTTTCAGGTTAAAGAGCCCTAACCTTTTTAGCCTTTCTTCATAGCAGTATCCGTCCATCCCCTTTACCATTTTGGTGGCTCTTCTCTGAACCTTTTCTAAAATCGCTATATCCTTTTTAAGATACGGCGACCAGAATTGCACACAATATTCAAGGTGCGGTCTCACCATGGAACGATATAGAGGCATTATAATATCTTTTGTTTTATTTTCCATTCCTTTCCTTATCATACCTAGCTTTCTATTTGCTCTCTTGGCCGCTGCTGCACACTGGGCCGAGGGTTTTAACGTGGTATCCACAATGACGCCGAAATCTTTTTCCTGGGTGGTGGTTCCTAATGTGGAACCTTGCATCGTGTAACCATAGTTTGGGTTGTTCTTCCCTAGGTGCATAACCTTGCACTTGTCCACATTAAATTTCATCTGCCATTTTGATGCCCAGTCTTCCAATTTATCAAGATCCTCTTGCAATTTTCCACAATCCTCTTGGGTTTTAACAACTTTAAATAGTTTTGTGTCATCTGCAAATTTGATAACCTCACTCGTTATTCCACTTTTCAGGTCATTTATGAATATGTCAAAAAGCAGCGGACCCAGAACAGATCCCTGGGGTACACCACTATTCACCTTTCTCCATTGGGAAAATTGGCCATTTAGCCCTACCCTCTGCTTTCTATCTGATCCACAATAGTACACTGCCTCCTATCCCATGACTCTTTAGTTTTGCCAAAAGTCTCTGATGAGGGATCTTGTCAAAGGCTTTCTGAAAGTCCAGATACACAATATCAACCGACTCACCTTTGTCCACCTGATTATTCACTCCTTCAAAAAAACATAACAGATTAGTAAGACAAGATCTTCCTTGTCTAAAGCCATGTTGTTTGTCTCCCATTAGGTCATTACAGTGCCTCTGTATAGATCAAGTTGACCGGGGAATGGGAGGTAAAACTCGTGCACAAACACTTAAGACGAGAGCAGGAATGGATTTTTAGATTGGGCACTCTGTCTCCAGCTGGATTGAACAACGAAATTGAATGGGGTATGTGTTAAAGAGGCTTATTTCACATGATCTCTCCTGGCTTATAAAAAAGAATAGCAACCTAATCCCGCATGCGCGGCGTCTTTTTAGAGATTCAGCTTGGAAGCGACCGTAAGTACCCCTCTTAAACTTTAAAGACCAACTTTCTCAACTTCAAGTGTTACTAGAAAATTTAAGGTAACTTTTTCATTCTTATAGGCAGTCCCCTGAAGAAACGCTAATAGTGAAACGCTTTGGCGCCCATTAATGCGTTGGGAATTGAGTATAATAATCTCGATACTGCAGACAAAGCTTTTAAGTTGAAGTCCTGTGCATGAGCAGCCTAGCTATGAGCGGTGTAGCCATGAGCAGCCATAAAGCATGGAGCAAACATTGAATAAGTTTGAAGATTCGGCTGAACCAGCACAGTCTCCAATATATGTCTATAAGGAACACGCTGTGAGATGTCTCTCGTTAACCTTCTGATTCATGGACTTTGGTTAATCTTATGATTCACGGACTTTGATTACAGCAGACAGAAGTTCTTTCGAGCTTTTGGAGCCATTTTTTGAATGAAAGGTACATGAGAGCGCGGGCAGCATCAAATAAAGTTTGGGGCAGGATCTCCTGAAGAAAACAGTAGTTTGAAACGCCGATACGGCGCCACAAATAGAGCGTCGGGATCCAGATTACCTAAGCTGCATGAGAAGGGATAAGGGGATCCAGATTACCTAAGCTGCATGAGAAGGGATAAGGTTTTTAAGTTAAGTCACGACATATTTATTAGTAAATTCAACATTGTCGTTATACCTGGAATTTAAAGAGCACTGAGGTCATTGATGTTATTGACAGCACCGTAAGAAAGGACGCGAGTCCAGAAAGAGTGCAAGTAGAATCTGAGACCTAATATCAGTGTTAACACATAGAATGTTTAACTTATTCTAAAAAGCAGATTGGACGAAACATTTCTTAGTACTACAGTAATTCGTTCAGAAAAAGAGAACTCATTAGGTTGTCTTTTTAACTATGTCATTTGACTGAGCAAGATGGCACCCTTGGGCGGGAAGGGGACCGCGCATGCGTAATGCAATCCCAAAGGCTTTCTTTGAAAGCTGGGGAATTGCTCTGCAAGAGGGCTCCGTCGGCGTCAACGTCACCCATATGTGAGGACCGATTCCTGCTGTCCCTGGAGAACACCTGTTATAGGTGAGTAACTACGCTTTCTCCATCTTGAGATCCTCAGAAACAATCACTCCGAAGCCCTTCTCCTGGTCCGTGCACATCAATCTCTTGCCCCCTATCGCATACAGTTCTCTTGTATTTCTGCTTCCCAAGTGCACGACACTATACTTCGTCACATTCACATTAAATCTTAACTGCCAAGCATTAGAACATTCTTCCAACTTTTGTAGATCTTTCCTCATGTTCTCCACTCCCTCAGGGGAGTCCACTCTTACAAATTTTTGTGTCATCAGCAAAAAGACAGACTTTTCCATTCAGTCCCTCAGCAGTATCACTCACAAATATATTGAACAGTACTGGTTCCAGGACGGATCCCTGAGGCACACCGCACATCACCTTCCTTCCATCCGAGTGTGTTCCATTTACCATCATCTTCTGTCATCTGTCAGTCCACCAATTTCTGATTCAGTTCACCACCTTGGGACCCTCCAGGCTGTCCAGTTTATTGATAAGCTTCCTATGAGGAACAGTATCTAAAGTGTTGCTCAAATTTAGGTAGATCACATCCATCGCATGCCCTTAATCTAGTTCTCTAGTCACCCAGACAAAGAACTCAATCAGATTTGTTTGGCATGATCGTCCTTTGGTAAAACCATGTTGCTTCGGATCATGCAACCTATTGGTTTTGAGAAAGTCCACTATTCACTCTTTCAGGATTCCATTACTTTTCCCACCACCGAGGTAAGGCTTACTGGCGGCTTCCCTACTGCCACTTTTGTGAAGAGGTACCACATCAGCCCTTCTCCAGTTTTGTGGAACTTCTGTCTCCAAAGATCTATTAAAAACATCCTTTAAAGGCCCTGCAAGAACTTTTCTGAGCTTTTTCAGTATCCTGGGATGTATCCCATCCAGTCCCATGGCCTTGTCCACTTTCAGTTTTGCAAGCTGTTCAAACACATCATCTTCTTTGAATGGTGTGGTATCTACTCCATTCCCAATCACAGGTGGTCCTTCTCCAGGATTTTCTTTAGTAAAAACAGAACAGAAGTATTTGTTTAGCATTTTCACTTTTTGAATGTGACTTTCCACGAATCCGTTCTCGGCACTTTTGAATCTAGCAATTTGACCTCTGATTTTACTCCTCTCCCGAATATACCTGAAAAAAGGTTTTGTCACCACACTTCACATCTTTAGCCATCTTTTCTTCTGCCTTTGATTTTGCTGTCCTTATTTCTCTTTTAGTTTGATCTTGTATTCAGCAAAGCCTTTGAATCTGTTCCTCATAGGAGGCTCATCAATAAACTCAGTAATTTGGAGATGGGTCCCAAGGTGGTGAACTGGGTCAGAAATTGGTTGACTGACAGACGACAGAAGGTGATGGTAAATGGAACTCACTCGGATGAAAGGAGGGTGATTAGCGGGGTGCCCCAGGGTTTGGTCCTGAGCCCGTCACTGGTCAATGTATTTGTGAATGATATTGCGGAAGGACTGCATGGAAAAGTCTGTCTTTTTGCAGATGACATAAAAATTTGCAACAGAGTGGACAACCTTGAGGGAGTGGATAACATAAGGAAAGATCTACAAAAGCTGGAAGAATGGTCTAATGATTGGCAGTTAAGATTTAATGTGAAGAAGTGCAGTGTGTCTGACGGCTGCCTGGGTGAGAATCTTCACAGTCTTGACAAGTGCATATCTCTATATGATTTGCAAGGTATTGTGGACAATGTAGTTCATTCACACCAGACACAGCTGCTGACAATAATTTAGTTGTGCTCTTGGGTAAAGCCAATAAGATATTTATTTATGGGGTTATTTCTCCCAACACAGATATGCTTGGTAGCACATAAATTAGGTTACTTGCTTTCAGTGTTAACTTGGAAAAACAAAGTCAAAATCAGGAAAACAACAAATGAAAAGCTACAAAGCAAGAAACAAACTGTTCTTTTCAGGTTAACTTCTGATTGCTTCCTACATAGATACAGAAGTGATTCTCTCCTAGCTCACAAGCAATTAGGTAAGGCTTAATTGCTAGCAGTTATCCAGCTGAAACCCCTTAGCTGGCTTGCTTTCTACTGTGTGGGTCAAATCCTGCTTCAGGAGCTTTTCTGGGTAGATTAAAGAACAAATTTGTATTTCTTTGTGATGGTTGCTGTACTTTATAACAGAAAGTTACCAACAGAGTTTAGATAGAGAGCAGTCCATATAAACAGGATCCTCATCTGCTATTATTCCCCCTTGTTCAACAAGCATGGGTTCAATATCATGGATTGGCACAGATGAATCTCTCAATGGAGCATTTTCAGGAGAATACTTGTTTCCCTGCTGTCTTTCAAGGTTATAGCTAGGGCATAGATCAGTGTTCATACCTGAGCTTCCATTGCTGCTAGAGTTCCTCTCTATATAGCCTGGCCAGTATGTAGTCCAGTTCTTATGTCCAACCTTCCAATCCAGATCCCTGGACACTGGATCTCTCTTCACATACCTTCTGGCACGGGTCTTAGGGTCCCTTTCACGTGCAGCCGTCTCCCTCACAGGTAGCGTCTGGAGATTCCTAGCTCTGCAGCACCATTCCTCTGGCTTTCCCCAGTCCAATGGTGTATGCTGGCCCTTGGAATACCTCCCAGTATACGTACTGCTTTGGACTCTTCTAGACCTCTCAAAGGCTTTTCTCCTCTTTCTTCCAGAGGGTTTCCTTGCCTCTCTGTCTGTCCGGTTTGGCTTCTGCTTCTGATGATCCTTCAGATGAAACTGATGATCAAACTCAAGCTGATTCTCAGGATACTGAGGACAATTCTCTGGATATCCAAGGTGATCATGAAGATGGTCATCTGTAGAATAAACTCTACTCTTATCCTGCTTGGATGAGTGCTCCTCCCTAACACAGCGCAGCTGTGCTGAATCAGGCCCTGCCCTTTGAGATGAGTGCTTAGGGATTACCTCATAGCCCTCCTGATTGAACACACGTTTTCTCACGTCAGCTCCTCTCATGGCTGTTGGAAACCTGGTGCATTCTGGGACTGGTAGTCTTTTATGGGAAAATTCTGTTTTCTTATTTCTACCAGAACTGACAGGTTGCTTGTTCAGAGTCACTTCACCTTTTCTATAGCTCCTTCCTGAGCTATGATAAGCTTCCTTATCACAAGTGTCATGCACTTGGGAAGCAGATATCCAAGGGAAATATACATGATAAGGAGCGAGAGGTTGGTGTGCATGGACCAGGAGAAGGACCTTGGTGTGATTATTTCTGAGGATCTGAAGGTGGCAAAACAGTGCGACAAGGCAGTGGCAAAAGCAAGGAGGATGTTGGGTTGCATACAAAGAGGAATTACCAGCAGAAAGGAAGAGGTACTAATGCCACTGTATAAGTCGCTGGTGAGACCTCACTTGGAATACTGTGTTCAGTTTTGGAGACCATATCTTGCAAAGGATATAAAAAGACTGGAAATGGTTCACAGGAAGGCGACCAAAATGATTTGGAGCCTGCGTCAGAAGCCTTATGAGAAGAGACTTGAAGACCTAAATATGTACACTCTGGAGGAGAGGGGGGACAGGGGAGATATGATTCAGACCTTTAAATACTTAAAGAGAAATAATGAACAAACAAACCTCTTCCAAAGACGGGGAAGCTGTAAAACTAGAGAGCATAACATGAAGCTGCAAGGGGGTAAATTGAAAGGCAATGTCAGGAAATACTTTTTCCACTGAAAGGGTTGTGGATGCTTGGAATGCCCTCCCGATGGAAGTGGTGGGGGCAAATACAATGACAGAATTCAAAATGGCATGATACAGACATAGTGGATCCCTTTACAGCAACAGGATACAATCAAACTAAACATATCTAATTTTACAACATACAGGGGTGTCCCACATGGAGCGGTGGGTTTACTCCTAAAACAGACATGAAGAGGGGTGGCGTGCACCTACTCTTGCCATCTTACTCGGCAAACTAGATGGACCATACTGGTCTTTATCTGCCGTCATTTACTGTGTTACTATGTATTCTTTTTTGTGTTCCTCTGTATCTCCAGGAACAAGCAGGAATGTAGTCCTCACATATGGGTATCATGGGTACTGACGGAGCCCATGCGGGAACGCTCCCCAGCGTCCAATAGGAACGCTTTTGGGAGCATCCCTCAGCACATGCGTGCTGCCTTCCCGCCTTTCCAACTGTCCCTCTTCAGTTCTTCGTTTTCCGCGGAGCCAACAGGACCTATTCCCTGTCACCGCAGAAAATTCAGTCTTTAAAATTCTTTCTTGTGGTCGCATTTGCCTACCACACGATGCCTACCGGTACCGCCAGTTCTTTTCTTTTCTTTAAAAAAAAAACAAAATACCCTTAAACTTAGACTGTTTCTTTTCAGAAACTTTCCTCTTTGGTGCTAGGCGCCATTTTGGGCATTAGGCCCTATTTTTCCTAAATCATGGAAAAGCCAACTAGTGGTTTTAAAAAATGTACTAAGTGTGGCGGTACCATTTCCGTCACTGACACCCATGATTGGTGTCTAAAATGTTTAGGACCTGATCATTCTCCAACTGAATGTCTCTCCTGCATGGGGATGACCAAAAGAGGAAGACAGACAAGGGCCTCTTCTTCCTCCCATGGATCTCAGGTAACTAAACACAAAAGCCGGTCCTCAAAGGGTAGCTCTCCTGCTAAGTATCGAGAGGCCATCGGCATTGCCCTTGAGGGAACCACACCGGCAAAACAGCCCCGGCGGGAGGCTTCGGCTTCCAAAGTATCGATGGGGCTTCAGGATGTTCTCGAGGCCTCAACCTCGCAAGAACTACCTGTGCCATGCTCAGGGGTTCCGGCCGTTCTTATCGGTACCGACACCCAAGCATCGGCAGCGTCGATAGACCAGAGGTTTCTTGCTATCAAACGCAGTATTGCAGCTCTTCTTTCAGCTGCGGTACCGGTGGTCCCAAGGACACCGGTGCCGACATCGACACTGATGCCGGTACCGATGGTACCGGCCCTGGTGGGAACTCTTCCCATGCCACCTCTGGCTGGAGTGGACAAAGCGGTACCGGGTCACCTCGGTACCGACTTCGATCGGTACCGGGATCGTGCTTTGCAAGAGCATCGGGGTCAGGAATACTTTGATTCCTCCGATTCCGAAGATTCTGACAATTCTGCTGGTACTAGAGGGTTTCTCCTGGCAGATCCCACTTCTCCCCAACGCAGAATGTCACCTCCAGAGGATATGTCATTTCAGGATTTCATCCGTGATATGACCAAAGGTCTTTCAATCACAGTAGCTCCTGAAGAGGAACCCAGAGCAAAGGAATTGGAAATCCTCCAATATCCTAAAGCTCCTAAGGAGGCAGCTACTCTGCCTATCCATGAAATCCTGCATAGCTTGATGCTCAGAATGTGGGAGACACCTCTGACTAGTTCTCCTCACTCTAGGAGACTTGATACTATGTATCGAGTTCCACCATGTCCTGGATTTCAGAAAACTCAGCTGTCACACCATTCAATGGTAGTGGAATCAGCCATGCCTAGGATGAAAAGTGCAAAGAGGCATGCATCCAATCCTCCCGGTCGTGAATGCAGGACTCTGGATGCTTTTGGACGCAGAACTTTTCAGGCTTCCATGCTTTCAGCTAGGATCAGTTCATATATCCTATATATGGGAATGTTCCTCAAAGAAGTCACAGGAGACTTGGAACGTATGAGCCCATTTCTCCCAGATGATAAAAGACAAAATTTTCTTACTCTAGTTAAGCATGCTCAGGATGTCTCCAAGTTTGTCAATCGTGCAGCCTTTGACTGCTTCGGATGCAACAGCAGAATGTCTGCTATTGCCATTGGCGCACGACGGCTTGCCTGGCTACAGGCATCAGACTTGGAGACTTGGGTACAGGACAAGTTAGGCAACATTCCTTGCACGGGAGAGAATCTCTTTGGCAAGAATTTGACTGGGAGACCAGGGAGTTGGACCGAGGGAGAGCTCTAGATGTGGTGTATTTAGATTTCAGTAAAGCCTTTGACACTGTTCCTCACAGGCGACTTATAAACAAACTGAGCACCCTAGGGATGGACCCTAAAGTTACTGTTTGGGTTAGAAATTGGTTGGGTGGGAGGTGCAAAGAGTACAAGTAAATGGAGCTCACTCTGAGGAGAAGTATGTTACCAGTGGGTGCCCCAGGGATCTGTCTTTGGTCTGATTCTTTTTAACATCTCTGTTAGTGATATTGCGGAAGGGCTGTCGGGTAAGGTTTGCCTCTTTGCGGATGATACCAAAATCTGCAATAGAGTAGGCACCCAGGAAGGTGTAGATAACATGAGGAGGGATCTAGCTAAGCTTGAAGAATGGTCTAGAATTTGGCAGCTGGGATTTAATGTTAAAAAATGTAAGGTCATGCATTTGGGCTGCAGCAATCCAAGGGAGCAATATAGTATGGGGGTGAAGTACTTTTGTCCACTAAAGAAGAGCGGGACCTAGGCGTGGTTGTGTCTGATGATCTTAAAGTAGCTAAAGAGGTAGAAAAGGCGACGGCAAAAGCTAGAAGGATGCTTGGGTGCATACGGAGAGGAATGGCTAGCAGAAAAAAGGAGGTGATAATGCCTCTGTATAAGTCTTTGGTGCGACCTCATTTGGAGTATAGTGTGCAATTCTGGAGACCGCACCTTCAAAAGGATGTGAACAGGATGGAGTCGGTGCAGAGGGTGGCTATTAAAATGATTAGTGGTCTTCATTATAAAGCATATGAGGACAGCCTGAAGGATCTTAATATGTACACCTTAGAGGAAAGGCGAGATAGAGGTGATATGACTGAGATGTTTAAATACCTCTGTGGCATAAATGTTCAGGGAGAGAGCCTCTTTCAATTGAAAGCAAGTTCTGCTACAAGGGGACATGGGATGAGGGTGAAGGGGGATAGATTCAGGAGTGATATGCGGAAATATTTCTTTACGGAAAGAGTAGTGGATCCATGGAATAGTCTCCCAGTGGAGGTGGTAGAGATGAGGACAGTAACTGAATTCAAAAAAGCATGGGACAAACAGAGGATCTCTAAAGGTAAAAAGGGGACTGTTGTAGTTGTTGATATGGAAGGACAGACTAGATAGGCCATGTGGTCTTTTTCTGTCATCATATTTCTATGTTTCAAAGTCTACAGCCACTCCAGCCAAAAGAAAGCCTTATAAAAACCCCTCTTTTAGCAAAAAGAGGAAGTTGTATCCTTCCTATACCCAACTGAATCAGCCTTCAGGTCAGGTTGCCCAAAAGGGACAAACTAGACAGCAAAAGAAATCAAAAGGCCCGAGAGCCCAACCAGCTCTCCAGGTTTAGCCCCCTCTAGGGCTTTGACTCCTTCCTAGAGAGCTTTGCCTTCCTGCCTCTGAGGAGTCCTCAACCCCCCAATATTCCGGGCAGGTTATGCCACTTTGTCAACAGATGGCATCAGATAACAGCAGAAGATTGGACTTTGTCCATTGTAGGAGAGGGGTACAAACTTCATTTTCACAGCTTACCCCCTCCTACAATTCTAAAGCAATTCAATTCACAAACCTCTGCAGACAATCTGCTAGATCACGAGGTCTCCACACTTCTTGCCAAGGGGCAATAGAGGAAGTACCCATTCTTCAACAGGGTGCAGGGTTCTAACCCCCCCCCCCCCTATTTTCTTATTCCAAAGAAAACAGGAGGACACAGACCCATTCTAGACCTCAGAGAAATGAACAAATATCTGTTTCGAGAGAAATTCAAAATGATTTCTCTGGGAACTCTTCTGCCATATCTTCAAAGCCAGGACTGGCTTTGCTCTCTAGACTTAAAGGATGCATACATTCACATTCTCATCCATCCAGATCACAGGAAATTTTTACGTTTCCTTTTCAGGGGAAGACATTTCCAGTACAGGGTTCTTCCCTTTGGTCTGGCTTCAGCACCAAGGGTATTCATGAAATGTATGGCAGTAGAAGCTGCATTTCTACGAACCCTGGGGATTTTTGTCTTCCCTTACTTAGACGACTGGCTCATTTGAGCCAGTGGCAGAGGCCAGCACTGCACTGTCCCGTACAATACGAATCCTCCAATACTTGGGATTGGTAATAAACTTCCCGAAATCTCAACTAGTTCCTTCCCAATACCTAGAATTCACAGGAACCTGTCTGGATACCAGACAGGCAAGGGCTTTTCTTCCACAAGCCCGGTGTCTTCGCATAATGCAGCTAGCTTCCCAAGCAGCAGGCAAATCCTCCCTCACTGCTCGAGAGCTACTGCAGTTACTGGGACACATGTCATCCACAGTTCATGTAGTCCCATATGCTCGCCTCCACATGCGAGCAGCTCAGTGGACCCTCTCCACACAGTGGACACAAGCCATGGGTCATTTGTCGGACAAAATAACTATCTCTCAATGACTAATTTTGTCCCTCCAATGGTGGCAATCACTAGAAAATCTGACAGTGGGGTCTCCTTTCCATCAACCCCTCTTTCAGGCCACCCTAACAGATGCATCACAGGTGGGTTGGGGAGCACACCTGAATCATCTCTCTACCCAGGGTACCTGGACTCCACAGGAGGTTGGTTTACACATAAACCTCCTGGAATTAAGAGCAATTTATTTTATTTATTTATTTATTTAACTGCATTTATATACCGCTTTTCACCGGGTCAAAGCGGTGTAACACATAACATGAGGGGGGGTAGTATTTTACAGGGTGGGGCCATCACCAGGGGCAACAATTAATGATTTGGGTGGACATAGACATGTACACTTCTGCTGAGTCTAGGTATTAGATCGTGTGGGTAGGGTGGAAATTCTGATCAAAGGTGTTCACGAAATAGGATTGTTTTCAGCTGTTTCTTGAATGATGTGATGTCATCGTTGTTTCTGATGTGGTTTGGTAGGGAGTTCCAGAGGGATGGGGCATAGAGTTCGAAGGCTCTGTTGCAGGTCCGTTGTGTGGACTTGGTTCTTTTGTGGGGGACGACAATGGAGTTATTGGAGGATTGTCTGGTTGATCTGTTGTGAGATGGGCGAGGCAGAAGGTGGTGGAGTGAGGTGTTCCGTGTTTGGTGGATAGTCTTGTGGATGAGTAGGATCGCTTTGTACTTTATTTAGCTCTTCGAGTGTTCCACGCCCAGCTCAGCTACAAGACAGCCCTAGTCCAGACGGACAATCAGGTAGCCATGTTCTATGTGAACAAGCAGGGCGGGACAGGCTCTCTGTCGTCATGCAACGAAGCTGTACGACTATGGGCCCTCGCCAGAGAGCATCAAATTCACCTTATAGTGGTATATCTTCCAGGCATTCAAAACCTTCAGGCAGACAAACTCAGTCGAGTACTGCTACCTCACGAGTGGTCACTCCACCTAGACCAGGTGGCAAAGATATTTCATCTCTGGGGCACTCCAGACAAAGACCTCTTTGCAAGTCTACTGAATGCCAAACTTCCCTGGTTCTGTTCCAGAATTCCGACGCACAACTGTCAGGCAAGAGATGCCTTCCTCCTTCACTGGGGCCAGGACTTCCTTTATGCCTTCCCACCCATTCCCCTCATCCCCAAAACACTCTTCAAGCTTCAGAGAGACAGGGATCGCATGATTCTCATAGCACCACGATGGCCATGCCAAACGTGGTATTCTCTGCTTCTACATCTCTCTCCAGCGGCACCTCTGGAGTTAGGGCATGCTCCAGATCTCCTTTCCCAGGAGAACAGGATGCTATGGCACCCGAATCCCCAGTCCCTGCACCTCACGGCCTGGTTGCTGAAGGCTTAGATCTCCAGGATTTCAACCTGTCCCAGCAGGTAAAAGATATCCTTCAGGCTTCTAGGAAACTTTCCACAAGAAGATCCTATGCCTTCAAGTGGAAACGTTTTACTATATGGTGCTCCAAGAGGGGATTAAACCCTCTGGTCATACCCTTAGAATCGATACTAGAGTATCTCCTTCACTTATCGAATTCTGGGTTAAAGACCAATTCGGTAAGAGTCCATCTTAGTGCAATTGCAGCTTCTTATAAGCCTCTAAATGGACAACCAATTTCCTCTCATCCACTGCTATCAAGATTTATGAGAGGCCTTTTATTAACTAAACCTCCCATCAAGCCACCACCGGTGGCATGGGATCTAAATCTAGTTCTCGGGCAGCTCATGAACTCGCCTTTTGAACCTTTGGTCACTACAGTCCTTAAGTTTTTGACTTGGAAGGTCATCTTTCTAATTGCAATCACCTCTGCTCGTTGCATTAGTGAATTGCAGGCTTTAGTGGCTGATCCTCCTTATACTAGATTTCATCATGATAAGGTTGTTCTTCGAACTCACCCACACTTTATGCCAAAGGTGGTTTCGCCTTTTCATTTAAACCAATCAATTTATCTTCCTGTATTTTTTCCGAGGCCTCACGCCTCTAATGCAGGAAGAAACCTTCATACTTTGTATGTAAAAGGCTAAGGTCCTTTTACAATCCAAAGAACACAGCAACAAAGAAAGTCCTCGCAACGTTTTGTAGCTTTTGACCCTAGTCATTTGGGACTTCCAGTCTCCAAAAGAACTTTATCTAAATGGATTGCCCAATGCATATCCTTTGCTTGTGAGAGTAAGGGTCTTCCTCTTCATGACCATGTCACAGCTCATAATGTGAGAGCCATGGCAGCTTCTATGGCTAATCTCCACTCTGTGTCTATCGGTGACATCTGTCGAGCAGCCACCTGGACTTCGGTACACACCTTCACAGCCCACTATTGCCTAGATAAAGCCTCCCGTCGGGATGCCTTTGGCCAAGCTGTTCTTCAAAATCTTTTTCAAACTTATACCAACTCCTACCCACCAACCCTGGTGGGATGCCAGAGATCCATGGGAGGAAGGATTCTCACCTTCGACGGTGGCACCTTCCTGGAGCTTTCTCCCTGGCATCTTCAGCTAGGGAGTCCCCATATGTGAAGACTACATTCCTGCTTGTTCCTGGAGATAGCGTAGTTACTCACCTGTAACAGGTGATCTCCGGGAACAGCAGGAATTTAGTCCTCACAACCCACCCACCTCCCCTAGGAGTTCTCTCTCTCTCTCTCCCTCTATCCTTTCACTCAGCTACAAACTTAACTGAAGAGGGACAGTTGGAAAGGCGGGAAGGCAGCGCGCATGTGCTGAGGGATGCTACCAAAAGCATTCCTATTGGACGCTAGGGAGCGTTCCTGCGCGGGTTCCGTCAGTACCGATGATACCCATATGTGAGGACTAAATTCCTGCTGTTCCCGGAGATCACCTGTTACAGGTGAGTAACTATGCTTTGCAAGCTTCTGAATTTTGTGAAAGCTGTGTTTTTTGCCTTTATTTGTGCAGCCACTTCTTTGGAGAACCAAATAGGTTTCCTTTTCCTCTTGTTTTTATTTACTTTCCTCACATATGTATCTGTTGCCCCTTTCATTGCCTCCTTTAGTTTAGCCCACTGCAATTCCACTTCCCTTATTCCTCCTACCCTGCCAACTTCACTTTCAGGCCACTATACTGAAGTCAGTGTTTTTGAAGCCTAGGACTTTGAGCTTGCTGTGATTGGACTCTGCTTTGGCTTTTATCTCAAACCACACCATGTGATGATCAATGCTGCTCACATGGGCACCCACCTGGACATTCGACACATTATCTCCATTGGTGAGTACTAAATTCAGCATTGAACTTTCCCTGGTCGGTTCCATCGCCATTTGTCTAAGCAATGCATCTTGAAAGGCATCCACAATTATTTTCAGATTTGCAGAAGGAATGCTTCAGTCTACATCAGGTAGATTAAAGTCACCCAATATGATCACTTCCCCCTTCATGGCTACCTTTGCAGTATCAATAATCAAGTCTCTATCCATTTTTTCGGTTTGATTTGGTTGCCCATAGACTACACCAGTATGAATGATAGTACCATCTCCTCTTTCCAGCACAATCCACAGTGCTTCTTCTTTTCCCCATGTCCCCTGCATTCAGCAGCTTTAATATTGCTTTTGACATATAGGGCTACCATTCTTCCTTTTTTGCTTTCTCTATCTCTTCTAAATAAATTATAGCCAGCTAAGCCTACAGTATATCCTATTTATGTGACTTGTTAAACCTTGTTTCTATAATGGTCACAATGTCCAAATCCATTTCTATCATTGGGGCTTCTGGGTCAGGTAATTTGTTGGCTAGGCTTTGATCATTTGTGCTCATTGCTTTCCAGCAGTTGTTGACTGGCTTGCCTGTATTTTGCATGGATTTTGTTCTACATGCCTGTGCTTATTTGCCATTGATGTGTGGGTTAATAGTGTGCTGTTTCCAATGGTATTATGTTTTTGCTGTGAGTGACGTCCTGAACTTATTCTTCTCCATCCATCACCCCCTTTCCCTTGTTTAAATGCCTGTCCATATACTGCCTGAATTTTTCACTTAAGATCCTTTTCCCTGTGACAGAGAGATGAAGTCCATCAACACAGTATAGATTCTTGTTGTTACATCTATTTCTAAATCCTTCTTGTTTGCAGCAGATTTGGAGCCATGTGTTAAAGTTGTTTATGCAATGCAGCCTTTCTGCCTCCTTACCAAGAACAGGTAGAACTTCTGAGAATGCTATAGTGTTAACATGGGCATGAGTTTCTCTCCTAGAGTCTGGAAGTCCCTTTGAACTACACAGGCACTGTTTCTAGCCAGGTCATTTGTACCCATGTGGATGACGACATCAGTTTTGGAGTGCTCACTTTCTGCATTAACTATACTACACATGGGATTTGGTTCGTATTCCTACTGTCTGAAGAGCCTGGAAGTCATTTGACCATCTTCTGTCAATTGGATTGTGTTCCCAAGTTGGTGCCTCTGATGATGGAATCTCCAAGTAGTAGTAGTTCCCATTTTGTGATTTTTTCTTCATATTTCCAGTAAGAAGGTTCCACTGACTACTGACCTTGTTACTGTATCCCAGTATGATGTAACTAGCTGCATTGAAACTTGGCACACTGTGGCTAACGCTATGTATGGAAATGAACTTACACTTCCCTACCTGACAGAGTGGGCGGTGTGGGGGTGTAATGTTTATGATGCCTACGCCACTGATCTTTGTTCAGCATGGTTCATTTACTACTGAATTTTCTGGCGCCCTCTGTTTGTTTATCGGTATCTATGACATATGTTAGCTGTATGAACCTCTGCATAGAGTCGCTACAGACTTGTTCCTATTTCTTGAACGGTTGGTATCCTTTGAGCGAGATTCCCACAAGCTCCTCCGTTGCCCCCACTCTCACCGGTAGGCTCCGCCATTGCATCACTCCTCTTACGCTCCAACTTTTCCCACCTGCATACGACTTTCTTCCAGAGAATTTCCCTGCTCTCTCTCCCAACACACAGATCTCAACCTGGACCTCCACCTTATCTTCCGCTTTTGATCGTGTTGCCCCTCTGCAACCTCAACCGTTTAGGCACCCTTCCACCTGTCATCCTTGGTACCACGCTGGACTTCACCTCCTATGCTTTCACCTCCGTTGGGCGGAGCGTAGGGGGTGTAAGCTCCGCACCCCACTCACGCTAGCACAGTTCCATGATCATCATCGCCACTACCGTTCCTCAGTTCATCAAGCCAAACTTTCCTACTTCTCTGACCGCATCACCAATGCCTCCAATCCATCCGGTCAGCTTTCTTCTACACTCCGCTCCCTTACCTCACTACAGTCCGGCTCTCTCCCCTACTCTTCCTCAGCTGACTCCTACCCCTGCTCAGCTGGCATCTTTTTTTGCAACCAAGATTCTTGATCTATGCGCATCATTGCCCTCTTGCCCTTCCCCTCTATCCTCTCATCCACCTCCCTTCTCCCTCTCCTCCAATCACTTCCCCTGTCTCTCATACCTGGTCCACTTTTCACCCCCTTTCCACCTCAGAACTTGTTAAGTCCATCGCTGTAGCACATAAGACTGTCTGCCCTCTGGACCTCATTCCTTCCAGGTGGCTCCTCGAACCCTCTCTCGCCCTAGTACCTCCTGTTCTAACTATGATTAACTCTTCTCTTTCCTCTGGCACCTTCCCCTCCCTTTGGAAACATGCTATAGTACGCCCCATTCTAAAGAAGTCCTCTCTCAATCCACAAATCTCCTCACACTACTGTCCAGTTTCAAACCTTCCCTTTCTTGCAAAAATCTTAGAGAAAGCTGCCTTTGCCCAACTGTCACAGCACCTCATTTCTATAAACTACCTTCATCCTCGTCAGTCTGGTTTCCGGCAAGGTCACAGCATCGAGACAGTCCTACTAGCTTTCCTGAACGAACTTCACTCCTCACACAACAGGGGTGACATCTCGGTGGTGGTCTCCTAAGATCTCTCAACAGCTTTCGACCTCGTTGATCACTCACTTCTTCTTTCACGTCTCCGGGATGCTGGTCTACGTGGTTCTGTTTTTTGTTGGTTTCACTCTTTTCTCTCTTTGCTCCTTCTCTGTAGCCTCATCAGTTAACTCACAGTCATCTTCAGATCCTGTTCCCCTTCCTTGTGGTGTGCCACAAGGCTCTGTCCTGGCTCCCCTCCTTTTTAATCTGTTCCTTGCCCCACTTGCCCTCCAAATTCAACAGTTAGGTTTATTAGCATTCTACTATGCAGACGATATTGTCATTCTCCATCATACCAGCCCTCTGCATCCCGACCTGGGGCCCCTAAATTCCTGTCTCTCCCTGGTAGCACAATGGTTATCAATGAACTGCCTGCACTTAAATCTGACCAAGAACTCTTCTACCTGGTTTACTTTCGGGGGTCCCTGTCCTTCTACTGCTCCTACCCTTGGGAATTCCACCATCCCTTTGGTCACATCCTTTCGCGACCTGGGGGTCATACTTGATTTCCGATTTATCCCTTAGAGACCATATCTCACAACTTACCAAAAAATCCTATTTTTTCCTTCGTCAAATTTGAGCTATCTGCCCTTTCCTTTCCCTCTCCGCTCTGACCACTCTCACTCTGTCCACAGTCATATCGCGCCTTGACTTCTGCAATTCCGCTCTCACAGGTATCTCACGTACTCAATTACACCATTTGCAACTTATCCAAAACACAGCAGCTAGAATTCTTACCCACTCCTCATGTACAGACCATGTTACTCCCCTATTACTCCGTCTACACTGGCTCCCCATCGAGTACCGTATTCAGTACAAGATCCTTATCCAGGTACATCAAGTCATCCATACCCACACACCACAATATCTAGCTGACCTTCTCCACTTCTATGTTCCTACATGCAACCTCCGTTCACTGCACATAAACCATCTTCACCTTCCCCCTCCGTCCCGCACACACCTGCAATCTACCCGGCACTCAGCCTTTTTCTTCCTCGGTCCTGCCCTTTGGAATTCCTTGCCCACGTCCCTCCGTTTAGAACAAAATTATGCCACATTTAAAGCTTCACTAAAAACACATCTCTTCACCACTGCCTACAACCTCTCAGATCCACACTGATGCCTAGGTTATATTTATGTCTGTAGACCTCTCTCTTTGTCCTGTCTGTATGCTTGTTATCTCTCTTTCCTGTCCACAATTGTAGTTCTCTTTCCTTTCCCGGCCTAAGGCCCTATTTAAATGTTATATTTTCTTATTGTAAACCGCCCTGACGTCATAAAGGGCGGTATATCAAAAATCCAATAAACATAAACATTTGGCCAATATAATTACATCAGGAGATTTAAATTTACATGCCAAAACTGTTGGTTGACAGTTTTGTGACTGCATTCTGCATCAAAGGGTTATATATTTATTTAAAAACATTTATATACTGCAACTATTTAAACATTCTATGCGGTTTACATTCTTAAAAACACATAAATACATCGCAAAGAACTATCAACCCATCACTTTCACCTATCTGTCTATCCCAAAAGTCCTCCCCAACCATTAACTCAGGAAAGGGAAGGCTTTTAGAGCTTTTCAAAACTGCTCCTAATACAGTTCCTGCCTCAGTCCAAGGGGAGATTTATTCCACTACATGGGCATGGCTGTCCAAAATGCTGGCACCCCCAAGTTCTGCTACCGCACTATTCAATGGTGCAGAACTAGCAACAGACTATCCTGAGTGGATCTCGTACGGCCCGGTTGGTATCACTGCAACACATCCTGAAGATAACTCAGCCCACCCTCTCTCAATACCCTAAATGTCAATAATAACATTTTGAACACACAACATTCATATATTGGTAATTGAATTCAATTGCTTCAACACATTACTAACCAATTCCCTCTTTTACCTGACACTACCCGAAGAGCCGCATTTTAGACCACTTGAAACATCCTCACCACTCCCTCAAGCAACTCCAGCCATCACCAAACCTTCAGTAATTTCCTGCATCGCTGCCTCATCTAAAAATGGGCACAGCTGGCGCACCAATCTCAACTGACCATAAGTCCCTCATCTCTTTTACCAACCCAGCTTCTCCCCTAGAATATACAACTACTCTGGCTGTACCTCAAGCTCTAACTTCCCACAAACCGAGACCTCAGATTTGTGGGTGTTCAGTACCATATGATTTTCCTCCAACCAATCAACCATCTTCTCTCTTTGCCTGCCTTATCACTGTACACCCCCACTATTTAAAAGCTGCTCTAGATAATAGAGGAAAGCCGACAGTCACCCAAGAGCACATGGTTCGGAACAATGTAGCCTTAAAGGATACTAGCAAAAGATTGAAGTTAGGGCATATCATCAGAGAGGTTCTAATAAAGACAAAAGTAGCCCAAATGCCCTTGAGTACAGAGCAGACTGAACTTAAAGATTCCAAATTAACCCTGCCTACCGACAGCCAGATTAATATGAATAAAATACAGCCTCTAAAATGCTTGTATGCAAATGCTAGATGTCTAAAAAATAAGATGGGAGAGTTAGAATATATAGCACTAACTGAGAGGTTAGATATGATTGATATCTCAGAGACATGGTGGAAGGAGGACAACCAGTGGGACACTGTGATACCTGGGTGCAAACTGCATCGTAATGATTGAGCAGATCAAATTGGTGGAGGGGTTGTGCTCTATGTTAGAGAGGGCATTGAGTCACAAAGGATTAAAGTTTTGCAGGAAACAAAATTCACTGTAGAATTTTATTTAATTAATGTATATGTTTTTATATACCACGCTATTACAGATCAGTGCAGTTTACATGAAACATATGAATGTGTGTTAGAAATAACATAGATAGCATAGTAATTAGATTATATGGTTTACATGGTTTACAATCTAACATGGTTTACATCTGAGGTGAAACTAGTAACATATTTACATTACAGGCGTTTACATCTGGGGTATAACTAGGAACAAATTTACATTGCAGGAGTTTTCCTCTGAGGTATAACTAGGGACATATTTATATTACAGAAGTTTACATCTGAGGTCAAACTAGGGACATGTTTACATTACAGGAGTTGTATTAGGAACATATAAATAAATACTGGAGCATATTCGCAGTGATGGGCTGTTTCCGTTTGTGTGGCTAGTCTAGGGTGGTTGGTTGTACATTAGTTGGAAGAGATAAGTCTTCAATGCCTTCCTAAAGGTTGTGAGATCTGGGATAGCACGTATCATTGGGGGTAGGGCATTCCATTGGGTTGGTGCATATAGAGAAAAGGCACGGATCTTGGTTGACTGGCTCCAGGTCCTTACTGTTGATGGAGTCATGAGAGAGTTTACCATGCATGTTCTCCTGGTTCTAGTCTCCAGCGTTTTTTGAATCAGTTCTGAGAGCGAAGTTGCCGACATTGTATGCAGGGCCTTGAAAGTGAGTAGCATTGCTTTGTAGGTCAGGCGACTTACTATGGGGAGCCAATGAAGCTGAATTAGAATGGGAGTGATGTGGTTGTATCTGGATGCAGCTAGGATTGTGCGGGCAGCTGTGTTCATGGCAAGTTGTAGTGGCTGGAGGGTGTGCTTCGGCATACCATGAAGGATGATGTTGGAGTAGTCTAGATGAGGGAGGATGAGGGCTTAAGCAACCAAGTGGAAGTCCGAGGTCTCGAGGAGAGGACGTAAGTGCCGGAGGATTCTTAGTTTATAGTAGATTGTCTTGGAGATATTTTGAGTGTGGGTCTCCCATGATAGGTGTTGGTCGATTGTTACTCCCAGATAGTGGACCTCTTGCTTGGTTATGAGGTCAAAGTCTTTTACTTTGAGGGAGAGCGGTGGGGTAAATGTGGGGTCTCTGTATATGAATAAGACCTTAGTCTTATTGGCGTTGACCTTCAGAGGTTGTGTGTCATGAGTCAATCTGAGACTGAGTTGAAGCATTCAACTATGGACTAGTAGTCCGGCTTGTCAATGGTGAATGGAGTGTATAGTAACAAATCATTGGCATAGATGTGGTAGAGTATGTTGAATGATTGGATGATAGCACAGATAGGCTGTATGTAGATGTTAAAGAGTAGGGAAGAGAGGGAAGATCCTTGGGGGACCCCTTGTGTTTGTTGGAAAGGCCTGGATGCCTGGTTGTCTATTCAGACTTGTTGTTGTCGGTCGGATAGGTAGGATTTGAACCAGTCTAAGGCTAAGCTTCTTACACCCTTTTGATAGAGTTGGATGAGCAAAAGGTTGTGGGTTAACAGTGTCGAATGCTGAGGCGATGTCCATAAATATGAGGATGAAGCCTTGTTTTTTCTTATCGAGGCCTTTATGGAGTCTGTCGAGAAGAGTCGTGAGAAGGGTTTCCACACCATGCTGTTGCCGAAATCCGTGCTGATGCTGGTCTAGAGGTGCACAGGAAACATAGAAACATGATGACAGAAAAAGACCACATGGCCTATCTAGTCTGTCCTTCCATAACAACAACTACAACAGTCCACTTTTTACCTTTAGAGATCCTCTGTGTTGGTCCCATGCTTTTTTGAATTCAGTTACTGTCCTCATCTCTACCACCTCCACTGGGAGACTATTCCACGGATTCACTACTCTTTCCGTAAAGAAATATTTCCGCATATCACTCCTGAATCTATCTCCCTTCACCCTCATCCCATGTCCCCTCGTAGCAGAACTTGCTTTCAATTGAAAGAGGCTCTCTCCCTGAACATTTATGCCACGGAGGTATTTAAACATCTCAATCATATCACCTCTATCCCGCCTTTCCTCTAAGGTGTACATATTAAGATCCTTAAGTCTGTCCTCATATGCTTTATAATGAAGCCCACTAATCATTTTAGTAGCCACCCTCTGCACCGACTCCATCCTGTTCACATCCTTTTGAAGGTGCGGTCTCCAGAATTGCACACCATACTCCAAATGAGGTCGCACCAAAGACTTATACAGAGGCATTATCACCTCCTTTTTTCTGCTAGCCACTCCTCTCCGTATGCACCCAAGCATCCTTCTAGCTTTTGCTGTCGCCTTTTCTACCTGTTTAGCTACTTTAAAATCATCAGACACAACCACGCCTAGGTCCCGCTCTTCTTTAGTGGACAAAAGTACTTCACCTCCTATACTGTATTGCTCCCTTAGATTGCTGCAGCCCAAATGCATGACCTTACATTTTTTAACATTAAATCCCAGCTGCCAAATTCTAGACCATTCTTCAAGCTTAGCTAGATCCCTCCTCATGTTATCTACACCTTCCTGGGTGTCTACTCTATTGCAGATTTTGGTATCATCTGCAAAGAGGCAAACCTTACCCAACAGCCCTTCCGCTATATCACTAACAAAGATGTTAAAAAGAATCGGACCAAGGACAGATCCCTGGGGCACACCACTGGTAACATCCTTCTCCTCAGAGTGAGCTCCATTTACTTGTACTCTCTGTCGCCTCCCACCCAACCAATTTCTAACCCAAGCAGTAACTTTAGGGTCCATCCCTAGGGTGCTCAGTTTGTTTATAAGTCGCCTGTGAGGAACAGTGTCAAAGGCTTTACTGAAATCTAAATACACCACATCTAGGGCTCTCCCTCGGTCCAACTCCCTGGTCACCCAGTCAAAGAAATCAATCAGATTTGTCTGACAAGACCTGCCTCTGGTGAATCCTGCCTCTGGAGTTGGTATGGTCCTGGGTCTGTTGGTACACAATCTTTTCTATGATTTTGGTTAGGAAGGGGAGGCTAGAGATGGGTCTGTAGGATTTGATATCTGATGGGTCAAGCTTGTTGTTTTTGATCAGAGGTCTGATGGCTGCTGTTTTCAATGGGGGCCGAAGGGTGCCTTCAGCTAGTGATATGTTGGCGATTCTAGCTACGATTGGGCTGAGATAGGTTTTTGTTTGTTTGATCCAGAAGGGTGGACAAGGGTCTGTTGGGGAGGTCGTGGTGTTGATCCCACTGATGACTCTTTCTATTTGATGAAGAGGGTATGGATAGAAGCATTCCAGGGTCGGTGAGGTGGAGCCGGTAGGGTTGTGGAGGGTCTTGGGTAGTTCAAGCTTTGCTGGGTTGGTTGTTGGCAATGTAGTTCTGCTTTGGAAGTAGGTGGCAAATTCATCTGGGGTTGGAGTGTTTATTGGTTGTTTTGTGGATGGATCTTTTGTGAGTGATTTGACTAGGTTGAAGAGTTCGCGAGGTTTGTTAAGAGAGTGCATGAGAGTGTTGGTGTGATGTTCCTTTCTCTTCTTGTTGATCATTCTTCGATGCTGTTGTAGTTTGTTCAGGTAGGCATCTTTGTCACTGATCAGTTTGGAGCATCGCCAGTGGCGTTCAAGCTTCCTGAGTTGCACTAGTGATTCACGCAGGTCAGCGGTGAACCATACTGCTGTGTGCTTTTTGTGGGCAGGTTTTGTGGATGGTGAGAGGAGTGCTGCTTCGGAAAGGTGGTTGTTCCAGTTGTCTAGTAGATTGCCCATGTCATTGGTGTCGGGGTTGAGGTGATGTAACGTGTTAGTGAGGAAGGTTACCTTCTCGAAATGCTTGAATCGGCGGTGCACAGGTGCACTTGGTGTGGGAGATTGCTGTTCTATGTTATCGTGTGGAATGTCAAAGAGGATGGCCTTGTGGTCAGACCATGGCACTGGGTGTACCTGAGGAGAGTACTGATTGTCTGTGGTGTTGTGGTGTCTCTAGTGTGGGTAGAGGTGTGAACGATTTGGTGGTATCCCATTGTGGTCATTGCGTCCAGGAATGCTGTGGAGTGTTTGACATGGAGAGAGGGAAGATTGAAGTCACCAAGAATCCAGAGCTGTTTTCATTGGATGTTGTTGCATGCTTGGTCAAGGATTGTTGGTAACAAAATAAATAATTGTCACTTCTCGGAGCTGATCGCTGTTAAGCTATATATTATGGATAAAGTTCCACTCTTTAACCAATCTTAAGACTAACTTACTATAAATAGTTTGAATTAGCGACTGGGTCTCAGAATATAGACTATTCACTCAGCCTCTTCAACGGGCATTGTGAAAACGTCGGTTATACATCAATGACCCATACTTTTTTGTCGCTGGTATATTCCTTATTTTTTATCCGATTTTTTCTTAAATTTTTCATTGATACATCTTAAATTACACGTTTCTTGAACTGTCTTCTAAAGGTATTAGATATACTAGGAATAGCAACAGGTAGAGATGAATGAAACTTTATGGCTACTTAGCTTAGAGTTTGGCTGCAGCAGTGTCGTCATTCCAGAAACCCTTTTCCTTACATGTAGAAGCTGCAATTCCCAATTATGTTAGAAAAACTTCAATTATGCCATCTGTGCTATTCAGACCATGTTATCTATTGCTGAATATAGCAATTTCTTGCTTTCACATTGCCTGCTTATGGTGGCGGCTTGTTGCTTTCATACTTCCCACGCATTCAATGGGCGCCGTAGCGTTTCACCATAGACGTTTCGTCAGGGGATTATAGTTGTCTGTAATGTGCATCCACCTCTCACCAAATGCGCGGCGTTTTGGTGAGAGGTGGATGCACATTACAGACAACTATAATCCCCTGACGAAACGTCTATGGTGAAACGCTACGGCGCCCATTGAATGCGTGGGAAGTATGAAAGCAACAAGCCGCCACCATAAGCAGGCAATGTGAAAGCAAGAAATTGCTATATTCAGCAATAGATAACATGGTCTGAATAGCACAGATGGCATAATTGAAGTTTTTCTAACATAATTGGGAATTGCAGCTTCTACATGTAAGGAAAAGGGTTTCTGGAATGACGACACTGCTGCAGCCAAACTCTAAGCTAAGTAGCCATAAAGTTTCATTCATCTCTACCTGTTGCTATTCCTAGTATATCTAATACCTTTAGAAGACAGTTCAAGAAACGTGTAATTTAAGATGTATCAATGAAAAAATTTAAGAAAAAATCGGATAAAAAATAAGGAATATACCAGCGACAAAAAAGTATGGGTCATTGATGTATAAACGACGTTTTCACAATGCCCGTTGAAGAGGCTGAGTGAATAGTCTATATTCTGAGACCCAGTCGCTAATTCAAACTATTTATAGTAAGTTAGTCTTAAGATTGGTTAAAGAGTGGTCAAGGATTGTGGCCAACTCGTCGGTGCTTGAAGAGGGTGGGCGGTAGAGGAGGCAGATTGTTAGGGTCCTGTTTGAGATTTGGATGATGTCTAGATTGGTAGTACTTTGTGTTAAAGTACAATGGAAGTGGAGGTTGCTTTTGGCTATTATTAGGACTACGCTTCCACATCGGTTTGTTCTGGGGCAGTTGAAGAGGTCGTACCCAGGAGATTTTATTTGGTTGGTGATCACTGTGTCTGTGTCTGTTAACCACATTTTGGTGACAAGAAGTAGGTCTAAATTTCGGTGTTTGAATCAGTGAGGGCAGGCCACTTGGTAAAGATAGAGCAGGCATTAATTAGCGTGCTGCTCAGGTTTGGCTGGGGTGGAGTCTTGTGTCTCTTAGGTTTTTGTGGTGGCAGGCAGTTTATGTGAATCAGATGATGATGGTTTGCTGTAGATGGTGGTTTGCTGTGGTGCGGGGGATAGTTAGGTCTTCTATGCCCCATGTTACTTACTGTAGGGATCAGACATTGAATTTGTTGTAGTGAGTCTGCCCACGTTATGAGCTGTGTTATCCAGAGGAGGAGGAGGAGGAAGAGTAGTGCATGGTGTCTGGCCATGGTGGTTGTAGGTCAGGAGGATAGATAGCATACTGTGGAGATGTGTGCTCTGCAGTGCTTTGGGTTGGTTGTTGGGTAGTTGGTGCAGGCTTTTATTAAGTAGCTATGCAGGTAGTCTACCTCAGAAATGGAGTCAAAAGGCAATGCAGCATATGCTATCCCCAAAGCAGTGAGGTATTAGTGGAGTGGCAAATAGGTGACAGTGGAAACCGCAAGCTGAGCAGCGTATGTTGTCTAAAGCAAGCTAAGCAATCTCTATGGATTGAAATTCCATGTAAAAGGGGGAAGGGGGAGGCGATGGCAGTGGGGGTATACTATCGACCGCCTGGCCAGAATGAACGGATGATGAAATGCTGAAAGAAATCAGGGAAGCTAACAAAGGTTACAACACAGTAATAAGAATGGGTGATTTCAATTACCCTGGTATCGACTGGGTCAGTGTCATGGCAGGACATGCTAGGGAAATAAAGTTTCTAGATGAAATAAATGACTGCTTCTTGGAGCAGCTGATTCATGAACCGACCAGAGGAGAAGCCATTTTGGACCTAGTCCTTAGTGGAACACAAGATCTGGTGCAAGAGATAAGGGTGTTGGTGCCACTTGGCAATAGTGATCACAGCATGATCATGTTTGATTTAATAAATGGAGGAGGGAGGGTAAGGAAATCCACAGTACTACCTTTTATTTTCAAAAGGGAGACTATGATAAAATGAGGAAAATAGTTAAGAAAGAACTAAAAGGAGCAGTTGCAAAGGTTAAAGATTTACATCAAGCTTGTGTGTTGTTTAAAGATACTATCCTGGAAGTCCAGACCAGCTGTATTCCACGCTTTAAGAAAAGTGGAAGGAAGTCCAAAAAACTGCCAGCATGGTTTAAAGGTGAGGTCAGAGAGGCAGTGTAGCCAGAAAACATCTTTCAGTAAATGGAAAAAGGAGCCAAATGATGAAAACTGGAAACAACACAAGCACTGGCAAGTTAGATGCAAGGCATTGATAAGGCAGGCAAAGAGAGAATTTGAGAAGAAGCTTACTGTGGAAGCAAAAATGCATAATAAAGACTTTTTCAAGTACATTCATAGCAAAAAAACTTCTGAGAGAGTCAGTTGGACCATTAAATGATAGAGGGGTAAAAGGGGCACTAAGAGGGGACAAGGCCATAGCAGAGAGACTGAATGAATTCTTTGCTTCGGTCTTTACTGAGGAAGATGTAGGAATGTAATCCATGACTGAAATGGTATTTAAAGGAGATGCTGCGGAAGAATTGAAAGAAATATTCATACACCCGGGAAGATGTATTACAAGTTTTTGATAAACTCAAGAGTAGCAAATCACCTGGTCCAGATGGTATACATCCAAGGATGTTGAAAGAACTGAAATATGAAATTGCAGATCTACTATTAGTAATCTGTGAACTATCATTAAAATCATCTGTAATACCTGAAGACTGGAGGATGGCCAATGTAACGCCAATTTTTAAAAAAGGGTTCAGAGTAGTTACTCACCTGTAACAGGTGTTCTCCAGGAGCAGCAGGAATCAGTCCTCACATATGGGTGATGTCGGCGCCGACGGAGCCCCCATGCGGAGCATTTCCCCAGCTTTCAAAGAAAGCCTTTGGGAATGCAGCCACGCATGCGCGGTCCCCTTCCCGCCCAAAGGTGCCATCTTGCTCAGTCCAATGACATAGCTAAAAGACAGCACGAAAAAGAAAATGAACTATATACAACTGCACCTCCAAGGGGAGGAGGGAGGGTCGTAAGGACTGATTCCTGCTGCTCCTGGAGAACACCTGTTACAGGTGAGTAACTACTCTTTCTCCAGGACCAAGCGTAAGAACATAAGATATGCCATACTGGGTCAGACCAAGGTCCATCAAACCCAGTATCCTGTTTCCAACAGTGGCCAATCTAGGTCATACGTACCTAGCAGTTTCCCCAAAAGACACAGGTTCTGCAATGCTTGTACTAGGTCAAGCATTGATATCCTGGGTCCCTTCTTAATAATGGTTTATGGACCTTTCCTCCAGGAACTTGTCCAAACCTTTTTTAAACCCAGCTACACTAACAGCCTTTACTACATCCTCCGGTAAGAACATAAGATATGCCATACTGGGTCAGACCAAGGTCCATCAAGCCCAGTATCCTGTTTCCAACAATGGAAAATCTAGGTCATACATACCTAGCAGTATCCCCAAAAGACAAAGGTTCCACAATGCTTGTATTGGGTCAAGCATTGATATCCTGGGTCCCTTTTTAATAATGGTTTATGGACCTTTCCTCCAGGAACTTGTCAGTCCTCACATATGGGTGACTCCCTAGCTCTGGGCTACCAGGAACCCAGGCTGAAAAATAGAGCTCCCTCTAGAGCCTCAGCAACAGTGAGAGAATCTTCTCTGAGACCACACCTGAACGGTAGCCCAACACCAGGGCCGGAGGGTAGGAGTTGCCTAAACCTCAAAGAGATTACGGAGTACCGCTTGCCCGAAAGCACTGTCCCTACGGGACTCCCTCTCAAGGCAGTAGTGATCCGCAAAAGTCTGGCTTGAAGACCAAGTAGCGGCCCGGCAGATGTCTGCCAACGGAACAGAATGGAAGTGAGCTACTGATGTGGCCTTCGCCCTGACCCGGTGGGCCGTGACTCGACCCTCCAGGGAGAGGCCGGCTGCCCTGTATGCCCAGGCGACATGCCCATATGGACATGCCCAGGCGACATGCCCAGGCGACATGCCCATATGGACAACGTACGCTTAGTGACAGGCAACCCCAATTTATTAGGGTCAAAGGAAAATGAAGAGCTGAGAAGCCCTTCTATGCCCCTGCTTACGTTCTAGGTAAAAGGATGCACCCTTCTACAATCCAGGGTATGCAAGACAGTTTCTGCCCTACTGGCGTGCGGCCTGGGAAAAAACGTTGGAAGTACCACCTCCTGGTTGAGATGGAAGGAGGACACTACCTTGGGAAGGAACTTAGGATGAATCCTCAAGACTACCCTGTTCTTATAGAACCTGGTATACGGCCTATCCGAGACCAGGGCCTGAAGTTCACTCACACGCCTGGCCGAGGTGAGTGCCACAAGAAACACCTTCCAGGATAGTAAACGTAACTGGCAGGTAGCCATCGGCTCAAAAGATGGGCGAGTCAGTTGCTGCAAGACCACATTGAGATCCCACTCAGTGGCCGGTGGACGAATAGCAGGCTTGAGCAGAAGCAGGCCTCTAAGGAAGCGAGACACCAGAGGGTGGCCAGAGAGGGATTGGCCATCCACCGGCGAGTGGTGAGCTGAGAGGGCACTGAGGTGGACCCGGACAGAGTTGGACTGAAGTCCCAGGTTGGATAGGTGGAGCAGGTATTGCAGTACCACCGGGACCGAGCAGGAGAAGGGATCCTCCTGCTGTTGAGAACACCAAGTGGAAAACCTACGCCACTTCAGAGCATAGGCCTTCCGAGTGGAATGCTTCCTGGAGGCCAACACCACCTTTTCAACCTCCTTTGGTAGGAGCAAGGGAGCAAGGACTAGCCTTTCAGCAGCCAGGCCATCAAATTGAGGGATTTGAGGTTGGGATGCAAGAGAGACCCCTGATCCTGAGTCAGAAGGTCGGGTTGCAACCCCAGAGGAAGTGGAGCATCCACCGCCAACTGCAGAAGAAGAGGGAACCACGGCTGCCTGGGCTACCTGGGGGCTATCAGGATCAGCGTGGCTCGGTCCTGCTGGGTTTTGAATAGAGTCCAGGCCACCAGAGGTGTGGGAGGAAACGCATACAGCAAGCCTTTGGACCAGGGGATCAGGAATGCATCTGCCGCTGCCCTCAGAGGATGCAGTTGTCTGGAACAAAACTTGGGTAGTTGCCTGTTCAGCGGACTGGCAAAAAGATCCATGGTTGGAAGTCCCCACTTCAGAAAGATCTGTTGGACTACCTGAAGATCTAACTGCCACTCGTGAGGCTGCAGGAGTCTGCTTAGCCTGTCCGCCAGGTAGTTTTCCTGGCCTGGGAGGTAGACCGCCGTGAGGGTCATGCTCTGATTGATAGCCCAGGAGCAGAGAGCTTGTGCTTCCAGGCACAGGAGTCGGGATCCTGTGCCTCCCTGCTTGTTCACGTAGAACATAGCCACCTGGTTGTCCGTCTGAATTAGGACAGACTGGTGAGAGAGGACCCGAGAGAAAGTCCGTAAGGCTAGCCGAATGGCTCTCAATTCCAACAGGTTGATCTGCTGGGCGGCCTCCCACGGAGACCACAGACCTTGGGTGCAGGTCCGCTGGCAATGTGCCCCCCAGCCTTGCAGGGAAGCATCGGTTGTCAGTACCTGAGTGTGTGGGGAGGCTCGAAAAGGAACACCCCCGACCAGGTTTGGGAGATGCCTCCACCAGCGTAGGGAGTCCACCAAGGGTTTGGACACCTTTATCCTGTCTGACAACTTCCCTGTGGCCTGCACCCACTGTGCCCTGAGGCACCACTGAGCCGGCCTCATGTGTAGAAGGGCATTTAGGGTGACATGCACTGTGGAAGCCATGTGACCTAAGAGCCGGAGGAAGTGTCTGGCAGAGACCAGAGAGGTTGCCTGAAACTGGCCGGCCAACTTCATCAGCCCGTGAGCTCTGTCCACAGGCAAATAGGCCTTTGCATGGATAGTATCCAACCTTGCCCCTATGAACTCCAGGTCCTGTGAGGGGACTAAAGTGGACTTTGGTAAGTTTATAACGAACCCCAGGTACTGAAGCAGGGATATGGTTCTGAAGGTGGCCTGCCTGGCCTCTTGCGGAGACTGGCCCCTGATAAGCCAGTCGTCCAAGTAAGAGAACACAAAGATCCCCTGATTCCTGATGTAGGCCGCAACCACCGCCAGGCACTTTGTAAAGACCCTGGGGGTGGAGGTGAGGCCAAAGGGAAGCACTCTATACTGGAAGTGTTTCCCTCCCACCACAAATCTGAGGTATTGCCTGTGACTTGGATGGATGAGGATGTGAGTATAAGCATCCTTCAGGTCTAAGGAGCATAGCCAATCTCCCTGCTGGAGGTAGGGCAGTAAAATTCCAAGGGTAAGCATCTTGAACTTTTCCCTCTCCAGAAACATGTTCAGATTTCTCAGGTCGAGGATGGGTCTGAGGCCTCCTGTTCTTTTTGGTACCAGGAAGTACCTCGAGTAGAAGCCTTGCCCTTCCAGGTGGTGAGGTAGCGGTTCCACCGCCTGGTCCTGTAGTAGACCTTCCAACTCCTGAAGGAGTAAGTTTATGTGCAGAGGGGGTCTTGGAGGCTCCCCTGGAAAGTAGGAGGGGGGTTATCTGGGTGAAGTGGAGCAGATAGCCCCTTTCGATGATGCTTAACACCCAAGTATCCCCTGTGATGGCTGGCCACCTGTCTGCGTACAGGGTCAGCCGACCTCCTGTGCCCTGGAGAGGAGGAGAGGCTATGCTAGCATAGTCAAAAACCCTCTCCCTGCTGAGCAGGAGCCGGAGTAGGAGGCTTGGGAGCCTTCTGCCTACGGGGCCCATGACCCTGCCCCTTGGCCTGTTGGCCTTGTTGGGGAGCTGCAGAGACCTGGTAGTGAGGGTAGGTTTTGTAGGCAGTGGTCCTCCTCGGGTAAAAGGTCTTCTTCTGAGAAGGGGCAGAGGTTTTCCTGGACAGCCTTGTCCGGGTAAGAGTCTCGGTCTCGAGTTCTGCAGCCTTTTCAGCCATGGGTTTGCCAAAGAGGTTTTCACCTCGACAGGGGACATCGACCAACTTGTCCTGTACCCATGGCTCGAGGTCCAAGGATTGTAGCCAGGCCTGGCAGCATGCACTGATGCCGGCCCCTGCTACTCGGGCCGAAGTCTCAAATCCATCGTAGGCTGCTCGAGAGATAAACTTCGAGCACTCTCGAATACCAGAAGACAAGGCCTTGAACCTCTGCAAGGGTTCCTTGGACAGACCAGCAGAGAAACCGGCAATCTCCTTTGCCAGGTCTCGAAGGTACATGCCCATGTACAGCTGGTAAGTCTGGACACGGCAAGTAAGCATAGAGCCCTGGAAGCACTTTCTACTGAGGGCATCCAGGTTCTGGATTTCCCTGCCGGGAGGCACCGAGGAGTGCATCTTCTGACTCTTCAGGCGATGCATGGCCGATTCCACAACCATGGAGTGGTGCGGTAGCCACTGTTTCCTCTAAGCTGTGCGCGCGCGCACACCTCGCCGAGCGAGCGCACATACTTTACAACAGAGCGCACAAATATTACAGCTCTGATTCTGATAGAAAACAACACAGACGTCTTAAAATGTAAAAGTTATGATTGTAATTACTAGAAATTTCCCGCTTCATTTAGTAATCGTCTATTTTCATTTAATTTGATTAAAATCAATGTGGTGTACATACTGTATTCTGACGTGTAGTCAAATTTTAAAGTATATAACTCCGAGTGTCGTTATGTGGCGCACAAAAATTTAACCTTCCTTCAAAAGCCGCACACAGCTGATATTTTATGCGCACACAGCCTACAGAAAATTAGAGGGAACATTGGCGGTAGCTGTGCCTTTTGGAACCCGGGGCTCTTGCGGACTCGATAGATGGAATCGACCCGCTTGCTTAAAACCGGCATCGAGGCCGGCGCCTCCCACATGCGGAAGTGCAACAGCTCCAGCATCGGAGGAACCGGCACAGTAAAGGCCTCCTTGGGAGGAGAGTCATACTGCAGGGCCTCGAGCTCCTCGGCTCTAGGCTCCTACTCGGGGTCCGCCGGGAAGGTCAAGGCTTTGGCCATGTCCCGTACGAAGTCCGAGAACCGGGTATCCTCCGGGGGGGACCTTGTCCAAGGCTCGGATCCTGGTGAGTCTGAAGGGACGCACCGAGTCCGGAAGGTGTCCAGGGATTCCTCTTCCTCCGTTCTCCCACGCCGATTCCTCCGAGGTGCTCCTTGTGGTCTTGGGCAAGCCACTTAACCCTCCATAGCCCATGTTCCCTGTAAAATAGTTATCTCCAAGTTATAATGCCCTGTTCAATGTAATTTCAGTTTGTTCAATGTAAACCGCACTGATGCAGAATAGCGCGGTATATAAGAGAATGTAAATAAATAAATAAATAAATAAATAAAACAGATATAGGTTGCAGCATTGTGAGATATTGATTTTTCTTTAGTTTACACACTTGCATTTTATGTTACCAAAATACTTGTTCTAGCAGTACATTATGTAGAGGTTCAGTACACATAGAAATTATAGAATTTTGGAAAGAGGCTGATCTGAAATTGCTCTGTTCCCAAGCATATAGATCTTATTTAGTGGATATTTGTAAAGTTAGTAGACAAATAAAACAATAACATTAACTTGAGTTGATTGGATAAACAAAATTTTAATTGTTAGCAATGATCTAGGAGAGGTTTGAAAAAAAAAGAGAGAGAGAGAGAGAGAGGTGAGGCTATAGCCTTGGAAAAGGCAATGGGCGTGCTGCTCCGAGTGTGATGATCTGGGCCACCGGAATTCTGACTGCTTTAAGACTCCGAGGACACCACCCACAAGGCCTGAAGAACATGAACCTTGCATATTTATGCCTCTGAAGAGACATGACTAGGTAGGGGGGAATAGGCCAAGAAGAACCCGAGGAAAGCCCTGAGGCCCAACCACAAATGCCTTGAACCTTCTTAGGCCTCTCATCTCAAAAGGATCTCTTAAACACCATGATTAGTGAGTAACCTCCACAGATCCTTGTGGGCACTGCGATTATAGGATCAGTCCTCAAATATTTTTAAGTTTCCACAGCACTCTCACTGAGAACCGGGTATAAGATAGACTTTAGTCGCACCTGAGAGATTATGTGGCTGTTCTGTTAGAAGCCATGCTCCTTCCTATTGGGATTGATGTTATAAAATGCCGTGAAGCACTAGTCTATATTGTAAGGACTTTATCTATATTTTGTTTAGGCAGTTGCTAATTAGAATGAGCACTGTTTACTCATATTGTTATGCTTATTGAAAAGGATCTACATTTATATTTTATATATACCTTTTGTTTACAAAAATACTAAGTTACTAACACTAATCTGTTATGTTTTTTTGAAGGTGTGAATAAACAGGTAGACAAAAGTGAGTCAGTTGACATAGTGTATCTGGACTTTCATAAAGCCTTTGGCAAGCTCCCTCATGAGATACTTTTGGCAAAATTAAAAAGTCATGGGATAGGAGGCAGTGTACTATTGTGGATCAGGAACTGGTTAAAAGATAGAAAGCAGAGGGTAGGGCTAAATGGCCAATTTTCCCAAAGGAGAAAGGTGAATAGTGGAGTACCCCAGGGATCTGTGCTGGGTCCGCTGCTTTTTAAGATATTCAAAAATGACCTGGAAATGGGAATAATGAATGAGGTTATCAATAAGGACACGTGCCAGAGGCACTGAAACAAGCCATGATACGACCCGTCTCTAAGGGCGCAAGGCTGAGCCCTACGGACCCAAAATCATACCACCCCATATCAAGTCTACCATTCATATCAAAGGTTATCGAAAAAGTGACACAGAGGCAACTACAGGACCACACTGATCTGCAAGCCCTGTTAGACCCTCAGCAGCATGGATCAAGCCACCGCACAATGTAGAAACACTAATCATACACCTTTTTCACAATCTGCTCAAGGGACTAGACAATATAAAAAATGGATTTTTGCTAGTATTCTTAGACATCTCAGCGGCATTCGACACAGTCTCCCACACAATAATGCTAAACCGATTACAGGAGATCGGGCTATGCAACAATACAATAAAATGGTTCACATCATATTTAAGTAACAGAACGCAGCAAGTCAAATGTGCCCAAAGAAAATCATCACAGTTCCCCATCAACCAAGGAATACCACAAGGATCAGCGCTCTCATCCATTCTATTCAACATCTACATCCAACCGATCTGTGGCATCATCAAACGCCACATGTTACAATATCACATCTATGCTGATGACATTATGGTGTATGCTCCAATAAACACACTAGTTCCTGATATGGTCCCCGTGACTCATTGCCTTGAGGACATGAACAACTGGCTCGCAGCTTGCAACCTGAAAGTCAACTTTGACAAAACGGAAGCAATGACCATAACCAGGAATCCCAATTTTAACCCACCTCAAGCCATCAGCATCATTAACCAAACAATACCAATAAAGGACGAGGTGAAATACTTAGGTGTCACCCTGGACAGGAATTTAAACCTTCAATCACATATAAGCAAAACCGCTGTAAAGGCATACCAACGATTGAAGTTCATCCGGAGACTCAAACCAATCCTCAGCCAGGACCATTTCCGCACTGTATGCCAGGCAGTCACCATCCCAATACTGGACTACGGAAACTCCTTATTTTAAGGACTGCCTAAGCAGGCTACCCATCCACTCCAGCTAGTACAGAACACTGCAGCTAGCATCATAACCGGCACAGCCAAGCACGAGCACATTACACTTATACTTCGGCAACTGCACTGGCTACCAATATCTGCACAGGCAAGATACAAAATGACCATAAACATATTCAAGATCATACACCTATGCACAGCAGATATCCTCCATAGTTTGCTAACCAGAGACGCAATCAACCGACCCAGACGAACCAACAGCAGCAATAGACTCCGCACACCCACTGGATACCATAAAACAACACAAGTTACCTCCAACAGAGCCATATCCCTCAGCACCGGCCCTCTGGAATTCCCTCCTGGATGAAATGCGGGCGATAAATGACCTCAAAGTCTTCCGCAAATCCCTCAAAACCTTCTTATTTGTGGAATTTTATAACCAAACATCCTAGACTCCCTTAATCACGCTGGAATGTAAGACAATCCCTTCCGCTATAGTCTATATGTACGTTGTGTCGCCCCCTGTTTAATGTAGACCTAACCTGAGTAACCAACCACTTTGATTGAAGGAGAAAGTGGTATACAAATATGGATAAATAAATAAATAAAATAAAATAAATCAAATCTGCAGGTGACACAAACTATTCAAAGTTGTTAAAATTGCAAAAGGATCTTGATAAATTGGAAGACTGGGCATCCAAATGGCAGATGAAATTTAATGTGGACAAGTGCAAAGTTATGCACCTAGGAAAAAAAAACCCCAAACTATGGTTTGCAAGGTTCCACATTAGGAACCACCACCCAGGAAAAAGATTTAGGTGTCATTGTGGATACGGGAACAGCAGCCATCATGGAGGGAGTTGAGCGGGAGCTCCTCCTCCTCATCTCCCCTACCTGCCACATCGCCATTAAAATCAGCTGCTTCGGAGGCAGGCCCGCGCCTTGCGGGCCCGCGCCAGAGGGCCTCGCCAGAGGGCCCTTTGGCGTGGCCCTTAGGCGTTGGTCCGGGGCGTCTGTTGCTGAAGGTAGCATTGATGTTATGCTTTGGACTGAGTGACATGCTGCTGTTTTGTGGTAACTCGCAGTTCCATGTTCCTCTTCTTCACTTATCTGTTTAACTGTCTCTGTCCTCTTTTCTGTCCTATCATTTAAATGGCGTTCTTTTCCTTTTTTCCCTAAATGATATGGTATTGTAAACCGCTCTAATGCCTCTGGCCTGAGCGGTATATCAAATTTAAATAAACATAAACATGTTAAAACCCTCCGCTCAGTCTGCAGCAGCACCCAAGAGAGCAAATAGAATGCTAGGAATCATAAGGAAAGGAATGGAGAATTAAACAAAGGATATAATAATTTATTTATTTTATTTATTTATCGTTACTTTTATACCACTCCTTCCTGAGATCAGGGGCAGTGTACAATGAACGACATTATTACATAGAACAATTTTTTTTAATGTAACTTTTTTATTAATAATTTCCATTAATAACACAAACATTGTCTGCCACCTCATTATGCAATTTTTACATCAATTACACAATCCCATTTATTATATTCCCTCCTTGCTATTACAACTGCTATAGTGCCTATACTGCTTCCTTCCCCCCCTCCCCTCCCCTACCCGCTCTAATTTCCCCTGCATTTTTATTGCGATGTCTCATCATAACAATCATAATCATCTCAATTATATGCATACTCTCCCTACTTATCCCAATAACATGCCATTCATAATATTAATAACAATCTCTGCACTGTTACATCCCTCCTTTACTCCCCCCTCACCATTGCTCCCCCTTCCCAGGTTTCCAACCATCTCCATACCCTCTTCCATTGTTCCACACTCCTCTCCCCTTTCCCTTGCCTCAGTTTCGTCAGTCGATGCATCAAACACATTTCTGTCATTCTTCTGATAAAGCCTTCACTATGTGGTGTGGATGACCCTGACCAATATTTTGCTATCTCACACCTTGCTGCTACTGTGCAATGATGTAATACCCCCTTTTCCCTCTCCGAGATATCCTCCTCTAGCTGATGCAGTAAGCAGACCTCTGGCTTCCTCTGCAATCTATGTCCTGTCATCTCATAAATTATATCCAACACCCTTTCCCAATATTTTTGGATCTGTCCACACCGCCACCACATATGTAGCATATCTCCTCTCTCTTAACATCCCCTCCAGCACAAATCAGATTGTTGCAATCCTGCTCGCCTTTTGCGAATCGGTGTCCAGTACCACTGATATAACATTTTATAGGTGTTTTCTTTTATTTGATTGGCTATTGATATGCCTGCCACTGTCTGTATTACCTTATCCCACTGTTCTTTATTCCATTTTGCCCCTAAATCTCCCTCCCATTTCTTCATAAACTCTAATTTACCCTCTCCTCCCTCCATTAACCCTTTATATATCTTGGACAAAGCTCCTTGTTGGCCTAACTGTCCTGACATTAGGGCCTCAAACCATCCCCTATTTTCCCAAAGATCCTTCCACACTTTCTGCTGTTGCAAAAAATGACTGACCTGCATATAGCTCATTTCGACTATGCCAATGTAATTCTGCAGGGACTTCCGCATACCACCCTAAATCCACTCCAGCTCGCAATGAATGCAGCTGCCAGAATCCTACACGGAGCTTCCAGGAAGGACAACGTAACACCAATCCTAAAATACCTCCACTGGCTTCCCATCCAGTGCAGACTCTCTTTTAAAATTCTAGTAATGACATTCAAGGCCATCAACAAGCTCACCTCCACCTCACTCACTGAGCTAATCCACCCTACGCCCCCTAACAGATCCAGAAGGGCCGTAGCCATCAACACGCTGGTAGTTCCAAAGGCAATAACAAAATGCACCCAAGAAACGATAAACAGGGCAATAAGGTTCTATGCACCCAGATGTTGGAATGCCCTTCCGCCCAACATCAGGGCAATCGCTGACCTTGCCCAATTTAGGAAGGCACTGAAACACCACCTTTTCCTCATGCATTATTCCAATGACAGCACACAAACGGCCACCCCCCACCAGGACGGCCCCACTAATACACCCAGGGAGCAATGAGGCAGTTATACCGAACGGTGCCAAGGCAAACCATGCATTCCATGTAAATAGCAGAATGTATATAGTCAGCACTTTTGTAAATAGTCTCTTCCCAATGACATGCCCACCTGGGCCGGGGTCTTGATCCCCAGTGTGTATATAGTTACCTGATTTTGTCCGTTAGATCACCTCTTCTATTGTAAATACAGCGCAGCCTAGGCCGCAATGTATACATTATTGTTGTATGTAAACCACGCTGATTTTAAATAGCGCGGTATAAAAGAGACATTAAATAAATAATCATTTCTTGTTAGCCCTTGTAAATCCTTAATACCCTCAAAATCTCTAACCCCCTCTTTTGCCACTATTTGGGAAATATGTGTAAGCCCCAAGTTTGCCCATCTTACACTCACTCCTGGTCCCTGCTCCCTCTCAAAGCATGCCACTAGTGTCATCACTTGTATATATTCTTTGTCTTTTATTAATAATTTCCTATTCTGTTTCCAAACCTTCAAAATACGTGCAATTATGGGGTTTAAGGTGGTCCCCTCCAATACTTAGCTTCCCTTCCATACTAGCCTCTCCAATCCCACTCCCCCTTACTGATCCCCCTCCAATCCTTAGCTTCCCTTCCATACTAGCCTCTCCAGTCCCACTCCCCTTACTGATTCCCCTCCAATCCTTAGCTTCCCTTCCAGACAAGTCTCTCCAGTCCCACTCCCCTTACGGATCCCCCTCCAATCCTTAGCTTCCCTTCCAGACTAGCCTCTCCAGTCCCACTCCACTTACTGATCCCCCTCCAATCCTTAGCTTCCCTTCCATACTAGCCTCTCCAGTCCCACTCCCCTTACTGATCCCCCTCCAATCCTTAGCTTCCCTTCCATACTAGCCTCTCCAGTCCCACTCCCCTTTATGATCCCCCTCCAATCCTTAGCTTCCCTTCCATACTAGCCTCTCCAGTCCCACTCCCCTTACTGATCCCCCTCCAATCCTTAGCTTCCCTTCCATACTAGCCTCTCCAATCCCACTCCCCTTACTGATCCCCCTCCAATCCAAAGCTTCCCTTCCATACTAGCCTCTCCAGTCCCACTCCCCTTACTGATCCCCTCCAATCCTTAGCTTCCCTTCCATACTAGCCTCTCCAGTCCCACTCCCCTTACTGACCCCCCTCCAATCCTTAGCTTCCCTTCCAGACTAGCCTCTCCAATCCCACTCCCCTTACTGATCCCCCTCCAATCCTTAGCTTCCCTTCCATACTAGCCTCTCCAATCCCACTCCCCTTACTGATCCCCTCCAATCCTTAGCTTCCCTTCCATACTAGCCTCTCCAGTCCCACTCCCTTACTGATCCCCCTCCAATCCTTAGCTTCCCTTCCAGACTAGCCTCTCCAATCCCACTCCCCTTACTGATCCCCCTCCAATCCTTAGCTTCCCTTCCAGACTAGCCTCTCCAATCTCACTCCGCTTACTGATCCCCCTCCAATCCTTAGCCTCCCTTCCATACTAGCCTCTCCGGTCCCACTCCCCTTACTGATCCCCCTCCAATCCTTAGCTTCCCTTCCAGACTAGCCTCTCCAATCCCACTCCCCTTACTGATCCCCCTCCAATCCTTAGCTTCCCTTCCAGACTAGCCTCTCCAGTCCCACTCCCCTTACTGATCCCCCTCCAATCCTTAGCTTCCCTTCCAGAATAGCCTCTCCAGTCCCACTCCCCTTACTGATTCCCCTCCAATCCTTAGCTTCCCTTCCAGACTAGCCTCTCCAATCCCACTCCCCTTACTGATCCCCCTCCAATCCTTAGCTTCCCTTCCATACTAGCCTCTCCAATCCCACTCCCCCTTACTGATTCCCCTCCAATCCTTAGCTTCCCTTCCATACTAGCCTCTCCAGTCCCACTCCCCTTACTGATCCCCCTCCAATCCTTAGCTTCCCTTCCAGACTAGCCTCTCCAATCCCACTCCCCTTACTGATCCCCCTCCAATCCTTAGCTTCCCTTCCAGACTAGCCTCTCCAGTCCCACTCCCCTTACTGATCCCCCTCCAGTCCTTAGCTTCCCTTCCAGACTAGCCTCTCCAGTCCCACTCCCCTTACTGATTCCCCTCCAATCCTTAGCTTCTCCAGGACCAAGCAGGAAGTCAGTCCTCACTTATGGGTGACGTCGGCGCCGACGGAGCCCTCGCGGAGCAATTTTCCCCAGCTTTCAAAGAAAGCCTTTGGGAATTGCAGCGCGCATGCGCGGTCGTCTTCCCGCCCGAGGGTGCCATCTTAGCCAGTCTTCTTTTTTCCGCGGAGCCCTACAGACGTCCCCGTCTTGTCCCCGCGAAAAAGTCGATTTTCTTCATTATTTTATTCTTATTTCCTTCGGTTCACCGGACTCGCGACGCCGGTCGCGAGTCCTCTTACTTTTTTTCGGTTTTTCTGACTTTGTCAGCTTTCGTTTTCGATTTTTCCCTGGCAGCCCGGTCCTTTGACCTCGCAGGGGCCCTTTTTCCCCCGATGGCTGCCAGTGGCTTTAAGCGGTGTGGTCAGTGTGACCGAAATATGTCACTAACTGACACACACAACTTTTGCCTCCGCTGCCTGGGCCCGGATCATGAGGAACTGATCTGTGGGCCCTGCGGCAAAATGTCCTCAAAAGCGTTGAGAAGTCGGCGGCATCAGCGTGTCCGAATCTTCGCTGACCCCAGCCGTACCCGGACCTCGTCGGAGGCCTCCGCGTCAAAAGGCTCCAGCTCGGACCGTCGCCGGAGTTCCTCCGACCGGGGTTCTCCCTCCGGGGACCATCGTCGGACGGTGAAACCCGCGAGGGCGGCGTCGGTGGACGCTCCTGGTTCCGCGAGGGCCAGGTCGCATAGCCCCGACAGCCGCCCCGGGTCCTTGGAGAAGGAACACCTCCCGAAGCGACCTCGCCTGGAGTCGGAGATGCCTGCTCGGGTAAGTCCTGTGGTCCTTCTGGACTCGCCTCCGCGACAGCCGACGTCGGGCCCGACGCCGTCGGGGCCCGAGTCGGGGGCTGCTGGGTCACCTGAGCTCGGACTCAGGTTGACGGCCTTGGAGAGCAGACTGTCTGCCTTCATGGACCAGCAGCGGGCACTGCTCGCTGGCTTCGCTGGCGCCGCTGCCCCGACCGCCGGGACGTCGACGTCCAAGTCGACCCCGGAGACCGAGCCGATCCTCGAGTCGATGAGAACTCGAGTTGATCCTCGGTCGAGGTCACCCTCGGCCTCCCGTTCGGGACCGAGGTCGCCGACGCCGACTCCCTCGGCGTCGGGGTGGCAGGCACCGCGCCCTGCCCGGGCCGACCCCACCGAGTCCTCATCGGAGTCGGTCTGGGAGTCTGAAGAGGAAGAGTCGCCTGATTCTTTCCGGACTCGGTGTGTCCCCTCGGACTCACCGGAGTCCGAGCCTCGGAAGCAGTCCCCCCCGGAGGATGCCCGGTTCTCGGACTTCGTTAGGGATATGGCCAAGGCTTTGGCCTTCCCTGCGGATCCCGAGGAGGAGCCTCGAGCCGAAGAGCTCGACGCCCTCCAGTATGACTCTCCTGCGAGGGAACACTTTACTGTACCGGTTCCCCCTATGCTGGAACGACTACTCTTCCGCATGTGGGAGAGTCCGGCCTCCTCGCCGGTCCTGAGCAAGCGGGTCGATTCTATCTATCGGGTCCGCAAGAGCCCTGGCTTCCAAAAGGCACAGCTACCACACCATTCCATGGTAGTGGAATCGGCCATGCATCGTCTTAAGAGCCAGAAGATGCACTCCTCGGTGCCCCCTGGCAGGGAGGCCCGTAACCTGGATGGCCTTGGTAAGAAGTGTTTCCAGGGCTCTATGCTCGCATGTCGTGTCCAGACTTACCAGCTATACATGGGCATGTATCTCCGGGATCTGGCTAAAGAGCTAGCCGGATTCTCCGCTGGTTTGTCCGAGAAACCCTTGCGGAGGTTCCTGGCCTTGTCCACTGGCATTCGGGAATGCTCAAAGTTCATGTCCCGGGCAGCCTATGATGGCTTTGAAGCGTCGGCTCGAGTGGCCGCAGCCGGCATCGGTGCCCGCCGACAGGCTTGGCTTCAGTCGTCAGACCTTGAGCCCTGGGTGCAGGACAAGTTGGTCGATGTCCCCTGCCGAGGCGAAAACCTCTTTGGCAAGCCCATGGCGGAAAAGGCTGCACAAATTGAGACTGAGACTCTCACCAGGACCAGGCTTTCTAGGAAGACCTCCGCCCCTTCCCAGAAAAAGAAGGGCTCGGGGAAAAAGTCCTTTTACAAACAATACCCCCATTATCAGGCCCCTGCAGCTCCCCAACAGGGCCAGCAGGCCAAGGGACGGGGTAACGGGTCCCATAGGCAGCAAGCCCCCAAGCCTGCACAACCAGCCCCTGCTCAGCAGGGTGGGGTTTTTTGACTCTCGAAGCATAGCCTTTCCCCCCCCCGCTGGTTCCTCCCAGCACCGGAGGCCGGCTGGTTCACTTCGCCCACAGGTGGTCCAGCATCACCGCAGATGCCTGGGTGCTTCAAGTCGTGCGAGAAGGCTATCTTCTCCACTTCCACCAGGTCCCTCCCTCCTATTTTCCGGGAGAACCTCCGCGACCCCCTCTGCACAGGGAATTACTCCTTCAGGAGTTAGCAGGTCTTCTGCAGGAACAGGCGGTGGAACCGGTGCCACACCACCTGAGAGGTCAAGGCTTTTATTCCAGGTATTTTCTGATACCAAAGAGAACAGGGGGCCTCAGACCCATCCTGGACTTGCGCAACCTCAACAAGTTCCTTGTGCGGGAGAAGTTCAAAATGCTTACCCTTGGAATCCTTCTGCCCTACCTCCAGCAGGGAGATTGGCTATGCTCCTTGGATCTAAAGGATGCCTACACGCACATCCTCATCCACCCATCCACCGCCAATACCTAAGGTTTGTGGTGGCAGGAAATCATTACCAGTACAGAGTACTGCCCTTTGGCCTGTCCTCCGCACCGCGAGTCTTCACAAAATGCCTCGCGGTCGTGGCGGCCCATCTCCGGCTTCACGGCCTCTATGTCTTTCCGTACCTCGACGACTGGCTCATCAGAGCAGCGTCCGCTCGGGAGATCACCAACGCCACGTGCCGCACGGTGACTCTCCTGCAGCGCCTGGGCTTTGTTATAAACTTCGCAAAGTCCACTTTGCTCCCCTCACAGGATCTCGAGTTCATCGGCGCAAGGCTGCACACTCCTCAGGCACGAGCGTACCTCCCGCTCGACAGGGCTCAACGGCTCATGGACCTAGCCGACCGTTTTCGCAGCCAGCCCCTGGTCTCCGCCAGGCGCTTCCTGAGACTACTCGGCCATATGGCTTCCACCGTCCATGTGACCCCCAATGCCCGCCTAAATATGCGGTCTGCTCAATGGTGTCTCCGCCATCAGTGGCGACAAGCCACAGGCGGCCTAGCAGACCTAGTGCGCGTCTCCGAGCCGCTGATCTCGTCTCTCCGTTGGTGGCTCCGGCAGCCGAACCTGATCTTCGGAATGCCTTTCCAGTCACCTCAGCCGACCCGGGTGCTGACCACCGATGCATCCCTCCTGGGCTGGGGAGCACATTGCCAAGAGGCACGTACTCAGGGCCTCTGGACCACGTGGGAGTCTGCTCAGCAGATAAACTTCCTGGAGCTCAGGGCGATCCGCCTAGCTCTCAAGGCCTTCTCCCACCTGACTTCCCACCAGTCCGTCCTTGTCCAGACGGACAATCAAGTCGCCATGTTCTACGTGAACAAACAGGGGGGCACGGGCTCCTTCCTCCTCTGCCGGGAGGCACAGAAGCTCTGCTCTTGGGCCGTCAGTCACGGCATTCTCCTCAAGGCAGTTTATCTCCCGGGCCACGAAAATTGCCTTGCGGACAAACTCAGCAGGGTCCTCCAGCCGCACGAGTGGCGTCTGGATCCCTTGGTAGTTCAGAAGCTCTTCCTCAAGTGGGGCCTCCCCACGGTGGATCTCTTTGCCAGTCCTCACAACCGGCAGCTTCCTCGCTTCTGCTCTCGTCAGCCACACCCCCTTCGGGTTGCGGCGGACGCTTTCTGATCTCATGGTCGGGGAGCCTTCTGTACGCTTTCCCTCCCATCCCGCTAGTCTCTCGGACTCTTTTCAAGGTTCTCCGAGACAAAGCCTTCATGATCCTGGTGGCCCCTCGCTGGCCCAGGCAGCCGTGGTTTCCGCTCCTACTGCAACTGGCGGTGGAGGATCCAATCCCTCTGGGGGTACAACCGGATCTCCTCACTCAGGATCAGGGGTCCCTACTGCACCCCAACCTCAGGTCTCTCAACCTCATGGCCTGGCTGCTGAGAGGGTAGTCCTTGCTCCCCTTCTCCTGCCGGCGGAGGTGGAGGAGGTCGTCTTGGCTTCGCGACGGCCTTCTACCCGCAAATGCTACGCCCTTAAATGGCGTCGCTTTGCAGTCTGGTGTACCCAACAGTCTCAGGATCCCTTCTCCTGCCCGGTGTCGGTGATCTTGCAGTACTTGCTACACCTCTCTACTCTGGGACTTAAGTCCAACTCCGTCAAAGTTCACCTCAGTGCTCTTTCGGCACATCATGTGCCGGTGGACGGTAGACCTCTCTCCAGCGACCCTCTCGTAGCGAGGTTTCTCCGAGGTCTCCTTCTACTTAAACCACCTCTGCGCCCGCCAGCGCCTGACTGGGACCTGAATGTGGTTTTGCAGCGGATCACCTGTCCGCCTTTTGAACCTATGGCTACCTGTTCTCTCCGTTTTCTGTCTTGGAAAACACTGTTCTTGATAGCCCTCACTTCCGCTAGACGCGTAAGTGAATTGCAGGCCCTCGTGTCTGATCCCCCTTACACTCGGTTCTACAAAAATAGGGTAGTCCTACGGACTCACCCAAAATTTCTGCCTAAAGTGGTCTCCCTTTTCACATCAATCAGGAGGTGGTACTTCCAACCTTCTTTCCCAGACCACACTCCAGCCGAGCTGAAACGGTCCTCCATACCCTGGACTGTAGAAGGGCTTTGAACTTCTACCTTGACCGTACGCGGGAACACCGTAAAGCTGCTCAGCTTTTTGTGTCTTTTGACCCCAATAAATTGGGGCTCCCGGTCTCCAAGCGTACTCTGTCCATCTGGGTTGCGGACTGTATCTCTTGGGCTTATGGGGCAGCCGGACTCTCCTTAGAAAGCCGAGTCACGGCTCATTGCGTTCGGGCAAAGGCTACGTCAGTGGCTTACCTCCGCTCTGTTCCGCTGGCAGACATCTGCCGGGCCGCTACTTGGTCTTCGAGCCAGACTTTTGCGGTCCATTACTGTCTCGAGAGGGAGTCCCGCAGGGACAGTGCTTTCGGACAGGCAGTCCTCCGTAATCTCTTTGAGGTCTGAGCAACTCCTACCCTCCATCCCGGATGTGGGCTACCGGTGGGTGATAATTCAGCGAAGATTCTGTCCTTCTGTGCTGCTGAGCTAGAGGGAGCTCATTTTTGTGCTTAGGGTCTCCGGTAGCCTTGAGCTTGGGAGTCCCATAAGTGAGGACTGACTTCCTGCTTGGTCCTGGAGAAAGCGTAGTTACTCACCTGTAACAGGTGTTCTCCAGGAGCAGCAGGAATCAGTCCTCACTACCCTCCCTCCTCCCCTTGGAGTTGCAATCGTCTGCTTATGTTCTTTTTGCAAATTTTTATGCTGTCTTTTTTAGCTATGTCATCTGACTGGCTAAGATGGCACCCTCGGGCGGGAAGACGACCGCGCATGCGCGCTGCAATTCCCAAAGGCTTTCTTTGAAAGCTGGGGAAAATTGCTCCGCGAGGGCTCCGTCGGCGCCGACGTCATCCATAAGTGAGGACTGATTCCTGCTGCTCCTGGAGAACACCTGTTACAGGTGAGTAACTACGCTTTCCCTTCCAGACTAGCCTCTCCAGTCCTTAGCTTCCCTTCCAGACTAGCCTCTTCAGTCCCACTCCCCTTACTGATCCCCCTCCAATCCTTAGCTTCCCTTCCAGACTAGCCTCTCCAGTCCCACTCCCCTTACTGATCCCCCTCCAGTCCTTAGCTTCCCTTCCAGACTAGCCTCTCCAGTCCCACTCCCCTTACTGATTCCCCTCCAATCCTTAGCTTCCCTTCCATACTAGCCTCTCCAGTCCCTCTCCCCTTACTGATCCCCCTCCAATCCTTAGCTTCCCTTCCAGACTAGCCTCTCCAGTCCCACTCCCCTTACTGATCCCCCTCCAATCCTTAGCTTCCCTTCCATACTAGCCTCTCCAGTCCCACTCCCCTTACTGATCCCCCTCCAATCCTTAGCTTCCCTTCCAGACTAGCCTCTCCAGTCCCACTCCCCTTACTGATCCCCCTCCAATCCTTAGCTTCCCCTTCCAGACTAGCCTCTCCAGTCCCACTCCCCTTACTGATTCCCCTCCAATCCTTAGCTTCCCTTCCATACTAGCCTCTCCAGTCCCACTCCCCTTACTGATCCCCCTCCAATCCTTAGCTTCCCTTCCATACTAGCCTCTCCAGTCCCACTCCCCTTACTGATTCCCCTCCAATCCTTAGCTTCCCTTCCATACTAGCCTCTCCAGTCCCACTCCCCTTACTGATCCCCCTCCAATCCTTAGCTTCCCTTCCATACTAGCCTCTCCAATCCCACTCCCCTTACTGATCCCCCTCCAATCCTTAGCTTCCTTCCATACTAGCCTCTCCAGTCCCACTCCCCTTACTGATCCCCTCCAATCCTTAGCTTCCCTTCCATACTAGCCTCTCCAGTCCCACTCCCCTTACTGATCCCCCTCCAATCCTTAGCTTCCCTTCCATACTAGCCTCTCCAGTCCTCCCTTACTGATCCCCTCCAATCCTTAGTTCCTCTCCCCTCCCCTTACTGATCCCCCTCCAATCCTTAGCTTCCCTTCCATACTAGCCTCTCCAGTCCCACTCCCCTTACTGATCCCCCTCCAATCCTTAGCTTCCCTTCCATACTAGCCTCTCCAGTCCCACTCCCCTTACGGATCCCGTCCAATCCTTAGCTTCCCTTCCATACTAGCCTCTCCAATCCCACTCCCCTTACGGATCCCCTCCAATCCGTAGCGTCCCTTACAGACTAGCCTCTCCAGTCCCACTCCCCTTACTGATCCCCCTCCAATCCTTAGCTTCCCTTCCAGACTAGCCTCTCCAGTCCCACTCCCCTTACTGATCCCCCTCCAATCCTTAGCTTCCCTTCCATACTAGCCTCTCCAGTCCCACTCCCCTTACTGATTCCCCTCCAATCCTTAGCTTCCCTTCCATACTAGCCTCTCCAGTCCCACTCCCCTTACTGATCCCCCTCCAATCCTTAGCTTCCCTTCCATACTAGCCTCTCCAGTCCCACTCCCCTTACTGATCCCCCTCCAATCCTTAGCTTCCCTTCCATACTAGCCTCTCCAGTCCCACTCCCCTTACTTACTGATTCCCCCTCCAATCCTTAGCTTCCCTTCCATACTAGCCTCTCCAGTCCCACTCCCCTTACTGATCCCCCTCCAATCCTTAGCTTCCCTTCCATACTAGCCTCTCCAGTCCCACTCCCCTTACTGATCCCCCTCCAATCCTTAGCTTCCCTTCCATACTAGCCTCTCCAATCCCACTCCCCTTACTGATCCCCCTCCAATCCTTAGCTTCCCTTCCATACTAGCCTCTCCAGTCCCACTCCCCTTACTGATCCCCCTCCAATCCTTAGCTTCCCTTCCAGACTAGCCTCTCCAGTCCCACTCCCCTTACTGATCCCCCTCCAATCCTTAGCTTCCCTTCCAGACTAGCCTCTCCAGTCCCACTCCCCTTACTGATCCCCCTCCAATCCTTAGCTTCCCTTCCAGACTAGCCTCTCGTCCCACTCCCCTTACTGATCCCCCTCCAATCCTTAGCTTCCCTTCCAGACTAGCCTCTCCAGTCCCACTCCCCTTACTGATCCCCCTCCAATCATTAGCTTCCCTTCCATACTAGCCTCTCCAATCCCACTCCCCTTACTGATCCCCCTCCAATCCTTAGCTTCCCTTCCATACTAGCCTCTCCAGTCCCACTCCTCTTACTGATTCCCCTCCAATCCTTAGCTTCCCTCCAGACTAGCCTCTCCAGTCCCACTCCCCTTACTGATCCCCCTCCAATCCTTAGCTTCCCTTCCAGACTAGCCTCTCCAATCCCACTCCCCCTTACTGATTCCCCTCCAATCCTTAGCTATCCTTCCAGACTAGCCTCTCCAATCCCAATCCCCCTTACTGATTCCCCTCCAATCCTTAGCTTCCCTTCCATACTAGCCTCTCCAGTCCCACGCCCCTTACTGATCCCCCTCCAATCCTTAGCTTCCCTTCTAGCCTCTCCAGTCCCACTCCCCTTACTGATCCCCCTCCAATCCTTAGCTTCCCTTCCATACTAGCCTCTCCAGTCCCACTCCCCTTACTGATTCCCCTCCAATCCTTAGCTTACCTTCCATACTAGCCTCTCCAGTCCCACTCCCCTTGCTGATTCCCCTCCAATCTTTAGCTTTCCTTCCAGACTAGCCTTTCCAGTCCCACTCCCCTTACTGATCCCCCTCCAATCCTTAGCTTCCCTTCCATACTAGCCTCTCCAGTCCCACTCCCCTTACTGATCCCCCTCCAATCCTTAGCTTCCCTTCCATACTAGCCTCTCCAGTCCCACTCCCCTTACTGATCCCCCTCCAATCCTTAGCTTCCCTTCCAGACTAGCCTCTCCAGTCCCACTCCCCTTACTGATCCCCCTCCAATCCTTAGCTTCCCTTCCAGACTAGCCTCTCCAATCCCACTCCCCTTACTGATCCCCCTCCAATCCTTAGCTTCCCTTCCAGACTAGCCTCTCCAGTCCCACTCCCCTTACTGATCCCCCTCCAATCCTTAGCTTCCCTTCCATACTAGCCTCTCCAGTCCCACTCCCCTTACTGATCCCCCTCCAATCCTTAGCTTCCCTTCCAGACTAGCCTCTCCAGTCCCACTCCCCTTACTGATTCCCCTCGAATCCTTAGCTTCCCTTCCATACTAGCCTCTCCAATCCCACTCCCCTTACTGATTCCCCTCCAATCCTTAGCTTCCCTTCCAGACTAGCCTCTCCAGTCCCACTCCCCTTACTGATCCCCCTCCAATTCTTAGCTTCCCTTCCAGACTAGCCTCTCCAATCCCACTCCCCTTACTGATCCCCCTCCAATCCTTAGCTTCCCTTCCATAGTAGCCTCTCCAGTCCCACTCCCCTTACTGATTCCCCTCCTATCCTTAGCTTCTCTTCCATACTAGCCTCTCCAGTCCCACTCCCCTTACTGATCCCCCTCCAATCCTTAGCTTCCCTTCCATACTAGCCTCTCCAGTCCCACTCCCCTTACTGATCCCCCTCCAATCCTTAGCTTCCCTTCCAGACTAGCCTCTCCAGTCCCACTCCCCTTACTGATCCCCTCCAATCCTTAGCTTCCCTTCCAGACTAGCCTCTCCAGTCCCACTCCCCTTACTGATCCCCCTCCAATCCTTAGCTTCCCTTCCAGACTAGCCTCTCCAGTCCCACTCCCCTTACTGATTTCCCTCCAATCCTTAGCTTCCCTTCCAGACTAGCCTCTCCAATCCCACTCCCCTTACTGATTCCCCTCCAATCCTTAGCTTCCCTTCCAGACTAGCCTCTCCAGTCCCACTCTGCTTACTGATCCCCCTCCAATCCTTAGCTTCCCTTCCATACTAGCCTCTCCAGTCCCACTCCCCTTACTGATCCCCCTCCAATCCTTAGCTTCCCTTCCATACTAGCCTCTCCAATCCCACTCCCCTTACTGATCCCCCTCCAATCCTTAGCTTCCCTTCCAGACTAGCCTCTCCAATCCCACTCCCCTTACTGATCCCCCCTCCAATCCTTAGCTTCCCTTCCAGACTAGCCTCTCCAATCCCACTCCCCTTACTGATTCCCCTCCAATCCTTAGCTTCCCTTCCATACTAGCCTCTCCAATCCCACTCCCCTTACTGATCCCCCTCCAATCCTTAGCTTCCCTTTCATACTAGCCTCTCCAATCCCACTCCCCCATACTGATTCCCCTCCAATCCTTAGCTTCCCTTCCAGACTAGCCTCTCCAGTCCCACTCCCCTTACTGATCCCCCTCCAATCCTTAGCTTCCCTTCCATACTAGCCTCTCCAGTCCCACTCCCCTTACTGATCCCCCTCCAATCCTTAGCTTCCCTTCCATACTAGCTTCTCCAGTCCCCCTCCCCTTACTGATTCCCCTCCAATCCTTAGCTTCCCTTCCATACTAGCCTCTCCAGTCCCACTCCCCTTACTGATCCCCTCCAATCCTTAGCTTCCCTTCCAGACTAGCCTCTCCAGTCCCATTCCCCTTACTGATCCCCCTCCAATCCTTAGCTTCCCTTCCAGACTAGCCTCTCCAGTCCCACTCCCCTTACTGATCCCCCTCCAATCCTTAGCTTCCCTTCCATACTAGCTTCTCCAGTCCCCCTCCCCTTACTGATTCCCCTGCAATCCTTAGCTTCCCTTCCATACTAGCCTCTCCAGTCCCACTCCCCTTACTGATCCCCTCCAATCCTTAGCTTCCCTTCCATACTAGCCTCTCCAGTCCCACTCCCCTTACTGATCCCCCTCCAATCCTTAGCTTCTCTTCCATACTAGCCTCTCCAGTCCCACTCCCCTTACGGATCCCCTCCAATCCTTAGCTTCCCTTCCATACTAGCCTCTCCAGTCCCACTCCCCTTACTGATCCCCCTCCAATCCTTAGCTTCCCTTCCAGACTAGCCTCTCCAGTCCCAGTCCCCTTACTGATCCCCTCCAATCCTTAGCTTCCCTTCCATACTAGCCTCTCCAGTCCCACTCCCCTTACTGATCCCCCTCCAATCCTTATCTTCCCTTCCATACTAGCCTCTCCAGTCCCACTCCCCTTACTGATTCCCCTCCAATCCTTAGCTTCCCTTCCATACTAGCCTCTCCAGTCCCACTCCCCTTACTGATCCCCTTCAATCCTTAGCTTCCCTTCCATACTAGCCTCTCCAGTCCCACTCCCCTTACTGATCCCCCTCCAATCCTTAGCTTCCCTTCCAATCTAGCCTCTCCAATCCCACTCCCCCTTACTGATCCCCCTCCAATCCTTAGCTTCCCTTCCATACTAGCCTCTCCAGTCCCACTCCCCTTACTGATCCCCCTCCAATCCTTAGCTTCCCTTCCATACTAGCCTCTCCAGTCCCACTCCCCTTACTGATCCCCCTCCAATCCTTAGCTTCCCTTCCAGACTAGCCTCTCCAGTCCCACTCCCCTTACTGATTCTTCTTCCATTTGAACCCAGTGCTTCTGTTTCTCTCTTTGCCATTCATATGTTGTTTTCAACTGTGCTGCCACATAGTATTTTCTAAAGTTAGGAACCCCAAGCTCCCCCCCCCCTTTGCTCTCTGCATAATTGAGAAAGCTACCCTGGGACTCCTATTTTGCCATATAAAGCGATTAATAATTCTTTGCATATGCTTTAACTTTCTATATGGCACCTGTATCGGCAATGTTTGAAATAGGAACTAGAATCTAGGCAATAGCATCATTTTTATAACCGCAATGCGACCAAACCAGGACAGGTAGCCTTGCCCCCACCCATTCAACAAATTCTCCACTTGCCCAAATAGCTTTAAATAATTTAAGTCGTATAATGATTCCAACCTGTTACTTATTTGGATCCTTAAATACCTAATTGTTGTATGTAAACCACGCTGATTACTCTGATTACAGTAATCGGAGTGGAGGAGTGGCCTATTGGTTGGGGCAAGGTACCTCGCGCCGGAAGGTCGGGGGTTCAAATCCCACTAGAGGACAGCAACCTTGGGCGGGAAGGACTGGGGTTTCTAGTCCCACAGGTGCTCCTTGTGGTCTTGGGCAAGCCACTTAACCCTCCATAGCCCATGTTCCCTGTAAAATAGTTATTTCCAAGTTATAATGCCCTGTTCAATGTAATTTCAGTTTGATCAATGTAAACCGCCTTGATATCATGAAAGGTGGTATATAAGAAATGATAAATAAATAATTGGCCCCCAAGCCCATCTAAATGGGTATTTCTTTTGTATTAATTCCTGCACTTCCTTTGTTATTGACAAATTTAATATTTCAGATTATGCCCAGTTGATAGTAAATCCAGGCAGTCTGCCATATTCTTCTAATTCCTACATTAATATTGGTATAGTGAACCCCTGTCTAGTCACGCTCATAATAATATCGTCCGCAAACAAAGATATTCTATATTCTTTCTGTCCTACAACTATGCCCTTCAGGTCTGCCCTTTCTCTTACCCTTTCCGTAAATGGCTCCACTGAAAGCGCAAATAAGAGAGGCGACAAAGGGTACCCTTGCCTCGTCCTCCTTCCCTGCTCAAAAAAATTTGAATAAGCTCCATTGACCCGCACGCAAGTTCTCGGGTTGTGGTAAATTGCTTGTACCCAACCCATGAACTCTTCTCCCAACCCCATTCTTTCCATTATCTGAAATAGAAAAGGCCAGGACACTTGGTCAAAAGTCTTATCTCCAGGAACAAGCAGGAATAAGTCCTCACATATGGGTACGTCGGAACCGACGGAGCCTGCGCGGGAAAGCTCCCCAGCTTCCCTGAAAGGAAGCTTTTGGGGCCTCCCACTGCACATGCGCGCTGCCTTCCCGCCTTCCTGACCAGCTCTCCTCAGTTTCTCTTTTTCCGCGGAGCCAGCAGGTCGTGTTCCTGTCACCGCTGAAGAAATTATTGTTTTAGTTTGTTTCTTTAGACCGCGTACCTGCCTTCCCCATACCGAAACCGGTACCGCCGGTCTCTCTTTTCTTTTCTTTAAAAAAAAAAAAAAAAAAAAATCTCTTTTCTGCACAACTTGGTGACTTCGGTTAGGCCTCAGGCCTACACAAATTCTCCTCATGGAGAAACCAGCCCCTGGTTTTAAGAAGTGTACCAAGTGTAGTGCTGTTATTTCAGTCACAGACACCCATGAATGGTGTCTTAAGTGTTTGGGACCTGACCACTCCATTCCGGACTGCCCATCCTGCTCCCAGATGTCTAAACGTGGGTTGCAGAACCGGGCCAACAAATTCCATGTGCTGTTTGCTTCTGATAATCCAGCATCACAGTCATCCAGGTCTTCCTCTCCGGATGGATCTCAGGTAACCAAACCCTCTGTGGGCAGGTCCTCAAAGAGCAAATCTCCTTCAAAGCATCGAGAGGCTTTCTCTTTTGAGTCTGAGGATCCTGCCCCAGCCAAACAACCCCGGCGGGAAGCTCTGGCTTCCAAAGCACCATCTATGGGGTTACAGGTTGACATCGATGGCACGGCCTCGACTGATCACCTGTTGGACTGCTCTGGGGTACCGGCCCATACCGGTACTGACATCCAGGCAGCAGTGGCGTCTATGAGCAATACTGTTCAGACCATGCAGCAGGCCATGCTGGCTTTTATCAATGCTGCGATGCCCTCGGTATCGCGTTCAGCGATACCGGGTCCGGTTCCGGTATCGTCTCCCATACCGGAACCGAGACCATCGACTTCCAAACGCAGATCGGTTCCGCATGCCGGATTCGGGTTTTTACCCAATACCGATCCCATACCCGGTACGCCCGATGTCGATACCAATCGGTATGCGTATCGTGCGTTGGAAGCAAATAGAGAATACTCTGATTCCTCTGAGGATTTCAACTCCCCTGAGGACTCTGATGAGTTGTCTCTAGTTCTTCATGAAGACCCCTCTTCCCCAAAGAGGAGAATGTCTCCACCAGAGGATTTGTCCTTTCAAGAATTCATTATTGAATTAGCTAAAGGACTCTCTATTACCACATCCTCAGAAAAAGAACCTAGATCAAAAAAATTGGATATTTTAGGATACCCCAAGGTTCCTAAAGAGGCAGTCACCCTGCCTATCCATGAAATCCTTCAAGAACACTTGATGGACTTATGGGAGGCTCCTCTAAGGTTGTCTCCTTATTCTCGTAGGCTGGACACCATGTACCGGGTCCCTCCTTCTCCTGGTTTTCAAAAGACTCAGTTGCCTCACCATTCCATTGTGGTGAAGTCTGCACTGAAAAAGATTAAGAGTACCAAAAGGCACTCTTCTACCCCTCCAGGACGAGAATGTAAGACCCTAGACTCTTTTGGCAAGAAAATTTTCCAGGCTACTATGCTTATAGCCAGGATTAATTCTTACAGTCTGTATATGGGCATGTTTCTTAGAGAACTTGCCCTAAAGATACGACCTTTTGCCTCCTTTATCCCTGAGGATAGAAAAGAGGAGTTCATTTCTCTGGTGAAACAGCTTCTAGATGTTTCTAAGTTCTCCAACAGAGCAGCTTTTGATTCCTTTGAGGGTGCCGGTAGAGCTTCGGGCATTGCTATTGCAGCCCGATGACTTGCTTGGCTCCAGGCCTCTGACCTAGAACCCTGGGTCCTGAATGGCTTACGGAATCTGCCCTGTACAGGTGAGAACTTATTTGGTAAGGACTGGCAAATTAAAGCCACCCAAATGGATGCAGAAAATGCTACTTTAGATAGACTTTCTAAGTCTACCTCTGCTCCTGCCAAGAAAAAGTCTTTCAAGAGGCCGTACTACAAGAAGGCCAGATTTTCCACAAATACTGGCCAACAATCTTCTCAGCCTCGCTTTGCTACTAAACGTCAGCAACCTAAACAGGCAAAGTCAAAGCCTGCAGTGTCTACCACTCCTCAGCAGGCTCAACCCCCTCAGGGGTTTTGACTTGCCCCTAGAGAACTTAACATTTCTGGCTCTAGAACAACCAGAGCCCCTCACCATTCCCGGAAGGTTAGCTCACTTTGCTCCCAGATGGGAGCAAATCACATCAGAGCAATGGACCCTCTCTATCATCAGAGAGGGCTAGAAACTTCATTTTTCCAACCTTCCTCCATATACCATGGTGAGGCACTTCAATTCTCCCCCATTTCTCCTGGACCTGTTGGATCAGGAGGTCTCTTCTCTCCTTGCCCAAGGGGCCATAGAAGAGGTTCCTCTTCTTCAACAAGGGACAGGATTCTACTCCCCTTATTTTCTCATAACAAAGAAGACAGGGGGATTCAGACCTATCCTAGATCTGAGAGAATTGAACAAATTTCTGTACAAGGAGAAATTCAAAATGCTTTCTCTAGGCATTCTCCTTCCATACCTTCAGAGTCAGGATTGGCTTTGTTCTCTAGATCTCAAGGATGCGTACACACATATACTCATCCACCCATCCCACAGAAAATATCTAAGATTTCTGTTTCAGGGAAAACATTTCCAGTACAGAGTACTTCCCTTCGGTCTAGCCTCTGCCCCAAGAGTATTCACCAAATGCATGGCAGTTGTTGCCGCATTTCTAAGAGGTCTGGGAATTTTTGTATTCCCATATCTGGACGACTGGCTCATCCGAGCTCCATCTCAGTCAGAGGCCCAGATTTCCCTGGACCGCACAAGGCACCTTCTGCAGTATCTGGGACTGGTGGTAAACCTTCCCAAGTCTCAACTTACCCCTACTCAGTCTCTAGAATTCATAGGGGCCCAGTTGGACACCACCACTGCAAGGGCCTACCTGCCTCAAGTCCGGGGCCAACGTCTGCTGTGCTTGGCCTCCCAAGCTCAGTCCAGCAGTCACTTGACAGCCAGAGAAATGCTGCAACTTCTGGGCCACATGGCCTCCACGGTACACGTGGTGCCCTACGCTCATCTTCACATGAGAGCAGCTCAATGGACCTTGGCCACCCAGTGGTCTCAAGCATCAGGAGCGCTCTCCGACCAAATACTCATCTCAAAGCGTCTGTTTTGGTCCCTCCAATGGTGGATGTCCACCAAGAATCTGTTGTTGGGGGCCCCCTTCCAACCTTTGTTGCCCCAAGCAACCCTCACAACAGATGCCTCCCAAACAGGGTGGGGAGCCCATCTACAATCCCTCTCCACTCAGGGTACTTGGTCTCCGCAGGAGACCACCCTTCACATCAACCTCCTGGAACTGCGAGCAATCTTCTTTGCCCTCAAAGTCTTCCATATCCTCCTTGTCAACCTGACCGTCCTAGTTCAGACAGACAATCAGGTGGCCATGTTCTACGTAAACAAACAAGGAGGGACAGGCTCTCTGTCGCTTTGCAACGAAGCTCTCAGATTATGGGCCTTCGCCAGAGAGCATCAAATTCATCTTCTGGCAGTATATCTTCCAGGGGTTCAAAACTCTCGGGCAGACAGACTCAGTCGAGTTCTGCTCCCACACGAATGGTCCCTACATATGGACCAGATAGGCAAAATCTTTCAGGAATGGGGAACCCCGGACATAGACCTCTTTGCAAGTCCGTGGAATGCCAAACTTCCCCGGTTCTGTTCCAGGACTCCGTGTCAGGAAGCTCAGGCCAACGACGCCTTCCTCCTGCATTGGGGTCAGGAATTCCTATATGCCTTTCCACCCATTCCTTTGATTCCCAAGACTCTGTTCAAACTCCAGAGGGATCACGGATCCATGATCCTCATAGCTCCATGCTGGCCATGCCAAGTGTGGTTCCCTCTACTTCTGCATCTCTCCCAGGGACCCTCCCTGGACCTGGGAGCTGCGCTAGACCTTCTCTCTCAGGAGAAAGGGACTTTATGGCACCCAAACCCCAAGTCCCTACACCTCAGAGCTTGGTTACTGAAGGCCTAAGCCTTCATGACTTCAATCTTTCTCAACCAGTGAAAGATTTCCTGCATGCCTCTAGGAAACCCTCCACGAGGCGTTCCTATGCTTTCAAATGGAAGCGCTTTTCCATTTGGTGTGCTCAACAGGGTCTTGACCCTCTAGCACTTCCTTTGAATTCTCTTCTAGACTATCTCCTGCATCTTTCTAATGCAGGCCTTAAGACAAATTCAGTGAGAGTCCATTTGAGTGCTATTGCAGCATCCTTAAAACCTATAAATGGACAACCTGTCTCCTCTCATCCGCTTGTTGCAAGATTCATGAGAGGCCTGACTCTAACTAAGCCTCCCATCCGACCTCCTCCGGTAGCATGGGACTTGAACCTAGTTCTAGGTCAGCTTATGAAGCCACCTTTTGAGCCCTTACACTCCACCTCCTTGAAATTTCTTTCATGGAAGGTAGTTTTCCTCATTGCAGTCACTTCAGCTCGCCGCATCAGTGAACTGCAGGCTTTAGTGGCTAATCCACCTTATACTAGATTTCATCATGATAAGGTGGTCCTTAGGACGAACCCCCACTTTATGCCCAAAGTGGTTTCGCCTTTTCATCTTAATCAAGAGGTATATCTACCTGTCTTTTTTCCGGCTCCTCATGCATCCACTGCAGAGAGGAACCTTCATACTTTAGATTGCAAAAGAGCTCTTGCCTTTTACCTCAACAGGACTCAGCCACATCGAAAGTCTTCCCAGCTTTTCGTGGCTTTTGATCCTTCTCATTTGGGACGTCCAGTCTCCAAACGTACACTTTCCAATTGGATTGCTCAGTGTATTTCCTTTGCTTACCAGAGTAAAAACATTTCTCTGGAAGGCCATGTCACAGCTCACAATGTGAGAGCCATGGCCACTTCTATGGCTCATCTTCACTCTGTCTCCATAGATCAGATCTGTCGAGCCGCCACATGGGCCTCGGTTCATACCTTCACAGCCCATTACTGCTTGGACAAGGACTCCCGCCGGGATGCCTTGTTTGGTCAGGCTGTCCTCAAACACCTGTTCCATACTTGAACAACTCCTGCCCACCTTCCCAGGATGGATGCCTGAGATCCATACGAAGATGGCGAACCCTTGGAACGGGATCTCCCAGGCATCTTAGCTAGGGAGTCCCCATATGTGAGGACTTATTCCTGCTTGTTCCTGGAGATAGCACAGTCACTTACCTGTAACAGGTGATCTCTGGGAACAGCAGGAATTAGTCCTCACAACCCACCCACCTCCCCTAGGAGTTGTATCTTCTATCTATCTATCTTCCTTTCCTCTCTCTATTGTCTCAGCTATAAACTCGAACTGAGGAGAGCTGGTCAGGAAGGCGGGAAGGCAGCGCGCATGTGCAGTGGGAGGCCCCAAAAGCTTCCTTTCAGGGAAGCTGGGGAGCTTTCCCGCGCAGGCTCCGTCGGTTCCGACGTACCCATATGTGAGGACTAATTCCTGCTGTTCCCAGAGATCACCTGTTACAGGTAAGTAACTGTGCTTTCCGTGTCTAAAGATAATAGTAGTGTCTCCTCCTTATTTTTTTCAGTCGACCAGATTGTATTTAGTATCTTGCGAATATTATCGGCTCCCTGCCGACCTGGGATAAATCCCGCTTGATCTTGATGAATCAATTTCCCTATTACCCTATTTAATCACGTAACCAATATTTTAGCATCTAAATTTAATAATGAAATAGGTCTGTACAATGAGCATTCTTGCAGGTCCTTTCCTGCTTTATGTATTACCGTTATTCCTGCCCACCTCATAGTATCTGCCAATAAACCTCCCTCCCTTGGTAAGTTGAACAACCGCACTAATGGGTTGATTAATATCTCTCCAAACCTTCTGTAAAACCTCACTGTTAGCCCATCTACTTTCAACTGCTTTATAGCTGTCCAGACTTCCTCAGTTTTTTATGGTTCTATTTAACTCTTTTTGTTCCTCCTCATCCAATTTCGGCAGCTGTATGGAGTCCAAGTAGCTTTGTACCCTTTCCAGATCCAGTTGGGTTCTTGCCTCATATAGCTAATGATAATATCTCTTAAAGGCCTCCCTTATATCCCCATCTTTAGAAACTATTTTCCCTCCAACCTCTCTGACTTTCAATATGTGTGATCTTAACTTCCTTTGTTTCAGTTTCTGCGCCATATATCCCCCCAACTTTATTGCCCCCTCAAAAAACTCCTGTCTCAAGAGCTGCATATGGTACCATATAGTGTCCGCCTGCGTTGCATTTATTTGCACTCTTACTGCCCACACTTATCCTCTATAAGTTCCTTTTCTATCTTGAGCATCTAATTCTTCCAATTTCATTAATTCTTCTCTCAGTTCCTTATCTCTTTTCTCCCTTTCCTTCCTTTTTCATGCCCCCCATTTAACCAATGCACCCCTCACTACTACCTTATATCCATCCCAGACACCACCCCACGCCACCTCCCCATTATCATTCCATTTAAAGTAGTCTCTTGTTTCCCACTCTATATCTGCTCTTACCTTCTCATCTTCTAGTAGAGATTCATTTAATCTCCAAAATTGTATGCCCTTCTCCTCCCCCTCTATTGCCATTCTGATTTCCACTACAGCGTGGTCAGACCACATTATAGAATCCTTCTCCACCCCTTTAATGTGTCCCACCACCTCCCTAGTTATCCAAATGGTATCTTTTCTGGAATACGAACCATGTACTGGGGAGATGTATGAGAAAGCACAGTTACTTACCTGTAACAGGTGATCTCTGGGAACAGCAGGAATAAGTCTTCACATATGGGTATCGTCGGTACCGACGGAGCCTGCGCGGGAACGCTCCCCAGCGTCCAATAGGAAAGCTTTTGGGAGCATCCCACAGCGCCTGCGTGCTGCCTTCCCGCCTTTCCCAACCGCCTCTCTCCAGTTCGAGTTTTAAAGCTGAGACAGAGAGAGAGGAAAGGAAAGATAGATAGAGAGATACAACTCCTAGGGGAGGTGGGTGGGTTGTGAAGACTTATTCCTGCTGTTCCCAGAGATCACCTGTTACAGGTAAGTAACTGTGCTATCTCCAGGAACAAGCAGGAATGAGTCTTCACAGAGACCCCAGAGTTGTGTGTCCCTGAAAAGGGCTCCACCTCCCTCCATGGATCTCTGGCATCCAACCAGGGTAGGGGGGTAGGAGTTGATTAGGAATGGAACAGGTGTTTGAGAACAGCCTGACCAAATGAGGCATCCTGGCGGGAGTCCTTGTCCAAACACTAATGGGCTGTGAAGGTATGAACCGAGGCCCAGGTGGCCGCTCGACAGATTTGGTCGATGGACACAGAGTTCAGATTAGCCATTGAGGCTGCCATGGCTCTCACATTGTGAGCTGTGACATGGCCTTCCAGAGAAAGGTTTCTACTTTTAATTTTATTTTCTGTTCTCAGCTTCTCTTTTCTTTCTCTCCTCTCCTTTTCTTATAATTGATGGCGTTCTTTTCTTTTTTCTGCAGCCAAGTGCTTGTTTTAATTAACTTGCCTGATTTTATTGATTGTAAACCGTTCAGATGCCTACGGTATTGAGCGGTATAACAAGTTTTAATAAATCTAAATCTAAATCTACTCTGGTAGGCGAAAGAAATACACTGAGCAATCCAGCTGGACAGTGTTCTCTTAGACACTGGAAGTCCCAAATGGGAAGGATCAAAAGCAACAAAGAGTTGAGAAGACTTTCTATGTTGCTGTGTCCTTTGTAAGTAAAAGGCGAGAGCTCTTTTACAATCCAAGGTATGAAGATTCCTCTCTGCACTTGATGCATGAGGTCCTGGAAAAAAGACAGGTAAGTAGGGATCACGTGATGCGGTGAGGGCAGCAGACGGACACTGCTTGCGCTCCAGTCCCCTCCAGCCCAAACCTTGCCTTTAATGCCGTTCTGAGAGCCGAAACTGGGCTAAAAACCTTGTTTACCGGGTCATAAAACCAATATCTGGCAGAAGCTGTCTTGAGAGCCCGTTGCAGGGATGGCAGCAGCAGTAAAAACCACTCGGAGGGAGAAGGATCATGGAACAACGGCACCTAAAATGGCCGACTCTATAGCCATGCCGAAATCGCCGACATCTCAGGCCTTCCTAGAGGAGGTTTCTACAGCCGTGGCGGAGGCACTGCCCACGCAATTTACAGCTCTGCATGAAAAAATGGACACCCTACAAGCTTCGGTAGGTGCTCTGGGGAGTAGGCTTCAAGAAGCGGAGGATCGTATTGGCAGGGCTGAGGATAGCCTGGAATCACTAACTAAGGGCCTACAGACTATGAAAGCCCAACTACAGGCGCATGAAATAAAACTGGATGACTTAGAGAACCGCTCACGGCGCAATAATTTGAGGGTGATGGGCATTTCAACTTCGATTGCGGATAAGGAGTTAAAGCACTATTTGGAATCGCTGCTACCCCAGCTGTTCGAGGGTATTGAAGATCATGGCAAGCTGCTTATCGAGAGAGCACACCGCGTGGGCGGCAAGCAAACGCGGGACATGCGGCCGAGAGTGGTCCTTGTAAAATTCTTACATTATCCTCAGAAAGAGGCAATACTGCAAGCCGCAAGGCGAAAAGGCGAAATAATGCATGAAAATATGAAACTTCGCTTTGCTCAGGATTACTCTGCGGCGTTAAGCCAGCAACGGAGAGCCTACGCCCCCTGTGCCAAAAACTGATTAACCTCAACATTAAATTCTCAGTGCAGTATCCTGCTAAGCTGCACGTGTACCGGGAGGACGTCCACCGCTCCTTTGATTCGGCGGCTGATGTGGGCCCATATATCGAGGGGCTTATGAGCGAAGAGCGGCATTCCCCGGCCAGTCCATGAGAAGCCGTGCAATCTTTGATTGTCTACTCCTTTACATGCTGGGAGGTGTGCATCTTACTGGAAGCGCTGGTGGGGGCTTTCTGTTACTTTGGATCTTCTGGGAGTCGTCCTGGACCGAGGGGCCTCCCCCCTTGGGGGCTTTTGGAGTGGCGAAGTGTCGTGTGACATGCCTGGGGAGGTCGGGGACGATGTGAACTCCCTGTGCCAGAGTCCCCCATCTTCTTCCCTGAACCTTGCCCAACGGATAAGTGCTGTGATCCATGGGTCCGGTGACAGGAAGGACCCCAGGAGAGGACATTTTCTCGCCCTGTTTGTGCATAATGTCTTTGAATTGTTTTGTGTTATAAAATGTTGCTTTAATCATCTTGTAGGGCAACCTAGGGGGACAGTTGTAGGGATTCCCTGGCTGGGGGAACAGAGCAGGGGTGGGCCTGTGGTATAGCTGGGTTCTCCCCCCTACTTCCTTGGTTCGGGGCTAGACTAATTGTTTAGTCAAGTACAGTTTGGTCACGTGGGGGATGGCGCTGCCTCATAGCGATGTCGGGGGGTACAGATGCCCCGGCCATAATTCCTTGCAGGTCTGCTGCATCTTGATTGATCACTAAATATCACCTCATTCCTTGTTATATTTTTGTCGAAGCTATGCTGTAGGAGGGACAGTAATGTGGACTGTCCCACACCAAGCAGCTAGCTGCCTTTTTTTCTTTTATATGTGATCCTGTGTCACTTCTCAAATTATTTTATAACCATAACATCGTACTTAGCTGAAGCCTCTTAATTTTCATTCATCCTTCCGTTAATCCTGAAGAGGAAGATGGAACATGACGCGCGCGTTTCGAGCCCTAAGGCTCTGTATCAAATGTTAGACTCTTCTTCATTCAAAAAACGGAATCCCAACCAGACGCCGTCATGTTCCATCTTCCTCTTCAGGATTAACGGAAGGATGAATGAAAATTAAGAGGCTTCAGCTAAGTACGATGTTATGGTTATAAAATAATTTGAGAAGTGACACAGGATCACATATAAAAGAAAAAAAGGCAGCTAGCTGCTTGGTGTGGGACAGTCCACATTACTCTCCCTCCTACAGCATAGCTTCGACAAAAATATAACAAGGAATGAGGTGATATTTAGTGATTCTTACAAAATTCTGTTTTATGTGTTTCACTTTTTGGGGGTGGTGATTAATTTGCATCTTGATTGATGGCAGGCACATATTTTAAACTTGTGCCAGCACTGACTCATGCAGTCCGGGAAGAGGGGAATGGCGGGGCTGGGTCATTTTGCCTCCTAGTCCGGGGGGAGAGAGGGCCCACCGGGGTGAACCATCTCAATCCTTTACCTACCATACCTTAGGTTGTGCTTCTATGGTTCAAATTGTTTGCTGGGTGGGCCCGTGTCGGGTTGAGTTATGTGCGATTTTCTTTACATTGCAGTGGTGGGGGCCTGAGTTGAGGCTCATTCCCGGTGTCATGGGCGCGGAGGAGACCGCACGCATTCACTGATTTCCGGGAGAGGAATCTACTTTGTCCCTTGGGAGGGAGAGTAGACGATAGAGAGATAGAGAGCGAAGGGAGGGAGGGGAGGGGGGTGGGGGGGACTGGGGACAACATACTCATGACATGATGCATTTATTCCTGTTGAGCTACTTACATGTATATAGGGGGGCCTCAGGCTGGGGGGGCACCTTCCTGGTTTTTGGTAACTGTACTGATGCGAGAATGTGAGCATACTTAATGCTTCTAAGGATAATTTCCTGGAATGTTTGCGGCCTGGGCAGCCCGATTAAACGCTTTAAGGTCTTACAGGCATTAGCCAGGCAAAAGGCGGACATAGCTATGCTCCAGGAAACCCACCAGACTGCCGAAGAGCACCGTAAACTTTGCAGGGAGTGGGTGGGGCAGGTATGGGGTTCCCCAGCAGTTGGAAAAAAAGGGGGGGGTACTGCTTCTGATACATAAGCGAATTCGGTTAGAGGTTGTGCTGGAACTAGGGGATCCCTCGGGCTGATTTGTACTATTGCAGGGTGTCTTAGAGGGGAGGCCAGTTATTTTAGGTAATTTATACTGCCCCAATGTGTTGGATTTGAATTTTTATGCGGGTCTTGCTTCTAAAATAGAGACGCTGCCGGAGCTCCCACTGATCCTGGGGGGGGACTTTAATGGAGTTATGGACGTGGTTTTGGACACGTCTAAAGGTGGGGGGCCATGAGATAGACTGCAGTCGGCCCATGCTCTGGTGCGATTTTGTTCCCGGCTGGGGTTGGTGGAACCCTGGAGGTTGCTGCATCCGGCCGAGAGGGATTATATGCATCAATCTAGGGCGCATGGCTCTAGTGCGCGTATAGATTATTTGCTGACTTCCACTGGTTTGTTTGCTAAAGTTCAGGACGCACAGATAGGGCCCCTGGAGATATCTGACCACGCACTTATCTGGATAGAGCTCCACTGGAGCGGGAGTGCCACTCGGACATCTCTTTGGCGGTTCCCACTTGAGCTTTATAATGATGCTCAATTCCGCTCCTTTCTCCAGAAGAGATGGAGGGAGTTTGAGGTGGACCATAGTGGGCATCAGGGGGACCCTAAGTTGGTCTGGGAAACGGCAAAAGTAGTTCTACGGGGGATATTATTGGATTCCTTGCTCGAAAGAGGAGATTAATTGCAAAACGTATTATTGACTTGGAAAAATTAGTTACGAAGCTGAGACGCCAATGGGCTCAAAACCCCACGCAGGGACTTAAAAGGCGGGTGTGGGAGAGTCAAATGGAACTTAATGAACTTCTGCATCAGCGGGCTAAGAAGTCTGTGTTATATTATCGTTACCAACTTTACCGTCATGGGGATAAACTCGGGAAATTACTGGCCCGGTGTTTGCGCGGCCCTCGGAGCTCGAAGCTGGTGCCAGTGCTTTGGGACGATTTCGGGATCCTTCAGCGTGAGAGCCCGGAGATAGCACGCATATTTCACTCTTTTTTTCAGCGACTTTATGAGGCTGAGTCCCCCTCTCCCCAATTGATGAAAGATTACGTGGGGGAATTAGACTTGCCTCAATTGTCGGAGGAGCAAAGGACGCAGTTAGATTTGCCGATAACTGTGGCGGAGATGCAAGCGGCTATTTCTAGGGCCAGTTGTTACAAATCCCCCGGGTCCGACAGGCTAGGTGCAGAATTCTATAAGATTCTGAATGAGTTGATTTCTCCAACCCTTGTAGCAGTACATAACCGGAGGGTGCAGCAAGGGTATTTTCGGTGGGGAGATAACCATGCACATATTGTTCTCATTCCGAAACCGGCTAAAGACCCCTTACAGGCAGCCTCATACCGACCTATATCATTACTTAATTTTGACCTTAAGTTACTGGCAAAAATTTTGGCTGACCGCCTGGCGAGATTTTTGGGGCAGCTGGTCCATGAGTCCCAAGTAGGGTTTGTTAAGGATCGCTATGCTGTACGGAACTTGCGCAAAATTATAACGTCTCTAGAATGGGTCAGGCACCGACGTTTGTCATCCTTATTAATTAGCTTTGATGCCGAAAAGGCTTTTGATAGGGTAGACTGGCAGTATTTGATGTCTTTGCTCCCGCGTTATGGCATAGGGCCCGCTTTTTGTAAAATGGTCGGAAGTTTGTATGCAGATCCGACTGCCGCGATCGTGTGTAATGGGGTCTTGTCCGAGGCTTTTTCCTTACGACGAGGTACGCGCCAGGGGTGTCCCCTATCACCCTTACTTTTTGTTTTGTCTCTGGACCCCCCTGTTGCGTAAGGTGGAGCTGTCTCGTGAGATACGGGGGGTGCGTATAGGGGCTCATGATTTTAAGATCTCCGCCTTTGCGGATGACCTCCTGGTACATTTGCTTTCACCCATGGAATCTCTACCTAGTCTGTTGCGGGAATTCCAGATGTTTGGACAGTTTGCGGGCCTTGTCAGACGGCTGCCTGGGTGAGAATGTTCACAGTCTTGGCAAGTGCATATATCAATATGATTTGCAAGGGATTGTGGGAAATGCAGTCCATTCACACCAGACACAGCTGCTCACAATAATTAGTTGCGCTTGAGTGTAAAGCCAATAAGATATTTATTTATGGGGTTATTTCTCCCAACACAGATATGCTTGGTAGCACATAAAACAGGATACTTGCTTTCAGTGTTAAACTTAGAAAAACAAAATCAGGAAAACAACAGCTGAACTTGTCAGGCAATCAAAGCAAAAGAATAAAGACCTGGTTGGTAACAAACTGGTCTTTTCTGTAGGCTTTAGCTAATATTTTCTTAGCAGTGTATCAAACAACAAGCAAAACCCACAAAGAAGGGAAAAACTGTTCTTTTCAGGTTAACTTCTTATATCTTCACACATAGATTCAGAAGTGATTCCCTCAGAGCTCACAAGCAATTAGGTAAGGCTCAATTGCTAGCAGTTATCCAGCTGAAACCCCTTAGCTGGCTTAATTTCTACTGCATGGCTCAAAATCCTACGCAGGAGCTTTTCTGAGTAGATTAAAGAACAAGTTTGTATTTCTTTGTGATGGTCGTTGTACTTTGTAACAGTAAATTACCAAAGGAGTTTAGACAGAGAGCAATCCATATATTCACAGCCTGTATCTAAGACCGCTCCCCCTTCTTCAACAATCATGGGTTCAATATCATGGATTGGCACAGAGGAATTTCTCAATGTAGCACTCTCAGGAGAATACTTGTTTCCCTGCTGTCTTTCAAGGTTATAGCTAGGGCATAGATCAGTGTTCATACCTGAGCTTCCATTGCTGTTAGAGTTCCTCTCTAAATAGCCTGGCAAGTATGTAGTCCAGTTCTTATGTCCAGCCTTCCAATCCAGATCCCTGGACACTGGATCTCTCTTCACATACCTTCTGGCACGGGTCCTAGGGTCCCTTCCACGTGCAGCCGTCTCCCTCACAGGTACCGTCTGGAGATTCCTAGCTCTGCAGCACCATTCCTCTGGCTTTCCCCAGTCCAATGGTGTATGCTGGCCTTTTGAATGTCTCCCAGTATACGTACTGCTCTGGACTCCTTTAGACCTCCCAAATGCTTTTCTCTTCTTTCTTCCAAAGGGTTTCTTGCCCTCTCTGTCCGTCCGCTCTGGCTCCTGCTTCTGATGATCCTTCAGATGATGAAGCTGTCCAAGATGAGGATATCCAAGCTCAGGATCTCCCAGATGAAACTGAGGATGAGGATAATTCTCTGTAGAATAAACTCTACCTTTATTCTGCTTTGATGAGTGCTCCACCCTAGCACAGCGCAGCTGTGCTGAATCAGGCCCTGCCCTTTGAGATGAGTGCTTAGGGATTACCTCATAGCCCTCCTGATTGAACACACGTTTCCCCACTTCAGCTCCTCTAATGGCTGTTGGAAACCTGGTGCATTCTGGGACTGGTAGTCTTTTATGGGAAAATTCTGTTTTCTTATTTCTACCAGAACTGACAGGTTGCTTGTTCAGAGTCACTTCACCTTTACTATAGCTCCTTCCTGAGCTATGATAAGCTTCCTTATCACAGCCTTCGTATTAATGAAGCGAAATCCGAGGCCCTGGATATCTCGGGTCAGTTGCGGGGTAGCTGGCCGGGGGTGTTCCCCCTTCATTTGGCAGAGTGTCAATTTGTATACTTGGGGATAGTATTGCCCAGTCAGCTATCACAGCTCTATGGGTGTAATCTGCATCGGGTGATGACTAAAGTGAGAGATCAGCTGCATGCCTGGCGGACCCTTCCCTTATCTTTATCGGGGAGAATAGCAGCGCTTAAAATGGTAATACTACCGAGGTTGTTGTATTGGCTGCAGACTCTCCCGGTATGGTTACTGAGGCGGGATGTTCGGCGTTTTGAAGCGGAATTTCGGGGCTTTTTGTGGAGGGGTGCGAGAGCACGAATCCCCTATAGTCGTCTAGTGGGAAGCGGGAGATATGGGGGCTGGGGGCTTCCGGATCTTGGTGCGTACATACTGGCATGCCAGGCCCGCCATCTGGGGGATTGGCTGAGTGCTACAGAGCTCTATACCCCTAGGGCATTGGAGGAGGCCTACGCGGCCCCCTATTCATTACAGGCCCTTTTACACCTGGAAAATCGTCTGGTGCCAGCTCGTTTGGCCGACAGTGTATTGCTGGGCCCGGTGCAACAAACCTGGAGGCAGCTTAATTTGTACTGGGGTCGACAGTGGCAGTTATCGAGCTGGTTGCCCATTCGGGGTAATGTTTGTTTTACCCCTGGTACGGACGGGGCGCTGTTTCGTACCTGGGAGGACAGAGGTATACGAAACTTGGGGACGTGTGGTTGACCCCGATGGGAAATTGAAATCTTTTCCGTCCTTATGCCAATAATATGATTTGGGGACAAGGCATTTTTTTGCTTACATGGAGAATGCCCACTATGTGACCTCCCTTCCGGGGGCCGAGCTTAGTGCTGATCGGTCAGCTCAGATCTTAGCGTTCTTCGGATTGGGGGGTGAGGAGAAACCATCGATACGTGTCTTTAAAGCCCGGCTGGAACAGTTTCGGACTCGCCCGGATTTTCGTAAGGTTGAGCAGGCTTGGGGTGTTGAGCTGGGGCGGGAAATATCCCCAGGTACAGTCCTTCTAGCCCTTCGGAGAATTGGGACTCTGGCAGAGGGAGTCTGTTGGAGGGAGCTGCAAGTTAAATGTGTAACCAGGGTTCACTTCTCCCCGAGAAGAGCACTTCGCTCTCACCTGACTCTTGATGGCAGTTGTCCGCGTTGTGCGGAGCCTCTGGCAACCTTACTACATATGTGGTGGGGCTGTCGGCTGATTCGCCCATATTGGAGAAGAATCTGTGCCTTTATGGCGGGCATTCTGGGACAGCTGGTGTATTGGGATGCTGCCCTGGTCACTTTAGACCTCATGAGCTCTACCTCCCCGAAAGGGAAATGGGGTCGTGGGTTAGTGCGGAAGGCCTGTCTGGTGGGTAAGGGGCCCCTCCTGCGCTGTTGGCGGGAAAGCCGCCCTCCCTCCTTTTGGGAGTGGCGTAATTGCTTCCATCAATTGATGCAAATGGAGTGTAGGGGTGCTAGGGGTAATGTCAAGCGATGGTCCGCCTTTCTCCTGCTCTGGGACCCATATATCCATCAACTGAACCCCAGGAGTCGCAATACAGTTTTGCAATTGGGTAGTTAGTATGTAGTTTAATGGTGAGTGGCCTAATGAGGGCGTTCTGGGTAGTCCTACTAGTTGGGTCTGGCTGTACAATGGTCATGGGTATGATGTAGGGGAGGGGGAGGGGGGACGAGGGGTCGAGGGGGGGTCAAAGGGGGAGGGAGGGGATAAAATGGGATAAACTGTGTGACCACCACTGTTCTCTGTCCTGGGGATCAGAGTCAACCCCAGGAGGAGTTTGTTGAATGTTGTACGATTTCTGTTTGTATCGGTGGTTTATAAATAAAATATTAAAAAAAAAAAAAAAAGACAGGTAAGTATACCTCTTGGTTCAGATGAAAAGGTGAGACCACTTTGGGCATAAAGTGAGGATTAGTCCTGAGGACTACCTTATCATGATGGAACCTTGTATAAGGAGGGTTAGCCACCAAGGCTTGCAACTCACTGATGCGACGTGCTGAGGTGACTGCAATGAGAAAGATCACCTTCCAAGAAAGAAATTTCAAGGAGGTGGTGGCTAAAGGTTAAAATGGCGGCTTCATAAGCTGGCCAAGAACCAGATTTAAATCCCATGCCACTGGAGGTGGTCTAATGGGAGGTTTAGTTAAAAGAAGGCCTCTCATGAATCTTGCTATGATGAGAGGAAACAGGTCGTCCATCAAGAGGCTTGAGGGATGCTGCAATAGCACTCAAATGGACTCTTACAGAATTCATTTTGAGGCCTGCATGTGAAAGATGCAGAAGATACTCTAGTAAAAAATTCACAGGTATTGCTAGAGGGTCAAGACCCTTCTCTGAACACCAAATGGTAAATCTTTTCCATTTGAAAGCATAGGAACGTCTAGTGGAAGGCTTTCTAGAAGCATAAATAATATCTCTGACTTGCTGAGAGAGATGGAAACCTTGAAGGTCTAGGCCTTCAGCAACCAAGCCCTGAGATGGAGAGACTGGGGGTTTGGGTGCCACAACGTTCCGTCTTCCTGGGAGAGAAGATCTGGAGCAGAGCCCAACTCCAGGGATGGCGCTTGAGAGAGATGCAGAAGTAGAGGGTACCACACTTGGCGTGGCCAATGTGGTGCTATGAGGATCATAGACCCCCTGTCTCTCTGAAGCTTGAACAGTGTTTTGGGAATTAGGGGAATGGGTGGAAAGGCATAAAGGAAGTCTTGACCCCAATGAAGGAGGAAGGCATCCCTGGCCTGAACTCCCTGACACGGAATCCTGGAACAGAACCGGGGAAGTTTGGCATTCCACGGACTTGCAAACAGGTCTATGTCCGGGGTTCCCCAAATTCGAAAGATCCTGGCTATATGGTCCCCGTGGAGGGACCATTCGTGTGGAAGCAGAACTCGACTGAGTCTGTCTGCCCAAGAGTTTTGAACCCCTGGAAGATACACTGCCATAAGATAAATTTGATGCTCTCTGGCGAAGGCCCACAATCGCAAAGCTTCGTTGCAAAGCGACAGAGAGTCAGTCCCTCCCTGCTTGTTTACATAGAACATGGCTACTTGATTGTCCGTGTGGATGAGGACTGTCTTGTAGCTGAGCAGGGAGTGGAACACTCTGAGAGCTAAGAAAATTGCTCTGAGTTCCAAGAGATTTATGTGTAGTGAAGTCTCCTGTGGAGACCAGATGCCCTGGGTGGAGAGATCCTGCAGGTGAGCTCCCCAACCCATTGGAGAGGCATCTGTTGTAAGGGTTGCTTGGGGAAGGGCCTGCTGAAAAGGGGACCCCAGCAACAGGTTTTGAGAGAACTTCCACCACTGGAGAGACCAAAAAAGGCGACTGGAGTTTGCTATTTTGTCTGACAGGCAACCTGATGCCTGAGTCCATTGGGTGGATAAAGTCCATTGAGCTGCCCTCATGTGCAGGCGAGCATATGGAACCACATGCACAGTGGATGCCATGTGGCCCAAGAGTTGCAACATTTCTCAAGCAGTTAAAAGGGTTTTTAACTGTATTTGGGAGGCTAACTGCACCAAGCGTAGACAACGGGCCTGAGGAAGATAGGCCCTTGCAGTTGTGGTATCCAACAGGGCCCCTATGAACTCGAGGGACTGAGTAGGGGTGAGGTTGGATTTTTGGATGTTTATTACTAGTCCCAAATACTGAAGGACACGCATTGTGCAGCTTAGACAAGTCTTGGCCTCTGCTTGGGATGGGGCTCGAATGAGCCAGTCGTCAAGATATGGGAAGACAAATATTCCTAGAGTGCGTAGAAATGCAGCTACTACTGCCATGCATTTCGTGAACACCCTTGGTGCAGAGGCCAGACCAAAAGGAAGCACCCTGTACTGGTAATGCTTTCCCTGAAAAAGGAACCGAAGGAACCTTCTGTGAGTTGGATGGATGAGGACATGGATGTACGCATCCTTGAGGTCTAGAGAACAAAGCCAGTCTTGGCTCTGAAGGTATGGAAGCAGAGCACCGAGAGAAATCATCTTGAATTTCTCCTTGCATAGGAATTTGTTCAATTCTCTGAGATCTAAGATGGGTCTGTAGCCCCCTGTCTTCTTTGGAATAAGAAAATAAGGGGAGTAGAACCCTGTGCCTTGTTGAAGAAGAGGTACTTCTTCTATTGCCCCTTGGGCAAGAAGGGTGGCAATCTCCTGACCTAGAAGGTTGAGGAGAGAAGTTGGAGAATTGAACTGTTTCACCATGGTGTAAGGGGGAAGGCTTAAGAAATGAAGCTTGTACCCCTCCCTTATGATGGACAATGTCCATTGCTCTGCTGTGATTTGCTCCCATCTGGGAGCAAAGTGAGTCAACCTTCCTGGAATGGTAAGGGGCTCTGGTCCCTTCAGAGCTAGAAAGGCTAAGTTCTCTAGTTGCAAGTCAAAGTCCCTGAGGAGGTTGAGGCTGCTGGGCCGTGGAAGGTCTAGCTGCCTTTGACTTGGCCTGTTTAGGTGGTTGCTAACGCTTTGCAGCAAAACGACCTGCAGAAGATGCCTGCTGACCATAAGCAGGATAGTATTTTCCCTTTTTGGAAAAGAATGTCTTTTTAAACAATCTTTTCTTGACAGGGGCAGAGGTAGACTTTGAAAGTCTATCCAAAGCAGAGTTTTCAGCATCCATCTGAGTGGCCTTTGCTTGCCAATCCTTACCAAAAAGGTTCTCTCCTGTACAAGGGAGATTTCCTAATTGATCTTGAACCCAGATCTCCAAGTCAGAAGCTTGTAGCCAAGCAATTCTGCGTGCCCCTATAGCAATAGCCGAAGCTCTGCTTACACACTCAAAAGAGTCAAAGGCTGCACGGTTGGAAAATTTGGAGACCTCTTGGGCATGTTTGAGCCAAGTGAGAAACTCCTGTCTTTTATCCTCTGAAATGAAAGGAGATAAAGTCTGCAGGTGATCTGTGACTTCCTTTAGAAACATTCCCATATAGAGACTATAGGAATTGATCCTGGCAGCTAGCATAGCAGCCTGGAAAATCCTTCTGCCAAAAGCATCCAGGGTTCTGCATTCACGCCCTGGAGGATTAGATGAGTGTCTCTTTACACTCTTCATCTTTTTCATGGCAGACTCTACCACAATAGAGTGGTGAGGAAGCTGAGACTTGTGGAAGCCCGGACAAGGAGGGACACGGTACATGGTGTCTAACCTGCGAGAATGAGGAGAGGTGGTGAGAGGTGTCTCCCACATCCTCAACATGAGATCATAAAGAATCTCATGGACAGGTAAAGTAGCTGCCTCCTTAGGAGCTTTAGGTTATTGTAAAATATCCAACTGCTTAGCTCTGGGTTCTGACTCAGGGGCCACTGTGATGGAGAGGCCCCTAGCCACGTCCCTAACAAAATCCTGAAAGGACAAGTCCTCTGGAGGAGACATTCTTCGTTTAGGTGAAGAAGACTCCTGAGGAAGAATTATCGATGCTTCTACAGAACCCTCAGGCTCATCAGAGTCTTCAGAGGAATCGAAGTATCGCCTGTCCGGATGCTGCTGTAAAGCCCGATAACCGTATCGATTGGGATCGACATCGGGCGTAAGCGGTACCGGTTCGGTACCGATGGGCATCGTAGGACAGGGTACCGTAGCAGTCAACACCGCAGTCGATGTCGATGCAATCGGTACCGGTACCGGAAGCGAGGCCGGTACCGGGGCCGGTACAAGCAACGGTACCGGAGGCGTCGAAGCCTGCATGAAAGTCGTTAAGGTATGCTGCATGGTCAGAATCTTCTGATCCATCGATGCCACCAGAGTCTAGATGTCGGTACCAGTGGGAGCCACCGGTACCCCAGAACACTGCAACAGGTGATCGGTCGAGGCCGAGCCATCGATGTCAACCTGTGACCCCATGAATGCTTTGGAAGCCGGAGCTTCCCGCCGGGGTAATTTTGCCGGTGCGGAATCCTCGAGGGCAAGCCCGGAGGCATCTCGATGCTTAGAGGGAGATCTACCCTTCGAGGACTGGCCAGATTTATGCTTGGTTACCTGAGATCCATGGGAAGAAGAGGAGGCCCTGGAAGACGTCAATGCCACCGAAGCTGCATGAGAGGGAAACAGGGTACTGAGCTTGGCTGCCCGGTTCTGCCGACCTCTCTTGGACATCATGGTGCAGGACACACAATCTGTGATGGAATGGTCAGGTCCCAAACATTTTAGACACCAGTCATGGGTGTCGGTGACAGAAATAGTACCGCCACACTTTGTGCATTTTTTAAACCCGGAAGCGGGCTTCTCCATGAGGAGAAAGTTTTAGGCCTAGGCCCGAAAACCTGAAAATGCACAGAAAAATAAACGGTTTTAATTTTTAAAAGAAGAAAGAAAGAAAAGAAAAGACCGGCAGTACTGGTCTGACGTCAAAGAAGGCAGACGCGACACAAAAGAATAACGAAAAAATAAAGAACTTCTTCTGCGGTGACAGGAACATGACCTGCTGGCTCCGCGGAAAAGAAGAACTGGAGAGAGGCGGTTGGGAAAGGCGGGAAGGCAGCATGCAGGCGCTGTGGGATGCTCCCAAAAGCTTTCCTATTGGACGCTGGGGAGCGTTCCCGCGCAGGCTCCGTCGGTACCGACGATACCCATATGTGAAGACTCATTCCTGCTTGTTCCTGGAGATAAGTGAGAGACTGAGATCACATACCCTGGCTTAGGAGTGAGGTTCATGATTATCATAGTATGCACACAACTAACCCATTTGGAGAAATTTCCCCCAAGGCAACATCAAGGGAACCCAGTTTATATGGCTGAGCTAGGGACCATTTTAAGAGAGCCCAATATTAGTGCATGAGCAAAGAACGAACCAGACGTTAGACCCCCCCCAGCTCTGTTAGCGCACTAAGGGAGCCCAGTGAAGCTCTCAGCTTTATGAGCCAATGGGACACAAAAGGGACCTCATGCTGCACAAATTTATGAATTAAGATTTTTGGGAAAAAGCCAAATATCAAATGGGAATTTCAGTACTTGACTTTCTCGGACTGCCAAAATTACATAGTATCAAAACATACAGACCTTAAGGACAATCTGGAAAAGATTCATGGGCACGTCTCCATAGGACCAAGGCTGGGATTTTCCAACATTGAAGGCAAAATCTCTAGCACTCGGCATAAAAAAATCTCCATAAATAGCAGTCAGCTGCTTTTTTAGGCCTGGGTCATCAGAGGGGCCACACCTTTAAGTCAGCGTTTGCACTTGACCCTCCTAGTTCCTCAATTATGCCCAAGAGCGGAAGTATATATTTGAGTGTAATTCACTTAGGGAGCAAGGCTATTGCTGGAAAAGAGTTTGAATGAAACTAGGAAAGAGGAACCAAAGATATAAGAAATGAAACATAACCTCGAGAAAGAGAGAAGGAAAGCAGGATGAGAGATAGGGTTCCATCTGTTGTAATTTACTGGAGTGCATTTTCTAAAGCTTTATCCAGCTAACTCTGGAAGTTAGCCAGAAATCTATTTGATTCACAATTTCCCCTTTGCAAGCAGGGCTGGCCCCAGAGTTGGTTGAAGGTGTTGGCACCCTAAGAAAACCCCTCCAAGCTATCAGAATCTATTGTTTAGCTGTGAATGCCCTGGTCTTTGCAGCCCCTGCTCCAAAACGACTGTCCTAGGCAACCAGCTAGTTTGCCTAATGGTTGGGCCAGCCCCGTTTGCAAGGTGCACCAGTTTAACTTTTCAGAAACAGAGTGGCTCTGGAGGTGTTCCCTTGGCTGACTTTCAGTTTAGCTTAGGATATATTTTCAGTGCTAACCTAATGTACCCAACATGATTCCAGTTGCACAAATAGCAGCCTTATATCTAACTGCACAAAGTTTGTCCTGTGAGATACAGACACGTTTTCACCCACAAATCTAGCTAGTTAGATTTGGCTGAAAATTCAACTCATGATAACTATTAAAATTAGCTAATTATTTTACCTACTCAGCATATTTTTGAAAATAGACAAACTGTGTTTCATGTTTTAGGACTGGGGTTTCTAGTCCCACAGGTGCTCCTTGTGGTCTTGGGCAAGCCACTTAACCCTCCATAGACCATGTTCCCTGTAAAATAGTTATCTCCAAGTTATAATGCCCTGTTCAATGTAATTTCAGTTTGTTCAATGTAAACCGCACTAATGCAGAATAGCGCGGTATATAAGAGAATGTAAATAAATAAATGTTGAAGCTTATTAATTTCCCCTATAAGCACAAACATTCCCCATTAAGCACAACTATTTCATTCCTGAATCTGGATTTTCAGAGGGCCTTTGACAAGGTCCCTCATGAGAGACTCTTGGCGAAATTAAAGTCATGGGATAGGAGGCAATATACTACTATGGATCAGAAACTGATTGAAAGAGAAAAAGCAGAGGGTAGGGCTAAATAGCCAATTTTCTCAATGGAGAAAGGTGAATAGTGGAGTACCCCAGGGATCTGTGCTGGGCACGCTACATTTTAACATATTTGTAAATGCAATGTGTGCCTTCGAGTCATTCCTGACTCCTGGCGACACAGAAGCTCCTGGGTTTTCTTGGCAGTGTCACCGGAAGTAGATTGCCAGGCCTTTCTTCCGAAACATATTTGTAAATGACCTCAAAAAGGAATAAAGAATGAGGTGATAGCGTAGTTACTCACCTGTAACAGGTGTTCTCCAGGAGCAGCAGGAATCAGTCCTCACTTATGGGTGACGTCGGCGCCGACGGAGCCCTCGCGGAGCAATTTTCCCCAGCTTTCAAAGAAAGCCTTTGGGAATTGCAGCGCGCATGCGCGGTCCTCTTCCCGCCCAAGGGTGCCATCTTAGCCAGTCAGATGACATAGCTAAAAAAGACAGCATAAAATTTGCAAAAAAGTAAAGCAGACGATTGCAACTCCAAGGGGAGGAGGGAGGGTTGTGAGGACTGATTCCTGCTGCTCCTGGAGAACACCTGTTACAGGTGAGTAACTACGCTTTCTCCAGGACCAAGCAGGAAGTCAGTCCTCACTTATGGGACTCCCAAGCTCAAGGCTACCGGAGACCCTAAGCACAAAAATGAGCTCCCTCTAGCTCAGCAACACAGAAGGAAGGATCTTCGCTGAATAATTACCCACCGGTAGCCCACATCCGGGATGGAGGGTAGGAGTTGCTCAGACCTCAAAGAGATTACGGAGGACTGCCTGTCCGAAAGCACTGTCCCTGCGGGACTCCCTCTCGAGACAGTAATGGACCGCAAAAGTCTGGCTCGAAGACCAAGTAGTGGCCCGGCAGATGTCTGCCAGCGGAACAGAGCGGAGGTAAGCCACTGACGTGGCCTTTGCCCGAACACAGTGAGCCGTGACTCGACCTTCCAAGGAGAGTCCGGCCGCCCCATAAGCCCAAGTGATACAGTCCGCAACCCAGATGGACAGAGTACGCTTGGAGACCGGGAGCCCCAATTTATTGGGGTCGAAAGATACAAAAAGCTGAGCAGCTTTACGGTGCTCCCGCGTACGGTCAAGGTAGAAGTTCAGAGCCCTTCTACAGTCCAGGGTATGGAGGACCGTTTCAGCTCGGCTGGAGTGTGGTCTCGGAAAGAAGGTTGGAAGTACCACCTCCTGATTGATATGAAAAGGGGAGACCACCTTTGGAAGAAATTTTGGGTGAGTCCGTAGGACTACCCTATTTTTGTAGAACCGAGTGTAAGGGGGATCAGACACAAGGGCCTGCAATTCACTTACGCGTCTAGCGGAAGTGAGGGCTATCAAGAACAGTGTTTTCCAAGAAAGAAAACGGAGAGAACAGGTAGCCATAGGTTCAAAAGGCGGACAGGTGATCCGCTGCAAAACCACGTTCAGGTCCCAGTCAGGCGCTGGCGGGCGCAGAGGTGGTTTAAGTAGAAGAAGACCTCGGAGAAACCTCGCTACAAGAGGGTCGCTGGAAAGAGGTCTGCCGTCCACCGGCACATGATGTGCTGAAAGAGCACTGAGGTGAACTTTGACGGAGTTGGACTTAAGTCCCAGATTAGAGAGGTATAACAAGTACTGCAGGATCACCGACACCGGGCAGGAGAAGGGATCCTGAGACTGTTGGGCACACCAAACGGAAAAGCGACGCCATTTAAGGGCGTAGCATTTGCGGGTAGAAGGTCGTCGCGAAGCTAGGACGACCTCCTCCACCTCCGCCGGCAGGAGAAGGGGAGCGAGGACTACCCTCTCAGCAGCCAGGCCATGAGGTTGAGAGACCTGAGGTTGGGGTGTAGCAGAGACCCCTGATCCTGAGTGAGGAGATCCGGTTGTAACCCCAGAGGGAATGGATCCTCCACCGCTAATTGCAGCAGGAGCGGAAACCACGGCTGCCTGGGCCAGCGAGGGGCCACCAGGATCATGAGGGCTTTGTCCCGGAGAACCTTGAAAAGAGTCCGAGAGACTAGCGGAATGGGAGGGAAAGCGTACAGAAGGCTCCCCGACCATGAGAGTAGAAAAGCGTCCGCCGCAACCCGAAGGGGGTGTGGCTGACGAGAGCAGAAGCGAGGAAGTTGCCGGTTGTGAGGACTGGCAAAGAGATCCATCGTGGGGAGTCCCCACTTTAGAAAGAGCTTCTGAACTACCAAGGGATCCAGACGCCACTCGTGCGGCTGGAGGATCCTGCTGAGTTTGTCGGCCAGGTAATTCTCTTGGCCTGGGAGATAAACTGCCTTGAGGAGAATGCCGTGACTGACGGCCCAAGAGCAGAGCTTCTGTGCCTCCCGACAGAGGAGGAAGGAGCCCGTGCCCCCCTGCTTGTTCACGTAGAACATGGCAACTTGATTGTCCGTCTGGACAAGGACGGACTGGTGAGAAGTCAGGTGGGAGAAGGCCTTGAGAGCCAGGCGGATCGCCCTGAGCTCCAGGAAGTTGATCTGCTGAGCAGACTCCCACGTGGTCCAGAGGCCCTGAGTGCGTGCCCCTTGGCAATGCGCTCCCCAGCCCAGGAGGGATGCATCTTTTGTCAGCACCCGGGCCGGCTGAGGATACTGGAAAGGCATTCCGCAGATCAGGTTCGACTGCTGAAGCCACCACCGGAGAGACGAGATCAGCGGCTCGGAGACGCGCACTAGGTCTGCTAGGCCGCCTGTGGCTTGTCGCCACTGCTGGCGGAGACACCACTGAGCAGGCCGCATATGCAGGCGGGCATTGGGGGTCACATGGACGGTGGAAGCCATATGGCCGAGCAGTCTCAGGAAGCGCCTGGCGGAGACCAGGGGCTGGCTGCGAAAACGGTCGGCTAGGTCCATGAGCCGTTGAGCCCTGTCGAGCGGTAGGTATGCCCGTGCCTGAGGAGTGTGCAGCCTTGCGCCGATGAACTCGAGATCCTGTGAGGGGAGCAAAGTGGACTTTGCGAAGTTTATAACAAAGCCCAAGTGCTGCAGAAGAGTCACCGTGCGGCGCGTGGCGTTGGTGACCTCCAGAGCGGACGCTGCTCTGATGAGCCAGTCGTCGAGGTACGGAAAGACATAGAGGCCGTGAAGCCGGAGATGGGCCGCCACCACCGCGAGACATTTTGTGAAGACTCGCGGTGCGGAGGACAGGCCAAAGGGCAGTACTCTGTACTGGTAATGATTTCCTGCCACCACAAACCTTAGGTATTGTCGGTGGTTTGGGTGGATGAGGATGTGCGTGTAGGCATCCTTTAGATCCAAGGAGCATAGCCAATCTCCCTGCTGGAGGTAGGGCAGAAGGATTCCAAGGGTAAGCATCTTGAACTTCTCTCGCACGAGGAATTTGTTGAGGTTGCGCAGGTCCAGGATGGGTCTGAGGCCTCCTGTTCTCTTTGGTATCAGAAAATACCTGGAGTAAAAGCCTTGACCTTTCAGGTGGTGGGGCACCGGTTCCACCGCCTGTTCCTGTAGAAGACCTGCTAACTCCTGAAGGAGTAACTCCCTGTGCAGAGGGGGTCGTGGAGGTTCCCCCGGAAAAAAGGAGGGAGGGACCTGGTGGAAGTGGAGAAGATAGCCTTCTCGCACGACTTGAAGCACCCAGGCATCTGAGGTGATGCTGGACCACCTGTGAGCGAAGTGAACCAGCCGGCCTCCGGTGCTGGGAGGAACCAGCGGGGGGGGGAGAGGCTATGCTTAGTGAGTCAAAAACCCCCACCCTGCTGAGCAGGGTCTGGTGGTGCAGGCTTGGGGGCTTGCTGCCTACGGGACCCGTTACCCCGTCCCTTGGCCTGCTGGCCCTGTTGGGAAGCTGCAGGGGCCTGATAATGGGGGTATTGTTTGTAGGCAGCCGCCTTCCTCGGGTAAAAGGACTTCTTTCCCGAGCCCTTCTTTTTCTGGGAAGGGGCGGAGGTCTTCCTAGAAAGCCTAGTCCTGGTGAGAGTCTCCGTCTCAATTTGTGCAGCCTTTTCAGCCATGGGCTTGCCAAAGAGGTTTTCGCCTCGGCAGGGGACATCGACCAACTTGTCCTGCACCCAGGGCTCGAGGTCAGATGACTGAAGCCAAGCCTGTCGGCGGGCACCAATGCCGGCTGCGGCCACTCGAGCCGATGCTTCAAAGCCATCGTAGGCTGCTCGGGATATGAATTTCGAGCATTCCCGAATACCAGTGGACAAGGCCAGGAACCTCCGCAAGGGTTCCTCGGACAAACCAGCGGAGAAGCCGGCTAGCTCTTTAGCCAGGTCTCGGAGATACATGCCCATGTATAGCTGGTAGGTCTGGACACGACACGCAAGCATAGAGCCCTGGAAACACTTCTTGCCAAGGCCATCCAGGTTACGGGCCTCCCTGCCAGGAGGCACCAAGGAGTGCATCTTCTGGCTCTTAAGACGATGCATGGCCGATTCCACTACCATGGAATGGTGTGGCAGCTGTGCTTTTTGGAAGCCAGGGCTCTTGCGGACTCGATAGATAGAATCGACCCGCTTGCTCAGGACCGGCGAGGTAGCCGGACTCTCCCACATGCGGAAGAGTAGTCGTTCCAGCATGGGAGGAACCGGTACAGTAAAGTGTTCCCTTGCGGGAGAGTCATACTGGAGGGCGTCGAGCTCTTCGGCTCGAGGCTCCTCCTCGGGGTCCGCAGGGAAGGCCAAAGCCTTGGCCATATCCCTGACGAAGTCCGAGAACCGGGCATCCTCCGGAGGGGACTGCTTCCGAGGCTCGGACTCCGGTGAGTCCGAGGGGACACACCGAGTCCGGAAAGAATCAGGCGACTCTTCCTCTTCAGACTCCCAGACCGACTCTGACGAGGACTCGGTGGGGTCGGCCCGGGCAGGGCGCGGCGCCTGCCGCCCCGACGCCGAGGGAGTCGGCGTCGGCGACCTCGGTCCCGAACGGGAGGCCGAGGGTGACCTCGACTGAGGATCGACTCAAGTTCGCATCGACTCGAGGATCGGCTCGGTCTCCGGGGTCGACTTGGACGTCGACGTCCCGGCGGTCGGGGCAGCGGCGCCAGCGAAGCCAGCGAGCAGTGCCCGCTGCTGGTCCATGAAGGCAGACAATCTGCTCTCCAAGGCCGTCAACCTGAGTCCGATCTCAGGTGACCCAGCAGCCCCCGACTCGGGCCCCGACGGCGTCGGGCCCGACGTCGGCTGTCTCGGAGGCGAGTCCAGGAGGACCACAGGACTTACCCGAGCAGGCAGCTCCGACTCCAGGCGAGGGCGCTTCGTGAGATGCTCCTTCTCCAAGGACCCGGGACGGCTATCGGGGCTATGCGACCTGGCCCTCGCGGAGCCAGGAGCGTCCACCGACGCCGCCCTCTCGGGTTTCACCTTACGACGATGGTCCCCGGAGGGAGAACCCCTGTCGGAGGAACTCCGGCGACGGTCCGAGCTGGAACCTTTGGACGCGGAGGCCTCCGACGAGGTCCGGGTACGGCTGGGGTCAGCGAAGATCCTATCCCGCTGATGCCGCCGACTTCTCAACGCTTTGGAGGACATTTTGCCACAGGGCCCACAGATCAGTTCTTCATGATCCGGGCCCAGGCAGCGGAGGCAAAAGTCGTGTGTGTCAGTTAGTGACATATTGCGGTCACACTGACCACACCGCTTGAAACCACTGGCAGCCATCGGGGAAAAAAGGGCCCCGGCGAGGTCAAAGGACCGGGCTGCCAGGGAAAAACCGAAACGAAAAACTGACTAAGTCAGAAAAACCGAAAAATAAGAAGAGGACTCGAGACCGGCGTCGCGAGTCCGGCGGGAAAAAGACCGGCGTCGAACCGAATGGAAAAAAAGAGAAATACTGAAGAAAAATCAACTTTTTCGCGGGGACACGACGGGTACGTCTGTAGGGCTCCGCGGAAAAAAAGAAGACTGGCTAAGATGGCACCCTTGGGCGGGAAGAGGACCGCGCATGCGCGCTGCAATTCCCAAAGGCTTTCTTTGAAAGCTGGGGAAAATTGCTCCGCGAGGGCTCCGTCGGCGCCGACGTCACCCATAAGTGAGGACTGACTTCCTGCTTGGTCCTGGAGAACAAATTTTCAGATGACACTGTTATTCAAAGCTGTTAAAACACAATTGGATTGTGAAAAATTGCAAGAGGGCCTTGATAAATTGGAAGACTTGATGTTCAAATGGCAGTTGAAATTTAATGTGGACAAGTGCAAAGTTATACACCTTGGAAAGAACAACCAAGATTACAGTAACATTTATTTAGACAGTTTTGTATACCACCTTATCCTTCAATCAAAGTGGTCACAACACAATTGGGGGATACATTTAACATGAGGGGATAAGAGACACATACACTAATACTTACAGGGAACATGGGCAATGGAGGGTTAAGTGGCTTGCCCAAGACCACAAGGAGCACCTGTGGGACTAGAAACCCCAGTCCTTCTGGCCCAAGGTTGCTGTCCTCTGGTGTGATTTCAACCCCCGACCTTCTGGCCTGAGGTAACTTGCCCCAACCACTAGGCCACTCCTCCCTAGCTATTACAACATGATGCAAGGTTCCACATTAGAAACTACCACCCAGGAAAAAGATTTAGGCATCATCGTGAATAACACGTTGAAACCCTCCGACCAGTGTGCAACGGCAGCCAAGAAAACAAAAGGAATGCTAGGAATCATAAGGAAAGAAATGGAGAATAAAACTAAGGATATTATAATGCCTCTGTATCATTCCATGGTGCGACCACACCTTGAATATTGTGTGAAATTCTGGTCACCATAAGGATATAACAGAATAAGAAAAGATAGAGAAAAGCCACCAAAATTGTAAGGGGGATGTAAGGATACCCCTATAAGTAAAGGCTTAAAAGATAGGGCTCTTCAACATGGGAAGGAAATGGCTGGGGGAGATATGATAGAGGGCTATAAATTAATGAATGGAGTAGAACAGGTAATCATAGCTTGGTTGTTTACCCATCAAAAAGTAGAAAGACTAGGGGACACACAATAAAGCTACAATGTGACCCATTTAAGACTAATAAGAGAAAATATTTTTTCACTCAACACGTAATCAAACTTTGGAAATTGTTACCAGAGGATGTAGTAATAGCTGTTACTGTAGCTAGGTTTAAAAAAGGTTTGGACAAGTTCCTGGAGGAAAGGCCCATAAACCATTATTAAAGAGGACCCAGGAAATCCACTGCTTACCATGGGACAAGCATTTTGGAACCGGTATACCTTTTTGGGAACCTGAAAGGTACTTGTGACCTGGATTGGCCACTGTTGAAAACAGGATACCTGGCTTGATGGACCTTGGTCTGACCCAGTATGGAATTTCTTATGTTCTTAAGATTCTGTAAAGTCTAATTAAACTATCAAGTCTTGGTACCTCCATTTTGTGGTCTCATCAGTTCCACCCTCCTTCTCTATACTTCAGGTAATCTGAAATAAGTAACACTTACAGTCATGCTATTTTAGCACAGAGTCTACTGATAAAACATATGCAGGCTGATGGCACCTTTGGAGACTTCAGGTTGCAGTGGCTTGAGCAGCATTGGATATTTCATTTAAACACTGTGAGCCCTCACGGGTTAAACTTGGAGAATGATTGGAAGAGTCTGTTTTAGTTTGAGCCAATGGGGAGAGGGCATCCCCGGTTCATGGGGATTTCCCTTTCACCCAATTGGTGGTTCTAAAGAATGATGCGGTTAAGACTATCAGCCAATAGTAAGCAGAGCAGATACTCAAATGGTGGTGTTTGGTGGTTTCTGTTGGGCCCTTTGGCGTCTGATTCAGTTACCTATTTGGAACGAATGACATTATCCCGTTGCACCTGAAGCAGAGTTCTGAGGTGGCTCGAAACGTACATGTCGTGTATGGGAGGGTTCCAGGAAGGACCTTTTGTTGCTGACACCGGACCTGTGGATTATGGGCTATTATCAGATAAGTCTGCTGGCATTTTTTTTAGAACCTTAATTGAATAAAATTGAATAAAAGGATGTTGTAGTCATTCGAGAGTGATTTTTCCTCTCCTGACTATTTATCCGACAAAAATATTTTTTCTATATGAGCTATCTGTATCACGGGGTGATCTTTTTGATATTGAAAGTAAAACCTTTAGCAGTTAAGGTAAATTAGGACAAGAGAAATAAAAGACAGACAAGGTACAAAATAAGAGTAACAGTAAAATAAAATTTCAGAGCCCGATTTTCGAAGGCATTTACACGGGTAACTGCCCTAGTTACCCATGTAAATGCCTTATCTGGGATTTTCGAAAGGCACCTACATGAGTAGTGCCCTTCAAAAATTCCAGATAAGTCCCTAACGTGCCCAGATGCTATGCAGTTAGCATCAGGTGTGTTAGGGGTGGAGCGGGGTGGAGCGGGGACAGAGAAAAGGGCTAAATGGGTAGCACCGATTTTCAATGCTACCCGCTTAGCCCTCTGTGCCTTAAAGATAGGCGAGGTTTTTCCTCGCCTATCTTTCAGGCACAGGGGCTAAGTGGATAGCATCAAAAATCGGTGCTACCCTGCTAGCTCCTGCGGCTTCCGGGTTGTGTGGCGAGAACCGGATTTTCAATGCCAGGGCCACATATGACCCTGGCATTGAAAATCCGGTTTAGATGGTGGACAAGTTATGCGCCACATGGCACATATCACCGCCCAGATGAAAATTGGGCCCTCAGTGTATAGAGAGGACAACACCAGGAACAATTCCCAGGTTCTGGTTTTGGTCCACATTGGCCCTGCTCGGGTTACATTTCTTGTCTGTTGACATATTTTGCTGTTCTAACTGCTGCTTCTCCTCTTTCCCCATGACTAGACATAGTTTTTCCTGCTCATTCATTTGTGAGAAGCCTTTGATGTTCTCTCCTAGTTCTGGGAAATGTGCATCTCTGATATCTCTGTATTCTGCACAGTGCAGGGGAAATGCATTTCTCTATATATTTCTCCTCTTTCCCCAGGATTATCCAGAGGTTTCTCCTTGGACAGGCAGGATAAGTCAACCACACCTGGCAATGACATTCGAAAGTGTCAAGGACAGAAGTGCTCTCCAGAGCCCAGAAAGGTAAAACTTTCTGGGCATATGCCAAGTGGCCCAACCCTCTGGCAAGCCCCTAACAAGCCCAGAATTCTTTCTTCTGCCTTGCCATCAAGACAGACTTCACAGCTCTCCTATGAAAAAAAAAATGAAGCAATATAAATACAGAAGTGAAAGAATTGAAGAAGGAGAACAAAGAAGATCACTCAGAGGTATGATGCCAAAGCCCGGTTGCAGCAGAAAAATGAACTTCACAGACGCACAAGACCTGTGTTTGCAGTGCTTGGGGGTCAGCCATCGTGTGGAGGACTGCCCCTACTGTGCCCGAATGTCCCCCCGGGCTCGGATGGCCAGATCCCACACCCTGTAGGACTTCTTACAAACAACCTGCTCATCGGTGCTGCCAGTTGTAGCCATGCGGCCCTACACATGGATGACCATGAGCTGCCTCCTCCTGTCGGCACTGCTCAGGATGTGCCCTCCGAGAACCCATGGTCACACAGACAATGGGGAGGAGAATGCGGCAGCCTTTGGTGCAATGGACACGGGGGATAATCCTCCCATGCACACAGTGGCGGAGATGGCTTGCCTACTGGTAGACGTAGCTACCTCACAGCAGCCAATGCCACAACCTGAGGACCTCTCCTACCCTAAGTTCTTACACAGGGTCACGTCACTACTAGCCCTCAGCTCTGCGGATTCAACAGTGGACAAGGAGGGGGTGCTAAGAGCTCTCCAGCATCACTACCATTCCAATTTCAAATGAAGAGACCATACAAGACCACTACTGGACTTCCTTCAAAATAATATCACCTGATGAACTCAACAACATAATCAGCAACACCACAATCTCTGCACTCGACCCGTGTCCAGTTTCATGGCTAAAAATCACAAGATATCAATTCCTAGCAATCCTGTCTGAAATCGTACACCCTCCCTTTCTCAAGGACGACTTCTCCCTCCCTCCCTTAAACAAGCATCAATCAGACCGCTCCTGAAGAAACCGAACCTTGACCCATACTCATCATTTTCTTACAGACCTATAAACAGTATACCATTCATCTCCAAAATATTATGATCTTTTTTACGCTGTTCGACACTACACTACGTTAGTTAACTTGTTACACACGGTTCTAGCTTAAATATACTGTTTGTTTATTAAACTGTGTTTGTTTAATTTATGATGTTCTATGTAAAAGTTATGACGTTCTATGTAAAACAAACTGCGCTTTGTTAATTGTTGTTAATTGTACACCGCAACTGAACTTTGGAAGATGCGGTATATAAATGTTAAATAAATAAATAAAAATAAAATAAAAAATAAAATCATTGAAAAAGCTGCACAAACCCAACTCCAAGATCATAGACCACTACGCACCTCTAAACATGCATCAATATGGATTTCGACCCAACAATGGTACAGAAACCCTTCTGATTTCCCTCTTAAACTCACTCATAACTGTCATTGAAACAATCATCCAAGGCTTCATCCTGCTGTTTCTGGATATCACCAGCGCCTTTGACACCGTATCCCACCAGATCTTCCTCAACCAACTCCACCACATTGGAGTCCGTGGCACCCCCTCAAGTGGTTCTATTCCTATCTCTTCAACCAAAATCAATGAATTAAGATTCAAAGACAAACCTCAATTCCTTTCATCCAGGCATAAATAGCTCAACCAGAGCTCTGTGATCCTCAGTCTTGAAGGACTAGAAAAAGGGACTGTTACTTCTGGAGAGAGATCTGCAATTGTGAGTATATACTTCTGGGAATTTTCTGAAAGGAATTCTTTCTATTAAAGCTATTTAATCTGTGAACCCACTATTTTTTGTTAAATCAGTCAGGGCCTAGTAGCAGCAGTTTAAGTTTAAATTTAAAACACAGAAAAGAACTTTCTGGTTACATTTCATACCCAGCAGAGAGCTTATAGTTTTAATTTAATAGTCACTCAGGGCCTAGTATCAGCAAAGTATTTTTAGTTTAAACTTAAAACACAGAAGAGAGCTTTCTGGTTAAATTTAGAACCCAGCAGAGAGTTGTAGTTTAAATTTAATAGTCACTCAGGGCCTAGTATCAGCAAAGTATTTTTAGTTTAAACTTAAAACACAGAAGAGAGCTTTCTGGTTAAATTTAGAACCCAGCAGAGAGCTTGTAGTTTAAATTTCATAATAATTTAGAGCCTAGCAGCAGCAAAGAGCTATAGTTTAAATCAAATAAGAATATAGCTTACCTCAGCAGCACAGGACAGGGTACTGTGTAGCAGCCCTCTTTTAATAAGTGCTATTTCCCTCCCTCCCTCCGCACACCCACCCACCCCTGGGATAATCGTAGCTTTATAGGTACTTACACATCTTAAAAGACAGGAGGCGCTCTCAGGTGAAGCTTGTTACCCAAATCAGACATACACTAAGGACCTGAGATTAATTAAGCTTCAGGTGAACAGGGTATATTAAAAGTATTAGGTACAGTTTTATTAGTATAAATATCCATAGCAACCCTTAGTAAGTAAAGAACTTAAAGATCTAAACAAAAACTTAAAACTAAGATGCAGACAGCAGTCCAGTAGCGGGATGGGGGCTTTCCAGTCTTTTGCACTGTGTGTCACATGTATGATTTTCTCCCAGTTGGTGAGAGGTCTTACATGTGCACTAGGTGCAAGGAGCTCTTTGCTCTCAGGGAACGAGTCCGTTCTCTAGAGGCTAGAGTAGCAGACTTGGAAAACATAAGAAAGAGAGATACATAGACGAGACCTACAAGGATATAGTCCTGAAGTCCCACCTCCAGTCTGGCAGCATCCCTGTTGCCATGGAGGAGAGAGGTCACGTGACAGGAGAGCATCACCCTGGTGTGGCAGGAAGTGATCCTGTAACTAGGACCTGTCCTCCAGGTGATGTAAAACCCTCTCACACCGAGGAAGCTTCTCCAGGGCCATGTGCCCATGAGGGAAGGGTTAGGACAGCCGTTATAGTTGGTGATTCGATCATTAGGCATGTAGATAGCTGGGTGGCTGGTGGACGTGAGGATTGCCTGGTAACATGCCTGCCTGGTGCGAAGGTAGCGGACCTCACACGCCACCTAGATAAGGTCTTAGATAGTGCTGGGGAGGAGTCTGTTGTCTTGGTACATGTCGGTACCAATGACATAGGAAAATGTGGTAGGGAGGTTCTGGAGGCTAAATTTAGGCTTTTAGGTAGGAAGTTGAAATCCAGAACTTCCAGGGTAGCGTTCTCCGAAATGCTTGCCATTCCACATGCAGGACCCAAAAGGCAGGCAGAGCTCCGGAGTCTCAATGCGTGGATGAGACAATGGTGCAGAGATGAGGGGTTTGGATTTTTTAGGAACTGGGGTACATTCTGGGGAAAGGAGGGGCTCTTCCGAAGGGATGGGCTTCACCTTAACCGGGATGCAACCAGGCTGCTGGCATTAACCTTTAAAAACGAGACAGAGCAGCTTTTAAACTAGATAATAGGGGAAAGCCGACAGTCGCCCAAGAGCAGATGGTTCGGAAGAATGTATCCTTGAAGGATACTACCAAAAGCAGAGAGGTTCCAAAAAAGAGTACAGTAGCCCAAATGCCCTCGAGTATGGAGCAGACAGAGCTTAAAGATCCCAAATTACCCATGTCTACCAATAGCCAAATTAATATGAATAAAATACAGTCTCTAAAATGTTTGTATGCAAATGCTAGAAGGTTAACAAATAAGATGGGAGAGTCAGAATATATAGCACTAAATGAGAGGTTAGATGTGATTGGAATATCAGAGACATGGTGGAAGGAGGACAACCAGTGGGACACTGTGATACCTGGGTACAAACTATATCGTAATGATAGAGCTGATCAAATTGGTGGAGGGGTTGCGCTCTATGTTAGAGAGGGCATTGAGTCAGAAAGGATTAAAGTTTTGCAGGAAGCAAAATTTGCTATAGAATCTCTATGGATTGAAATTCCATGTAAAAAGGGGAAGGCGATGGCGGTGGGGGTGTACTATTGACCGCCTGGCCAGAATGAACAAATGGATAATGAAATGCTCAAAGAAATCAAGGAAGCTAACAAAAGTTACAGTGCGGTAATAATAATGGGCGATATCAATTACCCCGGTATCAACTGGGTCAGTGTCACGGCAGTACATGCTAGAGAGATAAAGTTCCTAGATGAAATAAATGACTGCTTCTTGGAGCAGCTGGTCCATGAACCAACGAGAGGGGAAGCCATATTAGACCTAGTCCTTACTGGAACACCAGATCTAGTGCAAGAGATAAGGGTGTTGGGGCCACTTGGCAATAGCGATCATAGCATTATCACCTTTGATTTAATTAGTGGAGGAGGGATAGTAAGGAAATCCACAGTACTACCTTTTAACTTTTGAAAGGGAGACTATGATAAAATGCGGAAAATAGTTAAGAAAAAACTAAAAGGAGCAGTTGCAAAGGTTAAAGACTTACATCAAGCTTGGGTGTTCTTGAAAAATACTATCTTGGAAGCCCAGACCAGCTGTATTCCACACTTTAAGAAAAGTGGAAGGAATTCCAAAAAACTGCCAGCATGGTTTAAAGGTGAGGTCAGAGAGGCTGTTGTTGCCAAAAAAGCATCTTTCAGGAAATGGAAAAAAGAGCCAAACGATGAAACCTGGAAACAGCACAAGTACTGGCAGGTCAAATGCAAGGCATTGATAAAGAAGGCAAAGAGAGAATTTGAGAAGAAGCTTGCTGCGGAAGCAAAAACGTGAAATAAAGATTTTTTCAAGTACATTCGTAGCAAAAAACCTGTGAGAGTCAGTTGGACCATTAGATGATACAGGAGTTAAAGAGGCACTAAGAGGCGACAGGGCGATAGCGGAGAGACTGAATGAATTCTTTGCCTCAGTCTTTACTGAGGAAGATGTAGGGATGTTACCCATGACTGAAGTAGTATTTAAAGGTGTGGAAGAATTGAAGGAAATATCGATACATCGGGAAGATGTATTACAACTAATTAGATAAACTGAAGAGTAGCAAATCACCTGGGTCGGATGGTATACATCCAAGGGTGTTGAAAGAACTGAAATATGAGATTGCAGACCTGCTATTAGTAATCTGTGAACTATCATTAAAATCATCTCTAATACCTGAAGATTGGCGGATCGGCAATGTAACACCAATTTTTAAAAAGGGTTCGAGGGTTGATCTGGGAAACTACAGACCGGTGAACCTCACGTCAGTACCGGGAAAAATGGTAGAAACCATCATAAAGAATAAAATTACTCAGCATGTACATAGTCATGACCTAATGGGAGACAGCCAACATGGCTTTAGATAAGGAAGATCTTGTCTTACTAATCTGTTATGTTTTTTTGAAAGTGTGAATAAACAGGTGGACAAAGGTGAGTCGGTTGATATAGTGTATCTGGACATTCAAAAAGCCTTTGACAAGGTCCCTCATCAGGGACGTTTGGCAAAACTAAAGAGTCATGGGATAGGAGGCAGTGTACTACTGTGGATCAGGAACTGGTTAAAAGATAGAAAGCAGAGGGTTGGGCTAATGGAGAAAGGTGAATAGTGGTGTACCCCAGGGATCTGTGCTGGGTCCGCTGCTTTTTGACATATTCATAAATGACCTGGAAAGTGGAATAACGAGTGAGGTTATCAAATTTGCAGATGACACAAAACTATTTAAAGTTGTTAAAACCCAAGAGGATTGTGGAAAATTGCAAGAGGATCTTGATAAATTGGAAGACTGGGCATCAAAATGGCAGATGAAATTTAATGTGGACAAGTGCAAAGTTATGCACCTAGGGAAGAACAACCCAAACTATGGTTACACAATGCAAGGTTCCACATTAGGAACCACCACCCAGGAAAAAGATTTAGGCGTCATTGTGGATAACATGTTAAAACCCTCGACCCAGTGTGCAGCAGCAGCCAAGAGAGCAAATAGAATGCTAGGTATCATAAGGAAAGGAATGGAAAATAAAACAAAAGATATTATAATGCCTCTATACCGTTCCATGGTGAGACCGCACCTTGACTATTGTGTGCAATTCTGGTCGCCGTATCTTAAAAAGGATATAGCGTTATTAGAAAAGGTTCAGAGAAGAGCCACCAAAATGGTAAAGGGGATGGAAGGATACGTCTATGAAGAAAGGCTAAAAAGGTTAAGGCTCTTTAACCTGTAAAAGAGACGGCTGAGGGGAGATATGATAGAAGTCTATAAATTAATGAACGGAGTGGAACGGGTAAACGTAGATCGACCGTTTACGTTATCAGAATATAGGAAGACTAGGAGACATGCAATGAAGCTACAGGGTAAACTATTTAAGACTAATAAAAGCAAATATTTTTTCACTCAACGTGTAATCAAACTCTGGAATTTGTTACCGGAGGATGTAGTAAAGGCTGTTAGTGTAGCTGGGTTTAAAAAAGGTTTGGACAAGTTCCTGGAGGAAAGGTCCATAAACCATTATTAAGAAGGGACCCAGGATATCAATGCTTGACCTAGTACAAGCATTGCAGAACCTGTGTCTTTTGGGGAAACTGTTAGGTACGTATGACCTAGATTGGCCACTGTTGGAAACAGGATACTAGGCTTGATGGACCTTGGTCTGACCCAGTATGGCATATCTTATGTTCTTAAACCAAGGAGTGCCACAGGAATCATCTCTCTCCTCTCTACTGTTCAACATATACATTCAACCACTGTGTGCTATCTTCCAAAAGTTCCAAGTAGAATACTTGATATATGCTGATGACATAATTATCTACGCACTATTTTCCACTTCTGCTCCTGATTACTCCATACTCACAAGTTGCTTCACTGACATAATCAAATGGCTCCACCTTCACAATCTATCCATTAGCCTAAATAAAACAGCACTCCTCCACATCACAAAGGACCCCAACTTCACCCACCCTGCTTCCATCAGAATCGGCAACAATGATATTCGGGTCAGCTCTCAAAATACCTCAGAATCATACTTGACCAGCAACTGACCTTCAAGACTCAAATTCAAAGCACCACCAAGGCTTTATACTATAAACTCAAAACTCTCAGAAACGTATGCCCCCTCCTATCCACAGATACATTCTGCTCAGTCTGCCACCATCACACCTCTATTTGAATACTGTAATTCCATATCCCCAGGAACAAGCAGGAATGTAGTCTTCACATATGGGTATCGTTGGTACCGACAGATCCTGCGCGAGAACGCTCCCCAGCATCCAATAGGAAAACCTTTGGGAGCATCCCACTGCGCCTGCGTCGCTGCCTTCCCACCTTTCCAACTCTCCCTCTTCAGTTTTTCGTTTTCCGCGGAGCTGACATGCAGCAAACCCTGTCACTGCAGAAAATCTTCATTTTGTGGTTGCGTCTGCCTTCACCGTCGGCGTGTATACCGGTACCACCGGTCTTTTCTTCATTTTCTTATTTCTTTTCCTAAAAAATAAAAAAAGAATTCTTCTTTTTGGAGGGTCTGTCCCCTCTTGGTGCCAGGAGTCATTTTGGGCACTAGGCCTTCTTTTTTTCTAAAATGGAGAAACCAACTAGTGGTTTCAAAATATTTTCAAAGTGTAGCGGTACCATTTCTGCTACCAACACCCATGACTGGTGTCTCAAATGTATAGGTCCTGACCATTTACCATTGGAGTGTCTCCTCTGTAGAAAGATGACCAAGAGAGGCCTGCAGAACAGAGCTGCAAAACTTGGCACCCTTTTTGCCGCAGATGCGATGTCCGTTGCATCAACGTCTTCCAGGGCTTCATCTTCCTCCCATGGATCTCAGGTAACTAAACTCAGGTCTTCTAAGACCGGCTGGTCCTCAAAGGATAGATCTCCTTCGAAGCATCAAGATGCTAATAGTGTTGCCCTCGAGGAGAACATACCGGCAAAACAGCCCTGGCGGGAGGCCCCGGCCTCCAAAGCATTAACAGGGCTCCAGGATGTTCCCGAAGCTTCCACCTCTGGAGAACTCTTGGTGCCATGTTCTGGTGTCGTGGCCTGCTCTGCCGGTACTGACATCCAGGCATCGGCAGGTGCCATGGATCAGTGCATCCTGACCATCAAGCGCAGCCTTGCAGCTCTCTTAGCAGCCTCAGTACCGCTAAAGCCGCTCCAGGGGGTTCCGCAGTCATCGATACCGATACCAGTACCGACCGCGCCTGCTTTAACCTATGCGCCTCGTTTCTTGCCTCCCCCCATGCCGGCCCTTGAATCAGTGTCCAGTATGGAGGGTCTGGTATCGAGACAGTCCGATGTCGACTTTGATCAATACCAGCGTGAAGCAATGCAAGAACACCTGGCAAGGAGATACTTTGAGTCCTCCGATTCCGATGACTCTGAGGACTCCGTCGGTACCGGAGTGATTCTTCCGGAGGATCCCTTTCCTTCTCCTCAGCATAGGATGTCTCCTCCGGAGGACATGTCCTTTCAGGATTTCATACGTGATGTAGCACGGGGACTCTCGATCACTGTGACCCCTGAGAAGGAACCGAGAGTAGAAGAATTAGAAATTCTTCAGTACCCGACAGCTCCTAAAGAAGCTGCTACCCTTCCCGTTCATAGAATCTTACATGACCTCATGCTAAGGATGTGGGAAACACCTTTAACGGTGTCTCCACACTCTCGGAGGCTCGATACCATGTACTGAATTCCGCAATGCCCTGGTTTATGTTTATGTTTTATTGACTTTGATATACCGCCTTTCTACATAAGTCAAGGCGGTGTACAATATGCAAACAAAGAGAGGTTCGCGGCCGAAGCCAGTGAAGGTAGGAAAAGAAGTTACAGTTTCAATTGACAGGAAAGTAGGAGAAAGAAGAAGAGAGAGGACAAGACAACACGAGACGAGAGAGACTGTATGTTATAGGGGAAACAGCTGGGTAGGGAGAGAGGTCAGACAAAAGGAGAGGGGAGGTCAAAGGCTAGTGCAAATAGGTGAGTCTTGAGATTGCGTTTAAAGGTAGGGTGATGGGTCTCTAGGCGTAGGGAGGAAGGGAGAGCATTCCAAAGAGCGGGACCGGCAAAGAAAAAGGTGGAAGAACGGGTGGATTGCAGGTGAGCATATGAGGGGGAGGGTAGAGTAAGGCGGTTGAGGTGGAACGACCGGGGTGTGTACCTGGGAGAGTGGAGACTGATAAAGGTCGGCAAGATACTGAGGGGTGCTGGTGTAGAGAACTTTATGAACCAGAGTGAGTAATTTGAAGTGAGTGCGGGCAGAGATGGGAAGCCAGTGAAGATGTAAGAGTAGAGGAGTTGCGTGATCACGGAGGGAGGAGTGAGTGACGAGGCGGGCTGCAGTGTTTTGAATCCTTTGAATCCGTGATAGTTGAGATTTAGGTAAGCCATGGAGAACAGAATTTGAAAAGTCCACGCGTGCCATGACCAGGGATAGCAATAGGGTGTTGAGGGCTGTGGGGGTAAGAAATGGGCGAATGGCACGAATTTGCCGAAGGAAGAAGAAGGAAGTCTTAGTGATGTGGGAAATGTGGGAATGAAAAGAGAGCTCTGAGTCAAAATGAACCCCGAGATAGCGGAAGGTGGTGACTAGTGGGATAGGAGTACCAGAAAAAGAAGGAGCCAGGGGTGGGGGGGTGGGGTGCTATGGGAGAACCAAATTGCAATGGTCTTGGTAAGGTTAAGGTGCAGGCAGAAGACGCAATTACCACACCATCCAATGGTAGTGGAATCGGCGATGCATAGGATCAAGAGTGCTAAGACACATTCTTCCAATCCTCCAGGCCGTGAAGCGAGGACACTCGATGCCTTTGGGTGTCAATGCTTTCAATCCTCGATGCTCTCGGCCAGGATCAGCTCTTACATTCTTTATATGGGAATGTTCCTTAAGGAGGTTACAAGAGATCTGGAGCTGATGGCTCCACTTCTCCCTGATGATAAAAGGGCAGACTTCCTCACTCTGGTCAAACATGCCCAGAATGTGTCTAAGTTTATGAACTGTGCAACCTTTGATTGCTTTGAGTGCATTAGCAGAACCTCTACTATTTTCATCGGTGCACGTCACATTGCCTGGCTTCAGGCATCTGATTTAGAACAATGGGTGCAAGACAAGCTGGGGAATGTTCCTTGCACAGGAGAAAATCTCTTTGGCAAGGATTGGCAGGACAAAGCTAATTAGCTTGAGTCAGAAAAAAACACCTTAAACAGATTATCAAGGACCACAGCCAACCCAGCTAAGAAAAAGGCAGTTAAGAAACCCCTTTTCAACAAGAAAAAGAAATTCTACCCATCTTACACCCAGGCTGTCCACTGTCCAGTTCATGCTCCCCAAAAGGGTCAACTGCAACCCAGACAGCAAAGGCAGGCCCATGTCCCCAGAGCTCAACCAGCTCAGCAGATACAGCCTCCTCAGGGGCTTTGACTCCTTCCTAGAGAACTTAGTCATCCTGCCCCTGAAAGGTCCAGAGCCTCTCACCATCCCAGGCACACTTTGTCATTTTGCCAAAAGATGGCAACAGATAACATCAGAGCACTGGACTCTTTCCCTTATAAGAGAGGGGTACAAACTCCATTTTCACAGTATGCCCCCTCCCACCATCACAAGACAGTTCAATTCTCAGAGCCCTTTCACCACTCTCTTGTGTCAAGAGGTCACCTCACTACTTGCTCAGGGGGCAATAGAGGTACCCATATTAAAACAGGGCATGGGTTTCTATTCCCCCTACTTCCTCATTCCAAAGAAAACAGGGGGATACAGACCCATACTGGACCTCAGAGAGTTGAACAAGTATCTGTTCCGAGAAAAATTCAAGATAATCTCCCTCGGAATACTTCTTCCTTACATTCAGAGTCAGGATTGGTTATGTTCTCTAGATCTAAAGGATGCATATACACATATTCTCATCCATACAGATCACAGGAGGTTTCTTCGATTCCTCTTTCAAGGAAGACATTATCAGTACAGGGTTCTACCCTTCGGACTGGCTTCTGCCCCAAGAGTCTTCACAAAATGCATGGCAGTAGTAGCAGCATTCCTGAGAACTTTGGGGATATTTGTCTTCCCCTACTTAGATGACTGACAGACGACTGGCTCATCTGAGCATCAACAGCTCCAGAAGCCAGCTCCGCTCTCTCCCGCACAATGCAAATCCTGCAGTACCTGGGACTGGTCATAAACCTCCCAAAATCTCATCTCACCCCTTCTCAGTCTCTAGAGTTCATAGGGGCTCTTCTAGACACAAGGCAGTCAAAAGCTTTCCTGCCACATCCATGTTGTCTTCAAATACTCCAGCTGGCCTCTCAAGTAGCTATGAAGACTTTGCTAACTGCTCGAGAAATGCTTCAGCTGCTGAGGCATATGGCATCCACTGTCCTTGTGGTTCCCTATGCTCACCTTCACATGCGAGCAGCCCAGTGGACCCTAACCTCTCAGTGGACACAGGCCTCGGGTCGCCTGTGGGATAAAATCAGAAACTCGACACGTCTCGTTTCATCCCTACAGTGGTGGCAATCGCTGGACAACCTTCTTGTAGGGTCTCCTTTCCAGCAGCCACTACACCAAGCCACCTTGACGACAGAGGCATCCAAGTTAGGCTGGGGGGCTCACTTGGACAATCTCTCCACTCAGGGTCTCTGGACCGAGCAAGAGGCTTCTCTTCATATAAACCTCCTGGAACTCAGAGCCATCTTCTATGCTCTTCAAGTATTTCAGGCCTACCTGAGCTACAAGACGGTTCTGGTCCAGACCGACAATCAAGTAGCCATGTTCTATGTGAACAAGCAAGGTGGGACGGGGTCTCAGGCATTGTGCAACGAAGCTCTATGCCTCTGGGCCTTTGCCAGACACCTTCAAATCCACCTATTAGCGGTGTATCTTCCAGGCAGACAAACTCAGTCAAGTACTGCTGCCACATGAGTGGTCTCTTCATCTAGAGCAGATTGCTCAAATTTTTCAAATCTGGGGAACTCCAGATATAGACCTCTTTGCAAGTCCTCAGAATGCCAAACTTCCCTGGTTCTGTTCCAGAATTCCGGCTCAAAACTGTCAGGCAAGGGATGCCTTCCACCTCCACTGGGGTCAGGACTTCCTCTATGCCTTCCCACCCATTCCCCTCATTCCCAAAACTCTGTTCAAGCTTCAGAGAGACAGAGGCCATATGATCCTCATAGCCCCACGCTGGCCATGACAAACATGGTATCCTCTGCTTCTACGTCTCTCTCAAGCCAGACCTCTGGAGTTGGGATGTGCTCCAGATCTTCTTTCCCAGGAGAACAGGACGCTATTGCACCTGAATCCTCAGTCTCTACACCTCAGGGCGTGGCTGCTGAGAGCCTAGAATTCCAGGATATCAACCTTTCTCAACAGGTTAAAGATATCCTTTTGGCTTCAAGAAAACCTTCCACAAGGCGGGCCTACGCCTTCAAGTGGAAAAGGTTTTCTATCTGGTGTTCAACAAAGGAACTTAATCCCTTTTCAGTGCCGGTGGAGGCATTACTGAAGTATCTCCTCCATTTATCATCCTCTGGTCTTAAGACCAATTCAGTAAGGGTCCACCTTAGTGCCACTGCAGCTTTCCACAAGCCCTTGGACGGAAAACCTGTTTCCTCTCAACCACTTGTAGCAAGGTTTATGAGAGGTCTACTCTTGACTATTCTACTCTTGAGAGATCGCTCCTCCCCCACTGGCTCTCTAAGGCCAATCGGGCCTGTGCACCAGATTTTTAAATTAAGAAGCGCCCCTAACAAAGCAGCAGCTCAGCCACACAACGGGGCCTGCCATGATCAGCATCAGGGAAAGGGAGAGATCATTCCTCCCCCACCGGCTCGCTAAGGCCAATTGGACCTGTGCACCAGACTTTTAAATTAAGAAGCGCCCCTAACAAAGCAGCAGCTCAGCCACACACCGGGGCCTGCCCTGATCAGTGTTAGGGAGTGGAAAGGGAGAGACTGCGCCTCCCCCATCGGCTCCCTAAGGCCAATTGGGCCTGTGCACCAGACTTTTAAATTAAGAAGTACCCCTTGGCGTGCCCGCGCCGGCGGGCCTTGCCAGAGGGCCCTGGCGTGGCCCTTAGGTAAGGGCCCAAAGGCACCCTTGGCGCGATCCAACAAACCCATCACCAGCAGAACACCTGTGAAGCGTCAAGGAGTAGAGCAGAAACAAACGCTCCTCTACATCTCGGCTCCTGAACCCCAACCAGCACCCATACGAAGTAAGCACCCACCACTGCTACTCACAGCCCATTGACTCCATTGCTACCCATCGCTTCCTCACTTATCACTACCTCATTGCTTGCATTGAACCTTGCTGCACAGGCCATAGACTCCATGCTACCTTGTTTGTATTTAATCTATATTGCACAGCGTGTAACTCCTATTACCCCATTCCTTGCAATTAACTTTGCTACACAGGCTATAGACTCCTTGCTACCCATTGCTTGTATTTTGCTTGTACTGCATAGCGTGTAATCCCCACTACCTCAGTGCTTGTAACACCATATTTTGCTTGTATTGCATAGCGTATAATCCCCATTCACTGCATACCCCACTACTCCTCTTCTATGGCCCAACATCACATTGTCCTTCTCTTCCTCATACTTCCCAACTGCCTCCCCTCTTACCACCACCCTCATTCCTCTCCCCCCTATTCCCCCTCTTCCTTCCTCACCTCTCCCTCCATCCTGACCTCTAACCTAGCATCTGCTCTTGAGCTTCATCAAACCCTCCCCTGCATTCAACCAGCCCTTCTCTCTTTAAGGCAACCTCACCCTCGTTTCTGCCGTACAGCCTCCTCTTTACCCCACTCTCTACTACTCCTTCTTCTTCTCTCATCAGGTAATATCCACTCCAACCCTGCCCCCCCCCCCCCCCCAGTTTTCTTTCTCACTCTAAGAAATGTTCCTCACGTAACTTTTCTAATCTCATCCATATCCCTCTCATTTCCCCTTCCACTCTCCCTCCCTCAAGCGCCACTCACTTTTCCAAAGACACCAACCCTAATCCTAGCCCCTTTAGAATTCTGTCTCTCTCTAAGAAGAGATCCTCTTCTACTCCCCCTCCCTCATGTGCCTCACGGAAGGCACACTCATCCAGAGATACCCACCCTTCCCTTGCCCCTCAAGATCTCTATCTTACTCCGGAAAGAAATCCTCACGTAACTTGTCCAACCTCATCCATATCCCCCTCCTTTCCCCTTCCACTCTCCTGTTCTCATGTGTCTTATGGAACGCACAATCAGTCTCTAATAAACTTGCTTTTACCCATGATCTTTTTATCTCTAACGCTCTACATCTTCTTGCCCTAACTGAGACCTGGCTCCTCCCAGATGATACCGCATCTACTGCTGCTCTCTGTCATGGGGGCTACCATTTCTCCCATACGCCTTGTTCCACTGGCCGTGGTGGTGGTGTTGGGCTTCTACTTTCTCCCTCTTGCCAATTCCAACCCCTCATGCTGCCTCAGTCTCACTCCTTTCTCTCTTTTGAAGTCCACTCCATTTGCCTCTCCACTCCTCTTCCTCTCTGAGTAGCTGTTATCTATCGCCCACCCAACAAAACCATATCTACCTTCCTTACCAACTTCAACTCCTGGCTTTCCGTCTTTCTGGATCCCTCTTCCCCCTCTCTTTGTTGTTGTTGTTAAGTGCCGTCGAGTCGGAGACGACTCATGGCGACCCTCTGGATAGCTATCCTAAATTGTGTTCGGTCTTCAGTCAGGCGGCTCATTGTTGACAGACTGGTACCTGTAGCTGCTGTTATTGTATCGATCCATCTCATTGCTGGCCTTCCTCTTTTGCGTTGACCTTCTATCTTGCCAAGCATGATGTCTTTCTCTAATGATCTCTCTCTCTTCGCATGATGTGTCCAAAGTATGAAAGTCGAAGTCTTGTCATCTGAGCTTCTAAAGAAAGCTTAGGTTTGATCTCCTCTAGTACCGACTGGTTTGTTCTTTGGGCAGTCCATGGTATACACAGTATTCACCGCCAGCACCATAATTCAAAGGCATCAATTTTCTTCCTGTCTGTCTTTTTCACTGTCCAGCTTTCACATCCATATGATGTTATTGAAAATACCATGGCTTGAACAAGTCGAATCTTTGTATGAAGAGAGACATCTCTGCTCTTGAGAATCTTATCTAGGTCTTTCATAGCCATTCTGCCAAGAGCAATGCGTCGTCTGATTTCTTGACTGCTTGTTGCTTCTTTATTGATAGTTGATCCAAGTAGGTTAAAGTTGTTCACAATTTTAATTTCTTCTCCTTCAACGATGAACCTGTTGATTATGCCAGTTGTCATGATCTTTGTCTTCTTTACATTAAGGAGCAGGCCCATTTTAAGACTATGTTCTTTGATTGTGAGAGGCAAATGTTTCATATCATCTTCATTTTCAGCCAGTAAAGTGGTATCATCAGCATAGCGAAGGTTGTTGATGAGTCTTCCACCAATCTTCACACCTCTGTTATCTTCATACAATCCTGCTTCTCTGATGATTTGTTCTGCATATAAATTAAACAGGTAGGGGGAAAGTATGCAGCCTTGTCTTACACCTTTACTTATTTTAAACCATTCTGTTTCTCCGTGTTCCGTTCGAACTGTTGCTTCTTGATCAATGTACAGATTTCGCAAGAGAACAATCAGGTGTTCTGGTGTACCCATGCTTCTTAATGTGGCCCAGAGTTTCTATAGTCGATAAAGCACAAATAGATATCCTTTTGGTATTCTTTAGTCTTTTCAAGGATCCATCTCACATCCGCAATGATGTCTCTCGTTCCTCGCCCTTTCCTGAACCCTGCTTGCACGTCAGGTAGTTCTTGTTCCAGGTATGGTTGTAGTCTCTTTTGAATAATCTTCAGTAGAATCTTGCTGGCATGTGGGATCAGAGCGATTGTGCGATAATTTCCACAGTCAGTTGGATCACCTTTCTTTAGTATTGGTATAAACACAGATCTTTTCCAGTCAGTTGGCCATGATGTTGTCTTCCATATTTCTTGGCAGAGCCTTGTAAGTACGGTAACAGCTGCATCAGATTGCTGCAATACTTCTATGGGAATGCTATCAATGCCTGGTGCTTTGTTCTTTGATAAGGCTTTCAATGCTGCTTCAACTTCTTCTTTCATCACCAATGGTTCCCGATCATAAGGTACAGGTTGAAACGGCTGTTGGTCCACTTGATCTTTATCATATAAAAACTCTGTATATTCCTTCCACCTTTTCTTGATCTTCTCAGCATCATTCAATATAGAACCTTGAGCATCTTGTAACATTCCAATTCGAGGCTGGAACTTTTTCTTTAACTCTCGTAGCTTTAGGAAAGCCGATCTTGTTCTTCCTCTAATAGTTTCTGCTTCTATTTCCTTGCAAGTGTCATTGTAGTACTTTTCCTTGTCCTGTCTTGCTGCACGTTGGAAATCTCTGTTGAGTTCTGCGATTGTCTTTCTTTCTCCTCTGGCTTTAGCTTCTCTGCGTTTCTGGGCAATTTTCAGAGTTTCTTCCGTCATCCATTTTGGCCGTTTTTGCTTTTTCACCTTTTGTAGAGACTTCTCGCTTTCTTCTAACACAACCTTCTTGATGTCATTCCATAACTCTTCCGGAGCTCTGTCATTTGTATCTAAAGCAGCAAATCGATTTTGCAGGCAGTCTTTAAATTCCAGTGGTATATTCTCAAGGTCATATTTTGCTGCATTCATGAGTGGTTTGCTCTTTTTCAACTTTAGCTTGAGTTTGCATACTAGTAGTTGATGATCTGTACCACAGTCAGCTCCAGGTTTTGTCTTTGTTGGTGTTACAGAGCTTTTCCATTGTTGACTTCCACAGATGTAGTCAATTTGATTTTTATACAATCCATTGGGTGAGGTCCATGTGTACAGTCGTCACTTGTGTTGCTGGAAGAAGGTGTTGGAGATTAATAGATCATTGGTCTTGCAGAATTCTATCAGTCTTTCTCCAGCTTCATTTCTGTTGCCAAGTCCATATTTTCCAACTACTTTGCCTTCTTCTTTGTTGCCAACGTTTGCGTTCCAGTCACCCATGACTATCAGGATATCCTGTTTGCATGTTCTGTCAATTTCAGCTTGTACTTGTTCATAGAATTCTTCAATTTCATTCTCTTCTGCAGCTGTTGTTGGGGCATATACTTGAATTATAGTTGTGTTGATAGGCAATCCTCGTAGACGAATAGAGATTAAGCGTTCGCTGACTGCATTGTATTTCATTACAGTTCTTGCAAGTTTCTTCTTTATTATAAATGCAACACCATTTCTTCTTTGTCTTTCATTTCCAGCATAGTAGACCATGTGATCATCTGATGCAAAGTGCCCGATGCCAGTCCATTTCAGCTCGCTGACACCCAACAGATCAGGTTGTACACGTTCCATTTCATTCTTGACCACCTCCAACTTTCCTTGGTTCATGCTTCGTACGTTCCATGTTCCAATGTGTAAGACATCTTTACAGCTTCTGACTCTCATTTCATGCGCAACTACATCAGCAGTCAGACTTCCCGAGGGCTTTGATCCAACCACATCATAAATGCTGGCTTTACTCTGAAAAGTTTTCAGCTCTTCCCCAGTAGTTAGTTGAGTGCCTTCTGACCTGGGGGTCTCATCTTCCAGCACCATAGCACAATTTGTTTTGTTGTAACTATCCATTGGGTTTTCATGGCAAGATACAGAAGTAGATTGCCGGGCCTTTCTTCCGCGCAGTTTAAGTTTGGTGTTGTTGCCGTTGTCACAGAAATGTGATCCTCCGCCGTCAACACTATCCCATTCTGCTGCTGCCCAGATGGGTGGTTTGTCTTGGTCTGGCACCTCAGCTGAGACCTGTCCATCTTGGGAGATCCTGCCAGTAGTTAACTACCGATAGTTTAGCTCTCAGCATCACTGATGCACGCAAGCCCTCACAGCACGACAAGCTGCAAACCCCTCTCTTATTCTTGGCGATTTCAACATTCACGTCGATAACCCCTCTGATCCCCACGCTTTAAAGCTCCTCGCCCTCACCTCCTCATTTGACCTCCAACTTTGTTCCACTGCCCCCACCCACCAGCATGGCCACTGCCTTGACCTGATACTCTTCTCTAATTCCTCTCCCTCGAACATCCGTAACTCATTCCTTCCCTCATCTGACCATCACTTTTTAAGCTTTAATCTTCAGCGTCCGTCTCAACCTCACCCTATCACCTCCGACCTATTTAGAAACATCCATAATATTGATTCCTTGACTTCCTCCTCCACCATTTCTCCATCTCTTCCCTCCATTATGTCCTCCAAGTCCGTCGATGAGGCAGTAACCTCCTATAATGCTGCACTGTCCTCGGCTCTGGACACCCTTGCCCCACCTACCCGACGTCCTGTCAGACGTTCGGCACCCCAGCCCTGGCTTTCATTCACAACTCGCTATTTACGCACCTGTGTCCATTCTGCTGAACGTGCATGGATCAAATCTCGCTCCCCGGAAGACCTTACACACTTCAAATTCATCCTTGGCTCCTTCCAGTCAGCCATAGCACTTGCCAAACAAGAATACTACATCCACCTGACCAACTCTCTTGTCTCCGATCCTCGCCGCCTCTTTAATATCCTCAATTCTCTCCTCAAGGTGCCCCCGCCCCTCGTCCCGCCCTCCCTGTCTGCCCAAACCCTGGCTGATTACTTCCATGACAAAATACACAAGATTACCCTCCAATTCCCTACTTCCTCATCTACCTCGCCTCCTCCCCAGTTCTCCCCCCCCATCCATACTTCCTCTGCTACCCTCTCCTCCTTTCTTATGATCTCTGATGAGGAAACCACACTCCTTCTTTCTTCCTCCAAACCCACCACCTGTTCCTCTGATCCTATCCCCACCCATCTCCTAAACCCCATCTCCCCCAACATTGTCCCTTCCATCTCTCTTATTCTCAATCTTTCACTCTCTACTGCAACTGTCCCCGTAGACTTCAAGCATGCCGTGGTCACACCTCTCCTCAAGAAATCATCACTCGATCCCACCTGTCCCTCTAACTACCGACCCATCGCCCTCCTTCCCTTCATATCTAAACTACTTGAACGAGCAGTCCTCCACCGCTGCCTTGATTTCCTCACCTCTCAGGCCCTCCTGGACCATCTACAATCCGGCTTCCGTCCCTCCCTTACACTCCACTGAAACGGCTCTTACAAAAGTCTCCAGTGATTTGGAGCAGCCGCCACCATTTAAAAAGGAAGCGCCATTGGGCACCATCCAGAGACGCTCTCCTGCCTGCTAGCAGCTCTCTGTCCCGGGATTAAGCCAGGACCCCGAGGACTGCAGCCATCTTCAGCGACCTGCCCAATCGGGGCAGCCGCCACCATTTAAAAAGGAAGCGCCATCGGGCGCCATCCAGAGACGCTCTCCTGCCCACCAGCAGCTCTCCCTCCCGGGATTGAGCCAGGACCCCGAGGACTGCAGCCATCTTCGGTGATCTGCCCAATCGGGGCAGCCGCCACCATTTAAAAAGGAAGCGCCATCGGGTGGGCCCTTTGGCGGGGCCCTTAAACGGGGCACGACCGGCACGAGGCAAAGCACATTTGCCAAGAATCAATGCAGCGGCCTGCCCTCCGCGCCGAAAACCAGCACTCTCACAAAAACACCAAGAGGCAGGTCGGAGCGAGAGGTATTGCTCCCTAACTGCAAGGTAATCTGCTGATACAATGTACAACCACTAAACTCAGTAGCTTTCGATACAGAGTTAACATTCACTGTGCTTGCCTCTGAGTTTAGTTCTTGCTACTTTTAGCTACTATCCTGCTATATCTATTGAGCCAGTCTATAGTGTCCGCACATGTGTACAACACCCAGCAGCCCAACATGGCCATCTCCATACTAGCCCTCACCAGTATTTATCTCCTTGCCAATGCCATTTATGATACTCTGGCACTTAGCTCCGACTATAACCCCATCCCCATCCTTCACAGTATAGGTAGGAAAATCTATAGCAGCGCCCACCACCCACTACCACGTCAGACATCCACACCTACTCTACGTAACATTCAAACATCCCGAGAACACCAAACCGGCGATACCCCAAGTACCTCGTGACTTGAAATGCGCCCTCATAAACTCACGCTCGGTTCGTAAGAAATGGCCAGCCATCTCAGATCTCATAGCACACCTTAAACTGGACATACTAATGGTCACAGAATCCTGGCTTACAGACACCGACACAGTTCTCCTAAACCAACTCATCCCACCTAACTTCTCAATCCACACCTGCCACAGAGCTGGCCGAAGAGGTGGAGGGGTTTTCATCTTGGTAAAAACTGAGCTCCAGTATCAGCTGCTCTTCTCCAAAAGCACACTGCACCTAGACACAGTTACCATAGCCAACAAACACAACACCGTCAATCTCATTTACAGAGCCCCTACATCCATTCCGGAAGATCTCTCCAACATAATTGACCTAGCCTGTAACCCTGAAAACCCACGCAAACCAAACTGGGTGATGGGTGACTTTAACCTTGCATCCCTTCAATCCGCCCATGCTAACACCTTCCTTGAGGCAATGACTGAGCTCAGATATGAACGGGTAGTAAACTCTCCCACCCACCACAGAGGAAACTCACTTGACCTGGTCTTCTCTCCACATTCGGTTACAAGCCACGAACATAACCTAAACCTATCTATCACTCCCGTCCCGTAATCTGACCACAGCTTAATCACATTCCAGATTCCCTCACAGCAAGAACACGACTCACTCAGCCGCACAAATGTAGCATCATCGGCAAACACTGGACGCTTCAAACCCCTTGACAAGGAAAAGATTATCAAGTGCGCACTTCCAATACTCAAGCAGATGAAATTTAATGTGGACAAGTGCAAAGTTATGCACCTAGGAAAGAACAACCCACACTATAGTTACACGATGCAAGGCTCCACATTAGAAACCACCACCCACGAAAAAGATTTAGGAGTCATCGTGGATAACATGTTAAAACCCTCCGCCCAGTGTGCAGCGGCGGCCAAGAAAGCAAATAGAATGCTAGGTATCATAAGGAAAGGGATGGAGAATAAAACAAAGGATATTATAATGCCTCTGTATCGCTCCATGGTACGACCGCACCTTGAATATTGTGTGCAATTCTGGTCACCGTATCTTAAAAAGGACATAGAGTTATTAGAAAAGGTACAGAGAAGAGCCACCAAATTGGTGAAGGGGATGGAAGGCTACTCCTATGAAGAGAGGCTAAAAAGGTTAGGGCTCTTTAACCTGGAAAAGAGACGGCTGAGGGGAGATATGATAGAGGTCTATAAATTAATGAATGGAGTGGAACGGATAAACGTGGATCAATTGTTTACGCTATCAGAATATAGGAGGACTAGGGGACATGTAATGAAGCTACAGGGTAAACTATTTAAGACAAATAAGAGAAAATATTTCTTCACTCAACGTGTAATCAAACTCTGGAATCTGTTACCGGAGAATGTAGTAAGGGCTGTTAGTATAGCTGGGTTTAAAAAAGGTTTGGACAAGTTCCTGGAGGAAAGGTCCATAAACCACTATTAAAAAGGGACCAAGGATATGAATGCTTGACCTAGTACAAGCACTGCAGAACCTGTGTCTTTTGGGGAAACTGCTAGGTACGTATGACCTAGATTGGCCACTGTTGGAAACAGGATACTGGGCTTGATGGACCTCGGTCTGACCCAATATGGCATTTCTTATGTTCTTATGTTCTTATGAACAGCCATAACCCAACCTCAATGATATGATTGCTAGATGGAATGACACCCTGAGCTCACTTTCTCAACTACCTTCCTCGGACAAATCACTAACCTCCAACAGACTGGCAAGAAAAAGGAAGCCAGCTCCCTAGTTCTCTGCAGAGCTGCGGACGTCTCTCCTCCTACTTAGGAAGCTTGAGAGAAAATGGCGACGCTCCCGTTCCATAGAGGACCAAGCAACATACATAGCCCACTTAAAAGTGCACCGTAAGACAATATCTGACAAAATGAAAGAATACCACTCCGAGCTCCTTCACCGCTCTCTAAACAAGCCCTGAGATCTCTTCAACTTAGTAAAATCCTTAACTAAGGAATCTTCTCCTCAGCCAGAACCAATACAACCCCAGTTATACGCCGACTACCTCCAAACCAAATCCGTCAAAACAGACATAGCCCTAAGACCCACACCTAGCCATATCCCCAACCTACAGCCACCGCTTACAGAACTCACAACTCCATCCGAGAGAAGCATCAAAGACATTATTGCCATCATCAATACCACCACCACACCAAATGACCCATGCCCAGCATACTGGATCAGAGCGATGCGCATGGAACTCAGCCCAATCCTAGCCAGGATCATGAGACTATCCTTCTCAACAGGAACATTCCCATCATCTCTCAAACAGACGTCCGTATGACCCCTTCTGAAGAACAACAGACTAGACCCGCAGAAGGCTGAATCATACCGTCCGATCTCGAGTATCCCCCTGCTAGCCAAAATAATCGAGAAAGTTGCCCAAAGACAGATCCAGCAACACATTGACACTGCAGCCCTCCTAGACCCCTACCAGCACAGGTTTCGGGAATCTCACGGAGTAGAGACACTACTCACCGCACTAACCAACACCTTAACCAGAGGGATAGACAACATCAAAAATGGGTTTGCACTTATCTTCCTCGACATTGCCGCCGCATTTGATTCTGTCAATCATGATCAGCTCCTTACACGCCTCCACGAGAAAGGAATCCAGGGCTTGGCTTGGAATTGGTGTAAATCCTACCTAGAAGACCGATGGCAACATGTACGGATGGGCGCCAACACATCCGAACCGTTTCAGCAACGCCAGGGTGTACCCCAAGGCTCCTCTCTGTCCATGCTACTCTTTAACATATACATGCAGCCTATATGCGAAATCATCCGCTCCTTCGAAATCTCCTGCCTGATCTACGCAGATGATGTACAATCAACGTCATGCAGCCCGACTTTACCGCTCTAGTGAACTGCTTCAACGCAATCACCTACTGGCTTCACGCCCAGAACCTCCGTATAAACTTCAAATAAACCGAGGTCCTATTCATTCACAAAGAACAAAAACTTTTCTCCCCCACGTCTTTAAAGGTGAGAGACGCAGAGCTCCCAAGTAAACCCACGATACGCTAACTCGGTGTTGCGCTTGACCAACATCTCGACTTTAAAGCGCACATAAACAACACTGTCAGGGCTATATACAATAAGATCAGGACACTACAACACCTAAGACCCATGCTGGCACCCGAGGACTTCCGAACAATATTCCAAGCGCTGGTAACACCTCATTTTGACTATGCAAATGCCATTCTGCACGGCCTCCCCAAGATCACCCTAAACCCGTTACAACTCGTGATGAATGCTGCTGCCCGCGTCCTCTGTGGAGTATCCAGAAGGGACCACATAACCCCCATCCTTAAGGACCTACACTGGCTACCGATTAACTGCAGGATCACAAGGCACTACTCCTTACCTTCAAAGCCATCAACAAGATATCCTCCCCCCTCCCTCATGGCCCTCCTCACCCCCACCCCCAACAACAGATCAAGAAGGACAGTAGCCACCAACACACTGATTATCCCCATGGAAACTACAAAATGTGCACAAACAACTAGGAACAGAGCCTTTGCTTTCTACGCCCCAAAGTGCTGGAACAACCTCCCACCCAATATCAGATCGATCAGAGATCTCACACAATTCAGGAAAGCCCTCAAGCATCACCTATTCCTTCTACACTTCCCGCAACACAACGGTACCTCCCCACTTCCCACACCCCAATTTATTTTATTTATTTATTTATTTACATTCTCTTATATACCGCGCTATTCTGCATCAGTGCAGTTTACATTGAACAAACTGAAATTACATTGAACAGGGCATTATAACTTGGAGATAACTATTTTACATGGAACATGGGCTATGGCTTGCCCAAGACCACAAGGAGCACCTGTGGGACTAGAAACCCCAGTCCTTCCGGCCTAAGGTTGCTGTCCTCTAGTGGGATTTGAACCCCCGACCTTCCGGCCTGAAGTACCTTGCCCCAACCACTAGGCCACTCCTCCACTCCAGCAGTGCCCCACACATCACACGCAAACTAGGACAAATCTAGACTCTTACCCAACCACTGGATATGTTCAACGATGTCAATCAATGGTGTACACAACAAATCTGGATAGTAATACTATGAATATTACCAGCACCGTAAACTGTAACAACGGCCATATGTGAATGTATATATACTAAGGCTTTGTACTGTAAATAACCAATAAGACTCAGACCTAACCATACGGTTATGGTCTAACATGTAAATAGTCACCCTAGCGACAATTTATGATGACCTAAAATGTAAATAGTTCCCCCAGTTACAACTCCAAGTTCCTGTTCAATGTAAGCACAAGGCAGATCTGCCCCGCCCTGTACAAGAATTGTTAATTGTGAACCGCACTGATATTAAAGAGCGCGGTATAGAAAAGCTTCTAAATAAATAAATAAAATAAATAAAATTTGTTCCTGGCTAAATCTAAGGGCCTCTACTCCATCCTCATCCTTCTCGACCTCTCTGCTGCCTTTGACACTGTTGATCATAATCTTCTCCTTGCCACCCTCTCCTCGCTTGGTTTCAAGGGCTCCGTACTTTCCTGGTTCTCCTCCTACCTCTCCCATCGCTCCTTTAGTGTATGCTCTGGCAGTTCCTCCTCCTCTCCCACCCCGCTCCATGTTGGTGTACCCCAGGGATCCGTCCTGGGTCCGCTCCTTTTCTCTCCCTATACCCATTCCCTTGATAGCTTATCTCCTCCCATGGCTTTCAATACCATCTCTATGCTGAAGACTCCCAAATCTACCTCTCTACGCCTAATATCTCTCCAGCAATCCAGACCAAGATCTCTGCCTGCCTTTCTGACATTGCTGCCTGGATGTCTCACCGTCGCTTGAAACTGAACATGGCCAAGACTGAACTCCTTGTCTTTCCCCCCAATTCCTCCCCTTCTCTCCCTCCCTCCTCAGTCTCCGTGGATGGCTCTACAATCCTTCCGGTTTCCTCAGCCCGCAACCTGGGAGTTATCTTTGACTCCTCTCTCTCCTTCTCCACACATATCCAACATGTTGCTAAGACCTGCCGCTTCTTTCTCTACATTAGCAAAATCCGCCCCTTCCTTTCTGAACACACTACTAAAACCCTTGTCCACTCCTTAATCTCCTCTCGCCTCGACTACTGCAACCTTCTCCTTACTGGTCTCTCTGTGAGCCATCTCTTTCCCCTTCATTCTATTCAAAATTATGCTGCTCGACTAATCTTTAGCCAGCCTCGCCATGCCCACATTACTCCTCATCTCAAGTCGCTTCACTGGCTCCCTATCCAATTCCGCATCCAATTCAAACTTCTCCTCCTGACCTATAAATGCATTCACTCTATAGCTCCTCATTACCTTTCATCTCTCATCTCTCTCTACATCCCCTCTCGGGAACTTTGCTCTTCTAACAAATTACTTCTATCTAGACCCTCCACTCGCACCACTAACTCCCAACTTAGCTCCTTTCACCTTGTTGCACCGTATACCTGGAACAACCTACCTGTGTCTATACGCCAGGCACCCTCCCTGGCCCTTTTCAAGTCCAGGTTGAAAACCTACCTCTTCACGGTCGCTTTCAGATCCTGACTTCTACCCTTTGTCCTAATCTGACTCCCGTCCCTTGTCATGTCTAAAACTGTAAATGCCACACTTGGTTTTTGTAAATGCCATACTTGTTTTGCCCGAATTGTAATTGCCATACTTTGTTTTACCCCATACTTTGCTTTATCCCAAATTAACTATTGCTCCGTGTCACCATAATTGTTTTCCCGATCTGTCTATTGTTCTGTATTGTCTTGACTAGATTGTAAGCTCTGACGAGCAAGGACTGTCTTTTTGCTTATATTTCTGTACAGCGCTGCGTGCGTAGCGCTATATAAATGCTAAATAATAGTAGTAGTAGTAGTAGACTAAACCTCCCATCAAGTCACCACCCGTGGCATAGGATTTGAATCTTGTCCTTGGGCAGCTCATGAAACCGCCCTTCGAACCCTTAGCCACTACATCTCTAAAGTTTCTTTCTTGGAAAGTAATCTTCCTAATTGCTTTCACTTCTTCAAGACGCATCAGTGAGCTCCAGGCTTTAGTGGCTGATCCTCCTTATACAAGGTTCCACCATGATAAAGTAGTTCTTAGGACTCACCCTCACTTTATGCCAAAGGTGGTTTCGCCTTTTCATTTAAACCAATCAGTTTACCTTCCTGTATTCTTCCCTAGGCCTCATGCCTGCAATGCAGAAAGGAATCTTCACACTCTGGATTGTAAAAGAGCTTTAGCTTTTTAACTTCAGAGAATTAAGCAACATAGAAAGGCTTCCCAGCTTTTTGTTGCCTTTGACTCTAGCCATCTTGGATTACCAGTTTCCACGCAAACTTTGTCTAAATGGATTGCAAATTGCATATCCTTTGCATATGAGAGTAAAGGACTTTCTCTCGAAGGTCATGTCACAGCTCACAATGTGAGAGCAATGGCAGCCTCTATGGCTAACCTTTGCTCAGTATCTATTGATGACATTTGCAGGGCAGCCACTTGGGCTTCGGTACACACCTTTGCAGCCCACTACTGCTTAGACAAGGACTCCCGTCGGGATGCCTCACTTGGCCAGGCTGTTCTCCAGCATCTCTTTCAAACTTAGAACAACTCTTACCCGCTGTCCTGGGTTTTGATGCCAGAGATCCATGGGAGGAAGCATGACCCATCTCAACCTGGGTTTCACAGCTTCTGGAGTCATCTCCCTGGCATCTCTCAGATGGGGTGTCCCCATATGTGAAGACTACATTCCTGCTTGTTCCTGGAGATAGCGTAGTCACTCACCTGTAACAGGTGATCTCCAGGAACAGCAGGAATTGAGCCTTTACAACCCACCCACCTCCCCTAGGAGTTGTCTTTCTCTCTCTCTCTTTCTCCTTCTCTCCTTTGCCTCAGCTATAAACTCAACTGAAGAGGGAGAGTTGGAAAGGCGGGAAGGCAGCAACGCAGGCGCAGTGGGATGCCCCCAAAACCTTTCCTATTGGACACTTGGGAGCGTTCCCACGCAGGCTCTGTCGGTACCGACGATACCCATATGTGAAGACTCAATTCCTGCTGTTCCCGGAGATCACTTGTTACAGGTGAGTAACTACGCTTTATCAAGGCCTACCTAAGTATGCACCCCTCCCATTACAGCTCACCAGAATACTGTAGCTCGAACCATCTTCCAAGCCTCAAGGCAAACCCACATGACTCCCATCCTCAAACTCCTCCATTGGCTTCCCATCAGCTCAAGAATACAATACAAAAGCCTAACCATCATCCACAAGACCCTAGACAAAAAATCTTCAGAGCACCCCCAAACATTAATTCACGCCTCGAGCTCTGACAGACCAAGAAAAAAGAGCACTCAAAACCTCCTCAGTCTCCCACCACAAACTCACTCTGTATGCACCCACCTTCTGGAATTCATTACCTCCCTCAATAGGAAGTATCAAATCAACCACAGACTTTCACTAATAACTAAAGACCCATCTCTTCCTGGATCACTTTGGCAACAGACACCTACCAATTATAGAACAAAATGATCACATGCAAACAAACACATTATCCCCCACCCGATCGCCATAAAAGCTCCCACAACCCTATACCCTTCACATTCCCCAACTCCTACTCCCCATCGTACATAGTTTTTTATAAATATTAAAGCTTTATAAAAGATGTTCATTGTTTTTTGTTTCATCCAAAATGTTCAAACTGATCATTTTAAAATGTTCTATAAAATTTGTTCATTGTATTAACTCAGTTCCATGTAAATAGTTTTGACTTACAGAAAAATTTGTCATATTTGTTAAATAAAATCGCTGCCCATGTTCCCAGTCCACCAACAATTGCTCGAGAATCTCACTCAGCTCTGGCTCACCCCAGCGTCCAGACCTGCCTGCACACGCAAGTTAGAGACAAAATGGAGTGGAGGAGTGGCCTAGTGGTTGGGGCAAGGTACTTCAGGCCGGAAGTTCAAATCCCACTAGAGGACAGCAACCTTCGGCCGGAAGAACTGGGGTTTCTAGTCTCACAGGTGCTCCTTGTGGTCTTGGGCAAGCCACTTAACCCTCCATAGCCCATGTTCCCTGTAAAATAGTTATCTCCAAGTTATAATGCCCTGTTCAATGTAATTCCAGTTTGTTCAATGTAAACCGCACTGATGCAGAATAGCGCGGTATATAAGTGAATGTAAATAAATAAAATAAAATACTAGGTGCAACTGGCTCAAGGATTCTCCAAGACTGAGCTACCCCACCAATCCATCATGGTCGAATCCACCCTAAAGCACCATAGGTCCTCTTGCAACTTTGCCAATGCTCCTTCTGGATGGGACCACAAACTCCTGGATGATGTGGGCAAAAAGGTGTTCCAAGGAGCCATGCTCAGTGCATGAATTGCGGCACACCAGTTCCAACATGCCATGTGTCAGGACCTCCTGCTGGACAACCTCAAGAACGTCATTGCGACACTAATCCTGGAGAACCAGACAACCATCTCAATAGCGTTAGTAGACCTCACGGAATGCAGCAAGCACCTGATGAGAGCCGCTTTCGACACCACTGCCCACACAGCCAGCACAGCTGCCTCCGCTCAGCACCTAGACTGGCTTTGGTCATCAGGCCTGAGACAGGACACACACGTCTGCATAGCGAACGCCTCCTGTACTGGGGACTTCCTATTCGGAGACAAGGTGAAAGACATGGTCAACAATCTTAAGAAGCACTGCAGCACCCTGCAGAACCTCACAAAGGGCCTGGAACACAGTGCTGGCAGCAAGAAAGGGAGCTATCGCTGCAATACCTACTCCTACTCCTCCGCCAAGTGCAACAAAGCCTACCACAAGTGGCAGGCCCCACGGTACAATAAATAATCATACCGGGCACTCTACCATCAGAGGAGCCACCCAAGGGAGAGGAAGCAGGCTAAACAGGCAGCACCCTCGTTGGGGAAAAGCAACCCCTCCGTTTGATGGTGCCCGCTCGGAGAAAACCCCGGTAGAGGGGTGTCTCATGGCCTTCTTCGCCGCCTGGGCATGCATCACCATGGACAAATGGGTCCTCTGGATCTTACAAGAGGGCTACAGCATCCGGTTCAAGTCCCCACCCTCCCAACGGACACCCCCCACCGCAGAGATGCCTGCCCACTTACTGCCGACCATGGCAGCTGAGATCCTGTTCCTCCTAACCTCATGTGCCATAGAACCGGTTCCAGTGGATGAGCTCAACTGTGGATTCTGCTCCAGGTGTTTTCTCATTCTCAAGAAATCTGGAGGAGTCCAGCCCATTCTTGTCCTCAGGAAGCTGAACAAATTCATCATCCAAAGACAAATTCCGCATGTACTCCCTGGATCCATATTGCTCTTTATCCAGACCAGGGACTGGCTGGCTACTCTGGACCTCCAGGATGCATATGTGCACATCCCCATTGAGCCATCGCACAGGCAGTACTTGCTCTTCCAAGTGATGGACACACACTACCAGTACTGAGTCCTCCCCTTTGACCTGTCCCTAGACCCGAGGGTCTTCAAGTGCATTGCAGTGATGGCTACCCAACTATGCAAACAGGGCATCTGCATCTTCCCCTACCTCAATGACTGGGTACTTGCAGCGCCCTCACTGCAGGAGATGCAAGCGGCAGTCAACCGGACCGGACCATCTGCCTGCTGTGCTCCCTGGGATCAGAAATCTTGCCTCCCTCATAGTGATTGCAGTTCATCGGTGTGGACATCAACACCACAGTGTCCAGAGCCTTCCTCCCATCCCATCAGGCACATGCTAACATGTCGCTGTGACCTGCACAGTGGCTTTGGTGAAGCAGACCACAGCCCAGGCAATATTCTGCCTTCTCGGACACAGGGCAGCAATTACACAAGTACTGCCCCTCGCCAAACTACACATGTCCGCTTCAGTGGCATCTTCATTCCTGTTGGAACCAACACTCCCAGCCACTGTTGGTCAGCATACCGATAAGCAGGAAGGTCCAGGATTTCTCCTTTGGTGGACTTGTTGGGAACAACTCAAAGTGGGCAAGCCCCTCCAACAGCCACTCCATAACATAGTCATCACCACCAATGGGAGCCCACCTGCTTCAGCTATGCACCCAAGGAGCCTGGACTGGACAGAGCATGCATCACATCAACCTTTTGGAACTACGGGTGATCCAGCTGGTGCTACAGGCCTTCCAACTGCACGTTGCTGGCAAGACAGTCCTCATCCAGATGGACATCCAGGTAGCCATGTTCTACACCAACAAGCAGGGAGGGTTGGGCTCATATTCCCTCTGCATGGAAGCGCTCTGGCTCTGGTCGTCATCACCAAGCAATGCTTCCTACAGGCGACATACCTCAAAGACACTCAGAACAACTTGGCGGACAGGCGGAGCCGACAACTGAACCTGCACAAATGGACCCTGGACCCCCAGGAGGCGGAGTCCATATTCTGGTGCTGGAGGCGGCCACAGATGAACCTTTTTGCCACTGAGAAGAATGTAAAGTATCCCCGCTTCTGCTCAAAATGCCCCTCGGTCAGGAGCCTAGCTACGGATGCCTTTGATGTGTCATGGGGGGAGTGGTCACTAGTATATGTCTTCCCCCCCTAAACTAATCTCAAAGACCCTACAGTGGATAGTGTGGGACAGAGTCCACGCCATCCTCTTCGTACCCTACTGGCTTGAGGCAGATATAGTTCCCCTACCTCCACTGTCTCGCCCTGGAACCACCGGTATGTCTCCAACTCCCCCCCCCCCCCAAAACCGAACCTCATAACACAGAATCAGGGGACCATCCTGCATACCAACCTACCAGCACTAGTCCTGATGGCCTGGAGTTTGAATGGCACACCCTAGCATCACTCTGTTTGTCTGCAGACATACAACGAGTGATCCTGGCGGCCTGGCGTCCATCCACAAGGAAATCCTGCAGACTAAAATGGAAACGCTACAGCACTTGATGCCTTGCCCAAGGCCTGGATCCAGTCTCCTGCCCGGTTCCCCTGGTGCTCCAATACCTGAGCACCCTCTTCAACAGTGGCCTCAAAATGTAGTCTATCAAGGTTCATCTCTCTGCCATCGCTGCCTTCCATGAGCACCCCAATGACTGCTCCATCACCACCCTTCCACTAGTCACCCACTTCATGAAAGGTCTGAACAACCTGTGCCTGACAGTGCTGCCCCCAGTGCCATCCTGGGGCTTGAACATCATCCTCCACCAGCTGACTCAGGAGCCTTTTGAACCGCTGCAGACAGCGCCCCTGAAATACGTCTCCTGGAAGACGCTCTTCCTGGTTGCAATCACCTCTGCCAGAAGAATCAGCAAGCTGCAGGTGCTCGTGACCATCCTACCGTACATGCAACTGCACCACGACTGTGCCACCTGACCTCTGGGAAATGTGCAACTCTGATATCTTTGTATTTCGCACAGTACAGGAGGAAATACATTTCTCTCTTTCTCCTCTTTCCCCAGGATTATACAGAATTTTTTTGCTTATTCTGTGATTTTTCTGTCTGGGAAATGTGCATCTCTGGTATCTTTCTATTTCACACAGTGCAGGAGGAAATGTGTTTCTCTTCTCCTGTACTGCACTGCAAGCACAATCTGGCTCCTTGGGATTTCCAGTTCAGTTTTTGTCTGCATATTTCTAGTTCCAATCTGTGGTCACTTATTCTGTATTTGGTGAGGGTCTGTCTGTTTTGCATGTGTGACCGTTCAGTTTATTCTGTTTTCAGGTCTATGTAAGGAGGTTCTACGGAGCCTTGCCTGTTTTTCATAGGCAGTGTTGTTTCTGTTTAGGTTGGTAGAGCAGGTTTGCTATATATATCTATATCTATCTATCTTTCTATATCTATATCTATCTATATCTAGAGACAGAAGCAGACGCAGCCCAGCAGCTCCCCCGATTCGGGGTAGAGCGCCCGAGTGGGAGAGGCAACCAGATCTCCCGCCCGGAGGCTCCTGCCCAATCGGGGCAGTGGGAGGAGCTACAACAGCAGAGGCTCCTGCCCAATCGGGGCAGTGGGAGGAGCTACAACAGCAGAGGCTCCTGCCCAATCGGGGCAATGGGAGGAGCTACAACAGCAGAGGCTCCTGCCCAATCGGGGCAGTGGGAGGATCTACAACAGCAGAGGCTCCTGCCCAATCGGGGCAGTGGGAGGATCTACAACAGCAGAGGCTCCTGCCCAATCGGGGCAGTGGGAGGAGCTACAGCAGAGCAGCAGAGCCGGCTTAAAAGCCAGCTCCGACGAGCGTGCCCACGCTCTGCGGGCCCGCGCCTAAGGACCTCGCCAGAGGGCCCTTTGGCATGGCCCTTAGGCGCGGCACAAAGGCGGAAACAAACAACAGCACCAAACAGTACATCCAGCCCCCCTGATCGGGGTGGAATGACTCAGCAGGAAGCCACCCCACTTAGAAGCTCCTGCCCAATCAGGGCAGCGGGAGCACCTTCGAAATTCACCAGCCCAGCAGAACCCACCCACCCCTGACAGAACCATGCCTGAGGACCGAACCTGAGGGCCCTTAGGCGTGGCACCCCAGTGCAGCCAGAGAAACAACCACAACCCGACCTGCAAGAGCCACAAGCAGCAACCAAACTCAGACATCGAAGACAAGAAAGACAACACCAGCAGAGCAAAGTAAGTGCAACATCTACCAAACTCTGACCGCATAAGAATGTACACAACTTGGATTCTGCCCATCAGCCTCCTCCTCACCCATCTCTTACCACACCAGGCAACCAACCACACCCTACTAACAAGCACTCCATGGCAGCCAGCATAACTCTTCACACACCCACAGTACACACACTGGAACACAATCAAGACCCCCAAGCACAGGAGGCAAAACAGACACAAACCCAACACACAAACAAACCGTAGATTCAACTAAGCACCCCGACTACGATCACAATTGAGCTCATTTATACTGTGCATTACTGAAACATGGCTCACCCCCACCGATAATGTGCTACTTAATCAGCTAGTACCAACCACATACACAGCATTCAACTGCCCACGCACACAACGAAGAGGAGGAGGGGTCCTGATCCTCGCAAGGAACAGCCTAAGATTCAAGTCACGAAGCTCATCAAACACCAACCAATGCAACACCATCACTGTGGAAAACAAACGGATGGCACTTTGCCTCACCTACAGAGCCCTGAATGCACCACTAGACGAACTAGCATCCACTCTAGAGGAGGTCTGTGCCTTCAACACCAGCAACAAACCCCTGCTACTACTAGGAGACTTCAACCTAAAATCCTCCAACACAAAGGACGCAGAAGCCTTCCTACAAGCTATGGGATCCTTACAATACACCCAAATGATCAACACACCAACACACAAACACGGATCATCACCAGACCTCATATTCGCACCCAATTTTCTAACGGACAATGGCAACATATCTACACCAGATGTCACCCCCGTCCCATGGTCAGACCATCACATAATCAAAACAAAGGTCATGCCACAAGGACAAAACCATGACAAAAACCTAGACAAACCAACAGCACAAAGAAGATTTAAAAGATTCAACAAGGACCAATTTCTCAAGGACACGATACTGCACCTGAATACGGAAGAAGAGGATTTAGACAATCAAATCAGAAAATGGAACAGCATCATCAATGCAGTCTCCAAAGCCACCGAACACAGACCCAAGAAAGATCACCGCACTAGGGCAATCACACACCCTGGTACTCAAAAACCATACGCATCAAAAAGAGAACTCAGGAAGTTAGAACGGCAATGGAGACACACCAAGTCTCCCAACAAACAGACTCTATACTTAGCAAAACAAAAAGAGTACAACGATCTCATCAACCAAACAAAGAGAGAATACCACACCAACCTCATACTCAAATCAAAAACAAACCGAGAGAGCTCTTCGAAATTGTGAAAACACTCACCAAGGAGAACAAATCCGACAGCGAAGTGCAAATAGACCCACAAACATTCGCAGACCACATCCAAGACAAATTCCACTCAGCTCCACGAAGGAATACTAACACAAGCACCAAACCAACCACCACCCCAAGAAAAACTTGGGACAAATTCAGCAACCCATCCACAGAGCAGCTCTCACACATCATCACCGCCCTCAACAGACCCATGCCCAGTCACATGGATCAAAACAACAAAGTCAAACTTCATCCACACCATACACAACATGGTGAAAAGTTCTCTAACACAAGGTATCATGCCAGACCAGCTAAAACTCGCCACAATAAGACTAATCCCGAAGAAATCAGCATTCGACAAAAACAACCCAGCAGCCTACAGACCCATCTCAAGCGTCCCCCTACTGGCTAAGATTATTGAGAAAGTGGTACAACATCAACTACAAGACCACATCGACAACCACGCACAACTCGACCACAACCAACACGGTTTCCGCCCCAACCATGGAGTTGAAATACTCCTGCTATACCTCTTTAATGACATACTACACCTCATAGACAACAGCAAGAACGGAATACTCATGATCTTCATTGACCTATCATCAGCGTTTGACACAGTCGACCACGGAACACTACTAGCAAGACTACAGAACATCGGACTACATGTAGCCACACTGAGGTGGTTCCACTCTTACCTAACGGACAGATACAGGTCAAGACTGGGCCCAACAAGGATCCGCACTATCAGCTCTCTTATTCAACATCTACATCCAACCAATATGCAACATCATAAAAGAGCACGGGATAAAATACACAATCTATGCGGACGACATAATGATATACACACCAATCACCCTCGACAACCCAGACCACACCAAGATAGCAGACTGTCTCACACATATGAACACCTGATTTCAAGACAACAACATGACCATAAACTACAGCAAGACCGAGGCGCTAATCATCACACGAAACTTCGACTTCATCCCCCCCCGCGACATCAAGATAGGCACCACAACCATACCCATACAATCAGAAGTGAAATACCTCGGAGTGACAATGGACAAAGAACTTAACCTTCAGTCCCACATCAGCAGAACCACCAAAAATGCATACCACAGGATGAGACTAGTACGACGCCTCAAGCCCCTCCTCACTCAGGAACACTTCCGCACAGTTTCTCAAGCACTAATAACCCCAATCCTAGACTTCTGCAACCCAATCTATCTAGGTCTAACGAAACAGACACTAAGACCATTGCAACTGGCACAAAACACTGCAGCACGCATAATTGCTGGCACCACAAGACAAGAACACATCACACCCACCCTAAAAGAGCTCCACTGGCTGCCTATCAGTGCCCACATTAGATACAAGACAATCATAAACATTTTCAAAATCAAACATCAATCATCAGCTTTCAGCCTACACCCACTCATACAACCAGACAACAGCACAAGACCGAGAAGAGGCGGCACATCCAACCGTGTCAACACACCTAAAGATATCAACAGGGTATGGTAAGGACACCGAAAAACGAGCCCTATCAAAGGTGGCACCAACAATCTGGAATGCCCTCCCCGACGAACTGCGTTCAACAACAGACCTTAAGGAGCTCAGGAAACTACTGAAGACAACCCTCTTCATAGAACACTACGGTGACATTACTTAAACCATGCAACAGACACCTCAATTCCCCCCACATGTCACTATAATTGTAATTAAGCTAGGAACTGATACCCATAGCATTGTAAATAGCACACACTGTAATTAGCACCACAAGAATCAACGTCCAGACACACTCACATGCATACACTACTCACTGCATGTACACACTATACCCTGTATCTTATTGATTGTTTGCTGTTCAGACCGCCTTGATTGCAGGATAAGGCGGTATAGAAATACGTTTAAATAAATAAATATATTAAAAAAAAAAAAAAAAATATATATATATATATATGTGTGTGTGTATATGTGTTCAGAGCATTTTCTTCAGGATTTTGCTATTTCGTGGAGTGCTTGGTGGTGGAGGGAGTTTTATTACGTTTATTGAGATACCAAAATCCGCATATTCTCTTTTTCTCATTTGTATTGTGAGTAGTAAGGGAAAGTGTCCTAGTTCTGCTCTGCGTCCATCTGTGGGGGTGTTTCTGTGTACGCAGAGTACCTGTTCGCAGAACTGGAGGTGCAGATTTTCTCTTGGGGTTTTGCCCCATTCTGTGTAGGTTACTGTCAGACCCCAGACCTTGCCCCCATATAGTACAATGGATTGAATGATGCTATCAAATTAATTTTAATTGTAGTTGTACTTGGAAGTTGTACTCGTCCAGAGCTTTCTTTGTTGTATATAAGACTCTTAAGAGATTTTTCTTGTAGTGTCTTTATAGCTAGTTTTACATTCCCAGATGTGCTTAATCTCAGGCCTTACTACTGATGAAAGCACATACAGTAGGACATGGAAGAAAACATGAAAGGCAAGTGCACCCTCTAGTGCTACAAACCAATAATTACTCATGATCAGCGACTTGTAGAAAGAACTTAAGAACTACCATACTGGGTCAGACCAAAGGTCGATGGAAAGTTTCCATTATGGAAAAATGTGGACTGTTGGTTTGCTTCATGTGGCACATCTTATGATATTGATGGCCTCCCAGATGGCTGAAAGCAACAATTGGGCCATGGGTGGCAGAGGATGAAGCAGCCCAAAGTCAATCTGTTCTCCTCCTGCTGATGTCACCTGATTGAGGGAGGGGGTAGGACATGACAATCAAGGAACCGATAAAGAAGCTAGGAAGAGAATTGGGGAGAGTGCTTCCCCTGTGGACAAGCGGGATGAAGTCCTCATATATGGGTGATGTCACCGATGGAGCCCTCGCATGAGAACATTCCCCAGCTCCTTCTAGAAGCTTTTGGAAAGGCTTCACCGTACATGCACACATTTCCCTGCCTGCCTTCTCCAGGCCATTTTTTTTGCCACAGAGCACATTGGATGCCTTTTTCAGTCTGCATAGTTTCCAGAGAGTTTGAGTTTTTTCAGTGATTTTCCTCACTCAACTCATGAGTTATTATTCAATTCCATTCCTGCCATTGCATGCCTCTCGCACTTTTTTCTCCCTCTCAATGTCCTTTAAGTAGGTTTTTTGGTCATTTTAAGGTTTCTTTTGTTTATAACACTCCGGTCCAAGTGATCCAGCCGTGATTACTTATTTTTCATCATTGAGTCATTTGATTTCACAGCAGCTATTTTTATGGCCATCATTCCCAAAAACTCATCAGTGGGTTTAAAAAGTATGCCAAGTGCTCCACAACCATATCCCTTACAGATACCCGTGATTGGTGCCTGGGACCCGACCATAAGTCTTCTTCGTGTGATTTGTGATCACAGATGACAAAAAGAGGGCTTCAGGATCATGAAAAGCAGCACAAACATTTTTGGTACTAAAAAGTTTGAACCACTGGATGCGGGCAGAGTATCAGTATTGAGGAATCTTTAAGCTCAATTGGAACTGAGCTCTTTTAGGTTACTCAAGCATCAGTTGCCTACCAATGCCTCTCTGAAGAAGAGGAAGGATTCTTTCTTGACTTCACCAATATCAAGAGCTAAGGATTTTGAGAATTGGGTAGAGGCTTCACTGCATTGACACCAAGATTCATCAGAGCACAATGCTGAGAGCACTGAGTGTTTGCAAGTTCAAACCTCGATACAGTCTTGATATGAGGAAAACTCATCTTTGTTGCCATTAGAGAGGCAGCGCCAGTCTTCACGAAGTCATGACCAGCCTGCTGATAAACCTGTCAGAACATCAGCTAAAACCGTTGTGTCCCCTATGCTTTTGAAGATGGAAGCCATGGAGAAGTGACTGTTGAAGCGTATCAGAGAGAATATCAATGCAAGAGCTTAAGGCTCTGTTAGTATCGAGCATGGTGCTTTGAGAGGTCGCTCTCATCCTCAAAAGTCATCACCTGCCTGCAGTAAGGGCATCATTATCGGGGCATTGAAGGACTTTGACACACTACCTGACCAATCAATATCACTTTCCAGTACATTGGGGGTTTATTTATTTATGTATTTATTTAATGGTATTTATATACCGCCTTATCATTCAATCAAAGCGGTTTCCACGGCAAACAATCAAGGGGGCAAATGTTTTCATGCAGTGTACAGAGTGGTGTATATGTGTTGGCGGGGATGTGATTAGATTTGGTTTATCTACATAGTGCGCTTTTATACATCATGAGCTATTATACAGTCTTATATACAGTCTTGGGGTGGAGGGGGGGTTGATGATCTGATTTGTATGCTGGTTCAGGGGGTATGTCCATAGTAATCGATGAACAGGGTTGTCTTCAGCTGTTTTCGGAAGTCCTTGATTTCTGTGGTCAGTCTCAAATCATCTGGGAGGGAGTTCCATATGGATGGAGCAGCCAGGGAGATTGCTCGTTGTGCGGTGTCTTTGCGGGTCTTGGTGAAGTCTTGATTGCCTCTGGAAGCATCAGAGGTTATCGGTGCATCAATGCTCCCATAGGAGCTCTAGATCCCGAAAGGGACAGAGAGCCATCCAGGCAGAGAGTCAGACATAATTTGAGTACCTCTCAGAGTCGGACTGCTGGGATTCCGAGTACAACTCTGAATATCTTTCAGAGACAGATCTCCAGATTCCCTTCGGATCCCTCTCTATCTAATGAGATGAATATGTCTTCTTGAGGAGTTGTCATTCCACAATTGTGCCAAGGATATTTATTTATTTATTTATTTAGGGAACATTTGTATACCGCTGCTTCCAGCGATCAGCAGCGGTTGACTATACATATCAGGAGGGGTAATCAACAGTTAATACAGAATGATTGCATGCCAAGATTCACACTGGGTTCACACTGCACAAAAATCTGATACAATATTTACAGGTGCAATTACATATATACATATTGTTACAATATTTACAACTTGCAATTGTATATATACAATCTGTTACACTAATTACAACTAAACTGGGGGGAGATGCACTAACCTAGATGCATTACATGGTGTTCAAATCCCTTAAAGTCATATTGTAAAGACACTCTAGTGTCATGGATACGGTTGACCCTTTGCGTTCCGGTTATTATTTACTCTGTTAGATTATAGTGAGTTATAAACAGGTGGGTTTTGAGCTTTTTCCTAAAGTCTGTTAGGTTGTTGATTGTACGCATGTCATGTGGCAGTTGATTCCATAGCATGGGTGCAATGTAAGAGAATGCTCTGTTGCTAGTGTGTATCTTGACCGTTCTTATACTCTTTGGGACACTGAGAGTGTTTAAGTTGGCGGTTCTTCTGCTTCTATTGTGAGTTTGAGCGCTGATGAGATTGGTTAGGAATGACGGCGCTATGTTGTGTATAAGTTTAAATGTGGTTACTAGGAGCTTGTATTTTATGCGGGCGGTAATTGGGACTGGTGTGATGTGTTCTGTGAAGCTCTTTTTCATGATGATCCTGGCTGTAACATTTTGTGCCATTTGTAGTATATTCAGGGTTTTCTTTGGTAGCCCCTGTAATATGGCGTTACAGTAATCCCAGTGGGGCGTGATGAGTGCTTGTGCCACTGTTCTGAAGTCGTGTTGATCAATGTTACGGAGTGGCTGGAGGATTCTTAGTTTATGGAATATGGCTCTATTGGTATTCCAGAGGTGTTTATCCATCTTTAGTTTGTTGTCGAACGTGACTCCGAGATATTTTATTTCATTCTTTGTGTTGTAGATGATGTTGTTCAGGGTGACTGTTGGCGGAGGGTTGAAGTCAACTTTACTGGAGATGTACATTACCTCTGTTTTTGTATGGTTTATGGACATGTTGTTTCGCTTTAACCAGGTTTGCAATTCACATAAACATTCTTCTAGTTGATTGTAATTTGGCTTGTTTTCGTCTAGTTGGGTATAAAGCATTACATCATCTGCATACAAGTGGTAGCTGATCTTGTATTTCTGAAAGATTGTACAAATTGGTCTTATGTATAGGTTAAATAGTAAGGCGGAAAGCGCCGAGCCTTGGGGTATTCCTTGGCTTTGCGGGAATGGTTCAACTGTTTCGTTGTTAAAGAGCACCTGCTGCATTCTGCTTGTTATGTAGGATGTGAACCATTTCAGGGGGGTTCCACATATTCCAATGGTTTCAAGCCTATCGATGAGTGTTTTGTGGTGAACTGTATCAAAAGCGGCTGCTATGTCAATAAAAATGAGTACGAACATCTTCTTTTTGTTTTCTAGTCCGGTGAGAAGGTTGTTAAGGAGTGTTATGAGTAGCGTTTCCACTCCATGATGCTGACGAAAACCGTATTGATGGTCATCTAAGGCTCTTGAGTCGTCGACGTGGTCTTGGAGCTGTTGCAATATTGCCTTTTCAATGATTTTGGACAGGAAGGATATGCTGGATATTGGTCGGTATGAGGCTGGGATGCTTTTGTCGAGTGTTTTGTTTTTTAAGATAGGCCTTATGAGTGATTTCTTAAGTTGAGTTAGCATAATTCCTTGTAGAAGTGATTGGTTCACAATGTGGACTATATACTGTGCAACCTCTTGCTTTATTGCCTTGAGCCATGCTGCTGGGCATGGGTCTAGAGGGGAGGTAGTTGAGTTGAGATTTGAGATGATGTCTAGGATTTGTTTGTCACCAATTTTCTGAAAATCACTCCATTCATTAATTCGATTTGTGCTTGTTTTCAAGTTGCATTGCAGCTTAGTGGAGTCTGGGTGTTGGCTTTGAGTAGGTTGCATGAGCGTTGGCGGGTTGAGTTTGCTGGCATAGTGGTCTGCTAGCGTTTGGGCTTTTATTGCATCATTATAGGAGTCATCTTGGGGTGCCTTGGTGAGGGCTTTGACTAGTTCGAATAGCTCCCTTGGTCTATTTAGGGCTTTGTTGAGTGTGTTAGTGTGGTGTGTCTTTTTTGCAAGGTTGACTTCTTTGTACTTGGGGATATGGCTAAGAGCTACTATTTTCTTCAGAAATGGAGGAGGAGGAGCATAGGGCAGAACTGGATATCCTCCAGTTCTCCACTGCACCCATGAAAGCAGTGACAGTACCCATGAATTGCATCCTTCAGAAGTTTCAGATGAGAATGGGGGAGACACGCCCCCTATACTGCTAACCAGTAAGAAGGCTGACTCTATGTACAGAGTCCAGAAAGCTTCAGCTTCCTCACCACTCCATGGCTGCTGAATCCACTCTGAAAAGAGCCAAAAACTCCAAGTCACACTCCTTGGCAGTCCTGGGGAGAAAGACTTCTTTTAGGAGAAAATTCTTTCAGAATGCCATGCTCATGTCCCCTGTGGCGTCCTACCACTCTTTCATGGGCATGCATTTATGGAACATCATGCACAACCTTGAAGATACGTCCGCTTTTCTCCCTCCAGAGAAATTTGAAAACTATCATTCCCTCGTGAGTCATGGGAAGGAGTATGGGAAATACATTGTTCATGTGACATGATATTTTTGATAGGGCATTGAGAGCTTTCTCCATAAGAATTGGCGCCTGGACATTCTCAGAGCTCCAAACCTCAGGCTTAAAACCCAGTATTCAGGATGAGCTGCCATGCTGTGCCATGGAGAGAATCTCTTTGTAGTTAAAGTAGAAGGAGCTGCTACCATAATCAAGCACACTGACATCCTCAGAACGCTCTCCAGATGCACTTCTGACTAGCCTTCTCAGCAAGGAGGTTTCACAGCAGAGGTCGGAGAAAAGTCTATTTCCCTATCTTCAAACAGACTCGTCAGCAAGAAAAGGCTCAAAAGTTCCAGCCAGTTCCCATCCAGAACCAGGGATGGGGTTTTGACTGACTTCTCAAGAACACAGCTTCTTTTTCCGTGCCACATTCAGACACTCTACCAGTTGGAGGAAGGCTCAATCTCTTTGTAACCTCCACTTCATGGATATTAAAAATAATCTGAAAAGGGTACAGACTTCATTTATTCAAACTCCTTCGATATTGTCTACTGAGGTGCCATTCCATTCTCCCTCAGCATCAAGAGGTTCTTCAAGAAATCTTCGCCCTTCGATGCGCAAATGCAATTGAGTGCATTCTGCTAGGGCAGAAAGGGCAGGGTTTTTATTTCAGGTACTTCCTGGAGTCCAAAGAGACAGGAGGGTTCTGCCCAATCCTAGACTCCAGAGATTTGAACAAGTCTGTAGTTTGAGAAAAGTTCAGGATGAATTTCCTAGGCACCCTTCCAGCCTTTATTCGAAAAGAGGATCGTCTGTGTTCTCTAAAAGATGTTTATACCACATCTCAGTCACAGGAGGTATCTGAAAATTGTCACAGGGAAACTAGAAAGATAGAAAAATGACAACAGAAAAAGACCACATGGTCTATCTAGTCTGTCCTTTCATTGAAAGGTCCACAACTACACTCTTAAACCTTTCAGTGAAAGGTCTCCAAGCAGCCTACCCTGTATGCTAAGGCTACAGGCGGACCAATTGGTGACAGTACATATGACCTAGATTGGCCACTGTTGGAAACAGGATACTGGGCTTGATGGACCTTGGTCTGACCCAGTATGGCATATCTTATATTCTTATGTTGGGGAAACTGCTAGGTACATATGACCTAGATTGGCCACTGTTGGAAACAGGATACTGGGCTTGATGGACCTTGGTCTGACCCAGTATGGCATATATTATGTTCTTATGTTCTCATTCAGTCACATTCTCCTATGGTATAGGTTGAGTACAGCCCTGGGGGATGAGCCTATCTAACATTTCAATTGCCCCCCCTGGCTCTGCATCAGCCACAGGCTCCATATCATTTCCCACTCCCGATATCTACTCTCTAAGGCACAGGTGGCTTTGTCAAATGTCATCACTTCTCCCGCTTTACCCCACCAATCTTTCACCTGTAGGCCTTCAGGAGTTTTCCATTTCGAAGCCAGGGTGATGAGCCATGAGCAAGAAGTAATTAGACCTTACCTGCTAATTAGTGTTCCTGAAGGAACTCCAGTCCAGTCCCTCTCTTCTGGGTTGTATAACCCTTTCAGCAGCTTGGAGGCTGAGCCTATCGTCGTTTTGATGATGCTGTGGTATAAGTACCATTGGCACCACTGGCACCAGTAATCTATTGAAAAAGCAGACTTATCGGAGAGACAATTAAGTAACCATAACTTCTTAAGGAAAGTATTAACAATATATATATATATAATTATTTTTTTTAACTTGTAGATTATCCTCTCCCCTTCCTCCCAGTAGGAACTTTTCCCACCCCCTGGAAAGGAAGGGGGGGGGGGAGGAGGAGGTTTACCTGAATCCACACTAGCCCTCACCAACACTCCCAAAGGGCCCTGCCATAGCATCCCACCTCGCCTCCGGGACATTCGCAAGGAGCTCTCTGACATCTTCTTCACTCCCTGTCTTCGGGAGTGAAGACACTAGAGGACAGCAAAGTTGGGCCGGAAGGACTGGGGTTTCTAGTCCCACAGGTGCTCCTTGTGGTCTTGGGCAAGCCACTTAACCCTCCATAGCCCATGTTCCCTGTAAAATAGTTATCTCCAAGTTATAATGCCCTGTTCAATGTAATTTCAGTTTGTTCAATGTAAACCGCACTGATGCAGAATAGCGCGGTATATAAGAGAATGTAAATAAATAAATAAAATTCGGTCCGGTGTTCTTCCTCTGGAAAAGAAATCCTGCAACTGAAGGACCCAGGTGGGATCAGGGACTGGAGTTCCTTCAGGAACACTAATTAGCAGGTAAAGTCTAATTACTTCTTCCTTATCGTCTCTCCAGTCCAGTCCCTCTCTTCTGGGATGTATCAGAGTAGTTCAAGCCTGGGAGGGGTTCGCCATCCTGGACCGAAGCACTGCATCCCCAAATTCAGCATCTGCTGCCGCCTGGACATTCAGCCAGTAGTGTTTGGCAAAGATATGCAGTGGCGACCACGTGGCCACTCTGCAAATGTCCAGCAGCGGAACCAAACTATGTTCTGCCCATGATGTCACCTGGGCTTGAATCGAATGCGCTCGAAAACCCACCGGGTCCTATCTCCTTTCCATAGAACTGTCAGACAGGAGCAGAGCCGTTAAAAAAGAAAAATGCAATAGTCTCCTTGATCCATCTAGATATGGACGCCTTGGCTGCCGCCTCCCTTTTGTGTGGCCCGCCGACCTGAACGAATAACCGTTCAGACTTTCGAAAGGACGCCGTGCGAGTCAGATAACGCTTCAACACTCTGCGCACGTCCAGGAGGCGTAACTTCTCATCATCCCCCTTCTGCCCTTCACTAGAAAAGGACGGGAGAGATACGACCTGGTTCACATGAAAGGGAGAAACGACCTTAGGTAAAAAGGAAGGAACTGTCCACAATACCACCTTCTCCTTGAAGAAAGAGAGAAGGGGCTGCAGAGAGGACAGAGCCTGAACCCGCAAGGAGCTAGCCACTAGGCCTTTCTTGAATCCTGCTTGCAAAAACTCCAGGACGTCCAGTAAGGAGGCTGCGAGGGGCTTCTTCTCTTGTCCCACACACCATGCCTCAAATATGCGCCATACCCTCACATACGAGAGGCAGGTCGAATGCTTCCGCGCGTTCAACAAGGTTAAAATTACTGCTCCTGAATATCCCCGCTTCCGGAGCTGCGCCCTTACAATAGCCAGGCCGTAAGCGAGAATCGATCCACCTGGGGCATCCGTACTGGTCCCTGTAGTAACAGATCATTCCTGTAGGGAAGCCGCCATGTTCACCCGGCCATTAGTCTCACCAAATCTGCATACCATGGCTGCCGTGGCCAGTCCGGGGCTATGAGAATTACAAATCCTTGGTGGGCTTCCACCCGCTGCAGGACTCTCCCTATGAGAGCCCAGGGAGGGAAAACATACTGGAGACATTCTGAAGGCCACTTCTGGACCATTGTTTATTTATGTTTATTTAGAATTTGATATACCGCTCAGGCCAGAGGCATTAGAGCGGTTTACAATACTACATCATTCGAGGAAATAGGAAAAGAACGCCATTTATATGATAGGACAGAGTAGAGGACAGAGACAGTCAAACAGATAATAGAAGGAGAAGAACATGAAACAGCAAATTACCACAAACTATAGGCAGGACACCCCAATTCATACCATCGGTGTAACCTTCAGCAACAGACGCCACGGACCAACGCCTAAGGGCCACGCCAAAGGGCCCTCTGGCGAGGCCCTCAGGCGCGGGCGCGCCCCTGCAACGGCGGTTTTAAGCCGTTCCATATGGCTGCTGATTGGCGGGCATTTGGGAGGAAGGGGGAGCTCCTGCTCTCACCCCCGACAAGATCGCTGCTCTCCTCGTCCCTGCAACGGCGGTTTTAAGCCTTTCCATATGGCTGCTGATTGGCGGGCATTTGGGAGGAAGGGGGAGCTCCTTTGCCTTTAGGCCTTCCGACATCCTTTCTTTCCTGAGACTGAAAAATCGATTCGCCTTGGCCGATTCCCATCTTGCCATAAGGTCCATGATCGGAGTCCCCCAATGGGCTTTCACCTGGTCGAACACCTCCTGAGCCAGTTCCCACTCTCCGTGGTCTATCTTGCACCTGCTCAGGTAATCGGCCGTGACGTTGTCTATATCGGCCAGGTGCTATTAAATGGTGGTTGATGTAGGCCACTGTCATGACGTTGTCGGAGAGGACGCGGACTGCTCTTTGTTGGACTAAGGGCTGGAATGCTCTGAGTGCTAAGGCTACTGCCCACATTTCCAGTCTGTTGATGGACCACTGAGCCTCCACTGTACTCCAGCGACCCTGGGCGAACTGGCCCTCGCAATGAGCCCCCCAGCTGGCCAGAATTGCATCCATCATCAACATTTCTTGTTATAGGGGTAAGGTCTGTGGAAATATGTCTAGCTGAACAGATAGCTACCAGAAAAATTGTCTTTAGGGTCAAATCTTTCAATGAGGATTTTCCCCCTGGTTCGATAGGTTCCCCAGTTAACGCATTCAACACCAGATTGAGGTCTCATGGGGGAATCACCAACCTCTGCTGGGGCTGCAAACGCCTAACTGCTCATAGGAATCTGCTAATCTCAGCGTGGTCCCCTAAGGGCTTTCCAAAGACTTATACAGAGGCATTATCATCTCCTTTTTTCTGCTAGCCATTCCTCTCCGTATGCACCCAAGCATACTTCTAGCTTTTGCCGTCGCCTTTTCTACCTGTTTAGCTACTTTAAGATCATCAGACACAACCACGCCTAGGTCCCGCTCTTCTTTAGTGGACAAAAGTACTTCACCCCCTATACTATATTGCTCCCTTGTATTGCTCAGCCCAAATGCATGACCTTACATTTTTTAACATTAAATCCCAGCTGCCAAATTCTAGACCATTCTTCAAGCTTAGCTAGATCCCTCCTCATGTTATCTACCCCTTCCTGGGTGTCTACTCTATTGCAGTTTTTGGTATCATCCGCAAAGAGGCAAACCTTACCTGAAAGCCCTTCCGCTATATCACTAACAAAGATGATAAAAAGAATCGGACCAAGGACAGATCCCTGGGGCACACCACTGATAACATCCTTCTCCTCAGAGTGAGCTCCATTTACTTGTACTCTTTGTCGCCTCCCACCCAACCAATTTCTAACCCAAGCAGTAACTTTAGGGTCCATCCCTAGGGTGCTCAGTTTGTTTATAAGTCGCCTGTGAGGAACAGTGTCAAAGGCTTTACTGAAATCTAAATACACCACATCTAGGGCTCTCCCTCGGTCCAACTCCCTGGTCACCCAGTCAAAGAAATCAATCAGATTTGTCTGACAAGACCTGCCTCTGGTGAATCCATGCTGCCTCGGATCCTGAAATCCGCTGGACTCCAGAAACCTCACTATTTTCTCTTTCAGCAGCTTTTCCAATAATTTATTCACCACCGAAGTTAAACTAACTGGCCTGTAGTTTTCAACCACATCCTTACTTCTGCTTTTGTGTAAAGGCACCACATGAGCCTCTCTCCAGTCCTTTGGCACCACTCCCGACTCCAACGAGGCATTGAAAAGGTCAGTCAGTGGAGCTGCTAGAACGTCCACAAGTTCCCTCAGTATTCTCGGGTGTATCCCATCCGGTCCCATCGTTTTGTCTACTTTAAGTTGAGATAGTTTCTCACGAACACAGTCTTTTGAAAATTGTTCAAGATGTCCTTTGCTTCTGTTCCTATTTGTGGGTGTTTTCTGAGGTCCTGCTCCTGGTTCTTATCTGTGAACAGAGAACAAAAATATTTGTTAAGCAATTCCGCTTTATCCTTATCAGCTTTTACATATTCCTCCCCTGCACCCTTGAGTCTGACAATACCACTCTTGCCCTTCCTCTTCTCACTAATATATCTGAAAAATGTCTTATCCCCCCCATTTTATTGCATTGGCTATTTCCTCCTCCTTTTGAATCCTTGCCTTCTTAACTACTTTGCTAGCTTCTTTAAGTTTTTCCAAATACAGATGCCTGTCTTCCTCTCTCGGTGATCTCTTGTATTTCATGAAGGCCTCCCTCTTTTTCTTCACTTTTTCAGCTTCTTCTTTCGAAAACCATAGCGGTCTCCTTTCCCTTTTACCTTTATTTACCATTTTAACAAAAAGGTTGGTTGCCCTTAAAATATCCCCTTTCAGTTTTTCCCACTGTTTTTCTACATCCCTCAGCTGTTCCCGTCCAACTAACGACTCCCTGAGGTATTGGCCCATCTTTGCAAAGTTAGTCTTCCTAAAGTCTAAGATCCTTGCCTTTGAATGGATTCTAACAGCCCTAGTCCTAATACTGAACCACCCCACCTGGTGATCACTGGATGCAAAATGATCTCCCACTACAACATCAGAAACACTTTCACCATCGGTAAGCACCAAGTCCAGTATGGCCCCTTCACGTGTGGGGTCTGTTACCAATTGCCTGACTAGTTCTCCCTGTAGAGAATCCAGGATCTCCTTACTTCTAGATGATACTGCAGCAGGAATTTTCAATATGCCAGATGTTGATTGGCAATCTCCTATCAGTAGCACTTCCCCTTTCCTAGCAATGCTGTGCATGTCTTCAATTAACTCTCTGTCCACCTCTTCCTCTTGTGAGGGAGGTCTGTATATCACACCAATGTAAATAGATTTCTCTTTCCCTCTTTCTAGTTTAACCCACAATGCCTCCCCTCTCCCTTTTAAGCTCTGTAATTCCAAAGCTTTAATAGTAGTTTTTACATATAGTGCCACTCCTCCTCCCCTACTTCCTACCCTGTCCTTTCTGAATAAAGTATAGCCAGGTATAGTTACATCCCAATCATGGTTTTCTGTGAACCATGTTTCTGTAACTGCCACTAAATCCAAGTCAGCCACTCCCACCAAAGCTTCAACATCAGGGATCTTATTTCCCATGCTACGGGCATTTATACACACTGCTTTCCATATGTTACCCCTGTTACCCATTTCCATAAAGTTATTTAATGTATCACCTACCTGGGGGCTCTCACTAGGAGATAGGAGGTAGTCAGCAAAGGTTTGAGGGTATATTGTGTTTTCATTCTTTAGAGTTGGATCCTTTGTTAGAGTGCATACGATGCTGAAGAGCTCTTTGGGTTTATTGAAGGCTTTTAGAATGAGGTTGGTGTGATATTGTTGTTTGTGTTTGCTGATTAGGCTGTTGTATTCTTGTTGCCTTGTCTGGTATTGTTTTAGTGTGTATTCAGTCTTGTCATGATGCCATTGACGTTCATGTTGGCGTAGTTTCCTTTTTGATTCCCTTATTGTAGTGGAGTACCATGGAGCTGAATTTGTTCTGTTTTCTTTGTGGTGTGGGATGGTTCGAGTAGGGAGCCGCGATGCTGCACTGATGATTGTATTCCAGAGGTTGACAGCCTTATCAAGATTGGCAAAGTCCTGGGGCAGGAATTGGAGGGTGTCTCTGAGGAACTATTCCTTATCAAATGCTTTGAAGCGTCTGGTCAGATTGTAAGTTTTCTGAGCTTTTTGTTGTTTGTTGAGGTAGAGTTTGAAGAGTATGACATGGTGGTCTGACCAAGGTATGGGGGTGGTAATTGGTGATGTTGTGTCCTTGCTCTAATATGCTTGCTGGGGCAAATATGAGGTCTGGGGTGGAGCCAGAGTGATGAGAAGGACCTGTGAGGATTTGCTTTAATAGAATGGAGTCCATTGCTTTGTGAAAGGCTGCTTCCTCCTTGTTTATTTATTTTTTATTTATATTTATATTCTCTTATATACCGCGCTATTCTGCATTAGTGCGGTTTACATTGAACAAACTGAAATTACATTGAACAGGGCATTATAACTTGGAGATAACTATTCTACAGGGAACATGGGCTATGGAGGGTTAAGTGGCTTGCCCAAGACCACAAGGAGCACCTGTGGGACTAGAAACTCCAGTCCTTCCGGCCCAAGGTTGCTGTCCTCTAGTGGGATTTGAACCCCCGACCTTCCAGCCTGAAGTACCTTGCCCCAACCACTAGGCCACTCCTCCACTCATTAGTTATTAGTTGTGGATGTAAGGTTCAAGTCTCCAAGTACTCTAAGCGGCTTGTGCGGAGAGTTTACTGAGTATATGGATTCAAGATTGTTGGATGTGTCTACCAAGGAGGTATTTGGGGCTCTGTATATTAGGCAGATGGATAAGTATTTATCTTCTATGCTGATAATATCACAGCAGTCAGAGCTTATGGAACTGGAAGTCTTGAGCTTGAGGTCTGCACAGGCTAGGTAGGATGAGTACTCCACCTCCTTTTTTGTGAGTACGGGGACAGTTGAAAGCTGTGAATGTGGGGGGTGTAACTTGGTTCAAGATGACTTGGTAAGAAGTCTTTAGCCATGATTCAGTGATGCAAAGGATATCAATGTGGTTGTCTTGTATGTGGTCGATTATAGTATTTGTCTTGTTGCATATGGATCTTGCATTTATCAGGCCTATTTATTTATTTGTGCATATTTTTAAACCACCCCTTACAAAGATCAGGGGCGGTTTACATCATAACAGGTTAATTAAAACAGTTACATGGAACAGAGGTAAGAACTTTATACAGAGTACAAAAACAGGGTAATTGAGGCTTCTCCTCAAACTATTTAGATAGAGTTTAAAACACAGAAGTAATCAGAATTTAAAACACAGAGGAGAGCTTTCTGGTTAAATTTGGAACCCAGCAGACAGCTTGTAGTTTAAATTTAATAGTCACTCAGGGCCTAGCATCAGCAAAGTACTTTTAGTTTAAATTTAAAACACAGAAGAGAGCTTTCTGGTTAAATTTAGAACCCAGCAGAGAGCTTGTAGTTTAAATTTCATAATAAGTTACAGCCTAGCAGCAGCAAAGAGCTATAATTTAAATCAAATCAGAATATAGCTTACCTCAGCAGCACAGGACAGGGTACTGTTTAGCAGCCCTCTTTTATTAAGTGTTATTAAAAAGTCAGTTGGTCCATTAGATGATAGAGGGGTTAAAGGGGCACTAAGAGGCGACAAGGCGATAGCGGAGAGACTGAATGAATTCTTTGCTTCGGTCTTTACTGAGGAAGATGTAGGGATGTTACCCATGACTGAAGTGGTATTTAAAGGTGCGGAAGAATTGAAGGAAAGCGTAGTTACTCACCTGTAACAGGTGTTCTCCAGGAGCAGCAGGAATCAGTCCTCACTTATGGGTGACGTCGGCGCCGACGGAGCCCTCGCGGAGCAATTTTCCCCAGCTTTCAAAGAAAGCCTTTGGGAATTGCAGCGCGCATGCGCGGTCGTCTTCCCGCCCGAGGGTGCCATCTTAGCCAGTCAGATGACATAGCTAAAAAAGACAGCATAAAAATTTGCAAAAGAACATAAGCAGACGATTGCAACTCCAAGGGGAGGAGGGAGGGTAGTGAGGACTGATTCCTGCTGCTCCTGGAGAACACCTGTTACAGGTGAGTAACTACGCTTTCTCCAGGACCAAGCAGGAAGTCAGTCCTCACTTATGGGACTCCCAAGCTCAAGGCTACCGGAGACCCTAAGCACAAAAATGAGCTCCCTCTAGCTCAGCAGCACAGAAGGATAGAATCTTCGCTGAATTATCACCCACCGGTAGCCCACATCCGGGATGGAGGGTAGGAGTTGCTCAGACCTCAAAGAGATTACGGAGGACTGCCTGTCCGAAAGCAATGTCCCTACGGGACTCCCTCTCGAGACAGTAATGGACCGCAAAAGTCTGGCTCGAAGACCAAGTAGCGGCCCGGCAGATGTCTGCCAGCGGAACAGAGCGGAGGTAAGCCACTGACGTGGCCTTTGCCCGAACGCAATGAGCCGTGACTCGACTTTCTAAGGAGAGTCCGGCTGCCCCATAAGCCCAAGAGATACAGTCCGCAACCCAGATGGACAGAGTACGCTTGGAGACCGGGAGCCCCAATTTATTGGGGTCAAAAGACACAAAAAGCTGAGCAGCTTTACGGTGCTCCCGCGTACGGTCAAGGTAGAAGTTCAAAGCCCTTCTACAGTCCAGGGTATGGAGGACCGTCTCAGCTCGGCTGGAGTGTGGCCTGGGAAAGAAGGTTGGAAGTACCACCTCCTGATTGATGTGAAAAGGAGAGACCACTTTAGGCAGAAACTTTGGGTGCGTCCGTAGGACTACCCTATTCTTGTAGAACCGAGTGTAGGGGGGGATCAGACACGAGGGCCTGCAATTCACTTACGCGCCTAGCGGAAGTGAGGGCTATCAAGAACAGCGTTTTCCAAGACAGAAAACGGAGAGAACAGGTAGCCATAGGTTCAAAAGGCGGACAGGTGATCCGCTGCAAAACCACATTCAGGTCCCAGTCCGGCGCTGGCGGGCGCAGAGGTGGTTTAAGTAGAAGGAGACCTCGGAGAAACCTCGCTACGAGAGGGTCGCTGGAGAGAGGTCTACCATCCACCGGCACATGATGTGCCGAAAGAGCACTGAGGTGAACTTTGACGGAGTTGGACTTAAGTCCCAGATTAGAGAGGTGTAGCAAGTACTGCAAGATCACCGACACCGGGCAGGAGAAGGGATCCTGCGACTGTTGGGTACACCAGACTGCAAAGCGACGCCATTTAAGGGCGTAGCATTTGCGGGTAGAAGGGCGTCGCGAAGCCAGGACGACCTCCTCCACCTCCGCCGGCAGGAGAAGGGGAGCAAGGACTACCCTCTCAGCAGCCAGGCCATGAGGTTGAGAGACCTGAGGTTGGGGTGCAGTAGGGACCCCTGATCCTGAGTGAGGAGATCCGGTTGTACCCCCAGAGGGATCGGACCCTCCACCGCCAGTTGCAGCAGGAGCGGAAACCACGGCTGTCTGGGCCAGCGAGGGGCCACCAGGATCATAAAGGCTTTGTCTCGGAGAACCTTGAAAAGAGTCCGAGAGACCAGCGGGATGGGAGGGAAAGCGTACAGAAGGCTCCCCGACCAGGAGATCAGAAAAGCGTCCGCCGCAACCCGAAGGGGGTGTGGCTGACGAGAGCAGAAGCGAGGAAGCTACCGGTTGTGAGGACTGGCAAAGAGATCCATCGTGGGGAGGCCCCACTTGAGGAAGAGCTTCTGAACAACCAAGGGATCCAGACGCCACTCGTGCGGCTGGAGGACCCTGCTGAGTTTGTCCGCAAGGCAATTGTCTTGGCCCGGGAGATAAACTGCCTTGAGGAGAATGCCGTGACTGACGGCCCAAGAGCAGAGCTTCTGAGCCTCCCGGCAGAGGAGAAAGGAGCCCGTGCCCCCCTGTTTGTTCACGTAGAACATGGCAACTTGATTGTCCGTCTGGACAAGGACGGACTGTTGGGAAGTCAGGTGGGAGAAGGCCTTGAGAGCTAGGCGGATCGCCCGGAGCTCCAGGAAGTTGATCTGCTGAGCAGACTCCCACGTGGTCCAGAGGCCCTGAGTACGCGCCTCTTGGCAATGCGCTCCCCAGCCCAGGAGGGATGCATCGGTAGTCAGCACCCGGGTCGGCTGAGGTGACTGGAAAGGCATACCGAATATCAGGTTCGGCTGCCGGAGCCACCACCGGAGAGACGAGATCAGCGGCTCAGAAACGCGCACTAGGTCTGCGAGGCCGCCCGTGGCTTGTCGCCACTGCCGGCGGAGACACCATTGAGCAGACCGCATGTTCAGGCGGGCATTGGGGGTCACATGGACGGTGGAAGCCATATGGCCGAGCAGTCTCAGGAAGCGCCTGGCGGAGACCAGGGGCTGGCTGCGAAAACGGTCGGCTAGGTCCATGAGCCGCTGAGCCCTGTCGAGCGGTAGGTACGCTCGCGCCTGAGGAGTGTGCAGCCTTGCGCCGATGAACTCGAGATCCTGTGAGGGGAGCAAAGTGGACTTTGCGAAGTTTATGACAAAGCCCAAGTGCTGCAGCAGAGTCACCGTGCGGCACGTGGCGTTGGTGACCTCCTGAGCGGACGCTGCTCTGATGAGCCAGTCGTCGAGGTACGGAAAGACAGAGGCCGTGAAGCCGGAGATGGGCCGCCACGACCGCGAGACATTTTGTGAAGACTCGCGGTGCGGAGGACAGGCCAAAGGGCAGTACTCTGTACTGGTAATGATTTCCTGCCACCACAAACCTTAGGTATTGGCGGTGGCTTGGGTGGATGAGGATGTGCGTGTAGGCATCCTTTAGATCCAAGGAGCATAGCCAATCTCCCTGCTGGAGGTAGGGCAGAAGGATTCCAAGGGTAAGCATTTTGAACTTCTCCCGCACAAGGAACTTGTTGAGGTTGCGCAAGTCCAGGATGGGTCTGAGGCCCCCTGTTCTCTTTGGTATCAGAAAATACCTTGAATAGAAGCCTTGACCTCTCAGGTGGTGTGGCACCGGTTCCACCGCCTGTTCCTGCAGAAGACCTGCTAACTCCTGAAGGAGCAACTCCCTGTGCAGAGGGGGGCGCGGAGGCTCTCCCGGAAAATAGGAGGGAGGGACCTGATGGAAGTGGAGAAGGTAGCCTTCTCGCACGACCTGAAGCACCCAGGCATCTGCGGTGATGCTGGACCACCTGTGGGCGAAGTGAACCAGCCGGCCTCCGGTGCTGGGGGGAACCAGCGGGGGGGGAGAGGCTATGCTGAGCGAGTCAAAAGCCCCCACCCTGCTGAGCAGGGGCTGGTGGTGCAGGCTTGGGGGCTTGCTGCCTACGGGACCCGTTACCCCGTCCCTTGGCCTGCTGGCCCTGTTGGGGAGCTGCAGGGGCCTGATAATGGGGGCATTGTTTGTAGGCAGCCGCCTTCCTCGGGTAAAAGGACTTTTTCCCCGAGCCCTTCTTTTTCTGGGAAGGGGCGGAGGTCTTCCTAGAAAGCCTGGTCCTGGTGAGAGTCTCAGTCTCAATTTGTGCAGCCTTTTCCGCCATGGGCTTGCCAAAGAGGTTTTCGCCTCGGCAGGGGACATCGACCAACTTGTCCTGTACCCAGGGCTCAAGGTCGGACGACTGAAGCCAAGCCTGTCGGCGGGCACCGATGCCGGCTGCGGCTACTCGAGCCGAGGCTTCAAAGCCATCATAGGCTGCTCGGGACATGAACTTTGAGCATTCCCGAATGCCCGTGGACAAGGCTAGGAACCTCCGCAAGGGCTCCTCGGAGAGACCAGCGGAGAATCCGGCGATACATGCCCATGTATAGCTGGTAAGTCTGGACACGACATGCGAGCATAGAGCCCTGGAAGCACTTCTTGCCAAGGCCATCCAGGTTACGGGCCTCCCTTCCAGGAGGCACCGAGGAGTGCATCTTCTGGCTCTTAAGACGATGCATGGCCGATTCCACTACCATGGAATGGTGTGGCAGCTGTGCCTTTTGAAAGCCAGGGCTCTTGCGGACCCGATAGATAGAATCGACCCGCTTGCTCAGGACCGGCGAGGAGGCCGGACTCTCCCACATGCGGAAGAGCAGTCGTTCCAGCATAGGAGGAACCGGCACAGTAAAGTGTTCCCTCGCGGGAGAGTCATACTGGAGGGCGTCGAGCTCTTCGGCTCGAGGCTCCTCCTCGGGATCCGCAGGGAAGGCCAAAGCCTTGGCCATATCCCTAACGAAGTCCGAGAACCGGGCATCCTCCGGGGGGGACTGCTTCCGAGGCTCGGACTCCGGTGAGTCCGATGGGAGACACCGAGTCCGGAAAGAATCAGGTGACTCTTCCTCCTCAGACTCCCAGACCGACTCCGACGAGGACTCGGTGGGGTCGGCCCGGGCAGGGTGCGGCGCCAGCCGCCCCGACGCCGAGGGAGTCGGCGTCGGCGACCTCGGTCCCGAACGGGAGGCCGAGGGTGACCTCGACCGAGGATCGACTCGAGTTCTCATCGACTCGAGGATCGGCTCGGTCTCCAGGGTCGACTTGGACGTCGACGTCCCGGCGGTCGGGGCAGCGACGCCAGCGAAGCCAGCGAGCAGTGCCCTCTGCTGGTCCATGAAGGCAGACAGTCTGCTCTCCAAGGCCGTCAACCTGAGTCCGAGCTCAGGTGACCCAGCAGCCCCCGACTCGGGCCCCGACGGCGTCGGGCCCGACGTCGGCTGTCGCGGAGGCGAGTCCAGAAGGACCACAGGACTTACCCGGGCAGGCATCTCCGACTCCAGGCGAGGTCGCTTCGGGATGTGTTCCTTCTCCAAGGACCCGGGGCGGCTGTCGGGGCTATGCGACCTGGCCCTCGCGGAGCCAGGAGCGTCCACCGACGCCGCCCTCGCGGGTTTTTCCTTCCGACGATGGTCCCCGGAGGGAGAACCCCGGTCGGAGGAGCTCCGGCGACGGTCCGAGCTGGAGCTTTTCGACACGGAGGCCTCCGACGAGGTCCGGGTACGGCTGGGGTCAGCGAAGATCTTCTCACGCTCATGCCGCCGACTTCTCAACGCCTTTGAGGACAGTTTGCTGCAGGGCCCACAGATCAGTTCCTCATGATCCGGGCCCAGGCAGCGGAGGCAAAAGTCGTGTGTGTCGGTTAGTGACATATTTCGGTCACACCGACCACACCGCTTAAACCCACTGGCAGCCATCGGGGGAAAAAGGGCCCCTGCGAGGTCAAAGGACCGGGCTGCCAGGGAAAACGAAAACGAAAGCTAAGTCAGAAAAAACCGAAAAAAGTAAGAGGACTCGAGACCGGCGTCGCGAGTCCGGGCGGGAAAACGATCGGCGTCGAACCGAAAGAAAAAAGGATAAAATAAAGAAGAAAATCAACTTTTTCGCGGGGACAAGACGGGGACGTCTGTAGGGCTCCGCGGAAAAAAGAAGACTGGCTAAGATGGCACCCTCGGGCGGGAAGACAACCGCGCATGCGCGCTGCAATTCCCAAAGGCTTTCTTTGAAAGCTGGGGAAAATTGCTCACCGAGGGCTCCGTCGGCGCCGACGTCACCCATAAGTGAGGACTGACTTCCTGCTTGGTCCTGGAGAAATATCGATACATCGGGAAGATGTCTTACAACTATTAGATAAACAGAAGAGTAGCAAATCACCTGGGCCGGATTGTATAAATCCAAGGGTGTTGAAAGAAATGAAATATGAGATTGCAGACCTGCTATTAGTAATCTATGAACTATCATTAAAATCATCTCTAATACCTGAAGATTGGCGGATCGCCAATGTAACACCAATTTTTAAAAAGGGTTCCAGGGGTGATCCTGGAAACTACAGACCGGTGAGCCTCATGTCAGTACCGGGAAAAATGGTAGAAACCATCATAAAGAATAAAATTACTCAGCATGTAGATAGTCATGGTCTAATGGGAGACAGCCAACATGGCTTTAGACAAGGAAGATCTTGTCTTACTAATCTGTTATGTTTTTTTGAAGGTGTGAATAAACAGGTGGACAAAGGTGAGTCAGTTGATATAGTGTATCTGGACTTTCAGAAAGCCTTTGACAAGGTCCCTCATCAGAGACTTTTGGCAAAACTAAAGAGTCATGGGATAGGAGGCAGTATACTACTGTGGATCAGGAACTGGTTAAAATACAGAAAGCAGAGGGGAGGGCTAAATGGCCAATTTTCCCAATGGAGAAAGGTGAATAGTGGTGTACCCCAGGGATCTGTGCTGGGTCTGCTGCTTTTTGATATATTCATAAATGACCTGGAAAGTGGAATAATGAGTGAGGTTATCAAATTTGCAGATGACACAAAACTAAAGTTGTTAAAACCAAAGAGGATTGTGGAAAATTGCAAGAGGATTTTGATAAATTGGAAGACTGGGCATCAAAATGGCAGATGAAATTTAGGGGCTTGTTTACAAAGCCGCGGTAGCGGTTCGCGGTCGTTATCGGAGCCGCAACCCCATTGAAATCAATGGGGTTGCGGCTCCGATAACGATCGCGAACCGCAGCTTTGTAAACAAGCCCCTTAATGTGGACAAGTGCAAAGTTATGCACCTAGGGAAGAACAACCCAAACTATGGTTACACGATGCAAGGATCCACATTAGGAACCACCACCCTCCACAGTTGAAGAAGTTCACAAACAGTGAGTAGCGTTACCTCTCATTGTGAAAATAACAGAATCTATGCAGCAACCTGTCCTGATCAAACACAAGCCTCACAAACCACAAAAACTCAAATGGATGAACCTCCATACTCTAGCTTTACTTTGATCCTACTCTTCGCAACTTACCAGCGCTACCTGCTACTACACCACGCTCACAACAGCCTTACAAGCACCACCCAATTACCTAACAATTTACTCTCCACCTTATACAACCACCCACAAACACCCTACCTACAAAAAGTATAACAGGAGGCCTGTTAGACTTATTTGAATACAACCTTCCTCACACATAACTCACGACCCACTCACCCAAGCCCCCCCTCCCATAACTACAGTATAGCACTATACCCCTGTAAATATGTTCTGTAAATAGTTAAATGTGGCCACTCTAAGTACAACTCATATGAACATAAGATATGCCATACTGGGTCAGACCAAGGTCCATCAAGCCCAGTATCCTGTTTCAGTGGCCAATCTAGGTCATACGTACCTAGCAGTTTCCCCAAAAGACACAGGTTCCACAATGCTTGTACTGGGTCAAGCATTGATATCCTGGGTCCCTTCTTAATAATGGTTTATGGACCTTTCCTCCAGGAACTTGTCCAAACCTTTTTTAAACCCAGCAACACTAACAGCCTTTACTACATCCTCCGGTATGTCAGACGGCTGCCTGGGTGAGAATCTTCACACTCTTGGCAAGTGCATATTTCTATATGATTTGCAAGGTATTGTGGGCAATGTAGTTCATTCACACCAGACACAGCTGCTGACAATAATTTAGTTGTGCTCTTGGGTAAAGCCAATAAGATATTTATTTATGGGGTTATTTCTCCCAACACAGATATGCTTGGTAGCACATAAATTAGGTTACTTGCTTTCAGTGTTAAATTTGAAAAAACAAAGTCAAAATCAGGAAAACAACAAATGAAAAGCCACAAAGCAAGAAACAAACTGTTCTTTTCAGGTTAACTTCTGATTACTTCCCACATAGATACAGAAGTGATTCTCTCCTAGCTCACAAGCAATTAGGTAAGGCTTAATTGCTAGCAGTTACCAGCTGAAACCCCTTAGCTGGCTTGCCTTCCACTGTGTGGGTCAAATCCTGCTTCAGGAGCTTTTCTGAGTAGATTAAAGAACAAATTTGTATTTCTTTGTGATGGTTGCTGTACTTTATAACAGAAAGTTACCAACGGAGTTTAGATAGAGAGCAGTCCATATAAACAGAATCCTCATCTGCTATTATTCCCCCTTGTTCAACAAGCATGGGTTCAATATCATGGATTGGCACAGATGAATCTCTCAATGGAACATTTTCAGGAGAATACTTGTTTCCCTGCTGTCTTTCAAGGTTATAGCTAGGGCATAGATCAGTGTTCATACCTGAGCTTCCATTGCTGCTAGAGTTCCTCTCTATATAGCCTGGCCAGTATGTAGTCCAGTTCTTATGTCCAGCCTTCCAATCCAGATCCCTGGACACTGGATCTCTCTTCACATACCTTCTGGCACAGGTCTTAGGGTCCCTTCCACATGCAGCCGTCTCCCTCACAGGTAGCCTCTGGTGATTCCTAGCTCTGCAGCACCATTCCTCTGGCTTTCCCCAGTCCAATGGTGTATGCTGGCCCTTGGAATACCTCCCAGTATACGTACTGCTTTGGACTCTTCTAGACCTCTCAAAGGCTTTTCTCTTCCTTCTTCCAAAGGGTCTCTTTCCCTCTCTGTCCGTCCGGTTTGGCTTCTGCTTCTGATGATCCTTCAGATGAAACTGATGATCAAACTCAAGCTGATTCTCAGGATACTGAGGACAATTCTCTGGATATCCAAGGTGATCATGAAGATGGTCATCTGTAGAATAAACTCTACTCTTATTCTGCCTTGATGAGTGCTCCTCCCTAACACAGCGCAGCTGTGCTGAATCAGGCCCTGCCCTTTGAGATGAGTGCTTAGGGATTACCTCATAGCCCTCCTGATTGATCACACGTTTACCCACTTCAGCTCCTCTAATGGCTGTTGGAAACCTGGTGCATTCTGGGACTGGTAGTCTTTTATGGGAAAATTCTGTTTTCTTATTTCTACCAGAACTGACAGGTTGCTTGTTCAGAGTCACTTCACCTTTTCTATAGCTCCTTCCTGAGCTATGATAAGCTTCCTTATCACAGGTAACAAATTCCAGAGTTTGATTACACGTTGAGTGAAAAAATATTTTCTTTTATTAGTCTTAAATAGTTTACCGTGTAGCTTCATTGCATGTCCCCTAGTCTTTCTATATTCTGATAAGGTAAACAATCGATCTACGTTTACCCGTTCCACTCCGTTCATTAATTTATAGACTTCTATCATATCTCCCCTCAGCCGTCTCTTTTCCAGGTTAAAGAGCCCCAACCTTTTTAGCCTTTCTTCATAGGAGTATCCCTCCATCCCCTTTACCATTTTGGTGGCTCTTCTCTGAACCTTTTCTAATAACGCTATATCCTTTTTAAGATACGGCGACCAGAATTGCATACAATATTCAAGGTGCGGTCTCACCATGGAACGATATACAGGCTTTTGCGCTGACAAGGCTCTCCATCATGTCAGGGTACTTCGTTACCGTTTCACTGAACTGCTCTCCCGTACCCGCTGGACCTGCGGCAGCCTTCAGCTCCAGAGCTGCCTGTTGCAGATCTTGCACTGTGTCTTTCAAGGCAGGAGGGGATGTGGAGGCCTTTCCCTTGCGTGGCATTTCCTGCTCTTAGAAGCTTCTGTGCCTGCTGACAAAAACCTCCCTAGTTCCTATAGGCCCATCTCAAGCTTGCCATTCCTAGCAAAGGTCATAGAAAAAGTTGTTCAATTACAGCTACAGGATTTCATTGACGTTAATGCACCACTGGATGAACATCAACATGGGTTGAGACCCCATAACAGTGTTGAGACTTTGATGTTATCCTTCCTAGATAAATTAATTTGTGGCTTAGATTCCGCTAACAGGTATTTATGCTAGTCTTTATAGACATCTCCTCAGCTTTCGACAACCTGGTTTACACTCTACTTATACAGAGATATATTTGCGCAATAGTGGTTCGCCTAAGGATTATCACAGTGTGCATAAGTGAGTGTAGTTATATATAAATTAGGTTTTAATGGTACCACCTTGTCTCTTTTTTCATATATTTATTTATTTAACAGGTTTTATATACCGCTTTATCATTTCAATCAAAGCGGTTTACATTGAAACTTAAACTTGGTAATGTACATTAAACAGGGACATTGATAACTTGGATTTTTCTGAGGCAATAGAGGGTTAAGTGACTTGCCCAAGGCCACAGGGAGTGCTAGTGGGAATCAAACCCTGGTCTCTGGGTTCCTAAGCCAGTGTTCCCCTCCACTCGTATGGTTTTCAGATAAGGTTTTAATCAATGTAGATGTTCTCACACCCCTCTGCCCTTGCTTTTTTAATTATAATTTAATTATAATTTTGTTGATGTGCAGTTTTTATGTTTTATTATATATTTATAGATTTGTTATGCTTAGATGCTTTTATTTATTTATAATTGTCACGCTTGGAGATATTTTGTTAATTTATTTAGTATTCATCATTTATTTTTATTTTTTATTTATGTTTTAAGCTGCATACTCCCTGAGGAAGGTAACTGCCAAAACGCGTAGAAGTGTAGGGGGGCCAGGGTTGGGGTTGATATCTCCGAATGAGAGAAGGAAGAGTAGCAGAGTACGGGGCAGAGAGGAGACAGTACGGCAGAAACGAGGGTGAGGTTGCCTTAGAGAGAGAGGAGACGGTTGAATGTGAGGGAGAAAGCGGTGAAGCTCAAGAGCTGATGATGGGGTAGAGGACAGAATGGAGGGGGAGTGAGGATGGTAAAGAGGAGATAAGGAGGGGAGAAGTGAAGGTGCTGGTAGGAGGGAAGACAGGGAGTATGAAGAAGAGGAAGACAATGTGAGGAAGAGCCATAGAAAAGGAATAGAGAGGAGAACAAACGCCAGAGGATATAGAAGGTGGGAGAGTCAAAGGGATTGGGTGCACCTGTGTGAAGTAGGTAATGAGCAGATGACAGCTATAAGAGACAGCAAGCCATGGGGTGGGAGGGGTATAAGTTATACAGCTGAGAAAAGCTGAACAAAAGTGCAAAATAAAGGAGGCAGTGAGGTAAGGGAGCACAATAACAATGACAAATAAATAAATAAATGTGGAGACAGACAGAACTGCAGCAAATTCACTCACAGGAGGTAAAATTCACCTTTCTAGCAGAGCTCTTATGAGGGCACTGCTCTTCCCAAAGGAGAGGCAAACAGAGCTAAGCACACCTGGAAGACAGGAAAAGGGGGCTAAACAATACCTGGGCAGGGGGACGGGGGGTTAGTCACTCAGACTAAGAGCAGAGACAGGAAAAAAGTTTCAACTCTGCAATAATGGAGACAGAGCAAGGATAGATATTGAATTAAAAGTTAACCTGGCTAACGCAGACAGGCCATATTGTGGTAGGCTATGGCCTATGATAGCCTGCAAATATGAAAGGCCTGTAAGTTAGGCCCTGATTCCAACCCCCATCTTAGTAAGAACCAAAAATCTGTGAAAGTCTGAGAAAGCTGCTTTAAACTGCTTAACAAGAGGTTTTTCATGAATTCATAAATCCTTCATTATTCTCTTGTGTTCTGAGGATAGAAATGTTTCAATACTTGCATTCCTAGAGCTAGAAACGACCTCGCAGTAGAATTGTATCAATACCTAGAAACTGTACCATTGTTAGAATAGCCTGGGAAGAGGGAACTGGGTGCTAGGCCCAGGAAGGGTCTCTGATTGGACAAATGCAGGGGGCGTTGGGACCAATAGAAAGTCTGCAGGTATCAAACTGAAAAGAAATGTATAAAATGAATATGTTTCTGTAAAAACTTGGCTCAGTCCTTCTTGAAGCTTGACTGTCTGGGGCTTGTGCACAATAAATTGGCTTGGATCTTTGAACTGACTCCTGGTATTATTTATTGCATGCTTATCAGCTGCTACAATATAGTTGAAGGAAGCAGAAGGAAAGTTCCAGATAGTTATGGGAAGGATAAGTTATACAGCTGAGAAAAGCTGGACAAAAGTGCAAAATAAAAGAGGCAGTGAGGTAAGGGAGCACATTAACAATGACAAACAAACAAATAGATAGATAGAAGTGGAGACAGACAGACAGAACTCACAGCAAATTCACTCACAGGAGGTAAAATTTACCTTTTGTAGCAGAGCTCTTACCAGGGCACTGCTCTTACCAAAGGAGAGAGAGGCAAACAGCACCATCATAAGCATTGCACTGCCCTCTGAGAGGATCCTCAGGCTCACTGGTAGCTGATGAGCAGGGGAAGGGTGGCTGTGAGGCGGTGTCAGTGATCTTCCTGGTCATTTTTGCTTCAGTGGCATACAAATCCTTGATTGACTTTGTAGTTTTAAGTTTGACTGATATCGGCATTGTGCCCAGCTTCCCTGTGTTCTGGACGACGACTGCAAAAAGTGTAAGGTGTGCCTTTGAGTCAGTGCTGACTCCTGGTGACTCATCAACTCCTGGGTTTTCTTGGCAGTGTCACCAGAAGAAGACTGGCAGGCCTTTCTTCTGAAGCAATAGAGGATTAAGTGACTTGTCCAAGGTTACAGGGCATGCCAGTGGGAATTCAACCCTAGTCTCTTGGGTACCAAGCCAATGCTCTAACCACTAGGTCGCTGAATAGCAAGCAAAAATACTCCTCTGCTGTGTGGGAATAGGGGGAGAGCCTCACCGTGCATCCTCACACTGTCATCTTAACAAGAAAGATCCTGATGCCTACTTGTGCTTGAGCAGCTATAAACATGGACGTGCCTGCAGATGTCTCTGTAGTTTCTGACATGGAACTCAGATGTGTAAGTCCATCGCCCCCCTCCTCCCTGGACCGACTCGCACGACCCTGCACCGGACACGTCTAAGAATGTCTATGGAGCCGTGATCTTGCCGTGCACATGCACGTTTTCAGACCCCCAAATCTCAACTAAACCTTTTAAAACGACCATCACTGTATGGCTTCAGAGGCTCCAAAGAAAACCCGTATCATTTTATACTGCTTCTCTCATTCGCAGCAGTTTTACTACATTTAAAGTGTTTCTAGATTTATACATGAATGCACCACTGGGGGAAAAGCTCATTCGTCAGGATAGTTCACTGCTGCATCTCTGTAGCAGCACTAAGACAGGAGGAGACTGAGGATGAAGGAGAAACAGAAGACGAAATGCAAGAAAAGCGGTAAGACCGGTATTAGAGACGGAGGCAGGAGAGTGACTGATACAGACACTCAACAAAGGTAGAAACAACTAATTATAGCTTCAGTTTAGTGACTGGAATGCGTCAGATCGTTGCAATTTACACCAGAACGCAGAGGCGGGAAAAGTGCGTCACAGCGTCTGTTTCTCTGGCGCAAGCGCAGGACGCGGCCTCCGCTTCCTGCCCCGCCCCCAGTCCGCGGGCAAAGGACTAAATGCGCTGCCTGGCGCCCGCAAGATTCCCACCGGCGCTCCTGGTGACTTTGGGCAACTCATTTTACCCTCCATTGCGACAAAAGGCCTGACCAGCTACTTCCAGTCAGGAGTCAGCACTGCAAAACTCTCTTGTGAAGCCTCGGCTTCGATACCAGAGCGGCACCAATCGCAAGGCTAGTTTCAGTACCGTGTTTGGCAAGGGGCAGGGTCTAGGCGCTGCTGCTGACAGGTTCGCTGCCAGAGTCTGTAGCTGCGCACGAATCAGCCAGCGTCCGTTTCCGCATTGAGTGCACTACATTTCCCATGGGGCCGAGCGGGCGTGGGTCGGTGACGTCATTTGTGTGGTGTTGGAAGACGGAAGGAGGAAAGAGGAGAAAGGGACCGAACCGAGACGGAGAGCGCTGAAGGTGAGCGACGAAGGGGAGGGTGACCGGTGTCTCGGGGCTCTGCGCTTCCGTCTGGGCGCCTCTCTAACGATGCGGATCCGCTTCTTCCCCTCCTGTTGGTAATCCGCGTTTCCTTTTAAGCCGCATGTGGGTCGCACGTAGCTAAAAACCTCAAGGCGCCACTTCTCACTCTCTCACCTTCCACTCTCACAGCACACCTGCCCCCTTCACTCTCTCACCTTCCACTCTCACAGCACACCTGCCCCCTTCACTCTCTCACCTTCCACTCTCACAGCACACCTGCCCCTTCACTCTCTCACCTTCCACTCACACTCCACTAATCTCACACCACACCTAAGCCTTCACTCTCTCACCTTCCACACAGCACACCTCCCCCTTCACTCTCTCACCTTCCACGCACACAGCACACCTGCCCCCTTCACTCTCTCACCTTCCACCCACACAGCACACCTCCCCCTTCACTATCTCACCTTACACTCTCACAGCACACCTGCCCCCTTCACTCTCTCACCTTCCACTCTCACAGCACACCTGCCCCCTTCACTCTCTCACCTTCCACTCTCACAGCACACCTGCCCCCTTCACTCTCTCACCTTCCACCCACACAGCACACCTGCCCCCTTCACTCTCTCACCTTCCACCCACACAGCACACCTCCCCCTTCACTCTCTCACCTACCTCCCACACAGCAAAACTCCCCCTTCACTCTCACCTTCCACGCACACAGCACACCTCCCCCTTCACTCTCTCACCTTCCACCCACACAGCACACCTCCCCCTTCACTCTCTCACCTTCCACCCACACAGCACACCTCCCCCTTCACTCTCACCTTCCACTCACACTCCACTAATCTCACAGCACACCTAAGCCTTCACTCTCTCACCTTCCACTCTCACAGCACACCTCCCCCTTCACTCTCACCTTCCACTCACACTCCACTAATCTCACACCACACCTCCCCCTTCACTCTCACAGCACACCTCCCCTTCGCTCTCTCACCGCACACCTCCCCCTTCACTCTCACCTTCCACTCACACTCCACTAATCTCACACCACACCTAAGCCTTCACTCTCTCACCTTCCACTCTCACAGCACACCTCCCCCTTCACTCTCTCACCTTCCACTCTCACAGCACACCTCCCCCTTCACTCTCTCACCTTCCACTCTCACAGCACACCTCCCCCTTCACTCTCTCACCTTCCACTCTCACAGCACACCTCCCCCTTCACTCTCACCTTCCACTCACACTCCACTAATCTCACACCACACCTAACCCTTCACTCTCACAGCACACCTCCCCTTCGCTCTCTCACCTTCCACTCTCACAGCACCCCGCCCCCATCACTCTCACCTTCCACTCACACTCCACTAATCTCACACCACACCTAACCCTTCACTCTCACAGCACACCTCCCCTTCGCTCTCTCACCTTCCACTCTTACAGCACACTTAACCCTTCACTCTCTCACCTTCCACTCACACTCCACTCATCTCACACCACACCTAACCCTTCACTCTCTCAGCACACCTCCCCCTTCACTCTCTCACCTTCCATTCTCACGGAGCACCTCCCCCTTCACTCTCTCACCTTCCATTCTCACGGAGCACCTCACCCTTCACTCTCTCACCTTCCATTCTCACGGAGCACCTCACCCTTCACTCTCTCACCTTCCACTCTCACGGCGCACCTCACCCTTCACTCTCTCCCCTCACCCTCCACTCACCTCTCACACCATAGCTCACACCCAACCTCACCCTCCACCCTCTCATCTCACACAGCTCATCTCACCTCACTATCTCATCTCACCACTCACCTCATTTCGCTCTCGCCTCACACTCCGCTCTCGCCTCACACTGCTCATCACACCTTCCACAAACTTCACACCACATCTTACCCTCCACTCTCTCATCTCACCTCACACCTAACCTCACCCTCCACTCGCCTCTCACACCACAGCTCACCTCACCCTTCACTCTTTCATCTCACACGCCTCCCCTCACTTCACACCACACTTCCCCTCGCCTCTCACTCTCTCATCTCACACCTGACCTCGCCCTCCGCCCACCCCCCCTGCTCACCCCCGCCGCCTCTTTCTTCAGGAATGGGCCCAGGTCACCAAGGATCATGGGTGCTAGTTCCCTTTCAGTATGGCTATGTCCTGAAAAGCAAGAGACTATTCTGGCTGCTTTTGTCTTCTCACCTTGTGAAGCTGCAAACAGAAAGGGCCTCTGTGCAGATCCCCTTCAAGAAGTTGCCCTCTCTTGAAGACAGTGGTGCCCATTCCCTGGACAGTTGGGGCAAGGACAGGTATTCCATCTGTTTTGTGGTTCCGACAAGGTGCATTCTGATCCTCAGGTGTCACGCACTTGTGGATGGAAACTTTGTGATCCATGATTTGAGCAGTATGCCGAGGGGAGTTCCTGGTGTCTCTGGATTTGGCCAAGGCATATTTTCATGTCCCAATCAGGAGGATCAGCAAAGTATCTGTTTTGCTGTGCTTGGCTCTCACCTTCAGTTCACCATCCTCCCATTCAGACTCTCCACTGCCCCAAGGATGTTCTCCAAGGGCATTGTGTTCCTCAATATCTGGACTACTGGCTCATCCGAGCCCATTCTCTTTCAGAGACATCTCACGTAGCTTCCCAAGTGTTGTCCTTTCTAATAGGCCTCAGCTTGATGATTTCTTAGAGAAAGAACAAGCTGTTGCATTCCCAGTTCCTAGGAGCACATTTCGATGCTAGTGTGCAGTGTTCCTGCCAAAACAAAAAGGTCAAAGGCTGTTGTATTGCCTTGTGCTGTTCTGGTTGCAAAAGGCTCCCAGAGTCCAGGATTATCTTCAATTCTTTGTATTGATGGCAGCTACAATCAAGATAGTGCCATGGATGTGTGCTCTTCTATAGCTGCTTCAGTGCTCTCTGAGTTCTCAGTAGTTTGGGCTCAGACTCCTGCTCCCAATGATGCTGATAGCCAGCCTGCGGTGATGGCAACAGCCTAGTCTTCTGAGGAAGGGCGTGTCACTGAACGATTGCTCATGGACCTTTCTGTCAACCAATGTCAGTCTCAGGCTGGAGAGGCCCTTGCCAGGGAAGATGTCCCAGGGCTATTGGAACCGCAGGGAAGTGATGTAATCCATCAACTGCCTTGAGGCGAGGGCCATTAAGTTGGCTGCTCTGCATTTCTAGCCCCTGATCAAGGGTCAGGCAGTTTGAGTGTTTTCAGATAGCGCCATGGTGGTGGCTTCTGTCCATCGGCAGGGTAGTCCTGGAGATGTCTCTCCTGTGTTGCCTGAGTGGTGAAGAACCTCCTAGTTTCTCAGGTCTGCACATTGCCGGGGTGGCTACTGTGGAAACAGATTTTCTCAGCTGACACTCTCTGGTTCCAGGAGAGTGAGAGTTGAGTCGGGAGGTTTTTCTGTGCCACTGGGGTCACCCCAGTGTTTTTCCTTTTTCTTTCTGATTTTGTTTTCTGTGTAAAGCCATATTGGCATTGTTGTTCATTGTAAACCGCATAGACTATTAGATGTATGGTATATAAGACTAGATTAAATAACCCACTCCAATGCCAGAGTGTGCTGCTGCTTCATTCACTGCATGGAGATGGTCTGAGGGCGTTGATGCCCTGGCTCAAGCTTTGACCAAGTGGTCACCTGCTGGGTGTGTTTTCTCTGTGGCCCGAGGTGGGATGTATGATTCAGCATATGGAGCGCCACCCAAGAAGGATTATTCTGGCAGCACTGGATTGACCAATGCAAACGTGATTCGGAGTTCTGGTGCAACTCCTGCAAGCGCTACCTCTTCATTTGCCTCTGTCTTGAGGCCTATTTTGTCAAGTGTTGCTTGCCCTAGGGGACACGGCTCTCTTCTCACTTACAGCTTTGCTCCTATAAGGAGATGATTAGCACGTACGGGATATTCTTTGGCGGTGGTTGTCCATTCTGCTCAGAGCACGGAGGAGGTCTTCCAATATGGCATAAGTGCACATCTAACACCTTGCGTGGTGGTGCGGCACACATGACAGCTGGCTCTTGAGGCAGCCAAGGTGCCGTTTGACCTTTTCTGTAGAAGAGCCTTTTCTCTTAGCTCCCTGAAGGTTCAAGTGGCAGCTTTGGCCTGTTTCAGAGGTCCTTTGGCTGGTAAGTGTTGTCAGACGGCTGCCTGGGTGAGAATCTTCACAGTCTTGACAATGCATATATTTATATGATTTTTGCAAGGTATTGTGGGTAATGTAGTTCATTCACACCAGACACAGCTGCTGACAATAATTTAGTTGTGCACAAGTGTTAAAGCCAATAAGATACTTCTTTATTTATGGGGTTATTTCTCCCAGCACAGATATGCTTGGTAGCACATAAATTAGGTTACTTGCTTGCAGTGTTTAACTTGGTAAAACAAAGTCAAAAATCAAAATCAGGAAAACAACCTTCAAACTTGTCAGGCAATTAGCTAATGTTTTCTTAGCATATCTCTAACAAACGAAAAGCCACAAAGAAAGAAATAAACTGTTCTTGTAAGGTTAACTTCTGATTACTTTCCACACAGATCCAGAAGTAATTCTCTCCTAGCTCACAAGCAATTAGGTGCAGCTCAATTGCTATCAGTTATCCAGCTGAAACCCTTTAGCTGGCTGGTTTTCTACTGTGTGAGTCAAATCCTGCTTCAGGAGCTTTTCTTAGTGGAATAAAGAACAAATTTATATTTTCTTTGTGATGGCTGCTGTGCTTTATCACAGAAAGTTACCAACGGAGTTTGGATAGAGAGCAGTCCATATAAACAATATCTTGATCTGCTATTATTTCCCCTTCATCAACAAGCATAGGGTCACTATCATGAATTGGCACAGATGAATCTTTCAATGGAGCCCTTTCAGGAGAATACTTATTTCCCTGCTTTCTTTCAAGGTTATAGCTAGGGCATAGATCAGTGTTCATACCTGAGCTTCCATTGTTGCTATAGTTCCTCTCTATATAGCCTGGCCAGTATGTAGTCCAGTTCTTATGTCCAGCCTTCCAGTCCTGATCCCTGGACACTGGATCTCTCTTCACATACCTTCTGGCATAGGTCTTAGAGTCCCTTCCAAGTGCAGCCGTCTCCCACACAGGTAGCCTCTGGTGATTCCTTGTTCTGCAGCACCATTCCTCTGGCTTTTCCCAGTCTAATGGTATATGCTGGCCCTTGAAATACCTCCCAGTATACGTACTGCCTTGGACTCTTCTAGATCTCTCAAAGGCTTTTCTCCTCTTCCTTCCAGAGGGTTTCTTTCCTTCTCTATCCGTCCGGTTTGGCTTCTGCTGATCCTTCAGATGAAACTGATGATCAAACTCAAGCTGATTCTCAGGATACTGAGGACAATTCTCTGAATATCCAAGGTGATCATGAAGCTGGTCATCTGTAGAATAAACTCTACTCTTATTCTGCTTAGATGAGTGATCCTCCCTAGCACAGCGCAGCTGTGCTGAATCAGGCCCTGCCCTTTGAGATGAGTGCTTAGGGATTACCTCATAGCCCTCCTGATTGAACACACGTTTCCTCACTTCAGCTCCTCTAATGGCTGTTGGAAACCTGGTGCATTCTGGGACTGGTAGTCTTTTGTGAGAAAATTCTGTTTTCTTATTTCTACCAGAACTGACAGGTTACTTGTTCAGAGTCACATCATCTTTTCTATAGCTCCTTCCTGAGCTATGATAAGCTTCCTTATCACAGTGTCTAACCTTATACCCAGATGTTTCACACCTTTGTCAGAGGATTTGGCGTCTGCATCCTCCCCTCTGCTTGGTGATCCTTTCCTGGGATCTGTGTCTGTTTGGGGTTCTGATGTTGGAGCCCTTTGAGCTGTTGAAGGGCAGTACTCTGAAGGATTTGATGCTCAAGATGGTCATCTTGGTCGCAATTTGTTCCGCAAGGTGGATTTCCAAGCTGCAGGCTCTGTTTTGCCAAGATCCTTATCTGTCTTTTTCAGAGGAGGCCATTTCCATTCTGCCCGTGCCTGCCTTCTTGCCTAAGGTAATTTCTCCCTTTCACGTGAACCAGGTGGTGCTGGATTAAGGAGGCCATTGCTTTGGCACATCTGTTCCTTATCGTCCTTCCAGTCCAGTCCCGCAGCTCTGGGTAGTGTACCTCTTAAAGCAGCTTGAAGCCTGAGCATGACTGAGTACTAATACGATGGCACCACCCACTCTCACCAGTATACTGTGTCTCCAAGCAGCTGGAGGAGGTGGTGAGGCAGGGTTCTCGACTTGCTGAAGGGACAACTAAGGAGCTAAATTCTCAGATATTTGGTTTGATTTATATTTATTTGTTCAGAGAGTGCTAGGGCTAAAGTAAAAAAAAAAACAAACAAAAAAAAAACCCCAAAAGGAACTAAAATGAATGGGGAAAGAACATAAGATATGCCATGCTGGGTCAGATCAAGGTCCATCAAGCCCAGTATTCTGTTTCCAACGGTGGCCAATCTAGGTCATACGTACCTAGCAGTATCCCCAAAGGACACAGGTTCTGCAGTGCTTGTACTGGGTCAAGCATTGATATCCTGGGTCCCTTCTTAATAATGGTTTATGGACCTTTCCTCCAGGAACTTGACCAAAACCTTTTTTAAACCCAGCTACACTAACAGCCTTTACTACATCCTCCGGTAACAAATTCCAGAGTTTGATTACACGTTGAGTGAAAAAATATTTTCTTTTATTAGTCTTAAATGGTTTACCGTGTAGCTTCATTGCATGTCCCCTAGTCTTTCTATATTCTGATAACGTAAACAATCAATGTACGTTTACCCGTTCCACTCCGTTCATTAATTTATAGACTTCTATCATATCTCCCCTCAGCAGCCCTCCCCCTCTTGGTGTTCGGGGGTTGGTGGTGGTGGATTGTGAAGCTGGGGTATTGCCGGCTCCCGAACCCGTAAGCGAGTGAGGAGACACCAGGCTGACAAGAAAGCAATGGAAACAAAGCGCTAAAAGACAGACTGGCTTCCCCTGAAACCCCTCCTGCAGCCAAAGCTGCATTAACGGCTGAGCTCAGGAGCTGAACAGGAGCGGGGAAAGTGAAGCGGTGAGAGTCAGGGGTTTATGTTTGCTGGCGAGGGGGGCGGGCTGTGTGAGGTCGGGATGGAGTGCATCGCCGGACACTGCTGAGCAGATACAAAGCCTGTATTCCTCCGGGGCCTGCGACCATGTGGTGAGCGCTGCAGTGCTGTGCAGGAAAAAGGACCACGAGTCTTCCTGTTTTTAATTTCCTCAGGCTTCAGTCTTTCTTTGTGGATTACAGGCGGTGGTCTGAGGAATGAGCAAGTTCAGGAAGACTTGTTAGAGCTGTTTGGGAGAATTTCAGTTTGGCTTTTGGCCTGGTAGGCTGAATAAGGATTGGGCCAGAAATTTATATTATCGTTGTTATGCCGGCTAAGCCACAGTGCCTTGTCTGGTTTGCGACGGGGTGCAGTCTCGGGGGAAGGCATTTGCAGGGGGTGTGCTCAGGAAGACACTTCTATGAGCAATCTCTTCAGGACAAGGTGGATCAGGAGGCATCACCCTCTCCTTCCCTTACATTTCCCAAGGAGTCAGGGGGGCCAGGCAGGCGGGACAGGAGTCAGCCATTGGCTATCCAGCCATCCTAGGTCCCTCCACAGTTCCGGAGTTGGTGGAGGTGGGAGTCCTGGGTGTGTTTTCCCTGGAGTTTGTGCTCCTCCACAATGCATTCTGCTTATGTCAGCGGGGCTCGGTGGGGGGGCCCCTTGGCATCTCAGCAGGGCTCTAAGTGGGCAGGGGACACGACAGAGTGCGAGCCAGGCATAGCGCAAGCAAAGAGACCCCGGCCTGAGGAGGCGGGGCATGGACAGTCCTTCATTGTTGGGAGATCCAGAGGAAGAGCTCGACATGGAGTTTGAAGGGGATGAAGAGCTAGAAGATGGGGAGATCCCAGATCAAGAGAACCAGGCACGATAGTGTGGGTATTCCAACAGGAGGAGTTACCGGCACTCATCTCAGTCGTTGAAGATTCTGAATATGGTCTCTACCCTCCCCGCGGTGGAGGAGTCTTTGGAGGATCCCCTCATACAGGTGGTGTGTAAGGTGCAAAAGGCTTTTCTGCTACATCGCGTAGTTTGGCAGATGATACAGGACAAGTGGGATCTCCTGGAGGTGGGCCTCAGAGGTGAAAGGACCATGGCTCGCCTCTACCCTTTGGCGGATCAGGATCGGGAGCTTTTTCTCGTCTCCGAAAGTGGACGCAGCAGTTTTGGCAGTTACCAAGAAGACACTGGTCCCAGAAGAAGGTAGTGCATACTCAAGAATGTCCAGGATTGCAGGTTGGAGACTGTTGAAACAGGTCTTTGATGCCCTCTCGCTGCAGACCTCAGTTTGAGGAGCTTGGGTGGCTAGGGCCTGCCTCCGCTGGTCTCAGTGGGTTCAGCAGCAGGGGGAACCAGGCCAGACGGGGGAAGCGGCCAGATTGGAGTCAGGGGTGGCTTATCTGGTGGAGATTCACTATGACCTCATTAAGGGTCTTTTGAACAGTATGGCCTCCATTGTGGCAGCCTGCCGCTATTTGTGGCTTCGTAACTGGGTGGCGGACAGTTTTTCTAAGGCCTGGCTTAGTAAGCTGGAAGACCAAAGAGAGCAGGGCCTTTGCAAACAACAGAGGAACACAAAAAGTGAAGGCAGTAGAGGTCGCAGATGCTAAACTTTATTAGGCAAGAATCCCCTATGCGTTTCGGCACGCAGCATTCATCAGGGGGTATGCATCTAAAGACAATGTATAACAAATAAGTAAAACCAAAACTATTAAAAGCTGTAAATATGTGTTATAAATGATCAATATGCATTGCAACAATTATATATAGAATATTATTCACAACCTGTGTAAATGTATAAATTGTGTAAAGATAAATAAAACACAAATACAGTTAAAACAAATAAAACCAATAGAAACTATTAAAGAAATGTATCATGCCAAAAGTAGTCAAAAGTAGTTAAAATCTGAACAATTAATAGTAGAAAATGAACACAGGGTATACTTACATACTGCACCGTGTAAACGTAATTGTTGGCCTTGAGAAAGACCTTTCTCATTAATATTGCAGGGCTAAAAGATAATAATGTCTAAAAGGAACAAATCAATATACATTTGAGATACCTATAGTAAAAACCAAAGGAGAAACACAGAGCCAGAGCAGAGAGGAGCTGGTCAAGGAGCTATGGGAATCCAAAGGTGGACAGTTGCCCGAAGATAAGAAACAGTTGCATGTTGCTCAGGCGGCATGGGGGCAGCTGCGTGACTTCAAGCACTTTCATTCCATGCGTTTTGCGCCATATCAGAAGGGTAGCTATCTGGCTAGAGGACAAGGGTTTTGAGGGTTCAGAGAGCAGGCTGGGGATTTGGCTCCATGGCTCCCTTGGGACCTAAGAGGTTGCAGTGAAGTGAGGAGGGGCCCAGGCTGTGGTGCAGCCCATAGGAGGTCGGCTGCGGGAGTTCTACCCGGTCGGCCCAGATCACGTCCGACCAATGGGTGTTGGAGATTATCCGGGAGGGGTATGCTCTTTACTTGGCTTGGCCAGTGGGCAACTCCTTCGTGCAATCTCCTTGCAAGGCACCAGCCAAGGCAACTGCGGTGGAGGAAACACTGTCAAGGTTGCTGCAGCTCAGGGTCGTGGTGCCTGTCCCTTGCAAACGATGTGGTCGGTACTCCATTTACTTCGTGGTGCCAAAGAAAGACAGGACCTTCCGACCCATTCTCAACCTCAAGCGGGTCAACCCCTGCTTGTGAGTTCTGCATTTCCACATGGAGACCTTGCGTTCTGTCATAGTCTCGGTCAGAAGAGGAGAGTTCTTAACATCCCTTGATCTTACGGAGGCATAACTGCACATACCTATGCGGCCAGAATACCAACAGTTTCTCTGGTTTGCGGTGCCTGTTGGGCATTTTCATTTCAAGTGCTGCCCTTTGGTCTAGCCATGGCCCCCTGCACCTTCACCAAGGTCATGGTGGTACTGGCGACAGCGCTCCACAAAGAGGGGGTGCTAGTGCATCTGTACCTCGATGACTGGCTGATCCACGCAAAGTCCAAGGATGAGAGCGAGCATGCAACATCATGAGTGGTTCAGTTCATCCAGAGTTTCGGCTGGGTGATCAACCTAGCCAAGAGCCATTTGGATCCATCGCAGGATCTGGAGTACTTAGGCGCGTGCTTCAATACTTGGGGAGGACAAGGTCTTTGGTATCTAGTGAGGCTGTTCCTGGGGATGCCCGAGCCAACAGCCTGGCATTATCTGTAAGTCCTGGGCACCATGGCAACCACACTTGAAATGGTGGGTGAGGCTGCACATCCGGCCTCTTCAGAGGGCATTGCTCCAGCGCTGGTCACATCAGATGCATCCCCTGTCCTGGAAGCTACCATGCTCGTGAGAGGCTAAGAGGTCGCTCCGGTGGTGACTGTCTCCAGAGAATCTACAGAGAGGTATGCCCCTGGAGCAGCCTGCGTGGGTTCCATTGACAACGGATGCGAGTCTGTCAGTCTGGGGAGCCCATTGCGAAGGGCATCTGGCGCAGGGGCAGTGGAGCCTGCTGAAAGCTCATTGGTCTATCAACCAACTGGAAATGCAGGCGGTGGCCCTGGCGTTCCGGGCCTTCCAGCTATGGTTGCAGGGGAAGGCAGTACAGGTTCTCTCAGACAATGTGACCACAATGGCCTCATCAACCAGCAGGGTGGCACAGGCAGCGCTGTCTTGGAGGAGATCGGTGAGCTGTTGAGCTGGGCAGAAAGTCACCTCCAGGTGTTGTCGGTGGCTCATGTAGCAGTAGTCGACAATATGGCGGCAGACTACCTGAGTCGGGTGCACATAGATCCCAGCAAGTGGATGTTCAACCAGGAGGTGCTTGCCCAGATGGTGCGTCGCTGGGGCACACCACAACATCCAAAGCGAACCATATTTTCAGCAAAAGAAGAGCGGATGTCGGAGGGCCTGGGCACTCTTGTGCAGCGGTGGCCCGCAGACGGACTTCTGTGTTCCCACCGTGGGCTCTCATAGACTGAGTCGTACAGAGGATTGAGGCTCATCGGGGGTTAGTCATTCTGATCACTCCAGATTGGCCAAGATGTCCGTTGTATGCCAACCTCGTGAGAATTCTAGCAGATTGCCCATGGCGGCTTCCAGTGCGGGCAGATCTCCTGGTGCAGGGTCCACTGCTTATGCCTCAGATGGATCAATTCTCGCTTATAGCCTGGCTCTTGAGAGGATGAGGCTGAGAAAGAAAGGCTACTCCGCTTCCGTGATTACCACTTTGCTAAAAGCAAGGCATACATTCGGGTCTGGTGCATCTTTGAGTCATGGTGTGCGGAGAGGTTAATTCATCCATCCTCAGCTGCCATACCAGACATCGTGGAGTGGAGGAGTGGCTTAGTGGTTGGGGCAAGGTAGTTCAGGCCGGAAGGTCGGGGGTTCAAATCCCACTAGAGGACAGCAACCTTGGGCCGGAAGGACTGGTGTTTCTAGTCACACAGGTGCTCCTTGTGGTCTTGGGCAAGCCACTTAATCCTCCATAGCCCATGTTCCCTGTAAAATAGTTATCTCCAAGTTATAATGACCTGTTCAATGTAATTTCAGTTTGTTCAATGTAAACCGCACTAATGCAGAATAGCGCGGTATATAAGAGAATGTAAAAAATAAATAAATAAAATCTTGGCGTTTCTGCAGGCTGGTTTTGAGAAGGAACTAGCGGCAAGATCTTTCAGGGTGCAGGTGGTGGTGATTGCCTGCTACCGCGGAAAGATCCAGGGGGTAGTGCTGGGAACACACCCGGATGTGGTACGATTCCTGAGGGCGGTAGGTCACTTATGCCCACCTCAGCGGTCTGATGCCGCTGTGGGATTTTTATTTTATATTTAACCTGTTTTTATACCGCCTTATCCTGAAATCAAAGCTGTTTACATTAAACTCAGAACATGAACAGGGTACATTATAATTAAATTGAGGTAAACGGGGGGAGAAACTATGTACAACTTGATCAACATATTTACACAAGAACATGTGTTTGTGGTTGTTTGGACATATGTATTTGTGTCCATACAGGTTGGTCCATGATTCTTTAAGCATTTGTGTCTATATGGGTCAGTCAGGATCAGTCAGGTTGGGGTGGAGAAATTGTATGTTTAGGTTATGTGACCATAGTGTTCTGTGAACAGGAGGTTTTAAGTTTTTTATGGAAATCTTTGTCTCCAGTTCCACGTATATCTTCAGGGAGGGAGTTCCAGAGTTGTGGTGCAGCTAGGGAGAATGCTTTTTTGGAGGTTGATTGTTTGCTCTTTCTGTAGTCAGGAGGGATGTTGATCCTGTATTTGTTTCTGGTTCTTTTAGAGCAGGGGGAGATTTCTTTTATAATTAGTGAGTCAAGCACATCCGCTGAGAGGTGATGAATGATTTTAAAGATGTTTATTAGTATGGTCTTGAATTTGGTCCATTATTGAATTGGTAGCCAGTGTAGTTGATGCAATACTGGTGTAATGTGGTCGGTTTTGCTGGTTCCATTGATGATCCATGCTGTGGTATAGAACCATTTGCAGTGGATGTATGACTTGTTTTGTTGGACCCTGGTATATCGAGTTTCCATAGTCCAGGATCGGTGTGATGATGGTTTGGCAAACATTTCTGAAATGGTCTTTGTTGTAGGAGTGGTTTGAGTCGTCTTCAATTTGCAGTATGCTTTTGTTGCAGTCAGGTTTATGTGAGACTAAAGGTTGATGTTTTTGTCTATTATAATGCAAAGATAGCACACTTCTTTTACAGGAATGGTTTGGTTTAGAAGTTGGATTTGTTGAGGAGGGTTGAAGTTTGCGTTATCACTGATGTATAATGCTTCTGTTTTTTTTATAATTCAGTGATAGGTTGTTTTTGTTGAGCCAGAGGGTTACATCTTCTATGCATTTTCTTATGGTTGTAAGGTTTGTTGCTCCAAGATCAATTGGGGTGTATAGCATGAGGTCATCGACATATAGGTGAAATAATATTCTGTGTTTTTCGATGATGTTACAATAGGGTATGTATATGTTGAAGAGTATTGATGATAGTGCTGATCCTTGTGGGACGCCTTGTGGTATAGTGAAGGGTTGTGAGAAGTTTGTTTCACATTTAACTTGTATTCTATTGGTTAGATGTGAAGTGAACCATTAGGAACCACTACCCAGGAAAATGATTTAGGCGTCATTGTGGATAACATGTTAAAATGGTAAAGGGGATGGAAGGATACTCCTATGAAAGGCTAAAAAGGTTAGGGCTCTTTAACCTGGAAAAGAGATGGCTGAGGGGAGATATGATAGAAGTCTATAAATTAATGAACAGAGTGGAACGGGTAAACATAGATCGATTGTTTTGTTATCAGAATATAGAAAGACTAGGGGACATGCAATGAAGCTACAGGGTAAACTAATAAAAGGAAAATATTTTTTTCCCTCAACATGTAATCAACATAAGAACATAAGATATGCCATACTGGGTCAGACCAAGGTCCATCAAGCCCATTATTCTGTTTCCAACAGTGGCCAATCTAGGTCATATGTACCTAGCAGTTTCCCCAAGGGACACAGGTTCCACAATGCTTGTATTGGTTCAAGCATTGATATCCTGGGTCCCTTCTTAATAATGGTTTATGGACCTTCCTCCAGGAACTTGTCCAAACCTTTTTTAAACCCAGCTACACTAACAGCCTTTACTACATCCTCCGGTAACAAATTCCATTGTTTGATTACACGTTGAGTGAAAAAATATTTTCTTTTATTAGTCTTAAATAGTTAACCTTATGTTAACCTTATGTTACCCAAGTTTATATACCTGTTTGCTGTAAACATGGAATAGCCTGTTATTCTGTTGATGTTGTATGTGAACCGTGCTGATATCAAATAGCGTGGTATATAAAAGATTGTAATAAATAAATGTCCCCTAGTCTTTCTATATTCTGATAAGGTAAACAATCGATCTACGTTTACCCGTTCCACTCCGTTCATTAATTTATAGACTTCTATCATATCTCCCCTCAGCCATCTCTTTTCCAGGTTAAAGAGCCCTAACCTTTTAAGCCTTTCTTCATAGGAGTATCCTTCCAACCCCTTTACCATTTTGGTGGCTCTTCTCTGAACCTTTTCTAAAATCGCTATATCCTCTTTAAGATACGGCGACCAGAATTGCACACAGTATTCAAGGTGCGGTCTCACCATGGAACGATACAGAGGCATTATAATATCTTTTGTTTTATTTTCCATTCCTTTCCTTATCATACCTAGCATTCTATTTGCTCTCTTGGCCACCGCTGCACACTGGGCTGAGGGTTTTAACATGGTATCCACAATGACACCTAAATCTTTTTCCTGGGTGGTGGTTTCTAATGTGGAACCTTGCATCGTGTAACCATAGTTTGGGTTGTTCTTCCCTAGGTGCATAACCTTGCACTTGTCCACATTAAATTTCATCTGCCATTTTGATGCCCAGTCTTCCAATTTATCAAGATCCTCTTGCAGTTTTCCACAATCCTCTTGGGTTTTAACAACTTTAAATAGTTTTGTGTCATCTGCAAATTTGATAACCTCACTCGTTATTCCACTTTCCAGGTCATTTATGAATGTCAAAAAGCAGCGGACCTAGCACAGGTCCCAGGGGTACACCACTATTCACCTTTCTCCATTGGGAAAATTGGCCATTTAGCCCTACCCTCTGCTTTCTATCTTTTTAACCAGTTCCTGATCCACAATAGTACACTGCCTCCTATCCCATGACTCTTTAGTTTTGCCAAAAGTCTCTGAGGGACCTTGTCAAAGGCTTTCTGAAAGTCCAGATACACAATATCAACCGACTCACCTTTGTCCACCTGATTATTCACTCCTTCAAAAAAACACAAGATTAGTAAGACAAGATCTTCCTTGTCTAAAGCCATGTGTGCTGTCTCCCATTAGGTCATGACTATCTTCATGCTGAGTAATTTTATTCTTTATGATGGTTTCTACCATTTTTCCCGGTACTGATGTCAGGCTCACTGGTTTGTAGTTTCCTGGATCACCCCTGGAACCCTTTTTAAAAATTGGTGTTACATTGGCGATCCTCCAATCATCAGGTATTAGAGATGATTTTAATGATTACTAATAGCAGGTCTGCAATCTCATATTTCAGTTCTTTCAACACCCTTGGATGTATACCATCCGGCCCAGGTGATTTTCTACTCTTCAGTTTATCTAATAGTTGTAATACATCTTCCCGATGTATCGATATTTCCTTCAATTTTTCCACACCTTTAAATACCACTTCAGTCATGGGTAACATCCCTACATCTTCCTCAGTAAAGACTGAAGCAAAGAATTCATTCAGTCTCTCCGCTATCGCCTTGTCGCCTCTTAGTGCTTCTTTAACCCCTTTATCATCTAATGGACCAACTGACTCTCTCACAGGTTTTTTGCTACGAATGTACTTGAAAAGGTCTTTATTTCACGTTTTTGCTTTCGCAGCAAGCTTCTTCTCAAATTCTCCCTTTGCTTGCCTTATCAATGCCTTGCATTTGACTTGCCATTGCTGGTGGTGTTTCCAGGTTTCGTCGTTTGACTCTTCTTCTTTTTTTTTTTTTTTTTTTTTTTGTTCCATTTCCTGAAAGATGCTTTTTTGGCAACAGCCTCTCTGACCTCACCTTTAAACCATGCTGGCAGTTTTTTGGACTTCCTTCCACTTTACTTAAAACGTGGAATACAGCTGGTCTGGGCTTCCAAGAGTATTTTTCAACAGCCAAGCCTGATGTACGTCTTTAACCTTTGCAACTGCTCCTTTTAGTTTTTTCTTAACTGTTTTCCTCATTTTAGCAGTCTCCTTTTCGAAAGTTAAAAGGTAGTACTGTGGATTTCCTTACTATCCTTCCTCCACTAATTAAATCAAAGGCGATCATGCTATGATCACTATTGCCAAGTGGCCCCAACAACCTTATCTCTTGCACTAGATCTGGTGTTCCAGTAAGGACTAGGTCTAATATGGCTTCCCCTCTGGTCTGTTCATGAACCAGCTGCTCCAAGAAGCAGTCATTTATTTCATCTAGGAGCTTTATCTCCCTAGCATGTCCTGACGTGACACTGACCCAGTCGATACCGAGGTAGTTGAAATCACCCATTATTATTACTGTGCTGTGACCTTTATTAGCTTCCTTGATTTCTTTGAGCATTTCATCATCCATTTGGTCATTCTGGCCAGGCGCTCGATAGTACACCCCCACTGCCATTGCCTTCCCCCTTTTACATGGAATTTCAATCCATATAGATTCTACAGCAGATTTTGTTTCCTGCAAAACTTTAATCCTTTCTGACTCAAATGCCCTCTCTAACATAGAGAGCAACCCCTCCACCAATTTGATCAGCTCTATCATTTCGATATAGTTTGTACCCAGGTATCAGTGTCCCTCTGGTGGTCCTCCTTCCACCATGTCTCTGATATTCCAATCATATCTAATCTTTCATTTAGTGCTATATATTCTAACTCTCCCATCTTATTTTTTAGCTTTCTAGCATTTGCATACAAGCATTTTAGAGAATGTATTTTATTCATATTAATTTGGCTATTGTTAGACATGGGTAATTTGGGATCTTTAACTCTGGAATTTGTTACCGGAGGATGTAGTAAAGTCTGTTAGTGTAGCTGGTTTTAACAAAGGTTTGGACAAGTTCCTGGAGGAAAGGTCCATAAACCATTATTAGGAAGGGACCCAGGATATCGATGCTTGACCCAGTACAAGCATTGTGGAACCTGTGTCCTTTGGGGAAACTGCTAGATACGTATGACCTAGATTGGCCACTGTTGGAAACAGGATGCTGGGCTTGATGGACCTTGGTCTGACCCAGTATGGCATATCTTATGTTCTTATTTTAATGTGGTATTGCAAATGCCAATTTCTTGGTGGCATCTGATTAGGATGGGATGTGAAACAGTCAAATGCAGTGGATGAGGGGAGAGACTTTTTTTTGTTAATTCCTTTTAGGATGTTATCGAAGAGTGATGTTAGTCTTTACGTTGTGGTGTGGTTTGAAACCATGTTGTTGTGGTTTGAATGATGCATTGAGGTCTATATGTTGGAGTTATAATTGTACTTTTTTTTTTTTTTCTATGATCTTAGCAAGGTAAGGTAGACTGGATATTGGTCTATAAGTTGCAGTTTCGGTTTTGCAGAGTGTGGTATTTTTTAGGATTGGTCATATGGAGGCTTGTTTTTAGATGAGAAAGCATGTATCCTTCAGATAGGGATAGTTTGACTATTTTTTGTATGTAAGGGCTGAGTTGTTTTGTTGGTGGTTATCCATTGCACTGGACATGGGTCGTTAGGAGAAGTGGTGGTGTTGAGTGAGGAGATTGTTTGTTTGTTCTATTTCTTTATGGGATGGTATGCTGAATTTCTTCCATGGTTGTGTGGATACTTGGGTTTTGATGACATGTTTTATTTTTGTAGTAGCTGGATGCTTGAGTTCGTCATATTTTTTTGTCAAATGGTTTGCCCTGTCTTGAGGGTGGACTTCCGTGTTTTCTTGATGTGTGTTGTCTTTAATGAGAGTCTGTACAATGTTGAACAGCTCTTTTGGTTTATTTATTGACTGCATGATTGTTTGTGTGGTGCTGTTTGCTGTTATTAATGAGGGTGTTGTAGTCCTTCAGTTTAGAATAGCTTTTGCGTGTCTGGGTCTTTTGTTCGTCTCCATTTTCTTTATATTTTTCTTAATTCCCATTTTGCATCTCTGATTGTCGTAGAGTACCAGGGGGTAGAAGGTTTGGTACGTGTGTGTGGGTGTGATTTGGGAGGAGCAGTAGCTGCAGTAGATAGTGTTTTGGTCCAGTTTTCAATGTCAAGGTCATTTGTATTTTGTAGGTTTGGGAGTACTTCATTCAGAAAGGTTTCTTTGTTGAAGGATTTGAATCTTCTTTTGGTTGTGTTTTCTCTGGGTGTAAATTTTCTGTGCAATCTGAATTTTGATGGTGGTTATGTGGTGATCAGACCATGGTGTTGGTACGTTTGTAGGGTTGGAATCTGTGTTAGGTGGGTGAGGTGATGTGGGAGTGAATATGAGGTCTGGTGTTCCGTGTCTGTGGGTAGGTTCTTTAATAATCTGTTGGTAGTGTAGTGTTTCCATTGCTTTAAGGAAGGCCTTGGAATTTTTATCAGGTGTTTCTCCGAGGTTGAAGTCTCCTAAGATGAAGAGAGGCTGGCTTGATGTATCGTGTGCACATACCATTTTCAGTATCTTTGTTAGATGTTCTGATTTGGCGTTGGGTGGTCTGTATGTTAGGCATATTGCCATGTGCTTGTTGGAAATGTGGATTATACTGGTCTCTTCTGTACTGCTTGCTTGGGTAATTTTGAACTTGTAAAGACTCTTGGCAATGTCTCAGTTATGCAAAGTATATCTGTGTTATATGTGTAAGTAATCCATAATATTAGTTTTGTTTTTAATGGATCTTGCATTGATGAGAGTGCAATTGAGGGTGGTGTCAAATAAGGGGTTGGTGTGGTTGTTGTATGTGGTAGATGTGGGGTGTAAGGTGTTGGGGGCGGTCTAATTTTGTGTGTGTGTGTGTGTGTTTTGCGTGTTGTGTGTCTGAGTTGATAGAATCTTGGGCATGTACATTGAATCTGCCATGGAGTGGGGTGTTGTGTTGTGGTGTGAAAAGTTGTTGTATGAGGAGTTGACGTGTTAATAAGGTGAGTAAGAGTATTGTGTAATGTGCCATAATTAGTTAGCTTTAGGTCAGTTGTAGTAATTGTCTGCCTTACCTTTTATTGTTGGAAAAGACAATTGTAGACTGTTGGTTTGGGATGTTCATGGTGTGCCTGGTCCTGTTTGTTTGCAGCCTTGCTTGGATTCTTTATTGTTGACGTTGTCGTGAGGTTTTGGGATGAATCCTTTAGTATCAGATGGTTGGATTAGGCGCTTTCCTTCTTTTGTTGCTTCCACCTGCATTCCTCGCCTAAGAGCCCTCTGGCGAGGCCCTCAGGTGCGGGCCCCTAGGCGCTCCCTTTAAGGGCTGTGAAAGGCCCTGATTGGCCTTGGGCCTGTGAGCAGGGAGGGGATCTCCTTCCCGCTCCCTCGCTCGATGCTGGTCAGGGAGGAGGAGGGGCAGATGGTGCTCCGGCTGTGGCAGCGACTCCCTCCTTTCTTAGTGCCTGATGGCGTTCCCTTTAAGGTCCGTGAAGGATCTCAATTTGGTGTTAGCGGCGTTGTGTGGAGAGTCTTTTGAGTCACTGAGTCAAGCTTTGCTGAAAGATTTGACACTAAAGACTGTTTTGCTCGGTGCACAGAATCTCTGAGCTGCAGGCCCTTTCTTGCCAAGAGCTGTATTTTTCCTTTTCTAGGGAAAAAGTGGTTCTCCGTCTGGTGCATTTTTCCCCCCCCCCCCCCCCCCAAGGTGGTCTTGGTGTTTCATTTGAACCAGATGTTTTCTTTGTCTGTCCTGGGAAACACAGAGAGCGGCGCTAACGGTTCCCAGTTGCATCACTTGGACATGGATCACATTCTGAGAAGATTGTTGAAGAGGACATCTGCTTTCTGCAGGTTGGATTGTCTATTTGTGGTGTTTTGGAGGGTCGCGTAAAGGGGATGTGGTGGCCAAGACCTTGGTTTCTCTGTGGATTAGAGAGGCGATTTTGTCCATGTATCTCTTGAAGGGTAAGCAGGTACTAGTTGGGTTGTGGGCCCATTCTACTAGAGCTCAAGAGACCTCATGAGTGGAGGTTAGCTTGGTGCCACCAGTAGAGATCTGTAAGGCGGCAACTTGGTCTTCCCTGCATTCTTTTGCTAAACATTATCGCCTGGATGTCCAGGTGGCGTGAGATGCCTGATTTGGATCCGCAGTGTTTCAGGCCTTTCTTGCAGGTCCCTCCCATTAAGTTGACTGCTCTGATACATCCCAGAGGTGCGGGACTGGACTGGAGGGGACGATAAGGAACTCAAAATTAGATTTACCTGCTAATTGTTCCTTGAGGAACTCCAGTCCAGTCCTGGATCCCACCCAGAGTACTGCTTAGCAGTGTTTGGGGCCTGAAGGGATTTCCAGTTTGATGTTAATGGCCCTGGAGGGGGTGGGCTCTGTGAGCTCTGGGGAGGCAAGGCAGAGGTTATACTTAAGGGGTAGTCAAGTTGGCCCGATAGAGGGGGGGCTTACCTCTGACCCTTCAGGGGAAGGGGAGGAGGACTCTTTTTCTCCAAATCGGGAGGGGGTTTGTTTTGTTTCGGGTTTATTAAATATGCGTGGTTAAATTTTCTAATTACTTATTTGTTGCTCCTGTGAGTCTGCTTTGTCAGTAGGTTACTGGTAAGAGTGGGTGGTGCCATGGTATTAGTGCCAGTGTCATCAAAGTTTGACATGCTCAGTCTTCAAGCTGCTGGACGAGGTACGCTACCCAGAGGTGTGGGACTGGACTGGAGTTCCTCAAGGGACAACAATTAGCAGGTAAGTCTAATTTTGTCTTATGGAACTGACACATCCATTCTACCCAAGTGTAAGTGACCTCATGGGCGGAGTGGAGTTCGGTAGCTCCTGCAGACATTTGTCTGATAGCAATGTGGGCATCACTTTCCACTTTTATTTTATTTGACAGGTTTTTTTATACCACTCTACCATCCCAGTCAAAGCAACTTACATTGTAACTTAAACTTGGGAATGTACATTAAACAGGGACATTAATAACTTGGATTTTTCTGAGGCAATGGAGGGTTAAGTGATTTGCCCAGGGCCACAAGGAGTGCTAATAGGAAATTAACCCTGGTTGCTTGGTTCCCAAGCCAGTGCTCTAATCATTAGGCGGCTATTCCACGCCACTTTTGCCATGTATTACTACTTGGATGTCCACCCACAGGAAGCCCCGACCTTTGTCTCAAGGGTTTTGCAAGCTGCTGCCGTCCTACCCAGTGGAATCATAGGTTTGGTACATCCCACTTTTCTGGACTAGTCTAGCATGACAATATGGAAGGTGACATTTTACTTACCAGTTAATGGTTTTGTTTTTTGAGTTCTGCTAGACCAGTCGAGGACTTGTCCCTGAAAACTGTATTTGTTCTTTTCTGCTACTGCGGTATCCTTTGGTCCACTATGATTTTTTTTTTTATACTTGACTCCTCAGGTTCATCTCCTACTGACAGCCTTCTATGTATGCTTTCCTGTACATATATTGCTCATTGTTGCCCACGATTGAGATTGTGTGAGGCTTGCCATGTTTCTCCCATATGCTTTGGGATGAATATTGAAGAGACCTCTGGTGGCTGAGGCAGAAAGAGTAGATACTCAGGAAGGTGTAGATAACTAGCTAAGCTTGAAGAATGCTCTAGAATTTGGCAGCTGAGATTTAATGTTAAAAAAAAAAAGCAAGGTCATGCATTTAGGCTGCAGCAATACAAGGGAGCGATTTATAGTATAGGGGGTGTAATACTTCTGTCCACAAAAGAAGAGCGGGACCGAGGAGTGATTTATGTCTGATCTTAAAGTAGGTAAATGGATAGAAAAGGCAATGGCAAAAGCTAGAAGGATGCTTGGGTGCATAGGGAGAGGAATGGCCAGCAAAGGAAAGAAGGTGATAGTGCCTCTGTATAAGTAAGTCTTTGATGCGATCTCATTTGGAGTATTGTGTGCAATTCTGGAGACCACACCTCAAAAGGATATAAACACATTGGAGTCGGTACAGAGGGTGGCTACTAAAAATGGTTAGTAGTCTTCATTATAATGCATATGAGGACAGACTTAAGGATCTTAATATGAATATTTTAGAGAAAAGGCGGGATAGAGGTGATATGACCGAGACATTTAAATACCTCCATGGCATAAATGCACAGTAGGAGAGCCTCTTTCAATTGAAAGCAAGCTCTGCTATGAGGGGACATAGGATGAGGGTGAAAGGGGATAGACTTAGCAGTAATATGTGGAAATATTTTTTTACGGAAAGAGTGGTAGATGCATGGAATAGTCTCCCAGTGGAGGTGGTAGAGATGAGGACAGTATCTGAATTCAAAAAGGCATGGGACAAACACAGGATCCCTAAGGGAAAAAAGGAGACTATATGGAAGGACAGACTAGATGGGCCATGTGGTCTCTTTCTGCCGTCATGTTTGCATATTTTTATGTCATTGAAACCTTGGCTTTTCATTGGTTCTTTGTCTCGACCAATTTGCTGGTAGGGGAACACAACCCACTTGTCTAGACTGGTCTAGTAGGTCTCAAGGAAATGTACTACCCTTTTGTGTAACCCAGACCTCTGTTTTCTGTTTCAGATGTCTGTCTCTCAAGAGATGGCTGAGTTTGGTGACCAGGAGCTACTGGAATTTCTTTTGGACAATAAGTTCCCCCCTGATGACCACTTGGAGGATGGAGTGACATCAACAGATGTCTGGGGCTTACAGGGACAAGATGTAAGTTGTCTTGCTTTAGGAAAGAGGCTGTCTGTATGAGTGAATAGCTAGAGGGTGGTTTCTGGTGGGACGTGAGGATTATGTGAATAAATGTTGTTTTTGGAGCTGACGGGCATCTGGGGTGGGCGCTGCAGACTGTTAGTAATACACAGGGAGGTAGAATGGACCAGTGGGCTGCCGATGTTGGGAGATGAGGCAGCATTGAAAGTAGGGAAAACCCCAAGAGTGGACTGGAAATGTATCCAATTAGCTGCTGTTCATATTGGAGCACTGGGTGTGGAAATGCAACACAGACACCAAGCAGCCAGTGTGGCACGGGTACGGATGGCTATGGGCGTGTTCCCAAAGACAATGTCCTGAGGGCAGAGAAATTGTGGAAGGTGACAAGGGCTGCATAGAACATCAGCTAGGGGGAGGGGAGGAAAATTTAAACTAGCCGATGGGGATTGGAGGTTCCAAACTAAGGTAGTGGAATTCTGGGCAATGCAAGTAAAGGAGCTTTTATAACTGCTGATGTGGCGGTTTATTCTTGAGTGGCAAAACTCTGTATAATTGTAAAATACTTGTATCCCTTAACAGCAGTTAGAAAAGTGAGCCTAACTGCCCATCTGAAAATTGCACTCTGGCATTTATCCGGATACTGCTGGGGAATTTCCTGGCACTATGGAAGCACTGTGGCGTTCAGTATTAGCCCTTTTGAAACTGCTCATGAGTCAAGAGTTGAAGCATTTTGGGTGCAAGAAGGGGCCCAGATTCCTCAGGGATGACGCAAGAGACTAAACGAAGGGCTCACACAACATCGTATACTTATTGCCTAGAAGTGTAATAAGCAGAGTATTAATACATTTGAATAACTTGCTCAATCTTTTTGTTGCATAAAACAAAATATATCCTTTTTTATGTAATCATTCAATGGGGTTATATTTCTTATCAGGATTTATATTGGGATTTCATCAGTTTGTTCTAAAGTACAGACCATCTTAGGGCTTCAAAAACGTTTCCAGCACTGTAAGTACAGGTTATGTATAAGTTTGTGTTTAAATCCCGTGTAGGGTTGGTTGCTTTGTTTATATTCTGTCTAATCGCTAAAGATTCAAACCAGGATTACAAAAAACATACACAAAAAATTAAAATCGGACAGAACATGAAATGACAACAGACGCACACTATACATGGTTCTAGCAGCCTATTTTTGAATTTGAGCACAGGATTCCTCATTCAGGTCCAAAGGTATCTCTGGATAGAAACGTTTGTAATGGTTTCCAGAAGTCTTGGGCATAATGATCATGGTTTTTATTTGTGGAGCAAGGTAGCCAAAGGCTCTATTGTACCTGATGGTTGATAGGATGATGGTTGTGTGGTTTTTTTTCTTGCTTTTTAAAGGGGCAATAGGTTGTCACAACGTCTCAAGCTGATTCACTTACTCTACCTAGTGGGTGAATTGTTAGAGGATGGCTTAGTGGGGAGTTGGGGAAAGAGTTTCACAAAGCTTGGTCCATAGGGACCCCTTCTCTTCAATCCAGCCCATCTAAGCCCTAAGCCTCTCCCTTCTGCCCCCTCCTAGCTTTAGGGAGTATTTCTACAGCACCATACTGAGGATTACATAGTAACATGGGGGGATGAATAACCCTTCCTAACCCCCCATAACCCCTAAGCACAAGCATCGGGGTGTTCGGAGGTGGCACTGAAGCTAACCATCCAGCGGCCAGTGACCATTATCTTAAAGTGGCTAAAGGCTTGCCTAACCTGAGCCGCTTTAGCTAACCAGGCAGCAGCTAAATATCTCACCATTGTCTGGTTAGCTGAATTGCTGTCCAGCCAACCTGGATATCAAAGGCCGGTGGCGGGAAATGACCCCGGCATTGAATATTGGGGTTGAATTTAAAGCAGCAGCAGCCCAGCCAGTTTAACAGCGTTGGATGCTGCTGCTGAATATCGGCCCCATAGTAAATGGTGGTCTATCTAGTTTGTCCATTAAGATGGTTAGAGCATTCACTGCACTTCCTGAATGGGGCTTGAAAGTGCAGTGACTAAACTAATAACTAGGGTTGATTTAGCACACTGCTGGCAGCTATAGAAATGTTCCCTACATCACCCAAAGCTGGGAGGTTGAGGCAATCGTCTTCTGCACCCTGCTGATAGGGTGGGGAAGGCAGACAGATCTTCCTGTGGAAGGTAACACTTTGCTTCCTTTTTAGTGCACGTTTTGACATTACCCTCTGAGGCGGTGTAAACAAGTGAGCTAATCTTTAGTGTGCTTTACTGTGCATGTAGGTCATTAGCACATATTTGTATGGGCAATGTGCTAAAATGGTCTCACTTGTTCACTTTGCTCCCCCACCCCCACGCATTTTTGTGTGCTGTCAGACGGCTGCCTGGGTGAGAATCTTCACACTCTTGGCAAGTGCATATTTCTATATGATTTGCAAGGTATTGTGGGCAATGTAGTTCATTCACACCAAACACAGCTGCTGACAATTTAGTTGTGCTCTTGGGTAAAGCCAATAAGATATTTATTTATGGGGTTATTTCTCCCAACACAGATATGCTTGGTAGCACATAAAGGTAACTTGCTTTCAGTGTTAACTTGGAAAAACAAAGTCAAAATCAGGAAAACAACAAATGAAAAGCTACAAAGCAAGAAACAAACTGTTCTTTTCAGGTTAATTTCTGATTACTTCCCACATAAATTCAGAAATGATTCTCTCCTAGCTCACAAGCAATTAGGTAAGGCTTAATTGCTAGCAGTCACCAGCTGAAACCCCTTAGCTGGCTTGCCTTCCACTGTGTGGGTCAAATCCTGCTTCAGGAGCTTTTCTGAGTAGATTAAAGAACAAATTTGTATTTCTTTGTGATGGTTGCTGTACTTTATAACAGAAAGTTACCAACGGAGTTTAGATAGAGAGAGAGCAGTCCATATAAACAGGATCCTCATCTGCTATTATTCCCCCTTGTTCAACAAGCATGGGTTCAATATCATGGATTGGCACAGATGAATTTCTCAATGTAGCACTCTCAGGAGAATACTTGTTTCCCTGCTGTCTTTCAAGGTTATAGCTAGGGCATAGATCAGTGTTCATACCTGAGCTTCCATTGCTGTTAGAGTTCCTCTCTATATAGCCTGGCCAGTATGTAGTCCAGTTCTTATGTCCAGCCTTCCAATCCAGATCCCTGGACACTGGATCTCTCTTCACATACCTTCTGGCACAGGTCTTAGGGTCCCTTCCACGTGCAGCCGTCTCCCTCACAGGTAGCCTCTGGTGATTCCTAGCTCTGCAGCACCATTCCTCTGGCTTTCCCCAGTCCAATGGTGTATGCTGGCCCTTGGAATACCTCCCAGTATACATACTGCTTTGGACTCTTCTAGACCTCTCAAAGGCTTTTCTCTTCCTTCTTCCAAAGGGTCTCTTTCCCTCTGTCCGTCCGGTTTGGCTTCTGCTTCTGATGATCCTTCAGATGAAACTGATGATCAAACTCAAGCTGATTCTCAGGATACTGAGGACAATTCTCTGGATATCCAAGGTGATCATGAAGAAGATCATCTGTAGAATAAACTCTACTCTTATTCTGCTTAGATGAGTACTCCCCCCTAATACAGCGCAGCTGTGCTGAATCAGGCCCTGCCCTTTGAGATGAGTGCTTAGGGATTACCTCATAGCCCTCCTGATTGAATACACGTTTCCCCACTTCAGCTCCTCTAATGGCTGTTGGAAACCTGGTGCATTCTGGGACTGGTAGTCTTTTATGGGAAAATTCTGTTTTCTTATTTCTACCAGAACTGACAGGTTGCTTGTTCAGAGTCACTTCACCTTTCCTATAGCTCCTTCCTGAGCTATGATAAGCTTCCTTATCACAGTGCTTAAGCCTTTAGTACACATGAAATAACTTGTCATGCAGAAAAATGTGACTAAGGCCAATGTAAAGCAGCATGCTGCGGCTAACATGTAGCAGATCATGAGCACCTGCATTTTACTACACAAATTTTAACTTCTTAATATGCAAGGTAACTCCCTGAGCTGCAAATGCAGCACGCTTACGAAGGTGCACTGAACTTACTGCACCTCTGTTCATGGAGGATGAGGAGGAGTAGCCTTTTGGTCAACCAGGGAAGCTGAGGTTTGAATCCTGCTCTTCTGACCTTGGGCAAGTCGCATCACTCTTGATTGCCTCAGATTGTAAGCCCTCTGGGATGGGGGACTACTGTACTCGATGGTAACTTGCTTTGAGCTCGTATTTGCCAAAGTGAGGAACCAATTTAAATTCTTTATCGTCCCTCCAGTCCAGTCCAGACATGTGAGTTATCACGCCTCACCAGCATCTCGGAGACCAAGCATGTCAAATCCTGATGACATCACCCTACATAGGCAGTTGGCACCACCTACCAACCTTGGTATTCTTGGTCTCCAAGCAGCTTGAGAGGTGTGGTTTCTATGTGTCTGGACTCAATTGAAGAGCCACAGCTAAGAAAAAGGAAACAAGACATTCCTTATCGTCACTCCAGTCCAGTCCCGCACCTCTGGGTAGTCAACCTTCTCCAGCAGCTTGGAGACTGAGCATGTCATCTTTTGATGATGATAGTGTACTAAGGCAGCTGGCACCAGCCCCAATAAGCTCGGTCTCCAAGCAGCTGGAGGAGGTAGTAAGCCAGGGTGCTTGACTCGCTGAAGGGACAACAAAGGAGAGTTAACTTTGGGTTTTATTTTTGGTTGAGGTTTTATTTCTTCTTTTCCTATTTTCTTAGTGTTGGCAATTTTTTTTTTTTTTTTTTTTTTTAACTTAAAAGAGAGGAAACAGTGGTTTGTAAAGACGGTCTTCCACTTCCCCATAAAGCTGCAGTACAGGCTCAACAGAAGAAGGGGAACGGTTGAGCAGCATAGATAGCAGATCATGCTGGCAAGGACGCAGTGTGTGGCATGCGGGGCACGGTGTGTGTCTCTGACATGGGCATTTGCCAGGGCTGCAAGAATGAGGCCCAGTCAGAGGATGATCTACAAGATGTCACGGTCCCCTCGGGAGCTGCAGGGGGTTACTTCTCAGGCCCAGGAGGGGCAGGATTCGACAGTAGGAGAAGTCAGAGGTGCTGCAACTGCGCCTCCGCTACTAGAGCCGTATGGTAGGGACTTGGCTCCTCAGACTTCCACATCTCAAGGCCTTGGTGGCACGAGTTCCTCTGGGGGATATTCTCCCAAATTTGTCCTTCTTATGCACAAGGCATTCTGCATGAGGCAACAGGGAAAGATGGATCATGCTTCGGCACGGGAGCAGGGCAGGAACAGGACTGCAGATGCGCAAGAGTCAGATCCAGAGGTGGCAGTGGTAAAAAAGTGCAAGCCGGAGGTAGACTGGGGAGAATAGTCCCCATTGTTGGAAGAGCCAGAAGTGTTGGATCTGGATACGGAATTTGATATGAAAGGAGAGGAACTGGAAGGAGAGCTGCTGTAGGAGGAGTCGCCGCGGATTGTCTGTCTTTCACTGAGAGGAGTTGGCGGTGCTTAGTGTGGAATCATTGAAGACACTTAATATGCCAGCAGGTCTCTCGGTGGGGGAAGACACTAGAAGACCTGCTGCTCCAGGCGTTTGGATGACGCAGAAAGTGTTTCCCATGCGTAGTGGTCAAGCAGATGATCCAGGATGAGTGGGATCTACCTGAGGCATGACTTGGAGGAGTGCGAACCATGGCCAGATTGTATAATTTGCTGGAGCGAGAGATGCTCCGGTCTCCAAAGGTGGATACAGCGGTTTCGGCCATTACTAAGAAAACAATCCCGGTAGAGGGCAGTACCTTGCTCAAGGATGTCCAAGATGTTGGACATCTTCTGGAAGCAAACTTTGGATATTAATGCCCCCTCATTGCAGGCTTCAGTTTGTGGGGCTTGGGTTGCCAGGACCTGCTTGCACTGGGCGCAAGGAGTTCTAGAACCTGGAGATTGGGCTCCAGATCCGGTGGAGGTGGCGGCCAAACTGCAGTTAGGGGCCATGTACCTCAGATGCTTGCTACGATCTTGCTAAGAGTATGGCCTCGATTTGGTGGTGGCTCATCGCTATTTATGGCCACAGAATTTGGCAGTGGACATCTCTTCCAAGGCTTGTCTTAGCAAGCTTTTGTTTAAGAGGAAACTTCTGTTCTGGGAGGAGTTAGATAAATTGGTGAAAGACATGGGAGAGTCAAAAGGGGGATGCTTCCCTGAAGATAAACAGAAGCAGACCCACAGTTCAACTCAGTCTCGTGGCTGACCCCAAGCCAATCGACTGTTACGGGCAGTTCAGTTTGCGCCCTACCAAAGGAGGTGGTTTCCCTCATGAAGTCAGGGTTTTCGTGGGTTTCAAGGAGCGGGGCAGGGGGTTTTAGCACCGCCTCGTCCTTGGGGCATAAGAAATCACAATGAATCGAGAGGGGGGCCCCCAGGTGGTGGTGCAGCCCCATGGGAGATCAGCTGCGGGACTTTTACCCTGCCTGGGTCCAGATCACATCCAACCAGTCGGTTCTAAAAGTAATCCAGGAGGGCTATGGCATTGGAATTTGCCAGTCCCTCTGCAAGGTATGCAACAAAGCCTTGATAAGGCTTCTACGGTTAGGGGCCATTGTGCCGGTTCCCAAGGAACAGTGCGGGTTAGGTCTGTACTCATGGTGCCCAAAACGGAGGGTTCCTTTCGGCCTATTCTCGACCTTTAAGTGCGTGAACCTGTGTCTAAGGGTGCCCTGTTTTTACTTGGAAACGTTGCAGTCTGTACATAGTGGCAGTGAGAAGCAGGGTGTGTTTGACTTCCCTTGATCTCAGAGGCATATCTGCACATTCCTATACAGCCAGAACATCAGCAGTTTCTCTGCTTCACGGTGTATATGGGACATTTTTAGTTTCTGGCATTGCCGTTTGGACTAGCGACAGCACCACGTACCTTCACCAAAATCGTGGCAGCAGCGGTGCTCCGCCAGGAGGGGGTCCTGGTGCACCCATACTTTGACTGACTTATTTGTGCGAAGTCCAGGAGCAAAAGCGAACAAGCAATGACAAGAGTAATGGAATTCCTGCATAGTTTTGGATGTGTGATCTACATGGCCAAGAGTCGGTTGGTGCCATCCCAGGAACTAGAGTACCTGAGGGCACGCTTAGACACTGCAGCGGAAAGGTGTTTCTTCCAAGGCATCGGGCACAGGGATTGTGCCAGCTCGTATGCCAAATTCTGCAGATGAAGGATCCGACGGCCTGGCATTATTTGCAAGTGCTAGGAACCATGGCAGCAATGCTCGAACTCGTGATGTGACTATTGCAAAGAGCACTGCTCCATAGGTGGTCTCACGAGAAACTTCTCTTGACACATCGACTGCCCTGCCCAGTGGTAACCAGGAAAATGCTCAAGTGGTGGCTCTGCCCTGAGAATTTGGCAGCGTGAATGCCTCTGGAAGCACCAAGCTGTATCTTGACAGAAACCAGTCTATCAGTCTGGGGTTGGTTCAGATGAATGTATCCTTGAAGGATACTACCAAAAGCAGAGAGGTTCCAAAAAAGAGTAAAGTAGCCCAAATGCCCTCGAGTATGGAGCAGACAGAGCTTAAAGATCCCAAATTACCCATGTCTACCAACAGTCAAACTAATATGAATAAAATACAGTCTCTAAAAGGAATGGAGGAGTGGCCTAGTGGTTGGGGCAAGGTACTTTAGGCCGGAAGGTCGGGGGTTCAAATCCCACTAGACGACAGCAACCTTGGGCCGGAAGGACTGGGGTTCCTAGTCCCACAGGTGCTCCTTGTGGTCTTGGGCAAGCCACTTAACCCTCCATAGCCCATGTTCCCTGTAAAATAGTTATCTCCAAGTTATAATGTCCTGTTCAATGTAATTTCAGTTTGTTCAATGTAAACCGCACTGATGCAGAATAGCGCGGTATAAAAGAGAATGTAAATAAATAAATAAAATAAATAAATAAAATGCTTGTATGCAAATGCTAGAAGTCTAAAAAATAAGATGGGAGAGTTAGAATATATAGCACTAAATGAAAGGTTAGATATGATTGGGATATCAGAGACATGGTGGAAGGAGGACAACCAGTGAGACACTGATACCTGGATACAAACTATATCGTAATGATAGAGCTGATCAAATTGGTGGAGGGGTTGCGCTCTTTGTTAGAGAGGGCATTGACTCAGAAAGGATTAAAGTTTTGCAGGAAACAAAATCTGCTGTAGAATCTCTATGGATTGAAATTCCATGTAAAAAAGGGGAAGGCGATGGCAGTGGGGGTGTACTATCGACTGCCTGGCCAGAATGAACAAATGGATGATGAAATGCTCAAAGAAATCAAGGAAGCTAACAAATGTTATAGCGCAGTAATAATAATGGGTGATTTCAATTACCCCGGTATCGACTGGGTCAGTGTCACGGCAGGACATGCTAGGGAGATAAAGTTCCTAGATGACATAAATGACTGCTTCTTGGAGCAGCTGATTCATGAACCGACCAGAGGGGAAGCCATATTAGACCTAGTCCTTAGTGGAACACCAGATCTAGTGCAAAAGATAAGGGTGTTGGGGCCACTTGGCAATAGTGATCATAGCATGATCGCCTTTGATTTAATTAGTGGAGGAGGGATAGTAAGGAAATCCACAGTACTACCTTTTAACTTTCGAAAGGGAGACTATGATAAAATTAGGAAAATAGTTAAAAATCTAAAAGGAGCACTTGCAAAGGTTAAAGACTTACATCAAGCTTGGGTGGTGTTGAAAAATACTATCTTGGAAGCCCAGACCAGCTGTATTCCACACTTTAAGAAAAGTGGAAGGAAGTCCAAAAAACTGCCAGCATGGTTTAAAGGGGAGGTCAGAGAGGCGGCTGTTGCCAAAAAGCATCTTTCAGGAAATGGAAAAAAGAGCCAAACGACGAAACCTGGAAACAGCACAAGCACTGGCAAGTCAAATGCAAGGCATTGATAAAGCAGGCAAAGGGAGAATTTGAGAAGAAGCTTGCTGCGGAAGCAAAAACGCGAAATAAAGATTTTTTTCAAGTACATTCGTAGCAAAAAACCTGTGAGAGTCATTTGGTCCATTAGATGATAGAGGAGTTAAAGGGGCACTAAGAGGCAACAAGGCGATAGCGGAGAGACTGAATGAATTCTTTGCTTCGGTCTTTACTGAGGAAGATGTAGGGATGTTACCCATGACTGAAGTGGTAATTAAAGGTGTGGAAGAATTGAAGGAAATATCGATACATCGGGAAGATGTATTACAACTATTAGATAAACTGAAGAGTAGCAAATCACCTGGGCCGGATGGTATACATCCAAGGGTATTGAAAGAACTGAACTATGAGATTGCAGACCTGCTATTAGTAATCTGTGAATTTTCATTAAAATCATCTCTAATACATTGGAGATCCTCCAATCTTCAGGTAACGCCAATTTTTAAGAAGGGTTCCAGGGGTGATCCGGGAAACTACAGACCGGTGAGCCTCACGTCAGTACCGGGAAAAATGGTAGAAACCATCATAAAGAATAAAATTACTCAGCATGTAGATAGTCATGGCCTAATGGGAGACAGCCAACATGGTTTTAGACAAGGAAGATCTTGTCTTACTAATCTATTATGTTTTTTTGAAAGTGTGAATAAACAGGTGGACAAAGGTGAGTCGGTTGATATAGTGTATCTGGACTTTCAGAAAGCCTTTGACAAGGTTCCTCATCAAAGACTTTTGGCAAAATTAAAGAGTCATGGGATAGGAGGCAGTGTACTACTGTGGATCTAGAACTGGTTAAAAGATAGAAAGCAGAGGGTTGGGCTAAATGGCCAATTTTCCCAATGGAGAAAGGTGAATAGTGGTGTACCCCAGGGATCGGTGCTGGGTCCGCTGCTTTTTGACATATTCATAAATGACCTGGAAAGTGGAATAATGAGTGAGGTTATCAAATTTGCAGATGACAAAACTATTTAAAGTTGTTAAAACCCAAGAGGATTGTGGAAAATTGCAAGAGGATCTTGATAAATTGGAAGACTGGGCATCAAAATGGCAGATGAAATTTAACGTGGACAAGTGCAAAGTTATGCACCTAGGGAAGAACAATCCAAACTATGGTTACACGATGCAAGGTTCCACATTAGGAACCACCACCCAGGAAAAAAGATTTAGGCGTCATTGTGGATAGCATGTTAAAACCCTCGGCCTAGTGTGCAGCGGCAGCCAAGAGAGCAAATAGAATGCTAGGGGGTATGTTTACTTAGCAGTCTTAATGTGCAGCCGGTGTTAGTGTGCAGGATGCCATATAAGGAGTGGGCATGTCGGTCTTAACGTAGCATTTCTGGTTACTGAGCGATAAAGGGAGCCATGGCACGTCAATGCACGTTAGCCTGAAGTAGGTGTGCTGACCAACAAACATAGAAAGAGAGGGGTAGCACAATGGTTAATACATTGACTGCTGCACCAGGGGTCATGAGTTCGATCCCCCAGTGGGGTTAATGAGTAAGGCTGTCTGAGGCATTACACTTTACTATAAAGTAGTACTGCTAGAGGCATTTTCTCTTTTACTTTAAAGCAGTGCTGCCAGCAAAAACACCATCGCAGTGCTGTAATCTTCATGTGCAGTGCATCATGGGTACGAGTGTATTAACCCTATCCTGGTAACCACAGCAGACAGTTTGTGTGGTGACCTGCAGTCCTTCTGTAGCCAGCCCGGGGTTTGTTCAGAGCTGTAGCCCACTGGTTACTTCACTGCCTGTAGAGCCAAAGGTTGTGGGTTTGATCCCACAGTGGGGTTATTTATTGGAGCTGTCTGGGGCAGTTCCTTTTTTTAAATTTAAATTAGTACTGCCTGCAAAAACACCCTCACAGTGCTATAACCTTAAGGTGCCTTTATAAGGCGCCTTATGGGGTACCTGAGGATTACAGCACTGTGAGGGTGTTTTTGCTGGCAGTACTAATTTAGATTAAAAAAAGAAACTGCCCCAGACAGCCCTAATAAATAACCCCACTGTGGGATCAAACCCATGTCCTCTGGCTCTACAGGCAGTGAAGTAACCTGTAGGCTACAGCTATAAACAAACCTCTGGCTGGCCACAGAAGGACTGCAGGTCACCACACAAACTGTCTGCTGTTACCAGGATAGAGTTAAGCCACTTGTACCCATGATGCACTGCACATGCAAAGCAGCAGTCTACAGATGAGCACAAGATGGGGTATGCACCCCCACAGCACCTAGGCCTGGTAGGGGGTACTGACCGTGCGCGTTACTGGCACAGAGTAGCTACAGCCGTCACATTGTGCGGGTACTGTGCTCACCCTGAGGGTGAGGTGGGGCGCCCAGCACCAGGTCCACAGCACCTGCCCTCCCTGAGATAGGCTATGCTGCAGGTCCCCATTAGTGCCAGTGTGTGATAGGTAGTTCTTTCAGACACACCTGTGCCCATATGTATATCCCAGTCACGTCTAGCCCTTGTGGACTATGATGCACCAGAATAGTGCATATACTCTGTGGGTGCCATGGCCACATGATTCAAGGGTGGGGGGTGGTGTTTGGACCCATAGGCGGATTATGTAGTACCACCGAACTTGCTCTCTGGGGATCAGGGTGGGGGACAGGATCTCCCCCCAACAGATCCACATTCTACAGCCCTGCCATGGTGGCAGTAGAGGGGACCAACAACCCCAGTCCTGCTGGGAAACAGATGCACTACAGGGCAGTCAGTGCAGATCTGTAGCATTCCATAAGGCAATAGCAGACAGACAGTAAGCCTGGAAATGCTCAGCTGTCCCCCAGCACTGTCTGACATTCTCCAGCAGCCAGCAAAGTGAGTCTCCAGCCGCTGCACCTTGCAAGGTGTTCCAGCCATACACATACTAACTGCAGACAGTCTGCTAGCTAGTCCACAGTGCATGTTCCTGGAGGAGATGTGTGCACCCAAAACTGGGATGTGAGCACACCCACCAAGCAGATAAGTCAGTGATTGGGCCCCAAAAGGAGAACCCATATATATCACTTGAGAGAAATACTATGTAGCACTATGGGGGAACCTAGCCATGCCATGGTCACTGCTCAGTCAGGGTGAGAGTGACCTTCCAGCAGGACATGCTGTAGCCACCCTGTCTGTGCAGGTGGTGGCTGGGCACTACAATGTCCCAGCCAGTGTCCTATGCCCTGTGCAGATGCATCCTGCCCAGGCCATACCCACAGTACCTTGTTCCTCATTATGCACATTGGCAGGCCAATACTGGCAACAGTGCTAGCAGTGTGGGCTGAGGAGGGTGTTGGCAGCCACCACACACTGGATAGACAGACACACACTCCCCACACCTATGCCAGCATTGTACAACTATAGAGGTGTTTGGCAGCCCTGGCCACCGCACCAGTCCTGGGCACAGTGCAGGCATGGCTATGGTACGCAATACTGTAGGAGTCACTCCCCAGGGTGGTAAACACTGTCAGACACAAGACCTGTAGCACACTCCACAGACATCAGAAAGGTTGCTATGATGCAGCTCAATCAGCAAATTGTGCTTAACTTAGGAATTGCTATCTGCCAGTAATCATAGCAACCTTTTGATAGATGTGTACCATATTCCCAGGTTTAGGGTGACATTGCTAAGGTATGCAAGTGCTAGTATTAGGAGATGCACATAGGGCCCAAACTCCTGCCTCCCCAGGTGGCTTTGGATGATGGAGCCTGTGGGTGCGGGTGAGTCTGCCCGTTGGCCGCTGCTCTAGGGCAGAGGTTCCCAACTCCGGTCCTGGTGGGCCAAACCCTGTTCGGTTTTTCATGCTGTCCCTAATGAATATGCATGAGATACATCTGCATACCATGGGGGCGGTGCATAGAAATGCAGCACAGCCATAGTTGTTGGAGACAGCATGGGACCTGAATGGTGTTTGGCCCTCCAGGACTGCTTTTGGGGGACTCTGCTCTAGGGTAATGCGCATGTTTATGGTGTCTGTGCTCTGTAGGGTAAAATGTAGGCGTTTTGGGCATGTTTACGTTATCTGCACTAAAGGTTCTGTCTGTATTACCGCATTTTAGTAGTGGGTAAAATATGGGGACTGGGTTGGCAGGAACCACAGCTGGTACTTGAACCTGTGACCACCTGCTCCTGAACACACTGGCTGTGTGCCCTGCACCACCATGTTGCCACAGAGACAGTGCATTCCTTGGAGATACCATGACTGTTTGTCAGACAGAGCCTGTCTGTTGCAGTGCACGGCACCCACCTAAACAGGGCTGGGCCATGGTCTGCTGTGGGCAGCAGCCACTGCCCCCTCCAACACCAGTACCCCTCTGTCACCATGCTGACATGCCCTTCTGCTGGTGGTGCGCAGTCTCGGGCCATCCAGTGTGCGGGTAGGCGGCTGCCTATGGTGCAGGTTCTGGGGTAGGGGTGCCTGCATAGATGTCCACGCTTCCCCCCCCAGCACCGCCTGCAAATGTTCTGTACCCTTGGGGGTACCTGCTGGGTACTATCCCCTGTGACACTGTGGGAAACACTCGTGCCCGGGTTGGGCCCTCATCAGTTGCTGTCTGGCTGCTCTACTGTTTCAGCATTCGTATGGGCCACCTAGGCATCACCCTAGTCCGCACTGTGGCCCAGCTGCACCACAGCATGTGCCGCCTGCAGCCTTCTGTGTCCCCTTTTCCAGCATCTGTCCAGTTGCCCGTTCCGACATGCCCACCCTGCTGTTGCGGGACATGTGCATGCCATAGGAAACCTGTCCAGTAACAAGGGAAAGCCCTGATCATAGTTATTTCACTGTGGGATCATTCACCTTGTATGGGGACAGAGCATAGCCCCTTCCAAAATTGGGTTTTTTGTTTGTTTTTTTTGTTTTTTTGGAGCTTTCTCGGTAGTGTTTTTTGATGTTTCCCATTGATATCACTATTGCCCAGCTAGGTTATGTTTTTTTTTCCAGTTTGTTCAGGTCATTTTCAATGTTTATCTGCCCTTTTGTTCTGTGCACATGTATCACACTTATCACCTTTTGTAGGTTTCCCTAGCTTTGCTGTACATTGCTGACGGAAATGGTTTCTCTTCCCTTTAAATCTACTCTAACGCCAGGATTTCACTGGCGTTAGTTTTCAGCCCCAAAATCCACAGCGTTAGTTTGCAGGGAGCCTCTTCCCTCCCACTCTCCACCCATTGACCCCTTCTTTCCGCCCCTGGGGAGCCTTCCTCCGCCTTCAGGGAGCCTTTACTCCGCCTTCAGTGCTCGTTTGCGCTGCTGAGCACGTTAGCGTGCTATAAGGTATCGCATGGTAAAGCGCCATTATCGCGCGCTGTGTCAGAGCGCACATTAAGACGGTTTAGTAAACATACCCCTAGGTATCATAAGGAAAGGAATGGAAAATAAAACAAAAGATATTATAATGCCTCTATATCGTTCCATGGTGAGACCGCACCTTGAATATTGTGTGCAATTCTGGTCGCCGTATCTTAAAAAGGATATAGCGTTATTAGAAAAGGTTCAGAGAAGAGCCACCAAAATGGTAAAGGGGATGGAAGGATACTCCTATGAAAGGCTAAAAAGGTTAGGGCTCTTTAACCTGGAAAAGAGACGGCTGAGGGGAGATATGATAGAAGTCTATAAATTAATGAACGGAGTGGAACGGGTAAACGTAGATCGATTGTTTACGTTATCAGAATATAGAAAGACTAGGGGACATGCAATGAAGCTACAGGGTAAACTATTTAAAACTAATAAAAGAATATATTTCTTCACTCAACGTGTAATCAAACTCTGGAATTTGTTACCGGAGGATGTAGTAAAGGCTGTTAGTGTAGCTGGGTTTAAAAAAGGTTTGGACAAGTTCTTGGAGGAAAGGTCCATAAACCATTATTAAGAAGGGACCCAGGATATCAATGCTTGACCCAGTACAAGCATTGCGGAACCTGTGTCTTTTGGGGAAACTGCTAGGTACGTATGACCTAGATTGGCCACTGTTGGAAACAGGATACTGGGCTTGATGGACCTTGGTCTGACCCAGTGTGGTATATCTTATGTTCTTATGGGGTTCCCAATGCAAAGGACACATTGCCCAGGGGCAGTGGAGCCCACAGGAAACTGTGTGGTCCATAAGCAGACTAGAAATGAGAGCAGTCGTCCTGGCGCTGCAGAGGTTCCGTCCATGGCTGCAGGGGAAGGCTGTCTGGGTCTTCTTGGACAATGTGACCACTGTGGCCTACATCAATTGGCAAGGAGGCACAGGCAGCATAAGCTTGGAAGCACAGGCCAAAGCACTGCTAAAGTGGGCAGAAGAGCATCTTCAAGCATTGTCAGCAGCGCATGTGGCGGGGACAGAGAACATGATGGCAGACTACCTGAGCCAGGTACACGTGGACCCCGGGGAATGGACAGTGAGGCAGTGGTCTTGCAGGTGGTGAGCCAATCGGATATGCCAATCATGTTTCTCATAGCGACGTTTGCAACTGCCAAGTCGAGTTGCTGGTTCAGCAGAAGACAAGAGAGGATACCAGAGGGCCTGGGTGCCCTAGTGCAGAGGTGGCTCACGGAGGGCATCCTGTACTTTTTTTTTTTTCTTCCCCCCATGGACACTCATAGGCCGTGTGGTGCAGTGGATTGTGACACACCGGGGAATGGTTATCCTGATTGCCCCGGTCTGGCTGAGGCATCAGAGGTATGCTGACCTGGTGCGCCTCACAGTGGATTAGTTGTGGCGGCTGCCAATCAGGGATGACCGCTTGACACAGGGGCTGCTGCGAATGCCTCAGGTGGATAGATTCTCTTACGGCATGGCTCTTGAAAGGGCATGGTTGAGCAGGTGTGATTATTCGGGTCCAGTGGTAACAATGTTGCTGAAGGCCCAGAAAAGGTCCACATCTTTGTCTTATATCTGCATCTGGTGCATCTTTGAGGCCTGGTGCCATGAAAGGCAGGGTAAGTCATTCCTGGTTAGTGCCGGATGTCTTTGCCTTTTTGCAAGCAGGATTTGTGAAGGGCCTGGCTTCTGGTTCCTTGAGGGTGCAGGTGGCGGCCATTTCTTGTTATCGGGGCTGGATACACAGAGTGTCCTTGGGAGCACATCCGGATGTTGTCTGTATCCTAAAGTAGTGTGTAACACTATGAAACAAGATACCGTTGAGCAATGTTCCCTCTAATTTTCTGTAGGCTTTGTGCGCATAAAATATCAGCTGTGCAACTTTTGAAGGAAGGTTAAATTTTTGTGCGCCACATAACGACACTCGGAGTTATATACTTTAAAATTTGACTACACGTCAGAATACAGTCTGTACACCACATTGACTGCACTAGAAAATATTGTAGAACTTGTGAAAACCGTAAATACACAACAACTTTTAAATTTTAAGACATCTGTGTTTTCTATCAGAATCAGAACTGTAATTTTTGTGCGCTCTGTTATAAAGTATGTGCGCTCGTTCGGCAAGGTGTGTGCGTGCGCACAGCTTAGAGGGAACAGTGCCGTTGAGACCCTCGGTGATATATTTTACATTATTTTTTGTCGGACATAAATTGTGAAGGGAAGGCACTGTGAACCATCCCCCAATCACAATACATATCCCTTTTATTCAACCCAAAGGCTTAAAACTAACTCAAAAACAAGATAGTTTCATCAACAATAAAGAAACCACACTTATCTGAAAACACGCGCGACGTACACGTTTCGGGGGAAGAACCCCGGAGAAACAGCTTGTAGAAGAAATATTTGGATTTATATATAATATAATATAATATGATTTGGAGCCTGCGTCAGAAGCCTTATGAGAAGAGACTTGAAGACCTAAATATGTACACTTTGGAGGAGAGGAGGAACAGGGGAGATATGATTGATTCAGACCTTTAAATACTTAGAGAAATGATGAACAAACAAACCTCTTCCAAAGACGGGGAAGCTGTAAAACTAGAGGGCATAACATGAAGCTGCAAGGTGGTAAATTGAAAGGCAATGTCAGGAAATATTTCTTCACTGAAAGGGTGGTGGATGCTTGGAATGCCCTCCCGATGGAAGTGGTGAGGGCAAACACGGTGATGGAATTCAAAACGGCATGGGACAAACACAGTGGATCCCTTTACAGCAACAGAATAAAATTAAAATAAACGATACCATCTAACTTCTGAACTATCTAGCGTCTGAACAAATAAGGGTGTCCTACATGGAGTGGTGGGTTCACCCCTAAACAGAAACAAAAACATGGGGAGGGGTGGCCTGCACAGAGCGAAAGGTGCACCTACTCTTGCCATCTTGCTGGGCAGACTAGATGGACCATGCTGGTCTTTATCTGCCGTCACTTACTATGTTACTATATGGCTGGGTGTTTGACATCAACCTCTCATGGCAGGGGTTTCCCTAATGTGTGGGGATTCCCTTCTTGTGATTAGTGGTTCGACATAATAGGCAGATTCAGACTAGCCAATCTTTAAGTCAGTATCCTCGTTTTTAGCAGCCAACATTTTGGCGTTTTTTGCCAGTTACATGGTGGACTGAGTTCTGTGTAAGCGGAGTTGTGAGCGCTTGATACAGGGGTTCTTCCCCCGAAATGTGCACGTCGCGCGTGTTTTCAGATAAGTGTGGTTTCTTTATCGATGAAACTATCTTGTTTTATTCAACCCAAAGGTTTAAAACTAACTCAAAAAGGGATATGTATTGTGATTGGGGGATGGTTCACAGTGCCTTCCCTTCACGGTTTATGTCCGACAAAAAATAATGTAAAATATATCACTGAGTCTCAACAGTATCTTGTTTCATAGTGTTACACACTACTTTTGATTACCGTTTTTGGGGTTGTTTGTGGATTTGTCTGTATCCTAAAGGCAGTGAAGCAGATGCGACTGCCTAGGCGGTCAATTGTTCCTCCTTGGGATCTCAATCTGGTATCAGGAGCACTTCCAGCCATTGAGCAGTTCCTTGCTGAAAGATTTGCCTCTTAAGATAGTATTTCTGGTGGCAATTTGCTTGGTATGGAGAGTTTTTCAGAACCTCATGCTCTCTCATACAGGGAGCCTTTCCTGTCCACATCAAAGGAGAAAGTGGCGCACTGGCCATTGTCTGCCTTTTTGCCCAAGGTTGTGTCTGTTTTTCATTTGAATCAGCCGGTTTCCCTGCCAACTCTCTCAGGAGGGCCAGGGGAAGATTGTATCTGTTGGATAAAAGGAGAGTATTGTGGCGTTATTTGAAGAGGACTGCTCAATTTTGCAAATCAGTTTATTTGCATTGTTTGGGCCTCCGCAAGGGGGAGGCAGCAGCCAAGGCTTCCATCTCCAGGTAGATTAGAGAAGCTATCATGTGGGCCTACTTGTTGAAGGGAAAGATGGTGCCTGCAGGGCTGCAGGCTCATTCGACCAGGGTGCAAGTGGCTTCATGGGTGGAGTATGATATGGTTCGCCTGCCGATATTTGTAGGGCAGCCACTTGGTCCTCCCTTTCCACTTTTGCAAAATATTATCGGCTGGATGTGCAGGCAGCAGGGGATGCCAGATTTGGAGCGGCAGTAATTCAGGCTGGAATTGCGGGCTCCTCCCTTCGGTAGAACTGCTGTTACATCCCAGAGGTACAGGACTGGAGGGCAGGATAAGGAAAGTTAAATTAAGTCTTACCTGCTAATTGGCATTCTTGAGTAACTCCAGTCCAGTCCTGGAACCTGCCCTTTTTTGGTGGTAGTATATAGTGATGTGATCCCGGGTCTGAAGAACGTTTTGGTGAATTTGGGGGCCTGGGAATTTCCTGCAAGTCTCGGCATTGAGGCATGTAGGTGCTGGCAGGAGTTTGCTTGTCTCTTTTGTCTTACGCTCTTTGAATTTCAGTAGTTATCTGGATGGCAGGTTTTTGTCTGGGCCCTGCTGTGTTTCTCTATGTAGTCCACAGGTAAGTTGTCTCCTTGTTTTGGGCGGAGGAAAGAGAAGGGGTCCTCTTTTGGGTTGGGGGTCCACAGTTATACAGTGAGTTTCGATTGTATGTCTACTTTGTTTCTCCTGTGAGGCTGCTTTGTCAATAGGTTACTGGGGCTGGTGGGTGGTGCCAGCTGCCTTAGTACACTGTCATCAAAAGATGACATGCTCAGTCTCCAAGCTGCTGGAGGAGGTTGACTACTCAGAATGCCAGCTAGCAGGTAATGGCAAATTTTAACTATTTTGATCACCGTGGGAGGGGGAGGGGGGCTAAATAACTGGGGCATGGGACCTTTGAGGTTTGTCTCTTTAAATTTTCTAAAAAAAAAAACCAACCCCAAAAAACACGAACAAACTAAGAGGAATGGAATGTGAAGAGCAGATGCCTGATTGGCATTGACTGCCGACCCCCAAACTGTAGCCCTCAGCATTCTGATAAGGTCTCCTGCCACTGCCAAGTCTGTGCAGGTCAGTCCAGGGAGATGAGCAATAACTAGCGGGGTCAATGGGACTGTAGCTCCCCGCCCCCATTTTGTTTTGTTTTTTTGCATCGCAGCTCCAATTGAGTTTCTCCACAGCGGGGGGACAGCACTGGGTGCTTGAGCTGAGTTTTCGGTAGCAATAGACTGGTGTGTGAGGCTGTTGGCCGCTGGGCCAGGGAGCATCTAAACCGGCTCCATTTTGTGAGCCGTCAGTCACTTCAGTGCAGTGGGGGGGGGAGGACTTTCCAGGCAGTAGGAATCTGACTGGAGGGGGGGGGGTGCAGTTTTTCTTTTCTTAGAGCGGCACTTCAGATTGGGCGTGCGAATGTCGGCCAAAGCCATATATTTGGCCTGTGGCTCCCGTTGGGGCTCCATCTCTATGGTTTTTTCCACAGTTGCGAAGCCAAGTTTCGCTCGGTGGAGGAAGGCCTGGCTGGTACCAAAAACAGCAAGACAGGTGTGGGGGCATCCTCCGGAGGGGTAGAGCCCTCTGCTCAGCCATCTGTGGCACTCCGATCTCCTGCGGGTTTGGTGGGAGTGGCAGCCATCTTAGTCAGAAGGCTCTTCACAACACGTAGCTGGGACTCTCGTGAAAATGTTTGTCTCATAGGCCTTCTACCTCCAAGGAATCGCTCTGAGGCTGGCCTGGGGGCCTTCTCAACAGAGTTTGTGCTCCTTATGCATATAACTGAGCTGCTTATTTTTCCCCCTAAAACCTCCTCTTCTCTTCCTCCTTTCTCAGTCTCGGTGGATAACTCTCCACTCCTCGCTGTTTCCTTGGCTCGCAACCTTGGAGTTGTCTTTGACTTCGCGCTCTCTCGCGCGCTCTCGCTCTCTCTCCTTCTCCACATACATCTATCTGATAGCTAAGAACTGCCGTTTCTTCCTCTATAACATCAACAAAATCCACCCATTCCTTTCTGAACACACTACTAAGACGCTTATCCACTCCTTAATCACCTCCTGTCTTGACTAATGTATCCTACTCCTTGCTGGTCTCCCTTTGAATCATCTCTCTCCCCTTCAATCTGTTCAACACACTGCTGCACGGCTAATCTTCTGCCAGCCTTGTCATGCCCATATTACCCCTCTTCTCAAGTCACTTCATTGGATCCCTATCCATTTCTGCATCCAGTTCAAACTTCTCCTGCTGACCTATAAATGCATTCACTGCAGCTTCTCTACCTTTTTTCTCTTCTCTCCTTTCACTCCCCCTTGGGAACTTTGCTCTTCTGGCAAATTGCTTCTATCTGTGCCCTTCTCTTCTATTGCTAACTCCAGACTTTGCTCCTTTCACCTTGTTGCGTCTTACACCTTGAACAAATTACCTGTGTCTGTATGCCAGGCACCTTCTCTGACCCTTTTCAAATCCAGGCTGAAAACTCACCTCTTCGCTGCTGCTTTTGGATCTTGACTTGTGTGATCTTGTTTCTTTACCTTTCTCCCTTGTTTTATCCCTGTCTACACCTTCTGTGTTGTCTGTCTCTTGACTAGATTGGAAGCTCTGATGAGCAGGGACTGTCTCTTAGATGTCTGTGCAACGCTGCGTACGACTTGTAGCGCTATACAAATGCTCAGTAGTAGTAGTAGTAGTACTACATGGGCATGTACCTGCAAGACCTGGCAAGCAACTCACCAGGTTCTCAGCTGGTTTATCAGGTGAACCCCCTTGAGCATTTCAGGACCCTGATGTCATTTATCAAGGAGTGATCCAAGTTTCAATTTGGGGTGGCCTTCACCGGCTTCAAGTCAGTGGCTCAGGTAGCTGTGGTGGGCATTAGTGCCTGCTGCTTGCTTGACTACAGTGGGTTCAGGACAAGTTAGCTGATATCCTTTGCTGGGTGGAGAATCTCTTTGACAAGCCCATGATGGAGAAGGCTAACGAGCTGGAGAAGGAATTCATGACCAGAACCAGGCTGTCATAGAAAAACATAGAAACATGATGACAGAAAAAGACCACAAGGCCCATCTAGTCTGTCCTTCCGTAACAACTACAACAGTCCACTTTTTACCTTTAGAGATCCTCTGTGTTGGTCCCATGCTTTTTTGAATTCAGTTACTGTCCTCATCTCTACCACCTCCACTGGGAGACTATTCCACGGATCCACTACTCTTTCCGTAAAGAAATATTTCCGCATATCACTCCTGAATCTATCTCCCTTCACCCTCATCCCATGTCCCCTCGTAGCAGAACTTGCTTTCAATTGAAAGAGGCTCTCTCCCTGAACATTTATGCCACGGAGGTATTTAAACATCGCAATCATATCACCTATATCCCGCCTTTCTTCTAAGGTGTACATATTAAGATCCTTAAGTCTGTCCTCATATGCTTTATAATGAAGCCCACTAATCATTTTAGTAGCCACCCTCTGCACTGACTCCATCCTGTTCACATCCTTTTGAAGGTGCGGTCTCCAGAATTGCACACTATACTCCAAATGAGGTCGCACCAAACACTTATACAGAGGCATTATCACCTCCTCTTTTCTGCTAGCCATTCCTCTCCGTATGCACCCAAGCATCCTTCTAGCTTTTGCCGTCACCTTTTCTACCTGTTTAGCTACTTTAAGATCATCAGACACAATCATGCTTAGGTCCCGCTCTTCTTTAGTGGACAAAAGTACTTCACCTCCTATACTGTATTGCTCCCTTGGATTGCTGCAGCCGAAATGCATGACCTTACATTTTTAAAGTTAAATCGCAGCTGCCAAATTCTAGACCATTCTTCAAGCTTAGCTAGATCCCTCCTCATGTTATCTACACCTTCCTGGGTGTCTACTCTATTGCAGATTTTGGTATCATCCGCAAAGAGGCAAACCTTACCCGACAGCCCTTCCGCTATATCACTAACAAAGAGTGGAGTGGCCTAGTGGTTGGGGCAAGGTACTTCAGGCCGGAAGGTCGGGGGTTCAAATCCCACTAGAGGACAGCAACCTTGGGCCGGAAGGACTGGGGTTTCTAGTCCCACAGGTGCTCCTTGTGGTCTTGGGCAAGCCACTTAACCCTCCATAGCCCATGTTCCCTGTAAAATAGTTATCTCCAAGTTATAATGCCCTGTTCAATGTAATTTCAGTTTGTTCAATGTAAACCGCACTGATGCAGAATAGTGCGGTATATAAGAGAGTGTAAATAAATAAAAAATAAAAATAAAATAAAGATGTTAAAAGGAATCGGACCAAGGACAGATCTCTGGGGCACCCCACTGGTAACATCCTTCTCCTCAGAGTGAGCTGCATTTACTTGTACTCTTTGTCGCCTCCCATCCAACCAATTTCTAACCCAAGCAGTAACTTTAGGGTCCATCCCTAGGGTGCTCAGTTTTGTTTATAAGTCGCCTGTGAGGAGCAGTGTCAAAGGCTTTACTGAAATCTAAATACACCACATCTAGAGCTCTCCCTCGGTCAAACTCCCTGGTCACCCAGTCAAAGAAATCAATCATATTTGTCTGACAAGACCTGCCTCTGGTGAATCCATGCTGCCTCGGATCCTGTAATCCGCTGGACTCCAGAAACCTCACTATTCTCTCTTTCAGCAGCGTTTCTAATAATTTACTCACCACCAAAGTTAAACTGGCCCGTAGTTTTCAACCACATCCTTACTTCCGCTTTTGTGTAAAGGCACCACATGAGCCTCTCTCCAGTCCTTTGGCAACACTCCCGACTCCGAGGCATTGAAAAGGTCAGTCAGTGGAGTTGCTAGAACGTCCCCAAGTTCCCTCAGTATTCTAGGGTGTATCCCATCCGGTCCCATCGCTTTGTCTACTTTAAGTTGAGCTAGTTTCTCACGAACACAGTCTTCTGAAAATTGTTCAATATGTCCCTTGCTTCTGTTCCTATTTGTGGGTGTTTTCTGAGGTCCTGCTCCTGGTTCTTCATCTGTGAACACAGAACAAAAATATTTGTTAAGCAATTCTGCTTTATCCTTATCAGCTTCTACATATTTCCTAACCAGGGCTCTACAGATCAACAGACAGTAAGGATTTGAGGGTTTGTTTGTTTGTTTTTATTATATTACATTGCTAGCTCTGACTGGGAGCTCTTAAAAAGGGCTTTTTGTATATTTTTTAAAGCAAGGTTACTTTCTTTTTGGTGCTTTTAGGGGAACTTTCCATGAGCACAATAGGTTGCTGAACTCTAGTAACCTCCTCAGGTTTAGAAACTGCTAACACCTATTCAGGTGTTAGTTCCCTCCCTACCCACCCCGGAGACTCTCTTCTGAGGGGTACTGAGGCATCCATCTGCCAACCAGACTTGATGTCCAGAGAGGTATGCTGTCTGCCTGGTGCCAAAATCCAAGATGTTACAGAGAGTTTGCCGAGACTCATCAAGCCCACTGACTATTACCCAATGTTGCTAATCCATGTTGGAACAAATGATACTACCAGGTATACCTCGGAACATATCAAAAGTGACTTTGTGGCTCTGGGACAGAGGCTCGCATCCTGGAGATGAATGCATGGCTGCGTGGATGGTGTCATCGAGAGCGTTTTTGCTTTCCTAGACCATGGGATGCTGTTCCAAGGGTTGCAGAGCAGAGATGGCATCCATCTGTCCAAGAAAGGTGGTGAAGAAAGCCCCCCAGGTAAGAGAGGAAGACGGGCATCTGTCTTTGGAAAAACCTAGAGAAGCTAGCAAAATAGTCAAGAAGGCAAAGATTCAAAAGGAGGAGGAAATAGCCAATGCAATAAAATGGGGGGGATAAGACATTTTTCCTTTTGAATCTTTGCCTTCTTGACTACTTTGCTAACTTTTCTAAGTTTTTTTCCAAATACAGATGCCTGATTTCCTCTCTCTGTGATCTCTTGTATTTCATGAAGGCCTCCCTCTTTTTCTTCACTTTTTCAGCTACTTCCTTCGAAAACCATAGCGGTCTCCTTTTCCTTTTGCCTTTATTTACCATTTTAACAAAAAGGTTGGTTGCCCTTAAAATATCCCCTTTCAGTTTTGCCCACTGTTTTTCTCATCCCCCAACTGTTCCCATCCCACTAACAACTCCCTGAGGTATTGGCCCATCTTTGCAAAGTTAGTCTTCCTAAAGTCTAAGATCCTCACCTTGGAATGGATTCTAACAGCCCTAGTCCTAATACTGAACCACACCATCTGGTGATCACTGGATGCAAAATGATCTCCCACTACAACATCAGAAACACTTTCACCATTGGTAAGCACCAAGTCCAGTATGGCCCCTTCACGTGTGGGGTTTGTTACCAATTGCCTGAATAGTTCTCCCTGTAGAGAATCCAGGATCTCCTTACTTCGATGACACTGCAGCAGGAATGTGCCAATCAACATCTGGCATATTGAAATCTCCTATCAGTAGCACTTCCCCTTTCCTAGCAATGCTGCGTATGTCTTCAATTAACTCTCTGTCCACCTCTTCCTCTTGTGAGGGAGGTCTGTATCACACCAATGCAAATAGATTTCTCTTTCTCTCTTTCTAGTTTAACCCACAATGCCTCCTCTCTCCCTTTTAAGCTCTGTAATTCCAAAGCTTTAATAGTAGTTTTTACATATAGTGCCACTCCTCCTCTCCTTCTTCCTACCCTGTCCTTTCTGAATAAAGTATAGCCAGGTATAGTTACATCCCAGTCATGGTTTTCTGTGAACCATGTTTCTGTAACTGCCACTAAATCAAAGTCAGCCACTCCCACCAAAACTTCAACATCAGGGATCTTATTTCCCATGCTACGGGCATTTATACACACTGCTTTCCATATGTTACCCCTGTTACCCATTTCCATAAAGGTATTTAATGTATCACCTACCTGGGAGCTTTCACTTACCTGGGGGCTTTCTTCACCCATCCCCAACGAATCTAGTTTAAAGCCCTCTTCAGTAGATTAGCCAGTCTGCTACCGAAGATGCGTTGACCTTTCTTGGACAGATGGATGCCATCTCTGCTCTGCAACCCTTGGAACAGCATCCCATGGTCTAGGAAACCAAAACGCGCTCAATGACACCATCCACGCAGCCATGCATTCATCTCCAGGATGCGAGCCTCTCTGCCTTGGCCTTTACCCTCAACAGGGAGGATTGAAGAGAACACCACCTGTGCACCTAACTGCTTCACCCTCTGTCCCAGAGCCACGAAGTCACTTTTGATACGTTCTGAGGTATACCTGGCAGTATCATTTGTTCCAACATGGATTAGCAACATTGGGTAATAGTCAGTGGGCTTGATGAGTCTCTGCAAACTCTCTGTAACATCTTGGATTTTGGCACCAGGCAGACAGCATACCTCAAGTCTGGTCGGCAGATGGACGCCTCAGTACCCCTCAGAAGAGAGTCTCCAACCACCACTACCCTTCGTTTCCTTCTGGTCACTGATTCTGCAACTTTGGGGTACTTGAACTCTGGTTCTTCCCTTTCCAGGGATGCTTTCATCTCCTCCACTTCCAGGGCTGCATAATGGTTCTTCAATTCAAGGGCTGGAGAAGTTGGATTGGCTTACAGGAACTTCCCCCAAGTTTCAGGCCTATTATGCTCCCTTCAGGGGCAACAGACCAAGGGCCAGGGACATGGCCTCTAATCGAAAGGCCCCCAAACAGTGTTCCAGCCATGGCCCGGGGGGAGGTTTTGACTCCTTGGGCATAGCCTCCCTCCTCCAGGAGGTGCAAGGCCCAGGGCTCATGGGAGGATTGCTGGTCCACTTCGCACACCAGTGGCCAAGCATCATCACAGATGCTTGGGTGCTGCAGGTGGTCAGGGAAGGCTATCTTCTCCACTGTGCCAAGCTGCCTCCTCCCTATTTCCCAGGGGAATTGCCCATGGACCTTCTTGCACAGGGAGCTTCTGCAATTGGATCTCTAGTTCTTGCTCAAGGATCAAGCAGCGGAACCCTTCCCCAAGCCTCTTTAGGGCTGGGGATTCTACTCCTGCTACTTCCTGGTCCTCAAGACACGGGGGCTTCTGGCCCATCCTTGATCTGTGGGACCTCAACTGCTTCCTGGTCAAGGAAACGTTCAAAATGGTATCTCTTGGAACCTTGCTGCCTTATCTCCTGCAAGGAGATTGACTATGTTCCCTGGATCTCAAAGATGTCTATGCCCACATCCTGATCCATCCAAGGCACCGTTAGTACCTCCGATTCATGTCGTTGGGTGACATTTTCAGTACAGGGTACTCCCTTCGGCCTAGCCTCGGCTCCTTGGGTATTCATAAAATGCCTGGCAGTCATGGCCTCTTGTCTTGTGGGTTTTCGTCTTACCTTACTGAATGACTGCCTCAGACGAGCCTGCTCCCCGGAGGAGGTGCACAACGCGGCACAGTGCACCATAGGGCTGCTCCAGAGCCTGGGCTTCATGGTGTACTTCCTGACGTCTCACCTACTGCCCACCCAACACTTGGAGTTCATCAGTGCCTTACTGGATTCCAGTCTGGCGAGAGCCTTTCTGCCACTGGACCGGGCGCAGCGCCTTTCCACACTAGCACAAGAGGGGCAAGGTGGCTCGCCAGTGAGAGCCCAGCAGATGCTCCACTTCTTGGGGCACATGGCATCCATCAGCCATGTAAACCCCTTTTGCCTACTCTCTGTATGTGGTGGGCTCAGTGCACATTTAGTGCCCAGTGTACACAAGCTTCAGGCCATCTGGAGGACCGCATCCAAGTCACACCGGCCTTACTGACATCTCTGGCTTGGTGGCAGGACCCTATCAACCTCAGAACTGGCCTGCCCTTCCAGGCTTCGCCAATGCCGTGCATCCTTAGAACGGATGCGTCCAAGTTGGGCTGGGGGGCCCACTGCGACCACGTGCAGTCGCAAGGCCCATGGTTGCCAAAGGAGAGTGCCTCGCAGATCAACCTGCTGGAACTCGGAGCCTCTGGGCCTTCCAGGATCAACTGGAAGGGCAGGTGGTTCAGGTCCAGATAGACAGCCAGGTGGCAGTGTACTACATCAGCAAGCAGGGGGGCATGGGCTCGTACCACCTCTGCTGGGAGGCAGTGCACCTCTGGAACCTTGCGACAGGGAAAAACATCTTCCTCAAAGCGGTATACTTGCTGGGCCAGGACAACGTACTGGCTGACAGCCTGAGCAGAGTTCTCCAGCCCCGCAAATGGAGGCTGAACCTGGCTGTACTGGGGGAGGTCTTCTGACTCTGGGGGACCCTGCTGATTGATCTCTTTGCCAGTTCCAGAGAACATGCAACTGCCACACTTCTGCTCTCGGAGGTTGACTTGGGAACAGGAGTCAGCGGATGCCTTCCCCTGGTCCTGGGACTTCCTGTATGTGTTTCTGCCCATGCCCCTGGTGCCATGGGCCCTCCTCAAGATCCAAGCGGAGGCAGCCTCGGTCATCTTCATTGTGCCCAGGTGGCTCAGGCAGCCCTGGTTCCCCCTGCTTCTCAACTGTCCAAGTGGGACCCATTGCCGCTGGGGAGTGCCCCAGACCTGCTGCCACAGGAGGACAGGATGCTGCACCCCAACCTCCAGTCCCATGCCTTGACTGTCTGGATGCTGAGAGGCTAGCTATAGTTCATCACTGCCTCTCCAGGTCGGTCAAAGATGTTCTGCTTGCCTTGCGTAAGGACTCCACATGGAGGGCTTTATGCCTTCAAGTGGTGCATGTTTTCGCACTGTTGTACAGAGGAAAATCTTAATCCCTTCTCCTGCGCAATGCTGGATATCTTTTGATACCTATTGCGCTTGTTGGAGGCTGGCCTAAAGTCCACCACAGTCGGTGCACCTTTGTGCTATTTCGGCTCACCACCACGTGGTGGATGGGCAGGCCGTATCAGTGCACCCTCTGGTGGGCCACTTTATACATGGCTTCTCCTTGCCCGGCCCTTGACCTGTCTGCCACCTCAATGTGATGGTGGGGAAGCTCATGACTCCAACCTTCGCGCTACTGGCTACCTGCCATCTCCAGTATCTTTCTTGGAAGGTTCTGTTCCTGGTGGCGCTCACTTCGGCCAGGCATGTGAGCAAGCTGCAGGTGCTGGTAGCACATGCACCCTACATCATTTTCCACAGGTCCAGGGTTGTCCTTTGGGGACACTCTTAAGTTCTTGCCAAAGATTGTCTCTGCCTTCCACTTGAATCAAAAAGTGATATTGCTCATCTTCTTTCCTAGGCCTCACTCTTCCAGGGCATAGGCCTCCCTACAGATATTGGACTGCAAGCATGCGTTGTCCTTTTACATCCAGAGGACGCAGTCCCATCGCTATTCAGCGCAGCTTTGTCTCTTTTGACCCCAGTCGACTGGGCGTGCAGCCTCTCACGCTGGGTGGCCGACTGCATTTCCTTTGCCTATCAACAGGTGGGGCTCTCTCTGGTGCATAATATGACAGCTCACAATGTGCATGCCATGACTGCCTTGGTAGCAAGCCTGTGCTCTGTGCCCTTACTTGGACATCTGTCAGGCCACAAGCTGGTCCTCTGCACACCTTTGCTGCACCTACTGTTTGGAAGAAACCTCCTGGAGAGATAGTGCCTTCGGCCAGGCTGTACTCCGTCACCTCTTCGGAGAATAATGCAACTTCTTACCTCCAACCCGTGATGTCCAGGCTAACAGAGTGGGGATTACATCTTCGATGCTGCTGTTGCAGTGTCGGACTTCTTCCAGCCAATCGGCACCCCTGCTGCCCTTTTACAGTCTGCTTTGTTGGTCACCCGTGGCTTTTACAGGTTTTTTCGGTAGCCTGTAGCTTGGGAGTCCCATATGTGAGGACTGACTTCCTGCTTCTTTCTGGAGAAAGTGTAGTTACTCACCTGTAACATGTGTCCTCCAGGTATAGCAGGAATCGGTCCTCAACCCTCCCTCCCTATGGAGTTGGTTTTCTTTTTATGCTTGGTTGAGCATATTTAAAGGTGCGGAAGAATTGAAGGAAATATCATTACATCGGGAAGATGTATTACAACTATTAGATAAACTGAAGAGTAGCAAATCACATGGGCCGGATGGTATACATCCAAGGGTGTTGAAAGAACTGAAATATGAGATTGCAGACCTGCTATTAGTAATCTGTGAACTATCATTAAAATCATCTCTAATACCTGAAGATTGGCGTATTGCCAATGTAACACCAATTTTTAAAAAGGGTTCGAGGGGTGATCCGGGAAACTACAGGTCGGTGAGCCTCACGTCAGTACCAGGAAAAATGGTAGAAACCATCATAAAGAATAAAATTACTCAGCATGTAGATAGTCATGGCCTAATGGGAGACAGCCAACATGGCTTTAGACAAGGAAGATCTTGTCTTACTAATCTTATGTTTTTTTGAAAGTGTGAATAAACAGGTGGACAAAGGTGAGTCGGTTGATATAGTGTATCTGGACTTTCAGAAAGCCTTTGACAAGGTCCCTCATCAGAGACTTTTGGCAAAACTAAAGAGTCATGGGATAGGAGGCAGTGTACTACTGTGGATCAGGAACTGGTTAAAAGATAGAAAGCAGGGGGTTGGGCTAAATGGCCAATTTTCCCAATGGAGAAAAGTGAATAGTGGTGTACCCCAGGGATCTGTGCTGGGTCCGCTGCTTTTTGACATATTCATAAATGACCTGGAAAGTGGAATAACGAGTGAGGTTATCAAATTTGCAGATGACACAAAACTAAAGTTGTTAAAACCCAAGAGGATTGTGGAAAATTGCAAGAGGATCTTGATAAATTGGAAGACTGGGCATCAAAATGGCAGATGAAATTTAATGTGGACAAGTGCAAAGTTATGCACCTAGGGAAGAACAACCCAAACTATGCTTACACGATGCAAGGTTCCACATTAGGAGCCACCACCCAGGAAAGAGATTTAGGCGTCATTGTGGATAACATGTTAAAACCCTCGGCCCAGTGTGCAGCGGCAGCCAAGAGAGCAAATAGAATGCTAGGTATCATAAGGAAAGGAATGGAAAATAAAACAAAAGATATTATAATGCCTCTATACCGTTCCATGGTGAGACCGCACCTTGAATATTGTGTGCAATTCTGGTCACCGTATCTTAAAAAGGATATAGCGTTATTAGAAAAGGTTCAGAGAAGAGCCACCAAAATGGTAAAGGGGATGGAAGGATACTCCTATGAAGAAAGGCTAAAAAGGTTAGGGCTCTTTAACCTGGAAAAGAGATGGCTGAGGGGAGATATGATAGAAGTTTATAAATTAATGAATGGAGTGGAACGGGTAAACGTAGATCGACTGTTTACGTTATCAGAATATAGGAAGACTAGGACATGCAATGAAGCTACAGGGTAAACTATTTAAGACTAATAAAAGAAAATATTTTTTTCACTCAACGTGTAATCAAACTCTGGAATTTGTTACCAGAGGATGTAGTAAAAGCTGTTAGTGTAGCTGGGTTTAGAAAAGGTTTGGACAAGTTCTTGGAGGAAAGGTCCATAAACCATTATTAAGAAGGGACCCAGGATATCAATGCTTGACCTAGTACAAGCATTGCCGAACCTGTGTCTTTTGGGGAGACTGCTAGGTACTGTGATGCAGCGGGGGCTGATGAGAGCCCTGATGAGAGAAATGAACCTGTTTGTCAGCAAGGAAAAGATGTCCACAGAGTGCAATATTCACAGGGACCAGCTAGAGGGAGCAGGAGTGCAGTCAGGGAGACTGAAGGGCCACGCCCAGCTGGTCAGGAGCACATGACAAACATTTCACAAGCCTCAAGGAGAGGAGTCCTTTATAAGGAAGAACTGCCTCAAGCTAAACAGAAGGAGGAACAGACACAGAAAGAGCGAGGACCGGGGCAGAGGAGAAAGACTTATACTGATTGCAAGCAAGAAGCAAGTAGGAATCAGCGAGAAGGAAAAGCCAGGCTGGGCAAGGAAGCCAGGATTTGGGCTGTTGCAAGAGCAGGCATTTTACCAGAAGAGCTGTTCCCACGGGTGAGAAAGGAACCAAACTTTCAGAGAAAAGCTTGGGCTTGCTTCCTCCCTTCAGAAGCTTCGTGCCAAGGAGAAAACCTTTCCTCATCGTGCTGCTGCAATAAAAGGTATGAGAATTATATTCCTACAAAGAAACCTTTGCCCTGTAAAAGTTCTTGTGAAGGAAGTGTGGAATCTCTAAGAAGAGAAAGCCCAGTTAATACTAAGGGGACACGTGGCCAGCGCTCCAGGCTAGGCCCGAGGCACTGGAAAGTATTAAGGTAAATATACAAAGCTCCAGAATATAATATTCCAGAGACTGTTAACACAGAATTAGATATACCAATTCCTGAGCCGATGCAAGTGGAACTGGTGGAACAGTTGCCAGACCCAGAGGAGATGGATTGCTCTCTCTGCATTTCCCATAGCACAGTGTCTTTGGACGTATGAACTGCTTATGGTTTCTGCAGAATGTCTATTATGTGCTGAGCAGAAGAATTGTACAAATTTGCTTTAAACTGGAAGCTATGTTTGTGCCCTGCTACTACTGTGACGTTAACAGTTTTCCTTAAACCTTGTGTTTTCTTTTGTGCCTGAAGTTAAGGACATTATTTTCAGTTGTGACCAATTTATGACCCCATGCGTAAAGGGAATAAAAGCCTTTTTCATCCCTACCACTCTGCTTTAATTGATTGCTTTAAAAGGATTGGAGTTTAAAACCACTAGACCAAGTTTCCTTGGTCTTAAAAAGGACTCTCCTATCTAATAATAATTTTTATGCCACTGTGACAGTACGTATGACCTAGTTTGTCCACTGTTGGAAACAGGATACTGGGCTTGATGGACCTTGGTCTGACCCAATATGGCATATCTTATGTTCTTATGAGCTATGTTGTCATACTGAGGTAAGATGGTACCCTTGGGCGGGAAGGTGATGTGCATGCACAGTGTAGCTCCCAAAGGCTTTCTTTGAAAGCTTGGGATTGGATCTGTGCTGGCTCAGTTTACACTGATGTCACCCATGTGAGGACTGATTCCTGTCTCTCACTTATGGCCTGGGGCTTGAGAGGGCTCGGCTGAGGAAGTAAGGGTACTCTGCCTTGGTGATTGTAACATTGAAGGCATGCAAGCGATCCACATCGTCATACATCCATGTGTGGAGAGTATTCGAGGAGTGGTGTTTGGAGCATGGCTGTAGGCCTCTGTCGGCTTCTGTGCCTGTTGTAGCTTTTCTGCAGGCGGGGTTGAAGAAAAGCTTGGCATGCAGTTTGCTTCAAGTGCTAGCTTGCTATCGTGGACAGGTCCAGGGCCTATTCCTGGCAGCCCACCTGGATGTCCTTAGGACCTGAATCTGGTATCGTCTGTGTTGACAGAGGTGCCTTTTGAACCGGTGGGGACTTCTACCTTGAAAGATTTGACTTTGAAGACTGTTTTGGTGGCAGTCTGTTTGGCCAGATGAATTTTTGGAACTGCAGGCATTGTCTTGTCGCAAACTGTTCCTCTCCATTTCCAAGGAGAAGGTGGTGGTGTGGCTGGTGCCCTCCTTTCTGCCCAAGGTGGTCTCGGCATTTCATGTCAATCAGCTCGTGACGCTCTGGTGTTCTTGGGAGCAGGGATTATGTCAGGGAAGCCCCAGTTGCACTTATTGGATGTTTGTTGGGTGCTATTTGAAGCGGACCAAGCCATTTCGGAAGTTAGATCATTTGTTTGTTTGTCCTTTTTGGCAGGCCACAAGGGTGAAGCAACTTCCAAGACATCAATTTCCTGTTGGGTATGGGAGGCTATAGCATATTAAGACTTGTAGAACTGCCCAAAGAGTTGTGGGCACATTCGACCTGGGCACAAGTGACGACGTGGGTGGAAGCTAGCCTGGTTCCACTGCTGTAAATCTGTAGGGGGCAACTCGGTCATCATTGCATACTTTTGTGAAGCATCATCGCCTTGATGTGCAGGCAGCAGGGGACACGTGGTTTGGGTCTGATACTTCAGGCTGGGCTCGTGGGTCCCTCCCCAAAGTTAGTACTGCTATGGTACTTCCCACATGTCTGGACTGGACTGGAGGGACGACAAGGAAGGTGAAATTAATCTAATAATCTGAAAGACGGTATAAAAGAAACATTTAATAAATACAATTAATTAGTTGTCTTTCTAATTGGCTTTCCTTGAGTCGCTCCAGTCCAGGACCCTCTTTATATTCTGTTGATGCATGGACAGCATATGATAACCCTGGTTCTGAAGAGTACAGCGGATTGATCAGTGACTGGCTAGGAGTGATGAGCCATCTAGTGGGATGGGACTCTTTCAGGGGTACTGTGGACTACTATGTTTGCAAGCAGCACAAACACCCCCCCCCCCCCCCGAGGAAAACCAAAATAGTTTAGTTTCTGTTGCATGGGGGGAGGATTATCAGGTTTGGAGAAAAGCCATTGTTTTTACTGTTTTTTTTAATTGTTGCTTGTTGGCGTTCTGCTTTGTCTGTTTGTTTTATTAAAATTTGATATACCACCCACACCAAACGGCATCTGGGTGGTTTACAATCTTAAAAATAACAGGCTGTGGAAATAGAAAAAGAACGCCATCATATTAAAAACAGGAAAGAAAAAGGGGAGAAACAGAAAACAGGCAGATAAATATGGAGGCCGGTAGGTGGTGTCAGCTGACTGTGTAGGGTGGTGATGGGATTTGGCATGCTCAATTGCTGGTGAGACGTGATAACCCACATGTTTGGACTGGACTGGAGGAACTTGAGGAAAGCAAGTTAGCAGGTAAGACCTAATTACATCATCCCAAGTCCCTTATTTTACTACTGTTAACTTCCAGCTCTAGCCTCTGACCCCAAGCCTCACACCTCCAACCATTGAACAAAAACAAAAAAAATAGTGGGGGGCTCTTTGGTCCAGTTTTGAACCCCCAAGTCAGAAAACCTCTGCTCTTGCTACCCCTTGCCCACCTGTGTACCCATTAATGTACCTTTACCTTCTCCACCCCCCTACAACTCCCTGCTCTTGTCAGTATAGGGAATTGGAGGCTACATCGATTTGTTCATATTTTTTGTTATTTCTTTATTCGTATTTAGCTCAGGCCTTTCCAGTAGTAGTTCAAGGCGAGTTACATTCAGGTAGGTAGGTATTTCCCTGTCCCCAGAAGGCTTACAATCTTTGTACTAGAATCAGTGGAGGGTTATGTGACTTGCCCAAGGTCACAAGGCATGCCAGTGGGATTCAAACACTGGTCTCCCCTGGTCACCAGGCTGCTGCTCTAACTACTACATTTATTTCTCTGCAAATCTATTCCTAGAATAATCACCAATCACTTTTATTCCATCTGTGAGCCACTTTTATTTTATTTTTAAAGACTTGTAAATTTGATTTCTGGGTTTAGTGTAAGTTTTATACTAGTGTGCCAGTTCCTGGCTCTTTCAGTTCTGGAGTGACCACCACACTAGGCAACCTCGGATTCGGGCCCATGCTGGAACAGTATCAGAGGCTAATACTAGCCCCAGAAATAGGAGTTTTTTTATTTTAAGGACTTCTAAGCTCACATTTTTGGGGCTAGTATTAGTCTCTTGTGCTGTTCCAGTATGGGCCCAAACCTGGGCTGCTGGTGGTGGTATTGCAGAGGGTGGTAGCGTTCAGCAGAGTTTGGGACGTTTCTGTTGTAATTGTATGGTGAAGCAGGTTGGAAAGAGCAGAGTGTAGAGACCAATGGCTTACTTATGAGTGCATTTCACGACGAGGGTTTTAGGGAGAGAACGGACGTAGTATGCAACAGCTCATAGGAAAAACAATGAAATGATATGGGAAGAAGGGTTATGCATGGGATAAGTCACAGCTGATTTTTGAGTTTTGTAATGAAGAGAGATGACTCACTGGGAGATCTGAGAGGAGCAAGAGGTGATAAGAGGATGGCTAAAAGGGATTTGGTAGGTTTTCAAAAATAATCCCTTCCTTTTGGGTGATCTTAGTAGAATGGACAGTTGAAGGATTTTCTTGAGAGGTGATTGCAGCAGAAGCTGCCCCTCATTTTAAGGGCATGATTATGGTGCTGGAATGCTATCTGTGTGTTCTGACCTTTTTATAAAGATCTTTCTACAGATGATGGACAGTGATGAAATGGAGAATTTTCTGTCCTCTATCCTTGCTCCTTTTGAAGAGGATTTGGGAACCATGCAAAGCCACTCTCCTCCCAGCAGCGACAGTGGCATCTCTGAAGATAACTCGTTCTCCAGCCCTACAATGTGGGATCTCTCTCCATCTCACAGTCCTAAGCTTTCCTCCAGCCCAGCAGGATCTGATATCATTCAGTTTGATCATAATTATTCCCTGCAGCAGGACAGTAAAAATTCAGATGCAATGGCTCTGGAGAGTGTTCGATCGGAGACACCAGAAGGCGATGTTTTCATTGACCTAGGTATGATGTCTGTTTTACATCATGGCTTCACAATTTAGGGGTAAGCAAAAGAAAATCTGTGACCTACAGTATAACTAATATGAGTCTTCCAGACTTTCTCCTGGGATTTTGTATACAAGCATGTATTGGGTTTGGTGTGTGGATAGGTATAGTATGAAGGTATCTTGATTTTATAATGGGGCTCAACTAACAAGAACTTGATGGGTTTGATGCTATAGTAGAGAAGGGACTGTATTGGGCTCAGTGATCTGATAAATTTCTTATCTAAGAAGTTATATAGGATTGGTGAAGAGAAGGGTGGCTTACAGTAGGTTGGTTACATGGGGTTGAATTTGCCTCTGGGGAGGGGGGGTTGGTGATGAAATGGGTTTTTATTTATAGGCTTTTATATACCACCTGTTGAAAGTGCAACCTAGACTGTGTACATTCAGGTATAGTATATATTTTCCTGAAGTGCTCATGATCTACATTCCGTACCTGAGGCAACAGAGGATCAAGTGGCTTGCCCAAGGCCACAAGGAGCACCTGTGGGACTAGAAACCCCAGTCCTTCCAGCCCGAGGCAGCTTGCCCCAACCACTAGGCCACACCTCCCTCGGGGTTGGTTAGAAATATTCATAGGGTTGACTTTGCCTCTGGGAGAGTTTGGTTACATAGCATGTGTGGGATATTTATGTAGAAGGGGGCTTGGAATATTTTTGCTGGGATGGGCTGGTTGTGTAGGAGGAGTTAATGGACTTTTTTTATATAACACATCAAGACAATAAGAAAATTATACATAATAAAACAAAAAAGGTAGTAGACTGAGGGAATTCAGTAACAACATTTAGCTGATTTCTAAACGGGAGGGGATGTTTGAGCCTTTTACTAAAGATCACCAGGGAAATAATGATCATGGCATTAGATTCACTTAACTTTATTGACATGACAGTTACATATGTTGCCCAAGTAATGCATTCAGTAATGAGAATTAGAACAGTTTCCAGGTTCTATTTCTGGTCTGTATTGTCACTGATCAGGTTACATTTCGAACCGGTATGGCAGGATAACACACATTTTGCTGTTATAACTGCTGTTTTTCCTCTTCCCCCCTGAATTTTATTAATTTTATTTGTTTGTTCTATACCGCCCCTTCCAGAGATCAGGGGCGGTTTATATTGAACACAACGTATTACAAAGAACAGAGGTTGAACTATTTACATAGAGCCATAGGTACATTTAACATGAAGCGAATGCTTTATATACATAGTTGTCTGAACTGACTAGTAACTATTTACAGTTTACTGTTTGTGTGTATATCTGTGAGTTTAGATATTTATACAGAGTTTCTTTCCTGCTCATTCATTTGGAGGAATTCTTTGATTTTCTTTGTTCACTCTGTGAAATGTTTTACTGACTTCTTGCATAATGTAGGTGGAAATGCATATCTCCAGGAACAAGCAGGAATGTAGTCTTCACATATGGGTATTGTCGGTACCGACGGAGCCTGCGCGGGAACACTCCCCAGCGTCCAATAGGAACGCTTTTGGGAGCATCCCTCAGCACATGCGCGCTGCCTTCCCACCTTTCCAACTGTCCCTCTTCAGTTCTTTGTTTTCCGCGGAGCTGATAGAATCTATTCCCTGTCACCGCAGAAAATTCCATCTTTAAATTTCTTTTCTTGTGGTCACGTTTGCCTACCGCATGACGCCTACCGGTACCGCCAGTTCTTTTCTTTTCATACAAAAAACCCCAAAACCTTAGGCTTTAGACTGTTTCTTTCAGAAACTTTTCTCTTTGGTGCTAGGCGCCATTTTGGGCACTAGGCCCCATATTCCTAAAACATGGAAAAGCCAACTAGTGGTTTTAAAAAATGTACTAAGTGTGGCGGTACCATTTCCGTCACTGACACCCATGATTGGTGTCTGAAATGTTTAGGACCTGAACATTCTCCAACTGAATGTCTCTCCTGTATGGGGATGACTAAAAGAGGAAGACAGAACCGGGCTGCAAAACTCAGTACCCTCTTTTCTTCAGATACCAGATCCATTGCATCGACATCGTCAAGGGCCTCTTCTTCCTCCCATGGATCTCAGGTAATTAAACATAAAAGCCGGTCCTCAAAGGGTAGCTCTCCTGCTAAGCATCGAGAGGTCATTGGCGTTGCCCTTGAGGGAACCATACCAGCAAAACAGCCCCGGCGGGAGGCTTCAGCTTCCAAAGCATCAATAGGGCTTCAGGATGTTCTCGAGGCCTCAACCTTGCAATAACTACCTGTGCCATGCTGAAGGGTTCCGGCCGTCCTTACCAGTACCGACACCCAAGCATCAGCAGCGTCGATATACCAGAGGTTCCTCACTATCGAGCGCAGCATCGTAGCTCTTCTTTCAGCTGCGGTACTGGTGGTCCCACGGGCACCAGTACCGACATCGACACCGGTACCAACGGTACCGGCCCAGGTGGGAACTCTTCCCATGCCATCTCTGGCTGGAATTGACAAAGCGGTACCGGGATCGTGCTTTGCAGGAGCATGGGGGTCAGGAGTACTTAGATTCCTCCAATTCCGAAGACTCTGACAATTCTGGCATTAGAGGGTTTCTCCTAGAAGATCCTCTTCTCCCCAACGCACAGTGTCACCTCCAGAGGACATGTCATTTCAGGATTTCATCCGTGATATAGCCAAAGGTCTTTCAATCACAGTAGCTCCTGAGGAACCCAGAGCAAAGGAATTGGAAATTCTCCAATATCCTAAAGCTCCTAAGGAGGCAGCCACTCTGTCTATCCATGAAATTCTGCATAGTTTGATGCACAGAATGTGGGAGACACCTCTGACCACTTCTCTTCACTCTAGGAGACTTGGTACTATGTATCGAGTTCTGCCATGTCCTGGATTTCAGAAAACTCAGCTGCCACACCATTCAGTGGTAGTGGAATCAACCATGCTTAGGATGAAAAGTGCAAAGAGGCATGCATCCAATTTCCCAGGTCGTGAATGCAGGACTCTAGATGCTTTTGGGCGCAGAACTTTTCAAGCTTCCATGCTTTCAGCTAGGATCAGTTCATATATCCGGAAATGTTCCTCAAAGAAGTCACAGGAGACTTGGAACGTATGAGCCCATTTCTCCCAGATGATAAGAGACAAGATTTTCTTGTTCTAGTTAAGCATGCTCAAGATGTCTCCAAGTTTGTTAATCGTGCAGCCTTTGACTGCTTCAAATGCATCAGCAGAACCTCTATTGCCATGGGCGTACGACAGATTGCCTGGCTACAGGCATCAGACATGGAGACTTGAGTACAGAACAAGTTAGGCAACATTCCTTGCACGGGGGAGAATCTCTTCGGCAAGAACTGGCAAGAAAAGGCTAACGAGTTAGATGCTGACAATTCTACCTTAGATTGTCAGTCTACAGCCACTCCAGCCAAAAGGAAGCCTTACAAAATAAAAAACCCCTTAGCAAAAAGAGGAAGTTTTATCCTTCCTATACCCAGCAGAGTCAAACTCCAGGTCAGGTTGCCCAAAAGGGACAAACTAGACAGTAAAAGAAGCCAAAAGGCCTGAGAGCCCAACCAGCTCTCCAGGTTAAGCCCCCTCAAGGGCTTTGACTCCTTCCTAGAGAGCTTTGCCTCCCTGCCTCTGAGGGGTCCACAACCCCCCAATATTCCGGGCAGGTTATGCCACTTTGTCAACAGATGGCATCAGATAACAGCAGAAGATTGGACTTTGTCCATTGTAGGAGAGGGGTACAAGCTTCATTTTCACAGCATGCCCCCTCCTACAATTCTAAAGCAATTCAATTCACAAACCTCTGCAGACAATCTGCTAGATCACAAGGTCTCCACACTTCTTGCCCAAGGGGCAGTAGAAGTACCCATTCTTCAATGGGGTGCAGGGTTCTACTCCCCCTATTTTCTTATTCCAAAGAAAACAGGAGGACATAGACCCATTCTAGACCTCAGAGAATTGAACAAATATCTGTTTCGAGAGAAATTCAAAATGATTTCTCTGGGAACTCTTCTGCCATATCTTCAAAGCCAGGATTGGCTTTGCTCTCTAGACTTAAAGGATGCATACACTCACATTCTCATCCATCCAGATCACAGGAAATTCTTACGTTTTTCCTTTTCAAGGGAAAACATTTACAGTACAGGGTTCTTCCCTTTGGTCTGGCTTCAGCACCAAGGGTATTCATGAAATGTATGGCAGTAGTAGCTGCATTTCTACGAACCCTGGGGATTTTCGTCTTCCCTTACTTAGACGACTGGCTCATTCGAGCCCCTACAGTTGCAGAGGCCAGCACTGCACTGTCCTGTACAATGCGAATCCTCCAATACGTTTTTGGCATTGGTAATAAACTTCCCGAAATCTCAACTAGTTCCTTCCCAATGCTTAGAATTCATAGGAGCCTGTCTAGATACCAGACAGGCAAGGGCTTTCCTTCCACAAGCCCGGTGTCTTCGCATAATGCAACTAGCTTCTCAAGCAGCAGGCAAATCCTCCCTCACTGCTCAAGAGCTACTGCAGTTACTGGGACATATGGCATCCACAGTTCATGTAGTCCCATATGCTTGCCTCCACATGCGAGCAGCTCAGTGGACCCTCTCCACACAGTGGACACAGGCCACAGGTCATTTGTCAGACAAAATAATCTCTCAACGACTAATTTTATCCCTTCAATAGTGGCAATCACTAGAAAATCTGACAGTGGGGTCTCCTTTCCATCAACCCCTCTTTCAGGCCATCCTAACAGATGCATCACAGGTGGGTTGGGGCGCACACCTGAATCATCTCTCTACCCAGGGCACCTGGACTCCACAGGAGGTTGGTTTACACATAAACCTCCTGGAATTAAGAGCAATCTATTTAACTCTTCGAGTATTCCACGCCCAGCTCAGCTACAAGACAGTCCTAGTCCAGACGGACAATCAAGTAGCCATGTTCTATGTGAACAAGCAAGGTGGAACAGGCTCTCTGTCGCTATGCAACGAAGCTTTACGACTATGGGCCCTCGCCAGAGAGCATCAAATTCACCTTCTAGTGGTATATCTTCCAGGCATTCAAAACCTTTGGGCAGACAAACTCAGTCAAGTACTGCTGCCTCACGAGTGGTCCCTCCACCTAGACCAGGTGGCAAAGATATTTCATCTCTGGGGCACTCCAGACATAGATCTCTTTGCAAGTCCACTGAATGCCAAACTTCCCCGATTCTGTTCCAGGATTCTGGCTCACAACTGTCAGGCAAGGGATGCCTTCCTCCATCACTGGGGTCAGGACTTCCTTTATGCCTTCCAACCCATTCCCCTCATCCCCAAAACACTCTTCGAGCTTCAGAGAGACAGGGGTCGCATGATTCTCATAGCATCACGATGGCCACGCCAAACGTGGTATTCCCTGCTTCTACATCTCTCTCAAGCTGCACCTCTGGAGTTAAGGCATGCTCCAGATCTCCTTTCCCAGGAGAACGGGATGCTATGGCACCCGAATCCTCAGTCCCTGCACCCCAGGGCCTGGTTGCTGAAGGCATAGACCTCCAAGATTTCAACCTGTCCCAATAGGTAAAAGATATCCTTCAGGCTTCTAGGAAACTTTCCACAAGAAGATCTTATGCCTTCAAGTGGAAACGTTTTACTATTTGGTGCTCCAAGAAGGGATTAAACCCCCTGGTCATACCCTTAGAATCGATACTAGAGTATCTCCTTCACTTATCAAATTCTGGTCTAAAGACCAATTCAGTAAGAGTCCATCTTAGTGCAATTGCAGCTTCTTATAAGCCTCGAAATGGACAACCAATTTCCTCTCATCCACTCCTATCAAGATTTATGAGAGGCCTTTTATTAACTAAACCTCCCATCAAGCCACCACCGGTGGCATGGGATCTAAATCTAGTTCTCGGACAGCTCATGAAGCTGCCTTTTGAACCTTTGGCCACTACAGCCCTTAAGTTTTTGACCTGGAAGGTCATCTTCCTAATTGCAATCACCTCTGCCCGGCGCATTAGTGAATTGCAAGCTTTAGTGGCTGATCTTCCTTATATTAGATTTCATCATAAGGTTGTTCTTCAAACTCACCCACTTTATGCCAAAGGTGGTTTCGCCTTTTCATTTAAATCAATCAATTTATCTTCCTGCATTTTTTCCGAGGCCTCACGCCTCTAATGCAGAAAGAAGCCTTCATACTTTGGATTGTAAAAGGGCTTTAGCCTTTTACATACAAAGAACACAGCAACATAGAAAGTCCTCACAACTTTTTATAGCTTTTGACCCTAGTCATTTGAGACTTCCAGTCTCCAAAAGAAATTTATCTAAATGGATTGCCCAATGCATATCCTTTGCTTATGAGAGTAAGGGTCTTCCTCTTCATGACCATGTCACAGCTCATAATGTGAGAGCCATGGCAGCTTCTATGGCTAATATCCACTCTGTCTGACATTTGTCGAGCAACCACCTGGGCTTTGGTACACACCTTCACAGCCCACTACTGCCTGGATAAAGCCTCCCGTCGGGATGCCTTCTTTGGCCAAGCTGTTTTTCAAAATCTTTCACACCTAAATCAACTTCTACCCACCAACCCTTCCTGGGGCTATGTCCCTGGCATCTTCAGCTAGGGAGTCCCCATATGTGAAGACTACATTCCTGCTTGTTCTTGGAGATAGCGTAGTTACTCACCTGTAACAGGTGATCTCCGGGAACAGCAGGAATTTAGTCTTCACAACCCACCCACCTCCCCTAGGAGTTGTCTCTCCATCTCTGTCTGTTTCCTCTCTCCCTCTATCCTTTCACTCGGCTACAAACTTAACTGAAGAGGGACAGTTGGAAAGGCGGGAAGGCAGCGCGCATGTGCTGAGGGATGCTCCCAAAAGCGTTCCTATTGGACGCTGGGGAGCGTTCCCACGCAGGCTCCGTCGGTATCGATGATACCCATATGTGAAGACTAAATTCCTGCTGTTCCTGGAGATCACCTGTTACAGGTGAGTAACTACGCTTTCTGTCTGTTTGCACAGTATTACATTGCAAGCAGTCTGGATTCTTGGGCTTTCCAGTTCAGTTTTTTGTCTACATCTTTGTTTCTAGTTTGAGGTCACCTATTTTGTAGTTGGTGAGGGCGTCTAATAGCAGGTACTAGGAGACAGGGAGCATGTGAAAATGGGAGCTGGGACGATAAGCATGAAGGGAGGAAGGAGGTTGGAAGGAACCAGACCATAGATGCATTTTGCAAGTAAGAAGTTGTTTGACTGAAGCAAAGTAGTTAGCCTGTATTCTGTGCCACGGGCAGAGGAAATAGTGACACAGGAAAGCCAACTAATTTGGAGAGGACATGCAGTGAGTCTAGCAGAGGAGCAACGAAACAGTTCTCTAGTCTTGAAGAGAACAGAATATATTTACTTAGTAACATAGTGTATGACGGCAGATAAAGACCAACATGGTCCATCTAGTCTGCCCAGCAAGGCGGCAAGTGTAGGTGCACCTGCCACTCTGTGCAGTTCACCCCTCCACATGCCTTTGTTTAGGGGTGTGCCTACCGCTCCATGTAGGTCACCCCTAATTGTTGGGATAGTTATGTTTATTTTGATTTTATTCTGTTGCTGTTAGTGTGTGAAAACTTGACTGGAGCCATTAAGACCAGGAGAAGCTGTAGTGCTGTAGAGGAAGTGATAAGGAATCCAACAGCGAAGCAAGCCACTACTTGCTGCGTAAGAACGCGCACCAGTCAGAAGCGAGGTGCAACCAAGTACAATAAATATTGACTTTATTAGGGGTATAACACCCAATTCCTGGGGTTAAAACGAGCCACATGCGACACTGTATATTGAATAGATTGGACGGCTTAGACTTCAGTCCTAAGGGTTTATTCAATCTAATTCATACTTGAGAGGCTATATTGTCATGTGCCTATGCACCCCTGAAGAAGGCAGTGCCAAAACCCAGCCGTGTCGGGTGTAGCTCATTTTAATCCCAGGAATTGGGTGTGTTATACCCCTAATAAAGTCAATATTGTACTTTTGGTTGCACCTCGCTTCTGATTTGGTTCGAGGAAGTGATAAGGGGCAAATGTCCCTGGTTTTCCCTTTGACTGAAGGATTCTGAGTCAGGCATCCAAACCCTTGACCCTTCCCATTGCATTCTATCTTTACAAAGCGTGCCTGAGTTCACGGTTTTGGTTGGCACTGCCTCTGCCACCCGCACTTGCTTGGTAATCAGTTGTTTCCTCCTAAGTGTTTTGAGCCTCTCTCCAGCTTGCAACTTAAACTCACAATCAGAAGAGCAGATACGACGACAGTGCAACATTTGGGAATAAGGAAGACTCCGCTTTAAATGTTCTGGATGATAACTTGAAAACTGCAAAAAAGTATTCTTTTCAGTCGGTTTGGTAAAAACTGTAGTAGAAAAATCATTCACAATTTTGATTACCTTTTACGCCCAAAAAATGAATCAAATGCTCCTGAGCATTCATTTCAAACCTGATATTATCACAACTATTTAAATCAAAAAATCTTTCAGACGATCATACGTACTGCACCATAATAGAAAGATGTCATCAATATATCTATAACACCCTGAAATATAGGACACATAAGATGAAGAATATATCCATTTTTCTCAAAAGAATGCATATAAAGATTTGCTAAAGGAGGAGCAAATGTCACACCCTCACAGTACCAGAAATTTGTTGAAAATAATTTGTTCTTATAAACAAAATTACGCTTTAATGCTAATTCTGCCAAAAAAAGAAGAAATGTAGTTGGTGTTCTATGTGGTCTTGGTCTCGCTTCCCACACATTCAATAATACAGAGTGCATCATTTTGTGGTATGGAGGTATAGAGAGCAGTCAAATCAAAGGTCACCAACCACTTAATGTCCTTAACCCCATTAATACCATGTAAAATTTGCAGAAAATGAATAGTGTCTTTAATATACGAGGAAATTTTTGGCACTTTTAAATGCATGTCCAAATGAATCCCTACATGTTCTAGCAGGGAATCATTACTCGGTAGAATCAGCCTTCCTGGAGGATTTACTAAAGCCTTATGAATTTTAGGCAAAATATAGAACGCAGGTACTTTAGAAAAAGGAGGAGTCAAAAATGTTTTTCTCTTTCATAATAAAATAACCCAATTCTTGTGCTTTTTTCAGTCACTTTATATTAAGAAGCTCTTGCAGTTCTACAGTAGGATAAGTCTGCAGACATATATGATAGATATTATCCAGTTGACCGTAGACTTCTTTATCATAATCATTATGTCCTTTGATTTGAGCAGTATAGCAAATGTTTGAATAAAGATAAATCTGCTGTATTCAAAACTACAGCTCTGCCTTTGTCTGCTCTTTTAATCTTAGTTATCTGCCTTTATGTAATTCCTTCAAGGCTTGAAACTCATCCGGTGGCAAATTTCTTGGGGAACTCTTATATCTCAAATCCATCTTACTCAAGTCGGATAACAATGCACAATAGGATCCAATGGACCTGGAGAATTTTAGCCACTTTTGGATTTGTATATTTTTTTTCAGTTGGAGAGTTTGAAGGAGGAATCTAAGGTGCATCGTGTTTGTTTGGATTAGTTTTTCGCATACCATGACAGTTGTGAACCTCACTTCTAAGCCAGGGCATGGGGAGTATGATCTCTCTCTCAAATTTATTACTAAGGCTCGGTGTAGTCCTTTCATCGTGCCAAAGAGAACCTCCTGCTGGAGTTTGTAAGATGTGACATGTAGGGTAGTCTGTCAAGATGGGCTAGGAAAAGCTGCTTTATCAAGCCGGTGGCACCCAATATGATAAATATTTCTGTATCTTTCTGCCACTTTTTCTTGGTCTCTGACTGTATTTCTTGGTATTTCAGGATGATCTGCCTCTCCACGCGATTCAGAGTAGTCACTTGGAACTGACACCTCTATTATCAATGCCATTCTGGTGGTTTTCTCCTTAACCACTATATTCTACTTCCTTGCATTCAGCTTTTTATCGGTCTGAATGGGTGTATACCAGGTGATCATAAGCTCCTTATTCTTTGTAATTCTCTTAGGGTCATGATCCCAGTGTTGTAGTGCTTACAGAGTTTCCAATGGATGAGGCGTGCTACTTGTCTTTCTGTATAGAAATTTTCTGCCATCAGAGCTTCACAGCTAGCTGTGAGGTGAGTCACCGTTTCCAGGTCTTTCTTACAGACTCAACATATATCTGTGGTGCCAGTTTTTTCAATGCTCGCTGTAAACTATCTTGTCTGTAAGCCACTGATCTGGGCTGCAACTATCAACCTCTCATCCTTCGGTTTCAGTTCACCCCTCCTTAACCATTTATGTGCCTGTTCTTGATCGATAAAGGGTTCCTGGAGTAACTCTGTTTCCCACTCTACTTGTGCATCTGCCACTTGTTGATCTAAATCTTTAGAGGTTTTTCTCTTGTTTTGCAAATTTTGTTACTGCCTTCCCTGTGCATGCTTGTGGATTTTCATTTATTCCTTCTAGTCAGAATGCTTGTTCAAGTTTGATAGAGACAGATTCTGGATATTTATTCTCATATTTCAGCACTTTTTGCATATTTGGATCAGAGGATGCAGCTAAGTAGGCCTGGAGGCCTACGGTGGTAGCTCTGTATGTGTAATCAATCTTGATGAGTCCTTAACCACCTTCAGCTCTAGGGATGTACAGTCTTCACATACACTTATTCTTGTAAATCACTTCATGAGCATGGGAGGAGTTTGTGTTCGCACATCCAGCTTTTCCAAGGTCTTTAAGAGGCCTGTCCACAACTCCAAAGCTATATGAAATTACAGGAATTGCCAGCTGATGGATGGCTTATATCTTATTCTATGACGTTAAAGGACTTTAAAATAATGATTTTAATATCCTGTAGTATTCTTTACTGATCTTTACTCTCAGTAATTTCTGCTTGAGTGTCGTTCCCCCTACTCTGAGATACTTGTATATGCTTTCCCGTTCAAGGTCCTTGATATCGCAGCCTTCAGCCAGGGAGATGTTTGCTGTTTTGCTTAATTTTTCCTCTTAAAAAAAAAAAAAAAGTTGCCTTAGCACATTTGTCAAGGCCAAAAGTCATCCTGATGTCGCCAGAAAAGCTTTTTATCACATGGAATTGCCCTGCTAATTGTTGGTCGCTGGAACTATAGAGCTTCAGATAGTCTACAATTAATAAATTAGATGTTTCTGGGTTGTTACATTCTTTAGGATTCATGCTAAATCCATATCCCAAAGAGTTGATGACATTACTCATTGGATTAAGTGCCACACAAACCAGAAGGGGTGACAGGGAATCCCCCTGAAATATTCCTCGCTGGATCCTTATGTTAGGAATGATATACTGACCATTTTCATAGAAACATGATGGCAGAAAATGACCACATGGCCCATCTAGTGTGCCGTTCCTTATCAACTATCAACAGTCCCCTTTTTACCTTTAGAGATCCTCTGTGTTTGTCCATGCTTTTTTGAATTCAGATATTGTCCTCATTCTACCACCTTCACTGGGGGACTATTCCACAGATCTACCACTCTTTCTGTAAAGAAATATTTCCGCATATTACTCCCGAGTCTGTCCCCTATGTCCCCTCGTAGCAGAGCTTGCTTTCAATCAAGAGGCTCTCCTCCTGTTCATTTATGCCACGGAGGTATTTAAACATTTCAATCATATCACCTCTATCCCGCCTTTCCTCTAAAGTATACATATTAAGATCCTTAAGTCTGTCCTCATATGCTTTATAACGAAGACCACTAACCATTTTAGTAGCTGCCCTCTATACCAACTCCAATCTGTTTTATATCCTTTTGAAGATGCAATCTCCAGAACTGCACACAATATTTCAAATGAGGTCGCACCAAAGACTTAGTACCTCTGTATATCACTTCCTTTCTTCTGCTAGCCATTCCTCTCCCTATGCACCCAAGCATCCCTCTAGCTTTCGCAGTCACCTTTCCTACCTGTTTAACTACTTTAAGATCATGAGACACCGCCCTCCCTAAAAGTGAAAGACTTCGACCTCATACCCAAACAGGAGGTACGCTATCTGGGAGTAATAATTGACCAATGCCTGTCATGGGAGACCCACACGCAGAACATCACCAAATCATTCTACCATAAACTAAGAACCCTCCGACATCATCTACGTCTGCTCCTCGAAACCTCGGACTTCCGTTCGGTGGCAAAAGCACTCATCCTCCCTCATCTAGACTATTCCAACATCATCCTTCATGGTATGCCGAAGCACACCCTCGAGCCACTGCAACTTGCCATGAACACAGCTGCCCAGACAATCCTATCCACATCCAGACATGACCACATCACTCCCATTCAATGTTCCCTCTAATTTTCTGTAGGTTGTGTGCGCATAAAATATCAGCTGTGTGCAGCTTTTGAAGGAAGGTTAAATTTTTGTGCGCCACATAACGACACTCGGAGTTATATACTTTAAAATTTGACTACACGTCAGAATACAGTATGTACACCACATTGATTTTAATCAAATTAAATGAAAATAGACGATTACCAAATGAAGCGGGAAATTTCTAGTAATTACAATCATAACTTTTAAATTTTAAGACGTCTGTGTTGTTTTCGATCAGAATCAGAGTTGTAATTTTTGTGCGCTCTGTTGTAAAGTATGTGTGCTCACTCGGCGAGGTGTGTGCGCGCGCACACGCGCACAGCTTAGAGGGAACAGTGCTCCCATTCTAATTCAGCTTCACTGGCTCCCCATAGCTAGTCACCTGACCTACAAAACAATTTTACTCACTTCCAAGGCCATGCATACAATGTCAGCAACCTCACTATCAGAACTGATACAAAGGACACCGGAGACCAGGACAAGGAGAACGTGCTCGGTCAACTTTCTCATAACCCCATCAACAATAAGGACCTGTACCCAGTCAACCAAGAACCGCACCTTCTCCCTTTTTGCACCAACGCAATCCACCCAACAACAGGAGTAGGAGAGCAGCGAATCTCAACACCATCTGCCTCCCGAGATCATTCACAAAGGCTAATGCCTGTACCACTAACAGAGCTTTCTCGTTTACAGCTCCTACACTCTGGAATCGGTTACCAAGTGATCTGCGTAAAATCTATGATCTAAAGGACTTTAGAAAGGAGCTTAAGACACACCTTTTCAAGTCCCATTACAACCTAACATCATGAGCTACACGCAACCGTGTGTAAATATACATATACATATGCAGACCACTTATAAAATTTTACAGTTTAGTCAATTGTAAATATGTAGATAACAATCATGTGTAAATATGTATATAGCGATCAACTGTAAGCCTGTAACCTGTATTCTGCTGTGCCCCCCCCCCCCCCTCTAATCAGAGTGTTTTAATCTAATTCCTGGCCAGTACAGCCAACATCACCATTTGTAACAACCGCTGCTGATCACTGGAAGCAGCGGGATATAAATGTACGCTAAATAAATAAATAAATAAAATAACCTCAACCATACGTGCTATCCCGGACCTAACAACCTTTAGGAAGGCACTGAAGACTCATCTTTTCTAACTGACGTGCAACTGCCCACCCGAGACCAGCTACACAAACACAGACAAGGAAGGACTTGCGACATAAATACACAAAGGAAAACAGCAAACGGCGCACAACAATGAATGTGCCATCATACAAGACTGGTACCCCTTCTCACCATGCTCACCTTGCTCTACCCCGTCTCACCTCACCCCTGGGTTACCCTTTTCTCACCCTTGTGCTACCCATTTTATACACATTAGAGTGTTATAATTAGACATGTTTGTACCCAAAAGGGCTGTAGTTTATACCCTCTAGAGTTGTTAGGATTAGACATGTTTGTACCCATTAAGGTTGTATTGCTGTAGATTGTAAGCTCGGAAGAGCAGGGAATGTCTCTTGTTTGTTCCTATTGTAAACCGTGCTGATTTTAAATAGCGCAGTATATAAAACCAAATACATTAAATAAATGAGACACAATCACGCTCTTCTTTTGTGGACAGAAGTACTTCACCCCCTGTACTATATCGCTCCTTTGGATTGCTGCAGCCCAAATGCATGACCTTGCATTTTTTAACATTTAAATCTCAGCTGCCAAATTCTAGACTATTCTTCAAGCTTAGCTAGATTCCTCCTCCATATTATTTACACATTTCTGGATGTCTACTCTATTGCAGACTTTGGTATCATCTGCAAAAAGGCAAAACTTACTTGACAGCCCATCTGCAATATCACTAACAAAGATGTTAAAAAGAATCGGACCAAGGACAGATCCCTGGGGCACATCACTGGTAACCTCCTTTCTCCTCAGAGTGAGCTCCATTTGCCTGTGCCCTTTGTCACCTCCCACTCAACCAGTTTCTAACCCAAGCAATAACTTTATGGTCCATCCATAAGTCTCCTCAGAGTGTGGTTTGCCACATTGTCATAGTGAACTTAATATATTTTATCAAACCAGGATTTTTTTTATACATGTCAAGACAATTCATTATCCATGCACGTGGGACGCTGGCAAAAGCTTTCTTATAATCAATCCATGCTATACTGATATTTTTGCTTTTCTTAGTGCTGGCCATGATGGCCTTATTTAACATTAACTGGTCTTTGGTGCCATATACTTCTCTCTTATTGCCTTTTTACTCTATTGCCATGATAGTTCCACATTAGGAACCACCACACAGGAAAAAGATTTAGGTGTCATTGTGGATACCATGTTAAAACCCTCGGCCCAGTGTGCAGCGGCGGCCAAGAGAGAAAATAGAATGCTAGGTATGATAAGGAAAGGAATGGAAAATAAAACAAAAGATATTATAATGCCTCTATATCGTTCCATGGTGAGACCGCACCTTGAATATTGTGTGCAATTCTGGTCGCCGTATCTTAAAAAGGATATAGCGATTTTAGAAAAGGTACAGAGAAGAGCCACCAAAATGGTAAAGGGGATGGAAGGATACTCCTATGAAGAAAGGCTAAAAAGGTTAGGGCTCTTTAACCTGGAAAAGAGACGGCTGAGGGGAGATATGATAGAAGTCTATAAATTAATGAACGGAGTGGAACGGGTAAACGTAGATCGATTGTTTACATTATCAGAATATAGAAAGACTAGGGGACATGCAATGAAGCTACAGGGTAAACTATTTAAGACTAATAAAAGAAAATATTTTTTCACTCAACGTGTAATCAAACTCTGGAATTTGTTACCGGAGGATGTAGTAAAGGCTGTTAGCTGGGTTTAAAAAAGGTTTGGACAAGTTCCTGGAGGAAAGGTCCATAAACCATTATTAAGAAGTGACCGAAGATATCAATGCTTGACCCAGTACAAGCATTGTGGAACTTGTGTCTCTTGGGGAAACTGCTAGGTACATATGACCTAGATTGGCCACTGTTGGAAACAGAATAACTGGGCTTGGTGGACCTTGGTCTGACCCAGTATGGCATATCTTATGTTCTTATGTTCTTAGTATTAGACTTGATATGATCATTTATTATGCCTGCATCTATTGCAGTGAACAGCTTATAGATTGTAGGTAGACAAGTTATTGGTCTATACTTGTTGGGAGTGTTACTGGGGTCTCCTTCTGTAGTAAGCCACTGTGGTGGTAAGTCTGGCTGCGTAAACAATTGATTGTTGCAAGTCACCAGGTCTGGGTGGAGTGATGTTTGTTTGAACCAAACATTGGTTACTCCATCTGGGCCAGGACTCTTCCAGTTTGGGGCTGGTTTTATCCTGCTCACCAGCTCGTTTGTCCCTGTAGGCCTTTACGTAGGTGTGATGTCTGGTTGCTCTACATGCAGGACTCTTCCAGTTTGGGGCTGGTTTTATCCTGCTCACCAGCTCGTTTGTCCCTGTAGGCCTTTACGTAGGTGTGATGTCTGGTTGCTCTACACGCAGGAGTCTTTAGAAAAAGCATTCTGCTTCCTGATTGTGCTTTATAGGGTCCTCGTATAGTTTTCTCCAGAAGCTTTCTTTTTCGGCTTTGGTTGTTGGTGCTGCTGTTATCTTAATGCTCTTTCCCAATTCCCTGTAAAATTGTTTTGGGTTCTCTCTAACTAGCTTATTGTGAGATCTTTTTGGTTTTCTTCCTATCTTTGCAGTTTTTGTCCTTCTGCAGCTACTTTCAGTTTATTGTTGGAACATAACCTCACTGAAATTTATATCATGCTGTGTTCACTTCTGGAGGCCATATCTCAAAAAGGATAGAAGGGCAGATGATGGTCCAGAGAGACACCCAAAATGATGTGGGGTTTTGAATCGGGCATCAATTGAGAGAAAGCTCAAAAATGTAAATGAATCTTAATATATTTCCTAAAATATATTTATTTTAAAAATCTCTAATCTTCCTATCTTATTGGTGTCCAAGGCACACTGTAGAGCAGTGCTTCTCCACCCTCCCCTGGAGGCACGGGAGCCACTTGGGTTTTCAGAGTACCCCAGTAAATCATGCTGGGTCTCACTAGGACCTAAACAAGGGCAGTTTTGCATCTGTTTCTTCGCTCAGCACTTTCGGCATGATATTTAACAATGAAACACGCTGACAGACAGTAAGACACACACAGGACAATATAGAACTATAACACTCGGTTACAAACTAATCAACGCTAAGTCCCCAAAGCTAACTATGCCCTAATATGCCCAATATATCCTGAACCAATTAGACCCTTGTTTATGCTATGCTACTATTCTTTGAACAGGGTATATACACTGTATACTACACTGTTTACAATTTACACTATTACTGCAAGTTTAATTGTACTCTGTTCCATTTGTTGTATAACCTTTGAGTTCAAGTTAAATGTAAACCTCTTTGACTTACGGATAAAGCAGTATTGAAATGTTAAATGATATAAATTTTGTATGTATTGAAAACTCATTGTATCCCTAAACAAAGACATGGAGAGGGGTGGCCTGCACAGTGTGTCAGGTGCACCTACTCGTGCCATCTTACTGGGCAGACTAGATGGATCATACTGGTCTTTATCTGCCGTCATTTACTATGTTACTATGTCTCATACATAGCGACTGTGGTAATTTCAAAACATGATTGACAGACTAGGTGTGCCTCTAGTAGAGGGTTGGAAAACCACTACCCCAGAGGAGAGGAGAGAAATTTTAAGTACCTGAAAGATATTAATATTCAAGAAGTGAACCTCTTTCGATGCAAAGAGAACTAGGGGTTTACAAAAACAATCATGGAAAGAAAGCATTGGGTATCTCGGCTCAAAACAGCAGTGACATGACATGTTTGCACTTCTGAGAAGAGGGAGGTAACCTGAACAGAGCAGCAGTTAAGAAGTCACCTTGTAATATGACGCTCTGAAGATGTAGACTTAGGAACATCATGGTGAGGGTGATGGATGCAGAGAGCAGCAGCAGAACTGAGAAGGCATAGGAGGCTTGATGATAAGCAGATGGCAGTCGAGCATTGCCTCTTGGAGAGAGGCATTGAGGGGGGGGGGCAGTGGCACTGCTGTAATAGGTTTGGGCAGGGGCCAGAGTGTGGGCAGTCGGCTCTTTATCTCATTTGTTGTGATCTCCAGGAACAAGCAGGAATGAGTCTTCACATATGGGTACGTCGGTACCGACGGAGCCTGCGCGGGAACGCTCCCCAGCTTCCCAAAAAGGAAAGTCTTTGGGAGCATCCCACAGCGCCTGCGTGCTGCCTTCCCGCCTTTCCTAACCGCCTCTCCTCAGTTCTTCTTTGCCGCGGAGCCAGCAGGTCGTGTTCCTGTCACCGCTGAAGAAGTTCTTTATTTTATTTCTTTGGTCGCGCGTCTGCCTTCCTCGACGTTGGACCGGTACCGCCGATCTGTCTTTCTATTTCTTAAAAAAAAAAAAAAAAACCCTCACTTAGTGTGTTTTTCCTCTTGGGCCTTAGGCCTCACGAGTAATTTCCCCATGGAAAAATCAGCCTCCGGGTTCAAAAAATGCACTAAGTGTAGCGGTACTATTTCTATTACCGACACCCATGAATGGTGTCTTAAATGTTTGGGTCCTGACCATTCCGTTTCTGAATGTCCATCCTGTTCCTTGATGTCTAAACGGGGTTTACAGAACCGAGCAGCTAAGCTCCATGTGCTGTTTCCCTCTGATGCAGTTTCAGTGACATCGACATCTTCCATGGCTTCCACTTCCTCTCATGGATCTCAGGTAACCAAACATAACATAAGAACATAAGATATGCCATACTGGGTCAGACCAAGGTCCATCAAGCCCAGTATTCTGTTTCCAGCCGGTCCTCGAAGGGCAAATCTCCTAAGCATCGAGATGCCTCTGGGCTTGTCCTCGAGGATCCTGCACCGACAAAACAACCCCGGCGGGAAGCTCCGGCTTCCAAAGCTCCTCCTATGGGGTTACAGGTTGACATCGATGGCACAGCCTCAACCGATCACCTGTTAGAATGCTCTGGGGTACCGGCGCAACCTTCCCTTACCGACTTCCAGACATTCATGGCGTCGATGGATCACAATGTCCTCTCCATGCAGCAGGCTATTACGGCCTAAATTCAAGCTGTGACGCCGCTGATACCACAACGAAACCCGTTGTCGGTATCAGTACCGGTACCGACTGCATCGACATCAACCAGGATGCTGACTACAGCGGTTCCCTGTTCAGGGATGCTCATCGGTACCGAACTGGCACCGATGACGCCCGATGTCGATACCGCTCGATACGCGTATCGAGCTTTAGAAGAACACCCTGACAGGCGATACTTTGAATCCTCTGAAGATTCTGATACATCAGAGGAGTCTCCTGAAGTATCTATACCTCTTCCTGAGGAACCTTCTTCTCCAAAAAGAAGGATGTCTCCTCCAGAGGACTTGTCCTTTCAAGACTTCATAAGAGAAGTAGCTAAAGGACTCTCTATTTCAGTTACTTCTGAGTCAGAGCCTAGAGCAAAAAAATTGGACATTTTAGGTTATTCTAAGGCTCCTAAGGAGGCAGTCACCTTGCCAATCCATGAGATTCTTTATGAACACATGATTGACTTATGGGAGACTCCTCTCACTATCTCTCCTCATTCTCGAAGATTGGACACTATATATCGTGTCCCTCCTTGTCCTGGTTTTCATAAGACACAGCTTCCTCACCATTCTATTGTGGTGCAGTCCAGCTATGAAAAGGATAAAGAGTGCAAAAAGACACTCCTCTGCTCCTCCAGGAAGAGAATGTAGGACTTTGGATGCTTTTGGTAGGAAAATCTTCCAAGCCAGTATGCTCATTGCCAGAATCAACTCCTATAGTTTCTATATGGGTATGTTTCTAAAAGAAGTGGCAGATAAACTGCACACTTTCCTCCCTCTTCCAGAGGATAAGAGGGAAGAATTCCTCCTTTGGCTTAAGCATACTCAAGACATTTCAAAGTTTTCCAACCGTGCAGCGTTTGACTCCTTTGAGGGTGCCAGCAGAGCTTCGGCCATTGCCATAGCTGCTCGCAGGATTGCTTGGCTCCAAGCTTCTGATTTGGAACCTTGGGTCCAAGATGGCTTAGGGAATCTTCCCTGTACAGGTGAAAACCTGTTTGGCAAAGAATGGCAAATTAAAGCCACCCAAATGGATGCTGAAAATTCTGTTCAGGATAGACTTTCAAAGTCAACCTCCATTCCTGCCAAGGAAAAAGCCTTTCAAGAAGTCTTTTTACAAAAAGGGCAGATTCTCTTCTGCTTCTGGCCAACAATCTTCTACAGGTCGCTTTGCTACTAAGCGTCAGCAGCCTAAACAGGCCAGGCCTAAGTCTACAGGGGCTGCTGCAACTCAGCAGACCCAACCTCCTCAGGGTTTTTGACTTGATGCTAGAGAACTTAGCCTTTCTGGCTCTAAAACAGCCAGAACCTCTCACCATCCCAGGAATGTTTAGTTCATTTTGCTCCCAGATGGGAGCAAATTACATCAGAGCAGTGGACCCTCTCCATCATAAGGGAGGGCTACAAGCTTCATTTCTCAAACCTTCCTCCTTACACCATGGTGAGACACTTCAATTCTCCAACATCTCTTCTCGACCTTCTAGGTCAGGAGGTGGCTACCCTTCTTGCCCAAGGGGCAATAGAAGAAGTTCCTCTTCAACAGGGGTCAGGGTTTTACTCCCCCTAATTTCTAATTCCAAAGAAAACGGGGGGGATACAGACCCATATTAGATCTCAGGGAATTGAACAAATTTCTATGCAAGGAGAAGTTCAAGATGCTTTCTTTAGGCACTCTCCTTCCATACCTTCAAAGTCAGGATTGGCTTTGTTCTCTAGATCTCAAGGATGCGTACACACATATCCTCATCCATCCATCTCACAGGAGATTCCTCCGTTTTCTTTTCCAAGGAAAACATTATCAATACAGAGTGCTTCCTTTTGGTCTGGCCTCTGCTCCAAGAGTGTTCACCAAATGCATGGCAACAGTAGCTGCATTTCTGTGCACTCTGTGAATATTTATATTCCCATATCTGGACGACTGGCTCATCCGAGCTCCATCTCGGTCAGAGGCCCAGATTTCCCTGAACCGCACAAGGAGCATTCTGCAGTATCTGGGACTTGTGGTAAACCTCCCAAAGTCTCAACTCATCCCCACTCAGTCCCTAGAGTTCATAGGGGCCTGGTTGGATACTACCACTGCAAGGGCCTACCTTCCCCAGGCCCGTTGCCAACGTCTAATTCAGTTAGCCTCCCAGGTTCAATCAAAGAACCACTTAACTACCCGGGAGATGCTACAACTGCTAGGCCACATGGCATCCACAGTACATGTGGTGCCCTATGCTCACCTTCACATGAGAGCAGCTCAATGGACTTTGTCCAACCAGTGGACTCAAGCATCAGGAGCTCTCTGACCAAATAGCAACCTCCAAACGTCTTTTTTGGTCTCTCCAGTGGTGGATGTCCACCAAAAATCTGTTGCTGGGGTCTCCCTTCCAACAGTTGTTGCCCCAGGCAACCCTCACAACAGATGCCTCCCAAACAGGTTGGGGAGCTCATCTACAAGACCTCTCCACTCAAGGCACTTGGTCTCCACAGGAGACCTCTCTTCATATCAACCACTTGGAGCTTCGAGCAGTTTTTCTTGCTCTCAAGGTCTTTCATACCCTCCTCAGCTACAAGACCGGGAAAAATGATAGAAACCATCATAAAGAATAAAATTACTCAGCATGTAGATAGTCATGAACTAATGAGAGACAGCCAACATGGCTTTAGACAAGGAAGATCTTGTCTTACTAATCTGTTATGTTTTTTTGAAGGAGTGAATAATCAGGTGGACAAAGGTGAGTCGGTTGATATTGTGTATCTGGACTTTCAGAAAGCCTTTGACAAGGTCCCTCATGAGAGACTTTTGGCAAAACTAAAGAGTCATGGGATAGGAGGCAGTGTGCTATTGTGGATCAGGAACTGGTTAAAAGATAGAAAGCAGAGGGTAGGGCTAAATGGCCAATTTTCCCAATGGAGAAAGGTGAATAGTGGTGTACCCCAGGGATCTGTGCTGGGTCTGCTGCTTTTTGACATATTCATAAATGACCTGGAAAGTGGAATAACGAGTGAAGTTATCAAATTTGCAGATGACACAAAACTATTTAAAGTTGTTAAAACCCAAGAGGATTGTGGAAAACTGCAAGAGGATTTTGATAAATTGGAAGACTGGGCATCAAAATGGCAGATGAAATTTAATGTGGACAAGTGCAAGGTTATGCACCTAGGGAAGAACAACCCAAACTATGGTTACACGATGCAAGGTTCCACATTAGGAACCACCACCCAGGAAAAAGATTTAGGCGTCATTGTGGATACCATGTTAAAACCCTCAGCCCAGTGTGCAGCAGCAGCCAAGAGAGCAAATAGAATGCTAGGTATGATAAGGAAAGGAATGGAAAATAAAACAAAGGATATTATAATGCCTCTATATCGTTCCATGGTGAGACCACACCTTGAATATTGTGTGCAATTCTGGTCGCCCTATCTTAAAAAGGATATAGAGTTATTAGAAAAGGTTCAGAGAAGAGCCACCAAAATGGTAAAGGGGATGGAAGGATACTCCTATGAAGAAAGGCTAAAAAGGTTAGGGCTCTTTAACCTGGAAAAGAGACGGCTGAGGGGAGATATGATAGAAGTCTATAAATTAATGAGCGGAGTGGAACGGGTAAACGTAGATCGATTGTTTACCTTATCAGAATATAGAAAGACTAGGGGACATGCAATGAAGCTACAGGGTAAACTATTTAAGACTAATAAAAGAAAATATTTTTTCACTCAACGTGTAATCAAACTCTGGAATTTGTTACCGGAGGATGTAGTAAAGGCTGTTAGTGTAGCTGGGTTTAAAAAAGGTTTGGACAAGTTCCTGGAGGAAAGGTCCATAAGCCATTATTAAGAAGGGACCCAGGATATCAATGCTTGAACCAATACATTGTGGAACCTGTGTCCCTTGGGGAAACTGCTAGGTACATATGACCTAGATTGGCCACTGTTGGAAACAGAATACTGGGCTTGATGGACCTTGGTCTGACCCAGTATGGCATATCTTATGTTCTTAAGACAGTCCTCATTCACACGGACAATCAAGTAGCCATGTTTTACATAAACAAACAAGGAGGAACTGGCTCTGTCGCTTTGCAACGAAGCTCTAAGATTGTGGGCCTTCGTCAGAGAGCACCAAATCCATCTCCTGGCTGTATACCTTCCAGGAATCCAAAACTCTTGGGCAGACAGACTCAGTCGAGTTCTGCTTCCACACGAATGGTCCCTGCACATGGACCAGGTACTCAGAATCTTCCAAGAATGGGGAACCCCGGACATAGACCTCTTTGCAAGTCCGTGGAATGCCAAACTTCCCCGGTTCTGTTCCAGAATTCCGTGTCAGGGAGTTCAGGCCAAGGATGCCTTCCTCCTTCATTGGGGCCAAGGCTTCCTGTATGCCTTTCCACCCATTCCCTTGATTCCCAAGACTCTCTTCAAACTCCAGAGGGATCAAGGATCCATGATCCTCATAGCTCCACGCTGGCCACGCCAAGTGTGGTACCCTCTACTTCTGCATCTCTCCCAAGCCCCCTCCCTGGACTTGGGAGCTGCTCCAGACCTTCTGTCCCAGGAGGAGGGGACTTTATGGCACCCAAACCCCAAGTCACTTCACCTCAGAGCTTGCTTGCTGAAGGCCTAGACTTTCAAGGTTTGAATCTTTCTCAGCAAGTGAAGGATATCCTCCATGCTTCCAGGAAACCTTCTACCAGGCGTTCCTATGCTTTCAAATGGAAAAGGTTTTCCATTTGGTGTACTGAAGAGTCTTGACCACTGTTCCCTCTAAGCTGTGCGCGTGTGCGCGCGCACACACCTCGCCGAGTGAGCGCACATACTTTACAACAGAGCGCACAAAAATTGCGGTTCTGATTCTGATAGAAAACACAGACGTTCTTAAAATTGAAAAGTTGTTGTGTATTTATGGTTTTCACAAGTGCTACAATATTTTCTAGTGCAATAAATGTGATGTACATACTGTATTCTGATGTGTAGTCAAAATTTAAAGTATATAACTCCAAGTGTCGTTATGTGGCGCACAAAAATTTTACCTTCCTTCAAAAGCTGCACAGCTGATATTTTATGCGCACACAACCTACAGAAAATTAGAGGGAACATTGGTCTTGACCCTTTAGCACTGCCTTTGAATTCTTTATTGGAATATCTCCTGCATCTTTCCAATGCAGGCCTTAAGACGAATTCAGTAAGAGTCCATTTGAGTGCTATTGCAGCATCCCTTAAGCCCATCAATGGACAACCTATCTCCTCTCATCCTCTTACTGCAAGATTCATGAGAGGCCTAACTTTAACTAAACCTCCCATCAGGCCTCCTCCGGTGGCATGGGACTTAAATCTGGTTCTTACATAAGAACATATAAGAACATAAGATATGCCATACTGGGTCAGACCAAGGTCCATCAAGCCCAGTATTCTGTTTCCAACAGTGGCCAATCTAGGTCATACGTACCTAGCAGTTTCCCCAAGGGACACAGGTTCCACAATGCTTGTATTGGTTCAAGCATTGATATCCTGGGTCCCTTCTTAATAATAGTTTATGGACCTTTCCTCCAGGAACTTGTCCAAACCTTTTTTAAACCCAGCTACACTAACAGCCTTTACTACCTCCTCCGGTAACAAATTCCAGAGTTTGATTACACGTTGAGTGAAAAAATATTTTCTTTTATTAGTCTTAAATAGTTTACCCTGTAGCTTCATTGCATGTCCCCTAGTCTTTCTATATTCTGATAAGCTTATGAAGCCACCCTTTGAACTCTTAGCCACCACCTCCTTGAAATTTCTTTCCTGGAAGGTTATTTTCCTCATTGCAGTCACCTCAGCTCGCCGCATCAGTGAACTGCAGGCTTTAGTGGCTAATCCTCCTCCTTATACAAGGTTCCACCATGATAAGGTAGTCCTTAGGACCAATCCACACTTCATGCCTAAAGTGGTCTCACCTTTTCATCTTAATCAAGAGGTGTATTTACCTGTATTTTTTCCAGCTCCTTATGCATCAAGTGCAGAGAGGAATCTTCATACTCTGGATTGTAAGAGAGCTCTTGCTTTTTACTTGCACAGGACACAGCAACATAGAAAGTCTTCCCAACTCTTTGTTGCTTTTGATCCCTCTCATCTGGGACTTCCAGTCTCTAAAAGAACACTGTCCAATTGGATTGCTCAGTGTATTTCCTTTGCCTACCAGAGTAAGAACCTTTCTCTGGACAGCCATGTCACAGCTCATAATTATTTTATTTTTTATTTGGACAACTTTTATATACCGCTGCTTCCAAGGATCAGCAGCGGTTTACATTATAACAAACAGAACAGGTACATTGAACTTTAAGAACTAGGAATATTTTACATTATAACAAATTGGTTTTACATTATAACAAATCAAATATCAATACAATTGATTTAGAACTTTATAAGTTAGTTTACATTATTACAGATATTACATTATTACAGGTATTGTATAATGCAATACTAGTATAAATGTATTACAGTATAAAATAACATAATGTGAGGGCCATGGCAGCCTCTATGGCTCATCTAAATTCTGTGTCCATCGACCAAATCTGTCGAGCGGCCACCTGGGCCTCGGTTCATACCTTCACAGCCCATTACTGCTTGGACAAGGACTCCCGCCGGGATGCCTTGTTTGGTCAGGCTGTTCTCAAACACCTGTTCCATTAATCAACTCCTTCCCTCCTTCCCTGGATAAATGCCTGAGTTCCATAGGAGCAGGTAGAGCCCTTCCCAGGGCCTCATAACCTTGGATCTCCCAAGGTGAAAACTCATTCCTGCTTGTTCCTGGAGATAGCACAGTTACTTACCTTTAACAGGTGATCTCTGGGAACAGCAGGAATAAGTCTTCACAACCCACCCACCTCCCCTAGGAGTTGTATCTTTCCATCTATCTTTCCTTTCCTCTCTCTCTTTGTCTCAGCTTTAAAACTCGAACTGAGGAGAGGCGGTTAGGAAAGGCGGGAAGGCAGCGCGCAGGCGCTGTGGGATGCTCCCAAAGGCTTTCCTTTTTGGGAAGCTGGGGAGCGTTCCCGCGCAGGCTCCGTCGGTACCGACGTACCCATATGTGAAGACTTATTCCTGCTGTTCCCAGAGATCACCTGTTACAGGTAAGTAACTGTGCTTTACTGCTGTTCAGGTTAGTGGGGAAAGTGGTCTGGTCAAGTAGGGACTTGTTTGGAATCGTGGGCGAGTGCAGTGCTTGGTACTTTTGTTTGCTCCCGCTGTGAATAAGAATGGGCTGGTTGTAAGCATAGTGCTGCGTAAAGTTGTGATATAGGAGTGGTAAGATACACAATGATTTTTTTTCTTTATCTCTTACAGAGGCGTGGGAGCCAGATTGTCCAGAAGAGTCTCTGCCCTCCTGTCCTGTCACTGTGTGCATGGAGGACTTTACGTTCAAGACCCCAGAGCAGGTATCGGAGACTCCAAGTGTGACACAGTGCCTTAGTGTCCTTCCTGTCCAGGTCCCACACGGCTCCTAAAGCGTGTAGAGGTCTATAAATTAATGAATGGAGTGGAACGGGTAAATGTACATCGGTTGTTTATGCCATCAAAAAGTAGAAAGACTAGGGGACAAGCAATGAAGCTACAACGTAACGTATTTAAGACTGAGAGAGAATATTTTTTTTACTCAACGCATAATCAAACTTTGGAATTCGTAACCAGAGGATGTAGTAAAAGCTGTTAGTGTGGCTGGGCTTAAAGGTTTGGACAAGTTCCTGGAGGAAAGTTCCATAAACCATTATTAAAGAGGACCCGGGAAATCCACTGCTTGCCCCAGGCCAAGTATTTTGGAATCTGTGCCTTTTTGGGAACCTGACAGGTATTTGTGACCTGGATTGGCCACTGTTGGAAACAGGATACTGGGCTTGATGGACCTTGGTCTGACCTAGTATGGCACGTCTTATGTTCTTATATGGAAAGGCGGAAATTGTACAATGGGGAAATATATGTAAATCCTGTTTAGGTCGCCTCCGATAACAGATTCCAGAGTTTGTTTGCATATTGAGCGAAAAAATATTTTCTCCAGGACCAAGCAGTAAGTCAGTCCTCACATATGGATGACATCGATGCCGATGGAGCCCCTGCGGAGCATTTCCCCAGCTTTCTATGAAAGCCTTTGGGAATACTGCATGCATGCGCGGTCCCCTTCCCGCCTAAAGGTGCCATCTTGCCCAGTCTCTCTTTTTCCGTGGAGCCCGTCGGACGTTTGTCCTAGTTCACCCGGAAAACAGTTCGATTTTTTTCTTGGAATCCCTGCGATTTCTTCGTGGTTTTTTCTCCGGTTCGACGCCGGTTCCCCTTCTCACCGGGTTTGGTACACCGGTATCGAGCCCGATCTTATTTGTTTTGTTTTTGCCCTTCGTGGCTGGCATTCGTGCCCTTTTTTCTTTTTCCCTGGGAGGCCGGGACTTTGACCTCGCGGGGGCTCTTTTTTCCCCGATGGCTTCCAGTGGTTTTAAGTGTGATCGGTGCAAGAAACTAATGTCTCTCACCGACACCCACGACTGCTGCCTTCGGTGCCTTGGTCCTGATCATGATCCTAAGATCTGTTGACCATGTGGGAAAATGTCCACTAAGGCATTGCAAAGTCGTCAGTACCAAAAGGAAAGGCTTTTCTCTGATTCGGCCTCCGGCCGGGCCTGGACCTCGTCTGAGGCCTCGACGTCTCGGGAGTCTGACCCCTGAGCATCGTCAGGGTTCCTCGGACAGGGGGTCCCCCGAGCGGGAGCGAAAGAGGAAGAAGTGGCTCGCGAGGGCGTCATCGTCGGAGGTCCCTGGCTCCTCGAGGGCTAGGTCTCGGACCCCCGACCGCCATCCCGGGCCCGTGGAACAGGAGAAGCCGTCGAATGTCCCTCGTATGGAGCCGGAGTCTGCTGGACACGTAAATCCTGTTGTCCTCGAGGACTCTCCTCCCAGGGAGCCGACGTCGGGCCCGGCGCCACGGGGCCCGAGTCGGTGGCTGCTGAGTCTCCTGAGCTGGGTCTCAGGCTGACAGCCTTGGAGTGCAGACTGCCTTCATGGATCAGCAGCGGGTGCTGATGGCCAGCCTCGCTGGCGCATCTGCCCCGACCACCGGGACATTGACATCGAAGTCGACCCCGGAGACCGAGCTGATACTCGAGACCATGAAGGCTCGGTCGTCCTTGGTCACAGTCACCCTCGACCTCCCGGTCGGGACCAAGGGTGTCTACGCCGGTGCCTTCGGCATCGGAGCGGGTGCTGCCCGGCCCCGCGCGGTCGGAGCCCGACTCCTCCTCAGACAAGTCCGCCTGGGAGACGGAGGACGAGGAGTCCCCCGATACCTTCAAGACTCGGTACGTCCCGTCGGACTCACCACAGTCTGAGCCCCGAAGTAGATCCCTTCCGGAGGATACCCGGTTCTCGGAGTTTGTTCGGGATATGGCCACTGCTTTGGCGATCCTGGCGGACCCCGAGGAGGAGCCTCGAGCCGAAGAGCTCGAGGCCCTCCAGTATGACTCTCCTCTGAAGGAGGCCTTTACTGTGCCGGTTCCTCCGATGCTGGAAAGCCTCCTCTTCCGGATGTGGGAGGCACCGGCCTCGGCGCCGGTTCTAAGCAAGCGGGTCGATTCCATTTATCGACTCCGTAAGAGCCCTGGTTTTCAGAAGGCACAGCTACCGCACCATTACATGGTGGAGGAATCGGCCATGCATAGTCTGAAAAGCCAGAAGATGCACTTCGCCGTGCCCCCCGGCCGGGAGGCCCGGAACCTGGATGCGTTTGGTAGAAAGTGTTTCCAGGGCTCGATGCTTGCTTGCCGTGTCCAGTCTTACCAGCTGTACATGGGCATGTACTTGCGGGATCTGGCAAAGGTGCTTGCCGGGTTCTCTGCTGGTCTCTCCGGGGAACCTTTGCAGAGGTTCAAGTCCTTGTCTTCGGGGATCTGGGAATGCTCTAAGTTCATGTCCCGAGCAGCCTACGATGGCTTCGAGTCCTCGGCCTGTGTTGCGGCAGCCGGCATCGCGGCTCGACGCCAGGCATGGCTGCAGTCATCGGACCTCGAGCCATGGGTTCAAGACAAGTTAGTCGATGTCCCTTGCCGAGGTGAGAACCTTTTTGGCAAGCCCATGGCCGAGAAGGCTGCTGAGCTCGAAACCGAGCATCTCACGAGGACAAGGCTGTCTAGAAAGACTTCTGCCCCTTCACATAAGAAGAAGGGCTCGGATAAGAAGTCCTTTTACCCGAGGAAGGCGACTGCCTACAAACAGTTCCCACTGCAGAAGGCCCCCAAGCCTCCGGCTCCTGCTGCCACTCAGCAGGGTGGGGGTTTTTGACTCCCAAGGCATAGCCTCTCTGTCTCTGCTGTCCCATCCCTGTACAGGAGGTCAACTAGCCCTGTTTGCCCACCGGTGGCCACCCATTACAGGAGACAGTTGGGTTTTAAGCATAGTCCACAAGGGCTACATGCTTCATTTTCATCAGTTGCCTCCTCCCTTCTTTCTAGGAGAGCCTTTAAGGCCTCCTCTCCATACAGCCCTCCAGGAGCTTCAGGGTCTGTTGTGAGACAAGGCGGTGGAGCCTGTGCCTCCCCACCTCCAAGGTCACGGGTTCTACTCCAGGTACTTCCCAGTACCAAAGAGAACCGGCAGCCTCAGGCCTATTTTCGACCTCAGAAACCTCAAGTTCCTAGAGAGAAAAGTTCAAGATGCTTACTCTTGGAACACTTCTGCCCTATCTCCAGCAGGGAGATTGGCTATGCTCCTTAGATCTAAAGGATGCGTACACTCACATCCTCATTCATCCAGACCACAGAAAGTACCTCAGGTTCATTGTGGGAGGAAACCATTATCAATACAGAGTACTGCCTTTCGGCCTCGCCTCCGCCCCCAGGGTCTTTACCAAATGTCTGGCGGTGGTGGCAGCCTACCTGAGAAATCAGGGTATCTTTGTCTTCCCCTACCTGGACGACTGGCTCATCAGAGGTCAGAAGTGCCAGGAGGCCAGGCAAGCCACCCTCCTCACTATGTCTCTACTTCAGCACCTGGGGTTTGTCATCAACTTCGCAAAGTCCACTTTGCTCCCCTCCCAAAACTTGAAGTTCATAGGGGCAAGGCTGGACTCTCTGTAGGCAAAGGCTTTCTTGCCAGAGGACAGAGCCCAAAGACTGATAGACTTGGCAAACCAGTTTCTAAGCAGGTCACTGGTTTCCGCCAGGCTCTGGCTGAGACTTCTCGGCCACATGGCTTCGACAGTACATGTGACTCCCAATGCCCGGCTCCACATGAGGCCTGCACAGTGGTGCCTCAGAACTCAGTGGACACAAGCCACAGGGAGCCTCAGACAGAGTAAGGGTGTCCAGACCATTCCTGAACTCCGTACACTGGTGGCTGCACCCCCCCCCCCCAACTTGCTGCAAGGGGTGCCTTTTCAGATACCTGGATTCACAGTGGTGTTGACCACCAATGCCTCCCTGCAGGGCTGGGGAGCACACTGTTTGGGCAGGTGCACCCAGGGCCTGTGGTCTCCTTGGGAGGCCACGCAACAGATCAACCTGCTGGAACTCCGGGCTATTCGCTTAGCCCTCAAGACTTTCTCTCAAAACCTGGCTCACCTGTCCGTCTTAGTACAAACAGACAACCAAGTAGCCATGTTTTATGTGAACAAGCAGGGCGGCACTGGGTCCAAGCTCCTTTGTCAGGAGGCACAGGATCTTTGCTTGTTTGCGCTCAAACACATGTTTCTCAAAGCTGTTTACCTCCCTGGCCAGGAGAACTGCCTGGCAGACCGGTAGAGCAGAGTTCTGCAGCCCCACGAATGGCAACTCCATCCATTAGTGGTTCAGAACATTTTCCTGAAATGGGGACTTCCATCCATAGATCTTTGCCAGTCCCCTCAACAGGCAACTGCCCAAGTTCTGCTCCAGGCACCCGCATCCCATGAGGTGGGCAGTGGATGCTTTTCTGATCTCCTGGTCCCAAGGCCTCCTATATGCATTTCCTCCCATGCCTCTGGTGGCCCGAACCCTGTTCAAGGTTCTAGAGGACAAGGCCTTGGTGCTACTAGTAGCTCCCAGGTGGCTGAGGCAGCCTTGGTTTTCACTTCTGCTTCACTGCCTCTAGGGTTGCAGCCCGACCTTCTCTCTCAGGATCAAGGTTCTCTTCTGCACCCAAATCTCAAATCTCTCAATTTGATGGGCTGGAGGCTGCAAGGGTAGTGTTTGGCTCCTTGGGGCCTACCTCCAGAAGTTGAAGAGGTCGTCCTGGCCTCTAGAAAGCAGTCCACTAGGAAAACCTATGCCCTGAAATGGAAAAGATTTTCTGTGTGGTGTCAGCTGCGTACAGAAGATCCTTTCTCCTGTGCTGTGCCAGTAGTGCTTCAGTACCTGCTGCACTTATCCCTTCAGGGACTTAAATCCAATTCTGTTCGGGTCCACCTCTCAGCTCTAGCAGCTCACCACTCACTGGTGGAAGGACACTCTGTCGGTTCACCCCTTGGTGTCCCGGTTCCTCAGAGGCTTGCTCTTGCTCAAGCCTCCTGTCCGTCCTCCAGCCCCTGAGTGGGAGTTCAATGTGGTCTTGCAGCAACTGACTCGCCCACCCTTTGAGCCGTTGGCTACTTGTCCTCTCTGCTTCCTGTCCTGGAAGACACTCTTTGTGGTAGCCCTAACCTCGGCCAGGCGAGTGAGTGAGCTTCAGGCTCTGGTCTGTGACAGGCCTTACACTCGCTTCTATAGGAACAGGGTAGTCCTTAGGACTCATCCTAAGTTCCTCCCAAAGGTTGTCTCCTCTTTCCACCTCAACCAGGAGGTGGTTCTCCCAATATTCTTCCCTAGGCCTCATGCAAGCCAGGCTGAAGCGGTCCTGCACACCCTGGACTGTAGAAGGGCCTTGTCCTTCTACCTTGACCGTACGCAGGGGCATAGAAGGGCTTCTCAGCTCTTCATATCTTTTGACCCTAATAATTTGGGGTTAGCTGTGTCCAAGCGTACCTTGTCCATTTGGGTGGCTGACTGTATCACCTGGGCTTACAAGGCGGCTGACCTTCCCTTGCAGGGTTGGGTCACGGCCCATCGTGTCAGGGCAATGGCTGCCTCAGTAGCTCATCTCCGCTCTGTACTGTTGGCAGACATCTGCAGGGCTGCAACTTGGTCCTCAAGCCAGACTTTTGCGGCTCATTACTGCCTGGAGAGGGAGTCCCGTAGGGACAGTGCTTTTGGCCAGGCAGTACTCCAGAATCTTTGAGGTTTAGTCAACTCCTGCCCTCCAGCCCTCCGTTGGGCTACCGGTGGAGGTTCTTTCAGTGAAAAGCCTTTCTTTGCTGGGACTAGAGGGAGTTCTCTTGTTCAGCCTGGGTTCCCTGGTAGCCCAGAGCTAGGGAGTCACCCATATGTGAGGACTGACTTCCTGCTTGGTCCTGGAGAAAGAGTAGTTACTCACCTGTAACAGGTGTTCTCCAGGAGCAGCAGGAATCGGTCCTCACAACCCTCCCTCCTACCCTGGGAGTTGCAGTTGTACATAGTTTATTTTACATTTTTGTGTGCTGTTTTTTTAGCTGTCATTTGACTGAGCAAGATGGTACCTTTAGGCGGGAAGGGGACCGTGCATGCGTGCAGTATTCCCAAAGGCTTTCTTAGAAAACTGGGGAAATGCTCCGCAGGGTCTCCATCGGCGTCTGTCACCCATATGTGAGGACTGATTCCTGCTGTTCCTGGAGAACACCTGTTACAGGTGAGTAACTACTCTTTCTCTGATTTGGTGTTAAATGTTCTATGTTGTAACTTTGAGTGTCCCCTAGTCTTTCCATTTGTTGATGAAGTAAACAACCGATCTTCAAGGTGGGGGGGTGTGATCCATGTCGTTCCCTACCTTCCTCCCATCAACCAGCTGCTTTTGCCTTTCTGACACACACATTTGCTTCAGTATGAATTTCAGGCGTTAACTTTGAATGAAGAGGAGAAACGACTTTTAGCCAAGGAAGGAGTGGTATTGCCCAGTCATTTGCCCCTGACAAAGGTGAGAGAGAGATGATTGACAACCCTCTCCCCTTTTCTGAGCTCTGTTTAAATCACTTCTTGTTATGGATAGTGACTGCAAGATTTTCTTTTACAGTCGGAAGAGCGTGTCTTAAAACGAATCCGTAGAAAGATCCGGAACAAAAAGTCTGCGCAGGACAGTCGCCGCAAGAAAAAAGATTATGTGGATGGACTGGAAAACAGGTAATGCAGGACAGAGAATTTTGTACTAGATCTTTCTCACGGCACCTCAGCAGGGAATTCACGCCTCTCCCTTAGGGGTTACAGTTTGTTTACAGCATTTGATTACATGCATGTTGCTTTTCTAAAAGTCACACACAATTTCCCCCCATCCCCCCAACACACACCTGTGAACATATGATCTTCCCGTCTTACCCAAATATAGTTTTACCTCTTCATTCCTCCAGTCCAGTCCAGATGCAGGTGTTGATGCCTTTCTGCTAGAAGATGGGGACTGTTGTAACCCTGTAAGGGTCCTGTGCAGGCAATATCTCACCAGCCATGTGACTGTAACTTGAATATTGTGTGCAATTCTGGTCGCCGTATCTTAAAATGGATATAGCAGAACTAGAAAAGATACAAAGAGGAGCCACCAAAATGGTAAAGGGGATGGAAGGTCTTCAACCTGGAAAAGAGACGGCTGAGGGGAGATGATAGAGGTCTATAATTTAATGAATGGAGTGGAACGAGTAAATGTAGATCGGTTGTTTACGCCAGCAATATGTAGACAGACTAGAGGACATGCAATAAAGTTACAGTGTAACCCATTTAAGACTAATCGGAGAAAATATTTTTTCACTCAATGCATAATCAAACTCTGGAATTTGTTATTGGAGGCTGTAGTAAAAGCTGTTAGTGTAGCTGGATTTAAAAAAGGTTTGGACAAGTTCCTGGAGGAAAGTTCCATAAACCATTATTAAAGAGGACCCGGGAAATCCACTGCTTGCCCCAGGCCAAGCACTTTGGAATCTATGTGCCATTTTGGGAACCTGCCAGGTATCTGTAACCTGGATTGGCCACTGTTGGAAACAGGATACTGGGCTTGATGGACCTGCATCTGACCCAGTATGGCATTTCTTATGTACTTCTCAGTCTCCAGCAGACAAGTGCCTTAGGCTCCTGTGCAATCTAGAGCACTGGACAGCTTAAAGGAAAGGAATGTAAGCCTTTCCTGCCTGAGACCAGCTTGAGTGACAGCGCCGCTGAGATCGAGGCTTGCTTGCGTGGTAGCAGCCTATGTCTGTCCAAAGAAGAGCGACGTGTTGTCCCCAGGAGGTATCTGTATTGGTACATTATGTATAGTGGTATCTGTATATATCAGCGATGGCGAACCTATGGCACGCGTGCCAGCTGTGGCACGCGAAGGCCTTGCAGCTGGCACGCGGGAAGGTCCGCTAGGACAGGTGTCTGCCTCCCTTCGTCTGCAGCCGCGGCTCCCTGCCTGTTAGGGAACCGCGGCTGTGCTTGTAAAATCGTTGCGGAGCCCTTCCTGTCTTGACGGGCTCCGTGCAGCATTGTCCCGCCTCTAAAGGAAGTTGTACTTACAACTTCCTTTAGAGGCGGGACAATGCTGCACGGAGCCCGTCAAGACAGGAAGGGCTCCGCAACGATTTTACAAGCACAGCCGCGGTTCCCTAACAGGCAGGGAGCCGCGGCTGCAGACGAAGGGAGGAAGACATGGGGAGAGGGGGGGGGGCTACCATCGACATGGGGAGAGGGGGGGGGCTACCATCGACATGGGGGGGGGCTTACATGGAGGGAGGGAGCTGATATGGATGGATGGAAGGAGGGGGGCTTACATGGAGGGAGGGAGCTGATATGGATGGATGGAAGGAGGGGGGCTTACATGGAAGGAGGGATAGATGGAGGGAGGGGGCTGACATGGACAGAGGGGGGACTGACATGGAGGGAGGTTGACATGGACAGTGGGGCTGACAGGGAGGGAGGGAGCTGACATGGACAGATGGAAGGACGGGGGCTGACATGGAGGGAGGGGGGCTGGCATGCACAAAGGGGAGAGACAGGGACATACTGGACAGACGGGATAAATGCTGGAGAGAGGCGAGAGACATTGCGGCTTAGGATTATAATGGGCTGATGGGGGAGCTAGCACTGGTAATGGGCAGATGGGAGGGGACTAGGACTGGTAATGGGTTGAAGGCTAGGACTGGGAATGGACTGATCAAGGGGGGGGTTGGGACTGGTAATGGGCTGATAGGGGGGTATGACTGATAATGGACTGATGGGGGGCTAGCATTGGAAATGAGCTGATCGGTGAGGTTAGGACTGGAAATGGGCTGATGGGGGGATAGGACTGGTGATGGGGGGGGTAGGACTGGTGGTATTGGGCTGATTAGGGGAGGCTAGCACTGGTAATGGGGTTGAGGGGGGATTAGCACTGGAAGTGAGCTGATTGGGGGGCTTTGACTGAGAATGGGCTGATTGTGGGGAGGGGAGGATAGAGCTGCTGGCCCTGGAAGAAAACTGGGGGCTAAGGCTACAAATGGGCTGATGCGAGGGGATGGGAGAATGGAACTGGAAGGGAGTGGATCTGAGAGGGGCTGCCATGGTATTTGTACTAGAAGGGACTGGTCAGTGGGGAAGGAGGGGGACTGGAAGGGAATGGACACCAGTGGCAATCATGGGAATGCAAGTTGACATTGGAAGGTACTGGGAGTGAGGACTGGAAAGGGGCTGATACTGGGGAGGGTTACTGGGACTGGAAATAGGCTGATGGAAAGAAGTGAAGAAAACGAAAGAAGAGATAAGAAATGGCAGATGGACCATAGACCACAGAAACAGAGCTAAGAGAAGACAGGAAAGCAGAAGCCTCAGATCGGGACCAGCATGATCAGAGAATAAATTGGTCAGACAACAAAGGTAGAAAAAATAATTTTATTTCATATTAGTGATTTGACTACAAAATCATCATAATTTTGAAATCAAATATTGTTACTTGTTGTGATTAATTAACCGTATTTTCCGGCGTATTTTTTTTGGTGTGCGCTGGAAGAGGGGTAGTCTTATACGGCGAGTATAGGCCAAACACCTATATTTTAACAGGAAAAGTAGGGGGTCGTCTTATACGCCCAGTCGTCTTATACGCCGGAAAATACGGTAAGTAAATTTAACGTTTTCTATGAAAAGTAGTTCTGAGGGGGGTCAAAAAAATATTAAAAGAAAAGTGACAATAATATAATAATATATTTATTATGTGGATTACATTTGGGCCCTCATATTTACCTCAGGCTATGATTGTGATTGTGATTATGATGGTACACTGTAAGAAACAATATATGCAGTGTTAGATTTGTTTTAAATGTCGCAATGGTTTTGCGGCTCCCAGTTTTTTTTTTCCCTTCGGAAACGGGTCCAAGTGGCTCTTTATGTCTTAAAGGTTGCAGACCCCTGTGCTAGGAGAAAGGCCCCAGCCCGGCCCCGCGCTTCCCCTTCCGGTCGGAGCTTCTGCGCGCCTCTCGCCGAGAAGCTGCACGCTAGGGCTCGTGCGCCGTCCTCTCGCGAGATTATAGGACCCGCGCGGGAGCTGGGTTCCAAAGAAGAGCAAAACCTACCACTTTCATGATGAATGGGAAATGGACTACTACTTCATCATGGTTAAAGACAAGTGTTGTGTAATTTGTAATGCCCCAGTATCCTTGCCCAAAATGGGTGATCTGGAACATCATTATAAGGCTCTAAAATATTGTTGTTAAGGTTTAATTGACGTGCTGGCACTTTGAGGAAATTCTTTGGTTTTGTGCGGCAGTTTGGGCACTCGGGCTCAAAAAGGTTAGCCATCACTGGTATATATCATTTTTTGATTTCTGTGTCAGTATGATTGGTATTGCTGTGTACATCTGATTTTATTGTTTTTATTTTTTATTAATAGAAACATAAGCCATGTGGTCTTTTTCTGCCTTCATTTTCTATCTAGTCTGCCCTTCCATATCCACTACAATAGTCCCCTTTCATCTTTTAGAGATCTTCTGTGCTTGTCCCATGCTTTCTTGAATTCAGATACCATCCTCGTCTCCACTACGAGACTATTCCATGCATCTACCACTCTTTTTCCATAAAGAAATATTTCCATATATTACTCTTGAGTTTATCCCTTTTCTCTCTCATACTATGTCCCTTTGTAGCAGAGCTTGCTTTCAATCGAAAGAGACTTTCCTCTTGGGCATTTATGCCATGGAGGTATTTAAATGTCTCTATCATATCTCCTCTAGTCTGCCTTTCCTCTAACATATACATATTAAGGTCCTTACATCTGTCCCTATATGCCTTATAATGAAGACCTCTAACCATCTTAGTAGCCACCCCTCTGCACAGATTCCATCCTGCTTATATCCTTTTGAAGGTGCGGTCTCCAGAATTGCACATAATACTCCAAATGTGGTCGCACCAGAGACTGAGACACTATCGCTTCCTTTTCTGCTGGTCATTCCTCTCCCTATGCACCCCAGCATCCTTCTGGCTTTGTCTGACAAGACCTACCTCTGCTGAATCCATGCTGCCTTGGATTCTGCAATCCATTGGACTCCAGAAACCTCACTATTCTCTGTTTTTAGTAGTGTTCCAATAATTTACTCACCACAGAAGTTAGACTAACCGGCCTGTAGTTGTCAACCTCATCCTTCCGCTCTTGTGTACTGGGACCACATGTGCTTTCCTCCAGTCCTCTGGGAGCACTCCCAACTCCAAAGAAGCATTGAAAAGGTCAGTCAGTGGAGCCACTATAACCATCCCCAAGTTCCTTCAATATTCTTGGATGTATCCCATCCGGTCCGTTTTTTGTCTTTTAGTTTAGCTAGTTCCTCAGGAACACAGTCTTTGGAAAATCATTCAAAATTCCTGTCCTTCTGTTCTTATTTGTGGGTGTTTTCTGAGATCCTGCTCCTGACCCTTCATCTATGAACACAGAACAGAAATATTTGTTAAGCAATTCCGTTTTAGCCTCATCAGCCTCTACATATTCCTTCCCTTCAACCTTGAGTCTAACAATACAACTTTTGCCCTTCCTCCTTTCACTAATATATCTGAAAAATGTCGTCTTCCCCCTTCATGTTGTAGGTTGTAAATCGTACCTCTGTGCACTGTTTTGAAAAATGCCCCTGATGCAGACGGATAGCTGAAACATGTTGGGCTTCTTTTAATGTTTATATTTGGGTAATTTTATGCATATCATTGTACTTATTTTTCATTGTTTTATGGTTTTAATGTGAATGTATTAAATTATATTTGTACTCTTTGCTTTTATCACTACTTATTGCTTGATTTTATTTTTGTGGTGCATTGCACCTTGTCAGACGGCTGCCTGGGTGAGAATGTTCACAGTCTTGGCAAGTGCATATATCAATATGATTTGCAAGGGATTGTGGGAAATGCAGTCCATTCACACCAGACACAGCCGTTCACAATAATTAGTTGTGCTTAAGTGTAAAGCCGATAAGATATTTATTTATGGGGTTATTTCTCCCAACACAGACATGCTTGGTAGCACATAAAACAGGATACTTGCTTGCAGTGTTAAACTTGGAAAAACAAAATCGGGAAAACAGTTGAACTTTGTCAGGCAATCAAAGCAAAAGAATAAAGACCTGGTTGGTAACAAACTGGTCTTTTCTGTAGGCTTTAGCTAATATTTTCTTAGCAGTGTATCAAACAACAAGCAAAACCCACAAAGAAGGGAAAAACTGTTCTTTTCAGGTTAACTTCTTATATCTTCCCACATAGACTCAGAAGTGATTCCCTCAGAGCTTACAAGCAATTAGGTAAGGCTCAATTGCTAGCAGTTACCCAGCTGAAACCCCTTAGCTGGCTTGCTTTCTACTGCGTGGCTCAAATCCTACTTCAGGAGCTTTTCTGAGTAGATTAAAGAACAAGTTTGTATTTCTTTGTGATGGTTGCTGTACTTTGTAACAGAAAATTACCAAAGGAGTTTAGACAGAGCAATCCATATATTCACAGCCTGTATCTAAGACCGCTCCTTCCCCTTCTTCAACAATCGGGTTCAATATCCTGGATTGGCACAGAGGAATTTCTCAATGTAGCACTCTCAGGAGAATACTTGTTTCCCTGCTGTCTTTCAAGGTTATAGCTAGGGCATAGATCAGTGTTCATACCTGAGCTTCCATTGCTGTTAGAGTTCCTCTCTAAATAGCCTGGCCAGTATGTAGTCCAGTTCTTATGTCCAGCCTTCCAATCCAGATCCCTGGACACTGGATCTCTCTTCACATACCTTCTGGCACGGGTCCTAGGGTCCCTTCCACATGCAGCCGTCTCCCTCACAGGTATCGTCTGGAGATTCCTAGCCCTGCAGCACCATTCCTCTGGCTTTCCCCAGTCCAATGGTGTATGCTGGCCCTTGGAATGCCTTCCAGTATACGTACTGCTCTGGACTCCTTTAGACCTCCCAAAGGCTTTTCTCTTCTTTCTTCCAAAGGGTTTCTTGCCCTCTCTGTCCGTCCGGTTTGGCTTCGGCTTCTGATGATCCTCCAGATGATGAAGCTGTCCAAGCTGAGGATATCCAAGCTGATTCTGAGGATCTCCCAGATGAAACTGAGGATGATGATCTCCCAGATGAAACTGAGGATAATTCTGAGGATAATTCTCTGTAGAATAAACTCTACCTTTATTCTGCCTAGATGAGTGCTCCACCCTAGCACAGCACAGCTGTGCTGAATCAGGCCCTGCCCTTTGAGATGAGTGCTTAGGGATTACCTCATAGCCCTCCTGATTGAACACACGTTTCCCCACTTCAGCTCCTCTAATGGCTGTTGGAAACCTGGTGCATTCTGGGACTTGGTAGTCTTTTATGGGAAAATTCTGTTTTCTTATTTCTACCAGAACTGACAGGTTGCTTGTTCAGAGTCACTTCACCTTTTTTATAGCTCCTTCCTGAGCTATGATAAGCTTCCTTATCACAACCTCTGTTTTTTGTGGAAAGAAAAACATCCAGGCTGATTATCCTTGTTGGAATGGTCCCTAGAGGAGTCTGGTTTTTAGAAGATTGTGAACCGCTGAGGGTTATCCATAATGGATCTCGTGGTGTCCTAGAGAAAGCCAAGGTTCCCAGGTGGCTCAGTCGCAGACAGGAGAGAATGTCGGAAGGCTTGGATGTGTTTGTACAGAAGCAGCTTCAGGAGGGTGTGTTGTGGATGTTGCCCTCCACCCTCCCATGCTGTGGCCTCTCGTAGGCCATGTGGTCCAACGAGTGGTGTTTGGTGGCTCCAGAGATCATGGTGTGTGTCTGGTACATCACTTTTGCTTACTGATGGTAGACGATCTGCTAGCTCGGGGTCTAATTCTCATGCCACAAGCAGATCAGTGTTCTCTTACAGCTTGGCTCTTGAGAGGACTAAACTGAGGAAAAAGCTATTCTCGAGTTACAGCGATTTTTGTTGCTTGCTCAAACATTCTACTTCTGTGGCCTACGTTTGTGTATGGTGGATCTTTGAAGAAAGAGATCAGTCTCTTGAGTTTGTCACTGCCCGACATGTTTGTTTATTTATTTAACATCTTTTATATACCGCCCTCTTCGTCATCAGCGCGGTTTACATTTTAACAAATTGTACTTAAGCATGAACATATGTTAAGTTTACAGATAACAGGGAATGAACTTGGATAACTGGGGATTAAATAGACAACAAGAATTCAAACTATTTACAGCAAGAAATCACATGTTTATAGTTCAAAGGCTTGGGGCTCTAAGGGATTTGAAATGGGGTGAGAAATGAATATGGGGGTGTACTTGACTAACCATGATCATTGGTTCGTGTCGGGAGGGAATGACTTAGGAAGTTCATACTCTGAGGGAAGTGTTGTAGGAAGAGGTGTGTTTTTAGATTTTATTTATTTATTTAACAATTCTTTTATACCGCGCTATTATAATCAGTGCGGTGTACATAGAACAAGAACATACTACAATGCATACAAGTAACATTGAGTTTTACATTGAACAGGGAACTTCAACAATAGGACAACCGGGGGAACTATGTACAGATTAACTTAATGGTATATACAGTAATATCAAACTCGATTGGATGTTACAATGTGGTTCACTAATAAGACTAGAGAGAAAGGTTGACCAACTAGCCCTTTTCAGGTTGTATTGAGGTGGTAGTTTTGTTAGTGACTAGGTTGACTTCTGGGTAGCATTTTGTGAACAGGTGGTATTTCAAAGCTTTTCTGAATAGGATTAGGTTTTTGATAGCACGGATTTCGTGAGGTAGTGCATTCCAGTTTAGAGGAGCAAATAAGGAGAAGGCCGTGTTGGAGGTGGCCTTAGTACACTTCGTTATTATCTTCGGGACAATTAAGGTGTTCATTGATGTGGTTCTCCTTTTTCTGTTTTCCAGGGTGCCATGGATGAGCTTGCTGATTGGCGTAGGGGGGTAGTTATTTAGTGCCTTGAAAGTAAGGACTAAAGACTTATACTGGATTCTGGCATGTAATGGTAACCAATGCAGTTCTTTCATGATGGGTGTTATATGGTCAGATCTTGATGAGCCGGAGAGGACTCTGGCGGCTGTATTCATGGCTAGGCGGAGCGGGTTTAAAGTTGATTGAGGGAGGCCATGTAGGATGATGTTGGCAAAATCCAGGTGTGGGAGGACTAATGCTTGGAAGGTTGTTCGGAAGTCTGTGGGATCTAGTAGGGAGCGGAGGTGACGTAGCGATTTGATCTTATAATATACGTTTTTTGTGATGTTCTTGACATGAGTTGTCATATCCAAGTGCTGATCCAATGTGATGCTGAGGTAACGGATGGTAGCTTTTGCTTTCAACTCTATGTTGTTGACGAGTAGTGATGGAGGCGGTATGAACTTACGGTTCCTTGTGACAAAAAGAACGTCGGTTTTGCTGTGGTTTATCCGAAGGTTTTGTGATAGCAACCATTCAGCTACAGCTTCAAAACATTTGATTATTGGGGAGAATACTGGATGTTCAATTGTGAACGGCATATATAGGAGGATGTCATCTGCGTAAGCGAGACATTGTACATTAAAGGATCTGATCAAGTCACATATCGGCTTCATGTAGATATTAAACATTAGTGCCGATAAGGACGATCCTTGAGGTACACCCTGTGATTGCAGGAATGGTTCTGAGGTGGGTTGGGTCCAGATCTTTTCTAAATTGTGAGAGGTCCTTTTGTGATCTGATGGGTGGTAGCATGTTCCAACATCTAGGGGCAAAGGATGAGAATGCTCTTGTGATAGTTGGTTGAGTTTTGATTGGTATTTTGGGATCACTAGTGTGTTTTCTTGTTGACCTTCTTTCAATCGGGGCTTGTTAAGGGACAGGCTTTGAATTTGCTGCGTGCAGGTGGCAGTGGTGGTCTGTTTTTAGTAGTAGGATTCAGTGTATTCCTTGCCTCTCATTCAGATGTGGTTTGTTTCTTGAGAGGGGTTAAGCATGCACATCCTCCTGCTATGGTGCGGTCATGTTCAGTCTTGAGATCTTAATTTGGTGCTCTCTACCTTCAGGAAAATTTCTTAGAGAAGATCAAACCAGAACCACTCATTAATGCAGTGTTCTTGGTAGCCATCTATTCAGCGTGCAGAATCTCTAAGCTTCAAGCAATGTCCTGTAGAGAACTTTTTTTCAGCTGAATTTTGAGGTAAAAAAATGATCCTCAGGCTGGTTCTGTTTGTTCTGCCCAAACTGGGTCATTTCACCTTAATCAGTGAGTGACTTTGCAGGTGTGTGTTCTTCAGGCAGAGATTCAGAATTGCAAGCTCAGCACAAGCTGGATATCTGCTGATTCTTATGCCAGTATATGAAGTGAACAAAGGCATTTTGGCAGTTGTATCGTCTTTGTGCTGTTTGGTGGGCTGCATAACATGCACTTTTAGTAAACATGCCTCTTAATGAGTGGATAAAGAAAGATTACCAGATTTCTACATTACTATACTCTAGTGCCAACCGCCAGGCCCATTAGGAAGTACTATAAATACTGCCCATTTAGAACCCATAGCAAACCCACCGTATCATAACAGCACTAGCAGGACTCACAAAGCACCAACCCTACCTATCAAAAGGCAACACTGCAAATATTAAACCAATATATCTCAGAGAATAACAATACATCTCCTACTGGGGAAAGAGAACAAGTGGCACTGTCAAATAGAAACTACATGAACAGAATACCTCAGCTCGGTTACACATGCAGAACATAGACCGTCACCAAAGAACAAGGGATCACAATTTAGAAATAGGAAGACAATAATTAAACTGGGAACCCCAAAAGCTAAACTTGGAATGTACAACAGCACTGCTGAAATAAAGCTATAAATTTAATTTCCTCTTGTAGTAAACAAAATGCAGACATTAAAGACTCACATTTCCCAGAGCTGACATATTCCAGTTAATAAAGTATCTTTCTACCTTTTGTTTGTACATTTTATTTTTCGGTTGCAATTGCTCCAGTCACTTTTCTTTTGGTTTCTTCTTGTCTTCTGCTAACTCTCCATTGTCTGCTGTCCATTTGTCCTTTCTTCTCTCCTAGTTTTTTTCCATTCTCTCTCTACATCTGCTTTAACATTCTAATCTTTCTCCTTTTGCTCTTTCCTCATTCCTTTTTCATCCACTCAAATTTTACCCCTCCATCTTCAATCCCCACTAACTCTCCCAATACCCGGCCAGTCGTAGATTTTTCTTCCCCCCTCACACAATATTTTTCCCCTTTCCATTTCACTCTCCCAGCCCCATCCCATTCTAGCCCCCCCCCCCCAACATCAGCTCCCTTCTAGTTCCAGCCCCACCCAGCATCCGCTCCCTTCTAGTCCCCGCATCAGCCCATTTCCAGTCCTAGCTCCCCCCCCACTAAGCCCATTAACAGTTCTAGCTCCACCCCCCCCATTTCCAGTCCTAGCTCCCCCCCACTCAGCCCATTTCCAGTTCTAGCTCTGGATATGTAACACACAGGCTGGGTATATGAGGGGCTTCGGTGCTGGTGCAGCTCTGGATATGTAGTGCACAGGCTGGGTATATGAGGGGCTTCGGTGCTGGTGCAGTTCTGGATATGTAGCGCACAGGCTTGGGTATATGAGGGGCTTCGGTGCTGCTGCAGCTCTGGATATGTAGCGTACAGGCTGGGTATATGAGGGGCTTCGGTGCTGGTGCAGCTCTGGATATGTAGCGCACAGGCTGGGTATATGAGGGGCTTCGGTGCTGGTGCAGCTCTGGATATGTAGCGCACAGGCTTGGGTATATGAGGGGCTTCGGTGCTGCTGCAGCTCTGGATATGTAGCGCACAGGCTTGGGTATATGAGGGGCTTCGGTGCTGGTGCAGCTCTGAATATTTTATTAAATTGGTTCATAACTGTAGTGTAATTTTAGTAATTTGCTGATCTCTGATTTCTGTTGCCTTGTTCACTAGTAATCAAAAAGATCCCAAACGTCAGGAACTATAAGCTGAGCATATTTTGCTTGTTTATTCTAGGGGTGCTAACTTGCGTGATCGTATTGTCCATTCAGCCCCTGCAGTGGATCGCCCTATTCTTTCCCATGAGGTTCCGGGACATTTCCCATGTGGATCTTGCCGTTTTTGTGCATCATCCATTGGGAGTAGGACTTGGTGTGATGTCCGGATGTCTACTTTGATTTCGTCACATTGGCACACTACCTGTCTCTCTACATATGTTGTTTATTTGCCCATCTGCCCCTACTCTCTTTACTATATTGGTCGCACTACAAGAGCTGGAAACTGTTCAGAGGAAGGCAACCAAAATGATTTGGAGCCTGCGTCAGCAGCCTTATGAGAAGAGACTTGAAGACCTAAATATGTACACTAGGGTGGTCCATAAAAATGAATTCCTGAATTCCTTTGCTCCCTGGCCTGATTCTGGTTCCATTTAGGTAGAAAACACTGTGTACAAAGTTTGAAGCCAATCAAATAATATTTAGGGGTGGCTCAACAAGTCTTGAGATTTCCCCCTGGGAGCAGATGACGAAATGTTGCATCATCTTGTATCATCCACTCAGTTCCACGCTGATTACATTTGATTGCGTCATATTTGAACTAATCTCATCTCTGAGAGGTGGCAAAGACATTGTACTATTATCTTTGTATCTTTATTCTTTTCAGATGGCGAAAAAACGTGGTTTTTATCTCATTGAAGAAATGTCCACCACAATTCTGGGGGCCAAGCTCCCCAGCAAGGAGCAAGTGTTAAGTGTATTTTTACATCACCATATGACATTAAACAAAGGCGTTAGTGAAAGTGCATCTATTGTAACAAGTGAAGTAGAAGCTTACTGGGAAAAGGCCAGGCTTCCTGTTCAAAGAAATGACAAAATTCAAGAAAAAGTAAAGAAATTGTTCAATCAGTGGAAACGTTTGAAGAAAAACAAAGGGAGAGGAGGGAAACAAGAGGCAAATGAAAAAGAATTCCAGGTTGCAATGAAAAACCTATTTGATGTGGCGCATGCCAATGCAATGTCTTTAATTCATATTCAAGAAGACAAAGAATTCTTAATAGCGCAACGAGAACCAGGGCGCCACGGCTCAATGTGCACGATGGACAAGAAACTGGCCAACACGGAAGCAAGATCGCAACAGCGAGAAGAACTGAAAAGGTGCAGACAAAAACATGTTGCCGATGCCGAGGCAACTACAAGCCAAGTTCAGCTGGAAGGAGCTTCTTCCTCAGCAGAGTCAGGTGAAGACTCGTTGACATCTGCGGATTCAGATAACGGACAGAAGAAAGCAACTCCACAAACGAAGCAGTTTCGACCTAACAATGTCTGGACCCCAGAGCTTACAGCAGCCCTGGATCGGACAGGGACAACGGATCGCAATGCTCTGTTTGTGGTAGCTGAAACCGCCAGAAGTCTGGGACATTATCCTGGGGAGCTCAATATCAGCCGCTCCAGCGTCAAGCGCCATAGAGAAAAGCACCGTCAGCAACAATGGACGGACCTGCACAACGCATTCAAAGCCGAAGGCAAAACATGCATTGGGATAACAAGTTATTGCCATCTCTCCTCTGTTCAACCACATCCGTTGACCGCCTTCCAGTTTTGATAACGGCTGTCTCCACTGGAGAAACACAACTTCTTGGTGTACCAAAACTGACATCAGGAACGGGCGAGAATCAAGCTGCAGCAGTTTATGAACTGTTACAGGAATGGTGTTTGGATGAAAAGGTTGCAGGTTTCTGCTTTGATACAACTGCATCGAACACGGGACGTCGATCAGGAGCGTGCATTCTTCTAGAACAGAGACTCCGTCGCACAGTCCTTCATTTGGCATGCCGCCATCACATTTACGAAATAATTCTTGGTGCAGTATTCTCTACATGCTCTGGAGCTTCATCGGGTCCCGATGTCCAACTCTTTCGCTGGTTCCAAAAGAATTGGAGCTCCCTTGACAAGTCCAACTATCAAACTGGAAAAGACTTGGAGGTGCTGCAACCTGACAGGGATCGCATCATGAAGTTTGCAGAATCCAAGTTGGCACAGGGCAATCACCGAGATGATTACCTGGAATTCTTGGAGTTAACGATTGTCTGCCTTGGAGGGAATCTTCCTAGTTTCAATTTCAAGAAACCCGGAGCTTTCCATCATGCCAGATGGATGGCAAAAGTCTTGTACTGTCTCAAGATTTGGATGTTCCGAGGACAACTCAAAGATCTTACCCAATGGGAGGAGTCCTGTGTTCGTGATGTGAGCATTTTCTCCATCCTGATTCATGTGGAAGCCTGGTTTTCTGCCCCTGATGCCGCAGTTGCTCCTCGAACAGATTTGGAGATGCTGAAGAAACTACACTCTTACCACAATGACCGTGTTGGAAGAGCGGCCAGAGACAAACTGCAACAGCATCTGTGGTATGTGTCAGAGGAGCTTGTGGCACTGTCACTGTTCGATGAAGCTGTTTCAGCACCGACAAAGCGGGCCATAGTGTCGGCCATGATCCCGGCAGAATCAGATGAAAGCGATGAGGATGATGATGAAGACGAAGATCCCCCAAAGCGGGTCGAATTGAAAAGTTCCATGATTCCACCACTTGAATCTTTTGCAACTCGCAAGTCAATCCGTTTCCTGAAACACCTCGACATCAACAGTGATTTTCTTAATGCAGACCCAGAAGACTGGGAAGAGAATGTATCATTCAAAGACAGTCTGAAGAAAGTAAAAAATCTTCCAGTGATCAACGATGTGGCTGAGCGAGGGGTCAAACTCATTGAGGAGTTCAACGGCCGACACACCACAAAAGAAGAGCAACTCCAGTTCCTTCTGGGTGTTGTCTCGCAACACCGTAAGATGTTCCCCACATCGTCAAAGTCCTTACTAGCATTTGGACCACATTGAGTGCTTGGCAAGCATGATACCCCCGTCTATGAGCGGATAATACCCAGTGGTCTGACGAACCCTGGGGGGGATCCAGGGGCCTGATAAATAGGGACCTTGAGCCACCCCTAAATATTATTTGATTGGATTCAAACTTTGCACACATTGTTTTCTACATATATGGAACCAGAATCAGGCCAGGGAGCAAAGAAATTCCTACTTTTATTTTTTCCCCTATGGCAGTGGACCACCCTAATGTACACTCTGGAGGATAGGAGGGACAGGGGAGATATGATTCAGACCTTTAAATACGTAAAGAGAAATAATGAACGAACAAACCTCTTCCAAAGACAGGGAAGCTGTAAAAGCTAGAGGACATAACATGAAGCTGCAAGGGAGTAAATTGAAAGGCAATGTCAGGAAATACTACTTCACTGAAAGGGTGGTTGCTTGGAATGCCCTCCCGATGGAAGTGGTGGGGGCAAATACAGTGACAGAATTCAAAATGGCATGGGACAGACACAGTGGATCCCTTTACAGCAGCGGTTCTCAACCTGTGGGTTGCGACCCCCACGGGGGTCCACTTCTCGGCAGCGGCAAACTCACCGCTTCCCTTCTATTGCAGCCGTGGCTCCCTGCCTCTTAGGGAACCGCGGCTGTGCCTGTAAAACCATTGCAGAGCCTTCCTGCCTCTCTAGTCTCGACGGGCTCCGTGCAGCATTGTCCCGCCTCCAAAGAAAGTTGTTTACCACTTCCTTTGGAGGCAGGACAATGCTGCACGGAGCCCGTTTAGAGACAGACGGCGGCTGAAGCCATCTGACATCAGCAGTGTACTATACGCAGTCAGAAAGGAAAGTAATCTGGTATTCTGTTCCGATATTGAAACCGCACCGGTTTTACACAGGCATAGCCGCGGTTCCCTAAGAGACAGGGATCCATGGCTGCAGGAGGCAGACATGGGGAGAGGAGCAGGGAACCTGCAACAGGGCTGACATGGAGGGAGGGAGAGGGGCTGATATGGAGGGAGGGGGGCTGACATGGATGGAAGAGACAGGGGGACATACTGGACAGACGGGGGGTAAATGCTTGACAGAGGGGAGAGACAGTGCGGGTTAGGATTATAATGGTCAGATGGGGGTGGGCTAGGACTGGTAATAGGTTGATTAGGGAAGGCTAGGACTGGGAATGGACTGATCAAGGGGGGGTTGGGACTGTTAATATGCTGATGGAGGGCTAGCGTTGGAAATGAGCTGATCGGGGAGGTTAGGACTGGAAATGGGCTGATGGGGGGGGGGGTAGGACTGATAATGGGCTGATTAGGGGAGCCTAGCACTGGTAATGGGGTTGAGGGGGGACTAGCACTGGAAGAGAGTTGATTGTGGGGCTTCGACCGGGAATGGGCTGATTGTGGGAGGAGAGGATAGAGCTGCTGGCCCTGGAAGAAAACTGGGGGCTAAGGCTACAAATGGGCTGATACGAGCGGATGAGAGAATGGAACTGGAAGAGAGTGGATCTGAGAGGGGCTGCCATGGTATTTGTACTAGAAGGGACTGGTCAGTGGGGAAGGAGGGGGACTGGAAGGGAATGGACACCAGTGGCAGTCATGGGAATGCAAGTTGACAATGGAAGGTACTCAGAGTGAGGACTGGAAAGGGGCTGATACTGGGGAGGGTTACTGGGACTGGAAATAGGCTGATGGAAAGAAGTGAAGAAAACGAAAGAAGAGATAAGAAAGGCAGATGGACCATAGACCACAGAAAGAGAGCTAAGAGAAGACAGGAAAGCAGAAGCCTCAGATCGGGACCAGCATGATCAGAGAAAAAATTGGTCAGACAAAGGTAGAAAAATTATTTCATATTAGTGATTTTGACTACAAAATCATCATAATTTTGAAATCAAATATTAGTTGTTGTGATTAATTATTGTGGTTTAAATAAGTAAATGTTATAAATAAAAACATATTGCAAAGGCCTATAATATATTAATCAACAAATGATTACAGCAACAATGCGTTAACGGTAAAGGAAGAGACGTATTTGATTTTATCATTGGGGGTCACCACAAGTTGACCAATGGTAAAAGGGGTCATGGTACAAAAAAGGTTGAGAACCACTGCTTTACAGCAACAGGATAAAATCAAAATAAACTGAACTAATTTCTCAACATACAGGGGTGTCCTACATGGAGCGGTGGGTTCACCCCTAAAACAAAGACATGGGGAGGAGTGGCCTGCACGGAGCAGCAGGTGCACCTACTCTTGCCATCTTATTGGGCAGACTAGATGGACCATACTGGTCTTATCTGCAGTCATTTACTATGTTACTATGTCAAAGTCTGTCTGGCTGAACATGCCTCTCAATTACATATGATATGAAGACTCTTACAGCTCCGATCGTTGAACACTGTCTCCAACTGAATCACAGTTTTGAGCAGTTACGCTGACGGGTTCTTGATTTTGTTTCTCCTGACCCTCGAGATGGTAATCGAATCCATCGGTTACAGAAGATTAAACAGTGATGGATTTTACAATTAAACACGGTAGCACCGCATAGTTTGAATGCAGCCCTTGAGTGGAGCAGTTTATTCTCCAGGAAGTCAGTCCTCACATATGGGTGATGTCGGTGCCAACGGAGCCCTTGTGCGGAGCATTTCCCCAGCTTTCAAGGAAAGCCTTTGGGAATGCCGTGCGCATGCGCGGTCCCCTTCCCGCCCAAGGGTGCCATTTTGCTCAGTCTCTTCCGCAGAGCCCAATGGACGTGAGTTCGTGTCGCCCGAGAAAAGTAGATTTTTTTTTTTTTCTGCGATTAATGCACTGGACTTCTGGGTACTTGAAGATAGTAGCACAGAAGCTTTTTGGAGCGAATAATGTGGGCAGCAGTGCTGTGAAGAAAATAAGTCAAATCGGTCCCTGTGGGTAATACAGTCCCCTTGAGAAACCCGATAGGAGAAACGCGAGGACACCTAGATACTGTGGTGTTGGGGCTTTTGAACAAGACAGCAAACTTGGAAGATAAGTGTTGTTTTTTGGGGCTTGAAAAAAGAGACAACAGAAAAAGAAATACTATTTTTGCTATTAAAGTTTTAAGAAGTATATAAATAACAGGTTAAAAAATTGCTTATGGGTCATTGATGTGAACGAGCACAATACTGGGGAGAGAGAGTACCCAGAAGTCCAGTGCATTACTCGTTTATCTGAGACCTGTGGCAGACAACAGTGAATTATTGAATTCCAGAGTATTTATGAATGAATAGCGTGTTTGTTATTATCTAGTGTTCATTCACGAGACAGACCCGAGATCATTTTTTGTCTGTAAACATATCCATGACACAATTGCTCAGTTAGTATATAGTTACCCCTGTTGAAACCCAAGTTGTAATACCTGTTTTTTGTAAAGTTCAATGTATGTTGCAGTCTGCATTGTATAAATTAATGTTACTTGTAAACCGCACTGATTCTAAAGAGTGCGCTATAAAAAAAGATTTAAATAAAAAAATTTTAAAAATTCAGGGGCTGGTGGAGGAGTTTTATATATGCAGATAATATTGGGTGTTTTGTATTTGAATATAACAGTACAATTTCATTTTTTCCAGTAATGTCTGACACTTCTTCTTAAGTTTTCATATGGTGAATGACAAAATAACATCTAAATTTAATACAATTGAAAAATAGCTGCCAAGTGTGCCGTCGGATATGAGCACAAGGCAGTGGAGTGTCTAACCTTTCAGAAATGAATCCACTCGAATTGGGTGTGGGTGGGAGATAGACCAGTTGTATATTCCTGGCTGACCCCTGCTATCTTCTCTTTCCTCTCCGCATGGGCTTCTGCCTTGTCCATTAAGAGTTGCTGCCTGCACCGCTCAGAACCAAGAGCTTCAGAAGAAAGTTCACCTTCTGCAGAAGCAGAACATGTGAGTAGCAGCAGGCGCCCTGTACTGACTTTCTGTGTGCAAGGGTGATGAGCTGACCACGGCCTTCTGCTCTCTTTCACTGCAGATCTCTGCTGCAGCAGCTGCGCAATCTTCAGAATCTGGTGAAGCGGACCACGACCAGAACCACCACTTCCAGCACTTGTGTGTTGGTGAGTGTCCCCCCCCCCCCCCCCAAACACACAATCACACACACATTTGTATCGAGCACCTGGCTGGGCACCCACTAGATTTAGAAGTACTCACCGCAACCATAAATATTGTGGGCCTGATATTCAAAGCCATTTACATGGTTTACCGTGTTTGCCATAGATTTTGGACTTTGGCTTAAATAATTTTTTGCATAATTTAAAAAAATTAAAAATTAAAGGGAGTCTCTACAACGAGGAGGTGAGCTACTTCTATCACCCCCCTCTTGAATGAGGCTCCAGTAAATAGAAGATTCAAAAACTATTTTTAACTTTGCCGATTGATATTTGTATTGGAACCTTCTTTAACAGCTGAATATCATCACTGCACGATTTAGCTTCTGCGCCGTGTGCGGCTGTGTGGTGACCCTGGATATAGCCCCGGATTGAATATCCTTAGAGACGCATAGCCGTCTCCGATGAATATCAGGTCCTGTGTGCTCTGTGGGATTGAGAACTTCCTCTAGCCTGCAACCTCAGTCTGGAATGGGGAATGCTTCTTCCCTCCCCCCATTCAAACTTTTATCTTCTGATGACAGATGGTTGATTGCACCCTTCCTCTTTCTCTTCATAGGTGTTCCTGCTCTCTTTCTGCCTGATCCTCTTTCCCAGCTTTTACCCATTTGGCAGCAGAGGTCGGCAGCAGGAGCTTAGAGGAGGTAAGGTATGAATGATGGTGGAGTCGGAGGCCCCATTGAGAGTGGGCCTCTTGCTCAGCTGCTGGACGGTTCTCTTGGTTAGGCGGACACCTAAGTGCGCTGCTAGACTAGAATTCTGCAAGGGCCCAGGATGCTATTGAAGAGTTTTGGCTGGGTAATTTGCTGTGGTGGCAAGGAGGAGTAAGTGTCATAGTGGGGGGTGCTGGGAGACCCTGATTGGGGAATTTTGGCACTGGATGAGTCTAGTGGGGCAGGGGTAGAAAGTGTTTATGCCTTTGCTTGGGAACAGACCCCAGGGCACGTACTCCGAGCTGCTCGTGCCTGGGGATAGGATGATTGCTGCTGTTTTTGGTTGGTGCTTTTATTTCCTATTTCCTGTCTCCTGTCTTCCAGTCCTCTCCCGCCAGATCCGGCAGTTCCCGAGTGATGTCACTCTTCAAGACAAACCCCTCAGCTTTGTGGATGATGCAGGGATGGAGCTGGAACAGGAGCCGGAGCAGCTTGCTGTGCAGGTGTCAAGAATGAGTCTGATGGGAGGCCAGAACCACACTCCTGAGGCAGAAAGTTTGGCAAAGGCCGAGTCTGGTTCCTCTCTCAATAGTAACTCCTCAGCGGACACAGCTGCACCTGAAACAGCAGAGCTGGGACCTGTGCATGCTGGGCAGGAGAGCAGCGTTCTGGGTGTGCACGACAGAACAGCAGTGACTACTCGGAAGCAGGACTGGCCACAGCACACAACCAGCGTCATCATTCAGCCCCGTCACTCGGATGAGATGTGAACTGCCCCATCTGCTTTAGCAGACTGGCTGTAAATATTATTAGGAGCTTGAGAGAGTGTGAGAGTACTGGAGGTGGCGGTACAGCGGCTGTGACTGACTCCATATCGCATCTGCCTAACATGGGACTTTGGAAAAGCTTGCAGTGCCACAACAGCATGAGGCCTATCTCTAGGAGGGGGGGGTGGGGGGAGGCTTGGGGTTAAAACATCTCTGTGGAGGAGTTCATGCAGGCCCAGTGCTGTCTTGTGTCTCTGGGCCATCTTCGTGCCTTCTCTGCATTTTGTCTGTTCAGTCGTGTCTCTGGTAGCATTGCATTCAGTCCTTCCCTGCCACCCCGATGTACTTCTCACAAGCACCTCTCGATGATGAGCAAAAACTGTAATGGATCTTCACTTAGCACTTTCTGCCCTTGTTTTCTCTTTTTTCATGTGCCTGTCATCCGTCCCCTCCATGCCGAAGTAACCTCAGCAACCTGCTGGCCCCATATTGCTGGGAGGGGGCGGGCAGTTCTTAGACTGCAGTCTGTCTCCTCTTAGGGCTTCCAGGTTGCATGCTTGTGTGTTGAAGAGGATGGAGCATCTGAATTATATTGTACCCCACTGGTGGGGTCTGTGCTTAATGCTCCACTGGCACTACCTTGGGGCTGGGTGGTGACGGGGGATTTTCTGTGCTGTCATTGAGACATGGAGGAGGAAGAGGAGGCTGTATTGGCATGTAGCACAGTCCGTGTGGTCTTTATCTGCCGTCATGTTTCTAAGTATGCTTTCTTCATGGACTCAATGGAATGTATGTTTGTAGTTCATTTGTTAATAAGCATAGATGGAAGCATCTCCTTGACTGCAGGGCCAGTGCGTCTCCCTGATGGGTGAGAAGTAAGTCTTTTGGGATGACCACTTGCTAGGATGTTGGCTCTGTCCACCCCTATATTGTTTGTAGGAATTTAGGTATGACCTTGCCAGCTCTCATATATCTGCTGATTTTACTGTAAAAAATAAACTGAAAATATTTTTTAATTAAAATTTAAGAACATTGTAATCTCTGTGGTGCAGTTCATTTTGTATTTGTGTTGATGAAACAGAGTTGGGCCTTGGCCTTTCCTCCTATTGCAATCTTTAGCCTGTTACTAAAATGCTGCTTCGCCCCCTTTACAGCTCTATCTCCCCAGTACAAATGCTGCTGAAAGCTTGAGCGGAGGAGTAGCCTAGTGATTAAAGCAGTGGGCTCAGATCCAGGGAAAGCAGGGTGCAAATCTTGCTACTTCTTGTAAGCTTGGGCAAGGTGCTGAACATGCCATTGCCTCGGGTACAAATGCAGTGAGCTAATGCTACTCATTAGTACAGCGTTTACTGTTTGATTTTTCCCATGCTAATCTGACTTCCGATGCAGGGAGAAAGTATCTCCAGGAACAAGCAGGAATGTAGTCTTCACATATGGGTATCGTCCGTACCAACAGAGCCTGCGCGGGAATGCTCCCCAGCGTCCAATAGGAAAGCTTTTGGGAGCATCCCACAATGCTTGCGTGCTGCCTTCCCGCTTTTCCCAACTGTCCCTCTCCAGTTCTTCGTTTTCCACGGAGCCGACAGGGCGCACATCCTGTCACCACAGAAAAAAATCCCTTCTATTCTTTTTTATGGTCGCGTCTGCCTTCCCTCAACGCTACACCGGTACCGCCGGTGGTTCTTTCTTTTCTTAAAAAACAAAACAAAAAACAACTTTCTTCTGGAGTCTTTCCAGTAATTTTCTCCTCAGGTGCCACGTGCCATTTTGGGCACTAGGCCCAACTTTTTCCTTCAAAATGGAAAAATCCACTTCGGGTTTTAAAAAGTGTTCTAAGTGTGGCAGTACCATCTCCGTCACTGACACCCATGAGTGGTGCCTCAAATGTTTAGGTCCTGACCACTCTATTTCTGAGTGTGTTGCCTGTGGGATGATGTCATAAAGGGGCCGGCAGAACCGAGCTGCTAAATTTAGCACCCTTTCTCCCTCTGATGCAGCTTCCGTGGCATCGACGTCTTCCAAGGCTTTGTCTTCCTCCCATGGATCTCAGGTAACTAAACATAAAACTAGCCGGTCCTCAAAGGGTAGATCTCCTTCTAGACATCGAGATGCCTCTGGCGTTGCCCTTGAGGGACTTTCACCGGCAAAATTGCCACAGCGGGAGGCTTCGGCTTCCAAAGCACTAACGGGGCTCCAGGATGTTCTCTAAGGCTTCAAACTCAGCAGAACTACTGGTGCCATGCTCTGGGGTACCAGCCACTTCATCCGGTACCGATACCAAAGCATCGGCAGCATCGATAGACCAGAGATTCTTGGCTATTGAACGCAGTCTGGCAGCTCTTCTCACAGACTCGATGCCCCTGAAACCGTTTCAGACAATTCAACCGGTACTGGTACCAACTGCATCGACATCGGCAGGTATTCTACCAGGACAGAGTCACGCGTGTCTATCCGGCATCGTCAAGTCGTTACCGGACCACTCCGATGCCGACTTCGATTGGTACCGGTACCGTGCTTTGCACGATCACCCGGATCGGAGATACTTCAAATCCTTGGATGACTCTGAAGACTCTGAAAGCTCTGCCGATACCAGAGTACTTCTGCCTGAGAGGTCCTCTTCTCCTCAGTGTAGGATGTCTCCACCAGAGGATATGTCCTTTCAGGATTTTATCCGAGATGTGGCCCGAGGTCTTTCCATCACAGTGGCTCCTGAAAAGGAACCTAGGGCAAAGGAATTAGAAATCCTGCAATACCCTAAAGCTCCCAAGAAGGGCAGCTACCTTACCTATTCATGAGATCTTGCATGATCTCATGTTGATGATGTGGGAAACACCTCTAACCACATCTCCTCACTCTCGAAGACTCGACACCATGTATCGAGTTCCTCCTTGTCCTGGGTTTCAGAAGACTCAATTACCACACCATTCCATGGTGGTGGAATCTGCTATGAGAAGGATAAAGAGTGCAAAAAGGCATGCATCTAATCCTCCAGGACGTGAGTGTAGGACTCTTGACGCCTTTGGACGTCGAACCTTCCAGGCTTCCATGCTTTCTGCTAGGATCAGTTCCTATATCTTTTATATATGGGGATGTTCCTTAAGGAGGTCACAGGAGATTTAGAGCTTATGAGCCCTCTCCTTCCTGATAAGAGGCAGGATTACCTCGCCCTTGTCAAACATGCTCAGGATATTTCCAAGTTTGTCAATCGTGCAGCCTTTGACTGCTTTGAGTGCATAAGAACCTCTGCTATTGCCATAGGTGCACGTAGGATTGCCTGGCTCCAGGCATCTGACTTGGAAATTTGGGTACAGGATAAACTAGGAAATATTCCTTGCACAGGAGAGAATCTTTGACAAGAATTGGCAGGAAAAAGCTAATGATAGATGCTGACAATATCACTTTGGATAGATTGTTTAAATCTACAGCTGATCCTGCAAGGAAAAAATCCTATAAGAAACCATTCTTCAGTAAGAAGTTTTATCTCTCCTATATCCAGCAGGGGCATCGTTTAGGTCAGTCTGCCGAAAAGGGACAGCAGCAACAACCTAGGCAAAGAAAGACAAAAGCAGCTAAGCCTCAACCGGCTCAGCAGACTCAGCCTCCACAGGGGCTTTGACTCCTATCTAGAGAACTTTGCCTTCCTGGCCCTGAACGGCCCAGAACCCTCCACCATCCCAGGAAGGTTAAGTCATTTTGCCCCCAGATGGGGCCAGATAACAGCAGAAAGTTGGACTCTGTCCATTGTAAGAGAGGGGTACAAGCTTCATTTCCTCAGCATGCCCCCTCCTACAATGGTAAGACAGTTCAATTCTCAGACCTCTCTCAACGACCAGTTAGGTCAAGAGGTCACTGTACTCCTTGCTCAAGGGGCAATAGAAGAGGTACCCATTCCCCAACAGGGTACAGGGTTTTACTCCCGCTATTTCCTTATTCCAAAGAAAACAGGAGGACACAGACCCATTTTAGACCTCAGAGAATTGAACAAATTTCTGTTCAAAGAGAAGTTCAAAATGATTTCTCTAGGAACTCTGCTGCCATACCTTCAGAGTCAGGATTGGCTTTGTTCTCTAGATCTCAAGGATGCTTACACTCATGTTCTCATCCATCCAACTCACTGAAAGTTCCTTTGCTTTCTGTTTCAAGGGGAGCACTACCAATACAGGGTTCTTCCATTTGGCCTGGCCTCTGCACCAAGGGTGTTCACAAAATGCATGGCTGTGGTGGCAGCTTTTCTCTGCACTCTGGGAATATTAGTCTTCCTTTACTTAGATGACTGGCTCATTTGAGCTCCTTCAGAGACAGAGGCCAGGGTTGCCCTCTCTCGCACAATGCGCATCTTTCAGTATTTGGGTCTTGTCATAAACTTCCCAAAATCCAACCTTGCTCCCACTCAGTCCCTAGAGTTTATAGGAGCTCTGCTGGATACCAGACAGACAAGGGCCTACCTTCCACAGCCCCGCTGCCTTCACATTGTGCAGTTAGCTTCCTAAGCAGTGCTAAAACCTCACTTCACTGCTCAGGAAATGTTACAGTTGCTAGGCCACATGGCATTCACCGTGCATGTGGTTCCTTAAGCTTGCTGCCATATGAGGGCAGCCCAGTGGACCTTATCCACTCAGTGGACTCAGGCGTCAGGTTGCCTGTCAGACAAAATAGCAAACTCCAGATTGCCACTATTGGAGGGACAAAATAAGGCAATCACCCCAAAACCTTTTGGTGGGGTCTTCTTTTCAGCAACCCCCACCCAGACCACTCTAACAGATGCTTCACAGGTGGGTTGGGGAGCCCACCTGCAAGGCCTCTCTACCCAGGGTACCTGGACTCTTCAGGAGGCCTATCTACACATAAATCTCCTAGAACTCAGCAATTTTCCTTTGCTCTTTGAGTATTCCACACCCAGCTCAGCTATAAGACAGTCCTAGTTCAAACGGACAATCAAGTAGCTATGTTCTCTGAACAAGTAGGGCGGAACAGGCTCTGTTGCTCTGCAACGAAGCTTTGCGACTATGGGCCCTTGCCAGAGAGCATCAGATTCATCTCCTTGCAGTGTATCTTCCAGGCATTCAAAACTCTTGGGCAGACAGACTCAGTCGAGTTCTGCTTCCCTACAAATGGTTTCTCCATGCAGACCAGGTGGCCAAAACGTTTCAAATTTGGGGAACCCCGGACATAGACCTCTTTTTGCAAGTCTGCTGAATGCCAAACTTCCCCGGTTCTGTTCCAGAATTCCGGCTCAGGGTTGTCAGGCCAGGGATGCTTTCTCCTCCATTGGGGTCAGGACTTCCTGTATGCCTTTCCACCCATTCCCCTAATTCCCAAAACCCTGTTCAAGCTTCAGAGAGACAGAGGTCATATGATTCTCATAGCTCCACGTTGGCCACAGCAAATGTGGTACCCTCTGCTCCTACATCTCTCTCAAGCTCCGCCTCTGGAGTTAGGATCTGATCCAAATCTCCTTTCTCAAGAGGAAGGGATGCTATAGCATCCCAATCCCCAGTCTCTGCATCTCAGGGCCTGGTTGCTGAAAGCCTAGAACTCCACGGTCTTAACCTTTCCCAGCAGGTAAAGGATATCCTTTATGCTTCCAGAAGGCCTTCCACAAGACGCTCTTATGCATTTAAGTGGAAAAGGTTTACCATATGGTGCTCGCAGAAGGGTCTTAACCCTCTTGCGATACCTCTGGAATCATTACTGGAGTATCTCCTTCATTTATCAAATGCAGGGCTTAAGACCAATTCAGTGAGAGTTCATTTGAGTGCTATTGCAGCTTCTTTCAAACCTCTAAATGGACAACCTATTTCCTCTCATCCTCTCATAGTGAGATTTATGAGAGGCCTTCTTTTAACTAAGCCTCCCATTAAGCCACCACCGGTGGCATGGGACTTAAATCTGGTTCTTGGGCAGCTCATGAAACTGCCTTTTGAACCATTAGTCACTACCTCTTTGAAATTCCTTTCCTGGAAGGTCATCTTTCTTATTGCAATCACATCAGCACGTCGCATCAGTGAATTTCAAGCATTGGTGGCTGATCCTCCTTATACAAGGTTCCATCATGACAAGGTAGTCCTTAGGATTCATCCACACTTTATGCCAAAGTTGGTGTCACCTTTTCATATAAACCCAGCGGTTTACCTTCCTGTATTCTTCCCAAGGCCTCACGCCTCAAATGCAGAAAGGAATCTTCATACTTTGGTCTGCAAAAGGGCTTTGGTCTTTTACTTGCAAAGGACACAGCAACATAGAAAGTCCTCTCAACTCTTTGTTGCTTTTGATCCTAGTCATTTAGGACTTCCAGTCTCCAAAAGAACACTGTCCAACTGGATTGCACAGTGTATATCTTTTGCCTATGAGAGTAAAAACCTTCCTCTGGAATGCTATGTCACAGCTCACAATGTGAGAGCCATGGCAGCTTCTATGGCTCATCTTCACTCTGTGTCTATCGACGACATCTGTCGAGCAGCTGCTTGGGCTTCGGTTCATACCTTCACAGCCCATTACTGCTTAGACAAGGACTCCCGCCGGGATGCCTTGTTTGGTCAGGCTGTTCTTCAAAACCTTTTCCATACTTAATCAACTCCTACCCACCATCCCTGGTAGGATTCCAGAGATCCATGGGGGGAAGTGGAGCCCTTTCACAAGGGCACATAACTTCTGGGGCTTTCTCCCTGGCATCTGCAGCTAGGGAGTCCCCATATGTGAAGACTACATTCCTGCTTGTTCCTGGAGATAGCATAGTTACTCACCTGTAACAGGTGATCTCCAGGAACAGCAGGAATTGAGTCTTCACAACCCACCCACCTCCCCTAGAAGTTGTATATCTCTATTTCTTTCTCAGCTTTAAACTCAATTGGAGAGGGACAGTTGGGAAAGGTGGGAAGGCAGCACGCAGGCGCTGTGGGATGCTCCCAAAAGTTTTCCTATTGGACGCTGGGGAGCATTCCCGCGCAGGCTCAGTCGGTACCGACGATACCCATACGTGAAGACTAAATTCCTGCTGATCTCCAGGAACAAGCAGGAATGAGTCTTCACATATGGGTACGCCTTTCCCAACTGCCTTTCCTCAGTTTTCGTTTTTCCGCGGAGCCGGCAGGATGTCCTCCTGTCACCGCAGAAAATTCTTGTTTTTATTTCTTAGTTTTCTTGTGGTCGCGGCTGTCTTCCCGACGCCACTGGTACCGCCGGTGTTTTCTTTTCTTGTAAATTTTTCCACGGGATATTTTTTCTTCATAGTATCCCATGGTCTCTTAGGCCTTTTAGGCCTCTTCTTTTTCCTTCATGGAACTGCCAGACACTTTCTCCAAGAAATGTCCAGACTGTGGCGGTACAACTTTATTTTTAGACCCTCGAAGTCGGTGTCTAACCTGCTTGGGTCCTGACAACAGTTTGGTAAGAAGAGGTTTTCAACATCGAGGCTCCCTCGATACACGGTTGCCCTCCAACTTCGGGGCACCCTCCCTTTCTTCTTCCACACAGTATCTGGTAACCCACAAACAGTCTGTTAAGACTAGCCAGTCCTCAAGTGGTAGGTCTCATGCACAGCATGTAGACTGCTCCGGCCTTGCCCTTGAGGGCCCACTGGCTTCAAAACCCCGGCAGGAGTCTTCGGTCTCCAAAGCCTATAAGGGGTTTCAGGTTGTTCCTGGGGTTCACCCCCCCCCCCCCCCACAGAACATACTGTGATAAGGAAGCTTATCATAGCTCAGGTAGGAGCTATAGAAAAGATGATGTGACTCTGAACAAGCAACATGTCAGTTCTGGTAGAAGTGAGAAAACAGAATTTTCACATAAAAGACTACCAGTCCCAGAATGCACCAGGTTTCCAGCAGCCATGAGAGGGGCTGAAGTGAGAGAATGTGTGTGCAATCAAGAGAGCTATGAGGTAATCCCTAAGCACTCATCTCAAAGGGCAGGGCCTGATTCAACACAGCTGCTCTGTGTTAGGGAGCAGCACACATTAGAACAGGATAAGAATAGAGCTTATTCTTCAGATAACAGCTACAGAGGGAGGAAGAGATACAGAGACAGCAACGGCTACAAGCTCAAGCACCAGTATCACCTGGAGAAACAGAAGCCAAGCCAAGCAGATAGAGAGAGAAGGAAACTCTCTGGAAGGAAGAGAAGAAAGGCCATTGGAAGGTCTGGGAGATTCCAAGGCAGTACCCATACTGGGAGGTATTCCAAAAGCCAGCAGAGTCCATTGGACTGGATTCAGCCAGAGGAATGGAGTGGCAGAGATAAGAATCACCAGTGGCTACCTGGAAGAGAGAAGACTGCATGTGGAAGGGACTTTCAGACCAAGGCCAGAAGGTATGTGAGAGAAGATCCAGTGTCCAGGGATCAAGATTGGAAGGCTGGACATCAGAATTGGATTACATATTGGCCAGGCTATACAGAGAGGAATAATGATAGCAGGAGAGGCTCAGGTATGAACACTGATCCAGACCCTATCTATAATAGAGAATGGCAGCAAGGGAATGAGCATTCTCATGATAGTGCCTTAATGAAAGACTCATCTGTGCCAATGTTTGATATTGACCCTATGATTGTTGATGCAGGGGGAAATACAGCAGATGAAACTATTTACATGGACTGTTCTTTATCTAAATGCTATTGCTAGTTTTCTATGAGCAAACACATCAGCCATCACAAAGAAACCTAACTTTGTTCTTTATTTCCACTGCAAACAGCTCTTAAAGCAGGATTTGGGTTCACACAGTAGCAGCCAGCCAGCTAAAGGCTTACAGCTGGTCAATTGATAGTAATTAGGGCTGCACCTGATTGTGTGTGTGAGCAAGGGAGAATCACTGCTGAGATCTGCGTGGAAAATAAGCAGAAGTTAACCTAACCAGCAAAGTTTATTCTTTTCTTTGTGCCTTTGTATTTGGTAATTATTTGCTAAGAACACATTAGCTAATTGCCTGACAAGCTGAAGGTTGTTTTCTGGTTTACTTTGTGACTTTTTGTTATCCATTTAAACACTGCAAGCAAGTAACCTCATTTATAGTGCTATCAAGCATACATGTGCTGGGTGAATTAAACCCCATCAATAAAAGAAGTATTTTATTGATCTTACCACTTGGTTTCACAACTCAAATTATTGTCATCAGCTGTGTTTGGGAGTGAATGAACTACAATACCCACAATACCTTGCAAGAATCATATGAATATATGCATCGTCAAGATTGTGTAAGTTCTCACCCTAGGCAGCCGTCTGACAATACCTAAGCCGTGTACGGTGGTGGCATCCGCTTCGAGTGGTACTGATACCCCGGCATCGGCACTGGTGTTGGATGAAACACTCCTCACCAGGGATAGTCGTCTGGCGTCTTCGGTACCTTCGGTACCGGTGGATACCCTCCAGATTGACTTTCCATTATCGGTACCAACACCGATACTCCAACTGACGTCGGTACCCTCCAGATGTGCATCGATAGCCTCGCTTCCTTCGATGCCGAGTCTGGAATCGATCTCCAGTCTGGAGGACTGGGTACCGACTCGCCTTGGTACCGGCTCTCGGTGGTACCGAAGGCTCAGTTCCGATGATTCGGATCCGCAACTCTCCGTTCCCTCGATGCCGATTGAGTTGCCACTGGTTGCCCTTCCTTCACTGGTATCGGACACGGTACCGAAGCTGGTACCGATGTCCTCATTACCTTCACGGTCGGTGCCTTCCATGCTTCGCTTATCAGGCTCTCTGCCCTCGATGCCGAGTTTGGAATCTATCTCTAGTCTAGAAGACTGGGTACCAATAGATTTTGGTACCAACACCGATTGATACCGGTGCTTCGGTACCGAGGATAGCGGCCGGAGGTTTTCGGTTACCTCGGTACCGATTGAACTGTCACCGATGACTGCTCCGATGTCTTTGTCGGGCTCGACTCCAACATCAGTACCAGTATTGGCATCGGTACCGGTACCCACAGTAGCATCGTGGCCGACTCCTACCATGCTTTTTTCAACAGGATCACTCCATTCTATACCAAGCTTGGAGTCGATACCTGGCATGGACAATGTGGTAAGGACGGTGGCTTCTCCTGATAGCCAGTACCAGCAACCATTCTTTAAGTATTCCACACTCCACACTGCACTCTGCAGGATCTTCTATTCCTATATATTTGGATAACTCTGTGGATGCTCAGGCTAGTTCTTTAGATCTACCCTGTCCAATGGAGATTCCTGTTTGGGATCCCTCTTTTCAGAGTTTCCTCCTGGATATAGCAAGATCCCTTGCCATTCCTATTCCAGGACATGATCCTGCACCAGGTTCTGTTTCTACCAAAGCAAAGGATAACATAATGCTTACATAAGAACATAAGATATGCCATACTGGGTCAGACCAAGGTCCATCAAGCCCAGTATCCTGTTTCCAACAGTGGCCAATCTAGGTCATACGTACCTAGCAGTATCCCCAAAAGACACAGGTTCCACAATGCTTGTATTGGGTCAAGCATTCTTATCCTGGGTCCCTTTTTAATAATGGTTTATGGACCTTTCCTCCAGGAACTTGTCCAAACCTTTTTTAAACCCAGCTACACTAACAGCCTTTACTACATCCTCCGGTAACAAATTCCAGAGTTTGATTACACGTTGAGTGAAAAAATATTTTCTCTTATTTGTCTTAAATAGTTTACCCTGTAGCTTCTTTACATGTCCCCTAGTCTTTCTATATTCTGATAATGTAAACAATCGATCTACATTTACCCGTTCCACTCCGTTCATTAATTTATAGACCTCTATCATATATCCCCTCAGCCATCTCTTTTCCAGGTTAAAGAGCCCTAACCTTTGTAGCTTTTCTTCATAGGAGTAGCCTTCCATCCCCTTTACCATTTTGGTGGCTCTTCTCTGAACCTTTTCTAATAACGCTATATCCTTTTTAAGGTAGGGCGACCAGAATTGCACACAATATTCAAGGTGCGGTCTCACCATGGAACGATATAGAGGCATTATAATATCTTTTGTTTTATTTTCCATTCCTTTCCTTATCATACCTAGCATTCTATTTGCTCTCTTGGCCGCCGCTGCACACTGGGCCGAGGGTTTTAACATGTTATCCACAATGACGCCTAAATCTTTTTCCTGTGTGGTGGTTCCTAAAGTGGAACCTTGCATCGTGTAACCATAGTTTGGGTTGTTCTTCCCTAGGTGCATAACTTTGCACTTGTCCACATTAAATTTCATCTGCCATTTTGATGCCCAGTCTTCCAATTTATCAAGATCCTCTTGCAATTTTCCACAGTCCTCTTGGGTTTTAACAACTTTAAATAGTTTTGTGTCATCTGCAAATTTGATAACCTCACTCGTTGTTCCACTTTCCAGGTCATTTATGAATATGTCAAAAAGCAGAGGACCCAGCACAGATCCCTGGGGTACACCACTATTCACCTTTCTCCATTGGGAAAATTGGCCATTTAGCCCTACCCTCTGCTTTCTATCTTTTAACCAGTTTCTGATCCACAGTAGTACACTGCCTCCTATCCCATGACTCTTTAGTTTTGCCAAAAGTCTCTCATGAGGGACCTTGTCAAAGGCTTTCTGAAAGTCCAGATACACTATATCAACCGACTCACCTTTGTCCACCTGTTTATTCACACCTTCAAAAAAACATAACAGATTAGTAAGGCAAGATCTTCCTTGTCTAAAGCCATGTTGGCTGTCTCCCATTAGGCCATGACTATCTAAATGCTGAATAATTTTATTCTTTATGATGCTTTCTACCATTTTTCCCGGTACTGACGTCAAGCTCACCGGTCTGTAGTTTCCCGGATCACCCCTGGAACCCTTTTTAAAAATTGGTGTTACATTGGCTATCCTCCAATCTTCAGGAATTAGAGATGATTTTAATGATAGTTCACAGATTGCTAATAGCAGGTCTGCAATCTCATATTTCAGTTCTTTCAACACCCTTGGATGTATACCATCCGGCCCAGGTGATTTGCTACTCTTCAGTTTATCTAATATTTCCTTCAATTCTTCCGCACCTTTAAATACCACTTCAGTCATGGGTAACATCCCTATATCTTCCTCAGTAAAGACCGAAGCAAAGAATTCATTCAGTCTCTCTGCTATCGCCTTGTCACCTCTTAGTGCCCCTTTAACGCCTCTATCATCTAATGGACCAACTGACTCTCACAGGTTTTTTGCTGCGAATGTACTTGAAAAAATCTTTATTTCGCGTTTTTGCTTCCGCAGCAAGCTGCTTCTCAAATTCTCCCTTTGCCTGCTTTATCAATGCCTTGCATTTGACTTGCCAGTGCTTGTGTTGTTTCCAGGTTTCGTCGTTTGGCTCTTTTTTTCCATTTCCTGAAAGATGCTTTTTTGGCAACAGCCTCTCTGATCTCACCTTTTAAACCATGCTGGCAGTTTTTTAGACTTCCTTCCACTTTTCTTAAAGCGTGGAATAAAGCTGGCTTGGGCTTCCAAGATAGTATTTTTAAACAACACCCAAGCTTGATGTAAGTCTTTAACCTTTGCAACTGCTCCTTTTAGTTTTTTCTTAACCGTTTTCCTCATTTTATCATAGTCTCCCTTTCGAAAGTTAAAAGGTAGTACTGTGGTTTTCCTTACTATCCCTCCTCCACTAATTAAATCAAAGGCGATCATGCTATGATCACTATTGCCAAGTGGCCCCAACACCCTTATCTCTTGCACTACATCTGGTGTTCCACTAAGGACTAGGTCTAATATTGCTTCCCCTCTGGTCGGTTCATGAACCAGCTGCTCCAAGAAGCAGTCATTTATTTCATCTAGGAACTTTATCTCCCTAGCATGTCCTGCTGTGACACTGACCCAGTCGATGCCGGGGTAATTGAAATCACCCATTATTATTACTGCACTGTAGCTTTTGCTAGCTTCCTTGATTTTCTTTGAGCATTTCATCATCCATTTGTTCATTCTGGCCAGGCGGACGATAGTACACTCCCACTGCCATCGCCTTCCCCTTTTTACATGGAATTTCAATCCATAGAGATTCTACAGCAAATTTTGTTTCTTGCAAAACTTTAATCCTTTCTGACTCAATGCCCTCTCTAACATAGAGCGCAACCCCTCCACCAATTTGTTCAACTCTATCATTACGATATAGTTTGTACCCAGGTATCAGTGTCCCACTGGTTGTCCTCCTTCCACCATGTCTCTGATATTCCAATCATATCTAACCTCTCGTTTAGTGCTATATATTCTAACTCTCCCATCTTGTTTTTTAGACTAATAGCATTTGCATACAAGCATTTTAGAGACTATTTTATTCATATTAATTTGGCTATTGGTAGACATGGGTAATTTGGGATCTTTAAGCTCTGTCTGCTCCATACTCGAGGGCATTTGGGCTACTTTACTCTTTTTTGGAACCTCTGCTTTTTGTAGTATTCTTCAAGGATACATTCTTCCGAACCATGCGCTCTTGGGAGACTGTCGGCTTTCCCCTATTATCTAGTTTAAAAGCTGCTAGATAATAGGGGAAAGCTGACAGTCGCCCAAGAGCGCATGGTTCGGAAGAATGTATCCTTGAAGGATACTACAAAAAGCAGAGAGGTTCCAAAAAAGAGTAAAGTAGCCCAAATGCCCTCGAGTATGGAGCAGACAGAGCTTAAAGATCCCAAATTACCCATGTCTACCAAGTGCTTCCTTTGCATCATTCCTTGCAGGGTCTCCTTCTAGGAATGTGGGAAACACCTTTAAGGGTTCCCCCACCTCCCAGGGCAACTGATCTCTTATATCAGGTGCCCCCCTCTCCAGGGTTTCAAAAGACTCAACTTCCTCATCATTCCATAGTAGTGGAATCAGCAATGAGGCGGATAAAGAGTAAGAAAAAGCACTCTTTGTATCCGCCAGGTCGTGAGTCATAAGAACATAAGAAATGCCATACTGGGTCAGACCGAGGTCCATCAAGCCCAGTATCCTGTTTCCAACAGTGGCCAATCTAGGTCATACGTACCTAGCAGTTTCCCCAAAAGACACAGGTTCTGCAGTGCTTGTACTAGGTCAAGCATTGATATCCTGGGTCCCTTTTTAATAGTGGTTTATGGACCTTTCCTCCAGGAACTTGTCCAAACCTTTTTTAAACCCAGCTATACTAACAGCCCTTACTACATCCTCCGGTAACAGATTCCAGAGTTTGATTACTCGTTGAGTGAAGAAATATTTTCTCTTATTTGTCTTAAATAGTTTACCCTGTAGCTTCATTACATGTCCCCTAGTCCTTATATATTCTGATAGCGTAAACAATTGATCCACGTTTATCCGTTCCACTCCATTCATTAATTTATAGACCTCTATCATATCTCCCCTCAGCCGTCTCTTTTCCAGGTTAAAGAGCCCTAACCTTTTTAGCCTCTCTTCATAGGAGTAGCCTTCCATCCCCTTCACAAATTTGGTGGCTCTTCTCTGTACTTTTTCTAATAACTCTATGTCCTTTTTAAGATACGGTGACCAGAATTGCACACAATATTCAAGGTGCGGTCGTACCATGGAGCGATACAGAGGCATTATAATATCCTTTGTTTTATTCTCCATCCCTTTCCTTATGATACCTAGCATTCTATTTGCTTTCTTGGCCGCCGCTGCACACTGGGCGGAGGGTTTTAACATGTTATCCACGATGACTCCTAAATCTTTTTCCTGGGTGGTGGTTTCTAATGTGGAGCCTTGCATCGTGTAACTATAGTGTGGGTTGTTCTTTCCTAGGTGCATAACTTTGCACTTGTCCACATTAAATTTCATCTGCCATTTGGATGCCCAGTCTTCCCATTTATCCAGATCCTCCTGCAGTTTTCCACAATCCTCTTGGGTTTTAACAACTTTAAACAGTTTTGTGTCATCTGCAAATTTGATAACCTCACTAGTTATTCCTTTTTCCAGGTCATTTATGAATATGTCAAAAAGTAGGGGACCCAGTACAGATCCCTGGGGTACTCCACTATTCACCTTTTTCCATTGGGAATATTGGCCATTTAGCCCTACCCTCTGCTTTCTATCTTTTAACCAGTTCCCGATCCACAATAGTACACTGCCTCCTATCCCATGACTTTTTAGCTTTGCCAAAAGTCTCTGATGGGGGACCTTGTCAAAAGCTTTCTGAAAGTCCAGATACACTATATCAACCGACTCACCTTTGTCTACCTGTTTATGCACACCTTCAAAAAAACAGATCAGATTAGTAAGACAAGATCTTCCTTGTCTAAAGCCATGTTGGCTGTCTCCCATTAGGCCATGACTATCTACATGCTGTGTAATTTTGTTCTTTATGATGGTTTCTACCATTTTCCCTGGTACTGACGTCAGGCTCACCGGTCTGTAATTTCCCGGGTCACCCCTGGAACCCTTTTTAAAAATTGGTGTTACGTTGGCGACCCTCCAATCTTCAGGTATTACAGATGATTTTAATGAAAGTTCACAGATTACCAATAGCAGGTCTGCAATCTCATATTTCAGTTCTTTCAACACTCTGGGATGTATACCATCCGGTCCAGGTGATTTGTTACTATTCAGTTTATCAAAATAGTTGTAATATATCTTCCCGGTGTAGCGATATTTCTCTCAATTCCTCTGCAGTATCACCTTTAAATACCACTTCAGTCTTGGGTAACATCCCTACATCTTCCTCAGTAAAGACCGAAGCAAAGAATTCATTCAGTCTCTCTGCTATAGCCTTGTCCCCTCTTACTGCCCCTTTTACCCCTCTATCATCTAATGGTCCAATTGACTCTCTCACAGGCCTTTTGCTACGAATGTACTTGGAAAAAGTCTTTATTTCGTGTTTTTGCTTCTGTAGCAAGTTTCTTCTCAAATTCCCGCTTTGCCTGCCTTATCAATGCTTTGCATTTAACTTGCCAGTGCTTGTGTTTCCAGTTTTCATCATTTGGCTCTTTTTTCCATGTCCTGAAGGTTGCTCTTTTGGCAGCAACAGCCTCTCTGACCTCACCTTTAAACCATGCTGGCAGTTTTTTGGACTTTCTTCCGCTTTTCTTAATGCGTGGAATACAGCTGGTCTGGGCTTCGAGGATAGTATTTTTAAATAACACCCAAGCTTGCTGTAAGTCTTTAACCTTTGGAACCGCTCCTTTTAGTTTTTTCCGAACTATATTCCTCATTCTATCATAGTCTCCCTTTTGAAAGTTAAAAGGTAGTACTGTGGATTCCTTTACTATCTGTCCTCCACTGATTAAATCAAACATGATCATACTATGATCACTATTGCCAAGTGGTCCCAACACCCTTATTTCTTGCACCAGATCTGGCGTTCCACTAAGGACTAGGTCCAGTATGGCTTCCCCTCTGGTCGGATCATGAATCAGCTGCTCCAAGAAGCAGTCATTTATTTCATCTAGAAACTTTATCTCTTTAGCTTGTCCTGCTGTGAGACTGTCCCAGTCGATACTGGGGTAATTGAAATCACCCATTATTACTACTCTGTTGTGGCTTTTGTTAGCTTCCTTGATTTCTTTGAGCATTTCATCATCCATTTGTTCATTCTGGCCAGGCGGTCGATAGTATACTCCCACTGCCATCACCTTCCCTTTCATAAATGGAATTTCAATCCATAGAGATTCTACAGCAAATTGTGTTCCCTGCAAAACTTTAATCCTTTCTGACTCAATGCCCTCTTTAACATAGAGCGCAACCCCTCCACCAATTTGTTCAGCTCTATCATTACGATATAGTTTGTATCCAGGTATCACAGTGTCCCACTGGTTATCCTCCTTCCACCATGTCTCTGAGAGTGCAATCATATCTAACCTCTCATTTAGTGCTATATATTCTAATTCTCCCATCTTATTGTTTAGACTTCTAGCATTGGCATACAAGCATTTTAGTGACTGTATTTTATTAATTTTATTATTAATCTGGCTATTGGTAGGCATGGGTAATTGGGAATCTTTATGCTCTGTCTGCTCCTTACTCAAGGGCATTTGGGCTACTATACTCCCTTTTGGAACCTCACTGTTTTTGGTAGTATCCTTCAAGGATACCTTTGTCCGAACCATGCGCTCCTGGGTGACTGTCGGCTTTCCCCTATTTTCTAGTTTAAAAGCTTCTCTATCTCTTTTTTAAAGGTTAATGCCAGCAGTCTGGTCCCATCCTGATTAAGGTGAAGCCCATCCCTTCGGAAGAGCCCCCCCCTTTCCCCAGAAGTTCCCCAGTTCCTAACAAATCCAAAACCCTCATCCTTGCACCATTGTCTCATCCACGCATTGAGACTCCGGAGTCTAACACACTAGATGCCTTTGGACGTCAAATCTTCCAGACATCTATGCTTTCTGCAAGAATTCTCTCATATATTTTTTATATGAGTCTTTCTCTTGAGGAGGTCACAAAGCAGTTACATCTTTTGACTCCTTTCCTTCCAGATTCTAGGAGTACAGACTATTCCTCACTGCTTAAGTATATCCAGAATATCTCTTGGTTTCTTTCTCGTGCTTCCCTAGACTCTCTTGAGTTTGTTAGCAGAGCTTCTGCTATTGCTATAGGGGCACGATGTAGAGCCTGGCTCCAAGCTTCAGATTTGGCCAATTGGGCACAACGACGTCTGGGACATACTCCTTGCACTGGAGAAAATCTTTTCAACAAGGAGTCTTTACGTCAGGTTACTCAGTTGTCTGATTTACCTGTTCCTAAGGGTTGTTCTACACCTTCTTCTGTCCCAGTAGGTAGGAAATGTCCTACCAAACTTTCTTCTCACAGAAGAAGAAGGTTTTATTCATCACTTGCCCATCATACAGATGTTCCCCAACAGGGGAGGCATTGTCCTGGTTTGAAAAATCCAACCTCTCACCAGGCTCAGCAAACCCAGCACCTGCAGGGTTTCTGATCACTCATCAGATGCTTGTGACTCTTGGGGTTAGAATCTACAGTTGCTTCTTATCAATAGAGGCAATCCACTGCTTTATTGTAACCCCTTCACATGGATCCCTTTACAAGAGAGATCCATTTTTTCTGTATTTCTGCGAGCTGTCGGAATGTTCATGCCTATAAGTCACAGGTTTCTCCTCTCTTTTTCCTGCTAGGGAAAGAGGTCTAACCACTATCAAATGAGAGTTCCTGTGCCAGCATGTATTTTTTCCTTTCTATAGACTTACTACTTGCTAAGTCTTCTTCAGCTCCATTCTCTTCACCCTCTTACCAAGCTTTTTCCTCTGTAAGAGCGGAATTACTTACTAGGGGGCTTTTTCTTCAGCCTCTCTAGTTTTGTCACTTTCCAGTGCGGAGTTTCCTCTCTGAGTTACCTCATCTGTTTCAATCTTACTTTGGGGCAGCTTATCAGACATGTCCAGAGTTTCTGCTCCTGTTCTGTCTATTCTTTGTTTTTCAACAGTAAGATTCTTTCTGCTCTCTTACTAGCAGCTGCCTATGCAGGAGCCTTAATGTTTGGACCATTGGTTCTTGTCCACAAACAACCAGATTTGTGCTCCACTAACATTCTGTCTAGTCTTCGTAGTGGCTCCAAGTCAGTGCTCCATCTCTCTTGGAGATTCTCACTACAAGCTTCTGGATTATCTGCTATTTCTGCCATCTCCATTCTCCTGGGTTTGGCAGCATAGTTGGCAGAGATACTGGCTCTCTAACAGCCAATTCTATCATCTCATTCTCCTGCATCATGCTCTCTGCAATTCTACAGAGAAGCTTTCCACTATGGGCCCTTGCTAGAGAGCATTGGGGGTGGGGGGGGTGGTTCTCCAATAGCTATCCTAGATGGTTGGAAAAGGCTTTTCAGTCATGTCTCCCATGACTAGAAGGTTCTCCCTTCTTTTACTATCTCCTTTTCATATAAAGGACACAGCCCTTCTCTTACGTGAAAGCTTAAGGAGTTGCCAAATCCTTGCTTTGGTCCATAGCATTCCCAATCGGGGATATGCTCTTTCTCCTTGCAGTTCGTCCTCATGGTAAGAACGCATGATACTTTTTGCCCTTAAGCAGGTCAACATGGTATCTCATCTCTATGTATCTTCTGTCTACTTACCATGCTAGAGTCCTGGAAGACTCGAGACTTGCTGGCTGCAGATTGATATTATCCTCTGTTTTTCACGTAACCGTCCTGGTTATTTTACTAGCTAGCATCCTTGCAGATCATAACCAGGGGGAATAGATTCTCTATATATCTTCTCAAGTAGGTTCCACCTCCTTGTTAGATGAATCTTTCCTCTCCACATTCCTAAGTGACTACCGTGCTGTAGGCATATCTCTGTCTGTCTTAATTGCAGACACCCATATTTAGGCCTACATATCCATATTGATCTTTTGTGTGTATTTTATGCCCCTCCATATCTCACTATAGATATATTCTTATATGTCTGTCTATATATCTATATGTATATATCGATTTATATATATATATACATGTAGATGTATCTGTCGAGATATTTTATTAGATATGTCTCCACATACTTCTCTATCTGACTATGCTCATATAGCTATATGATTCTGACAGAGGGGCTTTACCCATACCTATGCTATCCAGCAGATTTGGGATTCTACGCACACAACCACTCCTGTGGTAATCAACAATTTTTATATCATAACCTAAGGGTTTAGGTACCTCTGAAGCTCTCCGTGCCTGTTTGTCCAAATCGATTAACCTTTCTCTTTTGCTCCTAAGAGTGAGTCACTCTGCCACCAAAAGAGCTAGGGTTTTGTGTTAAAGCCTTCCGCTGAAGGCCCACCGGTTTTGTACTACCCCAGTTTTTCCTACTGGGGTTACCTGTTACCCTTCAGGAATCTGACCTCCACTGTTTTCCTACAGGTTTATTACCTCCACTTACAGTGAGGTCCTCTTCAAGGTTCCTCTCCTGTGTTTCCCAGTAGATCCATGAACCTCTATACTTCTGTGAAATCCTGTCAGGGGAGGTCCATATTGCAATATCCTTTGCAATATTATTGATGACCATCATCCACACATGGACGCCTTCTCTGCAGTCCTATGCTAGGTTAGCTGTTCCACAGCATCCTTCTTCAACTCCTACCCTCCATCCTCAGGATGCCTGGTGTTCTGGGAGATAGCATGTTCCAACCTATGACATGCTGGGACTCCAGGCATCTCAGCTTGGGAGTCCCCATATGTGAAGACTCATTCCTGCTTGTTCTTGGAGATAGCACCGTTACTTACCTGTAACAGGTGATCTCTGGGAACAGCAGGAATAAGTCTTCACAACCCTCCCACCTCCCCCGGAGTTGTATCTCTATCTTCCTTTTCTCTCTCTCTCTCTTTGTCTCAGCTTTAAAACTTAACTGAGGAGAGGCAGCACGCAGGCATGCTGGGATGCTTCCAAAAGCTCTTGATTGGACGCTGGGAAGCGTTCCCGCGCACACTCCGTCGGTACCGACGTACCCATATGTGAAGACTTATTCCTGCTGTTCCCAGAGATCACCTGTTACAGGTAAGCAATGGTGCTTTTCCGGAGATCACCTGTTACAGGTGAGTAACTATGCTTTATCATGAGTAACTAGCATAAAACCACTGTGCTGAAGGTTGGCGCAGTATGCATGTAAAACGCTTGCAATTCGCTGTGGAGCCCTGGTTAGGCTTTCCTAACCAGGGCTCCACAGATCAACAAACAGTAAGGATTTGAGGGTTGGTTTGTTTGTTTTATTATATTACATTGCTAGCTCTCTGACTGGGAGCTCTTAAAAGGGTTTTTTGTATATTTTTTAAAGCAAGGTTACTTTCTTTTTGGTGCTTTAGGGGAACTTTCCTTGAGCACAGTAGGTTGCTGAACTCCAGTAACCACCTCAGGTTTAGAAACTGCTAAACACCTAATCAGGTGTTCATTCCCTCCCTACCCACCCCGACTCCCACCCACCCCTAGTGAGCAGTCTTGCTTTATAGGGCACCTCCCCCTTTAACAAATCACAGAGAATTGGACCAGCACATTTTGAATATAATTAAAGAGATTTAACTGCTTTTTCTCTGAAAGGACTGCTGTGAAACCGGCTGGTACTTGGTAGATTTCTCTCTTTTGCTTTAACAGATACCTAAGCTCCACGAACAGAACAATGGTTGGGAAAAATCGTATTGCTAAAGCTGTTAACCCCGTTACAGCTTCTGCCTCGGTCCAGACAGAGGTCCTAATGCCATTTGAAGGACCAGTTCCATGTGCAGGGTGCCTGCATGCTGAAGCTCTGAGGAAACAAGTGGAGGAACTCAGAGGAGGTGGCGAGGCTGAGGAGCATTCAAGACAGTGAGAAGTACATGTTGAGATGCTTCTTGCAGCAACCAAGCTCTCCAGCACAGGAGAAAGATGGGTGCCAACAGAATGTCGATGGTTGGACACAAGTCACCAGGGCTTGCAAAATCAGCAATCCAACTTCTCCAGCCCTTGAATTGAAGAGCCATTCTGCAGCCCTGGAAGTGGAGGAGGTGAAAGCATCCCTGGAAAGGGAAGAACCAGAGTTCAAGTACCCCAAAGTTGCAGAATCAGTGACCAGAAGGAAATGAAGGGTAGTGGTGGTTGGAGACTCTCTTCTGAAGGGTACTGAGGCATCCATCTGCCAACCAGACTTGATGTCCAGAGAGGTATGCTGTCTGCCTGGTGCCAAAATCCAAGATGTTACGGAGAGTTTGCCGAGACTCATCAAGCCCACTGACTATTACCCAATGTTGCTAATCCATGTTGGAACAAATGATACTGCCAGGTATACTTCGGAACATATCAAAAGTGACTTCATGGCTCTGGGACAGAGGGTGAAGCAGTTAGGTGCACAGGTGGTGTTCTCTTCAATCCTCCCTGTTGAGGGTAAAGGCCAAGGCAGAGAGGCTCGCATCCTGGAGATGAATGCATGGCTGCGTGGATGGTGTCATCGAGAGCGTTTTGGTTTCCTAGACCATGGGATGCTGTTCCAAGGGTTGCAGAGCAGAGATGACATCCATCTGTCCAAGAAAGGTCAACGCATCTTCGGTAGTAGACTGGCTAATCTACTGAAGAGGGCTTTAAACTAGATTCGTTGGGGATGGGTGAAGAAAACCCCCAGGTAAGTGAAAGCCCCCAGGTAGGTGATACATTAAATACCTTTATGGAAATGGGTAACAGGGGTAACATATGGAAAGCAGTGTGTATTAATGCCTGTAGCATGGGAAATAAGATCCCTGAAGTTGAAACTTTGGTGGGAGTGGCTGACTTGGATTTAGTGGCAGTTACAGAAACATGGTTCACAGAAAACCATGACTGGGATGTAACTATTCCTGGCTATACTTTATTCAGAAAGGACAGGGTAGGAAGAAGGGGAGGAGGAGTGGCACTATATGTAAAAACTACTATTAAAGCTTTGGAATTAGAGCTTAAAAGGGAGAGAGGAGGCATTGTGGGTTAAACTAGAAAGAGGGAAAGAGAAATCTATTTGCATTGGTGTGATATACAGACCTCCCTCACAAGAGGAAGAGGTGGACAGAGTTAATTGAAGACATACGCAGCATTGCTAGGAAAGGGGAAGTGCTACTGATAGGAGATTTCAATATGCCAGATGTTGATTGGCACATTCCTGCTGCAGTATCATCTAGAAGTAAGGAGATCCTGGATTCTCTACAGGGAGAACTATTCAGGCAATTGGTAACAGACCCCACACGTGAAGGGGCCATACTGGACTTGGTGCTTACCAATGGTGAAAGTGTTTCTGATGTTGTAGTGGGAGATCATTTTGCATCCAGTGATCACCAGATGATGTGGTTCAGTATTAGGACTAGGGCTGTTAGAATCCATTCCAAGGTGAAGATCTTAGACTTTAGGAAGACTAACTTTGCGAAGATGGGCCAATACCTCAGGGAGTTGTTAGTGGGATGGGAACAGCTGGGGGATGTAGAAAAACAGTGGGCAAAACTGAAAGGGGGTATTTTAAGGGCAACCAACCTTTTTGTTAAAATGGTAAATAAAGGCAAAAGGAAAAGGAGACCGCTATGGTTTTCGAAGGAAGTAGCTGAAAAAGTGAAGAAAAAGAGGGAGGCCTTCATGAAATACAAGAGATCACAGAGAGAGGAAGACAGGCATCTGTATTTGGAAAAACTTAGAGAAGCTAGCAAAGTAGTCAAGAAGGCAAAGATTCAAAAGGAGGAGGAAATAGCCAATGCAATAAAATGGGGGGATAAGACATTTTTCAGATATATTAGTGAGAAGAGGAAGGGCAAAAGTGGTATTGTCAGACTCAAGTATGCAGGGGGGGAATATGTAGAAGCTGATAAGGATAAAGCGGAATTGCTTAACAAATATTTTTGTTCTGTGTTCACAGATGAAGAACCAGGAGCAGGACCTCAGAAAACACCCACAAATAAGAACAGCAGCGAGAGACATCTTGAACAATTTTCAGAAGACTGTGTTCGTGAGAAACTAGCTCAACTTAAAGTAGACAAATCGATGGGACCGGATGGGATACACCCTAGAATACTAAGGGAACTTGGGGACGTTCTAGCAACTCCACTGCCTGACCTTTTCAGTGCCTTGTTGGAGTCGGGAGTGGTGCCAAAGGACTGGAGAGAGGCTCATGTGGTGCCTTTACACAAAAGCGGAAGTAAGGATGTGGTTGAAAACTACAGGCCGGTTAGTTTAACTTTGGTGGTGAGTAAATTATTGGAAACGCTGCTGAAAGAGAAAATAGTGAGGTTTCTGGAGTCCAGCGTATTACAGGATCCGAGGCAGAATGGATTCACCAGAGGCAGGTCTTGTCAGACAAATCTGATTGATTTCTTTGACTGGGTGACCAGGGAGTTGGACCGAGGGAGAGCTCTAGATGTGGTGTATTTAGATTTCAGTAAAGCCTTTGACACTGTTCCTCACAGGCGACTTATAAACAAACTGAGCACCCTAGGGATGGACCCTTAAGTTACTGCTTGGGTTAGAAATTGGTTGGGTGGGAGGCGACAAAGAGTACAAGTAAATGGAACTCACTCTGAGGAGAAGGATGTTACCAGTGGTGTGCCCCAGGGATCTGTCCTTGGTCCGATTCTTTTTAACATCTTTGTTAGTGATATAGCGGAAGGGCTGTCGGGTAAGTTTTTTGCCTCTTTGCAGATGATACCAAAATCTGCAATAGAGTAGACACCCAGGAAGGTGTACATAACATGAGGAGGGATCTAGCTAAGCTTGAAGAATGGTCTGGTCTAGAATTTGGCAGCTGGGATTTAATGTTAAAAAATGTAAGGTCATGCATTTGGGCTGCAGCAATCCAAGGGAGCAATACTGTATAGGAGGTGAAGTACTTTTGTCCACTAAGGAAGAGCGGGACCTAGGTGTGGTTGTGTCTGATCTTAAAGTAGCTAAACAGGTAGAAAAGGCGACGGTAAAAGCTAGAAGGATGCTTGGGTGCATACAGAGAGGAATGGCTAGCAGAAAAAAGGAGGTGATAATGCCTCTATAAGTCTTTGGTGCGACCTCATTTGGAGTATAGTGTGCAATTCTGGAGACCGCACCTTCAAAAGGATGTGAACAGGATGGAGTCGGTGCAGAGGGTGGCTACTAAAATGATTAGTGGGCTTCATTATAAAGCATATGAGGATAGACTTAAGGATCTTAATATGTACACCTTAGAGGAAAGGCAGGATAGAGGTGATATGATTGAGATGTTTAAATACCTCCGTGGCATAAATGTTCAGGGAGAGAGCCTCTTTCAATTGAAAGCAAGTTCTGCTACGAGGGGACATGGGATGAGGGTGAAGGGAGATAAATTCAGGAGTGATATGCGGAAATATTTCTTTACAGAAAGAGTAGTGGATCCATGGAATAGTCTCCCAGTGGAGGTGGTAGAGATGAGGACAGTAACTGAATTCAAAAAAGCATGGGACCAACACAGAGGATCTCTAAAGGTAAAAAGTGGACTGTTGTAGTTGTTGTTATGGAAGGACAGACTAGATAGGCCATGTGGTCTTTTTCTGTCATCGTGTTTCTATGTTTCTATGCATAAGTGCCCAAAATTAAAAAACAAAAATAAAAATGCTACCATCTAGTGCAGTTTGCTACTCTCTGTAGCACTGAATCTTTATGCTAACTTAGACTGACATGAAGACTGACTGGAGTGGAGGAGTGGCCTAGTGGTTGAGGCAAGGTACTTCAGGCCGGAAGGTCAGGGGTTCTAATCCCACTAGAGGACAGCAACCTTGGGCTGGAAGGACTGGGGTTTCTAGTCCCACAGGTGCTCCTTGTGGTCTTGGGCAAGCCACTTAACCCTCCATAGCCCATGTTCCCTGTAAAATAGTTATCTCCAAGTTATAATGCCCTGTTCAATGTAATTCCAGTTTGTTCAATGTAAACCACACTGATGCAGAATAGCACGGTATATAAGAGAATGTAAATAAATAAAATAAATAAATAAGATGCAGCCCAAGAGCAGAGGGTGAACTAAGGTGGACCACCAAATGGGCCCCTGGTCTCCATCTCAAATGCCCAAAAAATCTCATTAGGGCCCAAATGGTCCCCAGATCCTCACAAATGTCCTTGGTGCCCCCTCCTGTACCTTCAGACCCTCCCCACCATCCATAAAACAGATCTCAAAGTTGGGAGACGTAGCATTGCCCACTAGCTCAGGGTTTGACAAATTACAGTTCGCCATGGTGACTAGGAATTTGCACCTGGTACCTTGGATTTTCTTGCCACTCCCTCTCCTACCTTTAGAGCATGAACAAAGGGAAGACTGTGATTGCAGTCTGGACATCAGCTGCCTGCTTTTGGGATTCCGTCTCCCCTGGGCAGAAAATAAAATAACTGTGAATCATGGCCTGCAGCAGCCAAAAGGTTAGACGGGGAGGGGGAGAGTGAGGCAGCAAAAATGTAAAGTATCTAACAAAGAGCAAAGAGGATGGGAGTGCTTTGGGGGGGTTGGAGGAGGGAGGGAGGGAAGAGTGCAGGATGTCAGAGGTTAAAGGGATGACTGTATGGGGACGAAAGGGTATAATGTGTATATGCTGAAATGTGCATTTCCCCCACAAGCTCTCCACTTCCACATGACATACACACATGCATCTTGCCTCCACACCACCGACACATGCGCACTCTCTAGCTCCACACTACGCACACCTACACTAAGCACCACACCTTCCTGCCACATACACACTCACAGGCTCCCCAGCTCTTCATCATGCACATGTATACACCACAGCCCCACACTCCTCCCACGCAAAGATAGGCAAACCACCATTGCACCAAAAACATGCACAAACACTTGATATCTAAAGCTATCACTGTTATCTTTATTTGTATACATTTCTATGCCGCCTTTCTAAAATTCAAATTCAACATTTAACAGTGCAGAAATACTACTGGAACTGATGGAGTTAATCCATGAACCTCTACAGCAATAATGTATAATATCCTATAACTATGTAATATGTTCATTGTAGGACCAATGTGACTGTCGGTCTGTGTTCTGTAGAAGGGTCCATTAGCTCATAATGTTTAGCTGGGAGGTACGGTTCAGATGGTGGAGGCTACTCAGGGAACTGGTAATTGTCTGCTTGTAAGTTAGAAGAGAAGTCCAGTGTATAGTGGTCCTGGAATGTGTTCACCTTTTTGCAGAATTCTGTAAGGTTGTGACATCCTCTTAGTGCAGGGGGTAGTATGTTCCATATTGTTGGGGCAAAAAGGGACAATGCACGGTTACAGGCAGTTTGCTTTTTGCTTTCTGTGTGGGGATGGCCAAGAGGTTCAGGGTAAGAGCTCTGTCTATGAAGTCTGTCATCTTTTGGAGTTGAAATTAGCAGTTGGAGGCAGGAAGCTGAATTGTGTAGGATTTTGAAGATAACAAGTGTCTTGTATCTTCTGGACAGAATGGGTAGCCAGTGGAGGTGAGAGTATGGGGATGATATGTGAATGTCTTGGGGCTCCTGTGATTATTCTTGCAGCTGTATTCTGGGCCAGTTGTAGCAGGTGTAGAGAATGTTTAGGGAGTCCATGATATATAATGTTAAAATAGTCCAGGATCGGGGTGATTAGTGCTTGGCATAGTAACTGGAAGAGATCTAGACTTAAGAGGGGACAGAGGTTTCAAAGCCACCTTAACTTTGGGTAGACTGAGCTTGTTGATTGTGTTAGAGATGTGAGGAGGGTCTCGACTCCATGGTTTGGTCTGAAGCTGTGCTGATGAGACTTCAAGAGTGCATAGTTATCAATATGGTCTTGTAGCTGGATTTGTACTGACTTTTCCAGTATTTTTGATATGAACAGGCTTAATGATATTGGTCTATATGAATCTAGTTTGTTTAATATTGGTCTGACTGAACTGTTTTAGTTGACTTGGTACCTATTCTTCATATTCCCTAATTGTCTCCCCTCCTACCAACACCTTCACGCGTCCCCTCCTTATCTCCCTTTTACCATCTTCACTTCCCACTCCATTCTGTTCCTTACCTTGTCATCAACTCTTGAGCTTCACCAGTTTCTCCATCTCATTCAGCCATCGCCTCTCTCTAAAACAACCTACCCTCATTTCTGTTGTACTGTCTCCTCTCTGCCCTGTACTCTCCTTCTCCTCTCATCCGGATATATCAACCCCAACCCTGGTCTCCCTAGATTTTTCTCACACCCCGAGAAGAGATCTTCATGCAACACCTCTAATCTTATCCATATCCCTCCCCTTTCCCCTTCCTCTCTCCCGTTCTCATGTGTCTTATTTTATTTATTTACATTCTCTTATATACCGCGCTATTCTGCATCAGTGCGGTTTACATTGAACAAACTGAAATTACATTGAACAGGGCATTATAACTTGGAGATAACTATTTTACAGGGGACATGGGCTATGGAGGGTTAAGTTGCTTGCCCAAGACCACAAGGAGCACCTGTGGAACTAGAAACCCCAGTCCTTCTGGCCCAAGGTTGCTGTCCTCTAGTGGGATTTGAACCCCCGACCTTCTGGCCTGAAGTACCTTGCCCCAACCACTAGGCCACTCCTCCACTCATATGCCATCTCTCTTCCTTTAAGAGATTTAAGCGCCTATAAAGCTACAATTATCCTAGGGGTGGGTGGGTGCTGGGGAGGGAGGGAGGGAAAGAAGACTGTTTGCCATTACTCTCCCTATGCACCCAAGCATCCTTCTGCCTTTTACCATCGCCTTTTCTACCTGTTTAGCTACCTTAAGATTATCTGATACTCTCACATCTCCTCCCCCCTCCCAGTCCCACTATTCTTTCATGTATTGAATTGCAGTACTTCACCCCCTATAGCCAGGACTGGTCCAGTCACTAGGAAATCTAGGTGGTTGTCTAGGGCAACAACGTCTGGAGGGTGGCAAAGTCAGGGCATTCAAAGCTAAATAATATATTTTGATAGCCAGAGGCAGTGTCAGCTCCCTTCCAGTCCCCCTTCCGTACATCCCAGGTATCAGCTCCATTCCAGCCCCCTCCTCCCCCCCCCCCTGTTTCAGCTCCTTTCCAGCCCCCTCTTTCCCCTGTGTCAGCTCCCTTTCTGCCCTTCCCCTGGCAGACCCTCTCAGTATCCACTCCCTTCCAGTCCTATTTTCCTATCCTGCATCAGCCTATTTGTAGCCCTAGCCCCTAGTTTTCTTCCAGAGCCAGTAGCACTCTCCTCCTCCTCCCCATCAGCCCATTTCTAGTCCTATCCTCCTTATCAGCCTACTCCAGTCCTAGCCCTCCCCATCAGCCCCTTACCAGTCCTAGCTCATTTCTAGTGCTAGCCCACCATCAGCCCATTAGTCTTAACCCCCCCGATAAGTCCATTTCCAGTCTTAGCCCCCCAATCATCCCGTTTCCTGTCTTAGCCCACCCATCAGCCCATTTCCAGTCCTTATCCCCCTTATCAGCCCACTCCAGTCCTAGCCTCCCTAATCAGCCCATTACCAGTCCTAGCTCATTTCCAGTGCTAGCCCCCCATCAGCCCATTTCGTTCTAACCCCCTAATTAGCCCATTTCCAGTCCTAGCCTCCCTCTCCCGATCAGCCCATTTCCAGTCCTAGCGCCCCCCCCCCCCCCTATCAGCCCAGGGAAATTGAAAAAACAAACCTGGCTGCTGCTGCAGCAGCGGCAGAATGAAGTGCCTGGTGGCTGTGGCCCCCCCCCCCCCCGCCTCCCTGGCAGAGCCCTCCTTGTATTATTTCCCTCAGTGCCGGCTTTTCAGAGCTGTGAAGAGTTTCCCTTTCTCACGGCTCTGTTAAGCCTGCTGGCGCTGATTGGGAAATGGCGGCTCTTCAGATCTTCCTTTTTTTTTTTTTTTTTTAAGGCCGAGTGAGGCGGTCTTTTTGGGGGCAAAATGATGCGAACCCCACCTTGTTACAAGATTGTAAATAGTTACCCCCTGTTATCCAAGTTTTAAACTCCTGTTCGTTGTAAACACAGAGTACCCAAGGAAATGTGTAATTCTATGTTCATTGTAAACTGCACTGATGTTGAATAGCGTGGTATAAAAGAGACTGGAAATAAATAAATACGTTTTGCTGCCCCCAAAACGTTGCCGCCTCACTCGGCCTCATTATAGAGCCGCCTCTGTATATGACGGCAGATAAAGACCAGCATGGTCCATCTAGTCTGCCCAGCAAGGTGGCAAGAATAGCTGCACATGCTGCTGTGCAGGTCACCCTCCCCATGCCTTTGTTTGAGTGTACCCACTACTCTGTGCAAGTCAACCCTATTTATTGAGATAGAAGAGAGAGTTAAGTTTATTTTGATTTTTATCCTGTTTTCATAAAGGGATCCACTGTCTGTCCCATGCCATTTTAAATTCTGTCATTGGATTTGCCCCCACCACTTCCATCAGGAGGGCATTCCAAGTATTTCCTGACATTGCCTTTCAGTTTATCCCCTTGCAGCTTCATGTTATGTCCTCTTGTTTTGCAGCTTCCCCATCTTTAAAAAAGGTTTATTTGTTCATTAATACACTTTAAGTATTTAAAGGTCTGTATCATATATCTCCCCTGACCCTCCTCTCCTTAGCATATACATATTTAAGTCTTTGATTCTTCAAGTCTCTTCTCATAAGTCTTCTGACGCAGGCTCCAAATCATTTTGGTCATCTTCCTTTGAACCGTTTCTAGTCTCTTTATATCCTTTGAGATGTGTTTTCCAAAACGAAACACAATATTCTCCAGGACCAAGCAGGAAGTCAGTCCTCACATATGGGTGTCATCAGCGCCGATGAAGCCCCAGCGGAGCATTTCCCCAGCTTTCCATGAAAGCCTTTGGGAATGCTGGCACGCATGCGCGGTTCCCTTCCCGCCTAAAGTGCCATCTTACCTCAGTCTCTCTTTTTTTCCGAGAAGCCCACCGGATGTGTGTCCTGTTCTCCCGGATAAAAGTGATTTTTTCTTTGGCGATTTTTCGCTATTTTTCTCCGGTTCGACGCCGGTTCCCCTCCCGCCGGGTTCGGTACACCGGTATCGAGCCCGCTTATTTCTTTTTTTGTTTTTGCCCTTCGTGGCTGGCGTTCGCACCCCTTTTTTCATTTTTCCCTGGAAGGCCGGTCTTTTGACATCGCAGGGGCTCTTTTTACCCCGATGGCTTCCAGTGGTTTCAAAAAGTGTGATCAGTGTAAGAAATTTATCTCTCACCGACACACACGACTGCTGCCTTCGGTGCCTCGGCCCTGACCACGACCCCAAGTCGTGTGTGCCATGTGGGAAGATGTCTTCCAAGGCACTTAAAAGTCGACAGCATCAGAAGGAGAGGTTTTTCTCGGACTCTGCCTCCGGCCGGGCCCGGACCTCATCTGAGGCCTCGACATCTCGGGATTCCGATCCCGAGCGCCGTTGAAGCTCCTCGGACAGGGGGTCCCCTGACCGGGAACGTAAGAGGAAGAAGCGGCTCGCGAGGGTGGCGTCGGAGGAGGTCCCTGGTCCCTCAAGGGCCAGGTCTAAGACACCCGACCGCCGTTCCGGGCCCGTGGACCAAGAGAAGCCTGCCAAAGTTCCTCGCGTGGAGCCGGAGTCTGCTGGACACGTAAGCCCCGTAGTCCTCGTGGACTCTCCTCCCAGAGAGCTGACGTCGGGCCCGGCGCTGCCGGGGCCCGAGTCGGTGGCTGCTGCGTCTCCCGAGCTGAGTCTCAGGATGACAGCCTTGGAGTGCAGATTGTCTGTCTGCCTTCATGGAGCAGCAGCGGGCACTGATGGCCAGCCTGTCTGGTGCATCTGCCCCGACCACCGGGACGTAGACTTCGAAGTCAACCCCGGAGACCGAGCTGATACTCGAGACCCTCGTGGCTCGAAGTCATCCTCGGTCGAGGTCTCCCTCGACCTCCTGTTCGGGACCGAGGGTGTTGACGCTGGTGCCCCCGGCGTCGGGGCGGGTGCCTCGGCGCCCCGCGGGGTCGGACCCTGACTCCTCCTCAGAGGAGTCTCCCGATACTTTTAAGACTTGGTACGTCCCGTCGGACTCACCGCAGTCTGAGCCCCGGAGTAGATCCCCTCCGGAGGACACTAGGTTCTCGGAGTTCATCCGGGATATGGCCGCTGCCTTGGCTATCCCTGCCAATCCCGAGGAAGAGCCTCGAGCCGAGAAGCTCGATGCTCTACAGTACGACTCTCCTCCGAAGGAGGCCTTTACTGTCACGGTTCCTCCGATGCTGGAACGGCTCCTCTTCCGAATGTGGGAGGCACCGGCCTCAGCGCCGGTTTTGAGCAAGCGAGTCGATTCCATCTATCGACTCCGCAAAAGCCCTCGTTTCCAGAAAGCACAGCTACCACACCATTCCATGGTTGTGGAATCGGCCATGCATCGTCTGAAGAGACAGAAGATGCACTCTGTGGTGCCCCCCGGCAGGGAGGCCCGCAACCTCGATGGCGTTGGTAGAAAGTGCTTCCAGGGGTCTATGCTTGCTTGCCGTGTCCAGTCTTACCAGCTGTACATGGGCATGTACTTGCGAGACCTGGCCAAGGAATTGGCCGGATTCTCTGCTGGTCTCTCCGGGGAACCCTTGCAGAGATTTAAGACCTTGTCCTCGGGGATTCAGGAATGCTCAAAGTTCATTTCCCGCGCCGCCTACGATGGCTTCGAGGCTTCGGCCCGAGTTGCGACTGCCGGCATCGCGGCTCGACGCCAGGCGTGGCTGCAGTCATCAGACCTTGAGTCATGGGTTCAGGACAAGTTGGTCGATGTCCCCTGCCGAGGTGAGAACCTTTTTGGCAAACCCGTGACCGAGAAGGCCGCTCAGCTCGAGACCGAGAACCTTACCCGGACAAGGCTGTCGAAGACCTCTGCCCCTTCACATAAAAAGAAGGGCTCGGGTAAAAAGTCCTTTTACCCGAGGAAGGGCACTGCCTACAAACAGTACCCTCAGTATCAGGCTGCCCAAGCTGCCCCCCAGGGTCAGCAAGCCAAGGGCCAGGGTAATGGGCCCCGTAGGCAGAGGACCCCCAAGCCGCCTGCCCCTGCTTCCACTCAGCAGGGTGGGGGTTTTTGACTGTTGAGCGTAGCTACTCCGTCCCTGCTTTCCCAGCCCTGCACAGGCGGTCGCCTTGTACTCTTTGCCCACCAGTGGCCTCTCATTACCACCGACAGTTGGGTGCTGGACATAGTCCAAAAGGGCTATGCCCTGCATTTTCATCAACTACCTCCTCCTTACTTCCCAGGGGAGCCCTTGAGGCCTCCCCTGCACACAGACCTTCTCCTTCGAGAGCTCCAAGGTCTGTTGGTGGACAGGGCGGTGGAGCCTGTACCTCCCCACTTTCAAGGTCACGGATTCTACTCCAGGTATTTCCTGGTACCCAAAAGGGCCGGTGGCCTTCGACCCATTCTGGACCTCAGGAACCTCAACAAGTTCCTAGAGAAAGAAAAGTTCAAGATGCTTACTCTTGGAACACTTCTGCCCTACCTCCAGCAGGGAGATTGGCTATGCTCCTTAGATCTAAAGGATGCGTACACTCACATCTTCATTCATCCAGACCACAGAAAGTACCTCAGGTTCATTGTGGGAGGAAACCATTATCAGTACAGAGTATTACCTTTTGGCCTGACTTCCGCTCCCAGGGTCTTTACCAAGTGCTTGGCAGTGGTTGCGGCCTACCTGAGAAATCAAGGCATCTTTGTCTTTCCCTATCTGGACGACTGGCTCATCAGGGGTCAGACGTCCCTGGAGGCCAGACAAGCCACCCTCAGAACCATTGCTCTGCTTCAAAACGTGGGTTTTGTCATAAACTTCGCAAAGTCCACTTTGCTCCCCTCCCAGAACTTGGAGTTCATAGGGGCAAGGTTGGATTCTCAACTGGCAAAGGCATTCTTGCCAGAAGACAGTGCTCAAAGACTGATGGACGTGGCCAAACAGTTTCTAAGCAGGTCCATGGTCTCCGCCAGACTCTGCCTCAGGCTTCTGGGCCACATGGCTTCGACAGTGCATGTGACTCCCAATGCCAGGCTCCATATGAGGCCTGCACCGTGGTGCCTTCGGACTCAGTGGTCTCAGGCCAGAGGCCGCCTACGAGACAGGATAAGGGTGTCCAAACCTCTTTTGGTCTCCCTCAGCTGGTGGCTACATCCACCCAATCTGCTGAAGGGGATGCCCTTCCAAATGCCAGAATACTCGGTGGTCCTCACCACCGACGCCTCTCTGCAGGGCTGGGGTGCTCATTGTCTGGACAAGTGCACTCAAGGCCTCTGGTCTTCCTGGGAAGGCAGCCCAACAGATCAATGTCCTAGAACTTCGAGCTATCCGCTTAGCTTTCAAGGCTTTTTCTCCTGCCCTAGCTCACTGCACAGTCTTGATTCAAACAGACAACCAGGTAGCCATGTTTTATGTGAACAAACAGGGAGGGACTGGGTCAAAGCTCCTTTGTCTGGAGGCTCAAGACCTTTGTTCCTTTGCCCTAAAGCACAACATGCTTCTCAAGGCGGTGTACCTTCCAGGCCAGGAGAACTGCCTGGCCGACCGGTTGAGCAGAATTCTGCAGCCCCACGAGTGGAAGCTGCATCCCTTGGTCGTTCAGAAGATCTTTCTGAAGTGGGGTCTCCCTTGGATAGATCTCTTTGCCAGTCCGCTGAACAAGCAACTGCCCAAGTTCTGCTCCAGGCAACCGCATCCTCTGAGGATAGCACCAGATGCTTTTCTGATGTCCTGGTCTCAGGGCCTCTTGTATGCATTTCCTCCCACGCCCTTGGTGGCCCGAACTCTTTTTCAAGACTCTTCAGGACAAGGCCTCGGTCCTGCTGGTAGCTCCCAGGTGGCCGAGGCAGCCTTGGTTTCCACTTCTGCTTCAACTGGCAGTGGATTCCCCACTACCTCTGGGGTTGCAGCCCGACCTTCTCTCACAGGAGCAGGGTTCCCTTCTGCACCCCAATCTCAAAGCTCTCAATTTGATGGCCTGGAGGCTGCAAGGGTAGTTTTGGCTCCCTGGGGCCTGCCTCAGGAAGTTGAGGAGGTTGTCCTAGCCTCTAGGAAACAGTCCACTAGGAAAACCTATGCCCTCAAATGGAAGAGGTTTTCTGTGTGGTGTCAGCTTCGTACAGAGGATCCTTTCTCCTGTACTGTACCAGTAGTGCTTCAGTACTTACTGCACTTATCAAATCAGGGACTTGTCCAATTCTGTTCGGGTCCACCTCTCAGCTCTAGCAGCTCACTACTCACTGGTGGAGGGACATTCTCTGTCAGGTCACCCCTTGGTGTCCCGCTTTCTCAGGGGCTTGCTTTTGCTCAAGCCCCCCATCCGTCGTCCTGCTCCTGAGTGGGAGTTGAATGTGGTCTTGCAGCAACTGACTCGCCCACCCTTTGAGCCGATGGCTACTTGCCCTCTACGCATCCTTTCCTGGAAGACTCTCTTCCTGATAGCCCTCACCTCGGCTAGGCGAGTGAGTGAGCTTCAGGCCCTGGTCTGTTATAGACCTTACACCAGGATTTATAGGAACAGGGTAGTCCTTAGGACTCATCCAAAGTTCCTCCCTAAAGTTGTCTCCTCTTTCCACCTCAACCAGGAGGTGGTTCTTCCAACATTCTTCCCTAGGCCTCATGCTAGCCAGGCTGAAGCAGTCCTGCATACCCTGGACTGTAGGAGGGCCTTATCCTTCTACCTTGACCGTACGCAGGGACATAGAAGGGCTACTCAGCTCTTCGTCTCCTTTGACCCCAATAAGTTGGGGTTGGCTGTGTCCAAGCGTACCTTGTCCATCTGGGTGGCTGACTGTATCACCTAGGCTTACAAGGCGGCTGACCTTCCTTTGCAGGGTAGGGTCATGGCCCATCGTGTCAGGGCAATGGCTGCCTCAGTGGCTCATCTCTGCTCTGTGCCCTTGGTAGACATCTGCAGGGCTGCAACTTGGTCTTCAAGCCAGACTTTTGCGGTCCATTACTGACTGGAGAGGGAGTCCCGTAGGGACAGTGCTTTTGGCCAAGCAGTACTCCGGAATCTCTTTGAGGTTTAGGCAACTCCTGCCCTCCTGCCCTCTATGGGCTACCGGTGGAGGTTGTGTCCTTGAAAAGCCTTTCTTTGATGCTGTGACTAGAGGCAGTTCTCTTGTTCAGCCTGGGTTCCTGGTAGCCCAGAGCTAGGGAGTCACCCATATGTGAGGACTGACTTCCTGCTTGGTCCTGGAGAAAGAGTAGTTACTCACCTGTAACAGGTGTTCTCCAGGAGCAGCAGGAATCAGTCCTCACAACCCTCCCTCCTCCCCTTGGAGTTGCAGTTGTACATAGTTTGTTTTACATTTTTGTGTGCTGTTCTTAGCTATGTCATTTGACTGAGGTAAGATGGCACCTTTAGGCGGGAAGGGAACCACGCATGCGTGCCAGCATTCCCAAAGGCTTTCATGGAAAGCTGGGGAAATGCTCCGCTGGGGCTTCATCGGCACCGATGATACCCATATGCGAGGACTGATTCCTGCTGCTCCTGGAGAACACCTGTTACAGGTGAGTAACTACTCTTTCCAAGTGAGGCCTCACCAGCGACTTGTACAGTGGCATTAGTACCTCTTCCTTTCTGCTAGTAATTTCTCTCTGTATACAACCCGGGCTATCAACCCGGGCTATCAACAGCTTATTACAATTCAAGAAAGCCCTCAAATTCTTTCTCTTCAACAAGTTCCTTATAGAGTCATCCACACCTATTGACCTCTGTGACCTCACCCAATTACCCAACCCCATGATACCTCAATAGCATGCTTGGCTGATTCCATATAACAAGTGAATTTATTCCTAGCACCTGTTACTAGTAACATGTTACTATTTAGTTATACCACATATGTAAATAGTCTGTATATAGTTTCCCCGTTTGATCCAAGTTCCTTCCCTTGTTATCTGTAAACTCATGCATGTTGACTGTACTGAGATTTTTGTTCGATGTGAACCGCGCTGATGCCGAATAGTGCGGTATATAAGAGAATGTAAATAAATAAATAAATAATAAATAAATAACCCAGCATCCTTCTGGCTTTGGCCACCATCTTGTCACACTTTCACCATCTTGAGATCCTCAGAAATAATCACACCAAGCTCCTTCTCCTGGTCTGTGCACACCAACCTCTCGCCCTCTATCGCATACAATTCCCTTGGATTTCTGTATTACGAGTGCATGACACTTCACTTCTTCACATCAAATCTTAACTGCCAAGCATTAGACCATTCTTCCAGCTTTTGTAGATCTTTCCTCATGTTATCCACTCCTTCAGGGGAGTTCATGCTATTGCAGATTTTCATGTCATCTGTAAAAAGACAGACTTTTTCCATTCAGTCCTTCAGCAATGTCACTCACAAATACATTGAACAGTACTGATCCCTGGGGCATGTCACTAATCACCGTCCTTTCATCCGAGTGAGTTCCATTTACCATCACCTTCTGTCAGTCAACCAATTTCTGATCCAGTTCCCAGGCTGTTCAGTTTATTGATAAGTCTCTTATGAGGAACAGTATCAAAAGCTTTGAAATCTAGGTAGATCATATCCATTGCATACCCTTAATCTAGTTCTCCAGTCACCCAGTCTAAGAATTCAGATTTGTTTGGCATGATCGTCCCTTGGTAAAACCATGTCTCCTTGGATCATGCAACCTATTGGTTTCGAGAAAGTCCACTATGCTCCGGGAACAAGCAGGAAATCAATCCTCACATATGAGTGATGTCTGCGTCAACAGAGCCTTTGTGGAAGCATCTCCCCTGCTTTCAAAAAAGCTTTTGGGAGATGCCACCGTGCATGCATGTTCCCCTTCCTGCCCAAGGGTGCCATATTGTCTTGTCTCCTTTTTTTCTGTGGAACCCACCAGACGTCTGTCTGTTTCCCTCAGAAAAATTATTAGTGTTTGGAGTTTTTTTTATACTCTTCTCTGGTCTTGAACCGGTACTCTTCCTGCCCCCGAGTGCACTGCCTTGACATTGCGTCTCAGACCCGTTTAAATTTGTGCCTTTTTTTATGGCTGGCAGAGCCTTGGATCTTCGACTTAGCTGGGGCTCTTTATCCTCCCATGGCCTCCAGTGATTTCAAGAAGTGTGATCGGTGTTCAAAGGTCATGTCCCTCACCAACACGCATTACCTTTGCCTCCGTTGCCTTGGGGCCGGACCATTACCTGGCGGACTGTGGCCTGTACAAGAAATTTTCATCCAAAGCCTTCAAGAGCCATCAGCAGCATCATGACATTCTTCCTGGAGTCTCCAGTGACACTGCGCTCCAAGGCCCCTTCTGAGGCCTTGGACTCCTGTGGTGATTCCGCGGGCCCCGAGCGTGGCCGCGGGTCCTCTGAGCGGAGCTCCCTGGTTGGGGAACACAAGAAGAAAAAGAAACCCTCGAGGGCCTTGTCTGTGGACAGATCCAGGAAGATGGGTAAGTCCTGAGCCAGATCCTGCCATCCAAGGCACGGAGTGGGAGCGGCCTACCCAGGTTGCCCAAAAAGAACCCTCCGTTGATCGGCCTTGAATCCCCGTGGCCATCCTCATCAAGGACACCCATTCAGGGGAACCGTTGCCAGGCCCGAGTCCCTCAGTCAATGACTGCAGAGCCTTCTGGATTGGAGACCAGAATGGCAGCCTTGGAGCACAGCTTGTCTGCCTTCAGCGGGCCCTGATACCAGTCTCCACCGGGTCATCTGCCCAGACCACCAGGCCCTTGACATAGAGGACATCCCCGGACATTGAGCTGATCCTTGAGAGCATGCATCCTCGAGTTGATCCTCGACAGCGGTCTCGATCCCAGTCCTGTTCCATGGGCCAGAGGCCCTCTCTGGTGAGTACCCAAGGCTTTGGCCGCAGAGCCTCCGAGGGACCCGGACTGGGCTCAGGGCCAGATCATCTGGCACGGCTCTCCTTTGACTTCTCCTCAGATTACTCGGGCTGGGAGAGTGAGGACCAGGTGGCTCCAGACACCCATTGTCACTGCGACGTGCCCTCGGACCCATCCCCCTCCCCCTCAGAGACTCTATGCCAATCCTCACCTGAGGACATGGCATTCCTAGACTTCATATGGGACATGTCAAAAGTGTTGGCATTTGCCACTGAGTCAGAGGACCCTCGTATGGAGGAGCTAGAGATCATGTAGTATGAAGCCCCACCAAGGGAAGCACTGACAGTGCCCATCCCATCCATCCTGGAACGGCTGCTTCTCCACGTGTGGGAAATACCAGTATTGGTGCCCATTGTGAGCCGATGGCTCGACTCAATGTTTCTAGTCCACTGGAGCCCAGGCTTCCAGAAAGCATAGCTGCCGCACAACTCCATGGTGGTGGAGTCGGCCATGCATCAGCTCAAGAGCCAGAAGACGAAATTCTCTGTGCCCCTGGGTAGGGAGGCCCGCACTGTTGATGCCCTCGGCAGGAAGTGCTGCCACTGCTCTATGCTTATCTGCCGGATCCAGGCATACCAACTGTACATAGGTATGTACCTGAGGGAACTGGCAGAGGAACTTGCCAGGTTCTTGGCTGGTCTTTCCAAGGAGCCCCTATAGAGGTTCTGGAGTCTGGCCAAAGTCGTCCATCAGTGCTTCAATTTTGACTCAAGCAGCCTATGACTGCTTTGAGTCTGCGGCTAGAGTAGCTGTGGTGGGCATCGGTGCCCGTTGCCAGGCTTGGCTATAGTCTTCAGACCTGGAGCAGTGGGTTCAGGACAAATGGGTCAATGTACCCTGCCAGGAAGAGAATCTCTTTGGCAAACCTATGATTGATAAGGCTGCCAAGTTGGAGACAGAGTTCATGATGAGGACCAGGCTCTCCAAGAAGACTGCTACCTTCCCCTGACGGAAGGATTCTAGTAAAAAGCCCCTTTTAGGTGAGGAAGGGAGCTGCTTAAAGAAAGTACTCGCATTATCAAGTCTCCCCAACAGGGTCAGCAGGCCAAGGGACACAGGCATGGCCCTCGTAAGCAGAAGGCACCCAAGCCCCAGGCCCAGGCCCAGGCCCAGCCTGGTGGGAGTTTTTGACTCCTTGGGCATAGCCTCTCCACCCCCTGGAGGTCAGCAACCCACAGGGGGATGTCTGATCTACTTTGCCATTGGTAGCCAGCCATTGTCACAGTTGCTGGGCACTCAAAGTGGTCAAGGAGGGTTACCTCCTCCATCTGGCACAAATGCCTCACCCTTTCTTCCCAGTAGAGCCTCCCAGGACTCCCCTTCCCAGGGATCAACTACTGCAGGAACTCGCAGGTCTCTGAGGACAGGGGGTGCCTGTGCCCCAACACCTCTGGGGCAAAGGGTTCTATTCCAGGTACTTCCTTGTGCTAAAAAGAACAGGGGGCCTATGGCCCATCCTAGACCTGCAGGACCTGAACAGTTTCCTGATGAGGGAGAAGTTCAAGATGCTCTCCCTTGGAATATTGCTGCCTTACCTTTAGCAGGGAGACTGGCTATGCTCCTTTGATCTGAAGGATGCCTATACCCACATCCTCATTCTTCCTAGCCACAGGTACTATCTCTGATTCATGGTGGAGGGTGACCACTCTCAGTACAGGGTGCTACCCTTCGGTCTGGCCTCTGCCCCCAGAGTCTTTACCAAATACCTGGCGGTAGTCGCTGCCTATATCCATCTCAAAGGGGCCTTCATCTTTTCGTACTTGGACAACTGGCTGATAAAGGGAGACATGGCCACTGATGTGCAGCAGGCCACGGCCCCCACCATCTGCATCCTGCAACATCTGAGGTTTGTGATAAACTGCCCCAAGTCTCTCATCTCCTTCTGACACACGGTCTGGAGTTCAGTGGGATAAGGCTGGATACAGTTCAGGCCAGATCCTTTCTCCCCTTGGAGAGAGCTGACCATCTCAGGGCACTGGCTGCAGATGTTCAGTACTGACCCTGTGTGTCTGCTTGCCTCCTGCTGCACCTAATCGGCCACATGACCTCCAAATATATAAGCCTACAAGTTTGCAGCTTGTTCTGCTGTGAAGGCTTGTGTGCATCAGTGATGCTGAGGGCTAAGCTATCAGTAGCTTAACTACTGGCAGGGTCTCCCAAGATGGACAGATCTCAGCTGAGGTGCCAGACCAAGACAAACCGACCCATCTGGGCAGCAGCAGCAGAATGGGATGGTGTTGGCGGTGGAGAAGGATCACATTTCTGTGACAACGGTAACAACACTAGAATTACTTGCACAGAAGAAAGTTCTGGCAATATGCTTCCATATCTTGCCACGAAAACCTTGCTGTACTATAGGGCTGGAAAATGAGATCCCCAGGGCAGAAGGCACTCGTAACTGGCTACTGGGGAGGAGCTGGAGACTTTTCAGAGTAAAGCCAGCATTTATGATGTGGTTGGCTCAAAGCCCTTGGGGTGTCTGACTGCTGATGTAGCTGTGCATGAATAAGAGATGGAAGCTGCAAATATGTCTTACATATTGGGACATGGAATGTGTGAGGCATGAACAAAGGGAAGCTACAGGTGGTCAGAAATGAAATGGACCATATACTATTTGATCTGTATGGTGTCCGCGAACTGAAATGGACTGGTATCGGGCATTTTGTATTGTTTATAATGTAAACTGCCCTGATTACACCATAGGGTGGTATAATAGAGACAAAATTTAAATAAATAAATCTGATGATCACATGGTCTACTAGGCTTGAAATGAAATGGTGTTACATTTATAATCAAGAAGAAACTTGCAAGAACTAATGAAATACAATGCAATCAGTGAACGCTTAATTTCTATTTGTCTACAAGGAATGCCCATCAACATAACCATAATTCAGGTATATTTCCCAACAGCTGCAGAAGAGGATGAAGTTAAGTTCTATGAACAACTACAAGATGAAATTAACAATATGCAAACGGGATATTCTGATGGTCATGGGTGACTTGAACACAAAGGTTTGCAACAAAGAAAGCAGCAAAGTGGTTGGAAAATATGGCCTTTGCAACAGAAATGAAGCTGGAAAAAGACTGATGTAGAATTCTGCAAGACATATCTCAAACACCTTTTTCCAGCTACACAAGTGGTGACTGTACCCATGGACTTCACTCAATGGATATTACAAAAATCAAATTGACTACATCTGTGGAAGTCAATAATGGAAAAGCTCTATAACATCAACAAAGACAAAACCCGGTGCTGACTGTGGTACAGATCACCAACTACTTGTATGCAAACTCATTCTAAAATTGAAAAAGAACAAACCACTCATGAATGTAGCAAAATATGACCTTGAAAATATACCACTGGAATTTAAAGACTGCCTGCAAAATTGATTTGGGGCTTTAGATACAAATGACAGAGCTCTAGAAGAGTTATAGGATGATATCAAGAAGGTTACACACACACCAGTTTATGGAAATGGCAGATGTCACACCATCGTCTACTACAATACTGCACTATTTCTCTTACATTTGCATCTGTGTTTCAAAATTGTTTGAGCACGCTTTGATAAATTTAATTATATTATTATTATTATAATTATTGATCTGAATACTGAAATTTAAGTATCACTGGCTGAGAACCGTTATACTGAAAATTCAGATAAACACATTTCGGATATCGAAGGATTGCTGTATATTAATGCCTGTAGGATGGAAAATAAAATTCTGGATCCTGAGGCTTTAATGGAAAAGGATGACTTGGATTTAGTAGTGGTAATGGCTACATGGTGCATGGAGAACTATGACTGGGATGTGATTATACTGGGTGATAACTTATTCAGGAAGAACAGGGTAGGAAGAAGGGGAGGAGGAGTGGCACCATATTACAGGGCAGCAGGAAATATTTATCAGAGGAGGCAGGACTGGCAGAGCTTTGAAGAGCACCTGGGTGTGAATGTTCCACTATGCTAATGGAAGGGCTGGCGCAAGGCGATGAGATGCCTAGGTTAACCTCATCCCTTGCATGCCCTTCCCCTCCTTCAGTGCTCACTACCACTGCTGTTACTCTTCTCAAGGTTGTGCAGTGGCGGCAATGGCCGCAAACAGCCACTCTGCACTTACCTTGAAACTTCGGTGGCATGGGGCTATTTCGGTCCCTTCTGACGCCCAATTCTGACTTTCTGTTTGCAAACAGGAAGTCATCATTGGGTAGACTAAGGGGGTGGAAGTAAAGAGCTCCGTGGAGCCGAAATTTCAAGGTAAGCACCATGGGGTTGTTTGCGACCATTGCTGCCACTGAAGTTCATAAGTGGGGTATCAGCAGCAGCAATGGGATATGCCTGGAGGACCAACACTCTAGGTGACTGCCTAATTTACCAAATGATAAGCACCAGCCCTGGCTACTGGTCTTCATGCTGACACTGTTGGAGTTGCACATAAAGGAATCCTAGGGTTGTCAACTTTTTTGAAAAAGAAAAACCTACCACCTGGTCCTTCCAATGCTCCTCTCTGTCCTACCCAGCCTCTTGCCCACCCAGGGCCGTCCCGTCCATTGGGCAAGAATTTTGTTTGCACAGGGCCCCATGTTTCAGGGGGCCCTGTGCCAACAACATCCCACATTGAACATCGGCAGGTAGGGAGGCTTTGGAGAGAGCCAGAGAGGCCCCGGCTCACCTCTAACAGCTGCCGAAGTGAAGCATGTCTTTCATTCGGCAGCTGTATTGAAGTTTAGAATGCTGCCATGCTGGGCGCTGGGAAACAGGAAGTCCCCTTTGACCTCAGTGCGGCAGCGTTCTAAACTTCAGCACAGCTGCTGAAGTGAAGGAAAAAGATGTTTCACTTCGGCAGCTGTTAGAGGTGAGCTGGGGCCTCTCTGGCTCCCTCTAAAGCATTTTAGATAGCCGCGGAGTTCTTCTGGAGGGGAGGGGGGCGGTGCTTAGACTGGAAATGGGTTGAGTGGAGAGGGGGCTTGCACTGGGAATAGCTGATGGGGAGGGGGCTTGGACTGGAAATGGGCTGTGGGGGGGGGAGCTAGGACTGGAAATGGGCTGTGGAGGGGGGGCTTGAACTGGAAATAGCTGATGGGGAGGGGGGCTTGGAGTGGAAATGGGCTGTGAGGGGAGCTAGGACTGGAAATGGGCTGACTGGGGGGGGCTAGGAATGGAAATTGTGTGTGGGGGGGCTTGGAATGGAAATAGCTGATGGGGAGGGGGGCTTGGAATGGAAATTGTGTGTGTGGGGGGGAGCTAGGACTGGTAATGGGTTGAGTGGAGGGGTGCCTGGACTAGAAATAGCTGCTGGGGAGGGGGCCTTGGACTGGAAGTGGGCTGAGTGGGGGGGGGAGCTAGTACTGGAAATGGGCTGATGGAGGGGCTAGGACAGGAAAGGAAATTGATGGAGGGGCTAGGATAGGACTGGAAATGGACTGATGGGGGCTTGGATTGGAAATGGGCTGATGGGGGGCTTGGATTGGAAATGCACTGATGGGGGGCTAGGATAGGACTGGAAATGGTCTGATGAGAGAGCTAGGACTGGAAATGGGCTGATGTGAGGACTAGAAGGGAGCAGATGCTGGGTGGGGCTGGAACTTGAAGGGAGCTGATATTGGACTAGAATGGGATGGGGCTGGGAGAGTGAAATGGAAAGGGGAAAATATTTTGTGTGAGAGGGAAGAAAAATCTATGATTGGCCAGGTATTGGGAGAGTAAGTGGGGATTGAGGATGGAAGGGTAAAATTTGAGTGGATGAAAAAGGAATAAAGAAAGATGAAGAGCAAAAAGGGAAAGATCAGTATGTTAAAGCAGATGTAGAGAGAGAATGGAAAAAAAACTAGAAGAGAGAAGAAAGAACAAATGGACAGCAGACAATGGAGAGTTAACAGAAGACAAGAAGTAACCAGAAGAAAGTGACTGGAGCAATTGCAACTGAAAAATAAAATGCACAAATAACAAAAGGTAGAAACATACTTTTCTTTTTGAATTTATTAACTGGAATATGTCAGTTCTCCAGGACCAAGCAGGAAGTCAGTCCTCACATATGGGTGACGTCGGCGCCGACGGAGCCCTCGCGGAGCAATTTTCCCCAGCTTTCAAAGAAAGCCTTTGGGAATTGCAGCGCGCATGCGCGGTCCCCTTCCCGCCCAAGGGTGCCATCTTAGCCAGTCTTCTTTTTTCCGCGGAGCCCTACAGACGTGGTCTTCTTGTCCCCGCTGAAAAAGTTGATTTTTCGTGATTTATTTCTCTTTTTTCTTCGGTTCGACGCCGGTCTCTTTCCTGCCCGGACTCGCGACGCCGTTGCGAGTCCTTCTCTTATTTTTCGGTTTTTCTGATTTTCTGTCAGTTTCGTTTTCGGTTTTTCGCTGGCAGCCCGGTCCTTTGACCTTGCAGGGGCCCTTTTTCCCCCGATGGCTGCCAGTGGTTTCAAGAGGTGTGTTCAGTGTGACAGAAATATGTCACTCACTGACACACACGATAATTGCCTCCGCTGCCTTGGCCCGGATCACGAGGAACTGATCTGTGGGGCCTGCAGCAAAATGTCCTCCAAAGCGTTAAGGAGTCGGCGGCATCAGCGGGAACGAATCTTCGCTGATCCCACCCGTACCCGGACCTCGTCGGAGGCCTCGGCGTCCAGAGGCTCCAGCTCTGACCGTCGCCGGAGTTCCTCTGACAGGGGTTCTCCCTCCGGGGACCATCATCGGAAGGTGAAACCCGCGAGGGCGGCGTCGGTGGACGCTCCTGGTTCCGCGAGGGCCAGGTCGCATAGCCCCGATAGCCGTCCCGGGTCTTTGGAGAAGGAACATCTCCCGAAGCGACCTCGTCTGGAATCGGAGTTGCCTGCTCGGGTAAGTCCTGTAGTCCTCCTGGACTCGCCTCCGAGGGGTCCGACGTCGGGCCCGACGCCGTCGGGGCCCGAGTCGGGGGCTGCTGGGTCACCTGAGGTCGGACTCAGGTTGACGGCCTTGGAGAGCAGACTATCTGCCTTCATGGACCAGCAGCGGGCACTGATCGCTAGCCTCGCTGACGCCTCTGCCCCGACCGCCGGGACGTCGACGTCTAAGTCGACCCCGGAGACCGAGCCGATCCTCGAGTCCATGCGGGCTCGAGTCAATCCTCGGTCGAGGTCACCCTCGGCCTCCCGTTCGGGACCGAGGTCGTCGACGCCGACTCCCTTGGCGTCGGGGCGGCCGACGCCTCCGCCCGCCCGGACCGACCCCACCGATTCCTCCTCGGAGTCGGCCTGGGAGTCTGAAGAGGAAGAGTCACCTGATTCTTTTCGGACTCGGTGTGTCCCCTCGGACTCGCCTGAGTCCGAGCCTCGGAAACAGTCCCCTCCGGAGGATGCCCGGTTCTCGGACTTCGTCAGGGATATGGCCAAGGCTTTGGCCTTCCCTGCGGATCCCGAGGAGGAGCCTCGAGCCGAAGAACTCGACGCCCTTCAGTACGACTCTCCCGCCAGGGAGCACTTTACTGTACCGGTTCCTCCCATGCTGGAACGACTACTCTTCCGCATGTGGGAGAGTCCGACATCGTTGCCGGTATTAAGCAAGCGGGTCGATTCCATCTATCGAGTCCGCAAGAGCCCTGGCTTCCAAAAAGCACAGCTGCCGCACCATTCCATGGTGGTGGAATCGGCCATGCATAGGCTTAAGAGCCAGAAGATGCACTCCTCGGTGCCTCCTGGCAGGGAGGCCCGCAACCTGGATGGCCTTGGTAAGAAGTGTTTCCAGGGCTCTAAGCTAACTTGTCGGGTCCAGACCTACCAGCTCTACATGGGCATGTACCTTAGAGACCTGGCTAAAGAGATAGCCGGATTCTCCGCTGGGCTGTCCGAGGAACCTTTGCGGAGGTTTCTAGCCTTGACAACTGGTATTCGGGAATGCTCCAAATTCATTTCTCGAGCAGCCTATGATGGCTTTGAAGCATCGGCTCGAGTGGCCGCAGCCGGCATCGGTGCCCGCCGACAGGCTTGGCTTCAGTCGTCTGACCTTGAACCCTGGGTGCAGGACAAGTTGGTCGATGTCCCCTGCCGAGGTGAGAACCTCTTTGGCAAGCCCATGGCTGAGAAGGCTGCACAAATCGAGACGGAGACTCTCACCAGAACTAGGCTCTCTAGGAAGACCTCCGCCCCTTCCCAGAAGAAGAAGGGCTCGGGAAAAGTCCTTTTACCCGAGAAAGGCGGCTGCCTATAAACACTACCCTCAATATCAGGCCTCCGCAGCTCCCCAACAGGGTCAGCAGGCCAAGGGACGGGGTAACGGGTCCCGTAGGCAGCAAGCCCCCAAGCCTGCACCACCGGCCCCTGCTCAGCAGGGTGGGGGTTTTTGACTTCATCAGCATAGCCTCTCCCCCTCAGCTGGTTCCTCCCAGCACAGGAGGCCGGCTGGTTCACTTTGCCCACAGGTGGTCCAACATCACATCAGATGCCTGGGTGCTTCATGTTGTGAGAGAAGGCTATCTTCTCCACTTCCACCAGGTCCCTCCCTCCTATTTCCCGGGAGAACCTCCACGACTCCCTCTGCACAGGGACTTACTCCTTCAGGAGTTAGCAAGTCTTCTTCAGGAACAGGCTGTGGAACCGGTGCCCCACCACCTGAGGGGTCAAGGCTTCTATTCCAGGTATTTCCTAATACCAAAAAGAACGGGAGGCCTCAGACCCATCCTGGACTTGCGCAACCTCAGGGAGAAGTTCAAGATGCTTACCCTTGGAATCCTTCTGCCCTACCTCCAGCAGGGAGATTGGCTATGCTCCTTGGATCTAAAGGATGCCTACACGTACATCCTCATCCACCCAAGCCACCGCCAATACCTAAGGTTTGTGGTGGCAGGAAATCATTACCAGTACAGAGTACTGCCCTTTGGCCTATCCTCCGCACCACGAGTCTTCACAAAATGTCTCGTGGTGGTGGCGGCTTATCTCCGGCTTCACGGCCTCTATGTCTTTCCGTACCTAGACGACTGGCTCATCAGAGCATCGTCCTCTCCAGAAGTCACAAAAGCCACACACCGCACTGTGACTCTTCTGCAGTACTTGGGCTTTGTCATAAACTTCACAAAGTCCACTTTGCTCCCCTCGCAAGATCTCGAGTTCTTCGGCGCAAGATTGCACACTCTTCAGGCACGAGCTTTCCTGCCTCTCGACAGGGCTCAATGGCTCATGGACCTAGCCGGCCGTTTTCGCAGCCAGTCCCTGGTCTTAGCTTCCTGAGACTACTCGGCCATATGGCTTCCACCGTCCACGTGACCCCCAATGCCCGCCTGAATATGCGGCCTGCTCAGTGGTGCCTTCGCAAGCAGTGGCAACAGGCCACGGGCGGCCTAGCCGACTTAGTGCGCATCTCCGGCCCGCTGGCCTCTTCTCTACAGTGGTGGCTTCATCGGCCGAACCTGGTGCTCGGAATGCCTTTTCAGTCTCCTCCGCCGGCTCAAGTGCTGACGACCGATGCTTCTCTCCTAGGATGGGGAGCGCATTGCCAAGGGGCATGTACTCAGGGTCTCTGGACCACGTGGGAGTCTGCGCAGCAGATCAACTTCCTGGAGCTCAGAGCAATCCATCTGGCTCTCAAGGCTTTCTCCCACCTGACTTCTCACCAGTCCGTCCTTGTCCAGACGGACAATCAAGTTGCCATGTTCTACGTGAACAAACAGGGAGGCACGGGCTCCTTCCTTCTCTGTCGAGAAGCACAGAGGCTCTGCTCTTGGGCCGTCAGCCACGGCATTCTTCTCAAGGCAGTTTATCTCCCAGGCCAAGAAAATTGCCTGGCGGACAAACTCAGCAGGATCCTCCAGCCGCACGAGTGGCGCTTGGATCCCTTGGTAGTTCAGAAACTTTTTCTGAAGTGGGGCCTCTTTGCCAGTCCTCTCAACCGGCAACTTCCTCGCTTCTGCTCTCGGCAGCCGCATCCCCTTCGAGTAGCGGCGGATGCTTTTCTGCTCTCATGGTCGAAAAGCCTTCTGTATGCCTTTCCTCCCATACCGCTAGTCTCTCAAACTCTTTTCAAGGTTCTCCGAGACAAAGCTTCCATGATCCTGATAGCTCCTCGCTGGCCCAGACAGCCGTGGTTTCCACTCCTGCTGCAATTAGCGGTAGAGGATCCGTTCCCTCTGGGGTTTCAACCAGATCTCCTAACACAGGATCAGGGGTCCCTGCTACACCCCAACCTCAGATCTCTACATCTGATGGCCTGGCTGCTGAAAGGGTAGTCCTTGCTCCCCTTCTACTGCCGGCAGAGGTGGAAGAGGTCGTCCTAGCTTCCGGCGACCTTCTACCTGCAAATGCTACGCCCTTAAATGGCGTCGCTTTTCCGCTTGGTGTGCCCAGCAGTCTCAGGATCCCTTCTCCTGCTCGGTGTCGGTGATCTTGCAGTACTTGCTCTACCTCTCTAATCTGGGACTTAAGTCCAACTCCGTCAAAGTTCACCTCAGTGCTCTTTCAGCACATCATGTGCCGGTGGACGGCAGACCTCTTTCCAGCGACCCTCTCGTAGCGAGGTTTCTCCGAGGTCTCCTTCTACTTAAACCACCTCTGCGCCCGCCAGCACCTGACTGGGATCTGAATGTGGTTTTACAGCGGATCACCTGTCCGCCTTTTGAACCTATGGCTACCTGTTCTCTCCGTTTTCTTTCTTGGAAAACCTTATTCCTGATAGCCCTCACTTCCGCTAGACGCGTAAGTGAATTGCAGGCCCTCGTGTCTGATCCCCCTTACACTCGGTTCTACAAAAATAGGGTAGTCCTATGGACTCACCCAAAATTTCTTCCAAAAGTGGTCTCCCCTTTTCACATCAATCAGGAGGTGGTACTTCCGACCTTCTTTCCCAGGCCACACTCCAGCCGAGCTGAAATGGTCCTGCATACCCTGGACTGTAGAAGGGCGTTGAACTTCTACCTTGACCGTACGCGGGAGCACCGTAAAGCTGCTCAGCTTTTCGTGTCTTTTGACCCCAATAAATTGGGGCTCCCTGTCTCCAAGCGTACTCTGTCCATCTGGGTTGCTGACTGTATCGCTTGGGCTTATGGGGCAGCCGGACTCTCGCTAGATAGTCGGGTCACGGCTCATTGTGTTCGGGCGAAGGCTACGTCAGTGGCTTACCTCCGCTCTGTTCCATTGGCAGACATCTGCCGGGCCGCTACTTGGTCTTCGAGCCAGACTTTTGCGGTCCATTACTGCCTCGAGAGGGAGTCCCGCAGGGTCAGTGCTTTCGGACAGGCAGTCCTCCGAAATCTCTTCGAGGTTTGAGCAACTCCTACCCTCCATCCCGGATGGGGGCTACCGTTGGGTAATAATTCAGTGAAGATTCCCTTCCTTCTGTGCTGCTGAGCTAGAGGGAGCTCATTTTTGTGCTTAGGGTCTCCGGTAGCCTTAAGCTTGGGAGTCCCATATGTGAGGACTGACTTCCTGCTTGGTCCTGGAGAAAGCGTAGTTACTCACCTGTAACAGGTGTTCTCCAGGAGCAGCAGGAATCAGTCCTCACAACCCTCCCTCCTCCCCTTGGAGTTGCAATTATCTGCTTTAGTTTTTTTGCAAATTTTTATGCTGTCTTTTAGCTATGTCATCTGACTGGCTAAGATGGCACCCTTGGGCGGGAAGGGGACCGCACATGCGCGCTGCAATTCCCAAAGGCTTTCTTTGAAAGCTGGGGAAAATTGCTCCGCGAGGGCTCCATCGGCGCCGACGTCACCCATATGTGAGGACTGATTCCTGCTGCTCCTGGAGAACACCTGTTACAGGTGAGTAACTACGCTTTCTGAGAAATGTGCGTCTTTAATGTCTGCATTTTGTTTAGTACAAGAGGAAATTAATTTATAGTTTTATTTCTGCAGTATTGTTGTACATTCCAAGGTTGGCTTTAGGGGTTCACAATTTAATTATTATTTTCCTATTTCTAAATTGTGATCTCTTGTTCTTTGTTTGGTGACAATCTATGTTCTGCATGTGTAACCGAGCTGAGGTATTCTGTTTATGTAGTTTCTATTTGACAGTCCCACTTGTTCTCTTTTCCCCAGTAGGAGATGTATTGGTATTCTCTGAGATGTATTGGTTTAATATTTGCAGTGTTGTCTTTTTGATAGGTAGGGTTTGGTGCTTTGTGAGTCCTGGTAGTGCTGTTATGATATGGTGGGTTTGCTATGGGTTCTAAATGGGGAGTGTTTGTAGTACTTCCTAATGTGCCTGGCGGTTGCCACTGGATTATAGTAATGTAGAATATTTTTAGTCTTTCTTTATCCATACACGCATTAAGAGGCATGTTTACTAAATGTTAGTGCATGTTAACATTATGCAAATATTTATGTAAATGAGGCCCCACACCCCCCTTGGGCCGCCCCTGCCTCCACCCATCCTCTTCCGGAATAATAAGTATCAATTGTGGCTGTATAGGCTTCTGCCCCAGCAGGACACTTTGAAAGAGGACAAGTGACTGCACGCTGAAGCCCCTATTGAGCCACAACTTCTTCCTCAGTCGGAGCATATAGAACCAAAGACTAGTTAATGTTAAATAAGGCAATCATGGCCTGCACTAAGGAAAGCAGAAATCTCAGTATAGTGTGGATTGTTTATAAGAGAGCTTTTGACAGCGCACCCACACTCTTGAATAATAAATTGCCTTGAGATGTGTTAGATAAATTCTGCTTTGAAAGAGTACATTAAGTTCACTATGACAATATGGCAAACTGCACTATTTTTGAAGTATGAAGATGGTCAGTAAATCATTCCTAACATCAGGATCCAGTGAGAAATATTTCAGGAAAGACCCTCTGTCAGTACTTCTGTTTTCTATAGCTCTTAATCCAATGGGTACTCTCATCAGCTCCTTGGGATACGGATTTAGCCTGAATCCTAAAGAAGGTAACAACCCAGAAGTAACATTCCATTTACTATTTATAGAGGACCTGATGCTCTGTAGTTTCAGTGACCAGCAATTAGCAGAGCAACTCCATGTAGTGAAGAGCTTTTCTGATGACATTGGGATGACTTTTGACCTAGACAAATTTGCTAAGGCAATTATTTTTTAGAGGCAAATTGAGCAAAACAGAAACCATCTCCCTGGGTGAGGGTTGTGACATCAAGGAACTTGAACAGGAAGGCATATATAAATATTTTTGAGTAGAGGAAGGAAGGAACGACACTCAAATAGAAATTACTGAGAGAAAAATCAGTAAAGAATACTATAGAAGATTAAAATCATTATTGAGAAGTGCTTTAACATCACAGAATAAGATACAAACCATCAATCAGCTGACAAGTCCTGTGCTCTCCTACAGCTTTGGGATTGTAGACTGGCCTCCTAAAGATCTTAAGAACATAAGAAGTACCATACTGGGTCAGACCAAGGTCCATCAAGTCCAGTATCTTATTTCCAAATGTGACCAATTCAAGTCACAAGTACCTGGCAGGTTCCCAAAAGATACAGATTCCACAATGCTTGTCCTGGGGCAAGCAGTGGATTTTCCGGGTCCTCTTTTTAATAATGGTTTATGGATCTTTCCTCCAGGAGCTTGTCCAAACCTTTTCTAAACCCAGCTACACTAACAGCCTTTACTACATCCTCTGGTAATGAATTCCAGAGTTTGATTACGTGTTGAGTGAAAAAATATTTTCTCTTATTAGTCTTAAATGGGTTACATTGAAAAACTTGATGTGCAAACAAGAAAACTCCTCCATGCCCACAAAGTAATTTACAAGAATCAGGGATGGCAAGATTTGACATTCCTTAAGGTTATCTGGGAGGGATAAGGTGACGGAAGAGGCGGAACCTTCTCCCTTCTGGAAACAGTGTGCACCATCTCTCCCTTGCTTTTCTTACCCCTCCCCACCACAGCTGGCCATCTTCCTCCCCAAGCCAGGATGTCCCCAGCTCAAAAGCATAAACACAGAAAATGCTCTTTTGTGTTTGCTCTGCCTGCAGAAGGAAGGGGTAATGCTGGATTGGGAGGAGGTGGGGGGGGGGGCATGCAGAGCTGCTTTTTTGTGATTTTTCTTTTTTTTTTTTGTGCTGCCCACTGAATCAAGGAGATATGCTGGATTCGGGGGAGGACCTCTTGCTCCAATCCAGTCGGTCCCCTTGCCTTGTTTCAGTAACAGCACAAAAAAAAGGAATGTTCTCGTGGTTTGGGGCCAGTTGGGTTGATTATGTTTTATGATAGAGTGGACACTGGCTAGAATGCTGATGCAAATGGCGCTATATAAATAAATCAATAAATAGAGACACAGGGCAATGCTGACCTGTTCCCTCCACCACTAGGTCACTTTGATCGCTGGTCATTCTTACATCCCCCAGAGGCTGTGGGTAACGATGCACTAATGGTCTCTATCTGAAGAGCGGAGCTCACGCCTTTGCCACTCAGTATCATCAGCAGGGGTGACTCCGGCCCAGCTGTCCTTAGCATTGCCAGCGGGATAGTGGGCATCGGTGCCACTCAGCAGCTCTAGCAGCAAGGTTTACAAAACCTATGCATCTTGGCGGACATGGGGACTGCAAAGGCAGCACCCAGGGCCCACACTTTGCTGAAGAGGTAATTGAGATTGGAGCAAAGCAGATACATGGACCTTCCAAAGAAAAATCTTTAAAAATTTTGTTTGTGGCAGGCATCACTGGTGGCACAGAGCTCCCGCCTGCTAGTCTCTCCTGGCAGGCATCACCGGTGGCACAGAGCTCCCGCCTGCTAGTCTCTCCTGGCAGGCATCACCGGTGGCACAGAGCTCCCGCCTGCTAGTCTCTCCTGGCAGGCATCACCGGTGACACAGAGCTCCCGCCTGCTAGTCTCTCCTGGCAGGCATCACCGGTGGCACAGAGCTCCCGCCTGCTAGTCTCTCCTGGCAGGCATCACCGGTGGCACAGAGCTCCTGCCTGCCAGTCTCTCCTGCAGCATGCTGGAGCAGTGCCATATGCGCTGTCGGACTCTGGTTTGAGCGATGGCAGGCTCGGGTTCTGGCTTGACGTCTCCTGATGATCCTTGGGCTTGGGCCTGGGTCGGGTCGAGGCTGCATCGGATCAGCATGCAGCGAGGCTGTTTGCTGGAGCCACCCCTGCTGGACAAGGGAGCCTGTTTCTCTCTCTCTCGGCAGGTAGCATGAGGTAGATTTTTCATGCCAAACTACTGCACATGCGCAGAGAGAGGGAAGAAAGACACACATGCAACATATATGTCTTATAAATTGGGGAAAACTGCTCTACAGAGCAAATCTGATTGGGGGCTACTGTGCAAATTCAAGGATGTCTGGTAACCCTAGTATTCCTAGAGCTGAAGATGAACTAGGCCTCATAGATTGATTATACCTACAGAGCTTCTATCATAGGCCTCCAGGCTTACCTGACAGCATCCTCGGATCCAAATATGCAAAAAGTGCTGAAATATGAAAGTAAATATCCAGAATCTGTCTCCTTCATCAAACTTGGACAAATGTTCCAATGACTAGAAGGAAGGAGTGAGAATTCACAGGCATGTGTGGGAAAGGAAGCATTAGGATTTGCAAAACAAGAGAAAAAACTTCAAAGAATTAGATCAGCAGGTGAGAAAAACAAGTAGCAAATGCACAAATACAGAGTGTTACGCCAGGAACCCGACACATGAATGGTTAAGGAGGGTGAACTGAAACCGGAGGATGAGAGATTGATAGTTTATTTAACATCTTTTATATACCGCCCTTCAGATTCTCAAGGCGGTTTACATACAACAGAACTTTGTTTACATAAAACGCTATTTCAGAACTATATACAGGAGATGTTAACAGTGGTAACATTTAACAATTTAACTATTTACGTAGAATTTAAGCTCTGCAAAGTGCCTGGGAATTTCTAGGCCTTTCTGGCGTGAAGGTTAGTACATTACGCAGTTGGTGAGATATAGAAATGTTCAGTAAATAGAAGAGTCTTCAAGAGCTTCCTGAAGTCTGTGGTGGCTGTCAGGAGGTGCGGGAGAGAGTTCCAAAGTGACCCAGGACAGCGGATTATGGATGAGATGGTTTACAGAGATTCTGTAAGAAAGAGCTGGAAATAGTGACTCAGCTCATAGCTGGCTGTGAAGTTCTGATGGTGGAAAATTTCTATACAGTAAGGCACAACAATGTAGCACACCTCAACCATTGTAAACTCTGTAAACACTACAACATTGCTGTGCCTGAAAAGCACTGGGATCATGACTCAAAGAGAATTGCAGAGAATGAAGAGGTTATTGTAGAAAGGGACTAGAAGGGGGACTAGGATCTCATGGGAAAAGGAAATGTTTGGAGAGTGAAAACAGCTTGGAATGTGCTGTCAGTGTTAGAGGTGTCAGACAGTCAAGGTTGTATTTTGCAGAAGCAGCTAGACAGAAAGCTTATGCTTGTAAGACGATTGTCATGATTAAACATGTTTGTGCAAAGCTTGATCTGTACAAAGCTTGATCTGTACCATATAAATATAAGATAACAAAGTGCAAAGCAAATCATGACACAAGAAGATAAGGAGAAAAATCCTTTTCAAATCCAGGCTGAAAACTCACCTCTTCACTGCCGCTTTCATATCTTGACTCACCTGATATCCTTTGTTTCCTTACCATTCCCCCTAGATGTATCCCTGTCTACACCTTCTGTGTTGTCTGTCTTGACTAGATTGTAAGCTCTGATGAACAGGGACTGTCTCTTACATGTCTGTGCAGCGCTGCATACACCTTGTAACATTATACAAATGCTCAGTAGTAGTAGTAAAAATGTACAATGTGGCAGTTTTTGTAAATAAAACGAAGTGCTGTGGACAGCAGAGAGGAGGGAGTTACGGGTGACTGCCTCCCTAAAGCTTTAGCAGAACTTATTGTTTAATTCTGTGATGTGCTTTATTTCTCCTTACTTGCACCGGGACCAGAGTAAGAACATAAAGGGCTGAGGAAGGATCCCTGTGTTGTGGCCCCTGGTCAGGAGTATAGGACCTAACAGTTATGATCACTTGGGACCCATTCCGAAGGATAAGAAATGGGTTGCAAGAAACCCAACATAGTAGTAAACTTATTTATTTTTATTTATTTATTTAATGTCTTTTCTATATCGTGCTCTTTAGAATCAGTGCGGTTTACATGAAACAATAACTTATACAGTGTGACAGAGCCTGCACTGTATTTACAAAGAGCAGGAAATGCAACTTGGACATAACTAGGGTAACTATATACAGGTTGAGCAATCAAGTCACGGTATGCAGTAGGACCGTAATTGCTTAGAGATTATTTACAAGCCTAGGGGATTTTATACACTGCACTGTATCTACAGGTGATGTAACTTGGACGTAACTAGGGTACAGGATGAGAACCAGAATTGCTTGGATCAATTTCCTATAATAGTGGGTTATATACATGCTCTTATTTACCGGTTATGCAGTTGAGCCAGTGGGTAGAGCTGCATCATTGAGATGGGTGCGCTGGAGGTGTAGTCCTGGTGGTGGGAGGTGGCTGCTTGTGATCCATTGTTAGAGCAGTGCATAATGAAGAGATGGTGCTTCAGTGCCTTTCTAAATTGGGCGAGGTCAGTAATGATTCGGATGCTGGTAGGAAGGGCATTCCAACATCTGGGCGCATAGAACAGAAAGGCCCTGTTTATTGTTGCCTGGGAGCATTTCGTTATTGTACTTGGAATTACCAGTGTGTTGGCAGCTGCGGATCTTCTGGATCTGTTGGAGGGAGTGGGGAGGGCTAGTTCCATGAGGGAGGTGGAGGAGCACTTGTTGATGGCCTTTGAAGGCCAAGGCAGAGAGGCTCGCATCCTGGAGATGAATGCATGGCTGCGTGGATGGTGTCATCGAGAGCGTTTTGGTTTCCTAGACCATGGGATGCTGTTCCAAGGGTTGCAGAGCAGAGATGGCATCCATCTGTCCAAGAAAGGTCAATGCATCTTTGGTAGTAGACTGGGTAATCTACTGAAGAGGGCTTTAAACTAGATTCGTTGGGGATAGGTGAAGAGAGCCCCCAGGTAAGTGAAAGCCCCCAGGTAGGTGATACATTAAATACCTTTATGGAAATGGGTAACAGGGGTAACATATGGAAAGCAGTGTGTATAAATGCCCGTAGCATGGGAAATAAGATCCCTGATGTTGAAGCTTTGGTGGGAGTGGCTGACTTGGATTTGGTGGCAGTTACAGAAACATGGTTCACAGAAAACCATGACTGGGATGTAACTATACCTGGCTATACTTTATTCAGAAAGGACAGGGTAGGAAGAAGGGGAGGAGGAGTGGCACTATATGTAAAAACTACTATTAAAGCTTTGGAATTACAGAGCTTAAAAGGGAGGGAGGAGGCATTGTGGGTTAAACTAGAAAGAGGGAAAGAAATCTATTTGCATTGGTGTGATATACAGACCTCCCTCACAAGAGGAAGAGGTGGACAGAGAGTTAATTGAAGACATACGCAGCATTGCTAGGAAAGGGGAAGTGCTACTGATAGGAGATTTCAATATGCCAGATGTTGATTGGCACATTCCTGCTGCAGTATCATCTAGAAGTAAGGAGATCCTGGATTCTCTACAGGGAGAACTATTCAGGCAATTGGTAACAGACCCCACACGTGAAGGGACCATACTGGACTTGGTGCTTACCAATGGTGAAGTGTTTCTGATGTTGTAGTGGGAGATCATTTTGCACCCAGTGATCACCAGATGGTGTGGTTCAGTATTAGGACTAGGGCTGTTAGAATCCATTCCAAGGTGAGGATCTTAGACTTTAGGAAGACTAACTTTGCGAAGATGGGCCAATACCTCAGGGAGTCGTTAGTGGGATGGGAACAGCTGGGGGATGTAGAAACAGTGGGCAGAACTGAAAGGGGATATTTTAAGGGCAACCAACCTTTTTGTTAAAATGGTAAATAAAAGGAAAAGGAGACTGCTATGGTTTTCTAAGGAAGTAGCTGAAAAAGTGAAGAAAAAGAGGGATGCCTTCATGAAATACAAGAGATCACAGAGAGAGGAAGACAGGCATCTGTATTTGGAAAAACTTAGAGAAGCTAGCAAAGTAGTCAAGAAGGCAAAGTTTCAAAAGGAGGAGAAAATAGCCAATGCAATAAAATGGGGGGATAAGACATTTTTCAGATATATTAGTGAGAAGAGGAAGAGCAAGAGTGGTATTGTCAGACTCAAGGGTGCAGGGGGGGAATATGTAGAAACTGATAAGGATAAAGCGGAATTGCTTAACAAATATTTTTGTTCTGTGTTCACAGATGAAGAACCAGGAGCAGGACCTCAGAAAACACCCACAAATAGGAACAGAAGCGAGGGACATCTTGAACAATTTTCAGAAGACTGTGTTCGTGAGAAACGAGCTCAACTTAAAGTAGACAAAGTGATGGGACCGGATGGGATACACCCTAGAATACTGAGGGAACTTGGGAACGTTCTAGCAGCTCCACTGACTGACATTTTCAATGCCTCGTTGGAGTAGGGAGTGGTGCCAAAGGACTGGAGAGAGGCTCATGTGGTGCCTTTGCAGAAAAGCGGAAGTAAGGATGTGGTTGAAAACTACAGGCCGGTTAGTTTAACTTCGGTGGTGAGTAAATTATTGGAAACGCTGCTGAAAGAGAAAATAGTGAGGTTTCTGGAGTCCAGCGGATTACAGGATCCGAGGCAGTATGCATTCACCAGAGGCAGGTCTTGTCAGACAAATCTGATTGATTTCTTTGTCTGGGTGACCAGGGAGTTGGACCGAGGGAGAGCTCTAGATGTGGTGTATTTAGATTTCAGTAAAGCCTTTGACACTGTTCCTCACAGGCGACTTATAAACAAACTGAGCACCCTAGGGATGGACCCTAAAGTTACTGCTTGGGTTAGAAATTGGTTGGGTGGGAGGCGACAAAGAGTACAAGTAAATGGAGCTCACTCTGAGGAGAAGGATGTTATCAGTGGTGTGCCCCAGGGATCTGTCCTTGGTCCGATTCTTTTTAACATCTTTGTTAGTGATATAGGGGAAGCTCTGTTGGGTAAGGTTTGCCTCTTTGCGGATGATACCAAAATCTGCAATAGAGTAGACACCCAGGAAGGTGTAGATAACATGAGGAGGGATCTAGCTAAGCTTGAAGAATGGTCTAGAATTTGGCAGCTGGGATTTAATGTTAAAAAATGTAAGGTCATGCATTTGGGCTGCAGCAATCCAAGGGAGCAATACAGTATAGGAGGTGAAGTACTTTTGTCCACTAAAGAAGAGCGGGACCTAGGCATGGTTGTGTCTGATCTTAAAGTAGCTAAACAGAAAAGGTGACGGCAAAATCTAGAAGGATGCTTGGGTGCATACGGAGAGGAATTGCTAGCAGGAAAAAAGGAGGTGATAATGCCTCTGTATAGGTCTTTGGTGTGACCTCATTTGGAGTATAGTGTGCAATTCTGGAGACCGCACCTTCAAAAGGATGTGAACAGGATGGAGTCGGTGCAGAGGGTGGCTACTAAAATGATTAGTGGGCTTCATTATAAAGCATATGAGGACAGACTTAAGGATCTTAATATGTACACCTTAGAGGCAAGGCGGGATAGAGGTGATATGATTGAGATGTTTAAATACCTCTGTGACATAAATGTTCAGGGAGAGAGCCTCTTTCAATTGAAAGCAAGTTCTGCTATGAGGGGACATGGGATGAGGGTGAAGGGGGATAGATTCAGGAGTGATATGCGGAAATATTTCTTTACAGAAAGAGTAGTGGATCCATGGAATAGTCTCCCAGTGGAGGTGGTAGAGATGAGGACAGTAACTGAATTCAAAAAAGCATGGGACCAACACAGAGGATCTCTAAAGGTAAAAAGTGGACTGTTGTAGTTCTTGATATGGAAGGACAGACTAGATAGGCCATGTGGTTTTTTTCTGTCGTCATGTTTCTATGTTTCTATTAATAGTATTTTGAAGGAGAGTCTGCAGTGAATTGGAAGCCAGTGGTGGTGTTTCAGGTTTGGTGTTACATGATCTGTCCTGGCGGCTCCGTGCAGTACTCTGGCGGTGGCGTTCATTCCGAGCTGGAGTGGGTTCAGTGTGTTGTTCAGGAGTCCCTGTAGGATTGAGTTGGCATAGTCGAAGTGGGGGATTATAAGTGCCTGATAGACTATCCGGAAATCGTCTGGAGCCAGTAGGGGTTGTAGAGCTGGATTGTCCGTATCTTGTGGTAGACTGCCTTGACGGTGACTCCTAGGTATCGGATAGTGGGCTTGCTAAGTAGCTCGGCGCCTTTTACCTTTAATGAGGCGGAAGGGGTAAATACTTGGTACCTGGTAATGAATAGGATGTCTGTCTTTGTGGTTTATTTGGAGGTTTTGAGTGTGGAGCCAGTCGGTGACAGCATCAAAGCAGGTTGTGAGTGGGGAGAAGTCTGGCTGGTCAGTTGCAAACGGCATGTAGAGTATACCAGGCAGGTGACGTTTAAGGAGCGGATAAGGGCGCAGATGGGCTGCATGCATATATTGAAAAGCAGGGCTGAGAGAGATGATCCCTGTGGTACTCCTTGTTTCTGTTGGAAAGGTTCGGAGGTCGTGGTGCCAGTTCGTACATGTTGCCATCTGTCTGTCAGGTATGATTTGCACCAGCTTAGGGCTATGCCCTGGATCCCCTTCTCCTTGAGGCATGCCAAGAGCAGCTCGTGGCTCACAGAATTGAATGCTGCAGCAATATCCATGAAGATTAGGGCAAACCCTTGTTGGATGTTGTCGGTTCCCGTGATTAAGGTGCTGAAGAGGGTGGTCAGGAGGGTTTTGACGCCATGTGATTCCCTGAATCCGTGCTGACATGGGTCAAGAGGAGCGATGTGGTGTTGGATTTGGCGTTAGACGACCTTTTCAATTATTTTGGCCAGTAGTGGAATGCTTGAGATTGGCCTGTACGATTCAACCTTCTGGGGGTCCAGTATGTTTTTTAGAAGAGGCCTGATGGATGTGTGCTTCAGGCTTCGTGGAAATGTCCCTGTTGAGAACGGATCGGTCCATGAGTTTGGACAGAAATGGGCTGAATTCGCTGCATAGTGATTTTATCCAGAATGCTGGGCAGGGGTCGTTTGGAGCTGTGGTGGTATTGATGGCGGTGATGTCCTTGATGCCTTTTTTGGGTGGGGTAGAGAAGATGGTCAGTGGTGTTGGATGGTGTGACTCGTGCATTGGGGTGGGATTCGTGGTCTTGTAGGTCTGGCTTGTTTTGGATTGAAGGTAGTCCGCGAATTCCTGAGGTTGGAACATGCTGCTTTGGTTGGGGGAAGGTTCTTTTGTTAGGTTCTTAACTAGGTTGAATAGTTCATGTGGTTTGTTCAGGGAGCGTTTTCAGGAGGTCTGTGTGGAACTGCTTCATTTTCTCCAGTGACTGCTCCACGATGTTTCGTTAGATGAGAGTTGTATGCTGTCTGGTCTTCGGTGGAGCGTGATTGGCGCCATCGTCTTTCCAGCATCCTTAGGTGGAGGAGCGATGTTCATAGTTCGATGGAGTACCATGACACAGTCTCTCTTCTTCTTGGTGATTTGTTTGTGGTTGGTAGGAGAGCAATGGAGCTCAGGCTACTGTTCCAGCTGGAGATCATTTCCTCAGGACTAGGTGCTATCGTGTTGAGCAGTGGGAGGAATTTCTTTAGGATCCCACCACCACTTGTTCATCAGACCCTATCCCCACCCATCTCCTACATTCCATCTCCCTCACCATTGTCCCCTCCATCACTCATATCCTCAACCTTTCACTCTCCACTGCAACTGTCCCTGTTGACTTCAACCATGCTGTGGTCACACCCCTCCTCAAGAAACCCTCACTTGATCCCACAAGCCCTTCTATCGACCCATCTCCCTCCTTCCCTTCATATCCAAACTATTAGAATGAGCAGTCCACTGTCACTGCCTCGACTTCTTCACCTCCCAGGCCCTCCTGGACCCACTACAATCCGGCTTCCATCCCCTACACTCCACTAAAACGACACTCACAAAAGTCACCAACGACCTGTTCCTGGCTAAATCTAAGGGCCTCTATTCTATCCTCATCCTTCTTGACCTTTCTGCTGCCTTTGACACCGTTGACCACAACCTTCTCCTCACCACCCTCTCCTCGCTTGGCTTCAAGGACTCCGTACTATCCTGGTTCTCCTCCTACCTCTCCCATCGCTCATTCAGTGTATGCTCTGGTGGCTTCTCCTCCTCCCCTACCCTGCTCCATGTATGTGCACCCCAGGGATCTGTCTTGGGCCCCCTCCTTTTCTCTCTCTATATCCAAGGCCTTGGCGCGCTTATCTCCTCTCATGGCTTTCAGTACCATCTCTATGCCGATGACTTCCAAATCTACCTCTCTATACCTAATATTTCTCTGGCAACCCAGGCCAAGATCTCTGCCTGTCTTTCGGACATCGCTGCCTGGATGTCTCATCACCGATTGAAACTGAACATGGCCAAGACTGAATTCCTTGTCTTTCCACCCAACTTCCCCCCCCCCCCACTTCCCCCTCTCTGTCCATGTGGATGGATCTACTATCCTTCCTGTTCCCTCGGCCTGCAATCTAGGGCTTATCTTTGACACCTCTCTCTCCTCCTCCGCTCATATCCAGCTTGTAGTTAAGACCTGCCACTTCTTTCTCTACAGCATCAGCAAAATCCACCCCTTCCTCTTTGAACACACTACCAAAACACTTATCCACTCCTTAATCTCCTCTCACCTCGATTACTGCAACCTACTCCTTGCTGGTCTCCCCGTGAGTCGCCACCTTCCCCTTCAATCTATACAAAATCACGCTGCTCGACTAATCTTCTGCCAGCCTTGCCATGCCCACATTACTCCTCTTCTCAAGTCACTTCAAGAGTCACTTCAAGAGTCCTCTACGGAGCCTCCAGAAGCGATCACGTAACTCCCATTCTTAAACAGCTTCACTGGCTCCCCATCCATGGGAGGATCATCTTTAAAACCCTAGTCCTATCATTCAAGGCAATCAAGGGTATCTCATCCTCCTCACTCACAGATCTGATTCACACTGTACCCCCCAACAGATCCAGAAGAACAACAGCCGTAAACCTACTGACAACCTCGAAGGCGTTGACAAAGTGCAACATGACAACCTCAAACAGAGCCTTCAGTTTCTATGTACCCAAATGCTGGAACGCTCTACCCTCCGACATAAGGGCCATTACTGACCTACTCCAGTTCAGGAAGGCACTCAAATACCACCTCTTCCTTCAATACTACCCTACCAGCAATTGAACCAGAGGAAGTGACCCACTCATGAACACACCATGCCGTTCTTGATATTATTAAGACTCTATTCTGTTCTATGTAATTATCTCATGTATATAGTTTACCCCGGTTCTCCAAGTTTGTACTCCTGTTCGATGTAAACCAAACAGCTTGTTGTTATGGTCTTTATGTTATAATGTAAACCGCGCTGATGCCGAATAGTGCGGTATATAAGAACTTGTAATAAATAAATAAATAAATAAATAAAACTTCACTGGCTCCCTGTCCAATTCCGCATCCAATTCAAGCTTCTCCTACTCGCCTATAAATGCATTCACACTATGGCCCCTCAGTACCTCTTATCTCTTCTCTCCCTACGTCCCCTCTCGAAATTTGTGCTCCGCTAACAAATTACTTCTGTCAATGCCTTTCACCCGCACCGCGAACTCCTGATTGCGCTCCTTTCACCTTGCTGCATCATACGCTTGGAACTGCCTACCTGCGTCTGTGCGCCTGGCATCCTCCTTGGCCCTCTTCAAATCCAGGTTGAAGACCCACCTCTTCACCGTTGCATTCAGATCCTGACTCCATCCTCATCTTACCCTAACCCCCACCAACGTTTATGACCATATTTTAGATCAAACTGTACCACACTGCACCTTCCGCAGAACTGACTAATGCTCTGTACTATTCTAACTAGATTGTAAGCTCCGATGAGCATGACTGACGGGCAGGGACTGTCTTTTGTATGTTGGCTACCTCTTGTAGGTTAGCTGTGCAGCGCTGCGTGCGTGGCGCTCTATAAGTGCTAAATAGTAGTAGTAGTAGGATCTCTTCTTTGTCAAAGGGCCAGAATCGTCCTTTTGGAGCAGTGGAGGCCTCAGCTGAGGTGCTCCACTTTTGTGGTTGTGGTGCATGGGCATTTGAAATCTGATCATGCTGTTGTCGGACCAGGGGACTGGGGTGATGGATAGAGCTAGGTTGTGGTTCAGGTCTATGGCTGACTGTTGGGCAAAGACCAGGTCCCGCTTATTTCCTTTCAAGTGGGTGGGTGCCTTGATTACTTGCTTGTAAGCCAGCTCTTTGAGCACCTCGAGGAAGGCCTTGTAGTGGATGTCTCGGAGGGCAGGCAGGTTGAAGTCGCCTAATATCCAGCTTGGTGTGCGTGGGTTCTGGGTGTTGCAGGCGAGGTCGATTATCGTCGAGAGGTCATTCGGGGAGGACGCCGGGGCTCTGTAAAGTAGGTTAATGGAACAGTGCTTGCTGGCTATGGTGATTGCGTCGAGGTGCACTGTACTGGTGGCATTGATCAGCTGAAATTGGAGATCCATTTTGGTGAGGTTGAGCACTCCTCCATCTCTCCGGTTAATTCTGTGGCAGGTGTGGATTGAGAAGTTGGCGGGTATAAGCTGGTTGAGGAGGACCGTATCAGAGTTGGATAACCACGTCTCAGTGACCATTAGTATGTCTAGGTCGTGGTGGGCTATCAGGTCAGAGATGGCTGGCCATTTCTTGTGGATTGAGCATGCACTTATGAGGGCGCATTTCAGGCTGTGAGGGTGAGGTTGCTTCTCTATCTGGGGTTTTTTGGAGTGCTGCAGTGAGATGTAGAGTAAGTGTGGGTGTAGTGTGTGTTTAGCTTCTGTTGGTGGGAGGTACTTGACCATCTCCTCCCTGAGCTCTGTAGAACTGGTATTCAGTTCCCCCATCCCTGAGGGGTGAGTGGTACGATACAAAATTATATTACTCATCAGGTTCTACTTTCTATTTTGCTCTTCAGCTCCCTGGCAGATGCAGTAGGCTGGCAGGGGGTTTGGCAACGCCTCCTGCAATGCAGAATCCCTGAGAGTGCCTTGTGTCCTGCCAGCAGCTGATCGAATCGAAGGGATTCAGTGTATGCAGGGCATTGTCCAGAGAACGCAAGGCCCCTCCTCCAGGCTAACTCCACATTCACAGTCTAAACTGGCAGTCACCTTGGCTGATGCCGATCAGCGCGGAAGCCATCTTGTAAGCCCAGCATATGAAGTATGCCTACTAGAGTCTGAGCTGCTGCCATTGCTGCTAGAGAACTAGCCTGGCTGCTTCTGGCCCCCCATTAAGGCATTCACTGAACACTAGCAGAGACTCTCTGTACTGGAGAACCTCTGATAAACGGAATGGGAGCATAGATAGCTCCAAAGGCCAGAGTTCTATTTTGCAACCCCTCTCCGCTGAGCTGCCTTTTCCATATGTAAAATTAAACCACATATAACCAAAATTAAGACATTACAAATCTACCGTAAAATCTTATAAATTGGCAAAGCCAAACTAAACAGGAACATTTTCCATTAAACCACACAACTATAAAATCCTTCCCATGACATAATGCTTATGGCAGAGCATTCCACATCTGTGGACTGGCCATGGCGCTCACCCAAACACCTGTTACAACTGTCCAAGAGAGTTATCACCATTATTCCTTTTGACTTGAATATGTTTACAGCGGAACATAGCGCTATATCACAGCAGCTCAGCCAAAATATTATCCTGCCATATAAACCGACTTTAACGCTTTATAGGATTGGAGACAGGAGAGAGGGCAAGTGTGCTGTGGAACAGGCCAGTGAGGAGGTAACAGCTGGCTAGGGTTAGGCAGGGGGGGGGGGGGGTGCCATTCTGGGTGTCTGCTTTGTGGCCGAGGCAGGTCAGAGTTATCCAGAGGCTATTTGTTCTATCACAGGTCAGACAGTAAAGGGCATTGATAATAAAAGTGTCGGGGTTCTGAGCGACTATTCTGTTAATTGCACATAGAGGCAGAGATTCTGCCATACCAAGGAATGCGGTCAGAGACCAAGAAAATGTACTGGGAGTCACCGGCTTGATAAAGAAGTCCAAGCACATCTTGACAAACTTCCCATACGTTTATATCTTACAAACTCCAGAGGGAGGCTCTCTTGGGCACGATGCAAGTACTGTATTGATCATATAGGTTTCCTTTTCCTCTTGTTTTTTACTGTCCTTACATATATATCCATTGTTCCTTTTATTGCCTCTTTTAGTTTAACTCACTGCAGTTCCACTTCCCTTATTTCCTTTCACCCTGGTACATAAGAACATAAGATATGCCATACTGGGTCAGACCAAGGTCCATCAAGCCCAGTATCCTGTTTCCAACAGTGGCCAATCTAGGTCATACGTACCTAGCAGTTTCCCCAAAAGACACAGGTTCCTCAATGCTTGTACTGGGTCAAGCAGTGATATCCTGGGTCCCTTCTTAATAATGGTTTATGGACCTTTCCTCCAGGAACTTGTCCAAACCTTTTTTAAACCCAGCTACACTAGCAGCCTTTACTACATCCTCCGGTAACAAATTCCAGAGTTTAATTACACGTTGAGTGAAAAAATATTTTCTTTTATTAGTCTTAAATAGTTTACCCTGTAGCTTCATTGCATGTCCCCTAGTCTTTCTATATTCTGATAAGGTAAACAATCGATCTACGTTTACCCGTTCCACTCCGTTCATTAATTTATAGACTTCTATCATATCTCCCCTCAGCCGTCTCTTTTCCAGGTTAAAGAGCCCTAACCTTTTTAGCCTTTCTTCATAGGAGTATCCTTCCATCCCCTTTACCATTTTGGTGGCTCTTCTCTGAACCTTTTCTAAAATCGCTATATCCTTTTTAAGATACGGCATCAAGAATTGCACACAATATTCAAGGTGCGGTCTCACCATAGAACGGTATAGAGGCATTATAATATCTTTTATTTTATTTTCCATTCCTTTCCTTATGATACCTAGCATTCTATTTGCTCTCTTGGCTGCTGCTGCACACTGAGCTGAGGGTTTTAACATGTTATACACAATGACGCCTAAATCTTTTTCCTGGGTGGTGGTTCCTAATGTGGAACCTTGTATCGTGTAACCATAGTTTGGGTTGTTCTTCCCTAGGTGCATAACTTTGCACTTGTCCACATTAAATTTCATCTGCCATTTTGATGCCCAGTCTTCCAATTTTCCAAGATCCTCTTGCAATTTTCCACAATCCTCTTGGGTTTTAACAACTTTAAATAGTTTTGTATATATATATATATCTACCGACTCACCTTTGTCCACCTGTTTATTCACGCTTTCAAAAAAACATAACAGATTAGTAAGACAAGATCTTCCTTGTCTAAAGCCATGTTGGCTGTCTCCCATTAGGCCATGACTATCTGCATGCTGAGTAATTTTATTCTTTATGATGGTTTCTACCATTATTCCCGATACTGACGTGAGGCTCACCGGTCTAGTTTCCCGGATCACCCCTGGAACCCTTTTTAAAAATTGGTATTACATTGGCGATCCTCCAATCTTCAGGTATTAGAGATGATTTTAATGATAGTTCACAGATTACCAATAGCAGGTCTGCAATCTCATATTTCAGTTCTTTCAACACCCTTGGATGTATACCATCCGGCCCAGGTGATTTGCTACTCTTCATTTTATCTAATAGTTGTAATACATCTTCCCGATGTATCGCTATTTCCTTCAATTCTTCCGCACCTTTAAATACCACTTCAGTTATGGGTAACATCCCTACATCTTCCTCAGTAAAGACCGAAGCAAAGAATTCATTCAGTCTCTCCGCTAACGCCTTGTCGCCTCTTAGTGCCCCTTTAACTCCTCTATCATCTAATGGACCAACTGACTCTCACAGGTTTTTTGCTATGAATGTACTTGAAAAAAATCTTTATTTCGTGTTTTTGCTTCCACAGCAAGCTTCTTCTCAAATTCTCCCTTTGCCTGCTTTATCAATGCCTTGCATTTGACCTGCCAGTGCTTGTGCTGTTTCCAGGTTTCGTCGTTTGGCTCTTTTTTCCATTTCCTGAAAGATGCTTTTCTGGCAACAGCCTCTCTGACCTCACCTTTAAACCATGCTGGCAGTTTTTTGGACTTCCTTCCATTTTTCTTAAAGCGTGGAATACAGCTGGTCTGGGCTTCCAAGATAGTAGTTTTCAACAACACCCAAGCTTGATGTAAGTCTTTAACCAGAGGCAGGTCTTGTCAGACAAATCTGATTGATTTCTTTGACTGGGTGACCAGGTAGTTGGACCGAGGGAGAGCTCTAGATGTGGTGTATTTAGATTTCCGTAAAGCCTTTGACACTGTTCCTCACAGGCGACTTATAAACAAGCTGAGCACCCTAGGGATGGACCCTAAAGTTACTGCTTGGGTTAGAAATTGGTTGGGTGGGAGGCGACAAAGAGTACAAGTAAATGGAGCTCACTCTGAGGAGAAGGATGTTACCAGTGGTGTGCCCCAGGGATCTGTCCTTGGTCCGATTCTTTTTAACATCTTTGTTAGTGATATAGCGGAAGGGCTGTCGGGTAAGGTTTGCCTCTTTGCGGATGATACCAAAATCTGCAATAGAGTAGACACCCAGGAAGGTGTAGATAACATGAGGAGGGATCTAGCTAAGCTTGAAGAATGGTCTAGAATTTGGCAGCTGGGATTTAATGTTAAAAAATGTAAGGTCATGCATTTGGGCTGCAGCAATCCAAGGGAGCAATACAGTATAGGAGGTGAAGTACTTTTGTCCACTAAAGAAGAGCGGGACCTAGGCGTGGTTGTGTCTGAATATCTTAAAGTAGCTAAACAGGTAGAAAAGGCGACGGCAAAAGCTAGAAGGATGCTTGGGTGCATACGGAGAGGAATGGCTAGCAGAAAAAAGGTGATAATGCCTCTGTATAAGTCTTTGGTGCGACCTCATTTGGAGTATGGTGTGCAGTTCTGGAGACCGCACCTTCAAAAGGATGTGAACAGGATGGAGTCTGTGCAGAGGGTTGCTACTAAAATGATTAATGGGCTTCATTATAAAGCATATGAGGACAGACTTAAGGATCTTAATATGTACACCTTAGAGGAAAGGCGGGATAGAGGTGATATGATTGAGATGTTTAAATACCTCCGTGGCATAAATGTTCAGGGAGAGAGCCTCTTTCAATTGAAAGCAAGTTCTGCTACGAGGGGACATGGGATGAGGGTGAAGGGAGATATATTCAGGAGTGATATGCGGAAATATTTCTTTACGCAAAGAGTAGTGGATCCATGGAATAGTCTCCCAGTGGAGGTGGTAGAGATGAGGACAGTAACTGAATTCAAAAAAGCATGGGACCAACACAGGATCTCTAAAGGTAAAAAGTGGACTGTTGTAGTTGTTGTTATGGAAGGACAGACTAGATAGGCCATGTGGTCTTTTTCTGTCATCATGTTTCTATGTTTCTACGAACTGCTCCTTTTAGTTTTTTCTTAACTATTTTCCTCATTTTATCATAGTCTCCCTTTCGAAAGTTAAAAGGTAGTACTGTGGATTTCCTTACTATCCCTCCACCACTAATTAAATCAAAGGCGATCATGCTATGATCACTATTGCCAAGTGGCCCCAACACCCTTATCTCTTGCACTAGATCTGCTGTTCCACTAAGGACTAGGTCTAATATGGCTTCCCCTCTGGTCTGTTCATTTTTATTTATTTATTTATTTACATTTTTTATATACCGCACTATTCGGCATCAGCGCGGTTTACAGAGAACAAAACAAAAAAACCAGAACAACAAGCTGTTCGGTGTTACATATAACAGGAGCATAAACTTGGAAAAAACAATTAAAATGGGAGAACTATCTACATGGAGTATATGATCAGTTAACTAGACAACATACTCAAACTATTTACACAATTTAGCCAGAATGTTAGTAACAATGAGAAATCTGTGATTACGTTTGCGGTGGGACTGTAAGTTTTATTTTATGTTGGGTAGTATTTGATGAATAGGTTGAATTTGAGGGCCTTTCTAAACTGGGCTAAGTCGGTTATGGCACGGATATCAGGTGGTAGAGAGTTCCAGCATTTTGGTGCGCAAAATATGAAAGCTCTGTTTGCTGTTGATAGGCTGCATGTTGTTATGGCCTTTGGCATTATTAGGGAGTTCAATGCTACCTGTCTCCTATTTCTGTTTGGTGGTACAGTTCGTATGAGCTCTGTGATTGAGTTGGCTGAGAGACCATTGATGGCCTTGAAGGTGAAAATCAAGGTCTTGAACATAATCCTTCCGTGTATAGGGAGCCAATGTAGCTGTTTGAGGATAGGTGTAACATGTTCACTCTTGGACGCTCCTTGTAGAACCCTTGCAGCAGTATTCATAGCAAGCTGAAGTGAGCTCAGAGTGGATTGTGGGAGCCCTTGCAGGATGGAGTTGGCGAAGTCGAAGTGTGGTAGGATCAGTGCCTGATAGATGGTTCTGAAGTCCTCTTGGTCTAGTAGGGAGCGTAGGTGCCTGAGCGTGAGTATCTTGAAGTACACAGCTTTTACAATATTATTTGTGTGATTTCATGTTGAGATGATGGTCCAGTGTGACTCCGAGGTATCTTATTGTTTCCTTAGTGCATAGATCTGCTCCCTTAACACTTATATGTGGTGGTGGAATGAAGTTGGGGTCTTTGGTGATGAAAAGAACCTCCGTTTTCTTATGTTGAATGCAGAGGTTTTGTGATAGGAGCCATTCTGATACTGCGTCGAAGCAATTTATTATAGGCAATAAATCCATATGCACTGTGGAAAATGGCATGTAGAGTAGGATATCATCTGCGTATATCATACATTTCACATTGAATGATCTGATGATATTGCAGATAGGCTGCATATATATGTTAAACATGAGGGATGAAAGAGAGGATCCTTGAGGAACGCCTTGTTTTTGATGGAAGAGTTTTGATTCTCCCGTTGTAGATTTTACATATTGCTTTCTGTTGTCAAGATACGATTTACACCAATCAAGTGCGGAGTTGCAGATGCCTTTCTCTTTCAGTCTCCCGAGGAGAATCTCATGGTTTACTGAATCAAACGCTGCTGCTATATCTAAGAAGATTAGAACAACGCCTTGCCGGATGGTGTTTATGCTAGTGAGAATATCATTGAATAGGGTGGTAAGAAGTGTTTCCACGCCATGGTATTCTCTGAATCCATGTTGAGAATGGTCCAGAGGGGCTGCGGAATCTACGTGGTCTTCATGAAACAGCTGCTCCAAGAAGCAGTCATTTATGTCATCTAGGAACTTTATCTCCCTAGCATGTCCTGCCGTGACACTGACCCAGTCGATACTGGGGTAATTGAAATCACCCATTATTATTACCATGCTGTAACTTTTGTTAGCTTCCTTGATTTCTTTGAGCATTTCATCATCCATTTGTTCATTCTGGCCAGGTGGTCGATAGTACACTCCCACTGCCATCGCCATCCCCTTTTTACATGGAATTTCAATCCATAGAGATTCTACAGCAAATTTTGTTTCCTGCAAAACTTTAATCCTTTCTGACTCAATGCCCTCTCTAACATAGAGGCCGACAGAGGGCTGCAGAACAGTTCCCCAAATTTCTTATAGAAAGTAGCTGTGAAGTCATCCAATCCAGGAGCCTTGGCACGCTTTAGAGACCTAATAACCCCCATACCTCAGCCTCACTGATTGTGCGGTCTAGCTCCTCCCGGTCACCCTCACCAAGCCTCTTCAATGGGACGGAGTCTAAATAACTGTCAACTTCCCCTTCCGGGGCACCAGAACGGCCCTATAGAACTTCAAAAAAGGTCACAAAAGCATTCTTTATATCCTTATCTCTCTTAATAGCTTCCCCCGTGATCCCTTGAAGGCCACCACCTGTGCCCGGGATCTGTGAGAACAACAGTCTTCCTGTCTTATTCCCAAATTGGTTCATCAGCATCATTCTATTTATTGCCCCCATTTCAATCCTATTCAATTTAATTTTTACCACTAGCAACTGCAGTCAAACTTGCCCCTCCCATCTTTCATATCTGCTTTCTCCAATCTTTGAAGCGGATCCCTCAACTGCTGTTGCTCCACCTCTTGTCCCTTCTTCAGACTAGCCCCCCATTTAATCATTTCCCTTCAGACAGTCACCTTAAAACTGTCCCATATGCGCCTCCATGCCACCACCTCCTGTACATTTATCTCAAATTAGTCCTTAATCACCCCCTGCACGTTTTCCAAGACCCATTTGTCTTCAGATAAGGAGTCATTCAGCTTCCAAAACCTTCTAACTTGGTCCTCCTCCTCCACCCACAGTATTACTGATACAGGGGCATGGTCTGACCATGTAATTGAGTCAATATCAGCTTGGCTCATCTGCTATCCAGATCATGTAAATCCAGGAGTAATTCCCGAGTACTGTTTGGAACTCTAGTGCAACCCACGCCAGACATCAATGACTACCATCTCCTTCACAAACCTTTGCAATTTCTCCCTGTCTGCTTACATCCCTTCTCCCCTCCTAGTACACTATCACCCCTCTTCTATGGGCGCATTAAAATTCCCCCAACTATCAGGGTCCCATCTCCCATCTCCGCCTCGTAACCCCTAAGTCTTCAAAAAAAGACCTCTGCCGTCCATTTGGGGAATATATATTGATTAATAGGTACCATGCTTCCCCCACCTTTACCTTCCCCTTTGTCCCTGGCAATCTCCCCCCAGTTCTACCTTAAGCTCAGAAGAAAACAGTACCCACATACCCCCTTTTTTCTTCTCCACCCAATTAGAAGCAATAACTTGGTTGCAAAGTTCCATGGGCTGACCAGCTTCTCATGTATTGTTAGTAAATGTTTTTCTTGAACTAGCCTTTATAAAAACCCATAAACAAAGCAAAGAAGAGCCACCATACAATATCCTAAATAAGGCCATGAACTGACCAAAAGAGCTTTTTGAAATCGTTAAATCCCTAACCAAACCCCAGCAAAATGAACCGAACAGAACTGACATTAGACCTCAAACTCTAGCCAACCATATGCAGACAAACTAAAAAGGAAAAAAACCCTACAGGCACCCTCCCCACACGAATATCAAGCTAACTCTAATAAATGGCTCTCCTTTTACCTTATCAAGGAAAAACAGCTCTTTGAAACAATTACAAAAATCAATACCACCACTTCCCACCTTAATCTAGTTGCATGGATAAAAGTAACAAAAAACAGAATTAGTCCCATTTCTCCTAATCATAGTCAACCAATCCCTCCTCCAAAGAATAATGCTGAAATAACTCAAACTCTCCACTATTCACCCCATCCTTAAGAACAAAACCCTTAACAAAGATGACCCTAACTCTTAGAGGTCAATTGCTAGCATCCCATTGTATCAAAAGTCATTGAAAAAATAGCCCAATTATAGCTCCAGGACTCCACTGACCTTAACATACTGCTCAATGAACATCAATATGGTTTCCACACATTTCATGGTGTTGAAACTCTACTCTTGGTCTTATTGGATACTCTTATTTGCAGAATGAACAACATTAACCAGTCATTCTTATTGGCCTTATTAAAAGGGATCCAGGATATCACTGCTTGACCCAATACAAGCATTGTGGAACCTGTGTCTTTTGGGGCGACTGCTAGGTACTTATGACCTAGATTGGCCACTGTTGGAAACAGGATACTGGGCTTGATGGACCTTGGTCTGACTCAGTATGGCATATCTTATGTTCTTATGTCTATATAGACATTGCATCTGCCTTCGATAATATGGACCATAACATTCTCCTATTTAGATTAGCCCACTTAGGGTTAGCGGAAAACACTCTCCCGTGGTTCAGATCCTACATTTCTAACTGCTCTCAATTCTAACTGCTCTCAATTGATCAAGAATCATCCGCAACCTTCCCTTAGGAACAAGGTATCCCACAAGGTTCAGCTTTATCTGCTTTCCTGTTCAACCTTCACATACAGCCAATCTGCTCAAGTTTGTGTTTTTTTTAAAGTAAGATACTACATTTACGCAGATGGCATTATGTTATATACCTCTGTAGACATAAAAAACCCTGTATATCACAATCTCATTGCATGCATTAATGAAGCAGAAACCTGGCTAAACGCAAACAACCTTAACATTAACTAAAAAAAAAATGGAAATTCTGTTCATAACTCGAAACCAAGGCTTTACCCCCCCCTGCCCCAACAATCCACATATATAACACTACCCTCCCAGTAAAACAAGAGGTGAAATACCTAGGAATCATTCTAGATAATTCCCTTAGTATGTCTTCTCACATAAAACAGGCGGGCAGAACCATATTCTATAAATTAAGAACCATTCAACACCTCAGACCCCTCTTAGACACTCATGATTTCAGAACGGTAGTCCAGGCACTAATAACACCCCATTTTGACTACTGTAACAGCTTGCTACAGGGGACCCTTAAAAAAAACCTAAATATCCTTCAAATGGCTCAAAATATCACTGCTAGAATCATAGCCAAAGCATGTCTATCTGACCATATCACCCCCATTTTACATAATCTCCACTGGTTCCTGATTGCAAATAGAATTAAATACAAAACAATAATAGTCACATTCAAGTTATTCAATAACATCGACATCCATCCGCAAAACGAAACAATCAACTAGTAGCAGAGCGTTCACATACACGGCCACAATATTATGGAACACACTTTCAGACCCCCTGAGATCAATCAAGGACCTCCAAACCTTTAGAAAAGAACTAAAGACACTGCTCTTCACTGAATGCTATAATAGCCCAGATTGAAACTACTCTAGTACATAACTTTCTCCTTCCAGTCTACCTCCCCTCCCCTTCCACCCTCCCTCTCCCCCCACATTCAGCAACACTGCAACTACCCAGACTACTATGCCTAACCATACATATGTACATAAAGTTTAATATTCTCCATGTAAATAGTTTTTTGTTTAACATCTCTTACAATGTTTCATGTTAATAGTTATTATGTAAATAGTTTAATGTATTGACTACACCATTCTATGTAACTTGCTAGTTTGATGTAAATCACCCCTGATCTCTGGAAGGGGCAGGATAAAAATTTGTTCAAATAAATAAATAAATAAATAAATACTTACTAAAATAAATAAAATGCTCCCATGAGGGAGGATCTGGCTGTGTGGCAACAGTTCCTGTCCTGTTACAATGGAAAAACATCTAGCGGGTGCCAGCCCTTGGCAGCAGGGAGCTAGAACTCTTTACTGATGCAGTAGGGGGGAGGGTAGGCTTTGGGATTTATTTCAGAGGGCAATGGTACCAGGAGCTCTGGCCAAGTGAGTGGCACTAGCTCAGCATAACCCAGGACATTTCGTTCCTGGAGTTGTTTCCAATGATGGTGGCCCTGATCATTTGTGGACGCAGTTCACAAATAGGAGGATAGTCTTCCATTCGTATAACGTGGCGGTGGTGTTTGCCAGCAATAGACTGCGAGGGCAGAGAGAGTGATGCGCCTGGTCAGGAAGTTGGTGTTGCTGAGCCTGGAGCTGAATGCATTTATTACGGTCAGGCATGTACCAGGTGAGAACAATGAGATAGAAGACACTCTTTCTTGTTTCCAGCACCAGCGTTTCCGGCAGCTCGCCCTGGAGGCAGCACCCACAGTGGCATGCATGCTCCAAGAGATGTGGTCCCTTGGATGAGGAGTGCCGGCAGACTGCTGATGGCCCTGTTGTCGGAAAGCAACTGGAGCACTTATGGGAGAGCTTGGAGTCGGATGGAGAACTTCGCCAGACTGTGGGGAGCGTCAACGGGTCCCCTGCTCGAGTTCCTGATGCACTTGCAGGAGGAAGAGGCTTTGGCCAGGCAAGCCAAACTGACACTGGAAGGGGTGGCCTTCTTCCTCAAGTTGGGAGGGTTCTGAGACATTACAAAGGAGTTCATTGTGTGGAAGGTGATGGAGGGCTGGGGCCAGGAAGTCGCCCTACAACTGGATGGTCACTGGCCGGTCACCCTGCCCATGCTGATGGGGGCAATATTGTGGGTGGCAGAGGTTACCAAGGACGGGCACGAGGGTCAACTATTTCAGTTGGCGGCTCTGTTGATGTTCTGGAGAGCCTTTCATATGGATGAGATCCTCTCCCAGTCCACTAGGGAGCTGGCCCGGTTGAAAACCAACCGGCTTAGGAAAGGACAGGCAGTATGGTTGAATGCCACAGCGGTGCAGAAGCTGTGCCCGGTCGAAGCCATGTGAGCATATCTGCGGGTGTGGCCAAGGGTGGGGGGGGGGATCCTTGTTACAGCACGCAGATGGATTATGCTTCTCTCAATATCAGTTCAGGGTACTGTGGCTGAAGGCAGTGGAGTTCAAGACCACCAGGCTGACTCTGCATTTCTTTAGAATTGGTGCTGCGACAGTGGCACATGGATTGCACATGAGGGTGGAAAACATTCAGGCTATTGGAAGATGGGCATCTACTCGGTGTAAGTTATACATCCGGTAGGAATGGTGCTCATTGACTCTGCCCCCCACCCTCTTTTCCCTACTAGGTACCGGAGTGAAGTCTGTATGGATTGTGGGGTACTCTTACATCTACTGGGCGGGAAGAAGGGTGACAGGGAGACACTTCAGCGATCAGCTCGGATTTCACCCCGACAGTGTTTGTATACAATGGATGGGACATAGAGGGATGCGGTGGGACCAACTGAGGCCCGTACTCGTTAGCCGGAGGCAGACAGGTCACCTGCTGGATTAAATAATACTACATCTGGGAGGTAACGATCTGGTGTCCAAGAAGGACATAAACCTCATCATTAGGATCAAGGCAGACATGGCATCGTCTGGTCCCACATCATACCTAGACGGAGACGGAGGTGGAGGGGTGCAGAACAGCTAAGCGGCATTGAAAAGCGCCAAAAGAAATCAAACAAGGAAGTCGAGGCATTCATGCAGGCTTTGGAGGGGGTGGGGTGGGGGAGTGGTGATGGAGCACCAGGGCATATTGACAAGAGGTGAGATGGTGTACTGGGATGATGGGGTGCACCTGAATGAAATTGGTTTGGAGCTGTTCCTCGGGGGCTTGGGGTGAGTTGGGTTGTGGGCCCTCCTGGTGGCAGGACCTCACTGAAGGAAAGGGTGTGGGGGGGGGTACCATGGAAAACAGGGGACCTGGGTACCACAAAAGGGGTGCCATGGCCACGGTAAAAGGGGGGGGGGCAGGGATGCCTGGCCTTGGTTACCAGGAGAATAGCGAGCCACCTGGGCACCAACATGGAGCGGTTGGTGACAGGAAAAGGGGTGGAGGACCCTGGCCACAGTATGGGCCAGGGTCGCCGACCAGGCAACAGGGACTGGTACCCCTCTACGTCGACCCCAGTGGGGCAGGGTTTTGCTGTGTTTCATCATGTTATCATGTGTTGTTCAGAGTGCCTAAGATGTACCTATTGTTTATGCAATGCTCACTTCGTTTTGTACAGAGTGTTGGGGATTTTTTCCCTTCTGTCAGAGTCTGCCCACCAACATAGTTCACTGCCTTCCCTTATATAGCAGTTTTCTCTATCCCTTCACCCAGTTTTTGTGTGCTTTTCTGACAAGAGGTCATGTTTGTCAGATTTGGAATTGTTGTTAACAGCACAATAACCTGTACCCGCATGCTGTGGCCATCAAGTTCCACCAATAAAAGTGGTTTTGGCAAAGCAATGGATCAGGCCTGTTTGTGTGACATGCAGGAAGGGGAGGAGGGGATGGGGTGGAGGGGGACAGGGAGAGCCCGAAGCCAGTCCAGCGTGCCCCGGGTTATACCAAGCTACTGATAATGCACCAAACATGAAGAAACAAAATAAAAAAAACAGAAAACTACTACTACTTGGAGATTCCATCATCAGAGGCATCAACTTGGGAACACAGCTCAAAGGAGAGAGGATGGTCAAATGCCTCCCAGGCTCTTCAGCCAACAGGAATGCAAACCAAATTGTTGGTAGTTAGTGCAAAAAGTGAGCACTCCAAAACTGATGTCATCCACTTGGGTACAAATGACCTGGCTAGAAACAGTGCCTGTGCAGTTCCAAGGGATTTCCAGACTCTGTGAGAGAAACGCAGGCCCATTGCTAACACTATAGCATTCTCAGAAGTTCTACCTGTTCATGGTAAGGGGGCAGAAAGGCTGCATCGCATAAACAACTTTAATACATGACTCCAAACCTGGTATAAACAAGAAGGATTTAGATATAAAGGTGACTGGGGAAATGGATGGATCAACAAGAGACTATACTGTGCTGATGGACTACATCTCTCCCTGCAGGGAAAAGGATCCTGAGTGAAAAATTCAGTCAGTATGTGGACAGACATTTAAACAAGGGAAAGGGGGTGATGGATGGAGGAGAACGAGTTCAGGACGTCACTCCCGGCAAAAACATAATAACATTGAGGCACATTCTAATGTGTGCATCCAGGCCCCTGTGTGCCCAATCAAAATCAGGATGCACAGAGACAGACCCGATTCTGTTGCTAGACGTGCCCTGCAGGATCAGAATCTGGTCTGGGCCTGTACAATGAGGCTGGGACCCCAGGCCGGGATCTGATTCAGATCGGCCTTCATGTACAGAGCCCTGCCCTGCTAACTCAGCCAGACTCCTGAATGGTGTCGTGGTGCCATGGCTCTGTGGCTCCATTCAGGAACTGCGATCACCGGCTGCTGACCACAATCTTCATTCCCGCAGCCCGACCCCTGATCTGGCCTTCCATGGCTAGGGCTGGGCTTCAGGGAAACCCCTGCACACCCCCACCTCTCTGCCGCTGTGCGGGCCTGCCATCCTCTGTCTAGATCTGAGGCCCCCAACATATAGGGCTGACTTCAGAATTGGCCCTGTACATCCGGGGTGATGGACCACCCACTGCCCGCCCTCAGTCCACCTCCGGAACGTCCCCTCCCGCCCCCATCTAAACCTCCCCAAACTCAGAAGGGGGGCGAATAGCAAGGACGGACAACCCAAAGGGACGTCCATCCCACTATTCGCAGTAAGAATAGACCCCATTGTAAACAGTCACACTAAAAACACACACATCAATGGCAAGTGGGAGGAGGCATTAGAACAAAATCCATGTAAAGTACAGGCAAGCCAGTCAACAAATGCTGGAAAGCAATGAGCACAAATGGATCCAGAATGGTTTGAGAGAAAAAGAAATCAAGACCACAGCAGTGAAACACATGTTCAAGTAGTTTGGATGCAAACGGGAGGAGGGAGAATGGCTGATAGGGACTAGTGAAGGTTTCTTGAGGAGAGGTAACCACAGCATGTTGAAAGGCTGAAGAAACAGTTGCAGTGGACAATGAGAGGTCGAGGACAGAGTGAAGGGATGAAAGCAGAGGAAATAGAACCAAATAGTTTGGTGGGAATGGGATCACAGGAACAGGTAGCGCGTATGGAGGAGGAGAGAAGATGTCCTTTCCTCCTATACTGTGCTGATGGACTACATCTCTATCGCAGGGAAAAGGATCCCAAGTGAAAAATTCAGGCATTATGTGGACGGGCATTTAAACTAGGGAAAGGGGGTGACGGATGGAGAAGAACAAATTTAGGACGTCACTCCCAGCAAAAACATAATATTGGAAACAGCCACACTATAAACCACACATCAATGGCAACTGGAAAGAGGCGTGTAGAACAAAATCCATGCAAAATACAGGCAAGCTAGTCAACAACTGCTGAAAAGCAACGAACACAAATGCTTGAAGCCTAGCCAACAAAGTTCCTGACCTAGAAGCCCTAATTGTGGAAATGGACTTGGACATTGTGGCCATTACAGAAACATGGTTTAACGAGTCACATGAATGGGATATAGCCATAACTGGCTATAATTTACTTAGAAGAGATAGAGAGGGTAGAAAAGGAGGAGGAGTGGCCCTATATGTTAAAATCAATATTAAAACCGCTGAGGTGAGTTGAGCCCTGTTTGTGTGGGTGACCTGAGGTCTGCCTGAGTGCCGTGTGAGGGAGCTGTTTCTGGGAGTGTGCAGCAGAGGACCCTCCAGCAGTGTTTGAACAGCTACTCCTTCTTCCTGGATCATCTTGGGGTCCTCTGGGGTTATAACTTCCTGCCCTACAGTCCAGCTTGCTGTGAGTTGAGCCCTGTTTGTGTAGGTGACCTGGAGTCTACCTGAGTGCCGTGTGAGGGAGCTGTTTCTGGGAGTGTGCAGCAGAGGACCCTCCAGCAGTGTTTGAAAAGCTACTCCTTCTCCTTCCTGGAACATCTTGGGGTCCTCTGGGGTTATAACTTCCTGCCCCAAGGCCTTTTGGGACGTGGCCTGAAGGGGCATGTCACACCCCCTTTGGCACCCCTTCAGTATCCATTGACATTTCTTGAAGGCCTTGCATGTTTTCCTGTTTGGTCTTATTTCAAACTTGTTTGGCTGCTTTTAAGTTTGTTGCCTGTGAAGCATGGGGAAACAGAAAAATAAGAAGTCAACAGGTGATGCAGGCTCTATTGGTATGGGGGATGGTAAGATCGTTGGTCCCCTTGATAAGCATTTCCTGGTGTTACCCGAGATGGGCTCTCTCACTGAAGAGGCATCTCTGAGCTCTGTGGAGTGCACGCCGCCGCCTCTTCCTGTCCCCCAGCTTTCTTCTACTCGAGACGATAGTGTTGTTACCAAGTGTGATAAAATTTCCTATTCTCCCGGCCCGTTGCCTAATCCTGTCACTGTTCTAACTGGTGTTAAATTGAACCCTCCAACTGATGTTACTTTAAAAGATTTGCGGTCTGCCATTGCTTCTATTGATGCTAAAGTATCTACTTCGTCTGAGTCTTTATGTACCTTCACACAAGAGGCTCTCAACAAATTTGCTGAGGTAGATAAGCAATTACTTGATATAGCTAGCACCATTTCTACAGGGGTCAGAAGGAGGGTTACTTCTATTTTTACATTGGATTAATCAGTTAGATAGCAATATAAGGTTTACGTATACCTACCATAAGGATACAATGACCTATTTAGACGTTAACATAACTAGAGGAAAGGGGGAATGGGTGACATCTATATTTAAAAAGCCCACCGATAGAAATACGTTCCTGCACCTTCAGAGTGCACACCCCCGACAGCTGAAGGAGGGCCTCCCATTTTCGCAGTTCCTCCGTTTCAGAAGGAACTGTTCAAGTGAAGCCGAGTTCAGATTATGATCATGACAGCTGACAAAAAATTTCATTGAGAGGGGATATCCACATAAGGTTGTCAAATGTGCATACCGTAGAGCTCTTTATAACAACAGGCGTTTACTCCTGGCCTCTTCTAGTAAAAGGAGGGGGGAGGATGATAGTGTACATTTGATAACTAGGTTTTCCCCGTTAAGCCTGGGGATTCAACGGAGTTTGCGAAAACATAGAAATGTTTTGACAGCAGTCCCAGGCTTAGTGGGGAAGAAAATATGGTATCATCCGCAAAGAGGTAAACCTTACCTGACAGCCCCTCCGCTATATCACTAACAGATGTTAAAAAGAATTGGACCAAGGACAGATCCCTCGGGTACACCATTGGCAACCTCCTTCTCCTCAGATTGAGCTCCCATTTACCTGTATCCTTTGTTAGCTCCCACTCAACCAATTTCTAACCCAAGCAGTAACTTTAGGGTCCATCCCTAGGGTGCTCAGTTTGTTTATAAGTTGCCTGTTAGGAACAGTGTCAAAGGCTTTACTGAAATCTAAATACACCACATCTAGGGCTCTCCCTTGGTTCAATTCCCTGGTCACACAGTCAAAGAAATTAATCATATTTGTCTGACAAGACCTGCCTCTGGTGAATCCATGCTGCCTCAGATCCTGTAATCCACTGGACTCCAGAAAACTCACTATTTTCTCTTTCAACGGCGCTTCCAATAATTTACTCACCACTGAAGTTACACTAACTGGCCTGTAGTTTTCAACCACATCCTTACTTCGGCTTTTGTGTAAATGGACCAAATGTGCCTCTCTCCAGTCCTTTGGCACCACTCCTGACTCCAAAGAGGCATTGAAAAAGGTCAGTCAGTGGAGCTGCTAGAACGTCCCCAAGTTCCCTCAGTATTCTAGGGTGTATCCCATCCGGTCCCATCGCTTTGTCTACTTTGTTGAGCTAGTTTCTCACGAATACAGTCTTCTGAAAATTGTTCAAGATGCCCCTCGCTTCTGTTCCTGTTTATGGGTGTTTTCTGAGGTCCTGCTCCTGGTTCTTCATCTGTGAACACAGAACAGAAATATTTGTTAAGCAATTCCGCTTTATCCTTATCAGCTTCTACATATTCCTCCCCTTCACCTTTGAGTCTGACAGTACCACTTTTGCCCTTCCTCTTCTCACTAACATATCTGAAAAATGTCTTATCCCCCCATTTTACTGCATTGGCTATTTCCTCCTCTTTTTGAATCTTTGCTTTCCTGACTACTTTGCTAGCTTCTGTAAGTTTTTCCAAAGATAGATGCCTGTCTTCCTCTCTCTGTGATCTCTTGTATTTCATGAAGGCCTCCCTCTTTTTCTTCACTTTTTCAGTTACTTCTTTTGAAAACCATAGCGGTCTCCTTTTCCTTTTTACCTTTATTTACCATTTTAACAAAAAGGTTGGTTGCCCTTAAAATATCCCCTTTCAGTTTTGCCTACTGTTTTTCTACATCCCCCAGCTGTTCCCATCTTGCTAATGACTCCCTGAGGTATTGGCCCATCTTGGCAAAGTTAGTCTTCTTAAAGTCTAAGATCCTCACCTTTGAATGGATTCTAGCAGCCCTAGTCCTAATACTGAACCACACCATCTGGTGACACTGGAAGCAAAATGATTTCCCACAATAATATCAGAAACACTTTCACCATTGGTAAGCACCAAGTCCAGTATGGCCCGTTCACGTGTGGGGTCTGTTACTCTGTTACCCCGCAGCGGGGACAGTTGCAGTGGAGAGTGAGAGGTTGAGGATATATATGAGTGATGGAGGGGGCAATGGTGAGGGGGATGGCACGCAAGAGATGGGTGGGGATAGGGTCTGATGAACAGGTGGTGGGTTTGGAGGAGGACAGAAGGAGTGCAGTTTCTTCCTTAGAGATGGGGGGGGGGGGGGAAGGAGGAGAGGGTGGTAGAGGGAGTATGGGTGGGAGAGGAGAATTGGGGAGGAGGGGAGGTAGATGGGGGAGGGGGTAGGGAATTGGAGGGTAATCTTGTGAATTTTGTCGTGGATTACTGCAATCTACTCCTTGCTGGTCTTCCCGTGAGCCTCCTCCTTCCCCTTCAATCTATACAAAATCATGCTGCTCGAGTAATCTTCTGCCAGCCTCGCCATGCCCATATTACTCCTTTTTTCAAATCACTCCACTGGCTCCCGGTCCGGCTCTGCATCCAATTCAAGCTTCTCCTGCTGACCTATAAATGCATTCACTCTATGGCCCCTCAATACCTCTCATCTCTTATCTCTCCCTACATCCCCTCTCGAAATTTGCGTTCCACTAACAAATTACTTCTATCAATGTCTTTCACCCACACCTCGAACTCCCGACTGCGCTCCTTTCACCTTGCTGCACCTCACGCCTGGAACAGCCTACCTGCATCTGTGGGCCAGGCACCCTCCCTGGCCCTCTTCAAGTCCAGGCTGAAGACCCACCTCTTCACCGTTGCATTCACATCCTGACTCTTTCGTCCTCTCACCCCAACCCCCGTCAACGTTTATGAACAACTACAGACCAAACTGTACCTCACCGTACCTTGCGTAAAACCGATTAATGTTTGCGTAGAACCAATTGATGCTCTGCACTGTTTTAACTAATGTAATATTCTAACTAGATTGTAAGATCCAATGAGCATGACTCTGATGGGCAGGGACTGTCTCATGTATGCTGACTACCTCTTGTAGGTTAGCTGTACAGCGCTGCGTGCGTGGCGCTCTAGAAATGCTAAATAGTAATAGTAGTAGTAGTGTTACCAATTGCCTGAATAGTTCTCCCTGTAGAGAATCCAGGATCTCTTTACTTCTAGATGATACTGCAGCAGGAATGTGCCAATCAACATCCGGCATATGGAAATCCCCTATCAGTATCACTTCCCCATTCCTAGCAATGCTGCGTATGTCTTCAATTAACTCTCTGTCCAGCTCTTCCTCCTGTGAGGGAGGTCTGTATATCACACCAATGCAAATAGATTTCTCTTTCCCTCTTTCTAGTTTAACCCACAATGCCTCCTCTCTCCCTTTTAAACTCTGTAATTCCAAAGCTTTAATAGTAGTTTTTACATATAGTGCCACTCCTCCTCCCCTTCTTCCTACCCTGTCCTTTCTGAATAAAGTATAGCCAGGTATAGTTACATCCTAGTCATGGTTTTCTGTGAACCATGTTTCTGTAACTGCCACTAAATCCAAGTCAGCCTCTCTCATTAAAGCTTCAACATCAGGGATCTTATTTCCCATGCTACGGGCATTAATACACACCGCTTTCCATATGTTATTCCTTTTACCCATTTTTATAAAGTTATTTAATGTTTCACTTACCTGAGGGCTTTCTTCACCCATCCCCACCGAATCTAGTTTAAAGCCCTCTTCAGTAGATTAGCCAGTCTGTTACTGAAGACACGTCAACCTTTCTTGGACAGATGGACGCCATCTCTGCTCTGCAACCCTTGGAACAGCATCCCATGGTCCAGGAAACCTCGGGATGCTGGAAGGGATTGTAGAATGTAATAGTTCTTACAAGAAGAGCAGACTGGATAGGCCGTATGGTCTTATCTGCCTTTGTTTTCTGTGAAACCCCCCTAAAGGTGGGTGTTTCAGAGTGTGCTGAATAACGTAAAATCAAAGGGTAAATAGTGACTGTATGCTACTGACGAGGTCAGATGAGGGGCAGTATTAACACAGCAGCCTGTAGAAACAGTCAGTGCACTAGCAGAACTAGAAAGTAAACATTTAGGTGTAATATGCAAATTACTGCCTGTGCTGAAGGAGCCAAGGGTAATATTTGCTCACATTTATTTCTATTATTAAGATTTAACTTTAAATCTATAGGGAATAGCGTAGTGAAATAAAATGCACACATTTGACAGAGGGTGGAGAAGTAAATACTGGGTGCGGTGGAAATTGCTCAGTCCAGGAGAAATGGTATTACATAAGCTCTTTGATCCTTTGTGAGCTTTTAGAGGATGAGGCACATTATTTGGACATCATCCTGAGGATGTGTGACTCATCTTTTAATTTGCACTTAACCTGTACAAGGGGATTTGTTAAACCTCTCGTTTTAGTGTAGATAGCCCTGTTTTTTATTAATTCATTGCCAGTTGAAATAAGAACCAGGGGAAGGGGGGAATTACTAGGAATTTAGGATGCAAATAAAAGCCTGTACAATATCGCATTAAGTTTAAGATCCTCATTCTGGTTCATAAAACACTTCATTCTGGGATACCCCACGCACCACTGCGTCTTCTGTGCTCTATTCACGGCAATCACCTCTATCTTCCCCCTGCTTCACATACACAGCATGAATCCACCTGGCACTTCGCTTTTTACTTTCTTGGCCCTAGTCTATGGAATTCACTCACCTCTGATCCTCGTCTTGAACTGTCCTATATTAGATTTAAAACTTCTCAAAATCCACCTGTTTCGTCTTGTTTTTGACCTAGGTTAACAGTAAAACAGGATCAGGCACCCTCGCGCCTCCCCGTCTTGTGATACCTACCTCCTTTCTACTGTGAGAGCCAGAGGAAAAGGAGTTAACACAGTAACACAAAAAATGCTGGAATTGTACTGAGGTGCGTATGTGAAGCTTTCAGAGGTATATGACATCATATGGAAAAGATGTGAAAACACACTTATCAGTAAATAGTGGACCTTGAGAGAGGGTAAAAGGCAATCATGAGAGATAAACATGCCAGCTTAGCATGAAGAAGAACATATGGCCCCCAATATAGTTGTCAGAACACGGGAAGTTGAAGAGATATATTTCTTGGGAACCGAGGGGTGGGAGAGAACCAAGCAAGAGAACCAGGTAAAGAACTGAGTGAGGGAGGCAGAGGTCAGATAACAATATAAATCTGACAAGGCCCAGACTGATAATTGCAGACATAGGCCTCACAAAGAAAGATCAACGGAGAGGGGTACAGACATGAGTAGAACAACATGGCAAATCACATAAGTGGGGCCCCAGACAGCTGGAACAAGAATTAGCTAATTAGAGAAGAATGCCTGAACAGTAAGAATGGTCCTGAGCAAGGGTATATAATGTAACAGGACCAGATACACGATGAATCCGTCTGCTTCGCAGTGGAGGCTGTGGGGAAGTAATGGATTTCCTGGGTTCTCTATGGCCCCAGTATCCCTGTAGTCGTGTCTGCGAGTTTAGTGTGCATGTCTATTACACTGATCTCTTGTGTCCAGGAAAGCCTGTCATATTCGCTGTTGAAAACACAAACAGGAGCACTGCTCGCAAATCAAACTGAGAAACCACAAAAGCGAGCAGTATTGGAAGTCACAGGCACTTTATTAATTAAACAAACCCCAATGCGTTTCGGCTGCTGCCTTCATCAGGGGGTACTAGAGGACAGCAAAACACAACATAAAAATAAATAAGCATACATAAAAACATAGAAAATATATTAAAATAACTACAAATATGAATAATAATAATAAATTAATTCATAAATTAAAATTCGAACAAATATATATAAAAAAATATGTATAAAATTTTTTTTATACCATATAGATAGGAAAACCAGCAATACATAATAATAAAAAATAATAAAATGTATATACCATACTTACAAATGTAGCGCACAAAAGCAATAAAGATATGGCACAAACCAATCAATGGTGGATAATGCTAAAAATCAATGTGAAAAACATTAATATGATACTGAAACAATTAAAAACATCAATGCAACCATGCAACATTAAACATAACCTAAAGGGAAAGCAATCAATAAATAATTAAGAAAAGACAAAATGGAAAACCCAGACCTACGGAAGGATCAAAATAGACTTGACAATGAAAATAAAAATAAAGATAATAATAATAATAAAAAAAAAATCATCCTTAAAACAAATGGTCTATTAAAATATCTTATTTGAGCAAAAAATATATACTGAGTACAGAGCATACACATCATTGGACAAACACATGCAAACACTAGCTGGGGAAACTAATGCTAACCAGAAATAAAACTGTGTGCTTTTAAAAGTGCAACATAGCTGAGCAACAAGTAAAGACATGGGTGCAGGAGTATAGAGCAACATATAGTGTTTCAGAACAATATTTAAACAACATTACATGAACCCGTTTGGAAATTGTAATCTAAATTTACCAAAGAGCTACCGAGAAAACGGTCAACAAGAATTTAGACCCCCAACATCTGACTTTTATGTCAACCCATAATGTATAAACCCATATTGCTGCTCAAGCTTGACATGCAACCTATGTGGTGTACTAGAAAGAAAAAGAAGAAAAAAAAAAAAGAAGAAAAAAAGAAAACTAAACATCCCAGTGACTTCATAATCAAACCTTATTGGCATCTTCTCATAAAGAACTTAAAAGCATAAGAGCATTTCAAACAAAAGTGTGAAAAGGTAACGACAGCTCAAAAAGCGAATACCTGAACATCAACGGCCAGCTATGTAAAATTCTTGAGAACGCCGACTTTGGCGCGCATTTAAATTGACAGGCTGCATCGTGACACTGCATATGCATGAGATGACGTCAAATAACTTCTTGTGTTAATAAACGCTGTATTGCAACACTTAATATCAAACAAAAAATAGATAAAGTGAAACAAATATAAAAGCAATTATAATAAAAATGAATAATGAAAAAAGGAGTCACTGGACCTCACAGGCAACGAACGTATCGTCATGATTGACAGCTCAGCCTGGTCCAAAAACAGCGATTTGGCGCGTCAGTGAAAATAAATTACATAGTTTGTTTAAACTCACAATATTGTCTTGTTAAGACTTTAAAGTGAGCAGTACATTACTTTCAGCAACTTTTGTCAACATAAAGGTGCATCTAAGCACATCCTTTTCCGTATTTAAAAACAAACTAAAAACGAGGAAATGAATGCAATGAAATTGTACAAAAAATAAATAATAAATAAATAATTAAAATTATAAATTACTTATTGTACCGCTAAAAATAATGAATCAGACCAATAATTCATTCAAAGATGATGATTAAAGCCGGTCTTACACGAAACATATTCTCATAAGGGACAAAAAGAAGAAACAGAGCTGAGAGAGTCCATAAACATGTAATCAATAAATAAAGCCATGTTTTGTCAATGCATTTTCCAAGGACCAAATAGAAAAGGGGGGAAAAACTAACAAACAGTGCCTAAGATATACAACAATTAAATGCAGAGTAAAATTGTTAAAATTATTAAAATTATATTTATATATACATATACATAAAAAACATAATTATATCATATATAAATTATGTAAACCACACCGTGTAATATATAATACATAAAGCATACCACACATTATACAACATTTGACATATATTATGTAAAACCAAATTATATAAAAAAAATAATAAATAAATATGTATGCATGTGTACCCTCTCCTAGATAGGAAAACCGTGCATGCTGAATTCAAAGCTCACAGATAAATACCGTTCAAAAATAGCAATGTAAAAATATAAATATATATATATATGTATATAAAAATAGAAATAAAAAAAAAAAAAATAAAAATAAAAATAAACATAAGAAATATAAAATAAGAATATGTTACATGTAACATTATAAACTAAAATTTTTTTTAGAAAAACTGCTGAATTTGGACTGAGAATTTTACAGAAAAACTGCTAAATTAAGATCCTGATTCAGACCCAAAGGGTCCACTGACTGTAACTCATAAATGAACCGCTGTTCAAGTTTAAGTAATATTGAATCTATATTGCCGCCCCGCCAGTGTGGATGTACCACCTTTAAAACAAAAAACTTTAAATCTGACACAAGATGGCCCTTCTCACTCCAATGAGCAACCATGGGTTTGTCTGCAGCACGTCTTCCTAAGCAACTTTTGTGTTCGATAATGCGTGTCTTAACCGGCCGAGTGGTTTTGCCGACGTATAACAACTTACATGGACACATAACTACATATATAACGTTACTGGTCAAACAATTGGAATAATGATTAAGAAAGAACTTTTTGTGAGTAACTGGGTGAACAAACACATCTTTCATTCAAACACACAGAGCATCGCCCACATTGAAAATGACCTTTCATTTTAATAATTGGTCGTGGTCTGGACAGAGCTGAGGGCACTAGATAATTTTTCAAATTCCGGTTCCTTTTATGAGCTATAGTCAAAGATTTACATGTAAAACAAGGAAGTGATGAAACCAAATGCCACTCCCGTCTGATAATTTTAGAAATATCTTTAGAGAGAGTAGAAAAGGTCAAGGCACAGACAACCTTGCTTTCGTTGGTAGGTATCTTCTTTTGAAGTAGCATATGTCTATCTAGTGTTTTTGCCTTAGTGTAAGCCTTATGAATGACGTGCCTAGGATATCCTCTCTCTGTGAACCTGGCATTCATATTGATTGCATGTTTTTCAAAGTCTTTCTGCACAGTACATAGCCGCCTAATCCTCAAGAACTGACTGTATGGAAGATTATCCTTTAGGGATTGGTTATGAAAACTGTCATAGCGTAGAAGGGAATTACGATCAGTGGGCTTGCGATACAAGTCCGTAAGAAAACCATCAGAACCTTTTTTAATATTGATATCGAGATATGAAATCTGAACTGAACTAAAAACCCCTTCAAATTGTAAATTAACGTCTTGGGTATTGAGCCATTGAAAAAAAGACTGTAAATCCACTTCATTGCCATCCCATATCAGAAAAACGTCGTCTATGTATCGCAACCACAATTTAATGAACTTTTTGAATGGATGATGTTGCAAAAATTGGAGCTCGAAATTGGCGACATAGAGATTGGCCACATCAGGGGCCATGGAAGACCCCATGGCCACCCCTTTTATTTGTTTATAAAAAACATCCCGAAAACAAAAAAAGTTTTCACACATAACAAGAGCAGCCATCTGAGTTAAAAAACATGTTGGAATACGGACAGGTGGATTTCTTTTAATAAGTGTATTTGCAATAACCTCTAAAGCAGCAGCTTGAGGAATATTGGTATATAGAGAGTTAATGTCCAACGTCACCAAAATTAGATGCTCATGATAACCAGTAAAATCATTCAAAATATTAATAACATGCGTGGAGTCACGAACGTAAGAGGGGATCTGGGGAACAAAGGGCCGAAGAAAATGATCCAGAAACTTTGATAGGGGTTCCAAAAGGGATCCTATTGCCGAAATAATCGGACGTCCTGGTGGATTACTAAGTGATTTGTGAATTTTGGGCAAAACGTAAATGGTGGGCGTAACTGGATGTGTGACAGTGAGAAATTGGACCTCATGTGCAGTGAGATACCTTGCTTGTTGACCAATAAATATTAATGTATCTACTTTGTGTTTAAGGGCATCTGTAGGATCTGCAAAGATCTTTTCATAAAAAGTCTTGTCATTAATTTGACGTAGGATTTCTTTAACATACTCCATCTTGTTTTGAATAACCAACGCCCCACCCTTATCTGCTGGTTTTATCACAATAGATTGATTTTGTTGTAACTCCAACAATGCTGATTTTTGCCCTTTAGTGAGGTTATAGAAAGTACTGGCTCTCTTTTTATAGAGGGCTTCCACTTGGGACACCACGACTCTTTCAAAAGCATCTATCAGAAGGTTAGTATTATTCGGCGGATTCCATGTGGATGGTTTTCGTAATATAGAACCATCTGAAATCGTCTCACTCTGTTTTTCAAAGAAATCCATGATTTTCAATTTTCGAAAGAATTTGTATAATTCAACTCGTGTAGTGAATTGATCGTGTCTAGAAACTGGAACAAAGGAAAGCCCTTTCTCCAAAACCTCAACTTGTGTTTCACTAAGAGTAAAATCAGAAAGGTTAAAAATCCCACTTTTAGAAACTAATCCATAATCTCTTGATGGCTCCGGCCTCTCCCTCTGCCCCTCCCTCTGGGTGGCGGATTGGACCGGAACTCCTGAACCTGGTATTGATGGTAAGGGGTCCTTGCTTGTTGATCTTGGGGTGCATTCTTCCTGCCTCCCCCCCTCCACAGAGCATCCATCGAAAAAACCGGGGGTTGAAAGTTGATAAAATCAGAAGAGAAGAGAGAGGCTGAAGTGTCGTGCTCTTGTGTTTCTTCAACTACACTACGACTTCTCTTATTATTATGCTCATAAAGAGGATCGGGTGAGAAAAGCCTGGTCTTGGCCTTACTTTTATTCATATTGCCATTCTTAGGAGGATCAACATCCCATCTATGGGATGTCTTACGTGGTCTGGGTTTTCCATTATTATGCATCCAATAGTATACAGTGCCATTCTTATAATCACTTTCATTATACCTAAATTTCTTAAGTTTCCTTTCTTTAATAATTTTACTATAATCTATATTATTCTTATCGAAATCCTTTTTCATTTTATCAAATTTGCGGTCATTTTCCTTCAAAAAGTCCATCTTCTGATCAATCTTGATTTTCAAATCAGTGGATTTTCGTTTTGATGTGTTAATTAAGAGAATCATTAAGTCCAATGAGCATTTGTTCAATATTTTGACCCAATTGGACATAAATTCTTCATTGTCTTTAAACATTCCAGGGGCTTTTAGAACACGTAAGCCCTTCGGAATCATCTTGGTGCGACAATATTCAAGAAGTGAAGCAGCATGCATGTCCTCACGAACAAGTTTCTGAGTCAGCTGGACTGCCTCTCCCCATTCATCCTCAATATTTGGAGACCCTTCATCCTCCGTGAAGAAGGGATCTTTTGGTAACATAGCTTGTAAATCATTATCTTGAAAGCTCAGAATGTTTTTCCAAGGGGAGAACATGCTCTGGAACCGTAGGAAACACAAACAGGAGCACTGCTCGCAAATCAAACTGAGAAACCACAAAAGCGAGCAGTATTGGAAGTCACAGGCACTTTATTAATTAAACAAACCCCAACGCGTTTCGGCTGTTGCCTTCATCAGGGGGTACTAGAGGACAGCAAAACACAACATAAAAATAAATAAGCATACATAAAAACATAGAAAATATATTAAAATAACTACAAATATGAATAATAATAAATTAATTCATAATAAATTAAAATTCGAACAAATATATATAAAAAATATGTATAAATTTTTTTTTTTTACCATATAGATAGGAAAACCAGCAATACATAAAGGTAAAAACTTCAAAGAATATCTTTGTCCAGCTATTTTGAGGTCTTCTTCTTTAACTTCGTGTCCACCAGATCAGGTTGGCCATAGGCAATGTGATAGGTGTACCATATGTCATATTACATGGGAGACCACACATTTTGATTATCATGGTAAGACCTATTTTTTGAAAAAATCCACCTCATGTGATTCAACTCAAGTGGTATACGCAATTCGGTGTCCCTGCGGTTTAATCTATGTAGGAAAAACCATTCGAGCTTTTAAAACTCGCATGGGAGAACATCGTAGCCGACTAAAACATAAACAGTTAGAAGCACCAATAGTACACCATTGTGTATTGTTCAACCATGGGTTCGAAGATCTCCAATGTTTTTGTATTGATTGGGTGGAGAAGGGTGCAAAAGGTAAATCTATAGATCAATGGCTTTTAATCCAAGAACAACGGTGGATACATTCTTTGGGATCCGTGACCCCTGGGGGTCTTAATGGATACATTGATTGGAGAGCCTGTTTAAAATGAAGATTACACTATCATTCAGCTTTTTATAAGAGTAAGATATCCACATCAGATAACTTTAGTTGTGCAAGGGCACTAGCAATGTTCCGGTTATCTTTTTCATTGATGGTGAGACCTTTCAATGACGTGGATCTTTTTAATTGCACGTTTTCTATAAAAACTTCATTTGAGCATCACTCCGCATGCGCGGTGTTCTCAACCGTTGGAACTAGAAGCAGAAGTAATGTTTGTCTTTTGAGAAACGTGGGTCCACAAAGAAACAGCGCTAGCCACTCAAACGAGCAGAAACGAAAACAGGAAGCGGCAGATTCAACACCCAATAAATTTATTATAACCAAATAAGTGGCCTAAGCCCAACACAGGCCGTGTTTCGTATACAACTTCCTCAGGGGCTATCAGGACACACTAAAAAATAAATTATAAAACCATATTAGTATGAACAAACAATAAATATATCAAAAAAGAAGGGTTAAAAAACATATAAAAAATAGAAAATTATAGCACGAATATACAATATTCATAAAATAAAGGCGAATTGGACTACATCAAATGACTTGCTAAGAAAACTCATCAATAATAATCAATTAAAATCATAGAAAACCATATACAGTCACTGAAAATAAACCCTAATCTATTCAATAAACTGTACTATGGATCTAATGACATATAAGTCTATACAATAAACTGTTCTATAGATCTGATGACATATAAATATGTATACATACATATGTAAAAATACATAAATAGAATAATTAAATAAATAATTAAAAATGCTAAATGGAATCCAATAAAAAATTAAAAAATTACAAAATTAAAGAATTATCAGGCAATTTGTAATCATACAAACATATACAACAGAAAATATAAAAAAGTGCCATATACAAACATTTAAAATTGAATCCTCACATATTAAATAAATTATGCTATAAGTCAGTTAACATATAAATATGTATACATACATATATCTTAAGTATATAAATAAAAAATTATCAAATAAATAAATGACTAAAAATACTGAGAGGAATACAAAAAATAAAATCAAACATTTATAATTGTACATGAATATACCAAAAATGTAAAAAAGTAAAAAACAACTATGTACAATCAAAGATGAGAAGGGATGAGGAGACTAGAGGAGTAGGTCTAATTGAATAACAATTATGTTAATACTAAAAAACTATATGTAAAATTGAACATTACCTGTGGGTGTGATGTGCATAGACTACACCAGGCTCAAAAGAGACAATGGAGGTCGCCACTAACAGAAAAACTTCTGAAGATTAAAAATAATAGCGGAAAACTTACGCCAAAATAGACAATGAAAGAACAAAGTCATATACGGATATTGCACTCTACCTTAGAAGGATAATAACAGTTTAAAAAATATAAAATATAAATAAACAATAAATAAAATATATAAGAGATAAAAATATAGTACTATATACTGGGGAATAGAAGGTATTGGATACTACCCCCATAAAAATATAAATATATTTCTAATTGTAAAAAAATATACCCCCATTCAAAATACATGGTCATACACATAAGTCAATGGTAGAATAATAAATCAGATAAAAAATATGTAGGTAATACAAGCTAAAAAGAAAAAAAGAGGAAGACAAAAAAAGGGGGGGAAGGAAGAAAGGGAGGGGGGAGGAAGAGGAAAGGGAAAAAGGGGAAGGGTGAAGAAGGGGGGAGGGAGGGAAGCAGGGAAGGGGAAAGGAAAAACAAAGGGGGAGAGGGAAGGAAAGGGAGAGAACCGGAAAGGAAGGGAAGGAGGGAGGGGGAAGGGGGGGAAAGGGGGGGGAGGGGGGAAGGGGAAAGAGGAAAGGAAAGGGAAAGGGAAGTAAGGGGGAGGGGGAAGGGGAAGGAAGGGAAAGGAAAAGGGGAGGGAGGGAACAGGGAAGGGGAGGGGGGAGGAAAGGAAAAAGGGAGGGGGGAAGAAGGGGAGAGGGGGGAGGGGAGAGGGGGGAGGGGGGAGGGGGAGGAGAGGGGGGGGGGAAAGGGGAGGAGGGGAGGGAGGGGAAAAGAAGAACTGTATCCAACCATTATAAGAAACTGTAATAAATAATAAAATAAATAAATAAAAACCATTGTAAACCCAAACTAACTCCAATATTGGAGGAACATGTTGTCTCTCTAGAAATCTATATAGGGAAAACCCATAATATTAAGAAATGGAGGCACCAGACAGTGCTCAAAAAAGAAATCCAAATGAACACATCCCGACATTACAATCTCTCTTGCCTTCACAAAATCCGATGGATACCTCGTACCACGTGATCCACTACAGGATTCTGAAACAATGTTCATAGAACCTTAAAAAGGAAATGCATAATGGGTTATTATGGGACCAAACATAAAGTGCAGAGAAAATCTGATATAAACACTAAAACAAAAAGCGAAAACTCCAATCTGCCAAGACCAAAGGAGCATTGTAAACTCCTACAGGAAGACTGAATCAGCTGCACATGTCCATTTAAAAATTCATTCAAGAAAAACCCAACCAAAAGACTAAAGTACATAATGAAATTCAGAAAAAACCTTATTCTAAAAACAGAACACATTAAAAAGCGAGGGACTGTTAAGAAAAGGATGTAGAAAGAAGGCTATAAGAATCAAATGTCACCCAACCCGAGGGGAACACAAATCGTAATGCATTGCCTTAAAAAACTTTCAAATGCAGGAAAACGCCTGTAAAAGCCAAGTTAAAAAAAGGGGGGATTAAACAATAAAAACCCGTAATAATATCGAGTACAAAGCCTACTACATTATATATGTGAGAAACCTAATGAAGGCCAAACAGACAGCACACTCACAAAAAGCCGTTTCAAAGTTACTTAAATAGAAATTACAATGTAACATTCCAATTATGTTAATAAGCGCCCACAGTGTTATCGAGAACATAAATACTAAGCCTGCAACAGTGTAAATGTAAAAAGAACCTTAAGAATCTTGACCAAACAAACCACATACAGAAGCCGTTTCACATTTCTCAAAGAGATGAAGAACGCCGGCGCATGCGCATTAAATAGGAGGGCAGACCGGAAGTATAAAAAAAAAAAAAAAAAAAACAACAAAAGTGTGGATAATCAAACAACAAAATATACCATATTATAAAACAAAACCCTGAAGAAAAACTTGACACAAGTCATATGATCCACCAAAGGGGGGTCGAAGATCTTGAACCATCATTTAAAAACTGAAATCCTGCCGATGAGATCCAGACCCCGTCAAACAGAAACCAAAAAGTGCTCCACTCTAAAAAAGGGGTTTAAACCATTGGCTAAAGCTGCGAGCAACCAAAATAAATAATGAATCTGATAGACTAAGCTGGGAAACCAAAAAAGGGGGAGGGGAGGGAGAGAAGGAAAAGGGAAGAAATGGAAAAGGAGAAAGGGGAGGGGGGGAAGGGGGGAGGGAGGGGGGGGAAGGAGGGAGGGGAGGGAGGGGAGGGGGGTGGAAGGGGGGAGGGAGGGGGGGAAGAGGGGTAGGGGAGGGGCGGTGGAAGGGGAAAGAGGGAGGGGGGGAATAAGGGGAAAGGGGGGACAAGGGAAGGCGGGGACAAGGTGAAGGGGGGAAGGAAGGGGAAGAGAGGAGTGAAGGGGGAAAAGGAAGGTGCATGGAGGTGGGGCAAGGGGGGGAAGGAAGGGAAAAGAGGGGGAAACTTTTAATTGGAAGAAAAGGAGGGGGAACTTGAGGGAAGGAAGGGAAGGAAAGAAGGTCTCGAGGAAGAAAAACACAGCACAAGAACAGAATGCTAGAAAAGTTATGGAACACGTATCCTATACAGAACACAGAAGGGGGAGAGGGGGGAAATAAGAGGGGAACGGGAAGAGGAAGAGGGAGAAAGGGGTGTGTGGTTGGGGAGGAAGGGGAGGGGGGGAGGTGAGGAGGGTTGGGAGGGGAGGAGGGTGGAGAAGTTGGGAGAAGGTTGGAAGGAAGGAAGTTGAGGGAAAGGAAGGGTGTGAAGGTACAGAGGAAGAAAACACAGCACAAGAACAGAATGCTTTAAAAGTATGAACAAGTCATCCTATATAGAACACAGAAAGGGTCTTGTGTTCTAAATGTCAGACGCCCGAGGAGAGAGGAGTTAACGTATCCATTAAAAAACAAGATATTTTTGGTTTCAAGCCTTAATAATGTCTTGTCATTATCCCCACCCCTCCAGTTGGGTATCACTTCTTTTATCAACAAAAACATCGCCAACAAATACTGATAGGGAATGGATTATTTCTCAAGCCAATGCCTGAACCACATGGTTGTGATTCATGCCAACTTTCCTTCCTATACTACTCTTGTGTTCAATTGATCCCTAGAACACGTATATTGTACATTTAGTTTTTAAAACCAACGTATAACATCTTACAATGGACAGAGGATTACATATATTAGTTTGTTACGTATCACAGTTAGAATGATCAGGTATATAATATTTTTTTCTGGGTGATAGATGTGTAAAGAATCTTCGAACCGGAAAAGACGTGTCATACAGATACCCCCAGAGCAGTGTCCACAATGATATTGACCTTTATACTTGAGGGGTGTTTTCCTCTCAGTAAGGAGCTGAGGATACAAGAGATTCTCGGAGATTGGCACTAAACTTTCCTTTACTTCTTTATGAGCTACCATTAGTTCCATTTTTCTCAAAACCTGGAACGGCTTTGTACCAAGTGCCATTCTTTTTTTAGCATATCAATAATTCTTATGGGAGCTATCAAAACGCATAGTTTTAGAGGACAAACCATTTTGGTCCTGTGCATTGTCACTACGGACGTAGTCCCTGAGTAAGTCAGCCCTTGATGAATCCACTCGCTCTGGCATATGCTTTATATTAGATGAGCACGAAACGTGGTATTTGCGCTCCCTTTGAAATCTCTCTCGTAAAGCTGAAGATTGATCCTCAAAATCTGCATCCGAGGGTGGCAAATCCTCCTAACCCGTAGGAAATTGTCCAACCGGTATAAAGTTATTTTTGAAAGCGGGATTTATGGAACTTGAATGAATGAAGGTAGATTATTTACGATCGGGTAGTAGTTTTCTGTTAGAGTGTAGTGGTAAATCCTGACCCATCTCTCTTAATCAAATGTTGAGATCCAAATATTACATCTTAGCCGCATCATAGGTAACTTGAAAGCCCCCGATAAGATATACTATGCTAAGCGTTAATCCATGCATAAATATTCTGCTATATATGATATCGATGATATTTTTATTATATGGGAAGGCATCACGTTTTGAGTTATTAGCAGAAGTTTAATGCATGGATTAAATCGCCTATATAGTAATCTACGGTTTCAAGTTACCTATGAGGCGGCTAAGATTTCCTATCGTTGGATCTATTGATTAAGAGAGATGGGTCAGGATTACCATCTCCACTCTACAGAAAACCTACCGATCGGTAATAACTCCATCATTCAAGTTCCATAATCCCGCTTTTCAAAAATAAACTTACCTGGTTGGACAATTCCTACGGGTTTTCGGAGGATTTGCACATCGATGCAGATTTTGAG